>OY754302.1:0-2547118 GCA_963573255.1 Chironomus tentans | reverse complement strand
AAAAAGAGCCGTGACCTTTCGAAAAATTCCATGGAAAAGTTTTTCTGATTCTTTAAAAATGCCACATAATTAGAGTTAACTCTGCGTCATAATAATTACATGTACAAGCCGCTTGATGGATGTCATGCATGCATACACGATAGTTGAGAAATGATGAGAAACCATCTGCATTTTGTACACTAAATTATTTAGTTTGTGAAATTATTTATGTATTCCACTCACTATGAATATTCATAATCATGTCGGCATGAAAAATAATTAAGTTAGACATGACAAACATATTATGTGACTTGAAATCACATTCATCATCATAAATATACACGAAAATTTTGTATTTGTTCTGTGAGGGAGTAAAAGGCGCACAAACTGATTTCAAATTGTAAATTAAATTATAAAATAAGAATAAAACATAAAACATAGAAAAAATGATCAACAATGCACGAGTAAATGACGAGTTGACCTAATTTATTAATACGACATAGAAAAAAAGAGAGAAAATATAAAATAAAAATAATAATAAAAAATTAATCTTACGTAATTGACTATAGTAATTTCAAATTCATGAGAAAACAGCAGACTTAAATGTGAATGATGAAAAACTATGTGAAAAATAGCATTCATTCTGGTACTAATTAAGTGCTCATTTTTGCTTTTGTTTGAATTTGCGCGAGTAAAAATGAGCAATTATTTGCCTTCTTGAAAGAAGTTTTTACCTGAATGATTAGTTTTGTTGCTAAAAAAACATTTGCGATTGGAAAGAGTTTACAATGAGAACTGAATCTTCTTTTGCAGAAATTTAAAATTCTTCTTATTTTAATTGCATAGAGACTTTGTTGTTAATCTAGCAGTTAAGGATTTTTTAAAAAATTTAAAATTCAGTCTGAAAATATTTACAATTGTTGCCAGAAAATAGAAATAGCCCTGAATTCTTGGTAATAAACTATGAGTCACCGGTTACTGCCCAAAGCAAAAAAATTATATCGTCTGGAATTTTAATTTTTGTGTTATTTAATAAATACTAAAATAGATTTGAAAAACAATGACGTGTCTTTTGGATTAAATATTATATTTAAAAATTCTCGCTTGACTCGTTTCTCGTGTGCAAAAAAATTCTTAAGAACCATTTTTGTTATGTACAGTAAAACCAATTGTGGATTTCTTTAAATTGATTTTAAGAATAAGTTTCTCGCTTGGTGAGCAAACGAGAAGAAAACAAGTTTTAAGCCAATTGGAATGTCTTTAAACCACATTATGAGATTCCTTTTAGTGTCTCACCTTAAACGTAATCGTATATAAAATGCAATTTAAGTATTGTGTAACAATTATTATGTGATTCTTTGTGAAGGATACACTTGCGCTGTAGATAGCAACTCAACTGTGGAAAATTATTATTTTTAGTAGCAAACGACGGTAATAAAGAACGTACATAAAGGCCAAGGTTATATGTCACTGGTTTTTTCCAATCTTTTTTTGTAGTTCCACAGATAAATGTTTTCTAGACTTTTGGTAAAGCTTAGTCAGTGTCTTTATGTTTTCCATTCTTCATTATTCTTGTAATGTATTCCAAAATATTTCATTATTATGACTGACACTATTTTGGAAACAATTTTTGAAATTTCTCGAAAAATAAGATATCCACAAAGGCTTCAAAAATTGTGTATAAAATTATTCCATGGATGCCACAGTGGCCACAAAAATTCAATTTATAAGTCTCTCATTTAAGCGTCTACAAATAATAACCTCAAGGACGCTTGTGTGTTATTTCATTTTTCAAATGCCGGAACTATCAAAGATTTTAAAAAGAAATCTACAGCTGTGCTGACAGCCTTGCAGAGGAGCTTAAATGTTAGACAGTCAAATCATTAGAAATAAAGAGTCATAATACATTTCTCTGGTCCTGTCACATTAAACGATGTACGAAAATGTTAACATGTCTGGTATTATTTATTGATACAACAAGAGCTTTATATACTAAAAGTATAAAGTGGATAATCTGCTTCAAGAGTCAGATATTCGTATAATGCATCTAGAAGGTTTTCGAAATTTCCTTCGCGCATAAAATACACTGACAGTAATTTAATTTGTATTTCTGCAGAATTCCTTTCCCCTTCAGATCTTCATTTGCGTTTGAGCAAAGAGTGAAAAATATAAAATCCAATGACTCACTTTCCTTCACTTTTAGCAATAAAGCCGGCATTTAGTAGGTGCGAAAAAAGACAGTCAAGAGGATGAAGTAAACAAAAATGTGCGAGAATTTTTCAACGTAACTCCCCCAGCAAACATCAGAGAGAAATTCCCTGTTGTCTTCTTCTTTACTCCTTTTACTCGTTTACATATTAAATCATAAAATGAGTTTAACATCTGTTTTTCACATTTTCCACACACAGAACTTGCTGTTGCTATATTGAATATTCAAAGAAATAAGAAAATTTTACGCGGAGTTATTTTTAGAATGAAAATGTACTGAAAGCGGGTTCACTTATATGAATTGTTTATTTGTCTCAGAATCTTTGTTATTCTTTTGATTAAACAACAAGTCTGTGTTTGGAAAATTCGATTCTAGCGTGTTCTTTATGTGCCTATAATAATATTTTCATTACTTGTGGTTGAAGTAAAATTGTAATTTGAATTAAAAAATTTCAAATTCTGAGTCAATTTAATTTATTAAATGTAAATACTATGAATGATGTTCCTGGTTTCCCTAGAAATATAAAGCGTGTAAAAAATCAATATCTTCCTTACAACACGATCATTTTTCAAATTTCAATAAACCGTTATATTATGTATGTTATATTTATACATGTTTGAGATCTTAAATGCTCTGAATGAGCGCTGAATCTCATATAAATTCAATTCCAAGTATTAATTGTCCTATTATGTATACACATTTGATCAAACAATAAATAATAATAATAATAATAATAATAATAATAACATCGCAAATTTCCACTCAAATTAAAAATTCTAATCTAAATAAATTATTTACTTATACATATTTTTTTATGGAATGTTAAGCATTTCAAAGTAAAAATTTATGCGGCCATGTAAGTGCAATAAAGAATAAAATGAAGGAATTCCAATATATACGTATATCAATACTGAATGGATTATTTGTGTCATGAATGTATGCGAAAAAATTTTTCTCTTTCCTTTCTTCTGCATTTTTATTTTTCAATTTTTTTCTTCTCCACACTCCTCTATATATTTGAATTAAAGCACCTCACGGTAATGTGGAAAGAGAAGAGAAATGAAATGTAAAAGAAACAGAGTTTAATGTCCTCTACTAATGCCTGACCTTGTTTCGACACATCTCTTTTTCTTTTCGCGTTCGCACAATTTTTTATCAATATTTTCTTCGTTATTTAATAAGCTCTGTTTTTGAAAATAATACGCTGTCATGAAATCAACCAAACTGCTCCACTTCCATTCGCCTTTGTTTCCACTTTTTTACGTCCATTTCATGCGTATATCTATTTTTATGTCTGTGTAAAATGTTTACGTCTCACCATAAATCCTTCAAGATGTTACTATCTATTTGATTT
Source organism: Chironomus tentans (assembly GCA_963573255.1). Classification (NCBI taxonomy): domain Eukaryota; kingdom Metazoa; phylum Arthropoda; class Insecta; order Diptera; family Chironomidae; genus Chironomus; species Chironomus tentans. The sequence goes on along the minus strand of OY754302.1, from coordinate 2,543,576 downwards.
ATATTCACACATTTGTTATGCTTGTTCCGAATGCACATAGATTTTTAAACTACCAAGCTAGATATTAACGGTGTCCAAGATACTTACAAAATTAATATAAATTATTTATGGTTTGATGATCGCTGACTTTTAGCTATAAATCATAAATTGTTCCTACTTTGTCTAAAACAGAGTTGAGCAGTCGATCTAAGGACAATAAAGATCATTATAACAATCTATTCAAATTTTTTAATGTTTGTGGTTTCTTTTTGAATCCTCGATTTCATTAAAATTCCAAATATTTCATAATTATCGTTCAAATATTGAAATATTATTATTTTCGGACAAAGAAGTTGCAATTAATGATTAAATAAAATTTGAAGTGTTGCTTAACAAAATATCCTTTAAATTTGATAGTTTTCGTAAATAGTTGCTCATTTTTTTATTTATTTTCAATATTTAAAAACTGTTTCTTAGTATTTGAAAAAATTAAATAAGAAAGCTACTATCTTTGTTAAAGAAATTTGCAAATATTAGAAATGAAATCTGCAAATGTTCATCAATTGGCTTTTGATGAATAGAAACTAATCAATATCACGAAATTTTGAACAAACAAAAGTAATTTATTATTTGTCGAAAATTTGCATTTTAAAAGTTATTCATCTGAATTTTAAATTCATTTTCAAGCAGCAGGATTAAAGTCATAAATGATAGTCACTTCATTATTGAACTCCTGTTAGCAAAACCATGAGAAATTTGAATTTAAATCTAAATCAGAAATTTATTTGAATCAAGTTTAGACAAATTTCTTAAAAGAATTATTCAGACAAGATGGATAAATTGTTCAAATAGATGCAGAACAAATTTATGGTAGAGAAAATTAACTTCCATGCGAAATTTTCTTATTATCTCCTTTTTTCTAGAATAAAATGATTTAATGAAATTGAAAATCAAGTCTGATTGGAAATAAAAATTACCATCGAATAAATTATTAAAATGAACATCGACTGTTGCTCACCAAACTTTTTATTTTCGCTAGAAAATGTTTGTGCGAAAGAGAAAAAAGTCATACGGGAATGAAATAGAAAACGTAAAGAGGTCAATAAACAAAAAATACGCAAAGCGTGTGTGCAAAAACAAGAAGATCAGTCAGATGTAGAATGAACATAATGAATTTTCATGGGTGTAAGTTTTTGTATATAAATAAAGCGTGATTATTTGCTGCTATAAATCATTGCGTGTCTTTTCATTTTGTCATTCATTTTTTTTAATCGATCACTGAAACCTTTTTTATTTTAAAATATTTGTTTCATATGAAGCTGCACCTTAAACAATGACTAGTTCTCAATTGTATATAAACCTATTTCTAGTGCCTACTTTACTTGTTTCTTGCATACGATGAGAAGATAAAAGGAAAGAAAAACTTAAAAATAATTTCTAAGTGGATCTAATTAGCTGCATGCTAACAATTCTAGTAGATATATCATTTTACTGCTGTTGTTTTGCTGTCTTCTTCTAACTCATTTAACCCTCTCAATGTTTCGCACAGTTTTTATTTCCATTTCTGCACACTACACGCCAAATGGAGATGGAAAACTTGTTGTTATGAAATTATAATAAGCGAAAAAAAGAGAAAAACAATAGCAACTACAACAACAAAAATAATAATGAATTAGAAACAGCACACAACATATATAACATCTTTATATACGCTAGCAAAACCATGTGAATGAATGAATGTTCATAGAAAAATATTTAACTGTACATTACAGCCAACACTCATCAGTTCAACTAGCTAGAATTCCATTTGCTGCTGTTTTTAGCGATTGAAATTATTTTAATGTTTTGCTGGCAGAAAGGCCAAAGGTGTATGCACAGCATCATTTTTCATTTTCTTGAGAGAATATTTTAACAATCTTAAGTGCCATCACTTCAATTGTTACCTTTGAAAGTTTCGTTTTACACAGTCTTTGTACTTTGATTCACAAAAAAAAGTATGATCAAGAAGATGCCCAAGGTCATGAAAGTCAAAAAACAATACAAAATAACAACACCAATATTAATGAGAATGAAATATGATTTCATCGATTTTATAGCCGAAAAGTGAGAAAGGAAAGGCAATAAAATCTTCTTAATGTTTTTTTCTTTGGGAATATAAAGAAGACATATCATCGATGAACAAGATTTTCACGAATCTTGTTGAGTATTTTCTTATTATTTTCTTAAAACACGGGAAAAGTTCATTTTGTTAAGAATTTTTGTCATTTTGATGAAAAATAAATCAGAAAAATAACAAACCTGGAACTACTTAATCTGATCATCGCCAGTAATTCATAATTTATTAAATCTAAACGTCAATAAATCATAAATCAAAATTGAAATCAAATTTCAAAAAATATTTACAATGTTAAATAGTAAGGATGGGGAGGGCAAAGGTCGATAATTGTCATCAAAATTAGTGTCGCTGATGCGATTTGCTGTTCGACGAAGCAAAATAAATTATTTTTACCAGCTTGTCTATAGACGTGAAGTCAACCGATGTGATGTTTGATTTTGCCACTTCCACTGTCAAAAATAATATTTTTTGCTTACATATTTGAGGTTGTTGAACTTGACTTTTTTTTCTTTTTTACACTCTCGCGATTTTGTGAATCAACAGAAGAAAGCTACACATCAAGACAAAAAATCGTCATCGCTTCATGTGACTTTCAAAAATATATATACATTTCATTAATTTGTCTTCATTCTGCACAGAATAAACACTTAAGAAATGAAAGATAAAATGAAGAAGTGATGGGAAGTTGAACTTCAATGATGAAATGCAGACATACTTGAAAATACAATGTTGCACAATTATTAATTGTGATTTTTTTTAAGAATCTGAAAGAACTCGAGTTTTCTGATGTACGGTTTTTGCAAAAACAGAAACTTATTTTTATTCAGGCACAATTTTTCCGCTCATTTCGATATTTCAACATATTGAAAATAAATTAAAAGTATTTTTTTAAACATTGCCAGTACCATCAGAAATTGAAATAATTAATTTCAACAATTCATTTTGTTGCTGTTATGTTTTATGGTTAAATTTTTTTTTCATTATTCGAGACCGTAAATAAACTTGATTCTATTGTCTATTCGCTAGTTATACACACATAGTCTCGTCGACCATCGAAACCAATTTTGTGGCTAGATGTGTAACGAATGCAAGATGTAAGAAGAAATGAGGTCAATGCCAGATATTTGAAAGAATTTTTTTTTCGTATGCCTCGTTTTCGAGAAGAGAATTAAGCTTACCATTTTTGCTAGACTGATTCATATAAAAAAATATTTTTTCTTAGTACCTAGCAAAAAAATGCAGTTTAAATTTTTTAAACTTGCTCAAAGCAAATCTTTCTGTTTATTAAATTTCCACACACATACCGAAGCCTTAAAACTCACTCAACATGTTAGTGAATAAGTTAATAAGAAAGAAATTCCAAGAAAACATCATCGAAGTAAATAAGTAAGTTAAGTGCCGGGGATTTTCCGTTGTTTTGATCATTGGTTTCTCGTCATTATACATTTATATACTCTTTCTGTTGTGTTTTATATTTTCTTTCTTTTCTTGGTGAAGTCCAAAGTGCTAATTAATGTTCCCGAAAAAAAAATTAAACACAAGATTTCAAACCAGACCTATAAATTTTAAATATGGATTTTATATCATTTTATTGCAGAAGATTAGATCCAAAATCAGACATGACATTTACTGATTACAAAATAATACATTTTATTGTGCGTTGTTTGTCATTATGCAAATTAAATTTATTTAACTGTTCCACTCAATAACCTTGAGAATGCTCAACAAATAATTATAAACCATTCATGACCTATTTGTAATTGCATAAATTTAATGAGAAATTTATCTAATAGGTCAAGTAGACCAGATTGACACATTTTCTTAACGACAATTTTTATGGGATATTCGCTACCTGTACATCATGCGGACACCATTCATACAGCCACCATGAAAAATTTGTTAATTAAAACAAAATTTATTTCGCTACACGTCATCTGATTTTATTTAGACAATTCAAAAAAAAATATCAAAAGTCTAAAGTCTATAAAAACTTGATTGCCGGCAATTGTTCATGACATTTTAATATGTGTGCTTCAAATTCTTTTTCATTAATATTTGTTAAGTCAAATTGAATTTTCATTTATCAAATGTATATTTTTACGTACCAATTGATTCTCATTTAAAACTGTGATAATATAAGAATGAGTAAGTGACTAGATATAAATAAATAAATACAAATATATTACTGGAGCCGATTGTCGATGGCGTCTAAGTTAAAAATGCAAAGATAAATTCAGTGCTGGTCTGGTTTATAATGACAATTTAAATTTGCAAAAACTATAAAACAAATGAAGGTGAACTTTAGATTTTTTAAAAATTATTCAAACACACGTTTGCTTTTTATTGAAAATGGAAACAAAGAGAAAGTTAAAAGCATGTTTTTGCTTAAATTATTTAAAGTTATTTTTTTGAGGTGTTTTTTCCAATGAAATGTTTTTTTAAATTTTACTTTGTGGGCATCAAAATTCCAACTGTGTTTAAATTTGATTTATTTCCTGTATTTTCGCACAAGACGAATCATTTTCATGCTGTGCAGTGTTGCGTCCTCAAAAAAAAAAAATATTTTCAACTGCACAAGAGCTTGATTAATTACTTTTTTAATAGCAATTTATTTTTTAATGTTTAAAACTGTTCAAAATTTTTAATAAAATTTCACTGTACATATGGACTCGATGAAATTTTTTTTGGTTGAACTTCTTAAAAATATCAATTTCTGATTTAAAACTTAATGAAAAATCATTCATCAAATTCGATTAATTCGAATTTATTAATAGCTTAACAACACTTAATTTTATGATTACATCATCCTGTATATTCTGGGGAATTGAAGCTTATTCGATTTGTAAGCAAAGAGTCTTCTGGTGTACATTAAAATGCACATGAAATGCTCCTTTTACATAAAAGTGTATTTTAATTCAGCACATTTATTGAATAATAGAGTATTGCATCATTCTCAAGTCACAATTTCTGATTTGGTATGCATGAATGTGATCTGATTACATTTTTCATCTTTTAATGACATGTATGCAATGCACAAGTGCTCCATATATGTCAATAATGATGGTGATGTGATGACGAGGAGCTCTTGTGATTTTAAATGCATTTTCTCAAATCCTGGTTTGGAAATATCTTTTTTATATCAGTGGGGATTGACTTTATAGTATTTTTGAAAAGTGCAGATTTGATTTTTTATTGCTTAACATTTGAATGTTTTACTCATACCACCAAATTTTCTTCATTCTCATTCCAGGACCAGTCACAGTGCCAATGGTTTCACAAAGTGGATCACCTCCTATTCCAATGCCGGTTCAAGTGCCACCAGGACATGTAATGCAACAAATAGTTGATGAAAATGGAACGCTACGTCATGTAATTTTATCAACGCAACATCAACAAATACAGAGTGGTGTACAAGGTGTTCAGCATCATATCCACGGTCATTTCGTAAGTATTCAATTTCTTTCTTCTTAAATTTGCGGTTATTCTGTTGTTGAATAAAGATTTTTTTTATTTAAACTGAGCACAAAAATTTAGTGCATTCTCTTTAAAAAATGAACAATATTTTCAGTGACATCCAACAAATTTAAATCAATTCATTCATGCTGGAAATGATTTATTCATATTCCCAAACAATAAAACAATATTTATCGTTCATGTCAATATCATTACAACAGCATAAAAAGAGCAAATCATAAAAAATATTTTGTAACTACAATGTTGTTAAAAAATTTATTATCACAATAAATTATGCAAAACAGATTTTTTAAAAGACATAAAATGTATATTGGATATGCATAAATTCTGTTAAATTCGAAGGAAAATATATAAAAAAGTGATAAAACTCTAGAAAATTAGTCCATATTTTAGATTGCAAGGCTATTTTAACCAGTATTAATTATCAATTTGACAATTTATTTGTCAAAATCTTTAAAACAGAATCAAGATGTTACTAGTCTTAGCATGAACCTTCAAGCTGAATTGATTTAAAATGTGTTTTCACCAAATTAATATTTTCTTAAAATTCATTTTATTACTTAATTTAACTTTAATATTTAAAATATTAAGAACGAATTAAAGTTAAATTTTGAAACTGAAATGGAAATTATTTTTAACATTTCTGTCTACGCTGCTGTAAGTCCTTATATTATCAGAGTTGCGTCACGTACATTTATTTTTTAACATTTATCAGATTGCAACCTACAATTTTAAATTTATTGACGTATAATCGTTTAAAATATCTGTTGTCAACAAGTTGTTTTTATTCTTTATTATGATATTGAGTCATCAACAATAGACGACAAGAAAACAAAATGCCATTATTCCCTCACACTGGTTTGATTGAAACTCTTTTGCTGTTTTTTTTTATTTTGTCGGTTTCGATAATTAAAATAATTTTTCACTTGAAATTAATGGAACTAAAATAAGGTAAAAATGTGTCAATTCAATTGTGTTCAATGAAAATGCAATTTTGCCTGTTTTATAGCACGGCAGTATGTAAGTGGAAAATAATTAAGCTGTTGAATAAAAAAAACGTTGAATGTACGAAAAATGTGTCCCAAGTGTGAATCGAATCAGTAACAGCCAAATTGTTATTTAATTTACTGCTTATTCGTGAAAACAGCGTATTTTGTCAACCACGCAAGGCAAACATAAACTATTTAATGACGGAAAAAATAAGTCTACATGCAATTTCAATTTTCTGCTGATGGACATGATTGGATGACTAATTTGTTTAGTCACTTTAAAGCATAACAATTTTTGATTTGGATACATAAATAAAAAATAGATTTTTTAAAATAGATTTTATTAAAAAACCAATATAGACTGCAAAAATTACAATCAAATTGCATGACATGCTTGCATGCATTAATGAATTAGTAGAAAGAATAAGTAAAGTAATTTCAATGCACACATATATAATTTTTTTTATCTGAACTTCCTCATTTGCTAACACTATGAATATTATCATTATGTAATTCTTTTATTATTACTTTTCAAGCTATATCAGACAGCAAATTTTCTGTTTATTTATTGTGCTTCACATTTTTTATTGCTCCTACTTTTTAACTTTTGTAATAAATAAACACTTGTTGATAATGCCGCTGCTTAATGCACGATATCACATTTAAGGTGTTTTCGTGAAAATAACAAGTCTTAAAAAATTGGGGTAAGGAATTTTTTCGTTACGGTTCATGTAAGATAAGGTATTAAAAAATTAGAACAGTTTTATTTTTTGAAATGTTTGATAGGGTTTAAAATAAAAAAGTTCTAAATTGTAATATTTGCTCTAGTGTAAAAGTTGAAATTTTAAAATTTATAAAACAAAAATATTTGAATTTACTTACTAAGTCTTAATCTTGGTATTCAAATCACAAGTTATGTTCAAGGAGAATGTGAGGACAAGAAGTAGAAATTGATAATACCGCTCTCCCTTTTCTTTCAATTCTCCTTCACATCCGGCTTCATTCGACGTCAATAAACAATAATCTCGTTCATTGTCTTACTGAACTTTCCATAAATAACAGCAAAAGCAGCAGTAAATAAAAATACGAATGAGAAAGAATTTCAATTTGCCGGCTGCAAATTTAATTTTTCTTCAAGGCACAGACTGGGAATGGCATATGATAATTTGTAATAGCATTTCATGCGTGGGCAGTCGCTTAATGTCTAGCATTAATATTTTTTTCATTCATTCAACAAACAACTGTAGACAAAGTTCAGGTCGAGTAACTTCCTTAAATTTTTATTTCATTTGCTATTTTGCTATATTTCCAGTTTCGCTTAATTTACACTGCTTGTATGTCAATTTGTTTAGACATTTTTGACACATGTTATTAATGAAAAATTAATAGATCTCAACTAAACCAATGTTTTTAGCATTTCTTATTGTTTTTTTTAAATAAAAAGTAATTCTTTATTCAGCTATAATAATCATAATTTTTAAAAATCTACTTCCAATTTGCTTTAAGAACTTACAAATTGCTCAATGTAAGTGTCAACTAATTTCTTGCTACCGTTTTATTTACTTTTTCACTAAACACGTCTACGTTTTTTTCATAAGTTTATGTGATCATATCGATCAGTCATTCAAAATCGCCTACAGCAACTTTTTTCCGTTCGAGAATTTTTTATAGTACAAATATTCAAATGATTCATAAATATGTAAATTCCGTTCGAATAAGAACGAGAACTGCGGCAAGATATGAGAAATAACAGTCAACAATGACAAATGAAGTTATAAGATTTACATTTGAGATTAAATTTGTGAGTTTACGCGAGGCAATCGATGAATTGAATTTGGATAAACGGCTTTCCTTAAATCAAGCAACAAGTTCGTTACATATCTATGTAAATGCTTGACATTTCGACACTGTGTCAATGAAAACAATTTAAATGAAATCTTTACAGAAAAAATTAAGATTCTGAAAATGTTTAAGAATCTTTGAATATTTGATATGCTAATTTTATTTACTGATTACTTAAGCAGAAAATTTTTAATTGGCCAAATATTTGATGTCTGGAAAGTAATTTTAAAATGATGAATTTCTCAAGTAGAATAAATTTTTAGTTTTTAACTGCAAAGTTCAAGAGTGTCAATTTTAATAGCTCATGAATCAGAAATTTACTTAAAGAAAGTCACACTTATAATATTCATGAATGAAGCAAATTACTTAACTCTTATTTTTCATGGTCATTTGCAACGACTTGCGATATAAACTTTACTTAAATGTGATAATTTTACAAAAAGAAAAAAAAAATATTGAAAGAATTTTGAGGAAAATACGGAAAGAAATTTAAATTAACACTTTTGTCATCATGAAAAATTGATGCTGGTTTTTTTATTATTGTAAAATGTTTATCGTGAAATAGCCGGTTTATATTTACATTTATTATAAATTTATTCACAAGTAGAAATATTATTTAAGTATGCCGCCCGTGTGCACTTGTAATGAGGTTATTTGCCTCATCGTTCGTTGCCATGAAGCTTCTCCAACTCCTCCTCCCTCTGTTTGCCATTTTTCTCACTCACTTCTTCATTGTATAATTGCAATCCGTTTCCGAATGATACGAAGAAACTAAATTAAAAGAAAAATTCTTCGAAGCTTGAATGGAAGGAAGAAGAAATCAGCTTAACTTGAAATCTGATTCTTAATGGCAACGCTCCGTCCTGTGGATTCTTAAAATATTAATTAATCTTTTTTTTAAATGTTTTATTTGAGGAATTTTCTATTATTAAACTTCTGCAGCTTGTTATTATTTTCTTGTTCTTTGAAGTGTATCCTCTGGCTTTTATAATTTTCAATGACATGCATTCTTAATAATTTTTAAAATTCTAGAAAATCGCAATTTCAAAATTAATTTTTAAAACTAGACAGGTTTCTTTTTGGTACCAAAAATTCTATGGATCAAGAGGGCTCAATTCCTGATCAAAATTTGTTTTTAAATTCAGACTAAATTTAACAACTTAACAAAATATTTATGAAATAACAATAACAAAATTGAGCTGTGTAGTGTGGTAAGGCAGACGCCAGAGAACATAAAAGTAAGCCGATATGAATGTACAACAATAAACGCAAAGTACCGTAAATGTTTAAAGGCAATTTTCTTATGCTCAAACTGTGATATGTTGCGATGATTGAAAGAGTGAAATGAGCGAAATGAAGAGATGAAAGTAGAGGAGAAGACATAAGTGAACATAAGATGTACTGTTTTATGTGTACGTAAAGTGAATTGTCTTATTTTGGAGCTTTCAAAAAATTTCTTTTTTAACTTCTTCTTTATGAAAGCAAACACATGTAGACTTCGATAGACCTTCACTTCCATCCATTAAAAACAGACATCGAGAGTTGCAATTTCGCTTCTTTATAGTCGTTTCATCTTCAAAGATAAAATGAATGAAATATTTTTTTTTGCAAAATTAATATGGGATGGTTTAAAAATCATCAATTATTTAATTTCATTGAATTTATGGACAATTTGAAGTTGCTGATTCTGGAATTTTTTTCGTTATCTGTTTCCTTTCTCGTGTCAGTTGCTAAGATAAGCATTTGAAAATGTTTATGGTTGAAATTTTGCTAATTTTTTGTAAATGTAAAATTCTTTACTGAATGGATTTATGCAATTCAGAAATATGAACGCAGAAAAATAGAAAAGAAGTAGAAACTCGTAATTAAGTGCAGAGATAATCAACATTTCCTACAGTGAAATATATTTCCTCCAATTTCCCCTAAAAAGTTGAATGTAAAAAAAATTAAGTTAAAATTGAGAGCGTGCATAATTTTATTAAGACAAGTTATAAAATAAACTTCTTTTTGTCCGACCCACAAAATAAATGAGAAACGTAAAAAAATAAGTGCATTCATTAAAAGAAGAATTGCCTGCTCGAATAACATGCCTTTTACTTCCACATTCCATTCTTATTGACATTTTCTAATAATATAGTAGTTACAAATACACTGATAGATTTAAGTTTAATACAAATGAAAAAAGATACACAGACTTTCCGGTTTGATTTTTTTACGTTTCATACACACATTTTCCCTCTGAGATTATCTGTGAGCTTTAATACAATTGTTTATGAAAATACTTCTAATCCGCACAAACTAAAACTTTCTTTTCCATGTTTTCAAGCATAATTAAATTTATTGGGTTTGTTCTGTTTTCACAGCATTGGAATATTATAAAAATTATTAATAATTTAATTTAATTAATTAGCTTTTCATTATTTTCTGTCATTCCACTCTAAGCTATGGTTTCTTGATAGACCTTTTTAATATTTTAGTATTTGAAAACTGTTTCAGTTAGAATTAGTTTTAAAATATTTTAGATCACTTTTGAATTTTTAAAAAGAAACAATTTACAGTTTACAATTTAAATTAAATAAAGTTTTATTTTTCAATGATTCGTTATCCATACAGAATGACACATAATTATCCCTCAAAACATGTATGTTAGGTTGATGATTCAGCAACAGTATTTAAAAATAAAGAAAATGCATAAAGGATTTAAAGTTATAGCCATTCAACAGGTGTCATAAGCTTCTTATTTCTTAATAAATAATTTTTTTTATTTATAAAAACTCAAGAGTGGTTTCCGAGAGTCTTGAAACTTAATTCTGTGTGCAGAAAAGAAGAAAATCTCCATAATTTTTTTTGCAAAACTAATTTTAAAATCGTTAAATAAAATTTTCACTGAGAGTAATAAAAGCTCTCAAATACAAGTTTTGAATTCACATCTAGGTGTCGCTACAAACTCGAGTTCAGAAAGCTTTTCACCAAACGTAAATCTCATCGTAATGAATGAAATAGATGTGTGTAATAAGTTCATTGACATTTCATTGTGGTGAAATTACAGCAGCATAAACAACGGTGTTGATTACAGTAACGATTGTTCAGTGTTAATGATGCTGATAAGCTTTATGTTGTACATAATTTTTCATTCAATTCTATTATCAATGAATTCATATTTTATTATTTTTGTTATCTCAAGCAGAGGGGTAGTAAGGAGGACGTGGGGGAGTTTGGAGTCAACCCCCCTCCATCATTTTCAATAATATAATTATTACCCTTCTGAACTGAATATTTTTCAAGCCTGGTTTTTAAATTAGCTTTAACATTGTTATTTGTTGACGACATTGGGGTTTCTCACAAATGACGTCTAATTTTCAGATGGAAGCTACGTGATACTCGATCTGAAATATTGTTGTAAAAAATTTGATGACAGAGGAGTGAAGTCCCATTGTTTGTTGGACGTCATTAATGAACAACCTCCATAAGCCAATCAAAGAAACTATTTATAAAAACAATGAAAAATTTGTGCAATATCTTTTAAAAAGGTCATAAATCAAACAGTATTTTTAAAATTGAAGCCACTTCAGGTTTCATAATCAGATAATTAATCAAAAAAGACCCTTTTCAAGTATCTCTTAGGAAGATCACGCGAAAATAATTTTTTAAACCATTATTACTCGACGAGCTTGCTATTAGATAACCAAATTAAAATTAATTTCCATACATGTGACACCATACATCTTTATTTTCCTGACTACCTTAAAAGCTTTGACAACTCAAAAAGAACTTAATAGTTTAAGTCTCACACAACTTTCGCATTCATTAATCATTTCATTTTTTTGTATATTTTATAATAAGCAATATCTAATTTGGTATGTTACATGGCTACATCTGTAAAAGTGTACACCACGATAAGCATTGAATTGCATATAACTTTAATGCCATTCACCAACTGCTTTTAGTTTGAAATATAGCTTTTTTTGAGTGATGAAAATAAAAAGAAGAAACATAACAAGTTGGTTGAAAGAAAAGATTCAGTCGCACGCGAAGAAATTCATCATTTAGTAAATTAAATTTCAGCACTTTAGTTATTTAAACACTCATACAATTATGGTTGATTTAAGGTATTGAGAAAAATGTTGAGTGCATTTAGTTTATAAAATAAGAAGTAATTTATCTCATACGTATTTGGTGAGAAAATTTATGCTTCATATAAGTAAGAAATCTAACAGGTAGTTAAAGCGCATTTTTTGGTCATTTTATTTTTAAATTTTAGAATTATTTACTGCATGTTTAAAGTTAATATTTAATGTTTAACATCCTTAATGTTGTCAAAAATTAACAAGAACAAACAATGAAATTGACACTATAAGGAAGACATATTGTCAATAATTTACTTGTAAGTGTAAGAAGTACGTTGAAAGAACTACATAAAGAGAGGAAAATAAAAAAGAGAGAATCATGTCTAGTAGAGGGGAGTAAAAAAGCATTACTGAAATGAAAATAATTAAAGTATTATCTCAATTTAGATAGTTTTTTTTGTGTAAATCAAAACTTGATGATTTCATGAATCATTCTATTTTTACTCGCTGTCTTATCAACATCACGCGCGGCTCGCAGTAAATTTGAGTGAGAAAAAAGGAACAGAAATTCCGATATCAATTCAATCGTACAACGGGGAATTTTGTTGTGTTTTTATTGTTATAAAATATTGTGTTGGATAAAAAAAATATTGAAGCTATTGAGCGGGCTTGAAAAACAGAATTCTGATGGCTGTCATATTTATAGTGAAATGTTAAAAGTGATGTCGATCATCATACATATAATTTGAGCTCATTTAAGCAGCAAAATCACCATTTTTCCTCTCAAATACAGTTTAACAATTCTTTTTTTTACGAATGTATGAAAAACGATCATATTGTTAAATTTGTGGAATCACGGAAAATTGTTGTTTCGAGTTTTGCTGACTTATATTCTGTTGAGTTTTTAAAAAAAAGAAAGGCAAGAGCAAATGGAATTTGCACGACATTACGTGGCGACGATATAACGGACTAAAATGGTTTGTTGTGGAAAATTTCTCTCCTTCCTTCAGTTACCCAATGAGTTAGCTCACGTGTACTTGATTGAGTTGTATTTCATACTAAAGTTTTAAGTTTTAAAGGCAACTAAATCTAAAAGTGTGATTCACGAGACCTTGCATTTCATTTTAATTTCATGTTTCGGGACTTTATAAATTTGTGTATGAATTTTTGTCAACACAAGCTAATAATAAAAATGTGAAACAATTTTATTTTAAAAAAATGTGCTGATAAGAAATTAATGGGGCAAATCAAAACGAAGTCATTATTATTTTTTGTTTGTAAAATTGCATGATCAAATTTGATTTTTTTTATTTGATGGAATATTAAATGTTACTTACTGGATTTTATTTTACGAATGGATTTACTATTAAAAGCTATTGACTATGAAGGCATGAAAATTTAAAATCCAATTACGGTTATGTATTACATAGATTCATTCATTCAAGTGTAGAAATCAATAGTTACAAAGAAAGTCAATAACTATACATTCTTATAGCCGGTTCTGCATTCTATTCCATTTCCGTGAATATTTACCGCATATCGTGTTACTGACACTAATGTGAAATTAATGTTGAGACATGATCGTGCAGACCTAAGCATTACTTTTAAATATATATGGAAATTAACAAAAAAATGTCAAAAACAGTGTAGAAAAAGCCCAAATTGCAGTCATTTTTCAGTAATTATAATGTAATGCTTTCTCTTACCACAACTTGTCATGAAAAAAAAATAACTCAAGACAGAAATGAGAACAATTCACCTCATTGTACTCGAGAGAAATCTTTTCAATGGAAAAGTTCAGAATATTTACTGAGAAAATAAAAAAATTTAAATCAAAAGTGAAGTTGATTCAGTTGTAATTTTTCAAAGTAGACGAGAAGAGCTGAAAATTGTCAAATCAGAGTGACTTCTTATCTGCTAACGTTATTTAAATAACTGAAATAATATTTTTGTTTTCTAAATGCTGTTTAAATACTAAATGTTCTTGTTTAAATGGTTTTGTACTTTGAACATTCACTGTTTGCTTGGGGTCAAATATAGCTGGCATTGAAAAGGATCTAAATATTTAAGTATTTTAAAAATAAACCAAATGGCTAGAATTTTCGAGTTAATCTATATTGGCACTCAAGGACGTAGTCATGGGAAGGTTCGAATAGGTTCAGACCAACCTTAAAAATTATTGCTTGCTATGCTTTTGTTACCACATAATGGTATTGCAAATTGTTATTTATTCAAAAGTCAAACTATATTTAGCTTAGCTTAACATCCATTTGAAATTCTCACAAGTCTATTAAAATTCCAATTTTATAAATATCACTGCTACTTTTACGAAATTTGAATTTATAATTTGTTTTTGCAGCTTGGTATTGATAAAATTAGCATCAGGAATGGAAATTGGTCAAGCAGTTTTTTTTATCATTGCATAAATCTTGTTTATTGACAATTAATACAGACAAACAACACTTGTGCAATACCAAAATGTTAAATAACATCTAACCATTGCAAGTGCATGATTAAATCGATCAAAAAGTCATTAACCTCAACATATAATGCTTATTTAGTATGAGATTTTTCTATAAAATCAAATAAATTTACAGTAATAATTAAGTCAGTTACTTTTTAATTTTGTAGCGGTTAGCTTACCTCCAGAACCTGAAATTTGATTTAATTTCATGATTTTTCATTTATTTTCATATTAGCTAAAATTATTTCAGTAAAAATATTGCAAACTTAGAGTCATAAAAAGCTTGAAACTGTTTTTTGCCAGTAAAATTTGTTTTCGATTTCATTTTAATAGGCAACACAAAAGTAGCAAAATTGCGATTTTTTTTATAAAGTTGAAGTAAAAAAATTGCTTTGAATGTAGTGCTATCAGCAGTATTTTTTGTCATTATCAGCACAGCATTTTCATACAAGTCACTTAAGAAACTCGATTGTATTGTCAAGTTTTGTATTTGTAGAATTTAAATTATTTTTTCTATAATACTTTGATGGGATTTTTTTTAATCACATTGCTAGAGATTGATGAATTTTGCAAATCTTTAAGAGAGAGAATCAACAAAACATTCGATGGATTTTTTAAAAAAATTCCTAAAATTTCTAGCGTGCCATTTTTGACCGATAAAGTTTGTGAACCAAAATTTGCATACAAATAAATGAAAGTTAAATGAAATGCAGCTTGTGAATAAAAAACTTGAAATGTTTCATTTCACTGAATTTCTTTATTTCCAACAGAGCTGATAACATAGTCAGAATTATTACTGCAATTACAAGTTTCAAAGAAAATTTCCCTTAAATTGTATACGTGCGATTGATAGCAAAACTTTACTTACTGGGCGACAAAAACATTTTAAAGGCACAAAAAAAAATTATTAAAAAGTGCGATAAAGTTTTGTAGACTAAAAAACCCATAAACACATTCAATTTTTTAATTAAGCGTTTACGAACGAAACAGAATTCTACTAATACTTGAAAACGCTTTAAACAAGTGAAACGACAACGAAAATGGAAATAAACAGTCGCTATTGTGAAGTGTCCACGTATGCAGCATCATCAAGCGGTTATAATTCGAGCACGGCAAGCAGTAGTCTTAATTATATTGACGACGTTTGTGATAATCAAACAGTGATTGACAAAAATATTGATAATCCTAATAAAAATAAAAATTGTGAAGAAATTAATTGCTGTAACATAATTGACGAGAAGAGTGAAAGTAGTATCGATTTAAGTGACAATCAACAGCCAGTTACAAAACTCATCATAACAATAACATTGATGAAATCTGAGCAGGTATAATAATAATTATCGTTACAAATTATAATTCAATTGGGATGAAATTGATACAATTTGAATTCGATATGACAATTTTTCAATGGGTTTTTAATGATAGGAATGGTAAAATGTTGTTAAAAATAAAATTGAAAATTATTTTATTGAATTGACGTTTCAAATGAAATTTATTAATTTAACATAAATCTTGGATAAAACCACTCAAATCAGCTAAATTAATGCACTTAAATTAAGAAAATGAGCTACAATAAGTAAGGAAACAAAATGTATGCATTTTGTTATGTATAAACAACTGTTTCTAATCAAATCGGTCTCACTGACGTAGCCTTGAAAACAAAAGTATTACACATTGGAATAATTAAAAGCAAATCTCTGTTTACATATGGAAATTTTTTTGTAAGAATAAAATATTTTCTTAGTTTTTCCATAAAATTTATAAAATAAAAACATATTTTAAATTGAGACCTTGAAACAAGTAAAGTCATTTTTTTAAATTAAATTTTTTAAAATTAAATTTTTTAAAATTAAATTTCATCATTAACTCCGTATTTTAATATTAAGTTTAAATTGGGATTATTGAGAGGGCAATAACTTTCAAAAAATTTAAAAATAATAAAATTAAAGGACAAAATCGTTAAAACTGTGATGAAGTTTGCGCAAAATAATGAAAGTTCCAATTCTTCTCAAGCTTCATTTGTTCAAGGTGTGCGGCTTAAAATAAAGCAACCATATTTTTGCAGGTGTTTATTTTCATTCGTGAGCTTTTCTTATCAGCTCGTCTAATTATAACCCAACATTTCGCTTTCAATCTTTCCGTTGGTATTCAAACCCGCTAATTTTCTTTAATTAATTAATCTGTTAAGCCATTTAACAATTATTGGATGGTTGGAAAATAATCGGTAATTGATAATTTGTTAAAATTTCAGCTTTAATGATTAAGTTGAAATTCACTAAAATAACTTTTCATGGATTATTTATACACGAAAGTCATGAACATTTTGGATCTGCATTTTTTTTGCTGAAAAGCTTGTTCCACAGTAGATTATCTATGATTTTATATGTTAGACTGAATGCTCCATTTAAGTCCGTCTTTAACGTTTGCATTTATGAGCATTATATGCTTCTCTTAGCTATTTTCTTATTGTATTAACAGAAAGTAGATCAATCTTGTAATAGTTAGTAGCTTATTTCCGCACAATAAGACCATAAAAAGTTTCTCCCTTTATCCATTTTTACTGCTTTGATTTTACGCAGCGGTAAAATCACACTAAGAAATGCTCAGCAAAAAAAAGTGAGCAATAATAAAATGATTTTTAGTTGCCACGATTAAATACCTTTTTATTTGTAGCTAATTGAAGGCTACACGATAATAAATGTTCACGTTGTACTGCATGGTTTGTTTCCATCATACTTAATATTGTTATTTAATTTATCAAAAAATGCCGCTTTGAGCATTACCGAAAAAAGTGACGATCACCATTTTTTTGATGAAATTTCTTAAGCAATATTATTGTTTTTTTGGAACCAGTTATAACTTTAGAAGATAGGGTCACACATTAAAGACTCTATCTTATCAAAGAAGTTCTTGTAGCAAAAAACAGCTTTCAATTTCCTCTCAAAAAATATTTGTATTATATAAAAAAAAATATTTACACAAATGTGAAATACTGAACAGCTTTGATGACGCTTATCTATTGACACGAAACGGAAACATAGGGGACTTTATAATAATATGAATTCACCTAGTTTTTGCTAAAAATATTTTTTTTTTTCATTATTTTATAATCAACAGATAACCGTTAAATAAACTATAAATTTTTAGTTGTAGGCCCCTTCAAAACAAAACAAAGAATAGGGGATGAAAAAATTTCAAAATAAATAAATTCTTTATTTTTTTTGGATTAATTTTAGATTTCTGCCAACGGAACAGCTCCACAATATTACAATCCAATTGCAGGATATCCACCAACAAATCAAGCCAGCTCAACAAATCAATTATATACGACAATGAATCATCAGCAAGCTCAACAATTGTCACATTCGCCATCACCCCCGAATAGCACAAATAACAACAGCAACTCTAGCAACAATAACAATAATTCGATAAATAATAATAATTATCAAAACAACGAGAGGGCCCAGCGACAATATAACAAGTTAATAAGAAAATTGGAATCGCGTAATACACCAAGTCAAGCTCATTCCCAAACATCAAGGAACAATAATAGAAATGACAATCTCAATGGCTCTAGTGGAACACGTAGAAATAATTTACAACGAAATGGTACAAACTCTGCAGGTGGGGCTTCATCAGTCGGAACAAGTGATGATGGTGAAGAGTCATCGAGTGTACCAGATGAGGAGGATGATATGCAAATTCTTATTGACTATTTATCATCAATTGAACCACCAGTGGTTAAGGAAATTCAATCACATACAGCACTTGTAACGTGGGAAGCTCCACCACAACCAACTGAACATGCCTTAGTCAATCTCAACACCAACGATATACGTTATGAAATTTTACTGGGCGATCGTGGTAAAGATGGCAAATACAAATCTATCTTTCGTGGTACAAATCTATCGTGTCGTATACAGGATTTGCGTGCTGGACAAGAATATCATGTGTGTCTGAGTGCTCATTTGGATGATGTCAAAGGATCAGAGACTGAGCCAGTGGTTTTTAAGACACCAGCACGTGAACCTGACACACCAACACAGCCTAAAGTTCTCGCAAAGACCAAAAATTCTTTACAATTACGATGGAATGCACCAGTCGATAATGGTTCACATATAATCCACTATATTCTCGAAATGAGTAATGAACCTGATGGTGAATTTACAGAGTTGTGTAAAATTAAGGGTAAACAATTTACAGTTAACAAACTAACACCAGCAGCATGGTATACATTCCGCTTAGCGGCAGTTAATGAAGTTGGACGATCAGAGTATTCACAACCAATTTCATATAATACAGACGGATACCCACCACCTCAACCACTACCTCCACGAGTTCATAATGTCACAACAACATCAATTGCATTACTTTGGACTCGACGACGTGAGGATGGTGAATTTATTTTGCAAATGTCAAATCAAGGCCCTCAAGGATACATGAATGTTTATTATGGACCAGAAATAATTTATGAATGCACACGACTTCAACGTGCAACAAGTTATCAATTTCGTTTAGCATCAAAGACTGATGCAGGACAATCTGCTTGGAGTGATGAGATATCAGTGGCAACAGTTCCTGATCCACCAGGACGTCCTTCAAAGCCACAAGTAAAAGGCAAAATTCATGCATATAATTTCAAAGTAAAATGGGACCCACCACACGATCGAGGCGGTGCAGAAATTAAATGCTATCATTTAGAAATCAGTTCGGGTGCAATTTTTGAACGAATTTATAGTGGAACGTTAGCGGAAGCTGTATGTGATCGTCTTAGTCCAGGTACAACGTATCAAGTTCGTGTATTGTGTGAGGGACCTGGTGGTATAAGTGGCCCATCTGATACATCAACAATCACATCGGAAGCCATTGTTCCAAATCCACCTAAGACTCCGTACTATAGTAATCTACCTGGACCATATGCAGCAGTGCTGCAATGGGATAAACCACATTATCAAGGAGGAGCTCCTGTAACGGAATATGAACTTGAATTAGAAGGCATTCTTAATGAAGGTAATGCTGATCGAAAGAAGCAAAGGACAATTGTTTATCGTGGCAAGGAGCCATATTGTGTTGTTAAAGATCTCCTACCTGGAGAATCATATACAACTCACGTACGTGCTGTGAATCGTATTGGTGCTGGTGAATGGTCTGATGAATTTTGTTTCCGTGCTGGTTCGGCACCTCCTGGTAAACCTGCTTCTCCTGAAGTTCAAGTACGCTCAGCGACAAATTTATTTGTCAAATGGCAAGAACCACTATGTAATGGTGCACCAATTACTGACTATAAGTTGGAAAGTTCATCAAAACAAGAGGAGGATGGATTTTCCACTGTATATCATGGCACAGAAATGAGTGCTGACTTGAAGGATCTGTTGCCATTTACCACTTACTTTTTCCGTCTTCATGCGGTTAATGCGTCTGGTCGCAGTCCAAACTCAACTACTGTCTCACAAAAAACACCAGCTGATGTGCCTGGTATTCCAACACTTTTGCCTGATCTGTTTGCCATTACATCGAATTCTGCACATTTACATTGGAAGGAACCGGAGTCAAATGGTGATGCAATAATTAATTACATTCTAGAATGTGGTGATCGTCAATTAGTGACGGATAAAAATCAAACTAATCTGTTGATTGAGCATTTAAGTCCAGAGCAAATGTATAAGATTAGAGTACAGGCTGTGAATTCGATTGGTGCTGGTGCCTTTTGTCCTTCACATAAAATATTGATGAAACCCTTGCCACCGAAGCCACCACGCCTAGAGTGCATACAATTTGGCTTCAATTCATTGAAACTTAAATGGGGTAGTGGCGATGGTGCGCCAACGTCTACAATGAGTAAGAGTGCCAATATCATGGACTTCCATCGATTTTATGTTGAAATGAAAATTAAGAGCTCATCAAAAGACTTTCAAAATATTTATACAGGCACACGTAATTCCATCAAAGTACAAAAATTACACGAGTCTACAGATTATGCATTCCGTATATGTGCACAAACTGAGCATGCTGGCATTGGCACATGGTCTGAAGAATACTATTATCGTACTCAAGCAGCACAACCGAACATTGTAAAGATTGTTCGTTGCATTGAAAACTTTCCGGTGATAAATAATAGTGCAAATGAGCCACATATTGATACATTACCAACACTGACAGTTGAATGGCAGCATAGTAAAAATAATCACTTTAATGATAGCGTTGAATATATCCTTCAAAAGGCAATTGCTGCTGCTAGTAACACTAAGAATCTTCAATATGAGGAGGTGAATATTTTTCTTTGTAGCTTGAATAGCAAATTTATTAATTCTAACAATTATTTTAATTCATTCTTCATTTGTAGATCTACCGAGGTGCCGATAACCGTTTCACAGAAACAGTTGAATACGACACCGATTATAGTCTCCGCGTGATTCCAGTTCGAGTAATGAAATCTAAACGAACGACATCCGTATGCTCATCATCGACAAGAAATTCACATGATAGCGATGAAGTTGATGGTCGACAGAGTAGCGATGAGTCAGATTCTGACGAGTCAGATGATGATGTTAAGAGAAGAATAAACGATACGCCAGTCACATATGAATATGTTTATGGTACAGCATCTTCCGCATATCACTATAGATTGCCAAAATCATCAGAAGTTCATGCAGTAACAGCAAATTCAACAATGACAACAATCTCAAGTCAAACGACGAGTGCATCGAGAAAAGTGACAAAATCCAATGTAAGTGCAAAGTCATCACAATCACAAGCTACTGTATCGAAAAAGCATCATCATATGCAGCAGAGCCATAAGCCATCAAATGTCGAGACAGAATTAAATTCAGTCGACTCATCAGACGACGAGAAGCCAACGGAAGTGACAAGTGCAAAGCAAAGTTTGTTCCTTAATCTACTCAAAGCCATTCGTGAATTTTTCTATAATCGTAATAATTGGTCAGTGACTCAAGAGAGCATAATCATTTGGCTAGCTTTCATGGTTCTCGCAATTTTTGTCGGAGGCATTCTTCATTTCATCATGGCGTAAGCATAACAACTTATAACAAAAAAAAAATTATGAAAATGATATACATATAAATAATTAATATTAAATCAAATTTATTCTGAAAATATGAAAATTCAATCGATATGTGTAGCTCTAAAAAAATTTATATATTAAATAAAAGCTTTTACGAATGACGATGATGATGATGATGAGAATTAGAAGGAAATCGTGGTATATGACATTATACAAATAACAATCAGAATTTTTTATGTGCAGGTTTTTTTTTCGAAAGAAGATTGATAAGGAAACTCTTTTGTTTTTACATGAGAAACTTTTTGTGCATTATTTTTTACAAATATATATTTTAAAAATATATTCTTCTTACTTATATATATGGATCATGTATGTTATTATATATATCTATGACTAAAATGTTTCTATTGTCTTCATTTATATTGTGTCTCTAAATAAAATATTTTTATTATTATTATGATTGTTTTATTATAAAAAAAAATTATACGAGATAAATGATTGAGAATATCGCAGATTTAAATCATCTTTGTTTAAAATGAGAAAGATAAAAGTTGATTGAAATGTAACTAAATGAATGAGAAGAGAAAGAAAATTATTATTATGATTATAATTATGTGTATGTAGGGTATATGCAACAAAAAAATATACATTTAAAGTCATAAAAATGTTAAAAAAAATTTATTTTTATTATAAAAAAAATTATCTATTATGATTTTTTTTTCGGGAGTATATTTACCTTCTTTACTGAGGGCTAGTTGGAATTAAGTGAGGATTGTTTTTTTTGGTTGATGAATTCTAAGATTCTGAAATTTTGCATTTAATTGAATTTTTGCATTTGTATACGTGAGGTATTAAAAGAATCAAAATTCATAATTTTTCTAAAAACAAGTCAAAAATTCATTGTTTATTTTTTTAAAAAAAAAAGATGTTAGAACAACCGAATTAATTTCAATTATCTTCAGATTATTCTTTATGTGCATTATACGTTCTGCTTTTTTGCAAGCAATCAATTTATACATAAAACTTAAATAGAATATAAAGAAAAAAATTGAAAAACAAAGAAAGAGATGAAAAATTATTTAAAAAAGAATTGATCCATGCATCGCGATATGAGAAAAAATGAATTTACATTCCATAATGAGATAACATTAATTGAATTAATTATTTCTACCAGGTAAAAGGAACTCATCAACCTTCACAGAAAATAATAAAATAGACAGATACGAAGCTCTTAAATTAGAATTTATGACAACTTTTTTTTTATTATTTTCACACACAAATACACACACATACACTTACATATACATTCAAAATGAGGAATTTAATAGCTCAATTGTTATACGATATGAGAATCAAAACTTTTTTTAAAAAAAAAAACATTTATCGACAGTATTCAATATTTTTTTTACATTTAAATGATTTTTTTATGTCAACGACTTTATTACGTTTATTAGTTGAATTTATATGATTTTAAATACTATAATTATGATTTTCACTTTTACATTCACGTCTTCCTTTCAATATACATGTTTTATTTTAATAAACTTTTGATGGACATAACATGACATTTGGGGATTGAAGATGGTCAACTTCTTGACTATTTTGTTTTTCATGGGCAGCAATAAACTGGAAAAAAGTTTTAATGGTGGCTAACAGGAAAGCTTTATATAAAAATTTCAAAATTTTGGAATAAACTCTCTAATTTTTTTACAAGCCATTCCTAGAATATTAATTAATTAAACCAAAAATTATAGTCAAAATTACGGTCGAAATTCTTTTGAAAATTGCAAAAAGTTAATTAGCCATTGTTATTTTTTGCTAGAGCTAAAATTCATCAAGATAAGTCCCACTGTCATAATCTTAATATTTCATGACATTTTATAAGGTTGAAAAAAACTAAATAAATCAAAAAATATTTCACAATTTCTAGATGACAAAAAAATGGAAAAAATAGATTCATAAAAAGTAATTCAAATATTCCAATAGCACTTAACAGATTCTTTAAAAAAAGTACATTTATTCAACATACTAAAACTAAACTTCCTCATAGATGAAAATGAAAATTTTGCAATAAAAATAAATTTAAATTTACATTACAACAAAAAATAGTAAAAAACGCGAAACAAAAAAAAATTTACTAACAAATCGTTACCTGATGATGCATAATGGAAAAATGAATAAAAAATAATAGAATTTAATTAATTTTGTGTGTAATGGAGAAAAAAAAATCAAATTTAAATGTATTTCTAACACGTTCCGATTCAAATGAAAAATGCTGAAAGAAAAAAAGAAAAATTTGAAGTAAAAAAATCTTTTATGCACTCTCATAATTTACATACTTATAATTATTATTATTATTACTATTATTATTATCAATAAAGTTTATTATTTTTTTGAAAGTAAAACAAATGCTTTTAATTTACACTTACACTGACATTTTATATTTTTGATTTATTTATTTTAGATGTTTTAGGATTTAGTGAAAAATTTTAAGTTTTAATTTTAAGGTTTGATTATTAACTCCACAATTGAATTTCTACTTGTTTTCAGTTTAATGTGCTTTAATAATCTAAACAGATTATTTTGTAAAAAACAATGTCTGAAATTTAAAAAAAATAATAAAATTGTTTTCATTTATTTTATAAATTTGTAGGAATTAAGAATTTATCGTTTTATAAAATTTGTAATTAGTTTTATTCAGCACATAGATAAACATCCTCGCAGATAAAAAATAATAAAAATTAATACAAATGATAGCTTTATTACTAACATTGATGCACATTGATATGCATTTTTCATTTAATAATTTTTGGACTCTAGAATTTCAAATGAGGAAATGTGAAAAAATTGTAATAACAATAATCATAACATTTAAAACACAAAAATATAGTACACATTAAAAGTTATAATTGTGCATCCATTTGTGTGCTTTTTAAGCTGCATTTACTTTTTATTTTGCTTCGTGAGCTATTATGGCTTTTTATTTATTCTTTTACAAGCATTCTGTTGTTTTAATATTTTTTATTTTCAGGCAATTATAGTGAAAAATAGTATAACTGAAATTGACATTGAAAATAAGTGAAATATGGACTTTCTCGATTTCTCGGTTTCATTCGTTTTCTGGAAAGAAAAACAAAATTCAAATTCAAATATCCGACATATTATTTGAAAATTTTCAGGATTTTTGTTTGGAATTAAAAAGAATCTAATGAAAAGCAATGAAACATAAAAAAATCCAAGATTAACTTGGTCCATTTGACAAGTAGCTTCGGAATTCGTAGAATTTTCTTAGAAACCTTGCTTCTTTGTTCAGGAATTTTTTAGGATTTTTAGTTTTTGGTCCTATTTCCGAAAATTTTTGGGACCGCTTAGTCGAAAAAGTCTAGTAAAATGCCAAAACTATACTTACCTAAATGGTTTGGTTTATCTAGTTTCAGTGATAATATTATTTTTTTTTATAATAATTTCGAAAAAATTTCATTCATTTTTTTTGAATTTTCTGAAGATTTTTGAAAAAAGTTTTTTTCCAAATTAAAATTAGTTTTTAACTTTGCAATCAAAGTGAATCATTTTTATTTTTTATTGCAAGTAGCAAAACAAAAACTTCCATGAAATTGTAATAAAAAAACGTAAACTAAAACTTCATTCACAGCTCTGTATTATTATGAAATTGTCATTTTATACTTTTGGATTGTGAAAAAAACAAAAGAAGAAAAGTTGAAAGAGAGTCTGTATTACAATGAAAAACATTAGCAGTATATTTTTATACAACGATAGTAAAAATGAATTAAAAAATCTACAATAAAATAAAATTAATGTGAATAGATTTTTTAACTTTGTCAGAATTGTCAAATGAAGATTGCACAAAATATTATGTACTAAATTTATATAAATTGAAGAAATTTTAATGAAATATGATAAAAGAAAATACGAAAGCACATGGACATGACGTCTTTTGATTAGGAGAATTTTTTTACATCTATACGTTAAAATAATATATAGACAGGATGATGAGGAAAAAAGGATAAATGGAAAATTAGTGAATTGAGTTAATTAATGAATGAATGAATGAAATTTACATGATGTAAAGACGATCGATAGCTTTGATAAGGGGTTTTTGTTTAATCATGACATAAAAATATAATATGTGTGTGTGTGTATGTTAATATTATGTGTTATTCACAGCATATACGTTTCTATTTCCATCCATTTTGCCACATATAATTCATATTACATGTTTAATGAATGAATGGCATGAAAGATATTGAACACATCGGTGAAGAGCATTATTACGAGACGATAGATTGAATTCAATTTAGATAGGATCCTTTAATCAATTAACTAATAAAAATAATAATGAAAAATAATAAATGCATGTTTATTACTGTTAAAATAAAATTTATGATAAAATATTTCATAATAAAAAAGGGGGCATGGCCAGCATTTTCTTTGGGAGTCCATTTCTATACTGTTTGTTAATTCAACAATTCTGATTTAATTTTGAAAATTTGAAAAAATTTAAACTTTTTTCGAATAAGGGGTCTGGACTCCCAATCCGTGGTTACGCACCTATAGTAAGAATGGAAATTGCTAGAGAAAATTTGCTAAAATATGAGATTAAAATAAATATATCTAGAGGTGCTAAAAAATTATACAAAACTGAACATTTACAGACAAAAAAAAAATTTCACGTGACAAGAAAAAATCTTGAGTTTGTCACCAAGATAAAATAAAAGTAAATTTTTCATCACTCCAAACACAATTATTCAAAAGGTTGAAAATATTTTAATCAACTTAAAGTTAAAATATAAACGAATGAACAACAAACGAAAGGAATAACAAATGAAAACGCAGAAAGAGTCTTGTTAAGTGGCAATTAGTGAACAAAATTACTACAAAAGTTTCGTTTTCTTCTCTCGGTTTTCCGTTTTTCATTTTGATTGAAATGTTGAGAACGGAAAAATACAAAGCTCGAAATTTTCATTACCTCTCGAACATTTGCATTTTCATTCTCATTATACGTTGTTTTTTCAACTTACCACTGCTATTAAAACAAAATTCATTTCTTTTAATTGCAAATTAAAAGCAGGAAAACTTAATGTTGAATTGAAAATAAACAGAACGATTTAATTAGTTCTCTCGTTTTCCTCATCTTGGCTTAAGCATTCTGTCTTCAAAAAAGTTCTTTAAATGATATTTGAGTTAATTAGCATTCATTGCTGCATTTTTCTCATTTTTGAATTTATGCTCTTCAAAAATTTATAATGAGCATGGTATTGTAACAAGATTAAGAAAGTTTTTGAGATTAAGAAATAATAACAATTCAAATAGAGATTGAAAACTGAATTTAATAATGAAGTTAAGGCGATAGTGCTTGGAACTGTTCTTGGCAGAGGCGTAATGAGAGTCTATGTCTCCCCAGATGAGATGACTTTTCTCACCCTTATTATGCCAGCGAGTCATGGAAAATCTAAGAAAATCCTAGACACTCACAAAATATGTAGAATATCCTCGGCAGTTGTTGAGGTTTTTGAGATATCATGAGAGACAGGAGTCGATAGCTCGGTATACCACAGAGTTTACCCTAGGATATACACTAGGGTTACCCTAGGCCATGACCCCAGATGGTGTTTTACTTTTTTTTGTGAGAAGAAGAATTTAAGGAAGGTTCTGGGATTTTTTTCTCAAAAAATTCCATCGAAAGATGCATTCGATGAGGGGATTGAAGCCAAAACCTCAAACCGATTGCTTAAAAAATATCACAATAAAATGTAAGAAAGACAAAATCTCAAAGATATACATAATGTTCAATTACATTCATGTTTTCAGTTGTATAGCAACTCAACACAATCAAAACTTCTACAATGCTAAATAAGAAACTTGTTTTTACCAGCAGTGGTGAAAATTTCAAATTTTTCTCGCTGATGAATCATTGTGGAGTGAGAAAACAATAAAATCACAAAGAAGGACAGCATAGAAATAAGAAAAGTTTTATGTTGTTTCTATTTTTCTGTCGTGAAAAGTAGCAATATAATTTCAATTTAAGTTTTTTAATTTCTTTTGTTCCATACCCGACCATGAAACAGCAGAAAAGACCTTTGAAGCAAATGAAAGAATGATGAAAAGCTTAACAAAGTAGCAAGTTTTAAAAACCAAAATCGTTATTGTTTCTGCAATAAAGTGAAGATAACGGAGAGAATTGAAATTGATTCCTTTGATTTCATGCTTCGCCAGGCTGAAAAAGAATGAGAAGAGATGAAAAAAAAATCTTGTAACATTGAAATTGAATTTTAATATGGGAAACAAGTTTTCATGTTTAAGGATCATTCTGCAATTTCAATAGCTTACTTTTATGATGTACAGAAGCATTGGAAATTTATTCGATGGTAAAAGGGAAATCTTGTTGATATTCCATGGATCATAATTTTATTCATCGTGCATTGCCAAGAGAATGAAGAAATTTTTTATGTGTGCTAAGCCAAAACATTTATTTAAAATTCAGGCTACGCCACAGTTTGGTCTGAATTAGTTTAATATCCATTTATCGTGTCTTAAATCTATCTAAGAGAATCCTAATTTCAACAGTCCAGAAAGATTACATTAATTTTAGAGGAACAAATCTTCAAAAAAAAAAATTCCAAGATTAAAAGAATTCTTTGAAATGCACAGTAAATATAAAATCATGCTGAACCAATTTGACTAATGGAATTTAAACTGCTCCGTATAAAAATTGGAATAATTTTTCATATTCATGTAAACATGTTTGCAAAACGTACAGAGAATTTAGTTGTATTTATTCTTTCAATTTCTTTAAGAATAATAAAAGTTGCATTTAGTTTATTACTTTTTATATCATTTTGCTTATGACTAAGCTAAGCTCAAAAATTTACAAACAGTCAATTTTATGAGAGAAGGAAAGAAAAATAAGTTAAAAGGAAAAAGGAACTTTAGCGAAGACTTTATAAATTAAAGAATTTAATTGCACTTTAAGGAGAACTAAATAAAATACGTAACGAAAGGAATTAAAAACTCCTTCAATATTATTGTCGCATAAGAATTGTTAAAACTATCTTGAAGAATTGTTATTCTCCGTTTTTCTTCTAAACATTTTCAATCTAATTTATTTTTTATTGATTTATTTTCTTTATTAGCATTCAGTGGAGTGAGTCAATTAAAATTTCAATATTTCAGTGCTCGCAATCTTAATTAAAATCTATAAAAGCCTATTGGATTGGGGGAGGGATGTATTTTTTTCAAAAACCCTAGCAAATTGAAGAATTTTTTTCCTCAAGAGGGGGATTTGTCCCCCAATCCCCTCCCTGGCTACGCGCCTGCGATGCATTATATAAAATTTTTGAATATTATGTTTGAATTTGAAAGTAAAAGAAATTTTTATTATTAAAAGAAAATTGATACATACAAAAATCGAATGAAGATTGACAAATTTTGTCTGAATATTCATTAAAAATTATTTTGGATAGAAAAAGTCACGTGAAAATAAAAAAAATAAATAAAAATGTTCAAAAGATTAAATCAATTGTAAAAACCGAAAACTAAAATTCATAAAAATTTACAAATAGCAACAAATCGACTTAAAACTTAAACCAGCTTTTAATTTGAAGAGTGTTATTCAGTGGTGGCGTAGCAAGAATTGCACATAAAGGACCGAAAAATTGAAGAAGAAAAAATTAAAATAGTTGCACCAAAAGTCCTCGCTATGCCACTGCCGTCATCAAACTATAATCGTAAACACAATAAGTATATTAAATAAATACCATTTTCTTTTCTAATACATAACAAAATAAACTACTGACAAATAACTAGTAAAATCCAGTGAATGATCATAGCTATATTATGAAATAATTATCCTAATAAATACGAATATTATGGAAATATTAATAATAAAGGGAATTCTGCATATTAAAAACTTCATAAATTCCTCAAAAATTACTGAATTTCAAAATTTTTATAAATAAAAATGCAAATAAAAAAACTTTATTCTTACAAATAAATTAAAGGAAAATCAACTGTATTTTACATGTAACGGCTACTGAGAAAATAATACAAGTAAGTTGCAAAACATGAAAGTTGAAAATGACAGTAGAAAATTGAGATGAGATACAAATATGACTTAAAATCAATCTTAATATAATGATAATGATCATGATGATAAGAAACTGCATAAAAATGAATAAAAAAGATTATATTTATGTAAAAAAATTTTGATAGTAAATTGTTTAATTTTTTGTTTCAGTCAACATAACCAGGAGCGTAAATAGGGAGGTGATTGGGGGTCATAGCCCTCATCGAACCCCTATCAACAATACTTATTAACAACGTATTTTGTAGTTAATAAGAATGTGTCAGAAAACCTAGCAACATATTAGCATCAAAGACGTGAGTTCATTATAGCTTAACTCACAAGATCAACGATTTACCTCAGCATCCTACTAAAGATTCTATTACAAAATTAACATTTTAACTTACAGCAAACAAAATGCAAATTGAGTGCTTTAATTATTTCTTTAATTTAAAATTCAAGCCGTAAGCCACAGTTTCATTTAATGGAGTTTAGCCACAGTTGACACATTTAGTATCAAGTTTGCTACGATTTTAATTCATTTATTTTATATTTCGTAATAAAATTACACATTCAAATTAAACCACACAAAGTTTATCAACCAAACTTTTGTATAACTGCACATAAAAGTTTTTTGACTCACAGATTTTGAATTAAATTAATTTAAATATAAAAGTCATTTTTTAATTTTTTTGGGGTTTACTGTAAACTTCAAAAGCGCATTAAAGAATTGTGATTGTACATACAATTGGTTCAAAGGATTTTTCTCCATTATTTTTGTATTTTATTTGGTTTAAAAAAAAATTATTTCATCAAAAAAAAAAAAAAATTCGGATTTAAAAATTTCCAATTTTTTATTCTGAAGTTGTGCGACAAAAGAATTGTTTTTATAAAAAATTCCAGTATGCCAAACTAAAGAGGTTTCAGAATTCTTATTTCGTCCCTGGCAGGAGCGTAGCCAGGAATTTTTTGAAGGGGTGCAATACCGGTGTTTTGATATTCTTTTATATGTGCAGCAAAATTATTAGGATTTTATTCTCAGAAAACCCTAGCAAATTTAAGAAGATTTCTTTCGAGGGTGGAACACCCAAATCATCCCTTTGGTCACCT
This sequence comes from Chironomus tentans, assembly GCA_963573255.1. NCBI lineage: Eukaryota > Metazoa > Arthropoda > Insecta > Diptera > Chironomidae > Chironomus > Chironomus tentans. Next base: position 2,512,434 of record OY754302.1, on the reverse strand, counting down.
CCGGTCCCAGGCGACAAAAACTCTTACTCAGTCAACTGAAAAATCCAATTTTTTGATAGATGCCATTTGTGATTAAATAAAATAATAAAATATCTGGAGATAAATTTTTCCAAGCCAAAATGGGGTCAGTCTTACGTTAAGATTGAAATGTCAATCGTCGGCTTGTTCATTTATAATGATTCTGAACATTATCTAACTCAATGTTCAATTACTTGACAAGATGTCAGACCATTAATACTTAAAGTTCATCAATGTCATCAACAAACTTAACACCTCGTTTATAATTTTTTATTCTGAAACCCAGAAGTAATTAAAACCGACAAAATCTTCGAAACATCTTTCAAGTAATGAAAATTAAAGTAGAAATTGAAGAAGGAATGACAATGATATCTTCAGGCAATATAAAACAAAAATTCCATGAGACATGGGGAGATAGAAAAGGAAAATCATTAAACAATGAACTGACACATAAGTTAATTAAAATGACATTTTAAGATTTTACTCGAACACATCTCACATGAATGCGATAAGGAGATGTGCGAAGGGAAAAGTTGAAAAGTCTACCTTTATAATCTCTTTTTTTGTCGGTCGTTTTACAGCTTTAAACTTTTCTGCTTCTTATTTTTTTTTTGTTATAAAAAAAGTTTTGTGCTTGCTTAGTCAACAATTTTGTTTTGTAAGAAATACAATAAAGTTAAGGAGGAGAAAAATTGTGAATATTATGGTCAATTTTATTAACATATTTACAAGTGAATGTACATACAACAGATGGTTCCACACAAAGAATAAAAAACGACAGTTACTGTATCCTCAATGAACACAAGAATGGAACATGAACATTTTTTAAAACACTTTAAAACTTCTTTTAGTAGCAGAATCCGACGAGAAAATTTTTTATGGTTTTTAAGATTTTTTTTGTGTGTGAAAAAGTCGTCTTGCGAGACGAGACATGAAGAAGGGTAAAAGGATTTAACATCACGGAAGGAAACTGGTATGAGGAGTGAAACTAACCATGAATTTTAAAAGGAGAGACTTCATTATTTTAGGAAATTTTTTACATAACATAAAATTCTATTATGTACTTAAGTTATTCAAGATTGAAACTGATTAGCTCCGTTTTAGAAATTTAAAGTTTTCATATTTTCCAGAAAAGAAGAGACTGATTGCTAAAGTTACATCTCAGTGGTTCTCTGCCGTTGATTCTCTCCATCCACATGACTGTGATACCACCAACACCATCACAACTTGACGATGATGCCGAGATGTTAGCAATTCCCAGCGCCACTTCGTCAATTTGAGCCTCTCGGTTAAATTCGATTAAATTACCATTGCCCTTTAAAATTTCTTTTTCATATCGTCACATTCAAATAACATGTAATAAATTTATCAAGAATTCTTCAAAATTCAAACCTAATTTATCATTTTTAAGAATTTCCAATAAATAAAAAGTCAATCCTTATTTTTAGAACTTTGAAAAAATAACCCATTCTTCTTACTTATTTATTTATAAATACCAAAAAAAAGCAAATAAATTTCTGTAATTAGCAACAAAGCACTTTGCAACACGAGGCAACACTTAATAGAAATTTTCCTTTCAATTACACTTAAAACACTCAACAGCGGCGGCATAAGGTACATGATTTTCTCCAACCCTACCACATTTCTTCATTCACAATTAACATTAATTATTTCACAGTGCTGATGGTTTATTAAAAAGGGATTCTTTACAAGTTCGTGTTAAAAAAGTTAAAAAGAAAGTGAGGAAAAAGGCGAGAATCAGAAGAAAATGAAATAAAAGAAATTCTCGAAGGGTTTGAATAAAAAATTTGACTTCTTACTTTATAACGCAGATACACCATAAAAAAGTTTGGGAAAAATAACGACCGGTGGACTGACCATTGAAATAAGAAGGTGAAAAATGAGGAAGGTAAGTAAAAAGGGATCTAAAAATAAACTTAATGCTCGTTGCTGTACAGATACACATTCAACATGCGACAAACGAAAAAGAAAAGTCAGAAAGTGTACACATAAGCGCTTATAAAAGAGCAAAGCAGGGTTACATGGAGCAGCAACATAGCAAATAAAAACAAGAAGAAATGTGAAAGAAGGTTGAACTTGTTGCAAACGCATATAAACGATCGTCTCACGTTCTCTTCATTTCTGGAAATATATACATTTTTCAATGCTACGAACATACAATGTGCCCAGCTGTTTAATCAGCAGATAACGAAGAACATTACTGAAAATGCTACAAGTTGCTGTTATAACAGTTTTATTGCGCAAACTCAGTGTGTATTAACAATGCTGGAAAATGCACAAACTGACACATTTCCATGCAGAGAATTGGGAAGGATGTGACAAGAGAGCCTGGATGCGACGACATGAAACAGTAACACAAAAAATAAAATTACAGTCACACAGTAAAACTTTTTGGATCATCGTCTAGAATAATAAACACACCAAAAGAAGCAGCAAGCAATTTTAAAAACAAGCAGCATCAAGCTTTTAAATTGACGTATGGTGTGCGGATCTCACGGATATATTAAGTGAAATTTTGCGGTCATTAAAAATAATTTAAAATAAATTTAGTGAAATAAACATTTTCAAAAAATTCATAATCAATTAAAAAAGAGGAAAATGTCTTGAGAAAAATTCAAATAATTGTATGAACGGATAAGAACCAGATCTGCAGTGAAAATAATGTGTTATATAAATTTTTAATGCATCTTCATTTTCTCATTACAAATGATATGAGTGTGAAATGTATTAGAACTGTAGACTAGAGAATAGCAGACATAAACCAATCATATTTATTGTGCTACAAGTTCCGAGTGCTAAATGATAAGGGAATTGACAACTAAATAAGTGGCAAGAAAGGAATATATTTTCACACTATCTTAATGTGGTAGTTGTAAATAAAGAAAAGTTAGTAAATCAACTTATGAAAATTTGAGCGCATTTTGAGGTTAAATTTTAATTTATTGAATTTTTACATAAATTGTCCAACAACAATGTATTGCTTCATTCAACTATTTATCAAACGATTATGTTCTTATTATACTCTGTCACATTCTCTGTTCATCAAAAAATGCTCATTCAGATCATCAATTTTCTATCCATAGACAAAATGAGAATTCGTGACAAGTTTAGCGAAACCAAAAAGTAAAAGTAATTTTTATACCTTTGCAAGATGTCTCGGAAAGCTCTACGTAAAGAGAATAATAAGAGAAGTAGCGGAAAAAAACTGAAATGAAGATACTTGTGGCTAAGTGTGATGTGAAAACAAAGGCAAATAAAGGGAGTGAAAAAGTAGATGAGAAGATAGAAGAGGATAAAATTGAAGCTTTATAGCGAAAGAAGATATGTTACTTTTTACGTGGTAGTAAAAGAAGGATAGTCTTATGTTCTATGAACGGAACTAAACTTCAGTGTAATTTTTGAAATGAAAGCTAATACTTGCGATTAGTTGAGTTATTTGATGCACTGAAGTAGTGAAATGTTTTTATGTTTGGATTATAAAGCTGTGTTTATTTATGCTGCTTGTCCAATTTCAAGGGTTTCAATTATCATATTATATTAACAGATTTGTGAACTTCAGCAAATTGTTTTTTTCCCTAACAGATTCCAATAGGATAAATGTTTTTAATGATCTGTAAGTTTTGGCATTTTATGGTGGACTCGTAAAATTTTGCAAGAATGTCGAAAGCTGGCTAATTTTCATAATTCAATTATTCCTATGAGTACGGAATCGTATAGAAACGTCAGCAAAATGTGATGATATTCGTTTTCAAGCAGCAATTTTATCTGGATACTGAATAACTTATAACGAAATAGCTAAGGGGTTGTTCGCTTTATATGTTCTTAGTTTAAAGTAGATGGTCTTTATGGTTAAATTAAGTTACAAAATTCAAGGAGTAACAATTTTTTAAGTATAGAAAACAGCATAACAGCAAATATTGAATGTAAATTTCATAAACATAAAAATGATTCGGTCTATAATATATCCATTTTTTTATATAACATATGCCCACATATTTTTATTTTTGGTATTATATTGAAAATACCTTCTTGTTTATATTTACTGTATTACATTTTTCGTAGGATTTAATCCATTTCATTATTGTAATTTAGATATTTGACAGCTATTTCAAAATATGTCAATCTATTTTTATTATCCTTCCATGAATTTACAATAAATTTATTTGCATAAATTAATTTGTTTAAAAATAAGCACCCTGTATAACAGCAGTTTTCAAACTTTTTTGAGCGCTACTGTAGCGCTCATTAAAATAGATAACTATATTTTGAGATACATTTTCTAAAATTTGGTTTGGATCCTAACACCCCATTTGTTCTCCCCCAATGTCTCATTTTTTATAAGCAATACATTAAATGCGCTCAAGTTATTCATAAAATGTGTGACATAAATTGCTTTGCATACCAAAAAATTGAGTTCAGCATTTTTATAAGTAAATTCTTTTTCTCACAGAAAACTGCAATCCAAAGGAATTATCTTCAATGAAATTATTGCGAAGAAGATCGTTTAACGAGTAAAAGAGATTTAATATCGCATAGTTTTGCAAAAAAAAAAAATAAATAAAAATAAAAACGTTGAGAAGATAAAGACGTCATAATAAAAAATCGCCCAAAATTACGTCAGAAGCTCAAAATTGTGAACCTCACGCACCATTTAAAATACCGTATATATTTCATATTTCTGTCAAAGGATGTTTCCATAAATACAAAATTTCATCAAGTCACGCTTCTTGATCTTCAAATGCTTTTATTTTCCAAGAAGGAGAAGGAAAAGGAACATTACGCAGTGTATGTGATGTGATGTGATAAGAATCTGTAACGCAACCATTAATCATTAATATTGTGTATGATATTAGTAAACACAGTAGGCAACACTTTATAATATCTAAATAAGAAAAGTATATCACAAACTTTTTTCAAAGTACTTTGAGCTTTTAAGTGTAGACAAATATTTGAGGTCTCATAAAACCATTTAAAAATTTTTAAGGCATATCGTCTATGTGGAAAAAGTTTACTAAAGGCACGATGTTTATGACATAAAAAAGTTTCACGTTGTTGAAAAAATTTATCGATCTGAAAAAAAAACCAAGTTGTGAAGCGTGAGAAGAATTTAGCCAAAAGGTGTAAAAAGAAGAAGAAGAAGCCGCAGTGAAAAAAATTAGTTGAAAAATTTCATAGTAAAAAGTGAGAGAAGGAACAAGTATGATGGAGCTGAGTGATATTGATAGCATAACAAGGGTGAGTAGAGAACAAATGATAGGAAATAAACTAATAGTCATGATGATGATCTTATGTCGTAATTGATGATAATGATTTGATAAATAAGTATTTCAATGATGGTATAAAATAAATGGAAAGGAACGAATGGCAAACGGGAAATAGAAATTTTCTGAACCGTCATAAATTACTTCCGTTGCCTTTTTGATTTTCTTTTTTCCACTTTTCTTTTGGTTTATTAAAGAATCCTTTTCTTAAGCTCCAATATTCTGGTATAATCCTTTCTTATAATTTGAATCTTCAATGAATTATACAACTACGTGACGTATTCTACGCCAGTTCTAATTTTTTTTGAGTTCTATCGTAAATCAGTCACTTTTCACCAGAGGTTGAACTCAGTTGAGTCGACTTCGTTTTTTTCAACTGACTTCGAGTCAATTCGATGTTTAGAATTTTGTGCTAGGTTATTAACTTCCAATTTTGATTTTTCTAAAATCTTAAATTCTTTTATTTATATATTTCAACAAAAAAGTAAAGAACATTAAAAAACGACAATGATCAATGGGATTTTTTTATTTCAAGAATTACTTCAGCATGATTAATGGTTTTACGTGAACTTTTACATCAATGATTTTCAATTTATCGAGGTTTTTTATGTGCCAATGTTGTTGTAGCTTGCATACAATGTTAATATGCGAATATCGAGACAGAAAAATTTTTTTGTAAACATTTATCGATTTTTTTTCATATGGGATGTTTGACTTAAGGATTTTCAGTAACAATATTTTAATACACCATAAACCTTTTATACACATTTTGCAATAAAAACAAGCATGACAGATGAATGAATGAGTTATGAAAATTTAGTTAAATTAAAGGCAATTTAATTGAGGCAATTTAACAAATGAATCTTATCGTGGCGTTATCAAGCAAGAAGACTTTCTAGACTAGTATGAGCTGTGATTTTTAATCAAAATTCTGAACATGTTCCGCTTACACATTTTATGGCTAAAATCAAAAAGTTCATTCTACCCACTAAAATGAATGAGAAGTAAAGTGATTTAAGTTGGACATGAATCGAAAGTTCCATACAAATTTGAATAAACAGGGTTGAAAAGCATCACAAAGTCACTGAAATGTAGATTTTATTGCTCAGATATTGTCAGTGACAGCAACATTTTTCAGAGAATTGTCCCTTTGTCAAAAAACAACTGCTGTCAATCTTATCAAACTGTCAGTTTATTTCCTTTACACTGCTAATGTATGTTTATATACTTAAAATAATGATAATCTATAAAACATACATTTAAAGTAAAATAAAAGATAAATGTTACGTAACATTATTGAACGTACATAGAATAAAGTGAAAATAGGAGCTCATTTTGTAATTTATTGCTTTGCTTTAGTGTTATACAAATCAGATATTATCCTGTCTGTTAAACTAGGTCATGAATGGAAAGGATTGACTTATGACTCACTTGAGAATTTATTTAATTTACTTATAACATGCACAGACATGCTTTAGCAGAGATCTTTTTAAAAACACATAAGTAAATTAATTTAAGACAGGATCTTTTCATTTATAAATAAATCATTGTGGAAAAGTGTCTAAGACTGAGTAAGGTTGAGATTTGAGTTTGTTATTTGTTTTAAAAATTTACTAACTTTATTCTTCCATAATCAAATTTATATTCCATAAAATTTTCTATCATTACTTTAAAAACAATTTATTTTTCTTACGGATTCCCACTTGCATCACTAAGTCACAATTGACAAGCCACAAAAGATTTAATCATGTTGAGAATAAGACGAATTAAAAGCTTCAAAAAACTTTCTCTGGATTTTCAATAGAAATGAATTCGTAAAAGTTTAATGTCAAAAATGACTAGTTCAATAGTGACAGCTGTTCGAGTTTTAAAGAATTTTCTCACAAGAAGAAGAAGTTTTATTTTGTTGTCTTTCCAAACCTGTCGATTAGAAAAAAGTTTCTTTATTAGGGTTGAAAGGTAAATGTCACTTTGAATGCTAAATTCTCAAACATTATACCAAGGGTGACCAGGTTTTTTGTAATTAAGTATGACTCTAAATTTTCAAAAAGGTGGATAATGTTCATCAAATTTCGAAATTTAAATTTTTTTTAACTTTTAGTGCTGCTAAGAAAAAGGTCAGGGACATTTGCCTAAAAAGCGTTTCTGTTCCACACAAAAAGTGATCAGATGTACAGCATAAGAATGTGCCACAATTAATGAAATATTTTTTTTTTTTAATTTTAAAATTGTTTAAAATTCGTGATACCAGTCGATCTCTTTATTTTTAAATGTCATTCCTTCCTTTTTGAAAATCCTAATTATGCTCTTTAAGTCAACAAGAAATGCTAAATAATTAAATGTGCTATCTTTTAATAGCTAACTTCGTTCAATTTAAAAGCTTAAAGTTTATCTATTTTTTAAACGCTATAAAAAGTTTCCATTTTGCAGACACTGCATATTTCTTGTCATTTCGTTCTTGTTATGTCGTCTTTAATTCTTAATGCTGCACTCGGTGTTTGTTGTCTAGAAGAAAACTTTATTCTATTATTGAAGGAAGAAATCAGTCTTTTATCTCTAGAGATGGAAAACAGAAAGTTTTAATCTCTTGATATTTAAAAAAGTTGTGAAAGTAGCTATGTGGTTGTGTCTTTAAAACCCCAGTGCGCATTTAGTGGAAATTACACAAATTTTTAGAACATTTTTTATTTGCTTTAATTAACGACATTGGTTAACCAAACCTGTTCGAAGTTAACATTGTTTCGAATAATCTTATGATTATAAATATTTTGAAATTTAACACCTTTTTGATTGAGAGGTTATATTAAAGAACGAGGAGCAATCACGAGTTTATGATCCATAAAATAAATTTAGATGAAAACTTTTTCATGCAATTTGCGCTTGAGTGATTTTTTGACTGACGAAAAGGTGTTATGAAAATAAATAATTACTCAATTAAGCAGCAAAAATAACACATAAAATTAATGAAGCTTTACAAAAAGAAACAGATGAAATTGATAGGCTGCTTAAAAGCAGTAAATTAATCCAATTTATTTACAATTAATTATAATGATGATAATAAAATGAGATCAGAATAATCTTGATGTGGGCAGAAAAAGGCGAATGATGAAATGTTAATGGTCCTCAGGTCTAATTTTTTATTGCTACTTGGAGGGTTAACATTCTTCAAGTTTATTAAAAATTCAATTTTTTTGCAAATTAGCCACAGAACAATTTTGCAGCACGTCACGCAAATTCTTTCATATGAGCTACTTAAAATATTAAAAAAAAAAAAGAGTTTGAGCATGCTTTTAATTATTAATCAATTAATCTTAGTGCGACCAAAAAATTCCTTTATACGAAATTTTATTATAAAGAGAACTTAGTGGCATAGCAATGATTTTTGGGTTCGTTACCAAATCCAAAATTTGGCTTCCTTTTAATTGGGTTTGAGTCCATTTATGTGTGATTTTGTGCTTCTTTACATAAAGCGCCCAAGGTGAAGTTCCGTTCACCCTTGTCACACAATTATTTAATAAAAAACCTTTTTTGATGGAAGTCATTTGTGAATGATCCTTTTTTTAGACATCCTTGAAACTTGCATTGGGAATTACTGTCTTGTGATTTAAAGTGTGTAAACTGAAATCTGAATAATTCTTTTTGAAATCTGTTCAAACAAAACAAAACACTGTACTCCGTTGTTGTGTTGGAAATTTGTTGCACCAGTTTTTTGAGTAGAATATACGGAAAAATATAAGGAACAGGAAAAATGCATTAATATTAAAATTTAGAAATCAAAGGGAGAAAGACTTCAAAAGGGAAGTAAAAATAATTAATTCGCATATTTTTATTTAAATTTTCATCGCAAATTAGCTCATACCTTAAAAATACAATACAATGCGGAAGGTATATAAAGATAAGCAATTTGAAGCAAAGAAAGGGAAAGAATGAAAATACAATATGAAAAAGGAACAGTTCTTTCCAATTTGCATAATCTGCGTATAAAATATGCGACATATATTTTTTCAACTTCTTCTTACATTACACAATATATTGCGTTTTGTTTCAGAAATCTCATGCATTTTCTTTATCTCATTATATTATTTTTAAGCGCGCATAATTTAGCTGAGCTTATTATACCTATTTGTTGGTATTTGCATGTGAATAATTTGAACAGTGATTTTTTTCCTTTTACACCGCTCTGAACTTATACTTGAATCTTTTTGGGGTTGTAAAAAATATTAAAGTGATTTGATGCTTTGATTGGTTCAATTTGAATTTATTAGCCAACAAATTTCTGTAGTTTAGTAAATTTCATTCAAAATTATGTAAAAATCTTGAAAATATGGGGCAATAAAATTCCAATAGAGTTTCAAAATCTTTTAAATGATTGATGACCAAATATATCATCACAAATTATATTTAGGTCAAAATGTTTCTAAAATTGATGACATTTTCATGCTTATCTATCAGACAGACATGATGTTCTCAATTAAGGTTATGAAAATTTAATAAACCATATCAATAATAATTGTATTGATTTTTTTTCTGTATCATTTACATCAATCATCCATTTAGTCATAATTAAAAAATTATATATGATCCGAATGGAATATTTTTTGGAATTGCCAATTGTTAAATCATTCTCTCTGGAAAATTGAGTCATTAATTTTCATTTATTTTTGATATATTTGCATATTTTATGTTCACATTACATTTATTGTTCAATAAATCAGTATCGATATTGGTGCAATCAGATATGTACAATATTTCAATAATTTATTTTACAAATTTTACGGCAAATAAGTGAATCAATATAATTTAAAATTTGCAAGAAAATAACAGATTTGTTAGTTAAAACTAATAATTTGATATTCAACTATCAAATATGATTAAATCCTTTTAAAAATTATTCATTTGTTAAAACTGCTACATGCAATAATTTTTTTATTGTTGGCATTTTTAAGATATGAAAAAAATTAAATTTTCCCGAGCTTTCTAAAAGTTCAAAACACTTCGGTTTCGTTAAGTGTTGACATTTACAAAATGTAACGACCCCAAGAATTTTTGTCATTGGATTCATTTGAAACTTTAGATTCGAGTAGTTTTTCTTATATTATATTACACAATATCATGAAGAAATTCTATACTAGCGACTTATACATGAAATTATATAGATTTCACTTTAATGCGAGAAAAATGTATGTGAGTTTTCCTTCTTTAATATGTTTTTAAGACAAAATTTTAACTTTAGAGTTTTGCTTTCATTTTCTGATTTTTCTTAATTTTACGTTTCATTTAATCAAGTCAGTTTCAGTTGACTGCTAATTCAATTATTTGATATTCATTGATTTTTTAAATCTAGGACAACTAAAGTAAGATGTAAACATCAATTGTAAAGTTTGTTCACTCAAGAAGGGTTTTTAAAGTTTTAAATTTAATTATAGATCTGACCACTGAAATACTTGAAGTGCTTGAAATATTCCATACTATAGAAATATTATCATGCATTAGTTTAAAAGAGATAAAATTTCTGATAAATGAAGAAAGATTACAGTTTTTTTAATTTTTAAAAAATACTTTTTTAATTTTTAAAAAATACTTTTTTAATTTTTAAAAAATACTTTTTTAATTTTTAAAAAATACTTTTTTAATTTTTAAAAGATACTTTTTTAATTTTTAAAAAATACTTTTTTAATTTTTAAAAAATATTTTTTTTTAATTTTTTAATTTTTTTTAAAAAATATTTAAAAAATAATTTTTTAAATTTTTTAATTTTTTTTAAAAATAACAAAATGGTAAAAACAATTTTTTTGTTGAAAAGTTAGCAACCATACAAAATTTTAACCGAAATGTTACGATGAGTTTTGATCGTAGATAGAGTGAATTTTCAAAAATAATATAGAAGGAGCAATTAAGGTTTAATACCTTTGTATTCTTCTCTACAAAAATGCGGTAAACTTGAGATAAGTTCTTTTTTCAGGAACTCACGTTGCACACCTAGTATTTTTCTACAGACAAGAATGTGCTGCCTGATTGATCTGTATTACAAGTGTTACATAAAATATAACGAGCTACATATGTTGATTATTACATTAGCACACACGTAAAAGGATTTACCATGTTAATTAATTTCAAATTTACCATATAATGAGAAAATCATTTTTCCATGAAATTTGTTAATGAGTCATAAGCTTTTTACGGAACATAAATAATTTGGTGTTAAAATTACCGTACTTATTATAATAATATTATCGGAAAGGTTCAACATATGTAAAACATGCCTTTTTATCCAAAACATAAAAAGCACATCTGAATTGATTTAATTATAATATTAAACTAAAGTGAAATATCACTCTTGATACTTACTGGCTATGCTTTAAAATGTATTCAGATATTGTGCCTTTCATAGATGACGTCTGGTTTTTAAAAGGGAAAGAGTCTTGTGTGATACACCATAAAAAATATATTTTTTTTTAACAAAAGACGTAAAAACATCCCATTTTTGATAGGCGTCATTCATGAACGACCCCTATATTAATGGATCATATAATGTAAAGAATTTTCATACATTTTTTGTAATATGGTAAAATGTAAATAATTGTTTAAGAATTCAAAAAAAGAGCAAACAAATTGGTCAACAGTTTTGCAAAGAGGATGCAAATTTGACGTACATTTCCAAAAACAATGTTCAATCACGATTTTTTGATAGCAAAAGTACATAAAAGCAGTTGTTGTTATGTTTAGTGTTTGTATAGCTCTATATTCCTAAATGTTTTTCGACATCTGAAAAAGCGTATTCTGAATAAATAAATTTTGATATGCTGATCGCTATTCCAAACGATTTGGTTTGTAAACAAAGGCAAAATTGGGGTTTAAGTGCATTTGGTTTGCGGTGATGATTCCAAAAGTTTTACGAAATTCTGCTCCTTCTTCATGTTGAAAAATATGTCTTGTAAACAGTACAAATTGAGTTTATCTTGAAATTTTTTACAAGAGAAGCACTAAAAGTATTACCCTAAATATTGTAAAATTGAATTTCGTATCTTCCATTTGAAATTCAAATGAAGAGCTTTAACAAAGCCTGCTGTACTGAAATATTTTTGAGGGTGCTATCATAATTTGTTTGATAGATTACGAAGCTTTGATTTTTTGTTGAGCTCCATATTTTATTATTTTTGTGGAATTTTTGAAAATTCGTATTTTTCCATGATTGGCCTTACGTGCCAAAGGTCCTGGGTTCAATCCCAGGTCAGGTCAAATTTTCGAAGCTCTTTTTCCATTTCACCGTTCTAGATATGAAGCTCGGTTCGTGTGTTGGATGCAGTTTTGAGGTCTTTGGTACATAATGTGTCTCCATTGCTAGGTATACAAGGATATACTAGTATTTGGATGATTTCTTAGCAGCATCTTACGCACAAGAATTGTAACTAGGTACATTGCAGGGTACATCAGGTCTTATGACGTACTCGTGTCCTTGCAATGTGCAGAGCTTGCAAGTGCTTCGGATTCCACTATAAACTGTAGGTCTAAAGGGTGTGGTACAATAGATTTCTTTAATCGCAGTGGCTCCAGCTTTAAGGTGGGCTCTTCACGCATTATTATTATTATCTTTCCATGATATGTAGGGTGACCATCTGCTAGGTTTTTCAACGGACAGTTTAAATTTCGAATTTTCCTCTATATTCTGTATTTTCATAAAAATTAGATCATCATTCCAATAATATGTCACTTAATTTTACAATTGTCGACATCAAGCATATTTTCAGTTTCGTTTGTTTAAGAAATTCTGATTTTATTATCAGCTATCGCTAGTAAACTTTTAAAATCTTATACTTGTTACCAAGGGTAAAGTTGGGGTGACAAACCTCTCTGTTACGAAAATTTATCCATTAAAAATTCTTTGAGTGTAATCTAGATTCATAATTAATTAAGAAATATCTCTGAAAACTATTATTTCTTTCTAATTTTTATTTGGTTGCAAATTATCTGTAATTCAATTAAGCAAAAGTTTTATTAACCATAGCACAAAGCCCAAAATATCCATTTCAATAAAAGTAAACGTGAACAGACTAAGTTTGTGAATAGAATGTAAAATTATAACAATTTCTATTATAATTTGCAAATTTGCTCTGACAAAGTCAATTGACTACTGGATAAATTTTTTTTAATTTACCATGTCACAGATGGAGAATGATAAAATGACAAAGTTAGTTTGAAAACTTTATCAATATCGAATTTCAATAAATGTAGGGCTTCTAACCATAACATCATATTTTCTTCATTCTAAGCCACATTGTTTGATTATTGGTAGTGGTTGGACTTGTAAGCTTTATAACATTGAATTGATGTCATGAAAAAAGCTTAGAAAATATAAAAGAAGAAAATTACTATGCTGTTGAAGAGTTATTGGAATCAAAATTGAAATTGAATTTCAATTTGTAAAGAAATAATTGCAATTTTTTAAAAAGAATTTTTAATATCGTAAATTTTTATTATTTATGAATTTTTTAATTCCTCTTGTTAGAAAAATATTTATTTGATTTTGTTCCATTTTTCCATTAATATTAACATTCATTGCCGGAAGCCAACATTTTAATAAATTGTCATTTTTGGTATGCTGTTCACGATCCAAAAATAAAAATGACAAAAAAATATACTTTGAGAAAGAATAGCTTCTTTTTCGAGTTTCGAATGAACAGATTTAAATTTAGACATTTCAAATATTTGTGTTTTTTTGCTAATATATATTACATTAACATTAACATGAATTTACTTTTTTCAATATCAATAGATTTACATATGTAAAGCTAATATGTTCGTTGATCCGTAAAGGAAACTCAAAAGAAACAAATTTATCATGTAAAAATCTTAAAGGATTTTGTTAAGCAAAACGGATACTAAAAGGGTGATATGTAAATGCTGAATCATTGAACCCTTTCTAAAAAGGAAGAAAATGTGTATTTACATTAAAAGCAAGTGGGAATCGCAATAGTAATTGGATTGAAACGTTGCTTAATTTTTTACAACAAACCCAGAAGGCAGATAGCGTAAAAATGTGGCCACAGGGGCGTTAATGCGACTCCAGCTTAGGGTCACATTTATAGCCATTTTTACGTCGTGTGCCATCCGGGAAGTTATTCTTTCTTATTAAGTTCTCGGAATATTTTATGTTTTACTTTGTCTCAAATTTCATTTATTAATTTTTGGATTGCAGCATTTATCCCCAAAGTTTTCTTTTATCGCATCTCGAATATCACCACTTTCTATTAAATCTAATTTTCTGACTCTTGCGGTTATCCTTCTTTGTTCTTTTTGTGATTCCCATGGGCAAGATATTGTAGATATTTATAGGTCCCACTTCTTGTCGGCATCAAAACTTTGTTCGTTTTGTTGTTTTCATTGTCTATTTACTTTATTGGTTTAAAGACTTTTGCTCTGTAAAAACTTTTATAATTGCTTTTTCTTTTGTTTATTGAGATGCCAATATCAATCTTCTTAGATAACTTTAGGTTTAAAAGAAACCAACTTAATATTTTTAATCTTTTATTCTTGGAACTGCTTCAAAATGCTTGATTTATTTGCATAACATCAAAATTATTCACAAATGATGTCCCTCGAAAATGGGATTTTCAGAGTAAGCCCATATGTCATAAATTATTTGCGTTTATTATATTTTAAAAAATATGTTTCATGATAACGATTTGAGTGGAATGAATTATTAGTCCCATATGAAAAATATCTGCCAAAGCTATTTACGAAAAACCATTATCTAATTTACACATGATACATTTAAAAATCTACAAAACAGACCTCAAATAAAATTCTAGTATGTTTTTTATAGAAACTAAAATAAAATGACATCAAAGTTTTCAGTTTGAAATTTTGTTTTGTCCATAGATAATATTTTTGCTGCTAAAACATGTACCATGTAATCACATAATCTTTGACAATCCGATTCTGTAGATTTTGTTGGTGATAATTTAATCCAATCATCATGGTATAACAGGATACTGATATTTATGTAGAAAAATCTAAGCCTACATTTTATGACACTCGGTTATGCTCTTTTGCCGCTTTTTCTCCCTTGTGTACATCCAAAAAGGTCATTATCAATATTTATTAAATCAATCAAATTAGGTTTATGTTTCCATTTACTCCGAATCGATGACATTTTTTGAGAACTCGAAATAAGATCTTGCCAATAACAAACTTTTATTTAGTTCTTATTGAATATTATAGATGTTACTTTTTATTATTATTTCATATAAAACGAAAGCAAAGCTATTGATTTTTTCAACGAGATATTTGAACTCGCTATTTTTTTTAAGAATTATTTTGTACAATTTAAAAATAATAATAATAATAATCACTTAACCTAGAAATTAAAGATCATAAAAATAAATATATATCTATAGCTAATATAATTTAATTAATTATACTAAATAATAATTCTTCACGCACTAAATCCCATCGCATTATAAAGAATAAGAAGTCCTTTCTTTGAAACTAGAGTTGTTGATGGAAGCCTACACAGAATTTTCATGCTGGTTAGAGTTTCTCCTGCTAATAATGGATTAATTTCATCCTTCATCAATAACCTTTTATCTAAATATTTAATGGTCAAAACGGGTCAAAACAAGAATAGACCAAAAAAGTATTTACAAAGCTGTCAAGTATATCTGTGTCTTTAAATATGTATGCTTGCCATTTATTATATTCGTTTATATTGCATTAGCAACATTCGGTAGATAAATCTTAAGATGTACACGTGTGCGTATTAAGATTATGGATCTTTGAAAATATGCTTGATTTTAAACGAAATTACAAAAGAAACAAAAATTGAAAAAATATACAAATGTCAAATTTAATTTATTTGTTGAAAAATAGAATTAGAATTTAATGATTTATAAATTATGAGCAGCTTGAAAATTCATCGTAAATCATACACTTGTAAGAATTTAAAAAAATAATTTAAAGAAGAACAAGAAATAATTCTTTTTAAAATTTTACAATGGAAACAAGAATAATATGAACTTTTCCTGGTGATTTTTTTTATAAGAAACAGTGCAAAAGTCAAATCACGAAGATTTATAAAAGTCTAGGATATTCCAAGCAAATGAAAACTGAATGTAATACTTTGGGATTCATTCCAAAATTTCCAATTCTATCCGTAAATCTCATTTTGACCTAGACTTTAAAATAAATTAGTTTTATGTATTATGTTATCAAATATACTAACTCTTTTCAGTTTTTTGATACCTCAAATGGTTTTATAGTATTATAAAGAATTTTAAACTGCTGTGAAGTTAGCCTAAATGTCGGTAATTCGTAACTTTTTCAATGAAGTTAAGGCGTCATTTGCAAATTTCGTCACACTATAGAGGGAAAGGACTCAAATATTTTGTGTCAGTTCCAACAAAATAATTTTTTAATGGAATATTTGTAAAAGGGAAGAAGATAGACAAAAGAGTTTTTTAAGCTAACTTCAGATAACTGTAATAAAATCCATTTTACAACATTTCAACAACTCATGGAAAGTTTCAAAAGGATCTCAATTCTTTATTTACTTTTAATCAGGGACGTAACAAAGGTTCATGGCGCACTTTTTATCTTTTAAGTAAGCATTTACACAAATTCAATGGCAGCCCATAATAAGACGCTCTCGAGGCAAATGGTCTACTTTCCCCATCCTTGTTACACCCCTGGTTTTAGCACCATAAATTATCTTATGGTTTTACGAGTTTGTATGTGTATTGCAAAAGCAAAATGCTTCCTATTAGAAATGTGTGCGGTTACTCATGAATCTTTTGAAAGTAATTAAAACTTTTCCCATTGTTCCTTTTATTAATTATATCTACAACATTATTAATCTGTGTCATTAGGAAGTTTTCATGTCTAATTGTAATTAATTTTCAGCCAATGAAGACAACAAAAGATTATTTGAATCATCGTTTTTGTTATGATGATGTTAATTTTGTATTAATTTATCACGCATAATTTGATTCAATCAAATGAGTCTAATATTAGAATTATGGTTATATACTTTATCAAAGGCTAATTAAAGCTTCCAAGACACTATGACATCTAACATGAGGAGATAGAATTTCTTGATTGACGTCCTCTGTGATTGTCCAGTTCCATATCACAGTTTTAGGCTCATGATCAAATTTTCTTCAAATACCTAAATGCTAGCCTCATCTGTTATTGAAATAATAACAAAATAATTTCAATAAGCGGCAAGAGATAAATTTAATGCTGTAGGTAAAAAACATCCCTTATCAAAATTATGTTTACCAAAAATATTGAATAGAAATGTTGATGTCATAAACAAAATGATATATCCCTTCGATTATTGATTTTACATACAAATTAGGGGTCGTTCGTAAATTACGTCACGCTAAAAAACGACTTTTTCGAGCCCCCCTCCCCCCTTGTCACAAATTTTCCAAAGAGAAAAAAATCTTTTGTATGGACTGTCACAAATTCTTTGACCCCCCCCTCCCCCCTCCCCCCTTATTGCATTGTTGTTTTGACTTTTGCGAAAAAAAATTGTCTTCTGATATATATGAATCACTATAACTGGGCTTGTGGTCATTTAAAAGTAGTCTAGTTGGATATGTATAACAATCTATAGGAGGAAAATTTGTGAAAAGGAGAGGGGGTTGAAAATCAAATTTATGAATGTCAAAATCGAACGACCTCTAATGTCAAATGCAATTTAAGTAAGAATTTTTGTTTAGGCTTCTCAGCAGCATTTTAAATATTTTTAGTGCCTGGAGTAAAACCAAAAAAATTTTGTGTGATCCAGTTACTCAATTGTTCTCTTCTTCCTGCGTCACTGAAGCCACTGTCATCAATTTTCAACTTTATCATCTGTTGTATTCTAAAAAAGCAACAGAATATCCACAAAACTAAATAAATAAATAATGTTTTTTGGCAAGTGATAAATTTATTTGTTTTCTCAAACGTGCAAGGCTAGTTTATTTAACCATGGCGATGAAAAGAATTTTCTCGTTTATTTTTGTTCATGAAGATAAAAATTTCTTTTCAAGGACCAAAGGATAGACTTTTTCCTTGTTAAATATTTGAATAGGAGCCAACAAGGTTATTTGATTTTTCATCCAGTTCAGCTTTCTGATTTTTTTTGCTTACTCATTGTTCTCTTGAGTACAAATAGATTCATTGAAAAGTTTTACTCTTTTTTGACGTTTCCGGGTGGAAATAAGAAGAATGAAAAAGGAAAATAGAAAAGTTTGATATAAAGTTTCACATTAATTAATTGCAATTGAGAGCAAATAAAGATGAATATGAACAGGATAACATAAATAATTTATGATATAAGATTTTGTAATCTTCTCAATAGATACAGCGTGCATGAAAAAAATAATATTAATAACCGGCAAGAGATAAATTTAATGCTGTAGGTAAAAAACATCCCTTATCAAAATTATGTTTACCAAAAATATTGAATAGAAATGTTGATGTCATAAACAAAATGATATATCCCTTCGATTATTGATTTTACATACAAATTAGGGGTCGTTCGTAAATTACGTCACGCTAAAAAACGACTTTTTCGAGCCCCACTCCCCCCTTGTCACAAATTTTCCAAAGAGAAAAAAATCTTTTGTATGGACTGTCACAAATTCTTTTACCCCCCTCCCCCCTAAAAGTGTGACGTAATTTGCGAACGACTCCTTATTTCATTGTTGTTTTGACTTTTGCGAAGAAAAATTGTCTTCTGATAAGTATGAATCACCATAACTGGGCTTGTGGTCATTTAGAAGTGGTCTAGTTGGATATGTATGACAATGTATAGGAGAAAAATTTGTGAAAAGGAGAGGGGGTTGAAAATCAAATTTATGAATGTCAAAATCGAACGACCTCCAATGTCAAATGCATCTTTTTTAAAAAAAATTTGTTTAGGCTTCTCAGCAGCATTTTAAATATTTTTGGTGCCTGGAGTAAAATCATCAATTTGGCTCCATCAATTTTCAACTTTATCATCTATTGTATTCTAAAAAAGCAACAGAATATCCACAAAACTAAATAAATAAATAATGTTTTTTGGCAAGTGATAAATTTATTTGCTTTCTCAAACGTGCAAGGCTAGTTTATTTAACCATGGCGATGAAAAGAATTTTCTCGTTTATTTTTGTTCATGAAGATAAAAATTTTCTTTTCAAGGACCAAAGGATAGACTTTTTCCATGTTAAATATTTGAATAGGAGCCAACAAGGTTATTTGATTTTTCATCCAGTTCAGCTTTCTGATTTTTTTTGCTTACTCATTGTTCTCTTGAGTACAAATAGATTCATTGAAAAGTTTTACTCCTTTTTGACGTTTCCGGGTGGAAATAAGAAGAATGAAAAAGAAAAATAGAAAAGTTTGATATAAAGTTTCACATTAATTAATTGCAATTGAGAGCAAATCAAGATGAATATGAACAGGATAACATAAATAATTTATGATATAAGATTTTGTAATCTTCTCAATAGATACAGCGTGCATGAAAAAAATAATATTAATAAAGATTATTGTATACAACTTCGTTTGCAGTTTTTGTTCCATTCTTTCGTAGGATTTGCAGTTCAAACAATTTTATATTCTATCCAGTAATTGGATTTTACTAATATCCATCTAATCTTCCCACAATGAATAACAGTAAGCGCAAACAGGTTTTTATAATAGGAAAACGAATTTGATACGTAAATTTTTAATAACCTCGACTGGATGTTGGTAGAAAATTTTTAATACCTTTCAACAAAGAACAATACTTTTTAAAGTTAAAACTTGCTAAGCTAAAACTAGGCAAAATAAAATTAAGTTTTATCAAAAAATTGCAACAAAGTTTTAATAGTTTTGGCAAACAAGTAAAGATATTTTGTTTTGTAAATGTTGTGCCTTTTTCTTCATTCTTTTTTGTTTTTCAAATTTGAGGAAAACTTTATCTTTACGATGGGAATAATAAAACTATGGTTATATTAGAGGTCGTTCGTAAATTACGTCACGCTTTAGTGGATTTGAAGATTTTGTGACAGGTAAAACAAAATATAATTTAGGGCAAGGAGGAAAAGGGGGTCGAAAAAGTCTTTTTTATTACGTAATTTGTGAATGATCCATTAGATGCTTTCATAATAGTTTAGCTTCTATTCCTTTCATGGACGTTTGAGCAGGTGTATTGTTGATATTTAAAAATAAGGGAGATAAAAATGGAGAACATGTTAAGTTTTTCTGTTTGATCAAATTATTTTAATGAATTAGTTCTACACCATGAAACCTAATGAACCCATAACTAATGAAGCTGATGAACAGATATGGTGTAGCTCGGATACCACTATAAAATGTGGATATATAATTGTGATCGGTGAATAATTATTTGTTAAACTACATATCGCAAACTTAGCGCAGCTATAATTTTTTGATTAATCTCAACAGCATGCAGTTTTATAAACAGACATACTTTAATATGGAATAAGTTTGAATTTCTATCATTTCCGTAAGCCACAAAATATACTCGTGTGAAGTTGGCCGGAAAATCCTAGCCGGAATTTCGGCCGACCATTTCGGCCGAAATTTTAATTCTTACATATTCCGATTAACCGGCTTACGTATTTCGGCCGACCAAATTTTTCGGCCGACCAGACTTTTCGGCCGACCAGTGTTTTCGGCCGACCACTTTTTTAGCAATGAGATTTGAACTCGGGTCCTTTGAAAACAAAAAAAAAATTGCACGTCTTCTTCCCATTTGAGACACGGCTGCAATATTAAATTATTGTGATATATGACCAAATGATGTATTTGAATAATGGAAGAAATTATTTGTCACGAAAATAAATAGTTTTTAAAAATAGTTTTTGATACAAATTATATACTTCACAAGACAAGTTTTTGTTAAATTTCGGCCGACCAAATTTTTTTCTTCTAAGATTTGATCAATTCAATCTTTGAAAGCAAAAAATAAACTTTACTGCTTAATTGGTAAATTTAATACTAACATAATTTGTCAAAATACTATACTTTAACTGATACGTTTAATATTGAATTTATTTTTGCAGGTAAAGTTAAATTTTTAATTTTTCTCGCTGTGTTTTTAATACCACAGAAACCATTTTTAATGATATATTGCTATGAAATGCTAATTCTGTGACTAAAGGTTTTTAAAATATTTTTTGGTAAAGTTAGTGGACAACCAATTAGAAACTTCTTCAATAACTAACTTACCCAATTTTAAAGCTAATTCAATTACCTTTCTAATAGTGTATAATCTTTAATAATAAATTGTGACGATAAATATAAACTTTCATTTACTGTGATCAAGTGAGACGATTAAACAATTTCTTTTTAATTATATTCACTTTATTCTAATTAAAGAAAATATAAAATATATAGATTTTAAGAAAAATGTGCGGAAACGTCTTTACTCGTACACGTATTGAAGGGAAAGAAAGATTCAGGGTAAAGTTGCCTGAATGTAAATGTGCTTTGCAAATATGCGAAGATTTGAACCAAAATGACGGTTGAAAATGAATTGTATGTTTCCGTTTACATTTGTACATATTATTTAATTAGTTAATTAGCTTTAAGTATTTTAAATCAATTCATAATTATAATAAGCATGTAAATAATCTTGTATATAATATATTTAACCTAATAATTAAGAAACTTTACTTTAATATTTTAATTCATGAAATTGATACCAAGGAATAATTCAAATAATTTCATAACTGTCGTTATCGTAACGACAATTTACATTTACGAAAAGTTCTTTTTTTCATTTTTTCTGGTCAAAAATTTTTCTTGTCACCACTTTTTTTTAAAAATAGTAACAAAAACTTATGGGTCAAGTGAAGATTTTGGTTTTTTTTAAAAAAGGGGTAAAACTAGCTTGAAAATAATGTATATAATAATGTAATATTTTAAAAACCTTTAGTCACAGAATTAGCATTTCATAGCAATATATCATTAAAAATGGTTTCTGTGGCATTAAAAACACAGCGAGAAAAATTAAAAATTTAACTTTACCTGCAAAAATAAATTCAATATTAAACGTATCAGTTAAAGTATAGTATTTTGACAAATTATGTTAGTATTAAATTTACCAACAGAGGATTAAGCAGTAAAGTTTATTTTTTGCTTTCAAAGATTGAATTGATCAAATCTTAGAAGAAAAAAATTTGGTCGGCCGAAATTTAACAAAAACTTGTCTTGTGAAGTATATAATTTGTATCAAAAACTATTTTTAAAAACTATTTATTTTCGTGATAAATAATTTCTTCCATTATTCAAATACATCATTTGGTCATATATCACAATAATTTAATATTGCAGCCGTGTCTCAAATGGGAAGAAGACGTGCAATTTTTTTTTGTTTTCAAAGGACCCGAGTTCAAATCTCATTGCTAAAAAAGTGGTCGGCCGAAAATACTGGTCGGCCGAAAACACTGGTCGGCCGAAAAGTCTGGTCGGCCGAAAAATTTGGTCGGCCGAAATACGTAAGCCGGTTAATCGGAATATGTAAGAATTAAAATTTCGGCCGAAATGGTCGGCCGAAATTCCGGCTAGGATTTTCCGGCCAACTTCACACGAGTACAAAATATTTGTGTATGGAATTTTGCGGAATATTGTTAGAAAGAAAAATTATTTAAATTTTGTGGATTTGGTGGCTAGGAAAATAAATTATTGTGGAATATTTAAACCATTCAAGAAAAGTAAAATAAAAGAAGCAAATTATTTGCGGTTGCTTGAACAATAAATGACAAGCTTTAATAATGTATGGCTCATAAAACTTGGATTTTCTTCTTTTGAATAAATTTGTCAAAAAAATGCAATCAATCAAAAGCTTAAGTAGTGTGGGCCTAATATTATATGATTTTAATGCACATACTGAAAACTAATAAGCAATGACCATGTTCATGAGCTTAAGCATATTCCTTGTGTGTTAGGAATTTCATAAATATGAAATAAAAAATCGGAATATAAATGGTTATGAGCATTTGGTATTAACATCTTGTATATTGATTATTTCATACAAATCCAATCTGATGTTCATACAAATCTGAAATGCGTAAGCATAACTGAGTCGATATTATTGTTTTCCGAATGCAATAATATTTGTTCAATCCTCATATTCACATGACTCAACCAAATTTTTTTATCTCGATCTTTTCTTTCTGCTTTCTATTTTATTTTCATGCATATTGAATCAATTCTCATGATAAAAATTAGGATTATATAAATAGTAACGAATTCACCATCAGCAGTATCAATGACAGCAATACAAAAACCTGGTTTAGCCAAAATGAGAATACGACAAATGTTATGGAGAAAGCAATCATGGCAATGACGGGTAAGTTAAAAATCCAAAAAAATGGACATTTACTATAAAAATTTGAGATTTGATAATTTATAATTGACGATAAGAAGGATTGTCCAAAATAGAGTTTTTACCACTGGTGCCTCACCGGGGGAGGGGATCTAAAAATCTCGTTTTTTGCGTGACGTCATTTATGAACGGATGAAATTGCAAAATACAGGGCAAAAAAAAGAAAATCTCTACTCGGAGTTTGTGGTTGAAACCCAACCCATTATGACAAACTTTTGAAATCCACCTTTCAAAACACAGCTCAACCATCATGCTAAATAATTTTATCCATTAGAATGAAAATATCCTGTCACTTGAATTGTGTGGTTCAAGGTTTCAATCCATTTGAATGGCATATGTGTCTTGTTGAAGATTTTCTCGACATCAAATTTTCACATTCCGTCTGGAAATCACTATGGTAGCTTTTTTATTAAAATGTTTTGTCATATGATATGATAAATTCGTCAGACATACTGCTGTGATCTCGTCGAGCAAAAAACTTAAATGAAAGGAAATTTTGATGCGGGTTTTGATGTAGATGGATTACCAATTTATGAAAATTTAATGTTCTTTGTTTTTCTAGAAATTTAAAGAAGAAATGAGCAAAAGGATAAAACAATTATTTATTCATGTTACATAAAAAGTTTCTTTTTTAATGACAATAACTGACAGCTTTTGAGTATATTGTTCATTTTTTAAGCACCAACAAATGTCAAAGTATTAAGCTTACAACATAAAATAATTAACTACAAAATTATGTCAACAAAAGATAAAAGTCTGTTAGAATCGTGAGATTTTCAATAGAAAGTCTTCAAACAACATCTCCTCATTATCGCCCCGCAATTATTCCTTAAATACTCAAAACGGTATGAAAGCAGAAGATACTTTATAAAATTAAATAAGCGGAATAATAGAAGTAATACCTCCGGGATTTGAGTGCTATATCTCTTCATTTTGTATTTAAATGACTATTATTCTAGGATTATCTCTTGAATTAATAAAACAATCAAAATAAAGGTTGTTGTAAATAAAGTAGATTTTTTTGTAGGAAAAGTCATGTCAAAACTCAACTTAAATTAAGTAAATTAATTAAATTGGAAGTTTTGCTGCTTTTAACTTATTTATTTATTTTATTGTTTTAGAATTTTTTGGATTAAGCGTTTTTGTTTTTAGTTAAAATTTGTACGATTTAATGGTACTGAATTATGAGATCCAAATTTTGTTAAAATAGGGCAATTAATATTAATTATGTCAGCACTTCGTCTATATATTTTAATTTCTTTAGTATTTAGTTAATTGATAATAAAGCACTCCTCATTATTTAAGCCTTTTGATGTACCTAAAAATCAATTAAGTTATTTGAAGAACTTCAGTATGGAAGGAAGTTTTTGATACAGGATTTGACTTCATTTGCTTCTCTTTATGATTTTTCCTAATATGTACCAATTCATCAAGAAAAATATATGTCTATAAAGTATAAAATCATACAAAGCTTTACAAAGGAATTACACAATATGACATAGATAATATTGCACAACAATAAAAGACAAGAAATCCGTTTGAGAACATAATACAGGTTATTTCACAAAATGATAGCTTATCAATAAAAAGAATTTATTGTTATTAATAATCTCATGCATTGACAGATTCACATACAATAAGACATTCAAAAGCCTTAAGGTATTTTGTATGATGCATGATTAAAATATATTGAAATAATTTGCATGAATATTATAAAGCCAAGAGCACTATAGCATTATGCTAAATGGAACTATCCTGAGAACTATTTTATTGGGTATTAAACTTTAATGTCTACTTCAAGCCTGACTTCAAATCAATAATGTTTAATTCTTTCCTAAATTCCAAATTTACACATTATTTGAGCTAGCATCAATTTCATTTTAATTCCAGTTCATTCGTTTGAGGATTATATCATAAATGTTTAATTTGGTTTAATTAAGTAAGAAATTTGCAATTATGACTATTATGGCAATAATACAAACCAAATATATTATGATATCTCACCCTGCACAACCAAGAAGCTCGATAAAACGATATGCGCATTTATATTTTGCTAGAAAACATACCAGTGCAAAATAAATTGGGTAGTGTTGCAGCTCTAATATCCGATCGATACAGAAGAAAGCCTTTTTATGATGTATTATACCCAATTTTATTGTAAATTCTATTTTATCTTCTCACATTGTCATTATGGAATCTAAGTTGTACGTGGGGAGTCGTATATTCTTATATAAAATCCTCATTTTTGAAAACACCACGTGCCATTAATTTAGATTTTGTTGAGCTTCAAGGAAAATATTTCTATACTTAAAATATTGAGAACAGCATCTGCTTATTTCACATGCTTACTAACGAAACGAGTTTCAAGCGAATAAGCGAGAATTTCTCTATAGAATTAAATAGATGAATATACATCCTTAAGCAAGATATATGAGACAAAAATTTAAGTGGAGAGCATTAAGTGCTTTTAATTTACAATATTCATCGTACAATGTTTCATAAGAGAACTTTGATTACAAGCTTTTGTCAAATGAAGATGGAAAAAAGTTGATAATTTTTCCTATAGCGGGAATTTCACTGGCCTTTGTTTTATTGAAATGTGAACCGACCGCAAACACCCACTAAACCATCATCATACAACAGTAACTGTCCTTTGGTCATTTTTGAATTTTAGCTCAATTAAAAGCAACAATGCCTGCAACAATGTATATATTTATAGGTTTTTTTTTGTCTGATGAACATGTGTGACTGAAGTCAGCCTGTATGCTGTCACCAATCGATTTGAAACCTTTACCAAAATTTTGTCATAATATCGTCTAATTTCGTCAAGCAAGTTTCGAATTTTGTCAAGCCTTCCTGTTCGAGCTATGTCAAAATTATGGTAAAGGTTCAAATCGATTGGTGACAGCATGCAGGCTGACTTCAGTCACACATGAACATGAAGCTACTAAAACTTTCTGAAAAATATTAATTTTTTAAAAATTCTCTATGTTTTCCAGCAACATTTCTTGCCACTATAATATTTTTGGCAGCAACGGGGAATATATTAGTATGTTTAGCAATAGCAACCGAACGAAGTCTTCGTCGAATAGGAAATTTATTTCTGGCCTCATTAGCAATAGCAGACTTATTTGTTTCAATTTTAGTGATGACATTTGCAAGTGTGAATGATATTTTAGGTACGTAAATTGCTTTAATTGGCTATAATGAATTAAGCTTACAAATTAACTCACTTTAATCTGATATTTTTGGAATCTGCCAACTTGAATAATATGTTGCTCAATATTTTTTTCATTTCCTCGAAAAATTTACAGGATATTGGATTTTTGGTGCTGAATTTTGCGATACATGGATAGCATTTGATGTTATGTGCTCAACATCGTCTATTTTGAATTTATGTGCAATCTCATTGGATCGTTATATACACATAAGAGATCCCCTTAGGTAAGAAATATTTTTTTTTAATATCTGAAGATTTGTTCTGAACTTTAACATGAAATGTTCACATTTAACAGTAAAATGTCCTGCTGAAAACTACAACCTTTAAACGATATTAATGCTAAGAACATACAAATATATTTTCACCACATTTTACTTTCTTTATTCTAACATGCATTGACAACATCCGCCATATATTCACTTTACGATGTGTCATAAAAGCAGCAATAAAGAGTCATGATTTTCAATTTATTAGCAATAAAGTTTATTCACGACTCTAATTTGCTTAAGCATACATTCTTATGAAAATTGAAATTCTGAATATTATTATACTTTTGCAGGTACACAAGATGGGTAACGCGACGTGTAGCCATCATAACAATAGCAGCAATTTGGATATTAGCGGCCTTCCTTTCATTTGTTCCAATATCATTAGGTCTTCATCGTCCCAATGAGCCATTGGCTATTGAGATACGAAATGGAATTGAGTATCCTATGTGCGCATTAGACTTAACACCAACTTATGCTGTAGTTTCAAGCTGTATCAGCTTTTATGTTCCTTGTATTGTTCTCGTTGGAATTTACTGCAGGTAAATTTGCTCCTATAAATGCTTTTAAAATGATGGTTATTGAAACAATGACAATATTGTTTAAATTTCGGAATGCTCGCTGCATTGATTTGTGTGCCATATTCATGCATTTGTCATATTCAGCAGTCGTGTTACATTCATAATTGCAAAATAGTTTAAATCTGAAAAAAGCCATAAATGGAATTCAATTCAGTGTTTAAATTTCATGAAAATGTCCTATACTCTTTTACATAGACAAATTTATTTGAGTTACAATGAACTCTGGCCGCATCAAAGATGAATATATGTTTGCATAGACAAACTACCAATACAAACCAACAAACATCGACAGTGGTGTAGCCAGAATTTTGGTATGGAGAGGGGATGGGGTGGAGTGGAGTGGAAAAAATGTTTCAGTGGAAATTAACCCCTTGGCTACTCCACTGAGCAGCGGCATTAATAGATATTTTTCGAAGAGTGGATTTTTGTATGGAAATATTTATTGAAGAAATGAAGAATTCCTCTCCCCTGGCCATGCGCTTACCAAGAAACTTTCTAAGTCAGCAAGAACTTTTTGCATTAATTGAAATTTTCTAGTGTAATAAAGTTAATAAATAATTGACTCTTTGTGGCATAGAAGTAAGCATTAATGCAAATGACGTCAACATTACTTTGTATCATGCAAGAAAACATGAAGAAGGAGAATGAAATTGGATTAGAGACGTGTCTAATCTACAATATAGATTAAGATTATATTCAGGGAATGAAACGTGTCATGATAGTTTTTGCCAGTGTGTCACAATAAAAAATATGATTGATGTCGATTTGCGTACTGAAAGTATTGTATGACAATTCAAGAATTTGTTGTTGGTCATTTTTTAAAAAGGTAGAATTCTTAAGGAAAGGTAGAAACTTTTCCATTAAACTTTATTTGAAGCTTCAAAATGTATTAAATATTTAATTGGAAACCGAAGTTCCTTCTAACTTACATTGTGAATTGATAAAAAAATCTGTTGATTACCTTGACCTTTAGCTTTCACTCAATAAAGTTCTGTTTTTCCACTAAATTTTTCTACAGAAATTTATTATTTATCATTTAATTATTTATATAGAAATAATCACGCAACTCTTTAATTGATGACCTTCAATCCATCTTAATTTTTTATATTTTATTTAACTTTATCATCTTCTTTTAATTATTTGTATAGATTGTACTGCTATGCACAAAAACATGTTCGCTCAATTAGAGCTGTAACTCGAACAACAACTGACGAAATGGAGCGCCGCATAGTTGTTCCATGCAATCGTCATGGTAATCGTCATGGCAATGGAAGTCATTTTAGTGGCATAGGAAAAAAGAAATTTAACAAACGGTCGCCTCATCAATTAGCAGCTTATAATACGTCAGATAAAAAGGCAGCTGTCACTGTTGGTGTCATAATGGGGGTATTTCTAGGTAAGTAAATGTTTGCCATTTTGTAGATTTATATGAAAGTAGAATAAATTTGAAATATTTAACTGAAGATAATATATTAAAAAATTTTAAAACTAAAAATGATATTTTTCATAAAAAATGGAATTTTATTATACGGTACGATTACCATGAGTATTTTTCCTTCAACTATTATACAAATTAAATCACAACATGTGCGCCTGAAGATATTTCCCATCAACTTTTATCGTAACTAATTTTTCTCCTCTCTATTTCCCTCGTCACAGTATGCTGGATGCCATTTTTCTGTGTCAATATTGTTGCTGCATTTTGTAAAACTTGCATCGGTGAGACGACGTTTAAAATTTTATCGTGGCTCGGATATTCAAACTCAGCATTTAATCCAATAATTTATTCAATTTTTAATACGGAATTCCGAAAAGCATTTAAAAGAATTTTACTGAAACGACAGTGGCCGAGACTTGTGTGTTGTGGTCCATTTCAGAATGAATATAATTTTAATAGTTCTTATGATAGTAAATTTGTTACAAATTATGATGCAAGGTTCATGCACTCAACGACAGATGTGGAGCAACTTTCGGCTATATAATTAAACCGATTTGAACCCAATACAAATGGGTTCCTGGAAGAGCACGAGGAGGCAGCTGTATGAAGAATATGCAATGAATGTTTAAAATGATGTAAGTTTGTGTATTATATGATAGCTGTATGATATGAATTTAATGTAAATGGCATCTAAATTTTTATAAGGAATGAATGGTACCTACATATTGCAAAATGGCACAACGATGTGTCATGTGTCTACATTTTATTGAATTTCATTTCGTACATGAAAAAAGAGATGTAAGAACCGTAATATAACAATTTAATCGCAAATTCACTGTAAAGTAAGAAATAGACAGAAATAATCACATTTGTGATATTTCATTAACTTTATTTTCACAAAATTTTATTGCTATTCAAATTAAAATAGAGAATTTTTAAATATTCAAAAAATTAAAACTGAAGTTTATCTTTTAAAAAATATTGAAAAGACTGACTTTAAATTAATAATATTGACCGATATTTTTACTAAAAATATTTTGCTTACCTTTGAATAAGATGCTGAAGATATTTTGAATAATCTGATGTAAATAATAGTTGAAAGTATTTTAAAAAATCGTATCACGGATACATTACAAGTTTATAGATGAGTGGCAATTAGATGTCTACAAAATCTAATCCAATATTGAATTTAAAAAAGTTGGAGTGCTAAGTACATAAAAGATATTTAAATATAAGCGTCCTTTAAAAATTTTTTCGCAACAATATTATTTTTTTTGTTTAAAACAAAAAGCTAAAAGATATCCAACTTGTTGAATTATCTTTATTGTTAAATTAGGTTAAATTATAAAGAGTCTAATTTTTATGGCAGATCGTGACATTTCATTGTGATTTATGATAATTTCTTTCAATGGTGGGTCGAATTTCATGAATGTTTTAAACTTTTCGTCGAAAATCAAAAACAGCATTTTCAAGAAATAATTTTCAAAATCAGATTTAAATACTTTTTACAGTATTATTTTTATATCAAACAAACTAAGTTCCTTAAATTTTTTTATGAAAACATTTTAAAATGCATAACTAAAACTTAATTTAATATAAAGATCAATTTTACCCGAGCGGCACAAAGTAGTCATTTGGCACTGATACGTCGACTTAGCAAAATGTTCGGGTTAGTTATTAATTTACTCGAATTTTTAAGATACAAAAACTTTTTCCATTGAATCTTCAGAGAATACTCAACACTACATCAATTTTTATAATCCTATTATATGCAGCTCCTGAATTTCTTATTTTAAACTTTTAAGTTTCATCTTTCAAATGGTCTCGTGAGATTTTCATGGTTCTATCTTATATGTTGTTTAGATGAATATCTTTAAACATGCTTCACTCAGTATCGTGGGATATAACATCCAAAAGTTTTCTCTTCATTTTAGTTTGATTGATAGCTTTTATAATTTTCAAGGATCTTAAATTGATCTATCAAGGATATATGATAAGAAATAATTTAGTTATGAATTTTTGAACTGCATAAATAACTTAACACCATAGAAATTATCATATTTATCAACTATTGTAAAACTATCAGTGTTGTAGCCACGGGTGTGAATGGGTGAAAGAAAAAATTTTCTCTAGAAAAAATGGCTCAAAACCAAAACAATTTCTTCACCCCCTCCCTCCAAAATTACTCACTACGCCACTAAAAACTATAGTTCTAAACTTTATTTTTATAACAAACTATAATGAGCTTCAAAAACCAAAAATTGCAGGAAATAATCTCGAATTTAATTTCCATGCTAACTAAATAAGTCAGAATTAAACTTTTAAAATCTATTTGAGTAAAGTCTACTTGAAAAGGCTAAATTAAATAAGAAACAGAGATCGTTTAATTATAATGTCAATAAATTATGAAGGATGGTTTCTGACACTCTGCTAAATTATTTACGATGTTAAATTATTCAAAAGTTTTATAACAATTACAAAATAGAAAAGTTTTTTGATGAGCGTCATTTCTGAGCTCATTCAAATCTTGTGTCAATTCAAAATTCTGATGAAAAAGAAAATCATGTAAAATATTCAATATTAGAAGTGAAGTGGAATTAATAAATAGTAATAATAATTTATGATTTTCTTAGGGAAAATGTTAAAAATAAATAAAAATCTGTTGAAAAATTTTTGTAAAATTTATTTAATTAATAAAAAAATCAGTATTGTACATGAAAAAATATTAATACTCAAGTTAGCTTTCTTTTGTTTATTTTGTTATTTATTATGATTTAAAAATTTGAATTCAAATTTATATTAAGGGAAAATTTAAAATAATTGGTAAGTACTAAACACAATAATCTATAATGGAGCTTTTCAAGATTTATTTCTGGAAATTCAAATGAACTAGATGAAAATTTTACATTTTTGATCATAAAATCCTTCATCAAAAAATATATTTTCAACCTACACTTTCAATATTAAATTAGGTCAATTGGGGATTACAAAAATATGTTATAGGAAGACTAAATGAAAATACTAAAAATGCCTTAATAATTTCAGCTATCAATTTTTATAATACAGCTTCTATAATACAGATTGTAAATTATTTTACATTATTGAAATCTTTTACATGACCTAAATATATTTTATATAAATATGTTTTTGAAGTAAAATTTTTGAAATTTATAATTTTTCAACAATGATTCTCATAATTTTTTAATTTTATATTATTTTATTTTGTTAAATATTTTCACCTAAATATTATTCTAACTTTGACTTTTTCAGATTTTTAATGTATGAATTTCTATAAAAAGCAGCAAACATATAAATGAAAATGCTAAGGTAAGAAATCATAAAATAATGAAAAAAATTTGGCACATGACATGACGGATCTGTCCAATAGTAATATTCAATCACGGCTACTCCAACAATGAACTGAAGCTAAAGAAATGAAAAATTAATTTAAAAATTAATTGAATTTTTTTGTTTGGTGCGAATAGAGTACTTACAATTTGCAATTTAGTCAAAATTGTTTTAATCCATTTTAGTTTTTGCCATTTTGGGAATATTGTGCTCGTCAGATAATATGAATACATAAAAAAGTGAATCAATGAATTCAAAAATGTTCCAAATAATGTTATTGCAGATGTAAACCACATCGGAAAGAAATAAGCTACAATAAGTATGCTAATGTGGTGATAGCAATGTAGCAACGTTAATTGTCTTTCACTTTTTCTTAAAATTATTATGACCTGGAAAAATGTATTTAAAAACAATATCTTATTATACAGTACAACATACTTACAGTGTCAGTAAAATCAAGAATTTTAATTAAAAAATATCCATAGAAAAAATTCCAAAAAACTTGATCAGTGCTCGCAATTAAGTGACATCCTATCAACTGTTGTCCTCGTTTTTTCAACACTATAATTAACTGAGAATAAATTGTATTTAATTATTTTATAGAAATTCAATAGACTAAGATCTTACCATAGCTGTGTATGCAAAATTAACAACTACTTGAACAAGATTATAAATCACAAGAATCCGCTTTAATTCAATAGCTTTTCTTTTTCTCATTATTTTTGGACCAATACTAATCATAGTTAGGTATGTAAAAATTAGCATAATTATCGCCATCGGAGGACTTTCAAGAAGGATTTTTCCATTTGCTCGTGGATCTGAGAAAAATTTGAAATTAATCTATTATGTCTGCGGTCAATAAATTCTGTCAATCATCACTCAATTTTCTCATTGCAGTTATTTTGTAATTTAAAAAATATATATTCAAAACCTAGTCGCTAAAATATTGAAATTAAGCTTTTTCATAAATATTTCAGGTGTTCCAGTTATTCAATTTTTAAGTTTATCAAATTTAATATTTAAAAACCCAAATTTTGAAAACCTCTGCCCACTACTCTAAATTTTTTTTAAGAAAACTGATGAAAACAAAAATTCTGCACTGAAACTAAAACAATACCTTTATTTACATAATAAAAGTCATAGTAAGTATTATAAAAGAAGTTTAAAATTCTCGACATGATTCTGTTGATTAAATTGTAACTTTATTTCTAACTTTTACAAGCTTTAATTCAGAAGGAACTTTTTATATACAATGATTAAATTGTTTTTCAAACATTTCATTTTATTCAATTTTATTTTTTATAATTTAATAAGAATTTGTTGGTTTTATTACGACATTTGCGTTTAATTAAATAAATTAATAGTGTAACTTTATTTGTTCTGTAAATATTTAATAATATTGAATGTTTTATTGTTTCTATGAGGTTAACAATAATAATTTCCTTTTTGTTCTCATTTTTTTATTGAATCATCCTTTAATTGCAGTTTTTTTTAAATAAATAAAAGGAAATTGTTTTTTTTAAAATATACATAATTAGCCATGTTGACAATTTAATAATGCCGAGACTACTGATTCTCTCAATGTACATATTTATTGTGTATGAATGTTTATATTATAGGTAAACTATTGCAATTATTTGTTGAGTAAATATTTTTGTAGCTTCTTCCTGTGCATGTGAGTCTTTTTTAAATGGTGTTATGCACATTCATATTGTATTATTTTATTATTTAGTTTTAAATTAAAGTTTGTTAAATAAAAAATTAGCTTTAACTTTTACAAATTGATCAAATGGAGTTTTTTTAAATATATTAATTTTGTAAATTTCCTGTTTTATCATAAAAGAAATTTACAAAAAATTGCTCTGTCATATTTTTCGGTAAGCTTAAAATTAATTGAATCATCTTTAATTACCTTTTACAATTACGTATGAAATTTTTAAAATTTGTTTCCATTAAGGTTTCATTTTTTGTGATGTATATGAAGACCCTTTCATTTAAATTTCTCCATATTCATCACTATTCATAAAGATATCCATATGCAGTATAAAAGTGTATTTCAACCCATGCTTAATAAAATGCTCAAAGCAAAATCTCATTAAAATTTTTGTTACTAACTCTTCTCGCGCTTTCATTTGTTAGAATAATGAAATATTTCATCACCATCATTGTATTCTCGTCTTTATCCTTTTTTGTGCTCAGTCGCTAATCTTTACATCAACCATGAAAACTGAATAGCTTTTATGAAAGTGTTGCATACACGTAGGCAAGAATGATGATGAAGCTTACGTAGTGATTGTTTGTTCTTTATAATGGAATTTTCCACATTTTCCGCATTCTAAGTAATATATTAATTTACTAATTTACTTACATTATAATAAAGTTTTAAACCTCCCACAAATCAGCAGCTTCGTCGCATTAAAAGAGCCATTATTTAATTTTATGACCTCTTTATAAATTTTATGATGGTAAAAATTTTCTGTCATCTGAAATTTTGCACAAACAATTTAATATCCATTTTAATGGACGGACATCAACACCATTGCAAAATTGTGATCACCAAGAATTTGAAAAATGAATTTTAAGCACCTTAGCCTAAAAGCATACTATGTATGTACACATAATCTATTTAGTAGAGCATGGAAAAATAGGAAATTCTCCTTTTCGGATAAAAGTATTATGCAAACAATGTTGATGACGGATAAAAAGTCTTTTAAAATCTCTTAAACAAATTGAGAACTGAAACAAAATCCAAATGGAAAGTTGAAGATGGTAAATTTGTATTCAATGACACTTTTTCTATGGGGTTGTTCATGAATGACGTCCAATATTTAAGGATGGAACACTTCCATATAAATTAAAAGCTTTTATATGAAAATTTTGTGATAGAGGGGGAAGGGGGTCTAAAAATCTAGATTTTTGCATGACATCATTTATGAACAGCCCCTATGTGTGCGGTTGAATGGTTAAAACGATTTATGCAAATTTAAGTACAGTAACGAATAAGAGCAACAAGATGTTGAAGATCGAAGAACAAGAGACTCTAGAACAATTTACAGACTTTAAAATGGAACAAGAACTTAATGAAATGTTCCAATAAAACCATTACGAAAAGTTCAAGCTCTCATGACACAATTTTAATTAAATGAAACATAAGTACATAAGTTTTATACAAATTGAATTACTAAGACATTTAAAGTAATGTTTAAGCTATTAAGAATAATTGTCTCTTTAAAACCTTAAAAGGACTAAGAATCTAATCTGAAAACTGATTTTTTGGCATTTTGTGTTGAGTATGTACAAATGGCATAGCTCCACGACATAAAGGTCTCTACAAATTATTCTATACACTTCACAAAAACCTAATGAAAATGGTCATCAATTTTAATATTTATAGATTGTTTAATTTATAAACCCTAATGACTTTTCAGCTCTACTAAATTAAACACATAATAATTCCAATCAATAATAATTAAAATATAATTCAATTTTCTTTCACGTCTATCTGCTCGCATTATCGATTTCGTTGTATTGACTGCTGCGGACAATTTGTTGTATAAACAATTCAAATTTATTTATAGATGCCAATAAACATTACCCATTCAGCAATGGAAATTCAAATGCTCATAGACGAAATGGATCAAATTGGGACATGACGAGGATAAACATGACTTGTAGAATTTGAATATTTTTGTCATGCATAATAGTTTGAGAGATGAAGGTCATGGAATTATTTTATAAACCCATTTGACTTTTTTGATGCGTGCTTTGAGTTAATAAAGATTTCTGAACAGAATGATGAAAAAATCACACATTGCATTACTTTATCCTATCAAAAAGGAAATTTTTATCCTAAATTGGGTAAAAGAATTTCAAAAATTTTCTACACATTGAACCTTTTTTTTCCTATTGAGTTCATTGTCTCATTCTTGTGTACTTCATTTGAAAAGCGTAAAAAGTAAATTCTTTGGAAATGTACGATAATAATAAAAGGGACGAATAAGAAGTTTCAGTATGTTAAAGTAAACATGTAATAGGCGCTTATTTAATCAAAAAAGTAATTATGTTAGCACGCATTTTTTACTCACGAAGTAAGTTATTATCAAACTTTTAAGTTTATATTCTTATAAATATCCAGAAATTTTTCAAGGGAGGGGGTTTGAATTTTTTTGTATGGACGGGAAAATTTTGGGGGGTTTTGGGATTATTTTCTTAAAAAACCCTAGTAAATTGAAAAAAATTTCTCAAAGGGGGGGAGGGGTTGATACCCAAAACCCCTCCCTGAATACGCCCCTTACGGACTTTCTGCTCAGTTATAAAATTTTCATACAAAGTTGGACGTGATTAGCGAACGACCCATAAATTAATTAGACCTTTTTCACTTTATCGAAAAGTACCATTAACAGTAACTAAATTAGAGATAATTTTTACTCTTTTTATTTTTCTCATGCATGCTTAATACAATATTCATACGATCTTCATATATTTTCTGTGAAGTCTGTAAAATCATGTGTAGGCGGCTGATGGATCTACATGTCAATTACGTTGAAATGTAATAAATAAATGATGATAAAAATTAGAATATCATATTATCTTACATAATCAATCGTACGCTAGTTTCAAATTTAATATTAATTTGTTCTAAAATGTCTTAGGATAATAAACTGTTGCTTTGACTCCACTGATTAGGGGTAAACATGAACATGAATTGCGAAAAGCAATAATTCAATCAGCAGTGCCATCGAGCGTGCAAAAACTTCTACTTCATTTGCTTTTTACCCTTTTTCTTATTTTTTTGACTGAAAACCATGAAAAGCAGATAATTTTCAAAAGGAACTTGATAATATCCATTTATTTCTTTCATCTGAAACTAAAAATACGTATGTGGACTAAATTAAAGCAATTGTTGAACTCTTTTCATTCTTTTCTTTCTGTCATGATTAATTCCTTCCTGTTTCGTTCATAAACCTGAAACCTTTTGTTCTGTGTTCTGCTGCTTATTGCTGCTAGAATATTCTTTGCGTGATTTTTTTTCGGGTTTTCTTGCTTGTTTCTTTCAGTTTCTGTGTCTGACTCTTTGTGGTTGTTAATTCATTGCGTCGAAAAAAAAGGATTCATTCATTCCTTTATTGTACATGCTGTGAAACTCACCCTTTTCTACATTAAGTTATACTTCATTGCTCTTCATGAGTTTGAACTCATTTTTTTACCTTCCTTATTATGTCAATTTTTTTCCTTGCCTCTAATTCTTTTTTCCCTTCTTCAACACATTCTGTCATGAAAGCATAACTGTGGTCATGATTTAGTGCTGTATAAGAATGAATGACAAAGCTTTTTCTCACAAAATGAAAGTGAAAGTGGAAAATTATAAATAGGAATAGAAGAACTTGTTTTTTGAATGTTTTTAATACCTTTCTGTATACAACCATCTATTACAAGCATCCTTCTTTCTTTGTGTTGTTCTTGTCACCTTAAAGTGCGCCTCCAAAACAAAAAAGATTTAATAGTATTGCTTTGAGTTGACTAAAAATCAAATTAAATATTTTTTTGACCAAAAACTTGTTTCATGAATATTCTGTATATGCTAAAAATCCTTCTGAAGAAAAAATGCGTTTATTTTTACAAAAAAGAGAAAAGAACCACAAAAATTCCAGTTATTCATGTCATAGTATTTTTAGATCCAATATAATAATTTTTTCTATATATAATTATTCAGATTTCTGAAGACAGCGGCGTAGGCAGAAATTTTTCGAGATGGCGAGTTTCAAATTTACGAAATTTCAAACCAGGGTAAACTTTTCCGTCGAGTGAGAAGGGCAAAGCTCTTTTCAGGTTGTGCTTCTTTCTGAAGATGACCTTCACCATTAGCTTGAATTTTTGTAAAATGACTGGAAGATATTTTACTAATTTCCCTTTTTAAATAAATTAAAGTTAATTTCTTGAAAGTTATTTACACACTCTTCTTAAATGAAAAATTAGATGATGAGCTTTAAAGTTTAATCATGTTTTTCATGCCTTTATTTTTGCGTATTCTTTTGTCCAAAGGGCTTTTTAATGTATTTTTTTTACATTAACTTAATTTAAAAAAATATTTAAATTCACTTCAAATCTTTTATTTATCAAGTTTTCTTCATAACTCAAACGCCCACATTCATCTGCATAAAAAATATGAAGCTTTTAAAAATCCTTAAAATTTTCACTCAGATTCTTCACAACATCTCATATTATCCTATAAATTACAAGAATAATATGAAGAGTAAACCATCTTTGTCATCACAATATTTTGCTTACTTTAAAACTCGTTATGTTGAAAATTGAAATGAAACCTTTTTTGGGATCCTTTTCAAGATCAAAACTCTCTAAGTTTCACAGCATACGAACATAAGTGTAGAAAATGAGACTAGAAGCCGCTAAACCACAGTAAATATGATTATATATTGAGAGACGTATGAAATATTTGTCTTTGAAGTTTGTGGCTTAATTCTGGATTTACTATATCTGCATTTGAGAACGGGGGTTTTAGTTTTGTGGAATGAAACTTTTTCTTAATAATCAGCTGACTCTCATGATTTTCTATCAAAGTCAATGAGCTTCCAAAATTTAATTTAAAACACTGCATAGCAAGCTGTTTTACTTCTACATTGCAAAAACCAACAAAAATAATTTTTGGATTAAAAAATAACATTGAAACTCAATTTCCTCTAATACTGCAGCATTTATACCAAATTACTGCCAAATAATAAGACACAACATTCGCATACACAATAATTTAGCGGAATTTACAACATATAGCATAACGTAGCACAATAGTTCAATAGCTTGAAGTCGTTAAGACATAATGGAATTTCCCTAATCTATCAGCAAACAACGCAAAATAATGTGATGGCTTCCGAAGTAAATTTTCAGAAAGTTTTGACATTTTCCTATCCCATTAATGTAGTATTATAGAATTTTATGTCGAACAAATATAATCTCTAACTTAATAAAATGCGGCTTTTGAGTAAAAAGAAAATATTGTAAAGAGTCGTTCACATATGACGTCCATCATTCTTAAATAATTTTTTATAAAGTTTGAGGACCCTTCTCTATAGAATTGAATGGAATTTCACTAAAAATTAAATCTCTTGAAAATGAACTTTTGTATTCAAATAAAAGCAATTTGTTGCTCCATATAACGATTTTAACTGACCTAGAAAGAATTTCATCTTATAAGAATCGATTTTACCGTAAACAAAAATATTTTTAATGGCACACCTGTAAACACATTAACATTTTCTGCTGTTGCTATTTTTGGTTTCGTCAAAAATTCAAACTATTTTTAGATCAACGCAAAATATTTTTGCAGAGCATTATTTGAAAGGTTAATAAAAACTTCTTATATGCCAATTCATGTGAGCAATTTTGTAATTTTGAATGTTTAAAAAAATTACTTCTTAAGAGATTTTAATGCATAAAATTCTGAATATGCATTAACGTGGAGGTTTAGTACACGCTCACGTAGAAATTGAAATGCGTATCAAAAAATATTTTATTCAAATTAATTTTAATTTCAATGAGATTGGCGCGTGACATGAAAAGATCATGTAAATCTTT
The DNA here is from genome assembly GCA_963573255.1 of Chironomus tentans. Lineage (NCBI taxonomy): Eukaryota > Metazoa > Arthropoda > Insecta > Diptera > Chironomidae > Chironomus > Chironomus tentans. The sequence goes on along the minus strand of OY754302.1, from coordinate 2,472,324 downwards.
TTTATCCATTCTATCAGGGGCGTATCTGATTTTAAGATATATTTTTGTTAGTATTAGTATTGCTAGCAATGGTTTTAAAAAAATAGGGGGGAGGGGGGTTTGACCCCTCTTGAAACGTTCTATGAAAATGAAGATTCGAAAAATACAATGGGCGAACAAGTGAAAACTTGTGTAGCAATCATCCCAACATTTCCACATTGTTGTTTGTTTCTGATGGTAATTGATGGAAAGAGGAACATTTAAAAAGGAAAAAAGGCTCCAAAAAATGTTAAATTCTGCCTCTCGTTTTTTCAGTTTCATGAAAATGTTTTTGCTATAAACCCACAATACTTAAAGTTGGAAAAAAATTCTAGTCTTGAGTTGTGCCAAAAATTTATTGCCTTTAAAGGTTCAGTTAAAAAAATTTTTTCTATTCATTTTACCCACACTTAAAATTTATTTCTTTTATTTCTTATTTCTAAACAGCTTTTATTTCGCTATTTTTCATTTTGGACCACAAAATACAATTGTTTTCATTTATTTATTTTCCTAAAAATGTGAGAATTTAAGAACTGGTTGGGGGTCGTTCAGAATTTTTAGAATTCTCAGTGTCACAAAATGCTCATAAAAAACCATTTTTTATTGGAGTGTCTTACAGGACTAGACCATCCATTCACTCTCCTTAGGGGTCATTCACTTATGACGTCCATCAAAAAATGGGATTTTTAGACCCCCCCCTTGTCACAAATTTTAAATTCAAAAAAAATTCTTTAATATAAAGTGTCACAAAATCTCAGACCCCCCCCCCCCTAAATCATGGACGTCATAAGTGAATGACCCCTTAAAAGTTGGACGTAATTTTTAAACAATCTCTTGATTGATTTTTTAAATTTCAAATTTTTCAACACACAATACCGAAAGTTCAAATGTGAAACTGTTTATAAAATTTTTCATTTCAATTATTATTAGCGTGTAAAAGAAAATGTTTTCTTGAAAATATTTGTTTTTTTTATTAAATGTCATCGTACTTTGCGTCATTATCGACATATTCTGGCTGACGTATGTATGTTTTTTTATGGAATGTTTTAACAAAATTTCTTGCATGTTTTAATTGGTTTTATTTTGGACCACAATTATTCAATTGCTCAATTGAATATTTATAAACTTTTTTTTAAAAAAAAATACCTAAATAAGTAATGTACATTTTTTGTTGTACTTTGGGTGATTTTTTCCCTTTGCTAGCGTAAATTCTCAATTTCAAGTTCCTCCAAGTAGAAGAAATGGAAGTACATCGACCAATTTCATATTAAACGTAATTTCAAATGAAAAATTAATCAACTGGGTATAAATTTAATCAATGGTTTAAAGCTCCAAAGACAGGGTAGTCGCTTATTTATTTTAAAGCCATTTTATACAACAGCCGTAGATTGAAATAATAGGATAAAGAGATCTTGAAAGGAATGACTAAATAAAATAGGAACATCAAAACAAAGTTAATGAATGTCTTAAATAAAGTTTCCAATTATTTTATGTCCTTTTCTATTGACCATGAAACTTTGTCATACAATTTTCCCCAGACCGAAAGTGAAAATATTGTTGGATTTACACATTGAACTTAAATCCAGAAAATCTACCCTAAGATGAAACACTTTTATGCAAGAAAGCTCAATTACACGCCTTATTGGTTTGATGGATATTCCCATCTTCATGTCCTCACACATTTCATTGACTTTTCATTCTATATATAATTCTACACTCTGTTGCCATTCTGAATCAATGTAAATTTAAATGGACAATTTTTTTCCTTTTATCTTCATTGTTCCACTTCAGAAAGCACTCACAGCTAACAAGTTCAGACTGGGAGTTAAGAGGAAGGAAATGTATAAAAAAGGTCCAAAAATAAGAAGTCGACCACTTTTCATGTTATCGACTTTGAAATCATAAAATCGAGAAGAACAAAACAATTTACCTTCGAAAAAATATTTACATAAACATTTTGTTTTGACACAAACTGAATAATTTATGTTGGTTCCAATACCGTCAACAAAGGAATTTGTTTTGCAAATGTTTACATCTTTTTTTGAATAACGTGTTCCTAAAAGCACTTGAGATAATTTAATTTTATGCTAATAAATAAATTAGTCCTTCTATTTCCTTTTTGAAGACTAGAAAATGTCAACTCTATCTAATATTTGAGGATTAGATTCAAAGTCATATTGTAATTTAAGTAGTTGTATTGTCGTAGATTATTATTGAAAGTGAAATTCGTGGTCAAGGTCATAGCTAGAATTTTTTTTGAGACAGACATGAAAGGAAAATTTAAGGATGGACATATTTTTCTCGAACAACCTGAGTGTGGTCATTTATTTAATTTATAATTGTTTACCAAACTGAATGACATAAAGGCAATGTTAATGTCCAAAATTAGAAAGGGTTTAATCGATTTATTTCTGTTTATAAAAAAAAATCAATATTGAACCTGAAATATTTTAATGACCTTGAGTAGCGGTTGATGAATTGCCTTAATTCATACCTATAAGCAGTGTGATTTAAAATTTTTTGAAATTATAAATTTCACGGAATTAACATAAATCCATTTAAATTTAGCAAAATGATCTCGTTTAAATAACTGTTTGAGGAGAAAATATTAAATAGTCTTAGTCTGTAGAAAAATTAGATCAAAAGAGCGTAAACTGGAGATAATCGAAAGCTTTCAATTAAAATAATTAAATGGAGGTGGAGCATGAGAGAGTAGAAAAATTTTCTCGAATAATTACGAATCGATTTTTCATCCTCATTTACATAGTTACTCCTCACTTTTAACTCTGTAATGAGGTAAACTGTGTAACAAGAAGCAGGGGTGTTGCTGGAAATTTTAAATATTTTGGATCTAATTTTTTTTTGATGAATATGGTAAATTTAAAGGGGTTACTTTAATAAATTGAAAGATTTTTTTCTGTAAGGGAGGGGGGTTTTGGTGGGTCTCACTACATTTACCTCTGACGAAAAGAAGCGATCGATTAAACTAGAAAGGATGTAAGATAATTTTTTCAGGAAAATTCATCATATCGAGTTTACAAAAAGGAATTTGTAAGTATGCTATTGTGTTACTTGTTTGTTGAATGATACAACTTGTATCACAAGTTCGACGACCGTGTGGGTTTGTTTCTAAAAAGAAACATGAAAGATTAGCAATACCGACATAAACTGTCTTAATAGAGATTCTACTGTCTGCCATAAATGCTGAAAAAATGAAAAAGGAATCACTCGTTAGGATGTCTATAGTACGATATTAAATCATTTCGCTTGAACACCCAACATTAGCCACATGTTTCAAGCAACGCAACACTACATGAGCAAAATAATGATATTGTCGTTTAGAAATGCTCATTACTTTGTTTAATTAAATTTACTGGTAGTTAAATAAATCTTGCCGTACCGAGGAATAATGAGATACAATGAGTATGACACAATTTTTTTGTGAACATTAAAACCGTATAACAGAAAAATTTGTAATACAATACTCGGTATTTCCACACTACTTCTTATGTCTGGAAATATTTCATCGTACATAAATATTTTGCTAAGATTTAGAAAAATATTTGCACTAACGTAACTAAAGTATTTGCCTGTGGATAAAATTAATCTTTTTTCATCAGTATAAAGACAGAGTTTTCCTGCATTAATTATAACAATCACTTAATATTGTTGATAGTAAAAATATTATTACAACCTAGAATATTCTCACTCAATTAACACTTTCGTAAAAGTAATTAAAAAAGTGATGAATATTCAACAAAGAAAATAAAATAAATAAATTTTACGAAATTTGATCCTTTGCCCTTTAATAAAGAGAAAGTCTTCTGAATAATCAACTCATACTTAATGACATTTTAATTGATTTAGACTTGTAAACCTTTGTAAATATAGTTTGGTTAAATAAGTTTTATCAGTCTCAATAATTATAGAGTGGAAGACATGTAGCTGAGGAAAGAGTGAGCGATTGTGTCGAAAATCCTTCTTTATAACATAAATCTTCCAAAATATTATAATTACTAAATAATAAACTAAACTGAAAGTTGGCTACGGTTTTTTAGTCAATAAATATTTGAACCCCCTACCCTCCCTTTATAAGTTCTGTCTCAGTATATTTTATAAAAAAACAAGCATAGAACTTTATTTGTATGTGCTAAAAAACGAAGCAAGTAACAACTGGCATTCTTGATTCCAATGAACTTCTACAATTAAATTTATAATACACGCTCTGCATGAAAGTTAATTTAATAATTCCTACAAATTCCTAATTTCTAAAAATAGAAGCTCCTGTCTGTAAATTTTTTATTCATTCAACATTTTATGATTCAGCAACTTTGAAAAAGTCAATAAAGTCATTAAGCCACAATAGCTAATAAAACTCATTGAGTTAGCAAAAAATCAAGAATCACGGAACATCCTCTTCCACTTCCGCAACGCACGAAAGATAAATGTTGATGAATATTTACATTTTGATGCTAAAATTGAATAATATACACATTGATGATGATGAACGTATACGATGTTAAGGTAGGAACGAAGGTAGGAAATATAAAATCAATTTTATTGCTACTTGAATGTGTTTATCAACAGTGCTTATCATGATAAATGTTAAAGAGGAATGTGTGAATCTTTTCTTGTTGCTGATTGATTGAAAATTCTTATTTTTCTTGTATGAGTAGATCAAGGTTGATGATATAAATTTTATTTTCGTGGGTTGGTATCTCAACAGAATAAAAAGAATGCGCTATTTGATTTTGATTCTAATTTTTTCCTCCAACCTTTTTCTATTTTCTGAAATTTCTCAATTTTCATGAAAAATCCCTTTCCATTTCTGTTAGTAAAATTCTCCATATAAATCATGTAAATTGAAGAAAAGCTAATATTTTGTACCATTATCCAACTAAAATGGAATAACGAATGTCTGTGTGAAGATTTAAGTGTGAATCCCTTGAGATACCTTTAGCAAAAAAATTTGATCGCTTCATTCGTTCAATGCAAACATTTGTATTCTGAATTTCCCATGTGAATTGATGTTGAGAAATCTTTAATGTATATATCAATGCGTGTTGTTGTGCATATAAGGCTCCATACATTTTTTTATCTTGTATTTTTCGTTCTTATTTATTCTCGTATCGTAAATAAATATCAAGTAATTGTATCGATTGTTGAAGTGTCAAAAAAGAAATATGAATATGACGGGTGTAAATGCGCGCATACAAACTCCTTTTGGAAATGATAAACATATTTACATATTTTATAAATAAGAAGCTTTTCAGCAACGTCACTTTTTCAAACTTAATTTCCTATATCATATGATATGAGAAAAGAAAATGCAAAAATAAGCATACGACGATCAGATTTAAAATTGAAGTGTTCAGGATTTTTAAAAGTTTGAGGCACATTTTGTCCTTTTTCTCAAGCAGGTTTAGAATGACACAAAAATGGTTGCCAAAAATGGTCCATGGTCTCCAAATGAAAGACAATTTAAGAAACTTTGTAAAACTCAAATGAAAAGTGTCGCACAGAGGCGTATCCAGGAGGTAATTTGGGTATTAAAACACCATCCTTGATGGAAATTTTCTTCAAAATGATTTTTGAGCAAAAAATCCCAAAACACTACCTAAATTTTGACTTTCTATACAAAAAAATTTCAAAACACCCTCCTCAAAATTTTTTTGGATACGCTCCTGGTGTTCCTATTAATTCAAGTATGAAAAGTTATCAAAATTATGATTTTAGTCGTTTATGCATATTAAAAACTTTAATTACTTTATTACGAGTTTCACACTTTTTATCGAATCCTTGACAAAACTCAACGTGAATGTTGTCACCAATGATATCGATACAAATGTCAATTTTCTTCCGCTCTCTCTTTTGATGGTTTTTAAAGCATGACTTTCAATTTCATGGCTTCAATGTTGTACAAAAAAAGTTGTTTTCTGATGTTTATTTTTTTTTTAAATTGAGGTATTTGAGGAAATGAGGCTTATTGTGTAAATATCGATATATGTCGAAGCTAAAAAGTTTTTAAATTGCTTTATTTGTAAATTTTTGATTAGTGTTTGTAGTTTTGATTGTTTTCTATTTATGAATAGATTAAAGGTTGAAATGTGCTAGATTTAGGATTGGTAAGTTTTATAAAATATTTTATTAGTGCTTCCATTATACTAAGAAGGTCCAAAGACATACATGACATCCAAGGTTTTGGACCCAAAGAGCATGCCCTTTAAAAATTACAATAGGGTGCTTCACTTTCCCCATACTCGTCACAAGAATTTTGGCAATATGAAATATTATTATTAAGCTAGTAATAATATTAGTGGGCGCCATAATTGCGATGAGCCAGATAGCTAGAAAATTCTGCTGCAAAAAAGAAAAAAGTTAGGTAGAATGAAAGGAAATTAATATGTCAAAAACTCAATTGTGGCAAGATAAAGTTTTCCTGTCTTCAATTTGTTCATTTTGGCAAGCTACATTCACTTCTTTAGTCATAATTGCTATCAAGAGTTATTACTGCCTGAAAATGTGAACGACAAGGAAAAGATAATAAAATTTATGAAGAAAACTTTTTGTATTCATGAATGAAATTGATCTATTTATGTTAATTTTAGGTTGAAGCTAATTACGGAGGAGCAAAATGAAATTGAAAATATAGCGTAAGTCAATTTTTGAGGGTAATTTTTTTCTTTTTATTATGGAAAAATTTACAGTTTACTTTATTGTGTTTTGAACGATAATTTATTAATGATACTTTTAAACGGTATTGTTAATTTAGACATTTAGGATAGCCTGAATCATAAGAAACTACAAAAATTATGTCCTGGTCAGGGTGTAGCCAGAAGTTTTTCGAAGGGGAGATTTTAAATTTTTTTTATGAAAAATTTTAGATCAGAATTTTTTCCATCATAAACCCTAGAAAATTGAAGAAAATTTTCCATCAAGTAGGAGGGATTTGTCTTCCCAACTGGATACGCGCCTGGTCGAGGTCATTTCCATTTAATTGAATTACACAATAATCTTCAAGCGTCTTAAATGCATTTTTGTGCAGTCTTTCATATCAGCATAAAAAGTGCAAAAATCAAACTTTTCTTTTTTATATTACAGTGAACATCACTTTACTTTTCCATTCCGCACATTTAATCAAATTTGTTTGATCTTTTTTTTTTGCAACTTTTACAAATGTGCTCATTTACACTACGAGTAAAGTTTGATGAATGCAAACAGTTTGCTTAACATTTCCTTTTTAACGTTTTTTTTACTTCATTGCAATGCAATCTATTTAGAAATTGAATTAAGTTCATATATAAAACTTGTGGTGTGAATAGACTGAAAAGCATTTTAAATTGCATACATTCAGGAAAAATTTATTTTAGAAGGTATCGTATCTCGCGTGATGAATGTAATGTGTGCTTAAATGAAGATTGGATTTTCTACGTCAAATTATTTTTAGTTTACAATATTTTCTATTAAAACGCAACGATTGATTAACAGTTTAATATAATGTTAGGAAATTGAAAACGAGATCTTTGATTGTTCATGATTGTACATGGATTTAAAGAAACATATTTAATATTATAAGTATTTCCTCTTTTCTACCCATATAAAATTTTCAATGTTTCTAAGTGCCCCCTTTACAAAAAAATAAATAAATAAAGCCAAAGTTTTGAACAAGCATCTCATTTGATTTATTTTTCCATCATTCATAAATCATTTATTTATGCATGAACTGAGAAATGCAATATATTTAAAGAACGTTGAATTATAAATTACAATAGATGGGGTGGTATGTAAGTATAATGAATGAAACATGGGTAAAGTAAAAGTTTGTAGCAATTTTTAGATGTGTGAAAAATTATGGGAAGAATTACAGATGTAAAATGAATAAATTACTTCCGCAAAATTTACAAATGAATTTAAATAGAAAATATAAGTTAGAAGATCGTAATGGATGTTTTCAACTGTAATGAGCTGAAATGTTCATTTTTTCTTATTTCCCTTATTTCTATTTTTTGGGATTCAAAACTTCTAAACTTCAAATTTGAGCTATGCTTATTCTATTATTTCTGTCAAGATTTCTATGTTTAAATTTCGAGACAACAAGTAAAATGAATGGAGTGAACATGGAAGTACAAATTCTCCATCAGTGGTGTAAAAAAAGTTTGGTATGTGGAAATTTAAATAATAAAATTTTACATCGGAATAAATAAAAAATTCCATAGCGAATAGAAGAAAATTTTTTCACGCTTCTTTCTCTTATGCAGCACTCATGAGCATGCAATGCTTAATGCTATGCAAATTCATGTATTAAACGATAATCATAAAAAATTCAAAAGGATTTTACATCAAGATATGGAACGACTGACTTTATATTCTTTCAAGCATTTCTATATTCTTCTTATTTCACTTTGATGCATTTTTGCAGCATTTTATGCATACATGCAAAGAAGAGGAAAAACAAAGTGGTAAATCCACTTCACACTTTGGATTTTTTATAGTGCTTCTTCTTATCTTTTTTGAATGATTGAAATTGAAAAGTGCAAGTCTGAAGCTTTTCCTGTATTTTTGTTTCTAGTTGCAGAACATTTTTTGATAGCTAAAGAGTTCAGACTAACATTTTGTCTTATATCCTTTTTTAAAATCAAAAATTACAGCTTAACTAAGAAGAGCTTTCGCCAAGAACAAAGTTCAACTTGTAAAATAAATAGTTTCAAATCACAAAAACATTTTTAAGTGTTTGAAAATCTTGTTATAATAGCTTTCTACTTTGTTATCTAATTAATGTCTTTTCTTGATATAAAAAATAAGTTAAAAGAGACCTTTTTAAAGACGTATTTAGGGAAGGGGTTTTGGAGGTCAAACCCCACGCCCCCTTTTTTCAACTTTTAAGGGTTTTTAAGAAAATAATCACAAAAGCCCCTAATTTTTCCCATCCATACAAAAAAATTCAACCCCCCCCCCCCTTCGAAAAATTTCTGGATACGCTCTGGACTCTTTTCACTAAAAAGTGAAGAGTGAAGCTTTAAATTACTTAACTACAAACTTCTAAAAAGTCGTTTTTTAGCGTGACGTAATTTACGAACGACCCCAAAGTACGAAAAAATATACTTAATTTTTGATTTAAAATGTTAGATGAAAAGTGAATTGAAAAGCATGGCAACCAGAACATTAATGCTCTTATATTAATGCTGCTCCATTTCCTTTCTTGAATTGCATTTCTATCTATGATATTTACAGCTTACATCATAATTTTCAGAAAATTTTTATTATGATTGCAGTTGTCATGAAAATGCTTTTCATTAAAAAAACTTTTTATTTCTTTTTTCGTTCTGAAAAATGTATAGAATTCTCGGTTTTTATAGAAAATGGAATTTGGTCTTATAAATTTCAAACATTTTTCTTCCTTCTCTATATTAGTAGAGTAGCCATCTGCTAGAAATTTATCAAAATATTTTTACTTTTATTTTCAAAAAACTTTGGTTTTAAATTTTGGTTAATATTTTATTTCTGTAGAATTTTAATTATAAAGTTTTTAAAATTTTGATGAGAATGTTTACTATCCATATGGCCATCCTGTATGTTTTGCTATTTGTATTTAATAAATTTGAAGAAAAATATTTTAGGAAAAAAGTATTTTTTTATATTCTTCAAATATAGGTTTTTTAAAATATTGTAAGAATTACATAATTTAGAAAAAGTTATTTCTTAAAACTTTAATTCTTTCGTGGAAAAGTATGAATGAATGTTTTTAGCGCTTTATGAATTCTACAGTAGAATTTTGTCTAGTAAATTAAAATCGTGCAAACATTTGTAAAGAAATTGAAAACGAAAGTCAATGTTTTACAGCAGATAAAATAATATAAAAGAAGAAAAAATATATAAAATACCAGAATGAATGATAAAATATTAAAAAGATAAAAAAATTGGTATAAAAGAATTTTTTAGCTGACAGTGTTCACTCTTATCTTTTACAAGGCAATAATAAAATTACATTACTTCCATTATTTCATCTTCATTCGTTTATGTTAACAAATTACATCATTTCATTTAGATAATTTTATTTGATTTACTTTAAAATAACCAAAGCATGTTAAATTTAAATAGATTAAAGTACTTAATAAAATTGATGTAAATAAAATTCAAAAATTTATTTAAATAATTGTTTTAAAGTAAACATCTTGGAAAATTAATCTAAAAGTTTCTTATAGACTACATTTTAACTATTTTTGCTCGAGAAATATAAAATTTTAATATTTAAATATTCCATAAAGAAAATATTTGATAAATACTTTTTAAAAGTCAACATAACCTTCTGAGAATTCAATTTTGAGCTGTAATATTTCACCATGGCACCTGCCACAAGTCATTCATTATAAAAGTCTTTATGTTTTCACTCTGATGCTCCTTTAAGTCCATTATGATTGAAGACTGACATCTGGCATTTAATTTGTTAGAAATAAAACAATTTTTTGACATCATCACTTTCGGTTAACATGACACATGATTAGCATGTTTACTTCTTCTTTTATCATTTAATTAATATAAGCTGTCATAATACTTCAGATCATGATAAAGAGAGTATGCATTTTTGAAGTAAATTTAGAAAAAATTAAACCATATTTTTGAAATATTATTACTTTCATAGTTGATTTCTTATTTTGATTATGATTTCTTATGTTGATTTTAAATATCATAATTTATGATTTAACAAGAAGGCTAAGTTCAATTTTCACTTCCTTAATTTTTCATTTTTTCAATATTTTTCATTACACAGTAAATTATAATATATTTGGTTTTTTCTTAGCATTCTGGTTGGATATAATTTATTATCATTAAAAAAAACATTTTCAAGGAATATTGTGACGTAAAATATTAATATTAATCAAAAATAATGAAAAATCCAAAGCACAGTTTATGTTGAAAGTTTTAACTTAAAACTGTGTGACATGATATAAAATTTTTTAAGAGTATTCAAATTTTGTGAACGTGAGAAGTAGTTTCAAAAGTAATAATGCGGTTTCTTATTAATTTTAGAAAAAGTTAAGAATATTACTTGACGTTCTTACATTTAATTATGTCATAAAATTTCAATTATAATTTTGATCTTGACAAACGATGAAATAAAAAAACTCAGTTAATGTCGATTTTGAATGATAAATGAATAAAATTTTCTTTCAATTTTGTCTACGTGAAAATTTGGCTCCCTTTGTCTTGAATAATTAAACGAAAATTAAAATTAATTAATTTCAATGGAAGCTGAGATGAGATCTCAATTTTTATAGTCCAACAAATTTTCTACATCAAAAATCCATGAGCTCAATTTTTTTAATCAAATAAAATTAAAGTGTAAATCAAACCTAGTTCGTTAAAAAAAACTTTTAATTTTTTTATTAAATTCTTTATGCAATTTCAATTAATTGAATGTAACAAATATTAATTTATACCAAAAGTAGTACATAATTTATTCCATTCTAGCTGAAAAATTCATCATCTTCTTCAAAGTCATAAAATAAATGAAAATTAAAACGAGCTTCTCGTCATTCTCATCGTGAAGTGAATTTACTGGCTGAATCCATAAATTTCATAATTAATGAGTAGATAATTTACTTTTTAATGAATTAGATGCTTTATAAAGAAAAGTGAAAATTACTGTTGAAATTGGTGGAAATAAAAGAATAGATGTTAATGATGAAATATTAATAAAATTCTCTTTATAAATTTCAGATGAATATAAATTTATGAAAAGATATAATGACGAAAAACAACGAAAAGGAAAATGCAAAGAATATGATTAAATTCATTGGGGTTCTCATTCGATATAAAACTGTAGAGTTGGTATTTAGAATATATAGCACTCTGAATGCCATTTGCATGGTGAATAGATTTCCATCTGGTAACCAACAAAACTAATCCTTAGCCAACTGTGAGTATATGTGAGCATGCTCAAGATGTTCAGTGAGCATATGCTGGTTTGCTAGGGACTCTATTTAAAGAGTGTATCAGAGGATTCTGACTTGACTTCTCCATCATTGTGGGACGTTGTAAGTGAACAGCTGTTTGAAGTCGAGTCGACTTTTCTATACAATATACGAGTCAGCTCAATTCGACTCTGGACCTGGTTCTGGAAAACACATTTATCCACCTTTATATGAGCTAATGACAAATATTTTTTATACTTCATTCATTAGAACCTCTAGGCAGCACGGAATAATATGACAAAGATGAATGTACGATAAAAGATAAATGAGATGTGATAATGTCTCATTGCTTTATTTCCCATCAGTGTTTCTATTGTTTTCTTTACAATCTCAGCGAAATAATAAAGTATTACATGAAATAATTCTATTTTTAAACTTCCATGTCTTTTACACTTCACAGGTTCTGATTTTCGTTTTTGACATGCTTTAAAAGATTATCATATTTTCTTCAGGAAAACACGGTAAGGATCCTTTCTCTACATGGTTAATGTTTCAGATTCATAAAGAAATTTTTTAGAAATGTTTTAAAATAATTTTTTGTATTAAATTTCATGTGCCGTACGCTCTTTATTTTGACAACATATTAACAGAACTTCTAATTAAGTAGAAAAATCATGAGAAAAATTCTTTAAAAAATTCCGTTCGTTGCGATGGTATTTTCTTATTTTTCGTATTTTGAATAATTAATGTAGCATGAAATTAACTTTGGTTGATGATCTTGAGTTGTTGTCATTTTTGAAAATTATAAACAAATTTTTTTGCCATCACATTTTCTTCAGCATTACCGACAGATTAATTAAACATTTTAAAACGTTCCTGTTTATATTTTTGCGTGCTTCCTTATTTTCATCTCTGTTAATTTCTACACGTGTTAAAGTACCTTTTTAATATCAACGCTTTTGAAGCTCTGAAATATCATTACTCATTGATCATTATCACCCTAGAAACGTTGATTCTTATTATATTCGAATCAAGAGAAAGAAGAATATGTTACAACTTTTACTTGTAACAAGTAGAAGGAAAGTAATCACACTTTATACAAGTTCAATCACATTAATAATCACCTCATTCAGTTATTAATATTAATAATTTGTAATAAAATAACCCAAAAATTATTATGAATCCCTAGGTCTAATATATTCAGTAAATTAAAGATTTTGAAGGATTTTCTAGAAAGTTTGCTTTACCGCATTTGAATTCCTTAGGATTTTTCAGATTAATCTTAGGTGTTAACGATTTGCTACATTCTATATTATTTAATAAGTATTTTAATACCTGTCAAAAAAATTTGAAGCTGAACAGCAGTCAGAAAATATTTCAATTGAGTAAAAATCATTCAAAAATGTCAGATTGAATATGGCAACAGAGAAAAGGTGCCATTGATAAACATTTGTCAACAAGTGTGTATTAAATTGACGAAAAATAAACGAGAATATTTGGCTATGATGAGAATATTTTGTATAGATTTTTTGGGACTTTCATGACTTTAGTGATCCAAAAGATTTATTTTGTAAATTAAAATCGTTTCGTTACTTTAAATAAATTTAAGTTTTTGCTTGAATCTGAGACGAAAAGCTTGCATTAAAATTTACGATTTTATTTCATAGAAACATCTTTAAATATCTATAAATGGATCTGAAGTATTTTATTTCACTTGAATTGGTCCATAGGCGATATAAGAGATGAAATCTTTTTTTTTTGAATGTTGCTGTGTCAACTTATTTCTGCAACGATAAATCTTCAAAAAAAGTCAAAAGAGCGACAAAAGAGGAAAATTGATTTATCGGCTGAAAGTCACGGCAAAATTTCTTTACCATCTTTATTTCCATTTCTTACTTTTATTCAGAAACAAGTGCTTCAAAGGAGAGCAGGCAAAGAATAAAAAAAGATTTACATTTTTTTCCTTTTTGTTCTGTAAAAATTAAAACGTGAATTGAACATTGAAAAAAGGAAAGCAAATGAAATGGAAAATCGATTTTCTACCAATTCACTATAAGTCAAATGAAATGTGAAGGCGTAAGCATAAAAAATCTTCTCATGTTGATTGTTTTTTCTCAGTATTTTTTCAATATTTTCTTTGGTTTTTAGAAATTTAATTTTTTTACTGATGCTTTTAATACCTAAAGTGAAAAAGAATAAAAACCCTATGAACAAAATAAATGAGGTTTTTAAACCTTTATTCCTACGCCACTGCTGTGTGCTAAAAAGAAATGTCACTAAAAAAAGATTAAAGGTTTCTTCAAATTGATAATTGCGGTTGTCTCTCAAAATTTCATTCTTTAAGTCAACAAAACCCTTAAATTATTTTTTTAATGACATAGACATTTATTTTTGTAGCTTTCTATTCAAATAAAGTATGAAAAGGATTCACAATTATTTCAATTCCCTTCTCTTTTTTTGTAGAAAATTCAACAAAACCTAAATAACATTTCATTCAATGTGAAAAGCTCGACATCATATTGAATCAAATTGTTCGTAGAATGCCTTTTAGCCTCCCACGTATTGAATAGTATTGACTTCACTACGGAGTTTCTTCCTTAATTAATGTTTCATCACGTTTTCATTAAAATTAAGCACCGTTGAGGGAAAATATTCCATGTCTAATGAGAATGTTACAGCATGACTAGGCTGACCATCTGCTTGATTCTTCAGAGGACAGTCCTCTATTTTTTTCATTTTTTAAAAATAAAAAAGGTTTGTAATGTTCTAATTTGTCCAGAAAACGAATAAGACTAGTCGACATGGGGGATGTCCTCTATTTTTCTTCAAAATGTCTGGTAACCCTAAGCATGACTTGACCAATATTAGTTGAATGTAGAAGACTTTAACATGGATAAATGTTTACCTTGAACATTATTTTCTTAGTTTCTGTATTGCTGCACAATTATTTGCGGTCGTTTCGATTTTATATTTATTGATAATTTAGTAAATAAGAATATTTATGAACAATTAAAATTCAAATGAGTCCTTTTAAAGGCTTCCATTTTTATTTGTATTTAAATATAGAAAAGATTTTCAATTTGAAGAAAATTATATTGGTAGCTTTGCATTTATAATTTAAAATGTAATATAAACGTAAGAGGATACATCAATGATTCTCACATGTTGGTTTATTTTATTACATTCGAATTTAATATTATACGATGATTGAATTCACTTTTCCGTTATAAATTCTTAATGAGACTTTAGATACACTTTTCTCGTTTAGAATTTTATTTAAAATTTTGAGGTTTTGAATTTTTAAAAATTTGGAAACTTTAATCGACATAGCGACCTTGAGCTTGAAATTCGGCTGGATAAGTTGCTATTTTTACCGTTAGTAGTTTTGAAAATCGAGGCCAAAGCCTCTCAATTAAGGTTAATAACAAACTTTATCATCCTATGTCATCCTTCATCATCAATTGTATTATTTGGTTCCCATATCCAACTTAGAGTAGAGCGAGAATCCTAAGGGAAAACATCTTAGTGGAATTAATCCTCTTCAAAAAAATATATATATTTCCCCTTTTAACTTTTGAGGTATATAGTTTGATGAAGCAATTTTTTTCTATCAATATAAGGAAAAAATTCTATCTTAAGTTATTAAAATTCTTCCATTTTTTTGATTCGTAATATGTATGAGATTGAAATACGGAACGTAATAAAAAATTGTACCACATAAAAACATGTTATCGGTTTAGATTAAACATTTATTTCAAAATTTTATTGTTTTCAGAAGTAGTAAAACCTTAACATCGCTTTTTACGGTAGACCGAAAGTTAATATAATTTTAAATGAATTACGTGTTGATTTTATAGTTTTGGAACCTTTATGTGAAGGATTTTGTTTATAACTTCTATAAAAATGCATTGTCAGTTTTCTATAATCTTTTTAGGCACAGACAAAAGTCAAGTTTGTTTCTCATATCGTCCATATTTTCTGTATTTGGCTTACGTCATTAATTTGATTGAATTTTCTTTCTCGAGAAGCTTCGGGGACCATCACCAAAAGAAAACTTTCTTTTTTTATTGCAAAAGTTTTGCATGAAAAAAACTTCTTATTTAATTATAGTTTTTGAAATGACAGAACCCTTATTCCAAATTGCTAGTCATAATTTATCAGAGGAATACTTTTTTTCAGTTCATCATAATAAAAAAGAGTTAATAGGTCTATAAAAGTTCTTTTGTAAAGAATGAGGCTTTATTTTATTTTATGAACTTGTTAAATATGAAAATAAAAATCTTGATTCGAAAATAATTTTAAAAATAAAAAATTCATTATTTAAATTAACGTAATCTTAAAAAAATATTCAGAGAAGACATTTAAATTAATTAAAAGTCTTATCATTGATAAGATGTTTTTGTTCCCCGCACGCCTCTCTTCATTCAATCCATGAGACTAAAAAAACTGATGTAGGAAGAAAAACTGCAAATGTCAAAAAATAATTAGTTAACACTAAAGAAGTCGTTAAATGAATTAAAGGTTAAATTCTGAAAGGTGTATGAGTAAGAATCATTATTGAAGTGACCCAAACTTTTGTTCGGCATGGCTGGAAAAGCTAATTTTGTACAATGGAATCTACACTTTATCACCTTATTTGCATAAAATCCACAAATTTCTCAAACATTCTCAAAGTCAAATAAAAAAAGTTTTTTACTTGGAAAGTTTTTAATCATCTACACAAGAGCAAAATCTATTTCAGATGTAAATGCGCAAAATAAATAAAAATATGAGTATTTAATATTGTTTAGCCTTGAAAATGCCATCAAAATTTTTATTCAACCCAGAATATTTTTCATTCCTGTAGCATATAAGAAACAAACATTTACTATATGCGTACCTATATTTTTTATTATGTCATAAGCTTTCATTATTAAATGCGAAAGCTAAATGAAAAGAAAATCGCAAAACTTTATTTCCACGAGATATTTACTTTTTTGCTCATGAAAATGATTTTATTGGGTTAGGATGAGAAATTTTTCTTTTCCTTAACCATCAACAACGCAATAAATGAGATTTTTTTTCTTCTGCTTAACAAGATTTACAGAAATAAAATTAGCTTAAATGTATAGTATAAGAAATGTGCGTAATATTTCATTCATTCATTAATTTCAAGAGGTTGGGTTTTGGCTCAGTGATAGAAAGAACTTTTTTTGCTGAAGTTTGTGCGTGTTTTAATTACAAAAGTTTTAGCTGTTACTCTGGAATGAAGTATTAAGTTTTTATGATATGAGATTTGTTTGGGGTGCACAGACTTTGATTTTTATCATCCTTCCAAAGCCTCATAATTTTGATATTTTATTTTATAAATTGAATTAAAATTTAAAATTATAAATAAAGGATATTGAAAGGAATATTTTATTTGTATAAATTATAGTAAAGTTAATAAAAACAGACACCATGGGCGTAACAAGGGGGTTGTTTTATAAAAATATATATATATTTTTTAAAAAACGAAGACGTTTTTTAGAATTAAAAACTAGTAAAAAAACTTGAATAAATAATGAAAAAAATTGGACCTTCCCTAAAAAATTTTCTGGGTATTAGACAAAAATATTTGGTCAGCCAATCGTTATTTCCTTCACATATGAACACAAAACCCAGATTAATGTGCTTATTTTATTAGAATTTTCAGGATGAGATTATATCACTAGAAAACTTCTTCATTCATATCATACAATAAATATAATATAATATTCGATTTAATAATACTATAACACTACATGGCGGTGAAATGGCATCAGTGGCCTAAATGGTAGAGCGTTGGCCTTACGTGCCAAAGGTCCTGGGTTCAATCCCAGGTAAAGTCTAATTTTCGAAGCTCTTTTTCCATTTCACCGTTCTAGTTATGAAGCTCGGTTCGTGTGTTGGGTGCAGTTTTGAGGTCTTTGGTACATAATGTGTCTCCATTGCTAGGTATACAAGGATATACTAGTATTTGGATGATTTCTTAGCAGCATCTTACGCACACGAATTGTAACTAGGTACATTGCAGGGTACATCAGGTCTTATGACGTACTCGTGTCCTTGCAATGTGCAGAGCTTGCAAGTGGTTCGGATTCCACTATAAACTGTAGGTCTAAAGGGTGTGGTACAATAGATTTCTATAATCGCAGTGCCTCCAGCTTTAAGCTGGGCCCTTCACGCATTATTATTATTATAACACTACATGCATCTCATACTCAATGATAAATATGCATGTTACCTGCTGATCTAGCATTCTTTATATTCATGTTAATATGAATAAGCATTATTGCATAACTCACAACGTGACAAAATAAATTTCTCAATTTCACATGCAATTTTCCATTTTCAATTAAATTAAAAGTTGCTTGATTTCACCTGCATACGTGCAGGGAAAAGTGCAGGAATATTTTACTTGAGAGATCAAAAGGAATGAAAACTCAAAAATAAGATGTGATTTGCACTTTAAAGTTTCTCTTTTATCGTTGCTAATTCTAAAGGGATTGTTTGAATATTACGTAACGGTTAGGAGGAGAAAGGGGTCTCTGGTTTTGGTACGCTTATTAAAATTTCCAACAATATTTGTTACGAGGATGAGGAGGGATCAAAAATGGCCATTTTTTGCGTTACGTAATATGCGGGTGACCCCAAAGTATACAAATTAAATAAAAAATTATTTTTAGCTTGATAATTGTAGTCTTATCAGCGTAGCCAGGGTGGAAATCCATCCATTCACCCAACTCTTTTCGAAAAAAGCTGGTCTAAACAAAAGTAATGTTTAAAATTACTAGGGTTTTTGAGCTGAAAAAAAATATTTTTTAGAATCCCTCCCTCCTCAAAAAATTTTTGCTACGCCTTTGTCATACCTAAAGTAAAAAGTAATATACAAATGATTCGTTACTTGTGCTTTCCGGAGCCATCTTTCAATAGATTATATTTTTTCTCCAACTTTCTTAAGTTTGGACGTCATTGATGAACAATTCCGTTGACTTCTTATAGTGAAATTTTTTACCTTATCAAATTTACTTTATTTAAATAAATGTTAATTTTATTCCTCATATCCTATTCTTTTAAATGAGAAAAGTTGCATTTTTCGTAACGCGTTCATTCAATGAAAAAGAAGAAATAAGTAGAATTGTGTTCTCTCGTTCCTGACAATAACGCATTTTAGGTAAAGTCGATAAGTCTGAACAGAATGCAAGTGTAAAATATGAAAAGCATCTGCAAGTTCAGTTTAACAAAATGTTTTGAAACTTATTTTTGCAATCTTTAAACGAATCTTAGAATTTTTTAATAATATATAACTTGAAATTTACTGATTAAAACAACAGCGAACATAATTAAAATATACACAGGAGCTTCAACATATTATATATCTACATTTGTTCATACATTTCCTCTTAAAAAGCTCATTGCAGCATAATTATTATGCTTCGTTTTGCACACGATATTCACCAATGAGAATTGTGAACGGCAAAGTTTTGAGAGAGAGAAGATAAATGAACACAGCGTGATATAAAGAATGTATGTTTACATTGACATCAACAAAATTGAAACGAATAACAGAAGTTGATGAATGCTCGTATTCAGAACGACAAACAAAAATAAATTTTGCAGTTTTCGAGTTGCATATAAGAGAAAGTAAAAACAACAAACTCAGGAAGGGGTTGTCTACTTATTAAGTAACACTAAAAACGGCACCTCTTGTTAAAGTTTCCTTTATTTGAATCGTCATACAATGTCAGACTCCTTTGCTCCCTGAAAACGTAATAAGTGAACGATCGACCCCGGAAGAAACTTTGAAAAAAAAAAGATTTTTTTGTTTTTCAACTACTTTTTATAAAAGGTAAATAAATGCAAACGGAGTTGAAAAAGTTGATTAAGTCTCTGTTGAATAAAATTGCAGCTGTTGTCAAAAAGCAGCTTGCGATGAATATACATGAAATGTCAATCTTTGCTGAGAAAATGAGCGCAAATTTGCTTTGTAATTTTGAAGCAATTTTCAAGCAAATTGTTTCAATTATTTGTATTTATTCAATTTATTATTTGAAAATTTTTTCTTTGATTTCTATCGTATTTCTTGTGATGTTGTTGCGCAAACTACATAATATGTGGCACAAATTGTGACTGAAAATAATATTTTTGATGTCTTCATGTATATGTTTGATTCAAATTCAGTAAGGATTAAAGTTATCCTTATCACAAAAATTCATATAGTCATTCAATTTATAAATCTACAATTTCTTCCTTTTACGTAAAGCTAGGCTGACCATCTGCTTGGTTTTTCAGAGGACTGTCTTTCAGTTTTCAAAAATAAAAAAGATTTTTAATGTTCTAATTCGTCTAGAAAACGACATGGGGGATGTCCTCTATTTTTCTTGAAAATATCTGGTAACACTACGTAAAGCATATTAGTATTTTTAAATTTTAACACAAGACTATGTAATTCTAAAATCTCTGGTATTGTATTTTTTTAAAAACACATCAAATCTCATTTTTTCCACACTGAAAAACTTTATACTTAAAACTCCTTATATAAATCCTTAGAAAATCCGTTTCATTTTCTGTAAAATAAAACCAAGGAAAAGAAGTAAGTAGATTAAAACAACTTTAAATCCTCTTTCGGATTTTCTAGGATACAAATATGTAAGTAAGAGCAGGAAAAAAGAAGGAAAAATGCAAATTTGAATGAATGAATTTTTTAGCCTAAAACATCCTCATTTGCATTTCTCTAAAGAGCACATCTCGTAATGAAAAAGCTTTCTTTAATGTTTGTGAATGGCTTTTACTATATGCATTGTTTGTTGCTGTTGATAGGAACTTTTCCATTAAAACAAACCATTCTTAGAAAACCAAAATATATTATCTTAAAAAGTGCAGAAAATTGGGTGACTTTCATTATTATAAAGAAAATGAACTCTCCATGCAACCCCATTTCCTCTCAATTTCATTTCTCATCAGCTGCATGAGAATAAATTTCCATTTTCATTTGGTGCAGTTGGTAATGGAGACTGTAATGTTGCTGTAATGATTATAAATATCATTACAGCGGAAAGATTATCAAAACTCTTTTAATTTATCTTGATTTTAAAATTTCTCCTGCTACTAATGGAGACATTTACTCACAATAATGGTGACTGATCATTATGGTTTTTCATATTTATCTACACAATATAATAAACGTATTCTTAGCCATGAGAAACTATAAAAAAACTATTTTAAAACTTATTTAGTAAAGTTTTTATATGTTATTAATTGAAATAATGTTGAAGCACTTACACTAAAATTTCTAGACATGCCAGTCTGAAGTCCTGAGCTTTAATAGCTACCATCTTTTTAGATTCCAAACATTTTCTAACGCTTACACATAATTTTCCATATTTTGTATTTTTACACATTGAAGAATAGCCAGGGGGAAAACTACTTGGTGGAGCTTAGATGTGAAAGCTTTCAGACCGCTTTGTCAGGGTTCAAAAAAAGAAGTAATTTTCCTTTATTAATTCTTAAATATTTTTCATGAAATTCATATCATATATCACATATTTACAAGCAAAATAAGCTTTGATAAATGCGTCAAATGTTAAGCTGTCTTTACGATGACATTATGTCAAAAGTATATTTCAAATAAAATATTTGTACATGAGTAAGGTATAATGAAGCTTAAGTAAATTAGAAATAATGAGGTTGAGTTGATTTTTCTTTGCGATTATTTTAGATTGTTGACCTTTTTTCATTTTGAGTAATGTCGTCCTTAACACACACACACCATTCATAAGGAGCACCTACGTTTAAATAACCTTTTTTATTACCAGAAATTTCATTCATAAAGATTAAGGTAAAAATAAAAGGTGAAGTGAGGAAGAATCTTATTTTCAGGATGCGAAATGTGACACTTTGTGACATTCAACAATTTTAATGTTTATTTTAAATCTATAAAGCTGAATAATGGCCATTTGTCGAACATAATGAAATTTATTTTCCAATAAAAGTTCAATAAAAATCGTTAATTTTATGAGAAAATAATATTGAAAAAATCTTTAAAAGCACAACATCTTTAGTTATAAAAGGAACAAAGAAGTCTCGACGTTCTGGAAAAAACACATAAGAAACTAAGATAATAAATCTACAAAGAATTATGATGTTGTCAGGCACCTATGGATAATAAAAACAAAAATAACAGTTCAGTTGTCTAAAAACAGTCTGGAAATTTTTTTGATCCTGAAAAGTTCATCAACATTTTTAGATATTTAGATATTTCAAATTTTGTATTTAATGTGTTAATTTAAGAGTTTTTTGAGAAAAAAATCACTATTCCTCTAAATTCTGCCATCCATAAAAAAGTCCCCCATCGAAAAATATCTGCCTACGCCCATAAATTTAAGGATGACGATACTCTATATTCAACGAAATAATTCTGCTAGAATTAACATTTCAGTATTTCTTTTCATTCCGTTTACTTTTTCCAATATGACACATAATAAGCTTGACCTATCATTTAATTAAATTATCTCTGTTATTACACCGTCCGCATAAATTACAGATATGAATAATATTTATTTCTCGTCTTGATTCCTTCCATGCTCCATTCGCTTGCTATCGTCATCAATCTGAGTGGGAAAAAATTGAAATATCACAGCGGCAATAACAAAAAGTTCCCTGGAGATGGGACACAAAGTAGCAAACATAAAATAGACCTTAAAAAGCATTTTGGCTTGAATATGACTAATTTGAGATTCATGTTGTGATAGAATAGATAAGAATAATAATAATAATAATAATAATAATAAGTCGTTCATAAATGATGAAAACTAGGATAAATGATGACAATAGGAAAACTTTGTAAGAAAGTGGGAGATGGGGTCCAGAAAATAATATTTTTGAAAGACTTCATTTATAGGCTGACCATCTGCATGGTTTTTCAAAGGACTGTCCTCTATTTTTTTCATTTTTCAAAAATCAAAAAGATTTGTAATGTTCTAATTCGTCCAGAAATCGAATAAAACTAGTCAACATGGGGGATGTCCTCTATTTTTCTTGAAAATATCTGGTAACCCTATTCATTTATCTACGACCCTTATAAAAGAAATAAATTTGATTACTAACAATGAGACAACCAGTCAAAATACAGCATAACTTACTATTATCTTTCAGAAATGCTTCGAAAAGGTAATAACCATAGCAGTTGTTACAAGTGAAGTAACAAAACTGTCACGCCACAGTGTAATTGTATAATGAAAGACAATCATTTATTAAGTGAAAAGGAAAATAGTAAGAAGGGAGTGAAGATTAACATGAATGGGCAAAATAAAGATGACGTTTAAGAAGAAGAACAGAAGAGAGGAAAGAAACTATAGAAAAGGGAAAAGTTCATCCTTGTGAGCAACGAACAGAATAAACTTTAATGTATACAAGCTTATAGGTCGATGACGACTAACATGTAGATATTATGGATGTTATGACATGCTCTATCATTTATCTAATTGAATTTTTATGAACGAAATGATTGCTCAGGGGATGAGAACTTCAAATATAAATTTTTTAAGTTTTTTAAACTCTACGTCTACTTACAGTTTGTACATTCAAATACCCTG
Organism: Chironomus tentans; assembly: GCA_963573255.1. NCBI lineage: Eukaryota > Metazoa > Arthropoda > Insecta > Diptera > Chironomidae > Chironomus > Chironomus tentans. The sequence continues at coordinate 2,448,800 of OY754302.1, read as the reverse complement.
ATTCCAATAAATTTATTTTACTTCACAATGCATATAAAATAGAGTCTATTTAATAGACTCTAATAATAATGATCAAGGAAAAGTCACAGAGTAAGACGTAGAAAAAATTTATTGCATCAGGTAGTAAGAAAACAATATCAAATGGCTAAGGAAATAAGATATATGAATGAAAATAACAAAATGACCGAGATTTATCACTTCTTAGCCATTTCAACTTAAGACATTCATAAAAGACCTCGTGAGAAATGTAAAAAAGTTGGAATGAATTTGTTCTTTTTCATATATTTTTACGACTGCAGCAGGGGCGTAGCCAGGATTATATTATAAAATTATTTAATTAATAAGTTTAAAATAAAATAAATGATTTAAATTAAATTTTAATCTAGAGGGGGGTGCCCGGGTACCTTAGCTACGCCCCTGAGTTGCAGGTAATCTGTCACAGAGTGTGATATAAAATTTATCAACAGTAATAAATCAAGTCGAAAAAAATTAATTAAAATATAATTCCAAAAAAGTTTTTTTTGACAAGATTGATGCTAATATGACAAGTGAATAATTCTACGATTTACTAGGCTTATTTTTGAAATATATATGATTCGTAAACAAATATATGCGCAATAAGAATAAATAATTCATAACATGTGACAGGCATTTGACTGATAACTCAGTATCATCAGCATATCATACTACTTATATCAGCATCATTTCCTCCCAAATACATTTTTATTTTCTTCTTGTATTTATTGCTTTTTTTGCGTCTGAAGATTCATTCATTCATTCATGTATGTCGTATTTTATTAACTCGTGTGACAATTGAAAACATTTTTTTAAACCTCATTGTTTTCAAATTCATTCAACTGTAGCATGATAAATAAATCAATTTATGTGCTAAAGGCTCATGACTCATGATGACACGTTTTATTTGATATGTAGATTTTGTTTGATTTAGTGTAAAGTTTGATAAAGAAAATAATGATCACAATTATTTATGCATTTTCAAAGGTTTCTTCCAATTAAATTCTTTCACAAATTCATTCTAATTTTCTCCTTGATTTGAGAAAATTCGTGTTTATATTAGAAAGCTTTGAGTTTGCATGTCACCTAGTAATCAGTCTGTAAAATCACCTCTTATTATATAAATTGCTTCTTTTGTTATTAGTAGTAGTTTCTTACCTTGCTTTATAGACAATTTCAATAGTATTTTAGGAGAAGAATGTGAAAACCAAAAACAGTTGGCATAGTGCCATGACGGTATGAAAGGAAATAAAATCAGACCAACTTTTTCCATGTACATGTCATGTGGTGTGTGATTATGATTTGAATTTGAGAGAGAAAAAAGTCTGAGAGAAGCTTTTGAGTTGGAAAAGAGAGCCTGGAAGTTTGTCAACATTTCCTTCCAATATGCTTGCATTTCATGTTTCCACTTGCTTTTTCCAAAAGTGCATCTACCGACACATTTACACGGAATGCAACTAGGGGAAATTGACTGTTATAAAAAAATCCTGTTAGAATTTATTTTTGTAGAACATGCGACAATCGAATAGTAGTAAATCGTTTTCGGGGTCAGGAAGCGATTTTCAAAATCATCGCGACCGTCAAGTGAATTGCACGTGCTTCTGATAAATAGAAAATAAATTCTTAAATATGAGTTAGAGAAAAAGGTGTAGAAAAATAATAATATTGTGGTCATTTATTAATAAAAGATGGATGAAAATAAAATTGAATGATTGCTCAAAATGAGAGGAAGTAAATTAGTGACAATTCACAAAGACAAGTAAATCTCTTTGAATGAGATTTCGGACAATCAATCATATTCGTGTTATTAAGGAGGTGCTTAACAAAGTTGAAGAGCTGTCAGAAAAATGTATTTAATCAAGTGGTTAAAATTAGTTGATAAGTCGAAAACAGTAACATCGGATTATAATGATGGAGATCACTTAAAGCAAATGTTCAACGCTTATTTGTAGGATTCCAAACATGTAGTGTGAATATCAAAAAATGAATTTAAGAAAAAAAATTAAAAAGAAAAATTAAAATCCTGAAATTATACAAATTCCAAATAATGTGCTCAAAAACTAAATCCATAAATCCAAAATTTAAATTAAATTCAAGTTTAGTGAAATCGTTCAATATGGCAATAGCCACAATTAAATCCAAATAAATTTTTTTTTATCATATATCAATCGATTTTAATGAAATGTTTTATTTTGTGGTAAAAAAAATTGTATGCGTGTTGATTGAATTAATTTAATGCTAGTGGAAACCAGTGTTGTGGCAAATTCATGTTTAATGTGAATGCAATAAATTTTACATGCACAACAATAAAATAAAATTCAATATAGGAACTAAAACAAAATTAATCTTCAATTAAAAATGGATGCAACTGATGACACGGATATTGATAGTAAATGGATGGACGTGTACGAGAACTCGGTAAAGAACTATGTATGAATCATTTATGCTTTAATACCTTTTCTAGAGTTTTATTTACTCGTTTCAAATGCGTTTAAAATAGAGTAGAATTTTAATCTTGCAATATAAGGCAACATTTTGCATTTTTTGTAAACGATGGAAATGCCAGGATAATAAAGAAAATACAATTTTTCAATTAAGGGTCGTTCACTTATTACGTTCGCTTTGTAGGGGGAGGAGGGTCTGAGATTTTGTAACAGGTCAAACAAAGAAAAAATTTTTTCTTGGAAAATTTGTAACAAGGGGGGAGGGGGGTCTAAAATTTCGTTTTTTTGCGTAACGTAATAAGTGAATGACCCCTTATCAACTTGATTTTTTTTTAGAATTGTTTTGTTGTCCATCAGGATAATAAAAAAAACTTGAAATAATTTTTAATTTTCTGTTTTTCAATTTAAATTTTTTAGATGATCTCAAAACTTTCAAAATATTTTTTTTGCATGAAAAAAATTGTTAGAGTGAATTTCTGATTTTTTTTAAACAAACATTTAAGAATTTTATTGTGACAAATCCCTCTGGCTATGTGACAAATCCCCTGCAACTACATAATAAAAAAATACTTTATCACACTATGCCACACAACAAACTTTTGAATTGCTCAAAATTCCTCATAATGTATTCCCAAAATACAAATGAAAAACTTTTCTTTCTTCAAGTTTATCAGAACTTTTTTGTAAAATTAATTATGATGATTGCTTGAAAAAAGTATGCTGAAGAAATTTATTTTATAGAAATAAAATTATGCAGGAATTTTCTATCTGTCTAATTTGAATCATTCAGATAAAAAAGAAACAACCTTCTTGGAAGTATGCTTTACTTTAAGTATAAATCAAACTGAATTCATTGCATTATCACCTGACAAGCATAAATAATTAAATTGGGTAGTGAATTTCTTAAATAAAATTTTATTTGTGAGTTTGCTTATTTTTTATTTATAATATTAATTTTAAAAGGACAGGGGTCCTTTTGAATATAAAAAGAAATATAAAATATTAAAAATAATGCTATTTTCTGAAATGTCATGAAAGTGAAATCACTGAAGAATTTTTCCATCAGATGAGCAACAAAAAAAGACAAATTAAGCTTTCAGTTGGTTTCCAGATTATTTTTTCAATTGAAACTTTCAATATTAAATAGCTAAACAGCTGAGAAAAGGACATATGCTAATCTTATTACTTTCATCTATTTATGCTCAGTTAGTAGTAAAAATAATATAAATAAAAGATTTTTATCCCTTTCATCTTTCCATCCCTTGTTCATCTTTTCTGAAAATTTATTCTCATATGTAGTATTTCAACAAAACATGTATCTTACTTCTCATAGAAAAGAGTGCTTAAAGTGATGTGAAACGAAGAGGATAATGTGAAAAATCTAGAACATCATCATCTGTGAAAATTGAACTGAAGATTATTTGTATTGAAGTGAAGTGAACAGTAGAATGTCGTAAAAATAAAAGTATCACAGGAACGAGTAAAAAAGTGACAGATTTGAAATTGTGTAGAAAAAATAAGAAATCTTGTCTATTGCTCAATAAAATGTGCCTGCTTGTGAAAATCATAGACAGCAGTCCTAGTTCAAAACTTAATTAAAACTTGTAAATGACTTCATCAAGATATTTTCAATCGGTTCATGCATACTAATTGATTATAATTTTGCTTCTAAATTTGGGATCGTTAAAAGTTTGAAATGGTTTAATTTGTAAATTAAAACTTTTGTCATAAAAATTAGTAAAATTTACGAAGTTTGAAAAATTTCTACTGGATATTATCAAAAATAAATCACTAGACTCTTTTCAATGAAAATCTGTGCTTTTGCAACAGCATTTTTATTATTCAATAAATAGCTTAGATACTCAGGAGAACCTCATATTGATTGACTGAAAGAATTTTCTCAAAATACTCAATTTTATTAAAACCCCTTTGCCTAATAAATTGAAAAGAGTTGCTTGAAAAATGTGGGGGCAGGAAGGATTAAATTCTCTTCTTAAAATGCTTTTAAAATGAAATTGCGGAAGTATTTCAATATCCAAAAAATGTAAATCCATCTTTAAAGAATATTGCCAATTCGCCTTTCTTCTCTTTTCAATTCAATTTCTGTATCGAGAATTTATTTCTTTTTTCATGGTTGCCATCAATTTCAAATAAAATGTCAAGAGAATTTCATTGAAAGGAAGTTAAAATGGTGCAATTTAAGGGCGAAATAAAAATGTCTTAGAAATTTTTGTTGAATAAGCCGACATATCAATAATGTAATGGCCAAGAATAAATTTTTCATTGCCTTTTACTGGGCTTTTATTAATGTTTTTCATGCGTAATTTCTCTTATTTTTTGCATGGATTATTGAAAAGGAGTTGGTGTCTTCAGGCATGAACTGATGAATTTTTCATGATTTTTCTTGAGCTGAATAATTCAAATACTAAAGGATTTGGGTTTGTTTTAACACCCACAATAAAAGTTTTGTTGAATTTCGCAATATTTATCTGTAAAAATTAAGTGCGTTTTAGCCAATTTTTCTTCATGATTGTTTTTTGAACTTTTTACGTTTTTTTGCTTACTCTCATTCAATATGCGTTATCTATTCCCATAATCGGACGTGATACGATGGAATATTATTGGTTGGTGAAAAAGTCAAAGAAAATTTTTCTTAATTTATATGCATGGCAATTCTCTTAACGTAGCTTTTATCATATCTTTTAGGATCTTAACAAGATGTATCCATTTCATACATTTTCTGGAGACCCTCAAGACATTTCTTTCTCAGCTTCTTTACTTTCTTACTCTTTTGTGCCGCAATAATTTCCATCTGCCATTCAACTAATTTCTTCTCATATTTCTTAATACAAATTGTGAAAGAATTTTCCTTTTCATAAATCCCGTAAAACAGTAGACAGAGAATGACAGAAGCGTATTCATGTGTTGGTTTTAGGGGTCAAGCACCCCTCGACGGAACTTTTTTTTCCAATTTTAAAGTATTTTTTCTAAAAAATGCTAATCTGCTGATAAATGTTTGGTAGCATCTAAAGCCTCTGATAATTAAGATGATAATTTTATTATCACGCTTTGTTGGAAATCGTATTGAATTCCCTTGCAAATGAACATCTCATTTAAAGCTTTTGGTCTGAACTTTGTTTATTTTGGGAGCCTTTTTTACAAAAAAAGATAAGCAATTTTTGAGTTTAATGTCTGAAGATTCAGGAATGAAAATTAGTTTTTTGATAATTTAAATCCAACTTAGTCCCGGAGAGAAATTTTCGAGAGGGGTTACAAAGAGGCATATTTTGGGGAGTTTTCAATTTGCTAAAAAAATTCTACAACCCCAAAAAGTTTTCGCTGGTACAAAAATTATTTTAATACAATAGGAATTTAACCAATTCATCAATGTACCTTTTTAAAGGGGTAATTTTTCAAAACACTTTATTGTCACTTCACTAATTAATTTCTGTCAAAGCTTTTCAATTAAATCAAAAAGTTTCAACCAGAGTGAAACTCATAAAAAGTCTAAATATCCAAATATCCACAAAAACTTTTCATAATATTATAAAATTCAATCTCAACTTCAATTAATTAGAATCATGTCGTAGGAAAAACTTAATTGGAAAATTGCAAAATTTGTCTCATAATAATTTATTTCTCGTCCTTTTCTTCCCCTCTTTTTTTTGAAGAACTTTATCAAAGTTTATATTGAAAACTTTTTTTATTTCCTTCTCTTCAAATGTAATTTAATGATGTCGTACCAAATTGACTTAAGAATGAAGAGAGGCCTCTTGTAGCGGAATAATTTATGGCTATTAAAGTATGAACCCTCACTTATATAGAACTTTTTTTTCTTTATTCATTCATTTTCTTCGTTAAAATCATTTCCATTTCTTTTCGCCGCATGTTCAAATGGAAAAGTTTTCATTACAAATCCCGAGTGATAAGTGTAAGATATTGAGAAGATGATAGGACTTATTACAATATTTCATGAGGGGGAGATAAATTTTGAGCTTTTTTTATTTTTAAATCAGAAACCTTTAGTAATAAAAAAAGTTATTTCCTCAAAACTAATTATTATTTTATTATACAAGAAATTTAAATAAAAATGGAAATATAAAGCAATGAACACTTCGGGTTGCCCAATAAAACTTTCTTTCATTGCTGTTTTATGAACCCTTTAATATAAATCGTATGATAATCGGAACTAAAAATAGAATTATTGTCTCTTTCTTCTTTTGATGATAATTAATTATATTGATCCGGTTATTTTCTGAATGAATTAACATTTAGGTTTTAATCATGTCTATAACATATTTATGCACATATTTAATGATTATGTGTGGAAAGGATGAAAATCCATATTCTGTCATTTACATACTTACCCAAACAGAGGCTTTATGTTGAAAATCCTCAAGCAAGTTTTGAAATTGAAGAAAATTTTCTTTTTTAGACTAGACAATGAGATTATATCACAAAATGATGTTGACACTGACTTCAATTTATAATTCGAATAATTTGACCTAATTGAAAAACAAACCTTGAATTTCAGAATACCTTGGTTACTAAGCAAACAATTTTAAAGTTAAATTCTTAGATTTAAAAATTCTTTAAAATTCCAACCCTAAAAGATTATTTTTATTAAGTAATAACAAAAGTAGAAATGAAGCATCCTCCTTTATCATCACTTCTTCTTCATTTTTCTATGTCAGCCTTAATGATTCCATAAATCTTTTTCATTTTAAGGAAAATCTGTCTAAATTAGGGGAGCTGCGATTTGAAAAGGAAATTTTTATAAAATTATACAACATCAACAAAATTTAGTTGAAGTGGGAAGACTTAGAAAGTCCTTAAAGAATTTCATGAGAATATGAAAAGTACATTGTAATTAGAGGGATTAAAATTAATTAGCATAAAAAGTTATTTTAGCTGAAGATTGCTAAGTGCTTTGTTTTTAGAAATTTTTTTCGTGTTGAAATAAATTAATTTTTGTGGCAATACTTCTTAAATCAGACTTAGTTGTTAATTAGAATAATAATTTTGTTTACTTTAAATTCTAAATCAATAAATATTTCTTCTTGTTATTCATGAAAATATCAACAGAAATTTCAACAAGTCAAAGGTCGTTCACTGATTACGTGACGGCAAAAAATGAACAATTCCATAAAGAATTTTTAATTTATTTTAATTGTCACATAATTTTAGACACCCTCAGACAGTTCAACACAATTCCTTACTGTTTTGTTATTGTAGCGAAAATTCAGATGAAATTCTTGTGAATTGAAACTTAAGCTTTTGTAATTCAAGAGTAAATATTTGATGTTGAAACAAAGCCACTGTGAGGAAACCATTTATTGAACCACTGAATCCATAATTTTGGTTTGTGTGAAACTTCTTCAATGAGAAGAGTAAGCTTATATATTATTTAAAATTATTGATTTGGAAAAATATTTTAAGAAGGAAAAATCTATCAGAATGTCAAAAAATAAATTTACTGACCGTTTTATTATTTTTGTAACAATTTATTTTGTTAAGGTACGTAAAGAACAAGAAATAGAATCCATTACAAGTAATAAAACATGCAGAAGGTTTGTTCGAAGTTCAACAAAATTCTATTATTGGAATAAAATGTTAAGGTCAAAAATGTCTCTAAAAATATTTATAGAATTTGTCATGAACATATTTTGTGCAGTGCGTGATTCAGATTTGTTATAAAAATATATCACAAAAAAAAGAACAAATGTCGTGCAATCATGTAAATAGATTTATCGATTTTTTATGCCAAAAATAAATCAAAATCCAAAATTATGATGAGGTTAAAAAAATTTAATAAAATTAATAAGTTAAATTGGTGATTAAGTTTGCCAACATAATCACGAAAACTAAACATCATTTTATTGCTATCAGTTTCGCTTTTAATTTTCTATTTATGTATGCTGTTCAGATTTTCACAAAATTATAGAAAACCACAATTTTATTATTTATTAATTAACACAATTTCATGAGTATCACGTTTGATGGTGTAATTATATGTCTATAATTTAATCAATTAATTTTCCGCTCATTACTATCTCAATGCTTGAAATTATGTTTGCTTAATTCCATTCATGAATGTTTGAGTTCTTCATGAATGAGCCTACGTGATCACGAAAGACAATTGAATATTCGAATTCAACTTTTTTTAGGCCGTGAAATAAATTTATTTTTTTTACAATCAATTTATTTTTAAAAATCCTTCGAAAATCCTACTCAGAATTATTTAAATTTACACACAAGAAACGAAAAAATGCAAAGGAAATTTGTATTTTTTATCTAATACCCACGTATTTTAATGTAGAATTCTTTTTAGAATTTTACAAAAATTCGACTTTATTAATTTAGCTACGTTTTATTTTATGGAAGTATTTTCATAATTTACATAATTTTTAATAGAATATATCGCTGAGACATGCGTAGGATTAAACGAGTAAAAAATAAAGAGTAATTATACAGCAAGATAGCTTCAATTTATCATATATTGTAGGCGAAATTTTAAATTTTTATGTAGCAACAAACATCAAATGCCTAAAATAATCATCAAGTTAAATCTCACGAGATTTATCAAGAAATTCATTATTTTGAGCAACATCAACTGCATATTTACATGAATTTTTTTATTTACATAATTCTCTTCAAAAATTCTTACATATCCTCAAATGTACAAAAAAGAGCTTTCGAAAATGTTTTTTGCCAAATTCTTTTTTTAAGTTGTTTTCATGTACACAATAAGATGGAAATTAAAGAGGTAGAAATTTTAATTAAAGATTGCATTAATTATAATTAATGGATTTTGTAAATTAAAAAAGTTCATTTAATGCATTTTTACACTAAATCTTGAAAAGGTATTTCAGAAAAAAGAATAAATTTAAATTTTTGACTTATTTGTGTGTAGTTAGCTCTCAATAAAAATTGAAAAAATTGACGATGTTAAAGTGACGATTTCTCTTGTTATAGAACTTAAGTTACTCTATATTGAAAAATATCGGAATGCCTTTTTTCTTCTCTTGTTCAAAAGATTTATTAATTTCCATTCTTTGTAGGGACAAAACTCTTGAATCTTCAAATAATATCACTAATTCCATTGTCAGAACTTTTTGCAGTCTCAACAAATAATTTAGCAAGAAAAATCGTTCACAACAAAAACAGAGCAATAATTCTTAATTTATTATTATCAGAGAATTAAAAATCTTAAAAGATAACCCACACTGGTGGCATGTGCCAGAGTAACTAAAATATTATTTTACCAAAAATCAATTTATTATTCCTAGACGCTCATTCTTTCCTATTTTTGTCTTACGTGTTTATTAGCTTTTTATTATCATTGCTAAATGACAAAACCCTTGAATACGAACTGCTGTAGGCGGAAGATGAGAATTGACTAACTCTAAGTTGATAAATCGATAGAAGATAACTGGATTATAATTGAGATAAGATTGTCATTTTATAATATTAATAAGATATATTTAGAAGTTTCAGTTAAAAATAAATATACCATTTGGTATGTTTATTATATTATCTGAGATTTTGCAAGAAAAATAATCTTCGAATGTTTTTAGTAGATAGCCTGCAGGGTGTGGGGGTCAAAATCTTCTTTCCACATAAAATTTTCATCAATACCCTAAAGGATACCATAGAAATAATTCACAAAATAAACAAAGCACTTTACTATAAACAGAATATAAGGTCATCATATATTGACAAAGTTTATATTTTGTTTGCGTTCAAGAAGCTTTCATTTTCAATTTATGTTATTGACAAACAAGAAGATAAGTAAAACTAAATCAAGTAAAAATCTTAATGACTCTCAATAAAGTAGAAAGTGTCGATAACCTTCGGATTAATGATGCTAATAAAAATGCTAAAAGTGCAATTAATTCTTGGAAGAGTTGATTAAGCCATTAGGAATTGAATAATGTGGTACTTTTGACTTGACTGTCTATGGCTTAGGGACTGATCGTAAATAATGTCAAACATTTGGGGGAGGGGGTGTCTGGAGTTTTGTGACACTTTCATATAAGAGAACACTTTTTCATGAACCTTTTGTGGCACAGAGGGAAAGGGGGGTTTAAATCTCATTTTTTGCATGACATCATGTTTTGTCTGATTAGAATCTCTTTAAATCCTTAATATTAGAGAAACGTAAGAGCATTAGTGGATTAATATTCATTATTCGTTTAAAAATTTCAAAATATCACATTAAAATATTTATTTTTTTTTATCAAGACACACGTGACCTACCAACATTTTCAGAATTTTCTCTGCTTAATTTTTATGAAGAAGAACTTCGAAACTCTAAATACATTAATAATCTACATATTTTAAATATGAACATCATACTGTATACATTAATTTTCACATGCCTTAAAGCTTTTTAAGAAAATAAACATCAGTCAAGATCTCGCTCTTCTATCACATCAAATTATAATTTTACCTCAGACATCAAAATTCTTTGCTTAGTGAATCTTTGAATGATTAATTTTATTATATTTACAGATGATGAAGAAGTTTTCTTTATCAAAGTAGAGAGTAAATTTTTGTTGAAAAGCTATGGGACTTCGGAAATAAGAAGATGGAATATTTTTTGAGCTTAAGCTTCTTTACGAAGAGATGATAACTTATGAAATTCAAATTTACATACATTTTGTTCATCCATATTTTACATTAATATCTTCTGTGGTTTCTATAAAAAAAGTCTAATAAATGAGCTTGTATTTACCATCATTATGTTTTTTGATGGAAATTAAATTTACACAAGGATGCTAGGTAGAGGAAATGAAGGCAATAAAGTATAGGAACTCTATAGAATTAATTTTCAAAATATTCTAACATTATGGTGGAAATGTCTTTTTGTGAAAGGCTCATAAATCTTTTTTCCGCACAGAAATATCATAAAAAACCTAATTTTTTAATAAATTGCAAAAGTCAATAAAATATGGAGCCTTTTGCCTATTTCATTTTCTGTGACGTAAGATATATTAGTACAAAAATCTTTGAATTAAATAGTTTATATGCAGTCTAAATAACATCAAAAATTATTGACCTAGTATGTGCTATATGCTGACGTACTATGTTATTTTGTATAATTTTTTACAAGTCACTTATTTCACATATGAAATGTCAATAAAATACTTCCCTTTCACATGTTGCACGACACTTTCGAAACATTTTCGTTTCATTTTGCTACATTTTATTTACTTTCCCTTTTATTTACGAGCCTGATGCAATAAAACACATGAACATGTAAAAGGAAATTGGGAAAGTTGAACAAAAGTGTTGTCATGATAGCAGAGAACAAAGCTCCCTGAAAAGATGGAAGGAGGGGGGGGGGGGTTAAAATAATTTAAGTTGACAAACTCTAGCAATTTTAAATATTATTACAGTTTGTGGCATTTTTATGCAAGTTTCGTGTAATTTTTCCTAGCTACATCACTGCTTGATTGATCTTGATGCAAGCTTTCGGAATAAGAACTTCTGTCTTGAACACTTTTCAAGAAATATGCTCAACTTCATGTTTTTGACAGCCATACAAATAAAAATGTTTTCGACAGTAAAAAAAAGAGTCTTAAAACTTCTTAAAGACTTGATGTAGGGGTTAAGAATAAAAATAGAAATTTCATTTTAAAAATTGATCATATGAGGGTTATAAAACTTTTTCAACAACTACTTCCACTTTATGTATGATGTTTCCTCAAGAAGATGAAAATCGTTTAAGAATTTTTCCGACATGTCTTGTGTGTTAAAAGAAGAGAACTTTTGTGTTGTAAAATCTCTTTTGATTCATCTCAATTTCACAGTTTTCGAATATAAAGTTCTTGATAGCACTTTTTCATGTTTAAGTATCACAAAGGATTTCCATTCAAGAGTAAAGAGGAAATTCTATTAATGTGGGTTTGAAATTTCATATCAATAGTTTTCAAATATGCCTTAGAGGTATTCAATAGATGAACTTCGTTTAACTCTGAACATTCAATTCAATTCCATTCATTTATTCATGCAATTGTTCCAAGCATTCAATTTTGCTGAAAGCGACACTTATGCATAAAACTGTAATGAAACTGAATGGAACTAAATTTTCAATGAATTTACTATTTATGAGCAAAGATAAGTTTTAGTTTGAGTTCGTCAAGTTATTTTCTTCCTTATTCTGGATTTAAATCGATCAAATACAGTCCCAATCGTGAAGTCAAGAGGATGGGACAATTGATTACTTTCCACCTTGAGCTATTCAAAATTTAAATTGATTTTTAGAGTTTTTAGTCTAATTTTTGTCATTCTAAATTTCTGGCTACGACACTGTATATTACAAAAAACAGTAATAAGCTATAAGCAGGCATGAGTAATAGACTTCTTAAATTTTATTGCCTTTAAATGAGCCTATTTCATAAAACTTAAGTAAACAGCATTGTATTTTTATTCATTAAGCAACAGCTTTCAGTATAGAATAACAACAACATCTCATAGTGAAGTGTAAAAAAATAATGCAAACAATTTTGCGCCACTTATTTCTGAATCACTTCCCATATCATTCATCAAATCTTCTGTCATTGTCTCAATCATTTCGTGCTATGGGATAATAAGTATGCTGTGAATACAAAAAGAGTGAAATGTTGTTAGCAAAGGATTTTGCTCTCCTATCACTCAATATTATGATGAATAACAATAATCTTTTAAATTGTATGTAATCATAAAGATCGTTGAACAGATGTAAGCATTCATTCATGTCATATCACATCATGTAAATTGATTTTTATATATGTTGAGACCAGGGTTGATATCGAGCAAAAATATTTTTATATGGGATTTTGACCCCCAATTAACCCCCCTTCCCCTTTGAATGCGTCTTTGCTGCCTATTAACGAGCAACACCTATACATGGTATAGCTGACAGTAAAAGGGACCAAATTAACAATCCTGGTTTTAGTAGTAAATTTTACTCATATTCTTCAAATCTTATTTTTCGAGTAAACACACGGAAAATAACATTCACTCATACTTTTGCACATCATTCATAGAAAATTCTATCGAACTCGTTTATAAATGAGAATTAAATTATATTCATTTACGTTACATACTTTTACATGATGGAAGTCATTACACATTTCCATCATAAATTAGGATAATAAAATATGATTACATAGACCAAATTATATGTAGTTTGCATAAATGTCATTTAGTTAGACAATTTATTACTAATAAAATTGTGTAAAGATGATGTGGATAAATAAGTAAATATCATTTTTAGTGTCATTAAAAAGTTTTATCGTCTTATTGTCTACAACGAAAATGAAGAAACGGGATGAAAAGAAGGAAGACGATAATGAGGTAGAAGTAATCTCATAAGAGCAAGTAAGGAAGTAACTGAAAATTATGAATTATAAAATTGAAGAGCATCTTTTAACAACCATTAAGTAAAACTTGAGAGGACTTTTTCATGGTGACCAAATTTCGCTGTCTACAAAATAGAAAATAATTTATGTGTAGGGTGTACATACGACTGTACGACTGGGCGATAAAATAATATTATTAACTGTCAGACATAATTTTAACAAAGTTAACTCATGACAAAATGCTTGTTGCTTGATGCCTCATCAAGTAATGTAAATTTGAAACAATAAATGAATAAATAAAACTTTTTATGTACACAAGGTTGCTTTTTATCTGAAGCTTTGTTACATACACTAAACCTCGCAACATACACTTAAAAGCTGATGAAGAATCTAGGAGAAAATTTGTTGACATAACAGGCAGCACATTTGTAAGACTTGAAGGAGGAATGATATAAAGTTTCTTTCACTGAAAGCTACAAAGCAAGTGAGATGAGTGATGATGTTGACGATGATGACGAAAAGTTTAATTAAAATAGTTTAAATATATTTTACAACAACATGCAAGAGGATGATAATGAAAATGTTCATGATAATGATAATGATAGCAATGAAGCCTTTTATACTGTGTACTAAAAATAATTTGTGATGTTGTGTCGCCAATTAAAATTTAATTCCGCATGTTCTCTAAAGTCCTCAAATTTAATTTAATATTTTCATGAAAAGATTTAACTTGGAATTAATTAAGGATGATGTTCAAAAATTTTATCCAAGTAACAGAACAATGATTGACGTATAAAATCAGTTTCGGTTTTCTCTGCGGGAGATTTGGTTTCAAATATCTCAAAACCTCACAACATAACCTAAAATTCATTAAGTCTTTAAATAGATACTGACATTTTGGATAGGAATGATTTGATTTATTTTTAAAAATAATTAACTCATATAAAGTTAGTATTAAATTAAAAATTTGGGTTCCATTTGCAAATTAAAAACTTACGATTGATTTCTTCATATCCATTTTCAAATTTGCATGAAGAAGCATGTCAAGAACACCAACTATATACTGTACTTAAATATTGAATTCCCACGAAAGAGTAAATATTTGCTCAGTACAAGCAAAGCAAATAATTTTCATAAGATTTACTGACAGAAGCAAGATGTTGCAGACTTTCGTGTATTCTAGCTAAGTCCCAATATAGCACCAGTAACCTCAGTTTAGTAGTGATTTATGCAAATCTCTAAATGCTAACATTTACAAATAACAAGGGCATACAACGCACATACTTATAGCTTTGTGTGTATTGATTTTCATGAGAGGTAAAAAGGAACGTAAATGGACGATAGTGGTTTGTGCTTTCTGTGTTGGAGATGGATAGATATAATCCATCATCATCATCTCCTAACAATTTATCCATTCTACAAGTAATAAGAGGAGTATTGGGAAGCAGAAATGCTTAACCAGCAGTTTGTGTTGAGTTGAAACTCGTAGTTTTTCGAATGAGGATGTCCGAGTGTTTCTGAGATGAATGTTGATAAGATTATTGATCGTTTTTCTAAATCGATTTATCTGTTTGCACGTCTGGCTGATTTTAAATGCGATGATAATTTGAAAGTCAAATATAAGCTTTGAGCTACTTTAGGAATTTCAAATTTTGAAAATTTAAAGCTTTAAAGCTCTTTCATGTTTAAGAAACTCGAGAAAAGCGTCATGCAGCTTTAAATAAGAGACTGCTTTTTATGTACATCATGGACTATAATATTTCATACTAGTTGTCTCAAATAACATTTTAGGTCTCATATGTAGAGCAAAAAAAAATTAACTATAATGAAAAAGTTTATGGAATTTAAGAGGAAGAATAAGATAGTTCAGAAATTATCTTGGGAAATTGAAGGAGCTTTTGGAGCTCAAAACTTTATGCACTTTATACAATTTATGTATATTCTTCCTTTAAACTTTATCAACACTTTACACATAAATATCATGTTAATGAATGAGAAGTGGATGAAAGAGATGTTGGCTTTGCTGTAATGTTTGGGAAACTTTCTCTTTGCCTCTTCTTGTCTTGTTGGTGTTGTTGCTGTTTCCTGAATAAAAGTTTCATAATATTCTTCTAACCTTTTTAGAGTCTAGAGTACAGAAAGTACAGGAATTAATTAATTTTTACAGGATGAGAATTTGTTTATATTTAATAGTCGCTTATATTTAAGTTGCTGATAAAAATACATTAAATGGATGGCTTCATTAGCTCATACTTAAAAATAATTTTCCTATGTTATCAGTGAGTAGAAATTTAAGACATCCAATGAATATAGGAGGAACAGGGAGAGGGGAAACTTTTAATAAAATTTTAAATTTTTTCTCTAATTTATTGCTGAAGTTCCTAGACTCTAAAATTTTATAGAGCACTTAGATTTATTTAGCATTTATTAAAATCGTTTAACAATTTTTTAATTAATAATTTTGAACGATTCGAATGAGAAATTTGAAATATGATATCAAAGCTGCTCTATGACATTTATTCCTAATTAGTAAAACATAAAAAGGCTAATGTTCCCTTTGAAAAAAATGTATAAAGTTGTAAACATCATTAAAATGTTCATCACGATGTGTTTTTAAAATCTTGTTAGAAATTTTAATCGAAAAATAATTTTGTAAATTCAATGACTCAAAAACTCATTGAAGAGAATATGATAGAAAAATTGTATCTTCGTTTTTAAAACAAAATTCAATTTATCATAATAATATTTTCTATGAAGAATATTTTTAGTTAATATTTTGGAATATGTTTCAATTTTTCTTAATGAAAACTTTTAGAAAAATTAAAATAATTTTTAGTCGACTTTTCTAATATTTGATTTCAATAAAAAACGGATAACAAAATTTAGTATAATTTTATTTGAAAAAAAAAAATGATTTTTACTTAAACTTGAAAACCCATAAAATTCTTATTCCATAAGTCAAAAAGGCAAAAATTGATTTTTGTCTTTTTTTTCATAAGTCCATCAACCTTTTCATTAGTGAGGTTGTAAAGTCTATCATTTTGTTCTATCCTAGGATAGGGGTTGTTCACTTATTAAGTTACGCAAAAAAACGAAATTTTAGACCCCCCCTCCCCCCTTGTTACAAATTTTCCAAGAAATTTTTTTTTCTTTTTTTGAACTGTTACAAAATCTCAGACCCCCCCTCCCCCCTAAAAAGCGAACGTAATAAGTGAACGACCCCATAGAAGTTCTCTAAAATTATTCTTCCTACGCAACATTAACCTTATTTGCAGTTACTAATGATCCGTATCTTCTTCACAGATGAGGACGAACATGGGGTGAAGATGAAGTTGAAAAAACCAAATAGCTTTATTGCTTTAATTTATATTTATATATTTTATCTCCTTCCACTATTCAGTGGGTGGATAATATAAAAAACAGAGAAATATTATGTAAATGTTTCGTTTGAAGCATCATCAAGAAGAAAACAAAACAAAAATCAAAACAATTCTTTCATAAATAGTATGTTAATGAGTTTTTGGGTCAATTTTGTATAAATTGTAAAACCACATCTGGCTTTGACAAAAACTGTCTCCCCTTTTTTGGGAAACTTGCAAGAACGTATGATGAAGTAAAATGATTTTGTAATGTTTCTTGTGTGAAGCTTGAATAATTTATAAAATTAACTTCTAATGCTAACTTTTCAAAAATTTAAATTTGCGGTTTAAAAGTTTAAAAATTTTTAGGGGTAGACTACTTATGTCGCATTTTAAGGGTTAGAGAGGCATCAGATTGTGTCAGAATTTAAACAATATATTTTTTTGTTTAAAAATAATTTTCTGATGAGAGAATCATTGAGTACTTTGAAACGGTTAGAGCGCTACAAAATGCTCTAGCATCGTCAATATTCCTTATCTAAATTTTATTTTTCTCATCATATTTAAAATTCCAAAAGGCAAATTCTCTGACTTCATCATGCTCATAACCATTTTAAAGCACAAACATGAATAATGGAACAGTGTATTAAAAGAGCCACAGCAAAAGGCAACAACAAAAAAACTTTTTCTGCTTTCCTTTTTCTCACTTTTTTGCGGCATTTTCAGTACACATTAAATACGGAAACGAAGAGAAAACATGGAAAAAAGATGAAGAAGGAGTGTTGGTACATACAAAACAAGATTGCTTTTGCTTCTTCTTATCTTATTTGTACTCATTTTATGTCTCGAGTTATGAAAAGCAAACATTTACAACATCCGTCAACTTTGATCTGATTGTTTTGCGTGCCACAAGATGCTCCTCACTGCCCCATTTTTCTACGTGCTTAGCTTAAAGTGTCTTTTCAACTGTATTTAAACTGAATTTTTCTACTTTATCGACAACGTTGTCTTGATTTTAAAGGAATGGGCATAATGAGGACTTGTCTAAAATATACTAAAAAATACATCCTACACAAAAAAACTGTAACCTTGAAGACTCGTAACGTAAAAAAATTGTGTGAGGAAAATGAAAATTTTATGGAAATTCTGAATATTCTCTCATTGAGATAAAGTAATGCAATTATGAAAGAATTTTTCTCGAATTTAAATAAATTTATTCAGTCTTTGAAAAAAACTGGATTTTAGCAGACGAGATAAATATTTCAATATTTATGAAGTGTTGTTAATTTGAACAAAATAAAGCTTATGTTGGAGTATTATGTTTCTTGTGTACCGAGTCTATCTCAAAGTCTCAAAAATGACAAAATTCCAGAAAATCATCAAAAAAGTCATAAACTTTAAATGTTACTAAAAAATGCATTTGTTTTTATTTATTGAGCAATTCAATTAATTTATTTATTGTCAATAAAAATACCTGTATATATCCCTGAGAATCAAGCTATAAAATTAACTTTCTTTTATTTACCGTCATAATTCAATTTAAATAGCACGTGTTTCAGGAGCACAAAAGGAATAAAAGAAAAGAGAAAGCAACAAAAATGTTAATTCTATACCGTGCATTCTGATTTATTTTGTAATATTTTTTGTGAGCTAAAAATTGCGTGTCTAAATGTTACGAATCAAGGGTGTAGTCAGAAAGGGGGTGATTACTTTCAAGTCATTCTTTCTTATATTTTACAAGATTAAAGCAAATTTCTTGTTCTATTTGAAGAAAATTACTTTTCATTAAATATAAAAGCCGTGATTGATGAACATTATTTTGATGGATAATTAATTTATAGAACAGTCGAATTAAGAAGCTTGTCTGACAACTGTTAAAAATATGAAATTTCTCATGACATTTTTTGACATCTTGGGATCCATCTCAGCTGATTTTAATAAACTTCAAGTAAAATGTAGCAATTAACTTGACTTTTTTATTTATATATTTTTAAAATAATAGGTATTTCTAGTTGGTATAAGAATTTGTGACAGTTCAAACACAAAATTTTTCTTTCTATGGAAAATTTGTGACAAGTGGGGTGGGGTTTTCAAAAAAGTCGTTTTTTTGCGTGACGTGATTTGCGAACGACCCCTGTAAAGCAGAAAAACACCAACTGTGTTTAACAATTTTTAACATTTCAATTTGAACGATATGAAACTTCTAATGTAAGAAAAGTGAAAATATTTCTTACAATGAAATATAAAATTTTTCAAAAGTACTTCAGTATTCCTTCAATCAATAGCTCATAAAATATAAAATAAGAAGAATAAAATCAATTTTCAATACAACGATGAGAGTCAAACCCAACAAAGAAAAAGAAGTTATCCATAAGGAATTAATAAATATGCCATATGTTACGGTTAAGTTATATTTTTATTGTTCTTTTAAAAAGCAATATCCATAAAAACTGCGGAAACATTTTTATCGTTGATTTTGTAAGACTTTTGTATCCAGATTTTTCCAAACTTTTAAGAATTATTTTAGTTGAATTTTTCTTCCTTTTAGACTTTAAAGATGTTATTCCTTACAGAAATTTCATTGGAATTTACCTCAGCCATTCATAAGACCATCAATGATAAATTCAATCTATTACCAGAAATTCCATGGTTATTGAAAACTGTATTATTTACACCATATTTTCAATTTCATTGCATTTTTCCCTTTCTATGAAAAAATTGGAAACCCCGAAGAGATATAAAAATAGTTGAACGATATTTATGGCATGTAGACATCGAAAATAATGCCAACGTACTTACTATAAAAAACAAATTTTATTGTATTTTCAAGTCATACACATGAAAGCACACGTTTGCTATGTAATAACGTATCAATGCTTACAGCTTCATATCGATTATCTTTTATTACATTTTTATCATGATGCTCTTTCTTTTAGAGAAAGTTCTGTATGTAAAATACCATAGTTGCTGAATATTCTGTTGGAAATAATGCACATAGTTGATGCAAGCTCTTATTTCTTTTAATTGGTACCATTTAAGTAAGGGATTGTTCATAAAAGCAGTCGTTTTATAAATGCTCTAGTGATTTCAAGCGATTATTATCATCAGGATGTCTAGAAATACAATCTGAGATTTCTTTAAAAAAAATTTTATATAATTAAAATCTGGTCCCTTTTTTGTAGCTTTTCGTGATTTATGAACTATTTCTGTCTTTAATAATAAGGAATTTTCATTCATGAATAGCCTTTCAATCAACAAATGTGTAGTTAGCTTCTTACACTCCCATATGGCTTCCAAACGGAATAAAAAATTTTATAAAAAATTCAAGAGAATGAAAGCTTTAAGCTTACTTATTTAAAAACATCACTTCCATGACATACATTCTCATAAAATATGTTGAAATTTGATCGCAAAAAGTTTTATTTCTTTGGTGCAAAACTTTTTTTCCTCACAATTCAAAAATAAATTTCTGTTCAGTAAATAAAAATTTCCTAAGAAGAATTTCAATTGCAAAAAAATTCGATGAAGAATTTTTTTGTCTTTCAAGACGAGAAACAAAAAAATGTGGAAGTAATATAAACCACAGAAGTAGACTGTACAATTTTTTGTATTTCATCTACTCAACTGTAAATACCTTAAGAGCATTATACGATTTCAAGTCTACTCATATTTCCACCTTACCCATACTTTTGAAAATTTAAGTAAAATTTTTACGATTACATTTCAATGAAAACTTTTCTCAAAATGTACGTGAGCTAAATATTTTTATTTTTATACTTTTTCAATTTTACAGTTGAACTTAGGCTGTTACTACAGTAGAAGTTCTGAAAATATTAACAAAAATCTAGATTAACTCAAAACTTTTCTTTATTTTGTTGGAAAAATTAAATCGAAATATCAATAATCTTCTATAATCATATTCATTGATAGGATGTCCATAGACTTTTGACAGAAAAGTGTCGCGTCTTCAGCACTGAAAAGCAAAACATTCTGAAATTTACAATGTTTAATTACAACAAAATTTTAGAAAATTTCAAGGAAAAGTCAAATTTTGGTACTCTCGAAGGAGGTTATGCGAAAGCTAGTTTTTTTTGGTCCAAAGCTGGACGCAGGATGTTTGCCTAAAAAGTAGAACTGTCAAGCTAAAAACTGCACAGATGTACAGCCTAGGGCACAATTCCAAAAGTGTCAATAAACTTCATCTCAAAATTTACTTACAGATTATTCTCTCAAGATCCCTTAATTCAGCAATATGGGAATAATCATGTCAAAAAAAAGATGCCAAAAGAACCTTATTCAACTTTTTGTTTGATTGGCATTCAAGTGGGATTTTTCTGTTAAATTTTTAAACGAAAAAAATATTTTGAAAAATTCATATTAAAAATAAATAGTGAAAATGCGAGTTAAAAAGCAAAACTTATTTTATTTTGCTCATTTTTACAAAAAAAATATATTTAACCATTTTAATAAAATTTATTTCTTAATTTTTTTTGCAGTCTTCAATTATTTTGTTTAACGATTCGTGGCCAAATTCTGAAGTCCTCCCAGCAGACACAAATGAAAATGATACAGATATACCTGACGCTCTATCATCACTAACAATCTGCTTTGTAGGTAAGAGAAAAATCATTTTTCATTTGACTAAAATTCATAAAAATTGAAAAACTATTTAGAAATAATTGTCAGAAGAACTTTATTATCTAAAATAGCAAAAGCTATCCAGTAAATCAAAAATTTAACAACATGAATTGTGGATAACATTTTTACTTTTGTTAAATTTCTGAGCAATTTTATTGATATCGTCCCTTTCTCTTTTTCTCAATAAAATGGAATTTATTCTAACGATCATGATCCAAAACGTTGTTCTTTATTGAAATGATAGACATTCTGAATTTTATTGAAAAATTTTATAACCTCCTAGCCAAAATGTTTCTTTGGGAATCAATTCCTATTTTGCTGCATTGAAATAATTTTTTATTCAAATTTTATTCACTCTTCTTATTCGTTCTTTATGGATTTTTTTTCTTATATTTTAAAGGATCATTTCTAGCACTTCTTATCTTCCTCTCAATTGCTGGTAATATTCTCGTGTGTATTGCTATTTATACGGAACGTAGTCTTCGACGAATCGGCAATCTTTTTTTGGCTTCTCTTGCCATTGCTGATTTGTTTGTAGCATCTCTTGTGATGACATTTGCCGGCGTGAATGACATTTTAGGTAAGAAATTCTTTTTTGTTTATAAAATATTTATTTTCCATTTTTTGATTTTAATGGAATTTTAATGATTTTGAAGTTCTTAAAAGATTATTTAAAAATATATATATCAATAGGTAAAAAAGTACATTTTGTACTGAAAAACTACTATTTACCAAAGTTGAAAGCTATAAAATATTCCAAGAATTAATTTAAATAAAACCAATTAATTTGACAATGATTTACAGCCGTAAATTAACTATAACTTTTCCAGCTTCAACATCACTAAAAAAATCAGTGAATACAGCTTCCCTTGTTGATAAAATTATAAAATTTGGCATTTATTTTCCTGATCCTGAAAATTTATTTTCGTTTATAAAACTCCATCAGAGGTTGTCAAAATCACAAATGTCTCTTAAAAACTTTTCATTCAACTTTCAAAAGTTTAAATTACGAGTCAATATCAGCTCAATTATATCAC
Organism: Chironomus tentans; assembly: GCA_963573255.1. Lineage (NCBI taxonomy): Eukaryota > Metazoa > Arthropoda > Insecta > Diptera > Chironomidae > Chironomus > Chironomus tentans. The sequence continues at coordinate 2,425,959 of OY754302.1, read as the reverse complement.
ATCTCTTTATTGTTATCATTCACAGGATATTGGATTTTTGGTGCTAAATTTTGCGATACATGGGTAGCATTTGATGTTATGTGCTCAACAGCATCAATATTGAATTTATGTGCCATTTCACTGGATCGCTATATACATATAAAAGATCCATTAAGGTAATCAAAGGAAAGGGGAAAATAAAAAAAATTATTTTTACATGAAAGTGTCTTTGAACATGTCCACAAGCATTAAGGGATAAAATCACATTTTAACTAGATGTGACAGAAAACTGGGAAAACTATTTTTTTAATTTTTGCAAAGCTCACTCTGCGGTTTAAGCTGTGGATGAATTTATTTTTTTCCTTTATTCCTTCAACAAAAATTCCAAATTGAAAAAGTTTATCTCTAATGCAATTAAAGAATTTTTATTTTTTGTATAAAATTTAAATAAATGTTATTCAAATTCGCAGATATGGACGGTGGGTAACGAGGCGTATTGCTGTGGGGACGATTGCGATTATATGGATTCTCGCTGGTTTCGTATCATTTGTGCCAATTTCATTAAATTTACATCGTCCAGATCAACCATTAATGTTTGATAAAGACGGAACTGAATATCCAACGTGCGCACTTGACTTAACGCCATCATATGCAATTGTATCGAGCTGTATAAGTTTTTATGTTCCATGTATAGTAATGATAGGTATTTATTGTAGGTAAATATCTCGTTATAAAGCACAAACATATTGATTATCGAAATGAAGTTATTAATAGTAATTTTTCGCCTTTTCTTTCTCTTATTTCTTCTGCTCTTCAATTTTCTACATGAATATCCTTCATTTTATATTTTCACATTGTTATCCGTAACGATTACCTTTTTGTATGTCCATCTAACCCTATAAATGCATCCACACGCATACAAAATATTTTATTATATATATACTATCGATTTTATTCAATAGACTATATTGTTATGCCCAAAAACATGTACGGTCTATAAGGGCTGTGACAAAAGATCCCGGTGAAATAACGGAAAAGAGATACCGGAGTATTAGACGCATTAATAATAAGCCAAATAAAAAACTGAAAATGAGAAATTTACATCATTCGTCACCATATCACGTATCGGATCACAAAGCAGCAATCACTGTAGGTGTTATAATGGGTGTATTTCTTGGTAAGTTCAAAATAATAATGTTTTCATTGTAGGTATGTTACACAAAAATTTATTTTTCTTCGATTCTCGCCTGTTTATTTTTATTTTTCTTCATGTTTTCGTAATTTCATGTGATATATTTTTACAGCTGAGGCTGGTGTCTTATGAGTTGTATTTTGTCCATCATTGGTGAATCCAAGTAATAAAATGTCATTAAATTTTATTTTATTTCTTTGATACATATAATAAAATTCGCATTGTGTTTTACTGCCAAAAAGCCGTGAAGTTAAAAAGTCCTCAATACGACTTTGTTTAGAAATGGTCCGTACCGTACCGTATAATTTTAGGCTTTACTCCAATTTTGAAATTTATAGCCCAAGATCTAAAATCTGAATTATGCAAAAAGAATTTTAAAATAAGCTTTTACTTGCAAATCCATTTGTATTAATTTTTAATGAATCGTTGCAATGAGAAGAAACTTTAAGGGAATTAATAAAGCATAGCACTTAAAATAACGGTTCGTATATTTTATAAAAGTAAATTTTGAATGAGTTTTTAGTTTTAAAAATTCATAGTCAAACAGAAATAGGTATGTTGAAAGTACGGCATATGTTAGTTCTAACTAGTTCTCTCTATTCATTCGCATTACTACTTTAAGCATCGTGTCGTTTTACTTTTTCATCTTGAGGACACGTAATTCGAATAAATTTGAAATGACTGCAACACACTCGAACGATAAAGTCGATATATCATATGGAATTACTCTTCTGATTTTCCTCTTTATTCTTGTTACTCATGACAATATGTGGAAAGTTCTCTGTAGAGAAGGTAATGGAGTCATGATCTTTAGTACATATTGAAATAAAATACATTTCTCTCTGTGAGTCTTGTAAGGAGCTTTTGTCAATAAAGTATCAAAGATTTCTCTGATGTCTTAAACTATTAACTTACCCTTCATTAAAAATCCTATCAAGTTCAGATTTATAAAGTTAGTGTGAAATATGAACTTAAATTTAATTATATGCGTTACTACTTATCTTGAGTTTATCGAATAATCAAATCTAAATTCTGAAGAGGTTTTTAATTGCTTTTGTGGCAGGCAGGAGTGGAGGTTGGGAGTTTGTCATAAAAACCTTAGTTTCAAGAGGAAGGGGAATTTACCCCTATGTTCCTGGTGATGGGCGTAACCAGTTAGTCATTAAGGAAGAAGGATAGAGATGCAAAGAAATCATGCTTTATTCGTCAAGTCTACATTTTCACTTCTGGGTCGAAATTTCGATTAATTTACCATAAAAGAAGCTTTTAAGGATGTCATAATACAAATCATCAAAGTCTGCTTTAATAGCGGCAATAACTTACAAATTCGTATCACATTTGCTCATCAAACATGCTCCTCACATACATCATTACTGTTATTGTTATTACAAAAGGAGCTTAATTTAATTTATTTTCATATGAGAGTGAAAATGTATTGCAAACTGGGCATATGTATGGAAGATTTATATATTTTGTTGCTTGAATCTGATTACATTTTTCCGATTATTACCTTCCTTAAATTCATTTAATGTCGCTCGAAATGAAATTGATTTTTCATGCACAATTATGTAAATCAAAAATGTTTGGAATGATTTTGTAGATTAAAAAGAGGAGAAGCAATGTATGCGTGGAAATAAATGGAGCTTTACATACATATTAGAATGGAAGGAAATAAGTTAATGTAGCAAAAAAATATTTTCATTTATATTATTTTTATGTCGTTCTGACCTTCGCATTCATTTGGCAAAAAATGAGACAAGCATAATAAGTGAGATGGTATGCCTATATAGAAAAGTATGAATTCTTTCTTTTCGTGATTGTGGTTTAAAATTTTAAGGTTTGGCTTTGAATTCAAATTTTTTCCAATATTCAATGAATTCTATTAATAAAAATTAGGCATAACAAACTTTTTATTTAAGTTACATTTTATCAAGGAATACTTTATAAGAGAAGCTGAAAATAATTTCAAGAAGAATACTATATATGTAAATTTTTTGATTTGAATCCTTATCAACAACGAAACATATCATTTACATACTTATATGTAAATTCTGAATACATCACGCAATATCCTTGAACTTACAAAAACACCATTGTTGTGATTTCTTTTATTGATTTTTATTTCTATCATGCCTTACATTTAATTCTAACGACAGTAAAAAGTTGCTAATGATATTCATATTTTATTTTCTCTGTTTCTATTTCGCACATCTTGCTACTCAACAAAACATGTGATGTAAATGACAACGAAATGTAGTGTGTTGGGTACCATTTTTCTGTGTCAATATTGTGGCAGCATTCTGTAAAACATGCATCGGTGGGCAAGCCTTTAAAATACTCTCGTGGCTAGGCTATTCAAACTCTGCATTCAATCCAATAATATATTCAATCTTCAATACGGAATTTCGTGCGGCATTTAAACGAATTTTGACCACAAAAGCGATTTGCTGTGCAGACGATTTAAATTATCATTGTCGTAATTCAGAGAGATTTGTGACCGATTATCAATCAGCAAAATGCTCACACATCCATTCAGGCAGGTCGTCAGCAGATTTGGAACAAGTGTCAGCTATTTAGTACAGGCAAGTGACGATTCATTCGCCAATAGAAACTTAAATAAATTTAATTTTAATTCTGAATTTTAAATCTTAATAAAATTAACAAAAAATTAAAGAAAATTCTGCACATAACTATTTATAATTTTTTGATGATAAAATTTAAATTTTAGATGAAATTTTAAAAAAATTATGAAGAAGAAAAATTAACTGATATTGTTAACTTTTTTAAAATAAAGTTTGATTTACTGCAATAGGTAAAATAAAATATTTATGAATTATCTTTATAACAATTTTTATACAAATTTTAATACTTTTAGGAAGTTTTGTTATTGATTAAATATTTTATGTAGGTTTGTAAAGTTTTAAAATTCCGTTTAAAAATCTCTTGATAATCTAGAATATTAAAAATATTTTGTATAAAAATAATAAATTTTGAAAAAGTTAACAATTTCAGTCTGCGTTTCTTAAAATATTTCAAATGAACTAAAATGAAGCTAGCAGTAAATAATGTATGGACAGATGTGAATGTAAAAAAACTGAAAATTAAATTTATAAAATTAATAAATTTATAAGAGAGTGAATATAAAAGAGCTCGAATATAGCAATAAAAAGTTTCTCAATCTTATTACAATTTAAGAAGAAAAAAATATTGCAATTTCAACTTAAACAAATGTGAACTAGTTTTATTTTAAAAATTTAAAAAAGTTAAAATTAAATCGAATGAGATTAAATTTTTTGCTCATCAGTTGAATGTAATGGGAAGTAAATATTCATAGTTGATTCATTTCTGAACAGCATTAAGTTTTGCACATGTTATAGTTTTTGAAATTTAAATCAAATTATCTTCCGAAAATAGAAATTGGAAATGGAATGGATTTTTTATTCAACATTGACTCTGATAAGTTTTATTGATAAAAAAGAACAGATGTGCACCTTTTGAGCTACACGAAAACAAATTTGTTTAATTTTAATTTGTTGATTTATACTTAATCCCTCCTCAATCTCCTGAAAAAAAAATTATTTTTTTTATTTTATCTGCATATGTATACAGAGCATGAGGGTTCATACTCCACGCACAAGCAGTCGATGATTTTAATCTGCTGTCCCTTTTTATATGAATGAACTTTCATTACATATATGGAGAAAAAGAAAAGTTATTATCATAGATGATGTTCATTATGCAGATCAACGGTATGTCCTGAAAATATTCTCTGCTTTTTTGTCTCACACGAGTATTAATTACTTTATTTTGAATATTCACATGTATGTACATCTCGGTCCCTTTTCTGCCATTCACGTTTCATCACTTTCAAGCTGAATGATTATAAAGCAGACATAAAATTTGTCTGTAAGTCCATTGCTAAATAAAATGAGAAAGATCTAATGATAATATGAGAATGGTGAATTTCAACAGTTGGATACCCATGTGATGTGGGGCTGATTTTAATGAGAGATTTTCTGAATATATTACATAACAAGAGAGTTTCATCTCTTAAAGATTTGAGTTGGTATATTAACAAATTTGGTAATTATTTTTGAGCTTCAATAAGAGCTTAGGACATTCATTTGAGAACAACCATCTCAAAGCTGGGTTTCTCGAAATACCCCTATCCAGCGAACCCAGAATTTTTTTTTGGGGGGGATGTGGAAATTTTTTTTTCTCCCTAGCAATTTTAAATAATTTTTTGGTTTGGGCCAATTTTTTTCGAAAAGGGGTGGAAATCTGCCCATCCATCCCCTTGGCTACGCCACTGCCCTTATCCCTACCCTACCTCAGGTTATTCATCTCTCTAAAAATACTTTGTTTCTCATTGATATTATGATGAAATTTACTAAAATCATTTTTGTGTCAATTTATATTTTTGGATCCTGACCCACCATTAACCCCGTCTCTATTTCTACCTGTAATACCCCAAAATCCCATTCCTAACAACTTTAACTCATAATTTATTTCCTGAACACATTATGCCTCATTTACTTTTTATCGTTGAAATTTTTCCATTCATCTAATGAAAAATAGTTCAAATTGGGGATTGAAATGATAATCTAATAATAGAAGATATGGAATAACATTATGTAAATATGATTTAAAATGATGCAGATAGGAAAAATATGATAGAAACTAATTTTTTTTGTTCAAATGGAACATTCACATGAATAATTTGCTTAATTACTATAAAAACTCTCGCTTCAATGGAAAAGCTTTTAATGTAATTATTTGAGTTCTAATATTTTTTGAAGGGGTTCTGTAACATATACATGCTACATATGTGAGCTTAAAAATACATTTCTGTTAGCTTTTGGATGCAGTAATTTCGGAAATGTAATAATTATAAAATGAAAAGTAATTTCTTCTTTTAAATGTTGGTTAAATTGAAATTAAATTTAGCGGAAAATTAAATTCTTTTGTTAAAGTTCGGATAAACTACTTTTGTTGTGAATCAGAAAATATTTCTACATGCCATTTAAATACCAAAATATGATGAAATAAAAAGTTAAGCCTCTTAGAAAATAAACTCCTGCGCTCGTGAAAAGAAGAATTTATTGATTATTTTATGACAAAGTTCGTAAAAATAATTGACCTAAATACAAATACCTCTTCCCCTAATGAATTAGGCTGCGAATAATTTGTCAAACAAATAAATGTTAGAAGAAAGTTTCATCAATTTCCTTTTCATTTTGATGTTATGTCTGAGACGATAAATTTAATTAATTAAAAAGTAAATGAGTTAGGCTTTGTTGGAAAATTTTCCGTGAAAATTTCTTTGAACATCTTATTCAAGAGATATTTGACTATTTTACACCAAAAAAGTCAGATTTCATTTATTCAGCATAGGACTTTAGGTCCAGGGCACCCTAAATGGAACAAAATATGGCAGATTTTAGATTGAAAAAATTATTCAGCAATGGATTTTTCAACCCCCGAATCAAGAATCATTAGAATTAATTATAAACTTCACCTTAAATGTAATTTGATTACATTTTTTTAATTCCTTCATTTTTTATTTGTTTGTAAATGCTCAAATTCAAAAAGACTGATTCACTAAAAAAGAACAAATGAAAAATCATTGATTAAGCATGACACGCTCTTCTCATCTGTCTATCGTAGCTTGAGAATAAAAAGATATATATTTAGAATAATGTAAGATAGTAGTAGATGAGATTAATAGCGAAAAGATGAAAATTGTTATAATAAAAATTAAAAATTTACTTAAAAGAAAATGCGAGAAAAAAATCATTTGAAATTTAATGGAATGGAATGAATAATATAAAATAAAAATCATAATTTAAAATATGGAAAAATTACAACCTTTTTGTTAGAAAATTTTGTAGCAACAAAGTGTCAATGATTAAGTTTTATAGGGGTTGGTTTACATTACGCTTGGAGTGAAATTTTTTACCCTCTTTTATGATTTGAGTGAACATGCTTCGCCCACGGAAAGATCAAATTAAACGAACAATAAACAAAGTATTATAAAATATAAAATCCAAACAATCATATCTCTTGTTGAAGCTCAAAGCACTTGAGTCGATAAATCAACCCCTGAAATAGATCTTCCATTTACTCCTAAAAGCGATAAATAATTCCCTTTAATTTTCTTTCTGTAAAGAATGATGAGAAAAATACGTGAAAATGTGAAGAAGAAGAAAGAAAGAAAGATAATTTGTACTGACGTGAATCCATTGTGAAATTTAAAAAAAGTGGAATTTTAATTTAATTTTTTTCGTTGTTACATATTGTTTTGAGGATGGACAGAATCAACAAATTCAAAACACTGCAAATTAAATAAAGTTGAGCTTTATTAAGAAAATTGCATGATGTTTACAAAATTGGTATCAGTTAAGGGATCGTTCACAAATAACGTCCCACAAAAATCGAATTTTTAGACACCCCTCCCCATTATCACCAATTTTCCACAAAGCAAAATTCCTTTTGTCATACAACCAAACCCTAAGACATGAACATAATAAGATAACGATTCCTTAGCTACAAGAAAATTCTGCATATTTGAATGCAAGAAAAGCTGTTGATGCTTATAATCGTCGTTACAAATGCAATAATCCCAAATTACTTCTCAACAAGTTTAATACAAAAAATTGTCTTTAATATACTTAGAAGTACAGTAGAAGATAAAATCGTCTCTTCGAGATGAGAAGACTCTCAATTACGTTAAATAAGCTTATTAAAGTCATCAAACCAATCAGTTTTCCTTCTCTTTACTATCTACTTTACTAAAAGCACACAATGGATAGAAAATTGAAAGAAAAAAGAAGAAGATAAAGAAAAGCATCAAATTAACAATAGTTGGAAGCACAAAAAAGAGATGAATAAAAGCACAGCAAAAAGGGACTCAGTGTAGAAAAGTTCCAGTACAAATATTATTCTTTCATCACTTCAAAAGGCTCAAGTCTAAATGTTGGATAAATTATTCATTTTCTTTCTGCTATCATCACCAATGTAATGTAGATGCGAATATGTATGTGCAAGTTTGTGTAAGTGAGTGAGTGAGAGCGAAGAGGATAAATTACCAACAAATATTTCTAAATTGAATCCATTTACCATCTTTATCTATCCATACGGATATCATTCTTCTTATATCCATTAATTTACCAATCATTCACTTTTCCCTTTATGTCTTTTCTTGATGATGATTTGGCAGGATGAGACAAATTGATGAATGAATGAAATAGTTTTTTGATCTTCTTATTTTTTTGTTAGAGTTTTGTTTCCCAACATTTTTCAAACTTATAATGTAGTTTATGGCTGCAGAATTTTTACAAATACACCAGTAGTAACCGGGGCGTAGTCAGAAGAGTGGGGTCTTTTGGGTCAAAACCTCTACCTTTTTGGAAAATTTCATTAATTTAGTAGGGGTCCTATTAGAAAAAAATTTAAAACCCTTTTAAAAATTTCTGGTTACGTCCTTGAGTAGCAACATATATGTGTAACAGCATACATTTTTGTAACACATTTGTTAAAATTGATAATTCTTCATCTTATAGACGATATTTTAAAAATTTCCAAAAGTTTTAATAACTTGAAAAATTTCAACATTAGCAAAACATTAGGAATATTTCATATCGCTGAAAGTTCATGATAATTCAATATCATCTTAAACTCATTTAATTCTGCTCGCTTTGCTGTAATTTTTGTGTTGGATTGCAAGTTTTTCCCTTCATAGAATAGAATATTTTGCCACATTGTAATCCTTTTTTCTCATCTCATGTTACGCTTCCATGGTAATTTCTCATTTGTGTCGCATCAACTTAAGCCCTTATCGCATCTCCTTTATCATTTGCCATAAAAGAATGTAGAAAACTAAGAGAGTAGAAAAAATGATTATTACAGACAAAAATTCAGGAAGTAAACGAAAGAGCTTAAAATTCATTTTTTTTATTTTCCCTCGTGAATCCATTATTTCATGTGCGTTTAAGATGCTGCAGAAGGGGAAAAACAGAATAATAAGAAAAATTTGTAATTCAGATCAGATGAATGAGTTAGAAACTTTTTGTCGTCTGTTTTGCAAAACGCGTGAGACTTTTGTCTATTTTTTTGGTACTTCCTTTGCTGTCTTCAGCGATGAGAAAACTTAATTTTCTTTATGCTTGTGGAAATAAAGTACAGCTGGAAGTTGTTTAGTTGAGACAATTTCCATTTTTGAAACAACAGGAAATCACAAACTGCAATCTAGCAAATGTTGAGAATAGGAAAATGAGAAAATTTTTTTTCCAGATTTCATACAAAAATCAAACCAGAAATCACTCAAGTTATTAGTAGAATTAAGCTTTTCATCTCAAATTGATAAATACACGTATCAGTGCTTTGAAATAAAAAACGACTCTTCTGCTGTTCTAAGTAAAATGTCAATGAGAATTTAAATGCTTGGCTGGACTGATCATTTGACATATAAAAATCTCTATCGCTCAAAAATATTGACATTTGAATGGTTTGATTGATACAAAGAATTTGATTGGATGTAAAAGGTTTATCTGGTATAAATTGATATCCGTTTGCAAAAAGCCTATGTTAATTGATGCTGCTGGCAACATCAATGTATAGGGGGAATTTTTAGAATTTTGTATTGATTGAAAGCAAATTGTTGAAGAGATGCATCGGAGGATTTCACCTTTATCATTTTTAAAAACAGTATTCAAGGCAAAGGAACCACCTTCGAGAGATTTTTGACTACGCCCCTGTATGATGAGATTTAAAATGATCTAATAACGGAAATAATTTATTTTTGGTATTAAAAATCATACTTTTTCGAATGAAGACAAAAAAAAATTTCTTGTCATTTTCAATTTATTTTTCTTTGACATCATCATCTTGGAGTTAACCATTTGGAAAAGCTTTTTTTCTTATTTTCGTTCTTCACTCATTAAAATCCTCTCTTATTGTGTTTATGCGTCCAAATTTTAATGTTGTACAAAGAAAAGGATAAGAGTCATTAAAGTATTATCTTTTGGGTGGTAAGGAGAGAAAACATTAAAATGGAAGTCATTTGGGATAGACTAAGAAGAGTACGCGGGTAGATTTAAACAAAAGGAACAAAATTTACTTTCAGTATCAATAAAATAAAACAACAAAGGATAAATTTATAGGTTTGGCTGGAAAAAAGATTGTTTATGATAGAAACAAATCTTTTTCACCTTTTTTCTAAGTTTATCTCGGTTACTCAATAAAAATACAATGTAGCCTTTACTTCCTTTATTACATTAAGATCATTACAACCTTATCGAACTTACTTAATCATTTAAATTGTTATTGACACATTTACCTTGACTTGATGTCAATATAAATTTCAAACTTCCAACCTCTTAGAGTTAATTGTTTTAAAATATCAGAGGTTCTTCTTTTGTTAATGGAAAAGGTTTGATTAATTTTCTGATTACAAGTTTGATTGTATGATATGAAGAAATGCTCATTAAAAGTCAGAATTTCAGTATCAAGAATTTTATTAAAAAATAATATAATAAGAAAATCATTTCTTTTATAACTCTGCTGGTCAGGTTAATTAAACTATATTTTTACCATTACGTCCTTATTTGGTTTAAGAAACACATTTTTTTGGATATTTGAATTTAATTTTTTATTCCTAAATTTAAGTATTTTTTAAAGAAAACAAATTTGTAAATATTGTTTTAACAAATTCAGAACATCAAAATCAGCTCATTGACTTACGTCAATACTTTTCAATCTTTACACACAAAATCCTTCATTATTTTTCTTTTCAAATCTCATCTTCTTTTTTTCTCATTCTTCTTTACAAAAGAAAAGAAAATCAGATAAAAAAATGAACCAAAATAGATTAGAACGATGAATGAATGGAATGAAAAGAAATAAACTTTAAACTGAAACAGGGTAAACTCTTTTAAAAATTAAATTTATTGCTCTACACATTTAATGATATTTGACAGTTAGAGAATTTTCCTTCCTCAATTTAATGTACCTCCCCAAAATAACGATGAACCTTACACGAAGTTAAAAGGAAGAAATTATGAAATAGTAATAAAAAGATTCATACAAATTTCACATAAAATATTGTTGAGAGATAAGGGGTCGTTCGCAAATTACGTCACGCAAAAAACCGACTTTTTTGAACCCCCCTTCTCCCCTTGTCACAAAATTTCCAAAGAACAAAAAAATTTGTATTTGGACTGTCACAAATCCCTTCTAAAGCATGACGTAATTTGCGAACGACTCCTAAGATGAAATAAAAGTTTAAAAGTTGAAATGACTGAAAGTCAAAGCAAGACATATTTTTTTGATGTTTTGTAGATGTAAATGATTGTATCATAGATAAATTTTGTGTTCAAATGTTTTACTTTTAAAAGTTTTAAAACAACAACAAAGTTCTCGGTTTTGAGATATATTTTTCCTAAAAAGTTTGTTAAGGCCCTTTGAAAGGAGAATCATGGTATTTTCATAAGCTTTTTGTTACAATATTGTAATAGGCATTTTTCGATTGGAAGCTGTATCTAATGAAATAATTATGTAGCTCCAAAAAAAATATGATACTTTCATTTACAAAATGGATTTGATATTACTAAATAAATATACTTTTATCAAAAATGGTTGAGACGTCATCAGATGGATATCAAAACAAATAAATGCTCTGCTATAGAATCCTGCGATGATATGTTGTTTTAATGAGAGTGAAGCTCCCATTATGAAATATTTGCTCTTTTTACACATATGTATCTGGATTGAAAGTGAACAGTAAAAACAAACAATCCTATGAAGAGCATGTTACCCTTAAGCAAATCTGAAATTAATTTATTTTTTAATTTTTGGAAAAGTTGAAATGACATGAAGTATTGTTAAAAATGGAAATATATAAAAAGATTTTAAAAAATTTATTTTTCGTCCAAATTTTTTGAAAAAATCTGACTAAATTTTACGGTCATTGCACTAAAAAAGCAGACTATATAAAAAGTGAAAAATACAACATCAAATATTTGTTTTTATCTTAAAATCTTTATCGTGTTTGATTTATTTATTTATTTTCTTTAATTGGCAACAAAAAAGGAAGAAAAATATAACATTTTTATTTTTTAAAAAACTGTAGGATATAAAAATAATTTCTGAATAAATCTAACAAAGCAAAAAGAATATTTCAGTTAATTGATGATGATAAAAAATTCAATGTGATTCACTGTAACTTTAAATAAATTGAAGGAAAAATAGTAGAAGAAATTATATAATAACGATAACGATAAAGAAAAGAGAAATATAAAAAATTAAAAAAGGAAAAATAAAGAAAAAATAATAATGAGAATTTAATGAAATATGTCTTTGAATTTCTATTACATTTTTTCAGATTGCTTCAGACGCTTCTTTATCAAAACTATATTAAAGGTGTTAAGTAAAATTTTTTATGACAATTTTGATTTTAATTTATTAATTACCAATATTTTGATTTTCTTTCCTATATTAAATTTATTCTAACAAAACTCCAAATTTATTTTATTTTCTAAATCAATGCAACAGTTTAAGGGTCGTTCACTTATTACCGTACGCAAAAAACGAATTTCCAGACCCCTTCCCCCCTAATTTTAACAGAAAAAAATGCCTTTGCTTGACCTGTTACAAAATCTCAGACCCCCTCTAAAAAGCAAACGTAATAAGTGAATGATACCATAATAAAAAGAATTTTCGAGTATATTTATTCAAAAAAGTGTCAACAACATCTCTATCATCATCATGATCAAAATTACAAGCAAAATCAACATAAAATTCTCCAATGTTAAAAGAATTTTCTGCCCATAGTTTATACTGGTTTAGGGTTAGTTCAAATTTGTAGGATGAAATGAAATTTCTCTCATCTAATATAAATTCAGTTTGTTGTTGTGGACATCAGATGCACGAGAGGAAACTAAAACTTTTTCTATGAGCTGATTCTCATAAATGGAAAAAATGTGAAATTGACATATTCATAAACAGAGCTATCAAAAATATGCATACCCAACAATACGGGTATATGTGCATGAACCAAAATATAGAAAATATTTCCGAGAACAAAAGCAGGAATATATGAAAATTTATGATGCTATCATCATATCCGCACAGGTTATGCATGTGTGAAAACAAAAAGGTGGAGTGCCAAAAAGGAAGACAAAAAAAACTTTTATTTTGTGATTACACACATGAGGTTTTTTTGAAAAAAGGGAATTTAATTTTGTGATTTTTTCTGTTTTCGTTTTCCTTTTGTTTCAAAAATTAGCATAGCCGTGTTTGATTGCATTATAATTTCAAATTTTACTCTTCATAGTGCATTTTTGGTTTCTGTAGTTTGAAGCAAAAAAAAGTTTGTACATCTGTTGACATAAATAATTTAAATAAGGATGAAGCGAGCATGTGTTCAATCAAAACTTTTGACACTTGTTGAAAATATAAATAAAAACTTTTACTGCAAATTACAGAGAGAGTACATTAATATAAATATATTTACAGCAGTTTCCAGAAAGTAATTTGTACATACGACAGAATGCTTTTATAAATTGTGAATGAGTTCCTCATATGGATATCAATGTTCTGTTAGATGTCACAAAATAAACTTTAATTAATGAGATATTCTACCTTTCGTAGCCAGTAAATTTTAGTTGCTTATCAAATGTCAAAATCTGTTTATTAGTCCCCAAACAAAAAGATCATTATTCATTGAACAAGCATGCGAAATTTAATATATAAAGTATCTACTTAAATATCCATGACATCAACATTATAACATGATGATGATGAATATTTTCTTTCCTTTTTGGAATTTCTGGGAAGGATGTTAGGCCATTATCAGACCTTTTCTACATAAAGATTTGGAAGTTATAGCTTCAAGCTAAATATGCAACTTCCAAAATGAGTTTATTTTTTTTGTGTTATAAAAAATGATTGTCAAGTGAAGCAACATTATCAATTTTAATGTAGGTCAAATATCCTGAAGATGAGTGCGGAAGGAAAAAATAAATTATGTTTGTCAACAAAACGAAGACAAGTGTAAACTACCTTGTTAAATTGGATTGATAGATTGACACAAAATTGTTTTTGTTGTCGAAGCTTTCAGCAATGTTTATAGTCATTTTTGGTCAGGTTTAGCATCAGCTCTGGTTCTGTGTCACCGTCGTACTAGAACAAATGAGAATTCACCTGAACTCAGCACTCAAAAATAGACTTACAGTTTATAGTTTGGATCCGAACCATGATGACATTTTTAAAAGCATTCGATCAAATCCCCTGAGCCCATGATTACTGCATCAGCTCAAAAAAAATTCTAAAATCATTCATGCATACTTATTCATATTACGATGGAAAATGGAATCAAAATTTTCATTGAATTTTATTAAAAACTAACTTCATTAACACAATTTATTAGTGCATGCTGCAAATAGCACCTTATTGAATCATATTTGATTAAACATAGCTCAGTAACTCAATTTAAAATCAAACTAAATTATTATTATTATTAAATAAGAGTATTTGACTTGTTGTTCTAGATTTGACATTTATTAACTCTTAATTAATTTGATAGCGAGCGCCAAGTTTTAAATTGATCATCAACAGTTCTGATTTTAAATCCCAAATCTAATTACTTGAGCTATTCGTAAATTGAAATGACTTTAAAGTTTATTAAAAATTTAACTTTATTAAAGTTAAGTTTCAATATTGAAATATCCATAAGCATGTGTTGCATTATTTTAATTAAAATTTATCTGCTACAGGAAAAAGAAGCATTAAACTTTGTTTTAGAAACTTTTTCATTGAAAGACACAGAGAAAATTTTTAATGAAAATTCTCGAAGGGGTGGAAAATATTTTCCTCGCTCGTTAAATTTATTAATAATTTATTGATAATATTGAGAGTATTTTATGTTTGGAAAAATAATCTATCTACAGTTAAGGCTATTTTACTTAAAAACTTTTTTCTCTCCTGACTGGCTTTTATGTATGTAATGTAAAACTTTTAAACATGAAATTGTTTAACCTAAAACATAACATTAGTGGTCATTATGAAACCCCCATGTGAATATACCTTTTCACATTTTTCCCAGCAGTCAGGAACGGATGTGTTGGACTAGAACAAAACATGTTTAAAAAAAATTAAGGTGAATATTACAAAAAGTAGTTGTTAATTTTACTATTATATGAAGTCTATTACTAAATATTGAGACTGAATAAAAGTTAAAAGCTCGAAGCATTTGAACTTTAAAAGGCTGTATCCAGAAAATTTTCAAGGGGGGTTTTGAAAAAAAAACAATAATATGGACGGGAAAATTTAGGGGGGATTCGGGATTTCTTTCTTAAAAACCAATAGCAAATTGAAATAAAATTCCCAAAATAGGGGTGTTGACCAACACCCTCCCCCCTGAATACGCCCATGGAACTATATATAATAAATAATAGAAAACTAAATGAAATGTAAGAATTCTTATAGAAATATAAATCCAAAGCAGATAACGTAGAAATTTTTTAATTAAATATAGTGAAAATATTTCAATTGAAAAAGTATTCACATTTAAAATTTTTCGTGGTTTGCTTGCCTTTTATACATTTTTAAAAAGTTAAAGCTTCTTCTTGTCCATTTATTGCATAACTCTCTCAACCATTCCTGTAACTAAATGGAAAAAAGTTGTGTCACACAAAATCTTTTTCTACAAAAGTTTTTTTCTCAACAGATAAAATAGAATACAAAAAGACCTTTAGAGAGTCTCAGATGTTCAATAGAAGTAAGAAGGTTATTGGAAAAATTTCAATCAATGCTTTCAAGAGTTACGAAATACAACAATTTATAACAACAATATCAAAAAAAAGGTTTGTTCAATTCTCGAGTTTTTCAATTTTTCGCCCCTAAAACACTTTCTACATCACAATTGATTCCTTGCCTCTTAAAGAGTTATTTCTTTCTCAAAAAATCTTTAAGGAAAACAAACACACATTTTTTGACATGCTTCATGTAAATACTTTATTTTTACGTTTGTTTCACATCATATGGATTTAAAATACTCACAATACATCCGACATGTATTTTTATTTATTTACAAGCATCTTGCTATTGAAAAAAATTTCCTTTTTGAATTGTGAGATATTAAAATTTGTTTGAAGCAAGAGTATTCCAAGGGTGTGGGGTTTACGTTCATACAATAAATTTTGGAACCCCTGTCTTCCTAAAAACTTTTTTGACTGTTTTTAGCACTAAATAAATTGAAATTCTTTTCAACTTTTGAGTGCATAAAATCATATCAATACAAATTTTATTTCATATTTAAAGCAAAAAGAAAAAAATAAGGAATCGTATACAGTCATTCCGAGAAGAGATTTTCAAGAATTCAATGAGCACTCAAGAAACACTAGAATTTTGAAGAAAAAGAATGAAAAAATTCTCATGTAAATTGAGAAAGAAGAAAAAAAATACAATTTGATTGCTTATGTGTAGCTACAGAAATACAACAATACACAAATCAAATTTTCTTATTTTCAATATTTCTCTACATCACAACGTAATATGCATCGTTCCGCTTTATTTTTATATCGTAAGAGGAAAAATTTCATGAAGAAAAAAAGGAGAAAAGCTCTTCTCATAATTCTTGTCAACATCGACTTGATTGTGTGTGCTTCATTTATTTACTCTTTTTCGTAGAGAGTAAAAAATATATTGAAGCTTAAGCTTCGAAAATTACTTTCTGAAGAAATAAATTTGTGGAGTCATGAATGATTTCAGATTTCGGGAAGAAGAAAAATAAAAAGAGTAAAAATTGTTGTTCCGTGACATTTTTGTTAATAGCGGAAACCTTGAAAATTATGACAATTTTGAATTAAAGCTCTAAGAATGCTTATTATTTTTCATAAAAAATTAAAGATTGTATGTCATGTAATTTTATTTTACTAAAAATTGAATAAAGAATCTCTCGAGAGTTGTCAAAATATAAAAATAATGTATATTCAAAAATTTCAAAAATAAAAAGCTAAAAACAACCTGTACCTGGAAAAATTGAATCTTCAGCTCTAGAATTTTTGCAAAATATTGAATATAATAATCTGAATGGAACGGAATGGAAGAGTATTTTACCGGTCTGTTCAGTGTCCTGCATGATTAATAAATCAAGAAATAAAACAAAATGCCATTTATAAATGAACGTCGCATTCTAAAGTATTATTTCCTTTCGTTCTTAATTTCCTGTATGTTATATGAAAAAAGAGAAAATATAAAAACTAAAAAGATACATTTAAAGACAACCAATACGACCCATGATCAGTCAAACTCTGTTGATAAGGATAAATAAGTATTTTGCTGCAAAAATTTTGCTAGTCGTCGTTATAAAATATGAAGATTTATTTTTGACGTAAGATTTATAGATATGAGGCCATCTTATGAATTTTTATAAATATCCATGGTGAGTTCAATAAGAATCTTTGTTTTAGATAAAGGCCACTTTAATCAAAATCGCCTGGTACCACAAAATTTGAATAATATAAATTTTCTTTTCAATGTCATGGCACACTTTTAGATTTTATACAAAATTTTATGGTGCCAAGCCATTTTGATTAGAGTAGGCTTTATCTTCTAAATATCACAAAATTCTTTTTTTCATCATTGCTTCTTCAAATTTATTCAGAATGTTTACAAAAATCGTCATTATATTTCAGACATCTTTTGTTAATTCCAAATAGATACGATTTAGGACAGTTAAAATAAATAAAACAAAAAAATCATGCAACAAATGACAAGGCAATGTTAAGGTAAAGTAAAGAAATTATAAACTTAATGACCCTTGAAAGGTGAAGTTCCAATATTTACGAATTCTCGAATGAATACACATGATTTTTTACGTATAATGTATATCTTGTGCCTTCATCAAGATCATTCTCAATATGAGAAAATTTTCTTCAATATTTTTTGTTTACCTACTTTTTTTGCCTCACTTTATTTAAAAGTAGGTAGAATGAAATTTACTTTTCTCAGGTGAGTTGTCACTCGAAAACCTTTTTCTTCTCTGTTATTTAAAAATCTCATGTACAAGCTGTAGAGAAGTACTTTTTGGGCTCGTTAAGTGAAGACACATGAATACCGAGAAACGTTTAAGTGTTTTGGATAGAAGTGATGGGATTTAGGTGAAAATAAATATTATTTAAAATCCTTTAAGGACGATATTAAGTGTTTTCTTTGAAAATTGACAAACATTTTTGCATACGAATTAGATGTAAATCTGCATACTTTACAAGACTCTTAGAAAAATGTAATACATGTATGGATAAAGGATATTGCACAATTTATATAGAAAAAATAAGATAGAGACACCAAAAACAACTCAATTTTATTTTCGTGTTAAATTTCCAGAGCTTGAAATGATTTTACGTGGATTTGGAGAAAAGTGAGTTTCACGAAAAATAGGTGTCGTCATGATATTCCTTTTGTTCACTAATTTTGCACTTGACTTCCTCAAAATTTGAAAATTTATTAACAACCCTTATTTTCTTGACATAATCAAAGTAAATATAGTCAGAAACTTGAGTAATGAAGCATTTTATTACCATTAATCTTTAAGTGTTTCTCCATATGCACCGCAAACTTTTACTTGTGATAAATTCCCAATGCGCCTTAAATTTTTCAAATTACCACCTGTTACAACGCTTGTTCTTCCTTCCATTTTCATGTCTCATCTTCAATTTTTTCCCCTTTTTCAGGACCCTGAGTGTAAGCAAATTGTGTATCATATTACGATATGCATGAAAATTTATGAAGCTTCTAAATAAAAATAAAACAAATTGAGGAAAGAAAAATGTGAATGCTGTTGTTTTAGACGGTTACAGAGTCAGGGGTTTGAAACATTGAAAAGTCACAAGCATTTTGTTTTTTAAAAATTAATAAAAATTTCTTATGAGCTTACCTTTCGAATATACTGAAAATTTAGTTCATCTCTGTCTTAATTCTAAAATTTCATTTTCCACACACGACAGCACAACAACAATTTTCAGCATCCATAAAATATAAACGTAATTTTCATTCCTTATTTTCAGTGATTTATCATAAACATTTGCATACGTGAACAATTTTTTACGACGAAAAATTCATGGCTGAAACTTAATGTGGCAGTTAAGTTGAGATAAATAGAGTCGAAAAGCTGAATGTAAATTATTAAGAGTGGTTTTGGTATATATTACTTAAACAGAATTATGTGTGTCGAATTCTTCGATTGATAAATATTTCTCAAAAGATATTAGATTTATGGATGCCGAGACGACATTTGTGCTTTAGGAAAAACCACACGTACGCATTCATGCACACGTTTAAAGAATTAGGATTGGTTGCAAAGAAAAAATAGCAATTAAGGAATTTGGTGTTAATATTGTTGACGTAAAATTAGGATATGAAAATGTATGGATAAAAAGTACACACATAAGGAAGGAAGAACGAAAATATTTGGTTTCTTATAAAAATTATTTCACGGATCTTGAAACTTATAAAAATTTATTTTCCTTGAACTAGGATGACCATCGACTTTTCACAGAAAATCGAGGCACGTCTCTACTTTGTTCTATAAAAAGCATGACAGACTTAAAATTTGTACAAAAATATAAATTTTAATTTTTACCTGAATTATTCGAAATTTTAAATGTTTTCAAAAATTTTATTTTTCATTATTATTATTATGATTTAAGTTATCACAAGATTCAATCTTTAGGAGTCATTCACTCATGACGTCCATGATTTAAGGGGGAAGGGGGTCTGAGATTTTGTGACACTTTAAAATTAAAGATTTTTTTGAATTTAAAATTTGTGACAAAGGGGGAGGGGTTTTTTAAAAATCCCATTTTTTGATGGACGTCATAAGTGAATGACCCCTTATCATTAATTTTTAGGAGATTATTTTTTTGGGGGGAGGAGGTGGGGGTCTGGACCCTCTTGAACCCTTCCCTGGCTACGCTTCTGAATATAAAGTTAGTTGATGATAACAAAGTTTACTAAAACTATTAAAATAGATATTATTTCAATTAATGATGGAAAAACTATCAATTTTGTGCCTTGACAAAACTTTTGCTATGTGCCTCAATTTTATTTTATTCTCATAATAAAACGAATACTCTTTACTTATTCTAAAAAATCTCCAACTCATTGCTGCTTTAGATAAACGTGAAAAATTCAGACACTGTCAGCATATCATTCTTCATTTGTAATGTACTTTACAGAGAATTTGAAAATATGCTTTTTGTATAAACTTGTCATCATTTTTACCTTTTGATCTTGATGACTTTATATTCATATATTTTGATATCTCTTGTCAAGATCGTAGCCAGAAATTTTTCTTATGAAATAATTTAGACCAGAAATTTTTCGAATTTTTTCCTTAAAAACCCTGTAAAATGAAAAAATTTTGGGCGAGGGGGGATTTGAGGGACCCTGGCTACGCACCTGTCTCTTGTTATGCCTTGAACTCTTAAAGCACTCTCCTAAAAAATTTAGGAATTATTAAAATTATAAAAAATTAAAGATAAGTATGTTAAGCTCTGAATTCAAAAGAAATTTAAAGAAAATTATATTTTAAGAACAATTGTAAATTTCAATGCATCAATTTGAATATTTATTTTGTAATTCTCATAAAAGCGATTTAAAAAGATTTTTATTGTTATCGTCATCTACATCATTCCAACACATTTTTCTAAATATATGTATATTCATGTTTGAAGACACATGCGAATATTATGTCAGCATTTTCTTTTCGAATTATCCGCCTTAATGGATCAAATTGTTATAGCTGATTTTACATAAAAATACGACGCGTATCTTTCAACATGAAAGGAAAAACATCTAGAAATGAAAATAAAGAAATCCTTTCTTATTCTTTGATTGTTTCATGATGTAAAAAATGATTTTTTTTCCTAAACAAAAGAAGCGTAATTTTTATGTACCACAAAAAAGAAAGTTAATAAGAGAGAATATAATGCGTATCATCGTTTTGTCTCATCATTTGACATGAGAGAAGTGCAAAGAGTATGGAAACGACTGAAATCATCACCACCCTACACATGTCATAACATAAAAGTCAAAGAAAGCACGAGAAAAAATAAGACAAATGAGTGCTGTGCTTTCATTACTTCTCGGAAGAGTATTTTTTTCTTTTGTACGCAGTAATGGATGACTTTTCTTCGTCTGCACGAAATTTGAAGTGAATATTGAAGATGTGTCAGGATGCTTTCAACAAGAATCAGAAAACGCCCTTGAGGCATAATTAGTAATACTTTGGTGATTGCATTTTGCTTATTTTGTGTCGAGATTTTTTTTTTCAAAATTTATTTTTGAAATCAGAATCTGAGAAGAAGGCTCCCTCGTGTTTTAATTTATTATTTTAAGCAATCTGAATCTATTTAAAATTTGGAAGAAAATCTAAGTCTTTATAAAATTCTCAAATCCAAGTACATGAGCCATCCTTGAGCTTTCGCAATTATAATAGCACCTATAAATAAAAATAAAAGGCATATCGATAAACAAATTCAGCCACTCCATAATATTTTTTTTCGCAGAGATTTCTTCATCCTTAAACAACAAAACACATTCTTTAACCCTTTTTCATTAAATTTATTTATTGCGATCCTTTATTCAAATTATTTTTTATACAAATTTTTCTTTAACTCACTTAAGCGAATAATAATAAAAGGATTGAGGGAAGAAGCGTAAGAAGGAAAAGAGACATAGATATGAAATACAATAAACATAAATCAAATGAATTGAAAAAGATTTTTTTAAGAAAAGATAAGATTAAGATAAATAAAGATTTTTATTATAATACATTTTTATGTCTGTCTAATGCTTATCATGTATATTTTATTGCACATTCTTTATGTGTGTATAGTTAATTAATGTTATAAGCATGCCATAAGGTAATACATTTGTATACAAATAATTTGAATTAAAATAAATAAAAAATTATCAACTTTAGTGACAAATGTTAAGCTACAGAAAAGCTTTTAGTTGGTTTATATTAATTTTATATGGATATATTAATTTTTTAGTTTTGGGTATTAGAAAGAAATATAGCACTAGGATAAAATAGAATTAAATTTTTCTTAAAAGCCAAAACTGAATTAAAATAAATATTAAATAGGAATTGGGTTCATTGTGGCATCTGCAAGAAAACTTGAAATATTCTGCAACATAAAATTATAATATCTGCTGCTGAATATAATTGTATAAACTGAGCAAAAAGCTCCAGCTAAAAACCTGTTGAATATGTTTTATTTAAAATAGTAATCCATAACTAGAACCGTTTTTAATATAATCCAGATATCAAATCTGTAACCTTAGGACCGTTATTCGTTTGCATTCTCACATGTTGCTGATGCTGATGATCAAAAAAGAGTGCAGGATTAACGTTTGTGTTTTTAAATTTAAAATTATTAAATGTTACATTTTGTGGTGATGAAAAGTTATCAATAGCAGGCAGGAAAATTTGTCTTGGTTTAATTTGTTGGTGATAGGCTTTCTGCTGATCATGATTTATTGTTGTTGTTGATGTCATAACCACATCAATCATTGAATTGACACCGTAGTTTTTTGATGAGCGCTGCTTCTCTAAAGCAGCCATAATATCAGGTTTTGATGAGAATTTTGTGGCCGGTGTCATTGGGTTCATGTCGGACATAAAAAATACCCCATTGAATTGTTGCGGTGGAAACATATCACGTTCTAATGAGTGTGCACGATTATTTACGTGATGATATGATTGTTGTTCCTTTTCTCGTGCATCCATTATGACATTCAGGAGATGTCGATTATTGTCATCAATTTCTTTCGGTCTATTATTGCCATTGTAAGGTATTGTATTGACAATATCTGGATGATTTTTCTGATTGTTGTCAAGTTCATACTCATTTTCATAGATAAGTGAATGAGATTCTTCATTCTTACGCTGTTCATCATGATTATGGAGTGGTTGTTGTACATTTTGTATGTAGTAATCATAATCTGATCCCTCAACATCATGCTGCGGTCCCAGTATATGAATCAACGACTTATTTGCTTTCTTTGATGGCGGCTGCGGTAATAAATTACTAGGAATTATCATACTGTCATGTTCATTTGATACTCCTGATGTCGCTAGTACATCCTCAGATCGTGACTTCATCAATGGCTTATGTACTCCATTCTCTTTGATTTCTCGTTCCGCATCATTCACGATGTTTGTTAGTTCCTCAATTACATCATCAATTGTTGTATTTGATTCATCGTAGTCATCATTCTTTATAACCATTTTATTGTTTGTTTTATACTCCATAGGCACGGGACTTGATGATTGTCCCGTTTCACTGGAACTGATACCTTCATCCTCGTTTTCTGTTGTTGATGGCTGTGATTTTTGACCATTGGCAAGTGTCTGTCGTGGAAGTGCTACAGGCTTTTCAAGTGTCGACGTTGTTGAATTACTCTTCTTCAATTGCATCAATTCTCGCTGTAAATCCGCACATTTTTCTTGTAATCGTCTTTCAATAGATGTAAAAACATTTTTCTCTTCTTGTAGCATCTCCACTTTTCTCTCGAGAATGACCATTTTGCTGCGGCATTGTTCTGAATTACGGACTTGCTTTTGAAGAACCTCAACATCAATTTTTATTGATTCCCAATGTTTAATCTCATCTAGAAGCTTTTGAAGCCATGGTGACGTTGAAGAAATAAGTCTTGACATTTGAGGTGGATCAAGTCCTGCCTGATATAATTCTGCTTGCAGGTAAAGCCGTGTCTGTATTGACTCTGAACTCTCTATAAATGTATTGATGAACTTCATTCCAGCATATTGCAATTCTCCACTTCCACCTCCACTGTTCAATATTCCAATTAAAAGACGGAATCTTACTGGTTCTGCACATCGAAGTCTTAACGTTGTCAGTGACTCAGACACTGCCTGATGTCCATAGTATGATGCCTTAGGAACATGATCTCCAAGAATATTTTGATCACATGCAGTTGTAAGTAATTGAAGGGAAAGTATTCTTGCACGTATTCCGGTATTTGTAGCTGAACAAGCTAGGGGTAGTAATCCGACTGGTGTATTGCCAAGACGTATTGAAGCATCAGTCGTGCGGGAACAACATATGCTTAAACATTGCCTGAAATTCATAGGAAAAGAAAAATAAAGTAAATTAGTAAGTATTTTCCTACACCACTCGTCCCTTTTTAATTAACATCATCATCGCATCCTATCACTTGCATGCTATGTCAACAAAAAAGTGTTGATAGTTATTTGTAAACTGAATGAGAAACTTCAATTGCATTGACGTCAATTGAGATGAGGGATAGAAAAACCCAAGTGATGATTTTTAAATTGACGTCAAGGGAATGTACTTTGGAATTTTTTAATTCTAATTTCTAATTTTTAATATTTTTTAAAATATAAAACTAGTTGTCAAAATTTATTTAAATTGCTTTTTAAATTTATTTTTTGAATTTTTAAAGACACCCTGAAGGACACGTTCTAAGTACATACACCTTTGATTTTCTATAGAAATGTAAACTGACATCATTTAACTCAAAAATCTCAGAATCAATCAAAAGATTTTCCCACAGCGTCTTTCAACATATGTGAAATTCTCCTACTGTGACATGTGATTGCAAGCGACATGACATCAAAATATGAATATGATGAAGGGATATTATGAGATGTGAAGTTCTATTATTATACTTACAAGCATGTAAGTTCATCCAACAGTGCTCTGCGCTGATATGATTGATTATTTCGCATATCCATATTTTGTGAATTTAGAGTACTACTTCCAGTAATTGTATTTTGGCTGAGTTGAATACCACGTAAGACTTCAAGCAATAAACTTACACCATCCATTGGATTTGCAACGAATTCTTGTACGAAGCTGAAAAAGTTTTGCATAGCACATCATTGTCGATATTCAAGTACAACATGAAAGTATAGAAATATTTTTAGGTTAGAAACATAATTTAAATGCATAAATTTTTAATATGGAATTTTTTAATCTAACAAGAATGTCAGAAATAATCTATAGCACTACAAGTCGGGGCGTATCCAGAAATTTTTCGTAGGAAGTGTTTTGAATTTTCTTTGTATGAACGAGAAAATTTAGAGGGGTTTTGGGATTCTTTTTTCTTAAAGCCTCTAATAAATTGAAAAATGTTCCCAAAAAAGGGGGGTTTGACCCCCAAAACACTTTCCTGAATACGCCTCTGCTAAAAGTCTAAGCTGAATTGAAATTGGAATCCATAAATCGAAAACGACTGTAACATGTGACATTGGAAATGCAATAGGAAAAACTATGACAACTTATTTGAATGAGGAAACTGCACTCAAAATTTAATCGGATGCAAATAGAAAAGTTCTCGTAACAAGCAATCATAATTTAATAGCTTTAAAAGATGAACGAGTCGAGTATAATTTCTATATTAAATATAGAGCGAGAATCAGTGAAAAATGATGGAAAGACATTACATTATAGAGAATGAAGTAAAAGATGTAGCGGTGTATGAAGCTAACAGTTATTAAATTATTGATTCAAATTTTTCAATTTTCCATAAAGAATATTAAATTATAGACACGATGGTGCACTAATGGAAAGCCAGCATTAAAAATTTATTTTTTTCTTATCTACCAGCTGTTGCGAATTGTGAGTATAATTGGTGTAGATAGGATGTATTATATGGTTCTTTAGACTTTATTGAAATAAAATTCATCAGCGGGATAAAAAAATATTAATCTTTATAAGTGAGTGCCAATTGCTAAAAATAAACTTTTTGATGTAAAAGTTTGAAATTTTTCAGAATATAAAATGTTAATTTTAAAAGATATAATTTTTTTAATTAATTTAAGAGTTTGTTTAACATTCAAATCTGTTATTGAACTTAAAAACTCTTTGAATTTTCTAAATATTTAAAACTGTACATGTACCAATGTTGCTTCGTGCAGGGTTATGTGTTGGAAAATTGAGTTCAAAATATCGCATAACAAATATTCAACAAGTTAAGTCAATCGTTTATTTATTGGTTATTTCACTTTCACATACTGATGTGATAAAATTGCATATAATAAAATATTTCCGCTGATATGCAATTGAAATTTATGTTGTATCGCATTTTGTGCATATGTCAATAAAATGTTGTCGCATATTCGATTTTATTAAAGAATTCTTCAACAAGTGATCAAAAATAGACTTTAGAAAAAATTTGTAGAATGCAAGAAGTTTAAAATGAAATTGAAATTTATTGAATTAATTTGAAATTGCACATAAATGTTTGAAAATAATTTATTGATCATACTTTATATAATTTTTTAATATACAAAAATATTGCCAAATTAGCAACATTCCATAAATATTCATACACTTTCTTTTAGCGATGTTAACATGCTTGATGTCCATTGTTCTTAATTCAAAATACTACAAAATCTATTTGTTATGGTGTCAATCATGATCCATACAATAGCAAGTCATTAAGTCAGATAATCATTGATGAATAGCCGATTATTATATGATATCCATAAAAGAGAAAGATGTGAATTTAATTTATAGAAGAAAAAATTGTTGAATAATTTGTTATGGGAAACCGTGATATCAATTATTGTACTTTTTCTGGACATTTCTGGATATTTTGAACTTAAAAAGGTAAAAAAATATTTCATTAAATAATAAAATTTTGATTCTATTGAATAATCATTTGAAATTTTTCGATTAATTTAAAATTGCCAATTTAAAAATAGTCATTATTTAAATTTGTTGCTTTCATAATTTTTAATATTATAAAGTCGGAAATCAGACAAATTAAATATTAAATGACTGCATTTTATTTAAATGATTACATTCACTCCATTAACAGCAATGTCCTCAAAATTTCTTAATTTTCATCTTATTGGAAGTAATAAATAAACAAATTTAAAATGATTTGGAGTCATTAATTTCATTTCACTCATTTTATTGCATAACTTTTATCGTCGTTTTCTTCAGTAAAAATGTTGTTTCATTTCAATTCACAGTAAAATAGTTTGTTATTCTGAAAATAATTTTTGATGAATGTTATGAAACTTACAAAGTGGAAATTTCAATACCAAATATATAAAATGAAAAGCTTTTTCACTTACAGTAGTTAAAAAATTTGACAAATTTTATCAACCTAATGGATTTTACATAATCAGTAATGAAAAGGTTGCGGTAACATAATTGTAGCATCTGTGATGACAGATTAATTTGTCATTGTTTTAAGACTGAAGGCTTGAACCATCAAAAAGGTATAAATTTTAATTTATTTCATTTTAACTGAAGCTGATGTTAAAGAAGCTTTAATAATTTTATACTTCGAAAAATCGAAATTGAAAAGCTTTTAATTTAAAATTTTATTTTAATTTAAAGTTTTAAAAATAGTTTAAAAAATTGAAAATTAAAAAATAAATTTCTTAAAAAAATAATCGTCTTTAACTCAAAATTGAATTTTTTTTCAATTGCATTCACATTCAAACAATATCGAAACAATTTGTACCATCAATACAGTTAATGATAGCAGATTATTTTCAGTTATACATGTTGCATTGATACTTTAATCGCTAGCAATTAAACATACCAGCTTTGATAATAAATCCATGCGATTACCAAATCGATTACATTAATTATCAATAAAATTGTGGTTTATTAGTATTAAATTGATGAGGTTGTTGATTATCTAGGATTTGACTTTTTCAGGCTATAAGGTAAATGTTGGGTAAATGATTTGTAAACACATTACATACCGAGTGAAATCAAAAGGATATCCACATTAATTACATTTGTATTCCAAATTCCATAGTTCTTGTCAGGTGCACAGTAAAAGAGGATATTACGGTAAAAATTTTTCAATAGGGTTTATATTTTAGAAAAAAATACTTCTGTAGCTTGCATAAAATATATGTGGAAGTAACGGTTATTTTTTTGAATGAGTCGAGGGGCCGCAACTACGTTATTTGTATACAAACAATCAGACCAAAACAATAAAGATTATTCTGTGTTTCTTTAATAATGACGGAAAGCATATCAAAAATGAAGTCTCTAACGATTCAGGAGAAGCTGGAAGTGATTGAAATGGTGGAGAATGGAAAAACAATCAAAGATGTGACAGAAGAGACAGGAATTAATCGAAATTCTCTGCATTATATATTGAAGCATCGTAACAAAATTAGAGAAGAAGTTAGCAAGAATCCAACACTATCGAAGCACAAACGGATTAAACAGACAAAAAATCCAGAACTGGAAGCTTCAATATTGAATTACATTTATGAAGCCCGCGAGAATGCTGAGAAACTTACTGGAAGTATAATCAAGTCGGTTGCACTTGAAACGTCAATTAAAATGAATATTAAAAATTTCGCAGCAAGCAATGGATGGTTGTTTAGTTTCTTTAAGAGAAATGGTCTCTCTATAAGCGATTTTAATAGCAAAGTAAGAGCTTCGGATGAGAAAATAGATGTAAGCACAGAGCCAAATAGTCAGAATACAAGCATCGAGGTAAAAGATGAAACAAAGGACATTGAGGATGAATTTGAAATAGAAGAGATTCAAGAAACAGATAACGTCGATGAAGATACAGAAAATGTCATTGAAAATGATATTGATTGGCGAAATTGGTGCAAATTTTGTGGAACTCCTGATGATCAGACTGAGACAATATATTCTCTTGATGAAAATGTGTATGATTTATTCCAAAAAATTATTAGATTTAACGTCAATTATGAGATAAGGTCGTGCCAGAAATGTAAAAGTTCTTTTGAGGAGCTACAAAAGTTTTTTTCAAGAGGAAAAATTGTTGATAGCATGTTTGCTGAGCTAGAAGAGGAAGAGATGTCATGTCCGCTCACTGAGGAAAGGATTTATGCTATCAGAGCGAAATATTTGTGGGAGGAATGTATAAGTGATGACACTGAGCATCTAAATTCACACGATGAAGAAATAGTTTATGAAGAACATTATTTGGACGACAATGATATTAAATATGAGCAAATTCCAGATTATGAGGAAATCGAGGAGTCGACAATAGACGATTGTGAAAATTTGGAGAGTACAGAAAGATGCAAAAGCTTGCAGGATGAGGAATTATTTGTTTATAACTGTCATATGTGCAGCGAGACTTTTGAGCGAATGTGCTTTTTATCGAACCATACAAGACAAATTCACAATTGCTTACCACAAGTAGCTTGTAGCTGTGGAAAATATCTTGCAACTTGGGATTCTCTTATGGCTCATAAAAGAAAGCATTCAGTTGAGCCTGCTGATTTTATTTGTGATATATGTCATGCTTGCTTTCAAACAAAAACGGGCCTTTCAATTCACATAAAGTTTAAGCACAACAAGAAGCCTA
The DNA here is from genome assembly GCA_963573255.1 of Chironomus tentans. NCBI lineage: Eukaryota > Metazoa > Arthropoda > Insecta > Diptera > Chironomidae > Chironomus > Chironomus tentans. The sequence continues at coordinate 2,396,408 of OY754302.1, read as the reverse complement.
GATCCGAATTCATTTGTAACATTTGCAATGAACAATTCAATAATTCAACGATGCTTAAAAATCACAGACGAACTCATGTAGATCTTCAAATAGAATGTCCATTTTGTACCAAGAAGCTTGCTAATAAGTATAGCTTAAAAACTCATATTTCGACAGTCCATGAAAAGCAAAAGACTATTTTATGCCATTTGTGTACAAAAGGATTCGCAAACAAGTCAAATTTAAGATCACATCTCTTATCACACACCACTGAATTAGTTGAATGTAATGTCTGTAATCAAGTATTTAAGAACAAAATTAGTCTTCAATCGCACAAGAAAATTCATAAACCAAAGGAAAAGCTCAATTTTGCTTGCAACCAATGCGAAAAAAGATTTCACAATCGAAATCATTTAGAGAGACATAGAATAAGCCATTCAAATGAAAAAAATTTCAGATGTACCTTTGATGGCTGCGACGCTGCATATAAATGGGAAAAAGATCTTAAAAATCATGAATCCGCTCATAATGGCTTCAAAAAACACCAATGTCAGTTTTGTTCACGGTACTTTATTGATACTGCAAATTTGAGAAAACATAAGCTGAAGCAGCACCAGGACGAACTAACAGAATATGAGCTAAAATATGGAAAGAGAAATTCAATGCCTTGAACACTGATCCTTTTTCAAAAAAAAATATGAAAATATAACAAAAATGCTTTAAAAATGTAGCCTTTGGGTCAGTCTAGTAGTGCAACAACATCGACAATATGAGAGAAATTCTACTTGAACAAAAAAGGATTTTCGTTCATTTTCTGTTATGCGATACATAATTCAAAAATAAAATTGGATCGAAAAGAACTTTAATATTGACTGTTTAATATTTATTTAGCATTGATAAATGTTTAATCAATTATGGACTACCATTTCATTTAATTGCGGTTTGTATTAAGCTTCATTTTAATACATATTTTTGGAAACTTTTTTTATTTTATTTAAAAAATTTCAAGCAGATTTTAAACAACAGTCTAATATCCTGTCAAAAAGAGCTGTGTTTTATCAAACAGAATCGCATGAAACGAGAGACATAATCTTCTTTTTCGATTTTAATTTCATACTAATGCTCATTTACTCTTTAGAGGTCGTTCATTTATTACGTTACGCAGAACAGCAACTTTTTACAACTTCCTTACCTCCCTTGTTTAAACAAAATTTGAACGAAAAAAAAATTCTTAAATTCAATCTGGTACAAAATCTCAGACACCCCCTCCCCCCTAAAAAGCGAACATAATAAGTGAACGATCCCTTAGTCATTGTTATTATTTTCAGCTTAAAGTCGAAAGAAAACAGCAAAGATAATAATTAAATGAGACAATTAGCAACTGAAGTTAGGCAACAGTAGAAAACATAAGAACTCTTGAAATTTTATGATTGTTGTTGCTACATTTAGCTTTTTAAACCTAGCATGTACTCTCTGTAATATATTGTGCTGTCATCTAAGGATGCAGGTAGTATAAAATAAATGAATAGGGAATAAAAGCAAAAGTTAAAAGGTTGCATTTCATTAATGTATGTATAGAGAAAAGTCGACAATGCTGTAAGTTTCATTATTCCTCAATGAGAAGATTAAAGAGCTTATAATCATTATAAGAGGGAATCCGTAGTACAGCAATAAATAATTACTTTAAGGGTTCGTTATACGCTTATAATATAGAAAAAATGGAAATTCTCCTCCATTAAATACGAAGTATTCCAAGTGATTTTGTTTAATGTTGATGAGGTCGTGCTTTAATTACATAATGCTTAGAAGTTTTTAAGGAGTTTAAAGCTTCGTATTAAATATTTCTAACTTTTTCATAAAATTTGTTTAGGGGTCATTCACTTATGACGTCCATGATTTAGGGGGGTCTGAGATTTTGTTGCACTTTATATTAAAGAAATTTTTTTGAATTAAAAATTTGTGACAAAGGGGGAGGGGTTATTTAAAAATCCTATTTTTTGATGGACGTCATAAGTGAATGACCCCTTAGGAAAGGGATAGTTGTCAAAAATAGGAATTTTTAGCATTTCTTAATATTAGAACGAACCCTCTCCCATTGAAATGGAGATAATACGAAAATGTTTAATATTTCCATTTTATCAGTATAGTCAACGACAACTTTAATCAGTAAAGAAAACTTTTGAACACATACACAGAAGAGATAATCAATAAATTATTTCAAGCTATTGGAACTCAAGTTTAGGCTGACCATCGAATTTTTATAGACATACCTCGAGTTCTGATAAAAAGAGTGACAAAATTAAGTTTGAATAAAAAATTAATTTTCAAATTTTCCAATAGACTGTCAAAAAAGTAATGAAGTTCGCATATGCACACCCTACACAAGTATTGCTTTAATTCACTAGAAAATTATGAAAACTCGTGAAGAGTTATGGGAAATAGAAGAAAAACTTTTCTTGTTAACAAACTTTTAGTAAAATATTAAATTAAACTTGACATGAAATGCGTTTGAAATTTTCTATTGTAAAGTTTGGAGTCGAGTTAAAAATTCGTAGAAGCATCTCATTGACATTCAATTACAGAATATATAAAATATTACTCAAGTACTCTTTAAACATTATATTCAATAAAACATAATAATTAAAAATGAATATAAACCAAATAATATTTGGGAAATTTGATTAAATGAAAATAAAAATAAAGCAAATTTAAAAAAATGAATTTCTTGGTAAATACCATAAGTTTCAATAAGAGATTAACCTCCAACTGATTAATTCGATAGCTCGTGAAATTTATATTCTCACACAATCGAGTTCATTATAAGCTGATAATCCATACGATTCCCAAGACACTTATAATCTTTCTAGTTAATCACCTAATACTTTTCATCATAGAAAGTGAAAAAAATATCCATTTTCGTTTAAAAGCTTGTCATAATTGAATCAATTACGAATGTAAATTGAAATGTATTATTTAAGATTTTAAAGCATAAAAAATTATGATGGAACTTGAACGAATTAAATGTTAAATGGCATGGTAAATTTTAACGGATGATACTTTACAAGCTAAAATTACTTCATTAACAACATCTACAAGCTTTTTTGATGCTTTAAGTGAAAGTAAAAATAGAAGAAAAAAAGTTTTTTTTTCATCTCTCAATTATCGAAAAAGTAAATTACTTCATTAGTAATGCTGAATGTTAGAAAGGTCAGAATGGAAACATTAACGATTAGCGAAATAATCACGTCATATTAATTTCCGGAATAAATCACCATTACGTGACTGCGTAAAATTTTGTCAAAAATAATGTGATAGAAAGTAGTTGAAGTCTGCCTTGTAAATTACATAATTACATACGAAAATTTTAATAATATTAATTTACAAAATATTAATGTATAGCAAAACAGTAAATATTTAATCATTACAATTTCCCAGGGGGAAGACAACTTGGATTAAAAGATCAAAAGATTAAAAGAAAAGATTAAAAAGATTAAAATTTCATCTTTTTATTCTTTTTAATCTTTGAATCTTTTAATCTTTCCATAGATTTTTTTTCAAAGAATACAATTTTTACTTTCTCATAGAAGTCGTGAGTTCGAATCTTATTCTGAGCAAAATTCCTTTTTTGCAATAATATGATGTTTTATGCTACTTTATGTTACTTTTTAAGGTTTTTATACTTTTCGTGTCATAAAACACTCAAAATATACAAAAATTGCCTTAAAAATATTGTTTTAAATATTTTAAGTGTCTTTTCACAAATGGCCTAGACAAACTTAAACTCCTCCTCTAGTTAAGACTTCTTCGATCTGGTTTCTTGTTTAAAATTTTACAAAAGGAAGAATGATGAGATATTATTTTAGTCGATAGATTTTTTTGCTAGAACCAGCCAAAAAACTTCCAAAAGTGACTAACGTAAAGCTTTACGTTACGTAAAAATATATACATAAAACTACATAAGAATAAGTTAGTCTATACCAGTATTAAAAGTTTTATATCCATACATTTTTAAAACAACTTTCAAAATTCTTTTGTATTAATGCAAAGAATGAAAATGCATTTTAAGTTACTTATTAATCGAACTTCTAACTAAATAAATAAACCTTTTACGGTTTTAACCATTCAGAAGTTAAAAAGATTAATTTTATCATCTACAAACAACTGTCTTTCCACAAAAGTGTCCAAATTGTATTTAAAACATAAATACTGTGAAGATATGATTCGCGAAAAAAGAAAATCAGTTTAAATATAGAAAGAACAAATGCTAAATTTGTATAATTTAGCATCTTTTTGCATAATGTTGTATAATGCAACATTAATACTAATTGAATTCTTGATTTTGAGCTTAGATAATTAGGAAATTCCCCAAAAATTCCTTACAAAATCGAAAATTTTGTTTCATTTATTGTAAATTGTCAACATTTCATCAATTCTATATCAAAATCATTAAATCTATACTCTAATTAAATCAGCTTATAAAAAGTTAGAAATGTTTCTTACAAAAGAATAAAAAGGATTAAAAAATTTTGTATGAAAAGATTAAAAGATTAAAAGAAATTGAATAAAAAGATTAAAAGAATAAAATTTTAATCTTTTTATTCCTTGGGATTAAAATTTTTAATCCAAGTTGTCTTCCCCCTGCAATTTCCATTGATAATTAAATAATCATCGCTAAAAATATTAAAATTTATGAAGCGTTTATAATTACATATTTTTAGTATTAATTAAATCTCGAATCAAATTAAACGATGCTTAATTACATTTGGAAAATTAATTATCATTATCAGTCTACTTTAACATCCAGTTCCGATCCTACATCCAGTATTTTGAATGTAATAAATGAACTTCAATAATTATTATAAAGTTGATCGAAATATCTCATAAATCAATAGATTATTCATCAGTTTTTTGAAGCTTTCTGATAAAAAATTCCAAATATTTCTGAAATCACGATTTTTGCCATTTCTTAAAGAAAATCGTAAATAGATCAACAATTTTAATTTTTTGAATAACTTCCTCTAAAATTCAACAAGCATAGCTTTAAGGTATAAAACTCAATAAATCACAGAGAAGTGCGTTTCGATTTTTTCCAACATCTCCAATTACAATTCATTCATCTTATTTCTTACAAACATTTTTTTTGTAAAATCACTATGTTGTTTCTACAGATTTTTTATAAGTAGCTATTTTGCTGGAAGTGAGTCAGCGGGGTCATTGGAACAATATGTACTATGAATATTACAGACAAGAAATAGCAAAAAAAACTCATAATAAATACTGATTTCATACAACTTACCTCTGAAATGATTGCCTCAAATCTGCCCTCAATTTCGTCAAAAGTTCCGTGATCGATCCGAATTGCTTTAACGTCATTTCGGTATCAGCTGGCGCAACTGGGCTTCTGATTTTGTTTGTTTATTTATTTTTGTATAGTTTACGATGAAGGCATAAATTTTATTTATTTTGTCCGAAAGAAATAAAAGAGAAAGAGAGAATACGAAGAAATAAGTTCAACAAATCATCAGCAGAAACAACTTTTCATTCCCAGTATTTTTTCGGAATAGAAAAATGGTTCGAGAGAATGTGAATACCTTGTGATTATTTGGTTAGACTTCTATCAGGGGTATAGATAAGAGGGAGATCCAATAAGGAAAAGGAGTATAAATAAGCATACTTTACTGAGTTAAAAGGTCATTTAGGTTTATTGAATTTTTAATTCTTTTTCTTAAGGGGAGGGGTGTTTAAAAATTCTGGACCTCCTTTAATATTGAAAAATAAAATATAAATCAAATGCTCAGACATTAAATCGCACAAAATAATCACAAGAAATTTCTCAAAATCGGAGGGAAATGAAAAAATCGATATCTACGGAAATTATACTTACTTATAGTCTGAAGTTTTGGACAACGGTAATGTACGAGATTTGTTATTGTGGCCATTTGTCGTATTTGATTTCAAATTTTTTGCATCATCAATTGTGTCGTAGATTGATTTATTGCCATTGCTGTTACTGCTATTATTGCTACTCCCAAATTTACTAAACTTCTTCAATGCTAATATATAATCCTCTGGGAAAAAGACGGGCGGTCGAAGGTTCTCCTTCTGTTGTTGATTTGGCTGACACCATGGATCATTGCTTACACTTGTGGTCGTGATTGTTGCTGTTGTCATAGTTGAATGTTGATGTTCGGCCTGTGTAGCACTTGGTGCCATCTCATAGAAACAATAAGATAACTGACTGTTGATGAAACATAGAAGAGAAAATAGGACAGAAATTGTAATAAAATGAATGAATGAATACGGAATAAACATTTTTTCCAATTAAATGACTATTAGACATAGAATATGCTACGTAGCATGTCACAGAAATTGAATTACTGTCAACATGGACACGATTTATTTTACCATTTTTGATTTATTTTTTTCTTCTTTTTCATGAGAATTAGATATTTATTTCGTACGGAATTTACAACTTTGTAGATAAAATGAATTTTAGAAATTTAATTATTGAACATTGATTTAAGGTAAATTTAGACTGACTATCTGGTTGGTTTTACCTCTATTTTTATAAATTATCCACAGTTGTTTTTAAGATGCTAAAATCTGATTTAATATCATTTTATTTCAAACAATGCTAGAATTTGCAAAAACACGAATTTTTTGTTGTACTTCTAATCTGGTATTTTAATGCAGACATTCGCAAAAATATTTTCGTAATTTACAAAAAAAGTCTTATCGTTCATTTCCATGTCTGTTTAGAAAATAACATTGCTGAGGAATTAAAAAGTCCCTCGTGCAGAAAAGAAAATAAAAAGAAAATAGGAAAGATCGTCAAATTTATTTTCAAGCAATTTGACACTTGTCAGCTAAAAAGGGGAAAAAAATCTGTTTTACCTCTTTTTAATGAAAGTAAGGAATGTGTCAATTTAATTTGATTAGTTAAATTTCACGAAAAACTTCTTTTATTAAAACTTATTCTGATAAGGGCATGATTTGGAATCAAATAAAATGAAAGGGTTAATAAAATTAATTATGAACTTTGGGATTGACTTCAGATATTTCTCATGAATTCTTCCAAATTTGTCATCGACTGTCATTTAATTTGTTTTCCATAATTCTTTGCTTACATAACCTAGTTGATATCCATCCAGGGGTGTACCCAGAAATTATTTTTAAAAGGGTTACACAATTTTCTATTTGATCTTTACCACATGGTTGTTTATTTTTTGTTAATTTTTACGACACGTCAATGACAATTAGTTAAGACATTCGAGCTAAGAAAAATCTTTTTCTCATAAATTATTTTTCAGAATAAAATTTCCATGCAAAAATGGGTCGGACCCCATTGGACCCCCCTCCTTGGTTACGCCCATATATCCATCTCTAAGGTGTCGAAAGATGTACTTTCATTAAATATTTAAATGATTTAATTATAATAATGCAAAATAAGCATGATTTTATACGCATGATAAAATCGTTACCTTCTATTCAACACCTTTGTTCATAAAAAAACCAATGCAACAAAGCAGGCAATTAAAATATAATTAATTAATTGGCTTTTAAATTTTCATATGAAAAATTTCTTGACAGCATAAAAAAGTAAATCATAAAACATTTTCATCAAATTTTTGCCCCTACCATTATTAAAAGACTCTCTTATTATTTGCTGAAAATTAATATTTTATTACAGCGAGAAATGATTTTGTTCTCCGCCCTCCAGGAAAACGTAATAAAGAAAAGAAGAAAAAAACACCAAGCCTCAACGATAATGATGCTGATAATAAAAAAGCCATGACTCATGAGTTCAACAAATAAGCGAGAATAATGCAAACAAAACACAAAAGGATCGATAATGGCGAGAGGTTTGTTGGAAAATGGTATAGAGAATTTTTAAAAGGTTTTTGTTTTCTCGTGAGAATTGCTGCTATGGACTTTTGACGTGCGATGAGTAATAAATAGACATTTATTGTGATTTTGTTAAAGGTCCATTGAAATGAGCTTCCATTGTACCCATACATAAATGTTTACAAAACTTTAAATTAATATTGGGGGTCCTCGATTTTTATTGATTTTTATGAAATATAGTAAGTGTTCAAATCAAGAATCCCTAGATTTTAACATAATTACGAAAAATCCTTAAATTTCAACTCAAAGTAAAGAAAACATTTTCAAATAAAAACTTTTTTGTTTGTAATTCGTTTTAAAAAGCAAATTTTTTACACGCTTGAATTATTTTGTACTCTCACAACTCACGCAATTATTCACAAACAAAAAAAAGTTTAATATTATAATAAAAAAATTCAATCGAGAAAACAAAAATGAAAATATAAAGAGAGAAAAATTTAAATTGAATTTTTCCACTGTTGAAAATGGTAGTGCATTAGAAATGCTGTGCATTTTTCTTCATTTCCTATGGGGTTTTCATGATAAATATTTTATGTGATTTTTCACTTGCATTATTTTCACTTTCATATTAAATTGCTGTTGTGTTGTGATTTGCACTTTATGCTTGATTACATGTATGAGAAATAACGGATGTGATTAAACAATTGGCAATTTAAAGGATAAAAATTGAAACAGCAATTAAACTTTCGATTTTTATTTGAATTGTTTTGTGTTTGGATAAATTTTGATCTGATGAAATAAAATAGTTTATCAACTTTAATTCCCAGTTTTGAACAAGTTTTGAATTTAATTATTTATGGATGAAAAGAATTCTATAACATGCAAAATTTATCGCCTAAAAATGCTGAATGTAAAGCAGATATTCTTGGAAAAGCTTCCACATTGTAGGTGTGAATAACTTAAACACCTACATCCTTGAAGTATGAAAAATTTTGGTCTAGAGTTTTCAAATTGTGAATTCTAACGAAAAATCTTTCATTTACTTTTCTTTTTTGCTTACTCATGAATTTCAAATCATTTTGAATTAATAATGTAGGAGCAAAACGAATCGGATTATTGATTTAATATCGAATGGGTAAGTTCTTAGATAGACAGAATAATAAAATACAAATTCTGGAGGAATTCGAAAAAAAAATTAGAGACACGATTGAATAATGTTATGAAAGTAATGAAATTAAACAAAATTATAAATTTTTGGTGACAAAAACCGCCTCAATGGAACATTTTCTTAGATTTTCAAGGGTTTTTAAGATTTTTTTTTAAAAAAAATTTCCTATAAAAAATTGAACCATTTTGATAAAATATAAAACCAACAAATTTTTTAAAATTCCGCAAGTTTTTAATGTTCATTAAACCTTTAATCACGAGAACCATAGTTAAATCCCATCAGAGTTTTTCTATCTGTCATCCTTTTAAAATGTTTTTAACAAAATATTAATGGAATCTGTCACACGATTGTCTCTTAATGCAAATTTCACTCAGGAGGAAAATAGAATGAAAGGTGGAAATTTTTCTCGTGAAAGCTTTTCCATTATTTAAGAGGAACTGAAGCACATATGAGTAAAATGTAAAATTTGTAGATTGAACTATAAGTTACACAGAATTCTAGTAAACACAGCTAGAATATATACACGAGAGACACAAATATGCAAAAGCATCCATTTGGCTTCCAAACTACATAAAACTTCCATTCAAGTTTGTTATGCTGCTCGGGAGATTTTTTTGTTACATTCTGTTCTATTTTCAGAATATATTCCTATTCTCAGTACTAAACACACCTGTTTGCGTCTGAAATATTTATATATTCAGTTTTAGTACATGGAAAGCGTAGGGTGAAAAAAATGAGCTTCAAGTGAATAAACTGAATTAATAAACGTAGACAAAATTCAATTTTGTGTAATTTGATTCAATTTTTTAAAAATTCTTTTTTTATTCGTAGAATCGATTTATAAATATTTTATTTTTTCCACATTATGAGTCTGGTTTTTGTTAGTCTGTAAAATCAAAAAAAGATCAACATTTTTGATAAAATATTTTAAATTTTTATCTCTAGGTTTAAAAAATCTGAAGTTTTATGCATAATAAATATACTCCAATTCAATATTATTGAAAAAAATTATAATTGAATGAAAAATTTCAAAATATGCAAATGTTAAAAGTTTTTCCTATATTCATTGAGAAAAAGTTTCTCATTTCATTGTTAAAATATTATTTTTCATTCCAAAAGGCAAGATTGACATTATAGAGATGAAATATCTTTTGTTTCCGATTCAACTTTCTTTTAAATATTGAAATAAGGATTTTTTCCCTCGATCTAAAAGTTTGATTTTGCCTGATAGCAGTAAGAGTAGAAGATTCAATGACAAAAATTTGTTTGGATAACTGTGAAATGAATAAAATTATCGTTCTAAAATCGATCTTCTATGTAGTGTGATGCTACTGGGACAATTTTGTCAGTTTTGTATGATTTACGAGCCAGAGATTTTGGTGACAGAATATTTATATTAGCTGGAGCCGGTTGCTCGGTATACCCTAAGGCAGTGGTTCTCAAACTGTGTGCCGCGGCACACTAGTATGCCGTAGAAGATGCTCAGGTGTGCCGTGAAAATATTTTAAAAATTATAATAATATGTGTTTTTTTCAGAAAATTATAGATTTTTACAAAAAAACCTGAACTAAAGCATCCTAAACTCAAAACTAGAGCTTTATTTTTAGTATTTTGGACTAGTGCTAGGATTTCATTCTAATTTAATATAATTTTGAGCATATTTACTTATTTGGTGTGCCGCGAAAAATTTCTACAGTCAAAGTGTGCCGTGGCTCAAAAAAGTTTGAGAAACACTGCCCTAGTGTATACCCTAGTGCTCCTAAGAATACCCCTAAGGGTATACCGAGCTACGAGCCCCTGCTTCTTAGTGAATTCATTGCTTTAAGATAATTTTATTCTTTGCAATAATAAAACAATAAGTTCCCCACCGTTCTAAAAAAAGTTTTTTAAATTAAATAGATTAAAAACCTTCAAGTATATTAAAATTGATGAAAATTCTCAAAAGGATCATAAAAGAAGAACAAGAAAGGTTAATAGATTTAGGAACTTATCAAGATACATTTAACAAGGAAGGTCGACAGAAAAGAAGAAAATAGAATTTAAGAACTTTCGAAAATATTTTTTTACTCTTTAAAAAGTAACTCAACCGTAAAGTGCGTGTAGATAAAAATCTTCTTATTGAATTCTGTACTTTTGAAATGTAATCAATCAAATCAATTTTAATTTCCGATTCAGTTGTCAACAATTTACCTTTTTTTATGTTGCATGTCTGTCTTTACCTTTCTTGCTGCTATAAGCATCGAGAAGTTTTTCCTTTCATTTTATTTAAATTGTGCAAATAAATACTATAACAAATGTTCTTTTACTTTCTCTCAAATTCCCTTCTTTTTCCCTTATCCAATTTCTTGTCTTTGGTAACTTCCTTTTAGAGAATTAAACACCGAAAGAAATATATCTAATGTTTTGGTATATTAAGAATTTTAATTTTATAAAATGGTTTTCACTAGATTTGTCCATCCACATGACAGTCATTTAATTGCTATCACCGTATCATCCCCGCCAAGCCTTGATAGCGGTTGCGTGGCAACTCGTGTGGATGGATAAATCAAAGCTAAACCATTGGGTCCACAACTGATAGCTCTTTAAACACTGAAAAATTATTTTGAGTGTTTTGCTCTTCAATTTATTTCTTTAAATTACAGGATGACACATCCATACACGTAGGTATCATTGAGAAAGGAAGTGTACGAAAATGTCAAAATATAAATCGAATAAAGGAATTAGAAAATGGATTTTTCGACCTCGACTGCTTTTGAAAACAGCCTTTATGAAATTTATGTGTCTTTTTCTTCAGGCCATGCTACATTTGACACAAGAAATATGACACACGCACAAAATTTTCCCCGTTTATTTTATATAGATATAAAAAGAACATTAAGTCGGCATAGATTCCATTACAGATCATAATGTAATTTAATTTCATTTGACACATTTTTTGTGTTCTGAATTACTTTGTTTTCTTTCTCGTTGTCATCGGAGAACAAGAGAAAGTAATGGCTCTTGACTGTTCACCAGAAAGTCATAACATCTTGAAGTAAATTCTTAAAATGCCAAGAATGGACATTTAGATGAAAAGTTGCTAATATAATTAATCATAATCTATTAATCATGGCTTTACTTGTCCACATCGCATTTTCCATTAATTCATTTATTTTTCCACGAATATATTTTTTGTGGCTTGATTAATGTGCTTTTATTTTCTATTTTTAAAGTGTTATGGAAAATAGCTAGGACATTTGCATTTTTGTGCATTTATGTGGAAAAATACATTTTTGTACCTAAAAAGTTACTCAACCCTCGAATCTGCATTAAAAGGAGAAGCAGATCATAATCCTGGGAAAATCATACAAATGTCATATCAATTATTTAAAATATGAAGAAAAAGAATTTTGAAGCAAAGAAAAGCTGTCAAAAATATTCTCCTGTTAATTCTCAATCAAGTCAAAAAGTCATAAAAATGGACATTTCGAGTAAAAAAATTCTTAAGTCTCTCCATCCATCAAAATTTGCTTTCATGGGAATCACAAAAGGAAGAACAAAATATTTTCTTATGTCTAGAAAAATTTCATACTCTTTTATGAAATATCATAGCAATTTTCTCCGTTTTTCCTTCTTTCCATCTAATATTCATTTAGTTCATCCATTTGCAAGAAACAGAAGAAATGAACAAAAAAGGAAATAAGAAAATTTTCACTAACTGGATAAATATTATACAATCAGCATTATTTCTTGGGCATCTCTATATGCGTATGGTACGGTATGAAAATAATATTTATGTTGGGAACGAAATCTTATGTTTGCTCTTCGATTTTTCATCAACTATATCAGTGTTTCTCAAACTATGCTCCACGATGCACTAGTGTGGTACAGCATAGCCTCAGGTGTGTCACAAACATGCACAATTTTTGACTTTTTACCCATAAATTAAATTTTAGTGTATTGCATTGCATAAGAAAAAGTTTGAGTACCAATGAACCAGATTATATGTTCTGACTGCCCAGAAAAGGCTGTTCCATTTTTAGTCTCTTCATCTCTCAGAAGCACATTTGGATTAGATTATAAATGAATGTTTTTGTTGAACATTCTGTTTTACTGTTTGTGCTAAATATGTCTTGTGTTTATATGAACATAAAATGAGACATAAATGTAGTAACCTCGAAAGCACCTGTTTGTTCCAGTTGATTTTTTACAAGAAAAAAATTAAAAACTTTTCATCACTTAAAACTGATAAAGATACATCTAACATAATATTTTGGCAACTTTAAGTATTAATTTTCGACTCGTGTCCCTTTTATCCATATCTTTTTCTTTATAATTCCACCTCCGTCTAATCATGTACGAAATAGTAAGCTAAAGATGAAAATCTGTAAGGAAAACAAGAAAGGGTATTTCTCGAACACGAAGATGCTTACTTTACATTCAATTCATAAATAAATATCTCAGTTTTCACTTTATCACAATATTCAATTTATTTTTTCTTGCCTTTTTGGTTCATACCTTTTAAGATTTTGTATCTTTTTACGTATTTGATTATGGGTGGAAATTTGGATATAATGGAAGTTTTTTTAGGCATGATTTTTAACACACATTGATATTTTTTTAAAGATAAAGCAACATTTTTATTTATAAAATTAAAAGTTCCACATTTATTGGGTATTAGTAACAAGAATTTTGCAATCCTGGCATAAATAGCATAAAAACCTCCAAAACCCTGAGTCAAATCTTTTGTAGAAAAAATAAATACGTAAACTTTTAATCGAAATAAAAATATATATATCAATAGAAAGAAGAAGGGAAGAAATATTTATGATTATGGACCTGTCGTGTTAACTTTTCATTCCTTTCTTTAGGCTCAATGTAAATGTGAAAAAGACGATGAATTTGAATAATGCAATAAATAACATCTTACTCTCGTCTTGTTTAGAAAAGTTTAGATATTTCTAATATTTTAGAAAAGAATCGTTTTTCATTGTCGTCCATCAAAAAGACAGAGAAGTTCTCAATTTTTCATTTCTTATAGTCTCCCTTGATTCATTCTTTTATGCATGAACTTTTTAGAACTGATGTAATTGTACTGAACAAATAAAAAGAAAAACGTCAAAATTCATATTCGAGCATCTTGTGGAGTCTACAAACAAGACATGATAAATTTCTTCTAGTTTTCTATTCATAAAGTTATCTGTGAGAAGAAAACTCGTGGTGACATTCTCGAATAATTTAAACTTTCTGTAAATGCTAGGTGTACACGAACAGCAGAGGGGTGAAAAATATTTTGGAGTACATACTTAATAAAATTACAGGAACTTTGCGTGGGTTTTAATAAAATTTATTACATTTTTTTCGAGTGAGATAAAATCTTACTCAACAGTCTGTTTTGTAGCACTTCCAATTAATCCATGAAACATTTTTTCAAATCTTAAACAAAAATTCTTTAATTGCAGTTTGTGACAAATAAATCCAACCCACATTTTATCTCTCAATCCTCAAGTCAATTAGATATATCCTTTTGACTGATGACTTTATTTTTATCATTTTTTGGATAACTATTTTCATGAATCAACAGACGCATCCCATTATTCCGAGTAATGATAAAAAATTATCACACACTTTGCTCTTATCTCAATCATTACATTAGTCTATCCTTCCACGTGATTCTCATTAATTCTTAAGTACTCTTCAACTATTCGCTGTTAGCATCTATCATTTTCATTACTATCAATTAATTTTCGATTATCCTCAGAGCTATAGACGAAAAGGTTCAGTTGCCTTGACTCTCCTTCATGTTTAGTGAAATTTAATTTCAGCTGAATGATATACGAGAATTCTTGTCTCTTCGTTTCATTATTGTCTTACTCACCATCATCTTTCATTTAAATTGCTCACTCACAACGAAAGAATCTGGAGATAAATTTACGCTTATGAAATTCTTGCATTGTATTCTTACCATTCATTCATCATTTTTTACTTCCAACTAATGTCGTTATGAATTAAAGATACACAACTGAAGATATCCTTATGATTTTCCTTAGTTTGTTTCACAGGACTTACGAGTATTACTACAACACTGAAGGTAGTGGAATAATTGGGGTTCGTTCACATATGATGTCTTGTCACAAAATTTTGAAACAATTTTTTTACATATCTTCTGGGCCGGTTACTTGGTATAGTAGAGTTACACTAGAGTATACCGAGCAACTGCCTCCTGGCCCCCTCTAAATGTTGAACGTCATTAGTGAACCGACCCTTTTATGATTCATCCTTCCAACAAACTTCAATTCTGAAACCAACAACAATTCCTTCAATTAATCCCTTCACACAATCATAATCACATTTTTCCCATGATACCAAATCCAATTAATCTTGACACAACAACGGTCATTTCGAGTCACAGATAGTGCAATTCCAATGCAATTTAAAATAATATAAGATCTGAGATAAGAAGTGTCACTTAGCAAAATCTATTATGACAGCACAATGTACTCTAAATGCATTCAGACGTTGTAACTGTTTTTTAATTACAAAACGACCGTGAAATTAAGTGAAGTAGACAACAATAATGAATGAAAGAGAATAAAATTAACACTTCAGATTAGTTTGTGGCGTTTTAATTTACTACAACTCTTAAAATATTCTGGGTTATTTAAAAGTAATAACCTGAACTATTTAAGAACCCTTTGTGTTTTGGTTACTAATTATAACTTGAAAATATTTTTTTTTTCTCGTTTAATTCTTTAAAATATAATTTAAACTGACTTCAAGTGATTATAGCTTTTTGTTATCAAACTCGTAGTTCCGATTCATAAATTCGTAAGTCACGTTCCCATTTTGGCTCACTCACATTCGACATTTTCAGTCACGTCTAACTCCGTGACCTCTTTTCGAATATTTATCACATCTTTTTTTTCTGCATAAAATTAGAAGCACTAAACTGACCTAGAGAAAAAAAAGTTGAGCAAGTCCACTGTACTGTGTTCAATTGTATGAAAATAAAATATGTATGAGAAAATTTTCTTCTTCTTACATCTTGAGTGATTATGAAATTGCATTGACTTTAAGTGAAGATGCGATTGCATGACTTTGTAACATACTGTGAATGAATTTACCAATGAAATCCGACTAACTGCTAAGCTGATTTCGTTCTCACCAGAATAGAAATGTAATGGGAATTGGAATTCGACTTCATGTGTAACACACTCAACAGGATGGAAAAAAAGTGCAATTGTGTCAGTGCTAATGGAGTGTGATAAGAAGTGAAAAATTTATTTTTTCTCGTTAAATTTTTGTTACTTGCTTTTCCTTCTGCAATCTTTTTACTGATACCAGATGTGAACATATTTTTTTACAAAAAGTTTTTTCCTGTTCTTCCTTTTGCTATCACTTTAAGTTCTTTTATTCGCATCAGTTTCCAGCCAGACGGGAATTGTATTAATTTTTTTCTTCAAAACTGCAGAGGGGTCGTTCACTTATAACGTTACGCAAAAAAACGAAATTTTAGACCCCCTCCCCCCTTGTTTCCAAGAAAAATTTTTTTCTTTGTTTGACCTGTTACAAAATCTCAGACCCCCCCCCTCCCCCTAAAAAGCGAACGTAATAAGTGAACGACTCCAGATCATATTTATCAATAATGGAAAAAGTTTTACTTACTTCAGTGGTGCTCAACCTGTGTGTCGTGCTCACTTTGCTCAACCACAAATAAGTAAATTTATTTTCAATCAGATTTGAAGGTTCTTTTTTAACATTTCACCTAGGACCTTAAATTGAGGTAAAATTGGGTGTGCCACGAAAAAAAAATTTGGAAAAAGGTTACCCACCACTGACTTTTTTAAACCTAAACTCAAAGTAAATCAAACTTCAAAAATTTCCTCTCACCCACTGGAGAATTCGATTTTACCATCTTTCATTCAATTTTATTTCCTTTCCTTTTTCTTCTTGGAAAGCTTTCAAGAAAGTTTTAAAGTGCAATATTTTCACTTACTTTTGCTGTTTTACTTATTCTTTGCTTTTTCAGTTATTAAACTTTTCATTTTTCTTTATAAACTTTTTTTTCTCCTTTTTTTTTGTATGAAGGATTTTTTTTTCCATTTCAGTAAACAATTTTGTGCTTGTTGAAACAGATCTTTAAGGTTTTCCTCAAGTTGCGTATCTGGTAAATTTCTTCTTTTGGTAATAAATTTAATGTGAAGTATTTTTGAGCTTGTGGGAAGAATTCGGGTCAACTTAATGTGTTGTTGGAGAGATTTTATGAGAATTTCTTTTGTGACTGTATTTAATAGTTAAACAAAGAGTTAAACAAATTTAAGATTTATAGTTTATGGTGAAGTAAAAAAGGAGTAGCAACTTAGATGTTTTTTAACTTTTAAAAAAATATTTTAAATGTGATGAAAAATGTAAATGTTAAAATATTAAATTTAAATGTAAGTAAAGTTTTTTAACATGTTTTCAGAATTTTATATGAATTTTCATTCTTTGTCCTATTGAATTGAAGCGATAGAGAAGTTTGGTGTTCAGCCACATCAACAGAAAATAAACATGTACTAAAAAATTTCAGCAATAAACTAAATGAGATGTAAAATTTAGAAAGATATGTGAACATTATGGTAATCAAATGAGTTTTATGACACTTAGACTAAAAGAGCAAAAATGAAAGAGATTTAATGGTTACAGTTAAGTAATCTTTTAGGTCGTTCATCTAAGTTTTTATTCGACAAATGTGTGTAATTTATTATTTTTAATATTAAACTTTTGTAAACATCATTAAATTTAATTTTGGGTAGTTTTAAAGTTACCATAAGACTTTAACGATTCAGACTCACTGTATGATTATCAAACTATAGTCTGTGATACACCAGTGCAGAATGAAAATGCTTTTCATGCTTCATTCAATTTTGCAAGACAATGCGGCATAGCAAGTGATTTTGACGCCAAAGAACAAAAGTTTCATAAAGATTTAACAGGTCAGGTGTCTTAAATACATTGTAAATGGGAAAAGTTTCTCTAATCATCCATAAAAGACTAATACTCGAATCAATGATACAATCGATTACTGAACAGCACTACGACATCACGTCCATAACAAGCTCATTATCGCTAATAGCAATCATTCGATATTGTAATCTTCTTCAATATTCAAATACTTAACTTTCGATTTTAACATCTTTTGACAATCAAGTACTTTACGATAATTGAAATATCAATCGACACTTTAAGTTCACTTCTGAATAAATTGCCAAAACTTGATCGCACAAAAGAAAGAATCAAATCGGTATATATAAAAAAATTTATTGAATTTGCGATTTTGAAAAGCATGAAATAATTTTAAGTACATCTTTCAATATCCATTAATGGGAAATACAAGCAGCGGCATTCGAGTTTGTGAGAATAAAAAGAAGAGATTCAATGAGAAAAAGGAAATCAATGAATATTTATTCGCAGAAGGAGAAAAAGTTTCAAAGAAACGAAATTATGAGAAATGATTTGATAAAATAAATTACTTAGAAGAAGCGGCTGAGATATATATTTTTATGATTTATATTTTTGGCTTAGACGCCATTTCAAAATTTTTTTAATTGGATTTATTTACTTATACACTTGAAAAATCTTCAAAGAATCATAAAAATTTCATCTTTTAAATTATGAAGATCATTAAACTTAATTCAATGTCTGCCTTCATCATATCAAATTATTTTGCATTAAGCTCAATATAATTTTATCGTAAAGTTATCATAAATTTAAGCAAGTTGCATATGTAGCAACTTTTTCCCAAATACGCATAAATTTCTTCATAAAAAATCAAAGTAAAATTTTCACCTTTAAAATATTCAATAATCCATACTTTCCATATTTCTGTCGTAAAATGAGAATGTAGCAAAAAACTGAAATAATCGGATTTAACTTGATTCTTCATGGATATAAAAAGACACAATTTCTCTCTCTCTCTCCTTCTCTTGGTGTATTTATAAGCTCACTCACTCATTCTATGTCATACACATAAGTAGATATGATAAAAATACACATAAATACACATTCGTTGTGCCATGACATAAAAGGATGCTCGATGGAGGTGCTCAATAATTTTCTTTTCATGTTCATCAAAATGGAAACACAAATTTTTTTCTCTCAGATGTGACAGAAATTTTATCAGAATGCTGTTATTGGAACTCAACGGTGAATTAGGATTTTATGTTATCAAGTGGCATTAGAGGCCGTTCACTTATTACGTTTACCTTTTAGTGGGGAGGGGGGGTCTAGGATTTTGTAACAGGCTGAAGAAGTTTTTTGCTTTGAAATTTGTAACAAGGGGGAAGGGGGGGGTTGTCTAAAAAATTGCTGTTCTGCGTAACATAATGAGTGAACGACCCCTTATTGACATGAGTAATCTATAACTCTTACGTTTCGAATCTGTCACATTTCCAATATTTTCAATAACACCCACAAAGTAGAAACATTCAAGCCTGTCAAAAATCTGATAAAATTCAACTTAAGGATTTCTGTCTACGATAAGAAAAGGGGAGAAAAAGAGAAAGAGTCTCAATAGAGAAATTTCTGTAGGTGAGCCATAATTGACATAAAACTTTATTTTTCTCTTGTTGAGTACGTAAGTGAGCAAGTAAAAGTGACTAAGTGAGCAAACAATATGAGAAGAACAAGAAGAACAACTTTGAATATTTGATGAAAAGAGGAATCACCCAAATCTTTCTATCACTATCTGTCTACCTGTTAAAAAATTTATTCAAAGAAACTGCACATTTAGCAATTTTGGATCATGGGAAGCAAAGAGATTAGATATCTGACTTTTTACATTATTTTTCCAGGCGAAAGAAGGTAATTGATTTTTTTGTTGTAGACAGCAGAATTACTGTGCGTCCATCTTTCACTTTTTGATTTATTCATCACATGAAATCTAACCAAAGATAAGGCAAACTTAGAGTATGAAAAGCAGGATATGAATTTTTATTGTCATACACACAAAGAATGGAGAAAAACTTACATTTTTGATATTCAATGATGCTCGGAGATGTACATATGAATGAGTAAAAAGCACACATAAAAATTTCTATCGAGGCTTATAAGGATATGAGAATGAAAAGGTATGAAACCATAAAGAACATTGGGTAAAGGTAAAAAATTTTGGTCGATAAGAATTTTAAATCTTTTTAGTTTTTTATCCAATTTGTGATTCGTTTTTAGGCTTCTTAAAGCTAACCAAAAACTTTCCTTAGAATTTGACAAAAGCTAAAAATTTAAAGAATTTTCAAGCTTCAATTCGTTTAGAAATGAACTAAACTTTGAAAGTTATTAAAGTCTCATGAGAATTAAAGTAAAATAAGAAATTCATCATTGTCTTCATTTGTCACTTACATGATGAAGATGTACATAATGATGTTGACTATATTAATGCACAAACTTGACGAAATGCCAAATGTATGATATAAAGGCATAACCATACAAATAAATGAACATGAGTTATGCATTATGCGCGACAATAAAAGGGAAGGAGATGGCAAGCTTTGTATGGCATTTGAGATGATTATGCAAGTGAATGGATGAAAAGGGACAATCAAAAACGTTCAATTTCGTAATATAACATGATAATGACACACCTGATATGTAGGATGGATATTTGCATCTCATTGAATATGCATGTTATCTACAAAACCAACACATGTCGATAACTATTACGTAAAAGTGGAAAAGTGGTCGGTTTTTTGTACTATGAAGATAAAAACAAAATTGGATATAAGGATTGTTAGAGGAACTGTCTAAACTTTAATGAATGAGAGCGCATTTATACCAAAATTTTTTTGAATTTTTTCTCTCAAAAACCCTAGAAAATTGAATAATTTTTTGATAAGGGGGGATTTGTCCCCTAATCTTCCCTCTGGCTACGAGCCTGATTATGTCTACATGATAGTAAACAATTCATATTGTGAATCCTAATTCATTCATTTTTAAATTTAATAGAGTAAATATGATACACTCACAAAAATGGAATAATAGATTTTAATCTATCTCCATCATCAAAGTCAAAAATTTCTTCACAATTTTTAATGACGGATCATAAATGATCAGCATGACTTTAATGTTATTTACAACATTTCGCAAAAACTGGGGTCATACATTTGTGATGTCTATCATAAAATGAAATTGTTATACAGTCATAAAACTTTGATGCTGGGCTATCCGTCTAGAGATTATACGTCCACAGAAAATTATAAATTAATTAAAAGCTAAAGGATTTTAATCTGAAAAGCTCAGCATAAAATTTTCATATTTATTTATATTTGGAGTGTCATACAGCTGCAGGTCTCCGTAAATGTTGGACGTCTTAAGTGAACAATCCTTAATCGTATCTTAGAGACATCAAAGAAGAAATGTGTGTGAATTGAAATTTATCAATAATCAGTTAAAATGAATGATGAGCATATGATTATTAAATCTATGTCTAAAAATCTCAAAATTGAAATTTCTCACAGTTTGCATGATTAATATTTATCTGCATAATAAAACCAACATTCATGCAGTGAACACGCTGGAGTCGGTGAGAAGAAAAAGAAAAAGAAGTATTTACTCTCAACGTTTCCGCTTTTGCACGTCACATATCTCGTGCAAGATGAAATAAATAAAATGAAAACTTTAAGGCATTTTATTATCTCCCTTAACGACCAGCTTGAGTGGTATTTTCACCGAAGGACAAATTGTCCTTTAAAGCATCAACATGTATTTTTATACACTAAATTCCAACTTCTTTTACCATTTAAACACCATAGTATGATAAACAAGCAGTGATAAAGCAATAAAAGCGAATGAGTAGGAGGATATTTTCACATTTTTATCCTTTTATGTTAACGAGACGGTCGAGAGTGTAAATTTTTTGTGGTTAAAAAAGGGAGCAAAAAGGAAAACTTTATAATTTATGTTGAGAATAAAATAATCATTTATGCGTAAATAGCGACAAATGGATCCTTAAGCTTTTAAACAGTAAATCGTTCATTTATTACGTTTGTGATAAGGGAGGAGGGAAAGTAGGTCTGATGCTCTATGTCACATCAAACAACATAGAAATGGGGAGTGGATGGGTTGTAACTTTATAGCGGTTGGCACAAAATATCAAATTATATTCAATATTATCTCAATTTTAACATGATGATAATCATTAATTCTCAATAAAAAGAAGTTTTCTTTAACAATCATTAATTTTTTGTTCATTGTGATTTAATGACAGACAGAAATAGAAACAAAATTCCTATGAAATCATATCAACGCACATAATAATTTATTTCTCTGATATCCATCGCCATTATTTTAAGTATCACAAAACAATTTGTTTCTCTTTAATGGAGTTTGTATCAATAGACACATATAACGCAACAGAAATGAAAGAGATGGTTACGTGAGTGCGAGCGATTATTGATTTCCTTAATTGGCATCGCAAACGATTTTTCAAGACTATAATGAAGTAAATTAATGTGTTAATATATTGATTGATTTGTATTTTAAAAGGCATAAAATTGTTGTTTTGGATAGTAATTTGTAGATGGATTGAAATTTCAAAATATATCGATAATTTTTTTTTACAAAAAAAACAAAGTTTCTGGTCGTTCACTTATTACGTTCGGATTTTAGGGAAGATGGGGGTCTGGGATTTTGTAACAGACTGAACTAAAAAAAACTGTTTCGTTGAAAATTTGTAACAAGGGGGGAGGGGTGGGTCAAATAAGTCGCTGTGAATGACCCATTTTCTGATGAATATACTAAACTATGACAGTTTAGTTACTCTAAGTCTTTATCGAACTTTATCTTTAGAAATGCACGTATTATATCAATAAATACAGAATTTCCTATTTCAGCACTTTACAGAAAATTAATTAAACTTTGTGTTTGACGATGTATGCTTACTAATCCCATAATGTGCTTCGTGTGAAAATTAATGACCACATTAGTTTATGTGGTTGTTCAATACGTTCTATAATTAAAAAGGAAATAATTTGGGAAAATTTTAAAATTTATTCGCGAAATTTAGTTATTTGTTGGAATATACAGGACAGTTTCATGTAAAAAATGAGCAGATTGCCACCCTACCAGCTTTGAAAATAAACAATCAAACGAAACGATGGCTAAAGAATCTCATTAAAAATCTAATTGAAATTTGTGCTTAATGAATTTTCACTTCTCAACTCATCACATTTAGACTAAATTGATCACGCTGTGTCCATGACCAATTGTAAAGCTTTTGAATTTTATCTTGTTCTACATTCTATAAATGATTCTCATTAGCAGCATTCTGAATATTGCTAATGAATTCTAAATTAAAAGAAAGAGAAAAAAAACGAAAAGCAATTTTTTAATTTCTAAAGAGAAAATTCATAGAAAAAATGAAGGTATAAGCACAAAGTCACAAATGATATCATTATGAAAATATGTTTCACTTATAGCTTTAGGTTCTTGGCTTTTTATATATGTGCTGATATTTCTAATAATGCTAAAGGTTTACGAGTCTAGGATATTTTTTCACATTCACAACGACTATCAAAACCACATACAAAGTACAATCGACATTACTCATGCCACAAATGGACATGAAAAGTGTTACATATATTATGAAAAGCATATTTTAAGCCTCCATCCCTGTCATAAACTGTAAATCTATTGATCAAATATCATAAATCAATTTTTTAATGATGTATTGCATAACAAATGTTCATTCATTCTTAAATGGTATTTTGTTAGCAAAGATATGTGGAAAGTTATATTTTTTATGAGAATATTTCCTAAGGAAATGACATTAAATTTCCTATGAGAATTTGCATAACTCAGCACTACTATATATAGCAACATTTAACTCCCTTAATAGGGATACGAAGAAATGAAACGTTTTAACATTATATGAAGCTATAAAAATGATTTAATTCAAATGTTTAGCTCTATTGGATAGATCGATATACTCTACTTCATATTTGACATTTATTCTGTAGAAGTTATACATTTATATCACGTATGTTGAAAATGTTTCAATTGCAGAAATTTAAGCTTTGAAATCAAATGCATTTATTGAATTTCATCGTGATTGTTATTTTATTCTCAGTGATTTTTTCTTCTAGTTATTGACTACTTGCATTTTCTGCTACCTCACATGATGAATTTTGTTAGTTCATTTTATGATTTATTTAATTTAATCAATGACCGAGAAAAATTAAATTGAAATTATTGTTATCTAATAAATTTTTACAACCAAAAATTCAATCTTGCTGGAAATGACTTACTTTTGAAAGTTTTCAGTGCTCAATCCTATAGTCTTCCTTGCATAGCTGAAATCAACAAGTGAAGAAAATTTATAATATTTTAAAATATAAAAAAATACTGGCCAATATTTTTTTAAGTATCAGATTTAAATTTCTTAACTCTTTAAACTGTCTAGACGTCTTACTTCGCTGCAAAAAATATGTAACAGGAGATCACAATGAAACTAGATGCTATAAAAGTTTTCCTTTGACTCAAAGAGCTTCAATATTTTTTCAAACTTATCATCCATTTAAAACAATTCTCTAAACTTTTAATGCTATGCTTTTGCATATCGCACTGTCATTAAGAACTTAATATTCTTAAAGACTGTACCATGAAGAAGCAAAGAGAGAATCTGCTCCTCTTTAAGCATCTAACAATCATAGAATAATAAAAAAGTTGTTGTGAAGTTAACAAGCAGTAAAAAGGGACTTTTCAATACACAAACTTCCAACCATAAAAAGCTGTGTCAAAGTACTCTAAAGTAAAGCATGTGGAATTTAAGCTTTATAACTACATAAGTTAAGAAAGGAAGAAGGCAACAAGTTAGGGATTTAAGACTAGAAGCTAAATTTTAACGGTATGAAATAGAGCTTCTTAAGGTGATAACTCTGGGCAATGACTGAATGAATGTTAATGTCAACAATTAGGGGTCGTTCACTTATTACGTAACGCTTTTAGGGTCTGAGATTTTGTGACAATTCAAACAAACAAAACTTTTTTCATGGAAATTTTGTGACAAAGGGGGGAGGGGAGGTCTGTAAAGTCGTTTTTTTGCGTTACGTAATAAGTGAACGGTTCCTAAGGTATCCTCTAAAATGTTCAAGCCATCATACAACGATGACAGAAACATAAAAACAATTCTTTCTATCGCCAGTAATACTTTTCTTAATAGTTCTCCACATTGATTCATGTGAGCATGAAATGGGAGGATATTTGAGGTCACAAAATGTCGAAAAGTATCACAAAAATCACTCAACAAAAAAAAACAATGAATTGGAATCAAAAAACCGATTTTGTGCAGACATTGTAACGCACAGGAACTTGTAATAAAATGTATATCATGAAAATCATTGTCAATTTGTCAATCTCAGTTTTATTTTCAGAATCCCAAATTGATGCTCTCTTTTTCATGATCGATCTTTTTCCGGAGCGCCTTTTTTCATGATGAGTAATTATTAATGCTTGAAAAGTATCTCGCAATAAAGCCAAAAATACCTCTTACAGTAAATGAAATTTTCCAGTACTTAAAACTCTGTACCATCTAGAAAATAAATTACACGCAAAAAGTTCAAAGAGGCAGAAAGGATTGAATGGAAATGAAGGAGAAAGAATAACTGAAAACTTTGAAGAGAAAAAAAAGGAAATGAGATTAAGTCGGTGGAAAAGGAGATTTTTGATGTTTAACCGATGTTGTTTAATTATTCAGGAACCGAAATGGAAGATATTAACAATAAAGATGGAAAACTTTTGACCCGAAATGAATTAAGGTGTCTTAAAGAGCTATTGGGTTTTGTCTTCTTCAGAGACTTGATGCTTACTCAATATTAGAAAGTATATGGTTTTTTTAAATAATTTATTATGAGATGTCCAATTAAGGTGGTCAACTGCTATCCAATTTTCATTAATTTAATAAAAGAAGAAAATTTCTACTTTCGCTAATTAGAAATAATTAGCAGTAAACATTGAATCCCTGGTTTCTTCAGAAAGGATGATTTTTTCGTGATGAAGTTCATTAAACGGTGTTAAAGCTTTTTGAAGGCTAGACGGATCAAGAAAATTATAATTACAATAACTTTGCTTGATGAGAAAAATTCATCTTTCTTCTATCGAGACATGCTTTAAGCATTGAACTTTTATGTAGATTATACTTTATTAATTTTTTATTAAGGTACTCGAGTTAATGACATCATCTGAAAACTTGTTCATGAAAAAAATCAATTGTTATTAATTACTTATACTTGTGAACGATACTTAGTAAGTTATTCACGCATTTTTGTTTTCAATAAGATGAAACTGTTCTCATTATAATGCATTGGAAAATCTCACGGAAAGAAAGCAAAATATTTCATCCATAAAATTCCAAAAAATATTTTCTCATCTGCAGTTTCCTCATCTCCATACCTCTGCATGAGAATAAAGACGATTATGAAACCGTACAAAAAATCTCCGAGGATTGCTGAGTGTGGAATGCTTCATAAGCACAAATCGTTAAACTCTTTTAGGTATTTGTTTTTAGTGTGTCTTCATCATACATGAAGGGTCGTTGCTAAATGATGTATGTTTTTAAAATAAACAATTTTTTGTTTATACAAATAATGTCACAGAACTTAAGATCCTATTTTTATAAATATTAGACATTAGTGCCATTGAATCTTTAGGCAATAGTCAAGCGCGTAGCCAGGGAGAGGGGATTTGGAGGACAAAACCCCCTTGTCAAAAAAAATTCTTCAATTTCCTAGGGTTTTAGAGATCCCTCAAACAATTTCTGGCTACGTCCTTGGTCAGGGGTGGATTAAATCTAAAAATTGGAAAATGTAGTTTGCTTGAAATTGACTTCTGATGACCTTTTTTAAAAACAACAAACCCCTCCCCTCTGAATACGCCCTTGTCCCTGGTAAAAGCTAATATTTGGTGTGGAACACTGAATGATGCTATTATCTCTGATCTCATATTTGAACTCACTTAAATTATATTCTCTCGTATTGACAAGCATGAATGAGAAAGTATAAAAAGATAATAATTTAATTTTCTCTGTTTCTTTAGACATACCCCAATGAAATTGCCAGCAGGGTTGAAAAAATTCTTTCATTGCTTGCATGTGCCGATTAGATCCTTGTTTCATGTCTTAACTAAAGAGAATTTCATAAAATGGGGTTTGGGTATAAAAATTGCTGAAAAATTAGTTTATATTTTTTATTTAGAAAAGTTTTCTAAATTAAGACCTAATTATAAGAGAGTAAAAATATTTTAAAATTAGATTATGCACTTGTATCCGAATCCTGCGAGTCCTTCTGAGAGTGAAATAAATGTGTATACACGATAAAGTTTGTAAATGAAAGCTCATCAATGAAATCTTCCCCATCATTTTTTTTTGTATGTTCTTTTCCCTCAATTTTTATGCGTGAAAGCACAACTTGTTACACAGTCCATCAAATACTCCCTCCCAAATTTTTCACTAATATTAGGTCGGTCTCATCATATGCCTTTGTTCTTATTTTACGTAGAAATTTTTTTCACAAATTCAAACTCGAATGAACATACAGATGAATATAATGAGAGGAAGGGAGAAAAACTAATTGGATTTCTTCCATTTTTTGTATGTTTACGTTTACTTGATTTTACCCTCTTGTACACTTTGCATCAACAAGCTTTTATGCCCAGGAAAATATTATATTTTCCCTCTCTTTGAATTAAATTTGGAACATTAGCAGGGAATTTTTTATTACTATAGAAATCATAATATTTTTTCAACAAGTAATCATGGCATTTTTTAAATTTAAAATTACAACGATAATAATAGTTTGGTATTTAAATTTCAATTTCATGAAAAAAAAATAAATTTCAATTTTCTTACATCAAGCAGATTGCACAGTGTAACAGAGATAAGTTGTTAAAAAACCAATATAAGGAAGAAGAAGTGAAAAAAGTAAACTTTTTGCTTTTGAAGAGAATTTACAAATTGGTTCTTCGCTTTCAGTTTTTCCATAAATTTTCTGTCTTACAAATTACTCCCCATAAAAAAATTGTTGAATTTTCTTTTTCCACGACCGAGAAACTTTATGGTGAGGAAATATTACACTGTTTATGCTACAATAGCTTGTTTGGTTTTTATTTTTAGCAATTTTAATATGGAAAAATTCTAAACCTGCATTTCAAATTAAGTTTTAATTTTTTCCAATCTAACATTAAATTACGTTTCATCAAAAAATGAGATTTTTATGTTGCCAATTCACATTTTGATATAATTTTTTTCTTATATGGATGCTACAGGGGCCAGTTACTTGCTACACTTTTGGATATATACTCCTCCAGAGGAAAACACAGTGGTGTAGTTGAAGGTCTACCAATAGGGTACCATATGTATACCCCAAGGTAAAACGAACAACATGCCACAGACACCTAAAAAGTTGCATCATTTATGCTTCTCAGAGTTCATTCGCTTCTCAGAGTCCATGAAAAAGTATAGTAATAAAAGTAATTATTGTCTCGAATAAAACAAATATGATTCCGGGTTAAATCAATTTTCGTTGTTTAATGAAAGCAAACAATCACAAATAATAAGTTTTCCTCTTATTTTTCAATGACTGCTTTAGTTTCAAGTTGTGCGTAATTTAAATTGGTCGTCTTACGATAAGCTTGTAATGGAAAGTTTTGATGTTTTTTTGTTCATAAAGAAAAAGTTTTTCAATTACGTTTGTTAAAGCAATCGGTTAAATGAAAAACAAAGCAAGTTTATAGACAGAGAAAATACAGAGATTTATATCAAAATTTATCATCTATTAGCGTCAAAATTCATTTTCTCGCATATTGTGTACGAAAGAAAAATTGTTTATTTATTTCAATGATTTTGCATAATCAGCTGTAATTGTTGCGCTATTGAAAAAATTTCTACGATTTTCAGTTTCCATTATAATTTATTATTGTATCGCAGCTTAGTCGTTAGCATCTTTAATATATTGATGCACACAATGTAATTTATTTTGTTGTGTTGCTAACGAATAATCAGCCTGGTTATAGATTGAAAATAATTTTCACATACTTCCTTAATTGAATTATTTTGTTCATCGAAAATAAAGCATACAAAATTAAATAGATGAATTTTTATTGAAAATCATCTTCGTCATCGATAAATATGAAGCGGCTGTTATTTTTACTATAACTCCATTTACGTTTTCTTTTTGATTTTCAATTTTCTCGAAGCTTACAATGTGTTCGACGGAAAGAAATATCGATCACTATAACTAACTTTATAATTGGAAAATAATTCCAGATATTGATATTTTGCAATTTTTTGTGAATCATTCGAAAGAGAAACATCAAAAAGTTTATTGAAAAATTAAAATGAATTTCTCCAACAATTTGTATGTGCTGAAAGCGTGATGCAGTTTATTGCACATCATTTTAAAGGTTTTGAAAATTCTTCAGATTTTATTTTTTTCGTTCAACCGCGTTAATTTGATGGGAGGGGGTTGTTTCGTTATTATGTTACGTAATAAGTGAAAAAGCCCATATGATGATTAAAATGGTTCCGTTTAAATCATAAGGGGCCATTCACTTATTACGTAATGCAAAAAAACAACTTTTCAGATCCCTCCTCCCCCTTTTGTCACAAAATTTCCTTTGTTTGAATTATCACAATATCTCAGAACCCCCCGCCACCATCCCTCCCTAAAAGCGTAACGGCCCCTAGTCTGATAGAATCAAAATAATAATTTTATCTTAGAAGTACTGCAATAGCTATAAATTGATGTTAATCAGGAGGAATACCAAGCTCATATATTCTCGATGATGCGAACATTTATGGTTTTATAGCAGAACATTGTTTATTCTTGCATGCCTAAGGGGTCATTCACTTATGACGTCCATCAAAAAATGGGATTTTTAGAACCCCCCTTGTCACAAAATTTTAATTCAAAAAATTTCTTTAATTTAAAGTGTCACAAAATCTCAGACCCCCCTCTCCCCTAAATCATGGACGTCATAAGTGAATAACCCCTAAACAAATACGAATATATGTTTACTAGCAATTATGCTCTCATTCAATCATTGATTTATGGATTCATTCTGCTCAGTAGCTTTCATAATTTTATTATAGAAAATACTTTTTATATTATCCAGATTTTGATAGTAATGATATTGTGCATGTTTAGTTTCATTTTGTAGGGGAACAGCACTGAGTTATGCTTAGTCTAAATTTTTTTAATTTCCAAGTAAAGCTCTTGTTACTAGGAAAATTCTAAGCGTAATAGCTTTTATTGTCAAAACACTTCTTTACCACAATGTTTAAGAAAGAAAATTGTTTTTGGTATAATACATTTAAAAGTATTTTTATAAAATTTAATATTGAATACATTTGGCTGATGTTGACAAAAAATAATGAAAAGAAAAAAGAATTCGTAGAAAATTAATTATTTCAATTTCAGCTCTGTAACGTAATAAATGAATAGCTTTTTATTACTAGGAGTGCATTCAGAATAAAAAGTGGCTTGCTATGTTTTTATATTTTTAAAACTCATCAATTTCCTTATCAACTGTATTTTACATGCATTATGAAACTTTTTATTATGTGTTGTCAGCTGTCAATAACTTTATATTCACTGTTAAATGATGATTATGGTTCTTCAATATTTAATACCACAAAATCACAATAAGCTTTTCAAATGGTTGATCATTGAATTTTTTGTTCAATATTCATTCACGATTTTTTTGATTATATGTCATCTACGGAAATTATTCAAACATGTTTTCATTATTATCATGAAATTAACATGCATTCAGTTTTTGTTTAAAATTTTTTTAAAGTATCTTAAATTATACCCAATATTCAATACTAAAATTATTTATGACTTCATTATCAGAAAAAATGTTGATGACCACATTAATCTATGAAAAGCTAATAATCCTCGTTATATGCCTTTAACACATGAAAAAAATTAAATAAATTTCAAAAAGGCATTGTGCGTGGGAGCAAGAAATGTAATTTTCTCCGCAGCGTAATGCTTTACACGATATCAAAAATCAACATATGTAATTATGCTTTCTGTTGTACTTAAAGATAAACAATGTTTGGATGAATACAATAATTGTGCTTGTAGGTATGTTCTCCAAATTTTGTCTGGTACAAAGCATGTCCATTATACAGATAATATTAATATTCATAAAAGCTTCACAAAAATTAACAAATGGAACAAAACATCTATGCTTAACTTAATCGAGCAGAAAACAAGCTCTAAGCAGCAGAAAAATTCCAAAGGAAAAAAAGTTAAAACTCATTTCATTATAAATGGATTGAAATGTTCCCCAGTATATCCTAAATAAATTCAATGCTGTGAATGGAATTTTAAAAAGCCCCTCCAACACCAATCAATTATCAATTCCAACAGCTTCGACTAAATTGAAAGTCACTTATCGTAGCTTATCGTCATTATGCGAGTGAAATAAAATAAAACATCGCATTTTCAAATTTATAACCCTCTAAAGAAAATACATGCACGAATACTTAATAAATTGAATGCTCATAGCATTAGAAGACAGATAGGAAAAATCGTGAAATTGATAATACCATAGCACACTCGCGATATTCTTTGAAACTCATTGATCATTCAGGGAATGTGAAATAACATACTTTAAAAAATACTTCACTTTATCTTAAATTATCATCATTGATATCAGCATCTATGAGAGCTGTTTACCGTTTTTAACGTTCATAAAAAACATCATTTATCACACAAGTCTTAAACTTTATTTAAAATTCACTGAGAATTCATGTTGTAGAGTTTTCAAGTGTCGGTAGAAAAAGCTTGAAATTTTGTGGCTTACTTTAGTATCCAATTGATTATTGTTGTCAAAATGTTACGGAATCCTTTTATTACATCGCATATAAAACAAATAGTAGATTACTATACAAAAAAAAAGTAAGTATCATGTTTATTACGTCCCAAGATGCACAACAAGAATTGCAACCAAAAAAAATAAAAATTTATCTTTATGTGAAACTTTTATTAAGAAAAATGTGAATCCGACGAAACTTTCCTCAGAGCAATCATTCTATTTCGGTTAGTACTTCTTGGCTAGAGTCACTGTCAGACGTGAAATATATTCTCTACCTTCACAACCAGTGAAAGCATAAGACGTTTCGAGAATAGAAAACAAAACGAAGATGCAAGAGGCCATGGTCAGAGAAAATGAAAATAGTTATGAAAATTTAGCAATAATGATAATGAATGAGTGAAATGTAGCGGTATGTGGACATAGTCATAATAAATTACTGTAAGATGTATAATATGCCAATAATAGCAACATCAAAAGTTCAAGGTGTAAAAGATCAATTGTGAAATTTGCTTATTAGCGATTCGTTGCGTGAAACATGATATTTATTAGCAGAGTTGATTTCCTCATTAAATTATGTAGAAGGCAATAGAATTATACTTGATGAGATGAGTATTTAGCTCTTGTTAATTAACTGGTGCAATGATTTTCATGACATAGATTTTTATATTTAATTTGCCATTACTTAATTGAATTTTTTTTAGTTCCAGTTAAGACTTCTTATTTTATTATTTGTTACATTAGTCATTCTCATCGTTCATCAATTAACCTGCGGAAGTAAGAGAAATTCATGAAATTTATCATATGATGGGGTCAACGATAGCAAGAATTTAAAATGAAAAAAATCTACAAACATTTTCCATTCAAAGTATTAAAGCTATGCTAATTATTGTGATTTCTCCCATGAGATTTACTTTTCTCTCTTTTCCTTCATTCTTGATTTCATCGTGCGATAATATTTTGAGACACCGTAATTTTAAAATTTAAATGATGATTTTTTTTCGATTTCAATACATATATGAGAAATTATCATTTATTCATCGGGAATTTGTGTATGGATGAATGTTTAATCATAATAATGAGAAAATCATGCGAAAATAAAAATTAACAATTTTACGAGTTCCTCTGTTGTTGCATATTTTCTCATGCAGCGATGATTGAAATTTATTTCAATTACGATTTTTTAATTGCTATTTAATCACTTGCGTGGATTCAAAATTTGATTTTCATAATTTTTTTATTTGGTTGAATGAATACACAAAGAAAATCTGTTGCTTGTCAGTAATCTTGTGACAAAATTGATTCAATGAAATTTTATCGAAACACATTTGTCGTCCAAAATAACGAGCTGCTTCAACAGATTACTTAGAAGCTCTCTTATTTGAATCCCCATTGGACACTCGACTCGACTCATAAACTATCATCTAAAATCACTTAGGAACTTCAATACAGAATGATCATTTTCTATAACTTTCAAAAAGGTCATTCAATCATTAAGAAAATTGTTCATCATCATTTTTACTTACAGCATCAAGTCAAATGTATTGAGAAATCGAATTCGTTGTCACAGTGAGTTATGTCTGATAATATGTTTGTCATCAGTGTCTCATTTGAACTGCAAATGAATGCAATTTGTCACAGAAAGTAATGATGAAGTCGAAATAAATTTAAGGAACACCCAACCAATCTGAGAGTCATCATCATTAGAAGTCTGATGCCCCTAAAATGACTTAGTGATAAAATAGAATTGATGCTATCTGAATGATTTTCATGATTAAAGTGAAACAATTTTCTTACAATAAAGTTTGATGATGCCTTAAAAAATTTAATAAGTTATGCTGTCTAATAAAAGCTTTTTAGGTCTCTCAATTCTAAAATTAATGGTTTAAGCTCAAAAATTGAAACTAAAAACTTTTACATCAAAAATTCCATTTAATTAAGTTAAATAATTTCATACTAAATCCGAAAAAATACCAAAACCTAATTGAAGTTAATTAAAACATTTTTGAACTTTAATTATAGTAATTTAAGGGCTTTAAGCATTTTTTCGAACAAAAATCAGTCAGGAATTTCCCACAAGCCACAACTTTATTTTCTTTCGTAATGCTTTTTTTGACTTGTAACTTCATCATTCGAGCATTTTTCTTTGCTAGTCTGATAATCATCTTTGGACTGTCCACAACATTTTCTTTCATATACGTTCGTCACGCTTGATATGTAGAATGATGAAATTATACTGCAATTTACATTCATTACTGGTAGTGAGAAAAGTGATTTTTTTCTTCTCAGCATGGAATTGAAGAAGAATATTCATAAAAGAATTTATTGCTTTTTTCGTTACTTAAAAGAATGTAAATCTTTTCAACTTCTTCATAATATTTTTTTAAATTAAAAAAGTGAAAAAGAACAGAAAACAAACAAACACACACACAACTATGTAAAATATAAAAGTTCAAGAGACGATTAAGGTACTATTGTATTAAAAAGAATAATCAGTATGGTAATAGACACTCAACTGCGTAATAACAACAAACGAAATGGAAAATATGTGAGACTTTTTAGATAATTTTATTTCTTGTATTCTAGATTCTTTTAGATTTTATTGTTTCTGTTTTTGCTCATTTTTTCTATTTTATGCATAAAGGGTCATAAAGTTTAAATTATATTTTACAACATTATTTAGAAGAATTAATGACTATGATTCCAAACTAGAAAATATTAAAAATTATTTTATAATTATTTTTATGCTATAATATCCTTACTGGAATAGGCGTATCCAGTAATAGGTCTGGAGCCCTTCCAAAAAATGTTGAATTTGGCCCTCCTGGGTACGCCCCTGCTTACTGGATATACACAAAGAGTGCCAAATCTTCCTAAAGCTCTCCTTAGCCCTGACTATGCTTCTTTCGATCACAACACAGTCTCCCTGACCATACTCTTTGGATGTTAAGGTTCGATACATCGGAAAATTGAGATTTCAATTAAATATTATATAAAAGATCGCGGTATACACTTAAAAGCTAGCCGCTTTATTGCAATATAAAAACTAAGAAGCTGTCAGAATTGAAAAATATAAAAATTCCAACTTCAGAAATTTTTAATTTATTCGAAAATTACACACAAAATAATATTTAATAAGAGAATAATAATTACGAAGAGATTAAGCAAAAAAAAACACAAAAAGTAAAAGTCAATGGCCGCACATCTTGAAATCATTATCATGGTTTGTGAAGTGTGAAATAAACAGCAATAAAAAGTTTAAAAAACTTTTCATAAAATGAACAAAAAGAATAGATTTGATAATAGAAAAAATAAGCATTCGCATGAATGCAATAATATTTCAGTCATATTCAATGAATAATTTTTATTAACGTTTTGAATACAGATTAAATTCATTGTGAAGTTCAAAGCTTTATTTAAGGTTGATAACTTCAACGCTCATTGTTTTGAGTGGATTATGGAATTACAATAATTACCATATTTAAAAAAAGTTTAAAAAAACACCCAAGAATACACTTTTTAATTACATACCAAATTGGATTAAAAAATTTATTTTCCTAATGATTCCAATAAACTCTCATTGCAAATCATATTCTTTTTCATGTGTCAAAATAAATAACAAAAATTCAGCCTCTTCTAACAATCGAGTACTCAAACATTAATTTCTTTTATAAATTTTGACAGCACTCAATAAACTTTTACAATTGAAGCACCTCCTACTATGATTATGATTATGAAGAAGAAATTTTTTATAATATTTTATCGTCTTCTTCTTTGCTAGAGCTGGCTAGAGCAAGTGTTTTTTGAAAAATATTAGCAAATGCTTTAAAAATATTTTTGAAATATTTAGCTTTTTTTGAGTAATAAATTTGTGAGCTTTATTATATTGGCATGTTGAGTAATATTTATGCTCTGATACACTGTTGCTTCATATATAAAAAGGACAAGTGCACGATACTAATTTTAAAAAAGAATACAATTTTTTCCAATTTCCGATTATTCTTGTTTCATTTGGGGTCATTCACTTATGACGTTCAACATCCACCTTATGGCACCTTCATCCACAAATAATTCTTTTCTATGAAAATTTTGTGACAAGAGGGGAAGGGGTTCTAAAAATCCCATTTTTTGATGGACGTCATAATTACCCCTTTACGAAACTTTAGCATTTTCCTAAAACTTTTAACCTCTTCTTTTATTCTTAACATAAAAACGTGCAATATTTTGACTTCTTTTTATAGACGTCTGAAGGTCAAAAACCAACAGAATGTCAATACATGCTATATTTAATGACAAGTTTGCAAGAAGGAAAAATTTACAGGAAAGAACAGCTCAGCGTGATAAGTAGCTTATGGACTTAGCAGCTTAAGCTCATAATTGTGATAAATTCAAGTGCTTCTGTACACGTTTGTCTTTAAACAAGAATAGCAAGACAAGAATATCAAGTTTGACAATTTAAAGGAGTTCTTTGATGGAAAATTTACTCTTAATTTGCACTGATTAAGTATTATTTATCAGTACGTTGATTTTTAGGGAAACCCAAATTTAATCAAAATATAAACACAAATCTTCTCCATGACTTTAAATGCTTGTCATATCCTCATCAAGAAAAAACTTTTTTTTTTGCATCAAAATTAATAAATTCACCATGTAAGAGTATCTTACAGTAAAATTACGTCTAAAGATAACAATCGAGTGATAAAGTAAGCAGCTTTATTATTTATGACCTTATATACCCATGAGCATCTTTTTCCATCTCCACCTGACTCAACAACCAATGTAGATAAGAATTCATCTCAAATTATTCATCAAAAGAACTTTTTGGAGCAGAGAAAAATATCTTATTCAGCTTATTATGACTTCATTTTAGCTGTTACCTTTTTCCATTCGCACTCCGCATACCACCCGACGTCAGCCACTTGAAGGTGCGATAGCAATGAAAATATTTATTATATCGACCGTGGAATTTCTTTTGTGTCTATTACACCTTAAAGAGTGCTTCAAATTCTCGTCACTCTTTTGCTTTTCACTGTTTAGAGTGTTGGAATCACAAAATTGTAAACAATTGAGGAAGAAAATAACAACAGATTATTACGCGTCTCAATTTCTTATATTGTTGTTTCTGTTTTGTTATTTTAAATGATTACAAAAATATTTGTAATTCAAGTTGCTAAACAATTAAA
Source organism: Chironomus tentans (assembly GCA_963573255.1). Taxonomy (NCBI): domain Eukaryota; kingdom Metazoa; phylum Arthropoda; class Insecta; order Diptera; family Chironomidae; genus Chironomus; species Chironomus tentans. Next base: position 2,359,403 of record OY754302.1, on the reverse strand, counting down.
TAATTTACTTTCAATTGCGTGGCATTGCAGAAAGGTTTTTGTGGGAAATTAATTGCATCTTATACAGAGTGTTAATTGATATAGTTCTTGGAAATAATTATTAAATCTCTAAGTAGAGTGTCAAAATAGAGAAATAATAATTTTTACTTTAGGGGTCATTCACTTATGGCGTCCATCAAATAATGGAATTTTTTGACCCCCCTCCCCCCATTGTCCAAAAATTTTCATACCAAAAAAATTCTTTTTGTATGAAGATGTCTCAAAATCTCCCCTAAATGTTGGACGTCATAAGTGAATGAACCCTTAATACATTTCTGAAGAATTTCAATCTTTGCTCTCGTTACATTAAAATAAAATTAATTTTCCTTCATTTTGAAACTTCAGCTCGATAAGCCTAATCTTCTTTTATCAGTTTTCTCTCATTTTCGGTGCGTACATCAAAAGAGCTTACAGTACTTTTTTCATTATTTCCTTATTTTCATCTCATTGATCATTAAAGAAGGAATTACTTTTGATTTTTGATCAATATTTATCTCAGCGCTCCATTAAATATTTATTTTCGATGTTAAAGCTTTTATTAAATTTGCATAATGCTGTTAAATGAGTATCTGATTTGATTTTTGAATTAAATGTACAAGCTTACAAAAATAGAATTTTCTGGCAATAATTTTATTTCTTGAACATTACTTGATTCGGATACAATTTATTTTAACAATAATTATATTTATTTGGTATATAAAAAGCAATAATAGATTTTCAATATTTATTGAAAAGATGCCCTGCTGTGTATACTCCCACATATGTAAGAGATACTAAATCTGCAAGTTTACTGAACAAATGTTTGTGAATGCTTGCATAAAGGATAAGAAAATTTATATAGAGAGTTTAAGAAGTTTAGGTAATTTTTAATGCCGATAAAAAATTATGCTTGTTTTGAACGCCAAAAAGATATAAATAAAAACACACAGTGCTTCTTGAAAGACAATTCATTAAATATGTTTCTTTATTTTCACTCAATTAATATTAAATTAAGGTATGAAAATGGACGAGGAAAGTCAAAAGGTGAAGAAAAATTCATTAACACCCACTCACTTATCACTAAACTGCCTATTCATAAAAACAAATGCTATATAATATACCTAAAAACGATGATAATGGTGTATTTTATCTCATAACAAATGACTCCCTCATTTCTCTACTTTAGATCTTCCCTAATCCATATAAGACATGAAAATGGTGTAAGCTGAATGTTGAACGTAGAAGTAAAGGAAATCTTATTCTGTCATATCAAAAGAAAAGCACCAACAATATTGCAAGGACTAGTACGTGTAAAGAAGAGCAAGCATGAAATGTCGATAATGTTATTTTGTCATTACTCAAAACTTCCATTTCGACGACATATGATGGGAGGTGTAAATACAGATCAGAAATAGTACAAACATGAGCAATCATCTAGACTCTTATAAGAAAAGTTACTGAACAGGAAATATTAAGATAAGTTTGCAATAAAGCTTCTTGCTATGTCTAGAGAATTATTCAAGACTTTATTCCTGAAAGCTCCAAAATCTTCCAGATAGAAAATTCCTGAAATTCGTTCAAAGTCAATAAATCCAACATACCATAAATTACAATACAAGCTGAATAATGAAAAAGTAAGGAAAAAAGTTTCTAAGCTTTTGATTCTATTTCGTGCTATGAGTGCCTTAGTAATTCTTTCCTTCTTTCTCCTTCCCTATAGTGAAGCTTTTGCATGTGAAAATCTTCCCTTCATAAAGTATTTGTATACAAAACAATAGAATATTAAGAAGAGAAAAGACTTCGTGGCAGGAAAATATATAAAATGATACAAGAGTAAAGGAAACAACGAAAGTTTTCCTCAGGCAAACAGTTTAGCCCCTTTTTTCTCTCTAACTGCTTTACCAAAAAAAACAATATAATCAAGTTGTAACTTTTCAATAAAAGCTTCAAGCACGTTCCAACGTGAAAAACGAATATGAAAAAAATAAAAATAAATATAGCAAGAAGACACACGAAAGAGCCAATTTTTATGATGTTTGGATGTAACGCATGATGAGAAAACAAGTTGAAATGTTAGTTGTAATCTAAAGAACACGAAGACTTAAAGTACAAAATCATATTTACTACATTAAACAAGGTGTGTCTGAAGATTCAAAAATAATAAATTTTTATAAGATTAAACTACAAATAATGCTCAACTAAAGGACAAACTTTGATGCTACCCTTTGAAATGAGACAAAACGAATCAAATTTGTGCCTCATAGAACATTTTCACAGAAAATTTCAAGACAAATATATTCACGAAAAGTGAATAAAAAGAAAGGATGATTGAGATAAAATATATAGCACAGCAACCCAATCGATTGTTGTTCATTGAATTATGGAAATTTTCTATTTATTTATTATTACGAAAAATCGAGAAAAAGTGAATTCTTTTGTATATATAAAATATAAGACATGAAACGAACATCGATGCGCATCGTTAATCGTTTTAACAATTCATTTCGTTAATTTTCTATGAATACAGAAATAAAATCTCTTTTGTATGAAAGGAATAATAAAAATTTAATTAGATCTTGTTCGCAATTGAATTTTTATTCTTGTCTGTGCTCTGATTTTTCTTCAATGATTTCATTTCTCTTTTAAGATATGCTTAGGTATTTCAATTTGTCTTGCCTTGCATACAATTTCATTTCATCTTTAATTTCTTTTGGTTATGCATGACTTTCATTATAAAAATAAACAAGCATTTGAAGATAACTGATGGAATCTTGGAATACTTATGTTTATTAAATTATAGCTTGGTTCAACTTTTTAAAATAAAAAAAAATTTATTTATCATCAAATAATTCGAATTTACCTTTTCTACTCTAAGAAATTGCAAATCGAATATAATATAGGGTTTGCTTAAGGCAAAAAGGCACTTCGATCCCAATTATCGAATTAACCTGAACCCAATTAAAAATTTTCATTCAGAATATTGATCGAATGCATAACAAAAGAAGAAGCAATTTATTCAAGAAGAAAAAGAAAAGCAATTTATTTCAAAAAAACCGTTAGAAATTAATCACCGTAATTAGTGTCATTGTCTTTCTCTGCAAATTTCGATCGTTAGTCTTTTTGAAATGAGCTTTTGCTGAAATTAAAGATAACAGCAGTTTTACTAAGATGATCAATGCGCTTAAGCAAGATTATAGATGTAATTAGATATTCTTTTCAGGGATCGTTCAATTATCATGTTCTAGTGTTCAAAAAAAATTCTAAGTTGCAAAGTTTGGAAGGAGGTTGAAAAAATTCTCACCCATCCCTTCCCTGCCAAGCCACTGGCTTGATGTACAACTTTTTTCATTAGTGATAGCTTTTGTGTTGCTTGAAGTCAGACTCGTGTTTATGAAAATTATATTTTTAGAAGTTTTCTTTAGTTTTGCATATTTAAGTTCCGGTAAATTTTCACAAAAACTTATTCGTTGAATATAAGCTTAGTCTTATTTATTGTCACAATATTTTTAAACCAATTTTACGAAACATTTAATGAAAAAGTTTCTTCAGCAGTTAATATTTAATGAGATTTCGGACCTGAGTTCAATTTTCGTATTCCTCTTATTTTTACGTTTCCAAATCGTTGTTATTTCATTGGCACTGCTGGTGTTGAACCGTTAGACTATTTTCGATTGTGAGCATTTTTCTTTTCTTTTATTATTTTTCTTCCTTTTCTTGCTGTTCGCTTTTACTTCTCTCGTTTTTGTTCTTTTTTATAATTTTTATATTATTACTGGCCATGCTTAATGTAATACATGTGTAGTCAGCATAAGATTTTTTTTCCATCTTTTTGTTCCCTATTCTTTATTACATCATTTTATGGGAGGAAAGAGTGAGTACGTCGAAAAGTTAAGAATGATATTTTAAAAAAGTATGGAAAGAAGATGAAAATGAGAAGCAAGTCGAGTTGAATTAAAAAATTTATGAGCAAAATAGAGTATCCAAGTAACAAAGTCATTTTTTGAAAGATTAAATTGCGCATATTCTTGAAAATAGCGAGAAAATTTTGTTTAATAAAAATTCAAATTAGCTTTCTAGATAAACAGAAATAATTTCTTCCTGAAGACAAACTTTAGACAAAATAATGATAAATCCAATTCCTTCAAGCAAGAATTAAAACACAGGGAATTACATAAACGAAAAAGAAAACTGTATCAGTATAATATCAAGCGTGTGGCTTTAATAAGACATGTTTAAATACTATTTTATAGCGGATAAATAAATTGTTGATGATGTTGTGATTTTATATCATTCAGATCTTTATAGCTGTAGAATTATTAGAGTAACAAAAATTCTCTTACTTTTAGATTTCAGATTAAAGCTTTTTTAGCTTATTTTAAAAAAGGTAACTTCACTCTATTTTATGCGTTAAAATGCTTTTTGAAATTTCTGGTTTCAATTCTAGATGATGCTAAATATTATTTACACATCTTTCCAACACACGAATTCAATATTCAAAAAGAATAGCAATCAACATTATCTTCCATACTTTATTAATTTTATAAACAATAATAAGAAAAAATTAGAAAATATTTGAATGAATCGACGAAAAAATGCTCGATAATGAAGGGAAATGAGCAACATAAGGTATATATAATAATTTTATTTAAAATCCTAATGTAGATAGCTCAACAGAAGCTGTTGAAGATTCAAATCTTATTTTTTTTGGGAAGTAAACATTCAAAATTCAATTATTATGAAATATTAATTTAATTACATAAAAGTAACTTGAAAGAGAAATGTTAATGTAATTATAATTGATTAAAGGAAAATTAAAATATTTTTTTAAACATTTCCGACTTTATAATATCTTTCCCAATTTACATATCTTTATCTATCTGCTAACTGTCGTTAAAACATTAGAATTCACATGGAATATGAAGCAATATATTCTCGAATTAGCATTCATCTGAAAGCGTTAAACACAGGTTACACCAAAGGCTTAGAATGAAGTTAGAACTAAGCGGCAACAACAGAAGCGGTAGACATAAATTCTTGTCATCGTATATTCTCTGCTATTGAGGCATCCATTCATTCTATTAAGCAATACTCGGCAATATTACTACTAATAAGAGACGTATGTAGTCTAAAAGATAAGTATAAGTCTCATGTATGAACGAATGAGTGAATAAAGCAACCATTGGCATTAGAAGTAAAAAACAAAAGGAAACCGTTAATAGTTAAAGATGTTCGGCATATAGTCGAGAAATTTTTACATTTCACTAGCTACCGTAAAAAATAAGCAATCGCTTCTGTTGATTAATGTTGAAATTTTTTTGCGCCTTGTTTTTGACAAAAATCAAATATACGATTTGAGTTCACTTCTGGATAATTTTTAATTTCGCATAACGAATTTTCAAAAAATTTGCGGATTTGTTTTTGTTTTTTTTATTATTTGTAAATCGAAAATCAAGCTATGGAGCAATGCTTGATTGGGTTTGCAAATTTCCGGTGACAACAAAAATTTCACCAATATTCTTCGGTTCATTAATGAAATTGTAAAAAAAAATCAAACACAAACGTGAATAAGAAGAAATGTTTTTTAATAATAATCCTTAATCAGTAATTTTTTTAAAAAAATAAATATATTTTTTTGAAACCATCACAAAATGACATATTTTCGTAATGCAATCAAACTTATGTTAAAATTTCAATGCGTAATTGTAATCAGCATAACAATTTATTTTGAAAAGCTTTTTGATTTTATTTGTTGAGTTTTTAAAATAATTGAAATTTTTTTGTTAATACTTCGTTGAACATGATTTTCATTTTCAATTGAAATTTCTTTTCATGTGTTTTGTTAAATTTAAAAAATAATAAAATTTTCTACAAACAAAGTCTTTCATATTTTTATCTTGATTTTTGTGTGTATCATTTATCAGATATTTAAGATACAGACTTCATAAAAGATTTCTTAGATTTGTTAAAATAACTAAAAAAATCATTATTATTTCTAGTGCTTCAAGAATCTCACATTTCTTCAAACTTCTACTCAATTACACGTATTATTTAACCTCAATTTCTCGTCATATCAACGATTCTAAGTAATTGAGGATGGATGCATGATATGCACGAAGAAACTGGTATGAACTTAATTGGATCACATCATGTAACGCCCCGACATTTCTTAGCACATCATCGCTTTCAGTATCATTTTAATTGATTGCAATTTAGCTCTATATGTATTTACGTGCCTTAAGTGTCCTAGATACATGTAAAATGAACTTATGTATAGAACTTGATGGGTTTGTTCACTTATTATGTAACACAAAATGAGGGTTTATTGACCCTTCTTCTTCTTACACAACCTTTATCTTAGAATTTTGTTTTGGTGAAAATTGTCATACAACCTTAATTAATCGACCTTCTTCCTAACCATCTAAATCAAATAAGAAACAGGGATTATAACTTTTACGTATGATTTATTTCCTACTCATGGATTTTAATTAATAATTTATTATTTATAAGGTGGAAGCCAGCGATTATAAAATTATTTCAATGCCAAATTCTTTAGCCCATTGTTACGCTTCACATTAGCTAACAACTGAGTCATTACCATTAATTGATTTGCATTTCATGCCACTGACATTTAGTTAATTAATATTACAATAAACAAGCAATATAAAATCGATCGCAAAAGCATAATTAAACCAAAAATTAAGTCTGAAGTGAGAAAATCTTTGCTCATTATAATTGCTAATTAAGGTGCTAATTAAGATTTTTTTAGAAAGTAAGAGTATGTGAATTTATTAATTTTTGAATTGTTTTTAATATTAAAAATTTAAAAAGCTGATCACTAAAGTGAATAAAATTGTATTTTTATGAAGTTCACATATCATGTAAAAATATGCGGAATTAAGAGATGGTTAAGTTCAATGATGCTGCATTTGCATATGAAATAAAATTTATAGTTTGAAAAAATTTTAATTTCCGATTCGCAATTTCAAATCCGTTTTATCTAAAGCAGAACAAATCTTTATTTTACTGAGAGTTAAAAAGTATATTCATTTGTATCAGTGGTGCTAAAACTATGCACCACGACACGCAAAAATTTGTTGCCAACCTTGATTTTGGATGATTTTAAAGATTCTTCAAAATTTAATGTATTACGGAATTGAAGGCCTGTCATAAGACAAAGAAGTTTGACCAACACTGATTTATATGACATACATGACGGAAAACTTTTAAATATTTTGAAATTGCTTAAATCCTTTTTCAATTCTGATTCGGTAAAAATATTCAATTGAGAATGAAAAAAAATAGATCATAACAAATTTTTCAGTAATATTTTAATCTCCTGCAGCTACAAATCTACATGAACTATACATATCAAATCTGGAAATTCATCACAAATGTACTCAACATGAATATATTGAAATATCACAGAACTAATTCATAAAACCCATTGGATGTACAGTTCAAAGAACAAAAAAGTATAATTCAGCATTGAAAAATCTATTCGCATTTTTTATAGTTTTTTGCCCGAGTGCTCTAAATCTTTTGGAAGCATAGAAAATTACTGCGCTTTATTTGATTATATCGAATTCATCTTTTATCGTTCTTTTATATTGACACAATTTAATTCTCTTTTTTTTTAATTCAAAAAAGAGATCATCTCTAAACTATTATTGAATTAGGTATTTCTTCAATTAAAATTTCATAAAACTGAATAAATGAATAAGTGAAATTACAGGTCCGTTTATTAATCGACATACCGAAAAAAGTCTCTCTTTATTTAATTTTTAATTTAGAGGAAAAATGTGGCTATTGTGATATCGATCTATAGACATCGTCTTCTATTGTTTTTGAAAATAATTATAAGAGGTTGAATAGTTAAACTACTGTTAATGACATGCTGAAATATTTTTAATTTTGGGATGTTTAATATCGAATGTTTATAATAAAGCCCACGGAACTTTAAAGCTTAAAGTCTCCTTTTACTTAATATACTTAATAATTAAAAACCTACTGATTACTTTTTGAAAACAATTTCTTCATTTAAGCCATAAATGCTAACTTACTTAATCTACTTCTCACTTCACCTGCCAGATGTGTACAGAAAGTAAATAATTAAGAGTGAAATGTATCGATCTATTGACAATGATTAGAAAAATATTTAGCAAGTCCCATCATCGGTTGCTTACTGTGTAATCACTCTAACAGCGTGACTGTAGAAAGTGTATTCGTAGCTCATTAAACAATTATGAAGCCGAGTCTAACAACACGAAATATAAAAGATCTCACTTTGGCAAGCAAAGAAAAGTGAAAAATAATGATAAAAAAATTGAAAAAGAAGAATAGAGTGGAAAAGATCCATTTTAAACCATATATCGCGAAAGTTTCATTTTAAAATAATTCATAATTGAACATTGTAAGCCGCAATGGCTAAATGAAATATTGAAGATTATCAGAGAAAATTTTAAGACATGTGATGTTTAAGCGCTTTTACTAATCTTTTTTGGATGAATATCTTTTCATTAATCTGATAAGATAATTATGATAGATTTGTTGCTTCATGATGAAATTTTCAAATTTAAATTTCGATTTATATAAAATAGAAATCCCTGGGAAATTGAATCATTTTTTAATTCTCAAAATTCACCTGATTCTAATTTGCAGTGTGACAATTCAGATTTAACAAAAAATAGCTTAGAGCTATAAAATTGTTCAAGGTATTTCATGTCAAAGAATCAACAGGGAGCTACCACCTGTAAATTTATTAATGAAAATTTAATTTCAATTTGGCATTTTGGAGTCAAGGAAATAAATTCGATAATTTTGTGATACGTAATTTTATGGACAAAAGGTGTCAACAAAAGCTGTTTGTACTTTTAAAAAATCGAATTAGGGTAACCATCAAAATTAAGAAATTTTTGAAATTTTTTTTTCAAATTTAAATAAGTAAAATATTAAAAATTTTACAAAAATAATTCAAAATTTTAAAATAAATTTGGGAAAGCAGTGGAGATAGTCACCCTTTGCATCAATTAATTAAATTTAACAGTTTCTTAAAAGTACTGATTTTATTAATTTATATAATGACTTTTTGTATCTCACTAAAATTAAATAAAATAATACTTTCTGGAATTCAGCCCAACATTTTTCGATAATTAATTTTTTGCAAACTGGTTTTGTACATTTTATGGCATTTATACTCATTTTTAATAACACAAAAAATCATCAGAAATAAAATCTCAAGTTAACTGTCGAATGGTATCATCTCATTTCTAAATCCGCTAAGTTTCATTAATAACACACAAAAAATTTAAGCATTTCACGAGAAGATGAGCTAGAAATATTCATATGTGGTATAAATGTACAGAAAAAATTATGTGTATCATGAATTCATGCGCTGCGATAATGTGAACCGTTTAATTTTAATATGCAACATATAATTGGTATTATATGCATTCATCATTCACAACATGATGAACAGAAGAGAATCACAAGGAGAAAAAAATTGGCCAGCAACGGTTAATAAAAAAATATAAAGCATTAAAAAATTAGCGCCACAAAACTTACAAATTTTCAAAAGATGATCTCAAATTTTTTTATTTCAACTTTTTTATGTATCAATCCAATTGAATAAGAACTGAATCAGCAGCAAATTTTTAAAACTGAGAAGAAATGCTATCGATTGTGCATGTATTTTACTGAAAAAAATTTATAGCACAAGCTGAGATACATAACACAAAATTGAAATGGATAACTGTTCCCTACTCAGCATCACAATCTTTATTATTTTTTTGTTTCTTTCGTTCACTATTTTTTAAGTTTTGATTTCTTGTATTTTTCGTGAGCACTCAAACTGTAATATTAAAGAATTTCAAATTGCTATCCCGCGGGATAATCCAATATAAATAAAATTCCTAAGGTATTTTTTTTCTTGTCGTAATTAACACCTTGGAATTAATGTAATTGCTTTTTAACTCTCTTTTCAATATTTTCTATTAGCACCTTTCTTGTTATGTGACACCTGGATCACATCACATTACATTAATTAATCACAAATGGAATTCTTGCTTTTTATTTATTTCTATTAAAATATTCCACACTTTAATGCTCGATAATTTTATAATCCGCAATTCTTCTCAAGAAATACAAATCGAAACAAATTCAATTAACTTAAAACCGACCGTCTGTTGATCCACGTCTGAATCGTATAGTTATTAAAGGTAAACTAACCTGTAGCGGCAAAGAGGAATGAGGAAAATAAGAAACAATAACAAAAAAAAAAATCGCGTGAATTAAAAAAGCATTCTCAATTTTCTCTCTTTACAGACACGTGAGTGAATACAGCTTAAAGTAAGTCATGTTATATTGCTTTATTTATCTCGCTGATTTTGACCGCAAAGAGAAGAAAATTGCGAGAGATAAAAAGCTTTGAGGAGCTTTTAGAGTTTTTTAATTTTTGAATATTTCAGATACGTTAGAGAATTTTGAAACTCATAAAAGTGTTTTCAGGTTTTAAATATTTTTTTGGACTCATGTTTGATTTTGTACAGAGACAAATGTGATTTGACAGTCTGAAGTGCCGTAAATTTTGGAATTTTAATGTTATCCATATGGCTGTCTTTACGTCTTTGTGTCGCTCGTGAGAAATAAAAAAATTGTTTGGTTGAAAGAATTGCATAAACTGTTAAAATGGTTTCAAAAGGAGTAAAAATTATCCATTTCTGTCACTGTGAACAATTTAGACAGGTTACCTTTAGAAAAAATTTCCACTCTTCAGAACTTCACAATTTAATTTTATATATTAACTGTAATTTATCATTTAGAACTTAATAAATTGTTGTTGATTACAAGAGTAATTTTTTTCAGTTAATTATCACAAGAAATATCTCAGTTCATTAGTTTCAAATTAGTGACAACACCTTCATTATTAAATAGATTCTTGCAATGAGGCAAATTCTCAAATAAATCACTAAAAACACTCTATTAAAAATAATATAAGGAAGAAATTAATTTGAATGCACTGCATTTATTTTCAAAGCGTTTCAATCCGTTATATGTAAGGAATAATAAATTATTATCTTTTGTGCTGTTCAAAAGAAAATGAACTGTTTTTATGCTCAAGTTAATGAAAGCATTTGTTTTTAATAATGTAATATTTTGTAGTAAGAATGGCGTATTAAGATGCTGCACATATGATAAGATGAGAAAATTTATATCTTTATTATTATTTATTATACTTAAAAGGAGTAACATAAATGATTTACATGACTTTGGTGGGTGGATATGCATGTTCTAATTTAAATAATTTTAGAATTATTTTTCAATAAGAATATATTTTTATTTTTTTAACATAATGCAAATCAAATATCCAATTCTCAAAGAAACTCTTAAAAATTTACAATTTATTAAAATATTTTTTAAATTAGTCATAACAAGAAAATTATCTAATCAGTAACCTTCATGACCTATAATTATAAAATAATTTGAATTTACTCACCTTTCACATATTGAATAGTTTCCATTAACTCTGCAGTCTTCATCATCACAGTAACCGCAACTACAGTATGAACATTCTGATCCGTACACATATGAATAATGATCATCACGATGTCCTGTTTTATAATTTTCGATCATCTTAGATTTGTTGATGTCATCACTAGAGTTAATGAAACAAAATACAGAATCTGATAAGATTCTACAGAAACTAGTACAGGAACTAAATTTCTTTTCTAATAAAACAAGAATTTTATTTCATATTATTGGGAGCAACAAATAAAAAAAATAGGTCATGGACGGTAATGTTTCCTTCTAGTAAGTTTATTTTTTCATCTCAGTCAATTAAAATTGAAACGTGTTTGCGAATGATGGGAAATCGTACAAGACTCGCCGCAAGACAAGAACAGAAGCAAACGCATATCAAGAAATGCAATTAAATTGAGTGAAAAGTAAGCAAAGAGAATTCCGTAAAGAACAACTTACGTTCTACAAATATAAAATTACAGGTTTAAAGAAGACAAGAAGAAAGTGAAAATTATGTCAGTAAGAATGAAACTAAGTATTAAATTAAATTCTTCAATGAGCTATAAATAGATTTTTAGAAACTATTAAAATAATATTTTGTGGTCATTTGATTTTTTTGTAATAGCAGCAGAGGCACAACCAGAACCAGGCGCGTAGCTAGAGGGGGGTATTGGGGGATTAACCCCCCTTTCACCCAAAAATGATTCAATTTACTAGGGTTTTTGAGAAAAAAATCTTCTATACAAAAAATTTGAAAATCCCCTCTCGAAAAATTTCTGGCTACGCCGCTGCCCAGAACTTTTTTAGGGAATTCCAATTTTCATTATTTTGAATTTTCTGTAAAATTTAATAGTACGAGAATAATATTCAAAATAAATAATTAAATATTACGACCAAAAATTTTTTTTGGGGTTCTAACCCATCGAACTCTGTTGACTATACCCATCTGCCTAACAGAAGTTTAAAACTTCAAATTAGTAGAACAAAAGACAATGCAAAACAAAAATGATCATCAATTCATTTTCAACGTTGCAATTATTTCGAAACTTCCTTTTATATCCACTAATTGCTTCATCTTTTTATTTTCATCTGCTTCTTTCTTGAGTGCATAAGTAATGAGCAATGCGTAAAAATGGTTTTACTCCAAAAGTTCAATGAACTCAATTCTTCATTCATATCATACATACCGCTTCCCTTTTCCATCAGACACAATATTCCATGTACGGTGAATAAGGTACATCAAAAACAACATGCGAGAGTTTTCTGGACTGCTGTTATTATGGCCATGACTGCTATCATTATTACGTCGATCAATCGTATTGGTTTTCGGTAAAATCAATTTCTTTTCCTGACGTGGAAATGTTTGTCGATCATAAAGTGTTGGTATTTCACTATGTTGAGTCGATGCACTATTTCCCATTGTTAAATTTATTATATCACTGTCAGCATGTAAGAAACTTTTTTATTAAGGAATTTTTTATGGCTGACAAAAAATTGGTTAAAAACAGTTTTCTTATTTCTTAAGATTCTTTTTATGTGGCACAAAAATAATCGACTCTTGAGAATCTTAATTGAGTTATAATTTTTTTATGCACTTGTAGCTATTTTCTTTGCATAACAATTAAATGAATCACATGTTAGTAACCGCTTTGTTTTGTTTATTTTATGTTCATTATGCATGGTTAAAATTTATTTTTATTTCACTAAGATAAATATTACATAAAAACGACTCAGAGACCTAGAAATAGCGGTAATCGTATCTAATCCATCTAATCTCTTAATGAAAATGTGCAGATATGCCACATGAGTGATTAATCTGTGAATAATACGAAATTAATTTAATTATTTGGTAATAAATTGAAAATAATTTAAATTTAAATTTAAAATTGTACGATGTTTGTTGTATTTTTAATTGAAACATTATTGAATTGAATTTTTGGGTAGATTATGAATGACTAGATCAGAGGCGTAGTCTAGCAAATTGGACCCCCCTTTCTGAATATTCCCCTTGATTAGTTTATGAATTTATTTTTTAAAGTGATGTTTTTGCTACCTGGGGCCGGTTGCTCGGTATACCCTAGTAACCCCAGGGGCTAGTCCATTCCCTAGTGTATATCCTAGGGTATACCCCTTGTGTACCCCTACGCTATACCCCTAGGTAAAATTTGGTTACTTAATTAAAATCTAAGTTCAATTTTAATAACACTTATTGCACAATAATATAACATTTATAATAGGATAGTAAGGTGTTAATATAGTTTGCGTATAAAGCATTATAAATTGTCATAATTTGTTATGATTATGTGTTAAGTACTGTCGGTATTTAAGAAAAGCTCATTAAAAAGGCTGTGAGAAATAATTTGAAGGTCTCACTTGTTCATTGAACAAACAAAACATTTTCATTTTCAGTTTTTCTTTTCGCTCTGCATACAGTACAAAGAGTAAAAGATTTAAATGCTCACGAAAAATCGAAAGCATTTCTGTTGCGTTTTTTTTTCTCTGAGATTAAGATAATAGAATGAACTGAGAATTGTGGGAATTGGCAATGAAATGATTCTTCTTCTTATTCCAGTTTTTTTCCTAAAATTAATTGTTATTCTTTTAATCTCTTTTAATTTCACGCTTGGATTAATTCTCTTTTTTTTCAATTCACATTCCATCAATATTTGTATTAGACGATTGAATGAATGAATCTTTTTGCATTTTAAAAGCACGTGTGCTGATTAATTAGGTCAATTGAATCTAATATAACTGCAATTTTAAGTAATTCGAAGAAATTCACTTAATAGAGAAAGAAATGAACAGATGAATAGAATTTTTTCGTAATTTATTAAATTTTCGCTACGAGTAAAAAATTATTCCAATAAACTGCTGATCTTAATTTGTTTCTAATGATGCAAAAAATAATTTCTTTTAAAACTAAGAACTGTTTTCATCTTGTCATAATACTGGCAAAAACAATGAAGATAATAGCAATTTTTTTCTTGAACTTTTTTTTAAATTTATCATTAAACTTAAGCGAAAAATAATTTTTAGATGCTGGAAATTTGTATGATATCTGATAAAACCATCAATTATAGTATAGCATCCATATTTTTCTTGTAGCGTATTTTTATAATCCTCATTCAGTGTATAGATCATAATGTTTCGGTAATGAGAAAGAACCAAGGCTCAGACACTGATCTGAAAATTGTACAACTTAAATAAAAATGTGGGGTGGGGTAATTTTCAGTTTTTTTCCTCAAAAACCCTAGCAAATTGAAGAAATTTTCCGAGAAGAAGGGGATTTGTCCCCTAATTCCTTCTAGCTACGAGCCTGATTATCTCCTAATTTTAATGGTACCTTAGTTTATTGAATTTTCTAACGAAGATATTTAGTTAGCTATCTCAAGTTCAATGTTACTGAACATGCAGCATCGAAATCACCACATAATAAATAATATCTTTGCCTATCATGTCTTTGGCTAAAACATGACACATTGCAATGCAGTAGTAAATAATATCGTAATTTAATGTAATTAAAATAGGAAAATTGAGATAAATAAGCTGGTTTTGTATATGAAATTTGCTTTAGTTTACTTCCTCTTACTCACTTTCACTTTGCTGTAAAAAGGACTTTGCATTGAAAAGGATGAAAACTATTTCTTGTGTTTTTATCGACGTGCACATATGGTCCGAAAAAAATAGTTTGAGATAAATAATTTAAATTTGTGAATTGTTCATATAATGAGTTAAGTTTAATATGAAAGTTTAACTGTATTCAAAGACATGTACATTTTTTTTGCTAAAACTATTTTTAGCAATAAATGCAAACATACAAAAATAGTCATAAACTATTAAATTAATTTATTTTCCAATTTTGAAATCGAAGAAAATTTTGACAAATAAGTAATTTAACTTTTGAAATGAATTTCATATTTTTAACAATTAAAAAAATTTAAAAAATTTGAAAGTGCAACAAATTTATGACAAATTGACAACAAAAAGAGCAGTCAAAGTGGAATATTGAGAACGTTCTCATTTAATTTTCTGTAATGTGTTACACATTTGACTCAGGCGACTGCAACCATTATCCAATGTTCTACATTATTGGACATTATTAGTTTAAAAATAGCACATTGATGTTTGAACCGGTAAAAACTCGTTTCTCTTAGTTTTGCACGAGAGCACTCATCACATAATGGTTATGTTCATTTAGTAGATTTTC
The DNA here is from genome assembly GCA_963573255.1 of Chironomus tentans. Classification (NCBI taxonomy): domain Eukaryota; kingdom Metazoa; phylum Arthropoda; class Insecta; order Diptera; family Chironomidae; genus Chironomus; species Chironomus tentans. The sequence goes on along the minus strand of OY754302.1, from coordinate 2,343,664 downwards.
CAGTACAAGTATGTGATTGTTGTAATATGCGACAAGGTCACGATCAATCCGATTACAATTTCTATTGTTCTCAATTCTTTTCTTATTGACACAAGCATGCTTTAACATGTGTTTATAAAGACAATGGTGTTCAAGTAGAACAATTGATTTGTTGAATAGCGATGAATTTTAAGCTTAGATGTTTGATTTGGATATGGTAATCGGTAGAGGAGCTACCAAAATAAAAAAATATGAAAGTTGATTTTAGTTTTCCATAAATCCAAGTATCACATGATTTCTTGTCAATATGTGGAGTTCTTATACAAGATCACAACGCCAGATGTAACCAAAAATAAATTTGAATTTCATCGATGTCTTCATTTTTACCAATTCAATTTAGCACATTGATTTTTTGACACTGAATCCACACTAATTTTTCAGAGCAACCGTTTCATTTCGAACTGAAGTTTGTCGTGGATTTTACTGTTAAGATATTTGTCTTATACACCCAATACTCGGCGTCTCTTGTCATCATAATAAGCATCCGTTATTTAACTTTTTAAACTGTTAAATAATTTTATAATTTTTAATTCATTAACATTCATGTAAAGTCAATAAAATCACAACTGTCTCAATAAATTTGTTGTATTATAACATTCCGGAAATTATAAATTTTCATCTTGCAGAAATATTTAGAACGATCACTTTTAAAATTAAAAAACAAACACAAATATGTAACTTAATGCAATGGTAATTATGATCGAAATAGAACATCAAATGAAAGTAAGTAATATATTCAGATTGAGGTTAAAAGAAGCTTGTTCTTCATAAAATGATCATTTTTTTCTATTTGTAAAATTAATGGTACGGGCAGGAACTTCCTCTTTTAGAAATGTCATCAATTATTTTTTGCTTATCATCATTTTATCAGTATTAGACGTTATTAGGTCGTTCATAAATCTGAGGAGGGTCTGAAAATTCAATCATGTGAGAATGGCACATTTTCGTGATCAAACTAAAAGAATCTTAATTTTTAATAAAATCCTGAATTTCAATTTTGATAAGAACTTCATCGATTCTTCCATCAATATTATTTATTTAGCACAATAAAAATTCCACCACAAAAAGACTTTCCTCATGTGTTGCATATACACAAAAAGTGTTAAACAAGGCAATTAAAAGAAAATTGTTATAATCTCATTGAGAGAGAATAGGTAAAACAAAAGTAAGTCTATGATTAAATATGAAGTATAAAGCCATAATTTCCATCATTTAATTCAATTTGAGGAGAAAGAAAGCACATCACATCGTACAACTTCTTGCTTCTGTATTTTCTTAAAACATTTTGAGTTCTTTCCATTCAAACACTCTTAATTACATTTGATAATTGCCTTAATCTTCATTACTGCCAATGTCGATAAAATCTTTCATTCATGGATTATGGAATTTTAGTTTTCTCTTGAAATGTTTTAAATTGTTTCTTAATTTTCTTTAAACATTTTTTTCAACTACTAAGTTTTAAGATTTTTAATTTATTTTAAAAAGTCAAAAGCACATTGTCACAAGCACTTGAGTGTTAATTAAATAACTTCATCTCACAAAAAATTCATTTCCTTAATATTATAATCCACTATGAGTCAATTTAGCCGATTTTATCTACGTCTTCTTATTTTAATCGACCGATCACACGAAAATATGATTTAACACAAACTCATTCCACTTCATACGAGTGCAGAAATGGAAATGAAAAACAACTATCAGTATTCGAATTGCAAAGATGAAAAGAGAAAAAGTTTATATGCAGACAGGCAGTTGGTGAGCATGTCTTAATAGAGTATCAAATTTAGGTAGCTTCAGTTTGATTAGATACGAGCTATATGAGAATGATGATCTTTTATTGACTATGGTACTGATAAAAAATTTATTATTACACGCTTTTTTTTTTGATGATGAAATCTAAGGTCAGTTATTCGGTATATCCTAGATGTACCCCAAGGGGTGTGAACTAGTGTATATACTAGGGCTATATCCCTGGGGTTACCCTAGTCACCAAAATAAATCAATTACGCATAGAATTTTCAAAAAACCTTCAAAATTGATTTAAAAATAAAGACGGATCAAAATTTACCGAGATTATGCGAACCTCCATTTTAATCTATTATAAAATTAATATTTCAAACGAAAAAAAGAGAGAAGAGTAAACGTGCAACAATAACAGCAGAAGATAACATAATTGTTTTGATATTGAATGAGAAAAATTGCATTTTCTTCCATTGCATGTATAACTTACTCTCATTCGACCTACCGCTCTTTCTCTCATCACTATAAACACTTCTTCATTGTTTAACTTACACTTTATGATTGATCAGTCTATCCTGTTTCTATTCAGTCGATTATGTGAAGGAAAACATCATGTGATGTAAGTGGGTTAGTCGGTCGATAAAAAGCTATAAAAAAGTAGAAAGAATCTCTTACTATATATGCAGTAGATAGGTAATAGTTTATATTCTGATTGCATTGATTGCAGTATCATGAACTACATTCTCCTATCATGTAATATATAGTTATGATTGTGATAAGAATTATGTTGAGTTATTATGGAATGCATAACTACTCATAAGAGCTGTGACATTAATTTAAGTCTAGTTTGCTGTTCTGGACTGTACCAAAAAAAGCTTGTTTTACCTTTTACATTTTTTTATTAACTTAGCATAAATTAGTTATTTATAAAATTGTATAATATCCCCAGCAGATCACATGTTGTCACCATAAATCTACCATAACGAGAGTACTGAAGAAAAGACAAAATAAGAATGATTGAAATTCTCGTCATTAACAAAGTTACCATTGATCGGGATGGCATCAAAAGCATAAAATATGACGTGTTACAGTTAAATTGCTATCTTTGATTATGGCACATACCTGATGCATAATTTAGCTAGAAGCTTGATTTATCAATTGAATCATACATAATTACAACTTTATCTGTTACATTCGATATTCTAGGAAAGTAAAAAGATCTTTGAAATGCAACATTGTTATTGCTTCCACATACAATCAACAGTATGAGCCTTGGTTGTATCATCTAAAAAATGTAGAACAAAATTGAATGGAGAAATAATCGAAAGAGAAGTAAAAAAAATAAATGATCTTTTTTGTTTCAATTTTACATAACGGCAATATTTGCATTTAAGGCAGTATCAGTTTTATATTAATTAATGATATTGCAAATAGTATAAAAATATGATTATTATAGAGTTTTAAATAAAGAAGAACTATAAATGTTTAGGAAGTAGAATAATGCGCAAATAAAAAATTATTTTGTAAACCAGTAATTTAGTGTCTGTGTATATGGTAATGGTAATAATCTACTAGTTTTTATAATACTTTGATAATGCTGGATGTAGCCAGGTGGTCAAAGAGAGTATGGTCATCTAGCTATTCAAAAAAAATTTAAAAAACCAAGTTTATAGAAATGATCCAATGTTTTATGTGAAGGGGGATTTTTGTGATTTTTTCTCAAATAGCAAATTAAAGAATTTTTTCCGTCGAGAGGGGAATTTGTCCCCCAATCCCCCCTCTGGCTATGCGCCTGGGGGGATGCTAAAGTTAGCATATCGTTAATAGGTAAAGGACAAAATGTGTAGTTTCTATAATGTTCATAAATGATTATTTTGTATTAAATCAGGTTGAAAGCTGGATGTTTAAGAATTTGTAAAATATTTCAAATTTCCGAAAAATCTACAAGTATTTTTAACATTAGTATCTTTATAATACGATGTGAATATATGAAAAAATCTCGAACAATAAAAATATTCTCCTTAAAACATTTGTACAGTTTATCATAAATATTTTGAAAAGATTTTGAACGTTAAGAAAATTACTCGAATAAATATTTCTACATATTTGGTGATAATTTGTAGTAATTTCCGTGAATCAGAATTTTTATTGTGAATTCATTAATATATCAGTGCTGAAAAATCTATAAATAGAAAAACCATATTTGTGTGTCATGAATAACAAATTAGATAAACAGTAATGTTAGCATTCAAATTAAAATAAATTGCGTCTGTGGTTAATAAAAGTTCTTAACGATGTCTTAATGATTTTATGGAAGCACTCCCTCAACGCATCAATATTCAACACATCATACATATTTGCACAAAAAATAAACGAAAGAAATTTTAGTAAACAAACATATACATCCAAATGTATGATCATCGGAAGCACGTGCAGCATAAAAAGCTTATGTATACATAAACAACATGACATGATCGGCAAAGAGAAGAAAATAGCAAAGAGAATGAGAAATGTGTGCAGTTGTGGATGTTTGATGCATGAGAAATCTACATACAAACATCTTTGTTGTGCTCATTCGTTTAGTTTCAACTCAAGAATTGAGCGGACAAGAAGCCCAAAAAATCTCGTTCGCGAATTTTTTTTCCTCGGTTTAAGATATAAAAAAAAGTTGTTCCACTTTACGATTTTTTTTAGAAAATAACATTATTTTTGATAACATTTAATTCGACATTGTGCAAAAATATTTGATAAAATCAACTATTGTTTAGATTTTTAATGAAAAGATCTTGATTTCTTTTGTGTTAACATCATAAGCTAATAATAATACTCTTGAAAAATAAAAAGAAGAAGAAGAAGAGGAAGAAAAATACAGAAAAAAATTGTTTATTGAAAAAAGTGCAAACAAAAATAGATTTAAAAGTAATTTTATATATTCCGGTGCAATTATAAACAATTGAGTGTTTTAATGAATCACAGATGTAATAATCATATGTGTTCTCAGGGTCTGTGTAATGAATTTTCAATCACTCTGAGATCTGCATTAAGTTGTATGTATATTGATTTCACAATGATTTAAGTGATATTTGCTTATTAGTTTTACACACTACATATACATGAGATTATTGACAGGATTAAAGTCATATGATTTGAGGTTTCTGTTCACTACTAAAGAGATTTGTTGTAGTTGTCTGAAACTATTTTGCATGGGGATACTGATGATTTATGCTAAGATGGTGAAATTATAGTTTTGAAATTAAAAATCTTCATTAAAAAAATTTTGAAATATAAAAAATTAAAAAAAATATTTTTGAACTGTAAATTAAAAATCAAGTCAAGGTATTGACACTAGCAATTTTGGGATCCATTGGAATTTTTGGGATATCAAGTTAAAAAGTGTGAGGATTTTTCAAGACATTTCGGAATTAATCCAGTTTGTTATCGTCTTGCTATTTTAAATTTACAGTACATTATCTATTTACCTTACTTATAGAGTTAAAAAACAGAGCAATAAGTTGAAAAACCTCAAGATAAAAAAGATACAAGACACATCTTGACGGAACGAGAATGATCTTGTCATAAAATTCATAAATATACAACAAAAAAATTACACATGAGATGAATAGATTGAAAATGCTTACACAAATTATGACAAAAACAAGCTTGTGAAAAATGAGATATTTGAGCGTGAAACAAGTGATCAATCAAAAAAAAATAGTCCTTATCATGAGAAGATTTATTCAATGTGTTTAAATATCTGTGTCATTCACACATAATAGTATAACAGACGCACACTTATTGGGCACATAGTAAAGAATTTATTAGCAAAAATGTGAGAGTCGTGTTCTCGATCAAAAGAAGAATGTAAAATTGTGTGAGAAAATTGCACTATCAATTGTTATCAGTGTATGGAGTTGTAAATCTTTCTATTGTGTATGTGATCATGCCCGGCAAACTCTCAATAATACTCATTTCCTCTCTTCTGGCGCGCAGAAAAGTACATTTTTACGAAACACAAAAAAGTCTCATATTTCAGTATTTCTTGTGTCGTGGTATTGATCGTACATAATCTCAAGACGCTCCCAAGATTTTAGTTAAGAAAAATTAACTTTTTGAGTAAAATTTTTCAAAATTTAGAAATTTTTGAAAACACTTTTTTAAAATAAAAAATAAATTTAAATAACAACAAGAGATCTTCAAACAGTTCAAAAAATAATTTTTCGTTCATTAAAAGAAAGTTTTATTAATGTGATTTGCAAAAAACAACAACTATAGTGTACTTCTAGTGTGAATTTGTGTGGCTATTTTTAAAACTAACAATAAACAACTGAGGAAAAAAAACGACAAAGCAAAAAAAAATATGAAAAACTTGAAATAATTTTTTTGCGACTGTAGAGTTTCAAAACAAAGAATACAAAAAAATTATACATTTATCCAAGAAAAGATTTTGTCGTGGTCTTACCAAAAAGACAAAGAAGAAGCATCGAAAAATATTTTAATATCAACCGCTCGACAGAAAAGAAAAAAAATTTAGAAAGGAAGGAAAAAAAAGTCACAGTGAATGCATTTTTATGGAAAGAATAATGTAAAAAATTTCATGAGTGTTATCACTTATCAGTTACATTTGTATACACAATTTATATATAAGCACTGTGTGTGAAGTGTCTACATTCTCAGTATCATTACTTTTACTATACTGTCTCTCATGTAATTTTTGTTATTTTCACTAGCGTTGTAGTCGTTGTAAAATTATAATTTTAATTAAAAATGCCGATCTTCTTTTGAAGATAAAATTATTTTCATTTTAAAGAATTTCTGAATTTTTGTCATTCTTAACAGATTAATTTTTGCATTCCAAAAACTTTTCTTAATTCAAAGTCTTTTTAAATTTTTTTAAAAGTTAAATAAAGAAGTCTGTGCAACTTTTGAAGCAGATTATATGGCGCCACTTATTTTTATTATTGTCAAAAATAGACAAAATTTATTTATTTTAATTGTTTAACTGCAAGTCAGGTTTTTGCCAAAAACTAAAATAACAAATTGATAAAAATCAATCAATTTTAATCTGCATTTTAGGACTTTGAATTAAGGAAATTACCTGTGCAATATTTTGTTGATATCACGAAATTATTGAAAATTATCCAAACTTATTTTACAGAAAAGTGGAATATTTCAACAAACTACTACAAAATAGCAAAAATATAAATGAAAGTGTCATAAAAGTAAAAATAATAGAAGTGTAAATTAGATATAAACACATAAGTTAAATTGACCACTACAGGTCAATAGAAATTAAAGCAACAAAAAAGTATATTCTCATATCAATATTTGAAAAATCAGTAATCATCAAAATATAAAGAAAATTATACATTATCGAAGGGATAATTGCAGTTTTCCATATTTGAAAACCTCATGGTAAGTTAAATTTTAAAGAATTTATTTAAATGTACTTCTTTTTTCCTCTTTTGATTTTTTGGAGTAAAAATCAACTAAATTAGAAACGAGTCCTTAAACTGTTTAGTTCAACCTATCGGTTGTCAAAAGATTTATGATTTTTTTTTGTGGAAAGACAAAATTTCATGGATGCACCCTACAATATACCTAGTCATAAATCGTATGTGCAGTATTCCATAATTAAGTCATCAAAATACTAGATATTTCTTTATATACCTTGCAAAGAGACATTTGTGTCTAAAACTTTATTACTACATCGATTTGATTGATGATATGGAGAATGAATCTTTGAAATATATCTGTCCTAGGGCCGAACGCAGGACCTTTAGACCTTAACACTGAACCCTTCAATTTAGATCATTGATGTCATTTCATCTCCCTAAAACACTAACAGACCATTTTTGAAAATACCTATTTAAAGGATCACTTTAATATACAATGCCCCTATATTTGTTAAATTGTCATATTTATACTATCATATAGTTTTTAAAAACATTTAAACAAAATAAATGTTTATTGGTTTTGTCATCCTTAATTGAACTAAGGAATGGAATTTTGTCTGAAAATTTCTTTTATTCTTCTTTCTTCAATCTTTAAATCTTCCTTCACTTATGATCATTAATTCTTCTTATTAAATGAACGAACTGCAACTTGCAGATTTTCTTCATTGAATGAGTTTATTTTTAGAATTTGCTGCCTGTTGAATTCGTTTCTTTCATTCTCTAGTCGTATGTATCTGTTGATGATGTTGAACGTGGGAAAAATGAGTTATGATGAATTTTGAAACCAACAAAAAAGCAAAGAAATTTTAAATTGAATATTCGTGATAAGAATATTAAAAGATTTTTGTCTGTATTTGGGAAGATGTTATATTTTGAATATTGAGGAATTTTTAAGCCATAATTAAAATACATTAGCAGGCATGTGTCTAGTTTAATTAAATTTTTAAAGTTCTTAACAAAACAAATCGAAAGACGTCATGGATCCTAAGATATATTTTATTTTATTCATAATTTTAATGATAGAATTACACAAAATGTTTCTCAATTAAAAATCAGAATATTGCAAATGACTCAATTAGCATCAGCATTATTTATTGCTTCAATTAATCTGTCTCATGGAATGAAGTTATTTCTCATTGATAAAACTGAAACAAATCAATTAAATTCTTTTAAATAAATCTCCAAAGCAAGCAGCAAAACTGCAAAACCAAAAAAATAAAAAAAGTTCCCACGAGAATCAAAAAAGAATTTATTTTACGAAAAAAAATCATGACTCTTTTCTCTTTCTTTTAAAAATGTTTTTGCCACACAGAAGAATCAAGCAATAACAGTTTAGTATATAGTGAATTATTAATGATTTATTGCTTCACTCTCACAGCACATAAAACTGTCGATCACTGCCAAAAGAGCCATTCTGAACAAGTACATTCACTCAATTTCTCAGTGCCACTATTACCTGTTCACTTGTTGCCTTATGGGCAACTTAAAAATATAATAAAAATGGGTGTACATACACCGACCCATAAAATTATTCTGTTTATTATGGAATGAAAAGTGAGTACGAAAGAGAAAACAATGCAATTATTATGCATGAATAAGGTAATTCTTAAATATTTACTGGAACAATGTTGTCTGACGTCATGGGGAATTTTACGTGCATTTTATTCTGTGCTAAGACGCCGTAGGGTAGTTTATGTCTGACTGACATGATTCTTATTGTTCAAGAATTATGTCAACAGAAACATTGTTGCAGAAAATATTAAGACGTCACTTGATAAGCAAGACATGCAATTTTTATCAAAAATAAGACAATTTCTTGCATAAACAGGCAGAAATAAAAAAATTGTCATCAATTCTTTTTAGTAAACAAACAACAATGTTTAATGAAAGTGACATTTGGTACTTTCCTATTTTATTACCGATCTTGAATAATAAAATGAATAAATGGCAATAATTTAAATATTGAATCCATAATTACAAATAAATACTTTGCAGAATGACTATAAAAACAACAATCATTATAATGAACAGCACACTAAGTAAACGAAGGGAATTTAAAGAGAGCTGTCGAATGAAAGAGAAGAAACAATCATCAAGCACAAAAACCGCAAAGATGATTGGCAACAACTCATGTTTTCATATGTATGAATGTATTGTAAAAAAAATTGTGAACATGCGATCGAACAAGTGAATGGATGGATGGAGACAATGTGGCTACGAATTTCAAAATAAAAGGAGAAAAAATGCGAAAATCAATATAATTAATCATTCTCTAAATCATTAAATTACATTACGTCGGACTCGCTTTTTGCTCTTTAATTTATACATCCGATCTCTTTTAAAAAAGTTTAAATATCTCAAATTTTCTTTTTTTGCTGTGCTAGCCAGAATGTTGCCTATGATCAACTTTACGAAACAAGTGTGTGGCAAAATATGTCAGGAATAGTAAATGTTTTGAGTTTTGTGACAGATGCGCAGTTTTTCTAAATAATTTAGAAACTGCTGACTTAAATATTGATCATTGAAGCGGAATCAAGCTTAATTTTGTGTTCTAATTTATAAGGATTTCTGTTAGCAATAGTGCAGGGGATCAGCACCAAATCAAAAATTTGTTCCTCCTTAAATGGGATTTTGGTCACCTTATGTTGTCCTTGTCCACTTCTCTATCAAAACATGTTCATTCCAAATAACTTCAATTTTATTGGACAAAGCATACTTTAAAGTTTATTATTTCAAAAACTAAGTCAAAAGTCAAAACCACGAGAAAGAATAATGATATGTGAGAAAAAAGTAAGTCGACTTCTAAACAGCTCAAGTGAAATAAATACAAAACCGAAAGGAGATGTTTGAAAGAACGTGAAATCTCTTGTTAGAACTTTTTTTAAAGATGAAAAAATAAAAAAATTTACGTCATCATTTTTTTGCTTTTAAGTGGTGAAACATTTGTACATTTTTTTTAATAAACGGGTCCATGAAGGAGACACGTGTCAATTTAAAATAAGTTGTAGTTGTAAATTTTAATGATCTTTCATTATTAAAAATCAATTAAAATTTAATAAAAACGTAATAAAAGGCTTTTGGTATTTTTCGCCATAATTTCGTAATTTTATTATCAAAACATATTTTATACCGTTTTTATTGATGGGGTCGATAACCCATTTGGAGATAATGAATGTGATATTCTTAAATTTTTATTATTATATCTATGAAACTTCATCCAGGATGAGAAATAATTGGAAAATCTGATGAGAAAACTAAAATCATACAACTGGATAAAATAATAGAATTTTGATTTTTAATTTTCTAAAAATGCATTTAAAGTATCTTGAAAATTTGATTGGCAAATAAAAACGTAATTTTCTTTCAAATTTGTTGATCACTGATAAAAGTCCTGACTATCTGTAAATACCATAACAATGGAAACTCTTGAATGAGCGTTAAAAAACTTTTTAATTTAAAAAAACTTAGTATGAAATATTTCAAAAAATTAAATAACCATGTGAAGACCTGTCAGTAATAATAAATTTATTTAATTTTACAGCAATCAAATTAATTCAAGTTTTGTGACATAAATTTTAAAAAAAAACACTACATGCCCATCGTTAAATATCATTAAATATTTTATTTTTTAACTTAATCAAGTTGACAATCAAACTAAACACTAGACAGCTGGACAACGCACAATTTTAACTGTATATTTTGCGCGCAAATTTTCATTCTTTAAAGTAAAATAAATTTTTTATGGCTTTACGTTAAAAACTGGTGTCAAGCTACCAATTTATTTAAATGCCTACTGAAAATTTTAGATTGTTGAATTACAATAAATGAATAATGATGATATATTCAATCTGTCAGCTATAAAGATGAGACAAGCTTAAGGGTCCTCACGAAAATTGACAAAATTAACTAAATTTTCCGGACCATTTCCATAATTTAAATATTATTGACCTGATCATGGTCAATATATCTTAAGTTTATTGCAAAAAGTTTCTTTACTATCTCAAAAAAAACAGACATTCAAAACTTCTAAAACGATAAAGATGATGACGAGAAGAAATAAAACAGGTTAAAACCAGTCATTGACGATTTGTATGTGCATTTAGAAAGGAATACTATTGAAGCGTTACGAATAAATTGTGAAATAATTTTAAAAGCTAAAAGCTTCTCATTTCTTAAATAAAATTTAGGAGCAACATATTTTGAATTGATTCAAAATTCTAGAAAATTCTTAGTCTTATTTGAAGTCGAAGAAGAAATTCTCTGAAACATTCATTTTGCCTTTTATTTACACTATGAATTACAGCGCACCCTGAATATAAGAAAAATTATAGAAGCAAGTCTACTTAATAGCAATTAGAATTGAAACAACAAACGAAAGTTTCTTTTTGTACAAACAAATTAAATGCATTATGAGACTTACAAATATCTTTGGGCGATTGTAAGAAGAATGAACAAAAAAAATTATTGGTTTGGTTATGGATACAAAAAATTTTTAAAGTAGTTTAGGAGTCCTTTATGCAGTGGTATGGAAAGGTTTATTAGAGCCCTAAGTCAAATCAAAAACATACGCCTCCATATAAATTTTTGTATGAAGATTTTTTAATTTTACGCACCTTTTTATGGAACATTGTGGCTGCAAATAATTTAAATGCAAATTTTATTTCAAAATATAAAAAAATTCAATTTAAAATTTTTTAAACAAGATGTTTTGGAAATATTGAAAAATCCCTAAGGTGTCATAAACTAAATTCAGGATTTTTTGGGATTTCTGAGATGTAGAGTTAGGATTAGAATTTTTCGGTATTTTCCAACATTAATTTCAAGTTTTAACGCTAATTAAATGTTTGGCATGAAAATTCAAAACAGGAGTAGAATACATTTTTAGAAGAAAGCTTGACAAAGTTAGCTTTAAAAACAGCAAAAAGTCAAATTTTATAATTTTGCGGAGAAAAATAAATATTTTAATGTAATACAAATCTGCAATTAATTTAATCAAAATGCTCCCACAAATGTCGTCATTGCAGACATCTACCAAGAAAAATGTATAAAAAGACATTAAAATATACACATATAAAGGAGAAAGAAGAACCACGTAAGACAGAATAAAGAAGAAAAGACGAAGAACTGATACAAATACTTTGGAATGCATTTTAAACTGCATACTTGAATATCCGCGAAAAGAATATGCGTAAGAGCTATAAATAAATATGGTTTTGTTACTCGGTTAAATTTTAATTGATAGAAGGACCAAGAATAATTTTATTATCCAAATTATAGCACATTAAGGAGGTTTGTTTCAATTATTCCAAAAAGATTTTTTAATTAAAATTTAATAAATTATGCGTAATTTAATTAATTCTTTTTATTAAATCGGAAGTAACAGATCTCTTGAAAAATGTTAAAGAAAGAATGTCATTTCTTTGGGGGAGCAAAATTATTGAAATCTACAAAAAAAAACTACTTATTCTTAACTTCACAAAAAAAATCCATGTTGTTATTTTTGTTAATTTTGTTCATTAACAAGTTATTTTTTGATTGTCGTTAAAGCATACATTTACATTCCGGTTGTTGTTAAGAAACAGAAAAAAATCTGTCTGTGTATTTTACTCAAAGTACATATATACGTGTGCACATTTCGGCCGCTGAGACTGAGACGAGTTTATTCTCTTATACTCTTTTCTCTTCTCTGCACTATAGTCACATGTTTATTTGCATCATTTAACAACTGATTAGAGGATTCTATTTATAGACATGAAAAGTATACATTCAACTAAATGACTCTGCAGCTAACTGAAATTGAAAAAATTACTGATGCTGTGAATATATTTTTATAAAAGTAAATTACGTTTATTGTTATTTATAGTTTCTCATCAGCAGTGAGACATTTATCTACAAATTGTATACATTATGTCTTTATTCGTGTAAGAAGCGCGTCTTATAGTTTAACATAATGTTAATTATCGGAATTAAAATTAATTTATAAAGAGAAGAAAATCAAGTTAAATCACGATGTATCCTAACCAACAGTTAGGATGCATTAAATAATTTTTATTAAATTGAAATTATTGCTTCGTGTCAAAACGTCATTTTTTTCATGATCAATCGGCATCAATATCGCCGATATGATCGCGTTGTCGTCTCAATTATCATTGAGTTGTATAGCAACCAGGTTATTAAGATCTAAAAGTAGAATACGACGTGAAGATGAAAAATGATTTTGCGCCGTGATAAGATCACTTTAAATGACTTTGACGGTTTTGATCGCAGTCAGTAGAGAAAACGAGTCTCGTATTCATCATATTGGAATCATTGTGAATATAAGAGAGCTTCTGCATTTTTAAAAAAATTGATAATATATATTTTTTTAAATTATTTCTTAGTCGTTCACATTTGTGGGGGGGGGGGGCTAGGGGGGAACTCAAAATTATTAACAAAAAATTACAAATTTTAAAAATGACTTGAAATGTGTCTCGTTTATTAAGTTCACTAACCTTATCTTTCTAAAAAGTCATACTAGTGAAAACGAAAAAAACATTTAAAAGGTAGGGTGACCATTTGCATGGTTGTTCAATGGACAGTCCTGTATTTTACAACACTGTCATGTATTAACTTTCCTGTCATGCCCTGTATTTTTGAGAAAATTAGATGCTCAATCAATGATCTGATTACTGATTAAATACAGATCAGTTTCTAAATTGTTTTGAATTTTTTCTAGTCAACCTTTTACTAGATTTTCATTTTGTATTTAAAAAAACTGAATGAAAAGAAAAATTTGGCAAGCTTTACCTTTTTAATTGTAAATCCTTGTATTTTTAAATGTTTGAGAAATGGAAATTTCCGTGTTTTCAAGTCTTTTACGTCAGTATTCTCAAAACTTTCCTTAATCTTTTTTTCTAGCCTATCTGATAATTGAATTTAAATTCAAACATCTTCAATTAGCACAAACATGTAAATCCAGAAATTAAAGTAAGGTAGATACGTCATATGTAAATAATCTTTCGCAAACAGTGCATTATTTTATTTTAAAGCTTGTGTAGATAAGAAAAGGAAACAGTAAGTGATACAAGCTTAATACAACAAAATTTTTAATATTCTTTTACGTATTGATACATGAATTATGCAAATTAATATACACACAATGTGTTAATTTGACAAAATGTACATCCATGACGAAGTCGAACAAAAGTTTGTCTCATTTATCATTTTAAAATTTGATTTTTGGTCAATATTCTAAAAGGGTGTTGTTGCAGAAAATTTTGTCCTTTTTTGGTATTTCATTGATGGTAAATAATAAAACTTAGTTAATTCTTGATAATAAAAACTTGAATGATCACCATAACACCTAGGGGCCGTTCACTTATTACGTAACGCTTTTAGGGAAGAGGGGGTCTGAGATTCTGTGACAATTCAAACAAAGGAAATTTTTCTTCATGGACATTTTGTGATAAAGAAGGGAAGGGGATCTAAAAAGTCGTTTTTTTTGTGTAACGTAATAAGTGAACGGCCCCTTAGTTAAAAATTTGGTTTTAATTAATATGCGCTCTATTCACTTACTATACTTCGCTGATTAACTGAAATTCTTTATTTGCATGCTAAAATCGCTATATTTATTTATAGTAGCAAAATTAAACAGAACTAAATTTTTATCACATCCCACTTCTTCGAATTTCTGGGTCTAAGAATATTGAGAGCTTCATTAAAATTTAACAGTTTTTACTTTTCAGTTTTTTTTTGGAAAAGAAGATCATTAAATTTCAAGTGGCATATCCAGAAATTTTTCGAGGGGGTTTGGGATTTTTTTCTTAAAAAACCCTTGCAAATTGAGAAAAAAATCTAAAAGAAGGGTTTTGACCCCCAAAAGCCCTCCCTAAATACACCCTGATTAAAATATATTTTATGTCGTGTACATTTAAGGTTATTTTCGAATAAAATAGCCGAAAGCATTGACAATAAATAACAAATTCATGTTGAATAATAATTTAATAGAGTGAGAATAACATCAAACTAAAAGCATCTATTGTTATTATTCACAAAAAATAAAATAATAGACAAACAATAACTAGAAAAATCGTGACCGTATAGAACAAATTTAGTCGAAATAGTAATAACATATTTAACATAATTTAAGTGTCACTTTTATTTATAATTTGATTGTTTGAATAGAAACAATAAAACACAGAAATTATAAAATTTGAAATACTTACTAAGAGTTAAATTGAAATATTTAAAAAAGTCTATTGAGGTTTGATTTGATTCCCAAATAAAATTTTATATCATTATATTGCTAAGAGGTCATTTACTTAGACTTTCTTTTCCCTTATCATTTGCATGGAAGTGTGGCACAACTCTAGACCTTTTTCGCCATAAATGATGGACGTAATAAGTGAACGACCCTAAAAAGTCTAATATCTTTTTTTAATTGCCTATACGTCACTATTCTTATCATTGTGCAATGCAACAGAAGAACACATGTAAAGATAAACCGACGCGAGACTAGTGTAAACACGAATATAGTGCTATTTGGGCATCAAGTCTACTAGTAAGGCACCAATGTGGTTTTAGAAGATGGGTTTTAAAGTTTGCCATTCAGGTGTATTTTGAGAATTTTTTTAAAAATAATTGCTACTAAAATACATAAATTTTTAAAAAAATATTACGGAAGAAAGTTAAAAAAAATATTTTTAAAATTAGGAAAACCTCAGAATAACCGAATATAGCCTCTCCGTTATCATTGTCTGATTCAGTAAATGCTCATAGCATCGTCACAAAACGTTTATGGACTGTACGTTAACAGAACAACAAAACGGAATAAAATAATAAATAAACTCATGAAGGAAAAGAATAAGAAGAAGAAGAAGTTGAGAAGGCGAATATATGATTTCAGTCTATTTTTAGAATGAATAATATCATAATAAAATATGTATACAAAAAGAGTGTAAAATAAATGACCTTGTTTCATTGGAATTGTGTATTCACGATTTATTTTCGTTGTCGCTTGGTATTTTACTATAGCTGGATTTGTTTAATTTCGCTTGGCGATTTTTTTAAACTCTTATCTATTCTGATATAAACAGCAATTAAGCTTAATACTTTAAAGTTCTATATTCACACCATATTTATTTTTGGCTGTGGCGTCTTATTTGTGAATAATTTTAAAATTTTATCAACCTGTTAATTTTTTTTTAAAAAAATAAATAAATTCAAAAAAAATATATCTTTAAATAAAATTTTAGTCACTTAATTATAAGTCATTAGCGGAAAGAATGAAAATATTGTTTAATTGCTTAATTTATAGTAGGTTCATAGTGGTAATGATACAGTAAAAATATTATCATTTAGCACGCAATTTCAATGGTTGCTATTAATATTACCGCACTCGATTGTGATAATTAATATTATGATTACCGTACCATAGACCAGAGTTGGTAGGACTCAAAGGCGTAGCCAGAAATTTTTTTAAAAATAATTTTTCAGAAAATTATTTTCCATGTAAAACAATTTTCGAAGGTGGGGGTATCCAGACTTTCTTGGACCCTTCCTAGCTTCAATCCTGCCAACTCTGCCATATATATTACTCACTTTTGATGCTATTTTTATCTCATGTTTTATTTTTATTTCATACTTGGTATGCGGCAAGATATGCAGTATATACGCATATAGAAATGCAATGATGTGCTGTATGTAATCTTTTATTACTTCATTCACGCGCTTTTTGTATCCCACTATTTCACTATCACTAATACATACCTTGTTTATGTACATAGTATTGTATTATTTAAGGGTCATTTACTCATCTCGCTTATTATCTATTGAGCATGCATATGAAATATCATCTCATGTTGCTGTTGTTGTTTTGACTGTTATAATTCAAGAATGTTTTGTTGTCGTTGACGTAAGTTACTCATTCATATGGAAATTTCCAAGGGTGAGGCACTCTAGTAAAAATAGTATTTCTTGACACCAAAATGATCAAAAACCTGGAAGTCACCAGGTCAATAATGATGTTGATATGATCAAATTTCACGAATCACCACCAAATTTTTGGTAACTAAAATATAAGAAATACCGTCAAGTGTCATAATTTTTTGAATTGTAGAGTAACGAACTTCTTTTTTTTTGCAACGGTCAGTTCCGTATTTTCTCAGAATGTCAATTCATTCGTATTTATATAATTTTGAAATTTTGCTACTCAATGATTAAGCTTTATCGGTCATGTTCTTAGAATAATTTAATTAAATTCTTATTTTGACGAAAACTCAATAATTTAGTGAATTCACAACCTTCATAACTTTAATTTCCTTCTACATAAATGCTTCAATAAAATAGAAACATAGCAGATAAAAAGCCACGACAAATAAAGGGTCGACCGTGAATGAGTAAACATTTAACAGTAATTAAAAGAATTGTCGATAATTCAATTGCTTAGAAAAAGAAGTATGCATACAACTTCTCTTTTTCGTCGAAGACTGAATTGAAACGACGGTCGACCTTTTCATTTGGACCAACTGTTTGCCAACATTACTTAATTGAAAATCGAAATATTATTGAAATAAGGTGGAAAGGAGAAAAAAAATTAAAAGAGGTGAATTAAATGTGAAATGCTCTGTTTGCTGAATACTTTAGAAAGTTTATCGTAAATTTTATTTCTGTTTCGCCCGTTTACTATTGATTAGGAAGGAATAAATGTCACACAATGTATTTTTCTGTATAGTTTACTGAATATTGAATTTTATTATTATTGAACGCAAGATGTGTCAATGGTTGCTAGAAATATTTTTAATAAAAATTTATTAATCACTAAACATTTGCAAAAATAAAAAATCAAAAAATTCATAGGACACCAGAACCTGTATTTACTTTTATAATGCTATGACACAGACTTTACAAATCAGAGTCTTATGGCTTTCTTAGTAATTCCTTTTCAAAAAGAAACTCGCAAAGAATTTGACATTTGCTAAATTATTTAGGTAATATATGAATCGGAAATTCTTTAGATTTTTTATATCTCAAGAGTAGGGTGACTATCTGCGTAGTTTTTTAACGAACAGTACTGTATTTTACAAGACTGTCCTGTATAAATTTTTAAATTTTGTTCTAGGTCCTGTATTTTTGTCACGAAAGTTTCCGTTAATTTTGAAATTTTACTTTATGTCTTGTATTCTCAAGACAATGTCCTGTATTTTCATAAAAATTAGATGGTCACCCTAGCCAAGACTCACATGAATAATTTCTTAATTAGCAGAAATAACAAAAGAATAAAGAATGAACACAAATTTTAAACCCAAATGTTAAATTAGAGGCAAGCTCTTGTTTAAAATTTTTATTGACATATACATTTGTTTTAACAAATGTTTGGATTTAGGATTATTGAATTTAATTCATTTCCTGATTGAGTCAGTAGTTGGTGTATTATTTTTCATAGGAGTCATATGTAGGCAACATAGTATATTCATATCGACAGCACTCAATATAATGACTGAGAGATCAACGTCTGGTGGGAGTTAAGCCAAAGTCCCCACAAAAAGAGGGTTACAGGTCTGATGTCTAACCATTCAGTCACAGAGGTCTCACTCTTGCATTTGCAGATTCACCTCAATATGTCTCAACCCCCAAGATTCCACTATTCTCAGACTCCACAGCTACATACTCCCAATAGAGCAAAAAGAAATCTTTAATCCATAATTATTCTGTGTCATGTTTGACATCAACATCTTCCTTAAAAGTGCTTGAAGGGTTATTGAATCATCAAAATCAGAGTGAAGGAAGGAAAAAGCAAAGAGCAGAAAGAGATCAACACAACAAAAAAAAAATCCATGAATGAAATTCAATTCATCCAAATCTATTCATTGGAGAACGATCGCCGAAGTTTTTTTGTGTGTTTGTTTTTTTATTTTTTTCTTCGTTTTGCCTCGCGGTCACATATTAAGCATAAGGTGGCACAACGTTTTCTTATTCCATATATACATACTCATACTCATTTTTTTGCCTTTAAAAAACCGGAATGATAAAAATAGACTTAAAGACTTTTTTTTGTATTTTTCAATTTAACATTTTTTATCGAAATAAAAAAAAAAGTTAAAGAAGAAGTGGAAAGCAAAGCATCACAAGAAAGAGCCTCTTGAGAGATTCTTGTTGTGTCGAGTTGTCGTGCGTGTCGTATGTTAAAGTAGAAAGATCTCTCCCAATTCGTAAATAAAAATTTATTCTTAACTGAACAACAAAAAGAAATGAATGAAACCTTATTGGATATAAAAACAGGAATTTCTTGTGATTGGCGCCAATTGATAGTGTGCGGATTTCGATAAGGTGTTTAATGAATAAAAATGAAAAATCTGCATAAAAAATTAACAGAAATGTGAAGACGTAGTGAGATTATCGAGAGGTGGACTATAAATAAGAGGATCTTGATGTCTAACTGTTGCTTTATTCTTCTATTCCGACAAGTTGTTTGTCTCCTATTCTGTTGATACTTCTGATTGAATGACCATCCCAATGACTTCGCTAATGCTTGACGGCCAACAATGTTGGTAATTTGTTTCTCACAGTTAAATCAACGAGAGAGAGAGACGTAACCGGTTAAATTGCCAGACTCATTTTGGCGCATTTTCTTAAAACACAAGTTGATTCCTATGAACTGACACGATGTCTTTTAAAGATCTAATAATTGATTAAAGAACTTAATTTTGCAAGGTTCCATAAACTTTCGCGTTTCAATTTTAGTGTTATGCAAAGAAATGAACTGGATCGATTAGATTCCATTCAGGTTTAATGATTAGCCTTGCATTTGCTGGCTACTATAAGTAGGAGGGAAGAAGGGTTCCATATTATTAAAAAAAGGGGCAGGGGGAGTTTGACCTCCAAAAAACCCTGGATACACCCCTGTACCAATCTTCTTTTGTCATCGATTTTTGGCTATAGAAGCCTTAGGCTTGATAGGATGAAGTCATGTTGTAAGTCACCGTCTTGACAACGTGACGGTAAAATTTGCAGATATCACATTTTCAGTACCATTAAGGTGACGTAACTTTTCCATAAAAATTTTATTGTGACTAAGAAGCCGTTTACTTATTATGTTCACATTTTGGGGGTGCATCCGGTTAGGAAAGCGTCTGAATGAAAAAATTGAACTAAATTCCAACAATCCGTCATTTACGTTACGTAATGAGTGATGGTCCCCAACGAAAAAATTAATTAAGAAATGCGTCACACGTTCTTTTTCCTTCAATTTTTCTATTCATTCACAGTTTGTGCTCTTACGACGCATTCACATCTTTCTCATACTTTGCAATCCAGAGTTCCTTTCTACATACTAAAAACAAACTTAAGAGAAGGAATTTTAATATACAGATTCCCATCGTTGTTTTCTTCATCTCTTTCATTCCTTCTTACAGCCGTTTTATGTATATAAATCATAAAATTAATCCAATCACAGTTTGTGGATAAAAAAAAACTCAAGAGACACAAACTCACTAAAAAAATTCATGCAGAAAACGATGGAAAAATTTTGAGAATCAGAATAGGAACATAAGCAAAGTATAAATGGCTCATTTCCATATTTTACTTGTATTCTGCAATCTTTTCATTTATTATTTTCTCATCATCTCTCTTTCTTCTTCCATGCTTAATGCAAAAAAGTTAGAACAGTAAAAAAAAGAGTTTAGATGCTATTGATGTTTTGATTCTTCAAGAATTGTTACAAAACGACATGGAATTGACACCAAAATTATGAATGAAAACCCAATCATTTCTCGTTCTTTTTATCGCTGCTTTTTTTAGAATTCTTTTTTGTGTTTCTTGAACGTGATCGAACACGACTAGACGATCTAGATCGTGGTCTTCTAACCGAAATTCTTTTAGATTTTTGGACAGTTGTTGGATTCTCTTGAAGCAATGGTTCAGGAGCTTCATTTTGAGTTTGTCTTCTAGATGATCCACTTGACACATATGCAGCAAAATCTCTATCTTCAATTGGTGCTGATATTATGGAATCTACAATTTCAATGGAATTATCAATGTCTACAGATTGAAGGTTCGAATCAATTGAAGATCCAGCTATAGATTGAAAAGAAGAAATTTTAAATCAAATATTTAATTAATAAGTTAAGCACTTACAACTTTTCGACACAATTTTGGAATTTGAGTTCTGATCCATATCTAACTGTTTGCAAATTTTCATCAGGCTAATCTGATGTTTTCAAATGAAGGTTCCTTGCAAAATTAATTAAATCGAATTCAATGTGAACTGCGATGTTTGAAAAAAATTCAAATTGGAGAAAAAGTTTTCTTGAAGATCTAGTGACATCCGTCTGGCGACCAGTCAGCAAATATTCCTCAATAGACACACAATGGAAGCGAATCAGTACGATCAGCACAAATTTATGAATTTTTTTCTCTATAATTTCACATTGCACTTCCTATGGTCTCTCCAATAACATTTAAAATGATTCATTCATTAATTTTAGCAGTGCCTTCTAACTCATATCCTAGTGAGCCATATATTTCTGTTGAAATCATTATAATTAATTTCCATATTGACCGGAATCAATGGACACATAAAAAAAGATTTTGTGAATAAGAGGAAAAGAAGAAGGAATACAAAATAAAGTTTTTAGCATAAGAAAATAGATGATGACATCATTCTATGATTAAC
Organism: Chironomus tentans; assembly: GCA_963573255.1. NCBI lineage: Eukaryota > Metazoa > Arthropoda > Insecta > Diptera > Chironomidae > Chironomus > Chironomus tentans. The sequence goes on along the minus strand of OY754302.1, from coordinate 2,321,782 downwards.
ATAAGATTACTTAATGCCATTCTAATAAGTTTTTCTCTCTCTCCATTTCAGCAATTTTTTGATATTTTTTATTCGTATGATCGAGAAAGGCCCCGCATCATTGCCGCACTGGGGCCATGTCTGTACTACGAACTATTGTCATAAATTTTGTGGCAATAATACATGTAATTGTCACGATCGGATTAGTGGATGGAAGTCATTTCAAAACAATATTAAATGTCGGTTACCTGACAGCAATTAAAGGCGATCTTAAGGATCGCCAGGGTCTTGCCATATCTGGTGCAATACAAATGGCACTAGAGGAAATTAATGATGATCCAAAAATTTTACCAAATGTTACATTAAATCTTAAATGGAACGATACGAGAGGTGATACAGTCGTTGCTACACGTGCCATAACTGAAATGATATGCGATGACGTATCAGTTATTTTTGGACCGGAAGGGACCTGCTATGTTGAGGCAATTGTAACGCAAAGTCGAAATATTCCCATGATAGCTTATGTAAGGCTTTTTTTGTGTGCTCCTTACTTTCGTCAATTTACTCTCATTTCCAAATTTTTTTTTCTTCTACTAATAGAAATGTTCAGATTTTCAAGCTTCAGCAATTCCAACATTTGCAAGAACAGAACCACCCGATACTCAAGTGAGTCATTGACATTTTATAATGAAATCATTTTAATATTAATGGCCATCCATTTATCTAGATATTAAGCAGCCAAAAATAAACCTTTTTTAACATATTTAAAACTTTCGTATTCTCAAAAAAAAAAAAATATTCAGGTGACCAAATCAGTTATTTCACTGCTAAATTACTATCGATGGAGTAAATTCACAATCATTTATGAAGAAAAATGGGAAAGAGTTGCAGAATCACTGACTCAACAAGCAAAAGCACACAATAAAACGATCAATCATAAAAGGCAGGTGGTCGATCGTCACAAATGCTGTGAGAATAATATGGACTGTTGTAGGCCAGGCTATTGGTACAATGTATGTATATTTCTTCTTCATCAACCTTTTAAAAAAAATATCATTTCATTCACTAACTTATACACAATGAATAAGATCTCACGAGAATTGACTTCTTCTGATTCTCCTTCTTTCACTCTCAATGGGCTATAAAATAAAGAAAATGTAAATTGAAAGGCTTAAAACAGAAATCAAAAGAGACGTCTTGTGTTGTCTAACAATAGTATTATGGCATAAAACGCATTTGGGGAATACTTGTTGATTCTGTTGCTTCCTATTTTTATGGACGTAATTTGGTAATGACCTCATGCTTAACATAATTATTGACCGACCTCCCAAATTCTAAACAAAACTTAGAGCAAAATTTCACCAACCGTAATCAGCAGCCATGATAATCTGATCACTAATCCAAAGACTTAATTCAGCTATAATCAAAAATGAAGCAACACAAAACGATATTTATTTATTTTTTTATTATTCGGTTAATTTACAAACACAACATATGCTTAGCAAGAATAAGAATGGAAGAAGGAGAAGTTGTTGATGATCAACAATCCATCGTCATCATCAGAATGACGAACAAGAAGAAGAAATCTTTTTGAAAAATAAATTAAAACATTTCGCGTGTTGTGTGTGTGTTTTTTTTTTGCATGCCGCTCGCGCTCTTAATCATTAAGCTTCGAGTTGCCTATTTAACATATCTTATTTTATTCTCTCCATTCCCGTCCATAATGAAATAATTAAAAACCAGATCATTCAGAATACAATGAATGGAACGAGAATTTACATATTCTTGGGAACACCTGATGCTTTGGTAGACATGATGGGATCTATGGAGTCAATTCAGTTGTTTGATAAAGGCGAATATATGGTGATATTTGTTGATATGATGAGCTATTCTGCTGAGTAAGAAGTTAATTTTTTTTAAATAAATGGACTTTTTTATGAATGTTAATTTTTTTCCCTCTTTTCATTCCATTTCGACTTTCAGGGAGGCCAAAAAATATTTATATCGGCTTGATCATTTCAGCAAATATAAGTCATGCAATGAGATTGAAGGCTTTACAAAACGAGCCAGAAGTTTGATTGTCGTCGTTAGCACCCCACCGACTAAAAATTATGAAGAATTCACTGCCAAAGTTCGAGTATTTAATGAGAAACAGCCATTTGAATTCCGAAATCCAAGCTTTCCCAACAAGCAATTTGTAAAATTCGTCTCAATCTATGCTGCATACTTGTATGATGCAGTTAAATTATATGCAAACGCATTGCACAAATTGCTAAAGAAGGAGGAACATGTGCGACCGTTAACAGATGATGTGATAAGAGAAATTGCAAGCAACGGAACTGCCATCATAAATGCCATAATTCAAGAGAAAAAATATCCAAGTAAATTAATCACTTTTTTCTATATAGCTATTAATCCGACTGATTTATGAAAATTAACGAATAAATAATATCAGATAATGACGTCAATCGATCGCAACTTAGTTGTGTTAGAATTTCTTTTGAGAATTAAAATGCAAGACAACGGTTGTCTACTTATTATGTAACGCAAAAAGAAGTTGGAACTTTCAAGAATGATCAAATACCCCTACCCCACCCTAGGGTATATCCCTTCTTTGCACCTACTCTAGGGTATACCCCTATGGTTGACCTAGGATACCCCTAGGGGTATAAATATACTTAAAAATCCACCCCTGGCTACCAACTCCTAATTTTCAATACCAAAAACCTCCTTCCATCTACAAAGTCAGACCTAAATACCTCATTTAAAGGAGGTTTCAGACTCTGTAATCCTCCATATCTCGAACGAATGGCACCAAACTTATAGACAAAACAAAAATCTTGATTAAAAATTATATTCTATGCGTATTTTCCTCAATTTTTCCAGGTGTAACTGGCGCTGAAATTTGGATGGATGAAAATGGAGATTCAGAGGGAAACTTCTCAGTTTTAGCACTAAAAGAGTCACATTTCTCAACAAAAGATTCAAATTTCACATGTGATCGTCACATGGTTACTGTCGCAACGTTTCAAGGGCGGAATAATAACAATTCGCTTCCAGTAAGTGTTTTTTTAATCCCATGCACAATATTTTAATGTCATTAATTGATTTTTATCAACCAACAACTACATTTAGGAATATAAATTTAATAATATTCTGCGTATCGATTGGCCGAGCGGTGTGATTCCCACAGATGAACCGCAATGTGGTTTCATGAATGAGCAGTGCATAAAAGATGACAGGCATGTCATTTCGATGATTATTGCTGGCACTTTAGGTCTCATTTTATTTTGTTCTGTTGTGGTAACCATAAGTATTTATCGTAAGTGGAAAACAGAATTGGAAATAGAAGGACTATTGTGGAAGATTGAGCCGAATGAGATCAAAGGATATTTTAACAATGATATTGTATCATCGCCTAGCAAAGTAAGTTTAAACCAGTTTAAACTGTAAATTCATTGACCATGACATTTACTGTATTGATAATCCCTTTAGCTTAGTCTTATTAGTCAAGCAAGTTATGGATCAAGATATCAAGTTTGGACGACGACGGGAAGATTTCGTGGTGTAATTGTAAGAATAAAAGAACTGAAGTTTTCAAAGAAAAAAGACATGTCGAGGGAGCTGATGAAAGAATTCCGAACACTACGTGATCTGAGACACGATAATATAAATAGTTTTATAGGTATGAACTTCATATTTTTTTTAATAATGCTGAACTTATAGTTTGATTAATAAATTAATTAATTGATTACGTGTAGGAGCTTGTGTAGAGCCCATGAGAATTTTACTAGTCACTGATTATTGCGCTAAGGGAAGTTTATACGATATTATAGAAAATGAAGATATAAAATTAGATAATTTGTTTATTGCATCATTGATTAATGACTTAATCAAGGTAAATTATGTCGATGATTTTAACTTTAGCACTTACTTTAATGAAATAATTTTAAATTGTCCATAGGGTATGATCTACATTCACTCATCAACTTTAGTATTCCATGGAAATCTTAAGTCATCAAATTGTGTCATAACGTCGCGATGGATGCTGCAGATTACAGATTTTGGTTTGCATGATCTACGACATTGTGCAGAGAGTGGATCTGTTGGAGAGCATCAATATTATAGAAGTAAGATTGAGAAATGTCATTAAAATCATAAATAAATCTATAAAACTTTCCTCATCAGGTTTATTTTGGAAATCTCCTGAGCTTTTACGTAATCCAAATATTTACGGTAGTCAGAAAGGTGATGTATATGCATTTGCCATAATTCTCTATGAGATTTGCGGAAGAAAAGGTCCCTTCGGCAGTACAGAATATGAACCAAAGCAAATTATTGATTTAGTCAAAGAAATTCCAACCGATGATAGGCCACCGTTTCGTCCTGACATGGATTGTATACTAGATTCTGATAACTGCCCTGATTATGTTATCAGCTGTATACAAGATTGTTGGAATGAAAATCCTGAGATTCGAGACGACTTTCCCACAATAAGGACACGACTGAAAAAGATGAGGGATGGAAAGTCGAAAAATATTATGGATCAAATTATGGAGATGATGGAAAAGTACACGAATAACTTAGAAGATATTGTGAATGAACGAACACGCTTATTGTATGAAGAGAAGAGAAAGACAGAAGATCTTCTCAATCGAATGTTACCACAATCTGTTGCTGAACGACTTACCATGGGACATGGAGTTGAGCCTGTCTCTTTTGACGCTGTAAGCCACTTGAATTATTATTATTGACATTCTTGAATTAATCCAAGATCTATTTCTTGCAGGTTACGATATACTTTAGCGATATTGTTGGATTCACACAACTTTCGGCTGAAAGTACACCTCTGCAAGTTGTCAACTTTCTTAATGACCTCTACACCATCTTTGACCGAGTCATAAAGGGCTACGACGTATATAAAGTTGAAACTATTGGTAACTAATCTAAGGAAGAACACTTTAATAAGATTATTTAATTTTTTTAAATATATTTTAGGTGATGCCTACATGGTCGTTTCAGGGTGAGATATTATTTTTTTTATTAAAAAATATTAACCTTTTAGATATGGGTCATGGACCCCATCACACCCCCCCCCCCCATTGGTGTACCCATGTACTCATATATTTATGAATTATAGGTTGCCAATCAAAAATGAGAACCGTCACGTTGGTGAAATAGCATCGATGGCTCTTGATCTACTTCAGGCTGTAAAGAATCACAGAATCGCCCACAGACCAACCGAAACACTTAAATTAAGAATTGGAATTCATACGGGACCTGTTGTTGCCGGTGTTGTTGGATTGACAATGCCACGATATTGTCTTTTTGGCGATACAGGTATGTTGTAGAATTTAAAAAACTTTAAAAGTTAATCCAGTTCAAAAACCTTTTTTGTTTATCTCTGCAGTGAATACAGCATCAAGGATGGAGTCATGTGGCGAGCCATTAAAAATTCATATTTCACCACAATGCAAAGAAAAATTAGACAAATTAGGAGGCTATATAACAGAAAAGCGTGGCATAGTGTCGATGAAAGGAAAGGGTGATGTTGTGACTTATTGGCTTATAGGTAGGCTGCTGCTGCATTCTTTTACCAAACAACATAATTATTATTGTTATTTTATTAAATCTTGAATCTCCAGGAGCCGACGAATGTGCCATTCAGAAACGAAACGTTGATTTAAGAGACTTACCACCGCCATTATTTTGTCGACCTCGAAAGAGTCCCAAATATATTAGTGACTCAAAGCAACCGTCTATATCGTGTATCACAAATTTCGGTACATCAGATAATCGAAGTATTCTTTGTGAGAGCCGAAGACAGTCAAATGCCCAACGGAATGATAATGACGGTGCATATAGTCTCCAAGGATCATATAGAGACTCATCCTCACCATTCATTTCAAAGCAACGAAAACATGAAACCTCACCGCTTTATATCAACAATAATGACACCGAGATGGGTTGTATTAATGATACGACAGATGATTTACCAAGAGATACAATGAATGGAAGTGGTGAGAAGCCATATGCGATGGTTCGACCTCAACAAAATATAATAAATAGTTCAAACGATGATATTAGTAAGTTGGAAATTCCAGATTACGTGATCGATTAATGATCGTGACTTTTCATTTATACACCTGTCTGTTTATGCTGTTCTGTTGCTTGATGAAGCAAGATTAAATTTATATCACTCATTCATAATTTTGAGACACATTTTCATGGTCATCTCTTTCTCATTTTAGGTTCATTAAGGCCATTTGAATTGAATGAAGATCACAGTAATTTTAAAAAGAGCTACTCGCTCGATCCATTTCCAGTACCAGATCATCATCATCAGATGAACAAACAGAATAACGAAAATTTCCGTAAGCGTAAGAACAACGTAAGTGAACCTCTTAAAACAGTCAATGGTGGAATCATAACATCATCACGAACCCAAAGATCTGACCACATACCACTTTTAAACAAGAATATGAAACGATGGCATTCGTTAGAATTAGAAGCAGTGCGCACCGATGTTTATCATGAAGAAAGCAGTGGCTGTGAAGAAATTATTGGTACTAAAAAGTCATTAGGTCGTAACATTAAGTCATGGTTGATTGGAATATTTCAAAATCAAAGCAGAAGTTCCAATGGACAAAATGGAAGTGGTTTGCTTTCGCAACAGACATCAAGTGCAATTGTTAGAAATAGAGCCGATAATGAAAGTATGAGTGTTGTGTGAACAAAACAAATGGATAAATCTCTTAAAATTTAAGTAGATGTGTGAATTAAAATAAAATCATGAAATTATGTGTACAAGTCGTAGATTTCTTAAATGCAAACTTGTCTCGTTTTTTACTAGGTGAATTTATTTGATTTTTAGACTTTACAGGATTATAATTAATTACACATACGATTCTTGATCTTCAACACCTTAATCCAGTTCCTATCGCCATAAATGTTCCAAACGTTCCACCACCTTGTATCATTACTTTGCCTACATTATTCACTAATTCACGTCCTCTTAGTCCATACCTAAATAAATTAAAGAATCACATGAAATAACAGACATGAAAATTTCAGACACAATTGCGTAATTTATACATGCCGGAAAGATCCAGCAGACATAATTTTTTTTATGTATTTCACTTTGATATATCACCTTAATGCTGAAAATCCACCAAAAAGTGCACCACTAGCCATTCCAACACAAAATCCAATTGTAAAACCTGATGTAAATAGGAAATAATTAATGAAATATCCTTTAATCAACTAAAAACCATGAGTACTTACCATATTTCATTTTATCGAAACAGCTAGGCTGAGATCCTTGTTGAAATGCATTGCTTGGAACTGGCATTATGATGAGGTATATTTGGCAGGTTGTATGAGCTTAATCAATCAGTAAATTTAGTTAAATTCACGCTTTTTTAATAAAAAACAGTAAGCAATTGCTCGAGAACACTTCAAATGTTTTCATGCTAAAATGCTAAAATCCAGTGCTAAAGTTTCAATAACAACAACTAATCACAACAAATATATTATAATTAAAGAATTAAGCTATAAAACGTGTTTTAAGTCATTGTGAATCAGTAGCTAATGAATTAGAAGTGAAATCTGCTTTCTGTGAATTAATTAGTTTTGAAAATCAACAAAAATTGGAGCTGGAAATAGGAAAATCAAAAAATTTGGATATAAAAAAGATTTTTTTACTGCTTGCTGGATATAAAGTATCAAATGTAAGTATAAATATAGATCTGTTGTAATTCATTCACTTTAATATATATTTACATGCTGTCTAGATACAATTTTGGATAAATTTGGTGTTTGTGCTGGATGTTTCAAAAAATAGACATACACGATGAGCTTGATCAAATTGTTTAGGAGCATAAAGTTAGTCAATATCCAAAGATATTGTACAGTCGTTCAACTAGTGAATTCACCTGAAAAATCAATAAAAAATGCAGATATTCTGGATCAAACAAATCGTGAGCTGATTCCAGGCGAAGATTTTCCAACGTTCTTTCCGTCAACGTTCAATTTTGCAGCATACGTGAATAAATCAGAAACACTGCAAAAGTTTGTTGAACTAGGAGTGGACTTGAGTAAAATAGAGAAACGAAAAGGACTTCCACAATTTTTACTGAAATTAGACTTTAATCGAGACGTCAGAAATCATCTTTTGCTTCTTCATGATCTTGAAATTCCTGCAGAATTATATGGTGAATTACTGACCAAAAATCCATTATTCTTCAAGAATTCTATAGAGGATCTTGAGACTCGTATTTATTACCTTAGATCCAAGAACTTTTCAATTGAACAAGTCAGATCTATAGTTTCAAAAGATCCTTTTTGGCTGAACTTTTCAACCAAACGAATAGACAGACGACTTGGCTGGTTCCAAAAGAATTTTGCATTAACAGGCGATGACATCAGATTCTTAGCAACAAAGTTTCCAAGAGTAATAACGTCACATCTGATGACAGTTCGTGAATTAACGTTTAGTGTAAAGGAGGAAATGGGATTTGACAAAGAAGGAACTAAAGCGTTACTTCTGGCTGTTCCAAAGGTTTTTATGATGAGTAAGTATTGTGACATACGTTTCTGGCCTTAATAATGAAAAATTTCAATTTACAATTACAGATAAGGACAGTCTTAATGAAAGATTTAACTATGTTCACAATGTAATGAAATTTTCACATGACAGGATCCTTCAACATCCACAAGTCCTCAACACAAGACTCAGTCGAATCGAAACCCGTCATAAATTCCTCAAATTACTTAATCGTGCTCAATTTGATGAGAAATTACCTCGTTATGTGTCACTTAAGGACTTATATAGCGGTACCGATGATGACTTTGTAACACAAGTGTGCGAATCAACAATTGAGACTTATGATAATTTCCTCAAAACACTTTAGTGCATTTAATAGCTGTGAGAAATTTAATTAGGCAATAAAATAATTCTGATAATGACTTTAGAATATAATTTAGAGTAGCAATTTTATTACATATGATCAGTTATTAAAACTGTTGAAATAATAGAATATACATAACTGTCATTAATACATTTGAATAAATATAATCTAGTACGTTAGTTTTCACAGAAGAAGAAACACATTGATAAAGTTTTACTTTACTTAATTCACTGTTTTCAGATCTCCAATTCACTCGCTTTATTGCTCTGCCAATAAAAACGTTACATCATACTGAATAATAAGCAAATATAGCGGTTAAAATATGAAGAAAAAAAAACAACAAAAATTAATAATCCTGATAATAATTTAAGGGCGATTCTACGAATTAATTTTTCTACAAATTGATTTTTCTCTCTTTCTGTTGCATTATTTATCATGAATTATATTTTTAATGGTAGATTTCAATGAGATCTACACATCAGGCTCACTTAAATGTATTAAAAGTTGTTAATTAAAGAATTATTTGCATTCTACGAAGAATTACTCTGTTTCACAAAAATTATTTTTCCTAAATCTCCAAAATGTTTTGATTGATTTCTTTTATTTGGTAACGTTTCCATTTAAAGAAAGTATACTGTATGGTAGTTTGAGATGGCAATTTCAATCTCCGTGAAAACGGTACTTGTAGCAGCCTTAATTAAGCTACAATTTTGATTCTACGAAAAACTTCATAAGTGAAACAGAGTAATTTGGAGAGAATTCCAAAATAAATTACCAAATATTGAAACTTAAATTCATTATAATTTTAGCTAGAATTGAATAATTCTAGTGTAAATTTCATCAAATTTCATAATTATCATTGAACTATAGGATTAGATTTTAAGAAAGTAATGGGGAAATGCTAATAAAAATATTTTGAGAAATTTTCATCATTTACACGGATTTTTTTGATGAAACTTATTCGTAGAATCGCCCTTAAAGGAATATTAAGTTTTGAAGAAAAAAATTATGGTTCAGCATCATTATCCTTTGGTCGTTGATATTTTAATCGGATAGCCTGATGATCATCATCTCGTCTTATCTCTTGTATTTTTGATTCACATTCATAATTGTCGAGCTCTCGCATTCCATTTCTGCCAAGACAAAAATAAATATAGTGAAATAGGAGTCACTGGTCACGGTGATACTATTCCACTATTCCACCTGACTTGATAGGATTTCATTAATATTACGATTCACCTACCTCTTCATGGTCTTTAGTTGCTGCTGTAGCTCTTCACGATCAACGCTTGTGCCAAATAAATTTTTCTTAACGCCATTTTTCTTGACAGCATGAATATCACTGCTTATTGCACTTGACTCTACATTTAGGCTACAGCTCGGTGTAGTTGTTAGTGTCTCTTTTGACATTTTAACTTCTTTCTCTTTTACTTCCTAAATATTCGTACACGTCTATGCTTATATCCAACCCTTTCGTATAAAAAAACACAAAAAACAATATAGCTGATTAAAATTTTTTCAAGCCAACACAAATATACAACAACTTGTTGCAACACTTCCTATTTTCTTGACTTAATTACCTCACTTTTGAAAATTTTCTATTACAACTAAATTTTTTTTACTAATTTTGCTTATTTAAAAGTCTAAAAGAACACTTTTGCCTCCACGAGCACAACCCACACAAGTATAACACCCCATATAAACAACAGAAGAGGAAATCGCATCGTGGTGAAATAGAAAAACACTTGCGGTTTTGTTCAATGGTCTAAAATCGAAAAAAAAGTGCAATTGAACTTTTAAGGAAAAGTTTCACCAAAATTCTTCGTAGATGTCTCATTTTAAAGCTGTTATATGTAGGTACAAATTCCCAAAGTTTCAAATATTGCATTTTTAGCAATAATTATTCATAATTAAATTGTTAAAATAGACACAACTCACACATAAACTAATCATAAACCAGCTTTAATAAAAATTTAACTTTAAAATCGCCTTTAAATACCTCTTTTATCATAAAAGAAAAAATTTTTTTTTTCCTTCACATAAGAGTATTATGTGAAGGAAAAAAAATAATCTGTAGAAAAAGTGAAAAAGTGAAGCCTTACAAAAGATTTTAGGAACATTTGTGTGGTTTTAAGAAAAAGATACTTTTGTGCTGTTTTATAACTCAAAAAATATAATTATGGATCAATAGTGATGCGTCGACAAGCTGCGAGACGGAAGTGCATTTTCCTGAACTAATGTGCCACTGAGCTGTGAGAAATTTAATTAGGCAATAAAATGTTTGTAATAATGACTTTGCAACTTTGTCTTTAAGTTATCATAATTTCTCGCGATTTTTTATGATTATGTTAAAAAAAATACATCTGCTTGGCAGCGATTTTCACCTCATGCTGCTTTGACAATTAAAAACTGAATGAGAAAAAAATTACCAGTATAGATTTTATTACAAGTGATAAAGTCCTTAATGAATTGTGATTCTTGTGCATTTTATTGGAAGTAATGAGAGCAACTTCAGTTCACCATTAAGTCTCTTTAAAATTCTACAAAAATTACTCAGAAAGGCAAAAAGACGTTCGATGAGCAAACAGTATGCCGTCAATTCAAGCATAACTGCATAGGCGTACCCAAGGAGGGGGGGGGGGGTCAATTGGGTCTGGTAAGTTTTTTTTATGGAAATTATTTTTCAGAAGTTCTAATTCAAGCATGTACCGTTATAATTAGCAACAAGTACTTAACCATGAGCATAAAGAAGAAGAAAAATTTGGAACCACATAAAAAAATTCACCCAGGTACACCCCTGAATAGCTGATAAAATTATTTACTTACCCATGAGAACGATGAATTTGCATTTTTTTGCGCTGATACTTTGTACATAAAAGAAAATATTGTTTGTATGTTTACGTTGTAATAATCGTGATATGAGCATAATTTTTCTTTTCCACAGAGAATTTTCTTTAAAAGCTTGGAAAATTAAAATTCTCGAGGGCAATTAATTAAAGCAAGGAAGATGATACTTAAAAGCTTATGTATTCTTAAAGTTTAAAGGAAGTTGATCAGTGCATTTAGTTACAAGCTAGTCTGTGATTGGAAAAATAAGAGCAATAAACTTTCATAATGGATCAAAAATAAAAGAAATTACCGTCAAATTATAATTAAAATTAATTGCATTTAAATATCCTTCCCTCGCGGACACGTTGAGAAGTGAAAAATATATAAAGCGAATATAATTTTTTTTATATTCACCTGAATTATTATTTACGAAGAGACCAATTGAGTCATAAAACGAATATTAATTTTCCCCAGCCATAAAGTTCTCATTTAACAATTTCTTTTTTTGTTTTGCACATTCCATAGAGGCACAGAAATATACGATACCAATAAAACAATTTTTCAATTATGGCCATCGTCCTCTCTCATTTCTGTATGACATTAAATGCCTGAACTTTAATTTCAAAATAAGTGACCCATAAAAATATATATTTATTAATTTGGCTCACTAAATATTTTTTTTGTGCAGTATTTTTTCCTCTCAGATTCTTTTTTTCTCCCTACCATCTCACAATTGCTGCATTGATGGCTTTCAGGTTGCACATTTTTTATGATACATAAATAAATTTTTTTTTCGGGCTCCCGTTTCAGTTTTATTGATTTCACGATTCCTGAGTGCATTAATTTATTCATGACTTTTACGCAAGCAGCGATTTTTAAATTATTCATTTTGCATACTTTTTAATGGACATTAAGAGCATACCTGTCAGCATATTTTCCTTATTGAACTCAATGTGAAGTAGCTACTTTTAACATTTTTTTTATTCCGTCTGTTTTTTGTGCAAATTCCAAATTAAATTGAAAATTATGAACATTAATTAATTGGATGAAAACAAGGGGCCGTTCATAAATGACGTCATGCAATAAACGAGATTTTTAGACCCCCTTCCACTGTGTTACAAAAATTTTTCTGTTGTATGGAAGTGTCACATAGCGACAGACCCCTCTTTCCCAAACATTAGACGTCATTTATGAACGACCCCTAACTTCTTAAAAAGAGAAAATATTTCTTCAAAGCATAAGAACAGTGACGTACCTTAAAAAGGTTTTATGGGTTCAAATTTTTTTTTGAGAGGGTGTGTCCAGGTACCTCTAACCTCCCTAGCTATACCCTTGAACCCAGTAATTTATAAAGAAACAATAAAGACCAAACGACAGCATTTTTGAAAAAAGAAAAGTTTACACGCTTGATGAAGACATCTTAATTCCAATATTCACATCCACCAACATCTCAAAACTATAAAATTCTTTCAAATTCAATGAATTTGACGTTAAATTGACGGTAAAATTATGTATGATGTCGTTATTTAAGTCTGAAACAATAAAGATGAATAGAACATGTTAAACTTTTATCTATCTTGTCTATCGCTTATGGTAATGCTCATTCCAGCAGTACAAATTTTTTACTTCAATAAATGTTTCTGCCAAATTTTCTCGATACCATAAAGTGCTACTTTTAAGCACTTTTAAGTTTTATACGGTAAAACTAACATTTTTTTAAAGAAAATATTTTATTCTTTTTCAGTAATAAATAGGTAAAGTTAACCTTTAATAAACATTTAACATGCCACATGATGTTAAGTCCGAATTTAGTAATTATTTATAGCTCAATATCCTTAGGAACCATTCACTTATCATATTTACATTACGCAATGACGATCTATTTTCAAAAAACAGAACAATAGAATTACTAGAAAAGCTATTGTTTAAATCTCATTCCTGCCCTCCCTCCCCAAACGTAATAAAGTGAACGGTCTCTTATAAAATTGACTTAAAAAATGGGAATTATAATGAAAATCAATACAGAGACATTCGAATGTTTCGTAACGTTAATGGGAGGTCGAGTCAACAGGCGAGTAGCCAGAGGGGGAGATTTGTCCCCTCCTTTTACACAAAAATTCTTCAAATTGCTAGGTTTTGAGAAAAAACCTAAAATCACTCTCCCTAAAATTTTTCCATACAAAAAAATTATGGCTACGTCGCTGCTAGTCAGACTTTTATAGAGCTTCATATAATATTATTTTATCAAAATTTTGTTTATAAGGGAGGATGAGGTGTTTAAAATGGACATTTTTAGGGTTACGTGATATTCGAATGAAACCTAAAATTCAAGAAGCCTTCTCAGAAATAAACAAATATGTAAAAGTTCTCAAAAAATATTCACATGAGTTAAAAAAATACATTAATTCCTAGAAAAATCGAATGGTTAATAAGGATACCTGATATTCAGCTCCATTTTCCCTATAATATTTAATGCACAATATACAGAAGAAATAGACTAAATGAAAGAGATGAAAATGGTAAAAAGCATGACCTATCTGAATTATTAAAAGGGATAGCCAATCAAGTGGAAATTTTTTCGGATGAAAAGTAGAAAAAAATTCTGGTTTGAAATAAATTACAGGATGTATAGAAGAAGAAGTATTAGAGCGTATTTTTGGAATAACATCTTGATTTTGAAATGTTATAATACATTTGCTTGATTTAAGTTTTTAAGGAGCTAGATTTTGGTTTATTCGATTAGATTTTGCAATTTAGTATATGAGTCCTCAGGCATAGCAAAGGAGGGGTCCAAAAGGACCCCTCTGAAAACTTTATTTCCAAAAAATAATTTTTCTTTTAAAAGTAGTAAAAAGTTCAAAATTCGAGTAGAAAATGAAAAATATTTATAATCCCCTCCCCCCACAGAAATTTTGAAAGAGTCCTTAATGGAGGGAGCTTTTCTGAATGACAGACAACCATTTGTAAAGATTGGTCTGATGGCTAGCTTGTAGCGTCAAGATGAGAGTTCCTGCTAATTAGAGGATATATCAGTCTAAGTACTGTCGCTCCACATGCTGCTGTAGAGTCACTCTCTTGTCGATCACCATTCTCAGGTATTCAAACAATTATCTCATGTATCATAAAGACTGATAAATAGACGAATAAGACGCAATAAGACAATTCAATTCTAAATTCTCATATTTTTAAAATTTCTGCTAATATTCCTTTAAAAAACAGCCTGCCAGATTTTTCTCTCTCAATATTTATTTGTATACGAATCGGAGAGAAAAAGCGAATGAATGGCATACGGAAGAGGAGTAAAGGTATGGGTATGAAAAAATATAGTGAGTGTTCAAAGTTGAAAACATGGCATGGCAATAGCTGAGGGGTGAAAATGATTTTGAACATTTCTTGATTCAATAAATATTTTATTAACTTTCTCCGTGATTCATGAATATCTAAGTCAATTTTCGTAGCATATCTATCTTCACCATAAAATGTTTAGAAAAGCTCAAGTCAATGACTGAGAAATCACTGCTATAACTCCATAAAGCAAACTTTTTCCTTTTTGATTAAACTTTACATGTAGAATTTTTTTCCATCCGCAGAGTTTTCATTTTTTTGCTGTTCCTACTTCTTCACATATGATTATAAACTTTTTTGTCTATATTTACGTGGCTTCTTTCAGGAATAAGAGCGATGATGATGTTGAACCATCAAAAGTTTACCATAAATTTTTACAACGAGAAAAACTTTCACGGATGTTTTGCAAATAACAAACACACGCATGAATTTCAATTCAGGATGTTTAATATATTTTTCTACAGAATCAACTTTAAGGCTCTTTAACAGATACACTATCTAGTAATTTTTAGTCCTTAAAAACCTGTTTGACTTGAGGCATTAAATTGACATCGAGATTCATTATTCCGAGAATGAAAATCTTACAGATCTGCTTTTTGACTTTGAAGAACAGTCCAACTGATCATGCAGATTTTTTCTTGATCAGTGGGGTAAGGTCAGCAGGCATGCTAGTATTTTTTCAAAGAAAAAATTTCAATCCTCCTGCTTAATAAATTTCAAAACCACTTTTCTCGAAAAAAATTCTGGATGTGGCCCTATTAGCAGGTAACTTAGTAGCTCTTCTCCTTTTTTAAATGGTTTAGGGATCGTTAAAAAATAATGTCTAATTTTTAGGAAGAGGGGGTCTGATGCTGTGTGATACTTTTGATAATATATATATTTTAATCTGTAGAGGGAGAAAGGGGGTCTCGTTTTTTGCGTGACGTCATTTATGAACGGACCCCTATTCATAGGGGTATACAAAAAATTTTCAGGAAGGTTTGAGTTCTTTTGTATGAACGGGAAATGGAGGTTTGACCCCTAAAACCCCCTGAATAAGCCTTTGCCTAGTATTGATCAGTTAAAAAAATCAATCCCTCGATGTTAATATGTACTTCAAAAAGTTGAAAGTTGTCTTCAAACTGTCAATTAATTAGAAAATACCAAATTGTCTAATTTAGATTGTCATTCACACATTTCACCGTGCAACAAATTGTGTGCATTAAACTAACATTCTAATTTCATTCAATAATATTTGAATAAATTGACATAAATTTATCGACACAAGTTTTAATAGCCGTTGTGTGATAAGTTTTCCATAAATGCAATCATTTCCACACATACACAAGATGGAGATTTACCTTAAATAAACAAACCAAGCAATAACAAAATAAGTAGTTAAGTCGACAAAATAACAACAGGAAAATTTTCATGCATGAGAAACTTTTTTTGGTAATATTGTTGTGCATTTTTGGAGAAGTGAAACTGAAAATTGTCAACAGCAATTAAAATGCAAAATAGAATGAAACATATTGAGAAATATCCTGAAGGTATTAAAATAAAGGTAAGAAATGTATGAGAAATTCGATAGATGTTTTTCGGTATGAGGTAACAGGAAGTTCTATCAAATGCAAATGTTTTGTTGCCACGTTTCAGAGAGACAAAAAAATAATTAAAATTTGTTCATGTCTTGTTTGAAAATTTGGGGTGTCTATGATTTTTTTTGTGAGGTTAAGTGGGAGGGTGACGCAGTCAGGGGCACTTAACCACAATTTTTTGAGAAGTTTTTTTTAATTTTTTTTTGTATGGAACCAAAAAAGTTTAGCCTTGGGCCTAGCAAATTGAAAAAAAATTCGTCGAGAGGAGTATTTTGACACTCCCATTGATATGGTCCTAGATGCAGTAGTTTAGTACTTTGGTACCATAAGCACTGGAAATAAAGCTTACAACCTGTTTGAAGACTTCAAGCAGGACTGATTCGTATCTCATTTTAAACTTAGTAACTTTAGGTTTGTTAAAAAGTTCTAGAATCTTATTAGGAACCCCTACAGGGCAGTGTTATGTCTTTGTCATATTTGGGCTAGTAAAGAAGAAACAGGACTTTGATAACAGGAAAATATCTACGTTCTTTTTTAGAAAAATTTCCTTTTTTCAGGCGTCACAAAATCTCAGCACCCATTCCGTCTGTAACGCAAAACATAATATTAAGTTCTAGCGAACCCATTTTGATTTAACAACCACAAGCCATAAAAAATCTTAACGCAGCTATGGATCACAAAAAATCCTAGTCGATTTCCAAAATTTAATAAATTCATTTCACTAATCTGTTTTTAATAGATTGCAGGTGTAGTCATCCAATTTAAAACTAAATTCCAACATTCTCCTCTTAATTTTAGACGAGTGTCTTCTTGTTGCTGACTCGATTGAATTTTTATATGAACGTAGAATAAATATAGGACATACAATAGGAATAATAAGAATTATAACAGTGGCATTGCAGAGGAAAAATTAAACTCATGTATGAAACAGTTTTCATTGATAAATCTCCAAGAGAGTTTTTCTCTGTTTATTTGCTCTCTTTCATATTGCTTCTGGCTCCTGCTGTTGACGCTTCAGCTATCCATGAGGCCGAATGAATAAAAGCTCGGATGATCTCAAGAAAAAAAGGAAAGAACTAAAATAAATAAAATGAATATAAATTAAACTTTAGATGAACATGAAAATTTTCAGCATACAAAAGTGTTCCTGAAGTTGAAGGCATGCAAGCGAAATAGGATCAGTTGAGAAGAGGAAGTGAAAAAGAAAAGAAATTAAGTGGAAAAGGTTGCAGCAAGAGCATTCGAGACTATAGAGGAAATGTGGCAATGTGCAAAACATGTTTGAAAACAAAATTTATACAAGCGGAAGATGTAGATGAGAGAAAAAACAGGGAAAATTCAGCACACAAGTTCCTATTCATTGTCAGCGTTCATTTTTTTAAACTCAATTTTAATATGAGAGAAAAATCGAAATAGTTCACTATTTTTTGGCATAAAAAACAAACAGAAGTATAAATAAATTGGTGTGTTAAAAAAAGAAGTTGAAAAGCACAAAACAAACATAGCTGCAGGAAGTAGCGCAAATTAGTGTATTATCCAAGTGTATTATCCAAGCAAGGTGCTTAAGGTGGTAAAATCCAGTTCCAGGTCAGCAATGTACCAGCGTTATACCAGATTGGTGCTGGTTTTACGCTAAACACCGGTCCTGAGGCTGGATTATTTTACTATTTTGTTTGAACGACTTCTTTACAGGTGACGTCTAACACTGAAGGATGGTCTGAAGTTGAGTGACCAGGGGCGTACTTAGAATTTTTTAGAGGGGTTCAAATCTTCTTCCTTATGTCAATGGTTTCATACTAATTGCTAACTCTAACGGTAAATGAGTTATTAGACTAATTAGAGCTTAGAATAAACTTTAGAAAATAAACCCCCCCCCCTTTGGGTACGCCCATGGTGTGACACTTAAAGACATCATTTATCATTGGGGTTTTAAAAAAAACTATTCAAAAGAGCAATAAAACTACATTGAAATTATTGAATTTTTAACAATTCTTGTAAAGCACTTCAATATGACAAAGTGCAATCAATTATTTCTAAAAATCTGGAAATAAAAAAATAAGCAAAAAAAATATTGCGACAAAAAATGCACATAGATTGCATGTTGCCATAGAGTATAAAAATAAAAATGTATTGTTATGCATGATTTTGAGTAAGTTTAGAGAGAAATTTTTGATGACTTTTTCACCCCCAAACTCAATGATGAGAAAGAAAAAGTTGAAATTAGTTTCGATTGTTGGAAAAGTGTCAGTCGTGCACAGATATGTTGAGAGAAACAAAGGTGAAGGAATTTTAATTAAAATGTGTTAAAACTTTCCAAACTTTAATTAAATCGTATCAAATTTTATCTAGGTTAATTTTTTTTTCGTTGAAAAATCGCGCTATTAAAAATGCATGCCGAAAATTTCAGCACAATCACTCAAAAACACACATTGTTTCAAACTTAGTGATGCAGAAATATGAAAAATTCATTCATCGGGTTTATTTTGTTTAAACTTTATTTTGCAGCCTTTTAGAAAAAAAAACATATTTGGAAAGTTCGATAAAAATAAATCAAACATTGAAACTACTTCTGATTCATCGATGCAAAAACTTATATAATTTAAAGTTTGTATAATTTTCTTGTCAAAAGTCATGTCTCTCATGAACTAATAACTCAAGCGTATAATTTAAAAAAAAATTATGTCAACGCTCTTAAAAATTTCACTCTTGATTCATTCAGCTAATTTTAATGCTGACGATACTTCAAATGCTCCATGAGAATACTAAGATATGCACAAAAGTTCATAGCCTTGTTATTTAAGGTAAACACAAAAATTTTAACTTTTAAATATGTACAAACACAAATTATGCACAAAACTGCATTTCTTGAAGTTCAAAACTTTTTTAAAAATTTAATTAAGTTTTTTTTTACTCTTTCTCTTTGCTGTTCTAAATATGCATACAAACATAAAAGTCTCATGCGACTTTACGATGTTTAACATGTGAAAATGAATGAACGACTATGTTGCGTGTTAGAAAAGCAATCTATTTTCACGACATTCTCTCGTCGTGAAGAAAATGTGCAAAGTGCTCTTTGCTTTACACATAAAATACAAATAAGTATGTTTACTTGCATATTGAGTAGGGGATATACGTGGTCGTGTCTTTACACTTGTTTTTTCTGTAATAGTGATAATACAGGAGTCAGGGAGTCAATTTTTTCCCTCAAAAGCCGTATAAAATTGAAGATTTTTGATAAATTTTCACCCAATCCCCCCCCCCCCCCTTCCTCTGGGTACGCGCCTGACGTGAGTATTTTATACTTCCGTAAAGGGGTCGTTCACTTATTACGTTACGCAAAAAAACGAAATTTTAGACCCCCCTCCCCCCTTGTTACAAATTTTCCAAGAAAAATCTCAGACCCCCCTCCCCCCCAAAAAAAAGCGAACGTAATAAGTGAACGACCCCTGAATAGTTTAACTTTTAATTTTTTTGAAAAATTTAAAAAAAATGTTAATTTGAATTTTCATTCAGAATATCAAAATTTCCAAGAAAAAACACCAAAAAAGTAAATATTATGAAAATATAAATCTAGAATCCCTACTAGCTACACTTTTTTCATGCTATTTTACCATTAGCTTTTGTAAAGAGCTCTACTTATGAAAAATCATGTGAAAATATTAAAAGTGAAAAATAATTTTTCATCGTGATTTAGCTTTTAAAATAAAAACATGATTTTGTACTCGAAAACATGTGTCTCATTTAATAATAAGAATGAATAGTAAAGTCTGTTCCAAGTGAGATAACAAAAAAAACTTTTACTGTGAATATTTTCTTTTGACATCACCTTTTCACTAAAGGAACATTATTCGATGTACATGAAGAAAGATGAATAGGAAATAACGGGAGGAGATTGGTGGTAGGAAGTAAGTAAGGCACATTCCATAAATTTTCATTACTGCATAAAAGCAAATACACAAAAAACAATTTTCTGCTGTTGTACATAATATGCTCAGATGAAATGTTTGTAACAAGAGAAAAAGTAAGCAATGAACATGCAATAAAATCAGTTTATAATTTTTCCCTGCTGAGCTTTCTCTTTCCGTTTTATTTCCTGTTCAATTTTTTGTATTGTAAATTTTTCGGCTGCTGGGTTCACTCTGTTTGTCCTCAAAAATAAAATTTAATAAAATTGAGATATTCAGTATCAACAATTCTAACCTATAGGTAGGCTATGATGTCAGTCACTTGAGTTAGTGATTCTAGGTATGATTATAGTTAACTAGTTAAGTATTATTTTACTCTAGTCATTAAATTTGACTTGTGAGCATACATTTTGTGACTAAGAGGAATTGTAATGCCGAACCCTAGTTCATACAATTGCCCGGGTAAGCCATGAAGGCTAAAATTCAGCCCCAAGTCAGCGTTGTACCGAATTGGTGACAATTTCTCACCAAACACCTGCCTGAGGTCAGTCTGTGCCTGGATTCTTTTTATTTGTGCTTTCCAGGATAAAGACTCGACTTGTTTTGAAAACAAAAATCAGAAACTCAGCTTCAGCTCATTATTCATACACTCAATTTCCTCGTAATGATGATAGACTCAAGTATTACTTTTTTAAGCTGATTATACCAAAAATTTGAGATTGCTCTTCAACTTGCTGTTAAAATGAATGTAATACCTTCCATTTACTGGCCTTTTGTGTTTATTTTCACTTTATTCCTCTCACTCCATTACACCACCTCTCACTTTGTTTGTTTTGCCTGTTTTCCTCTTTCCCTAATGAACTGCAACATTTAAACAATTTGTTTTCAATTAACAGTTTTAAACTTAAAAAATAAACAAAAAAGTAAAACAATTGCACATATATCAGATAGCTGTACAGATAGAAATCATGTGGGAGTACATGAACATAATATAATGCATGACTCGCATGCAGCTATTTTTTTGTTAATAATCTAGAAGCCTCTCATGAGGATAAAACAGCTTTTTTTGGATACTCCTGTAAATTGATAATACAACAATATAAAAAAACGTGTAGATGTATAGACATCCGAACATAATTTTCATGTTTTCATCGTCGTTAGTGTGATAAAATTATCATATTTGTGTATAAAAATGTTAAATCCTTTTAATCCATTTTATTTTACTTCGTGTGATAAATCTGTTCAGGAAATAAAATCTACTGCAATAAATAGCAATAGGTTGCAGACACCTCGATAATTATTACAAAAAAAACCTTATTTTAGCTACTTGTGACTCTTCTTGAGACTAGTCATCACATGTGGACTCAATTTCCATCAGATATTCAGTTACGATGCTTTGTTACCAAAAATATATATTTTAATCTTCTGAAAGTGAAGAAAAGCTTTTCAGAAATGACTTTAATGAACATGAACATCAATTTCACATTAGCTTCATTGATCATTTGTCTGTCATTTCATTTTTATTCTTAAGCGATTAAAATTAAAACTCATAAAAAATAGCATATAATAAAATACAAGATCCACATAAAAATACGCGCATTGGCGGCAAATTATAGATAATACCACATTATTCATTAAGCACATGTGAAAAATATTATACGTATAAATATGAGCGATTCTGGAAGAAAGTGGGATATCTACATTTGGTAAAATAACTCTTTAATTATAAAGAGTTGCATAAAGTGTTATATATCAAAAAATTTGTAATAAAATTATCTATCTAATGATATACATTTGAAACTCAGGAACGGAACTGGTCGGTTCCAGTAAGCACTTTTGTGTCCAAAAATTAAGGTTTTCTTAAAATTCTTATAACTTTTCACCAGATTTACTAATTTATCTGCTTTTTTCACTGAATTAAAGTTAAATCAAAAATCTAGAGTTTGTAGGAAGCCGATTTTTGATTTTCGACCTGTGACATCACTTTTTTTGGCCCCAAAATGTTGCGAAAGACAAATATTCAATCGCATATATCTTCGTAACTAAAACAGATAAAAATATGCAGTCTTCAGTGAATGATTTAGTTTTGTATTTTTTTTAATCCCTCTGTACAGATTTCTGGGAACAATCCATAAGTTTTGACAAATTTTTGAGAAATAAGAAAAATGAGTGTTTTTATGAAACTAAAAATGTTGAATATTGTTAAAACGTCTAATTTAATAGCTTACTGCTGAACATAATATGATTGGTAATTAAAAACCAAAGAAAATAATACATAAGCTATCTGGGGTCTGTACATCAGTGACGTAAAAAATGAAATTTTGTATTTTTCATACACTTTTTTAAATTATTTTTTCAATATTTTAACACTATTAGAATCTCTATTTTATGACCTTTTCAGCAATATATAAAACATAGCATCAAACATTATCTGTTAAAGCCAAATTGATAATAAAAGTTTTCAAAAAAAAAAATCCCAACAACAACAAAAAGTGAGAAAAACTTTTTTTATTAATTTGGCTTTAACAGATAATGTTTGATGCTATGTTTTATATATTGCTGAAAAGGTCATAAAATAGAGATTCTAATAGTGTTAAAATATTGAAAAAATAATTTAAAAAAGTGTATGAAAAATACAAAATTTCATTTTTTACGTCACTGATGTACAGACCCCAGATAGCTTATGTATTATTTTCTTTGGTTTTTAATTACCAATCATATTATGTTCAGCAGTAAGCTATTAAATTAGACGTTTTAACAATATTCAACATTTTTTGTTTCATAAAAACACTCATTTTTCATATTTTTCAAAAATTTGTCAAAACTTATGGATTTTTCTTAGAAATCTGTACAGAGGGATTAAAGAAAATACAAAACTAAATCATTCACTGAAGACTGCATATTTTTATCTGTTTTAGTTACGAAGATATATGCGATTGAATATTTGTCTTTCGCAACATTTTGGGGCCAAAAAAAGTGATGTCACAGGTCGAAAATCAAAAATCGGCTTCCTACAAACTCTAGATTTTTGATTTATCTTTAATTCAGTGAAAAAAGCAGATGAATTAGTAAATCTGGTGAAAAGTTATAAGAATTTTAAGAAAACCTTAATTTTTGGACACAAAAGTGCTTACTGGAACCGACCAGTTCCGTTCCTGAGTTTCAAGTGTATATCATTAGATAGATAATTTTATTACAAATTTTTTGATATATAACACTTTATGCAACTCTTTATAATTAAAGAGTTATTTTACCAAATGTAGATATCCCACTTTCTTCCAGAATCGCTCATATCATTTTATACTTAAATAAACATATATGTATGAAAATACTGACAATCTGAAAAATAAAAATATGCATAATGGAAAAATTGAAAATGATTTTACACACAGGACTTAAATGTGGTTTGGCGAATATACTGTTGAATGCTTTTATACGTACAGTGAAATTTATTTAAAGCATAGTGGAAAAATAATATATAGGAGGCAAAATGAAATGATATCATGTCAGGGGTGGCTATTAAGCATTGTGAATGTAAAAGGATTATTGCTAAAAATTAAAAATATTGATTAAAAGATAAAATGAAATATTCACTGAAATTTACAAAAGTATTAAAATGAAAATTCAAGGTGGGTCTATCCACTTCAAGGGTGTAGCCAGGATTTTTGAAGAGGGATGCCCTATATTTTCATTTTAAAAAAAAATCACTGAACCTTTAATTTAGTTTTTAATAAAACTTTTGATACTTTTTTACGCGTTAATATTGATTCTACGAGTAGTTTTCATCATTTTCCATACAGGACCCCCATGGATGTACCCCTGATCCCCTTATACCAAGTAAAATGACAGCTGAGAAAGTAAAACAACCCTGCTTTTGAAATGGCTGAAAAGAAAACTCGCATATTTATGAGGTATGAATATTGGGCTGGATATTTATACACAGAAGTTGTAATGCGTTGCACATTAAAATCGGCTTTGATTGTGATTTATCGTTTCATAACACGTTTTTGAAATACTTTTTTCGCCTTTTTAAACATTTAATAGCATGCATGCTGATAAACCATACCAACACTTTGGTTGATTACGCTTTATTAGTCATTTGAAAACATTCACACTCGATTGAACATCCACATATTTATATATGATCAATATATCACTCACACTGCTAATTTTACATCAAATTTTGCCAACTTCCTTTCTCCCTTTCCATCATGTTTAGCTAAGCAACAAAAGTAAGTAATCGCAGTGCATGGGTTTACTCTTTTTGATTGAACGAATGATTTTTGATGTTGACTTTTATTTTATTACCCTTTCTCGCCTCTTTTTTTACCACAAAGCAATGTTGATGTTTGACGCTTTAACGCTAAAAAGCACATGGGGATATTGAAAAGATTAGATGAATGAAAGAAAATATGCATGAAAAATCGAGATAGAAAATGAAAAAGAAGGTTTTTGCAAAATTAAAATTGATTTCACTTTTGTATGATTTTTTTCCCCACAAACAAATACTTTAACACACACATTCATGTCTCTTTTATGAATGCGTACATAAGGATATATCAAAAGTGATTACTTAATATTGAATGTCATAAAAATGTGGAGTTCAATAATATATTAAGTTGCTTTGATAGCTGAACAGAGCGCAATCATCTATCTATAGTCAATAGGTTGAAATGAGGTCCAAATTGCCAAGCTGAGAGCGTAGTGTTGCTCTGCCAATGATTTTGTCCATGGATGGATGGATAAATTCAGTTATAGATCCACACCACGCCACTATAAAGTTAGTTTGGACCTTATACTGCTTTGGATAGCTAAACTTGTAAGTTTAAAAAATATTCTAAGTTAAAATTATCATAATGGGACATAAAGGCACAACGTAAGAGTACACGTCGAAAAAATAGCTGGCTTAAGTTAATACCTGATGTTTCTAATGGAACATATGCATGAATCTACCAACATAGACTCATAAAATACTCCACATATGTACGTACGCCGAAAATAATATTTATGACTGACGATGACGCCTAAAGAGTGAGAAAAATGATGAAAAAATATTAGAAAAGTTTTTGGGAAGAGATTATTTTTTATCGACGCAAATGTGTCAATATTTTTACATTCACAACGACGTGAAGAAGTGAAAAGCATGAGAATGCAAAGAACAAGAGTAGCACCTTCAAGAAATAAATCTTTTGATTAATGATGTTTGATGTATGGATTTTGGTATTGAGAGGATTTACAAATTACATTTTTCAAGCTTTTTCTGCTTTTTTCTGAAAACCTCTTCCGCACCTCCTCAATTTATTTCACCTTCCACTCATTCACTTCACGTTTGTTGCTGCTCTTGCCACTTTTGCCGCTTTTCATTTCATTCATTTAGCTATTTTCAACTTAAAAAACGAAAAATGAAAAAGAGAACGAGAGTCAAGATTAATAGCTTGAACAGTGAGCAGCTTTTGTGCAATAGAAAGTGCTGATTTTCTAATTACGTAGTAATGCGAGATGCTCATAAATTACGTGAATTGAATAATAGAGTTCTTTACTCTACGTTCATTTCAAATAGCTCCTTTTCTTCATTTAGTGGAAGAGAATTTTCCTTTTGTATATTTTATTTAGCGGATTTGATAAAATTTGAGGAAAAAGAGTTTTATCCTTATGATGTCTACCTCTAGTAGGGGGTTAGCTAAGAGGTCCCCTTCTTCTCCCTCGAAAATTTTCTTAATTTTTCTAAAGTTTTTTGAACAAAAAAATCTCAAAAACTCAAAAAAAAATTCAAAATATTTAAAAAGCATCCCTTAAGCGCTTATGAATATTTATTATATTTACTTGTTCGTTCACTTAGATGTATTTTCAATTTCTGAATGTAATTTTGACTGTTTTACTTTATTTATTGAATAAATAAGTAAATGAAACAAATAATGATTTTTGTGAATATTTAAAATAAAAATGTTCTTATTTTTTCTAGAATTACTGATATAAAAAATTATCCATTTGAAATGGTTTTGGATTTTATATCATTAATTTGTAGCTCGAACAAAGATATAAAGCTTTCCTTTTTGAGGTTTACAGAACTAAGATCTCGAGTACATTTTCCTCGAATTCTTTAAAGCCTTGAATCCATACAACCCGTAGAATTATTTCTCACATGAAATAATATTATGTGAGAAAGCTTCAAATTTGAAAAGGAAAGAAAAATCCAAGAGAAGCCGCAAACATAAAATAATCAAAGAAACGAAAAAATACACGATGTGAATAGAATTTTGAACGACATACTTTTTCTCATCTGACATCATACCGTATTTCTATCTCGTCCTTGCAGGCGTTATTCACAAATAGTTTTACGCTTGAAAGGCTTTTATAGTCTGTGAAATTAAATTTAATGATCAATGACGTTCATTCATTTATCGTTTATTGAATGCGGTCAAATCAAGTGTATTTTAAGGATTTACTTTATGCTTTTCATATTTTATCGCAATATTTATGTATTTGAGATTGAACCAAAAAAAGGGGACGCAGACAGGAGCGTGGAGTGTGGAGGATTTTTGGGTTAACCTCCATATTTTTTTGAAAACCCAATACTAGTTTAAAACAAAAAGGTCATAATTGGTAGATATCTCCCAAAAACATCCTGGATACACCCCTGGACAGGAAGGGTCCAGACCCCCATAAAAAATTACACCAAAATAGTTTTTAAAATTAAAATATGATTTTTTTTTAATTTCTGTTTATTAAAAGTAGAACTAGTTTTGATTATTAACATCAGTGGCGTAGCCAGAATGTTTTTTAGGGGGTACAAAAATTTTTTTCGTTCTTTTACTCATAATTTTGTACTTTTTGTTAATTCTAACGGTCCGTTAATAATTACACTCTAAATTAGAGCTTCTGAAAAACTTTGGAAAAAATTTTAAAACAAAAATAATTTTACAGAAAAAAGTTTTCCACGTAAAAATTTTTTCGATGGGGTCTAGACCCTCGGACCCCTCCCTGGCTACACCCCTGATTAACATTACGATATGGTTACGTAAATCTTAAGAAGAAACATACCCAATGCTACAAAAACCCAGAAAAATCGAACTGCAATCGATTAGACTACGATGAACCCAAAATTTCTCTGTCTCTTCTATCATCTGTCTACTTTTCCCTCTATTCTCACTCCCCATTTGTCTTTGTTTTATTAGATTTCAAAGCTTTTCAAATGATTAAACATTGTGTACATTTCTGTGTGTTTTATTTAATAGTATATTGTTGGTGTTGTTATTGTCGACTTATAGTTGAATGAATTTATTGTAAATATTTTGTTATAGGTACTGATGAGGGGATATGTTTGTTGAATCAAGCTTCGTTTTACAGGGTTAACTTTGAAAATTGGACACATGTCGGAATTCATTATTTTCACTTGGAGAAAATTATTTTCATTTAAACAATTTTGCGCTACTATTTCACTTAAATGAACATAAATTTCATGACTTAATCTCGTATAGTTCCGTATGTGAATGCTATGTAGTGAGTAGAAGTGTTTGAATGTATGTTTAGTTTATGGGCAAAAGATTTATTGTGGGAGAAAATAAATTTTCAACAGAATTTAATGTTTGAATAAAGGGTCTTCATATGTGTGCAGAAAAAGAAGAATGAGAACATTTTGTGGTCGGGAGTTGGTTAATAACACATCACATGTTTGCGTATGTTTGATTTTTAAAAAACACTCATTGGAAAAACCCAGGAAATAATACAATTGGAATTGGAATCTTTGTCATATCAACAGCACTATATGTAATGATTGGTAGAGCAGCCTCTGACGGGAATCGAACCCACGTCCTCATAAAAGCCTTACTCTTGTACTGGCTTCAATCTGATGCAGCCTGAAATCACCCGCAGATCAGAATCCCCTCACAAATGTTATCCAATACCCATGAGGTTCCAGAAACACTACTTGAAAATGTAAGGGGGAGGGGGGGTTGGTGTGTATATAATTCGTGTGCTTTATATATTCATAAACCACATATATTTTCAAGTTGTGGAAAATTCTGATTGAAGCATGCTGCACTTCTAGCTGCCTGTAACGCACTTCAAGTATTCTCTAATTTATACGATTGAATGAATTTTTCGACAATTCAGTTTTATTCATGAATAAGTCAGTGAGAGGATAACTTTTAATTAACAAAATTTAAAAAATTTCTGCAGTTTTTTCCGCTCTATCGACAGGTATTAGAAATTAGCGTAAAATTTATCATTGAATTTTGGAGAAAAAAAAACTTTGTGGGTGATTTAAGGCTGTTTGGTTTTAAAATATAGTAAAAATATTATTTTTATTTATTAACTAAAAATACAAACAATTTTAACCCCATCTTCATTTTACAAAAAAAACATTGTTTTCAAAAAGCCAAATTATATTGATAAATGTTCAAGTGTAGAAAAGCCTGGGAAAAAGGACAATATGAAGTATTAGATCGTTCATCATTTACTGTCTACCTTACAGCTAGGCCAATTAACATCATTTCTCATGATCAATAATTTATGTAAATGCGATTATTGAACGCTATCGAATACGTTTTTAGTTCAATTTATTGCTGCTTCAGTCAAATTTGTTGATAGGACATGTCATTAAAAATTCAGGAGAAAGGATTAATTAAACGAAGCGTTAATACCTAAACAGAAGCCTAAAAATTCAGTTCCTTAGTTTCCATTCTTTACAGTCTTTATTCTACTCGAATTTTTGTTATCATTATTTTCCATTCAGCTAAGTATTCGCTTTTCTTGCTGTTAAATTATTAAAAGCTTTCTACAAAAAAAAATGTTTTTCGTTCCTTTTTTTCACCATTAAAAATTCACTTTTAGTGGTTAGAAAAAGAAAAGAAGAAATTGTAGACGTGGAAAGGATGAAAAGAGTTGGAAAATATTGAAAGTCCTCAAAAAAGGTGAGCTATTTGATGCTATAAATAAAAGCAGCTCTTTCATATAATTCATTTTAAGATTTGTAAAGCAATGTAAGATGCAATGCTCTGAATGGATTTTTCATGTTTTCTTTATGAAGGAAGAAGAGAGGCCTGAGAAAAAAGAAATTTGAGTGAAAGAGTTTTTCATGTCTAAATTAAAAATAAGAAGAAGCAAAAAGTCGACAAAATAAAGAGAAAAGAAATATGAAATTCAAACATAAACATATCCATCATCATTTTCCTCAATGTGCATAACATTTTATCCAAAATTAGATGAGCGCATCCAATGTTGACGAAAAGGTTGAATGTGCTTTGATTGACTGATGGATCTTAATCTGGATAAAAGCACTAAACTTTCAAAAGAAACCAACATCCTAGAATTTATTTTTGTTGTTAATGTTAAAGGTCAAAAGTGAATATTAATTTTATTACATAGGCAAATTAATCATTTAGGTAAAATCTAATTAAAATCAAATATGGTGACTTGCGACTTATGAATAAATCATATTTAGTGTCTGTTCATAACAAACTAATTAAACGACAGTAAACAACATCATTAAACCCTTTCTAAATATCATCATTTATTAGAGATAATAAGCTGATTAAGATATAATAAAAATGAAAATCATTATAGGTATTTCGATATTCAATTAAATAATTATATCATGTGTAGTCATGCTCGATTTTTCAAAATTAAACTAATTAAAAGGCTTTACAAAATGTAATTCAATTTCTAAAAATTTCAAACCTTACAAAATAATCTAACCAACGTAATTATATTTAAAAGTTAAGTTTTTGTAAATCCCCAATATTAAGTTTCTAATTCTCGAACACGCATTTTAAAAAGGATCTAAAAGTTTTCGAGATCTTCAAAACAAATAATTCGAACGAAATATAAATAAGATGAAAGGAAAAATTAATATTGCTGATCAGGGGCTTAGACAGATATTTTTCGATTTGGGGATTTCAGAAATTGATGTATGGAAAAAAATTTACTTTGGGGGGGGGGACGGTATTTTTGGAATTTTTTTCTCAAAAACACTTGAAAATTAAAGAGGTTTTCCGCCGAGAGGAGGATTTATCACCCAATCCTCCCTCTAGCTACGTGCGTCTGATTGCTAAAGTTTTTAAACTAAATAAATCTGAATATGTGGTTTGTGGAATCAATCGCTTTAATCGAATGTTAAATTGGAGATGATAAGTGGTAATCATCTAATGTTAATGTCAAACTAAATTCACAAATAAAAAAGATTTAAAATTCAAAATTGAAACTTCAACTAATACGTTCAGGAATACACAAATTTTCATCTGAGTGTCAAAATGTATTAAAAAAAGAAACCGCGAAAGCAATACAATTTCCCCTACATCTCTTGTGAACATCATGCGGCTAACCACATTTTTGGTTGCGGATTCATATTTTTTTCATACTAAAAATTCGGTGATTAATATAGAGATTGGGGTGGTATATGGGCTTTTGATAAAGTGTATTGAAAATTCATTTATTTTATGTAGGATTTAAATTTAAATTTTTAAATAAAAAATTGAAGTCAATTTACGGTTTCTGATTTTCTAAAGTTAAAGAGAATTATTACTTTTAAATCAACGCCTGTATTTTAGTAATTTATATATTAAAAATCTTTAAAGTTTTTAAGAAACATTGTTTTAATTTGACACAATTTACAAGCATCTTAAATTTCAAACGACGGAAAATTTAAATTTCAAATAAAAGAAATAAAAGTTTCGTGAAAAGACAATAGATCTGCGGACGGTATCAAATTTTTGTTTGAATACTTTATTCATTTATGCAATTTATGCGAAACAATATTTGCCTATTTACAAAGTGTACGCAAATTTCCCATTTACATCCGCGAAGGATGTCATCATTTATTCATGAAGTAATGAGACAGAAGCCAATGGTGACAGAAATTTTACTGAGGTTTATTGCTATTTTTAGCAGTGTTTGGTTAAGAAATAAAACTCGTGATGTTTTTAATTATTTTCTTCAGAAAATTTCAAAATTTCAATAAAAACTTTAGGGGTCATTCAGAAATGACGTCCAATTTTTAGGGAGGGGAGAGGGTCTGACGCTGTGTGACATTTCTATATAGAATAAAAAAATTTGTGACAGAGGGGGAGGGGGTCTTAAAAACCCATTTTTTGCATGACGTCATTTATGAATGACCCCTAATGTAAGGAATTGAATTTTTGTGAATTTATTTCGAAATTGAGTTTAAATTGCTTAAGAAATTTCATTTTTTTACAATTTTCCACTCAAATTCATAGCAAAAATTCTCAGGGCCTGCAAATAGAGAATAACACAATGAGAAATGTATTGACACAGTGGAAATTAATCAAAAAAAAAGAATGAGATACAAACGTAGCAAAATTATTTTCTTCCGAGATTGAAGATTGATGAGGAATGTGTGATGCACACACATATTCTAAATGCCAAAGGCAATAAAATCAATTTAAGTGCTTTTCAACATTCCACACAAGCGTGATGAATTTTGATGACGAGTTATAATATTTCCATTTCATTCTCATTCCTAATAAAATTTCAATCAAAAATTTTTAACGTCAAGTATGGGGAAAAAGGATGAGAAAAAATCTTTAGAGAATTCTCCTATAAATCTTTAAATGAAATTTCTGTTCTGGTTTTGATTGCATGCTTCTTTTTATCCTGATTTAAATCTCAACTCTATTCCTTTTTCGAAAATCAACATAAATTCTCTCTTTACGAATTTGCGATTGCGCACGAAACTTTCCCAGAGAGTGAATACTTTTCGAAAATTGTCGGCTTGCTGTCTGACTGATGAGCTTATTTTATAGGAGAAAAAAAGTTTTTTTTCTGGCAACATTCAATCGAAAGGGAAGTTGTTAATAAATTATCATGTTTAAGATAGAACATAATTTTTTTGAATCTTAAGTATTCCGACGTGATAGCTCTTATATTTTATTGTGAGACTGCCATTTATGTTAATATTTCCTTCTTTTCTATTTTGGCTTCATAATTATTTTGAAATTTTCTGCCAAGAAAAAATATCGAGGATTGTGAAAAAAAAATTAAGAAATTGTTTTTAAATCTTTATTTGTCTATCAAACAAAAGCCAAAAATATCCCAGAACTATTCGACTTATTGCATTGAGACAAAAAATAAATCAGACAAAACTGCACAAATAACGTTTCACATTGTTAAGTTGTGTGTACATTCTCATTCTCCGAAACTTTTATTTCATTCTTAGGGGTGATTTGTGTCACATAAAAATATATATAAGCAGATTGGTGCCTGACAGTCTCGTCTAGTCTCATCTTTTTCAATAATATCAAACTCATAAGACAAGAATGAAGACAGAGAAATAAAAATGGAGTGGAAGAAGAAATTCGGTGGAAAAACGTTATGCAAATCACTTGAAAGCGTTTTTAGGCAGTTTACGCATTATTCTTTAAATTTGACTGACCAGACATTGTGATTTTTGTAAAAACAATTTTATAACCTATATTTATCGTCTACCCTATAAGTAGAAACTTCGTAAAGGTCACGTTTATTTATTTATTGAATGTCCATTCATTTACGACGATTTGTTTATTAATTAATTTAATTTATCGCGCAATAAAATATTTGTATTATCCAGCAGTGTATCGTAAAGCAAATCAACATCTTCAGAATTACGATTAGTACATTGTTCATTAATATGGTCATTGTTATTGAGTAATTGCTTGAGTTTATTGATTGTGTTTAAGGAGTTTTCAAGCTGTGCTAAATGAGTATCTAGAGGTTTTAAAAATAATCTTTCAAGTGTTCAGGTGAATCATATTTTCATGATGAATTGTTGGCATGGAATTTTTTGGAATTAAAATTGTAACAATAGGATGAGGATAGGGGCGTAACAAGGGTGGGGAGAGTGGAGCATTTTCCTGGAGACCCTCTTATTTGGGGGCCCAAAATTCAATAAATCCCAAACAAAAAGATAGAATAGTGACGCATTTTCAACATTGGTGCCATGGACCTTTGTTACGCCCCTGGATGAGGGGCTACAAAAATTAGTTTTTAGTTTGAAATAATAAGTGAACTTCTCCTAAGCACATCTTTTGAATTTTCACTTCATGAACGAAACTTTGAGGTTAGAAAATTAACATCAACTTCATCAGAAAATGCGCTTACGGCAACTGTTGACTTTATTATACATAACAAATTCACTATTTATTTAATTAACAAAATTATTGAAATGATGATGACATGCTGTAGATAAAATAAAAATGGATAGACATATGGATTATCACCAGTCACAGAAAATGAATCGGAAGCAGGGACCAAAAAACAAAGATTAAAAAAGGAACAAAAGTTTTACATTAATTAATTATAAAGTTTATGAGAGATAAGTGAAATAATTATAATTGATATTTTAATGTCACTTATAAAATTAAACATGTTGAGTGAAATTAAAAAGAGAATAATAAATATTATAGCAGAGATCCCATGCAGTTGAGGATTGTTTTTATGACACACTCGTGACATAAATAATTTTAGTCTGTGTTTTACATAACAATATACAATCTTGAATGAGATATATGATGTTAAATGTGAAATATTCTTCATTTTATTATATTTCGTATGTTCGGTCTATGAAATATATGTACTATCGCAAAAGTTTACAACCTAGATAAAATTTAAATTGGAACATCTGGCACTGAATGGTATGCATTTTTTTTTAAAAAAATAATAATTAAATATCAGGCATTATCTAGCCTCAGTAACAAAAACCGTTAAAAAGTTAGTTAATAACTAGCTGCGACTAACTTTCAGATAGTTTTTAACTAACTTTTAACGGTTTTGGTTACTGGGGTAGACTAACTTAGTTAGTGATATAAAAATGACAGTACGATCGAAGCTGATGCTTATGGTCTCAAGGAGAGCATAGTAATAAAGCGTGTAAAATCAAACATTTTTGATTTAATAATTATTTATACGCGGTTGTGCTTAATATTAATAAAGCTAAAGTTTTCAAATTTTATCCTTCCTAAAATCGAAATGTAAACTATTTATCTGTGCAAACAGTTAATTTTTAATTTAAAACGTTATTTAACAATTCTAATTTAAACATACTCAACTTCTATCACGCATGTTTACACATTTAAGTATGTACATGATCAACATTAATTACCATGAGGAATAAAAGCTAATATTATATTAAATGAACTTTAATTCCCAAACGAAAATTAATCTCACATTCTCAAACAATTTTCCTTTATTGACTTATCATTTTCAAGCAATATAATTTCATTTGGAGAATTATAATATCTCAAGCTTCATATCTGTTTTGAAATAGGCGTATATGAAAATTAATAAAACATTATAAAATCTCGTATCTTCAGTAGGATTTGTAGAAACAAAAATGTGTAAACCCACTTTACAAGATATTTTTCAAATCCCTATTAGCTACCAAAAAAGACATATGAACAAAATTCATCCACACATATTTTGATGTATTGATTAGTGCTTATCCTCGAAATTTTAATTGCTAATTTTAAATTTAGCTCTCTAAAATGAAAGATAATTTTTTATCTAAACCTCATAATTACTTAAAAATTGATGTAATTAAAATGTAATTGAATTTAATTCCAAAAATTTTCAGAAGCCTCCTAATTTCGAAATTAAGTGAGGAGCAATCTTCATGAATTTCAAATAAAAATCCAATTATTGCAGTCATCTTAAGCCATAATTAATGAAGCCTCGTCTGAATCTAATGCGGTAATAGCCCGAAGGGAAAAAAGTGCTTGAGAAGAAAGTCAAGTGGCTAATTGTCTTCACAAAAAGGGAATGAAACAACACGAAACCAAAAAGAAAGTTGGACGATAATTTTAGAATTTTTGTTTTAGGCGCATTTTTTGTAAAAATCTTAATAAAAAGGTAGTTTTAGTTGTTTTTAGAATAAAATCTTCATTTATCTGGTCACACCGTCAAATAAAATAAATTAAAAGTTCATCTTCAATAACATTAGCATACCAAAGAAAAGGAAATAAAGGAGAAATTCATTGTATTGGCTTTCTTGTTCAAATAACGAAGAAAGTTTCCTTTTTATTCTTTTATTTCAATCAAAAAGAAATTGCACTGACTGTGGGAGGAGGTTAGAGAAAAAGTAACGAAAAAAACCTTTTTGCATGAATATTTGATTGCATCTCTCACCCAATGATGTACATAAAAAATGAGTTTTGCCACTTTTTTCCATTATCACCAAATCTATTGCATGAAATATTTACATTTTAATCTATAGACTCTCCCTCTCTCCTTTCTATAGTTATATTTAACTGCTAGAAATAGAGTGTAAGCTATGAGCTCGTTGAGAATAAAAATGGAATAGAAACAGCAAATGGAAGAAAGATGTCGATTGAAGATTGAATAAATGTAGATGTGGAAAGTGGATTTATGTTCAAAAAATTTCTCGTTTTTCTATCCACTCTTACAATGGAGAGAAATGAAAATTCTTTCATTGAGCCATTACTACATCATCAATCTTTCCGATTATTCTGTCTATATTCAGTCGTATGTTCGTTACATAGACATCAGTGCTTTTCACTCTTTTCACAGAGCTAATTCTAATATAAAGGTAGGGCTATAAGCAGTTTGCTTTTAAGCATAAATGCTTTTGGTTTCTTGGGGATGTAGCCAGATTTGTATTCTCTGTCAATTTTTTGAAATTTGAATATTAGAATTATTTTCAAATTTTTTAAATTTTTTGCCCAAAACCCATCCAGGGGCTAGCCAGAGGGTGGTTCTTAGATGAACAATGATTTTTTCAAAAATATAAAATTGTGCACCCCTCCCCCCTTCAAGAATCCTGGCTACGCTCCTGCCCTGTACTGAATATTCCAAAATTACCGAAAAAATTCTTTTCAAGCCACGAATAATTCAGTAATCTTTCCAACTTTTCTGATATTTTTCTTCTTCTAAAAAAAGATTCCATCTCTCAACGAAGTGACAAACTTCCGGAAAGAAAACATTCACTTTCTGTTGCCATTTCAGGCAGAAATATAAAAGTAAACTCACATTTTATTTTTATTTCTAAATTTATTTTCATTTGAATAAGATGAAAATTTCTACTTATTTAGAGGACTATTGACAAACTCAGAAAACCATTTTGAAAATTTCATCCGTCAATTTTGACATTTGAAAGCTACAAAATTGAATTTAAATTGGATGATTTTTTTCTAGCTTTTTTTAAATACATTTTCAACTTCATATAATTTATTTCAAATTGAATTTCATGAATTTTTATTCAACAGCAACGTAAAATGTGGTTTATTTTCACACAAACCACAATTTTGTAATTCCATTTAGCTTTATTTAAATTTCATTATTATTGTAGAAAAAAAATAACAGTTATTGGTAGTCTTGAAAAATATATGTTATATTAAATAAATTAATTTAAATTTAGAATTAAATTAAAAATTGAAATTTAATCATCGCAATTAAAATCATTTTTATTATTTATCAATTGAACAGGTCAATAAATCAATTTGTATAATTAATGAAAATTCATGGTAATTATAATTATTTTGAGAAAGTGAAGTGAAATAGATTTGGTTTGTTTTGAAATGAAATTTCATTAGTTTTACGATTTTAATTTAAATATTATAAATTTTTTTTGGTTATTCGAATAATACCTTAGGTTCTAAATTTTTTAAAATTGGGGCCATTTATAAATGACGTCACACAAAATTGGGATTTTTAGAACCTCCGCCCCCTTTGTCATAAAATTTTTTTTTTCATATGGAAGTGCGTGTTATGAGTGTTATGAGTGACCCCTTGCCGAAATTGAAATAAAAATTAAATTGCTGCTAAACATATCAACCATAAAAATCGAGTCAACTTCAACCCCTTACATCGCCCAAAATTGAATGATTGTCTACGTGAATGTCAAAGAATTAAAAAGAAATCCAAAATGAACTTCTCAAAATCAAGAGATACCCTGGCATCAATATGTAAAAAAGCCACAAACAAGATTGCGTATATATAAATAAAGCGCAAATATTGATTGAGAATAAGATTCTTCTGATAAAAGGATGTTGGCGTATTTTTTCCCGTGAGAAAAACGAAATAAAATTATTTTTGGAGGGTTAGAAAATATTTGAAAAACAGAACAACTAAATTCTAAAAGCGCTTTTAAATTTTGCAGTGACGTCTTATAAATATACAAAATCACTTAATTTTGTCCCAGCAACCCTTAGTTTTCAAAATTTCCTACTATAGTAATAAAATATTCAATTACTTAAAATAAATATTCAAAAAAGTTAAACAAATTAAGATAAACCGACTTTTACCTAACAACAAATGTTTTGAGAAGAAGTAAATAAGGCACAAAAATAGATACTTATTTGAAAGATTGTTGTCGATATGCAAATGCAATCAAAAAGCGTCAGGAAAGGAAATTTCCTTACCATATCGCTAGAGACAATACGTTTCACTTCTCTCGTCATTCACATCAACATCTTCGCTCACTCCAAAGTAAAAAAAAAACATTATTTTTATTTTTATTGTTTCTGAAGATAATTTTCAAGCAATCACAAATTGAATCAACATCATCAAGGCAATCAGTAAAAAGGGAATAACCATGGTTATGTTATCGACAATTCGACAATTGTAGATTTGTGTTGAAACAGAGAACGAAAATTCAAGGAAAAGAAATTGCCACAAGCACTCTTCATAATATTATTTGTAAGGGCGCTGAGCAACAAAAATAAGAGAGAATCAAGCAGCGGCATAAGAAATTGTATGAGAATGTAAGCGAAAAGAAGACAAGCAGAAAGTAACAAAAAAGAAAGTAAATGATCCATATAGCCTCAAGATATCTCAAAGAATATTGCGGAAAAAGAAATGAAATTGTCTTCATCATCATCTCATCGTTGCGATAAGCAAGCAGGTCGAACAAATTTACGTGAGCTAATAGATACGTAGATATTTAATACTCATCGGAAATAATTCAATAATTGTGCCTAGATTGCTTTTCTTTTTAAATCTAACGTGCTAAAATAAATCACTCAATTTCGAGGAAGTTTGCAAGTCAACCACACCAAATTTTCGCATACAACGTGTGAATCAAAATAAGTCTTGTGGTGTTTGTGGTTTGCGCGACAGGAACCCTTTTTGTCAGAAGCTTCCTTTAATATATTTCTTATTAAACTTTGAATATCCTATATTGTGGCTTCTGTTATTTTAAAACCAGGATGAAACTGGAAAATAAATGTATTCACGCAAAGGAAAATGTTTATGGAGCTAGATGAAATGACATGAAGATTGACGATAAAACGAGATTTGGAGAAGAAATAAGACGAAATTAATTAGACGATAACAGTCTCTCACACTTCTTCCCACAGATTTACATCTCAACATTATTAAAATCTATGGTGATTACTGTTATTTCTTTCAGAAGATTGAAGAAATACCTTCAAGGCACTCAAATGAGATGGAATTCCTTTTCGATTGCAAGTAGGTTGAAGTTGTCATGGTTAAAATAAAATCACAGTTCCATAAGTTTATTTTAGATGAAAAAGTTTCATGATTCTGGTATTACTAATTGAAGAAGGTGGGACTTTTGATTCCATTTTGCTGAAAAGCTCATTGACAACTAATTAAATTATTTCTATTGGATATTAATGGAACTAATTGATAAATTAGTTATTACGAAAATCACATTTAAGCAGAATTTTATAAGTAGTCGTGCAAATGGAAAGAAATTTGTTTTTTTTTTTGTAAATTGACAATTTTGTTTAAAAAACTTAGTTTTTGATGTACTCGATACATTCTCATTTTATTGATCTAATTAAATTTAATTGGTATGATTTTTTTAAAATAATATAAAATTTTCAGTAATACAACTATAAACCATGGGTAGGTGGGCAGGACAAGGGGTGGGTTTGAATTTTTCTCGAAAATATCCACGAGAATAAAAGAAATTTTCTAAAGAAACTTCATGGCTCACTAGTGTAGGTTCTGAA
Organism: Chironomus tentans; assembly: GCA_963573255.1. Taxonomy (NCBI): domain Eukaryota; kingdom Metazoa; phylum Arthropoda; class Insecta; order Diptera; family Chironomidae; genus Chironomus; species Chironomus tentans. The sequence continues at coordinate 2,282,315 of OY754302.1, read as the reverse complement.
GGGTACCTCACTCAAACCTAGACCTATAGTGTACACCAAGTCCTTCAAATGAGCAGCACCACATAAGCACCTAATGAAAAAATTCCATTTTCAACATTTGCTTTTCATTTCATTTAAAAATTAGACGAATGAAATACAATTGAAAATCAGAACAAAGAACATAGCACTTAATGCTCATGAACAGTCTCTCTACACCTTAATACATCTTCACATGAAACGTCTGCTCATTTGAGTTCATACATTGTGTTTTTATGCATGCATATGCTCATTCATTTCTTTAGATCTTTATCATTCATAAGAGGATCTTTTTTGCCATTTTATTATTTGTACTTTTTTTGCATGATGTTCACTGAGAAAATAAGTGAGCTGAAAACAAAAAGCCATTGCACATTCAGAGACTTTGCATAAACTCCATTCACTTTTTGAGTCCTCCTATTATTTCAACTTTTTTTCTTCCTTCTTCTATGACTGACTTTATTATCTTACATTCTTACTGTTATAAATCTTTTTTGTTCCAGGCGTTTTATTATTATTATTTTCTTTTGCGTTGTTTTTTTCGGAATTCATGTGTGTGTTTACTTTGAGTTCTTGCAAGAAAATTCTGTTTACAGGAAAAACACTCTTTTTGTAGGCGAACAAAGCATAAATATTTTTTTAAAATCCCAAAATTTAGTCAGATTTTTAAGAAAAATTTTGATGCAAGGGTTTAGCATTGCCTGCATTTTCCCTTAAAAGTGTCATAAATTTTTTACGAATAGCATGTAAAAAAGAATAAAAGTAACATAATTTCTTTCAGACGGTTTAAGATAAAAAAAATGTACGCCGTTAAAAAGACAAAAAAAATTTTAGAAATATTATAATTAAAAGAATTTATTAGCCTTGGAGATATGACAAAGATTTAGTTTTTATGGTGCCATGGTGTAACCAAAAGGGTGTCCGATGGGGTGCCACCTAAAAAAATCTCTGGGTATGTACCTATATGGTACTAGATTTTTGTAAATGACTAAAAATGAAATTTAACAAACTATTGTATTGATCTAGATCAGTGTTGTCCAACCTTTTTTGAGCCACGGCACACCTTGATGGTAAACCATGACCAAACTCGCACACAGCGTGCGGTTCGTGTTATTTTCAAAAAATTTCTACGGCACACCAGTGTGCCGCGGCACACAGGTTGGACAACACTGATTTAGATCTTGAATAATAAAATTAACTCATAATGTCATGTTTAAAAACTTTTGAAAACTAGTGAATTGGCTAGAAAGCCGACGCGGACATATTCACACTGTACTGTAGACATCTTCTTGGATAGGCTGAACATCCCTTAAGTGGTACATGGTGTGAATATAAAAATTTAAGTTATATTAAATTCCATTTTGAGTTAAGGTTAATTACCTTAGTTTAAGATATTTGTGAATATCCTTAAAGCTACTTAAGAATTGAAGATATTTTTTTAAAAAATTCGCCTACGATTTTCATAAATTACAATCATCGTTCAGTGTTATTGTCTTTGTCGAGCTACAGCAGTAACAATAATATGATAAAGTTAACAGATGAGATGATATAGAGTTTAGAGACTGAATCTCTTTTTTATGGAAATCGCTTTTTGTTTTGTGTTTTATGGCAACAACAATGGTGCTGCGTTAATAAACCTTAAAAATTTTTTTCATTCCTTTCTTCTCTCCTCTTTCACTTTGTGTGAAATTGCCTTTGATTTATTTTTCACCATTCATACTTTTCTCTCACTCTACCCTCTAACTCAATTCATTTCTATGTAGCTTTGTACCTTTATTCTATTTTGCCGCAATGAAGCATGATGAGTGTTAGAGAGGGATGTTGGGTTGTGGGTTGAGAGGGGTGCAGAACACGACATAAAAGCTTTTCCCGTCTTATCTTGAAACACAAATTTTATCTGGTTAATTTGATGTACGGGCGGGTTGGAGACCTTTTTGTTTCTTATGCTACATTATTTTCTTCTTCTTCTTTTCCTTGTTCTCTAACTTGTTTGTACCTCAACGATTTTAGCAATTTCTTACCTCACGTTGTTGTCGTCAAATAGAGAGAAAAAGAAAGGGATAAGGAATGTTAATGAGGTCAATTATAAAGAAATGTCGCGTATATTTCATTTAATGGAGCAAAAAAAATATATTGCTGAACAAAAATAAAACTTGGCTGGAAATAAAATTTTATAAAAAGAAGAAAAAAATTGAAATTGCAGATTATGGTAAACAATTTTTCATGCTTTAAATTTGCATAACTGCCAATATCAATATAATATAAGCAAAGTTCACATTCATTATACACTCAATGTCATGACTTAATGTAATTAAAATGTTACATTCAAATCTTTCTAAAAACCACACACATATGTGAAGGTAAGTATGTTCAAAAATAATTTTTCTTCCTTTTTTCTCCTCCACTTTATACAATCCTTTTATTTAGCTATCCTTTATTTCTTAGCAGTTTGTCCTTTAGTGATTTTGGTAATAGTTACAATTTACTAATTGGTTTGTCGAAGGTAAAATTTTGTTTTTTGACTAGATCTACGTGAAAACTTAGTCTGGAGGTAACGCTAGGTATACCTAGTCAAATTTGGTATCAAAGGGTATAGCTATAATTTTTTTAAAAGCATTAACATTTTTTGCTCCATACTTTCTGTTAAGTTTGAAGTTTAGAAAATTTCAAAAAACTTTTTGAATTTAAATTCAGAATTTGCATAAACTAAGTGACATGACTAACACAGTGTCAAGTGAAAAACCTTTTTGGTAACCTAGGAAAATAGTTACATTTAAAAGTTCCTTTTTCTCTGATTATGCTGAGTTTATTTTCCCATAACTGCGTTTCCTGGCACAGAAAATCAAAATCATTAGGTTTTCTTCTTTTACATTTCGTTCATTGATTTTAAATGGGCAAACATTTTCTAAGAATAATGACTCATACAAGCTTAATACACATACGTTCGTTCATTCATAAAAACATATACATATAACTAGTGCAATAGAATGAATGGATTTTATAGTTTGAGAAAAAGAGAAGTAAAATTGAAATGCACACGGAAAGGACTACTTTATGAAATGGAATGGATGGAGGAACTGAATAATTTATGGGTAAATAGGAGTAAAAGAAAATGTAAATTGTTGTTGCATAAACGAGATTCATATAAGCTCATAAGTACATTACGTAGAGTCTATTTATTTCATTGCATGAATGTTTATTGTGGGATATCTTTTGATAGATTTTATGGTATCTAAATTTTCAAATATGATGTGGTATGTTTACTATAAAAGCATACGGAAGGATTGTCCAATTTGCTAATTCATCTGACCAAATTACGAAGGGAAAACAAAATTATTGAGGCTGATGTCTGGTATTGTGAATGTTATTGAGTTAAATTTCATCCTTAAACTTATATTTGATCTGCATTCAAAATTTAAATGAACTGTTGTTTTAAATTATTTAATTTAATTATCAAATAGTTTTCAAAATAATTTTGTTCACAATGATTTTAGGCTTAATCCAATGTGGTCCAAACTCATCATCAATAATTGAAATTTACTTGACATTATCATTATATCAGGGGCGTGGTCTGGAGGGTTTTGTGAGTCAATCCCTCTTGATAGGAAAAAAATTAAATCAACTCTTTTAAAATTTTCTGTTCATATTGAAAATAAGTTAAATGCCCCTGTATTATATCCATTAGAATTTAAACAATTAAATTAAACTGAATGCCTATTGGAATAAATGTCATAAATTAGTCTCATGTCCAATTTTAAGTTTATTATTTAATGCTTATTAGATACCTTTATATTAGTTCTAAATGCCAAGTTTGGAAAAAACATTGCTTTATTTAGAAACATTGAAAAATATTCTGAAATTTTAAAAATTTAAATTTTAAACAAGCCTTAATGTTTTTCTAATAAATAACAAAACAACTTATTTTGATGCTAAACATTTATTTAATTAATTTTTTTCTTAGCTCATTCTGATATTATATCCACCGGAAGCTATTTAAATCTGTTTAACATTTCTTAGTAACCAGTCTGTATCAGAAACATCCTCTTATTAACTACATAATAATTTAAAATACAACAGCTGAAATTTTTTTCGAAGATGGGAGGAAAAGTATTAAAGTGTTCAGACATTTTCACAACTTTTTCAATCCGTTCAGTTTAAAACTTTAATTCAAACAGAAAAGAAGAGAAATTACTTCGAAAAAATTTAATTAAATACTTTAAACAATTGAGAATAATTACCAGACGTGCACGCACATTGGTCTAAAATTAAAAAAAAAGTGCAATTGAACTTTTTTTGAAAAGGTTTACCAAAATTCTTCGGAGATGTCTCGTTTGAAAGCTGTTATATGTAGGAACAAACTTCCAAAGTTTCAGAGTTTTTGGTCCAGCTGGTCTCACATGGCATGCCCTCATATTTGGGGATAGGGTGATTTTCGGATTTTTTTTGAAACTTACTTGACCTAATTTTTCTCAAAAAGTACTTAATTAATTGAAAAACGGTTTTCGTTTCCTAAAAGTACATATAAATATCTTTAATTTAATGTGTTGAAGTGAACTTATTTTTGTGCCTTTGTAGAGTTATGCTGGAATATATATGAAAAATTAGTGAAAAACCACCCTAAAAATCATTGCGAATGCCACAAAATTTCCCAAACTAAAATGAGACAAACAATTTTAGTATTTTCTAACAGTAGAAAAGGTCTAGTTTTCAAAATGGGGTCAACCTTTACAATCGGACTGCGAAACAAAGAGTATTGGTCGATCAAAGTTTGGCAAAAATCCAAAACCCTCAAATATTTAATTCTAAAGTTTTACTCAAAATTCTCACTTTTTTTGCAAAACATATCCAAATGGCATTATTTTAACTTATTTTGGCAATAACAATCCATTTTTGATCAGTTTTTGAAGAATTTTTTTGAAATAGACTGATTTTCGACACCCAATGGTGATTGTCGAGCAGCACCTTTTTCGACTCACTTAAAGTGCTATAACTTTTTACAAGATGAATATTTTTCAATTCTGTTTTCGATATTTGATAGTTTATTGTAATACCTTTAAAATGATATATAATACTTGATGGTTGTGTATGGTCTTGGTCATGTAATTGGCCAGGGTTTGTGACGGACCCCATTCTGGAAAAATCTCTAAAAGACCATTTCTAGATATGGCATTTAGAAACCAAATTATTCAATGTTTTTGTATTTTTCATGTTTAATTATGATTATTATTAGTGTTAAAACTCAGATTTTGTGCTTTGAAATTTTTCTGATACTTGCAGGTAGCATTTTTCAGAAGTAGCCTTAGTCAATATTTAGTAGCTACCTGTGAGTATCAGAAAAATTTCAAAGTACAAAATCTGAGCTTTAACACCAAAAATGATCATAATTGAACATAGAAAACACAATAACAATGAATAATTTGGTTGTTAAATGCCATATCTAGAAATGGTCTTTTAGAGATTTTTCCAGAATGGGGTCCGTCACAAACCCTGGCCAATTACATGACCAAGACCATACACAACCATCAAGTATTATATATCATTTTAAAGGTATTACAATAAACTATCAAATATCGAAAACAGAATTGAAAAATATTCATCTTGTAAAAAGTTATAGCACTTTAAGTGAGTCGAAAAAGGTGCTGCTCGACAATCACCATTGGGTGTCGAAAATCAGTCTATTTCAAAAAAATTCTTCAAAAACTGATCAAAAATGGATTGTTATTGCCAAAATAAGTTAAAATAATGCCATTTGGATATGTTTTGCAAAAAAAGTGAGAATTTTGAGTAAAACTTTAGAATTAAATATTTGAGGGTTTTGGATTTTTGCCAAACTTTGATCGACCAATACTCTTTGTTTCGCAGTCCGATTGTAAAGGTTGACCCCATTTTGAAAACTAGACCTTTTCTACTGTTAGAAAATACTAAAATTGTTTGTCTCATTTTAGTTTGGGAAATTTTGTGGCATTCGCAATGATTTTTAGGGTGGTTTTTCACTAATTTTTCATATATATTCCAGCATAACTCTACAAAGGCACAAAAATAAGTTCACTTCAACACATTAAATTAAAGATATTTATATGTACTTTTAGGAAACGAAAACCGTTTTTCAATTAATTAAGTACTTTTTGAGAAAAATTAGGTCAAGTAAGTTTCAAAAAAAATCCGAAAATCACCCTATCCCCAAATATGAGGGCATGCCATGTGAGACCAGCTGGACCAAAAACTCTGAAACTTTGGAAGTTTGTTCCTACATATAACAGCTTTCAAACGAGACATCTCCGAAGAATTTTGGTAAACCTTTTCAAAAAAAGTTCAATTGCACTTTTTTTTTAATTTTAGACCAATGTGGCACGTCGAAAAGAAGACGACACGAAAATTATCATACTCGTGCGGAAGTTTCGTTAGAAAATGCAGATCAAGTCAGTGGCGTAGCTAGAACTTTTTGGAGAAGGGTGGGTTAAAATTTTTTTTCCAGTAGAAAATCCTAGCTTTTTTACATAACTTTTTGGTTTGGACCATTTTTTTCAGAAAAAGGGGGGGGGGGGTGTGAATTTTCACTTTGGCTAAGCTTCTGGACCAAGTACTAAGTGTTCGTTTATATTTCTGAAAAGGAGATTCTTAAATTTTTGTAAAGAAATCTCAGATTTCTTTCAATTTTTCTAGATCATTCTAATATTTAAGACTCATTCTAAGGGTTACATGGAAAAAAATCAGACACGAAAGAGTGAAAGTCATCAGTTGATGTAAAATTTATTTTTCATCAGCATTCAAAGTCAGCGTAGTGCAATTAAAAATGTTTACAAAAATACTAATTATTATCATTATGAAAATTCAAAGAAAAAATCCCTTTGTGTGTAAAAGCAGAAGACTTCCCATGATAAAGCTCTTGTGATGATGAGAACAGCCACATTTTGTGAAATAGATGTGAAATAACAAAGAGGAAAAACTATTTTTATAACAGTGTGTTGACAACTTTACTAGGGTTTTCATAATAATTTTTCTCATTTATTTTGCGATAATTGGATAAATTCATTCTCTAGTTTTTTTTCTGGCAACATTCAGTCGATGTTTTTTGCCACAAAAAGCAAAAAATGAGGATTTTTTTTCAATTTTTAAACTAGAAAATCTGTCGCCATGCGAACTGGCTTGGCTCCATTATGACGAAGCTTTTTTTCTCTTCTCCTCATTCCTTCAATATGTGGTTGTGCCAAAAAAATGAAAGAATTTTATTTTTAAAAAGCATATCCATTGTATTAGTTCTTTTATACAGCACTTGCTGTTGCTATCAAAAAAGCTTTTTGTTTTATTCGACGGCACATTTTTCATTTATTTCTTCTCATTTTCCGGCATGAGATGAAGAGTGAAAAAAATAGCAGCAAAATATATAAGAGAAATGGAGATATAAAATTATTGCGGTTCACAATGCGGTCTCTGCCAAAGAACGATGGGAGAAGTATGAGAAAAAAATGCCATCCTTCATAAAATAGTGTGTATAAAAATAAATAATGTGAGTTGTGAATTATTTTTTTTATAGAAATAGGTAAAGTTCCGTAAAGTTCTTTATTTAACGATAATAAAATAAAATGTAAACATCCGTAAACGTTTAAAAACAAGTAATAAAAAGTTATTTTTAACAACGTTTATGTAATTACTAGATGGATTGAAAATATATTTTTAAAATCAATCACAAAATTTCTATAACAACTTATTTTTGGTATTGTATTAATAGCATTTCATTAAATTGAGGATTTCTTTTACTAAGGCACGTTCATAAATGACGTCCAATTTTTATTCTGTCTGATACCAAATTGAAAAGAATTATTTTTTGGATGGAGATTTTGTGACTTGTTTTTTTAGAGAGTCTAAAAGTTTCATAACGATGACGTCAACCCCCAAAGCGAGGCATAATTTGCGAACGACCCCTTAAAGGATTCAAATGTTCCTCCCTGCCCCGAATAAATACCACAAATTCTATTAGAAGCATTTAGGATCAAAATATTTGCCTATAAATTCTTATAAAATAACTTGATGTTGTCGAAGATGTTTCCTAAAATACAAAAAAGGATTTCATAATGTAGGTTTAGGTAAGAATTAAAAATACAAAATCAAATGAAGCTTAACAGTAGCGTAGCCAGGAGGGTCTTGCCCCCCTCCAAAAAATGTTGAGCGGTGCTCTCGCTGCGGTTCAAATCTTTTCGTAGGGGGACAAGACCCTCCTGACTACGCCACTGAAGCTTAATAAATAAATTTTCCTGAATTTTAAAGCATAACTAGGCTGACCATCTGCCTAATTTTTCAGAGGAATGTCCTCTATTTTTCAAATTTGTCCTATCTCCTCGGAAAGGTTGATTTTGTTATCTATCTTCATGAAATTACTTCTATTTTATTGAAAATGTTCCTTAATTCTTTAAAGCTGGTTGACAGTAGATAGTGCCGAACCAAAAAAAGTTGACATAATAAACTTACTTGAAAAGTGAACATTGGTCACCCTAAGTATAACTAATTTAAAAAAAAAATATTTCCCTTATTTTTCTGTTAAAAAGAATCCAAGAAAACTGATGGACAATCAAGTACACATTTTTATGAAAGATTTTACTAGGAACACTACTAGAATTCATAAGAAGCTATTCCGATGATAATCTTTATTTTCATCCTTTTTACTACAACTTCATGATACAAATAGATTACAAGTAACTTTTTTCAGTGTCTGAAGAAAAGAAAAACAAAAAGAACTCATCCGATTGGTACTAATTAGTATTCATTTAGCTTTTTCATGTAATGTAGGCGAGAAAAGGATCGAGAAGGAAACATTGTTACTTCATTTCCTCCTTAACTCATTCCATTCACACATTCTTTGCCACGATGATTATGTTAATGCTCGTAAAACTACTTGCTCGTGTGGGGAGAGGGAAAAGGAAATTGTGAATGTTTTTTTACGTCAGAAAGGCTGCTCAAGTCATTAAAATTATTTTTCACAAAACTAAATTAAAAATCACGACGTACAGATCACGCCAGAAACTTCCACGCTCTCTTGTGTTAGTTTTGAGTATAAACAAATATTACAATCCACACTGTCTTGTTTTAGATGATATTTGTATTTAGTTCGAAAAAAGAATTTGAAAAACCACAGTTTTTGGAAAATTATTCGTAAAATATTTTAAAACTTCAATAATTCTTTAATTAAAGCTTCATTTTAACTAAATTAAGTACAGAATGATAGCTACTGACTTATTTTATACATCAAATAACAAAACGAATATTAATATCAAATAGTTTTGAAGAATTTTATGAAAAAGTAAATCTACTAGAAAAAATCTTTCGTGGATTTACCCTTATAGATATTTTAGTTTTAACAATATCTAATATTATACCATTAAGTTTGTTTTGTACAACCACATTCTTCACTCCTATTCACTCCATTCAGGATGTAAAAATTTGCTCAACCTAATCCGGTTTTCGTCCAAACTAATTAATATTAATAAGTAGTAAAAGTATGCGGCCGAGGTAACGAGGCCGCGAAAAATTTTTGGACCACAAAATACTCGTTTTTTGAAGTTTTGAACCCGTAGATGATACTTAATCCAAAAAATTTATAAACAGAAAAATGCAGACTTGCGATACACAAGTTTGGCATCATTAGATTTTTCTAAAACACAAGCATTAATACCGCATTAAAGTAAATTCAACTATTTATATCTTACGTATATCTATAGGCCGTAAGTTTTGTTTGTGCGACTGCAAACTTATACTCATAGAAATAATTTTACCGAACTTTAACTATTTGTATGCAAATTTTAGCCAAAAAATCGATAAAATAGCGTTTATAACATATTTGGTTAAAATTAACATTTCTGGTTAACTTAATTAATTTTTAGGATAATAGTTATGATCCGAAAAATATTAATTTAACTTTTGTTAAAAAATAACTAAATAATTGTTAAAATTAACAAATTTTATGGTAATGATTTTAACCAAAAATTAATATTGATGCACAGTGGATCAATATTTTTTATGCCCTAATTTGCACTCAAAAAATATTAATAGTTCAAAATGTTCAATAAAAATGAGATCCAGTAATCATGCAGAGCCTCTATGTCTAATAAATAAGATCCAGTAATCATCCAAAGCATCTATTTCCGTTTATGTAAGATCCAGTAAACATCCATATCCATAAAAATAAGATCCAGTAATCATCCAAAGCCTCTTTGTCCAATAAAACAAGATCCAGTAAACATCTAGAACCTCTATGTCCGTTTATATAAGATCCAGTAACATCCAGAACACCTCTTTCCAATTATATATGATCCAGTAAACATCCAGAGCATCTATGTTCAATAAAAATGAGATCCAGTAATCATCCAGAGCCTTTATGTCCAATAAAATAAGATTCAGTTATCACCCAGAGCCTCTTTATCCAATAAAAATAAGATCCAGTTACCATCCAGAGCCCCTATGTCCATAAAAATAAGATCCAGTTACCATCCAGAGCCCCTATGTCCATAAAAATAAGATCCAGTTACCATCCAGAGCCCCTATGTCCATAAAAATAAGATCCAGTTATCACCCAGAGCCTCTTTATCCAATAAAAATAAGATCCAGTTACCATCCATAGCCTCTATGTCCATAAAAATAAGATCCAGTTACCATCCAGAGCCCCTATGTCCATAAAAATAAGATCCAGTTATCACACAGAGCCTCTTTATCCAATAAAAATAAGATCCAGTTACCATCCAGAGCTTCTATATCCAATAAAAATAAGATCCAATAATCATCTAGAGCCTTTATGATAATTCAATTTTTTTAAAAAAAAATCCATTTTTTTCGATTTTCAAAGTGCTGTAGAATCTCAGGATTAAGTCCAAACATAGTCATGTGGGGTATTTTTGTAAACGTCATGGAAAGGACTATAAGATAGGATACAAAGTTATATCCAGTTTGAAAAAAACCCTGGGTCGTCAGGCGTTTGAAGAAAAGTGTAATTTTTCCTAGGTTTGTCAACTTTGACAGCCTTAAAATCACTGAAAATTTCAAAATTTCCTAAAATGACTTTCCATTCCCCTGGTCGCTTGATATGTGTGACCAAATGGCAAAAAAACCAAATTTCCATATGCACATGGCTCGGCTGTGACCCTGATCACCAAATTTGTGGACCCTAAAAAACACGTTTTTCGAGGTTTTGGACCCTTAGATGATGCTTAGTGAAAAAAATTTATATACAGAAAAATGCAGCCTCGCGATACACAACTTTTGGCATCATTAGAATTTTTTAATAATAAGTCTTAATACCGTAATAAAAAAAGTGTGTTTTTGACGAAACTAATAACTTACACGCTTTTGCGTGGAAGTTAATTTTCTTTTCTTTAAATTAAAAAAACTATGAATTTTATTCAAATATTTCCCTAGACCTAAAAAAAATAAATTTAAAAATTTAACACATTCACCAACCCTGCCTTTATTCTATTAAGTGAGAATGAAATATATGCACATACATTAAGTTTGCTAAGTAGTTAAATGAATAAAATATATGTATGTCGGTGTATGTGGGAGAAAAATTTATTTATTTGCTAAAATTGTGTTACGTTAATTAATTTATTTCGAATCGTGTTGGAATGACAATCACGCTGTGCGTTGCGAAAAAGGAAAGCTGAGAAGGAATTCCTACAAAAGTTAGTCTTGTAAGTTTTCTCACGCATTTTTGTTCACATATATTCTCGTGTCAATTATGAGATCTCCTTGACGGTCTTATAATGTAGTCGGTAAGTAAACTGGTAACTCTGTTTATCTAACACTGCAAATCGTAAAGTTAATTGGCGTATGCCGTAAAAATAAGGAGGAGGAATTCGTACAGTTTCTTAGTCCGTTTCTCTTTAATTCATATGCCGCATTCCTAAAAACAAGAGTCTATTATGTGTATATATTGTAACATAAAATTGTTGATAAAAGGAGCTGAGATGAAAAAAGAGGCATTAGCATCGCAAAAAAATATAGTATCTTGTGATTTGTGTGAAATTAGAAGCCTTTTTATAATTTAGTAAAGTTTAAAATTTAGAAAAATTCAACAAAATATTTCAAGCATCAAAATTATCAAAAAAATTAGAATTCAAATTTTTGGTCTGATTTCAAATAAATAACTTCATGTGTTCATAGATATACACAGTCGACAGACTAAAATACAAAAGAATTATGTCTAATCCAGCTGTTAATTAACTTCTTCTTGTGCTTTTACTTAATGCTTCCTCTCAACAATTTAATATCGTCCCTACTTTCATTTTATTTTACATTTACAGTTTTTTCTCTGTGCGTTAAGCTCCCTTTCTTCCTCGATTCTTGCTCTTGTATTATATTTATAACACTTCGTGCTTTCTTATTATTCAGAAATTTTATTTGTATGTAGAAATAAAGCCTTTTGGAACTGAAAAAATGTGGGGAGGATAAATTTTAGAGTAAAGCTGAAAGTGTTAAAAAATTATATATTTTTTCATTTATTTTGTAAATTTAGGGAAGAAGGGAGTTTTAGGTAGATACATTGATGAAGACAGGAGAGATTTTAGGTGCCTGTTGAAAAAAAGCACATCTTTATTGCTTTTAATAATAGCTACTAAAATTACAAAAATTAAATTTTTTTTAAAAAATTTAAACTTTAACTCTATGAATTTATGCAACTTTTTACTACGTTGGTATTTTTGATAAAAATCCTAAAAATTCTTCAAATATTAAAAGGACGAAAACATTTTTTTATCGTTCCATAAATTTATTCTTGCCCTGATGTGCATTTTAAGAAGCATTTGTCCAAAATAAAAGGAATCAAGATAAGAGTAATTCATCATTTTAAGCATGCAAGATAGTAAAACTCATTCAGAAATAAAAGTGGAGTTATCACATCCCTTTCATTCTTAAATCTTTTGTCCCTTTTTGTCGTGAACATGCAACATTCTTTCCTCATTTCTTCATTACTGAGAAAAGTAAAAAGAAAATTCCCATTAAAGTTAATTGACGAGGATGTAAAATAAAATTATGGTGTTGTGAAATTTTTTTTCTTCTTTTTTTCATATCTTCAACCCTTTATTCCATACAATTCAGTTCTTCATTGAAATTTTTCTTACCATAAAAATGCGAACGTATCTTGTGCATTATATAAAGGAATTTTTAATTTTTTTCTTTCATACTTTTTTACTTTAAAATTTAGTGAATTTTTTTTTGATATTTTAGCAGAATTTTTTTAAACAATCATTTTACTTTAAAAAATATATCTAATTAAAGATTATTTTTTTAGCATTTCTAATTTCATCCAGACCCTTAAACACACAAGCACATGCTGAATTCACCAAGAAAAAAAAATCTTTTCATCTATTCAAAGCCTTGACACTACAATGACATTATTGTTCTACAGATAAAAGGAGGGCCATCCAGAGTGTGGACGGTTTCTAATATCATATCTACTCCCATTGTGTTCACGCTTTCACATTTGTAAAGTTCATTCATCTATGAAAATGGTTGATCGAGAGAAGGAGACTAAGTGTGAAAATGGAATGAAAAAGGACACACAATTATGTGTCCTTTCCTCGAGTGTTGCTTATTATTCCCTTTGTTTTCATCCTTAAAGTGCTAGTTTTCATTTCTAAACGGCACATAAGATTACATAAAATTACAATAAAAATGCATTCGAAATTCCTTTTGTTATCACAAGTGTTCAGTGAGTTTTGCCAACCCAACATCAGAACTTTAAATTAAACTTTTTAAAAACATTTTGTTATTTTATGTAAAATTAAAACATAATTCCTTATGAATAAAGCCTGAAAATTACTTAATGTATGAGTTTTTCATTAAAGTATCACAATCACCCAAGAGTCGAAACTATCCAAGAAAAACATTACAACAAAAGTAGCCACTGGCAAGATCGCATATCAGCTTTTAAATATAAAAGGGTAATGCAAATAAAGTCGAGAAATTAGAGGAAAGGAAGAATCAAAAAGGTTAATTTTCATGCAAGAGTTTTTATCTACCTAAAAAATTTCTTATCATAATCAGAAACTGTTAAGATACTTTTTCATGTTGTGCTTATATTTCTGATTCTAGATGACTAAACTTTTCTATTTTGTAGCTCAACTTAATTTCTATGCTCAAAACCACTTCTTATTCTACAGCTTTGCTGATGATTCCTAATTTTCATAGAAACTTTTGCTTCGCCCTTCGTTCTTCCTTTTGTGATATTGCAAACATGTAATGGATTGAAAAGCAGAGTTGAAAATGCAAATATAATTAGTAAAAAATTTGAAAACTGGATATTTTTCTGATAAGTTTTTGAATTTTTCCTCAGAAAAAGATCAAATTGGTCAAGTTGTAAATCCAAAAATAATGACCAACTCTGAAAATAGAAAAAAAAATTCTGAAACCAAAAACTTTTCAAATACCGTTGACCCTAATTAGGCAATATTAATACAACTTAAGAGAAAAAGCAAAAAAGCAAGAAATCGAGTAAAGAAAATAGAGAGAATGAGAAATACATACAGAGTAAATTATCTGTCCCTTTTGGTAAAATCATTTTCTGCCTTTTCCTATTTTTTTTCTTCTTTATTTTGATAAGAAAAGGAAATTTTTGGATTAAAAAGGAAAGGAAATGAAAAAAGGGGGAAGCAATTCGAGATAACGAGAAGATTTATGCGTTTTTTGAGTATTGCTTATGTTTCATACCGAAAATAATGGATTATGAACATCGATAATGTTCTGTTCTCATGGATATGATTTTTATACAATTTATGATTAATTTTTTAATCATTAAACTTTTTGGGCAATATCTTCCATATTATTTATATCTCAATGGAAGCTTTTTATTACATCAAAAGTTAATGCTGTAATAATAAAAAAATTCAGTTGCTTAGCTTAGAAATCAATTTTTCTTCGTAAATGATGAATGTTTGATAATTCACTTGCTGATGATCTTTTTTTCATCAACAGCTATCTAAATATTACTCTTTATTAATCATAGACGTACACAATATGTGTGGAAAAATACTTGAACTTCAATACATGAAGTATTCTGTCAGGGATCATTCACTAGTTACATCACCTTCTAGGGAGAAGGATGGTTCGAAGATTTTGTAACTGTTCAAACAAAATAAATTTTAGTGGCATTACAGCTTCATGTATAAATTTTTTTAACGGGCGTAAATTTTGATTGTTGCTTCCAGAATTTTTGAAGGGGGTGCTCAATTTTTTATTTTTGGAAAAAATCATTGTAATTTAAACTATTTATTATTATTTTGTAAAAAAAGATAATTTTTCAATTTTAAAAATAAAAGAAAAATTTATATTGAATTTTGTTGTCCAAAGGGGGTGCCTGGGCACCTAAGGATCTACACCTGGTTACGCCCTTGGTGCCTCAGGCGACAAAAACATTTACACTATTGAAAACTTGTGTTAAAAGAGGAAGAAGGTCAACAAAATCGTTTTTTAGCGTGACCTTTTTTACGAACGATCCTTAATCTTGATTAAAAATAAAGCTCTAGTTGACTTGACTTCATACAAAATTCATGTTTACTTCAAGCTCTATCCAAGAAACTGATGCTGTTCATGTATGCAATGCTGTATAAAAAATTAAATTTGTAAAAGTAAAATAGTTAAAGACGACAATCTTATGTCGTCATTTACCATGAAATGCAGTGTGTAATGAATAATCAAAGAATAAAAGCTTTAATTATTTAATGTCATTGCAATCGTTATTCTCTCAAATTATTCTTAATTAGTCACATTTTAATACGCTAACTGCATTTTAAATTTTTCTTGTCGCTTTCTTCCGTGTTCACTTCTGTTTTGTTCTTCTTAGTGAAACGAAAGCTGAGTGGAATATTAAGATAAACATTTTTATGTTATTATTGTCTTAATGTTGCCGCTGCTGCAATCAGCAAGTAGAAATGAATTAAAAGTGAGAATCAGCCGTATAATTTGATGCAAAAAAATAAGTAAAATATTGAAGGGACAATTTAATATAAATTGCAGTTGGTAAGCACATGAATGTTAAAATAATTATTCACAAAAAAGCACTTAGTGTTGAAATTCGCGCTAATTTTCATACAGAATCAACAACATTTTTTACTCCTGTTTATAAAAAGGAAAGGAAACTTAATGAGGAAAAGAAAGAAAGAGGAAAAAGAGTCAGAACTATGCTACATTAATTTCAAGTGTACAAAATTAATGGTGTAATTTTTTATACTTAATTCTTTTCCTCTTCTTTAGTCATTATTATTAGTATAAGTATCGGCGGAACAAGAGTCAAGTAAGTTATGTAGACACACTCAACACAAGATAAAATGAGAGAACTAATTTATAAAAAAATTATTCATGTTGCATTTTTCTGTGAAGAAATTCTTATGCTGATAACGTAAGTTGAATGCGCACAAGAGAAAAAGAAAGACCACACACAGTAAGCATCATCAGCAATAACAAACTTAACAACATAATTCCCTAAATTGTTGTATATTTTTCATTCTTTCGTTTTTTTTTGGTGATTGCACATTATCTGCATCAGGGGGAAGTGAAATTTGGAGGATTCTTTTTTGAAAAGAGGGAGGGTGTTGACCCCCAAAACCCTCTGCTGCTGGGTTAAGAGACATGAGAAATTGTAATTTTCATGAAAAATTTGATCGTAAAATATAGTAACGAACCAAAAATAACGGAATGCCGACCCTACCCTACCCCCACAAGGGGTACCCCAGTAGAATACCCTACCCCTACCCAAGGGTACACACCTGTCCCAACTCTACGCCTACCTCGTACTAGGTGTATAGGCTTAGTGGTTGGGGATAGACCAAAAAACCCAACCATGGCTTGTTCAGAAATCAGTTGTGCCATAAAATTTTTTAAATGCATTTTCAGAACTAACATTTTTCCACAGGTCGAATAAATTTTTCACCAAGCAGTTTTCCCCTTGATCTGCATTAAATTTTTATGGAAAAAATTCTTATTGATGCTTTTTTCATTATAATTACTATAGTTATATGCATATGAACGAGGAAATATGTTATATCAAACACGCGGAACATGAAAAATTGTCTTTTAAATGTTTTATCTTTTAGGAATGAAGAATAATTTTTCGAATGGGAATGAATGGGTCCCTCGCAAGGGAGAAGCAATTTATTGTCTGATAATTTACATTTTTTACTTCATTGTTGATTTTATTGTAGGTAATAAATAATGTGGGTTAAGTGGTATAGTTAGGCGTATCTTTAAATTAATGTTTCAAATGATCATAATTTTTTACAATTTTTTTTAGTCCCGAGAGTATAGAAATATTATGATTTTAATAAAAAATTAAATTAAAAAATTTCATTTCAGTAACTATTCCTGTTTCATTCTTAAGAGTAATTAAAAAAATAAGGGATGGAAACCTTAGTGTGAAATTTCGGTATTGTGGTGTTTGTAAAATGCTGTATTTAAAATTTTTAAGACCAAGCACAAAGTCTAGCAATACCTTCCTTTTTATATAGTTTGACCCAATTTGACCAAAATTGGTCAACAATCTTGCTCTTTTATATCTTTTTTATTACTTTGTTCTTGTTTTAAGTGACACAGTTTGAAGATTGATGTTCTTTTTGGAAAATTCTTTTCGTAAAATAAACATTTTGAAGTTTTCATTAACATAACTTTCATGTGCATATATTTTTTAAAATTACCATATTAATAACATGCACTGCAATTTTACAAAGTTGCATGTAAAATTTACATGCATGTAGAAATTTTCTTTAAATATTTTTATCGCAACAGCGGAACATAAAATGCTTGCAATACAAAAATTCTTGCCTTAAATGAGAAGCGATAAAAAATTCCTCAAAATTCCCATAAAATTTCCTTGTGGATTCCAAGAGATTTCATCTCAACAGCTCATACATATACAGAAATGTATATTTTTGTTGTGAGACGAAAACTTTTCCAGTTTTATTAATTTATGCTCGTTCAGACTCTCTCCGTTGCCTTTTTTTACGATACTGACAAATGTTCATAAAATTTCATGACTTTTGCTTATCTTCAACAAAAAAAGCTTATTTCCATATTTTATAGTCCATTCACAATATTTCCCATATTTGCTCATTCATAAATAATCAGAAATAATAATTATGACTGAATACACATCACTTCTTTGCTTTACATAATCATAATTTTTATTTTGTGTTATGCGCAAAAAATGATAAAGCACAATCAATTCAATTTTTTATTTTATTTTGCTCGCCTTTTTTCTATATGAAAAAGTTCTCTTCCTCCATTCAACAACACACAGGCGAGACTTGATGTCGCCAAAAATCTCATTTCAAAAATATATTTATCTTCAATGAGTTTTCGAAGCTGTGGCGCCAGAAATTATTTTCAATTGATTTTTCACATGAGAAATATAAAACAAATTGGATGTAATTGAAAAGTGCATTTCAACATGCTCAACTTCAACTCTACTCTCTACATTAAGGAGGTCTTTTCCTTACTTAAACATTAAATTTAAAACAATTTCATTTAACGAAAAGGGACAATGCAAATAATGATACTTATAATTGCCAGAGCAATATGATACAGCACTTTAAGTAAAACTTGAATGAGTTGTCAAATTTCCTTTCTAACTTTTCAACCAAAACCGGAAATGTTTGTTCATCGACTAGACACTAATTGTTGTTGCTTCTTTTATTATTGTTAATAATTCTATTTGTCATTCTATTTTAGGACTCATAATAAGCAGAATTACCACAAAAGCAAGAAGTGGGTCATGAAGCATCCGCTTTAAGATTTTTATTGTACTTGAAATTTTATTTGTTTATTTTCTGTTCTGTACAAAATAAATAAGAAACGACGATGATAAAAGTGGAAGATAAAATTCAAGGAAATAACAAAAATGTTTTTTTAGCTATTTTTAAAATTCTACTGTGGAGATAATTAATTAATTAGAAATAAGATAATGTAGTAAAAAGTAAATTTTAAAAATCAATAATCAGAATTAAAAAAGATACTGAATCAGCATTTTAACTTTATTCTCTTTCATGGACAATTCTTATTTGAATTTTTTTTATTTAAAATATTTCTTAACCTCAAATTATCAAAAAAAAAAAATTTGGGTACACTTCTGAGCTTAAGAAAATGATCAAAAATTAATGATTTTATGGTTGCGAAGAAATATTCAGCTATCAATTAAGTATTAATAAGTAAATAAAATTAAGACGCTACCAAATGGATAAAGTTTGTTAACAATATTTGTTGATGTGTAATAAAGAGTGAACGCTAAATATTTTTAAGCTTTTTATTGATTTAATTAACAAAATTTCAAAATAATCCTCAACAACTTTTAATTTAAAGCCATCCTTTGACAGTGGCGTAGTAAGGGGGGAGGGTCTCCAGAGCTTTGGCGCAATTTTTTTAAAAAGCGCCCAATTTTTCTCATAGGAGCGCAAATTTCTGATTTGGCCTCGGATGATGAAGAACCTTGTTACGCCACTGACCTCTGTAAAATAACCGGTTATTAATAATTCGAATGTTATCTTGTACTCGTCAAAATTTTGAAATTAGTTAATAATTTAGGATTTTAATATTGTATTTATTTCCTGTGTTGCCTTTCATATTTACCGAAATTTAAAAAGCTATAAAAATCATTAAAGTCATCAAACTCAATGTGATAATATGTGCGCATATTTAAATATAAACGACTGTGTTAAATGTGTTTTAATTGCTTAAATAGAAGCATATGGAAATTTTTGCAAACACGATTTTCAACATTTTATGCAAATGTCACTGAAAGAAGAAAAAAAACTGAGGAGATAAAATAAATTGAATTCTTTTTGTTCCTTTAATAAAAAATGAAAACATTGACAACAAATCTTTTATGAGAAAGGATTTTTTCTCCTTTCCCATTTCTTCTTTTTGATATCTTTATAAAGCAGAGCAAACCACTCAAATACGACAAAGGAAATTGAGATTTCATTTTTTCCTCGTTATTCTTGAGATATTTATTTTGCGAACAATAAACGTTGGAAATATTGAGAATGATGATAAAAAATAAATTTTTTATGATATTCGGATGATGAAATAAGAAATGCTTATCTATTAACTTGTATTTATGGAAATTTATAGTTATGAAAATTTCTTTCTCATTTATTGACTTCAATATTTTTACTGAATTTTCAAATTTATGCTAAGTTGATTGAAAGATTGGCATAAAATCAATTTTTTTGAAAATTTCATAAAGATCTAAAATTAGCAATGTGTAGAAATTAAAATTTAAGTCTATATGCAAAAAAAAGCTTCTTTAATTTAACATAAATTCATTAATTATTGTCGACTATAAAATTAATTTTTTTCTCTCTATTTCTAATTTATTGCTGTTGATCATCACATGCTTCCATCACCAAAAATATTTTTCTCCTGACATTTACAAAATCTCAAAGCATATCATGATAATAAATTCCACTAAAGCCTATTTCAACCTGTACGAATATATGTTCTGCTCAATAAAATCAAATGAAATTGTTAATTGATGGTGCGATATATAGAAAATGATGAAATAAATGAGATTCACAGGGTACATGTGTGCATGGGTCGAAACAACCTGTAATAAAATCGATGTACGATCAACAAATGTTATTGATGCTTTATTGCAAAACCAATATTTTTTACACAACTTCGAGCAAATTTCCAAAAGGGAACCACATTTGATGAGCGTAATCAGCTGCAAGTGTAAACATGGAATTATTTAAATTTTTTGGTGAGAGCTTTGTAACATGCATAGGAAATGTTATTATTTTAATCATTTTGTCTTTTGATTGTTTTGTATCAGAGGTGCTAAAATTGAAGACGTCTTGGATTTTACCAGAGTGAAGTCGACCCAATTTTTAAAATTTAATATTTGAAGAATCAAATTTAAATTTAAAATAAATATTACAACAAAATCTGCGCTCCAATTCCAAAATGTTCATCAACTTTTCAAAATATTTAATGTGTTATCCCTTTTAGCGTTCCTATAAACACTCAGACATACATTTCACAGCATATTGCACACGAAATTATATTTTATTCTTTATCATGTTTACATATCTCATCGTGCAAATAATTCAACGCTGTTATTATTAAATTTAGTGGTGACTGATGATTTTTTGGTGGTGTAACGTTCATACATGCAATACAGAAAAGTGAAATTAGATATTGAATGGATGATGGCACACACAACAACCAGAAAAATTTCATTTCATTTTGAATTATAAAATTAGCTGGAGTGGTCGTTCCCCAATCTCTTTTACATTCGTCTCTCCACCGTCAATATACACCCATTCAATGCAATTTAATTTTCGACAGGCAAATTAGATTACTTGATTGCAATCGCTTTTCACAAAATTCCCCCATCGCTTCAATTCATTTTTCAATCTATCTATCTGTCCTTCTATCTAGCTCCATATATACATATTTATGCATAAATATAAAACTTTCTATTTATTTGCCATAATGATATTGAATGTGATCTAAAATTACAAAAAATATATCTAATTAGCCTCGAAAGCACACTTGTGTTGATTATATCAAATAAATGTGAACTTTTTCTAGTACCTTCGAAACCCAGGCATAGCATCAACATAAAATGAGTATGACGATGGCAAAAATGCTATTTAAAACGGAGGTTTGATGTCAAGCTTGTGGCTTTTTCTGACAAAAAAAATATCCAATTTTCAAGTTTTTGAATATTTTTCATCTTTTTAGTCCACTTTGAATTCCAAAATAGCTATATAAATTCAATATGCACATATTCTATATGCAATGAGAGAGACATGCTAAATTGCTTTGGCATATTACGTTAATTGATGTGATACGCATGAAATGAGATACTGCCCGCCACAATACACTATCTGTAATTAAAATTATCATCATTTCGTAGTCATTTTTCAAAATCGGTGCATGATGGATGGAAATATTTTTATGGATAGTTTCTTCCTGCACACAAACATAACTTTTTTAGCCGAGTAAAATTTTAAAGTATCATTGACATAGAAACTCACTGAAAAACTTATGCTTTAATGAAAGTTTGAGGAGCTTTTGAAGTTCCTCTTTTGGGATTTTAGTGGGATTCTTGAAGTGAGTATCAAATTATTATAAGGAAATCCTTTTCAGTTGAGACTTTTGAGTTTAATATTTAAATTGAAATTTTAAATTTAAGTTCTTATAGTTTTCAACTTTCAATGGTCAAAAAAATTGTAGCCACCTGCCTGGGGCATAAAAATACTGCTTTTAGATAAATTCTGAAATTCAAAATCCCTTAAAAAATAAACTTTAAAATTAAAAACAATAATTTATTTATTTTAAAATTTTCCAATTTTTTTGTGGATCGTTTTTATTATTTTTCTTTAAATGATTTTTCAATATTTTTCTTTTGTTTCATCCATGGTAAAATTTATTTAATTGTTTTATTTTGCTCTGCTTTTTCATATTTAAATGTTTCTTATATTTTTCTCATTTTATCGTTTTTTTATAAATATTAATTTTAACACTACCTATTGTTTATATATTTTTATTTTTATATTTACAGAGATTCGTTATTTTCTTTTTTTAATGTCTTTTGCCTTCATACAGGATGACGTGCAAATTTTTTTTAAAATATTTATCTCCTTTTTATAATATTTTTAACATTATACACTTATGCTTGTTATCAACTGTCATTTGTATGTAGAATTCATATATTTATTTCTGAAGCCGGTTTCTAGGGCTACCCGGAGTACCCCAAGGGTAGGTAAGGATTCACCTAGGGAGGGTAAGGTAGGGTAGCCATAGAAACCGACCCCTGCTTATTTAAAAATATTGTTTTCCGACTGTATGAAAAGTGTAGCTGTGAGTATCGCATTTTAATTTGTTATTTGTAATTATAATAAACAGAATTGATAACGAAGTTCATTATCAACAAATCTCCTTGAATTTTCTACCAGAAAGCTGATTAGAATTATTATGACAAAATTTGATTTGAATTAAAATAAAATTTTATTTTGAAATTATAGCTCTTATAAAAAAATCATCAATTTATATAAATTTTAAAGAGATTTTACTTTAAAATCAACTCAAATTTCGTTAAATTCAATTTTTGTCTTTGACAGCTTTCTGCAACTCTTCTTTTGTTTTCAATAGCTGCTGTGATACTTCATTTTTTTCATTATTATTTTTTTTTGACATTCTCTATGCAGTGGAGAAGTAAAGCATTAAGGTTTATTCTTTAAGCGCAACGATTTGCAGTAAACAATCTTTATACTACAGTTCAAAACTGTGTGCATTAATGAACATATTTTTTAAGTGATTTATATTTCTGAATTTGAATTTCATTAAATGATTTCGGAATGAATTTAAAAGTTCAACTTGCATGAGAAGGCTGAAGGGAATAAATAGTGTTATAAAATGTAAAATATAAGCTCATAATATGAACATTTGTAAGAAAATTCGAACTAATTTTTAATAAATTAATTTAGAAAAATTTAAAAAGATATGATTTGATAAATTATTAATAATTTTATGAATTTAATGATTTTTTCTTAATTTGATTACTTTGGTTAAATAAAATACCTTTCAAAAGAGAAATTAAAAATAATTTGTCTATCGCAAAAAAGGTTAACAACTCCTAATTTTCTCATTAGAATTAACCAGCGTTAAAAATTTCCTTTCAATTTTTTTTATAAAGTAAATTTCAAAAACATTTGGAAACGCTGATGTGTTCTTTCAATTACTCACTTTGTTGCGTTCGTCGAATTAATAATTAAATATTCTAACGAAAAAGAAATTTATCTCGAGCATTAAATTTGCGATGAATATTAATATCGTAATTCATGTATAATTGAATTTGAAAATCATATTGATAATTGAAATGCTGTTTACTTAGAAACAGTGCTTCATAAAATTCAATTAGATCTCACATAAATTAATTTATGAAAAACTTTTTTGAAAAATTATTATTTATTTTGAAAAATAACATTTAGAAAAAATTTAACAAATTTTAAAAATTTGTGTTGCTCTGTTAACAAAATTTTTCATTTTTTAAATTTACAATTTTTCATAAAATAATTGTTTTAGAATTTTTAACTTTATAACGACAAAGCATTGGTCAAGGAAAAGTGAAAAAATGCAACAAAAAAATATTTTCTGATTGAAAACTTTTACCGATATGAAAATTACAATTTTTTTAAACAATCGAGCAAATTTTCCTAGTCATTTATGAATTTCCTCTTTTTTTCTGTAATTAAACTTGTTTTCGTCATATTCTGCTTAACAATAGTTTTATTTACAAATACTTTTCAGTTTTAGCCATAAAAACTTGATGCTTTTTCTTCATCATATTCTAACATTTTTTATATTAATTCATTTAGTCTATATTTTATGTCGACATAATATATTAACATAAAAAAGTAAAGGTGAGATATTTTTTTCTGTAGTAATTTATATTTTTTTGTCTATTCAAAAAATTTTTTTTTGTGTTGCTCCTTTAATTTATCATTTATGTCGCTTAGAGCAATTTTTGCATACAGTTCATAATACGATAAGTATTTTCATATACACATAACCGATTATCTTTCTACCTTCATCATCATCATCACCACCTCTTGTGTTTATTCTTTGAAAGGTTTCTCACACTATAGCTGTGTACCACATTTGATCCATCCACCCACTCGACAACAGTGTCCTCCATCTTATTATTCATTTATGATAAGATACATATGTGTATATTCTTGCATATTCATGTCAAAAGGGGGTAAATGGTGGTTAATTGAGGCCTCTTATAGCACATTAGTTTTGATCCAAATTCAACACGACATGATTGGGATGAGGACGAGGAAAGAGGGTGATGTAGGTAGATAGATGGAATTATAATAATAAAAAAATTTATTTTATTTGGACAGGCAGATTAGGCGAATAGTTCTAAACTTCTACTACTTCTTATCGTAGATATTAAACTTGCATGTGCTACAACATGTCTGCTGGAATCGATGAAGTCGACACAAGCCCATAGTCTTTACATTATTACAATATTTTGATATGTCCTTACATTCGTTTGCTGTTTATAGGAATAATAATGGGAAAATAGCATTAGCATAATAACAATAACAATGATTTTTATCACTTAAATCTCCAAAACATATTGAATTTTATGTTGCTTTACATGCTTCTTCAATGGAGACTTAAGAGAAGGAAAAGTGCTTGGCAATTTTATTATGACCTTTTTTTGAAAAACAAAAATTACAAAAATGGGAATTTTCATAAAAAAATCACTAAGCAATTAGCAAAAATATAACATCTAAAAAATCCTGTTGAATACTCACGGTTAACAACACATGTCTGACCACTACATGGCTTCATAACAGCCGGTCTTGGTTGTTTATTGCATGCATTGCCAGCTGGTTTTTTTGTTCCATACCATACGCATGAGATTGTTCTATAACGCGTTCCTTTTCCATTACATGGTGCGTTACACTGTGCATATGATGTTGATGTACATAAAGTGAAAAATAGAAAGTGAGAAAAGTTAATTAATTTAAAATAAATCGTGTTGTACATATGTTATTATACGAGAGGATGTCATTGATAATTATTTATGTGATATCGTGTTTTCATTAAAAAAACACTTAAAATTAAAAAAGCAGTGAAAAACGCGTAAAAATCACTTGAACATATTGAAAACAAAACGCATGTATGAACACCCAAAAAGGAACCGAAAAAATGGGCAGACATCATGAATAAAACATTTAAAAATATTTTTTTATCCACTCTCTACCCTGTTGAATATATCCAATCTAAAAACAACATATACACTACCTCTGACCACTGCTCAACACGCCAAACACCTTTACACAGCTCATTGTAACACTCTTGCTTGGTTGTAGGCTTTTCATTTTCATCGCATTTATCACTGACAGTTTCATTGTCGAATGTACAACTAACATTGCGCTTCTGTAGCGCCGTATGCCACGCAAAACATTTTGATGATCGACACAGTGTCCACTCAGTCGTTGTCCACTGAGGACATGGACCGTCACCACATTTTTCAATTGTATCCGGTGACTTCAACCCAGCATCTTCACATAGAATGTTATCAACAATCTTTGTAGTATTTTTAACTCGTACCATACAGTGAACTGACCGGAGCTGTATAAAAATATAAAAGGGTCAGATGGAAATGTTAGTATTGTGATTTATGACTTTAAAAGGATAGGTCGTGAGAATTTTTTAAGGATAAACTTCATCCTAATTTAAAAGGCTTCTATGACTGTTTCTAAAAAAAATTAAACTTAACAGCTTAATCTCGAAAAAATCAGTTTTGTCGAATCCGCTTTCAAATCATCAAAATGTATTTAGATATCATTAAAGTGATTGATGATAGAAGCGAAAAGTCTCCCTATAAATTCAATTTATTGGCCATCATTACTCACCCGATATCCACTGTCGTTCATACCACAAGTCTGAGAACATGCTGACCATGGTCCAACATAAAACTCAAATTCTAAACCATCCGTGAAGCTTTTTTCTATGGCTTTCGGTGAGGCTATTTGTAGCAGGGCACGTGGATCATCGTCTTGCTCCAAAGCTCGTTCACCAGGATCGATTGCGTACTTTAAATGCTTTTCATGAAGCATTTGATGTCCTTTCGAATTTCTAAATGCCTGTAATGGCCACAGAAACTGTAAAATAAGTAGAAAAAATATGATTTTATTAATTAATTTGTAGTGAATATTTTCTTGCTGATCTCTACTTTTTAATTAAGTTCTAGCAACTACTGGACGAATACAAAAACGAAAACAAAAAAGATTTTGATGGAATTTTTGAGTAGTTGGAGAAGAAAGAGAAATTTAATCAAAGATTAAAGTGAAATAATTTTTTAAAATTTAAATTTTGTGAAATGATGAATTGTGAAATTGAAAAATTAAATTTTTGTGCATGGTGATACTAAAGTTGTACTTAATAAGTGTCAAAGGAAAGGACGAGAATGATTTCATAAATATTTTATTAAAAATTAATTTAAATTATTACTTAATATTATCTTCAAATTTTACTTCCTAATAATCTTAGACATAAAATTTCTCTATTTATCCCAAAATTCTATTTTCATGCAGTTATTCAAATTTAGAGCTGAAATGATTTTAAGTAAAAATTTCAAAAATTACAATTTATAATAATTCAGCTCTAATTTTATCATAAATTAACTTCTAATGTTTATCATTCATTATTTTTAAAATTCGAATGATCAAAATTGGAAGTTAATTACTTTTCAAGAAAATTACTATATTTAATTATCATATGTCCAATTTTTCCTTCAGTAAATACAGAAACGTGCTCAATTAAAACCCTGTGCAGAAACATACTTGTCTTGCTATAAAATTACTTCCATTTTTTTATTTTCAAAATTAAACTAAACCTCAGCATTGCTCAGCATATTCAAAAGGATATACAAAATTAACTTGAGTAAGACGTCATGGCATAATTATCTTATTCATATATACAAATATATTCCTAATTTCAGCCTCTAATGCCAATTAAGTGGAAAGCTATAAATAATTAAAATCGGGTTAATTTTCTGTTTAGATATTTTCGCATCAAAAGTTTTGACTACATTGTTTTACTATCAGACGTGCTCCGTATTGCGTTGGATAGAACATGTTCAAATATGTAGAATGTAGTGACATTATTTAGATGGCATGTGGTATCTAAATTTATGTATTGTTTGATTTCAATGAAATAATTATCGCTATCGTTCACATTTATGCATGTGTACATTCTATCGTGTCATTTATCTTCTCAGTTCCAGTTGATAGATTTTAGTGAAAATATTTAGTCTTAGTTGGAATTAAATTTTGCATATTTTTAATAGATGATGTTTCAATCAAGAAAATACAATAAATTTATAAGATCAAGTCATTTATATCTTCATTTGCTGTCTCTAAAATAATGTTTTTTTTTGTAAAATCCGACTACTAAAACAACATTAATTCAATATAATAAACCTATTTCAATTCATGTACTTTCTAGACCAGGGGCGTAGCCAGGGGGAGAGGCTTTCGGTGGATTGAGCCCCTAACTCAAACTTGGTACAAAATTCTTCAACCAAGAATTTTTTTGTTGAAAATTTAAAAAAAAAATTTTAAAAAAATTTAAAAAAATTTCATTAAAATTTTAAAAATTTTCGTTAAAATTTTAAAAATTTTCATTAAAATTTTAAAAAATTCATTAAAATTTTAAAAAAAATTCATTAAAATTTTAAAAAATTTCATTAAAATTTTAAAAAATTCATTAAAATTTTAAAAAATTCATTAAAATTTTAAAAAATTCATTAAAATTTTAAAAAAATTCATGAAAATTTTAGATCAGCCTCAATATTAGTTTAAAAATCCTTAAAACTTTAAATTAGCTGTGAATTTTTAAATTAAAAATTTTCAGCCACCCTTTCAAAATATTTCTACGGCCCTGCTCTAAACTTAAACATGTACGTTTTCGAAGCTCAATGATTTTGATTATATTTGCGGAATTCCGCAAGAGCATGTATCGATAGATTAGCTGATGAACCAGAAGCTAAATATTCACTCGAATACAGACTCATATGTTTCCACTATTTACAGCACATGCACTCAATAAAATCCATTTTAAATATGAAAATGCTGAACTTTTCCGATCGAAATATTTTTTTATACCTTCCGAGATTTTTCAGTGTCGTTCACTGCACAGGAAAAAACAAAAAAAATCATATTTCTAAATGACATTCACAACAAATAATAACAATAGTAGCAATAATAATAAACATTTTTTGGTTGTGGGTAAATAAAATGATGCCTGATTATTATTATTATTAATGCACATTAATTTCTACACAATAAAAACAGCAATAATGAATGTATAGGTATTTTTGGAGAAAATTTACCTATTAATGAGGTTTATTGTGTGTGAGTTTTGTATTTTTATTTCCTCAGAGCGTGTATTAAATAGTAAATAATAAATAATAAAAAAAATTTCTCTCTTTTTATAAACCACCCCTTTGATGAGAAATTTTCTCAACATTTCATGAATTTATTAGAAATTAATTCTAGTTTCTTTTAATTTTTTGATATTAAAACTCTATTCCAATAAAAAAAATTAACAAAAAAAATCATGATAACATTGCAGAATTTTTCATAAGGGGAAACTATATCGTTTTCCATATTATTTGTGTACGTGAAAAATATTTTCATGTATTGCATTTCGCCTTCATAATTATATATTGGAAGGAAGGACAATAATGTTTTTTAATAATAGTAATAATAGTGAACATTAACTTAAATAAAAAACAACAACAATCAAATTGTAATGTACTTATTTTTCAACTATCGTACATGCTTTCATATTTTTCCGTATGTGTGTATATGAATAAAAAGGGAAAAATATTTAATAACGAAAGTACGTGAGAAAATTAAATAAAAATCTTTTAAATCGACCATTTTATTTGTATAAAATTTATTGCTTTTGAAAACGGAGCTTATTTTTATACTTTCGTGCAGTTTATGAAATAATATTTAAAAATAAGATTTTGTAAAATAAAAATTGAAAAATTTATTATTTTTTGTTGTTTATGAAATTAACAAAATTCAACTAAAACCCGAAATTTTCGTATTAATGAAAATTATTAAGGGGTCGTTTGTTAATTATGTCAAGCTTTAGGGGGGAGGGGGCTTAAAGAAATTGTGGGAAATCAAACACAAAATTAGAAGGGGGAGAGAGGGCCTCTTTTGAAAATTTATCCTAATTCAACAAATTTCTATGATTTTTAAGCATTTTTCAAGACTGTCCTCTATAAAATCCTCTATTTTTCACGAAAATTTCCATTAATTTTCAAATTTTACTTTATGTCCTGTATTTTTGAGAAAATTTACCAAATGTCCTATATTTTCATGAAAATTAGATGGTCACCCTAATGATTTTATTTATCGTTTTTGACCTGTTCCAACCTTCTTGATTATTTTACAACTCAAATGAGTCGTCCTCACGAATTTAAGTCTATTATTATCATGTTAATAATTCCTCCAAAAATTCCAATCATGATGTCTATCAGACCTCAACGCCCACTACATTTATAACCCATGTATCATATAAACTAACAAGAATAGAAAGGAAAACTGTACACAACAAAAGTCAAATGTAAACAAAATGATTCACTGAATACTTATTGTGTAGAGAAAAAAATTCTGTTTTCTGCTATTATGTTTGTTGATGTAGTATCCGTATGTGTGCTATTTCCTCAACTATTTTACTAAGTATTTGAGTAAACACAAAACAATATGATAACAAATATGTTGTGCAAACAATATTCATCCTCGTGATTTTAATTATGTATTCATACGTTTACATTTATTCACTTATGATATGATATGATGTTTATGTTATGAATGTATGTTTACTTATTATATTTTAAAAGTCAAAAGTCTGAGGAGTTAGCAAAAGGGTAAGCATAAAGGTTGGAGTTACATGTAAGATCAAACAGCACAAACATATGAAATTTGTGGTAATTTTAAAGGAATCTTCATGCTAAACGTCTATCGTGGAATACAAGAATACCCATTGAAAAACATACACAAAAACAGGAATTCTATAACATGAAGAATAAGAAGCTCATGCATTTTAATGAGGATTTTCATCGGATACACTCATACATGCATTTCTTGACAATTCTTCCTTTTTTCGTTGCAAAAATAAACTCTCTCTTGTTTTTTTCTTTTAAACTTAAAAAATGATAACGAAAATCCCTTTTACTCTATGTCATGCTCATCAGTTTTTGTGCGAGCCAACTGACGTTCCTTTGTAAAGATTTCGTCAAAATATTTTAAAACTTAGTATTTTACTTGAATTTATATAAATCAATATTGTTTTTTTAATTTTTAAAAACTCAGGGGCCTGTTTCTAGGACTACCCCTATGGTAGATAGGGGTACCCCAAAGGGAGTAACAGTAGGGTCTCTGGTTTAGCCATAGAAACCAGCCCCAGATGTATTTTGAACGAGTTAAAATAACTGAAAACATTAAAAATTTAAAAAAATTAAAAATTAAAATTTTGATTTTTAATCTGACAAAATAATTCTAACAATATGACCATTGCAATATTATGGAATGCAAAAAATTTCTTTCATTTTTTTGTACTAAAATCTCTTTCTTTCATTTGGTTGAAGTACCTCTTCTGTAAATGTGTAATTTAAATATTCATGAATATTTTTTTCTCCATTTACTCTATAGTAATTCCATCCATGCATCTCATCGTTCATTCTTCTTATTATTATTCCCATT
This sequence comes from Chironomus tentans, assembly GCA_963573255.1. NCBI lineage: Eukaryota > Metazoa > Arthropoda > Insecta > Diptera > Chironomidae > Chironomus > Chironomus tentans. The sequence continues at coordinate 2,251,017 of OY754302.1, read as the reverse complement.
TCCTTTAATTTTTGAGTACTTTTGTTCAAGTTAGAGTAAAGTTAAATCTCCTCACGTTTTAAAAATCAAAATAAAGGCTTGTCGAATTATTTTTGATGAGCAAACTTTCAAGAAAATAAGAACTACTAAAGAAATCCACAAACTTTGTTAAATAAATTATCCAATTCTTAAGAAAATGTTTATGTTGCGAAATTTCAATGTCTTAAACTTATCACAATCTCAAAGCTTAAATTGCAAATTGACACATTAAAGCTTCTACTTATCTTTCTACTAAAAAAATCTATATCAATTTGCATACAATATATTTTTTTTCTTTTCTAATATAAAATGCAATAAAATTTGCATTTCACCAAGATTTTCTTTTTTTTATATTTCATTCTTAAGAAAATTGCAATAACATTAAGATAAGTCAAGCATGAATGGCAAGCAACAGAAGAAAAAGCTTAAAAACAAAACTAAAAAAGAATTCATCAACAAAAATACTCAAATGGAAAGCTTTTTCGCTCTCAGTCAGTCTTGAATAAATAGGTTTAATTTCAAATGCAAAAGGATATTTGTTGAATATTTTAAGAAGGCGGACTTTCATTATTTGAATATCCATGCCATGATGTTGAAACATAACAGAAGAAATAATATAAATATATAAATAATTTTTTTCCCAAGCTACAAAATTGCTTGAAAACATTATTCCTTTACTCTCCCTGTGTATTTTTATTTCCATCTCTGTACTTTTTATTATTTTTTAAAGGTTAGGTATATGTAGGGAAATATATCAAGCACAAAATATGATACAGGAAGTATTTTTGTAAAACAAACACATTTAGCGCAATTTTTTGGAAAGTGTAACGAATTCCAGTTCTATTCAAGGGTATAGCCAGGGAGGGTGGGGGTCTGGACCCTCCTCAAAAAATTTTTTACATGGAATTTTTTATTTCTCTTCTAAATTTTTTCGAAGCTTTTCCGAAGTTCTAATTTAGAATTCAGGGACTTAAAAGCAAGAGCACGGTTCAAAATTTTTTTGGAGAGAGCATTACTCATTCAGAGTTACCAAAAAATTCAAAGATATGAGTAAAAGATATAAATTAAAAATTTTGGATCCCAGCAGCAGGGGTTAATCAAAAGGGGGTCCGGATTTTAAAATTCAGTATAAATATGTAGGTTCCATTATAATTAATAAAATCATTTACTTAATCATTCCTGCTAAATCAGCATCAGATTATTTAATCTTCTTATTTCATTTGACATTTATGAATCATATTTCATGCAATTATTTTATTGACAAATTGAGCTCAAAAGCCTTAAACGAGAGTTAATGGAAGGTAACAAAAATCTTCAGCCTACTCATATTGTAAAGCTATATGCTATATCTACCTACACAACAAAAAAATTTAATTGATACAAATTTATCCTTTCAATCATCATTCTCAATAGACTTTGAGGTGAAAATCTCATGTCAATTATACCCTAAATTCAAATATTGAAGCCTAGGACAATAAGGAAATGCCAGAGGAATTATTTCAGATATCAAGTTTTAGTAGCATCAATAATATAGTTGTATTTTCAGAAAATTCATGATTCCGTTCCTTTTTATACTGAAATTTTGGAACTCCATAAAAATGCGCTAAATTTTCTTCCCACAAAGTTTTCAAAAATTCATGCACAATGCACTGTGGGTTACATAAAATGTTAAATATGAATGTTCTTGTTTATGGTTGAATTTAAAAATCATAACATTATACAACTGTTACAGGAGAAAACGAAAGGATAAACGAATGAATCAGTATATATGAAAGAAGATAAGGTAGGATGAAGATGAGAAGAGAACAGAAAATCATTGAAGGTTATTAAAAATACTTAAATATTACTACATAGGGATATGTATGGGGTCGTTTGGATATTACGTGACGTTTAGGGAGGGAAACAAAGTTCAATTTAAAATTTTCCAATTTTCTCACAAAATTTGTTACGGGGAGGGGTCAAAAATGACCACTTTTAGCGTTACGTAATATCCAGACGACCCCAATGTGGATTGAAAGATGCAAGCAGTTTAAAAATGTATATTTTAGATGTATGAAAAAATGAAGTTTGGATAGTTAATAAAAATTTGACTAAAATATGCATTAAAAATTCACAACACAAGACAAAAATTAAATAAGGTCATGTTATATGAAAGATGTAGGTGAAGTTTCCCTAAAAATAAATTAATATTTTTTAACGTAGAAATGTTTATCAAGGTAATTTATCATTTTGCTTTAGGAAATTATGAAAATAAAAATTTAGAAAAATAATGCACCATATGAAAAAAGAATCTGCTATAAATAACCATTAATGCATAAATAATGAATTTACAGAAAATGTGCACAACACACTTAAAATATAAGTGGAATAATGAAAAACCTTTTAAAATACACACAAAGTCAAAAATACTCAAAACAAAAAACTTATGAAAACGGGAGAAAAAAATTAATTTGTAATTTGTATGACCTCATTAGTTCTTCAGTATTCTCACCTGTAAACTAGCCAACAAATGCTCAAAATGCGGCAGTAGAGGAAGATTTCTATTGCCAGAGCTGGTCGATGGCGTTAGCGATGAACTATCAGTATGAGTCATTTGTGAGTGGGACTGTAAAGGTTCCTTAATTTTTATATTACGAAATATTGTTTTTTTTTAGATTTTTAAATTATCACACATTTTTTAAGCATTAGAAAGAGATGAGGACAGGAAGGAGTGATGGGAAAAATATCAAAATGTAAGGATCACAACAAGGGATTTTTTTCAATTAATTTATTTTTTGTACAATTCAATTAAATCAATCAGTGACAGCACATTAGCATAGCGTCAGCGTTGAGATGGCAAATAGAAAAGGAAGAAAAAGAGAAGAAAAAAGAAGGGAAAATGAGAAAACAAATTACATGGTACAATGGAGCATGAAGCATCTGAGCGTTCTTTTTAGATACAATAGCCTCGCGTAAATTAAAATAAAAAAAAAAAAATTTTCGATCAAATTGCAGATGCTTCAAATAATTTTTCTCTGTACATTTTCCGCAGGATTTTCTTTTTCAATTTGCTTTGATTTTCTAATTTAGTAGCTTAAATTTCAATTATGCAATCAAATAAATTAATACACTCTACCTCTTCCTCCTTTAGACGTCCATCTGAATTTGCTGGATTGTCATTGACGTGTTTATTTCGTGTTCTATTTCTCTGCCTCGTTCTTTGATGGCTGTCCAATAAAAAAGATAAACAATAAAGAAATTAAGGTATAAAGAAACATATTATATGAGACAGCAATAATTAACTGAACATGTTAAGGCTGTATACGCAATTTTGGACAAGCTTTTCACTGAAAGCAAAATAATTTGTGATTTCTTAAAATATTATGAAGTCTGATTAAATTTGATACCATCCAAAACAGTTTCTTTCTGCATAAATATGTAGTAACAAACTATCAAATTTCCTTCTATCCAAAAATCATAAATTATTTTTTTTCCGGTGTATCTTCAAGGGACACGAAAGAAATTTGTGCTTTTTTGAACTGCACCCAATATTTCTCATTTTGTGTTTTTTTGATTCATTTCACCTTGAAGTCAAGCAAATATGTAGAAACACAGATAGATGTGCGTGTATGACTACATAATAATATGATAATTTTTTTGTCATATCTTACCTTGAGTTTCGGCCATGAACTGTAGATTGTGGGGAATCGCTATATTTAAATCTTCCACCTGAAATTTCCATTTTCACACCAGTCAATGTTGTTGTCGTATTTTGTTTATTGTACAAATGATAAGAACAGTGGCATCAGCAACAGCATCAACATGAACGATATTCAGATTTTGTTTTGTTGTTTTGTGTATTTTTAGTGGAACAATAGACAAGAAAAAAAAGAAGAAAGACAAGATTGTTAAGATTTTTTTTCACTCTGATGTTGACTTAATTGAATTTTAGATGGATAGATACAGACACTGTTGAATTACGTACGGAAATATTGTATGTTAACGAAAATGAATGAAAAAATAAAGATTTTTTTTTGTCATACTGATGAAATTTAATCCTCTTGATAGCTATGAATAAATAACTTAAAACTTTTTAGTTATCGAATAATTGCTTTTGACAATCTTCTTCTTTGTATTAGTAGATTTTTGGAGACTTTAAGTCTGAAGTTTAATTTAAATCTTAAATTCTTTATATCTATTTGGATGGATCAAGAAGTGATCAATAAGAATGAAGTTTTGATGTCTCATAGAAAAAAAACCTCATTAGCTAAACAATTTTAATGGATTAAAATGAAACAAAAGCTATAAAAATCTCATATTTTAGCCGCATTTTTTTGACAACATTCAAAATATTTATTAATGAAAATCAAGAAGACTATAAAATTAATTTGCATTAATTGCGATACGTGATCTTAGATTTATCTCCATGAAATTAATCAGACAATAATTTTTCATGTCCAAAAGTTGTGTGAGGTGGCATCCAGCAGAGATAATTTTATAGCGAATATATTTTATTGCAAATTAAAAAGATTAAAATTCTTTGAAAAAGACGAGACAATAATCATTTATCATAGTGTAATATGCTACATACGATAAGCGCTACTTAATTATTAGATGTGTCATCAGGCCCTTAAAAATTGATACTTATGGATTCAACTGATCTTTTGATATTAATTTTTTATGGATCTTGTCTGCCTACCAATAGATTAAAACAATTAAATCTTTCAACTTTAAAGAGGAGGATAATCCTTTTAAAGCGTAAAATTGACATCTTAACATCTTCCTCAAATATTTTGTTATTTTCATTTAAAATATTATCATCAATTTTTTATCGCTTAATTTATTCGGTGTGATATTTTAACGTCAAAAACTAATTTAACAAACAAGCTGTTTCATAAATATTCTAATTTATTTAATATTCATCAGAAATTTATTATTTTGGTGAACTTTAAAATATCGGATGTGAAATAGATGATTTAACAATCAATACAATGTGTCTGTTAATTAAATCTATCCAGCAAAAGTTAATCAAATCAACACACTTACTTAACACAACACTCACTCATCAATTAATGAGCTTTGGTATTGATAATCTATAGAATAAAATAATAAATATGATCAACATACTTGTATCTCGTCCCCTTTCACTCTCCTCACTTGATGGAAATTCTCCAGGTCTGGGTTTTATTGTTAATTGAATATCAGAGCCAGATAGACCAGCATGACACGTATATACGCCAGCATCCTTAAATGTTACATCAAGTATACGCAACGCACCTTTCTTTGAGACTTTGTATTTACGTGATTTCGGTAAATAATTATGATCCTTACTCCATTTTATTTTCGTACGGTTGTATTTCTTGACCGGACATTTTATTTTAACTTGTACTCCGTAAAAAACTTGTGCTGCACCACCAACCTTTAAGCTAATTTTCTTTTGATTTGGATCATGTTGAATATACTTGCCATCATTTGCTGATATTATTGGTCTGTCGTCCTCTGGTGGGCATGCTTTTGTGTTACATAATTTCTTGTCAGCTGGCTTTATACCCGGACACATTGAATCAATACGACCAACTTTGTGGTCTTGAGCCATTGTTTGCTTACACACAACAGTTCTATTCTTAAAGCCACCACCACACGATTTAGAGCAACGCGACCATTCACCAACTTCCCATCGTGCTGGGCAATCAAGAACATTACAATATTGACGGTCACTTGGTGGCGGTTGTGGACACATACTGTTTGGTACGATCATTGTATTCTCACCACCTCGTGTAACCTCATGAATGCAATTAATTTCTCTTGTTTTAATTCCAATTCCGCACGATTTTGTACATGGCGAGAAGTCAGAGTAATTCCATCGTGGTGGACATGGAATATCATTGCATGTTCTTATACGATTCTCAGGTTTCGTCTCCGGTGAACATAAATATGGTGATACAACCTTTCCTGTATCATCGCGCACACAATTAATTATGAGTTCTTCAACACCGCCCAAACAGCTTGCACTACACGCTGTATAACCTTCATCACGCCATGAGTATGTTTTACCTGGTACTGCTGCCTGCACTTTTATTTGATCTCCATTTAATCTATCGCGTGATGATGATCTGTAGGTGTCATCATAAATGCCAGCGCCATATGCATACGAACATGGTTCCATAAAACACCTTTCATAGTCATCTGCTGGCTTCGGTATATGACATTTGCTATCATCAATGGTGGCAATGACTTTAGAGAATTCTAGAAATATTTTACACTCAAAATGACGACGACGGACACCTTCACCGCATGTTACACTGCAAGGACCCCACTCACTTGGAATGAAACTTAATAAAAAGAGGAAGAAAAAAATTTATTAAACAAAATTCAATTTGTAAATTTTTGGAATAAAATGAAAATTTGAAGTGACATGAGGAAATTATTCTTGAATATCCATCTCATTTCTTATTCCTTATCTAACTTCTCCTCCTTTCACATAAAAAATGTAATAAATTTAATCTGAGAAAAAAAAGAGAGTCAGATTGAAGATATTTCATTTTATTTTCTCCTTATAATGATAAGGGTTCACTGTGAGACTGCTTAAGCACAAAACAAAGACATAAATGATAGGATTGAAAGTGGTTTATCCTTCAGTTTATTATTGTGTTTTAGGTTAGATTCATATCGTACATGACTAAAGGAATTTATTGCCATGAATAGTGGATAAAAAGAAGAATATGTACTTTTGTTCCTGATATTGTTGGTATATTTATTTTTAGAAACAACACTTCACGACTAGTCACTTTACGGATTTTATTGCATGTTTAAAATTTTTTAACAGGTTTAAACCATAAAAGCATCAGATCCCGCATTCATGTCAAGGATTATTTCGATAATATTTATTCTCAACTATTACATATCCAGCATTAAATAATCAAACTTGATTGAAGTGCAGGTACGTAGTCAGAGACTCTCCCTCCCCCAAATCAATGGAAAATATTTTCATTTCATTTAATAGTTGCCGCTGTTAAAGTGAAATGTTGAAAAAAATTAGAATTAAATTAATTCATAACTCAATCAATCCATCACAATATTTTTTTTCAAATGATAATTGGTACAAAAATTGAACTAACGGATGTTCCAAAAAATGCCTTTATGTCTTTATGATGTTCAATTAATTTAAACTTATTTTAAAATGCGCTGTAAGCAAAATATTCACAATGCCTTTTCAATCAGTTTTCCATATAATGCTTATCATGCTTAATAATATTTGATTCAATAACATCTCCTCATTTCTGTAACGAATATCCATGGAAAAATGTTTTGTTCAAATATTTTTTGATTCATAAAATTGAAAAAGAGAGAAAAAATTTGTATTTTTATTTTTTTTTGTTCGTTGGAAAAAGCCGAGCGCATAAAAAATCCATTTTCTATTGTTATTTTCCATTGAAACCAGAAGCTGAACGAAAAAACTGATAAAATTCAATTATTCATTTAGACGAGGGCAAAAATAAAAAAATATTTGCTGCTGCTTAAGCTTGGGAATAAAAATTATTACAGCAGTGGATTGGAAATTATCCAATACGCGATAGTCATGCATACATGTATACTAACAACATCTCATGCCTGAATGACTGGATTTGAGTGAAATTTTAATGCCACCAGACTTCTTTATCTCACTTTCCAAATATTTTTTGTCGGAATATTTCCCATATGATGCTATAAGCATTATATGGCCAACCTGGTTACAAAAAAATGTTAACAATGACATTTTTCAAGCATGTTTTTGAGATTTGTATGCTGTAGCTATAGCGCTTCTAATAAGGATTCTAATAATTATTATTTTAAAATTTTCAAACAGATTTACGATGAAATTGGCAAATTTGAAATAAAATATGAATAAAATGCTTCAAAGACGGACCATTTGACAAAATATTAGAATCTTTTCCCTCCCATACAAAAATCCAGCTAAAAGTATGATGTATTTACATGTTAAAAATTTGTATCTGATGTTTAAATAAACCGTGGGATTTTTATGTCTGATTCAGTAGCTTTTTTTCTCTCTCTTTACTGTGTTTCAATTCATTCTGCTGACGAGATATAAATTGAGGACATGTTCTGAAACATTTTTTTGTTGTTGTGCAATTTTTCTCTCTGTCTCTACGCTAGTGAAAGAAAATTCGTATTGCTGACTCGCCGTAATTTTTTTCCAATATTATATTTTGCTAGTGCGCGCATTGTACGTATGGAATGTATGCATGAATGTAATAAAACTTATATGATATACATAGTTATTGATGTCTTCCAAACTTTTTTGACACGAAACATTTTACTGAATTTTTTTCTAACACACTAAGTTGGAAAATGGATTCTTAAATGATTGTCAACAAACCAAAAAATTCTATCGCAGCACGCAGTTTAAAGAATCTGTTATTTATGAATCAGTAGCGTAGGCAGAATTTTGGTGGGGGAAGGAAAGGTGTTGTTGGGAAAAAAATTTTTGTATGCACAATTTTTTTTTCAAAAGGTGGGTGAAAATAGACTAATTAAACCTTCCTGGCTACGTCACTGTTATTGAATCAATAGACAAGTTGTAGACATTTTTTCAGAATTTATTAAAGCGTATTTTATTAACTTATTTTAATAGATTCGTCAATCTTTTAACATATTTCTCAAAAAAAAAAAACTTCAATTTCATCATGCCAAACAGTCAAACAGACAAACGTCACCTATTATAACTTCCTAACAAAAAATATTAAGATAAAACAATGTATAAAATATCAATACACATATTTATGCTTATAGAAAAATATGATGTATATAGTCGTCGACATATAGTGAGCAGCAAGAGAAAAAAGCAAATATACATATTTTTTATGCGACAATCGACAATCATGATAAATTCTTTTTTACCACCATACCACACACAAATATATTCTGGAATGTTCTCATACACACCGTACCACATAACACCATCATATGCGTGGCAAAAGTTGAGAAATGAAATGGTTTCATATTTTTTGCTTTGTTTTTTGTTTCTTTAGATTTGTTGATTATAGATTGAATTGAATCAAAATTGTTGAAATGTAATAAAAATAAATATTTTGAAATTTCGGTTTTCATCACTTGTACGACAACATACAGAAAATTGAATTCACAACAGACAGTAAAAGTCATTTTAAACTTAATCGAAAATATTCTAATAGGTTGACAAGATACAGATTTTAGTGAAGTGTATTTAATTTTATACAGATTTTGGTGCTAAGACATTAGATTAGCTACCAACATTAATTAATGTTAACAAATCTTAACTAAAATTCTTTTTAAAAAAGTAAATGAAAAAAATCAATTCAGAGACAGTGAACTGAAGTCAATTGAAAGGAATAAGGCACTCACGACGAATATCAATAAATATTCAAATTTCTTTCATTCCATTCATTTTTCTTGAAGTATTCTCTTTTCTGTCATCGATTGTTGTTATCGCTTTTCTATACATCAGCGACGAATATTCGCATATCGAACAAAAAGTATAAAGAATGTGAATCGAACGGCAAGAAAGAAAAAAGTTTTCTATTTTTATTATGATGGATGGTTGTCAGGAACAACAAAATAAACAATACAGTCATAGGAATCTCTTACAATTGAGCGATTGAAGCGATTTTGAAAAATTTTCTTCTATCATGAACTTCCTACTTCTCTCATTCTATCCATTGCTACACTTCACCTTCTTTTATATATCTATTCGCCTTTTAAGCGGGTTTTGGGAAATGGTAAGGGAAATGGAAATCCGCTTATATATTCCATTTGCCTTACTAAGTAGCTTGACGTTTGAATCGTTCAATGCTTTGGATTAATACCCTCTTACCTTGAAAGTTATTGTATTTAATTCATGCTATTTAGTAGAATAGCATGTGTGAATGTCAATTCCTTGAACTCATTAATTAATTGATAATTTGAGGTAAAATATAAGATGATGAAATTTTTAAATTTTAAATGGATGCACTTCAATCTCAGCAATCATTGAGGTAGAAACAAAAAAAAACTGAAAGAAGCAATAAGTCTTTTACCATTTGTGATTTTATTTATTCAAATCAATACCTGAGTCAGAGTAAGAATTTCAAATCGGAAACAAGCATTACTACAATCACAATAAATTTCAATTCATTCTTACTTACTATGTTTTTCTCGTCTCATCGTTTCATTTCTTGTATCTGACTATCAATTTTTTATGTGTATATTTCTTCGCTTCGATTCTTCCTATGTTATGACTTGTCTATTTCTTTTTCCTGTTCCATATATTGAATGGAAAGGCGAGAAATGCATTATTGGCTTTTAAAAAAGTAATGCTTATAAACCTCAGCATTGATACCGCTTTCGGTAATTCGTTGTTGATTTTTATTGTTATTTCGAGGTAATAATGTTAAATCTTTAAATACCTAGATTTGTTGATGACTTAGTGATTTTTTTAAGTAGAAGAGTAAATTCTAAGCATCGAATCATCAATTGACTACAACAGGGGCGTATCCAGAAATTTTTCAAGGTGGGAAATTTTCTTAAAAAACCCTAGCAAATTGAAAACAAATTTTCGAAAGGGGGGGGTGTTTGACCCCCAAAACCCCTAGCTGGACTACAATTTACCTAACAAATCTAAAGCTTCAAAGAAGCCTTTCTAGTTTCAATGAATTTTCTTCAAGAAAATCGATAAAATTAAGTTATTAAGAAGTTTTCTTCATACAATAAAGTATGAATCCTTTTGAAGCAATAAGTGTCAAGAAACTTTAAAGTCATCCCCACACACAAACACTTATTTCCCACCAGACTCATAAATTTCTTTACTACCTGCCTTTTCTTTAAATATCTAGTGCTTAATAAAGCAACTTTAAGTTTTCTAATTCCATCATACGATAGTCCCCATCATTAAATATAGAAACTACCTTTATCTATCTACATGAGTTTTCATTGAAACAACACAAACTTAAGACAGGGGACTCAAAAAGAAGAAGTGAATAACACAAGTCATAAAAGTTTCAAAAATTGCCCTTTTTTAAATAATTTTCCAATGATATGAATGATTTTGAGGCTGTAATGTTTGAAAAAGTTAGATTTAGGGTTAGACATGTTCGAAAAAGTTAGACAATAGAATTTTTAAAAATAATTTCATCAAAAATATCTACAACAATTTAACAAGCTTTTTATCCTAGTTAATCAACTCTTCCTATACATCAACACAATGAAGCACATCCGCTTTTATATACAAAAAAAAAGCACACCCGTACATCCTACCATATCTATTTTATAGATAGGAATTAGTTACGCACACGTATATTTGCGTACATAATACCAAACATATAACCAAGAAAGAGTAGATAGGATGAAGCGTCAATCGAAATAAATTCTTTTTATTTTCCACATCTACTCACTTAATCAAACCCATATGAAAGTTAAAATTAGAGTGTGAGAGATGAGCTATAAAATCGTACTGATATGTGAGTAGGGAGCATAATCTAATTGACATGATACACGCTTTTTGCTAAAGTCAGAAAGCATGCTTTTTTTACAGATTGAGTGGATTTCGAAATCAAAAAATATTTTTTATGCTTTTGTTTTACATTCATCAATGAATAGAATCGGCCGTATATTGATGATAATGAAGGTTATTTTGAAAAGTTTGTTTGTTTTGAAAACTTTTGAATTGCGAAGCTCTTGAAACAACATCAATTGAATGTGAATATTGAATATTCTCGTATTTTGTTATGCCTAGCATACGAGTTTTTATATAATAAGAACAATTTCCTTTTCATAATGCTGGTAATGTCAGAATTTTAGTAAAAATAAAACAAAGAGTTGAATACTTACGTTGGCTCGTTTGGTGTATTTGAGTCAATGAGACGCTCAGCTCTGGGCATACGATATTGATACGGATTATTGTGATGATTACGTTCCATTGGCTCATCACCCTGCATTTCAGCATCATCATCATCCTCTTCAGTCTCATCATCCATATCGATTGTTTTTCGTGGCTTTTGTTGATTTGTTTTGTTAATTTCCTTCTCTTCACCGTCATCATCACTCACATCCTCGGCTGTTAAATCGTCAAAATTTTTATCTATATTATCCTTAATGCCATCATCATCATTTGTTTTTGATTTCTCGCTTGATGAATTCTCTTGATAGAATTCTGTTGTTGTCGTTGTTATATCATCAATACATGGTATACCAACAAAGCAGTTTTGCATTGAATTGGGCCGAGTGGATGGATCACATTGTGTATTGTGCATACCATTTTGATCAATACACTCGACAGACCTCACTTGCATACCTGAACCGCATGATGAAGAGCACTTTAATATGAAAAAGAGAAAAAAAAGTGGATGAATAACATCAATTATAAAGGAAAAAAAGTTCACACACGAGCTGGTTAATTTTAAATAAATTTGATTAAATATATATTTTTTCAATTATCTTTTAACATTTTCTACGTCTGCGAACATAATTTTCTCTACAATTTTTCTCTTCAGTATTCTCACGAGGTATTCACAGAAGTTGACTTTTGAAGAGGTTTTTGTGGATTTCAACAAAAAGAGAAGAACCGTATTTCACGAAGGAAAGATTGTTGAAATTGGGTTATGGTTTTTACCATGATTCTATAACGAAATACCTGACTGTACAGACACTTTGTAAAGAAAATTTGAAATTTCAATGCTCACTACTCTCATAATGAATATGAGTAAATAAAATAACTCACAATCTAGGTATCTAAGAAGTAGAAACTTAAAGCTTTGCCGTAAAATGAGATGAAAGTTTCCATTACTTCCAATGATTTTTCCACACTTTATAAACGTGCTAGCATTGAAATATGTAAAAGATTGATTTTTGAAATAAAAGTGAAAAATTTTGCGTAGGATTTAATTTATTAAATTAAGTTTTCCATGGAAAACTTTGAAAGCTTTTGCTCTTTTCTAGGTAAATGATTACGTTATATCTTAAGGAAATTTAAGTATTTAAGGTAGAAAAACAGATGAGCAGCAGCAGAGAAAAATAAATAAAAACGCTTGATAGAAAAAATTCGAGATTTTAGCCTTAAAACCAAATCTTTATCGAGAGACAAGCACATTGTTAATGTAATAAGAAGCAAAAATTCCGTTTTTATAGAAATTGAGGCACCATATTCTTCAGGCTTCAAATAAGAAAATCATTAATGGCAGATGTTACTACATTCTTTAATTTTACATTATAAGTATCTTTTTCAATGAATTTTCTTATTATTTACGCCTTTAATTTTCAACCTTTTGCTCTAGACATGATAAGTCATTTAAAATACTGATCTGAAGACTAATGTTAAAGTTCAAGCAATCGTTATCAAAATATGAACTTAGATACTTTAAAATTGAAATTTCAAGCCAAAAACATTGATGTTCTGTCTAATAAACTTTTTAGTAAATATAATTTTATTAAAACTAAGAAGAACAATCAATCAACTTACCCCAGACCATTCAGATGCAACCCATTTGGGGCATTCATGTGCGTTACAATTCTCTTGTACTTTTGGCCTCATATTTCTACAAGCTTCATCTGGAACACGATGTCGTGCACCATTACTCTCTTCCGCACAAACAACTAAACGTTCTCGCATGCCACCACCACACGTTTTGTTGCATGGACCCCACTCATCTGTAATCCATCTAATTGATAATTTAGATGTGGGATAAAATTATTTATATGATAAATGTAAATAAAGGCAAATGCTTCTTACTTTGGTGGACACGCATGTGTATTACATTGTACAACAGTTGGTTCAGGCCTTGATCCATGATTGCATAACGATTCTTCAACATCAGCACCTGTAAGACGATTCCTACATACTGGCAACGACATTTTGTAGCCTAAAAAAATTTTTTTACAGAGAGAAAGCCACAGAAAGTGTGTAAGTGAAGGTTGATGAATCGTTCGCACACTTGTGTGCTAAATGCCTAATGCAATAATAAAAATCTTTCTCTTCCTCTTACCTCCACCACAAGTCACAGAGCATAACGACATTGGCGCAATTTCCCAATGATAAAGTGGTTGAGAGCATGTTGATCCATCGCCTCCACATACGCCACACGAATCTATCTTTTTTGTTGAGCCAATTTTGAGATCACAACCGACTCTCTACATATGTCAGATATAGATAATGTACATGATTTTGTTGTTTTTGTTATCGATGGTGGCATCATTTTGCAATTTTTCATTTTTATCCACATTGAAAACATATAATGTGAACGAAGTTTTTATGGAAAAAGAGAAAAAAGATAAGAGTAAATGAATAATGTCGATTAAGTTTAAAATTGAATTTTTTGGGTATGCATTTAGAACGCATCTCTGTGCAAACGTCATTCAATAATATCGGAACAATGTGTATCTTTTTACAACTACATTTTTTGTTGCTATTCTGCTCTATAGAATATGCTCTATAGGACTTCATTCAAATCAAGTGTCTTGGTTTTTATGATTAAACTCCAAGCAGCCGATAGCGATTTGTTTTTATTCATATTCACTATTGGGGCCCTTCATAAATGACGTCACGCAAAATAAGAGATTTTTAGATCCCCTCTTCCCCCTCTGTCACAAAATGTTTATACAAAAATTTCTAATTTGAATGGAAGTGTCACACGGCATCAGAACCCCCCCCCCCCCCCCCACTAAAAATTGGACCTCATTTATAAATGACCCCATTTCACCCTGTGCCACTTTCATACTCAATAAAAAAAATTCTTCCATGGCTTTTTATTATAACATCTTCATTCCTACCCTTATTCACCTTCACACATGTTCATCAACCATACTCATGCTTATTGCTTATCATCTCAAGTATGCCAATGAAGAGACTTTGAAAAATGAAGTGAATGAGAATGTCACAGATGTGTGACTCTATACATATTGTGGATATAAGAGCAGGCATAATTTTTATTTCTCTCTCCTTGTATTGACGCTTTTCTTTATTATTTTTTATTATTCATGATGACGATGATATTCAATTCAATGAGATATGAGAGATATATTGAAGTGTATTCCTTTGTGAGGCATTTATGAAGAGAATAGATAAGGTAAGTGGCGTTCTTCACACATATTGAGTATACAAAGATAAAAAATGAATATGTTGTACTTATGTTTGCATACAGACACTTCAAAATCATAGATGCTTTCGACTCTTTTGTTTTCCACCTTTATGCTTTTCTATTTTTTACTAGAATAATTCCTTTTTGTTCTTTTTCATGTCTTACTTTTCCTGCTCATGTTTTCATTTTTAAAGAATAAAAATTACTCAACGAAGAATTTAATTTTGATTCGATCTCAGATTTTTTCAACCAACTCTTGGCAGTTTTTGGAAGGCTGAAAATCTGCTATTTAAATATATTTATTCACTTGAAAATTCGCTATTTTTTTAAACTTTTCATAATAGAATAAACTTATCTATAAAACAATCATGTCAGAAGCATTCATCATCGTGCCGCATGTTCAGGAAAGATGAGAACTTTTTTATTCACTGCCATACAGCCATTTTTTTCACTACTTAGCATCCTTTTTTTCAACAATATAATGTTCGTATATAACATGAATCTGTCTTCATCCACATTCGACCTCCCATCACCTTTTCCACCAACAACCATCATTTGAGCTTCCCATTTGAATCATTTAGTAGAATGATTTTTTTTCCTCCCTTAATTTACTCTCTTCATTCCACTTAATGGCACTTTGTCATACAGTCGGAATAGATTTCTATCTAGATTGTTACTCGTACAACAAGTCATTGGCTGACTGCCTATGAAACAGGGCAATAATCTGTAAGTGTTGTGTAGGATGTCAAAATATCGTGACACTTAATCAATTAAGAGTAAGTGAGAAGAAAAATATTGAAAGTGTGGCGCCCAGCAGTTCGTTCAATTTACTTACAACATGCCACATATAAAAATAGGAAAGGTATTGTGTGACTAACTATAACTTCTCTCTTTCATTCCCACTGACCGAAATCAATTTGAAATTGATATTGATATGGATGACATAAAAATCACAAAGTTAATGTGGATGTGATTGAATAAAATGAAAGATTATACCGCACGTGTTCTTTTGACTCATGTTAGAATTTCCTATTGTTAAAGAGATTAGGCACTAACTACTAAAAATGGCTTAGAAATTCATAATATTTTGATTGTCAATTTTTTTTTGAAATTTTATTTAAAGGCAAAAAATTGTCAAAATTTTTATTCTCTTAGTTTTCAAACAATATAAATCTTCTAGCTCTCACAACCAAGAGAAATTTGTTCATAAGATGATCAAGAAGATAGCTGAGATAAAATTGCAAAAGTTTGATGAAGTCTATCTCTTTAGTTTATGAAAATTCACGCATATATCCCATTTATCTTGCCAAAGGGAACAATAAGGTACATTTTTAAGAAGGAAAATTGACTAAAAACTTATTAAAGGCATAAACTTTAATCCACTTAGAATTTATAAATGAGAAAACTTTGTTATTTTGACATTTAAAAAAGGCGAGCAAAACGGAAGCGGAAAGGAAAAAAATTATCGACGATAAAGGATATTAATGAAGGTCATTTCGTTTTCACATGTATAAAATTAATTAGAGAATGAAAATGGAAGGGTATGATAATCATTTACCCACATATATCCCTTACCTGACATTTTCCTTGAATACACATATCGAGACTACCAGGTCGACAACGTGTTCCATCCTGAACACGATTTGACAATTGAACAATCACACTTGCTTCTTCCGATTCCTCGTCAGACGACTCAGACAGCTTATCGTCACGCAAATGCTCCGGACGACCCCTGTGAAAAAAGGTATCAGAATAAAATATAAATAAATAAATTTTTCATGTAAAAAAAGAAATTTCTCTGCATATTATATGCGTATGTAAGGATGAATACGTCACTGAAGCAAAAGGAAAAGTAAAATGAACAAAAAGAGAAAAAGAAACGGCAAATGACAGTCAGGCAAAAAATTTATCAACGTTGGAATCAAACAAATTACGAAAATATTTTCTCTCTCGTGAGACAGAAATAAAGTGGAACTCGACAGTGACAGCAATAAAAAAAGGTAGAAAAGAAAAGTGATGTAGACGTGAGCATTGAGAAAAGTTATCAAAGCGCATTAACCCATTACTTTATGCTTAAATACTAGGAACTGAATAATGTGGAAATAGCCTAGTCTTTTGAGCTGTAGGCACTTTGATAAATTTTCAAATGGAAAATACGCCTTTAAATCTACAGTTTATAGTGAAATCTGAACCAACCACGCAAACTCTGCACATAACAAATACTTAAGTATGCTATTAAATTCTGATATACCTTGCAATGAACCTAGTCGTGCCGTAAAGTGGTCTCTTGTGCCAAAGACTTAAATTTTACATTTAGCACATAAATCGAGAATAGAACAATGAAATAAATAACGAGCTTCTAACTAAACCTGACTTGGTATCGAACTAAGGATCTGACACGTAAGGCTAGAACTCTATCACTTGGGCCACTGATGCCATTTAACCAGAAGCAGATACTAAAAAACTTTAGTCATTTAAGAATAATTTTGAATTTTTGTGCAAACAGAAAATCTTTAAAAAAATTCATAAATTTTTTAATTCCAAAAAATTACGTTTTCTTAAACCACCTCGGGGTAAGGACAAAATTCGATTTATACTATAGCTGATCATCATTAAAAGGCTGCAAAAAAGGTAGAAACGGAAAACTTTTTTTCCTTCTTTCTGAGTGAATAATTACAAAAAGGAAAAGAATCTTTACTCCAACTGAAAACAAAATATCGTCTGAACTCATCTGAATTGATGTAACGAGGAACAAATATCTTTCATCGTTTTTTGTGTGTCTCTTCTTAGTTACTTTATTTGTTATTCAAAAAAATTGTTGATATAGAAAATTTCCTGCCTTTTTTGCCATGCATACATAGAACTGACATTCTCGTAGTTTTTTACTTCCTTTTTAACTTTTTTTTTTCCTTTTCTGCTACATTTCTATATTTAAGACTTTGAAAAATGCTCTTAAAAAAACTTTTTTGCATGAGAAAATTCAGAAGTAAAATAAAAAAAAATACGAGAAACTTTTGAGTGGAAAACAAATTTCAGTTTTGTGATTCATGAAGACGTCGGAGATGATTATTTCATGAAGCTCTTATGAAAATTGATTTAGTAAAGCTTCAAAGTGAAACTGACTTAAAATATTTGAAATTATTGTTATGAAATTTTTGAGGCTCGTTGCTTGGTATACCCTATGGTACACCTCTGAGGTACCCCTATGGTATACTGCTAGGTTACACCCCTACCTAGGGTATTTTATGATGAAGGCAGAATTATTTTAATTAAGTATTATAATTAAAAACTAGATTAAAATTTAATCATTAAATCATTATTTTAAAATTTATATAATTTCCTGCTGAAAATCAAATCTAATCTCAATTTCTTAAAATTTGAATCTCTTAAAGTTTTTAACCATAAAATTGATACGTTAACCAGTCAAACTTTTAAAAAACTTTGTAGGAACTCAGAAAAAAATAGCAAGCAAAAACTAAGCTAATGAAATTAGCATAATGGATACATAAATTTCTCATTCTTTACACGAAGAAAATCGAGACAAGGACAAAGTTTTCTATCGTAACTCTATAAGTCACTCTTCCAGTCGACTGTTCTTCTACCAAAATTGAACTTTTTTTCGTTCTGTTGATTATTTCTCATCCTTGCATACTCGAGTGGAAAATTCCATCTAGAACAAAAACTTATTTAACTCACCTGCATGTCAATGCACATGGCTCAGCATAATCGTAATGAGGTGTCCAATCGAATAAAGCTCCATCGTATGGTACTTCGTTGTTAGCGGCACATTGTTGAGCACGAAAGTCTTGTTGTTCGGGACATGCTTGCATGTTACATATTCTATATCGTACAGATTCACCTTTACATCCTTGAGGCGAGTGGCATCGTCTCAATTGAAATGCGACGCCACCATCGCATGTTCTTGAACATGTTGAAAAGTCAGACCACGACGACCATCCTAAAGCTGACTTACCGCCTCTTCCACGTCTTTGCATTTCGTCATCTTCAGATTCTTTATTCTCTTCATGGTGAAATGTCGTTGATGGTAATGATAATGATGATGATCTTGTCTTTGAGACATCACTATTACTATTGTTTGTATTTATAAAAGTAAAAAGTACACCCTGTGGAAATATAAAAGATATTTACATTAATACGCAGTTTAAAGTAAATAAAAATGAACTTTATGGTAGACAGAAAGGAATTTTTCAGCTCTTTAAATCCTCTTTTTTTAAACAAAATCCTGCAAAAAAAACTTCAAAAAATCTATCCTCAACTCTGGACATAATACGACTAGACGTACGATATTATAACATAAGTTTGTTAAATAATGTTGTTGTAAACTTCATGGACTCTTACACATTCGTTTATTTCAAAAGAACGAAAAAAAAATTTTTTTTTTGTTTGGTTATCACGAAAGGAAAGCATGCGGAAGTAGATACAACATCAGACTATGTAGTTTTTTCTTTAAAAAAAACTTACAATGAGCGTGTGTGTATTGTACATGACAGGAGCTGGTAGCTTTCAATTTTTTGGATGCTTCCTTTAAAAATACATGTATCATAAAAATTTCACGGTCAAAACTTGAAAAGAAAATCATAAAGGTTCAAATTTCCAATAATTAACCATTTTATGAGGATCATTGGCCTATATCAACTTATTTGTGCTTTTAAATGCTTTAAACATTTTAACCGATTCTCATCCTTTCCCACACAGCCAGAAGAGATAATCTCAGATTACGGAAGGCTTATGATATTTTCGTCAGTTAACGGAATATTGAACGTAAAGCAAAACCTCGTGCTGTACAAAAAATGTAACAAACAAGCGAAAAAAAAATAGTAGAATGGGTGAATTGAAAAGGCAATTTAAAAAGTCTCATACACGCGACATGAACTGCTTACCTATAACTGTCAACATAAATTAAAAATAAATTAAGAGAAAAGAAAAAAAAATCATTTTGAGAGAAGAAATTGACAGTAAAAAGAGTTTTGATGGGACTTTTTATTGCATAAATTGATATTTATGAGACAGTTTTATAAGTTGAGAATTTATTTGTGTACAAAAGAGACAGTAAAATAGAATAACATTTCTGTTGTGTAATAAGTACCAATATGTTTTGGATCCTCTGTTCACTTCTGTTTGATAATCATGAAGCAGTCATAGTGTGAAGAAGATGCAATATTGCCGTAGTGTCAACGTGGTGCCCTCCCACATATCGATTTATTCACTTGCAGGGCTTCCATTGCTTTGTCATCACCGTGAAGGTGTTCTGACGGCAATGACAATTAGAAGGCTGCCATGCAGGTGGATAAAAGCAAGCTAACACCACACTTTCACCTCATCACCCCTAAAACGCGAATGTAATAACTGAACGACCCCTTAGTGCAAATAACCACTTAGATGAAATTGGTATAAAATTCGAAAACTAAAAAAATGTGGCTCGGGTAGGGAAGGATGCATACGTCTAGAGCTATGTTAAACACCATGCATTACTTTTTAGCCGTTAAGCTTGACAGGTCACTATTGTAATATAACGTATTTCTTCAATTTCTATTTAATAGGAATTATCGATCCCTAAACATCATGATTCTTATTTTATGTCGTGACTAAATAGCAGAAAACGTCTCTATTAAGAAAATGAAACAAATTTCATATAAACGTTTCTCCGTCCAAACTTTGTTCTATCTACAACATTTGTTAATTTCGATAAGAAAATTGCCTTACACCAAAGAACCTATTAAGATAAAATTGCCAAGATTTTTTTGTTCCTCGTAAAAGATTACAATAATCTCTAATCTAATTCATCATAATATCTTTATGTGCGTGTAATTGAAATAGAATTAAAGTATTTTCTTCCTTTTTCCCCATTCCACATTCCGTTTTTATTCTCCATTTGACAAGCAATGAATGAAAGCACATGAACAGAGTTGACAAGCAAACATTTTCATGCCGTTCATGGCTAATGTCAAAGTGTATGAAGCAGTTAAGAATCTAGGGCAATGTAATGACTTCATACAAATATGTGTATGTGTAGGATAAATTCTTCTAGTAATTCATGAAAATATAAACTTTCTAGGAGCAAAAAGAAGTAGAAAGTAAATAAAAACAATATGAATAAGTAAAAGTCATCCCTTAGGATGAATCTCAAGCTTAATTTTTATTCAACGTCAAAACAATGGCTTACAGATTTTTGCCCTTCTCGCAGAAAAGTTGAAGTTACAAGTCAATTCTACACTCAATTATTCTACCCACACTAAATAACTGTTTGTTTCAACTGTTCATAGTTTTATTGCTACTTTGATTCTCCTCAAATTGGTTTCTCAATGGAATAATATTATGAGAAAAAAATGTATAAGATGGGTATATTAAGACATGAATACATCTGAATGTAGAATATTTATTATTATTATATGTAGGATATCCACGCATGGAATTGTATTTATGAATAATTGTCTCATACTTTTTTTATTATATTTGAATCTTTTTAAATATTATAAAACCCGAAAAGCACAAGTGGAAATTAACCCAGCAACAGACCGGTACGAAGCTGGATTCGATGGGAAGCTGGCATCAAGAGGCAATCAACTGGTATACCACAAGATTTTTAGCACTTTTTACGCAATGTGCTGCTTGGGTTTTGTAAGAGACCATTGACTTACCTGAGCAACACAAATAACAGAAATGCCACCACGATTCTACCAAGATTCTACCACGAAGTGATTTATTAACACCAAAGAGACTCCACTTCTATGTGGCTTCCATATAGCTGCCAAATGAAGGTGGTATCCCTTTCGTGTTAATAAATAACTCCGTGGTGTCGACTTCTTCATTTGTGTCGCTCGGGTTAATACGTTTGCGGTTAAAAGAAGAGGGTTTCATGCTGTCTGACAATTTAAACAAAATAATTTTTTTAAAATTTGAAAAAAGTCAGTTGCTATACTTAATAAGTCAACGTCCCCTAAAAAAAACTCTTGTCTAACAATTATTTTTTTCATTTATCAAAATGTAGATTGTCCTCATCTAGACATCCTTTTGATAATATAGGCAATAGACTAATACATCAAGCATAGAAAAATCAGAAACGAAGTAGAAATCGGAATAAAAAGGATGAAAAAACAACTTTTGAGTTTATTTATTATTAATTTGCTGTATGAATAAAACGTCAATTTCGGTAAAAGAGAGGTAAGAGAGTATAATAATGTAAATACTAATTGAATAATGTGAAAGCTAATTCCCTCTCCTGCTACTTTTTTATCCATTCATTCATTGCCTGCCTACTCGACTTTTACATTATTATTGTATTTTGTATAACAAATTTTCCTTCTTGTGTTTTGTACACTTATTGAGTTTACTGCTTATTTTTTCTTGTTTCCACTTTTTTCTGTTGTTTCTTATTTTCTTGCTCTTCATGTTGCCCTGACGCGTGCTTTTATAAAAGATATAGCATGCTGGAATGAGTTAAGAAGTAATGTTGAGAATGAAATAAAATTAAACGTATTCGATTGCTGAAATAAACTTTTTTTCCATCTAAAACTTACTCAGTTTTTCTAACCATCCAAGCCACCCACCATCCACCTACTCAGAATTAATTAATAATTAATTTTTGAGTATTGATTTACAGACGGACGAAAAAGAAAACATAAAGAACAACTAAAACGAATTAGAATACACAGAAAAACTAGCTTAAGATGGAGAACAAAAAGTGAAACAAACATGAAAGGCAAACAATAATGTTTATTTGATGGATAAAAAAGGCTTGCGAATGTATGAACAGGGATTCCAAAAGAACGAGAAGGTTGTAATTGTTTAGTAATTTTTAAAAAAATTCTAAATTGTTAAATATTTTAAATTGAAAATCAAATTTTACACTTTTTTAACGGTATAATAATTTTTTATTAAAGATTTAAAGATGATACCCAGAAAGGTCCTCAATTAGTGCCCAGTCTCTTCTTCCCTGCTTTATTTAAAAAAAAATTTAAAAAATTATTTAATAAAAAATTGAAAAAAAGCTTTGCATCACTGGACATGTGCAAGCATTCCAATCAGATAATATTCCTTTATTTATTAGAAAGGACAGAAAAGAAATTTTCAATTTAAAAGCAAAACTTTTTAAGGACCACTCTTAACAGATCAATCATAAATCGTCACTAAATTGAGAAACCCTACTCAAAAACTGAGAGATAATGAAACATAAAAGAGAATTATATTCTTAACATTAAACGATCTCAATTTCAATTTCAGCAAAGAGAACTTAACTGGGATCAGAAAAAACTTTACATTTCGGTCTTTTTGTTTAAGACAAAAAGTTATGTGTGTTGAGGAAAAGTTTTTTTAAAAAAAAAATTGAACGAGTTGGAGGTGAGGAGCACACAAAGGAAAGGTTTGGTTCCGAATGAAAAAAAAATTAAGCATAAAGTAAAACTTTAGCCTTAACTACGTTAAAAAATCTTTATTCCTTTTTGAAACAGCTACAAAAAAAATTGAATTAACCTTTAACCTTTCAGAAAAGATTACAAAGTTTTAAAAGTTTGTAATTTAAGCGATACGCGGAGGTGAAGATGTGTATGTAATAAGAGCTTGATTACAAAGAACTTTTTGTGTGTTAAAGGTAAAGTCACTTGACTCTGAGTGATTTTAGGAATATCAATAGAAATCTTTAAAGACAAATTTCTAGCTTTATGTGCCAATAAATTGTCAATTAAGTCGTTTAAAAATGGATTTGATCTAATCTTGAACAGAAATCAATAGTGTTTAATAAATAATTACATTTTTCCGTGTCGCAAGAGCTATTTTGACGCATTTTTCTAAAGAAGTCCATAAAAAATTTATGAGAAATAGATCGAAGAATGGTTTCTTATTGATTTTTGAATTTTTTAAGGGTCATGATTGTGAATTATTGAAGAAAAATGCTCACGAAATTTTAGAGACTTCTGCTAACATTTTAGACCGTACGCAAAAAATTAGATTTTTAGACTCCCTCTCCCCCTCTGTCAAAATTTTTTCTTTTGTATGGAAGTGTCACACAGTGTCAGACCCTCCTAAAAATTGGACATCATTTATGAACGACCCCTATGGATGAACTCTCGAAAAATAAATAAATATGAATATACAATTTAAACTCAACAAATACAAACATATCAATTCTTCAATAAATATTGTATACCTTTCAAGATCCCAAAGAATACCTAAAATCCCTTTAAAAATCTTAACTTAAAGCTAATCAAATAAAAAACAATTCAAAGCTCCCATAAAGTATCACTCAATCTCAAAATATCAGCCAAAATAATTTTGGACTTGTTCGTCGTCTGCACATATATATTTTTTAGCCATATATCATCATCCATGTCAATTCAAAGCGACAGATATAAATTTCTTGAGTTCATAAGTACAATGTAAACTAAACTAACTTCAAACTTCTCACTTCTGATTGAATGAAAATCAAGAGTTTGTGTCTACAATAAAGTCAAGACAAGTCAGTCTGTTAAAATGCTTGGAAATTATGCAAACACTATACACTACCATTCATACTTCTCTTCAGCTTATGATTCATATAGAAAAGAGGTAGAAGGGAAGAGAGTAATATGAATGTGCAAACAAAATCAAGTTACCAAGTTATCAGAGTTGAGTGAAATAAGAAGCATTTTTAGAACGATTGGCATCTGGAGGAGTCAAAATTGATCCAAATATCATTCACCAATGGATCAAAATAATTAAATATTAATTGCTAAGGTGTGGAAATCTTAAACTACATGAATGGGGTACATTAGGGGTACGGAGCTAGTGTAAGTTACATATTTTGTAGCCAATTCGATGTGAAGACAGCAATGAAATCATTTAAAAGACATTTTCTTGGATATGCTTTCTGGATTTAATATTTTTATTTGCATAAGAGAGGAACATATCTTAAGGAACATGGTTTTTGTTGAAAATACAATAATTGATATTTTGGGATATATTAAATTAAATGATATTCAATCTGCATGATAGACGAAAGTGCAAACTGAACATTTAAATAATCCGTATTGTAAAACTTCCACATGTTAAAAATAAGTGCTTTCGGTAAAAGCAAAGTTATGAAAAAATATTTGCAGAAATCATTGAAATGTGTAATGTGATATGAGAAATGTGTACACATTTCATATATAGATGTTTTTAACAGCTTTAGGATTGTGTAAAGAAAATTCCCCCAACTTAACATGTTATTAATATTGGTGTTATTCTTATCGCCTCGACCATAAAGTTCGATTTATATGGAAATGAAGGGGAGAGTAGGAATGGCAATAATAATAATGATCAAACTCACCAGGTACAATAATAAATGCACAAATTCCATTTTTCATCCGTCAAAATATTTCATTGTTTCAGAATTGCTGATGATTATCTGCAAACAAGAGAAAGAAAAAAGAGAAAATGAGTTAAATTCAATGTAATAAAACATTTGCAATCGTTAATCACTTTCAAGACCATTTCAAGTTACAATCTTGATATCGTAATGCGATATGGTGAAAGAAAATTGAAAAATTATAATCTTTTCTTTTCATGCTATGACTTGCTTGCTTCCTGAATCGCCTTAATCGCTTGGATTCTTGATATGAGGTTTATGAATGATGTACATTTTTATTTCAAAAAATAATAATAATAACTTTTTGAACCATTTTTGCTACAAATATTTTTATTAATTTTTAATTAAATAAACTCGAAATAAAATAATCAAAAATCAATTGTTGAGAAAATATTTAAATAACCTTCATACTCTTTACATTAAAAGAAGATATTCAAGTCACAATCATCTTGATATACAAGACAATAGAAGCTAATCAATTAAAACTTCATTAATCAAGAGCATGACGCACATTGATGTTTTACATAAAATGAGAGAAGAGGAAGAAATCGTTAGAGGATATTTATTGATTGTGTGGTTGACGGTTTCATTTATCACTGAGATCCAAATTATTGTAATTCTTTAAATAATGTTTAATTTTTGATTTTTAGTCAGACCTACCTCAGAAAAAATTTGTTTTTAAATTTAAAAAATTGATATTTTTCTGAAGTTCAAACCTAAATTATTTTTGTAGTTTTATGAATGTGAAAAAATTTGAAAATTTTTGGACCCCCTCAGGGGTGTAGCAAGGATTTTTGAATATAACCTTTGTATTAAATTTTTATACTTTTTTAGACATTAAGATTGATTTTGCGAGTAGTTCGATTTTAAAAAATAAAAAAAATTAAAAGTTTATATTGAATTTTGATTTCAAGGGGGGTGCACTGGACACCTAAGGACCCCCTGGCTATGACCCTGCAACCCTCCTTATAAAACACCGTCAATCACAAAACCATCACACAAAAAAAATTCAAAAAGTGTCTGACAGGTCTCGACCTCCTCTCATAACATAATGATCAATCATATCCTAAATCAAATTTCTGTAACACTTTAATATTTGTATGAATCATGAAATAACATAAACGAGACGACACGAAAATTAATTTAATAGTTGCTTAAATTAGTAGAGAGAAAAAGTTCCATTAAAAATTTCACAACAATCATTTTATTCTCACAATTATCTGTCTAGCTAACTCCCTCTTTTTTTCTTAATTGACATATTTTATAATCTTCTTAGAAAACAAAATCATCTGAGTTCAAGAAAAAAAAATTACGAAAGAAAAATTTGCCTACAAAAAATCTTTTAAACGTTAATTTATTTTCTGAAGTTTTCTTATTTGACATAAAATTTCTTCTTGAATGATTAAGAAGATTACCACACGACATAAAGTTATTAATGAAATTAACCTAAAAGACCATGTAATACACAACTCAAGAGGAGACATTTATCGATTAAGTTTCTTGTAAAACATTCAAATTCTATTTTTACACGACTGAGAATAAAAAAGAAAGAGTAGAAAAAAGTGGAAAATGTGTAAAAGAAATATGAAAAGCGTAAAAGGTGAAACAGAAGAAAAAAAAGCCAGTTCCATAATTTTCTTTCTTGACACATTCATTCGAGAAAGGCCATTAAGTCGTTTTTACGCCATGCCTTTGCATAATCTAATCTAAAGTGTTGACGAAAATGTCATTAACCATATTCACGCTGTTAAAGTGCCGTAAAAAATATGTTGCATCAATAAGAGGAACTATTTGGGTTATGGAGAGAAAAATGAGAATTTTTTTAAGGGGTAAAGTAAAATTTTTCTCGCCCCAAGCGACAACCAAAGGAAAAATAAGGAAAAAAATATGTGGAATGTGAAAAGGGAAAACAGCATTTGAACGTGTCGTCCATAAATCATTTCAACTTCTTTCTCCATTCAATAACCCCATCTCCTGAGCCAGCCATTCCCTCTTTTCTAAGGAAGCTTTTAGTATGACTTTTTCAATTGACAAAAAGAAATCATTTTAGTTTGACTTTAAACGTTTATAGCGATTATTTTTTAAATATTTTATTTCATGTCTTTGAATGATTAATAAATTGAAGTTTTGTCCAAGTTAGGCTGTCCAACTACGAACGACTACGGTTTTTCTCACATTAAAATTGGGCTTTTTGGTTAAAAGACGATGAGCAGCCTAATCCTAAATTATCTTATTTAGTTCCATCATCACTATTGATGATAAAATCCTATGACTTAGAAAATAATTAAATATGAATTTCTAAAAAAATCCAATTAACTTTACTATAACTTCCTATGCAAAAATACAATTTAATAGCATTAAAAACTACGAGCGAAAAAAATCAGAGTCAAACAGCAACAGCAGTGACGACGGCGACAAGTTAGTTATGGTGCGTGATAAAACTCATTCAACTTCAAGCTTTATGAAATATTTTATAAGAGCATGCCGGTTGTCAAGTTAATTTTCCTTTTTCTCTTTACTTTATTCTTTTTGCTTCAAATAGTGTTTAATGGATCGCACTGTGTACATATATCAACCATCACCGACGATTTAGTGTTCGTTTTTTAGGGAGGTAAGTTTTGACTGTTCGAGCTTGATCAAAATTAAAATATTAAATTGCACGCTTTCTTATGTTTTTTGAAGCCAACATTTTTCTCAGCCTTAAACAATTCTTTCACATAGAAATCTTCCTAATATAAAAGCGTAATAGCAAATCATTCCCCAAACACACATTATTAGATTGCTGTATTACAAAGGCAATTCTCATTGTATTACTCTGTTCGTTATCATAATATGCCGCACAGGAAAACTTTTTTATATTTTGTATCACCAAATTTTCTCCATGCTAAATAGGCTCACGTTACACGTGCAGGAACACAAATAAGGCTTTAAAAAATGAATTATATATTAATGCTTCTCTGCCTACTGATACAAAAAGTATGTGAACAGTGAACATGAATATTCACAGATATGTAATAAACTTATTAAATATCTGCCAATATTTGAGCTAATGATAAATTAAAGATAAAAGTCATTAAAAGACTTTAAAAATTAAATTTAAATAAATGTTATTAATAATTCAGGAAAAATGTATTTGTGAATTTTAAATTTATAGAATATTTAATAAAAATGTAAAATTAATAAAATGGATGTTGAACAACTTAAAAAGTTATTTCTGAATAATAAATTTAAAAATAAATTATTTTCAAAATTCATAAATTTCAAGGGGTTGGAACTCCCGAAAACTTGTACGTTTCTACAAGTTTCATATAAACCCACAAGTTTCCGTGTAAAACTTGTGGTTTCACAAGTTTGCTTCTAAAAACTTGTAAAACCACAAGTTTTTAAAAATTGAAAATTTATAATTTTTAAGAAATTTATAGTTTTTCAAAATTTTAATGAAATTAAAGGTTCAAATTTGAGCAGTGGCGTAGCCAGGGGGGTGAATGGGTGAAAATTCTTGGAAAAAATTTGCCCAAACCGAAAAATGATTCAAAATTGCTAGGGTATTTCAATGAAGAAAATAAATTTTCACCCCCTTCCTCCAAAATTTCTGGCTACTCCACTGAATTTGAGTATTAAGCTTCAACAAACATTTCACTTTTTGATTTAAACATAGATTTAATAACTGTAACATGGTAATGAATAGGTTCCTTGAATATGCTTAAGTAAACCTTAACTATATTTTATACAATTTTTAATCAAAATATGTTTTGTATGGGTAAAGTTTTGATACAGATTTTATTGTTTTTTTTCTAAAACACGATCTAGTAAATTGAAGAATTTCCTGGTGAAGGGACACAAATCCCCCATATCCCGTAGCTATGCGACTGTAAGAAACTTAGAAAATCAAGTCTACCGAAGACCGTATCTATGCCTTTGGATATGCATATAAGGTGCATAGCTAGAACACGACCTCAAGCTTCTTTACTAAATAAGTACATAGTTCTTAGGAGACGCTAGACAAGGGCGTATCCAGGAGGAAGATTTGGGTATTAAAACACCACCTTCGAAAGAAATTTTCTTCAATTTGCTGGGGTTTTTGGAGAAAAACAACTAAATTTTGTCGTTCATACAAAAAATTTTTTTGAAACAGCAACCTAAAAAAATTCCGTAGTTCGCCCCTGACCCTAGATATCATGTGAAAAGACTCAAAACAACTCAAACTGTTACCAACTAATACTGAGACCGAAACAAAGCATCTCACTATAATTATGAAAGTTTTAGCCCTCCTTAGTAAACTTTCCTTCCATTTTTACTATTCATAAATTTTAGTAATGTAACATTCAATTTATTCAAGAAAAACTTATCTTAACGAACAAATATTTTCATTTTTTTATCAAAAAGTTTCTAAATATTTATTTTAAAATCATAGAAAAATCCAATAGCATTCACGAAGGCTCCATATTTTACCACACGAGGTTAGGAATTAAAAAAAAGAATTTGAAAAACTTGCAAGTTTTGCAAGTTTGTTTGAAAAAACTTGTAAAACTTGTGAAACCACAAGTTTTCGGGAGTTCCAACCCCTTGATAAATTTTAAAAAATTATTTTCAAAAATTAAAACTTTAAAAAAGTTCAATTTCAGTTTTATTTTGAATATTTTATTAGCCATAAGTAAAATATTAAAATAGAAAAAAACCAAATCAAAAGAATTTTTTTATAAATTTATGCTTCATGTGAAGGAGTGAATGTTATAATGAAATTAAAGCGACATAGATGAAACAAGGAAAAAGGAGAAATAAAATTATAAAAAAGAAAAAAAATAAATCTCATGCTTTTGAGTTTCTAGAAAATTTGTTTAACTTTTTTTTTCTATAAAATATGAGCAAGCGAATTGCGGTTTCTCAGAAAACGTGAATTTTAAAACGCATTTTTAAAAATTTTATTTAAAATCATTTTTGCATTGAAATTTTAAAAAAACTCGTTTTTTCTACAAAAAAATAATTTTTTTTATTAAAACAGTCTCGAAGATCAAACAATCTCAAATTTCCACTCAGTCACTTAATTTGAGCACGAACATTTTTTACGAATCATTTTTTGTCTCTTCCCCAAAAATTTATCTCTTCTCTATATTCTCCCTCTGTGTGTTATGTTTTGCATGAAAAATGAAAGAAAAAAAAATCGTGAACAAGAAAAAGTTGGAAAAAATTTAATTTTCATTTCCACACTCGATTTGCAGCAATTTGTCGCTTGTCGCTTTTAATCTTATCACTTTTACTGAATTCCATACTTTGAACTTCTTCTTTTCTATAATGCTATGACTGATGGAAATGAAATTTTCGAGACTTTATGTTGCAATCTTGTTTTATGACATTATAAAGTTCTTGTGGAATTTTTCATTAAATTTCTTCAGATTTCTTTCGTTTGGATTGTCTATTTTTGGATATCTGTGTCGCAACGCTTAACTAGGATAAAATGCAGGAAGGTTAACCACTAAGCATAAAATTTTATCTGTTTGAATTATTTGCTTGTTTGATTTCATATGAAAAAGGTTCTGAAGAATTTAAATTCTAAGTCTACAAAACATAGCAATTAAAACTGGCAGGGACAGTGATTCTCAAACTTTTTCTTCTTACAGCACAATAGCCGCCATTTTGAAGATTTACTAGAGTCCCAAAAATTTATAATTGAGCTCAATTTTATAAAATACTTATTTTCAAAAATTCTAAGTTAAATATTTAAATTACTGAAAGAACAACTCTCACGGCACATTAGTGTACCACGACACACCGTTTGAGAATCAATATTCTAGTAAAGTTTTAAATCAATAAAAAAAATATAATTGCTAATTATCTTAATTTCTAATGAAACATTCAAAAAGGAGTTGAAAATTAAAAAGCAAAAAGCTTGGCTTTTCTCATTAATTATTTCATGGAACCCTATCATCAAAACTTCCTCATTCGTTGTATCTATTTTCACAAACAAACTTTTGGGAAGTATTCAAAAACATAAATTGCGATAATTTAATAACTATAAAATAAAAAGATTGCAAAGTTTTACTGCTATATGTTCCAAATGAGAGAATACATCAAACTTCTAATTTAAAAATTTTTTTCGATCATCAAGATAAATTAATTGGTGCCTTTAATAACTTTTTATAGGTATCACAGATTTTCGATTTTTTTTTAATTTTCTTGAGTTTTCAAATTAATTATTTTTAATTGTTAACAATCTAATCTCATTTGATCACGTGTGTAACTTGATATGAAGTATCATAACTTGGAACTTCGTGGAACTTTAATTAAGTTAAATAAACATTTGAATGATATAATATATTTAAATTCAGCCTCAATAAATCAAACATTATATTCGGTTTTGTGCTCAGTATTTTGAAAATAAACTTGGTAGAACAAAAAAATGGTTTTTATTCCTGACCATAGAATCAAGTGCTGTTCAAACTTTATAAAACGATGAGTGGAAGGAAAGGATTATCAGAAGAGCAAATAAAAGCGGAACTAAATTCATTACATTTTCCTGAATATTTTGGAATCTCGTTTAACAAATCTGAATCTTAATTTTACTGAATATGGATTTTGCCATGTCTAGTGAATGAATTCATTAAGAATGAAATTTTCATATCTTCCTGTCTAGGAATTTTTTAATGAAATTCATCAGTGTGATTGGATTATGAAAATATTAAGGTTTAAGCACTTAATATCACAAATTAGCTTATCTTTATAAAAGTCATGAATCATGAGAAATCTAAAGAAATAATTCTAAAATTCCTAGAATTTGGCAACAAGTACAGATGCAGAAGAAAACAGAAATCTTCTGAACCAAGAATTTCTTTGTACAAGATCATAAAAAAAGAAAAAAAATAAATTCATCCCGTCATGCATGTTGAAATTTCTATTATATGCACATAACTTAACATTTTCAGCTTCTTTTACTACCACTCACTCGTTAAAGTACTCGTGTAATGGAATGTATGGTTAACTGATTTTTTTTTCTTTTTATATCTTGATATAAGCACTTCAAAAACTTTAACATCACAATTTTTCATCTCTTCTTATTTTTTCCATTCTTTTCTTTTGCAATTCATTTTTAAGATTACCTTGCTATTGTATTGTGAATGGTACATCATTATGATGATGATTATTATTATTATTAGGCATGTACACAGCACAAAATGAGTACTACCGGTAATGTTGAAGAATGCATTTCTATTGTCCTACGGACAGAATGAGAAAGAACGAAAGATAAAAAGGTGGTAATTTATGGTGCTTGAAAAATTGTTGTACTGCTAAATGCCGACACATGTAAGGAAAATTAACTTGAATTATGAATAAAATTCCCTTTTGACAATTCCTTATCGGATACAAAAGATATATTGAGGAAACAAAGGGAAAAAAGGGACGACAGAAAACATTATCGTCACCAGTAGTCTTCAATCTTCTTTCATTTGTTTTTCCTTTCTTTTATTTACATCCTAAATTTTTGAAACTGACTTAATGAATAAGTTTGTTTATCATATTCACTTTGACCGACAATTTAAATTTCTGGATCATTTTTAATATGCTTATTGAATTTTTAAATCGCATAAATTTTAAAATTCTTTAAAAAATTTAGATTCCAGAATGTTGTGGCACACAATTTGGATAAATGCGTTAATATCTCTGGTAAATGATTCAAATATTTAAGAAACATTTATTGCCTTCAAACAACATGACAGAAGGCATGTGGTCAATGAGCCCTCTTAATAATTGATTATCTTTGGCATGCAACCTCTCACCAGCTTGGAATGGACAAATAGATAGATGAATAGATGATGGACAAGAGTAAAGAAGACAAGATGAAAAGAGCAGAGAGAAAAAAGGACACAAAATTAACCTTTTGGGTTTGAGTGTGCAATGGAATATTGGCAGGCATAAAAGGAATCAACACAATGCGTCATATTGAGTGAAAAGTAAATTTACTCTAAAACTTTAAAAAAAACTAAAAATAAAATTGATGAGAACTTCGAGACAGTTGAGATTACTTGAAGTATTTTCTTAAAGATTTTTTTTACCGAAACTGAGATTGCTTATAAAGTGGCAACCTTAAAGTTAAAATGACTGATTTGAAAGCATGAGACCCAAAATATCCATAAAAATATTTAAAAATCAATTTTTGCTTCTTTATAAATTTGAACCGATATAAATAAATCATTGATTTTTTATTCGAATTGGCCTAGATCTTAAATATCTTATTCCACATCCACAACTCTCAAAGAATAAGGGTCAATATTGTCTTCAGTAAATGCAAACATAACGAAGGTAAACAAAATCAGATACGAAGTGTTTTACTAAATAGAATAAAGGAAGGAGTATGAGCTTGAAACCATTAAGAGTTGTGAAAAATTTATCGGCTTTTTGTCTTTAATTCCACTTAGTCTTTGTTCTTATTATTTCACTTTTACCTTTATTGAGTCTTGATTTTATGATTTCTGTTTGTTGCCTTTTTCTCGTCTGCTTCTCACTTGACAAATGTCATAAAAAATAATTTTTTACTAGACTGACGAGTCAGAGATTTACTTATGGAAAAAGGCATATTTATCAGCTTCATTCAAATAAAAACGAAACTGAAACTATAGTTGGAATAATTCTCAGATGTCTAACCTATAACACAATATATATTTGCTTCATAAAACAATCACATGTCACTTAAACCAGCTTAAGCAATACTTTCATCAACGTAATAAAAACTGTTCTAATGCCTTTGACTTTAAGGAGCAAGAAAATTCAACAAACAGAAAAAAGAATATTTCATGTCTGTTGAAGGAATAAAAACATAAGATGTACATATGTAAAAGGAAAATTGATATTAAATCTGTCTCGCTGAAACTCAGACATAATAAATTTTATCTCTGCTATGTTCCTTTGCCGCTTTTCGACTTACAAGTATTACGGAACAAAAAAAATGAGAAGGAAGAAAATACACATTGAGAGAACTAGTACGAGAAATGGGTAGGATCGAAAAAAGGCAGCTCGTCCATGTATGAACAATGTGTAATACATTTTTTTCGGGCGCAAGAATGAACAAAGAAAAGACACAGCCAAGAGAACAGTGAATAAGGAAAAACAATGTTCCGAGATAAATGGTAAAATACGTTTAAGGAATAGAGAATGAATGAGAAAGTGAAGGAGAGTAATAGATAAATGGTAAGGACAAAAGAATACCGCAAAAAATATCTAAGTTTAGGGTATTTAATATAGGAAGTGATAGTTTTAACGAATAATCTGCTAAAAATTTATTAAATGCTGCTTTAACTCTGAGAAATAATTATTTATTTATTTTCAATCACAACTTGTGAAATTTTAACCGAAAATTAGGGGGTAACCCTAGGGCTAACTAGGGTAACCTACCCTAGAGGTACACTTACCTACCCCAATGTAACCCTAGGGTAGGGTATCACGAGTATCCCTAGAAACCAGCTCCAGCTCTTCAAATTCTCCGTATTCAGTCAATAATAAAATAGTAAAGGAACCCCAATTTTCATATCAGCTAGCAAACAAACATGTTTCTCGTCTTAAAACAATAAATAAAATCTTCTTTTTATGTTCGGAAAAAGCTGTTAGACGGTAAAAATTTAAAGAAAGTCCTCGTGTTATAGATCGAGTGACTTCAGCGCATTTTTGTGTTAGCGATCAGTATTTGATTAGCAAAGTACTTCGTATCAAATAAGTCAATCATGAATATTTTGTAACTTAAATAAATTCGACGGCTCGATAACGGTTTTTTGACATTCAAATTTTCTAACGATCAAAATATATTTGAAAATTTCCCGCGTAAATGTACTTGAAAACCATTAATTATAGTAAAATTAACAATTTGCACGGTGAATTTTCATATAATAAAATGGTATGTCATTTAACGGTTTTTTGAAATTCAAATTTTCTAACGGTCAAAATATATTTGAAAATTTCCCGCGTAAATGTACTTAAAAATCATTAATTATAGTAAAATTAACAATTTGCACGGTGAATTTTCATATAATAAAATGGTTTGTCATTTAACGGTTTTTTGAAATTCAAATTTTTTAACGGTCAAAATATATTTGAAATTATCCCACTTGAAGTTGGCTCTATTGTATTGAAAACAAAAAATCATTAATTATAGTATTTAGAGATGGTTTTGAGATTTTTAAATAACAATGGCCCACATAATTCGATGGTACGGAGCTAATGCAAAAAACCAGAGCTCTCTACGATGTCTGGTTAAAGAGATCTCAAACAGCCGAACAGCCGAACAGCCAGCCGAACAGCCAGCCGAACAAAGTGCATTATTAAGCTACCTTTTTAAAACAAGTTTCAAAAATGCGCTAAAAATAACAGTGGGTGAGTGTATTGAAAAGAAATATCAGTACTCGATAGACTAAGAAGGATGCGTGATCCCATGTGATGGACATAAAATAAATCTTATGAGAAATCTATAAACAGACATGATGATGTCGACACTATAGTGTGTGAAGAATATTTATAGCTTTTTAAACTGTAATCGTAGCGGACGATGGATATTTTTTTGAATGCTCTTTAAATATTGTATTTTCGTTTCCTTTTTTAATTGATTTTCAGGTAAACGTTGGTGTCACATAAGAGCTATAAGCCAGCAACGACAGCAAACAATGCCAAGCATGTGAGTGAATAAAGAAGGCTTTTGTGAAAAGGTATTATATGATTATGTAAACTTCTACTGTGTAACAAAGGGATCAAGTTTAAATTCCTTTCGCTTTTTCATCTTTTGTATGTGCGACATCTAGCACATATCATATCACTTACACTCGTGTTGTCCTCTTTTCAATTCGCTTACGCTGTGTGTACTTGTCTACAAAGTATGTAAATGAGAAGTAATTTCAAGACGCATTTGGCAGAGAGAACACAAATCAATATTTTTTTCCCATTGTATATTAGGCTGACTGCTTATAGAATCGTAAAGGTTCTGAAT
Organism: Chironomus tentans; assembly: GCA_963573255.1. Classification (NCBI taxonomy): domain Eukaryota; kingdom Metazoa; phylum Arthropoda; class Insecta; order Diptera; family Chironomidae; genus Chironomus; species Chironomus tentans. The sequence continues at coordinate 2,214,632 of OY754302.1, read as the reverse complement.
CCATTACGATTTCTGATAATAAAATAGCTAGACAAGCAGTCATCTTAAGTGTCTTATATGTTATTATTATGTAGACTGTTTCTAAGCACGAAACGCTGATAAAACGAAGCTAAGTACTATATGACACCCCTTTAACACACAGACAATGCTTATCCGAGGAGCAGGAAATAAAAAATAAAATAAAATAAAACAGAAAAAAGAGGAAGAAGGGGAAAAGTAAGCATATTTATTTTTAACATTAAAATTCATTTTCTTGAATATAATGTAGAGCTTTCGGAGTTATAGTAACGTGATGACTAAGAAGAACTCTACATACATGCATATGGAAATATCATATTTAATAGCATTAGAGTGGATGGGGTTCATGCAAGTTCACACAATTGAATTGCTCCTTTATCTTTTTCTACATATGTGTGTACACATTTGTGTGGGCTTCATCCGACAACAAAGTGTTGAAATGTCACAATATTTTGGATTTTATTTCTCTTTTCTGTTCATCCCCGCACGCTTTTTTATTTTACATTTATTTTTTGAATTTCATTTTTTTAAATGTTATCCTCACACAATTTTTTTATTGCCCTTGCGTGATTTGAAAAAGGAATGTATGTGTTATATTTTTATACCGCATGTTGGGGATTTAAATAAATAAAAAAAGAGACTCGACTCATGTGAATGAACAGAATTTGTTCTGCATTTTCAAATGAGGGAGGAAAAAAAATCATTTTTCATGATTATTTGACTCACGTACAAATCTAATTTGATGTTAAGTAGTTGAAGATTAATTTTTTATACAAAAATATGGTTTGAAAAATAGCAACATGCCAAAGTTAACTTACATGAAAGTTTAAATAAGGCACACGCATTTAAGTCAGATCGTTATTACCATATGCATATAAAGTGTTTTGAATGAAATTAAAAAGAAATCCAATATCATCAAATAGAAAATAGAGAATTCCCTCAATCCCTTCTCAGTTTCAAATAATTTTTAATCTCAATAAAAGCCAGCAAATAAACAAAACATAAAATTCATGTTATGAATAATCCACTTCTCTCTAAGACAAAAAAACAAAAAGCAATCTCAAAATTATATTTTTTTATTATTTGATTATTTTATCATTCACATATTGTTTCAAAATCACATCACATCGCAAATGCACATAACAACATTGTATTCATGTATGCACACACATTCCAAGTATAATTTAATCTATTTTCGAGGCTATTGGCACTGAGATGTCATATATGTGAATTTAAATTTTTCCAAACATATTTATTGAGAATTTTAACTATTTTACCATTATTTTGGCTTATTGACTGGAAAAATTTAGTTTTTAAGCTCAAAAGAAATTTAAAAAAAAAATTAAAAAATTTAATGGTAGAAAGCAAGAATTGTCATTAAAAATGCTGTCAAATCAATACAATTAAAAATGCATTTTACACTTGTTCCTACATATTTTGTATATTCACAAACAGACATGCATACAAACCATAGAAATGAAATTGAAGAATAATTTTATTATAGCATCGTCATGCAGTGATTGAAAAGATAAAAAAAATGTTGAAAATTGATACACTCAATTTTATTATCAATTTGGTATGTAGTCACTCAATAGACACAGATTAACTGTGAAAATATTGACACGTTCTCGTACAATAAAAAAAAATCTAAAGTGAAATAAAAATAAAAGTCTGATCGAATAAACAGTAAATTGGATTGTGTGTGAAAATGTAATTGACCTCAAGCTGAAAAATCAAATGAACAAAAAGTAAACCGTAAAGTAACGTTTTATTTCGTAAATTGATGACAATTTCGAGAAAAAATAAAAACAAATCTTTTTCCATTGAGTCTTCAAATTGATTCTAATGGTATCAAAATTCATTTGTCAGCTGTGTTGCTTTAGCATTGTTATTTAATTTTATTGGCTTTTTGTAGCAAATGATTCACCAAAGGCGGGGATATGAGAACAATAATTTCCCTCTTGTTATCTTTTTCACGTTCTTTAGTAATTCTATCATACAAAAAAATGAAGGAATGAGAAAAAGTAAGCGAATTTTTTTTGATGAGAATATCAACAAAATATTCTGTAGATTCTGCGTTTTTATTTTGGTTTCATGAAGTTTTTTTTTGTTGAAAATGAAGCACGCAATTCTAATTTAACAGAATCAGGAAAAAATTCTTTCTAAAACATGGCAAAATTTGCGATCCTGTCTGAATAACTCTGAATAATTGTTCATTTAAATTTATTACATATGCGGCATTCAAAATAAATTTTTATTATATTTATTCTAGAGTTTTTATTTTTTGGAAACCCCCTTGACTATAAAGACATTATTCTGGTCAGGGGAGTTCCCAGGGAGGGGTTCAAGGTAGTGTATGAAATACTCGAAAAATTCCATACAATGTATGTAAGGGGTGTCTAATTTTACTCACGAGGGCACAAGTTTTTGACCCTTGTTACGTAACGGGTCCAAGGGAGTACGGACCCCATCAAAAAAGTTTTTATATGGAAAATCTCTTTCTAAAAAATTACATTTATTTCTTTTTCTGGTAAAAATTTTTCCGAAATTTATGTGAAGCTCTGATTTAGAAAAAAATTTAAAAATTGGATTTTGGGTCTATATTAGTAGCAGAACTTGAATGTTAAAATATTTCATGAACTTGAAATGCGCCGTTATCCAATTCACTCAAAAACAAGTGAATTCCTTTCACAAATAATTTTCCCAAAAGTTTGAAAGTCATACAAAAAAGTCGAACCCATTTGATTTTTGCGTTCCAAAAACTCAATATGTAATTCTCTTTTTTCTTTTATTTTTTCACATATAACATAAAAATCACATGAATGAAAACAAAAAAAGAAATTCAAAATCAATAAAAACCACCGACGGCATGTAAATATTGTTTTAAATCAATATTATTTTATTTTTCCGTACAATATCATGAACATTAGAATATCGCAACTTATTTTTCTTTTCCTTTTTAACCATTTCTTTTTGCCCAATCATCGTACATCCTACAATTTTTATTTTCTGGAAATACTTTTTTATTGTTCATAACATATAGGAATGTGAGTGGTTATACCTCAATCATATGTACTTTTTGATATTTTTTGTTAAGTAACTTTTTGTTGTTGTTTTACTGAACATACAATACGAAAAGTTAGAAACGAGAAGAAAAAAGGCAAGAAAAAGTTTTCAATTTTATTCCGATGTATCGAAGATAAAGTTTCAAGTGCAAATAATTTGATTAAAATAGAATTTCAAAATTATTTTAATTGAACAAGATTTTTCTGCATTTGATGATTTGATTTGAAATAGAAAAGTTTGTAAAACTTTATCTTAATCCACAATTCTTAGTTCCGCACCCTTGTTCTAAACCATGTAAGAAGAGAAGTAGACAGGGGATGGTCCTTAGTTACCTGGATACTCCTCTTCGAGATCAAAATTCAATAAAAAAAATTTATTTTATTTTATTTTTAAAATCGAAAAATTATTATTTTTATTAAAAAATTATACAAAAAAAAATTGAGCACCATCTTCCTGAAATCCTGGCTACACCCCTGCATGTAAAAAATCATACATAAATTTAGTTTCATTCCAAAAAAAAGCAATTGCTTCACACTTCGTTATGTTAGTCAATCCACTTTAATTGAATTTCTAAAAACAAACAAATTCCATTTACCCATGTCAATTTTTTTTAAAAAAAAGATATTTAAAATAATTTATCCTTCTTCAAATCAATGGCAAACTTCATCAACACAAGCTCTAAATTAATCGAAAAAGTTTGATTAAACCACTTATAAAAAAAGCTTGAATAGAAAAGAATAATTACTTCTTTTGTTTGTAAATCCATATCAAAAGTTTATTTCAAAAATTTCGTCAATCGAAAAAACCTAATTAAATTTTATTCCTTTTTGTAAATTAGATGAATCACGAAAGACTTGATCGATTTAATATAAGTTTTTAAGTTACAGAACACTAAAAGCTTGAAATGAAAGTTCTAAAATTAAAAGCTAAACTTTTCAACAATTCATGATGAAAAATGGCAAGTGGGTGTGGAAATCAAAGCTTTTTCAGAAATAGAATAACAAATTAACGATAAATCAAGAGGGATAAAAAATGTTCAATCATGTTTATCAAAATTTCTGAAAACATATTTTTAATAATCGTTATTTTATATTTTTGGAGCTCAATATGAAAGTTTAATTACTTATTTAAATGTGGATTTTAGTAGAAAACATAGCAGCTTAATTTTCAGTACTATTATCTTCATAGATAGTAAATTGCTGTGTGACTAGGCTGACCACTCTATTTTTTTCATTTTTCAAAAATAAAAAAGATTTGTAATGTTCTAATTCGTCCAGAAAACGAATAAAACTAGTCGACATGGGAGATGCCCTCTATTTTTCTTGTAAATGTCTGGTAACCCTATGTGTGAGGCTAATTTTTACAATTTGATAACTTATGGTAGTTATTTACAGCACGAATGTTTCTTCACTGATTTCATGAAAATTGATTGATTAGATAATTCCAGTCATAAGAATGAAAAGCAATCTATTTGAAGCTAATTTGATAATTTAATTAAAACAGTGTAAGAGAAGCAATAACCACAGCAAATATATCCAATTTAAATAAATTTGATGTTGATTCAAATTACTGTGACTTGACTCTCAAAAATGATTACGTTGTTTTCGACTGCAAGAATCATGAAATGTAATATTTTCTAACTAAAATATTCAAAATCTCAATCAGAGTTGGAAATTGACGACTTTTATACTCGGCTATCACAACCTAGACTAGTGGAATTTTTGGTCATCAACTATGGGGTCGTTCACTTATTACGTTCGCTTTTTAAGGGGGAAGGGGGGTCTGAGGAGGGGGGTCGGAACAAAAAAATTTTTCTTGTAAAATTTGTAACAAGGGGAGAAAGGGGGGGTCTAAAATTTCGTTTTTTTGCGTAACGTAATAAGTGAACGACCCCCATGGTTTATAAAATTTCACATCCAAGACCAGAATACCAACTCTGATTTACAATTAATCTAATTAGATTATGGTTTTGTTTTATAAACATTTTGATTCAACAATCTTATCTCTTCTTTCAATTGAATTGAAATAAACTTAACGTTAATATCCAATCTCTTTTCTTTATTGTCTTTAAATATAAATCAACTTGATAAAAATTCTTTCCTTAAGTTTTTCATATTCTGAAAATTGGGTAAAGCAGAAAGACGAGAAAATCAATTTTTATTTAATTTGCATTAGAAGAAAAGAAGAAGAAAAATTTGCAATTTCTTTTTCCGACTTCTTCCTGCTTGTTTTTAAGGAAAAATTTTATAAATCAAAAATGTTTAAAAATGAAGCGCATTTTTAAAAAAAATCTCAAATTTACTGAATGTCAAAATATTCAGCATATTTCGAATTTTTTTATAATTAACTGCTGACTTAATTTTCCGAACTTGACATAAAAGAGAATAATTAGGTTGAAATTCTGTGGTCACTTCAAAGTCTAAGTGTTCCTTTATAGAATGAAAATTTCACTTTTGCTTTCGTGCTGTGTACAGAAATTTATAGGAATAAATATATACGTATAAAAGAAAGAAAGAAAAGAAATTGAAAATGGAATGAAATGAATAATTTGTCGTTCGAACGAATATAAAATATGGAAAAAGCGTGCTAGATGAAGGAAATAAGGAATGAAAATTTTATTGAGGCCTCGTTAGTTCAGAGAGTATTTCAATGTACGAAGTGAGAAACGAAAAAGAAGAAATTCCTTTCAACTTCATCATTTATAATGTTCGCGCACAATTTATGGCATCAACAAAAAAAATAATACTTTACAGCTTCATTTCAATAAAGGAGGGAAGAAATGTTCACTTGAAGAAGAAAATATGCTAATAAATTTTAATCATAATGAGGCAATTAATGCTCTTTTTATTCCATAACAAGCTGTAAGTTTTATACGACTTATATTGAAATCTTGTTAGTTTCCATTTATAGAAAAAATCTCATTAATAATATAATATTCATTATTTATCGTTCTGACATTTCATTAAACACTGTTGATGTGGAAAAGTTGTGAGAAAAATTTGGAAAAAATGCAAAAATTAACTTTTATATTAAGATTTTATAAATACCACAAAGTAAAAATCAATAGATTTTATACATTTAGAAAGTTAAAATAATGTCAGACAAAGGCGTAGTCATGGGGTGAAAATTTACCCTTCTTCTTTGGAAAAAATTGCCCAAACCAAATAACTATTTAAAAGTGCTAGGGTATTGAAAAAAAAAAATTTGCCCCCCCCCCTCAAAAAATTCTGCCTTCGCCGCTGATATCAGATAATATCTAAAATAGGATAAATTGCAAATTTGTGAATTTTACGCAGATAGGATATTTTTTAGGTGTCCGTAACTGCAAATATGTGACGAATCTATCACAGACCTCCTGCCAGACATATTCACAGCAGTGATGTCTTTTATAAAAATTCACATAAACCCCTAAAAATGCCACCAAATTATTGATTTGGCCTGGGCTTGAAAAACACTTGCTTTCCACTAAATCAAAGATACTAGTAATTTTTGACTGTCCACAGGCATAAGTGGAATTAGAATCTTTTGCAAACATTTTCTGTAAATTTCAAAAATGAAATATTTCTGAGTCAGATCTTGCCTTATCACAGATATCAATCCTAATTTTACAAAATATTTCGAAATCTAGAGAGAATTATAAATAAAGCTGATTTGTGGACTAGACTATGTTAATTCGATTAGGAATTCAGAACTTAATACAATTCAGCATATTTTACAACAACCAACTTATGAAGTATCATTTCACTAATTAACAAGCGTTCAATCTTTTCAGCAAAATTTCAATTTTACAACAATCATTAATTCCATTCAATAAAACCTTCATTATAGACAACATTCAATCGCCATCATTAAGTGGAGAACATTCTAGTTTTATGATCGTAAACTATGTTTTTAATCAGATATTGCCACTTTTATACAGCATGAAAATAAGAAATTTTCTTTGCTTTTTACTTCTTTTATTCGTTACTTAGTGATACATAAAACTTTTATAATTGAATTATTTTTTGATAGAGTTTATGGCTTTCCTTTTTATAAAAAGACTCCCTCAACATAAAACTTATTATATTACGTACTTTATAAATTCTAATTTTATTTCTCTTTCCCTTCAAATTCAGTCAATTATTAATATTTTCCTTTCTTTTGAATTCATCAATTAATAATCAATTATAATTTAATTTTGTGTTGAGAAAAAGACTGAAAGCAGATAGCTTCCCATTGTAAATGTATAAAAGGAAGCAAGGAAGAGCAACAATCAATGTTTTTAACAGCAATATCATGAATGAATTGTAATTTTAATTAAGAAATATTGCAAATTATTTCTTTAATTTTTATTGAAGTCTGTGTACCTTGACAGTACTAATCCATTGTCATCATTACAAGATATTCATAGACAAAATTATGTAAAAAAAATTAAAAAAATAACGACCTTTTAAATCAAACAATTTAAATACTAAGAAATCCTTCAAAAAAGACAGCAACTCAAATTCTTGTTCAACATACTCTCTTGATTTTCAAGAAAAGACAAACAATGAGAGCATTCTTAACAGATTATGTGAAGCACATCTGAATTATTCTTTTCTCAAAAATAAAACTCATTTTCTCGTACAAAATTTTTGATGGAAACAATTTTGTTTTGTTTCTCATTTCGTTTCCAACTGGATCTATTTTGACACAAAGCTCATTTTTAATGCATGAATCATTTCGGGAAAATTCGAGAAATGATATGCAAAAGTAGAAAAAAAAATGTCATAAGAAAGTCAAGAGTACAAGGAGGGTTGAGCAACCTTATTGAATCTTGTTTTTTTCGTCGAGGGAGAAAATTAAAATTCATTGTTTATTCGAAAATAATTTCAGATTCAAAATAGGAAGCATCAACTTTTTATAATCTTTTCAAATTGCTTTAACAAATTAATGTTCGTATTTCATGATGTTTTGACGAAATTATAGATGATAAGACCTCTTTTTAATTGGTGACATCATGTCGACTAACTCTGGTCATGCAGTATTAATAAACAAAATAAACAAAAAATGATACGAAAGCCGTCAAAACTTATTAATGAGACTAATTTCCAGATCATTTTTTTCGCACATTTGATTTTTTGCAGTTATTAGTGGCAAAATGACTTGAATTTACCAAGGCGTGGAAACTAAGGATCAATATAACGGAAATTTCTTAAAAAATCCTTGATCAAGGAAGCTTCTGGATTAATCCTGAGTTAAATAAATATAAACAACTAGTGACATATTTTGAAATTGATTTTTTTTTCAATTTGAAATAAAATTAATTAATGCCTAATTTCACCATATCCGATATCAATTAAGAAATTTAAAAAGATCATTTAGTCAAGTTAAGGTTTTTTAAAGCTTAAAAACTTACAATTATGCCATAATTTTGTTTAAAATTCTTAACATACACGAGCAATATAACTTTCTAAAAGAGCGTTGATGCTTTCTTCCTTTTTGCGTCTGTAATACAATAATTTCACTGTTGTAATCCTTAGCTTTATGTCGTTAAAAAAATCTTTCGTCTTGTTTTCTCGTTCAAAATGAAGAACAAAAAAAATTAATTTTAATCCAATAATGAAAATTTTTGCATTAAGCTTCGAGAAAGCTTATTCCTGATTCCTTCTTCCTTGTTTCGTAGAGATGTAAGGATGAGTAATAAAAGCAATTTTATCTCATTTATTTTATAAATCCCATACTTTCAGGTGAATTTTACACAGAACAAAACTTTTTTCTCTCTCTCTGTCTGTGTCGTTTTCACTTCTGCTTCCTTTTTCAATTTTTAATATTTTTCATCACTTTTTCACTTATCTGATAATTTTTTTCTTTGTCCTTTGCAATTTTTTCGTCAGATTTTACTTCTAAATGGATGAAACTGACTAAATAATTTATTTTAATGGTTTGATTAAAATAAAAGATTTTATGTTTGAGAACTTTAGTGCAAAATTTCAACAACTTCAAAAAAAATAAATTTCAATTCATTTTCAACAATCAAAATCTGATAAAAATTCGTTCTAAGCAATTATACAATTCATGAAAATTTCCATTTATAATTAATTTTTTCGGCTCCTTATTTGCTAAATTTCTAATATTTTCCTCACTTTTCTTTATTAATATTATTATTATTACTGTTGTAGCCAACGGAGAAAATACAAAATACAGTGCGTTTCGAATTATGCCTTCAACACTCAACGCGGAATATTAAGCACACACTAATTTCATTAATTTCATTTTACCTACTTTTTTTCACTTCTCTTCAACATTCATTATCATAATTTTCGGCTAATTTTATTTTCGCACTGTGATATGACGGCAACAACGGTGGCAGAATTGTGAAGAGAATTGAGTTGAGCATTTATTGGTGCTGCTCATGTAGCACAAGAAAAATAAAATATTAAATTTATTTTTTCTTCTCTGTTGATAATTAAATTATTAGCGTCACACTTTTATTATCGTTTTGTTTTTGTTGCTTGAATTTTCGTCATTTACTATTTTTTGTTTACTGTCTTAATTTAGTATCCATTCGAATGAATTAGACGGTTTATATTTACGGAATTTAAAAATTTATTAGAATCCATTAGAATGTGTGAATTAAATAAAGATGAAAGGGAAATTAATTCTTTCGAAAATTAACGAAAAATGAGTTCTAGATAAAATATGAATTTATCATATTTTTGAAACTAATTTAAATGTCAGAATCATAACTGCTTTTTATAAAAATTTGGGGTTATTTGATGATTTTCAATTTTAGGGGTTTTTGTGATACTTTAAATGATCTATTTTTTTTGAAAATTTAGTGATATGAAGAAGGGAGCTAGAATTCTCAAGTCTTAATGAACGTTACACTAACTTGGATATAACTTATTTCAACTTCCATATTTGCACGTGTCTTCTATTTTCAAAGCCACAACAAATTCCTAATCCGCATTAATTTTTTTAATGAAATTTTAAACTAAATTAGCCGATATAATAAATGGACGCTTATAGATTTTTAAATGATATCTTTAACCTTTTGCATTTGATTTTTTAGTTTTGCTCAGATTCGGTTATTTGATATTCTCATAACACTTTAAAATATTTCTCTATTAACCTGTCCTATTAAAAAAAAATCAGAAACGATTGTAAATGAGCCTTTCAATCAACTAACATATTAATTTGAAATCAAAATTAGAATATTGAGGAAAAAAGTTGCACTATTAGTTTCTCAAAGCATTATTTCAATCTCAAACCATTAAAAGGAAAGTCGAGGATAGTCGTGTATGTTTAAAAATCAATACAGAATGTTTCACATTCTTTTTAAAACTATTCACAGAAAGTTTCTTGAACGAGAATCACAAAAATTACCAAAAAAAACTTTTTCTCTGCCAACGGCACACAAATTATGCAAAAAACCACACAAAATAAATTTTGTCTATCTTTATACGACGAACGTGGATGAGCAATAATATGTTTGTATATGGAAATTTCACTAGTTTTGAAGGTTTCTTTTGGAACTGCTTGTATTATTTTTTTGCACTAGTTTCGTAATATAAAATTTCCAAATGCCTTCGTTAAATCTATGTTTATTCACTATTATCCTTGTATATCCGATGATATTTTATAAGTGTGTGGAGTGATAAATTAAAGGAGATTAATTTTGAAGATAATACACACTTATTCAGTTAAACGTAGTGATATATAACAATACTGTATGATATTAATTTATTTTCCACGAAAACCGAGGAATAATTTGCAAAACCGTGTAATATTTAACTAATTATCTATGATTTTCACTATAAAATTTTAATTAATAATCCATTTTCAATGTCCACACAAACACATCCCTCGAGACACTTAAATTTTTAATTAAATTTTTTTATTGCGACTACTGATTAAAGTCCTATCACAACATATAATCAATTTACTCCACATCTGATAATAAATCGCTCCGTTTCGATTGAAAATCGACACACGAATGAGACACAGCACGAGCAAACGATTTACTATAGAAAAATGTTTCGTGCATGAAATTTGAAAATATTCTCCTTTATTTTTTCTTGTTTTGTTTCTCACCGAATGTACCGAAGACTCCGGCTGATTATTTTCGAACAGTTCGTCTATTCGTCGGCTTTAGAAAAGGAAAAATGTGAGCGATAAAAGCATGCTGCTTTTTGAGGAATTTTTCGAATATCACAGAGATTTCTCTCAGAGAGCTAAGTAAGTTTTTGTGTGAGAGTGAAAAATAAATTCCGAAAGAGAGTCAGAAAAATTCGTTGATAAAAAAACACACAGAACAGAAACGTATAAATGTACGAAAAATTAGTTGGAGGTAAGTGAATGCTTCGAGATTTAAATTTTTTGTGTCCCTTTAATCATCATCAACAACAAGCATTTTATATACAAAATTTAAACCTTTGAAATAATTTTCTTTTCAAAACTTACTTTAATAAAACTTAATAATCCACAAAAGTAGACACTGAAAATAATTCTGGTCAAAAAATCAAGAAGAAAAATGCAAAACAAAAGAGAAGAAAATTATCAACAAAACTTGTGCTGTGTCGGAACATTAATACAAGATTTTTTTCTTCACCGTTTTATAAATCAGACACAGCTGAATAAATTAGCTGGATTAAAAAGTGACTCATTATGGTTAATTGACAGCGAATGAGATTTCTTGTAAAAAGAAGAAGAAGAGGTTGTTGATTTGCATTTATGTGTTTAGCAATTCTGATCTGTTTTGCTTTTTGTGTTTTTTAAAGATTTAAAAAATTAATCTTTTAATTTGACAGATTTGAAACTCTTGAACAGATTTAAAATAATTAACTTCTTTACTGTAGCAAAAAGCAAGCATTAGATTTAGGAGATAGTTGCTAATGATTTTCTTAATATTGATTTATATCATTAAAAATTTTGGTTTCAGAGGTCGTTCGCAAATTACGTCACACAAAAAAATGACTTTTTCGACCCCCCAAAAGCATGACGTAATTTGCAAACGACCCCTAAAGGAATCATTCACAAATGACGTCCATTAAAAATTGTATATTTGTAGGATTTTTGTAGGTTATTTGACCCCCTCCTTGCTTCTATCATGAAATTTTTATACAAAAAAATTTATATTGAGTGACATACAGGGGGAGGGCTATCAGAAGGAGATGGGGTCCTAAAAAATTCAAACCCTCTCCTCAAGAGGAACAACTAACTCAGTAATGATTAAAATTGATGAAAAATATTAGATTCGAATTCCAGACCTAGATACATATCTGTGAGCTCAAGTCTTCCATCTCCAAGAGTGTCATCACTTATGAATAACCCCAAAAATAATTTCCTGTAAAATTAATGAGCACAGTCAAGTCCTTTCATCTGCTGTATCAAAATTTAAAGTCTATCAAAAACAGCAAACACTGCTGAAACAGCAAGATTCTGCAAAAGTTATGATTGCCAAAAATTCACTTGTCTTTAATACTTTGAATAGCAGTTCAAAAAATTCCAGTTTCTGATATTTAAATAATTTTTAAATCAAACGATACTCATTTAAATTCGATGTACGAAGATGAGCGTTGTCATAAATTTGGATGTGATTATTTAAATATGAATGATTGTGATTGCTATTCTTGTTTCCCTTTTGCCATTCTATTTTTTCAACAAAATGTTGAAACAAAACGAGAAATTTATAAAATAAGAATTCATTCAATAAACAAGGCTTAAGAATTTCCTGAATTTTATTGACATTTTGATGTGTATTCAGCTACTCGATTCTTATAAGAAGTAAAGTATATTTCGTATTTTAAACTTACTAAGTAATAACATTTCGTCATGACAAAAAAATCTAAAAGATCCGTTTAAGAGAATTGTCATAAAACCCCAAAAAACGATTTAAAGATGTTAAAATATTTAAGACTGATTTCCCAATTTCAATGTATAAATCAGTCTTTAACTTCAATCATGCCACAACATTTTTTATGCATTTCTTATCACATTAATCCCCAACTTTACATTTATTTATGTTTCATTTCCAGAATAATCAAAATGACACAAATTGTTTGTTATTTTTCTGACGAAATCATTAACTTTTTTCTATCCACTTATTCATGCTCAGCTTAATGATTCCTTTTCCTACATTATTTTTTTTTTCTTTAAGAATTTCAAAACATGAATCACATCGCTATCAATTTAGTAAGAAAAGATGAAGAAAAAGAAGCGCAAGAAAGAGAGAGAGAGAAAAAAATGTTTTAAATGAGAATAATGTAGATTGATGGGTGAGATTAACTAGCATTTCAAAATAAATTTTCAATCATTCCGAGGTTTTAATAATCCATTGTTATTGTGTTGGTCTTTTCTTTACTAAACTGGAAGAAAAGCGATGGTTTCTGAGCATCAATTTTTGAGGGGGTTTGAAAGTTATGGTCCATTTGTACCCACAACATAAAGTACTTGAAAAGGTACAAAGGAAATTCCAGTTACTACATAATCATAATGCATAGTCATGAATGCGCCTTCTACCTCATTAATATCTCAATTTCTTCATCACTTTTATTCGAAAAATCCATTTCTCCTAATTTCATTATTTTCTATTCTCTTTTAATGTTTCATTACAAAACAGATGACTGCGTATTAAATAGATTATTGACATAATGATGAAGTATTTTAAATAATGTGATGACAAGCGAGCAAAGGCTGCTGACTGCCTCCTCTCGCTCCATCTTTCACTGTTTATTTTTATATTTTATTGATTCAAAGGTCATCATCATTATGGTTAAAGATTTAAACTTTTGGACATGAAGGGATTTTCATTTTTTGGAGGTTTTTTGATGTATAGAGTTGTGACTAATTTATTTATAGGATTTTCTCATCAATTAGCTGAGCTGATTTTTCAGTGTGTTAAAATAAATAATAAAGAAAGTTTTCTCACTACTGGATTAGATAAACATCTGAGATCAAGAATGATAGCAACCTTAAAATTTTGACTCAATTTTGAATTCAGTATCAATTTTATTTTGTAAAGTTCAGTCTAAACTTATTTCCATAAATAAAAGAAGTGCGCTAAAAGTCAGGTACCAAAATTTCACTCATACTTAACATTTTGTTGTGATTATTGAATGGCATATTTACGAATTTGATTACATCATATCGTCTTTCATTGTGCATGCACCATTTAACATTCAATTGAATTTTAATGAGTAGGTACATACATACTTCGAAAAATAAATTCAAATTTTTTATTTTCAGTTTTTGAATTGGAAAGATAAAAAAACAATCATTTGACCTTTTGTACATTTCACCTTTCCTCATTAATTCGCTGAAAATGTAAATATAAAAAATTTAATTTTCCGTGAAAATATTGAATGATTTTAAATGTTAACAAATATATGCTTAAGTTGAAATATGACTTAATATCAAGAACGAATTATATTGAACGCATTTCTGGATAGTCATATATATCGGACTTTGGACACAATTTAAACAATAACTCACTCGTAATCTGTTTTTCAAAGTAAAAAAATATTAAATGAAAAACAAAAACTAAAGTGAAATTTAAAAAATAAATAAATAAACAGCACTTGTGTACGTGCATAAAAAATTGCTCTGCAAATGAACATCGTTTATATGTTCAAAGTTTAACAGCATTGAAAAATGACTCCAGCAAATTTTCACACGGATGTGAGATGCAAGAACTTTCTTTTATTTATTATCAAAGAAATTTAATTTTTTAAATGCAGCTCAAATTTAAAGGAATACGAATGAAGAAATTAATAATTTGTTAATAATATAGCTTTAATGGATATGAGCCTCGAGGGAGTGCAACAAATGTTGCTGATAAATATTGGGGTCAATAGAGTGTGTCAAATGTTAAATCAATACAAATATGTCTTTCGATATTCAAAGTTCAGGATAAAGTGGCTAATAAATTAAGGATGTTCATTTCATAAATTATGTCATGGCTATTTATTTATTTTGAAGGAACAAAGCTGATATAACTACCAGAAACAATCCAAAATAAAATAATAAACAAATTTCTTAACCTTCAATACATTTATCCACCTCCACACTTCCGAAACAAAAATCAATTGATGGACATTCCATTTAGGCAGGTCAAGGTAATTTTCCGTCAATGCATGCAATACCACGCTCATTAATATTTAATAGCGAAAATTAAATTATTCATTGAAGAATTTTTTTAAATATTTATTGGAAAATTTCCTCAATAGCTGTCTACGGATATTGAAATTTATTGCATTAACGACATTTGACTTTCACAAATAATCATCATTGTCAATATTCATCGACAATAAAAATAATGATATTTTTATTTCTCAAACAAGTATGGAAATAAGAATCGATTCTTCATATAAACAATAATAAATTTTTGACGTCAATATGTTCGTTGTGGATGAAAAATTGAGGTCTGATGGTGGGAATGTGAAGATTTTCAAAAAACAATATTAAAGGGAATTTTAGTTATTATGTTCGCAATTCAAGAAGAATGAAGTCAAAATGTAAACAGTTTCAGAAACTCAAAATTACAGTATTCCTTGTTGTTGGCTTAAAGTCACTTCTTTGATGACATTGTTGCCTGCAAACTTTAAAAAAATTCTAATCTTGAACCCATGATCATCACTGGGTCGGTGTCATAATAATAAGGTACCGAAGTACCAAGTCATTACACAGCCATGCCACTTCATCACATAGGGCTACGTGTGTCTAAATCTGTATGACAATATTTGGGATGAAAATTCAGGAACGGAAGATGATGAGGGGGTTTCATTTTTTACATTACTAATAAATGAACGACTCATAGAATTGTTAATTTAATAACCAAATTCACAAAATAGACTCGGAAGCTTTTTCAACCATTCTTTTCACGAATTGCTCCAATTGATTAGAATAAAAAGGAAATAAATAAATAGAAAGCGAGAACATTAAACACAAAGAGTATAAATAAAATTCCTTCATAAAACATTATCATTTGAGTCCGTATAGCCACAAAGTAAAAGGAAAAGAAGGAGAAAGAACAACACGAAGATAGAGTGAGGCACATTCAATATAGTTGGCGCTAAATTTTTCATCATTTATTATAATCATAATGATTTAGTACCTTCTAATGTCTTTCGACTTCATAATGCATCGATGATCAAATATTTAGAAATCAATAAATTACAGTTTTTGTTCCTTTTTCTTGTTCTTATGACTTTCTACCTTTTTGCATTTTTAAAGCTTGCTCTCTTGTGGCTTAGAAAATAACCTCATATACGAGAGAATGAAAAGAATCCGATACAAATTTATTTATTTATTGAAAAAGGTAATTCTGAGAACAAGCGTAAATAATGAACTGTTGAAATGTGAACATGAGACTTACATTTATTATGAATATATATGTATGAGTCTATTGCCTTTAATTTTTCCTTTTTTTTTGAAGTTCTCTCATTTCAAATGAATAAAAGAAATTAACAATTTTTCAAACAAAAATTTAGTCTTGTCTTTTTGTTAAATGCATTTGTGGATGCTAACAGCAGGATTCCTTTTGTTCGTCTGTTTCACGCTTGTTATTGCCTCTTTTTATTCACTTTTATGTGTGCAGCGCACACTATGGGGATGCATATGAGGTAAGAGTTTAAATTTTTATTGAAAGAAACTTAAAAGAAGATTTACAGTAACATAATTTAATCAAATTGTAATTAAATTAAAAGCATTTAAAACATTCGTATTAAAAAAATCCTTTCTGAAAATGTCATAGCACTTAAGTCTAAAGACTAAAGTCAAACGTTACAGAAATATTTTACAATAATGAAGAAGTGATGCTCATAGAAGAAGGCACTTTACTCGTGCTCCATCATAAAGGAGGAATGAAAGTCATAAAAGGAGAAGAACATGAAGAGAAAGAATTTCAAAAGGTGATAATTTATGACCCTTCCATAAAAGTTTCATATATTTTTTTAA
Organism: Chironomus tentans; assembly: GCA_963573255.1. Classification (NCBI taxonomy): domain Eukaryota; kingdom Metazoa; phylum Arthropoda; class Insecta; order Diptera; family Chironomidae; genus Chironomus; species Chironomus tentans. Next base: position 2,197,631 of record OY754302.1, on the reverse strand, counting down.
AAAATATATTTTACAATATTAAAAGAGTAATGATTTTTCAAGGGGAAATGTGAAACAATTCAAGGTGTTTGAGATTTTTTAAAGCAACGCATTTTTTATGAGTGATCTGTAAAATTGAACAAAAGTATCCTCTGATATGTCATTTCGACAAAGCAAACGATAAAACCTTTTCATACCAAAACATGCTAAAAGTGTAAAAGAAATTATGTCAGTAAAATTGAAATTTATCGATTTTACTTTTGCATGCTTTTCGTTATCATCCATATAGTCTCTAATGTATTTGGATGAAGGTAAATCTAACAGCGACAGCATTTTTTGAAGAAGAATAAAATTCCACTTTATTTCCCATCACTTCCTTTAATTGACCGCAAACGCGCGTGTTTATAGCATCAGCCACAAATAGATTTTAACAATCCACTCAAAATACCATCAATTTAAATTTTCTCAAATCAGATTTTCAATTTTCATTTTCCATAGAAATTCAGGTATAGCATCAAAATGAGAAAAAAACAACGAGTGTGAGGTGAATAGCAATAATGGACAACGGAATGAGATGAGGTCAATGTAGATGATTAAATTAGTGAACGCAAATTTATCAATTATGTTGTATTTTCAAAATAAATCAAATATATCTGGGGTATGCGCCACATCGTATGATCAGAAATTCATCATTTCAACCAAAAATGATTTTCTGGGGACAATCAAATATAAATTGTCTCTCAGGACTTTACACTCGTTCATATAAGGCACGCGAGCTACGACACCAGTAGACCAAACATAGCAGCTAGCCCTCCTGATTCTACAACATACAAAAGCATATCCCAAGCAGCTCTCTTCACAGAATTATATTGTGGTTTGATTAATTTGCACTCCATCAACTATAGTCCTATTGCCATAAAGTTAAGCTCTATGTTAATACCATTGAATGACTGAATGAGAAAACATTATCGTGAATAAAATCAATCATAATGAAAATGACATGCATATATACACATTAAGGATATAAACATTGAGACGGTATAGCTGAAATCGTCGTTTTCGAAATAAAACTGACAGCGTTGAAGAAGAGAACATTTAAGCTTTTTTGAGTGGTAATAAATGTAGGAATGTCAAAGTGAATGATAAGTTATTCATCTCGTAACGTGACAAGGAAATTATTCATTTACGGATCCGATTCTAAAATTATGTGATGTGAAATGGAAATTTGAGGAAGACTTTTCATTTGTAGCATTGATAAGGTGACCATATATTTTTTTGGTAAGGTAGAGGAGCTACTTTTCAGAAATAGAGGACATTTTACAAAAATAAAGAACAATTTTTTAAAACTAAAGGGCAAATTGAACCATTCAGAGGACAGAGGATAATTCAAAAAATAGAGGACAGTCCTCTGAAAAACCAAGCAAATGGTCACCCTTAGAAAATTTTATCAAACATTAAAAAGTTCAAAGTTTAATTGAAAAATAAGACAATAAATAAAAGCTGAATGAAAATATTATTACTGTCAATTTTAAACAATAATAAGTTCCATGACAGCATAAGCAACAATCGCCGTCATAACATTAACATCATAATTTTCATGCTTTTGTTTTCGATTTTTTTACAACATTATTACAAAAAAATAAGATTTCGAAGCATATCAAATGAACTTCACATTGAACTTGTTTGAATCTTTCGCGTTTCTTTTTTAACTTTGCCGACAGCCTGACAAGCTGATGATGGGAACAAAAAGAAATTAAGATGTGAAACCAGAAAAAAATCTGGTGAGAAAAATAAAAGAAAAAAAGAGTAAAACATCACATCAAAATCACAGCACATAGCGGGAGAAGCCAGGCGATGAAACGAAAAGAATTTTTTACATAATTTTGATATTTAACACCCAGTCACGTACACGATCGCATTTAAAAACTTTTTTCTTTGCAGCTTCTACTTTTTGGAAGTTCATAAAAAAAGGGAAAGGAAAATTTTTTTGGCAGCAAGTGAGAAAGATCCATTTAAGAATGATTTTCTGTTGCTGGTAGCTATTAGAGAAGATGATGATGCTAACCTTTCTGGTATGTGAACAAAAGCCAACAGGGATTCTCCTTAAAAGAAAGAAAAAGAGATCTTTTAAATGCTACTGGCTATATTTTATTGTGATAATGAAACGCATTCTCCCTTTTACTTCAGAACGTTCTAGGTACTAGTGATGTTGCTAGAATTTTTAAAGGGGTGGTATAATCTTTTTTGTTAATAAAAATATCGAATAGATTTACAAAATTCTCGAAAAAAAAATATTTTTTATATCAATTTAATATTTAGCAGCATCCACATCGATATGGCACTTGGATTTAATACCAGACAGAATATTATCCAACCAAGATCGTCAAAATTATGCTACAAGTAAATTTTTTTATGTGCAGAGGTCAAAAAATAGCAAGATAAAAATTGAGACGAAGAAAATTGTTGAAAGTTTATGAAACTTTAAGAAATTTTCATGCTGCCAACTCCTGCTGTTGTTAAATATTTTCTTTCTCATTTTCTCCTCATTTCTTGCCTCCTCTGAAAATCGATTTAAATTTTTCTTCATATTTCTTTCATTCTTACCCATTTTTTTTAAATGCGAAAAGTTTTTTTTGTGTTCATTTTTCTCGTTTTGCAATAAATAAAAAATTGGCAAATACAGCAAAGTTTGTGACAAAAAACAGTACTATGATGCAATAGCGACAAAAAACGAAAAAAAAAAATGAGATTGAACGAAAAAAAGGAACGTGGCGGCAATGCAAAAAAGTTTTCACTTCAATTTCTGTGAACAGTGTGTGTTCTAAATTTTGAATGTTTTTCTTTTTCAGGAAAATGGCATAGGGAATTGTTTGATTGCATCGAGAGTAACAAAAACTTTGATGAACAGGGTAATGTATGCGCACTTTAGTTCAGCTTGCTATTTACTAGTTTCAATAATCCATTGGTTTTTAAAACAACTTACTTATTCACTTCGTTGGCCGTACAGATCAATTGTGATCCATGACCTTCTTCAGATGTCTTCTAAAGCTGGCCCTATCGCTGGCTACCGTCTGTCAATTTCCAACCTTAAAACAACTTTCTTCTATTCTATACGCTTTTTCGAGGGAGGTTCTATGTTTTGAATGGATGATAAAATTAATCTAGGTTTGGGATCTTTTTCTAAGTAACCCCCAAACATCATCCCTCGCACATCTAGCTATATACTTGATTTAGATACACACTTAGTTAGATGTATTGAATGTAATTTTTTTAACTAGTGGTAACCCCCTTACTAGAGTATCAAAGATAAAGTGCCAAAAATGTAAACAACATGTTTTTTATTTCAAAAATCAAAAGAAACAAAAACTTCAAAATAGAATTACCAGAAGTACCAACAGAGTTTTTTTCTTCTTTAAATGTCTTTATTGTATTATGGCACTTTCGAGAGATATTTATTGACAATTTATTGCTCACATTAGAAAATTCTCACATTTCTCACATAAACTCATAAAACTTCAATCAAAAAGACATTAAATTACTCCTCCTCCATCATTCTAGTTGAAAGAAATTATTGGGATTTTTCCTATTTCTCGTTATACAATTGGAGGATTTCTTCCTTTTCAACTCAATTTAACGACCAGCTGGAAATCATTTATGATGGATTTAGCTAAAATTTCTTTTTATTTTTACTTTCATAATAAAAAAAGTTTTGCCATAAAATTCTTTTTTTTTTTTTTGAAAACACAATTTTCTTCCAAACTGCACATACATATGAAGATGACAAAAAGTTTTAAGATGAAAATTATTAGATTTTCTTTTTTTTATTCTGATATATTTCATTTCTGGGGTGAGAAAACAGTTGGAATAAAGGTAAAATTGTAGAGTCGAAAAGGACTTTAAAAATTATTATTGTTGAAAATTTTTTTTTTCTTTTATTATGATTTATTTTAAAATTATTCTATTATTTTTAGTATGCTAAGGTGGCTTGTTGGCGCAATGTTCTGGTGCTTTGGTATCTGAAAATTTTAATGCCAACTCACACAGTGATTGATGTTTTTGAGACTCGTAAGAGAAAAATTTAGAAATTAAGCTCACACTCTTTGTATGCTATGGACAGGAATGTCGTCAATTTAATGGTTCGGATCTTAATATAAACAGTAGATTCTAGGTGGCAGGGGTATATTCAGAGGGTGGGGGTTTTTAAGACAAACGTTCCTGTTTTGTAAAAACCAATACTAGTCTTAAAAAAGTCAAAATTCAAACAAAAGAAAGTCATGCTTCGACCCCCTCACAAAAAAATCCTGGATATGCCCCTTGCTAGGCGATGAGCCACTTGTTTATCAAATATTCTTTCGGAGTTCAAGAATCGACTCATTTCATCTCAATATTGAAGCCAAATCTTGTCATCATTAAAAAATTTGGAATTTTTTCCTTAAAAATACAGAAAAGCTTCATTCCAATCAGTTCCTATATTTGAAAATTTTAAGAATAATTTATCGATTTACTACATTATATGCATATAAATTATTTCATACAATGCTTCTCAGAAAACAGCATGTAAAACAACTTTGTGCATAAACAAGTAACAATTCCTCCTCTTTTACATTCTCAAATTACATTACAGTCATGATACATGTTAATAAAACAGCAGGCAGTCTTGTCCATCAACCACTGTTCATAAATTTTCAATCAATTTATGATCTCATTACCAAAAAAGTGAGTACTTAAAATAATCACACGGTCAGTTAGCGGTGAGGCTTAAAAAAACTTCTCATTCATGAACATAAACATCGAAAAATTCAAAATCATCACGCTACCATTAATTTGGCGATGAACGAATAACATCTTCATTAAAAGCCTCTGCCTACCGTAAAGAAATTTTTATTAATAAAAAATATATTTTATGTTATTTTCATAAATGCTTTTAAAAGAAGGGCTTTGCTTTATACTATAATGCATCTTCTGAGAAGCAAATATCATAAATATGAAATTTCAATTAGGGCTTGAACTACATGACTGTTTTACGACACTCTACATCCGCATGATTACCTTGATCTGCTTTTTTGTTCATCTTTCTAAATTCAAATTTATAAATTCTACTAGAACTGAATAATTTTCAGATGTTTAAAGCAGAATAAAATTAAAGAAAAAACAAAAGAGGAAGAACTGATTTGTGAAAAGGAAGATAAAATAATGCAATACTCTCGGTGGAGTTATGATTTTTTTTTAAAAAAAACAACAAAATTTATAGCAGCAAGAAACAAAAAAGTATTTCAATGTCTTCAATTCTCAGAATGATGATGAAAAATCAACAACTCATAACTGCATAAGAGAAAACATAAAAAAATGTTATCATAAAAACGACTTGTTCATGAAAATTGCTGAGTATGCTAATCAACAAGAGCTTTTCACATTGCTTTTATTGTCTAATAAAATGAGCCTCTCGTGATGTCGAAATTTCATCGCAACTCATAATTCTTAATCTCGGATGCACCAATTTTTATATCAACATGAATTTAGTGTACATGTCAGTGATCTCTATATCATCATTGTTATTATTATCATAAGATATATTGTGTGACACATTGTCGTAAAAATGAGTTGAATTATTATGACGATGTGAAAGATTTACAGCGCAAATGCTTTTACGACTTTTTTCAATATCAGATCAATTTTTTTAAAGGAATTTATATCAACTTAAGATTCAAACTCCATCAGTTTCCGTTTGTAATAATCACTGACAGATGTCTCTAAAAGATCACCAATCCAAAATTATGTTCTAATCAATAAAAAGTATAAAAATTGAATAACTTATTAGTCCATAAAAAATTAATCTTTATCCGAAAAAAGTAACAAAATATAAATTGATGACAACTTTCATTATAAGTCATTTTAATATCGTATTAGTTTCAATTTATTCAACAAAAAAAGATTAAGCTAAAGCTTTAATCTCTTGTATTGGGTGTAAATAAAAAAATGAATTAAGAATTCATAGAATTAAAGTCTTGTGTTTCTTAAAATGATCATCATGTCATTAATTTTCTATCTGACAAAAGTTATTGTATTTAAAACACGAAAAAAGTTAGAAAAGAAAGACAAAATAAATTTATCGATCATTGGATGCGTGAACACGAGTCTAGATTTTTATTGCATTTTTTAAAAACATAATTAATTTTAATGTAACTTAACCTCAAATATTTTGTATACCTTAACAAATTTAGACTAGAGAATTTTTGAATTTTTTCCTTAAAAACCCTACAAAATTGAATTTTTGGTGAATGGTTCCCTCAGATCCCCCCAGGCTACACGCCTGAATTTAACATAAAGGCTCATTCACTTTTGAAATTCAACTTTTCATATTTTTGCAGTTTATTGATTGAAATTTTTAGGGTTAAATTTCCCAAATTTTAATATAAGTCCTTATATTCACATTTTAAGGGTTGGAAGGTCTAAGATTTTGTAACAGATAATTTTTTTATTTTAAAATTTTTTTAACAGGGAGGCTTTCTAAAAATTTATTTTTATGCCAAAGTATTAAGTGAACGACCCCTAATTGTATGCTTTTTACTGATCTCGTCCATTGTTGCTGTATTAAGCTATGTCTAGTCAAAAGCAGAATCACATACACTAGCATCATTCTTGCCTAAGTCACATGCCAATCTTACTCTAAATTTGTAAGAATCAGCAAATCTATCGGTGGCAAATCTATCAAAAAATCAAAAAATTCATTGCGACTCTGATCAGTTCTAATATTTAAAAAATAAGGCATTTTCTAGAACAGCAGATACAAGCTTAACATTGTTTAATGATAATATTATACTATTAACACATTCAGGGAATGAATAAATTAATGTACTAAATGGAATGTGTCTACTAAAATAAAAAGACTTAAAACTCAATGAAGAAATTCTCTAAAAAAATTTTTTAAAGAAATTCCGTTCAATCGATGTGACTCATAAATTTAACGTCCACAAGTGTTCTCATTCTTGAACGAATAAGAGAAAAAAAATTGTATAGAAATAGAAATGTTTACGCTGTGGTGTTTGATGTCTTGTTTTATATTCATAAAAATTTTATAAACAAAATGAGAAAACAAGCAAACAAGCTTTCACATCTGACTTACGGTGAGTTGAGATTAATGAATGTGATTTGGTGACATGAAGAAAAATCAGAGCATAAAGAAAGACTGTCTTGATCCAGTGGGAAATAAAGAAAAGAAGATAAAAATTGTTTTGTGCATTTTTAAAGAAATATTGATTTCAAATAGATTTTTTTGTCCTCTATCGTTCTGCAAATTAAATATTTAAATTCAAATGACATCACGTTACATTGCTTATTATTTCATTACTCCATATTTTCAATCAGTCTTATTCCTTTCATCGCAATAAGATTAAAATAAAAATAAGAAAAGTAACAAGCACACGAGAGTGAGACGGAGACACAAAACGAGAGTGAATGAGATGAAATAAGAAGATAATTGATGACAGCTAACCAACAGCTCATTAACAACTTGTTAGAGGCAATTAAAACTCATCCGAGCGATAATTAATTCCCTTGAAAATACTGTGACGACAACAACATGATGTTGACGTTGCTTTTTTTCCTCCAAAGTCTACATTTTTTTCTCCATTTTTGTTTAAATTTTTCTTTTTCTTTGACTTACTTTCTCCTATGGTGTGTTCTGTTTTATCTTCTATTTTTAATGCACATCACGGTTATCTCATACACATTTTAATGATGAATAATTTTTTTTACTCTGTTCTTATTGAAAATGATTTTGTGTGCGAGTCATGCCATCGTTAAGTGTAAAAACATAAAAAGTAAATATCCTCAATTTACATCACATTTTGTTACATAATTTTTGAGAATTTTTTTTGACTTCGTTTTGAGTAAAAGGTTACGTAACCGAAATGCAATTTACGACTTAAAGTGTCCTCTATTTTGGAAGAGCTCACGATGAGCATTGGTAGAAAAAATCTTGTCGTCTACTTATATCCCTGTCACCCTACAATTAAGTTGTTCACAAATGACGTCATCATTTAAATAATATTGAGTAGGTTAGCAAGCGAGTAGGTGTCTTGGATTTTGTGGCATCAGACATTCAAATTCATTTTGAGGTAATAAGCAACAAATTTGTCAATTTTCCTGATTATATAAATCCTTTAAATCACTCTTAAGCATAATATGAGAAGATGAATAATTTTTATGTAAACGTGAATGATACAAAAAATTGAGAATAAAAGCAAAAAAAGGGACCCATTAATCATAAATTAGTAAATCTTCATACACAATTCACAAAATTTATGACTACGATATGCGCCCTTCTGAATGTAATTTAATGTAATTTATATTATCTGCTGGATTCGTGTATATACAAACATTTTCAGCGATATTATGTTGAGCCATTAATGCCAATCATGTACAGCATTCATACGCACAAATATGTAGATATTTAGGTGCCTATATTAAATTTTCACAAAACATACTGATAAATTAGCAATTTCAGTACAACTGACAAAATAGATACATTTGCTTAATATGCTGATTGCATAAATTCCAAACATAGTTTTAAATTCAATTAACACATAACAAGTTTGAAATAGCGGAGATGTAATAAATTTTGTGACAAATTATGTTATACGAAATGTTGATGATGCGTGTGTACTCATCATTGAATTAGATTGTATTTTAGAACAAAACATGAGAATGAGAATTCTGAATTTATCTTCCAATGCGCGACATACAATTTAGGTAAAAATGTGAATATTTGAGTGCATAATTTTATCATCACAGAATGGCACAGTTTTAAAAATATTAAGTAGTTATTAAGATGTCAGAATTAATTAAAGTCAGATCTTTTAAGCCATAAAGATTTTTAATCTCCAAAATTTTATATTTTTAGACGACAAAATTTGCAAGAAAAATTTAAAAAAATTTTTTTTCTTAATCTGTAGCAATTAATTAGCTTATTTATGTTTCTTTTAAAAAATTACTCAAAATACCTGATAGGCATAAATTAAAAGTTAATCATGACCTTACTCTAACCCACACAAATTTCACAAAATATTTCAATTCAACCTTAAAAAAATTTTCCCACCCTCATGGAAATAATCTTTAAATAAATGACTTAACTTTTACATTTGAAAATAAAGCCCACACATACTTGTGATATAAAAGGTATGGAATCAACATGAGGCCCACGATATGCAAAAAAGGCCTCACTGATGTCTTTAATAAAAGTGAACATTTCGCGAGAATAATATGTGCCGCGGGAGCACATTATACATAGATAAGGTACTTTACTTACTTATTTTGCATTCAGGCAAGAAAATGATGTTGGAAGAGACACATGTGGTGGTATTTTACATGAAAATGCGGCTAAAAATATTCACAGGACCTCAATTGACATAGAGACTTGAGATTCGTGATAAAATAAATTCAACAAACTGATTTTAGGTTGATTAAAATTATTTTTTCAAAATAAGTATAAAACTGTCCAAACATTTCAGCCACAAACTCACCATTAGCCTTCCCATTTTTGGCGAAAAGAACAAAAAGTATTGTGAATTTTTATATCATCATTATGTTGAGATATACACACAAATGGATGAAAAACCTTTATACATCACATTATGATCGCATTATATATAATAATACAATGTGATTTTCGACAAAAATAGGCTCTTTCCTCTTACGTTGGCTTTTGTCACATTTATTTTATCACTTTTACAATAATATTATACCGCGTGCAAGCCATTTCAGTGGTGTTGTATACATCCTCATACATACATCCATAGGTAGACGATATCAATGCAGTGTATGACAAAAGGCACAGGAAAAAAGTTATGATTATTTGAAATGGAATTCTGAAATAAAAATGGCATTGAGTATGTTGAGATAGAAACAAACAAAAAACGATTTATTTTTATGACCTTTTTGGGATACATATGTGTCTATTGTGGATATGAGTGAGTCAATGAGATAAATTGAATGGAACAATAAAACATGCTTCCCTTTAATATCATTTTTTGACATCTAGGTATTATTATTTTTTTACAATATTATATTAAATTTCTGTTTAACAACTTTGAGCTCATCATTAGAGTTTATTACGTATTCATGATTTTTTTCAGCCTCCGCATAGTAAAATATTTACTTTCAATCTTATTCACAATTAATAAAGCATTCATTATGGTACAAAAATCACATCAAAACTCAATATCATGACAAAAAAAAAGTTTCGAGACGTTGTTCGATCGATAATAATTAATTATGAATACGAAATTATTCCATTTTGGCTATATGCTGAAATGAAGGAAAAATTTAATGCTTCAACGATGAGAAAACTGCTCGATACTTTTTCAATTAAATTTTCTGCCATAGCTAATATTTTTGTGATAAAATCTTACACAGATTTTACTAGATTGTGATGTTTGAGGACTTAATGAGTATCAGTGGCGTATCCAGAATTTTTATAAGAGGGAGGGGTCCACCTGGCTACGCCATTGTTATAGTGTTATAGAGTTTTTGTTCTAAAATAAGGGGTCCTCTATTAAAAATGGGATTTTCAGACCCCCTTTTTGTCAAAAAAATTTAATTCAAAAATATTTATTATGTTTGAAGGGTCACAAAATTTTAGACCACCCCATCCCCCTCCTCCTTGATGAACTTCATAAGTAAAACTTCCTAAATGACTTAATTTGACAAAATAATCTCAAGGAAATCATTCCAAACCTGAATAAATAATTTAAAGAAATATTCTTGCTTAAAGAAAACATAATAGATGAAAATTTTTATCGCTAATACAACATTGATTTTTTTTTCTTCTCAAACTTTCTACTCAAATCACTACAGACAAATGCCACATTTGTAGTAAAATTAATGAAAAAATTTGTGAACAAAATCCTTAACATAGACAGATAAAAACAGCAATGTCATGAATGATTTTCCACAAGCACATCAGGGCTTCATGGTTTTTGTGGATGACGATGAACAAAATGTGGGGTGATGGTGAGAAAAAATCCATTGTTAAACATGACGTTGTACCATCAAACTCAATATTTAATATAGGTTAACATTGTTCACTCTAATCTCTTTCCCGTGATATACATTTTAAGCTCTCTTTGTATTTTCGTTGGCGTTGAGTTTAACGTAACATTGGAAAAATGTATGGTAGGATAGAAGAATGAAGGACGTAAGATATTTTTTTAGTCAAATATTCCTACAAAATGGAAATCTTTAAAATTAAAATAAGAAATTTAGAAAAACAAAATATTTCGAGCGAAATAAGGGGGAAGAAGGTTTCTGCAGTGTTGTTATGCTCCATTTTGGGAAGGAAGAGGAGTTTACCATTTATTACGATTTCTTACAAGGAGGGATGAGAGGCCAATAATGGTCATTTTTAGAGTTATGTAATGTACGAAGGACTTCATAAGAAGACATCCAAATTTAAGGTTATCATAACTAGATCAATGAATAGAATAGCAGGCTTACAATAAATTAAACTTATGCTAGAACCAAATCTAGGGTCCGATTGCTTGGTATACCCAAGGATACCGAAGGCATAACGAGCAACTGGCCACAGAACCCTCGGCAAGTAAGGTCAGCGTTCTACTAATTAAGTCACTGATACCAATTCACCGACTAATTTTTGATGATAAAAATAATAGTAAAAAATTATTTTTAAATTGAAATATTTAAATTTCATAAAAAATAAATAATATAATTTTTTTCTACATTTATAAAACATTTAAATTTAAAAACTTCTGTATCACAAGTCACAACAAATTAGAAAACACACAACGTATTTCATAAAGCTTAAAAAAAATTCACGAAAAATAAAAGAAAATGTAAGTAGCATGGTTCTAGATAATGTTGGTGGTAATATCAAATAAACTTCGGCTTGTGATAATATTATTCTCGTTCGCAGTATTTTTTCTTACATTTTACTTTATTTGCTATTAGCATATTCACATCGTATCTTACGGCTTATCGTCATTTCTACAGGGGTAGATTAAGGTAAATACGTGAATTTTTGCTAAGTAACGCTATCTTTAACATTTTTTGTGTTTTTTTACGAAAAATTTATCTATTCGCATGTTATGGAGGAAATGGATTAAGAAGCATTTTTTCTTCGGTTCTTAATATTTACCTAAAGGAAGAACAAGGAAAGAGGTCAACTGTAAATCGATGATGTTTATGTTCTCTGATTTTTTGCATAATGATTCGTCATGTTTCGTAACATTTTCAATTTAAGAATGAAAATATTTGATTTAAGATCCCATTAAACATTGCAAGGAAGTTCCCATGCAGAAATCATATTTCCCAGGAACCAAAAAAATTGAGATAAATATTTAAAGATTTCTCATATCAAACCTAAATATATCTGATTAAGTAAAGCATAAAAGGCAAACGATCATAAATTTACTTTTAAAAACATACAATTTTTATTCCTTTTCTTTGCAAATTGAAATTAAACAATCTCGTATAAATTACTTAAAGCACGCGCAAATGATGCGAACGGAAAAGGCAAGCAAAAGAGCAGAAAGTTAAAATAAATTGATTTACTTTATGTTATTTAATTTCTTGCGTTCTTTCAGTTTTTACTTTTTTTTCCATTTCTTTTATTTGAAGTCTCATAAATGTAATTTACGTTCTTTTATAACGTACGTGTGTGTATGTTGTGTTTATAATATGAATCATGCTGTGTGATATATCCCGAGATTTACGATTTTGAAATAAAAGAACATATTTTTTATTATTTCTCAATTGTACCTTATGTGACTTTCTTTAGATCATTCTCTTTGGTTTGAAGAAGGTGTGGATTCCTATGACCTTACGTATTGTGTGACAATATTTACATATTATTTTATTAGATATCAAGCGATGCAAAAATTTAGACTTTTTTTAAATTGCAAAATGTTCATAATTGTCGAGTATCCATCCCATGTTTTAAAGATCCCAAAGATCTAAGATACCAATTGGATTCTCTGTATATGGAAGTACAAAAAGAAAACTTTAATGATGCTCCATGACATTTATGTGAAGAAAATTTGCAAGTCGTGATAAATTATGTTAGAAGTTAAAATAATATTTTACTCCATCGTCTTAAGAAAAAATACGTGTAAAGAGTTCTTAGGCGTAAACACATGCCGCGTGCAATGTTTCTTGACCTCAAATGTCGCATTACTTACCTTATGATCATTTGTCAAAATGCTTGCAAATTATATATTACATTAAATTTTTCACGGAATAAAATAATTTCCGATCACAATAGGAGAATTTTTTTTTATGTTAAATCTAATTACTTTTAAACCATAAAGAAATAGGTAGTTTAGTAATTCTACTATGGACAGAATTCAGAAGGAAGTCAAAATTCAAGACCACAAAAACAAGTCAACCATCAAAACTATCAATTACCGTCAATGAAAATAAACTTTGTTTCCTCTCCAATACAGCATGTATACATCAGAGTGTGGCAATCTCGAAATTGTCAGTTAGACAAAAATTTCAAATTGGTTCAAATATTTTTTATACGTTACAAAATATAAAAATTTGTTGATTTAACTAAATTTAGACAGTTTAGCAAATAATATATGGTTTTCTTTGTCTAATGAATGCACAAACAGCATAAATTAACAAAGATTTTCCATAGAAATTGAATTAGTTATCTTAAGAAAATTTTGTTTTTGTTTACATTTTGTTTGTTTACAAAAAATGAGGATTTATAATATTTCACAAAATTTTCCAACTTTAAGACTCAAAACTGCATGATTGAGTGTTACAATAGTTGAAAAACATATTGTTCTAGCTATTAGAATGTAGAACATTATATTATGACTTGTAGTTAAGTTAAAATTAGACAATATATTTTTTTCATCAAAATTAATTTCGAATTCTTCAAACATGTTCGAATTTTTCGACAATCTATTGTCGAAAAATTCGAATTTGAGGTTGCCACACTCTGGTATACATTTTCTGAAATGACATCAATGCCACTCCAAATTTGTTCAAGATTAACTAAAACTTGCTTAACAATAAATGAAGGATACAAATTGGGATCAGTATAGTAAGAAATCAATATATAGAGCTGTGTAATATGATAAAAATTTCTTTCGAAGTGAAAAAAAGAGATTGAATAGACAGGCATCTCCTGCGACATAAAAATAAACATAAACTACCGACTTATTGATTCCCATTTGCTATTCTTTGCAGAAAATGAACTTATGTCTACGTAGATGTCTATATTAAGATGTAATATAATAACTTTATTTTTTCTTGCTTGTCTCCATACAAATGCAACACACAAAAAAATCTCCATGTATATAAAGCTATGCTGAGCCAAGAGGCAAATAAGGTGGACATAATGTCAATAAATATAAAAAGGGAGAAAAAAGAAAATAAACATCATCCCATTCCATTTCTTATGGATATTCTTTTTTATGTTATTTATATATACATACCGCCTGTACGATTTAGTATGATAATACATTTGAGTCAAGAGTGTAGCACTCCAGAGTCACGGATAGAAAAAAAATATACGGAACGCAATGTGTAAAAGAGAAAGATGAGAGAAAAAAGTGTCAAAACAAGCTAATACATTTTAATAGACATTTTCTTTTTGCGTTTATTGGATTTTTACTGACTTAATGTCCTCTTTATTATCTCAAGATGAAGTTTACTTTCCGTTTTTGTCGGAATAGTTGTTTCTGTAATATTTTCAATTTGTCCTTTTATAATAAAGCTTCAGAAATTCATTTTTGAAGTATTTTTGCCTTTTTTCATTAACGTTTGATTCCCCCCAGTAACCGAAACCGTTAAAGGTTAGTTAAAAGCTATCCGAAAGTTAATCTTAGGTAGATTTGAAATAACATTTTAATGGTTTTTGTTACTAGGGTTCATTTATGACGTCCAACATTTAAGTGATATTTTTTTCGGATTAAAATTGGAGAATTCAGTTAAAGAAAAATTTGAATTAAATTACTACATGAAGTTAGCTGCATTGGAGGAAGAGTTTGAATTGAAAAAGACGGTTGAAAAGGATAAAGAGGAAGAACGTGGAGAAGAAAGGTGACAGCTTAAAAATTTGTTGACCATTGTGTTTAAATTTAATATATTTGAGGAAAATCTAGAAGAAATTAATTAGCTCTTCAGAAGAGACATCAGATCCCGTGACACTTCATCAACATAAATCCACGTGAGTGCAAATAATTTCATTTTTAAGTGAATTAAGTGCTCAAGTTGTGATACAATTCAACAAATTTTCACGCCTTCAACCAAAATGCCGTTCGAGTAATCAACAATCCCTTAAAAATATAAAATGCGTCACTATCATCAAATAATGCCAACAACATTTAAACTTATTTTGTCTTACTTCTGCCAGTGCAGTGGTTTCATCTTTTTTGCTTATCAAGCATTAAAGAAAGTACAAGAAAAAAGATAAAAAAGAAAGACTGTCCCAAGTTACTGTATAAATATTGAAAGCACAAAAATCACTACTGTGTGTTTGTGTGTCTTTGTCTTTATATTATATTATTTTCGTTTTGTTTTTTGTATGTCACAGACTTCAACATATATACAGCTCGACGGCTTCTTCTTTATACATAAATGAGCAAACAATAAAATAACGATAAACTTAATAAGATTCATGTCGTGATGTGCATATAAATCAGATCCTCATTGCCTTTTCTTTCCATACTTCCCTTCCCTCATACTCTTTAAACTGTTTGACTGCTTTTATCGTCCACATTTGAAACTTATTGGTGCTACTATAAGACTAAAAAATCTCTGTTTTTCTTATGAAAATCGCTCCTGTTTTGCATGATAATGCTAGAAAATCTCGATTGAGGCATTTTACAATTCTCTTTATTTTCTTCATCACGATTTACGATTTTGTGATTATTTTTGTCCTCCTGCTACTGATTTTTTTTGTCGACTGATTCTTAAGGAGCTTCACGATTTTTATTTTTATTTTTTTTTG
This sequence comes from Chironomus tentans, assembly GCA_963573255.1. NCBI lineage: Eukaryota > Metazoa > Arthropoda > Insecta > Diptera > Chironomidae > Chironomus > Chironomus tentans. Next base: position 2,181,673 of record OY754302.1, on the reverse strand, counting down.
TATGCTAAATTAGTCAATATTTTAATTTTAGTAATTAAAGAATACATCACAAGATTTAAATTGTCAGGTTACCTAAAATTATTTTTGGACACAATAAAAAAGTTAGGTATGAAATTTGACTAAAGGACACTCGCGTTTGCTTATCTCAACGTTATTTTACTTTCTTCTTTATACTCTATTTTATCTCTTCATTTTCGTCTGAAATTTTCGTTCAAGGAGCATTACTGAATAAGATGGTGCTGATAGAACAATGAATATTAAGGTAATTGAACGACATTTTATGAATAGACAAAAAGAAGGTTAATTTGAATTTTTTTCCATGAAAATATCTTACAGCTTTTGTAAGAGCTTCAAATAATTTCTACCAATTACAAAAATGGAGTTCATAATTCGTAGAAGACTTTTACAAACTGTAAATGTCGTGAGCATTATGGATATCCTTACCAACAATGCTCTGTGTAATGATTGAGAAATCAGCCTTTTGGTGAGGATCGAACTCATATCCTCACAAAATAGAGGATTAAATTTAAAAAATGTTGCCTAATCATTTGACCATAGAAGCCTTCTTTTCACACTGGCAGACTTGCTTGCTCAAACCCCACAATAAGCTTTCTTAACACTTCATACATGAATGCGTGTCACTAATTTTTCTATGAAAATAAATCAAGCAATTCGATTAGTATTGACAGTACAGCACATATTTACAAATCATCAATATAGACCACACAATAAAAGAGAAAGTTCATGAAAGGTTCTACAAATAATGATAAATTTAGATCAGTAGCATCGACATAAAAAGTGCTTATTTATTTGTAGAATCAAAGCCTTTTTTGTTGTGATGATGTTCATATTGTATTGAATACATTACACACTTAATATTATGCGATAAAATATGAAATGAGTCAAAAGGAAGGAGATGAAAAAAAAGATTGATGACGGTAAAATTTTCATCGACTCATCCCTTTACTTTCCACTCACGTCTTCAGATTTTATATTTATTTGCTCAATTTATGAAGAGCAAACGAGTTGATGCTTGTTGTGGGGAAGTAAGATGAAATCTACTTATAATTTATCCCATTTTTTCGAATCGACATTTCTTTTCCATTTACTCTTTCAAATGGTTGATTGCTGTGTGTGCGTATACATAACTTCCATATTTTTCATATAGTCATCAATGTATTCATGCCAATCTGATTAAAATGTAAATATTTTATTTACAATCAAAAAAAGGGAAGAAAATTTGTTGATAATGGAAATCTCATTCTTCTGCAATCGATTCAATTCAGGAACAAATAAAAATTGGCGTAATGAATTATCGATTTGTAAATAAATTGGATAGATTTAAAAGAAATTGTTGGATATCTTTATGATATTGAGGTTTGAATGAGATAAGAAACAAACTTCACTTGCTATTCTTATTTTCAAGTAAACAGTGGTGAAGCCAGGGGGTGATCCTAAGGTGCCTGACCCCCCCCCACCCCCCTTCGAGATTAAAATTTAAAAAATACATTTGAACCAAATAATATAATTTTTTTAAAAAAAGTTAAATGCTGTTCCAGGGACTAAACACAGTATCAATCTTAAGTATAAAACCCCCAACAACGTTCCTGGCTACGCCACTGAAGTGAAATTTGTACTTACCGCTTATCAGCATCCTAAATACTGATGATATAAATTTTACAGTACAAATTCAGAAATCACCAAATAATATAAGAAGCTATTTCCTCGTACAGAATGAAAAATCGATACTAAAGTTCACATTTCAATATAAGCACCCTCCTTTTTGATTACTTTTCCTTCCACACACACACTTTTTTCATATAAAAATGCTTTTGATTCAAATGCAATTAGTTCGGTGATTTGTTGTTGCTGTCAATAGCTATTTAGATGGAAATTGTAGCAATTTGTTTTCTCTTGTGACATTATTGTTGTCGCCTGCCTGCCTGCCTTTTGTTCGAAGCTTCTATTGTATTATATTCCTTGTGTTGTGTTACTACATTCTCAGAAGGTAAGAGAATGTGGCAATGTATTGTGTTGGTACTTTTATATTAAAGTTGAATTAAAAAATTGATTTATTTACAATTCAATAAGATATTTTAATTGAAAATTCAAATTTTCAAAAGTAATTATTAAAACTTTTGAAAATTTGAATTCTCAAAATTCAAAAAGAACACAAATCTGTAAACGTAATTTGAACAAATTTAAGCATAAAATTTTCTAACAAAGAACAAAATCATCATATAAAATCATCATCATATAAACATCATATAAAAAGTTGAAAATAAAGTTTGAAGCACTAAAATACTAAAGTGCCATTCTAGCTGCCACTAACTTTCCAACCTTCTTAAATAAATCTTTTACATGCAAATTTAGGAACGTAAATCCAAAAGAAAATTTATTTACTGAATAATAGCCGTTAAGATAACTTTTATCTAAATGTTTAAAAAATATTATTAAATCTTCGAAAAAATAGGGCTTTCAATTATAGTGTCAATCATAAATGAGAGTTTAATGACATTCCCCTCTCTCTTCATGTCACAAAATTGTAGCTCCAAACCCCAAACCTCTCAAAATCTTGACGTCTTAAATTTAATTTTATCCAAAGAATTCAAAAACATCACCACAAGGGTGTCAAATAGAAGAAATTCAGAATAAAAAAGATTGTAATGATAAAAGTTTTGACTTTAACTACCTTAAAACTTTTTCATGATGATCTACATGATTTTTTATAAAAATGCAAAAGAGTAGAAATGCAAATTGGAAAATGATTGAAAGTTTTTAATGTAGGATGAGAAATCAGTGCATGAACTCTCATGCCAAACAACCGAAAGGAGGAGCTGAGCAAAATTTTCAATTTTTATCCATATTACTCACATCGTTTCATGCAAACTGAAAATAATGAAATTTATACTTAAATTTTATTAACTTGATGCTTCAACTAGTTGATTGAAACTTTTGAACTATCAAACATTATGCTTCATCGCAACGATGATGCACAATTTTATGACACAATTATTTTTTTTTACTTTTAAAAATTGAAATAAATTAAAAAATATTCTTGAAAAAAATGATAATTTAATTTAATTAAATTAAAAAAATGAATATCGATGCCCTTATAAATCCATCAAAAATCAACACTTATAGAATATTTTGAATTTCATCAAACCATCCCACCAGGAGAAAAACCCAGACAGAAAAAAATAAAGAAAAGCTACAAATATTAAAGTAAGAATTGTAAATATAAACTTTTTCTTCTGATTACCTTATCACTTACATTTCAACCTTCACTGAATTTTCCCTCTTTTCACTTATTTCAATTTCCAATCTAATATTTAACACCTGCCAATTAGCTCAGTTTCGAATGAAGAAGAGTAAAACTTTCTCTGTAAATTTCATCCAACAGCAACACCCAATTGATTTCATTGTATTTGGTTTGCTGATATTATTTCTCATGCTTCAACTCCCACAGTATATATTTTTCTTATACCTCCGAACTGAATCATCCATGTAATCAAATACAGTGAAACGAAAATGAACAGAATGTCTCGAGAATTTTAATTAGATCATTGCTTAATTAATGAAAAGAAGTTGGTCTAGCCGCAGGTTTAACATTTTTATCACAGTTTGCGATTGTGATGAGAATGGAAAGCTGATTTTCATATCAATTAGGTCATATTAATTACAATTCTAGTAGGATGATGAGCAATTATAAAATTATTGGATTGAAGAAATTTGATATGAAATTTACATCATCGTGTATAAAAAAATTAAAGTGTACAACAAAAATTAAACACTTTATATACAGAGAACTATATTAACTGTAAAATTAGCCTTTTTAGATTCCAATAGTACACCAGAGGTTGACATCATAGGAAAAAAAATTGTCGCCCTCTTATGGGGTCGTTCACTTATCACTTTCGTTTTATAGGTGGGAGGGGGGTCTGAGATTTTGTACCAATCTAAAGATTTTTTTCTTTCATTCAAAATTTGTAACGAGATGGGGAGGGGGTACCCCTGTACAGGTTTTAGTATCAATTTATATGGAATTTTAAAGATTTTTACATAAGGTGTCTAAGCTTGCAGCCCCAGTCACCAGTCATCCTCCTCCCACTACGCCACTGTAAATTCCAAACCAATCCAACAATAAAAATGGCTTAGTGAAAAATGCAAAAAAAATCTTTATTACAAAAATTTCACAGCTATACGCTCATAAAAATCACAACAAAATCATCGACTTTAATGCTAATAAAATTTCTCCCCATAAATGGATTCGTTCCACATCCAACAACCCTCAAATACACTTAATGATAACATTAAACCTCAATAAACACAAATGTTAGTACCATTATACTGTACAAAAAGCACTTCGATATCAGAAAGAAGACAAAAGTTTCTAGAATTTTTTTTTGTGAATTGAATAGGAAGTATGACAAACTAAGTAAATCAGATCAAACATAACCATAAAATCAATAATTGTATGATTATTTACATTTAAATCTCTCATTTTTGTTATACACATGGTGTGTTTAATTTGATAGGGTTTGACATTTTTACCACATTTATGGTCGCCTCATGGCTCATGTTAATGCAAAACTTTTCTTTTTTTTTCTTTGCCTTTAAATGCTTATTGCACTCTTGAATTGTTCATTCAAGACTCATTCTTTTTACAGTGTGTGCATGTCTCCTTGTGTACGTACGTATGGATGTCTGTTTGACAATTTTATTTAACGATACATATCTTGTTTCAGATAAAGGTCCCTCATGAAATGTACATATTCATTCAGTTCAAGAAGAGCATCAGATAAGAAGAAGAAGCATCTGAATATTTTTTTTATCCTGTTAAAGGTTAATATTAGCTCAAAATTTTTATTTTTTTAAAATTACTATTGAACTTAAAAATATAATTTACAAAGAAATTTTTAAAAAATTCAATATTTATTAAGAGAATCTCATGCATGGACAAAGTGCTGTTAAATCATAAAAATGTAACTCAATAGAGGAAAGCAACAACAACATAAACAGTAATCATTTTGAGGGCTGTAAAGGGAGTAGCAGACAGAGAGAGATGTATATAGAGTAAAATGGTCAATAAATGAAATGATAAAATGAAACGTGACCTGAACATTTTACAGCCTTTTCACATGCACTAAAGAAGACAGGGAGCATAGAAAAGAAAAGTTTTTGAAGAGAGAAGAAAGACGATGATCATGATACCAACGATTATGTATCTGTAGACATGAAATGTGAGGAAAGAGTATGAAGGTAGAATGAATGAAAATGTAAAAGGCAGGTCAATTACCATCTAAAGAAAATTATTTTTTCATACACACAGTTGAGGTATGTGGGTGGAAATTGAAAGAATGGGAGACAAAATTCCTTTATCAGCAAATGAATGATACAATTTGAACTTCAATTCTTTTTAAAAGGCAAGCAAGTGAAAAAGTTAGAATCATTACAGATCGCTAGATTATAGACAGCTTAGAAGCTAAAAACTGATACTTTATATCAAATTTAATTATTTTAAACAGAAGGCAATACTGCTCATAAGTTTGCCACAGACACCGAGACAAAACCTCACTTCCATTACATTTTTCAAAAGTCTGTGCCAAAAAAATCTTTTTATATTCCGGGTGTAATTTTATAGCTCATTGACTGCAACCATTGAATCCACATGATTCCATATATCCGCAAGACATGTACATGGCATGTAAGCTTTAATACATTCATTGTAACGGCAGCTTCCTGCCTGTATACAGTTAAATTGTCGTATTGCTTCCTCCACCACCACCTTTCAATAAGAATGTATGTAAGTGAAAATAAAGGAATGAGCAAAAAATGATCGATTTTTGAGGAATCATATGCAGTAGAGAAGAGAGCTTTAGACTGAATGAATAGAGATGAATGGTATAAGATGATGTGACACGAATGTGTGTATTCAATATTGATTTTGATATTGTTCGCCTCAAAATAATCGAAAAATTTAATTCTTTTTATTCTTATATGCCAATATGACAATTGTTTCAACCATTTATGCATGAATAGACAAATTTTTATTGTGAATCGAAAAATTTCAATGTGTGGATAGATATCGTACATATGTAAGTCGAATAGATAGATAAAAATTTATTCGTCTCACAACTTTCCTCTTTCATATCACGTTCACAATAAATCTCAGTCAAAAATTGAGAGATGATATATATTTCCCACACAATAACTGATAAAGTGATTCTATCTACATCAACATAAGAAGAGAAAGATATTCAAATTGAAAAATGGAATAAAGTTTGATTTTTCTATCTCATTTCTTGGGAGTTGGGGCTGTAAACTTTTGGTTTTTGAATATTGTGAAAATATTGAGTATTCCCTCGAATTATCATAATATTTTAGTATAAATATGGATGAGATGGTAAGCATTGTTCACGTAAAACAACCAGTATATTCAGTAAATTTAATGTCTAGTGGAACTTTAAATATTTCCTTCAGTATAAAAATTTAACGTAAATTACCTTTATCAAGTTGAATGTCAGTTATGATTAACTTTCTAGGTATATAAGGAATGGAAACTGTCCAAATCATCAAGAATTAAAAATGAAAAGGTTGGCTCTTACCAATTTAAAGCCCCAAAATCAACTATAACATAAATCTAACAATATGAAACTTTAATCGAGCATTAGAAAGGAGAATAGATGGTCCGTAAATATAAATCTGTATCAATTCATCTTTTTTTCATTGGCCTTTAAGCTTTTCTTTATTTCACATTTTCGATTTCCAATTCAACAATCCTCATGGAGGTTAAAGTAATGGAACCACAATGGAAGACAAGTAATAATGTCTCATGTCGTTCGTTTACAAAGCGCTGCTTTGAGAGAACTGGTTAAGCAATCATTACTATCTAGGTAAGAAATCACTCTGAAAGCGTCATGTCAGTAGACGTCGACAAGTTCAAATTTTTACTATGGAGGTCCTTGATTTGAATGAATTTGTATTGAATAACTTAATTTTTTCTGAGAAACAAAGTTCGCCGCACCCCAATGAGGGGCGTAGTCAGAAATTTTTTGAGGAGAAGGGGGTCTGAAAACTTTAAACTATTATTACGGCCCAGCAAAAATTTTAATAAAAAATTTTAAAATTTCAGTGGATGTCACATGACTGCTACTAGGTCGTCATAAAGAAAATGTGCCGAACGGGATGTCTAAATAAGTTTATAAATTTTAAATCAACATGCATCATGGACAAAAACATTATTTTTAAAAATTGTCATTGCTACACTAGAACCTTGATTTATAGGAATATTGGAAGGCTGTTTGTCATCATCCCATATCATCTCTAAACTCATTCATTGAAATATAGGAATGAAGAAATGAAAGAATGAAATAAAAACTCCCATTGCGATGTAAAAAATTCAATTTCAAACATCCGGTAAGTCCCTAAAGTTTTCCATTCTTGTCTTGATTGCTCAGCAGCTTAACCAAACTTCTTCTTTTCATTCCTTTTTCTTACCGAAAATAAAACAAACGAAAAAAAAAATATTTTTTGCTGTCAGACAAATAACAAATATATAACCATGTTGTATATATGTGTAAAACGATGGAAAGAGAAGGACACGAGAATGTATAGTCTCAGATTTTTCTTTTGTTTTTCTTCTGCTTTCATTTCTCATGAGAATTCACACAAAATTAATCGATTAGATTTTTCTCTCCTCTTTTACTTTGGCTGATTGAAGACGAAAAAGCACATTGAATAGAAATTAGGAAGTTATTTTTTCGTCTTCGTTTTATTTACTGTCTGATGGATAGATATAGGGTGCTGTCGGTGATAAGTAATCGCGATAGATTGTTTTTCAATAAACTTGAAATTAGTTTATTTGTGTCATCTTTTTTTCAACGACTTACTCTTAATTAATTAAGACCAGTGAGTGAACTGAATGCTGTCGAATCAAAATGCTTTAAAAGATCTCTAAAGTTCTTAGAGATAAATTATGTAATTAAAAAATTATTAGACTCAATTTTAAAATAGATTTATTTTTTAAAAAAGTAAAATATTAAAAATAAATTTTTACCGCCTTTGCATTAAACTAAGCATATGATATTTAATATTCGTTTTGATTATAATCGCCTTCAACCAAAACACAAAAATATTTGTTCATAAAATATGAAATCATGTAGGATTTCGAATATGTAATATTCAGCATACATGATTAGTAATTCACATCAATAAATCATTAATATAATTGCAATTGAAACTCCTCTTCTCTTCTGCTTGTTATACAGAGCTATAAATTGACATTAAATTAACTTCTTTTCCATCATAATCGAAACTACATGTATGTAGGTTATAACCGAAAAGGGAGGTAAAATGGAATGAAGAAGGAGAAAGACGGCGAGATTGATTATTGGTCAAATGATTTATCGACTTTTAAATAACTGAATTGCATGCTTTTTCGGCTTACGAGTTAGTAAGAGAATTGATGACCATTCGATGTTTCGGTATGTCAGTAATAAACAATAGAAGTCCATCAAAATGACCATAAGAAGCGAGAATTTTTAGCATAATTGCAATGATGATTTATTACCTTTTCAGTTCTTCTCCTTTACATGTGGAATTTCAAACAATGAGAATATCGATGAATGGGTATTTTTGATGCACATTTAGTCCGGCTGGTTGCAGTTTTCAGGATAAAGTAAGAGAGTTCAGGATAAAGTTGGCTAAAAAATGAAATTTCATGTCAAAACTATGAAATGCGTTTTAAAATAGAATAATTTAATTTTCTGTACTTTATGACATTCAGGTAAACGTTAAATCATTGAGCATCATGTAAATCAACTGTCTGAGTTATTCTCTGTTCATTTTTCAGAAGCCCCGCAAGACTTTCGTCTCAAGAAAAAGTAAATCTTTCATACGACTGAACAAAATTAATTTATTTTGGCAATATGTTAATGCTCATCGACATCCAATGCTCTCGTTTAAATTATGATTGTGCAAAAGCATGAGAATGCAAATAAATTTTCATATAAAAGCAATGCAATAAAGTAATGCGAATTAAATGAGGAAGAAAGGCAAGAGAATTGTGATATAAATTTCTTTGAAAATTTTTCGCGTATACTAAAATTTTATGTATCTCTGCATGCCATTCTCGGTATATCATTGGCAAAATATGTTAACACACAATAGCATTTATAATGTTAATATTAATATTGTAGGGATGCATAAATGTGATTTTTTTAAATTTTGTTGAAATCTCAAATATTTTTTTAAAATTATTATTGTTTTAATGTAGGGAGGCGTTTTGGAATCAAACATACCCCCCCCCCCCTCTCTTGGAAAGGAGAAAAAATGCCAAAACCCCCACTAAATTTTCCCGTCCACACAAAAAAAATTTCAAAACCTTATAATATTGAAACTTTAGCAAAAGTTACCAATCCTTTTGACTTTTCGCTCTCGTATCTCTATACACTCCCTCCCATAATATATTATAACTCAATTTTTTTCTCCGCCAAAAAAAAGTGATGTGTAGACGAAAGAGAGCATGATTCCGAGACAAGAGTTGAGGTAAATTGTTTCATGTTGCTTGCCTTTTTCCTGTTCATATCTCACTCCTTTTAAATTTCATATGTGCTTGAAAAATACATGTTCATATTTGTGTATATAAAAACCTATAAATAATAATCTGTTTATATGCTCTACCAACATCCCTTGAAGAGATTATCAATATAAGATTTTGAAGTATTTTCATCTTTTTTACTTTACGTGAGATATGTTTGTTGAGTTAAAGGAAATCACATAAAGGTGTGTAAACCTCATTTCTTGATCTCACATCTCGTATAAATTGAATCATCATCATCATAATCTTCATGATATGAGAATGAAAGAAAGGAATAAGGGAAAAATGCTCTTACTGAGAATAAAAAAAATAGATTTTTAAATGTACTTTTATCAAAAGCTTGATAACTTTATCCTATTGCTGACTTGATGTCATATGTGGATATTGATGAAGAAGATAGAGTTTTGTCTTTAAGTCTAATTAAAATAATTACTCATTATTTAGTGATAAAACTGACAACATTTCAACATTAACCGATAAATGCGCTAAATCTAGCCAACGATGCCATAATTTTGTGAAAAATTTAGCGTACATAATAATATGCTTGTAGAAGAACTGGAACATATTCGACTCGATATTAGAACAGAGAAGGAAAAAAGAACCACATGAGATTTCTACCGTTCACTTTTTCATTTTTTTTCAGTTCCAAAAAGGATTCCAACAGTGACTTTTATTTAAAAAATAATATCAAACAGAGAATATCTCGGCAAATATTGATCGAAATAAAAAAGGCAAAAAAAATTGCAAGTTTTGTCACACAATAGAGCAATGTTAGGAGAAGAAAGAAATTTTTTGCAACGTTTGAAAAAAAATATCTGAGAGAGATATTTGCAATAAAAAAAAATATTTTTAGAATTCTCGATTAGCCGTATAATAACTTTTTGTGTGATCTGTTTTGTCAGCATTTATGATTGCGTCAAAGATAAGCATTGAATCGATAAAATGACAGAAATAGTTTAAAAAAGATGTTATTTTGCTGCATTAAAAAGCTATAGTATTGTGGTATTTTAAGTGAATTTCTGTAAATTTTCTCATAAATGTTAAGGAAATACTGAAAATCTGCTTTCATTTGTAGAAATTATGAAAAGACGATTTAGCAAAAATAAATTTCTTACAAACTTATACACTTAATGTATCTTACAAGTGAGGTAACGAGGACCCAAATCACTCTAGGCAGAAGTGTAGCCTGAGATTAGTTTTAGGGGTCCCTCCCTTCTTGTTGAAAAAATTTCCCAAATTTGATGTATTTTTGGGTCAATGACAATTGTTTCACGTCCCAGCCATTATTATATAAAATAAATAAAAACTCGAAAGGTAAATTAAAATTTTAAATCCTCGTCATTTTCCAAAAAAAAATTAAATTGAACAAATTTAAAAAATTAAACCTTGCTGCCAAAAAAAATAAAAGTCTCCACACTGTGCATAAGCTCTAGATTGAAAGAAGCAACGTGAAAAGTCGATAACATTAAGAAAGTCACAGCAAATGCAGATCATACTGAGATAATACCCTAAATTGCTAAAGGTCAAATTCGCTCTTTTCATCCCGTCTCAGAGTGCTGAATATTCAAATTAGCCAATTTGTTGCTGCTTATTTCACATTACATCAGTAAGAAGACGAAGCACAAAAGAATGTAAATTGTAATTTTTCTATGCTCATCTCCGTTTGCCCTTTCATGTTTGCGGACAAAAACTCTGGGAAGGAACGAAAAATTACTCGCACAAAAGATAACTAACTAAAAAACTTTTACTGTTGCAATTTAAAAAGGAAAAGTTTGAATTAAAAAAATCCTTGTTTTAAACAAAACAAAACAGAAAAGTTTTGTCCTTTTCCATTCCCAATTCCTTCCTTGATATTTCCTCCTTTGGAATTTTTATCTCTCAATTTTCACAACCAAGTATTGTGGAATAAAGAAAAAATAATTTAAAAAAAATTAATAACAATTGAAGACGATGTGATGAAGAGTTGAATAAGAAATGACGAAAAATTTGAAATTACAGCATTTTAAGAGACTTTAGACGCTTTTCTATCAATTTATTGAATTATCGTAATTCTCTTTTTACAAATTTTTAGAAATTTTGTTTAAAACTTCACTTCTAAAAAATGTAGTAAAAATTACTCCATAAAACAATGTTTTTACATAATTTTGGACTTTAAACTTTTTTAAAATTGACATCAGATGAATCCACAGAAAAAATTACTGCATATAAAAAATATTCGATAAATAATTTAATATAGCAAAGGGGTCGTTCACATATTAGGGGGAGAAGGGGGTCTGAGATTTTGTAACAGGTAAAAAAAATTCGCTAAAAATCTGTCACGAAGGGGAGGGGGTTCTAAAAAGTCGCTATTCAGCATAACATAATAAGTGAATGGCCCCAAATCAGTTAGATTAGTTTTCATCAAACTATTAAAAGTATCAAAAATATTTCATACTTAACGATACCTTATAAAATGATTGTATCTTTGATCCGATCTCTAGACATAAAGAAGAAACCTAATAGGATTAAAAAATATTAACTTTTTTAATTTTAGTTTAGATCACTTTGCCATTCACTTATAAGATTTTAATTCTCCACAAATTATTTTGTTATTTTAACTAATGATGAGGTAATGATGAGTAAGCGTCATATCTTCTCACGATTGATAAATATAAGACATTCTACTTTGGTCTTCATATGCTCATTTTTGATGAAACAATCATATTTTAAATTACCTACACTTTTTTCAAACATCAATCTAGGATTATTGTCAAATATATGGACTGTCTGTGTCTTTTAATAATTATTTTCTTAAAGGTTATTTTAAGCTTAACTCAAGCTTAAAGTTTAATTTATAATAACCACATGAAAATCTATGTTTAAAATTATTTTGTAATACTTTTTCACACAACTACACATGTAGAGATAATTTAACGAAAAAAAAATGAACACAAAATGATTTTCTCCATTCACTCTGATACTCCTTTCATTTAATCTGCCATAATATTCTCTTTTTCATTACTCCACAGGAAAGAAAATTGCAAGCATTTCCGTCTATAATATTATGTGCATCATGTGCAACTAATCTCACGTTTATAATCAATGAAACGTGCACTGCTTCCCACGTCATACTTTTTCTTCTTATTCTATACAGTTTATTGTGGTAATTGATTTAGAATGAAGAAATTGCCGTCTAAGGAAAGGAAAAGCTCAAGCTGAGTATTTTTAAAGCAGAATTGTGTGAAAAGAATAAATGCAGTTTGTCCTGATGGAACAACAACTTCCATGGAATGTAACAACCTTAACTGTTTGATCATGATTTCTTTTGGCATCCTGGTAACTGATTAGACTCCTATTTCTAATCGAGTACATCCATAACTCAATTTTAGGTAATGTTTCTGAAAAGATTTGAAAATCCCCCCCTTCGAAAAATTTCTGACTACACCCCTGGCATGCATTAATGTCGGTTCAGTATAACCTTGTATGATATACAAAATCTTAATTATTTGTTATTAAAGGATAGCAATTTACTACTGCAAAAAAGTACCTACATAAATTGTGTAGATAAACATTTGTAAGCGACTCCTTAGTAAGTACTTCAGAAAGTTATAGTATAAAGTATAACAAGACTCAGGGGTATATCCAGAGGGGATTTTGAGGTCAAACCCACCCCATCCCCCTATTTTTTGAAGAGCCAATACTAGTTTAATAACTTTTCTTTAAAAAAGGAAAACCCTTCCAAAACAACATCCTGGATATACCTCTGACAAGACTACACATATCTTAGTCATGAAAAAGCCAACTGTAGCTTTATTTTCATATTTACTTCCTTGCTATGATTATTTTTATTTTTAAAATATGAGAATTTTTTTTCATCGTTCTTATAATTGGAGTCAATGAGAAAAGCTGTAGAGATAATGAGAGATATCATGAATGACTTGACAGTACTTAATTAGTACAAAAAGATGACTCTTCTTAATTTAAAAACCTAAGAGTTGTAGATGAGGAAGTTTGAAAGCTCAACAAGAGTTGACTCTAATTATAATTGGTCGGCCAATTATATTGGGATTAAGTTTGTCGAGTATGTACAAAGTTTATAAAGGCTCAAGGAAGCATAAACAAAATGTTTTCTCTTCTCCTTACCGTAATAGGATAGACACACGCAGACTCATCATCTAATAATCTCATAACAACATTCCACATTCTGACTGTCTATGTCTTTTCATCTTTTTGTACGATTCCTTTTTTCTCTATCAAGTACATTTATGTCATAAGTGCTCTAGATGTTGCTCTCTGAATCATAACGATGATGAAAACTAAATACAGCAATATCTCTTAAATATATGAAGGAAAGAATTTTTACTCTCCCCCTATCTTTTCCATCTTTATTCCTTGCTGCATACTCTGCATATTGTATGTTACATCCAAACATCCATCAACAATCATTTTCTCATTCAAAAGTAAATTTCTATATTTTTACATGAGCATACATACATTATGATGGGATTTATACACTCAAAGAAATTAATGAATTTATCAAAAAAATTAGAAAATTTAGGAATTATAACTGTTGAAAATGTGAGTTGAAGTGGCTCGGTGGCTTTAGAAAACAGCTTGTATTTTAGTATCCTACAGTGCAGGTACCCTATAGTCAACCACCTATTGGGGTCAACCAACCCCCCAGCCCTTAGGACTTTTTTTTTCAATTTTCTACGAAAAAAATCACAAAACCCCCAATAAATTTTCCCGTCCATACAAAAAAATTCAAAACCTCCCTCGAAAAATTTTGGATACACCCCTGACTAAACTGTACGGTGGGAATGTTTGCCTGATAACAAAAGTGTACTTTCAGTGTACCTTTATAAAAAGACGATGATGATGATGATGATGATAAAGATCACATATATAAATAAAAAGCTTTTTTTCAAGAAAAAAGAAGAAAATCATGGAAAGAGAGTGAAGAGATAGGAAGAAAAAATTATGTTATGCAAATTTGGATCAATTTAGCAAAGAAAAGAATGAAAGGAGAGATGCAAAGTCATTACATTATCATTTCTCCATTCATTGTGTGGCACAGTCACTCTTCCTTCCTTCCTATAACCGCTTTTCATTCTTGTAAGTAATGAGAAGATATCAAGATCTACATGTACATTCATATCCTTTGCTTTCTCTTTCTTACTTACTCATTATTCTCATTTTATGTTATTTTTTTGAGGAAATAAAAAAGAAGAGGAGTAAGCGAAAGTGGAAATGTGTAAAAAGGATGGAAGAGAGATGAACGATAAATTATATAACTGATAAATTAACATTATGTTGTTGAGAGCTTATTCAAGCGATGATATCATTGATTGTGCTTTTTTTTCAATCTCATCGTTATCATTAATGTGTACAATAACATCACATTGTCGATTGAAACTTATAAGGGTGATATTCAGTTTTTTGAAACACTTTTGAGTGGTGCTTCTTTTTATCCCTAAATTGTATAGTTTTTGTATAGAATCTGAAATCAATTCAAATTATTGATGAGAATACTCCAAAATTTGGAGTCCAAATTCTTTAGGTTCCCCCTTGAGTAGAATATTTAGAATCCTCAATAATCACATGCTTTTTATTTTAAAAAAGCAATAAAACCATATAAATTTACATAGAGTCTTCACAGATTTGAGCAGTTATCCTATCTCAGAAAAATATTGAATTTTTGAACATTTAACTATAGCAAAATATACCAGTTTTTTTATTAAAACATTTTTTTGTTCATGGTATGCTTGATGGCAGGCATGTAACCAGGAGAGACATATTCTCCCTCGATGGAAAATATTCTTCAATTTACTAAGATTTTTAAGAAAAATCCCTCCATAAATTTTTTAAATTCAAAATATTCCAAAATATGAAATTTTAAAAATTGAAAAAAGAATCCCTTTCCGCTCTATTTAATTGATAGATCTATAGAAAAATATATTAGCTGAGAATAAAAAATACAGTTTTGACATTAATTTAATAAAAATGAAATTATAAATCTAAAAACAGGGTGTTAGAGGTTAATAATACAACTTTTAAAACTGAACTGTTCAATTTTGAATAAGGGACGTCCATAAATGACGTCTTACTTTTCTGGGGAAAGAAGTGAGTAGGGTGGGGTGTGAGCTGTGTAAAGGTTCACTCAAAAAAAATATTGAAAATAAAAGCATGTAAAAAGAGTGATAAGGGGCCTTAAATTTTATTTTCAATAGACATTATTTATGAAAGGCCCCAAAGAGAGTTAGAACAAAAAACAAAAAAAAATCAAACCTGTCATGAATAAATGGAAAAACAAAGAACGAACATACAAAAAAAATCTCTTTAATGCTTTCAATATGTATAAATATATAAAAAGAAATGAAAACAAAATATAACAAATGAAAATCAGCATAAAAATTGGAAAAATTCGGATCAAAAAGTCACAGAGAAAAGTATTTTATTTTTGTTATTGTGTTCAGGGTGAGTAATAGAAGGAGGAAAAAATATCCATTTCAATTGTGTTTCATTCTCATATTTGTATTCAAATAAGATCACATTGAACAAATGATATCAATAAGTTATGCAATAAAAAAACAACATAAATATATACACATACACTTATTGTATGCTTTTTTCCTTTCGGTATATTCGCAACATTAAATAAATTTTTCAAATTTTTATTTCTGAGCTGTACCCTTTTTGTATTTTTTCTCTCTTTATTTCGTCCTATTTTGATGTCAAATTATTATTATAAATGAAAATCTTCTCTAGACAAAAAGAAATGAAAAAGATAAATTTATTTTCGACTTTGTCTTCACTTTTTGTACAATAATTTATATCTAAAGATAAAAGATGATAAAAGATTATCCCAGATAGAATTGCAGATAAAAATTTATTTCGCTCCACAAAAGAACGGACTTTAATACAGTGGCATAGCCAAAAAAAATTTTTTCAATCCCCCCCCCCCCCTTTGCTATAGTGCTGTCTAAAGAATTTAATGGTTAATTCTCTAGAGCTTTATTTTGATTTTTTTAAGAACTGAAATAACCTTTCTTGAACTAGGCATGCATAAGCAGCTTCTTTATTACTGTAATGAACATTTTTAAAGCAAAGATTGAATTTTTATAAAATTATTTTATCATATAAATCAGCATTTATTTAAAATTAACATCCCACCAATAATATTCACAAAATAAATATAAATATTTTAAATTGTTCTATATTTATTTAAAAATGATTTTAATCTTTATTTAAAATAGAAAGTAATGTACTATCAGATTCTTGTTCATAACTTGACGAAAGAATTTTTTCAATTCACTATTTTTTTTTTCTTTTCCTCAACCTCATTTTCCATTTAAACAAAAAATATTGAAACTCCTTCAAACAATTCTGGAAAGCAGCAATCAAAAAGTTCACTATTCAAAGTTTAAGCACACGACTTCAAAAAGTCAAAAGAGATATTTATTACCTATTTTTAAATTTATTATTAATTTCCTTAAACTTTTCCCAGAACGTAAGATTTAAAAGATGTTGCGGAGCCATGCGGAAATAATTAGGTACGAATCCTTTATAAAAGCCTCCAATGAATCCTTCAGTTTTTGTTACTTTAATAAAGCAATCGATGAGGTTACGATACAATAAACCTTTTCCATCTTTTCCTACCGGTTGATTAAACATTCGAGTAGCGGCTGTATCAAATGGAGTCATAAATATGCAGGTCACTAAACCCGTTACTGCACTGCCTACAACTGCACGTAAGAAAATTGAATCTGCAAATGTATCGTATTGTGCGAGAAAGCTTTTGCAAACGGAAAATGTGGAGAGTTGCACACTTGATCCAACAATATTTCTTGGCACAAGAGCTGTATAACCTTTCCATAATCCTTTAATGCCATTGTTTGTGTAGATGGTTTTCAAAGCATCAATGAGACCGGAATGACTATGCTGATATCCGACGGCATATTTTGAACTCGCACTCTGTGACTGTAATTGTACTTTAATCATATAAAAGGGACATGAGGCGGTTCCACCTAGAAATCCACAAAATCCACCAACAATAACACAACGTATCATTGATAATTTGCCATTCTCGTCACGATTTAGAAATCCATAGTCATCCAATGTTTGATACGCACCCAATCTTACACTATTCAAAGTAAATTGAAAGGCCGTTTGTGCTGATAAGCCTTTTTGTAATCCTTTCCATCCTTCTGCTTTAATTATCGACTGAATTGATTTGTAAATGTTCTTATATGGCTTATTCTTTACATCCTCTGCTCTCATCAGTTCACCTTAATGGAAGATAAATAAATTTTCAGATAAGTTTCAAGTTATTGAAGGAAAAGAAACTGAATGACGTCATCTAAATTTAATTCTGATTATGTAGCTTAACATCAGAATTGTTAATGTTCGACAGATAAAAATTGTGATTGACATTTAGACAATTTCTAGGAAGAGATTGATTTAAACAGGAAATGAGAATGTCATGCTATTTTCCGTTTGCCTTTAAAGAGTTGATTTATTTCATTTTCAGAGTTTTGAATATGCTTGTAATTTGACATGTAATAAATATCATCAAAAATAATTTTGGAATAATGAAATTTCATTTTTCCTGTAAAAGTTATCATGATAGATTCTATTCAATCATTAAAAGTTTTAAAAAAAATTCTGATTGCTCTAAAATTTATTCAAATTGGCTAATAAGTACGTGTATCGTACCATATGCAGACAAACTTTTCTAAACGAGAATGTCAATTCACAAAGATTCTCTAACTTCTGGCAACAAAAAGAAAAGTAAATGTAAAATTTATGGGAAGTTGAGGAAGAAACTTATCAAATACTTTATTGAGACTGAAACATTTCAATTTTCAATCGGAAGTATTTTCTAATTCAGTAGAATGAGGAGAAATTGGGAAAAACCAAAAAGTTTTTCATTTCATTTCTTATATTTTATTTACTTACCTTGAAGTTGTTGACGAGTTTTCATGACCTACAGCAATGAAAGTTTTATAAAAAAAAATCCGATAAGAAAAGAAATTATAAATGTGGTTTATTAAATTGAATTTTAAGATTTACATCAAACGGATTGCTGAAAAACCCGGCACAGACTCCGGAAAAGCCACCAAGACAAAATTCCATTGTTGAATAATTTAATTGGAACTATTACAAAATTGCACTCAAAATGATAATGCAAACAGGTTGCAAAGGTTCCGTTTATTTATCACTTCAATTGATTATCATTTTTTCAATCTAAAGACATTTTCTGTACTTGTTATGGTATTAAATACAATCCACAATTTAATTTAAAAATTGATACTAAATTAAACTACGATTGTGATTTCATATTTATTAATTTTGACTAAAATTCAGTAAATAAAGGTTGCTTAGACTAAAACAAAAATTTCTCTTTAATCTTCACTATCAAAAATTCAAAACAAACACAAAATCATTTTCTGAACGCCACTGGCTGTAGGGGGGAAAACACTTTGTAAGTATTGAGAATTTGAATTTTTCCGTTACTTTGATTTTCACAAAATAAAATTTTTCAATATGTTTTTATTTTTTTTAACTTTTTCACTTTCTAAATGCAAGAATTTAAATTAAATTAGTTAAAATCGTGGTCCTCATTTTTTGCAAATTATAATGCAGAAAGTTTATGCCATCCACGCGTAAACATAAATTATAATTCAAGAGACACGCTAATTTTCATGTCTTATTTCCAGACTTGTATATTAAGTCCAACAAAGTAAGAAATTTATTGTTTTTTGTAGATGATGTAAAATAAATTAATATCATTAAGGCCTCTCATTATCTCTTTCCGTATGTTCAAGTTGCGTTTACTTTTTTCAGTAATAAAAAGCTACAAATAAGAAAGAATAAATTTCATCTCCCACAGAATAATAATCATAAATTCTCCTTATGCTTATTCATCATACATACATACAGCAATAAGAAATGCAAAGTAAGAGAAAAAAATTAAAGGAAGAAGAGAAAATGAAGCGTTTCATGAGCTGAATAATTAAATTATTGTTATATTACATTGAATAAAGAGGAACAATAAGAACTTGTAAGTTAAGGAATGTTTTCAAGGGAGTGAGAACGAAAGACTGTTATAAATCATTTTAATGACTTTATTATTAAGAGTATGAGCGAAAGTTTTTACGGTCAAGAAAAAATTATGCAAAACATCTTTAAAATCTAATTAAAAAATTCCCATTTTATAATTTCAGAAAACTTGTTCTCTTCAAAAATCAATAGTTCCTAACGAAATCAAAAAAGCATTTTCATGCTCAATTATCTAAAGAAGCTAATGAAACAATAATAATAGGGTTAGAAGAATTCAAACAAATCAGCGCTAAAATCTTTCCTTATAATATTGCGAAAATAACGTTTTGACTTTTTAATGAGGGTCAAACCAATTAAGACTTTTGTTAATTGGTGGTAAAAGTATAAATTTAGCATGGATAAGGAATTTTGAATGCATTGGCACAGGGGCGTATTTGACCCCCAACCCCCCTCCTTTTTGGAAATTTTTTTTAAATTTGATACCAATACAAGACAACGACAGAAATTTCCGTTATTTTTTCAAAAACTTGAAATTTCCCACACTTTTTCTTTTGTTTGTTTAATAATAATTTTTGTATTCGATTTTTGTTAATGTCAATTGATACCAATAGCTTTGATCATACTCATACTAAATTTTCCCATTCAAACAAAAAATTTCAACTAAACCCTTACCCCCCCCCCCCCCCCCCCGCCTTGAAAAATGTCTGAATACGTCCCTATATTGGCAGTTTTTGGTTTTCAAAATACTGCTAAAATATTCAAAACTGGAGGACATCGAGAACAATTAAAGACTTTTTTCAGAAAAATCAAAAAATAAGTATCCTTTTCCCCCATTCAAAAGTCATGAGTCAACGACCCAACTGATTTAATTTTTTAATTAGTTTGATTGTCATATTCATAGAATTCTGTGTTATCTGGTTAGCTTTTAACGAAGCTATAAATAGATTAAACTTTATTTTTTTATACTAAACTTCTGAAATATGTGAGATAGCAGCGTTTGGACAAACGAACAAGAAGAAAATAAGGAAAGCAAAGTGAAAATTATATTAAAAACTTTTCCTCCTCATTGTATACTCGCCTCGATTTTTCGTAGATCTCATACATTATATCTCATATAATTTTTCTATCATCCATTCTATCCATTCATTTTATTTCATTCCATTGTGAAAACATTCTCGAACGTGATTTATCACATACAATAGTGAGGATGAAAAAGAACATAGGAAAAAGTGGCAAACAATATCATTTCACAGCTCTCCTTTCATCCATCTATTGATACTACATGATTCAATCCTAATACTAAAGAATGAATGTGAAAATGAGAAAATAAGAAAGAAAAATTGAAATGAAAGAAAAACTTTTTTGTGTGTTAAAAAAAATTGAATTACGATCAAGTCGACGAAAAGATAGTAAACAAAATTGACAAATGATCTTCAATGATTTTTCAAAGCGCTTTTTATCAAAACTACTACATACCAAGGGAGGGGACCAAGGGTCTGCTCCTTTAAAATTTAAAATGATATTATTTTAGTAAGTTTAGAATTACAAAATTTATAAAATCTAAAGAAATAAAAAAAAATCCCCACCCCCTAAAAATTATTTTTGGCTACGTTTCTTCAAGCTTTCATTAATGTCTCGATTAAATTTTGCTGCGAGTACCTGAATTATCATACTTAATTTAGCGTTAGACAGACAAATTATCCTAAACGACATTTTCCCCCTTCAAATCAGAAAGTCTCATAGAAAGGAGAGAAGAAAAGTGTCGTCCATTTAATGCCACATTGTATGGAATATTCAATCAATTTAGAAATGAAATGGAGCGATTGACGACGAAAGGGATGAGAAAATAAAAGGATATTCATTGAAATGGCAAAATAAACTTCGGTAAAGAACATTCTTCAACGATGTCCTTTCCGTCAGCACGTTTTTATTTTCTCTTTTCAACTCTCTATCTGTATCAATACATAAGATGATGATGGTGACTACAATTGAGATATATTTATTGACGTCTGTGGTTCAAAAGGTTAGTCATGTCAGAAAAAAGTGTTCATTAGTTTTCAATCGAGGGTAAATTTCATTTGTTTGGATAGAATTTATAAATAATTTTTCTGATTTTCTTGCAAGAATAGTTTTTGTGTACAGAATCTCGTATGACTGTCAAGCGCCAATACAATAAGTATCATCAGAAAAGTCAGACTTTAAAATAATAAATTGTAAAAATAAAGCTGCATAAGCTCTAAAATATAGGTCGAAAGCTAATTTTGTTGTGAATATAACTCCTATGCAGATAGCATATTGTAATGAAAATTGACATTTCTTAATCGATAATTTAATTTTATACCCAAATTCAGTAAATTTGAAATTGGGTTACAAAAATTAAATGAAATAATTGATTGATGGTTTTTATTGAAATTTAATTTTTGTGTCGTAAGAAAAAATCCCTTTTGAAGACTTAAAAAAATAATAAAGTCCAAAAAATTGTGCATTTTCCCATTCACTTATTATGTAACACAAAAAACGACTTTAGACCTCCCCTTCTCCCTTGTAACAAATTTTCAAAAAAAAAATATTTTGTTTAATCTGATAAAAAAACTTACCCCCTTCCCCTCCAAAAAAACCAAACGTAATAAGCAAACGACCTCTTATCAGATTTCATTTTAATTCAAATTTATTATTCAAACACTCGCACAGAATTTATCTTCAAAATCTATCATATCTATCGTACATGTATCATAAATTGATGATTTTAACCAATTCATATATATAAAGCTCTTGTTCAAATATCAAATCATTTAATGAAGCATGATATTCATGGAATACTTCTTATATCCACATATCTTTGATAAATGCATTTATAAATGTACACAAATCGTAATTGAAATGAAAATATTTTTGGAGATAACATAATCAAATATTCATTGCTCTACGTACTTATGTCCTTTTCATGCTTGATTAAGATAAGAATAACAGCAGATATCATTTATCGTTATTTTATGAATAAATTGATTTAATGAATGAATGAATCGCATTTTGATATATACGTACAGAAGATTGTAGGATAATGGTTAGATATAGCTAACTAGACAGCATGTTTGTCAATAATAAAATTAATGTACTAGCTTAACAGAATGAGTTCGTGCTCATGCTTTTATTTTATTAAATTTTCTATATATCTGTACATTTCTTCATTACTAATGAATATCAAAATTTGATTATTTATGCATACTAGCAATATGGAATGTCCATTTTTATAGGTTCTTTAAGTTCAGCATAACTAAAAATTTGAGTAAATAAGATATAATTTTAAATTTTTTTTATGTCCCGCATATTTTTAAAATGGAAATTTCCATTAATTTCAGTCCATGGGCGTAACCAGGGGGGTTACCCCCCCCCCCTTGAAAAATTTTTTAAATGTATTTTTTCCTTTAAATTTTCTCCAAAGCTCCACTTTATTAGTTAATTATTCACGCACCATTAGAATGAACAACAAACAAAAAAACTTGACTGAAAAAATGAAAAAAAAATTTGGACCCCTAAAATAATTTCTGGGTACACACCTGATTCAGTCTCGTATTTATATTTACACGTGATAGAACTATCTCAGTTTTTAAAATGATGTTTCCATATACAATATATATTCATAAACAAATTTCCCTAAAAATTATTGTTATATTAAGCATCTGCTGCAAATTGACAATTTATTACTATCAGCAAAATAATTATTGATTATTCAATTCTCTATTTACTAAACATTGATTTATTTCCATTAATTGGAAATTTTATTTACACTTATTTTGCATATAAATGAGATTACAAACTGATTAAATTTCAGTTTAAATCTAACTTTAATTAATCAAAGCTCAATAAAAATGTTCTCATCAAAAGTCATCACCTTAACTTTACTCATTCTGATTGTGAGTTGCTTGGTTGAATCAAAAACCACCGGTGGCAATTTTGAAAGAATTAAACGTCAAGGTAAACAAAAAAAATTTTTTTAAATAATTTTTTTTAAATTTAAATTTAATTTAGGATGCAAAAATGGAGGTATTCCACCATACTGCTGTGAAAATGGTTCAGCTAGCCCATACTGCTGTGAAAATGGTTCAGCTAGCCCATACTGCTGTGAAAATGGTTCATCTAGCCCATACTGCTGTGAAAACAACTCCCCTTCTCCTTACTGTTGTGGAAACGGATCAACGAACCCGGACTGTTCATAAATTAGAAGTGTAGCTTCTATGATGGCTTAAAGATGACCTTCCTGCTTTTGATTTTTTTTGTAATTTAATTGTCGTTATTTTGAAAATTTGATTGATTTTTTAAACAAAATTTATATCCGTATTCAAATGTTTATAATATGTATCAAATTTTCAATAAATTGTCAAAATTCAAAATTTTAAATCCAAAAAAAAATAATTAATTCTAAAAATACCTGTAACGATTATAATAAATTTGAAACCTTTAATGTACAAGAATAGTAAAAATTGTTTGAATTTAATGAATTAACGTACTTTTCCAAAATACACTACCTGCGAGTAAAGTTGTCTCTTTTATCGCTTATTCTCTTGCTATTTTTGCTCACTTTTTCTCCATAAAATTTAGTCTCATTCATAGCAATATTTCTCATTCGGAAGTTAACTCTTGAAACAAGAACAACTAGTTTTAACAATAAGTACATAAAAGTAATTATAGAAATTAATTTGAAGAATTTGAAAATTAATTAAGGAGAAATGCAGCAACCAACAGTCATCATTCAACGTAAGCATTCACATGAAATTTCATTATTTATGTGATAATAGAAAATTTCAACACTTCTCACTTGAATGTACATTGTTAATTGCGGTTTTATCTTATCTATTAAAAAAATTTATTAATGTTTGACGTCTATTTTCTATAGAATCAACAGTTTCAGTCGGTCCTGGTTCGACTCGATTAGTTTGCCCATCATGTCACGCAACAGTTTCTACTCGTGTTGAACGTGAGGCATCCGGGAAAACACACATAATTGCATTAATTTTGTGCCTTTTCATTTGCTGGTATGTTTATGTTACTGATAACAAGAAAATGAGAAATTTAATATTTTTTAATAATTTTTTTAGGCCTTGCGTTTGTATTCCATATTGCACAGATAGTTGCCGTAATGCAAATCATTACTGTCCTAATTGGTATGAACATTAAAATTTTATTATTATTTTACTATTTTTAATGCATTTTTATTTTTTACAGCAATTCATTTTTGGGAACTTACAAGTAAAAATAAACAAAAAAAACTATTCTGGTAGACTTAAGGACCATGAAATAATTTTTTTAAAACAATTTTTAAAAGATTTAACGAATTTAGCTAGAAAAACGAAATTTAGTTAAAGAAGCACCGGGTGGATGATAAAGTAAATTATTTTCATAGAGTGACTCAGAATACTCGAGTGATAAAAAAAATTAAATAATCGCAGGTTTATTAGTGTTAAACAAACAAGTGTAATTCACACTTCAAGTGCAATTAACAATGGTGAATTACTCGCTATCAAACTGAAATATTTGTTTTCATTGATAAAATTATTTGCTAGATTAAAATTAGTACATTTTCTTCGTAAATGATTTTTTACAAGATGAGAAGTTTGAGATAAGTTTTTTCTTCGAACATAGGATGAGTAATTAAATACACTCTAAATTTCACAAGTTCGTCAAACATTTTTTGGGAAAGTCCATATCATTGTTTAAGCTTTTAATGTATTTCCGATAGAATATCTGATTTCAAAATAATATTTTTATTGATTTAATCATACTAATGAGAGAAAAGTTTTTTTTTCATTCACCCACTGCTTCTACTTATTATTACTATCAATATTAATTGAGTGCTACGAAATTACTTCATTAATTAAGTACTTAACACATTTTTACAGAGTCTTATTTACGAATCATATTTTTAATACGTAAAAAAATTCAATAACAGCATTTGAGCTAATTATTGATAACAAAATTGCTATTTACAAATAAAAAATATTTTAAAGTATATAACTTGTTTCATTTTTTTTAATATTCTTGATAGTATTCTTATCATAAAAATAAGTATTTCAATTTTCAGTTTGAAATTAAAATTTTTTGCAATGATTTCATAATAATACAAATTTTCTAATAAGTAAACACGTGATGATCTAGTTTAAACAAATATCTGTTAAGATGAATCATAGTAATGACGTAGAAAGAAAATCTAAACTTTGTATGTTTTTCTATTGTCTTCAAACTAGGGGCGTAGCTATGGGGTTCTTAAGTGCCCTCCTCGATATGGAAATTTAACACAAATTTTTAATTTTATTTTATTTTTAAAATTGAAGAATTAATTTTTCTACTCGCAAATCTAAAAAAAATTATAAAAATTTAATGCAAAAGTTATGTTACAGTATTTTTTTTAGAAATAAAAAATTGGGCACCCCGTTTTCAAAAATCCTGGCTAAACCCCTGCTTTGAACACTTGTTGTGTTGTAGTTGTTTTTATGATTCATGATAGTAATATCGTTCAGGTCATATACGTTATTACTTTTCTATGTAATACTTCTAACGCAATTATTAATTCAACGATATGATAGTATTGTTCTACATGAAATTATATGGACGTTTGCTTATTATGAATCGCTCAATAATTATGTATGCTCGTGGTTATTTCATAATGATTTCAAGGTCTAAATTAAACTAATGGAATCGAAGCTAACCGAGGAGGGGTACAAGTTCAAGGACCAGGGGCGTATCCAAAAATTTTTCGAGGAGGTTTTGTGTGAACGGGAAAATTTAGGAAGGAGTTTTGGGATTTTTTTTGTTAAAAAACCCTAGAAAATTGAAAAAAAATCCAAAAAGGGGGATTGACCTCAAACCCCCTCCGGAATACGTCCCTGGTCTGAACCCCTCTTGAACGCCCCTGGCTACGCCTTTCACTCTATAAAAAATAATGTTGATTGAATTGAGCAAATATAACAGAGATTCTTTTAAATTAGAATTTTAATCAAATTAAATTGAAGTCGCTTTTTTCTATATAATCTAAAGTCAAAAGTCATCTGAACTTATCATTTGTTCAAAATAAAAACGTAGTTTAATACAATACATGTTTAATACATTGTATGAAAATAACTAATATATACACATTCAAATGACTGTTGAGATTTCACTTTCTTCCACGAAATGCTTTGCAAGACACAGACTAAACAGTGTGCGAAATAATCGTAACGACCGATTGAAATTCAAAAATGCACCCTAATTAAATATATTCTAAATTCAAAAAGCCGTTGATATTTGAAAGATTTCATAAATTTTCCACTAAATTTTTATACTTATCATAAGTTGTATAATAAAATACAAAAATTTCAAAATAATAATTCATAATTAATGAATTTATGGAAATATCTTTTGTATGGATATTTTGGAATTAATTTCGAATAATATTTTTCTCTGTGTCCGTCATTTTGTATTTGTGTTGTGTACGTACAGAGAGATTCCTACGCCTTGAAAGTG
The DNA here is from genome assembly GCA_963573255.1 of Chironomus tentans. Classification (NCBI taxonomy): domain Eukaryota; kingdom Metazoa; phylum Arthropoda; class Insecta; order Diptera; family Chironomidae; genus Chironomus; species Chironomus tentans. The sequence continues at coordinate 2,154,534 of OY754302.1, read as the reverse complement.
AATCTTTTCAGAGTGAAAACAAAAATTTTTAAAAATAAAAAAATTGAATTAAAAGAGTTGAAAAAGTGAAATTAAATTATCCAAAACATATTTTACAATATAATTAACAATATTTTGTTAATATTGAAATGACATCTGTTGAAGAAAGAACAATTTTTGCAAAACTTGAAATCATGAAAGATATTCGGTAAGAAAATTAAAAAAATATTTGTGCAATTAAATACATGACTAACTCACTATAACTTTAATTATAATAATTTTTGAATAAATAATCAATAGAATGAAAACAATTCAACTTGAGAAATTGAAAATGCGAATAGTAAATCAAGTTGAAAATTCAGATGCCGAAGAAAAATGTCTAGGAGAATATCGTCGAGAATTAGAATTATTGATGCAAGAAAAAATGAGTCATGTTGAGGAACTTCGACAAATTCATGCCGATATAAATGCTGTAAGATTTAAAACCAATTTCACACATATAAATATTTATCTAATTTTTCTTCTTTTTTTTGTTTAACGACAGATGGAAACTGTCATCAAACAAGCAGAAGAAAATAGACAGCGATCAGTAGGCATGGCAAATCGATTTCATGAGGAATATGTTCCACTTAAAGGTGAAATTGATACAATGAGACGTGAATATTTGGGATTAGAGAAATTGCCTGAATTGCATGAAGAAGAGGGTTCCATTATCCCACCAGAGTAAGTATTATGGCTTTAAAGGTTCCCCGTCTGTTCTTGTATAGAAATATTAGACTAAGAAAAATATTTATATTATTTCAGACGCTTTCAACAACACACAAACTTCTATTCGAATAAAATAACAACACCATCAGCAAGTTTTACTCGACCAACGCCAGTTTCAGCACTTTCATCAAATCCTGCAAATGCTCATCATCCTTTACCGCCAAATGATCCGCATATTACTCCATTAAACCCAACACATGGATTTCTACCACCAGCACCGCCATCTTCAGTTGGACAAGGATTAAGAGGAATGACTAATAAACCCACTGAAATATCAAATCCAGTTTCTCGTATACAACAAACAGCAACATCACTCGGAATGCATCCAACTTTCAGGTCTGATTTCAATGTATCATTGAGGTATTTTCTTTTGTTTTATTATTTCATTATTCTTTTGCATTTACTAGTTTCATTTCCATGTGCATATCAGTTTCCATTTATTATTTTGTTCCGATTTGTGTTTCATCATTGTGTTTCTGTCGAGCATACATTTTGATAAAAAATGGAGCGTTTTAGAAGACTTTTAGAAAATTTCATATAATGTCACTTACAATGGCGTAGCATGAAGTGGCTGTAGCTCTGGGTGGCTTATAGGGTCGTAAACTTGATTTAACCTCATAGGGGATGTAAATTGGTTAAGCTGGCAAAATCCTTTTTCACGCTACTGGTATCCAGTGACCAAATAAAAAGATCTCCCTTCGATACCCTGGAGATTCAGACCCCCTTCCTCCAGGCCACACATTTTATTCAAAGACCTTTCAAAAAATGCGCCTCATTCTTTTGTTTTCCAGTTTATAATAATCAAATTTGATATTTCATGCATGAGAAAAGTTTCGTGCTAATAACAGTACGAATTCATTCAAATCACTCTCGTATTTCATTTTACAGACAACAACCTCCACCAATGAAAAGTTGTTTATCATGTCATCAACAAATTCATCGCAATGCTCCGATATGTCCACTGTGTAAAGCAAAGAGCCGATCACGTAATCCAAAGAAGCCAAAAAAGAAGGAACACTAAGGAGTAAGAATTAAAATGCAAAACACCGTCTACGTAAACAGAGCGGATTTTAAATGTATTTATTACTTAATTATTTTATAAGATGATTTTACAAATACTATTGCATATTATTGTATTTTTTAACATTTAAGAAAATATGCAATAATGAATTTTCTTGACTTTTAGTTGAAAATTACAAAAAAAACAATCAGTTTTAATACGGAAAACACCAGTGAATGAATCTTTTAACTAAAACAGCAAAAAAACACAAGTATTTTATTTTGGAAGAAATTATTCAATATTTTAAAAATAAATTTCTTATTAAGCTCAAAATTGCCAAATTAAATTTCGATTTTCAACTAAGAAATTTCACGACAGAGAACTATAGTATTACTAGATATAAAATAATTAATTGCATTTAAAATTTTAATAAGTTTTTTAATTCGGAATTTTTAATTGGTTTCAAAAACAATATTTTCATTTTTAAATATTATGGTCTTAACCCTAAATTATAGGATTTTTTAAATGAATGATAGAATTAGATAATTTTTAAGAAATTTTACTTAATTTAACTTAACGTAAAAATCAATTTTGTATGGAACGAAATGATCGAAGAAACCTTTTCTTAAAAATCCTTGATGGAACAAAATTGACTGTATGATCAACATATAAATTTTTTAAAAATAAGCATACTTAATTGACTTTTAATATTAAAATTTCAATCTGCAGTTGGAACAACGCATTAATTAAACAATCGTGTAATTTCCAATTTACATCAAATGCAGACCAGAATTCTTTACTATTTTCAAAACAAAGAAATGCAATTAAATGATGAGATTATTTATCTCGCAAAAATAATAAATTAACAAGTATAATAATTAGAGTACTTAAATAAACATGAAATAAGAAACAATAAAAATTTAATAACTTAACCCGGAGTCTTTGATTAAACTGAAATATATTTTTATTTATTTTTGCGATCAATTTATTGCAGCTTGGAATTAATTTGGCTTACTGACTTTCAAACAAATGACTTTCTTATTTTATTTTTAGCTAGTTATCACTCTGATTTTCAATTTTTTTAAAAAAAAATCTGTTATTTTTTAAAATGTTTTTTCAAGGCTTGTATTTTTATTTAAATTTAAAATGCCTGTGAAAATTAAAAACGTTATACTGAAAAATCTGAACTGCCAACTCTATCAGATTACATTGTAAGTAGTTATGACATCAAAACAGTCACAAATTAATAAATTGTTTAAATCTTATTTGAGTAATTTTACTTCTGATTTTCTGAAGTGGTCATTTACAAATCACATCCAACTTTTAAGGGAGGAGGGTCTAGAGATGTTTTATGATACCTCAAGCAAAACAAAAATCATGTATCGAGCAGGGGCGTATCCAGAAATTTTTTAAGGGAGGGGTTTTGAAATATTTTTGTATGGAAGGGAAAATTTAGGGGGGGTTTTAGGATTTTTTTCTTAAAAAACCCTAGCAAATTTAAAAAAATTCCCAAAAATGGTAGGGGTTTTAACCCCAAAAACCCCTCCCTGAATACGCCCCTGGTATCGAGGTTCCTAAAATTCTCATTTTTTAAAAAAAAATTATGGACGTCATTAGTGAGCAATCTCTGATGAAAATCGTGGGCCACAATTTATTATAAATTTTCACTAATCTTAATAAATTTGTTTCATTTGTTAACTTAAAGTATGTCTCTATCCCTTTCATATCCAAACATATCAAGATAATAATAAATAAATTAGTTTAGAAATGTTTAGACATCAAAAAGTCATAACAAGTTTTCCATCTTTCTTCCTCGAAGAAAAATCAAAACAAAAATTTCAAAAATATATTTTTGTGTCGTCGTAGCTGTGAATGAAGATTGTTAAATTTTGACAGTTAATTTCAACAAGCTTTTTTATAAATCAAAACAATTTCTTTTAGTTTCTTGTTTGTATCATTTTCTTATTTTAATTAAAACATTTAGCAGATGATTTTATACCCACCTGAAATAATACTTAGAATTTTTTTTAACTGTTCAAATCTTTTTATTGGTCATTAATGGACTAAAATTGAAACAACAGAAAATGTCTAAAAATATGAAAAACATCATAACATGTGCAAATAGTAATTACATTGGGAAAATAAAATGATCCACTTTTTTACAACAAAATTAATTTTTGTTGAAAACCAAAAAATGCTAAAATATTCAGAATTTGTAATTGGCACGTAGCTCTTATAACACGAATATCCTCTAAACATTGATCTCACTGTTCAAATAAAATTGACCGATAAGTTGGGAAAAATACATGTGGAGTAAGCTTTTCTTCATGTATTTCGAAATTGAAACGAGAAATAGGAAAGAAAATACAATAAGACTCATCAATTATAACGTCATCGTTTAGTTTTTATAAACAACCTGTGAAATAAACATTCACGGAAAGATTTTCTTAGCAATTACTGTCTTCACAAAAAGGATGAATTAAAGAAAATTTTGTAAAAAAGTGTAAATGTTTTTTAACGTAAACAATGGAAATGTGCAGAACTGAAAACAGAGAAGCAAATTAGTGACATCACAAGTGAAGCTAATTAACAATGAATTAAGGTAAACATTTTTCCGTGTGGTTTTGAAATTATAAATGTTAAATTGAAATTAAAATCAAAATTTTAAAAATTCTCTTTTTTTCAAAATTTTTATTCAGCAACAAGCCATGAATAAATTATTAAATACATCGACACCAAAAAATCGATCTTGCATGTGTGAGCGTTATTTGAGGACTTTTACATTATTCAATTTACGTTTCATTATATTCGTAGATTAATCAACACACATGCAAACATGCAATCTTGTTGATAAAGTAAAAAGCAAATAAAACACTTGTTTCTCGTTTTCATTTCGATATCAAAACTGTCACAGAATAGAAGTGAAAAAAATAAAAGTGACTAAATATGGCAGAAAAGAATAGTCAAGCAGGTCAGCCACTAAATAATCAAGCACAGCCCACTCAAATTGGCGGTCAAATCTATGGATTACCGCCTCCACCTTATGATCAAAGTTTTCCAGCTCAAGGACAGCAACAACAATTTTATCCAGTACAGCAAGGACCCCAAGTAGTTACAGGTTCGTAAAAATTTCTTCATTTCAATTTTTGAGTAATTTTTTGTTGTTTAACGTTGAATGTATGAATCAACAGCCTAAGTATCAAATATAACTTGAATGCACTTTATCATAAGTGATAACAGAATTATTGAAAATACATACTGCGGAATAAAACAAAAAATGTATTCCTGGAAGCAATTGTTTGATTGACACAAGCTTCAAATTGTGAAATCAATTTTTACAAAAATTATTAAATTTTATAATTTCATTTAAATTTCCATTTGTAGTAATCACAGGAGGTATATATGGTCCAGACCCAAAGGTGATAACATGTCCAAGCTGTGGAAAATTAATAACTACTCATGTTGATTATGAATCATCAACAAAAACGCATTTGATGGCTGTTCTTCTTTGTCTTCTAATTTGGCCATGTTTTTGTGAGTTTTGTCTTCTTTGTATTAATTTGATGTATATCATTTTTGACAAAATAATCAACGATGACGAAAAAGTGGTGTACAATTATAATTATTTCACAATGTTGAAAATATACAACACAAAAATATAATATCGATTTTTTTTTCTAATTAACAGGGCTGCCTTATGCTATGGACTCATGCAAAAATGCCAGTATGTTCATTATTATTTTTATTTCTATGAAAATTTAATAAAATTAAAATTAATTTTTCAGATCATCTTTGTCCATCATGTAATGCATATTTAGGAACGTATAATGGATAAATAAAGACAACCTCTGTGATCATCATTGTAAAAATAAAAGAGAATATCAGAATTGGGGTTTTAAAGAAATAAACTTTTTATACAGTGATTTCATATTTTTATTTTTATGACATCAAATGCATGGGTTTTTTTGTATTTTATTGTAAATAAAAAATATTGAGCTTCTAGTAAGAGTCAAAAACAATTCCTAAATAAAACATTATATCCACTAATATTATCATAAAATATTATATTTTTTTATCTAGTATCTTATCTTTGAATCAAAGCAGGGATTAAGTCTCACCACTACAATTCATATTGTGAAAACGATTCGAAATTCCATTTTAATGAATTTTCTATTCAGTAAGTTTTCGGCTGTTATAAATGTCTGCACCAAATCAACCACCGCCTTATGATGATCATTCAAATTTTCAAACCCAACCACCACAGAGTTTCCAGCAATATCCACAAAGTTATCCAATGCAACCAGTAGTTACAGTACCTCCAAATAATTTTCATAATGTTCCACATGTTACGGTCGTTACCCAGCAACCGAGTAAGTAGGAAAGGAATTTAGGTAGCAATCACAAATCCAGTGAACCTTATTAGTGGAAGATGTCTCGATTAAGAACAAAATAATTGAAACACAGCGTGAATTAAATAATTTCCTATTTCCAGCTGGAGTTATCATTGGAGGAGTTCCTCTACTAGGTCCTCTTCCAGTATCAATGTCGTGTCGACAATGCTATGCAATCATAACAACATCAATACGACATGAGATTTCATTGAGAACACATTGTTGTGCTTTAGGTCTTTGTTTGGTGGGGTAAGTACGAACAACCAATTTCATTTTTGATTTCCTTATCACATAATAAAAAGTCATCAAATTTTTATAAATATTTATAATTTCATGATGATATGTTAACGATCTCAAATATCATTTCTTTTTTTAATTTAGTCTTTGGCCATGTGCAGTTTTGCCTTATTTCTGCGGTGGATGCTGTCAAAAAACTGTTCATACATGTCCTAACTGTAATGCATTTATTGGAAGTGATTGAAGAATAATCAAACGTAAAGAGACTGACTCATTGAAACTTTTGAGTACATATTATATAAAACCTGAAAACGGCACTTAAAACTTTATAACCTGATAAGGATTTTTTATAAAAATAAATTTTGTAAAAGTGAAATTGCAATATTTAAAGGTTAAAGACAATCCTTAGTTGAAAAATATGTAAACGCAGTTTTTATTATTATTTAAATAAAAAGAAATAAACAAATTAACTCAATCCTGATGTTTATTTATGCTCCTGTCTATTGGATTTAATTATCGTTGTCAGTGTTCATGTCATCATTGTTGATGCCCATTTCTTAAAAGCTATTCCTAATGACGTTATGGTTTACACTTGAAGTAATTCAATGTACGTCAAATTAGTGATTGTATGAATCACAAACTATATTTGAAGGCTTATCAGATACGTCTTATTTAAGTGACAAAACCCTATCACAATTTTTATTTACGTTTCTATTAATTGAAGATAATAAATGAAAAAAGAACGGAATATAATCTAACCATATTCCATTGGAATATTTCAGTTTGTGAGTAAATTTCAGCGAGTAACGTTGACAATATTATTAATATTTGCAAGGAATATACAATTACAATCTTATCTTGATCTCTTTTGAGATTCGAAGAAAAAATTGAAAAAAAAATTTATTTTGTCGATGGAAGAAAAAAATAATTCATATCCAGCAATGAACCAACCACCATATCCCACTCAAGGACAGCCACCTTATCCTAATCAAGGTCAATTTGGAGCACCTATATATGGACCGCCACCAATTACCACACAACGTAAGACATTTGATTTCTAAGATATTTTCTTAGGTTCTAAGGGTTCCTTAGCATGAGGAGTTCACTTAAGATGTCCATCAAAATAGGGGTTCGTTCAACCCCTGTCACAGAATTTCTTTAACATTAACATTAACTTTGCCGGGACATTTTTAAATAATTCGATTTGAATCATTAAAGCATATTAAAGATTCATGATTTTAAATTTTGTAAAACACGTATACGCATGCAAAACTAAATTATTAAACAAGTTGCACTCAAAGCTCTAAAAACTCGCCACAATTTTTTTAATTTTACTATTTTTTTTATTTTTTTAGCAACAACGGTCATTATTCAACAAGCACCTCATCTCGGCCCTGATCCTCAACCTATGACATGTCCAAATTGTAGAGCAAATATCACAACACGAGTAAATGACGAAGCAACGACAAAAACTCATTTATTTGCACTAGGTATTTGCTTGATCGGATGTAGTTTGGGATGTTGCTTCATTCCATATTGCGTTAGTAGCTGCCAAGGACAACGACATGAATGCCCAAATTGTGGTCAATTTATTGGAATGCACAAATAAAATGGAAATCCGTCTATGTGGAATATTTTAAGGCAAACTTATTTATCTGTATTCCGGTAATTTGAAAGCGATAAGATATGAATAACGATTAAAATTAATTCTTGATTGAAATTACACCACTTTTATCGCTTTTGTTTGTTGTATGTAGTTTTGTTATCTGAATATAAATAAAAATATATATATATGTGTAATAAATTCACATGTTTAAAATTTCTGAAAATTAATAATGCATCATTGCATCAATAAGGTTGTAGCTAGAAATTTTTCAGCCTCTAGGGGGAAAGGGTCTTCAGACACCAATATATAAGCAGAAACATGTATGCATACCAAAAATCTTCAAAAAAAATTATTCATTTAATAGCTAAATTTTCATTTTGTATTGTCGGAATATTCGAATATTTTCCCAAAATTAATCTTCAATAAATTACACTCGTTAACAGATCCACATTAATAGAAAGATTTATGTTCCATATTACACGAAAATTTCTTATTATTTTTGACCATCTCACGATCAGTCAGTATTTATAGACAACGCATCGATATCGTAGAAAATATTTTACTCAAAAAATTTTCCTTCCATCTATTTCCCTCAACTTTTTGTACACACAAAAAAAACGATGAAAAACAGTCAAAAGAGTATCTCTCATTTCTTCTCATTTGGGTGCACATTCTTTGACTTGATCTTCTTTTCAGCGACTGATGAAATACATAAAAAAAGAAAATTAACATACTATACTACACTATTAAAAAAATAATTATAATACACCGTCTGCCTTTCTCTCTCTTGAAACGTTTGTGTTTTCTTTTCGTTAGATTTTCATTGTCTTATTTGAGCTGGACGCGTACGGAACATTCTCTTACAATTTTCTCAAATTTTCATTAAAATCTCATCATTCGGTGTTTAAACGGAAGGAAAAAAAATATTCACTAATTAAATTAGAAAACAAATTGATGTCAAATGTGTTAATTGATATTAATTACCATCAAGTGAAAATATAATTAATTGAATAATTAATTTGTGAAATATTTTGTATGTTAAATACTTTTCAAGAGACAGTTAAAAAATAAATAAAAGTGACAATGAATTCTTTTATGAATCCACAAAAAGGGCAGAAAGGATTAAAAGATCATGATAAAGAACAGCCATGGAATTTTATAGAATGTGAGAAATTTTGATAAGAATACGGCTGAGAAATTAGTAGTTGTAATTAATTTCCTGATTTATTTATTCCTTTTCTTCTCATATATAGCTGCGCTTATTGCAAGACACGCACCTGAAGTTAGTATCGAAAATATTTCTTTAAACAATTATTTGCCCACTATCTTTTTTCCAAGAATGTGATAATCTGAGTGATGAAATACAGAAATGAATATTTTGCTCTTTCTTAATTTTTTTGGCTAAATCATTTAAATCTCTTAGTCAGAACTAGAACTATTTTATAAATAATTCATTTATTTGGGGGGGTCTTGATCATTTGGCTGTGGGGGTCTTGAAGTATAGTTCTAATCAGTGACGTAGCCAGGAGGGTATTGTCCCCCTACGAAAAAATTTGAGCCGCAGCGAGAGCACGGCTCAAAATTTTTTGGAGGGGGACAACACCCTCCTGGCTACGCGCCTGGTTCTAATCGTCATCAGTATTATGAGTTTGATAAAAATGAATTTATATCTCAACCTAGATTAATGGGAAAAATTAATATACATTAAAAAAAATTGAAAATGAAAAGATGAAAATTACCTATCCTGGCTGGTGGCTGTCATGGTGAATGGGTCATGCTGAATGGCTATCTAAATTTTACAATAATTTTGGAACAAACTGTAATTTTCGTGAAAACTCAAAATATGGAGCAAAATTTCAAAAATTGAAGCAAATTTTATAAAAAAATTTAGAGGCAGTCCCAGAAAAATCGAACAGACCGAGGCCGCCCTATCAATTTAACAATTGATATCGGAAGTTCTTCTGTTTACAAAATTAATGTACTTCGAATTAATGTGAAAAAATGAAAATGTGAAAAATCCCAGTGAATGGTGAATGTTTTAAAACGAGCCGATTAGTTAAATTACTCTGTGGAATTTTATCACATTATATTCTTCGATTGGTTGTATTTTGAGAATAAACATTAGCGCGAAATTTAAACAAAAAAGAGTGTTGTAGATAATGTTTTTTTTTTTAATTTTTTCTTCGAAATTCTCATTAAGATCTTCAGATTTTTTCAAAATAATTTTTCGCCATAAACCTCGGTTTGTGTAAATTTTGCGCACACAAGTTGTGGTTAGATATATTGTTTTGATACATACTGGGTCCTGAAATAACGTAAAAAATTCAAAGCTAAAAAATCAATCTTCATAAAAAAGTATTAATTGTTCAAAAATTTAAAACTAATAGAATTTGTTCACCCGGATGGCACCCATTATAAAAATGTCCAAAACTGTGGCCCCAGGACGGCATAAACGCGATTTCATGCCAACCTGGGACCACATTTTTGGCCATTTTTACGCCGCTTTCCGTCTGGGGTAATTTTGGTTAGTTTTGTCTAGTCAAATTTTTTGTGAAAATCCTGGATATTTTCAGATAGCAGATGGCCACCCTAGCTGATAAATCTCTTTACATACATAAACGCGCATAAATTTATTTTAAACAATCTAAAATTCAAAAGTTTTTTTTTTAAATTTTCAATGAAGATTGCTCTTGAATGATCATAATTTTGATTTTATTCTCAATATTCCATAGTACTGAAAACTTAAAAATTAGAAATCTTTGCAAATTATCTATTAATGAAAATACCACTTGATTGTATTTTATAGATCAGTAAAGAATGAAAAAGAAATGAAAATTTTATAAACAAAAACATTAACAAGAGTGAAATTAGCTCGAGAACAATTAATGGGCTTTAGATTAGAGAACTAGTTTGAAATATTTATTATAAATAGAATTTTCAAGCTCCTAAGCATTTATTAGAATTTTATCTAAAAATAAACTCAAATTATCACAAGTTTTAAATTAGAAAGTCAAAATAATGACTGAAGTTTTGTTTTGATTATTTAAATCTTATGACACTTTAAAGTAGTTGAAATATTTTGATTAAAATATTTATTTCCTTTATAATAATTTAACATGAATGTTCTTTGTGAAAATTATTGCTGATAATTTATTTTCTTTTTCTCTTGATTTTTTCTTTACAATATGAAAAGGTAGGTCCACATCCGATAAAAATAAAATGTCCCTCATGTGCCAAACAAATCACATCACACATTGATACAGAGACTTATTCAAAAACGCATTTTTGTGCAGCCGCTTTGGTTATGACAATCGTGTAAGTTTTTCATCTTGTGTAAAATTTCAAAATATGCATTATTTCAAATTTAAAATACTCTGTCATACATGAAGATCATGATGGGAAATAAAATTAATGGATTTGTAAGTGAAGAAAAAGAAAATATTTTGAGTGACATGAAAATAAGTTTTAGAGAATTTCAAAGCAAACTGACAAATGACATAGCTCGAGCTAACTTAGACTGATAAAAGTAATTTTACTTTTTTAAAATTCAGCTGTGATTTTGTGTATAATACTTATTTTTGCGGGCTTTGAAGAAAAATCAAAATAAGAGATCACTCGCTTATTACGTAATGCTCTGCGTTATGGAAAGAAAAAGAATTTTTTTAGACCCCATCTTCAGGTTGTCAACAATTTTTCTTAAAAAAGGATTTCCTTTATTTGAAGTGTCAAACAATATTGGACCCTCCCTTCTATCCCCCTAAAACACAAACGTAATATTTGAACAACCCCAAAAATGTCTATAGGGGTCGTTCGCAAATTACTTCACGCTTTTAGGGGGGAGGGGGGGTTAAAGAATTTGTGACAGTCCATACAAAAAAATTTTTTTTTCTTTGGAAAATTTGTGACAAGGGGGGGAGGGCGAGTCGAAAAAGTCGTTTTTTAGCGTGACGTAATTTGCGAACGACCCCATACGTAAATGAAATAATTTCAAACAAAAGTCCTGCCAGTAAACTTACCATTTTCGGTGACTACATTTTAACCGAAAATTACAAACTACTGGTAAAAAAACTGATAGCACTGCCTATAACTTACTGCACCATCAAATATTCTTTGCTATTGATGTTGCATCAAGCATAGGCAACAGTGTCTTAATGTTGACCATTTTTAGGAAATTTATTCAATTTTCTAGAGTTTTTTAAGAAAAAATTCAAAAATTCTAAATTTTCCCTTCCATACGAAAATATTTCAAAATCCCTCCCTTGAAAAATTTCTGTATACGCCTCTGAATTTCCTTCATTAGAGAATGAGTTAAAGAGGTCACACTTTCCCTTCTGATAGCTTCAAATCCTTCCCTTAATCGCCAACTTATTATGAAAATGACCTCAATAATTAATTATAAAAGATCAAACTTCTAATGTTGCTGCTCAATATTACACCTTTCTTTTCTTCTTCCTTCTGAAGATCAGCAATAAAATACCATCCACGTAAATTTCAGGTTTCTCACTTGAAAAATGAAAATTTGGAACTAAATCGCACTCTGGACTGCTGCTACGGCAGAGGCGTAGCCAGGGGGTGTTCCTTAGGTACCCGGGCACCCCCCTCTAAAAAAGTATAAAAATTTGATACAAAGGTTAAATTACAGTGATTTTTTTAAAAATAAAAAATTAGGCACCCCCCTTTCAAAAATCCTGGCTACGCCCCTGTGCTACGGCACTGCGAGAATAAATTTTCTATTTACTCCATGTTAGACTATGGATAGTTCTGTTGCTGATTCAAAAAAATTTTATGACTGACTTTTTTCTGGTTCCGCTCGGGTTTTTATTTATTTTTACTTGTCCTAGCATTGAGATAATTGTCTTCATAAATCGCATTTAAAATTTTCTTTTAAAAACAAAAAAAATGACGAGAAAAAATCTCATCCATTGAGGAACTTTAAATGAAAACCTATAAAATTCAACGACACAAAACACAAGCTACACATGTTTACAACCAATCGTTCACGTTGTAAAATTGTAATTAATGTCAGTCAATTTAATCATATACAATAATATAATTTTCTCTCTCTTCATTCTATAGATGCTGTCCGCTGTCATGTCTAGTGTACTTAATAGATACTTGGAAGAGGAAACATCACTATTGTCCGGAGTGTAAAATGTATCTTGGAACTTACAGTGGCTAACAAAAATGTGATAATGAAATTTTTGTGCTTTATATTCTTATATTTAAAGTGTGAATCTTTCTCCTATTCTTAATTGATTTTTTTCTACTTTCTCATTGTTATACAGTCATTCTTAGTGTTTACTCTCATAAATTTATTATTGTTGTCATTGTCATTTTTGAGAAGAAAATATATAAATATTATTACGTGCGAAAAGATACTCTAAAATATTATCGACTTAATGTTTTGCCAGAAATCGTTAAAAATTCTATTATTATTATTGTCGTCGTAATTTTGTTATAAAATAAAGTCAAGACTATACATTTGTGTCCACGTGTGACGTGAAAGCAGGGGCGTATTCAGCGAGGTGAATCCCCTTTTGGAATTTTTTCCCCAATTTGCTAGATTTTTCTAAGAAAAAAATCCCAAACAAACCCCGCCCTCCCCCTTAATTTTCTCGTCCATACAAAAAAAATCGCCACTGCGTGAAAGTCTTTAAAAATGTGAGGTTGTGTAGGGTCACGGCTCAATGTTTTCCTCATTCTTATACAAAAGTTTAATTACTTTTGATGCGGAAAATGAAACAGATTAAAATTTCACATTGGTAATACCTAGTGCTTACACAAAGTACACCTGTCTCGGTGATTCAGGAGACATTTTCCATGAAAAGTTGTGATACTTTTATGACTTTTACATGACTCTTTTGGTCCACAAGAACAAAAGATTAATCAATAATGATGTCATTGTTTTTTCCTTGAATTTCTGTATGAAAATGATATTTAATTTCAACATCTGTAAAGCCAATGTGATGATTATACAAAGTTTAAATATATACAAAAAGATAATTAGCATGACTCAACTAAAGCCTGTTAATTATTGAAGAAAAAAAACTTTCTCAAATAACAAAAGAAACAAGAAAAAGTACTAAAAATATTGGGATTGTATTTACTAGATATACATGACATTAACTACGTCCTCGTACTTTATTTACACATCTACATAATGATACTCAACGAAAAGCAATTAAAATACTTCAAAGTTTTTCTTGTGACCTATTTTTAATATCAATTAAAAAACTACAAGATGTTAAATTTGGGGAATTTTTGGAATTTAGAATTTGAATTAAAATTTGAAAATTTTATTAAAATCAGGAAAAATTAATTTAAAAAGTTCTTAAAAATTGAATTTAATAGTTTTCACTTTTAAAAAATTTAAAACTCAATTTTATTGTTTCTTAAAAGTATTTTCATCAAAACTTTCTACAAGTCATTTTGAATTTCACCATATCTGCAAAATTGTTTTTAGCAAAAAAAATATTTTTGACTTTTCTTTCAGTTTAGTATTCTTATTTATTGTCAATTTGATTTTCACGCTTTTCTTTAACGATTTTACGTATTTATGACGAAAATGAACTTTCAGATTCAAAAATTCTCGCAAAACATTAAGTTGTTGACATTTTTTAATCATTATTATATACATTAAGAGACATTACTAATTTGTTTAAAAAAATCTATTTTTCACTGTTTTTTCCATTTTCTATTAAACAAAAAGAAGTAAAAATTTGATTATGTAAATGTAATTAATGTTATTTTCAAAAAAAAAACTACAACATGTTCTGTAATAAAATAAAGACATAAACTGAATTTATTAGAACAAGATTTTTCATGATGAACATGAAAGCCGAAAAATCAATAAACACTTTTTTTATTTCTCTACACTTTTAAACACGTCTTTGTGAATTATTTTGTGATTTGACAGTCAATGAAATTTTCAGGCATGGCGGTAAGAAAAACTCTTGTTTAAAATTTCGTCAGATTTTTTATGTTTACAGGATTGGATGACCTTTACTCTTACACCTACATATGTTTTTTTTAACTTAAAATTACTTTCAAGGTGAGGTTTCAGCTTCATCGACAATTGAACATTGCTCGGAGTCAACAAGTTGTATGTCCAGAGTTTGAGTCGACCTAATTCTACTTGTGTCAAAAATATTTTTCCAAATATTAATTTCTCGAAATTCAAAAATCACATCATGAAGATAATCACAATCGGAAATCGATTGGATGTGTGGATACAACGCGTAGTTAAATACGCAAACATTACTCGAAAAAGAAAAAAAATTAAAATTTTCTTTTTTTTTAATATTAAAACGTGGATCAAAGGAAACTGCATGCCAAGTAGAAATGAAGCAATTACTGTAGATGAGGTAAAGTGTCAAGACATTACGGAAGTACTTTAATAGTTGATGAAACACATAATCAATATGTGTTACGAGATGCGCCACAGATTGACTTGATTTGATTTGGTTTTAAATTCGAATTTAAACTTTTGAGCGAGGAAAATTGAAATTATTCATTTTTAACTTTGTGATTCTTAGTTGGCTCTCAGGGGCATATCCAGAAATTTTTCGAGGAGGTGTTTTAAATTTTTTTGTACGAATGGGAAAATTTAGGGGCGGTTTTGGGATTTACTTTTTTCTTTAAAACTCCTAGAAAATTAAAAAAAATTCCAAAAGTGGGAGGGGGTTTGAACCCCAAACCCCCTCCCTGAATACGCCTCTGATTGTCCTTTATTTTTGAAATTTATCCTTTGTCCTCTAAAGGGTTCATTTTGTCCTCTAACTCAAAAAGTGAATATTTTAATAGAATTTTTTGTCCTCTATCCATCTTTAAAAAAATCTGATCACCCTACTTAGTTGTTATGTTGCTGGTTGAATATTTCTATCCTTATTTCTTTTATAAAGTGAAAATTCATAAGAAGTTTCATAGACATGTTCACAGGCAACCCTAAAGCTTCTTTCCTAAATGATGGACGTCATAAGTTGGGAAAATTCAAATTTGATCGAAGCTGCTGCGGTTTAAAGAGCTTAAAAATGAAAATTGAACTAAAATCTCTACAAAAATATGATTTTTAGTTTAAGAAGCACTTTTTCAACATTTTGGGGTACGTCACTCCCCTCACCATGCAACTAGGAGTAGAAAAGTATTTTGAAAAATTCATCTTTTATGTCCTTTGTTCTTCGTGTCATTTTTAATACGATATGATGAATTTATTCATTTTATTTATGTCGATCAACCATCAATTTTACGCAAGTTAAAAAAGGAAGACAGAAAAAACTTATAAAATAAATAATTCATATATTGCAATATTTGTTTGCAGAAGTAATGAAAGTTTGTAGAAAAATAGACAAAGCTGATTAATTAGCAGTTCTGTAGCTTCCATTTTACCATTCATTTATTTTATTATTACAATTTATTTTTTGTTATTGAAAGGATGTTTCAAGAAAATAAACCGTATTGAAATAAAATACCTCTGTTAATTATTCCGTCAATTTTAATATCAAGTCCAATGCCAACAATGTGACTACAACTTCCTTCCTATTTTCATGATCTACAAAAATAATTTAAACACTGAACTTAAAAAGGGATTAACTACAGACACAAAAGAAAACTTGAAAATCTCAAAAACACGCTTTAAATTTTCTTTATTTTTAGCCTGACAGTCGATAGAAATGTACCGTAAATCATGTTAATCAGCTGAAAATATTCAAATTTCAATTCTTCTTCGCAAATGAAATCAAGACTCATCTCACTTTCATTTTCATTTGAAAAAAGAATTCACATTTTGTTGTGTTAAGTTATGATAACATATGTCATGCTGTTCATACTCTCCATGATAAATATATTCTTAAAAAATTTCGTGAGAAAATTTAGTTCATTGAGCAAATCACGAAACAAAAACAGTGAGAGTTAATATTTCTATCATTGATCGGCGTTAATGATCATCTGATTTAAATTTCCGGAAATCTCCTTTATGAACAAAAATCCGAAAACGAATGAAAAATTTCTCTCATTTATTATAAAAACACTCAGCATCACGTACACATTTAGAGAAGAAACTCACGCACAAAAATTGAGAAAAGATTAACGAGAGTATTTTGTGGGAAATTATTTCCTCGGAGGAAGGTATTCCTACCCAGTGGGCAATTTTAAATTTTTAATAAGTTTGAACTTACAAAGTGGTCATTTATCTATATCAAAAATGGGATTGTTGCCAACCATCTTCAGAATACCCCCCCCCCCCTTCAAAAATTTTTAAAAGGAAAATTCTTTTCTAAAAATAATTTATTTTAAATTTTTTTCCAAAGCTATAATTTGGACCCCTCCCCTGGTTAGGACTCTGCAAAGTGACCTATATCAAGGAATTTTTAAAATTCCTGGAGAAAATTGAGGAATTTTTATCAACAAACTTGAAGAAAACTTTTCTGTCTATGAGGTAGAGACCCCTCCTAGCTACACTCCAGGGGCCGATTGCTCCTTATATCCTAGGGTATATCGAGCAACCATCCAAAGAATATTAACATCATAAGTAAACGACCCCTAAATTCTAATCCAAAATTATCAAAACTGACTAAATGTGATTCAAAAATCTTAAAATAAATCTCAATGCATAGAAAATATATGATGAAAAAAATTGCTCCAAAACAGCGTAACGAATCCTAATCGATGATATTTTTAGGCCAGCTTCTCATGTGTCTTCATGATGATTTCACTTTCATTCTAGTCAATTTTAGTTAGTATCTACATTGGAGTGAATGTGTAAAGCACAAAAAATTGAGTGGAGAAAAATTTTCACTAATTTTTAAATTTCTTTTTCAAAATTCCTAATTAATAAAAACAAATAAATTCCAGTAAATACAAAACAAGACAGAAAAAGTTGACAAGAGATGGCTGAAATGATTTATTGTGAGTATTTATTTAGCTAATTGGTTCATTTTATAAAATTTTGATTTTTTTTTGTAGATAATGATGATCTTAAAGCAATGTCCACACACATTATTTGTCCTAAGTGCCAATCACCAACGTCCACTAATGTAGAAGTAAAAAATACCAATACAACACATATGTTAGCAGTTTTAATGTGTGTCTTCTGCATGTGTCTCTGTGCATGGCTACCATATACAGTTAATGGTAAATCAAATATTCTCAATTTTCATTTATTTATTATTTTCCTCATCCAATCACCACATTTTACTATACAAATGATTCATTCGCATGCTGTGGACTGAATGTTTGATAGAAAACAGAAATGAGAAATTTTTCAGAATATTGCGAAGTTAAATTTTATGAAATAACATAATGATATTGGGGTTAGTTGTGGTTGTAGCAAGGAAGTGGGAAAAGGCTATAAACCCCAAAGAGGGTGTTGCAAAAAAAAATTGTTGTGAGCACTTGATACATCCCTACTTGGGATATTTTTTGAAATTTAATTTTCTTTTTGATTTTATAAAATTTCAAATTTGACTAATTTTGGTGAATTTTTTATTCGAGCATACAGCTCCTGACACAATCAGACCACTAATGATCACATATTTTAAAATTAAACTCAAATCTGCTCATTTTTCCATCTCTTTTTAGATTTTCGATCTGTTAGACATTACTGCCAAAAATGCAATCGATACGTCGGAAATTATCGAGGAAATTATAGATTCTGTTAAATCTTTAAGTGCAAAAAAAACATCATCATTCAAAGTCATCACCGAATCAGCACTATACTTTTATGTTTATCACATGCTATTCAAATCATCATAATTGTTGTTCTTTCATTCTTCTGAACTTACTAAGTGTTTGTTTACTTCTTTAAAAACGTACAATATATTTTTAAAAAAATACTAATATGAGTATTGATATGTAGTGAAGGTCTTAATTCTATGGTCCAGAATTAGCGTATCCAGGGGGGTGATTTGGGTGTTAATACACCATCCACAACGGAATTTTTTTTAATTTTCTATAGTTTTTTGAGAAAAAATCCTAAAACACTCCCTAAATTTTACCGTCCATACAAAAAAAATTTAAAATGCCACCCTCAAAAAATTTCTGGATACGCCCCTGATGTAACAGACATCTCATTATGGGTCCTCATAGAGGAGACCTTAATGATAGAATTCTAACAAGACATAAAATATGAATTAAGTCCATCAGAAACATCAACTTTTAAAGGATAAGATACGTACTAAAAATATTTGCAACGCCAAAAAGCCAATTTAAGATTCAAAGAAATTAAGAAAATTAATCCCAGAAAATTGTTGATATTTTGATTACCAATATATCACGAGTGTATACAAAAGTGCATTTAAACGGAAATTTAAGCCATAAGATTCTTTCATGTATATCTTTAAAAACCAGGGGGTGTCCTTGATTTAAATAAATATTTTGTTTCAAAAAAAGTCCCAATTTAAAATGGATTTATTTTCCCAGATTTAAAAAGTATTTTTTTATTGAAAACTACTTCAGAAAAAAGTTGGAAATATTCAAATCGAGGACCCCCCGTATGTGTAAATTTTCACAAGTTAGAATTTTGGTAGTTAAAAAGTCATTTTCATTGGAGAAGTGTGAACTGATGTATTGAGTTTGGATTTACAAAGGAAAAGAGAGAAAAAAATGTGAAAATGTAAACAACTTTTTGATATTTCTATTTAGAAAACAGCAGCTCGTAAAACCGATCAAATTTTATTTCATTCAGAAAAATAAGGAAATTATAAAAAAACGTTTTTGTTAAATTTTAATGTCATTTGCGCCAGAACTGTTGTTGGTTGGCTCGAAACATTGTGTTGTAAACTATCAGTTACTTAATATTTTATTTATTTTTATAGCTTTCTTACTATTTACTAAAATACATTTCTATAATAAAATAAAAAAAAATTGGGCATGTTCACTTTTTGTGGGGTAACTGGGGGTCTGTGATTTTGTAGCAGATCAAACCAAAATAAAAATTTGCGCATAAAAGGGGGGGGGTCTAAAAAGTCATTTTTAGGTGGCTTAACATAGGGATCGTTCACTTATTACGTTCCCTTTTTAGGGGGAAAGGGGGTCTAGGATTTTGTAACAGGCTAAATTAATAAAAATTGGGTTCGAAAAACAAGGGGGAAGGGGGTCTAAAAAGTAGCTATTCCGCATAACGTAAAAAGTGAACGACCCCTAAGTTAACGAGATTATTCATATTTACTACTCAGAAATGTTGAAATCTAAGTCTCTTATTAATTAATATTTCTATGACCCTTTTTGAAACAATTTTAAATAAAAATTAAAATTATTCAAAAACATACAGCTTGCATACGTCATTGAGTATAATAAGCATATTAAATAAATAATTGTTGAATATTTAAGTCAAAACATCTACAAACTTAATTAGTTGTCAGGTAAAACAAGGATCTACTTGATCTACAAGAAGATAAAATAGTAATAAGAAATGAAAAATTGATTTCCATAGTCTGTCGAAAGTTGTAGACTGTTACAGAAGCCATGGGTATTATTCTATAGCTTAAATATTCATATAATATTCTATTTGTGTATTTTTCTTCCTAGACAATTCTAATTTGTCGCATCAACGATGCTGTTTATATGACTTACCGCCATCTTACGAAGAAGCGATGTGCCGTAGGAATCAGGTACCACGTCCAAAGAACCGCGTTGAAATTTCATCAATATCATCTTTGGTGTCACAGCCAATAGTTTATTCTGTTCCTGAAGTGATGACAACTAACATAAGACCATAGCAAACAGTAAACTAGCTGCCAATTCATTGTCAGAACCATCAACGTATATTTCAGGCACTACATCAACCAGGAATGTCCCAAAATTTAAGGAATAATAGATATCCAACTAATTTTAATGTACATTCACAAGCAAGATCCAATTGTGTTGTTCAAGTTGATGCACAGCTTCCTTCTAATCGTGAATCTCAGCATTCTTGTGATAGCCCAGGTTCTGGAAAATCATTTCAGTGGAAGAAGATTTTACTAATTTACGTGGTCTGTGTTTTTCTTGCAATTATTGTGTTTAACACTTTCCGAAACTCGTCAAAGTAATTAGTATTTTAATCTACTTAAATGGATCTTTATCCATGTGATCCTCAGCACATGTCGTTGAAATAAAAGAAACTTAATTATTTTAGTTTATTGTTGAGCTTTCTTCAACTCACAGGACATTCGAAATGAGTAAATTTAATGCACAAAATTATGGTGTTACAGAACCATAATTCTATGCTGTTTAGGCTTTAAGTTGTTTTCTTTATTTAAATTTTAAAAAAATTTCAGGCTATTACGACTACCAGCAAAAGCCAGCTTACAGAGGCGACTGTCAAACGCCAAACATTTTCAGAACAACGAACAATCAAGGATCTTATTCGAAGGATCCTTTGAATTCTGTGTCCTCGAGAATGAATGATGTGGCAGTTCCACCTGTTTATACACCATCAACTTGCATGTATGCAATGGGGCAGTCAACCAGCCAGTCTAATCCGGAACGTAAGTTTTCTTAAATGAAGAATTCCTTTTTCCCTCATTTTCTCACTTTACAGCTGAATTGAATTCAATGCAAAAAATTCAAATGATGGGTAGCGTACCATTGACGGTTAGATGTCCAAATTGTGGCGAGCGAGTCTACACAAGTGTTTCTTATGAAAGTAACATTGTAGTTCATTGCTCTGGTTTGTTGCTGTTTTTGTTGATTTGTGGATGTTGCATCCCATATCTCATCAATTCGTTGAAGGATGTTCATCATACTTGTCCCAAATGTTTTCACTTCTTGGGAATTTATAAACGATTTTAAGAAGGAAGATGCAAGCTAAATGAGCTGAGTAGTGAATATTATGGAAAATAAATCTCAAGAAATAGTAGCACTTACTTATTTTTATTTAATAATTAAACGCTGTATGTCTAATTGCATTGACCGTTGACACGTGTCATTATTATTTTTGAAAACTTACTGATCCATGAAAAAATAGCTTAACGGTAAATAAAAATTCA
Source organism: Chironomus tentans (assembly GCA_963573255.1). Classification (NCBI taxonomy): domain Eukaryota; kingdom Metazoa; phylum Arthropoda; class Insecta; order Diptera; family Chironomidae; genus Chironomus; species Chironomus tentans. The sequence continues at coordinate 2,132,589 of OY754302.1, read as the reverse complement.
AATTTAACAGGGGTCGTTCGCAAATTACGTCACGCTTTAGAGGGGAGGGGAGGGGGCTGAAGATTTTGTGACAGTTCAAACAAAAAAATTTTTTTTCATACAAATTTTGTGACAAGAGTCAAAAAGTCATTTTTTTGTGTGACGTAATTTGCGAACGACCCCACACTGATTCAATTTTTCATCAATTTTCATTAAAATGGGTATTTAATTATTTTAACTAATACAAAAGCCAATTCTTAATATCAAAACTATCTATTACTTTCAGAGAAAACGTTTGAACCTCCTGCATACAATGAAATCTATCCGACAGCTCCACCAAATGAGCAAAATGCATTTCAACAAAATTCGTATCCAAATTTACCACAACAACCTGTATATCCACAGCAGCAACCAATTTATCCACAGCAACAGCCAGTTTATCCACAACAGCAGCCAATTTATCCACAACAGCAGCCTTTAATCACTCAACAGCCATTAATTCAAACTCGAACAAGTAAGTAAACAATTCAAATTCACTGGATCTCATTCTTTGGTAATCCAGCCTTGTAAGTCTATTAAAAAGTTTTTATTGGAATTAATCATGTACAGAATGTGATGGAATTGAAATATTTTAATATGAATCATTATATTCTATTTAATTCAATTATGACTCATCATCCATTATATCATTTTTAGATGTAGTTGTTATCAACCAACAAGTTATATTCGGTGAAAACCCAATCGCCATGACCTGTCCAAGTTGCCGGAATCAAATTGTTACGAAAGTTAACTATGAGAATAATGTAATTAACCACTCTGTCGCTCTTGGATTGTGCCTCTTTGGTTTCTGGTGTTGCTGCTGCATTCCTTACTGCATAGATTCAATCAAAGATGTCAATCATTCATGCAGCAAGTGTGGAGTATTTTTGGGAAAATATCGTCGCGGACGTGTCTAAAATGACTGATTGTGTATTTTGAATAACGTACACACAAAAGATGTTTGTTATCCACTAAAGTGCTAAATCATGTAATCAACGTTTAAAAAAATTAAAAGCAACTTTAACATTCTATTTTCTTAGAGGTGAATTTGCCAGGACTTGATTTCTTGAGTACACCTCATATCCTAGGAGAATACCCAGGTTATATTTTAGGGTATGGGATATACTCGAGAAACAGGCCCTGTTCTATTAAAATACGCTTTGACTTATATGCTTTTATGCATCACAATTTCGGTTGAATTTGGACATTTCTGTGCTCTTAATCAATTTCTAATGCTGAAAAAACACATATTTAAATTTTCTTATTAATTATACCTATTCAAACTTAAAATATTTTTGTGCAGCGTTTTTCGATCAAAATCGTTAGTAAAGATTCCAAAGATTACTTATTTATACCCTCCATATATACCCTTACATCCATTTTTAAAAATATTAAAATTAATAAGCGGTCTTAGTATTGTTTATTGCTAAGAACTGCACTCAGTCCTATTTCTTTGATAAAGTATTTAAAATCTTATAGTTAAATATAAAGCAGAAAAAAATATTAAGCCATAAACTTTTCATTTTAAATAATGATTAGTTATTATTAGTTACTGACATGATATATGTATGCATTTGTGCTATTTATAGCAGTTAATTGATTAGTGTCATGAACTGTGTGCTTTATGCAAATAAAAATGTTTGAATAGGATTCAATCATTCTTAATTGCATAAAGCACAAATTTGCCAAATTTGGATCCTCTACAAATAACTAATGTCGATGACATGAAATTATTGTAGTGCATCTAAGTTTGGCATTTCGAAGATTATTTTATGATACTAAGAAGAAAATATTATTATAATTATAGCTTATGAATGTTGTATAAGCAGAAAATGGAACTACAACGATGTTAAAGGACATATTTTTATTAGTTCAATGCATATTTTTTGATAAAAATGTATTCAATTTCTCTTTCCAAGCAGTAAAGTTCGATTGATGTATTTTTTTATTATGTATTTAACTATTTTTCTGAAAATAAAATTAAAATCATTATTAGATGAAAATGTTTTCTTCAATTTTAATGAAAAGCTGGCTGTAAAAAAGCAATGAACATCAGTTTTCAGTCGACTGGATCTTAATGATGAAAATTTCCGTTAAATTCAAATTTAAACATTTAAACGGTTTTCAACACTAACTTAGTAAACATGGAAATTGATCAAGAAAATCAAGAAATTGAAAAATTATCGGAAAAAGTGCTTGAATTAAGAGTGAAATTAAGAGAGGATCATTCAAAAAGTCAGCATCTACATCGTTCGATTGCATTTGATCAAAATAGGTTCATAGAATCAGAAATATTAACAGAAAAAGATGTTGTTGGACTTTGCGGCAGAATAAAAAGAAGAAAGCATGCAACTGAAGAGGATTTAATTAAGCTAGCGACTGCATTTTATCAAAATGAAGCTAATATATCAGCATTTATGAAAATCACAGGAGCTATAAATGTGATTATTAAGGAATTTATAGGCCATTCGGATCGTCAATTCTTATCAGCACAATTACTGTGTAATCTAAGTCTATCCGATGCCTGTTGCTCGAAAATTGCAACTTTTGCTGGTGCATACTTGATGATTTATTTGAGGAACTTAACACAGACTTCATTCATTGTAAGTTGTAATTAAAACATCCAGTCTCATTAAATTAATTAATTATTTTATTCAGAGAGTCTGTATCTGGACACTGCAGAATTTAGTCTCATCGAACAATCATAAGGCAATTGATATTTTGATGTCTCAGGAATTACTTCAAAATACGTTGTACTTAACAACATCTGGAGATCTAGAACTTCAGCATGAAGCTATACAGTTACTTAACTTGATTGTGGAAAGGAAATGGCTATCATTAAGTATAGATGAAAAGGATCAAGTTACTAAAAAGGTACTGGATTATATTAATATTAATCCTTCTGATCATATTGCACTCCAGTGTCTTCTACGAACTGGATTATATATGGAGAATGAATCTTTAGTTAAGCTAGTGAATTTGATGTCAGGAAATATTGTTAAATTGCCATTTAATCACGATAAGGAAAAGTCATTCTACTTTAGTATAAAAATTTTATCAAACTTGTTCAAGCTGGATCCACAGCATTTATCGATATTTCTTGAGATGCTCATTAAGAATAACATTAAATTTTCGAGCATTATAAATGAAGCATTTAAAGTACCAAAATTCTTCAACATCACGAACGACTTAGTCCATTTTGCAGGATTGATTCTAACAAGTCAACAACCTGTTGCTTCAAGCTATTTGGCATATGATGATCTTGTAAATAACTTACAAATACCAAAAATGTTTGCATTTTAGAAAACTTTTATTAAATTTTTACACCATTTGTGATAAAATAACTTGAATTAATGTCAAAACCGATTGTAACTCAAACTAATATAAAATCGTGGATTATTTGGAATAAAATTTAGTGACATTCTCACACTAAATGTATCCTCAAGTCTAAAATTTGTAGGAAATGCACATCAAAAATATGAGTTAAATTTTTGTACTAAGGCAGCTTATTTGACATGTCCAAGTTCCTTCAATTTGGAAACTAAAGTATCAACGTCAGGAATAACGGAGCCCGCTTGACGAACTGGTGGATCTTCAACGGAAACAACTTCATATCTTGGCTTTATGTCAACTCCTAAATCAGCAACAGTCATCTTCTTAATTGGCTTCTTTTTAGCCTTCATAATATTCGGTAAGGTAGCATATCGTGGGATATTCAAACGTAAATCAGCACTAATTACTGCTGGAAGTTTAGTTGTAATTGTTTCTAAGCCGCCATCAATTTCTCTAACAACTTTAAGTCCGTTATCAGCCTTTTCAACGGCCGATGCAAAAACAGCTTGTGGCCAGTCTAAACATGCAGCTGTCATTTGTGCCGTTTGATTCGAGTCATCATCAATAGCCTGCTTGCCGAGAATAATTATGTCGCACTTTTCATCTTGAGCGATTTTAGCAAACATTTTACTAATCTGTAGTGGTTGAAGCATCTCATAATCCTTTCCAGAAATTTCAATGTGAATTCCTCGGTCAACACCCATTGCTAAGGCTGTCCTTAATGTTTCTTGTGACTGTGATGGACCAACAGATAATGCAATTACTTCCGTTGCTAATTTCTTCTCCTTCATTTTTACAGCTTCCTCAACAGCAATCTCATCGAATGGATTCATTGAATGCTTTACACCTTCTGTGACAACGCCACTCTTGTCAGGCTTAACGCGGATCTAAGGATATGAGAGAAGGAAAATGTTGAACATAAACTTTATGCTTATTGATATCCAAAGAGATTCCAAAGTTCAAGGACAGTTTTACATGACTGATAGCAGGCACAAATTATCTCATGACTTATTTTTCTTCAATTACTTACCTTGACAGCATAGTCAATGACTCTTTTGACTCCAACAAGTACTCTAGACATTTTTAATAAGCTTCTTAATTACCGTACAGCAGAACAAAAAATGAAGAAAAATTAATTAGAGCTACGATAGTTTATGTCACGAGGAACCGTACAAATGTTTCTACTTTTTTCTCGAATATGACGCACGTTTCTTAAGTTTAAAAATATTTCTATTAATCATAACAATAAACGCATGGAAAGTTTTTAAACTACAGAAACTTTACAAACTTTCTGAATGATAAACATAATAGTCAGGTGCTGAAGATTGTTTTTCTAGTTTATCTAGTTACCTAGGTAGGGTATACCCTATAGTAGGATAAGAGGGGTACCATAGGGTGTCCTCACCCAAATATCCTATCCCTATGGTACCTCTATGATGCTCTATTACCCCAGGACTGATAATCAAAGGCACAAAGGCAATTTTCATTTGAGCTCTAGCACTCTTATTTTGGGGTCTACCATCAATGTTCATATATCAAAAGATTCTTCTTAAAAGTGGCTATATTTTAACATAAATTTTGAAGATTGGTCTTCAAAACTGATCAAAATAGAAGCAAAAAATGACAAAGGCAGTCATTATCAGCCCTCTATTATCCTATCGGTAGTTGGAGTACTCTAGGGTATCCTTGCTAGAGGAGGGTAGAGTATACTACATAGGATGGTACCCCTACCTACCTGGGTACCCTACTCTAGAAGCCGTTCCATGATTTAATAAAATATATATCCCACCATATCTGTCAAAATGAGCAGCATAAAGCACATCGAACCACTGGATTAGGCTACAAAATTATCAATACAGTGAAAGTTTCTGATCAAGTATGATAGTATGAGTAAACTGATAAGAATGATGAGCATGAAATACAAGTGAGTGTAGGAAGTGATCAAATACAGGCAGAAGCGATTGAAAGAACCTTACAATAGTCTGTCGTCACATATGTTTTTTGTGTGTTTATTTATCGAAAGCGAAAAAGTGAGAAGAAATGTATCAATTAAAATATTAAAGAATTTATAATAATCCAGAAAAGTGCAATGTTATTAGAAAATAAGTTAAAGTACACATTAATACGTAATGGAGATGGCGCAGACAGTCATTGGAATAGGTAATGAAATCAGTAGACTCAATTTCAAACATGAAAGTCCAACTCATCAAAATTTTAAAAATTTCCTAATAATAATGCAGATCAGAAAAGCGTCGATGGTTCCTGACGTTATTCTTTGGTACCTGTATGCTGTATAGTACTCGAACAACGATGCCGTTAGTCATTCCAAAAATTAGCGCGGAGAAGAATTGGTCAAAATCAAACAGTGGAACCATCCTGTCGTCATTCTTTTGGGGATATACAATAACACAAGTTGCAGCTGGTTATCTAAGCGATAAGTACGGAGGAGAACGGGTCATATTTATAGCCAGCATTTTCTGGAGTATAATTACAATAGCGATGCCAAATATCATCGAAATATCTTCCTACTTCCAATCCTACTCTCTTTTCTTTATCGTAGCAATACGTGTCATACATGGATTCTCTCAAGGATTTCATTTTGCATCCATGATAAGTGTAACTAGTCAAAATCTTAATGTCAATGAACGGACGAATTTCTTTTCTTTATTAACATCTGGAAGTGCATTTGGTACGTTGATGACTGGATTTCTTGGAACATTTCTACTCGATTATTTTGGATGGCCATTTGTATTTCAAGTCATTGGATTCTTGGCACTCTCGTGGTCATTATTATTAAGATATTATACAATGTCGAATGGACGACAACGTATTATTAACATATCATCGGAATTATGTATTAAAAATTGTGGAGCAAATGAGGAAGTGCCATGGCTGAGGATGCTCTCATCGTGCCGTCTTTGGGCTTGTCTTTTGACACAAGCCTGTGAAATGAATTGTTTCTTTACACTCCTATCGTGGCTTCCTACATTCTTCAATGAAAATTTTCCACATAAAAAGGCATATCTAGTTAATATGCTTCCATGGATAGCCGTCTTAATTTTCACTCTAATCGCAAAACAATTTACAGACCGTCTGATTGCTCAAAAATATCATTTATCGACTGTGAGAAAAACTGTTCAGGCAATATGCTTCATCACTCAAAATCTGTCACTTTTCATTGTTATGAATACGAAAAACTTTACTGTTGCCCTTTCGTCGATGTGTGTCTGTATGGGCATCATTGGATTCCATAACTCAGGCGTAACAGTTAATCCACAAGACCTCTCGCCTGAATTCTCCGGAAGTGTCTTCGGACTTATGAATACGTTTGGAAGTACTTTTGGATTTTTGGGTGTCTACATTGCAGGACATATTTTGGAACTGACACAGAATTGGAATGCTGTATTTAATATTATAATATTTATCAATACAATTGGACTCTTTATATTCTCAGCTTTTGGATCAGCTGAGGCAATAACATAAAGTTTTTAAGAAGATACACTTTTGTTAAGCATGTGATTGATAACATAAAGTCCTTCCTTTTCCATTCTTTTAATTTTTCTAAGGTACGATACATTCGAAAACAGGATGTAAATTAAATCATATTTAAAAAATTGTAATAATGTTGACATGGAAATAAAAATCCAATTAATGTATAAATTATTTTTATAAGAAAATATGTGTTTTACTTAATGGATGTCATGTAGCATCCACAGACACAAGATTTTATTCATATTTAAAAAAGTTTTAGAGCATCTTCGACATGTATGGTCCATCAAGTTCGTATCCTAATTTTCGGTAATAGTTTCTCGTTCCAACACCTGAAATTACAGCTATTTTGGTACTTCCATGTTCTTCTCGTGCAATTCTTTCTGCTTCCTCCATTAAAAGCATTCCAAATCCTTGATGTTGAAATTTTGTTGGATCTCTAGCATTAACAGGAACAACAGAGCCATAAACATGAAGTTCTCTAACGATTGAGCAGTTGTCGATTAATTCCGGTCTAAATGTTTGCTCAGAGCACTTTCGTAAACGCAATAAACCAACTAAAATGTCTTGATCAGGATCTTCATAGGATAAGAATGTTTCCCATCCACCATTAGCGTAATAATCACGTCTAATTAATTCAACTTCGTATGGACGAACTTTATTGTGAATTTCTTGAATTCCTACTTCACGAGTCCGTACATCTCGGCAGTCTGTTCCAAGATCCTTCATTCTATTCAATGCTAATTCTCTCAAGTTGCCATTATCAACGCCTGAGCTAACAAGTGGCATTGGAATATCTCTCTGTACTCTATAGACTCGTGTCCACGGTGCTACTAATGATAATATTTTAGCCACTAAGTCAACTAATGTTGATGGTGGATATGACTTATATCGTCCTGTTTTCCATAACTCATAAAGTCCAGTTCCACGAATTACAAGCGTCGGATAAATTTTTAATCCATCAGCACGAAAACCTGGATTCTCAAAGAACTCTATAAACTGTTCAATGTCTCGCTCATAGTCCATATTAGGTAGGTCAGGCATCATGTGTGTTACGACCTTAAATCCAGCATCTTTGGACATGTGAAATGATTCTGAAACAGCCTTAACTGTATGACCACGATTTGTATCTCTCGCGACATCCTCGTAAACTGATTGAACTCCTATTTCTAATCGAGTACATCCATAATTCAGCATGTCTGTTAAGTGACGTTTTAGACAATAGTCAGGTCGTGTTTCTATTGTAATTCCAATACATTTTGTATGAGATTTTTCAGAATATTTTACAGCTTCAGCAACATTCTTTGATGTGTGACCAGAAAGGGCATCGTGCAAGTTTCGAATAAAGTAGTCACGATAATCCTCAGAAAGACTCATAAAAGTTCCACCCATGACTATAAACTCAACTTTATCTACAGAATGTCCCAATTGCTTTAACTGCTCAACTCGATGACGTGTTTGAAGAAATGGATTATAACGAGCTCTAATTGCACGCATCGATGTCGGCTCATATCCAGTATAACTTTGTGTGGAATATTCAAAATCACTGTCTGGTCCGCCTATAAAAATAAACAGGTGATTAAAATAGCTATATCCAAAAATATACGCGTTAATAATTACCAGGACAATAAACGCAAATATTTCCAGTGTAGTTAATGTGAGGACATCTGTGAGGCTTGCACATTACAGCAACAACAGCAATCTATAAGAAAAATTAATACATCATAGTCTATAGACAAAGAATTACAAGATCCAGTAGATGACTTACACCGGAAGCAGTCCTAATAGGTTTTGCCTTTAATTTTGGTAACAATGACTTTTTATATTCATTAGGCACAGCAGCAATGATATCAACTAGCCTAGGAGTTGTTTCTAATCCATATTTTGAGGATATTTTCGTTTTCAATTTGTTTAAATTTACATCCTTGCCTTCATCGTGAGATTTCACTAAATCCTGTATAATTTCACCAATAACCATTACCATCCGTTCCTCACGGCTTAATCCAACGCCAAGAGGCTTCTTTTTTGTCATTCTGCTAATTAATTTACACAGGAATTAATTATTTCAATGAAAAATGTGATTTTAGTAATGTAAACAAAACGAGCTGGATAGTTTGAAAAATTGACAATAAGGTGGCGTTTCCAACGATTTAACCAAAAATAAGATTGTAAATAAGCTATTGGAAGTTCAAGAATTTAATTTAATTATTAGTTATTCTGATTACTTCTGTCATTAAATCATTAAAGAATGACTTTACCAAGACGTTTTCCTCATAATAAGCAAATAATCAAGAGGATACAGAATACAGTTAAGCCAGAAGATGGCGTAAAATATATCACCAATAGAAATCCAAGAAATCTTGAGTTTTTAAGGATCGCTGAGAAGCCAAAAGGCTATTTTCTCGATACTCCATTCAGTAAGCCTGCATACTTTTGGCACAAGTGAGTATTTACCATCATATTAAGTACATCCAGTAATCAATTAAATTTAATTCATTTTTAGACTAGTCGTAACTCCTTCCGCGAAATATGTAACTGCTGAATTAGTGCACCATCAAAACGGTGTTGTTATCGAGGCATCAACGAAGGAATGGGCAATAAAGAAGCAATTGTTCAAAACATCCGATACGTCAGCTTACATAAATCTTGCAAGAATATTTGCTAATCGATGTCTGGAATGTGGAATTACAGAAATGTCTACTAAACCTTTGGAAGGTCCAAAAATCGAAAGATTCATGACCATCCTTAGAGAAAATGGAATAATTCTAACGGAACCACCTCAAATCGATACATGGTCAGATTTAACAATTAATAGATATCAAGGCAAACGAATTGTACCTAATGACTGGAAGAAAATTTCAGAAGAGCATTAAAGAAATAGACACTTGATAGTACATTATTCCGAATCCCGTGAAATCTGGTTTTATTGAATAAATTTAGATTTTATTAATTTTAGCGATCTACATTAATTGCTGTTTATGACTCATAATTTGCTTTAATATCCTTCCACAGTTTCTAAAATGAGACAAATTAAAAAATTCATGTAGAATTTCTGATGATTGAATAATCATTTTTTCACTTTGGACGCTTACCCCTTTGTTTGTGCTGTCAAAAACAGAGTCAGCTATTACATCGAAGCCTCGTTCGAAGAAGAAAACTGAGCCCATAATGGCAACAGCATATGTGGAAGTTCTTTTCATGAAAAGATTGTAGATCGCCTTCATTTTAACCACTTTAATTAAATATTTTTCTTCACGACGAATAAATTTGAGGACTCTGTCACTCAGCAAACCTCTATAATTTCAACACTTGCAATTTGCTACCTCTATAAGTTTGAATTTCAATTGACCGTTAGGATTTTTTTGTGTTCCAGCTACGTTTTAATTTAATTTAGTTCCTCGTATTCAGGAAAGATATGTATAAAAATCTATTGAATATAAAAATTCAATTTTAATGGTTACTGAGTTAAAAAAGCACCAAATAGTCTTGAAATAGCTTACAACGTGAAGTTGACCGCAGTTTGAGCAGATTGCACGGTATATCAACAAAAAGTTTCTTAAATTATTTTTGGCTATTTAAGGCACAACAGACTAATGTTTTAAAGAAAATTACTATCAGCAGACTAGTTTCTATCCCAAATCAATAGTGAGTATTTGAATAATGCTAGTTATGAGCTAAATTAATCGCTTTCTCATAGTTTATTATGGAGAAATGCGTAAAAGAGCATCCTAATAGCACAAAAGAGAAGCAATTAGAGAGCTTTAATTCGTCTGAACTGGATGATGCTATGAATGAACTATTAACTCAGGAAACAGAGGAATCTGGAAGAAATATTTCGATTACAACTGAAGAGGATTTATTAGACATGATGGAAGAAAAACTAGAGAGAAAACATGGCATGCAGAAGCTTAAAATGCATACGGCTAAAAAGATTCTGCGGCGAGCTAAATACCTACGAGAAAAAAATTACTATATTATTCATGGATCAAGAAATTCATCGAAAATGCCTTCAAATCAGTTAGCTCATACAAGCAACACGAGAAATGAGAGAGCAACTGTTGAAAATCTGCTAAGAGTTAAGGCAAGTGAGACACTCAATAAATTAGATGAACAAACATCACAGAAAATCAAAAACGTAATTAACTCAGGCGATTTGACCGTTCAGAGACTAAAAATGTCCCAAATCAGAGATGACAGTAAACATGAATTTACTCTGATAGATAAAACTAAATTTATTACTCCTTCGTCATACGAATTAAGTCAGTCTAGTTTAGCACCAGAAAGCTTTCCAAAAGCTATCGTTTATCCAGATACCAAAAAAGTTAATGTTCAAAACGTAAAAGCAGCAGAGCATGCAAAAATGTCATTTAATGAAGTTTTTACAAAAGCAACAGAAGAACAAATCAAATCCACAAAGTCTATTGATCAAGCAGCATCTAAAACTGAATCCCCTATTAAACCTAAAGTTCGTGTATTGACTCCAAAGTCTAAAAAAAGCAGTACAGCTGAATCTACAGAAAATGATTCAAGCAAACCTGAGCCATTCAAGTATTTAATTCCACAAAATTTGCTAGCTTCAAAAAATACTAAATTGTGTGTAAATTCCAATAAAAGCGATTCCAATGCATCAACATCCAGCTCAATATCATCGGAATCGTCTGAAAGTCTAAGTCATACCCACTCCGTGATTCCTGAAAGACCACAAATTAACTATGATCTGATAGATGCACTTGCGGATTACAGAGTTATTGCAAAATATCTTTTCAATAAGCTAAATGTGCCAACTATAGACTTTGATGGAACTGACGACTACATCAACCTTTATAAACTGTCACGGAATTAATTGACTACATGAGATTAAAAAAAAAATTAAATGGTATTAATTACTTAAGGAATCGGTAAGAGAGCACTCTTAAATTATTGAGTAATGAAAAAATAATAATAAAAGACATCAATCAATCAATCTGTTATTATGTGTCTAGTGTGTATAAATATAGTTCCGTGCAAAAATTTAGCTGTTGAGAAGTCAACAAAATTGCGTTGTAGAATAAATAAAGCTTTTTTTATTCATTGTAATGTAATCATCATCAATTTACCATACATATTAGATCAAATTATTTTTTGCCTTGCCAATATCACTCAATGACGCATTTATACATTACCATTTTTGTCATGTCTTTCATCAAATGGACAAAGTTTTCTCGCTCTTCATCAACATCATGTTGGCTCAATTCAAATTCTTTAAGGTAGTCAAAGTACTCCAATTTGTTGACATAGTCATATGAATCGACAATGTTCAGTACACACTTATCAGAAATGTTTGATGACGAACTGTCGTCAATGTCCATCTCCTTCATTCCAGCTACCATTTGATCTTTGATCTTAATGACTAAATTTTTGTACAAATCATCGCAGTCAATTGATGATGTGTCGAGGCTTTTTGGGTTAACGTCAAGTTTATATTTGGTGGCGTCGATTAGTTCATTTTCAATTATGTGCTTACGTACACAATAATCATCTTCATCACTCAATTCCTCATCTTCTTCAGATTCCTCAGTTATTATTGAATCAAAAATAGCACCAAATTGGTCTGCAAAATGACAGTCAATTACTGCATTTCCTGACAATTCAATGACCTTTTGCATAGCTTTGGTCAGGTCCTCTATTCTTTCGCCATCAGCAACTTCATCATTTTCTTCACTTAATATTTGAACTTTAAAGGCATAGTCAACAAAATTGGCTTCCTTAAGTCTATCGACAATGCATTCAGTGCTATCTTTTAGTTCTTCCTTCTCATCTAACTTCTTTTTGACCTCGAGTAACATTGCCATTTCTGATGATTTTATAAAATTTGAACAGGAACTGCTAATCTCTTCACCTACTCCATTCTTTTCACTAATCAGTTCCTTATTCCTTAAATAATTAACGATGCAATATTTTCCATCAAATGGTGCACAGTCTATAGTTGAAATCATCAGAATTACGACAAAAGTCACCGAAATCATTTTCATTTCTCCTCAATTCCCTTCCAACTAACTGAATCGACTAAAGTTGAAAATTAAATGATTGTTCTATTTATTTTAAAGCACTAAATTGTTGATTAGCAAACAAAAAAGCTCGGCTGGAATCATTAGAGAATATAATGATAGCAATCGTCCGTTAGACCTTTTTTTGTTGCCTTTTTTGCAAAAGTTAAAGAGTGAATCATAGAACTATATGGGGTCGTCTTCAAATGGCATGCGAATTTTCAGATGGGGAGGAGGTTGGAACAATTTTACTGCACTGTGTGAATATCACCTTTCTATATGATACACTAATTTGGTCCCGGTTTCTAGGGTATACCCCTATTCTAATTGTATACCCTAGCATATACCCCTAGAGTATGGGGTATACCCATGCTAGGGTATACCATTAGAGTATGGGGGGTATACCTAAAATATATTTTTGCTTAAGTCTTGGAATTCTAAGTATGGTACAACAATTTATACATCCTAGGGTATACCCAACCATATAATCTAGCATCTACCCCCAGGTCTGAACGACAATTTTTTTGTGAACGTCATTTGTGAATGAATAAAATCATTTCTTCCAGAATTGTTCATGTGATGAAAAATAATTTACTGCAAACAATTTAATTTTTCCGAGCTTTTATGACAAATATAAATTTATGTAGATCATCAATATAAACTTATCTATTTCCGTATGCAATTCAGTAATTAAATCTTAACGACTTAAGGGTCGTTAGGTTATTACGTAACGACAGTGGCTTGCCAGAAATTTTGTGTGAGGGGATTAATTTTTTTAGTTCAAAAACCATAGCAATTTTAATTTCTTTGGGATCATTTCTTCCAGAAAGAAGGGGGAGGGGTCGAATATCACTCATTTACCCCCCTTGCCTGGCTACGATCTCTAAGGGGTCATTCATAAATGATGTCATACAAAAAATTAGATTTTTAGAACCACCGTCCCCCCCCCCCTCCCTCTGTCACAAAATTCTCATACAGATTTTTTTTTCTTGTATGGAAGTGTCACACAGCGTCAAACCCTACCGCCTAAAACTGGATGCTATTTTTGAACGACCCATATTTTATTAACTAATTGTGTGAAGTAATAAAATTTCACTTTCATTAACTTTGTAATTAATAACTTGCATTTACTTTGCATATTTAATTAATTTTATTGCATATTCGTGAGTGTCATTTTGAAAAAAAAAATCTTATTTAAATATAAAACTTGAAGGAGCTTATTTTAAAGTTTGAAGTGAAATGTGCATGACAAAAAATATTGTTTTCGTTGTGATTTTAAGTTTGTCGGTGATTCACAGCATATCAAGTGAAAAAAGTCCACTTTGTAATGGACAGAACTGTGACACAATATTTAATGACTACCTGGTACCTTTATCACATATTAAAAAGTGAAATTAAATAAATTAATTCAGAGATTTTAATGGATTTCAGAAAGAATACAATATAAATGTGCCAAATGATACAATAAAAGCTCAGTTCAGGAAGCAGTTTTTTGTTAATTTTAGAGAAATTCAAAGATTTAATGCACAGCAAGAAAATTCCTTCAAAAAAGGTATCAACAAGTTTACACATCTTTCATACAATGGAGTTGTGAGTCAAAGTCTTGGACTTGTTTCTTTTTCCAACCCAATAATGGGATCCATTACTTCTAAGCCTGCTGCCTCCAAGTGTTCGATTACTTCATTTGATTGGCGCAGTGAAGGTGCTGTTACTCCAGTGTAAGTTCTCAGTAATCGTTGACCTAAATTAAGTATTTGAGCCAAGCTGCTGACCAGGGGTTTAGGGGTCACCTTCCCCTATTTTTGAAACCCATGATATGGCCATGATTCGAAAAGATATCCAAAAAATTCACAAACTCCCATCCCCCAAAAAATTCCTGGATACGCTTTAAAATAATTGCATTAAAAGTTCTTAAAATTGCTTAGAATCCTAAATTTTGGATTTTTTTTAGAAAAGATCAAGGCAGTTGTGGAAGCTGTTTTGCATTCGCTGCTATTGGTGCAATTGAAAGTCAAGTATATATTATTTACAACAAAAATATATCACTATCTGAGCAGTATGCAATGGAATGTATTTATAACTTTTGGAAAGTAGGTAATGATGCATGTAATGGCGGTCAACCCAGCTATGTGAGCTTAGTGTTTGAAATCACGACTTTGTAATTACAAATTTATTGTATTTCTAGGTCTATTACCTATCCTATATTCATCGTGGACTTCCAACAACAAGTAGTGTTCCATATATTGGTTATGATCCGGACATTTGCCCTTCAAACGTTCCATTAGCTAAAGACACTGGAATTACAAGTTATCGAACTTTAACAAGTTATAGTGAAGATGAAATTGCTTGTATGCTTGCTGCGTACGGACCTATGTCTGTTGCAATATTTGTTAATGACTCATTCATCCAATACGGTAGTGGAATCTATAATGATGTAGAGAGTTGTGGCTCGAATCCTACTCCAAATCATGCTGTTCTATTAGGTTTGTCCATTTAAACATTAAAATTGATTTTAAATTAAATATTTCCTTTCTAGTTGGATTCAATGTTGATCCAAAAACTAACATGAGTTATTTTATTTTGAAAAATTCATGGGGTAAGCCTGCAATCCAATTGAGGTGTAAAAAGATTTAATAAATGTTTATACTTATAGGAGCATTGTGGGGTGAAGAAGGGTTCTTCCGTATGAGAAAAGGAATTAACCTTTGCAATATTGTGTCTCTTGCTCAGCAACCTTATTTTTAAATGTAATTTGTTTATAAAATATTTTTTTATTTAATGGCGTTTGCTGTGTATTTGAGATTAAAATAAAATGGGCGATTTCACTAAAGTAGATTATTTCTTATATGTTGGATTGTTTACTTTAGTTTTTCAGGAATTTGGAATTTGGACACTAGTAATAAGAGTAATAAATTAGTCAAGAGTCAAACGCTTTCGTAAAAAGTTATTATTTTTACGCATTGTCAAAGTAATAAAATTGTTGTTGTTTTGTTCTCACACATATTTATTGCTTTAAAAATATTATTTTGTTTGTAGATGCGAAGTTTAATTTTTTGTAATTTAAGCATACTCACAAACAGAGGCGTATTCAAGAGGGGGTATTGGGTGGTCAACCCCTCTTTTTTGAAAATTTTTGCAATTTGCTATGGTTTTTAAGAAAAAAAATCCCAACCCCCCTAAATTTTCCCGTCCATACAAAAAAATTTCAACCCCTTCCCCTCGAAAAATTTCTGAATACAACCCTTGATCACAAAAATAAGGAAATGTTTTAAAGTTCATCCGCATAAAACATTATTCAACTTTTCATAGCCCCTTCAACTATAATGGTCTGCTAGCATTGTAAGTAGATCAATGAAATGAACAAACCAACCCCAGATCGAACTCAGGATCATTGACTTGTATAGCCAATGTTCTTCCACTTAGGAACTTTTACGACGACTAGTCATAAAACCAATTAGGTTATGTAAACTATTAAAATATTCTTATCAGTTTTATAGCTAATAATTAATTGGAAAAACGTGATTCTCGATTATCGGCTTCGATAGGTATTTAAAGGATGCATGACAGTCAACAAAGCTCATTTAATAATAACCACAGGAATGAATAAATTGAAAATATTCATTGCAATAATTTTGTGCCTTTTAGTTATTAAAACTAGTGATGGGTCGCGAAATTTTCTTTGTGGTGGCAGTGATTGTAACAAATTTTTTGAGGATTATTTGGTATGATGTGAATCTTACTCTACCTGCTAAAAACAATTTTGTATTTTTTTGTGACATTTAGGTGGAATTTAATATTTACGTACCAAACAATGAAACGAAAGAAAAATATAGAACACAATTTTTGACGAACCTACGTGAAATCATTAAATTTAATGCACAACCCAACAACACTTATCATAAAGGCATCAATAAGTTCACTTGCCTTCCTTATGAGGATTTGAAAACAAATACTTTGGGATTTATACCTCCAGATCAATTTATTGTGTCTATGGATCCTTCTACTAAAGCTAAAGCCAAATGCTCAATTGAAGCTTTCGATTGGAGGAACAAAGGAGCTGTTTCTCCTATGTAAGTTAGGTATTCAAAATTATTTTCAAGAGAATAGTTTTAGTTTTGTTTGTAGAAAGGATCAGGGAGTTTGTGGAAGCTGTTTTGCATTTTCAGCTATTGCTGCCATTGAAAGTCAAATTCTGATAAAATATAGTAAAAATATTTCACTGTCCGAGCAATATGCAATCGATTGTCTATATAGATATTGGAAAACTAATGATGATTCATGTAATGGAGGGCAGCCTAGCTATGTGAGCATTTTTTTTATTATTTTAAGTTTTTGTCTTAAAAAATACACTAATCACTTAATTTTAGATCTATTACATGGCAGTCCAAAACAAAGGACTTCCAACAAGTACCTCAATTCCATATCGTGGACGCGATTCGAAAGAGTGTCCGAAAAATGCTCCTTTCATTAGCCAAGCAGCAATAAAAAGTTTTCGTAGCTTTTCAATGTATACTGAAAAACAAATTGCATGCTTGCTTGCAGCCAATGGTCCAATTTCTATTGCAGTATACGCTGGTAAATCATTTATACAATACAGCAAAGGAATATATGATGACATAAAAGACTGTAGACCTGATGCTAATCCAAATCATTCAGTTTTATTGGGTAATTTAGAATTATTGGAATATTTTTAAAGTTTTTTTATTATACTAAATTTTTAGTTGGATTTGGTATAGATCCAGTGACTAAAGAGGAGTATTTCATTGCAAAGAATTCATGGGGTGAGTTACAATTTGATTTTTGGGTTATTTACAAATGACGTCCTAATAAACATTTTTTATGGAGTGTCACATGAGCCCAGTTAAGGGCCGTAGCTTGAAATTTTTCGAGAAAGGGACACTTTTAATATCCCTAATCCCATAGACATACCCAGAAGGGGGGGGGGTCCGATTTTAAAACTCAGTATAAATAGAATCCATTTGAAAAACTAATGATACCTTCAAATTGAGCTTGAAAACTCCGGACCCCCCCCCCCCCTCTGGGTACGCCCATGCCTAATCCTCATTATCGACATGGCTTGACCAGATCTACACAGAAAGTAGGACGTCGTTTTTGAACGTTCCAATGGTCATTGAAATATTTTTTTAGGAAAAAAGTGGGGAGAGAAAGGATTCATTCGTATGAAAAAGGGAGTAAATATTTGCAACATGAGACTACTTCCACAACAGCCGTATTATTGATGCTGCGCTGATAAAAAAAATTAATTTTTAAATTGTATAATAAAATAAAAAGCAAAAATTTAATTTAAAGACTCCGAAATGGTTGTTTCATCCTCATCAGTTCCGTCATTTTTCTGTATCTCGTAAGTTCCTCCTTTTTGAATTGTAAATGTGGCTGGTCCTTGAGACACAGTGTATGTTTTTGATCGCTTTGAACTTGTTTGATTTGTGAATGTATTATCCTCGGGAGGTTGATTACATTCTTGGACTTTTAGGATATCCTTTGTCTCATTTTGATTTGTTAATGGAGCTAAGAAAACTTCGTCTAATCTTTTTATTATGTCTGAATAAACTCCTATTTGCTTAGCTTCAACTGATTTTTGAAGAATCATTTCATGCGATCCTGTCTTGATATTTTCTGTTGACTCTTTTTTTAATGATTCATAGTTAAAGATAACAATGCCACCTGGACAATTTCCACCATATATACTGCAAGCTAAGAAAAAATCTTTTGGATGATAATCAATTGAACTTATAAAGCCTTTGCTTCCAAGAGAACAATTAATTACTAAAACATTCTTGCAATCTTCGGAAGCGACAATATTGCCATTAATCATTTTATAATATCGAATGCTTGGACCGTTAGTTGAATAAATTTGTGTTCCACATGGCGAAATCTTCACACGTCCTTGAGTCTCAGCTTTTGCATTAAATTCATGGAATTTTTGGATCAATGAACCTGTTGCAACTCCAAGTACGTAAATTGCATTTGATGTGTCAGTAATTTGACTATCATAAAGACGAAAATAAATTTTATTACCACGTGGATTTATCTCGATGCTTTGTATGATTCGTCCACGAATTTCATCAAAATTAAAGTGTCGATTAAGATGATATTCATGAGTATCAGTCAGAGCCCATTCAATTATATCTCCCATAGAACTTGATGAATAAAATGTATCAGCACTTCTGGTCGTGATTGATGTGATATAAGTAAATGGGCTAGTTTTGGGATGCTTTAATTCTTGGCATAACTCAAAGCTTTCCATTCCAAGCCGAGTCTTCCAAATTCTTATGATATTATCACGACACGCAGTCACAACAGAAACTGATTCTGAATCATCAGTTTTAAGGAATTTTGAAGCATAAACAAATGCTGGATGCGGTAGTATTGAATATGTGTAAGAATCTGCCAATAGATTCCAAACAATTGCTGTAAAATCCGCTGATGCTGTTACAAGATATTGTTGATTAGTTTGTTTCTGTTTCATCCAATCCATATCGTGAATTATATCTGAATGTTCAAGCATCATGAAAGCTTCTTTCATTTCTGGAAATGTGTAGATATGAAGTAAATGTCCATTTTTTGATATTTCAGAAAACGCAAGAAAATTTCCATCATGACTAAATTGAATATTTAGGGATCCTTTGTCTTGTAAAGAAACTTTTCTGAATATTTGATTTGGTACTTTACATGCTTGCCCTGGAATTTTCCTCCAATATTTTTGTGCATTCTCATTTGCACCTAAAACTTGAATTCGATTAACTTTGACGTCTTCCTTATCATCATCGTCATTTTCATTGGAATTAAGATTTATATCCTTAAGATAAACATTCAGTACTGATGAAAACTTTTTCCTTGGCATTTGCCACTGTTCATAAATTGAAACTTCATTGCTTGATAACTTTTCTTTTTTAAATTTGATTGGAAACCATGAATGTCTTGCTGTTTGATATTCAAATAATTGTAGCTTAAGCTTCTTATCAATGTTTATACTACTTTTTGAGAAAAGTTTCATAAACGCCCAACAAACTGGAATATTCTCATTATTAATGACCTCAAAGAAAATCAGAACATTATTGTAGATTTCACGGAGACGCTTTAAATCAAAATTAGCCATGACCTTCTCATTCCAGTAACAAATGAAGTTGCTGTAAAAAATTAATAATTTTTGTTATTAAGAGTTTTTCACAAATGACGTCAAGTTTTAGGAACAAATTTCAAAAATGTGCTAAAACTGAATCATCTTGGATCCCCCAGACTACCCCCAATTTTATGAACTAGTCCATCAATAGACGTCATTTATGAACGACCATCCAGAATAAAATATCGTGAATAACTTACTTGAAGTCGTTATTATAACTAGCATTTTTTGTCCACATCAAGTCTCCAATTTGTTTCCCATTATCCACATTGAAGAACGAAATTTTAATCCTTAATCCTTTTATTTCGCTTCGATATTTCATCTGACTTGTATTTCTGACGTATATTGCTGAGCAATAACAAAAGAATTGTGGTTTAATTTGTATAATAACGTACAGATCATAATTAACTTACCAATAGCCTTGTCGCATGACGTTATTTCTATTCTCTTTGACTCTTTTCTACTTTCTTCTGTATTAGACGTTGGAGTTTGATCTTCACCAAGTTTTTTCGACTTTTTCTGCCCAATATTATTTTTAGATTTATGGTTCTTTGTCTTCTTTTGCGGTTGGGGAATTTCTTCAGAGAAACTTTCCGAGCTCGATGATGTGAAGCTTGTTGTTATGCTAGTTGTTAAAGAATCTTTCTGTTTTTTAAGATTTTTCTTCTTCTTTTCTTGACGTTTCTTAGTTTTTTTGTCTGTCTTTGGAATTTCATCAGATTTTTGAGACAAGTTTGTCATTGATTGTGACTCTTCAATGTCATTTTCTTCATCTTGATTGATAAATTTGGGTTGTTCTGTACTGTTTGAATTTTCATCAGCCCATTTGCCATGTTTTATTACGAAAAAAGTTTCATTTATATCGTCTGGCATCTTTTCAGCCTCATGGAATACTCTGATGCTATTTGTTGGTTCTTTCTTCTTCTTCTCATTAATGCTGATCACTGTGTTGTGTTTTGAACTATTTTGTGAGATTCTTTTACTTTCAGATGAAAATGATTCAGTTTCAGAGTTTAAGGATTGTAATTGAATAATTTCATTCTCATTGTTCTTTTCAATTTTATCGAGTGAGCTAATTCGACGAGAAGCTGGAGTTGGTGGATGTGGTGTTAGTGGAGATTTGGATATATTTCTGCGAGCAGGAACTGGTGGTGGACTCGATTTTTTCTGTGAATTTTCTGATGTTATTTTTATTTTTTGGGTTTCATCATTTTTTGGGCGTTTTTTGACTTCCGGCAGATCCAGCTCAACCATTTCTGTCAGCTCACTTTCTAAATTATCAAGGAGATTTTCCATTGAATCGTGTGAAAACATTTTATTAAATAATTTGTATTATTTGAACTAATATTTGCTTCCTACAATTTTAAAAACTGTACAATAACAAACTGTTGCTATGGATACCTAACAACAAACTTAAAAAAATAAACGAACATGTGTATGCACATATATTATATGGTGGACGATTCATTGAAAATATGAAAATATTAAATTTATAAATTTTCATTAAAATATTTACTTTTGATTGACAAAAAAAAAATTAAACAGATTTATTTATTTTGGGGTCGTTCACAAATATTGGACAGGGGTCTGTTATTATTTTTATGTGATTCTCATTTATGACGTCCAATTAAACCTTCAATTTTGAAATTTTTTGTATGGAAAAATTTGAAACAAAAATTATTTTGAATTTTTTTCTCTTCAAAATTGAAGAATTTTTCTGGCGAGGGGGGTCCCCTTCCTGGCTAAGCGCCTGTCTAGGTGGCACATGTTAAATGTGACAAAAATAAAATTTTGTTAAAATTTTTAATATTTTTTAAGTGGAATGGAGTTTAATATTACCGTTTTTTATGGACGTTATAAGTGAATGACCCCAAAATAAAATCAATTTGTGGTTAACGTCATCTTAATTAATTTGAATTCATTTATTCTTTGTACAAATAATGCCGGCTTTTTAAGTTCGATTCTTTTCTTTTAAAACAGAAATTATAAGATTAAATTATTTTACAGTGTGTAAAATTACAAATTCAACAATGCTCAGCGTGCATGACCTCTAATTATGGAAGTAATACACGTGCTGCATGGCCAATGAATTTGAGTACGACTATCGTAATGATAATTTTTGTCTTTCGACCGTTTAGTTGTTTTTATTACATATTTTTTTATTGTTCCGGCAAATTTTGAACTTGAACCTTGAAAATGATGCTTTTAACACAAATCATCTAATGATGCGAACTACCAAAAATATTCTTTGAAAATTGTCAAGAAGAAAATGAAGCCGATCGTCAAATTTACTTATCTAATTTACTCGATGTACTCATGTACACAAAAATATTTTTTTCATGGCTTTGATCAAAGATAAAGTTTGATTAGCCAATTTAACCGTGGACTTTTCTTTACTAGCTGTGCTAAAAATTTCCTCAAATCTCTGCGAAAAAGGTGGATTTATTTATTTTTGTAATAAAATTCATGGTTAAAACCAAGAACAATTTTTTTTATTATTATACTCTTACGCATTTTAGTTTGCGGTTTAAAAAATCATTAAGCTTTGAGAAGCCTGCTTACAGTGCTTCATTTGACGTCAACCTAAATATATAAATACCTCTAGGCCACTTGTAAGTGTTTTTTGAAAATAAAATTAAATTTACATTTGATAAATTTTTTAAACATTTAGTATTGTTCAGTAAATTTGATGAGTAATTGAATGAGATAATCGGAATTTTGTGGCAATTTTGGAAATATCCAGCAATTCTAAAGAATAAAATATCAATAAGAACAACTATTGTTAAATGTGGAATTAAAAAAACTTTGTTTTATGATTGGATTTTCCATAAACAATTTTCTTTTTGGTAAATTCCAATCATGAGATTAAAAGTTTATTTTTAAAATTTGAAGGTTCAGTAAGGTTAAAAGTTTAATGTTCATATATAAGATTGAGTGTCTTCATCAGCAAGAAGAATATAAATTATCTATTATTTAATGTTTTTAGCTATCTAAATGATGAAATGAGGAATTCTACCTGTCAACCTCCTCCTCTCTGCCGGCCTTTTTGAAATTAAATTGCAATATTTGACTGACTATGATTTAAAGGATTCTCAATTAAGAGTTTCCTGAAGATGGAAGTCAAAGAGAATCCACAATCCATTCAACCGTGGAAAAATCAAAATTTAAGACAGCAAGAAGTGCGTTTCAAAACAAAATCTTAGCACTAAAAAATAACATGTGTCTTAAACCGAAAAATCAAACCAAACCCAAAAAATGGTACAGACAATCTTTTTATTCTGATCGCTCTAAGAATAAGAATAAGTACAAAATGCTGAATCATTTAGAGTCAACTTAAGACGTAAATGTCATTGAAAATGTAATAAACAGTACTGTAAGACCAAAATTCTTCAACTATTTAATAAAATTTCATTTTTGTTGTAGTCGCCTAAATTTTGAAATCTTTAAATGAAATATTGGAAAAAATTAATATTTAATTTTCATAAATTATCAATTTTAATAGGTTTTTATCCTTTCATTTTCTTAATTAAAATGGCGTTCAAATGTGGATGTTTATTATCTTAATTAATAATTAAAATGGCATTATAACAATGCTTAATCTCTAATTAAGTTCTTTTGTTCTTTATTAAAACTTGACGAAATTTCGAATAATTCCTATTGACTTATAAACAAGTATGAATTTAAAATAAAAAATAATGGACACCAAAATAGGCTGACCATTTGTTCACTATTTTCTTTAAAGATGCCCTGGAAAATTTTTAATATTTTGTTCTACGTCCCGGATTTTTTCACAAAAATTTCAAATTTAGTTAATTTTCAAATTTTTCTTTATGTCGAGGATTTTCACTAAAAAAATCTGGCAATCTTAACACTAATGAATTTTAATCGTGTCTTTTAAATTCTTAATCCTTTCAACACCTATCATTTTAGTCTGACTTTCGAAATCAAGAACCTGTATCATCAGATGCGGATTTAAAAAAAGAATTATTGAAAAAAAATCTGTTATTGACTTGCTTGTTGAAAAAAGGATTCCTTGAATATAGGATTGGTTTGAAGCTCTTTGTTACAGAATTTTTGAAAATGTGACCTTCTGAACCCCTTCACATCATCCTATTGTCCCACAATTTCAGAAAATGCCTCCTCAATAGTGCAGTTAGTTTGCCAGCTACTAAAATGACCAAGTAGTTCCATTGTGATAAATTGCATGAGTTTACAAAATAAATTGCGTTTCCTCCTTCATTAAACATCATCACAAATAATTGAAATCTTTACAAAATTACAGCCAATGCCAAAACTCATGCGAATTTGATCTGAAGAAAAAATAGTCATTCCGGACTATTCGCTTATTCTTAAAACATCATGGCATTCTGCTAATCTAAATTGCTTCCGCAATGAAAAGATCAAATCTTAATTTAAATGGGGTTTAAAAAATTACTAAATTTGATTTATTATTCTAATTACAGCTTTTAAATGAATTTAAAGGATCATGAGATTGGTCTGTTCTAAGAGTTTCAGTTTTTTCTATATTAACATACTGAGAATGAAAGGATAGAAGTTATTTCATATAAAAAAATATGACTAGAAAAAATTCAACCTAATCTTGCTTCGAGTTTAATGAACAACAACAATGGTTGCAAAAATAAAGGAATTAATAAATTTAGAAGCAATCATTCATTAATTAAGTATATTACTAGTTCAATGAACTTTATTGCAAAATCAGACAAGTTGATTACTCACATTTAAATCAGAAAGAAGTTTTACTATCAAGGTTATTACATTTTACTTTTATTCGAGGCTAGCATGGTTTCTTACAAGTACAGGAGCGTGTACAAAAAATGATGCTTTAAAATTTAACTTTTTAAGGCAAAAAATTCGTTTTTTATTTTACTAAATTTTAAAATTAACATTTAGGTATTTATTTATTTTTTACTAAAATTTATTTTACTTAATGAATTTTTTAAATTTTTAATTAAACCAATATTTTCATAAAGTGCCTAAAACTTTACTGAATTTTTTAATTTTCATTTAATTAATTTATTACAAAACGAAAAAAAATATTTTTTTGTGTTATGTTTCAATTCTAAGCATACAAATTATGTATTATTATTTATATGATTTATTATATTTCCATAAAAATCTTGATGTTAATTTATTATAACTTATGTATATTGTAACAATGATATTGTAAAACATATATTATTTATAATTAGCCCTAACAAACAAAGAGTTAAACATGGTGCTACTGAGTGAGGCATTTTAAACCATCTAATTTCCCTATGAGCCCCAGACTCATTCCTTCTATTTTTTAGCAGTTTATAAACTCTTATTTATTTACCTTTAAAAAACAAATAAAAGATAATAGAATGTGCCTGATCATTGTCCAATTTTGATTTAAAAAACTCAGATAAAAAATTTAAGGAAGGATTTCCAGAAAGAAAACTAACTTGCCTAACTTGAAAAATTCTCACATGCAGTAAAAAATTAAATTTTCGTATAGTATGTAAAAATGTGCAATTTTAATAATATTTATCCCAAATATGAAACCCAACACAAAATATTATAAAAATTTTAGTCAATGTTTATGATGCATTTGAATAATTTCCTGTATGCAAGAAGTTGGTGGAATTTAAAAACAGCTGTTTATTTGATTAGTTGCCAAAAGATGTGCAGTCATCACCTGAGACTGATAAAAACATATTTATTGAATCAAAGTCACAGAGGAGGCCTCGATTATATAACAGAACTGATCTTACGTGCATTTAATCTACTTTCAATTTACCTGTATGATGATGATGATGATGATGATGGCGTTGAAAAAGGAATGTTGAATTTGCCCTCGAAAAAGGGAAATGTATTTTTATGTGAATCTTTAAACAGGTTTAGTAAATTTGTGTATTTTTACTAAAGTACAATGACATCTTGGCTCATGAATAAAAGCAGTGAATTAATTATTTTATTAGACTATTTAGGAATATTCGGCCGATTTCACTAAAGTGGATAATCCTCATTTTCGGATTATCTATTTCTTCGATGTGAGGAAAATCCAAATAATTTATATCTGACGTAGAATTACGTGATTAGAGATAATCCGACGAGTTTGAGAAAAAAATTTTATCTTGTATGGTGAATATAGCGAAAAAATAGTTTTAGCAAGGAGATTATCCGAAGATTATCCTGGGATTATCCTGCATTTTTATCCGAAATGTTAAAACTGAGAGGTACCAAGATTGAAATTATGGATTATCTACAGGATAATCCCAGGATTATCTTCGGATAATCTCCTTGCTAAAACTATTTTTTCGCTATATTCACTATACAAGATAAAAATTTTTTCTCAATCTCATCGGATTATCTCTAATCACGTAATTCTACGTCAGATATAAATTATTTGGATTTTCCTCACATCGAAGAAATAGATAATCCGAAAATGAGGATTATCCACTTTAGTGAAATCGGCCGATTAATTTTGGAATGAATTTTATTATATTTTCCAAAACAATATCAATCCGAGTCTGATTTTTCGGTTTATTTTCATTAAATTCACATTGTTTTTTACGAGCTTCTTAAGGTAGGTTCAAAAAATAAAATTTCGTGTATTATTGAAATAACGGAAAATAACTTGGTTTTAACCTCCTTATCTCAAAGAATTTTTTTCTTCAAAAAGTGTCACACAATCACAAAATTAAGTCCAGCTATTTACACGAGGAGAATATGTTTTTATTATTAGGTACAAAACAATATTTAAAGTTTATATCAAGAAGGAAATAATTTTGAAAGTGATGCTGTCAATAAGTTGAAGGACAAATGGGAGACACTTAAGGTAGTTCATGTTCCCTTATTTACATCTTATTAGTTTGTTCAGTTTCATCTCTCTTGCTTTTTACATCATTGTAATGATTAACATCAAGAGCACTTTTATAAGATAGATGTAAGAAGTTTTTTATGAGCTTCTCATAGTAAACACACGTGGAATTCCCACATGTGTATGCGTAAGGCTTTATTTAATTTTCTTCATATTCACACGTGCAAATTTTTATGAACATTTGTTCATTTTGATTTCAAAGCTTTTAGAAAAATCTTAAAATTAGAAATTGGAATATTAAATAAGAAAAAAATTTACGGATGGATTTAAATTCTCTATTGAAATTGTTAAGCATGCGTTAAAATTCTGTCTTTATCCCTATCAACAATAAATTGGACTTGTTCAGGCAATGATCTAATTATTTTTATTCTTGATGTGCCATTTTATTTAAATATATGACTTAAGGATTTTAATAATTTTATATAATTAAAAATGAACTTTTTGACTTTTATAAAGAAATATTTTTTAATCACAGTTTGTTAATGAAATTTGATATTTCCGAGTAATTAATAACAGAACTAAGGGGTCATTCACTTATGACGTCCATGATTTAGGGGGGAAGGGGGGTCTGAGATTTTGTAACACTTTAAATTAAAGAAATTTTTTTGAATTAAAATTTTGTGACAAGGGGGGGGGGGTGGTCTAAAAATCCCATTTTTTGATGGACGTCATAAGTGAATGACCCCTTAAAGGGATCTAGGAAAAAATGGAAAATTATTTTCAAACATTCTAAAGTAAGTTTTGGATTGCTGCTGTCAATTAGAATGTCAGCAGTAAACTTTTGGTATGTGACAATTTTTGTATACGTCTCATAAATTCGCGCATAAGTCATGTATTTTTTGGGGAACTATAAACAGAAATAAAAATAAGAAACATAAACATTAAAAAAAGTTGCTGATAGTATTTAACTTTTCTATTTAATTCGTTTCTATGTTTTTATGGTTTACGGCAGTGTTGTCCAAACTGTGTGCTGCGGTATACTGGTGTACCGTAGAACATGCTCAGTTTTGCTGCATAAAAATTTAAAACTATCAAAAAATGGGTGGATTTTTAGAAAGTTACAGATTTGTACTAAAGAACTCAATTAAAGCGTCCAAAACTTAATATCTAAAACTTTATTTTTAAAATTTTTGACGAATGTTTACTTTAATTCAATATAATTTTGAGCATGCTCTTTTTTTAAGTCAATTTTTTTTCGAAAAGGGGGTATAAATCCACCCAAATCCCCTTGGCTGTTTACTTCTAATTTTGAAAGTTTGTAAAAAAATGCAATTATTGATTTAATTTTGTTGTTTTCTTTACCTTGTGATCTTGTCATTGAAATTAAATGATTGAAAAGATTTCTGTAATATTTCGCAAACAATTTTGGTAATATGGATATGAACCAGGGGGAAAACCACTTAGTGAAAAAAAAATCCACCGGGCCTGGTAGAACCAGTATATAAGATATTCTGACACCGTTTCCACCAACCAATATTAAAGGATTCAAAATTGCAGGTGGAAAAAAAGTTTTTGATGGAAAATGACTTTTTTCCACCAAGTGGTTTTCCCCCTTATATGAACCAAGATACCAAAAATAAGATAAAAACAAGTTTCTTTTTTAGGTTAGATGCAAGTATATTTAATGCTCTTTATAAAAATATTTCAGAAGTATTCTTGTTGAATTCGTAATATTAAACTCACGAACTTTATTCTCATTTACGTAATAAATTCTTCGTTGGATGACAAATCAACAAGTTAAGAAATGTTTAAACAGTACAAGCTTTTTGTGATGTCTGTGATGATTAGATCATTCTTAATATTTGATGAGTTTCTAAGTTATTTGAATTTAGTATGCTTATCATACTAGAATCGGTGGTATTCAAACTGTGCTCAACCTCATAAATGTTTTGATTTTAGAACGTTTTTGGCATATTTTTACTTGATTTTTACACACTTTAAAAAATTTGAACCATAAAAGAATGCCTAGAATGTGTATCGCAAGGCAAGAAAATGCCAATCACCAGGTTCTTAATTCCGAAAAATCTTAAGACTTGCAGACAAGATCTAAAATTGCATATTGAATCGATGCATTTTAAGAAAATAAAGTGTAAATTATTCAATTTTGATGTGCTACATTCAAGGTGACTTTGATATTGTGTTATTGAAAAAAAGTTGATTTTAAAAATTCTGGGAAAATCCTGGGAAGTGTCTTTAAGAGGCAAAAGAATATACAAAAGTCCAAAATGACGGGTGTCCCATTTGATAAAGTTTAGCCAAATATTTTATTAATTTTACCTTTTTAAGATTATAACTGTTGGAAGGAAAATAATATAATGTCGACAGTTAGGGGTCGTTCACTTCTTACGTTAGCTTTTTAAAGGGGAGGGGGTAGGATTCTGAGATTTTGTAACAGGTCAAACAACGAAAAAATTTTTTCGTGGAAAATTTGTAACTAGGGGGGAGGGGGGGTCTAAAATTTCATTTTTTGCGTAACGTAATAAGTGAATGACCCCTTATGAATTATTTGAATAATTTCTCAATATAAATTTCATGAATTAAAATATTAAAGTAAAGTTTCTTAATTACTAGCTTAAATTTACTATTTGCAGTATTATTCACATGCTTATTATAATTGTTAATTGATTTAAAATATTTAATGCTAATTAACTAATTTAGTAATATGTACAAATGGTGCCGGAAACGTAAAATTCTTTTCTAACCGTCATTTTTGATTCAAAGCTTCAGATCTTAGCAAAGCACCTTTACATTCAGGGTAAATCTTTCGATACGTGATCGAGAAAAGGACGTTTTCCGCACATTTTTCTTAAAATTATATTTTATTTTATTATTATTTTTATTACCGTGCTTTAATTAATTAGAATAAAGTGAACAAAATTAAATAGAAATTGTCTCACTCAATCACAATATAACTTAAGCTTTCGCATATGCACTGGGAAATAAAAAAATCTTAAATTTATTATCTTGAAATTATAAAAAAAAAATAAAAAAAAGAGTAAACTTTTCGCATGACTTTGCAAATTTTTAAAAATTCCCCAAAATGTTTTTAATAGAATGGGAGAGAACTAGTTTTATTAGTCGCTGGAAACAGGGTCGTAGTTAAGATGGGTCTTAGGATGGGTTTTAAATTTAACTTTTTTTTACAAATGTCAAATTTTTAGGATAAACAAATTTTAAAATTATTTTAGCAATATAAAAAAATTTAGGAACATCAAATTCTGGTGTCCTCCTTTTTTGGTATGCGCACTGAAATGTGAAAAAAATACAGTTAACATCATATTAATTTTTTTAATTATGCAATAACTGCTTCAAATTAATTTTTTTCGATTTAAAATTCTCTTTTTAAGAAAAAGTAAAAATAGATTTAAAGTCGACCAGTTAAGTGCGAATATGTTGATAAAAGTACTAGGGCCGCTACTGTTAAAGATTTTTTGTAAACTGAGGTAAACATGTGATTTTTATATACTGAGAGGTGAGCATAACCCATATATTAACCAGCGACTTTTCATACAACTTTTTGTCAGTCGACGGCTAGCTCTCACGACGAGCGGTTCGCGTAACAAGAAGAAAAATAATAAAAATAGTTGTTTTGTAAAATTTACAAAATTAAGTTCGCTTGGTGTTTAAGAAGGAAAAAAATAAGTTGTGTGAATCGTTTTTAATCATAAGAAAAAAATAAAAATTTGTTAAATTAAATAGAGTTACTTAGTGCATTAAGCTTTAAACACACAAGGTAAATCATTACCAATAAGAATAATGATATTACGGAAATGCAGAAAAGAGAGTTAATTTGTGTTGTTGAATACCTGCCAATAATTGATTGTAGAAAAAGAACTCTGATACGAATAATAATTTAATATAAAAAATACCACATCATTTAGACCGCTTTATATTCAAAATCAGTCACTCTAAATGACAATATTTTTATTATAATAATAATGAATTCAATTGATGGTGAATGTGCAATAAATTTATTATTTTTCATTCGAAATTTGATTATTATTAAAAATTAGTGACACAGCAGCTTTTTTGGTTCTGCCTCAAGACAAAATATTTGTGATATTAAAAAAAATCAATTCTAAAACTTGCAAGTTATTGTTTTAAAAAACTGTGTCACAGATGATAAATTTTATTGAAGAGGTATAATTTTTTTACAATATCTTTTAGTCTTTGATTTGATGTCTTGAAAACAAGAGAGCTAAAAGAAAATCAAACGCGTTTTAAAAAGATTAAAAGTTTTATACCGGAATTCGTCAAAACATATCTCGTGAGTCCACAAGGTTATTAATTTTACAAAAATAAAACATTAAAATCATGTCGCAATATGCACATGAATTTTAAAAATTTCTTTCTTGAAACAAAAGTTTTCTTTTAGCAAGAATTAATTACCGTAAAAAATAATGAATTAAAAAATACTTGCAACTGACCTTGAAGAAGCATCTGTAATGTAGATCAAGTTTTGGTATGGTTCCATTTAGATAAAATCATGTTCACTCAAGAGTCATTCATTGAAATATATGCATAGTAAAAAATCTGGTTTCGCAATTTTCATGGTTTGGACACGTCTCATTTTCAAATTGAAGAATTTTTAAGTAATAAATTTTTGTCTTGTAAGACTCTCAATTTTAATTTATTCAAATAATTTTTCAATAAAACTTAGATAAATTGAATTTTTTTATATTAAGCACGTGTATTTTTATTTATAATGCAATATTTCTACGGTGTATATTACATACAGCCTGTTTTTCTCATTAGGCAAATTTTATTCAAAAAATAAATTAGATGTTAATTCTTTTAAAGATCAAAAACGTAATCAAATAAATTCTTGATTAACAGAATTTAGAGTATATTGTAATTTCATTCTTAAACTTGATCAGGCAAAAAATTCATATAAAATCGTAGATTAAGAAAGCTACAAACACGACTGAACCATTTAACTAAGTTTACATTTTTCTGATTCAAAAAAGAGTTTAGGCACACCATAATAATGTGAGAAAATGAGAAAACGATTGGTCATGTCTACGTAATCTCACTTTTCTAAAAAAGTATACCGGTTTTACCAAATTTTATTTGATGCTAAGGGCATTGCGCTAGCAACATCTAGTGAACATTTTTATTCATGTCGACATGGGCGTACCTAAAGGGGGAGTCCAGAGTTTTAAAATTCATTTTTGAAGAACATTGTACCAATTTTTTTTCTTTTCAAAAATTGGTTTGAATTATATAGCTAATTAGGTCTACTCAATTTAAAGTAATCATTAGTTTTTCAAATGGGTTCCATTTATAACGTGTTTAAATGAGTACCCTCCTTCTAGATACGCCCATGTAAGTCGATGCAGAGATTTTTGCAGCATATCTCTTCAATTTTTATATATCAATAAATAATTCTAAAGTTCAGAGTTTTCTTATTTGAATAAAAGGCATATTATGGATGTCTGCATTTTATGGTTTTCTGGGGGTTTCCAGAAAAAAAATATTAGAAATTTTAAAAACGAGATATGCCACTTTAAATTCCCAATATTTCAAATTAGCTTTAAAAGACAACAAATTTTTTTATAGAACTGTATATATATATGGGGTCGTTCACTTATTACATTACGCAAAAAAACGAATTTCCAGACCCCCCCTCCCCCCCTTGTTACAAAATTTTCCAAGAAAAAATTTTTTTTTGCTTGACCTGTTACAAAATCTCAGACCCCCCCTCCCCCCTAAAAAGCGAACGTAATAAGTGAACGACCCCTATATATATATATGTATATATATATATATATATATATATACATATAAGAAGTATATATATATAGCTTGAGTGGAGAACAAATTTAGCATAAAGCTGCAAATTTTAATAAAAATTAATCAACCAGATCTACAAACTCAGTAAATATTAAGAATTTTAAGTAAAATCGATCGATAATTAAAAGATATTCAAATATTATCAAGTGGCGCATTATACTCAGGTAAAACTATAAAATAAGGACTGTTTAAGTAAGTTGATAATACCAAAAGATAATATTTGTTTTCATTAAAAACACGCAAAAAAAGACATACATCTGAAATGGTTTTGACCTTGAATCTTATCTCTTTTTCAAGTCATTCGACATGAAATTTTAAAGATTTAAAATAAGTTAAATAATGAATTGAAGTATCGCGAATTCATTCTTGTGTGCAGTTGGTGTAGTTCATGTACCATATGTTTGAGTTTAAAAGTAAACCAAACTAGTGAATTTATAAGAAAATAAACCTTTGGACTGAAATAAAAAATCTAAAATTTGTGCAAAAAATAATTTATCAAGTTTTTGATAATTTCGAAAATGGAATTGCGTTTGTGTGAAGTTTTATTAAAGCTATTTGATGATAATTGTCACATTCCAAAAAGTGAGAAAAGTTAAGTCGACATTTTCAAGCATAAAACGTGTTTGCTGCTTGTGCTTTTTGCAAATCTGTCAAAACAAAAAAAGTTTCTTTCTTTTTTTTGATGCAACGTTTACATTCTGTGAAAATAAACTGTTATGAGGAAATCAGCTAACAATAATAAAATGTCTTCAATTAATTCAAGTTTAATGTTGTTGAAATCTCAAAAGTTAAATAGCTGAAAGTTTTTTTTTTGCAATAATTTGCATTAATTACTCTGATTAATTACATGATTCTGTTTGAATCATGGGTCAAGCATTAAAATAAAATTGTAAATTTAAAACGTTTTGAAAATATGAATAAAAAAGATTTTAGCGAATTTGATATTTCAAGTTTGCATTGCTCAATTTTTTTATCACAAATTTTTAAACTCTAAATAAAGTCGAATGCTGAAAAGTCAATCTGACCTTCAAGCTATGAATATCAATGAAAAATAGGAAATTTCCATATTTTTAGAGAATTCTCCTATCATTTTGATGTTAGTAATAATTTTGATATTTTTTTCTTTTCAAAACAAGGCTAATAAAATTGATACTAAATATATAAAATGTCAATTTGATTATAAATTTTCATGTTGTTTACTTGTATATTTAAAAATATTAATATTTTGGTCAAGAAAAATACAAAAATTCTAGATAGTTCTAGGTTTAGTTTGGAAGATCGAACATATTTGGCTTCTAAAGTTCTTTTTTAAAAAATTAAATAATATTTTTTGATTAATATTTCTATATTTTAATTGACAAGTATAACATTTTTTTTAATTTCAACAATTACATGTTGATTGGATATGATAACTTTTTACAGCATTAAATTGTCAAGTCAATTTAAGCTTGTCAATAGGCAAATTAATCAAATGAATAAAAACATTTGCTAATTAATTGCGTATCAATTATCCTAAGCCTTGTCATAAACAGTGGAGAAAATCTAGTGTATCATAAAAGAAAATTGGAAATAATTAAGTCAAATGTGTTAATTGATAGCTTGAGGGGGTCTCTTATTTAAGACGACTACCAGAGAGAAAGGAATGAAGTTTGAAATTGTGTGATAGATCAGAGAGATTAATATAGACATGTTTTTAGCGCCTTTTTAATTTAGATTTGCACCCTTTTATATGCCATTTTGTTTTATAACATAATAACAGAAACAACAAATAACGTGTTTACCATGTTATTCAAAAATTAATTGATTCATAATTTTTCATTGTTGTTGCATTCATTCATGAATTGATTCATCAACAAACTTAATTGGATGAATGTAAATATTGAAGAAAAAAATTCGCTAATCAATCAAATTTTTTAAAACTAGAGCTGAAAGCTACGAAATTAAGATGCCAAAATTAACGGTTAAATAATGGGAAGGGATGCTTAACTTTTTACAATTTGACTTATTTTGGCAGCAATGCATGTTAATTAGAAGCAATGATTGGCAAAAAAAAGAACAAGATTGATTCTGTTGTTCAGCATTGAAAGATCAATGAACAGTGAAGCATGGTTATTGAATTAAAAAATTACTAGAAACAAATGTTACTAAAAAAATTTAAAAAACCTTATGAAATAATGCGCAAAATAGATTAATTAGATTAATTAATAAATTCGTTAACATTAAACAAATAGCTGTAATATTGCACATAATAAGGTCATGACAATGAAACAATTTGCTAAAGTCTACTAAAATCTTAGTTAAAATATTCAATTAATTCTGAATTTTTGCAAAATAAAACTTAGAAAAAAACAATACTAAGACTTATCTAAATGCTAATGATAAGCATCATTGCGGTTGAAGCATTATCTTCAAATATCACTACAGAATGATATTTTAAGTGGAGCTTATGTCTTTCTTTTAAAATCTGGTTTCTTGAGTTGAGACTTTTTGAATTTTTAAATAGTTTGTTTTTTTTGACAATCGAATTAATAATAAATATAAAAAATAATTTAAATAAAAAGACACTTCACACAAAGTACAGTTTTGAAAATTAGCGGGATCCTCGATAATAGTGATGCACTTTGGGAATGGAAACAAACATTTTACATTTTGAAATTAAATTACAAAACTTTAGTTGTAAAAGAATTTTTTAAATCGAGAACCCCCTTTATATTTAAGATATTTTTTAAAAGAAAAAAAGCCATGTAAATAATAAATGAATGTAAAAGGTGCAAAACTTGTTTTACAAATATTCATATTTTCCCAAATATAACATCGGCGACTTGATCTTAGACGCTTTATCGCTACGATTGAGATGAACATCTTTTAACCGAATTTCTTATAAATTCATTCAGCGAGCTTTGTAAATCAAGAAATTCCTGTTTAATATTATATTTCATTAATTTACACCAAAATAGCTCTCTTTTCTGTTTCCTCTTCGCATCATATGCTTGGCTTTGATTCACGAATTTTACAACATCTGAAGCTGTAGCCATCTAACTTACTTAATGTAAATTTAACGAGATTTTTATGTTATTTTTTTCAGATGAATATTGCTCACAAAATATATCTTGGTTGGCAGGATCTGATGAATAACAAATCAGATCCAAGAACAACAAATTGGTTTCTAATGTCATCACCGCTTCCTACAATCATGATTTGCTTGTCATATGTCTACATTGTCAAGGTATGTTTTATTTATTTTTCATCTCTTTTTTTGTTCGTTCCGGTAAAAAGATAGTAAATCAACAGCATTCTTTTCTCATTTGGTCATCAATGATTGAGTTTGTTTCCAAACGATATTTTAATGACAATTTTTAAAGAAGATTCCGAAAATATATTTGCATGAGTTCAATGTCAATAGCTTAGTTAGACAACAAATATAGAATGGATGAATCTTACAGACATGAGCTTGTAAAAATGATTAACTACATATTAGAGGGAGTCCTCGATCTGAATAATTATTTTGGTCTGGGAAAAAATATGTTCAAATTGAAAATATTTAAATCAAGGACCCCCCACCACCCTTAGTGTTTGCACTTTGAGTTTTTAATTCCATAACTATAATAAGCATTAATTCTATAGCTTCAAAATCATTTTAATGCACTCGCTGTGAGGAAATAAAATACGGAAAGATTTCAATGCCAGAAAACACAAGTAATACAGATTTATCTGGTAACTGTAATATCAGATAGATATCTTCTTACTTGTTCATATTATTGTGTTGAATGCACTCAAATAAGCATATTGAAGTAGTTATTGAATGACTAATATTGATATGGATATTTTACTTAAAAACAAGGTGTAAATACTCGGAATTAATCCTGAATAATTATAAAAATCTAAAAACTTCTTCGTATGTCCAATGAATTCAGAAATTATTTAGTTTATTGATCATCCAGAATGCAAATTCAATATTTAACCAATTTTAGTATACATTCAAACTAAATTTTTTTCATCAATTCGTTCCCAAATGCCGATTGTTTTTTAAACCGGAAATAAATGAAGTAATTTTCACTTAAAAGTTACACTTTATATTCACTTTAGTTAACTGCAAAATTATACAACTTTTTCTTTTTATGTAATCACTAACGGCCTTGAAATACTATTTAACCTACTATTTACTGTTTAAGATACACATTTTGGTCTACTTTTTGATGAAGCTTGCTATCTTTCTTTAGTACATTATCTCAAAAGAAATTTACTTGCTGTTCACATTTTTTCCACATGTTGCTGTCTACTGTGTCGATTTATTTAATTTTACATCATAACATAAAATAAGTTTTGAGAATTTGACAAAAATTTGTTTTAACTGTGATATCAATTTTTTGTCAACAATAAAATTAAATTTTAATCTGAAATTATCCATGGATGTAAATGCGCTCTCATCAGAAACATGTATTTAAAAAGTTTTCCATTTTTTTTCTCCGTATTTAACCGGCAATATTTCTCAATCATACTGTTGCTATTACTTTTTTCCAGTTTACATATTTGTATATGCTACTTAACGTTGGTGTTAAAAGTATTCATGAATATGCTGCAAGTTGTAATAAACTGTATTCATTGCATCCGTGGTACATGTGCAACAAGAAATAAACGGGTTGACGTATTGAAACTTTGATTTCTTTATTGTACCAGAATTAATTAAGCAGATGGATTCTGATCAGTGTAAGGTGCAGACATGAATCCTTCAATATATAATGTTCTGAAAAAGTCACTCGCTAAACCGGGCAATCGCGAGAATTTTTTTTAAATTTCCATATTTAAAGATTAAGTTTGTACTGAAAGAAACTTTACAGTTTCTGAAATGAGAAGCATGTGAATTAAAAATATACACAAAATATTTTCTTATTTTTTCCCAAAAATTGACCATAGGGTGTACACTGCGTGATATATTACGAAAGATGCATAATAGCTCTTCATTGCGTTTGTTGGCTATGACCTTCAGTTTTGTTATATTCAATGCAACTTAAGCGAAAAAAAGAGGTAAAACTTCTATATACGTAATTCCAAAGAATATTTATTTATAAAATTAGCATGCTGGATGAAGTCAGATTCAAAATTTGTTAATAGACAAGTTTAAATTCCTTGGAAACACCTATTAGATAGTGGCGTAGCAAGTAGTTTTGATGTCCGATGATAAATTTAAAAACTGGTTCCACCATAATTTTTTTTGGATGATTTTTCACTTTTGCCATGCTTCTTGCGGCCTTTGTTCTTTCAGAATTGTGCAATTTTTGTTGATCTACTGTTTTAGGTAATTATTTGTCAGGTTAATGACTTTTTCACAAGACATAATTTTTTTTTGCAAAATGTCTTGATGCAAATAAAATAAATGCTTTAATGTTTGTCTCAATAGCCGTACGGAAATAATATTATTATAGTTTTGATCTGAGTATTAGTTAGTTAGTCATTTTAGCTTTGATGATTGTGATAATTATTGATTTAATTCGCATCACCTCGAGTAATTATTGTATTATTCTTTTTTCAAATGGATTTCACATTGATATTGCAACATGTGATTTAGGAAGAATTTAACACTTTATTCATAATTTAATAAAGTATAATAAATATTCAATGTAATAATTAATAAATAAAGAATAATTAGCCATTCTAGAAACAATAAAAATGGCAATCAATAGCTTCATATACAGTCTGAAAACGTGCTTTACATGCGAAATTATATTATTTTCTGACTTAAATTCACAAATCAATAATTTTTGTTTTGATATAATTTATTGAGCTAATTTTCTATGCTGAATAGTTCGATTTCCCTAGTCTAAATATTCAAAACATCTTTGTTATCAGAATAATTTATCAAAACAACTTAATTTTTCTGCTTTTAAACGTTTAATGAATACTCAATTATTTCTTGTTTGCATGCCTCGATGTTGTTATTAACTTTTTTACTATTTAATTTTCTCCAGAAATGAAACAATATTTTATGCATTAAATTAAAAATTTATTTTATATGGTGCATAAAATCGGAAATAATCTAGCAAAAAGACATCCATTCCTGAAAGTTAGACATTTCCGTTAGGGACCATTCACTTATTACATTATGTCGAACAGTATATCTTGTTACAAAATCCTACAACCAACCCCCCCCCCCCCCCCCCTAAAATGTGAACGACCGCTCACCAAAAAAATTATTTTAAAAACTCAAATTTAACCATTTAAAAACGTTGTTTTATTAACGTAAATGTTAATTCTAATTATGTTAGAACGATTCGTTTGAAAGTCATTCCTATTCCCGATCATCAGCATCTCACTGTAAAAAGAATGAACTATTTTGTAGCCTTGAATGAATTTGATCTGTGTTCATGAAATGATTAGGTCCAAAGTTCACAGTTAACTACCAACCCCTGCCAACAAAATGCAAAAAAAAATTTAGCAGAATTATTTATTTTTTTTTTCATTAAAAACTTTAAAACGGTCAATTTAAACACAAAGAAGGATTGCTAAAAAAGCTCACGCTTGAAAATAATTAAGCACATTGAAGGATTAAAGCCCACGTTCAAATAATTCTTGAAATGCTAAGCAACAGCGCAAATCGATTGAACATTGACTACTTAGCAAAAAAATAAATATATTCAATTGAGTTAAAATCGTAAATTAATTATTTGATAATTATTAAAAAAACATATATTTTTCTAGCATCGTTCATTATTGAGTTTGATCTAATTTTCACAGATTAGTGGCTAGTTTAAAAATTTGAGCCTTCTTCATTTATGATTCAAGACATTTTTGTTTAAATATTTCAAGTTGATTCTTGCTCTTATTCTCATTTACATATGCTTATAAAGGCAGAGACCAGGAGGAAGACTAGACCTCACTTCGTTCGGCTGCAATATTTTTTAAAAAGTGTCGTCTTATATGAATAATGGGAAGATAAATTCAGAGAAAAAATTCAACCCCTCCTCTATGAAAATTTCTGGTTACGCATCTGTCTAAAGGGATTGTTCACTTAAGATATCCAAAATTTAGGGAAGAACAGGTTCAAAACTAAGACTGACACGTGATATAATAAATATTTACTATGCAAATTATTTGTCAGAAATGGCTCAATAACCATATCTTTGTGATAACAGAAGGGGGCTTCAAAAAACATTTTTTTATTATCATCATTTATAGATTATCTCAAAGGAACTGAGTATTGTTATGTTATAAATATTTAAATATTAAAAAATTATTGTCTTCGGCAAACCTTTAGCTCGATTAAAAAGGATTTAGAGAAATGTTTAGCAATTCAAAATATATTTATTTTGTTTTTAAAGGGCTTGGTAAACATACAGATGTATTTCTAAATGATCATTAACTAGCTTGTTAATATATTCAGTTAGACACTTGCGTTGACTTTGATTAGTAATTAAAAAACAGATGAAAACCAACGCAAGCGTTTGACTCTTTTTGAGTACCAAATTATGAGCATATTTAATAAACCGTAGGCATTCGTATAATGTAAACTCATAAAATATAGGAATTTATCATCAAAGTTGAATTAATAAAGTTGTAATCATAAATTCTGACCAGATCAGTTGCTATAGAATAAAAGAAACAAAATAATTCTGTCAAAATTAATAAATTTTTCAATTAGACATCAAGAATAAAAAATTTAAGACATAAAACATAGATACAAGATATAAATATTTTAAAAGTTCCAGCCCAAAGCCTAATGTTTACGAACAAGTGTTTAACCAAGCTCTCTAACTTTAAAGATATATTTAATTACGAATGTAATAATTACTTCAAAAATACGTCATTTATTTACATTGTGTACAAACAAACTACCGCTTTAAAAACCAGAAATTCACATCTGTATTTAGAACATCTTTCAACAGAACTCAGCACACAACACAAAATTAAACTATAAATATTAAAAGTTTTTTCCTGTTATGGTATATCAACCCAACCTGTGTAGTCAATGAGACGCCAATTATTAATGATTTTTTTAAGTTAAAGATTTGTTTTTCTGTTTCTTCTCAGGGGATTAAAATTTATTGTTGAAGTTAGGCAATAAGGAATACAAAACTTGATAAGAATAAATTTTGATTCTCTATTTTTTTAGCTTTTGATATTATGTAGCTCAGTAGACATTACAAAAATATTTGATTTCCTACATGTTAACATTGCGCAATTAAATTGACATTGAACGTTTAAGCAACTGCGATAATTGCATCAAATATAAAAAAATTCACTTACTTTTTATGCAACTATAAAAGTGAAAATGATGCATTTTTTAATTAACTGTATCAATGTCATTTCACAAAATACATTTATGGCATTTTTCTGTCAATAACTGAAAATCAAACTCGAAAGCTCGAAAAATCTTAAAAAAGTTTAAACTAATTAATTTATATTTTGTGTTATTTACAGGTGATCGGCCCAAAATTTATGGAAAACAGAAAACCATTTAAGCTTCGAAAATTTATAATATTTTATAACTTTTTGCAAGTCATATTCAGCGCATATTTATTTTATGAAGTAGCATTTTCCGGGTGGTTTTCGCATTACAATTGGAGATGCCAACCTGTGGATCGGTCACGAAGTGAATCAGCACTTAGAATGATTAATGTATCATGGTGGTACTATTTCAGTAAATTCACTGAATTCTTTGACACATTCTTCTTTGTTTTGAGAAAACGATATGATCAAGTTTCAACACTACATGTTATTCATCATGGAATCATGCCATTCAGTGGTAAGATGAATTTAAGAAAGACCAGAGCTGGAAACTTTTATATCAAATACAATTTGATGATTTAATTTTATTACAATAAATGAAAGCTTTCATGATGACATAAAAGTTTCCAATTTGTAAGCGTTAATAATTTAATGAAAATGTTAACAATACTCTTATTTATTATAATTACAGTTTGGTGGGGTGTAAAATTTATGCCCGGCGGTCACAGCACATTCTTTGGATTCCTCAACACTTTCGTTCACATTATTATGTATACATATTACATGATGGCTGCAATCGGACCGGAAATGCAAAAATATCTTTGGTGGAAGAAATACTTGACAATTCTGCAGATGGTACAATTTGTCGGAATCATGGTGCATGCATTCCAGCTATTCATCAGTAATCCATGCAACTACCCAATGTCATTTGCATACTGGATTGGTGGACATGGCGTTTTATTCTTCTTCTTGTTTAAGAATTTTTACAAACGAGCTTACACGACTAAAAGTAAAAGAAAAGCCGTAAAAGATATTAATGCTAATTCAATGAGCGAAAAGCATGAATCCTGTGATAGTAAACAGAAGGCAAAATTTGACCATAATGGAAATCACGCAATTGATACTAATCATATGAGCAATGGAGATGTTTTAAGAAATAGACTAACATCATAAATGTCTGAAACCGTCTGAAAGTTTAAAATGATGAGAAAAATGAAAAAACTCTGTAAAAATTTTCATTTACTTTTTCCCGTCTTTTGTGCTCACAAATTAAT
Organism: Chironomus tentans; assembly: GCA_963573255.1. NCBI lineage: Eukaryota > Metazoa > Arthropoda > Insecta > Diptera > Chironomidae > Chironomus > Chironomus tentans. The sequence goes on along the minus strand of OY754302.1, from coordinate 2,090,427 downwards.
ATAAAAAAGATACAAAATTATAACAAAAGTGGTAAAAGTTCATTTATTTCAAACATAATTAGTTTTAAATATCTTTAATATTTTTTATCAGATTTCTTACAACTTTACAATAATTTATATGAAAAAATTCATGGATTAAGAAAAAACAACTTAAATAAAAAAGCTTAAGTGGAATAAATTTAAATTAATTGTAGCTTTCTTCATTGATATTATTGTTTAAATCAATTGTTACAGGAACTGCTTTGTATTTTTAAAATCCAATTTTTTTAGATCAGGTACACAAGAGTAGTGTGACTGAAGTACCACGTCAAGAATTTTTTTTAGAAATTTTTTTAGAATTGTTAGAAAATACCCTAAAATTTTGCAAATTGTGCTTATTTGCGCACTTTTTGGTGGGACTCATCCGCCTTTCAGACGAAAATTCCTCGACCCACTTTAAGCATAAAATGTCCCGCTTTCACAAAAACTTCACTAACTTTATTTACAGAATTCAAAAGTATGAAAAAATGAATTTCAATTAATTTTTTTAAGAACGAAATCAGGACATGTCCTGCTTTTTTGACCAAAAGTCGATGATCCGGCCATTAAATGTACGGCAATCTCAATCAAATTATTTTTAATTTATTTGTTACATGTAAAAGCATTCCTTAATAATAATTATTTACAGTTCAAAAGATTAAAAGCTTTAGCACAAATAATAACGCAGTAATACATCCATTGACACGAAAGATTGATGAACTTGCGTTGTGACGTAAATGGCTCAAGAATGTAATAAAGTAAAGAATGTACACATTTTAAAACAAAACAACGAGTTTCGAATTTCTAAAGTCGATTTGTCAGCAGTTCTACCTGCTGACATTTTATTTTTAATCAAGGAATAAAATACTGACCAACACAAAAATGCAAATCATATTGACTTTCTAATAAACTTGTTGACGATATTACGAAAATAAATCTAATTTAAATATTTTTATTATGAATACCAATTATAAAGTCTGAAGATTTTTTGCCAGACATTTTTATTCTAAGTAGTTTTTTTTGAATAAAGTTAATCCTAAAACAAGCTTGACCTTAATATAATTTTTAATCCAATAATCCAAAAAGCTAATGCGCTTCCAATTGTTCACTTTAGATAACTAAAAACTTGAGTTTTTAGATTTTTATTCCTTAAACTTTTTACACTGACTGCTCTGACGTATATCGTATTTTTCCTTCACATGTTTCTTCGCATTATAGACACATTAACCATACTTGTGTTATTATTGTAGCTGGTTTCTACGCAAACAGAACTATTACTTGAGCTTAAGAAATAAAAGTAGGACTATTGACGTTTGAGATAAATATAGATTATAGACGATAGCACACTATTTTTAAATATAGAACTTTAAAGGTTATAATTCTGTAGATTATGTGTAAAAAAGCCAAGCGTAACCATGAACGTGAAAGTTTTTATTAATTAAAGAACCCAAAAAAAACATTTACTTTTGCCAATGAATTAATAATCAACTTTAAACTTTAAATTTTTAAACAGCTTATTTTTCAATATTTTTAAACTCATTGTCGAAATTTAAGTACTATTTGTTTAATTTTCGAGATTCTTGAAGTGAAATGACAGCAAATATAGCTCTCAGATCTTTAAAATATCCGGAGATTGATGATGCAATGCAATAAAAGAATTTTTAGTTGCAGAATAACCATTACTTGTAGTTTATAGAGTACTCTTGATAAAAATTGAGTAAATATTTAGTTTTTAAATATAAGCTTCTTCTAAAACATAATTCAAAATACTGAACAAAACGAGAAAAATTTCAAGTTTTTTTAATTCTTTAAACAAGACAATAATTTTGCTGTTAACTAAAGCTTTAGAATTATTTTTCATCGTATACAAAGGATCGTATAAAGCAAAAAATTTGGGAAGGTTCCGAAATTTTTTTATGCTCATAACTATTTTTTTTTTTTCACTTTTAGCAATTTTTTATGCCTCCCCTGCTTGCTATAATCTGAAAAATATACACCGATTAAATGATGTAAGGTGATAAAAATAAAAAACTCTTTTGAACTATTTTTAGAAAATATTTTTTTGATTTGCTCCTTCTATTCTTTAATCTACGTCATCGCAAAAACTAAAATCAAAGATGAATTAGCAAAAATATTAAATCTCAATAAACCTCATGTTTGTGCGTAAAGCCTCAAGCATTTTAAGAGGCTTTGGTAATTTAAAGCGACTGAACATCATTAGGAATATAATTGCAAAAAAAAGATGAATGTGATATTTGAATGGACACTCAATATTTGATTGTATTGAATTATGAAAGAAATAAAAACAGGAAATCTTCAAAAGAAATATAAAAAGAAGTAAATATTAATAAATTAAAACGGATTTATGTTTTGCAGGATTGACCTTATTATCAATTTCCAACGGTTTTAATCTTGTTTATAATATTTTTCTACGTCAGAAACACGATACATGAAAGTGCTCATTAATATGTACGGACTGACTAGCGAGTGCGTCATAAGTTCTGCCGGCTTACCGTCTATAAACTAAATGTTAAGTGATATTTTTCAAAAAAAAATGATGCATATTAAAGTTAAATTGTAATGTTAAAACATCAGGAACTTTTTGTATATTCAATCAAGGATTTCATTGAATATATCCGGACACCAGTTCAATAAAAGTGTCAGTAGTTTTATCGTAATTTTTGCGATGACTTTGAGTTTAATTGCAACGGAATATTACAAGTTCTGTCCATCATTGTTAAATTTTTTTGGAAATTTTATGAACAATTGTCAATCAGCATTATTAACCCAGATTCCTAGGCCAAATGTCTACTTGTCCTATACCTAGATGCAGGAGCGTAGCCAGAAAGGAGATTGAAGATCAAATCCCCGTCTCGACCGCAAAATTACTTCAATTTAAACAAAATCTAATGTAATTTGGGTATCTAAGCACCCAGACCTACTTAGAGATCTAGATTCCATCTGTCTTAATGACTTATCCTAAATTATAAGTGGACCATGCAAATATTTCAAAATTATTCATAAAAGTCTGATGCTTTTGGAATTTCCAAATAATTATGGTAATGTCATTGTGATATTAACATAAAAACGATTTAATGATTACGAAAATCAAAACAAATAAATGATATCACAAATATTCTTAATATCTTTATTGTGTTTGGGGGAAAATACTGAAAAGTATGACGAAAAATATGTCGAAAACATTCAATTCGGCTTCCTCACAGTGGCGTAACAAGGATCTTCGTTGCCCGGGGAAAAATCAGAATGAAAATAAAATTAGGCGCCCTTTAAAAAAAACCAAAGCTTCGGTTGCTCCCACCCCCTTGTTACGCAACTGCTTCTTCATTTCAATTGCGTCAATTTATGAAGATTTTTACTTTGCGATGAGCATGAGAATGATTCAGCAAAATGTATCATAAGATATCCGTTATCCACGGTTGGCAATATTCATGACTTTTTCTCATGTGATTAATCCCAAAAAATTCTTTAAATGTTAAAAATAATTAATTAAAACTTTTTATTTAAATTAATTTTTTATCACGTTTTTTTGTTTTTGTTGACGTTATATTATCATATTTATATGGAAAATGATGTTAGTCCAAGAAATAGTTGAATAAATACATGTGCTCACTCGTTTGCTTTCGTCATAAAATTTTGCAGCATTCTCGAAATGAAAGAAGAGAAAAAAATGATTTTTCTTAAATATACATATAATATCATTCGCTCAGTTGTATACAAACATTTGAGTTAAACAGTTGGTTGGGAATAGTTTTTCCAAAAAATTAAATTGGCAATAAAAGTTGAAAGTGCGCAAGAAAATTTTACTAATTGAGTGAAACATAAAGATTTATTAGTTATAAAGCTTATAACTTGTTAATTAAAATTATTTAGGTGAAATTTGCTGTCAGAAAATGTAAGTAGTGAATTTAAAACATTGTTTCAAATTTGTAATGAAATTTCTATCTCTCAATGAATTTATTATTCAATGGTTCAATGTTCAAAGATTTTTAAATTTCATTATTATTTATTTAGTTTGAAGTGTAAATATTATTTGAAAATTTGTTCGACTGGAAGTAGCAGAGGGGTGGTCAAACTTTTTTGTCACGTGACACAATTTCTAACTAAACTTTTTTTCGTGACAAATTTTTTTAAAAATTCCACCAAATTCTACAAATATCATTAGAAATACTCAAAAATTTTTCACTTCCGGCACACAAATCGCCATTTTTGAAGCTTTAGTGGCACACTTATGTCGAAATTTTGATTCGACCTCAAATTTAGTTGATACTGAAGCTTTAATTGATTATTTAAAAAATTAGAGGTTTTCGTGAAAAAATCAATGAAATTTTGTGTTTTGAATAAAAGAGCACGACACGTCTATCAAACCCTCTCCTTTCCTAAACTATATCCTGAATACAATTCAAAGATGATGGTCAGCCTACTAAGAGATAAATATAATTATTTTAATTTTGTGATATTCTTGATAAACGATCAAGAAGAAGAGAGGTTAAGAAGATAATTAGCTTAAGATACTTCGTTTGAAGAGATGTTTACATTACCAAACTAAGGTCAAACTGGACATACAAAAATATAGAAACATACTTGTAGCAAATTTTAGTTTCAGCTCATCCTGAACCGATAAAAAATACTTCGTTAGTGGCAATTTAAAGTTTATTTTTTTAATGTTCTCATAGTCGAAAAATAATTTTAAAATCAGGGGTGTTGGGATCATTAAAGGAGTTGTTCATTTAGGAGTTATTCGCAAATAAAGTCTAATATTGTATGAAAATTTTTGAAAGGAGGGTAATGGGATCTGAAAATCCCGTTTCTTCCGTTACGTAAAAAGTGAACGACCTCTAAATGATTTTAATAAAATATTATTTTAAAATTATTTCTATATTTTTTCACAATTGAGAATCAGTGAATAAATATAAAGTTGATTTCTTTGAAAAATCTGTAAAACTCACCCTGGAAAGCTTTTTTAATACTTACTCAGTTATATTTGTTCAGAACTAAAACCATTTTAGACATTTTTTAAAAAGTTTATACCATCCTCTTATATTTTTTAAACTAATACTCTACATTTTATGGACATAATTTTTATAACAAAAATAAAGAAACCTGTTTATTCTTCTTAATTGAATAATTCATTTTCTTGTTCTGAATTGCAGTAGCAAAGAGCAATTAGTTATTTTTCTTGCTAAGTCATTGTTTTAAGTTTGATTTTTTTCGTTCTTCAAATTAGCAGAAGAAATCAAAGTACAGTCAAATAAATTAATAAATTAGAATAATTCAAATTGAAATCTGAGTTTTAGTGAATGTTTATTCAAATTATTAAATTCTGATTGAAAAGTGATATTTAGAATTATTTAGTTAACCCAGTTTTGATTCACGCTTAATGAAAATTAACATGAAGGATTCAATAGCTTTTGAATGTCAGAAATAAATTATAAAGTAAATTAAATTTAACTGACCCCAATCTTATTGATGTTCTTGGGATTGTTTTCTGTTCATTTCATGCACTGTCTATTTTTTACAAGCTCTATATTGACTACAATAATATTATAATAATGTTATTTATAAAAATTTAGAACTAATCTTCAAAAATGTCATTATATATAAATTCCTCTCCCAAAACATCAACCTTTCAACTCCCGTTGACGTCATAAGAAAACGAATTTTAGTTTAAATAAATATTTCTTCATTGATGATTAAAAACCTTCGTAGAAAAAAAATACATTGAAATAACAACTTAAAAAGAACTTTTAAATAGACAGGTTCAAATATTGTATTAAAGTAAACAAATTAATCAATTCATAAGTCAATAATTTACAAACAAATTTCATCTGAATGAATTAGTAAAGGGGTCGTTCATAAATGATGTCCAATTTTCAAAAAAGGAGGGGGAGGGGGTGTCTGACGCTCTATGAGATGTATGAAAATTTGTTGACAGAGGGGGAGGGGGTGACGTCATTTATGAACGATCTCAAAACTGATTTATAATTAATTATATTGAATTTTCGTAATTAATTTTTTTGAATTGTTTATTTTTATTTTGCAGATGGAAGTGTATAATAAAATGCAAGAAGTATGGCATAACTTAATGGACAACATGTCAGATCCACGAGTTGCTAATTGGCCTCTAATGTCATCACCGATTCCTACAATCATGATATGTTTATCTTATGTTTACATTGTCAAGGTTTGTTGATTAAACTATCTTATGTCTGATTACTGTTTTTCAATCACACGATTAAGCACATGTCATTTGGTTTCATTAAAATACACAGTTAATTGCTTTCAGGTGAAAGAAAACCTAATGAAAATATATGATTAAATATTGTTTTTGACAGTGTTGCAAATTAATTTACTCCTTGTAATTAATTTTTTTTTGTAATTGTATACTATTCAAATGACATTGCTTGATTTTATGCTAAAAATGATAAACAAGAACGAATTTTAATTCTAATACTTATTTAATTACAGGTGCTAGGTCCAAAATTCATGGAAAGCAGAAAACCATACAAACTTCGATCAATAATTGTATTTTACAATTTCCTACAAGTTCTAATTAGTTTCTATTTATTCTACGAATATGCCTCTGCTGGATGGCTTAATGATTATAGCTGGAGATGTCAACCGGTCGATTTCTCAGGAAATGAGTTTCCAATGAGGGTAAGTAATAGATTAAAAATATAAACAGCAGAAATCAAAATTTAAGAACAAAATTCTTTAAATCCATAGATGGCAGAAGTAAGCTGGTGGTACTATATTAGTAAATTTTCTGAATTCTTTGATACATTCTTCTTCGTATTGAGAAAGCGGTATGATCAAGTTTCAACATTACATGTTATTCATCATGGAATCATGCCATTCAGTGGTAAGTTTTACTAATTTTAAATCATAAATCAGCTAACTAATAAAATAAATTTAAATAATTCTAGTTTGGTGGGGTGTGAAGTTCATGCCTGGTGGTCACAGTACGTTCTTCGCATTTCTTAACACATTTATTCACGTTATAATGTACACATACTATATGATGGCTGCAATTGGACCAGAAATGCAAAAATATCTTTGGTGGAAAAAATACCTGACCATCCTTCAAATGATCCAATTCTGTGGCATCTCATCGCATGCATTCCAATTATTCATCTCAAATCCATGCAATTATCCAATCGTCTTCTCATATTGGATCGGTGGACATGGCGTTTTGTTCTTCTTCCTTTTTAAAAACTTTTATAAACAAGCATATGAATCCAAAAGAAAAGTCAATGTTGCTACTGACATCAATGGAAATACAGTGAATGGAATGAAAGAAATAAATGGTTATACTTCCATAAACGGAAATGACATCAGCTCAATAAATGGAGCCAATCAAACGAATGGAATCAGCACATTCAACGGAATCAAATCAGAACTCAGAAACTCATTCGACATGCTAAATTGTGCAAGTCGAAAAAAATCTATAGAAAGTGAAATTATTGAGTGTAAGAAAGAACTGTAAGATTTTTATGCCATTGTGTACCCTAGTGGTCTAGGGTCAAATCAAAAATACTCTAATGGTCAATGTACATAGAATAATTTTAAGCGATAATTGGTAATCAAATTTTTAATTCAGTTAAAAATTTGTTTTACTTGCAAATCGCCGTTCTTAAGTCTGCGTATAGATGTGATTGTATTTTGAAAATTTTTTGTGTTGAACGTGAAAAAGTTTGAAATTTTTATTAAGTCAATGAATTTATATATGCATCAAAAGTTATATTTATGATAGTCTGAATTATTTAGAAAATCTCTGAAAAACTTGATTTAGAATTCAATTGAATTTAAAATTTTGTCAGAATTTAAAAAACACATGGATTAATAATTAAGGTGTTTATATATTAAGTTTATGTTTGTATTAAACATTAAATAAATTTGTTTTTATTTATAATTTGAAAAAATTATTTTTATTATTTATTTTCGCACCTAATTCCAACAGTAATCGTGCGATCGAGGCTTGGCAATGCAACTTGTCGCATTCTCAGTTCGACACTTCCCATTTTTGGTTACAAAGTGGATTGATTCGGATGCCAACATAAGCTGTAGATCTACAAATAAGTTCGGTGATCAGGTGTAACTTTACTCCTCAAACTCATTTTATCCACGGACAGTAAGTGACTTGTTGACCTGAAAAGCCAAAGATTTTTAAAATTATAAGAGAATCATTTTAAGTAGTCCTCATATTTTAAATAATACAATCAATTTCACTTAAAAATACCAACGCTTATACTTCACTCATACACAAGCACAACCAAATAACACATTTTCATCATAAAAACTGCGATCCTTGCAGAAAAAATGCATGAAATTTTTATGTTATTTTTTTTCATTATCATTTAGTCGATAAATTGTATTGCAAACTTAAAGACTTCTATTCACGTTAGTAAGAATTCAGATAATCTGATTTTAAATATTTTTCGATAATTACATGATAAATACATACAAGTTTTATTTCCAAATTGACCAGTCATCTAATTTACATCACGTGACTAAATAAAGAAAAATTCATTTTCTTGTGAAAAAAATTTTAAAATACATTTTTAGACATTAAAAACAACAACAAATTTGATTTTAATATTTTTGTGAATTTTTATACAGTTTGGTATCAACTACGATACTGCTCAGACATAGAGCTTTGATCTTTCAAAAATGGTAATATTCAATTTTTAAAAAATATATTACTTTCCATGTCAAGGTTGATCATTTTAGGCAAATATTTATTCAGCATGGCGAAACCTAATGGATAATCATTCAGATCAAAGAACTTCAGATTGGTTTCTTATGTCTTCCCCATTTCCAACAATGATGATATGTATATTTTACGTCTACATTGTAAAGGTGAGTCTGTGGAAAAGATTTTCTGATTTTTAATAAAATAATTTCGTGGTTTTAGGTTTTTGGACCGAAATTGATGGAAAATCAAAAGCCATTTAAATTGAAGAAAACTTTAATAGCTTATAACTTACTTCAAGCTGTTTTAAGCTTCTACTTGTTCTTCGAAGAAGGTAGAATTTCTTGGCTTGGAAGATATAGCTGGAGATGTCAACCAATCGATTTTTCACACAATGAATTTGCAATGAGGGTAAGTATGAATATCCTGCATGACTATTGTTGAAAATTACTAATTTTGAAATCATTCAATTGAAGATGGTTAAAGGAAGCTATATTTACTTCATCAGTAAATTCTCAGAGTTTTTTGACACATTCTTCTTTATCTTAAGAAAGCGATTTGATCAAGTATCAACATTACATGTTATTCATCATGGAATTATGCCTTTTAGTGGTAAAAATAATTTTTTTTAAATTTTTTAAATTTTCAATTATTCATTGAATTTCCTCAGTTTGGTGGGGTGTGAAGTTCATGCCAGGCGGTCACAGTACATTCTTTGCATTCCTCAACACATTCGTTCATGTTGTGATGTACACTTATTACATGATGGCAGCAATAGGACCAGAAATGCAAAAATATCTTTGGTGGAAAAAATACCTGACAATTCTACAAATGATTCAATTTGTTCTCGTTTTGCTTCATTCAATGCAATTGCTCTTCTATAATCCATGCAATGTCCCAATGCCACTTGTATACTTTATAGGAGGACATGCGATTTTATTTTTAATTTTGTTTGCAAATTTCTATAAGCATGCTTATCCACGAAGGAAGGAACAATAATAAAATAGATAAATTTAGCCACTAAAACACTAATCAAGTTCTGTTTTTATTGTTTTGGTTATGTGTCGTTTGTATTTGTGTGTAACAGAGCATAGTTTGAGCATAAATGCTGCTGGAAGAAAGACAGTTAGAATTTTACATGCAGGTTTTTCGAATTTTTCATACACATTTTGTTACAGGAAGACATTAGAAGTCTAAAATAATATAAAAAAGTTAATTTTCAGTCAGCAACATTCTCATATTTTTTAAGGAATGAAATAAAACATCAGCATAACGTACATTTAAGAAACAAAAGGCAGCAAAAAGCTTTTCAAGCTTTTCACTTAAAATATATATTCTCACATAGTTAAACCAAATTGAACCTGTCAATATCTCCATAATACATACAAATCTTTTCACACATTCTTGTAATATTTGATGTTATTACGTGTATTGATGCTTTTGCAACTTCAAGTTCAACGATGTTGCTTGTTTTGTTTTGTTTTATTTTAATGAGCTTTTACTATTGCTTCGTATTTTATTTACTTTATCGTTTCAATAACATTTTCATGTTAAAATATGAGAAAAATGGAGAAAATGTATCACTAATATATTTTATGTGAGAATTTATTAATACGGAAGTGTTAGTTATTTACACTTTTTAATTCTATTTAATTAGAAAAGAATGTTTGCATTTAAAAAGCTCCTAAAATAATTTAAATAAAAATTCATAGAATAATGAAATTAGATATATTATAATCCTAAATATTAATTTTATTCAATTTTCCGTCAGGCTTGACGAGAAACTCAGGGGCGTATCTAGAAATTTTTCAATGGAGGGGTTTTAAAATATTTTGGTTTAGACGGAAAAATTTAGGGGGGAGGGGGAGGTTTGAAATTTTTTCTTTAAAAACCCTAGCAACTTGAAAAAAAATCCGAAATTTTTTTTGGGGTTTACCCCAAAAACCCTCCCATAAATACGCTTAAATTAAATTAGGCGTTCTGTCTATAAACAAACAAGATTTTAATAAAATATTGCTGAGTAATACTTAATGTTCGATTAATTTCGTCATCTTATTACATTTTAATGTCAGCTAGTTAGTCTTTACACTCATATTTTTATGGAATTTGACTTTCTTATACATTTATTCACATGAAATTTGCTATACAAATAATTAAAACTCAATAGTCTTTTTAAACGTCATTTGTTCATGTACCAAAATCCAATTTTAATACAGTATGATGGGTTTAAAATATTTACTTTTTATGGTAATTTAACTCTTTATCTCATCTACTCAATATCTTGTTCTAATTGAATTAACACTGCTTATAAAGAATATGATGAAGAAATTAAGCAGATTAACTTTTTGTGATGTTTTTAGTAGCAAGTTAGACTTCTTTTATTGATTATTATGAGAAATAAATAATCATTTTAATACTTTACTGTGCTAAGTTTAAGCGCTACCATGAAATCTCCTTACACCAAAAACTCAATTTTAATTAAGCTAAGGAATGAATAATAAATAAATTGAATAAAATCGTTTCGAAATAAATTCGAAGTAAATTTGCATTAAATATACCAGCCCTTAAGGAATATTGAGAGATCAAATGTCATCTTCTCCCTCTCTAGTTGATATAATTTTTTTAACATGCAACAGTTTTTTGAAAAATAACACAAAATAGCAATAAAATTGAAAAGTCAATAAATATTACTTAATTATTTTAAAGTTTTAAAAGGGGCCGTTCACTTATTATGTAACGCTTTTAGGGGGGAGAGGGGGTCTGAAATTTTGTGATAATTCAAACAAACGAAATTTTTTTTAATGGAAAACGGTCCCAAGTAGGGGAGAGGGAGGTCTAAAAAGTCAGTTTTTTACGTTACGTAATAAGTGAACGGCCCCAAAAAATTTTCATTAGATTCGTAACTCAAAGCGATGATTAGCAATTAATTATCTTGACAATCGTCTTGACACTTAATATTAGGAAAACACTTGTATAAGTTGAAGTTTTTCTAGAACCTTCGTGTAATTAATCAATAATCATTTTCAACTTGATATAATTATTGAAGTAAATTTATTCACATTTTGACTTAGGTTATTGGGTGAATATTGTTATCATAATAATTTGCTTTTTAATTTTTTAAACAGTTAACTTGAACTTGAATACAATTCATTAGACCTCTCAAGGAGGAGTCCGAAATTTTCAATCTCGAAGGAGGATCTGGACCTGCTTTAAGGGTTACCTGGCTACATGCTTGACAACAAGACTTGAACAATTTGATTTAAAAAATTATCAGAAGTTTACAATGACTATGACAAATAATAAATTTTCTTCTTGTTGTTACATTAACCAAAATTAAATAATTGATATAAATTACGAGAAAAATTCAATTGTTTAATACAGTGCAAATATTTAAAAATCATTTACAGTTTACAACAAACAAATCGTCGTATCTTTTGGCATTCAAATTGAATCATTGATTGTGGGAATATTTATAAATATTCGCATGCAATTAGTAAGAACACCTGAGAACATTCTATGATTTTTGTTAAGATTTGATTTCAGTTTGGTATTTCCTTACATTTTTTTTAAATTCAGAGTTAAATTGTTGTAATGAGGCAATTTATACGATAAATATCAGTGATCATCTCTAGATTCTGTAATGATTATTTTTTAATGACATTTTTGTGACTAAATTAGGTCCATTGAAAAGAAGCAAAAATACGTATTACAAGTTTATATCGTGACTAATTAGATTCTCAACTTTTGTGGAAATCCTGCTTTTTGAGGACAAATCCACTTTGGATGCTAAATATCCTGTTTTTAAACATTTTTAAAATCAGCTAAAATATATTTTAAATTAGGAAATTCTAATATTTGTATTAAAAAAAGTCGATTGTCATCTTCTGATTAACGAACAAACCTTCCTAAGTAAAGCATTTTAAGATTGTCGTTTTTTAAGTGTCATCTATGCAAACAAGATGAAGACGTAATTTCATTGATTGAGACATTATTAGCACAAATTATTTCCATCCCCGTGTATACACATCATTGTGGATAGCAAATTTTCGTCAGAGTCAAGCCGAACACAAACAAGATCAACAGCGAAGAAAAGAAAACTATCAAAATATTAAGGAAAAAAATCGCAGCTGTTCTCATTCTCACCTCAGAAAACATTCAACAAATTTTTTTCAGTCTGCCGCAAGTAGCTTAATCGCATGGACGTGTTTTGACTTAACTGCAAAATAAGCAGTGGAAAAAATAAATTGGAAATTTTTTTATTGAGGAAAAGTTAAGAATCTGTGCTTAAAAGTTATTAGAAAATAAAAGTGGAAACTAGGGATTATAAATCAAATTACAATGGTAATTAAAATTGAAATTGAAATTTATTTGTTAAAATATAAAATTATTGTTGACTTTTGAAAGACATTTGTTAAATTAGGACTAATAATTTATTCAATTTTGTGACAAAAAAATTAAAAAAGTGTAAATGTGGTTTTATTTAACAAGTTTAAAGTGCAAGGATAAAATTCCTTTTTATAAAATTAATTCTAGTTTAAAAATATATTTAATCAAAAATATTTTAAAAAATTTACAATGACAAAATTATTAAATTTATATCTAAATTATATCTAATCTTACATCCAATATTCAACATTCCTTAATAATGAGTTACAATTTTTTAATTGACAAATTGACTTGTTTTTAGAATTTTCCATGGAATTACATTCCAAGCTATAATTCATTATTTTTATGTGATTAATAATATCGAATAATAAGTAGTTAGTTTTTTTGTTGAAAATCTTATTAGAATTCCCATTTAATTACAAAACATGAGTAATGTAACAAGTGACAAGGCTAAAAATTATTGTGGCATGTAATAAGTGAATGATCCTTTAGCATTAAAAATGTTCATTTTTGTTATCGATAATCAGTATTTTGTTTCTTGATCCTGTTACAAAACCGGCAAGGTACAATAGACTCCAGTTCAATTGGATTCGCTGACCCTTTTACATTATTATTATTACAAAACCGGCTTATTAAAAATCTTTAAACATTTTATAAAGTAAAAAAGTTAAATTATGACATTTTCAGTATTTTTTTTATTTTTCAATACCTAATATAAGATCTCGAAAATAATTAAAAGTCTTGGGATATTTCACTGACAGACGCGAAGACAGGTGGGATTTGGGGGGAAATTCCTCCCTTCACCAAAAAATTCTTTAATTTGCTAGGGGTTTTGAGAGAAAAAAATTCAAAAAAAATTTCTGGTCTAAATTTTTTCATACAAAAAATTTGAAAATCTCCTTCTAGAAAAATTTCTAGCTACGTCTCTGTTCACTGAAAATATTTTTTAAAGTTTATTCAACTTAAAGACAAAACTGAATTTTTGTATAAATTAAACAAAGACCTGTAAAAGTTTATAACAAACCACACAAATCTGATAAAACTTTTTGAAGGAAAAAAAGTAAAAATAAAATAAATTCTATGTTTTATAAACAATTTTCATTTAAAGTAAAAAATGCTGATCTATACATGTCGCTATACAGTTAGAAGCGTTACATGAAATTTTAAGTTTTATTGAAAACAAGTCTGCATTGAAATAAAATTAATAGGATGTAATTTTTTCCTTGATGAAAAATGTGCTTTATATCGTTAATATACTTTGTTTACTATTTAAGTAGAAATGTGAATGAATAAATTTGTCATTTGATGCGTAAAATAAAAATAGTAATGCTTGATTCAAGACCAAGATTATAGCCAAAGATAGATTCCGTAGGTGTGGACTCAGGAAATAGTAGTAAAGGTGTGTTTTGCATGATTTTTAAAGGCAACTGTAGATGATTTTTGGAATTTCGCATACCATATAGTATTTCGTTTGACAAAAATATTCAGAACATTAAACTTGAATATTTGTATTTTTTTAGTAGCACAAAAAATGTTGTTTTTCCAAAATATTTTATTTTAGAAGTACACGTGAGAACTCAACATTAAATTAACTTTTGTATAGCTTGCAGTTTTCCTCAAACTTGACCTACGAAATGTGGAGAAATGTAAATATTTTAAACCAAACATTAAATATTGTAGAAACTATGTAAAGTCATGACTTGACAAACTTTTCAATTTTTGTTTTAATTCTTATGTAAAAAGCTGCTTGTTTAATCAGAGACGTAGACAGAGAGGATTTGGGTGTCAACTTTCCTTTAAGATGTTTCAAATATGAAATATTTTCAGAATCTCTACCCCCGTCTCAAAAAAAAAATATTGTATGGGTCTTCCCTAAAACCCTGTGCTTAATCATTCAGAATTTACCAATTTTGTCGTTTGAAATTTAATTGGGATAAAAATTTAAACAGTCAATATGAACATGTTTAATAAATATGAAATACTTCTCACATTTTATAACCGAATGTGTGAATTTTTATAGCAGTTACATTTTGTCATACGAACTAGCTCTTACAGATACAAAATCATTGTCATGAAAAAATATCTCATCTTAATGTGAATTTGTTTTGACTTTTAACAAGTTTCAAATATTTCATTTAGTGCAATCTGAAAATATTTTTATTTCATTATAAAACGAAAAAAAATATTATTTCTGGTTACATCAAAAAAAAGTTAGTGACTGTTCGCACATTTCCTCAAAAGACTTCGATGCGTGAGCAGCAAAGAAAATAAAATAAATTCATCAATGTTAAGGTTATAGAAGGTTATATTTCCAAAGCCCTCAAATCTATGCATGAGGAACTTATATGGTGGTGATTTGTTTCAATTACTATAAAAAAATTACAATTAAATATCAAAAATTGAAGCAATTATCAAATATTAAAAAAATAAATTATCAAAAAAATATTTATGAGTCAGTGATGGGAAAAACGCGAGCTGTAAACTGTTAAAGACAATAATTTTTCATGAACTTCTTTTAATTCACTATTTCCTTGACATCACGAACTTCCGATAAAATTTTTATGATGTTTACAAATGTCTTTTGTACGTTACGCTATACTTTTGTTGTAGATTTTTCAGCAAATAATAGTCGTGTATTTGTAAAAATAATTCAAATTTTTTTAAATCCTTATTTTCGTGCCTACCCACATGTGTTACAAAATTAAAAACAATAAAATTATTTTGTATTTTATTTATCAAATAGTTCAAGATATCATCAAAAATTAAACATCATTTGTGAACGAACTTCAATGATTTTTTATTAACAATTACCATTAATATTTCACTAAACAAATTAATGAATTCAGAATAATTTATCAAAAAGAATCTCGTCGTTGCTTTAGCTTGTTCTTTCATTCAAAAAAGTAATTTATTATTCTGGTTTTCAAAAGTTCCTTTACATCATGACTGAGCAAAATATTCTCTCGTCATTTGCTTGTGGGCTTATAGTTCCTTAAATGAGCCCTTAATGACTTAAAAATCTATTAATATCATATCACGATGAAAAAGAAGCCTGAAACGCAAAATTAATTAACTAATTCTGATTTTAGATTCGTCGATTCGTCTACAAATATTTCAAAATGCAACAATAAAATTTAAATATTAAGCTAGGGGCCGTTCACTTATTACGTAATGCGTTACAGGGGGGGGGGGGGGTCTGAGGTTTTGTGATAGTTGAAACAAAAGAAATTTTTCTCTTTCGAAAATTTGTGAAAAAGGGGGAGGGGTCTAAAATTTGTTTTTTTTTGGGTTACGTAATAAATGTACGGCCCCCTAAATTGAAATATCTAATTCCAAAATACCAAATAATACAATAAATTTTCTTAACGACAAACAAGTGTTCAAAAGCTTTACTGATCTAGCGTAATAAATTTCATCTTTATTTATTCTTTTTTGTTTTTCTAAAAAAATTTTCACATCTTAGATTATTTTAAATTAATTACTATAAATTAAATTAGTTTTTGATTCTGATGGAGACTTCTTGAAATACGTAATCTTAAGATTCATCGTATTTTTGTCAACAAATTCTATTAATATGTCCATATCATCAATTTATTAATCATACAGAACAACCAATACTTAATCCATTATTATCACATTAATTCAGCCAGTTATCTGACATAAATACATTTATAATCATACTAAAGCTTTTTAATTTATTATGTTGTTTTTTGAACCTACACCAACAAATATTCAGTTGAATTGTTATGGCTACAAAAAGTTGTTGAAACAAGCATTTTTTGAGTTTCTACAATTTTTTTAAGAATATAGAAAAGTCTGGTTATCTGAAATAATTGCCATCTCAAAAGTTTATTAAAGATAAGCGCCCATCTGACCCCTTTTGAACCAAAATGTCCCGATTTTGGAAAAACTTCATGACTACTTTTTTAGGAGGTACTAAAATTTAGTGAAAATTCAATTTATCCTCGAACTTTTCAAAAAAATTATTATAAATATTAAAAATTTCAGTCAATTCTGCTTATTTTGAAGCTGAAATGGTGACATGTCATACTTTTTTTTGACAAAATTCGATGAACAGCCTAATTTAAAAAACTATTTTTCAGGTGTCTTATACAAAATTAAATTTATAAAAAAAATATTAGTTTTGTCTGTTTCATATATTAATCAATAACATTTTTTTAAATTTTTCATCCTGCTAAATTTAAAATATATTGAAACAAAACTAAAACAACTTAGATAACTACAGTGGAGTTTATGAATAAACAAAAGATCAATGTCCTAAATAAGCCAATTATATTCTGACTATGATAAAAAATATGCATTTATAATTTAAATTATTAATTTATTAGGAATCATAATAAAGTTTCAAGTACCACATAAAATTTTTTGTTGCTGAAGATTGAACGATAAAATATTGAGTGCTAACTAGATTGTAAATATTGAGTAATAAATGGACTTCCCCAATGTAAAATTTCACTAACACAAATTCTTGACGTGAAGCATTTATGGGATTTTTTAAACGACTGCTAATAGTATACCATATCCAGTATATTTGTCAGCTTTATTTAGTATTAAAAGATATTTTAAGGCTTACATATTTATCAAAATTCAAAAAAGTCACATGTTTGATTTTCAAGTCATCAGCATCACATGAACTTTACTCACATGAAACATCTTCTAATTTATTATTTTAGATGGAAATTTTAAGAAAAGTTACAGCTGGTTGGCGTGATTTAATGGATAATAAATCCGACTCTAGAGTGGCTGATTGGCCACTGATGTCATCGCCTTTCCCTACCATCGGATTATGCTTATCATATGTATTTATCGTAAAGGTGAGTTGGTTCGAAAATAATTATCAAATAGTACACAATATGTGTTTTCCAGGAACTTTCAAAACCAATAAAATTCAAATGAGGAATATTAAATTAAATTATCAATTAGCAAATTTATGCTAATTTGTCTGATTATCTAAAATATCAATTTAGACTTAATTTAATTATCATGGTGTTGTTCAACGATTTGCTTGAAATACAAACTAAATTTATTGAAATTGAAACATTTAAAAATGTCACATCTTTCAAGAATTCAAAAGTTTGCTCAAAATTTATTATCACTTTTTAGTGACCTTAGAAAATATGAAAATAAAATTGCAAATCTAAATTTTTAAACAATATTTTGAGGATATTAAGTTGAAAGACACTGCATTAGTCAAATTCTATTTTTAAATTTCATCAGCAAAGCTTCATCCATTTAATAAATTTCATCTGTTCTATTTTCTGACAGTTTCTTGGACCAAAAGTTATGGAAAATAGAAAGCCATTCAAACTCAGAAAAATCATTGTGCTCTACAATTTCCTCCAAGTCGTATTAAGTTTTTATTTATTTTTCGAAGCGGGTATGTCTGGATGGTTTGGAAAATACAATTTGAGGTGTCAACCTGTTGACTTTTCCATGGATCCTGATGCACTAAGGGTGAGTTAATTATTTTTAATATTTTTTTATGTGAATTAATTCGAGAACATTAATTAATTAAAATGTAGATGGCAAGTGGAAGCTACATGTACTATCTTAGTAAATTCTCAGAGTTTCTTGACACGTTCTTCTTTGTATTGAGGAAGCGTTATGATCAAGTATCAACATTACATGTCATCCATCATGGAATCATGCCATTCAGTGGTAACTATCTGTTTTCTTAATTAGTTCCTTGACAGCTGTAGATTTCGATGTGATAGAAATAAATTATTTCACTTAGAATTTTTTATTTTATAAATTTTTTCAACTTTGATTTGTTAAAATTAATATTTTTTTCAATAACTCAATTACAGTTTGGTGGGGCGTAAAATTCATGCCCGGTGGTCACAGTACGTTCTTTGGATTTCTCAACACATTCGTTCACATTATTATGTACACATATTACATGATAGCTGCAATTGGACCGGAAATGCAAAAATATCTTTGGTGGAAGAAATACTTGACAATTCTGCAGATGGTACAATTTGTCGGAATCATGGTGCATGCCTTCCAGCTATTCTTCAGTAATCCATGCAACTACCCAATGTCATTCGCTTATTGGATTGGCGCACATGCGGTCATGTTCTATTTCCTATTTAGCAATTTTTATAAAGAAGCCTATAGAGCAAAAAGAATGAAAAAGTCTGAAGATATTAACGGAAATGTAACAAAAATTGAAAATGATACGTCAAGTGCAAATAAATACAGTAGTATAAAGGAACATGAACAGAAGATAATTGAAGAAAATAATTTAAGAAATAGATTATAATATCTTAGCTCAATAAATAAAGTTTTTATACCATAAATTATTTTATAGAGTTCTTTTGATTCGTTTAAAAATACGAATTCATACTAGAATTGTGATGAAAGTAATATGAAAAAATAAAATAATTCTTTAAAAAAATCAATTTATAAAATTTATTTATTTTTATAATTTCGAGACACTAATGTGACATTAACAATTTATTTATAATCATTTTTCAGGAAATTTTCTTATATTTTCAATTAATTTATAAATCCTTGATGTTATTTATAATCTGCATATCAAAAGTTAAGCTTCCTACTACAAAAATCACGGAAAATTTTTATCTTGTCTTCAGTCGTGAGTGATGCAATATTCCTGTCAAAAATATTTGCATAACATATCCTCAACTGTCGTTTATCATGATATAAATTTAAAATTTAACAAAAAAAAATCCCCAATTCGAGTTCCAAGTCCAAGCTTGATGTCAAAAATTACTAATTTCCAAACCCAAGCAAGGCTCATTTAGAAATTCTACCCTTGCGCCAAAATGGCCAGATTTTTGCCAGACTTTTTCTTCTGCCAGATTTTGCCAGAAATTTGAACGACATTGGACGATTTTTTTGTCGCACGAAAATCATCATCCGATTATGCAAGATTTATGGGCGATTTTGCCAGATAAATTTTCTTGCATTTTCTGGCAATTTCTTACAAAAAATTTTTCGTCAGACTTTGCCAGAATTTGCCAGACATATTTTTTTAAAAAACGTACGACAAATCGTACATGTTCGGTCCGATTTATGCAAGATTAATCGGGCAAATTCAAACTCAAAAAATCTTCAAAATATCAGAACGATTTTTGCAAGATTTTGGTCGATTTTGCACGATTTTTTTAAGGATAATTTTTTATAATTTGGTATGGAAAACTGACAAAGCAATTTTAACTTTTTTGATAAAATTATGAGAAAAAAATGCAGTTTTTTGTTAAAATATTTTAAGGCTTTTAATTTAATATTTATTTATCAAAAAATATTTTTGGATATGATTCCACTTTGAAAAATTAATTTTATTCAAGCGAGTGATTTTTTTGAATCATATTTGATCTGATTGTAGTCATTACAAATGGCTTAGAATAACTTCTAGAATTTTTTTTAAATTTATTAGTTGAATCTCTTTTATGTATTTTTTATTTAATTAATTTTATATTAGTTTAATTTATTAAATATCTAAAAATGATTATTTTAAATATTAATCTTGCAATAAATGCATATGCAACTTAAATATGTCTTTTTGCCACACATAAAATATATAATTTCAGATAGCGGTGGCTCAGCGGTAAAGTACAAGACTTCAAAAATTTTCACAACTTAGCGGTCCTCGGTTCGAATCCCAAGACAAATCTGGCATAATCTGGCAAAAATCGGAAGTATATGAGAACAAGAAAAAAAGATGGGAAAAAATAAATTTTTTAAAAAAATTTCAAAAAAAGTCTGGCAAAATCTGGCATAATCGTCCAGAAATCGACCGAAAATTGCATGCAAGTTGGTAACTTGCATACGATTTGTCTGGCAAAATCTGTCAAAAATCGGTCAGATAAAAAAAATCGGTCCGAAAAAGTATCAAAATCTGTCTTTGTCGTGCAGTTAAGGATTTTCAATGTATGGAAAATCTGGGAAAGTCGCCCAAAAATCGTTCTCGGACGAAAATCGTCCATACGGATTCTGGCAAAATCGTCCAAAAGTCTGGCCATTTTGGCGCAAGGGTATATCCGTAAATAAAAGGATGATTTTCGTGTATTAAACTCAAGGCATACATTTTTTCAGAGACATTTTTCTATAATAATAATAATGTGCTTTATCCACTTTACTTGCTTCTCAAAATATATCACATCTCTCTAAACACGTGTTTGTATATTGCAATCTGAAAAAATATTCGTGAAATCTTATTTTTTTAATAATAAAAAAGTGACACATTGCTAGTGATTTCCACACCTATTTCTTTATGTGATGTTTTTTTTGTCTCCAAAATATTATAAAATAATTTTAACAGGGGCGTAACCAGAATTTTTTCGAGGGGGGGATTTTCAGATTTTTTGTATGAAAAATTTGAAACCAGAATTTTTTTTAATTTTTTCCGTTAAAAATCCTAGGAAATTGAAGAGTTTTTAGGCGAGGGGGATTTGTCCCCCCAATCCCCCCCTGGCTACGCACCTGAATTTTAGGAAGGACTTTTAATTTTGATAGTGTCTAGTTTCTATAACAAAAAGGCAGTCCTTGATTTTTAATTTTATTTCCAATATGCATAAATACTAATGAATTTTGTTAAAAAGTTAAAAATGCATAATGCAAGTCTTCCTTGAAATTTTATAACCAGTTTCAATCAAGATATTGTCACAATAATACTATACAGTGCTTTTTCGAGACATTATCCTTCCTTTATGCAAATGATTTTATTTTAAAATATTGAAAGTTTTTGTGCCATCTTCATTTAGCAGAACAAAAAATTGGTCCAATTATCAAATGAAAAAGTAAGCAAATAGGAAGATTTACGATAATAAAGTCTACATGAGTATAAAAAAATGTTTGTTAAGAATTTTCAACTTGTCAGTTCTATATGATTTTGATTTAAAGTCTATTCTTCTTATCATCTTTCTATTTTAAATTTTTGGTAATTTTTGTTTTTGTTTGTGTATTTATGCTAATTGATTTGAATTTACATAAAAATTCGCAAAACAGCAACAGACAGTTTTATGATC
Source organism: Chironomus tentans (assembly GCA_963573255.1). Lineage (NCBI taxonomy): Eukaryota > Metazoa > Arthropoda > Insecta > Diptera > Chironomidae > Chironomus > Chironomus tentans. The sequence continues at coordinate 2,068,302 of OY754302.1, read as the reverse complement.
AAAGATTATCTATGAGTCATCATAAATATATACATCAATGTCACTGATGTCACATAAGATAACTTTGTTGAATAATGGTTCACTTTATACTTGACATAAGTATTAGGAAGTCTTACATGTATGATACTAATATAAGTTGATTTATGATAATTGGCATATGATCAAGGAATCTAGAAAATAGAAAACACAAAATATAAACTACAAAAACTAGTATTAAATAAGTAAACATTGTAAGAATTTAATCAAGCGATTTAGGCGTATTTTTCTCTACCAGATTTAAAAGGTAATAAAACTTTATTTGGCGCTACCTAAGAAAGCAACTGAAAATTAGATTTTTCGGCACCCAACACCCTTTTGTCATAAAAACATTTATTTTGTTTGAATTGTCTGACAACTACAGTTGGACCAGAGGCGTATCCAGAAATTTTTCGAGTTGGGGATTGATTTTTTTTGCATAGACGGGATTATTTTCCTTTAAAAACACTAGCAAATTGAAAAAAAATTCCCAAAAGGAATGAATTTTGACCCACAACCCCACCCCCTTAATACCCCCTGAGTTGGACCTAATGATGAGTTTGATCGAGAGTACAAAATTAGTTAAGAACTAAAATTGGACAAAGTGACCACAAACTTGTCTTTCGAACAAAGTTCAATATTAAAACTAGTTTTATAGAGGTTGCATTTCATTTGCAATTTTTCGTTGCGTTTTTGAAGGTTATATTAGGCGGCCATCGAAATAAAATCTTGCGGAAATGAATTTTGTAAGAAATATTAATAAATTGTTAATAAGTGAAATATTCAAATATTTTAATTAATTTATTATATTTAAATTATATCTTAATTTATATTATCACAGTTATTAGCACAGAATATCAAATTTTAATAACAAGATAAGAAATTATTTTTTTACTGTTACTTAATAATCTCATTATATAAATCCGATTTGCTTATAATTAAAATCGGAAATAAATCAAAATCAAAATTTTTGCGATCAAAAAATGAGTAATTTGGAGTAATTTATTAATCCCATAAGGTTAGACGCAAATATTTCATGAGAAACAGCTTGGAAAATATTCTGTCACATTTTCAGTCCTTGACATAAGCATACACCCCACTGAAGGTCGAATTTATCTTGGAGATTACATCTGGTTTATTAAAAAATAATTTTCATCATAATCTCTAATTTAATTAGAAAATGTTGAGAAAATGAATATAAAGCAAAATTAAGATAAGTTAATTAAGTTCACCTTTGCAAAAATTAAATCGTGACCTTGGCCATCGATCCAGTTCTTATAATGCATTACATCAGTAAAATCACCAATCTTTTAATCTTGTTAAAGTGAAGAAATAAGAAAATTATAATTTTTTTCTCATGGTTCACATACATTACATGTAAATATAATTATTTTGAGATTAAGCCGGTAGCTCATTGTTTTTCGCAAAGACTTAACTGTGTGAATGTCAATAATTTTTCTTGTTCGATATAATTTTTTTAGTTTAATAAAATAAAAACCATGTAAAAAAATATTAATTGCAGTTACCAAAAAATATAGCGACTTGTAAGATTGATTAAAAAATGACATCCACCGCCGTATGAAGTGGTTTTTGTTGACAAAATGAAAATTGGGATCTATTAAAAAAAATTATGCCTCTTCGTATTAATTTTTTTTATTTTTTTATGATGCCCGGGGTAAATACTCCTTGCTACGCCACTGATAACACATTCCCCCTTTATTAAGCTCTAAAAATAATCTTAAAAAATAAATATCTCCATGAAAATATGCAATACATAGTACAATTTTCTCAATATTGTTCCATTTTCAACATTGTTCCAAAAAAATAACTTTTTTATATATTTAATCAATAAATTTTCAAGATAATTAAATAAAAAAAGAAGAAAAATGAAAAAAGAACCAAAAAAGAATTTTTAGCAAAAAATACTCCTGACGGGACTCGAACCCGCAATCTTTGGCTTACTCCACTATGAAGAACATTAGGAGGCCAACGCCTTATCCATTAGGCTACAGGAGCTGATGAAAATCAATGAAATTTTTTGACAAAAGGCATTTTTATATTTAAGGTGAAACTGATAACGATTATTTTATAAATTTAGATTAAATTAAATGCATAAAGAATTTTTGACAAAAATGTAATTAACATTTTTAAGAATAAAATGAGTAAAATTGGATTTATTCATTAAGCATAAACTGTTGAAAGGTTCTAAATTACCATGATTTTCATAAATTTCATTTTCAACATATTTTTTTGATATTATGTTCATTATGCTTTAATATTGTTATTGAAACTATTTTTTTTTAAAAAAATCAAACACCTATTGACAATTTATTTCTAAATTTAAGCAAATCTGCTATTCTTTTTAACGTCGTCATTACAACTTGTTCAGTGTAATATATATATATTTTTAGCGCATTTTTGAAACTTGTTTCAAAAAGGTAGCTTAATAATGCACTTTGTTTGGCTGGCTGGCTGGCTGGCTGGCTGGATGGCTGGCTGGCTGGCTGGCTGGCTGTTCGGCTGCTGCGTATAGAGTTCTAGTTTTTTGCGTTAGCTCGGTTCTATCGAGTTATTGGCGCATCGATAAGTTTGAAAGCTCAAAACCATCGTTAAATACTATAATTAATGTTTTTTTGTTTTTAATACGGTGTAACTTGTCAAAATATTATTTTAACTCTATAATTTCAACATTACCTCTATAATTTCAAATATTTTTTGGCCGTTAGAAAATTAGAAATTGAAAAAACCGTTAAATGACAAACCATTTTAAAATATGAAAATTCACCGCAAAGTTGTTAATTATACTATAATTAATGATTTTTAAGTGCATTTACGCGGGGAATTTTCAAATATATTTTGACCGTTAGAAAATTTGAATCTGAAAAAACCGTTATCGAGCCGTCGAATTTATTTAAGTCACAAAATATTCATGATTGACTTATTTAATACGCAGTACTTTGCTAATCAAATACTGATTGCTAACACAAAAATGCGCTGAAGTCCCTCGATCTATAACACGAGGACTTTCTTTACATTTTTAAAAATAACCTCATAATTCCATTATTTAAATATTGTGTTTAAAAAATAATATTTCCTTTAATTATTAACTAATTAGCCTCAAAAATTAAAAAAAATAATCTTTTTTGTTGAAATAAATCCAGAAATGTCTCATTTTTATGAAAATTTGGAAATGGAATTGTTCCTTTAAAAGAATATTTTCATAAAAATCCAAATAAAAAATTAATAATGAAAATCATTAATATAATTTTAATCATTTTGTGCATAAAAAACAATATCGAAAGTGCAAAAAATTTCAAGTTTTTATCGATCAACACCTGCACAAATAAAAGTGAAATAATCATTTTAGAAAAATGTGAAATTGAGGATTCTTCTTTAACTGTATTAGCAAATGTTAAAACCGTCACCAAATTGTTTGTATGTTTTTTTAAATTACAATTGGAAATAATAGTCTCATAATCAAGTTATTCATTATACTTTAGGTTACCATTCTGATTCATTTCCTTCAAGACAGCAAAATAATTCAAACATTTCAGATGAAAAAATTAGATTGGTGCGAAACGTTTAAACATGGAAAGGTGCCATCAAGTGCATTATGGAGGATTTTAATGAGCGGATTTGGAAAATATTTGAGAAATTATACGAAATGTCCAATTAAAAGGAATCTTACATTTAACAAAATCAACACCGACTCTAAAATGATGCAGTATGTACCAGTCGTTAAACTTCGTTTTGATATTTTTATGGACACTGCTGGTGAAAATGGACTTAGGGGAACATTTAATGTTTCATTTACTGGTCAAGTTGTTGAAGATTAAAATGAAATAAAAAAATTATCATTTCTTAAAAATTATTTTTTAATATTAAATGCATAAAAATCAAAAAAAAAATTAAAATACCACTCTACCCTCTGTCCATCAAAAAAGGTATGTATTTTTACAATACCATCGCACTGCTTCTTTTCTTATAGTAGCAAGACCGTAGCCTTAATTTGCTAAGAATTTTAAAAAACACCCAAAAATCTCAAATACTCCGTTTAGGTACTTTTAGAACTAGCATAGAATAAAAGTAAGTTCAGAACCCCGCTTAAAATTTTATCTGGTCATAATTTTATTCCATTTCACATCCTCGCCCTTCAAAATCTTGATTAAAAAGCAAATGATAATTTTGACCAATTTTTACAAATTGATCTTTTCCTTTAATTTTTTTAAAAAATCATTCATTCGACTTTCAACAATGGATCGAACAGAATGTTAATATTTTTGTTATAAAACTCATAAATTATAAATTTATGAACAGTCAGTTTACGAATGCAGTTCAGTGATATTGATCATCACAATATAGATTCAATCTAAAAATTAAAATTATGAAATTAAGTTTTATTTTTCTAGTTTTGACTGTCTTTCATCATGCACAGTGTAGCAAAAAATTAAAATTTTTAAAAGTACATGATTGCAGCAGTAAGAATACAGTAATTGAGATTGAAAAATGTGAAGTTGATGACATTTATTTATCTGTTAAATTTAATCTCAAAACTCCGATTATTAAGAGTATTGTAAGTTATTAAAACAAGAAAAATACTTTAAGTTTCAATTTAGTGTAGGATATTTTACCAAAATTTTAGATATCCACAAAAGTCGATTTAATCCAAAATGACAAAATAATTCAAACATTGAGTTTTCAAAAATTTGACTGGTGCTCATTATTTAAAGATGGAAAAGTGCCAACAAATCCTCTTTGGAAAGTCATAATGTCGGGATTTGGTAAACAGTTCGTCAAATATTCAAAGTGTCCAATTAAGAACGAAATGGTTTTCGACAGAATTAAGGCTGATCCAAAAATGATGATGTTTCTTCCATCTGCTTTCATCAACTGCAGCATTATTGCTGATGTTTATGGAGAGAATGGAAACAAAGATTTTGTCAGTGTATTAATTACGGCTCAGTCATGCGACGATTGAATAAATTGCAATGATGACAGGATGCTCGGAATTTAACATATTAATCATTATTTCATTGCTTTTTGTATATTTTGAATTTAAGAGAAATAAATGCTTTAATTACAAAAAATTTTGATCAGTAACCTTTGCAATTTTTATTGAAAATTTTTCAATTCATTTCGATCGCAAGCAGAATTTGGAAAATTAAATTATCATGAATCCATCAAAATTCATCCTAGAAACAACGCCAAATCGAAGAATTCTTGAAAATTTGGATGTGATTAACAGAGCTACAGACAGTTCACAAGGAGTTAGCAAATCTCGATTGCTGCTTGTCACTTTGTCGACAACTGTAATGATGGCACTTAAGAAGCCATTACCACGAGAGTATTATCAATGGACGAGAGGATATCTTCAAACAATTAAGAATGAGGATGGAACAAGTTTACCAAATATTTCAAAATTTTTAAAGTACATTGACTGGTTTGAAAAGAATCATAATATTGAAGACGTATTGCAAAACACAGGAATTCCAATTCCACCGGAACAAGAAATTGAATTTGTCATTCAAGAGCCAAGTGAGGATATTTTACAAATTCCAGACATGACAATAATGAGCAGTACAAAAATCCCAAAAGCTCTCGAAAATCAAAATGAGGAAACTCAAGAAGAAGAAGAGCAGCAAATAGACTCTAATCCAGCTGAGGAGGATGGAAGTGCATAAAATACGCAATCTTGTATAAAAATCAATGGAAAAATAAATAATAAATGAAACCAACAAAAAAATTCGTCATTTTTCGGTTTTTTTCTTTCAGTTTATTATAAACTCATTTAAGATAGATAATAAAAACATTTAGCAGCTCAGTCGATTATCAGACAATAATAAGGCATGATAAGCTTAATGTCCGTTAAATGATGAAAATGTTTTTTTAAAAAATTAAATTAAATCCTCTCAGAAATTTAATCAGTTCAGAAATTTAATGAAAGTTGTTTATCAAGTTGAATATTTTTATTTGATATCCATATATTGGTTTTGTACAATTAAAGAAAGTTTAGCTGAGTTTGATTAGAATTTTTTATAAAAAAATGCACTAAAAGCTGTGTAATAAAGCTGAATCATCATAATATTCTGATTATATTTAAAGTATACAAATGAAACAACAATAACAAAACAAAAACAGGCATAAACATTGTTGATATTTTTTTTATAACTTCCACGTTTATCAATTTAGGTATATTAACTACAATACTAGAAAATAATATCATGGGGTCGTTCGGATGTTACGTAATGCTTATAAGAGGAGGGGAGGGGGGGCGGTAGTTTTGTTATACTATATTAAATTTTTCTGATTTTCTCACAAAATTTAGTACAGGGAGGGAAGGAGGGGTCAAAAATGGCCATTTTTTGTGTTATGTAATATCTAAATGACCCTATATTAATTTTTTTTTTAATAATCAGAGTTTTAGTCCCTTACCCTAGTATCAAGGGGGGGGGGGGGGTGAAGGGCCATAAAATTATAATAACGCTCACTTCAAATAGTTTAGAACCCCTGCCCTCATTGGTCACCAATTTTTTGTAAAAATTATTTAGTAAAAGTAACCCCGTCCCCTTCAAAATGTTGAATGTCGGAAATGAGAAATTTTTACATTTTTCACCAAAAAATAAACTCCATGCTTCAAGTAAAGAAATCAACAAAGTGCATAATTGTTACACAACACTGTAACTAATGCAGTTTGACAATTCAATAGAATTTCTTATCATTAGTTTCATAACTTATCGGCAAATTAACTTCTTTAAATACATTATGCACACTATGCAGTTGAAACTCAGATAAATAAAGGTTTTTGGCATAGCTTACGTGATTATAAAAGCACTGTTTAGTGATGCGATTTTTCTCAGTCATATTGCAGACGTTGATCGAGTAAGAACAAATTTTCACCACTTAAATTACTAAAATGTTAAGCAGAAAAATTGAAGAATTGAATGAACTCGTTCAAAGTGCACTTTTGGAAGCTGACAGATTAAGACATTCGCATAATTTTTTCGCAATGAAGGATAGTTTGATTAGGACATTAAGGAATAGAGGCATCGGTGTAAACATTCATTTTTATGGATCTCGTTTTATTGGATTAGCTCATAAAGGGAGCGACATGGACATTTATATTGAATACGGTAAATTAGTTATTTATTTCATGATTGCATTAAGGTTTTCCATTCATCCTCAAACAGGTAACAACTTTTATTCTGACAAAAATGTTGATCGTGATCGACAGGTCCTTGAGCAAATTGCTAATATAATTGAAAATTCAGGACAATGGAGAGTTACAAATAAGATTTTAACTGCTGCTGTTCCTATCTTGCAAGTTGTTTATATTCCGGATAACATCAAATGTATGAAAAATTATTAATTAATTTTTTAACACGACTTTTTATGTAAATTATGTAACAGGTGACATAAGTGTATCAAATGGACTTGGTGTTGCAAATTCAACGGTCATCGCATATCTTTTTGATCTTCAACCAGAAGCCAAAAAATTTTATCATTTCATGAAGATTTTTCTACAACGATACGAGCGATATTTTGAAGGATATTTATTGAAATTATTGGTAATCTTCTATCTACAAAATGAAAATATTTTTCCTTCAATTAAAATGATTCAGGAAAATACGCCTGTTCGATATATAAGTGGTAATTATGACTTGAAATTCATAAAATACTCAAAATATTTAAATTATTTTTCTCTAATCTATTAAGGGTGGCCGACTGTTGAAATTAATAAATCACGTACCATCTCTTACTACCGACTTAATCAAATGATAAACTACAAAACTTACATTCCAAGATTCTTCCAATTCTACTCAAAGTTTGATTATTCTACTTTTGTAATGTCAATTTATGATGGAAAAAAATTGAATCGCTTTAATTATGAATATCGCGAAGATTTTAAAGGAAGTATTTTATGTATTTTTGGACCACTCAATAGAAAGCATAATATTGGGAAATATCCATCTAAAACTGATGTCGAATATTTTATTAATTTATGCAAAAGTTTCGAAAAATAGTTTTTTATTCTAAAATTTTCGTACACAGCTACTTGATTGACGATTACAAACCTTTTTTTTACAATTTTCAATGAAACGAACTACGGATAAGACTCTGTATAAGGGGTCCTTCGCAAATTACGTCCCGCAAAAAACTACTTTTTTGACCCCCCCTTGTCACAAAATTTTCAAATAACAAAAAAATTTGTATTTGGACTGTCACAAATTCATCAACCCCCCCTGTCCCCTAAAGCGTGACGTAATTTGCGAATAACCCCTAAGACATATGATTGGATATAACAATAAAGAGATAAATATTTTTTTAAAACTAGAAAAATCATATTTTCTTTAAAAATTATTTAGATTATTTTAAATATTTTATGAATAAGGACTCTTAAGGGGTCGTTCACTTATTACGTTACTCAATAACGTTTTTTGGACACCCCCTTCCCCCTTGTTACAAATTTCAAACCAAAATTTTTTTACTTTAGCATGGCCTGTTACAAAATCCTAGACCCCCCCCCCCCTAAAAAGAGAACGTAATAAGTAAACGAACCCTAAAAACATTAGTACATCATAAAATAATTAAAAATGTTTTTTGTTGACAGGAAATATTTATTTGCATATGACGCCTTCTACCAGGTATAAATGAATGATTGAGTGTATTATAAAAAGGATGAAAAAATGGCACATGGAATCATTCAGTGGGGATATTTTTTGGAAGCAACATCAAAATTACATAAGTTCTTTTTTCTCTGAGTCGATTGTTAAATTTAAAAATTTCAAGTTCAAATATAAAAAAAAATTAAGAATAATTCTGTGAGATTTTAACTTGAGCGCAATCAAAATAAAGAGATTTTCTGAGAAAATTTTAAATCCGATAATATCATAAGTCACAAACACACTTACATATAAAATTTGTTGCAACATTTAAAAATCTTTGTTTCAAATTTCATTTTTATGCTCGATCTTTCACAGTTTGTTTATTCAAAGTAAGTGCTTTTGTATGTGTATCTAACGACAATCTTGTTGTTGTATGACTTTACATATCTTAAAACTCATTACTATTGCAGAAATAGATCTCAGTTTGAAGTGACAACTTCTTGAAGCATAATTCAGTAAATCATTAATTTTAAAAAAATGGTGAAATTCATTTTCCACACAAAAATTCAAGGAAAACTCAATTGGTTCCTTGGCAGAGGAGATGAAATAGTTATTCGTACATCTAGATACTCTGCTGGACGATCGGATATGACAAGATATGATAATGTCAGAAAGTTCTTGGAACGTGCTATTAACGTGTATGGTTTAACCTCAACAGTTCATTATTTTGGATCTCGTGTAAGTGGTACATCCGTGTTTAGATCCGACATTGACTTTTTCATCGAAATCGGTGAGTTTGCCAATTTTTAATGATTTAATTATTTTGAAAATTATTAATAAATTTTGTGGTACACCATTGACATTTTTTGGTCATGAAAAGTGGAAATTGTGAGCATGTTTTGTGAATAATAATTTAATTTCAATATTTGAGTATTAATGCAATTCAATCAATGATTTCAGGAGACAATTTTCACTCACCAAACAGTCAAGAAGATGCAGCAAAAGTGTTGATGAAAATTCAAAATGCCATTAAAAAATCAGATGATTTTGAGGTGACAATTTTTCTCCCTAAGGCCAATGTTCCTCTATTAAGAGTGATTTATTTAAGAACCAAGTTTGAATGTAAGTAGATTTTTATTTTTAAATGTCGTGAGTATTGATTGATGCACTGGTAGATACGCTTTAAAATGGCTATACACCCCAGATATCAATCTGATGTGATTCCAAAATTTATTAATGGGTCGTTCGTAAATTACGTCACGCCTTCAGGGGGGAGGGGTTGTTAAAGTATGTGGCAGTTCAAACGCAAGAATTTTCTTTCTTTGGAAAATTGGTGGCAAGGGGGGAGTTGAAAAATTCGTTTTTTGCGTGACTTAATTTACAAACCTTAGCAGTTTTTTCTAACAAAATTTATATTTCAAGGTGACGTTGTTGCAACCAGCGGATTGAGTGTTAAACTCTGTCATATTATCAACCATTTAAACTCCATTCAACCTCAAATCATCCCTCTTTTCCATTACATAAGAATTTGGATACACTTATGTGGAATTAACATGAAGCGATATGTTCAGTATCTGCTGATTTTTTTCTATCTTGAGCAGAATAACTACATGCCAACCATACAAAAAGTTCAAAAAAATTTGCATCCAGAAGTTGTTGGAGGTAAGTTTGACTTCAGAATTTATAAACTTAAATTTCAATTATAAACTTATTTCTTTTTAAACTTCAATTTCAGATTGGCAAGTTCAATTTGATCCATCTCGAACATTGCATTCGTATGGAATAAAACAGTTGATTAGCTATGCTGATCATATACTTGGCTACTTCAAATTCTACTCCAAAATGAATTTTGAAGAATTTGTCTTGTCGATTTATGAAGGAAAATGCATTAAACGTTCGGAATATAAAAAGTACGATACCTTCAAAATTGACAAGCCATTGTGCATTGCAGGACCACTAGGTAAGTGTAAAAAAATATTAATTATTAATTAATTTTGAAAATTAAAAATTGAAAAAATTAGTTTTTAATCAAATAAAATTTGATTTTTGAATCATAATTTCACATAACTTTAAAATTCCTTTTTTTAGATCGTGGCTTCAACAGTGGTCAAACTGTATCGAAAGCTGCCATGGAAAAATTTCCAGGAATGTGCAAAGCATCATTTGATTTTTTAATCCATAAAGGATGGAATTGAAGAGATTTTTTGATTTAAAATTTAACTTTAACTTCCAACAAAAATAATATTTTTCAATTTTTTGAACATAAATTTTAATGTTTTTAATTTTCTTTTTCCAAAAATTAATTTCAAATCTTTTTTATGTATTGATTATTATTTTAAATGTAGAAACATCAAGTTTCCTTCGAAAACTGAAAATAAAACCGAATATTTTTTTAATCTGGCTCATTTTACAATACATTAATGCTTTGATAAGATTAAAAAATTATCAATTAATCTTTTAAATGCTTAAATTTTAAATACTATCACAGTATTACTATGAAGGTACTTTATTTTCAAATAAAGTCATTTTGACTTTCTTCTGATAAAGCGTGGGAAAATAAAAAAAATAAATATTAAGGTTGTGAGTGGAACTATATCGGCAAGTATTTAGCAATTATCAAATAAAATAAAATACCAATTAAACTAATCTTTCCAAGAAATTTTCGAGGGTTTAGACAAGATTACAAAAAAAAATACGAAAATGTCACATAGTCAGTTATAAAGGAACTTTTGCACAGTCCACAACTAACAAATTAAAAATGATTGAAGCCACGAATATTTATGCAGATCGACGGATACCAATGGCACGAAATGATTCATTTTCAACAGTCAATAGCATGAATAATGTTACCGATATTGTTCATCAGTATAAAGATTTAAATAAATATATACGTGAAAAACCAATTTTCATGTCAAATAACACAACAAATGTTAGATTTCAAAATAGTGAAAGTATTCATATTGGAAATATAGTTTATCACATTCATCATCATTCAAAGAAATATAACAACAAAGATTCTGACTCAATCCGAAGTGATTCATTTGGATCATTGACAGTTGAAGCATTTCAAGATTTTGAAAATTTGCCTCCAAATAGAAGCAAAAATAAACTTGGATTTCGTATTATTGCAGCTATTATTTCTATTACACTGATGTTTATATCAGCAACGGTTGCTTCTTACTTTGCAGTATGGCATAAAAATCCAGGTAATAACAAGAAATTCTATGATAGACTTAAGGTCCCTAGTAACAAAAACTAGCTGCGACTAACTTTTTAAAGGTTTTAGTTACTAGGGGGTGCGGAACTGATCAAACAAACACTGAGACTTTTGATCAATTCCGCCCAGGGCAGTATTCAGGGAGGGGTTTTGGGAATTTTTTTCAATTTGCTAGAGTTTTTCAAGAAAAAATCCCAAAACCCCCCTAAATTTTCCATCCATACAAAAAAAAGCAAAACCCCTTCCTCGAAAAATTTCTGAATACGCCCCTGATTCCACCCTCTTAGATAGAGTTTTACAAATATCATATAGAAATTTTTAATGTCAAATTCACCCTAGGTCCAAACTTTTCTACAACAACAGAATATACAACTACATTGAATGTAACTGATACTGACCCAATTGATGATATTACTACAACAGATTCATATAAAACTACCACAGAAAGTTATTTTAACATTTATAATTATCCAAATGGAACTGATCGTAACAAATGGGGAGCATTGCCTCCAAAGTCATCAAATATTCCAAAATTAGACTTGCCAATCAAGAGGATCATTATTGGTCATACTGGTGGTAATTTCTGCTCGAATGAGGTTTGAAATTTCATATTTAATTTGAAAACTATAAAACAATCATTTTTTTTTGTAGAACGAATGTATTGAACTTATGAAATCGCTGCAATTCTCAAATTTAGATTTGGATGATATTGCGTACAACTTTCTCGTTGGTGGCGATGCAAAAATGTATGAAGGGAGAGGATTTGAATATCAAGGACAACACACACAAAACTTAGATGCAACAGAGTTTAACAGTATTGGAATTTGTATTGCCTTCATAGGGAATTATACCTCAACAGTACCAAGCTTTGATCAATTCGATTTACTAAGAGATTTTATAGAAACTTTTGTAAAAAATCAAATAATCACAAAAGATTATATCGTTGTTCTACAGGATGACTTACAATATTTCCCAACAAAATCTACTTCTTTGAATAATGTTATCAGGAACCTACAAAACTACCGTCCTTGTAATTTTACAGAAATTTTTATTAGCTTAAATTTTAATTTTTATTCCTTTTTACAGTACATAAGGTTTATCGAAGAGAGGAATGGGGTGCACAGGCAAACAAGGGCATTCCAGTTACATACAACGTTACAATCAGTCGATTACTAATAGATCATTCTGTAACCTCACAGTGTGAAAATTTAGTAAGATAATTAAATAATTTTGATAAAATTTCAATTATTTAAAAAAAATTAACTTTTTTGGTAGGAAGCTTGTAAAGCTAGTGCTAGATCACTACAAGAACAAAATTTTGATCAATTTTATGATGATATTTTGTACAATATATTTTTTGGTGCAGATGGTGAGTTAAAAGTATTATTTTGAATAAAAATATTTAATAATTATAATTTCACAACTAGGTTTAGTATTCGAGGGTCGAGGATGGGATATCGAAGCATTCAATCACATTGGTGTAAACTCAAAAATGATTGATGTTGGTGCCATCGGTAACTTCACTTCTGTGTCTCCTCATCAAGGAATAATTGGTGCAATGTTGCGAGTATTTGATGATGCAATGGCTCTTGGAAAACTAACAAGCGATTACAAAATTTTCGGACTTAGTGATTTTGGAGGTTCTGGTCCTGGCGCTGCTTTTATGGAACTTATTAAAAAGTGGTGTAGATACGGGAATGGAACAAAAACCTGCGCGTAAAAAGTTTTGGTAATAAAAATCCAAAGTTAGGGGGTCATTAGTTTAAGACTATTGTTGCCATTAACTATTGTTGCGGACGAGCCGTGTCAAAATTTAACTACAAAAAAGTAAAAAATTTAAAAAAAAATGATTAAGAAAAAAATTGAGTTGAGTTTGATTTTTAGTTAGAAAACTCGAGACAACACACCCCCCTCCTTCTTGCTATGTCCCTGGTCACCCCTATTGACATCAAAATTCAATTAAAATTGTCAAATTTATTCAGTTTGCAGAAATATTTTTCAAAAACAAATGATAACTTGAGAAAATTGCTCTATTCATTTTTTTACGACAAGTTATGTACCTTAAAATAAATTTTGTAATCAAAAGAAAGTCCATGATAAAGAAAAATAATTTCAAGTGTTTTAAAAAGAAAAAAAAAATGTTATGCATTACAATTTTTTAATTGCACTTATCTTTATTATTATGATTATTTCAGGTAATCTAAAATTAATTTTGTAGGAAGGAAAAAGGGTTTACTGGTAATATTCCTACCTTTGAGAGATTTACAGCAGAAGTGGATAGCAAATGATATAATTTGGACTATAACTTTCGAAATAAATTAATTTCTATAAATTGACCTACTTTACGATCCAGCAATTTATCGAATAATGATAATCTCAAGTGGTTGATAGCTAATAAAAGGTTTCGGGGGTTTTTCTTTTAAATTATATCACATTATTCAAGAAAGATTAGGACTGAACAGTGTATGTGTTTGTTTATTTGAACTCTTATTTAATTGATGAGTTATTAATTAATCATTATTACCTTAACTTGGATTAGATTAAAACCAATTGCAGAAAGAAAAAATTAATTAGTCGATTTCTGGCTTTCGTACTGAAAACTTAGTATTTTAAAAGCTAGACAGAATCATGGATCAAAAACATGAATTATTAGTGAATCCGCCAATAAAAAAGAAATGGTCCAGTAAAAAGACAGCATGGACTGTTGCAGGAATAATTTGCACAACTTCTTTGATTGTTTCAGCTTCAGTTAGCAGTTATTTTGTGTTACGTAACAAAAACAGCGATTCAGTCACAACGAAAGGATCAACATCAATAAGTACAACAACATTTCAAACAACTACCAATGATGAGATTCCTCCATATTTTATAAATCGTGAAGATTGGGGTGCGAATCCACCAAAATCAAATTCTATCCCTAAATTGGAATTGCCAATCAAAAGAATCATTATTGGACATACTGGTGGAAGCTTCTGTACAACACAGGTTTAATTTTTATGAATTTTCAAATAACATTTATTTTAAAGGTGTTTTTCAGACTGATTGCAATTCACTTGTCAAGTCGATTCAAACTCAAGATTCAAGTCTTGATGACATTCCATACAACTTCCTCATTGGTGGAGATGGAAATATTTATGAGGGACGTGGATTCAATTTTACAGGACAGCATACTCAAAATTTACATGCAACAGAATACAATAGCATTGGAATTTGTATTGCATTTATTGGAAATTATGCATCAATAGCCCCAAGTGTAAATCAAATTAAATTTCTGCGTGACTTCATCAGAACGTTCATAAATCGTGAAATCATAGAAGAAAATCATATAATAGTTTCTCAAGACGATTTAAAATATTCTACAACAAAAGCTGACTCCTTGAACGACGCTATTAAAAAACTTGAAAAGTTTCGCCCATGTAAATAATTTTGTCTTTTTTGTAAAGCATGAAAATTAAAGAAGTATTATTTTAGTGTATAAAATTTATCGAAGAGAAGAATGGCAGGCTGCTGATCCTCGCGAACACCTCAACAATTTTGAAAGGCCTATGGATTGGATATTAATTGGTCACACAGTTACACCACTGTGCTCAAATTTGGTAAAATAAAACTAGATTTATTTAGGAATTTGGACCGCCCCAACACCCCTTCTTCTTGTCCTTAGTGTTACTGCCTTAAAAATATTTAATTTATTAATATAGCTATTCTACAAAATTTCATTTATTAGAATGGTTGCGCATCTGTAGCCAGAGCATTACAAAATGACGGCTTCTCTCGTAATCCACCATTGAGTGATATTCTATACAATATTATTATCGGAGGTGATGGTACGTTGAACACTATATAAAATTTAAGAAAATTAAATTCAAAAACTCATTTCATAAAATATTAAATTAAATAGGCTTGGTTTTTGAAGGAAGAGGTTTTGGCATTATTGGAGCACACACTAGTGGATATAATGATAAAACTATTGGCGTTGGAGTAATTGGTGACTTTAATGATATTCCTCCAAATCAAGGAATCATAAATGCAATAACTCGAGTATTCGATGATGCAGTGGCTCTTGGAAAGATGCCAGATGATTACAAAATTTTTGGACGCAGCGATTTTGGTAGGGCTGGACCTGGAAATGCATTTATGAACATTATAAGAGAATGGTGTAGACATGGAAACAGAACAAATTCATGTGATCCAGATACCACAACTACAGTGCTAGCCTCTACAACATCCATAACTGAAAGTTCGACAGTGAAAATATATCCAACAATTCCGTATCCATTAATTCCTCCATACTTAATTGTTCGCGATACTTGGGGGGCGAATCCACCAAAATCAAATTCAATTCCAATGCTGAAATTACCAATCGAAAGAATTATTATTGGACATACTGGAGGAAATTTCTGTACCAATGAGGTTTGGATTTTAATAATTTTCATAATAATTAATAAGGGGTCGTTCATAAATGACGTCCATAAAAAAATGGGATTTTTAGACCCCCCCCCTCCTCTTCTTGTCACAAATGTTCATACAAAAAAATTTCTTTTGTATGAAGGTGTCACAAAATCTCAGACCCCCCCTCCCCCCTAAATTGTAGACGTCATATATGAATGACCCCTAAACAATACTTTTTAGAACGATTGTATATCAACCGTAAAATCAATTCAAATACAAGATTCAAGTCTTGATGATATAGCTTATAACTTTCTTATTGGAGGAGATGGAAAAATTTATGAAGGACGTGGATTCAACTTCCAGGGACAACATACACACAACTTAGATGCAACTGAGTATAATAGCATTGGAATTTGTATAGCCTTCATTGGAAATTATGCATCAGTTGCACCAAATAGCAGTCAAATTGACTTATTGAAAGATTTTATTTCAACTTTTGTAGAGCATGAACTCATAACAGAAGATCATATAATATTTTCACAAGACGATCTAAAGTATTTTGAATTAAAAGCAGATGCTTTGAATGAAGCTATAGCCACAGTTGACAATTTCCGACCATGTAACTTATTAGCATATCTGAAATTAACTAAAGGTTTAATGTGGAATTTTTTTTTCATTAGTATACAAAATTTACCGTCGAGAAGAATGGAATGCTGAAAGACGAAAATCTGATCTGATAGATTTCGATAGAACAATGGATTGGGTTCTGATTGGACATTCTGTAACACCGCTGTGCAATGATTTGGTGAGAAATATTTATTATCAATTTAAACTTAAATTAAAACATTTTTTTCAGGCTTCATGCAAAAGCAGAGCTAGATCCTTACAAAATTATGACTTTTCTCGTAGCTTGAGTGATATTTTATACAATATATTCTTCGGTGGTGATGGTAAGTATAGCCTTACATTTATTGTATGTATCTTAAATGAATATATTTGCAGGATTTGCATTTGAGGGTCGAGGATGGGATGTTCTTGGGGCACATCATTATGGATTAAATGATAAAACTATAGCTACTGGGGTTATTGGCAATTTCAATGACGTTCCACCAAATGACAAAATTCTGAATGCAATATTGAGAGTGTTGGATGATGCAATGGCTCTTGGAAAGTTGACAGATGATTACAAAATCTTTGGTCGTAGTGATTTTGCCGGACCAGGACCTGGTGATGCATTTATGAAAATAATTAAAGAATGGTGTAGATATGGAAACAGAACAAGAGATTGTCTTTCAACTACAACAACTTCTTCAGTCGAAATAACGACAGACTCCACAGAACTAACAGAACTTTCTTCAACCTCTTTAGTAGAAATAACGACAGAATTCACATCTACATCTACATCCACATCTACAACCGATGAGGTAATAATTCCAAATCATGTTACTCGTGATGAATGGGGAGCACAACCTCCGCGATCACCTAATATAACTAAATTAGATTTGCCAATAAAAAGAATTATCATCGGACATACTGGTGGAGCATTCTGCCAAAATCAGGTATCTGGTAGAAAGTGAAATAAAAATAAAAAATTAATTTTAAATTACTTTATTTAGAGCGAATGCATCAACAGAGTACAATCAATCCAAAATGAAGATCTAAGCCTCGATGATATAGCTTATAACTTTCTTATTGGTGGAGATGGAAGAATTTATGAAGGACGTGGATTCAACTATCAAGGACAGCATACACAAAATTTAGATGCAACTGAGTACAATAGCATCGGTATTTGTATTGCCTTCATAGGAAATTATGCATCGGTGGCACCAAACTCAGGACTAATTAATTTGCTTAAGGATTTTATTTCAAATTTTAAGGAACTAGAAATTATATCCAATGATCATATAATAGTGCTTCAAGATGACTTAAAATATTTTTCTACAAAAGCAGATGCTTTGAATAATGTCATCAAGCCTTTAGCAAACTTCCGACCATGTAATATCCATAGCTTATATTTAAATCACATTTATGAATTAATTTATTTCATCTTTAGTATATAAAATTTACCGACGGGAAGAATGGGTTGCGCAAAGAAAAACATCTGCTCTGCTTGATTTCGATAGAACAATAGATTGGGTTCTGATTGGACATTCTGTAACACCGCTGTGCAATGATTTGGTAAGATAATTAATATTTATTAAATTAAACCCAAAATACAACATTTTTTAACAGGATGCATGCAAAAGCAGAGCTAGATCCTTACAAAATTATGACTTTTCTCGTAGCTTGAGTGATATATTATACAATATATTCTTTGGTGGTGATGGTAAGTATAGCCTTACATTTACCTTCAGTATCCAAAATGAATTTTATGAATAAATTTGCAGGATTTGCATTTGAGGGTCGAGGATGGGATGTTCTTGGGGCACATCATTATGGATTAAATGATAATACTATAGCTACTGGGGTTATTGGCAATTTCACTTCGGTTCCACCAAATGACAAAATTCTGAATGCAATGTTACAAGTATTTGATGATGCAATGGCTCTTGGAAAGTTGACAGATGATTACAAGATCTTTGGTCGCAGTGATTTTGCTGGGCCAGGACCTGGTGATGCATTTATGAATATAATTAAAGAATGGTGCAGATACGGAAACAGAACAGCTTCTTGTTAAACATTATTTAATGTCTTTGTATTTGTATGTAAGCTATAATCAGATAATAAATTTTAAATTGCATTTAAAAGATAATATTTTTTTTTTGATGTTTATGAACTTACTCAAAATAAAAACGATTAGATTGCCGTAATTTTTACAAATGTAATAAAAAAAATTCAGTCTCTTTTAAACTCGCGAGTGGCTCAGGTGTGTTACGAAAATGTTTGAAGCTTCAACATCATCCATTCCAAAGGAAAATCAGCTATCAAGACGAAATGATTCGTTTTCAACTATTAGTAGCTCATTAGCTGCTGCTGACATTAGACAACAGTATTCAAACTTAGCACAAAATTATAATAAAAATGAAGAATCCAAAAAATCCACAGAATTGCCAAAAAATCCTACTAAAGTAGAATTTGAAAATAGTGATGGAATTCATGTTGGGGATGTTGTATATCACATTCATCATCATTCGCCAGAAGATGGTACATTAGGGGTCGTTTCAACCCCCCTCCCCCCTAGTCACAAATTTGCCAAAGAAAGAAAAATTTTATTTTTGGATTGTTACAAATTATTCTACCCCCCCCCCCCCACTTCCTCCTTAAAGCGTGATATAATTTGCAAACGACCCTTTATTAGATTTATGAAACTTATATATAATAAAAACAGACGCATATCAAGAGGCAGGGGCATATCCAGAAATTTTTCGAGAGAGGAGTTTTCATTTTTTTGTATGGGGGGTGTTGAATGTTTTCTTAAAAAAACCTAGCAAATTGAAAATTTTTTCCCAAAAAAAAGGGGGGGGGGTGTTGACTCCTCCCTGAATACCCTGAAGAGTTCCTACCCAAAAGGTCAATTATTTTAAATGCTAAAAATTCCAATTTTTCTTTTATAAATTTCTATAGATTCCGATGACAATATCAAACCTTCTACAAATTCTTCCACGACAGATGAAATAAAAAAGACAAATAGAGCTATCAAAAAGATTTTATCACGTCGAGGAATATGGCTAGTTCCCGTAATATTGTCAATAGTAAGCATTATCATTGGAGTGTCTGTGGTAGTTTATTATTTGTGGGGTATCAATCAAAATAATAATGGTAAAGATTAAGTGCCTTTTATATAGACTTTTTTCTCAAGCTATTGGTTTTTCTATAGAGACTACCACGGAATTTATAAATACTGAAAGCACATTAACTGAAGACACTACAAGCACTAAGCAGAATATAATTTTTCCAAAATATTTTATAACTCGAGAAAATTGGGGAGCTGCTGAGCCAAAGTCATCAAACATATTAAGATTGAAATCACCAGTTAAAAGAATCATTATTAGTCATACTAGGGGAAAATCGTGTTCAAATGAGGTTATAAAAAAGTTGCTGTAAGGGGTTGTTCGTAAATTGCATCACGTCATGCTAAAAAATGGGTTTTTCACCCCCATCTCTCCTTGATGTAATTTGCGAATGATTTCTAAGTCCAGTGGCTGGTTTCTAGGGCTATCCAGGGTACTCTTTACCTTCATACGATACCCTGTGTAGCCCTAGAAAGCGGCCCTAGAAGAAGTAGTAAAATTTTCAAATAATTGTTTACCATTAAGACCGACTGCATATCAACCGTAAAATCAATTCAAATACAAGATTCAAGTCTTGATGATATAGCTTATAACTTTCTTATTGGTGGAGATGAGCGAGTTTATGAAGGACGTGGATTCAACTTCCAAGGACAGCATACACAAAATTTCGAAGCTACTGAGTACAATAGCATTGGAATTTGTATAGCCTTCATCGGAAATTATGCATCAGTTGCACCAAATAGTAGTCAAATTAATTTGCTTAAGGATTTTATTTCAACTTTTGTAGAACTTGAAGCTATATCCAATGATCATATAATAGTGCTACAAGATGATTTAAAATATTTTGAGCAAACAGCAGATGCCATGAATGAAGTCATAAAATCCTTAACCAATTTTCGATCTTGTAAGTTATATCATCCATTAACAGTATTAAAATATGCACGGACGATGTTTTCTAGTGTACAAAATTTATCGGAGAGAGGAATGGAGTGCGTTAGGTCGAAAATATGATCCAGAAAATTTCAGCAGAATCATAGATTGGGTATTAATTGGGCACACAGTTACACCTGTTTGCAATGACTTGGTAGCTATTCCTTTTATATTTTAAAAGTTTATATTAAAAATAATAATATTTTCCTAAAGAATGCATGCAAGATTAGAGCAAGGTCACTTCAGTCGGACGCCATTTCTCGAGATTTAGATGATATTTGGTACAATGTATTTTTTGGTGGTGATGGTACAGTTGAAATAACTTTTAAAAAATCCTATAATCATAATTTTAAAAAAAAATCTCAACTAGGTTTAGCATTTGAAGGAGTTGGATGGGATTACTTCGGAACACATTTTAAAGGTTTTAATGATAAATCTATTGGTGTAGGGGTAATTGGCTATTTCAATGACGTTCCACCAAATGACAAAATTCTGAATGCGATGTTGCAAGTGTTTGATGATGCAATGGCTCTTGGAAAGTTGACAGATGATTACAAGATCTTTGGTCGCAGTGATTTTGATGGGCCAGGACCTGGTGCTGCATTTATGAGGGTAATTAAAGAATGGTGCAGATATGGAAACAGAACAGCTTCTTGTTAAAGGTGGATATAAAAAATGACTGCCAAAAGATTATTAAATTCCATGATGAGAATGGAAATGTCGATAATGCAGTGCAAAATAAATTGATTGGTATACAAATTTTAATGCCTGTTGTTTTAATTATAGAATTCCAGTAATATGTATCCTGTCAACGAATAATATACCCAATAGGGCAGATAAGATCATAGGACGTGGATTCGAGTATCACTTTGCAGGTTGAGCAATTCCTTAATATCTGTGATTACTGATAAAACATTTGATAGATTAATATTGTAATTAATTGAAACTATATTATTGTATCACTATGCCTTATTATATACACAAGTAAATACATTTTATGTTATTAGACTTATTACTGCTTCTTTTCAACTTCTTCCCAAGGTCTTGGTCCTCTTTTATTTTCCCAATTGTCGATGTCTAATGTTTTAACCTTTTCATATTCTGACTCAAGTGTCACTTCCTCTGGCTTCTTCATTTTAATTCCTATTTGTTCTAGTTCATCTGGTTTAACTGTTATCTTTCTACTAAATTGATATCTGAAGAATTTTTTAAATGTTTTATTAATTATTTTCCGGCTAAAAAATTGATCATCCACTACCTCAACTGTGTGAATTCCTTTAATCCAAACGATCCGCCGACAACAAGCAATACAAATGGAACTCCAAACCGGAATAATTTACGTTTTGAATACCATTGTAACTTTTGCATAAAACTCATTTTTTTAAAACAATTAATTTTTTTTGTTGAATTCAAAATTTTTGTAAACACAGGGGAATAACAACTGTGCTCGTTAGTTGATTTTCCCCTTTACTGAATATTTAAATTTTTTCCGTTAAATCAGCAGGAACATGCATTGAATTTTGCTACCTTCTAAACTTAATATCCAACATGATTATCACTTTTTATTCAATTTTCTAACTGATTTACAGTACTTTTCTACGTGTCCTTTTTCATGACACCTTCTGCATTCCTGATGCCTTTGAAAAACTTTACAATCGTGGCTTGTGACTGTACATCTATCGCATGTACTACAATGCTTATAATTTGGCTTTATGCATTTTCTACATAACTTACAATGTCTGTATGTGGCTCCATTTTTTGATGGACAAATTTTACAGAAATTACAGTGAACATTAGCTTTGGACACGAATCTTTTACATGCCTTACAGAATCGATAGTCAGTCAATGATGGTGGATATTTGATCAGATTTTGAGGTATATTTGTAAATATTCTAACAACAGATCCTTCTTTTCGGCCTTTATATTCATTATTAAATGCATGATGATTCATATAAGTAACTTGAAAGTCTAGCATCTCCATCTCGGGCATATATTTTTGAATGTGGAACTCATTAAAGTACGGGAAAATCCAAAACACTGGGAGTAGCTTATGATTCATTCTAAAATAGATAGAGCAAATTATTCTAATAGTATTAGTCAGCAATTCTGTTCGTGCTGCAAATGGTGGATCTGTGAATAGGCAATGATGTGATTTCTCATCTTTAGTTCCATTTTTGAGAAACAGCTCCAATTTATCTTCGTCCTTCTTTCCATTAAAGAAATAGTTGTTGAACATATTGTAATGACAGAATTCTTCAGGATAAAACGGTTGAAATCTTTTGTCGATATCCAGTAGTAATGATTTTTTAGTGCCTCTATTTCTTATATAGTCATGCAGTCGTGGTGCTCCAATACAAATTATATGATCCAGTTGTAAGCCATCAAAAACGGAATCGATGAAGTTTAAAGTTAAGTTGTCAAAGAAATATTGAGCATTAACTTTATCATTATTGAGTTGCGGAAGAAATAAGGAAGGATTTTGTAGATCCTCATCACTAACTTTCTTAATTTTATGTGACCTATGACTATTTTGTGAATTAGCTATAAAATCGTCACATGTTATGCAGAATAATCTCGTATCCACTGGATCTTTTCTTAAATCATACTCCTCTATAATTCCTTCATTCTGGCTGGTTTTAATGTCATTAACTGGTATTCCTTTATCCTTAATCCTTTCATATTGATCATATTCAATAAAAAAACAATCTTTTGAACGATCGCAGCTACATGAATAATATTTTTGATGTTTTGATGCAAATAAAACGGTTGGTCCATGCTTTGGGCACTTTGGATTTGTCGTAAGGTCATTTAAAATCACTTCTACACTTTCTTTTTCCCTCATTATTCTTTATTCAATTGAAAAACTTAAAAATTAAATAAAATTTTTTAAAGATCAAAATAAATGCAACAAAGTAAATAAAAATTTGAAAATTTTAAGTCAGTTACAAAAAAAATACTTAGTTTAAGTAAAATTTCAATTATCTCCGTTTTATATCCACTCTCATGACTGTTCGAAAAGCTACATAATCTCCAGGAGAGTGTGGATTCCGGTCAATTCTGAATGCATCATCTTTAGGAATGTGCGGATATAGATATGTCAACTCGTCTACGTCATGTATTCGCTGATTTATATTTATGGCATCGAATTCTTTTGAGTTAATAGGTCTTATATGAAGCACTTCTGGATTTATTCCAGCATTTAATCCTTGTGAGTTGAGCCATGCAATTGACAAAGCACCCAATTCACTGTCTGAAAAGCGCAGAATAAATGTGCCGTGATGTGAGCCATGTAATTGATCTTCTGTTTTCTTCTTGTCTATAAATCCTATTATTCGTTCCTCATACCAAGCATTCTTTAAGTTATCCTTTGTTAATCTCAAGCACGCATAAAACCATTCCCAAAAGGTGAATTCTCGAAAGGGAAGTTTTTCCTTACAAAAAGAAGTCCACGTGACTAAATGAGTGTCTGGAACAGGAAATGGTACTGGTTGATCGAAAAACTTTTCCGCTAAGAAATGTAGATTTTCATCCGTCAACCCACGACCTGTTACTGAATGAAACTTATAACTCAATGCTTGACCAAATTCCTTCCATGATATTGTATCCGAAACGGTAAAGTATTGTCGACTGGTACGAGCAAAAGCATTATCCCATAGAATCGTAGCCCATGCATTTGTTTCTTGTGAACCATGAACAGTCACGACTATTGGAAGGCTTAAAATCTTCTCCTTCAATGGCCTTCCAAAAATCTCCATAGAAATTGTGAAAACAATTGCAAACTTCTCGTCAGTCACCATTTCACATGACTTCTTGCCGACTCTCTTAAAATTCTTAAGTAGCATGCTTCGGAATTGTCCGGTCAAAGAGCTTCCTTTAACTTCTAAATTCACTTGATTGCTCGATATTTCTCCACATGAGAGCTCCACATTGGTACTATTGATGTTTTTAGCTTGTGCTTCAGACACGATCAATCCTCGTGCTATTCCATTGACCATTTTGTTATTTAATGCATCCCCAATCAACAGACGAATCGATGCTGTAAATCTATAAACATAAACAACATTAATCAATTAATTAAACTAATCAAAACATCCTGATGTAATAATTCTTAGAAAACTTATCAATTAGTTGGAAATAGTCAATTCCCTCGAAACTGTAAACATGTCCTACATCAATAATACGCAAAAAATAAAATCTTACCTCGTGTTTGTCTTAATCACTTGTGGTGGTTGATGCTCTACAATCAGCGACTCCCTTATCAATTTTAATAGTAGATTTAACGAAATATGACCTTGGCTTGTTAAAATATTTGCAAAATTATCAGTTCCATTTGGCAATTGCTTGTGATTATCCTGCAACGTTTTAATAGTTTCATACAGATTTATAAATATTTTTCCCAATTCTGAACACCACACATTCATTTTATCAGTTGACGCTCCATTAATGCTAAAGTCATTATTTCCATATATCAATTGATTACTCTTCCACTGTAATATAAAGTCATCGACGATGCTATTTAAAATCTCTTGACACTCTCTCGTGATTGACGTCAACTTTTCGGTGATATGGAATTGAAGATTCTTCAATACATCCAGCATATATGTCAGTGAGGATGTATGTAAATTAATTTCTATTGGATGGGACGGAGAACCACCATTAATGTTGTTATTTAAAGGAGAATTGTTACCATTGATCATGTAATATTCTTCTTGATATACATAAAAGTTTTTTGTCCATTTTGTGACATCATTAGAGAGGAAAGAGCTGAATACGTCTTTTAAATTCTCAATTTTTTGATCTATGTCTCTTGATCCGCTTACATAATTTGCATAATTTCCATTCTGATAATCATATAGCAGTTGACACTCTCGTCTTATAATTTCTGCAATTTGTGAGAATAAGTCTGTCGGATTCATGTGCTGGAATCTCTTTACTGCTTCGTCCAATCGAGTCTTTGTTGGAATCATGTTTTCAGTAAGCATTTGTTCTGATCGATGATTCATCTGTTCTATCAATTCACTCTTAAACTTCTTCGTCATAAAATCGTACTCGGGATTTTCTGGGTCGATGCACAACAACTTCCTGAATATTTTTTTTTGTGAGGAAGAGAAAAAAATAAATTATTCAAGTTGATGGACATATGTATATGAAAATTTTTATCAAAGTGTTACAAACTTATGTAGATGTTCACACACAATGATATGAGTTAAAAACCGGTGAAATGCACAGAAAGCCATTATAACAGTAACTGACCATGCCATACTACTTTAAGTCGAAAAATGATAAGCAAATCTTACACTATAGTCGTTTCGATCCATTCAGCAAGATGAAATCGAACTTCCATGGGCAAGAAATTGCCATAGTATAAACACAGCTGATTCAAAACATCAGGGGAATTTAGTTGCATTAATTTCTTCCACATTGTCTCGTCCATGTCTGATTTTCGTACGAAATGTTGTTTTTTTTCTCTCTTTATTTTATTTACAATCAAGTACCGAAACTTGATAAGAATGGGGAATCTCGGAATTCTGAGAATGTTGTGATGCTATATGAATGAATTTAAGCACAACACAGAGATATATTTAAAAGTTGGAGCACTTAAACAACTTACAACACTGAATGACTGACTCAATTAAACTGAAACAACACTCTCGGACGCATCTTCTTTTAATACTAGTTATTCGATATCGAGAGAATGAGCGTCTGTCGATGATGAGAACATGCATTAATGTGAGTGAATCCATGTGTTTATTGAGCAAAATAGAAAAGCAAGATGAGCCTTTGGCTTTATAACATTTTAACAAAAAAAAAATAATAATATGAATACAAATCTATAATTTTCTCCGAGATCGTCTCTTAATTCATTTGTTGTTCTCGCTTTTTTTACTGCTACCTCTCCGATCGAGGCTCGTTCAAATCAATAGTTATGTCTAATCATAAACTTGTATGACGCATGACAAACAGACGTGAAATTATCCGCTTGCTCTTCGCTGACATATCGCGAGATGTTGCACTTTTGATTCAAGAAAGCTGCAACGCACATTGGTGAGTCATAATCAAGTTTCGGTTGGTACTCTTCTTTTTGTACTGGATATCCATAGTAAGTACTGATGACGTTTTCAGCGAAATTGAAACTTGCGTAGTAACGAAAGAAGCCTCGAACGTGAACGTAATAGTTAGGCATCTTCTTTACGCCATAACTGCATATATCGCGTGCGGAATCAAAACTTACAGGAATGCCTTGAATATAAATTTCACACAGGTGAGATTTTTTATGACAAAAATCTAGATTTTTCTCTCGATATTTTTTTTTTGCAAAAACTTACCTTCGATGAAACTTTGGGGAAGATTCGCTTGTGCCTTGAAGGCTGTTGGAAGTAAATTGCATTCTTGCAAATAATTCATAACGAGCAAGGTCAAGGTGAAAGCTTTGAATGTTATCTTGTTAATACGCAGCCAAATACGAATGAAATGAAACAGCTTTATTGCTTCCGGTTGAATCTCGAAGAAGTGTCCAATCATTTCAGAAATTTGAACGCTAAATCCATTAGTAACGCTCAAATCACATCGTTGATTCGTTGGTCGATAAATGACATTAAGGGATGGTAAGGCATGATTTCTGCGCAAAATTCTCCATTTCGATTGTTTACATAGCAATTCTTCCAACATTTTAATTTCCTTGACGTTAATCTTATAGTTTCTATCAGAGAAGAATCGCTGTTGGCCTGTTGGATAGACAAATTAGCACACTATTCTACATGCTGTAGATGAAATTAATTACCAATGTCCAGGAATACAGCAATTTCAGCCTTTCCCTCGCTGAGGCCCATTCGTCGAGGACCAATTACGTATGCATCACATTCCTTTAATAGCTCATATTAATATACTTGTTCCTTGTCAAAACATACTTAAATCCTACCTTATCTAGTTGCGATTTAATTAGCTGAACTAGCTCGTTGCAAACTTCAAAGTTAGTTGGATCTTCATATTTTTCAAAAATGGAAATACTTGTTAAATGAGCGACCTCATCGTCACATACCATCAAAAATGATCTTAGTTCCTCCTCGTTAATATCACTTGATGCCATTTTATGCAAATATCTTTTTGCAAATCTTATAAAACTATATCTTTAACAAGAATCAAATTTTCTAGTCGTCTTTACTCAATGCTTAACTTTATCATGTTTTTTTGACTTCCGTGTGTAATCTGAAGTTGTCGAAAAGTTGAACATTATTTCTGACTTTATCCTTTGAATGAATGTCCTCATCTTTTACTGATGTACTTATACTTAAACAAAGACAGATAATTAACATTATTAACAGATGTAGAATAAAGAAAATGAAGAAAATTTCATATCCGCGTAGAAGTTCTAAGTCTGGGTAGCTCTTAATTCAAAAAATAGCCGTTATAAATACATAAGTCAAAATGCCTCCAATTAATTCAAAGAAAAAAATAGATAAATTAAATCAATTTGTCAAGGTTGCTGACAGAATTGTGTATTTTAGAATGTATGACTCAAGAGTGTTAAAGGAAACGTACAATTACATGGACATCAAGGATGATTTTAAGAGCTTGGTAAAAACACATTTTAAGGCTGACTGTGAAATTCATTATTTAGGTTTGTTATTGTCATATTTATTTTAAATATAATTTAATTACGCTTAGAATTCCTTGTGTTATCTAGGATCTAGAGTTATTGGACTAGGATATAAGAGTGAATCTGATTTGGACCTGTTCATTGACATAGGAAATAGATATTTCAAGAATCGGAACTATAATAGAGACCTGGAAGTTGTGGAAAAGTTAAAGACAATTTTTGTTGAAACACCAGAGGAATGGATGCTTAAGAAGTTAAATTACTCAGTTCCATCAATCAAAGCAATTCACCTCAAAACAGGTATCATTTGTGACGTTAGTGTGACCAACGGATTAGCAGTGCATAATTCGCAGCTAATAGGACATTTGTTTGATCTTCAACCAGAATGTGTGGCCTTATTTCACTATCTGAAACGATGGCTTAAAGTTTTCGATGTCAGTTTCAAAGGTTTTACGCTTACTTTGATGCTCATCTTCTATCTACAATGTAATCGCCTGTTGCCGTCAGTTTGGGAAGTTCAGCAAGGAGTTTATCCAGAATTGATCATAGATCGTAAGCATTTAAATACTTACTGATGTTCAAAATAATATAATTAAATAATTTCAGAATATGCTGTTCACTTTGATTCAAGCAGAGATCGAGACTATTATGGCATTCCCGAAATTAAGTATTTCAAGGATCATATTAAAGGCTTTTTTGATTTTTACATGGATTACAACTATCAGGACAACATCATTTGTACATTCAGCGGAAAATCGATGAAAAAGGATAGTTACTTTGAAAAAATCTGTCACAAATCTCCAGTAACCATCGCATCTCCTCTTTTGCGCAGAACAAATTGTGCAAAATATATAACAAACTTGAATTTGGCTGAATTTATTGACGCTTGTTACTTCTCAGACAAATATTTGGATGCGTATAAGCTTCCAACGCCTGTAAATGACTATGAATGCTTTTTAAAATAAGAAACGATTTTCTGAAATTCAAATTCTAACGGATTTGAAAAATTTGAATTTTTGTATTGAATTTGGCGCCATAATTTTGAGGTTATTTCATAATTTTTCTATATTCTGTAAAAAATAGTGCATTAATTAGAATTGAATAAAATGCAACGCAAAGAATTTGAATTATTTGTTCAAGAAGCAAATCAATATGTGTTTGAACTATCAAATCAGTCGAAAATGTACAGGGAGATTAAAAACTATGAATTGGCAATTTTGAACATTGAATTATTAATTATGCAAAAAATGAAAAAGTTGTGTAGAGCATTTATTACTGGATTAACGGAAGTTGGAGTACAGAAAAAGGATGATGTCATAGATTTACACATCGTCATGGGTAGATAAAATAAGTTATAAATATTATTGTATTTAATACATTGCTGGAAATTCCAATTTAGGTGATAATTATTTTAAAAAATCAGATCCAGAGAGAGATAATGGCATTATTGGAGTCTTGAGAGATATATTGGACTTTAGTGACGACTGGCGTGTACTGAGAATTTCAGACGAACCGTACACCATTGAATGTGAATTTTATTTGACAAATCAAATATTTTTACTAAGCATTGGCAACGGACTTGTTGTAGCTATTCCTTTTATATTTTAAAAGTTTATATTAAAAATAATAATATTTTCCTAAAGAATGCATGCAAGATTAGAGCAAGGTCACTTCAGTCGGACGCCATTTCTCGAGATTTAGATGATATTTGGTACAATGTATTTTTTGGTGGTGATGGTACAGTTGAAATAACTTTTAAAAAATCCTATAATCATAATTTTAAAAAAAAATCTCAACTAGGTTTAGCATTTGAAGGAGTTGGATGGGATTACTTCGGAACACATTTTAAAGGTTTTAATGATAAATCTATTGGTGTAGGGGTAATTGGCTATTTCAATGACGTTCCACCAAATGACAAAATTCTGAATGCGATGTTGCAAGTGTTTGATGATGCAATGGCTCTTGGAAAGTTGACAGATGATTACAAGATCTTTGGTCGCAGTGATTTTGATGGGCCAGGACCTGGTGCTGCATTTATGAGGGTAATTAAAGAATGGTGCAGATATGGAAACAGAACAGCTTCTTGTTAAAGGTGGATATAAAAAATGACTGCCAAAAGATTATTAAATTCCATGATGAGAATGGAAATGTCGATAATGCAGTGCAAAATAAATTGATTGGTATACAAATTTTAATGCCTGTTGTTTTAATTATAGAATTCCAGTAATATGTATCCTGTCAACGAATAATATACCCAATAGGGCAGATAAGATCATAGGACGTGGATTCGAGTATCACTTTGCAGGTTGAGCAATTCCTTAATATCTGTGATTACTGATAAAACATTTGATAGATTAATATTGTAATTAATTGAAACTATATTATTGTATCACTATGCCTTATTATATACACAAGTAAATACATTTTATGTTATTAGACTTATTACTGCTTCTTTTCAACTTCTTCCCAAGGTCTTGGTCCTCTTTTATTTTCCCAATTGTCGATGTCTAATGTTTTAACCTTTTCATATTCTGACTCAAGTGTCACTTCCTCTGGCTTCTTCATTTTAATTCCTATTTGTTCTAGTTCATCTGGTTTAACTGTTATCTTTCTACTAAATTGATATCTGAAGAATTTTTTAAATGTTTTATTAATTATTTTCCGGCTAAAAAATTGATCATCCACTACCTCAACTGTGTGAATTCCTTTAATCCAAACGATCCGCCGACAACAAGCAATACAAATGGAACTCCAAACCGGAATAATTTACGTTTTGAATACCATTGTAACTTTTGCATAAAACTCATTTTTTTAAAACAATTAATTTTTTTTGTTGAATTCAAAATTTTTGTAAACACAGGGGAATAACAACTGTGCTCGTTAGTTGATTTTCCCCTTTACTGAATATTTAAATTTTTTCCGTTAAATCAGCAGGAACATGCATTGAATTTTGCTACCTTCTAAACTTAATATCCAACATGATTATCACTTTTTATTCAATTTTCTAACTGATTTACAGTACTTTTCTACGTGTCCTTTTTCATGACACCTTCTGCATTCCTGATGCCTTTGAAAAACTTTACAATCGTGGCTTGTGACTGTACATCTATCGCATGTACTACAATGCTTATAATTTGGCTTTATGCATTTTCTACATAACTTACAATGTCTGTATGTGGCTCCATTTTTTGATGGACAAATTTTACAGAAATTACAGTGAACATTAGCTTTGGACACGAATCTTTTACATGCCTTACAGAATCGATAGTCAGTCAATGATGGTGGATATTTGATCAGATTTTGAGGTATATTTGTAAATATTCTAACAACAGATCCTTCTTTTCGGCCTTTATATTCATTATTAAATGCATGATGATTCATATAAGTAACTTGAAAGTCTAGCATCTCCATCTCGGGCATATATTTTTGAATGTGGAACTCATTAAAGTACGGGAAAATCCAAAACACTGGGAGTAGCTTATGATTCATTCTAAAATAGATAGAGCAAATTATTCTAATAGTATTAGTCAGCAATTCTGTTCGTGCTGCAAATGGTGGATCTGTGAATAGGCAATGATGTGATTTCTCATCTTTAGTTCCATTTTTGAGAAACAGCTCCAATTTATCTTCGTCCTTCTTTCCATTAAAGAAATAGTTGTTGAACATATTGTAATGACAGAATTCTTCAGGATAAAACGGTTGAAATCTTTTGTCGATATCCAGTAGTAATGATTTTTTAGTGCCTCTATTTCTTATATAGTCATGCAGTCGTGGTGCTCCAATACAAATTATATGATCCAGTTGTAAGCCATCAAAAACGGAATCGATGAAGTTTAAAGTTAAGTTGTCAAAGAAATATTGAGCATTAACTTTATCATTATTGAGTTGCGGAAGAAATAAGGAAGGATTTTGTAGATCCTCATCACTAACTTTCTTAATTTTATGTGACCTATGACTATTTTGTGAATTAGCTATAAAATCGTCACATGTTATGCAGAATAATCTCGTATCCACTGGATCTTTTCTTAAATCATACTCCTCTATAATTCCTTCATTCTGGCTGGTTTTAATGTCATTAACTGGTATTCCTTTATCCTTAATCCTTTCATATTGATCATATTCAATAAAAAAACAATCTTTTGAACGATCGCAGCTACATGAATAATATTTTTGATGTTTTGATGCAAATAAAACGGTTGGTCCATGCTTTGGGCACTTTGGATTTGTCGTAAGGTCATTTAAAATCACTTCTACACTTTCTTTTTCCCTCATTATTCTTTATTCAATTGAAAAACTTAAAAATTAAATAAAATTTTTTAAAGATCAAAATAAATGCAACAAAGTAAATAAAAATTTGAAAATTTTAAGTCAGTTACAAAAAAAATACTTAGTTTAAGTAAAATTTCAATTATCTCCGTTTTATATCCACTCTCATGACTGTTCGAAAAGCTACATAATCTCCAGGAGAGTGTGGATTCCGGTCAATTCTGAATGCATCATCTTTAGGAATGTGCGGATATAGATATGTCAACTCGTCTACGTCATGTATTCGCTGATTTATATTTATGGCATCGAATTCTTTTGAGTTAATAGGTCTTATATGAAGCACTTCTGGATTTATTCCAGCATTTAATCCTTGTGAGTTGAGCCATGCAATTGACAAAGCACCCAATTCACTGTCTGAAAAGCGCAGAATAAATGTGCCGTGATGTGAGCCATGTAATTGATCTTCTGTTTTCTTCTTGTCTATAAATCCTATTATTCGTTCCTCATACCAAGCATTCTTTAAGTTATCCTTTGTTAATCTCAAGCACGCATAAAACCATTCCCAAAAGGTGAATTCTCGAAAGGGAAGTTTTTCCTTACAAAAAGAAGTCCACGTGACTAAATGAGTGTCTGGAACAGGAAATGGTACTGGTTGATCGAAAAACTTTTCCGCTAAGAAATGTAGATTTTCATCCGTCAACCCACGACCTGTTACTGAATGAAACTTATAACTCAATGCTTGACCAAATTCCTTCCATGATATTGTATCCGAAACGGTAAAGTATTGTCGACTGGTACGAGCAAAAGCATTATCCCATAGAATCGTAGCCCATGCATTTGTTTCTTGTGAACCATGAACAGTCACGACTATTGGAAGGCTTAAAATCTTCTCCTTCAATGGCCTTCCAAAAATCTCCATAGAAATTGTGAAAACAATTGCAAACTTCTCGTCAGTCACCATTTCACATGACTTCTTGCCGACTCTCTTAAAATTCTTAAGTAGCATGCTTCGGAATTGTCCGGTCAAAGAGCTTCCTTTAACTTCTAAATTCACTTGATTGCTCGATATTTCTCCACATGAGAGCTCCACATTGGTACTATTGATGTTTTTAGCTTGTGCTTCAGACACGATCAATCCTCGTGCTATTCCATTGACCATTTTGTTATTTAATGCATCCCCAATCAACAGACGAATCGATGCTGTAAATCTATAAACATAAACAACATTAATCAATTAATTAAACTAATCAAAACATCCTGATGTAATAATTCTTAGAAAACTTATCAATTAGTTGGAAATAGTCAATTCCCTCGAAACTGTAAACATGTCCTACATCAATAATACGCAAAAAATAAAATCTTACCTCGTGTTTGTCTTAATCACTTGTGGTGGTTGATGCTCTACAATCAGCGACTCCCTTATCAATTTTAATAGTAGATTTAACGAAATATGACCTTGGCTTGTTAAAATATTTGCAAAATTATCAGTTCCATTTGGCAATTGCTTGTGATTATCCTGCAACGTTTTAATAGTTTCATACAGATTTATAAATATTTTTCCCAATTCTGAACACCACACATTCATTTTATCAGTTGACGCTCCATTAATGCTAAAGTCATTATTTCCATATATCAATTGATTACTCTTCCACTGTAATATAAAGTCATCGACGATGCTATTTAAAATCTCTTGACACTCTCTCGTGATTGACGTCAACTTTTCGGTGATATGGAATTGAAGATTCTTCAATACATCCAGCATATATGTCAGTGAGGATGTATGTAAATTAATTTCTATTGGATGGGACGGAGAACCACCATTAATGTTGTTATTTAAAGGAGAATTGTTACCATTGATCATGTAATATTCTTCTTGATATACATAAAAGTTTTTTGTCCATTTTGTGACATCATTAGAGAGGAAAGAGCTGAATACGTCTTTTAAATTCTCAATTTTTTGATCTATGTCTCTTGATCCGCTTACATAATTTGCATAATTTCCATTCTGATAATCATATAGCAGTTGACACTCTCGTCTTATAATTTCTGCAATTTGTGAGAATAAGTCTGTCGGATTCATGTGCTGGAATCTCTTTACTGCTTCGTCCAATCGAGTCTTTGTTGGAATCATGTTTTCAGTAAGCATTTGTTCTGATCGATGATTCATCTGTTCTATCAATTCACTCTTAAACTTCTTCGTCATAAAATCGTACTCGGGATTTTCTGGGTCGATGCACAACAACTTCCTGAATATTTTTTTTTGTGAGGAAGAGAAAAAAATAAATTATTCAAGTTGATGGACATATGTATATGAAAATTTTTATCAAAGTGTTACAAACTTATGTAGATGTTCACACACAATGATATGAGTTAAAAACCGGTGAAATGCACAGAAAGCCATTATAACAGTAACTGACCATGCCATACTACTTTAAGTCGAAAAATGATAAGCAAATCTTACACTATAGTCGTTTCGATCCATTCAGCAAGATGAAATCGAACTTCCATGGGCAAGAAATTGCCATAGTATAAACACAGCTGATTCAAAACATCAGGGGAATTTAGTTGCATTAATTTCTTCCACATTGTCTCGTCCATGTCTGATTTTCGTACGAAATGTTGTTTTTTTTCTCTCTTTATTTTATTTACAATCAAGTACCGAAACTTGATAAGAATGGGGAATCTCGGAATTCTGAGAATGTTGTGATGCTATATGAATGAATTTAAGCACAACACAGAGATATATTTAAAAGTTGGAGCACTTAAACAACTTACAACACTGAATGACTGACTCAATTAAACTGAAACAACACTCTCGGACGCATCTTCTTTTAATACTAGTTATTCGATATCGAGAGAATGAGCGTCTGTCGATGATGAGAACATGCATTAATGTGAGTGAATCCATGTGTTTATTGAGCAAAATAGAAAAGCAAGATGAGCCTTTGGCTTTATAACATTTTAACAAAAAAAAAATAATAATATGAATACAAATCTATAATTTTCTCCGAGATCGTCTCTTAATTCATTTGTTGTTCTCGCTTTTTTTACTGCTACCTCTCCGATCGAGGCTCGTTCAAATCAATAGTTATGTCTAATCATAAACTTGTATGACGCATGACAAACAGACGTGAAATTATCCGCTTGCTCTTCGCTGACATATCGCGAGATGTTGCACTTTTGATTCAAGAAAGCTGCAACGCACATTGGTGAGTCATAATCAAGTTTCGGTTGGTACTCTTCTTTTTGTACTGGATATCCATAGTAAGTACTGATGACGTTTTCAGCGAAATTGAAACTTGCGTAGTAACGAAAGAAGCCTCGAACGTGAACGTAATAGTTAGGCATCTTCTTTACGCCATAACTGCATATATCGCGTGCGGAATCAAAACTTACAGGAATGCCTTGAATATAAATTTCACACAGGTGAGATTTTTTATGACAAAAATCTAGATTTTTCTCTCGATATTTTTTTTTTGCAAAAACTTACCTTCGATGAAACTTTGGGGAAGATTCGCTTGTGCCTTGAAGGCTGTTGGAAGTAAATTGCATTCTTGCAAATAATTCATAACGAGCAAGGTCAAGGTGAAAGCTTTGAATGTTATCTTGTTAATACGCAGCCAAATACGAATGAAATGAAACAGCTTTATTGCTTCCGGTTGAATCTCGAAGAAGTGTCCAATCATTTCAGAAATTTGAACGCTAAATCCATTAGTAACGCTCAAATCACATCGTTGATTCGTTGGTCGATAAATGACATTAAGGGATGGTAAGGCATGATTTCTGCGCAAAATTCTCCATTTCGATTGTTTACATAGCAATTCTTCCAACATTTTAATTTCCTTGACGTTAATCTTATAGTTTCTATCAGAGAAGAATCGCTGTTGGCCTGTTGGATAGACAAATTAGCACACTATTCTACATGCTGTAGATGAAATTAATTACCAATGTCCAGGAATACAGCAATTTCAGCCTTTCCCTCGCTGAGGCCCATTCGTCGAGGACCAATTACGTATGCATCACATTCCTTTAATAGCTCATATTAATATACTTGTTCCTTGTCAAAACATACTTAAATCCTACCTTATCTAGTTGCGATTTAATTAGCTGAACTAGCTCGTTGCAAACTTCAAAGTTAGTTGGATCTTCATATTTTTCAAAAATGGAAATACTTGTTAAATGAGCGACCTCATCGTCACATACCATCAAAAATGATCTTAGTTCCTCCTCGTTAATATCACTTGATGCCATTTTATGCAAATATCTTTTTGCAAATCTTATAAAACTATATCTTTAACAAGAATCAAATTTTCTAGTCGTCTTTACTCAATGCTTAACTTTATCATGTTTTTTTGACTTCCGTGTGTAATCTGAAGTTGTCGAAAAGTTGAACATTATTTCTGACTTTATCCTTTGAATGAATGTCCTCATCTTTTACTGATGTACTTATACTTAAACAAAGACAGATAATTAACATTATTAACAGATGTAGAATAAAGAAAATGAAGAAAATTTCATATCCGCGTAGAAGTTCTAAGTCTGGGTAGCTCTTAATTCAAAAAATAGCCGTTATAAATACATAAGTCAAAATGCCTCCAATTAATTCAAAGAAAAAAATAGATAAATTAAATCAATTTGTCAAGGTTGCTGACAGAATTGTGTATTTTAGAATGTATGACTCAAGAGTGTTAAAGGAAACGTACAATTACATGGACATCAAGGATGATTTTAAGAGCTTGGTAAAAACACATTTTAAGGCTGACTGTGAAATTCATTATTTAGGTTTGTTATTGTCATATTTATTTTAAATATAATTTAATTACGCTTAGAATTCCTTGTGTTATCTAGGATCTAGAGTTATTGGACTAGGATATAAGAGTGAATCTGATTTGGACCTGTTCATTGACATAGGAAATAGATATTTCAAGAATCGGAACTATAATAGAGACCTGGAAGTTGTGGAAAAGTTAAAGACAATTTTTGTTGAAACACCAGAGGAATGGATGCTTAAGAAGTTAAATTACTCAGTTCCATCAATCAAAGCAATTCACCTCAAAACAGGTATCATTTGTGACGTTAGTGTGACCAACGGATTAGCAGTGCATAATTCGCAGCTAATAGGACATTTGTTTGATCTTCAACCAGAATGTGTGGCCTTATTTCACTATCTGAAACGATGGCTTAAAGTTTTCGATGTCAGTTTCAAAGGTTTTACGCTTACTTTGATGCTCATCTTCTATCTACAATGTAATCGCCTGTTGCCGTCAGTTTGGGAAGTTCAGCAAGGAGTTTATCCAGAATTGATCATAGATCGTAAGCATTTAAATACTTACTGATGTTCAAAATAATATAATTAAATAATTTCAGAATATGCTGTTCACTTTGATTCAAGCAGAGATCGAGACTATTATGGCATTCCCGAAATTAAGTATTTCAAGGATCATATTAAAGGCTTTTTTGATTTTTACATGGATTACAACTATCAGGACAACATCATTTGTACATTCAGCGGAAAATCGATGAAAAAGGATAGTTACTTTGAAAAAATCTGTCACAAATCTCCAGTAACCATCGCATCTCCTCTTTTGCGCAGAACAAATTGTGCAAAATATATAACAAACTTGAATTTGGCTGAATTTATTGACGCTTGTTACTTCTCAGACAAATATTTGGATGCGTATAAGCTTCCAACGCCTGTAAATGACTATGAATGCTTTTTAAAATAAGAAACGATTTTCTGAAATTCAAATTCTAACGGATTTGAAAAATTTGAATTTTTGTATTGAATTTGGCGCCATAATTTTGAGGTTATTTCATAATTTTTCTATATTCTGTAAAAAATAGTGCATTAATTAGAATTGAATAAAATGCAACGCAAAGAATTTGAATTATTTGTTCAAGAAGCAAATCAATATGTGTTTGAACTATCAAATCAGTCGAAAATGTACAGGGAGATTAAAAACTATGAATTGGCAATTTTGAACATTGAATTATTAATTATGCAAAAAATGAAAAAGTTGTGTAGAGCATTTATTACTGGATTAACGGAAGTTGGAGTACAGAAAAAGGATGATGTCATAGATTTACACATCGTCATGGGTAGATAAAATAAGTTATAAATATTATTGTATTTAATACATTGCTGGAAATTCCAATTTAGGTGATAATTATTTTAAAAAATCAGATCCAGAGAGAGATAATGGCATTATTGGAGTCTTGAGAGATATATTGGACTTTAGTGACGACTGGCGTGTACTGAGAATTTCAGACGAACCGTACACCATTGAATGTGAATTTTATTTGACAAATCAAATATTTTTACTAAGCATTGGCAACGGACTTGTTGTTGAACAGTACAAAATCCTGAGACATTTATTCGTGATTCAGCCAGAGGCAATGACTTTCTATCATTTCATACGACACTGGATTATTGAGAAATGTGTTTGCACAATTGAACCAAAGCATCTCTTGTTGCTTGTTGTGTTCTTTCTCCAACGAGACGGCTTCATGCCATCATTATTTGATGTGTTCCTCAATCTCCCAAAGATGACAATTGACGGTAAGTGCTCTTCTTAAATATTAACAATTTTAAAATTTCTCTTATACCTTTTTCTTAGATCATCAGGTTCAGTACGATGAAAATCGTACGCTTCGTAGCTACAATCTCAAACGAATAGACTATTATCGCAAGCATGTTCTAGCTTTCTTTGACTACTACCGCTCATTTGATTTCAATTATTACATTTTGAACATACATCGAGGATATAAAATGGGACTTAAGAAATATTGGCGTCATTTGAAAAACTCAGCAGCATTAAATATAATATTTGTCGAACATGAGAAGAATTTTGCATCCAACACAAAGTTCTACCAACTGACTGACTTTACAAACATTTGTAATGTTTCACATAAGCTATTTGAAAACTTTTAATTGATCTGCAGATATTGCATAAAATATCATCCTTACATTTGGAACTAAAGTAGTGATTATAACTGAAAGTTGATTATATTAAAAAGAAATATTTTTTGAATTTGTTAAGTATTTAAGCCTTTTTTAATCAAGTTACGGTATGTACAAATTTTTGTTGTGTTATAATTTAACCCCAAGGATTTGAAGCATGTGGATTTGGTTGCCATCCATGTGAATATACTGGTGTCACAACTTTTGTGACTGCTGGCTGAATGACTTTGGTGACAACTGGAGCTGCAACTACTTTATGTCCTAATGGTTCACGTTGCACATTAGCCTGGAATCCATGATGATCATCTGCTGTGTATGTTACCTTTAAAATACCTTTAATTAGTAACTTAATTAACAGAAAACAATCTATAAATTTACTTACAACTCGTCTGAAACCATCAGAATCATATAATGAGTATTCTCCAGAGATTGCACCGTCCTTGGCAACTTCATGCTGTCTCTTAATATCTCCCGTGTGTGAATCATGAACTTCATAGTTAAAATTATAATTTGCTGGTTCTTCGTGATGTACAACTGGAGTTAAAATTCCAGCAGAAGCTACAGCAATGCATGCAAACAAAAGGACAATTTTGAAAGCCATTTTTTTTATTTTCTTTGAGAGTTGATCTAGTTAATTCAAGTTGAAACTTTTTACTGACTGTTTAACGAATGCACCATTATCTTTTATACTCTTTCGACAGTTTTGCTGCATCGTAGCATGTTCCTCAATTTTACTTTCAAGGGTTCTTTCATTTATTGATTAAACACCATTAAAGTTGTCGCTTTTTTTTGAGAACAAGAAAACATGAACAACGATACGATAATATTTTTTAAAGTTTTTGCAATAAGCAAAGTTGCCTTTTTTGCTTTTTGAATATATGCAGGCCTTAATATTTCATTTCAAAATAGTCAATTTGCTTTTATGTGAAGTAATATGAAGTAACAGTTTTTTAATGAGTGAATTTTATCAAATTGTATTGTACTGCCTTCTTTGTAATGATTGAGTGATCGGCCTACGTCCTTACAAATATCTATCTTGTTGTCTAACTACTCAGCTGCAGATGCTGTACTCTTGAGAATAGACCAATTTTATTTTTTTTCTAAGACCTGTCCTTACAGAAAGGCTTCAAACTTTAGAATTTTAAGCCAGCCGGCTTCGATATCTGATTTAAAAAAATTCAATTGTAAATCGCGGACCTTGAAAGTTTTAATATAATGACACTGTTTTATTGCTAATAATCAGATTCCTTATCATGATAAAAGCTTTTAGTAATCAAAAAAAAAATTTAAATTTGCTCTAAATAAAGTGTCAATCTCAGATTCCTTGATGGAAAAAATACGCAACCAAATTTAATTTGAAGGTTTTTTTTATTTCTTTTTTACTTTTCGTCGATGCGAGAAATATTGTACGATGGAAACATTAAGTGCTGTAACAGAAAATGACGTAGAGAAAGGTTCAAATCAACAGAAAGAAATTACGAGTATATAAGGCGTATTAATAACTAACTTTATATCATTCAAGTTTTGTATATCGTCAAATCAAGTCAAACATAACAAAAAAAAATTCATTATGGCATTCAAATTGGTTTTATCATTCACAATTTTATCAATTGTCTCAGCTGGAGTTGTTGATCTTGGATACAATTCAAACTATTATCACCAACCAGCTGCTTATGCCCAGCCTGCCTACATCAAGCAAGTTCAACCAGCAGCTTATGTCCAACCAGCTTACATCAAGCAAGTTCAACCAGCAATTGTTAAGCAGGTAGTTCAAGAGGCTCCAGCCAACTACGAATTCAACTATGAAGTTCATGACTCACACACCGGAGATATCAAGAGACAACAAGAAGTCGCTAAGGATGGTGCAATCTCAGGACAATACTCATTGATTGATGCTGATGGATACAGACGTGTTGTTTCATACACAGCCGATGATCATCATGGTTTCCAAGCTAATGTACAACGTGAACCAGTTGACCACAAAGTCATTGCTCCAGCTCAACAAGTTGTCACCAAAGTCTATCAACCAGCTACAGTATCAAAAGTTTATCAACCAGCCTACCACACTGCCCCAGTCTACGCTAATCACGGACATCAATATCATTATTAAATTAGATAATATTATTTATTCTGTTTAGAAAGTGAATATTGTTTATGTTATGAACTCTGATTTAATAAATCTTGGATTATATTTTCATATTCCTACTTTACGGAGTGAAAACTCTTAAACTGAAACAAAAACTTTTTAATTTTTTTTAATTTTAAAATATGATGATCACTTTTTATTCCCCTCCCCCTTGTAACAACATTTTAAGACAAAAAAAATCCTTTTGTATGTAGCTTCACACCTCTTTCTCCTCTTGAATGAACATCATAAA
This sequence comes from Chironomus tentans, assembly GCA_963573255.1. Lineage (NCBI taxonomy): Eukaryota > Metazoa > Arthropoda > Insecta > Diptera > Chironomidae > Chironomus > Chironomus tentans. The sequence continues at coordinate 2,026,215 of OY754302.1, read as the reverse complement.
TAATAACCCCATAAAAATTTAATAAAGGTCATAAAAAATCAATATGATTTTTCCAAATTTTTGAACTATCAAACCTAAACTCATTATATTGTCAATAGCTCTATAAAACGCATTTCAGCACTATTTAACTTCATGGTCGAAAAATAATGATTTTAGTCCATAAATGAGCAATACCAAGCATGAATGATAATTAAAAATTTACTCCCTTATGTCTGCACTAACTTGCATTATTGAGCAATATTATTGATCTTGAACTGCAAATTTTGATATTCAGGCCATATGGTGCTGTCTCGAACAAGTAAAAAAAGGAGAGAGATGGAAGAAGAAGAAAACATGATAAATGGGATCGATCGTAATGTTTAAATGCACATACTCACAACGCGGGCGTTCATATCTATATCTGACCAGTGAACAGGTTCCAAAATGACTTCAAGACAATTAATACAGCTTAAGGTCACTTGGAGATAGAGAAAGAAAAGAAAAAATTGGCGCAAAAAGTAATGGAAAATTAAAAATAAAGAGAAAGAAGAACTTGTCCTTAAAAATTCATGAAAATACTTATTTTTAAAGCCTTTTATACATTCTTAATTAATATTGTCCATTTCATAGCATCAGACCCCATCAGACTACTCTATAAAATTTTGATAGATTCCATATTTTAGCTCACTATTTGGTGGCTAGTCTTATTGACTTCATGTATTTTAGCATATTTTATGACTTTTTTTTAATGTTTATGAAGCTCTTGATTTATTAAAGGCTCATTAACCATATTTTACAAATTTATAAAATTATAGAAAAATTAATTTTCATAAATTATTAACGCCTGAAAAATTATATGTTAAAATTGAGGCACACAATATTTTTAAGATCATCTCAGTTCGCCGAAAAATATAATAAATTGTATTTAATTGTACACTCGGTTAACTACTTGACACTTCTCTACCTTTCCCTACCATACGAAACATATTTATCAATAAATCATGGCAATCCTTTAGGTTATCCAAATGTATAATTTGAACGTGACTTCCCGTTTGGAAACCTCTAATTCATGTGCGTACCCAAGGGGTCACCCTCTCAAAAAAAATTTGTATGGAATTTTTTTCCCAAAAATTATTTTTCTCTTTAAAATTTTCCTAGGTTTTTTCTAATAACTAATAATTAGTTAGTTAATCATTCGTGTACCGTAAGAATTAGCAACTAGTACGAAAAAAAATTAGACCCCCCCCCCCCCAAAAAAATGTTCTGGGTACACCCCTTGCTTGCTACAATTTTACTTAAAGAATTTTTTTGATTGAATTGACACACAATCTCACATCTTTATTTATCCCAATAACCGAACCCACTCACCACGAATAGTTTATCACATGAAGATTTTGTTTTAAAACATTAGTACTTATAGCTACAGCCATGTGCAAAACTAAGAATAAACGAATAAAATGACAACGTAGGGGTAACGTGGGTCCATGATACCCTGAAATCTTAAGGATCTTTGGACAGAAAAAATCTTCATTAAAATTTTAATTAATTTAACCGAAGAATCCATAAAACATCCATAATTTGAACTAATTAAATACTTTTGGAATGTACAAAATTAATGAGAGGAGTAAAAGTTGTAAGTGCTTATGCACTGACTTATGATTCTATCATCAAGAAAATGGGCACAAGGAAGAGAAAGAAAATGAATAAAAAATGGTGCAATGCATAGTGTGAGAATAATTGACAACGTACTTCATGTATAGTGCATATAGTGCATACAGCATTTTCAGTATATAAGGAATCGTTTTTAAGCGTATCAGCATCATTCGTCAAGTTAAGCTAAAACGAAAAGCATCAACAAAAAGAATTTTTTAAGACAAAACAAAAATGGCATTTAAATTCGTAATCTTGTGCGCCGCATTGGCTGCTGTTAATGCAGGAGTTATTGAAACTGGATGGCAACCAAATCCATGGAATCCACATACAGCTGCATTAATCCAACCTGCCACAACAATCGTTAAACAACCAGCTATTGTTAAGCATGTAGTTCCAGCAGAAGCACCAGCCAACTACGAATTCAACTATGAAGTTCATGACTCACATACCGGAGATATCAAGCGTCAACATGAAAAGGCTGAGAACGGTCACATTTCAGGACAGTACTCATTAGTTGATCCAGATGGTTTCAGACGTGTTGTTTCATACACAGCTGATGATCATAATGGTTTCCAAGCTAATGTCCAACGTGAACCAGTTGACCACAAAATTCTTGTACAGCCACAACCAGTTGTTACTAAAGTCATTCAGCCAGCAGTCACAAAGGTCATCCAACCTGCCACAATTACAAAAGTTGTAGCTCCAGCTCATGGATGGCAACCAGCTCCAGCTCATGGATGGCAACCACCAACAGTCGTGAAAGTTCAAGCACCTTCACAAGGATGGCAACCAAACCCACATGCCGCTAATCCATGGGGTTAAATGGACTTATCTCATCAAACTCTTAATTTTTAATAACTCACTCTGCCTGCTCTTTGAATCATTCTGCACCGAAATGTTCATACACATCAATTCATATTATAAATACGCACATAAATTACACAAATATTATAAGTAAACAGGGTAAATTTATTTTTGTACATTTTTTGTTAAATACAGTATTCAAGATAGAAAAGAAGTTTTAATCATGGTGATTTTATATAAATAAACAAAAAATGTCAATTATGAATTAATAAAAAATATATACAAGAGGCATATATTTTTAAATGAAAACTTTTCATGACTTATTATTTTATTTTATTTTTTGCTGAAATTTTAATCCTTCCAAAATGTGATAATCATTAACTAATATGGAATTTCTCAGCTTTTCTGGTTTTTATAGGTACTTTTATTTTAAAAAATTAAGATCCATCCTTCTCTACGAAGCATTGGGGCGTTGATTCCATTGTTACAATATCACTTATCAAAGACATAAACATGAGAATATATGATAAGCATATCGTTTAGCACCTGGGACCAACAGTTTATACAGTACGATCTGAACCAAGAAAGTAGTTAAGTGCCTCAAAGGTGCAATTGGCAAGGCGCTTGGATCAAATTGGGTATGGTCTCGAAGGTCGTTGGTTCGAATCCAACCATTTCCAAATTTGTTCTTTTTCGGAAGTTTAGATACTTCGACTGCTTAATGTACGAAGATCAAGACGAAATTGGATTTCTGGGGAACGTTGGATTGAGGAACGAATCAGGAACTTGAAGTATCACGTTGTGTCTATAGAATATTGAAACGAGAACCTAAATTTATTCGAAACCTAGATATTTAAAATTGTATTCTTGATCCTACATAATCAAAAGATAACATGAGGGGTCATTCACTTATGACGTCCATCAAAAAATGGGATTTTTAGATCCCCCTCCCCCTCTTGTCACAAATTTTAAACTCAAAAAAATTTCTTTAATAAGTGAATGACCCCTGAAATGTATTACGAATTAAAAACGTACAAATATGAATTATTCTGGACGTTAAACATCATAAATAAAATTAATAAATACATTTCTGCCTGTAGCCTTCAAAGAAAGGCTGTGAACTTCATTCCCAGTAATTTTTAATTTTCCAACAAATGAAATACTTAATGGTAAATTAATAAATTTATAAAATAAAGAAATTTTATTTGCATTTAAATTTTTACATATTTTTTTAATAACCATCACAATTTTCCCTTAATTATGAATTTATTAATTCAATTATTGAATTTTAATATTTTTCTCATTTTACAGTTTATGTTTTAATTTTTTGCTAATTAAATCAGAGCGTTTACCAACGCTGCACTATTGCATAACAGGGTATGTTAATATAAATGTAGCTCTAGTTGAATGAAGTTACTTATACCCCCTTCTAATAAGGTAGCGTAATAAGTGGTAAAAACCCTAAATATTTTTCGGGATCGAACACGGAATCATTGGTTTAGGGGGCCATTAAAATACTGCTGCTTTTCCACTGCTATAAAAAAACATTTTATAATAAATAATTGACTTAATTATGTATGAATTTAGCGTTATATAATACTACATCCGACAACTTGAAGCTCTTAAACTTCACTTTGAAGTTCGTCAGTAATTAATAAATAAGCTAAAATAATCAACTGTTAAAAAATGAAAACCCTATAAATTAAATGAGTCATAAATTTATGTTTCATGTGAACTAATTTTGAATAATAAATGCATATTAAGCCTTGCACTCATAAGGAGAATTTACCTTCCATATTATTTTACATTTCTTCAGTATATAAGGATTCACTGAGTACAGTATCAGTATCATTCGATAACTTGAATTTAAACGAAAAGCATCAATAAGAGAAAATAGTTCAGAAAAATGGCTTTTAAGTTCGTAGTTTTGTGCGCCGCATTGGCTGCTGTTAATGCTGGAGTCATTGAGACTGGTTGGCAACCAAATCCATGGAATCCACATGCTGCAACAATCATTAAACAACCAGCAATTGTTAAGCATGTAGTTCCAGCAGAATCACCAGCCAACTACGAATTCAACTATGAAGTTCATGATGCACATACCGGAGATATCAAGCGTCAACACGAAAAGGCTGAAAACGGTCATGTTTCAGGACAATACTCATTAGTTGATCCAGATGGTTTCAGACGTGTTGTTTCATACACAGCCGATGGTCAGCATGGTTTCCAAGCTAATGTCCAACGTGAACCAGTTGACCACAAAATCATTGCTCCAGCACATGGATGGCAAGCACCAACAATCACAAAGGTTATTGCCCCAGCACAACCTCAAGGATGGCAAGCACCAACAATCACAAAGGTTATTGCCCCAGCACCAAGCCACGGATGGCAACCAGCTCCAGCTCATGGATGGCAAGCACCAACAGTCACAAAGGTTATTGCCCCAGCACCAACTCACGGATGGCAAGCACCAACCCACGGATGGCAGGCACCACCAACTGTTGTCAAAGTACAGGCACCGTCACATGGATGGCAATCAAACCCATGGGCTTAAATAGTTCATTAGCACATTACAAATCATCAAACGCTTCACCAATCTCATAGGAATACCTCTATCCTCTCCTTACATTTTTCATTCAATTTCCTATCCATTTTAAAATTATGCAGTAAATGTGATTAGGAAAAAAATTATTCTGTAAAACTTTGTAAATTTTTAGTTATTATAGCTTATGAATGTATAAAAGAAAAAATTGAAAATAATACAGGCACACTCAAAAAGTGATTGAATTCACTGTTAATAAGAAAGGAAATTTTTGAATTTTTTTCTCTAAATCTTGTTCATCCTTAGCACATCATTAGTTTTCAAATTTAGACATAGCAAAAGAGTAGTTGCTAGTCCTTCGGAATCCAATTTGTCATCAGTTCTACATATATTCAGAAACAGTAAGAAGCCCGTCAAATGTAAACTTTATCAAAATTCATAGCAAAAATGACAAATTTGTATGAAAAATGAATGAAAATTATGAACAGCAGTCACATAAAATGACCATAACTTGGAAAGAATGAGAGCTCGAAATCGATTTATTCTAAAATCCTGTTTTCAGTCTGGTCCCAGATATGTAAGCTATCGGTGAGCTCAATTTGTATTCGATTGGATCTTCCCTGTAAAAGGAAATACGAGATCAGACTAGAGTGACCAAAATTTTTTTGAAAAAATAGAGGACCAAAAATATTGAGGACAATTCTCTGAAAAACAAAGCAGATGGTCAGCCTAGATCACACAGAATACCGAAAAATGCTCTTTTTGTAAACTAAAAATTATATTTCGATGTGAAAAAATAAACTTTTAACAACATTTTATCACCTTGTTCAATATGTAATAAAAAATTAACAAATCATGAACATGTACATGAAGAGGAAATGGCTTGAAAATATAAATTTGATTGCTGCTGTAAAAATATTGTTCAGTTATAGTTGGAACTTTGAAAATTTACGAACATGAAGATCATTTTTTTAGCATCCTTACTTTGCATAATGTTTTTCGTTGCAAGTGCAATGAAGCTTGAAAGTGAAAGAAATTTGTTTGAACAAGCAATTGAGTCAGGAAAGAGTGCCATGCGAGATGGAAAGAGATCAAGTGCGTTATTGAAATTAATAATTTTTTTCACATTTATTTTTTATTTTTATATTATTTTACAGAGCGTGAACTTCACTCGAAGGATTTTGTTGACCTTACCAAATTCTTTCCTGGTTTTGAATACAATTCTGATTTGACAGATGAAGCTGCTGCACGATTGAGTGTATCCTAAGATCACATAATGAATTTTAATTTAATTAATTTTGTCAGAAATTAATTTTTCATGTAAAAGTTTTTAAATATAAATTTTGAAAAATAAATAAAATGTGATCAAGATTACTTAAAAATATTATATAACTTCTGTCTAATGCAGTATGAGTTCTAAAAAATTAATGAAAGTGATTTGAGTTATGAGTTATTTCATTCAATAATTTCAACTTAACTGTCTGATTATTAATTTGAAATTTTTCAATTATTTTCTTGATTACTTGAAAAATTGTATAAGCTGTAAATTTTTTTATAGATTTATTTTTATGTCAAAGATGACGGGGGCTCCTGATGAATAATAATAATAATATAAAAGGGTATCAGCGACTCGGTGAATCCAGCTGAGGGCACTGCAAATCCAATACCTCCTGATGAAATAAATACTTTTTTTTATAAATTTTAGAATGTGTTTCTCCGATACTATATTTTAGGTATATAAAACCAATATGGCTAATTAATGAATTCAAAATTATACATTCATTTGGGAAAACTGACCTTGCATATCATTCTGCATTTCTTTAGTATATAAGGATTCATTGAGTACAGCATCAGTATCATTCGATAACTTGAATTTAAACGAAAAGCATCAATAAGAGAAAAAAAATAAGTTCAGAAAAATGGCATTTAAATTCGTAATCTTGTGCGCCGCATTGGCTGCTGTTAATGCAGGAGTCATTGAGACTGTATGGCAACCAAATCCATGGAATCCACATACAGCTGCATTAATCCAACCTGCCACAACAATCGTTAAACAACCAGCAATTGTTAAGCATGTAGTTCCAGCAGAAGCACCAGCCAACTACGAATTCAACTATGAAGTTCATGATGCACATACCGGAGATATCAAGCGTCAACAAGAAAAGGCTGTAAATGGTGCCATCTCAGGACAATACTCATTAGTTGATCCAGATGGTTTCAGACGTGTTGTTTCATACACAGCTGATGATCATAATGGTTTCCAAGCTAATGTCCAACGTGAACCAGTTGACCACAAAATCGTAGCTCCAGCTCATGGATGGCAAGCACCAACAGTCACAAAGGTTATTGCTCCAGCACAACCTCACGGATGGCAGGCACCAACAATCACAAAGGTTATTGCCCCAGCACCAACTCACGGATGGCAAGCACCAACCCACGGATGGCAGGCACCACCAACTGTTGTCAAAGTTCAAGCACCTTCACATGGATGGCAATAAAATCAATGGGCTTAAATAGTTCATTAGCACAATAAAAATCATCAAACGTTTCACCAATCTCATAGGAATACCTCTACTCTCTCCTTAAATTTTTCATTTATTCTGTAAAAAAAATTAGTTATTATAGGTTACTATGAATGTATAAAAAGGAAAAGATTGAAAAAATATGTACATAAATACAAGAAATGCTCTTAAAATGAGATAAATTAAAAAGATAAAAAAAATTGTTTAATTAATGAATTTATCAATTTCTTGTTTTTTATTTTGAAAAATTACCAAAAATAGCCAAAATCAGTTCTGGATTAAAAAGCTTGAAGGCCAAATTTTTCAACAAAAAATCATTAACACATAAAGAGCATGCTTAGTTAATGAACTCCTAAGTACATTTAGTTAAAATAGAAATTGTATACTCAGACCACACTCTACAGAATGTGAACATAAAATTTGCCATAAATTACCTAAACATACATATTAGTCTGGATTTGTGGGATTTAAGTTGTTGGTAAATTTATTTTGCTCGTCTCCGAAAATCAAAAGTCCATTCAAAATAAATTTTACTAACAAATTTTTTGAAAATATAAAAAAAATTTACGGCCTCGATTCGCTCAGCCAAAGTACATACAAAAATATATTATTTAAGATAAATAACGGGAGGATAAATAATTTTTGAACAAAAAAATTCGTACCTAAAATTTTTTTTTTAGTTTTTGGACTTTTTGTTAATTCTAAAATAACGTAAATGAACAAACCTTAAGTTATAGCTTTGGAAAAACTTCGGAAAAAATTTTTATAAAAAAAATTCTTCATGTAAAAAATTTTTCGAGGAGATGTTGTCGCCCTAGTTGTCGTGTGAGTCTTTGAGGAAAAAAATTTAGACAACTTTAAGCAACAGAAATTTACTATTTTGATCTGAATTTTCTTTAAAATTGGAACAAGAATCTTAGAATTCAATTTAAAATAATATATAGTTTTATCATTTTATTTGTAATTATTTTAACACTATTTTGGATACTTTAAAATGTTATTTGAAGCACATTACATTTAATATATACACGATTTCAAAACCAAAAACAAGCAATTTGTAATAATTTCACTGGTGAATATTATTCATTTTTTTAATAATAGTAAATTGGTTTGTTTGTCCATGGTGCAGACTCTGGTTTCCATGCTACAGGCTCTGGTTTCCATCCAGTTTGTGTTGGGATATTTTTGACAGTAGCTTGGAATCCATTCTTGTCATCAGCTGTGTAGTCGACTATTCTTTTTGAACCATCAGCTTCAATCAACCAGTATTGACCCTTGATCACTCCATCTACTGCTTTTTCAAATTGTTGCTTAATATCTCCTGTTTTAGGCTCATTTACTTCATATTTAAATTCATAATTTGCAGGTTCTTCTGGCAATGGTTTCCATTCTGTTGGCGGCAATAATCCACCGCATGCAAATGAAATAATACAAGTTAAAAGTACGAATTTGTAAACCATTTTAGTTTTTAAAATTTCTGAAATATTTTTATTCAAAATGAGTTGAGAAACTGATGTTAATTTTTAGATCTGCAGATCTTTTTATACCAACAGAAATTAATTTTTTAGTTTTAATTTAGTATTTTCATGTGATTATCCAATAAAATTTAAATATGTAATAAAAATAAAAGATCCCTTTCAAAATTGCTTCATACTTCGTTACAGTTTTTGCAAATTATTAAATTTTTAATTTTATTTAAAACCATTTTGTTCAATTAAAATTTAATTTAAAATAATTTATATAAGAAAACATAGTCAATTTTTTGAATAATTTAAACTTAAACGCATAGCCAGAGGAATATTCTGGATTTTAGAAAAACTAGTTTTGAGTAGGGTTGATAAACATTTAACGATTTTAATACTTGTTTATAGTTAGTAAAGTATTTTGCAATTCGAATCTGTTCAAAAAATTCAATTGACTTAAGTCAATAATCGTTGAAGGAAGGTCATGCGACTTGATATAATTAAAAAGTGTATTAATGATAAGGAGGCGGCAGACTAGAGTTTCCGTAGTATGATAAAACCAATCGAATATTGGTATTATCATGTAGATAGCTTTTAAAATGTAGCAATTATATATTTTACTTTATTATCCAAGTATAATCTAAAAGATTTTCTTAAATTGCGATACCAAGCTAATCTTTTAGTATAAAAAGATCTTCTGATTCCAACATGCTTATCAGTTACTCATTACTATCTCAACAAACATATTCAAAAGTTAAAGAGACAAATTTAAAAATGGCATTAAAACTTTTAACTTTTGCTTGTCTTTTATCAGTGGCATTTGCTGGAATATTACAAACATATATTCCACCAGTTCAGTACTATCTTCCACCAGCAACAACAACTCAAGCACCATGGAAACCAGCACCTGTAGTTTGGACTCCAGCACCTGAAAAGCCTGCAAATTATGAATTTAAATATGAAGTAAATGAGCCTAAAACAGGAGATATTAAGCAACAATTTGAAAAAGCAGTAGATGGAGTCATAAAGGGACAATACTGGTTGATTGAAGCTGATGGTTCAAAAAGAATAGTCGACTACACAGCTGATGACAAGAATGGATTCCAAGCTACTGTCAAAAATATCCCAGCACAAACTGGATGGAAACCAGAGCCTGTTGCATGGAAACCAGAGCCCAAACCATGGAGTGCAGGATATTACTACTGAAAACTTAACTCCCATGCATTCATCATTATAACTCCTTGCTTGATAATTGACTTAAACTTTCAAATGTACAAATAACATATGCTGTGTTAAAAATTCTTAAAGAAATTATAAGAAAAAAGTTGTGAAAGAGAAAAATATTATAAATAAAAATTTTAAATTAAAAAAACGTAATTTTTTAAAATTTCTACCTTTTTTATATTCAAAAATCATTAAATTCGTATTACTCAATCAACCGTATGCATTTCAATAGGACTTAGAATCTTGATGTTTGCAAAGTATTGTGAAACTTAACAAAAACCACTAAAATTTTGAAATAATAGCTGCAAAATATAATTATGAAAATAAAAAAATCTGTCTTCAAAATTTATTAATAGCCTTTTCAGTATGATGCTTCCATACCAAGATAAATCTCAAAATGAATATTTTAACAAATATTTTAATAATGGTTATTATAGTAGTTATTGACTGGATATTTAACTTCTGTCACTGCTGGAGCGGCATATTTTTGTGTGTATGGAATAGCTGCATAGTTGGATACTGGAACGGCAACCTAAAAAGTATTGATAAACATTTTAATAATAAAAATTTTATCGACAGAATAATCTTGTACAAATTAAATATCATACCTTTGAGACAACTGGAGCAACGACTTTTGTGACGACTGGTTGAGCAACTTTGACGATTTGATGTCCTTGAAGTGGTTCACGTTCAACTTTAGCAATGAATCCTTGTTCGTGATTAGCTGTGTAGTGAACAACACGACGGTAACCATCAGCATCGATCAATGTATAATATCCTTCAACATTTCCATCCTTAGCAGATTCATGTTGTGACTTAACATCTCCGGTATGATCATCATGAACTGAATATTCGAAATCATAATTTGCTGGTGCTTCGTGTTCCTCATATGCTACTTTCTTTACGAGTGCTGGTTGGTATGATTTGACGAGTGCTGGTTGCTCATAATAATGTTGAGGGAGTGCTGATGCAACTGCGATTAAAGCAAAAAGTGCAACAAATTTGAATGCCATTTTTGAATAATTTATTTTTTTTCTTTTACACGCGACTAACTTATTAGACTGATTGTTGATGAATGATATGTTTTACAGTACAAGCACTTCAATTTATATATGCAGACTAAAAAGAGTTCAATCATCTATTGCTTAATGCTTTCGAACAGCCCACAATTAACTTTTCGCATACGCTTTTTTGTGTGATGCTTTGTATCTCTAAATATCTTAAAGTAGTAGAGAGTAATAGTTTAAGTAAAGAAACAAATATGAGTCGATTCAATTTCTTATGCATTGTTCCAATTATTTGAGTACTAATGATCCCTAATGGATGATGGATATGAACTGTCATGGCGTATTCAGGGAAGGATTTGGGGGTCAACCCTTCCCCCCTTTTGGAAAATTTCAATTTGCTAGGTTTTTTAAGAAAAAAAATCCCAAAAAATTTCTAAATACACCCCTGATCCTGTAGTTGTGATAAGGTCATGTGTGGGAGTAGACTTGGCTGATATAAACAAGAACCTTAATTTATTATAGAACCTTAAAATAAAAGTTAACTAATTAAAACAAATTTCTTCAACATAACACATTTAATATACAGAATAGTTCAGTATATTCTACACTATGTGACTGTATGCAAAAATGAATGAGTTCTAGGTGTGTCGCGAAATTTTTCTAAAAAGATCAAAAGAACAAGTTTTTCATATTCATTCTAACCAAAATGTCGTGAAATTCAATTTTAAAGCATATTTTGGATAAGATTTATTCAAATTTTCTTTGAATGTGTCGCAAATTTTTTATTGAGCCAATAGATTATTCAGAGTAGTTTATAAAGATTACACTTATTATGTGGTTGATAAAAAAAACTTGAAATCATTCTTAATAAAATCGAATAAAAATAATTTAAAACCTTACGAATAGAAATTTTCATTAACATAATACGAAATAGCTTAAAAGATCTTAAAACGTCATAAAAAAGTCTTGAATTCTTTATCAAATAGCATATAAATTTAACTAAACCAGATGTGCGAAATGACACCACCCCTCAAAATCCTTCCAAACTCATGCGTAAATTTAAAACATTGCAAAAATCAAACAAACTACCAAAAAATCATGCTTTTGATTGACAAATTGTGTAATGCATTGGTTAACCAACACGTTAGTGGTACAAATTAATAATAATCAAGCTGTACTAATAAGCCGGTTAGAGAGATTTTGGGAGAATTGTAAAAGTAAACATTTTAATTGGTAAATTTTTGTATAAATGTTGACCATTTCGGTATTTTAGACATCATTAGCTAATCAAACATTTCAGTATAAACATTTAAAAAAATAATTCAATTAATTATTCAAAAATGGCATTCAAATTTGTTGCACTTTTTGCTTTGATCGCAGTTGCATCAGCACTCCCTCAACATTATTATGAGCAACCAGCACTCGTCAAGTCATACCAACCAGCACTCGTAAAGAAAGTAGCATATGAGGAACACGAAGCACCAGCAAATTATGATTTCGAATATTCAGTTCATGATGATCATACCGGAGATGTTAAGTCACAGCATGAATCTGCTAAGGATGGAAATGTTGAAGGATATTATACATTGATCGATGCTGATGGTTACCGTCGTGTTGTTCACTACACAGCTAATCACGAACAAGGATTCATTGCTAAAGTCGAACGTGAACCACTTCAAGGACATCAAATCGTCAAAGTTGCTCAACCAGTCGTCACAAAAGTCGTTGCTCCAGTTGTCTCAAAGGTATGATATTTAATTTGTACAAGATTATTCTGCAGATAATTATTATTATTATTAAAATGTTTATCAATACTTTCTAGGTTGCCGTTCCAGTTGCCAAGGTTGCAGCTATCCCATACGTCCAAAAATATGCAGCTCCAGTTGTTCAAAAAGTAGCTCCAGTCCAATACCAAGGATATGACAATCATGATTTTTCATCTCAAGTCTCATTCCATGGACCATCAGCCAGTTACTCATATTAAATGAAAAAAAAATCCATAAATTTATAAAAGACTAAAGATGCTGCTAGATGCTTCTACAATAAATCTAGAAAATAAAAATTGATTATAAATTAAACTAACGGTGTTTTAAAACTTAAAAAAATTACTACATAAAATTATTTTCGAAAAATGATTGAAGCTATTATCATTTCCAACTGATAAGTATATTATAGATAAAGAAAAGGTTCACAAATATCAGTTTATATTATCAGAAAAGTCTCAAAATTTCTTAGTGTCTATAATCATTAAAATATTTCTCTTTTTTTGTACAGAAAGGAATAAAGACAGTCAAGAACAAGGTAAATTGCAGTAAACACAGAAATGTGTGATTTTGATGCAGAAATTCTACGTTTAAATCTGAAGATTAAGGAACTCATGGGGAGAGTTGACCAAAGTGAAGACAAATATGATATATATTGCAATATAATATCTAGTTTTTAAAAATCGGTGGCTTTAGTGCATTTTATTTAAATTAAGTTATTTCCTAGCTTTTACATGAAAATGCACTTTAAATAAAAGCTGCACTTGAAAAAGTCTTATCGGCATCTTAAAAATTTCAGATATGTCACGTAGCAGTCGATTCGAAGCAGAAAACAAGCGCTTGAGTGTAGAAGTCGAGCAAATGAAAGAAGTATGTTCAAGAACATCAGCGATTAATGTAAAATATAAGGCGCAACTGGAAGATGAAAAAAGTTTAAAGGAAGAACTTATGGAAGGTAATTCAAAACTTAAAATGAAAGTTAATGACCTGTCTACTCGATGCTATCAGCAAAATGAACATATCAGAATGCTTGAATCAAATTTACGTCGTGCAACAAACGTATCAATGCGTGCATCTCGAGTTCCTGTCAAACTTATCGGAAATGTATCTGAAATAATTCAAAATGTTGATCCAACAACAACTCAACCATACATTGACCTTCAAAAAAAGTACAATGAACTTGAGAGTCAACACCAAGAAGCACTTGTAATAATTGATGAACTGGAATTTGAATTGGGTGATGTAATAAACTTTAAATACTTTTTTTTGTTGTCTGTGACTATCTACATTTTATTTTTCTCTTTTTCTCTTGTTTCTTTTTTCAATGTCTGTCATTATCCCATAAAATGCATTACATTCAATTTTCGCTTTCAACCTCTTATTTGTGGCATGCTGCCTGCCATCAGATTGATCACCTCGAAATGGAAATTCTTCGCTTACAACAAGAGAACGTTAAGCTTAGGGAAATGTACGAAGCCACCAATTATTCGTATGTATTTATCGGTTTTTGGAAAACTTTAGTCAAACTTCTAACAAAAATTGAATTTTTAAGCCTCCCCCCTAAATTTTGTACTTCGTAAGTGCATGACCCCCAAATAAAACCTTCTCCTATTTTCCAAAAATAATAATAATAATAATAATAAACTGCATTCTTAAGTTGCATGCAGAGATTCAACAAGTCATGTGTAAACAGTACGTAACTGAATGTCTGTAAAAACTTAAGGTTGAAAATGTCTTTCGTGTCAAGGTTATCGATAAGAAATTAAAACAATACATGCACTATTTTCATGTAATATTACATTAAATTATTAAAAAGCCTAGTTAGGCCAGGAAGAGGAGTTGGGGTCAAAACCTTTACCTCCTTAAAAAATTTCTGTAATAGTAAATTTAGAAAAAAAATTCAAAACCTCTCTCAAAATTTTCGGAAACCCCTACCTCTCAAAATTTCTAACCACGCCTATTCTAACTATTTCTGTATGTCTAGCTAGTGTTGAATAAAGCACTCAAACCCCCTAAAATTTTCAGTAAAGGGGATATTTCTCACGCTAAACCCCCTGACTATGCGTCTGACCCAGCTGAAATCACAATTTTGCTCAGCGTACATAAAAATATTTCCATTAATTTTTTTATTCTTGAAATTCTTTTAAGCACTGAGTACGATGCAGGAGGCTATTCTACCGCTGCTACATCAGCGAGCGCAATAAACTACGGAGTTGATAACTCAGATCATATGACAATGAAGGTAAGTCTCCTTTTTCATAAAGTGTCGGCATGACTTGATACGTTCCATGGAATTTAAATGCAGATAAATTTTCATTATATGTAAAAAAGTAATGATCACAACTCGGCATACAAAATTGTATTTACTATTAATTTAAAGAGTTCAAATGTATTCTTTTTAATGTAGGCCAGACATTGAAATTATTTTCTTGCTCTCGTTTTTTTTCGGTGAACCATTGTACTGACTGGATGTCGAAGAGCAAAAATCGGTCACTTTTACTTTTCCTTACCTCATAACTTGTTTCTCAAGTTTAATTTTCTTCTTCTTTTCTACTTAATTTATATGTGTATTATCTTGATCGTAGCCTGCATATTTTTTATTTGCGGCTGATACACCCATATGAAATTGAAGATATTATGCATAAAGTTGTTGTTTACCAATGGAATTTGGTTCTTTATTTTTTTTATCACTTATTTAGATGACGTCAAATGACTGTTAGATAGTTTGTAAATAAAATATATATCTTGTACCCTTCAGAATAAATTTGCGTGCCTTTTATGTTGCTTATATTAAGCGCCAAAATATGCAAGGTATTTAAATGAATGAAAAGTATGTAAAATGTTCCCGAGCAACACACTTAGTGAGGTGACAATAGTGTTGAAAGTGGAATATTTACCAGGAGTCTCGTGTTCTAAGAAGCACATATTTTAATAAATGTTTACCAAAAAAGCCCAAAAAAGTGTAAAAACAACACAATAAAAATATGGGTCAATTTCACCAAAGTGTGTCATACTCGGTTCGAAATAACCTACTTTTCAATCCGAGAATAATCCACAAAAATTTTATCACATAAAATTTTATATTGTATCATATAAAATGAATGTTGCTGTTAATTTGTCGTAAAAGCAACTTCATTGAAAAGATCTGTTTTAAAGCGAATTGCCTATCGGGATTATTCATAAGTATTATAATGTGATGGATAATAATAAAAATTTAAATTCATACTGATTCAGTGATATCATAGTTTGCATAGTTAAAAAATTAAGAATGTGTCTTAGATTGATATTAAGATGTTGACACTATTTAAATTGCAATTTGTGATTATCATACATTATTGAGTATAAGGTTTAAAAATATATTTTCAAAATAAAAAAATTATTACTTAACGAATCAAATTAAATTAAATAATTTAAAAATAAAATTTAAAAAACAATTTAATGAATTAGAATAACTAGGAGCTAGGAACTTAGTTCATAAAAAAATTAATAAAACCTAAATTTTACTAATTATTTAGCTTATCTTTATCAGATTTTATTAATAAAACAGTAAAAATTTCGTAATGCACAATACCCAAATAAATTTTCTTCTTTACATTTGTACTCAATATAATCCGTTAAATTCACTCAGTCAAGTGTTGAAAACAACTTGCAAAGATTTTCTGACAGACATCAAGATATTTATCAGACACTAATAAATCAGGCTTTTTTACATGAACCAGCAGTAGCCTAAAGCATGTCACATTTTTTGTTTTACAATTCACAAAAAAAAAACAATCCGCTTGATAGTAAAGACCATCATTGTGGCTGCGATTACATAAATAATAGTTTTTAGCGCAATAATTCAATTTTTTCAATGCCAATTTTGTACATAAATATTTTTTAATATAAACTGATTCCCCGACATTGATATTTAGAAAAGCACGAAGAAAAAGCCGGCAATTTTTATTCATTCATGATGCATCTTTTCATGTGTAATCTTCTCTTGTTTCATTCAGGCATTTACAGCAATGAAAGTAACGGATAATGGAGACGATGAGGAAGAAGACCAAGATAATGGTGATTTTGTTAATGAACTTAAGACGATACATTCGCGAAAGTTGGTGATGCAACAGAAGCTGGATAATTTTCATGCAAGACAAAGCGATAATTTCGTACTTGATGGGGAATGACTTAATTATGAGATGTAAGCTATGTAATTATAGAATATTAATGTATCTTCATCATGTAAACTAAAATTAAAATGTTAATGATAATTAATTTTAAAACAATATCCCTTAAAATAAATCATGTCCATCATATTCAATATTAAACGACCTTGCTGTGAATTATAGCTAAAATTTGTCCTATTTATTCATATAACTAAAAATTTTTTGTCAACGACAAGTCATGCTGCACAAAAATGTTAATAGCTCATTCATTTGACACCACATGTGGGCTATAATTAAATTCAATGATAAATTCACCGTCATTTAAAAAATCTTATGTGTTTATGGCCTAAAGAAATTTTTGTATTAATTAACTAAAGTTCAAAAACTTTCATTTTGATTTTAAAATTTAATATCTTTGAAAATCATGAACTAATTGGATAACATGACGATGTAGATAATTTTTCTTAAGAAATGTTCCTTCTCTTCTCTAGAATAAGAAATAAAAAGCAAAAACGTGTTAACTTTTTTAATAACTTAAAGAAAAAGTGATATTGCTTTTCCTTTGACATTGAAAATCATTGTAAACTGATTCTGTTCGTTAAGTACTTTCAGTAAGATGAAAAATATAAAAAAAGCTGTTGGCAATGATCAGCGATTGCTGTCGCGTTTGCTTACCACAAAAAAGAACTAGTGATAAAAAATAAGAATGTTTGATTTTTAAAGGTAGATGAGGATTTAACATGGATCAAAATTGGGATCGTTGCCTCACCCTGAGTCTTCTGAAAATTTGCTGCAGGCTCGTCAACAACATTGTTTTATTTTATGCAATTAAGATCTAGAAGCATATTTCATTTTTATTTCCAACTTTTATTGTGTTAAAGTCACAAAAGCATTTTCTTTTTACGTGAAGCCTTGTTGCGTAATTATTCATCGATTATTTTTTTTTGAACGCTTTTTGATGTGCGTACTCTAAAGATATCTTCAGCATTAATCAATTCGAAGAAGAAAATTGTAAGTGTAATGAAAATTGATGGACCCCTTACACCCCTGGACATATTCGTAAAGGTGTTGCTGTAAAATAGCAAAAATGATCATAATTTTTTATTCTTCATCGTGCTGTCACATATTTTTTATTAACACTATATCAGTATCGTATTTTGGAATTTTCGAAGTCATGCAAGGATTTTCGAATTAAAATCAGTTTTATGTAATTTAATTGATTTTAAATAATAATCCTTAAAATTTAAAAACTTATAAGTACATCATCATCACTTAATCTCATTGTGGAGATACTGATGAAAATGTATTGTAAATTCATCATGTTACAGTCTTATTTATCTCAATTAATTACAATTACTTTGACATGAACTCCATAATATACACAATTTAATATTGCCATAAATAGTATAAAACGATTACTGTAATAATTCATAACTTGACCATTTCTGTAAGCGGAAAAAAATAATTGTTTTCCTTTTTGTGATTGCTAGTACCCTTAGCAGAGGTAAAGTATTGCTTAAAGGTAATATCATAAGGAGATCTTGAGGATGACTTATATAAGGTGTTGAAATCAATAAACACAATCAAGATAAGGTATGGTTTATTAATTATGCATAAGATGTTCATTTATTGAAGTAAGCGATAACAGCTTAGCATTTGAACGCATAAATTAATAAAATAATAAGAGATCATTGTGGCACCGTCCATTAACTATCTAATAAAATTTTCTGTCCATACTAAAAAGTTTGAAAACTTTCCTTAGGGGTGTATCTAAAAAAATTTAGAAGGAAGGGTTTAATTTTTTTTGTATGGACGCGAAAATTCAGGGGGGTTTTGTGATTTTTTCGTAAAAAACCCTAGCAAATTGAATTCTCAAAAAGAGGGGAGGGGGTGACCCTTCGGACTTTCTATTTATTAAAATTTTATTTGTATGCATTTATATTTAACCACCTGCTGCTTATTTACTTTGATAAAAATTTTTTAAATAAAGTATACGTTGATAAAAGACAATATTGAACTTATGTCTGTGGTATACAGACATTACAGAAATTCATTTAAATGTAACAAAAATATAAATTTATTTTCCAGTCTACAAAGTTGATAAAATGATAAAAAAAATTTTTATCGGAATACTTTTAATGCTTTCTCGATCAATTTGTATCAACAACAAGGTACAAAAATAGAAATTGTCGGAAACTTTTGAACTGATTTATTTTTAAACTTAAATTAGAATTACGGGGAATTAATTTCGATAACAAAAATTATTTATAAATGTGCAGCCCATTTTTAGAATCAATTTATTTTTACGCTGATAAGTAATTTTCCAATAAAAATTGTAGGGAACACCAAAAAACCTACATTATCCATTCAGTACTCATCGAGTAACATGTCAGACAAGTTGAACATTTATTGCTTCATTGGCTCGTTGCCATCGCGAGCTGTCATAATTCTGACAAAAGTGTTAGACATTCCAGTTGAGTTAAATGCCGTCAATATTCTCAAAGGAGAACAACATAGCTATTGGTTCAAGAAAATCAACCCAGTCATGAAAGTTCCTGCTCTTGCTGATGGATATTTTACATTGAGTGAATCGAGGGCAATCATGGCTTACCTTGTTGATACAAAAATGCCTGGAGGATGTGGTCTGTACCCAAAAGACCCAAAAAAGAGGGGAAAAGTTGACGAAAGATTATTCTTTGATGCAACAACTTTCTTCCCAAAAGTCAGCAGCATTATTGTAAGTTTGGAAGGCTATAAAATTAACTTAATTTTAAATTGTACATTTTTGACTTTGCCAGCAAGCTTATATGCAGAACAAGAAAGATTGTGAACGCAAAAAAGCCATTGAGGAACTGATTCCAGTTCTTAAAACGATGGAAGAATTTTTGAGTAATACTGAATACTTTGCATGTAATGAGATGACGATTGCTGATATTTCTATGTTTCCGACTGTAACAACAGTTTATGTGAGTACAGACCGAAAATATTCAGCTCAGGCCTTTCAGTTTAAAAAAATTATTCAAATCACAATTATAATTTCAGGATCTTGGAGTTGATCTTTCAAAATATCCAAAACTAATCAGTTGGTGCCAAAAAATGCAAAAAATTCCAGGAAATGATATTAATCAAGCTGGAGGTAAAGTACTTTTAGAAGCTTTGGGAATGAAACCTAAATTGTGATCACGATGCCAACCACAAATGAACTTTACCAATAAATAAAATTCAAGCTATAAAGTCTTTAGTTCTAATTTTAAGTAATTTCAGATCTGCTCCTCTAAGAAATTTTCAAGTCGTTCCTTTGATTCAGACTAGATTGCCAATTTTCTTATTCAGCTGCTTTCCCAAACTCTTGGAATTATTAACATGTGATCTCAAAGGCATTTCTTCGTTGGGGATGTTCGAATATTTCGTGACGCAAAGGAATGTAGGAGTTATTTAAATTTGTGTTATGCTTTATAATTTTGCAAAGGGTTCTTTTTAACGTTACGTAATATCCGAACAATCACCATTCTACGAACGTTACCCAAAAGTAATTTTTACGGCTGAGATTGTGTTGCACGTGATGAAAAATGTAAAGGTTTCTCAAATCACGGAAAGGCTTTGTAAAAATGTTAGCTGTAGATTTTTTCAGAGATCTTGCTAAATTTGTATAAACGTTTCATGAATAACGAAGAAATTTTAAAAATAGCATCCAACAAAAATTATGATGAAAAAGTTTGTCATTCAGTGAAGACGCGGTATTAATATCATTACAAGGCTGAGGAAAATGACACCAGCTTAAAGATTAGAGTCATTCTACAATTATGCTAATATTCTTGTTGAAATTTCTTCTTGCAATTCAACTGGATTTGAATATTTTTAAATAAAGACAATTCTGACTGAGAGATTAGAAACGTCTGTAGCTATTGCCTTTAACATAATTAGGTGAATTTTGTTGACAAATGTTAATGTAAAACTATGAAGAAGTCTAAATTCAAGATTAATGTTATTGCAAGATGTTAAGGAGTAATTCCTACGCACTTACCAATATTTTAAGAATCTAATCTACTTATTATCATTAAAAAAGGATGATGATCAAAAGTAAATTTAATTATCGGCAATTAACGGATTAACTTTCATTCAGAGTAGGCGAGAATCTATTGGATTTTGCTTATCAAGTTGCTCGAGTACCTAATTACTCTTCTTCAATTGTATAAATGAAATACTCAAATATTTTTATGAAGTTAGATGAGAGCAATTAAGTAATTTTAAGAAGTGATAGGGTGTTGATTTTAACATCACAGTATCAATTATTTTAGGGTACAACCCCTTGGATCTAGTGCTTAAAGTGAGATTAATTGACAATATTTTATGTCTGTAGCCTAAGTGTTCACTGCCGAGTCTCAAACCCATAGTAATCAGGTAACGATTAACTAAACTAGAACCAAAATTGCTTAAATTAACCTAAATGGCTTATAAATGAATATTCTATGTTTTAGATGCAGCAAACTTTCATATTTCAAAATTACTTTCATATTCTTTAAGAGTACGTGAATCATAAAACAGGCTTCATTAAAGTCGATGAATTTTTCATCCTACTAAAATTTAAAAAAAGAACAATTTTCCTAAAAAAATTCTCTACGCGCTTTTGCACTTCAGTGATTGTCAAAGAGAAAAGAATTATGAAGAAAAACACCGAAAAACACTTTGTCGACCTACACCAAAAAATATGATCAAACATGACCTTATCGTTTAATTAATTTTATGTGTTAATTATGACGATAGATTTCTCTTGAAAATTGTATATAATTTGTGTGCTTAGGTTACGATGAACTTTTTTAATAGGATTTGGAAGAAATTCTTCTGAGAATATAATTGAAACACGCTTTGTGTGGAATTTAACAGGTTTAAGATTTTCATTCTAGAAAGGAATGAAGTTTTACGTTAAGATGAGAATTTAATGCTTTCACAAATGACGTCTATCGACGAGAGGTTCTTTAAAAAAATCCATTTCAATCTATCACTGTTACAATATTTTCATTAACAAGAATATGAAGTAAATGATGAGTTTAAATTTTTAAAACTTTCATGATCCAGTTTTTGTGCATTACGCCTAGTATGATGACAAGATGATACCCGCCTTAAATTATCTCCTTTAAAATCTTACATGCAACAAAAACCAGAAATTTTAAAGAAAAAAATTCACTCGCTCTCTTTTCTCTTTTTCTCAACGATTTATGAGCACTGCATACAAAGGCTTGACTCTTTCAGGGTCATAAGCAGATAAACAAGAAATAAGTAGTCTATGTAGAACGTTTAAAGAGACAACAAGTGAAAAAAATGCCACTTACGCTTTATTTTGCTCACGGATCGCCACCAAGTCGTGGTGTTTTACTTCTATTGAGGAAGTTGAAACTGGAATTTGATTTGAAAATCTTGGAGTTAGGTGCTAAAGAGCACTTGACTGAAGAATTTTTAAAATTAAATCCATTGCATCAAGTTCCAGTTTTAGTCGATGGAGATTTTGTGATAACTGAATCTAGAGCAATTATGGGATATATAGTTGGTAAATATGATCAAAATTCTTCATTATATCCATCTGATCCTGCAAAAAGAGCGAGAATTGATGAAAGATTGTATTATGACGCCACTGTTCTCTTCCCGGCTGGTTCTCAAATTATCGTAAGTCACTCTCTTAAATCATAAATAAGAAACTGAGATATATTGTCTCTTTCCAGGTCTCTGTATTGTACGAGAGAGTGAAAAAGATTCCAGCAAAGCAAAGAGAGAATTTGATCAACACGTTGAATGTATTGGAACGATTTCTCAATCAAAACAGCTGGTTTGCCGGTAATGAAATGACCATTGCCGATATTTCCATTGTCTCGACAATTACTACAATTAAGGTGAAGATAGACGATCAATTTAATTGGCAATTGAACAGAAAAAATTGAAGATTTTTCTAACGACATTTCTTTTCAGGCACTTGGATATGATTTAACAAAACATCCAAAACTCAATGACTGGTACCAAAAACTTGAAGCCTCATTGCCAAATTTTGAAGAGAATGTGAATGGCGCAAATATTCTAGCAGAAAGAATGTTCAACATAATGGATGATAAATTGTAAGCCACATCTGGTTTATCAATCAAATGGTTTTTATCACTATATTTTGACTTAATACCCATCATTTGTCAGATAAGGTAATGAATGTCAAAGTAGTGGTTTCTAAAAGAATGAATCAATAAAATTAATGGGGTCGTTCACAAATGACGTCTAACTTTTAGGTGCTGTATTAATGGATAGCATTTATGAACGGTCCCTATCTAATTTGAACGAAAAACCTTATTGTACTGATATTTTCATCAATTATCGATTTATCTACTTAGAAGTTGCTTCTTTTTATGAAAATATGACATAAATCTACCCAAAAATCCCAACTCAAACCAAAATTCCCGCAAGGGTGGAATCACCATGATAAAGCAACCCGAAACTTTATCGATGAAATAAATTCGAAAACAAATTGAATTTTTTTTGATAATAAAAAGTTTTCAGTTCAGTTTTTGCAGACATAGCGAGCACATCATTTAAAATTAATTACATTACACAAAACTTTGTTTTAGTCAGGTATACGTGATGAATGTAACTGACATTTTTCATTTTCAAGATTGATTTATGGACAATTAAGTGCTTTTAATCAAATGTTAATTAATTTTTCAATCATGAAGCTTTATTTTGCTGACTTTTCATCTCCATCAAGGTAAGAACAGCGACGTGAACCGCAAAAAGAAGTTCATCATATCCTTCCGTTTCAGTAGCTTTCATTCAACCTTTTGCTCTTTTTTATCAGAACAGTTTTGATGACAATCCGTAATCTCGACATTGAAGTTGAGCTTATTCATGTAAACTTTTCACGTGGTGAAAACAAGAATGATGAATTTTTGAAGCTTAATCCAACAGGACAAGTTCCAGTTCTTGTTGAAGACGATGGCTTTATTTTGACAGAACCACGTGCAATAATAGCGTACCTTGTTGCATCAAGAGATGAAAATAGTTCATTGTATCCGTTGACTGATCCCATCAAAAGAGCTTTAATAGACGAAAGATTATACTTTGATGCCACAACTGTCTTTCACAGTCACGTACAAATTTTGGTAAGAAAAGAAGTAGATTCTCATCTCGTGTGTTTACTTTTGAGACTTTTGTGGAGTTTGATTGATTTTCTTCTAAATTTTGAGATTTTCTTTCCAAAAAAATTCAAAGTAATCAAAATTTACATCCAGACCTAACTCTACACAAGTAGCATCCAACAGCTATAGAATATTTTTCTATTCCTTAATCAGCATCCAATGATTGCCAAACGTGACCCAATAATTCCAGAGGAAAAAAAAGAAATTCTCAGAAATGTCTTATCCGTGCTTAATAGCTTTCTTGATAGCAAGAACTGGTTCACTGGTGACTCGCCCACTATTGCCGACTTTTCTATTCTTTCGAATCTTCTTACTATTTTGGTAAGTGTGTCATTTGGATAGCTTTGTGAGAATGATTTATTGTGTAAACAGTCATGTTGATGGAATATGATTTTTCACGAGGTCATGACTTTCGATTATTTTGTGAACTAGCAATTTTATTGAGGATTATTCTAAGCTTGATGAATTTTGAGCTTTGAAGGGAATTGCTTGACATTTTCTCTACTTCTTTGGAGTCGTTTACTGATGACGTCCAAAAGTTTAACATTTGTGGATCTGAAGCTGAAATAATTCTAAAAATCGGACAATTTTTCACATTTAATCGCTAGGCATTGAAATTAGTAGTACCTGATAATAAATTACTAAATTAATTACATCTTAGAGCATTTTAGTCAATAGATTTCCTTCCGAAAGCTAAACTTCGGATGTCCATAAAATCTAATCGTCAAACATATTTTATTACAACTATTTAATCCACAGTGTGCTGGCATTCGCATTGAAAGCTATAAAAATTTGTCTGCGTGGTATGAGCGGTGTAAAAAACTAAAAGGTTTCGAGGAAAACTATAAAGGAGGTCGAATGGTGATGGAACTACTCAAGAAGAAAAATTTACCTCCCATTTCACTTGAATAGCCATTAATTTAAGGACTTTGTCACTCTTATTTGACTTTAGAAATAAAATACAGCATCAATATTTTTCTTAGTTTTCCAAATTTCTTGAACTTATTCTGTTAATTGCTGTTTATTCTTACTTAGCTAAAAACCTTAAATTCAAGTAGCGTTTCTGTTTTGATCAACAAATTTTACTTTAGTTGAATAACAAATTTTTATTTACAATTAAATGACAAGACAAGGACATTTAAATGATCAGCAGCTGTAAAATTTTAATTACTTTGAGACGGTAGTGACAATTTATTTCCATCATCAGGCATGCTTGCTCTTAAAAGAGATTATTTTTGTCTGTAGGAGCTTTATTGCCTTTGATACTGTCTGTTGAGAGGATTTGAGATAACTTTTAAGGACAGAATAAAGACGGATTTTTGAATTTTAAGAGCCATTCATACTGAAGATTTTCAGGTAATTGATTAAAGACAATAATAAGCACATCTTATCCTATTTTTATTTTTTTTTTCAGAAAATTCTCTACATACCAAAACAAAAGCAACACCACAAGCCTCACTTTTCAGCACTTTTTCTTACAAATTTTCTTTTCAATTCTTCTTGGTTTTAATTTCTTCTTTTCACTTCTGGCAAGAAATTTGTGAGTTTACTTAATGATTTCCTCAAGACATTAACGCATTAACCACATTATGCTCTACGAGCACCACACAATCCTCCGATTCACTGTTTCTGAATAATTTCTAAAGACCTTAAAATAAATTTTAGTTAAAATTGTGTAGCATGTGTCTTGTTAAAAATTCATTAAAACAATGTTCCATTAATTTAATCGCAAAAAGGTACAAACATTTTCACATCAATAGAACAAGAAGAGTTGCTGCTTTGGATTTTAAGAACAAAGGAGAAGGGAGAAACTTGAATTCTATTTTTCATTCGCTTTCCGCTGCCTACTTTATATTTTCACTGTTTTTGTTTAATTATTAAACACTTTTGTTAATGATGAGCATGGACTAGGCATGGTTTGTCTATTGGGTAGAATTTTTGGTTTATGGAAAAAGGTGTTCATCATAAATGATGTCACGCAAAAAACAGATCTTTAGACCCCTCCCCCTCTGTCACAAAAGTTTAATACAAAATTTTTTATTTTACATGGAAGTGTCACACAGCGTCAGACCCCCTTCCTCTTTGAAAATTGGACATCATTTATGAACAACCCTAAAGATTCTATAAAATTAAAGAATTGACGTCCTTACAAAAGAGTTCCATTCTTTAGCATTACAACTGAATAATGCGTTTAAGACAATAAAAATTAATTTCCCTACCTGCAAAAATTTCCATTGTTTCAACAAAAAAAGAAGAAAATTTCAAAGAAGAAGCAAGCGTTTCTGTCTCTTTTTCCACATCGTATGCTTTATAATCAAACGAATAAAATTTATATCAAGAAGATTAAAATGATGCATTCTTCTTATCTTCTTTTATTTTAAGCACTTCTATTGTTCGCTAATACCACCCATAAAGCTCGGAACAGATTAATTATTCAAGAGCTTAATTGCTTTTTGTTGTGTATAATAAACTCAATATTACTTGTTGATTTTGCTTGAGTTTTGCGATTATTGTGGATTAAAATTGGATTAAAAACTTCACATTGTATTTTTGGATACCAAGAAGATTCCCGATCAGCACAAAATTTTCTTGTAAAACAACAAACATTACACAAAAGTCGCCACATGGACAGCATGCAATTATCACTCGGCCACCATGAAAATCACCAGCATAGCATCATTGCACCTCATTTTATTAATGTCCACAAAACTGCAAACTCATCAAGCTGTTGCATGTTCAATGTCAGTTCTATTAGTATAAACGCATTGCATTCAACAATTTTTATAAAAAATTTTTCTCTTAATCATCAATGAAAGTAATCATTTACTCATTTTGGCTTGATGCTGGTACCTAAATTAAATTGTTGATTCAAAATGACATGAATTGGAAATGAATTTGAAATGACATGACACGAGAACAGAATAAAAATATTTTTTTTGGAAATTGCCATTAATGAAGTGCCAATTTAATTTAGAAGTGAGAAAAGCTTGATGTGGATGAAAACCTTTTCAGACCGTAATCAACAGAGATGATTTTATAAAGCATTGATTGATTCTGTAATTTTTTTATTGGCAATTGTTGAATACATTGAGGAACAATATTGTTTATTGGGGATTTAGGAAGTATATAGCAATGAGATATAGCTGATGGTTCTTTAATAAGATACAGTAATGGAAATTGTCACTTGGATCTTCTTCAAATGCTTTCTCTTGATTATTCTCATCAATAAATCAACGACTCATATATTTCAGTTCCATTTACTGCCAATAATTTCTTCCTACTTCCTGTCAATAATTACATTTCAATTCTGTCACTTTTGCCTTATACTAACCCGAAAAATCAACAACGGAAGTTTGACATTCATTCCTACAGAATACATACATAATTCAATATAACTCACTGCTAACAGTTTACTTTAAAAATCAATACGAAATTGAACTGACTACGAGCTTGTAATATTTAAAGCATAAAAATTTTATCATGTTATTTTGTGTTTTTACAGTAAAAAGCAAGCTTCTCGTATGATGTTTTCGCGTAATCGTTTTTTTTCTTCTGTAACTTTAGCAGCAAGGCTGTGACACTAATTGACTTTACATCCATCATTTTCAATTTCTTCAGCACTTGATCCAGTTATTTGTTTGCCTTACTTGGACTAACAATAATTATTGAGGACCCAAACTAATTCTAATCAGAGTTCCAGCCTTCCCCATCTCCTAAACTTCCAATACAATTCAAATCAACTACATACATGCAATAAAATCACCTCATAAAAACAGCAATACAGCCCCTTAAATATTTTAGATATCGATTTTGATGCTTTAACATGATAGCTTGATAGCATAGAATGATAACGTATAAAAAAGTAAACGCGGCATTATTTAATGAAATTTTTTTATACTACCTATGACACACAAATGCATTAAAAGATTCGCACGCATATGTAGTTTCGAGTAAAAATTGTAATATAAATGAAAGAATTTTAAGTTCCCCTTCAGTTGAGTGAAGCTGTTGATTGAATTCGCACATTGAAAAACAGAAAGCAATTTTTTCATACAAAATGAAGCTGTATCATGTGCCGGCTAGGTATGTTGTGCTAGGTCATGGATGTAATGTGATTTTAATTAAAAATTGATCCTTGCAGCCCACCATCACGAAGTGTTTTGATGACGATAAGATGTTTGGGGTTGGATGTTGAAATCATTCCTATTGATTTTCTTAACGGACAACAGAGAAGTGCGGAATATCTGAAAATAAATCCTTTGGGTCAAGTTCCTGTACTCGATGATGATGGCTTTATACTAACTGAATCGAGAGCAATTATGGCGTATCTAGTAAATTCGAAAAAACCTGGAAGCTCTTTATATCCAAGTAATCCAAAACAGAGGGCGATTGTGGATTCTAAATTGTATTTTGATGCATCGAACCTTTTTGCTCTCATCTTTACTTCTATGGTAAATGGAACCTTAATTAATTCTAGTCTTGAATGCTTCCTTCCAAATATTTACACAAAATAATTTATAATTTAAATTTTAACCATTTTTTTCCTTCCCACAGCGTCCATTGTACTTTAAAGAAGCAAATGAGGTTTCTGCGGAGCACCGTCAGAAATTCAAGCAAGTGCTGCAACATTTAGAAAATTTCTTAGATGGAAAATCATACTTTACTGGCAATGAACCGACTCTTGCTGATATTTCTATATTATCAAATATTGCGTACATAAAAAATGGTTTTGGTGGAATTGGAAATTGGCCAAAATTAGAAGCATGGTACAAACGATGTTCTAGTTTGCCTGGATATGAGGAAAACTTAAATGGTGCTAAAACTGTTGGTCAGATACTTAAACAGATCGGAATTAAGCTAGCACCTATGGAATAAAATTTGAAAATGAATAAATGTAATAACAATTATGCTGAGTATCTCGTCAAGCACAACGTTGATCAAACTTTATCTAGAACCTTTCTATTTCCTTCAAATAAATACATTATTTATCAATGCCTTTAGATGTTTTATTTAGCACAATTTTCACCTCTGAATGAGTTAACATATTGCGATCATGTAACTAGTGACGTAGCCAGGGAGGCTGTGCTACTGCATGTGACTTATTGTGATTACTTATAAAGCTCGAAGCTGACTCAGAGGCATATTCAGGGGAGAGGTTTTGGGGGTTGACCCCCACTCCTTTTTAGGAAAATTCGCCATTGACCTTACTTTTAAATTTACCTAAAATGATCCCAATTCGTGAAGCATTCTCGACGATTCATAAAAAAACTTAAGTGCCAAAATCAAGTTCATACTTTATCAATACATAGAATTAAAGTGCTTTTTACTACTAGCCTACACGATTACTGTTTCGTGCTGTTCATGTACACACAAATTATCAAGGCCGTTACATCATATTCGATAATTTTCATGAAGTCAAGCTAGAATAATGACGATTAATATTGAAATTATTATGACTATGGATATTACAACGATTTTGATGTTGAGATATTCTTATTGTTATTACTTCCATTGTTGGATTACTTACGTTTCTATTTATATAGTGACGAGGCAATAACTTAATGATTGAACATTGAAGCTTACAATTAAAACGCTTTCATTGCACTAATGAAATGTGTGTATTAATAATAGATATATCAATACACGTGCAAACATACATGCTAATGTACAAGCATATTAATTTAAATTTTAATTAATTACAGAGCTTTTTGGAAAGTTTTTAGTGGCAATGGTTTTTTAGTAAATTTAGTTTTTCAAACATGGAAGCTTTTGAGCGAGAATGTGGAACTTTTAAGCTGATGCTGGATGCTTTTGATTTCACATGTATGCCTTAATATGAGAAAATTTTCTGAAATTATGCTTCAATGGCTAGGAATGTGAAAAATTCAATCTAAATCCCAAACGCATCTCATCACGAGTCTTTTGTGTATCTAATACGCTACCTATAAATTTACTGGATGACT
The DNA here is from genome assembly GCA_963573255.1 of Chironomus tentans. Taxonomy (NCBI): domain Eukaryota; kingdom Metazoa; phylum Arthropoda; class Insecta; order Diptera; family Chironomidae; genus Chironomus; species Chironomus tentans. The sequence goes on along the minus strand of OY754302.1, from coordinate 1,995,978 downwards.
GATTTTTTAACAATTCATCGTTACTGTTCCACATATTTCATCATATTCTGTAAATTCTAAAACCTACGTGGAAAATTATTTTCACCACCATGAGAGCCTTTAATGTGTTCCATCACCATGACTAAGCATAAAAAATGCAAAGCAGTTTCACTCTTGCGTACGAGAGCCAGTAGTACTTTTCTTTTATATCCAACCAACACAAGGCAAATATTGAATGAGAATACAATTCAATGGTTCTTGATGGATTTTTTTTTAAAAAAAGAGTTAGGTAGCTAAAGTTGGGATCTTTAAAGCGCATTTTGACCATGGATGTTAAGTGATGTTCACAAATGTCATGCATCACAAAATATAATTTTCAGACTCTACCCTCCAAAATGTAGAATAACTAGCAATCCTACCTGAAAAATTAGAATAAATCTTCAACTCTGTTCAAGAGTTTTGGTACTGGAAGTTTCTGAAACGAGATGGTAAGCTCTAAGGTTTCTGGTTTGATTTTCCGTTCCCGGAAGTTTAACAAGACCTAAAAATATGAAAGTTCAAGACTACAGACAAACATAACCAATCCTACTCATCCTCCTTAAAAACACGCTAAAAATTGTAAGGCAGAAATTATTCTGCTTCGGCTATAAAACCCATTACCATTATAGTCACTTTTTTAGTTTGTTTCAGACACTTAAACTTGTCACTTGCGTGAAATATGTCTTTGACCTTGTATTATTCTCCAGGTAAGAAAATCGATAAAATAAAATAAATAAAAATTTCAAGATTTGTTCCATTTGATGTGACTTTAAAGCTTCACCACCGAGTCGAGCAGTTTTGCTCACCCTCAAGAATTTGGGACTGGAATATGAAGTGAGTAAATATTTTTATCTTTCACATCACGATGACTTGTGTATTTTTTTGTATGAATGACAAGACAATTTCTTCTTCCATTAGAGTAAAATCATCAACATGCAGGCTGGTGAAAATAAGTCAGATGAATTTCTAAAGATAAACCCACAGGGAACAGTTCCAGTTGTTGTAGATGATGACTTTGCGATGAATGAATCGAGGGCAATTTGTTGCTATTTAGTTAATGCGAAAAGTCCAGATAATTCTCTTTATCCAACTGATGATATTAAGGCTAGATACATTATCGATCAACGCTTGTTCTACGATGCTTCGACATTCACAGGCGCTTTAATGGGAGCTTTGGTAAGTTTAATGTGTATTAGTATATTGTCGTGGAAGTACGGAAAGATAAAGTTGATTATGTGGAAAATTTGTGTGTAGTGTTTGGTCAGATTGTTGTAGATTAATGTTGAGTACTTAAATCAGTTGATTATGGACGTTTTTGAGATGATTTACATAGAGAAAAGATTAATCAAAAATTTTGCGGAAACCTTGAATTTTTGATATCAGCTAACTGCGTCGAACATAATACAACGTTCAACAAATAATAAAAATTTCCCACAGCAACTCCTTAAATATTATCACCAAAATCCATTAAACACCTTTTCAGTTACATTACTTCAATTGAAATACACGTAAGCATTAATTCCAATTTAAATGTAATATTACAGGTTCCCATAATGCGAAAGGGCGAGACTGTCATTCAGCAGGAGCATAAGGACAAGATTTACTCTGTTTTGAATACCCTCGAGTCATTTTTGGATGGATACGAGTGGTTTTCAGCATCAGACAATGTTTGCATTGCTGACTTGTCGATTCTTGCTAATTTCTCGACAATCTACCATATTGGACTTGATTTGGCAGATTATCCAAACATTTCCGCATGGTATGAACGTTGCAAGGAATTGCCGGGAGCTGATGAGAATGAACGAGGTGCAAAGATGTTTGCAATGTACTTGAAAAGTAAATTAACAGAGCCATTTTAAGCAGAAATGATGTTCTTTAGAGACATTAGAGGGATGTGAGAGACATAAATTACTTCATGTAGCGTTTTTACGTGGCAATTAAAGACAATTCTTTTTATTTCTTAATTCCATTCAGCATTTTTAAAGTACAGAAAGGAATTTTTGATTTTTCTTAACTTTATCGATTTTCCTTCTTCTTTTTTAATGGCTTGACTTTAATATGGAAGCTTTTATTTCCTGCCATTTGATAGCTAGATATACGTGACTCTCTCGTATGTTATTTCATTCGAATAATGAGGGTTGTGCTGAGTTAAAAGAAGAATTCGTCTATCAATTCAGATCGATGTCTCATCTTCAGAGATTAAATCTATTGAACTTAGAAAAGCTTTATAAAGTTATTTAATCTTGCATATCAGTTCTTGCAGATGTAGATTCAGTTGTGGCATACTTTATATTATGTACTCTCAATAAATAAGCTATGCAATATAAAATTATGGGATTTTTTATTGTCCTTTTGATTATTTAATTAATTTAACAGCCATGACGTTGACTTTCGACATGATTTAACTCATGAATGGAATCACCTAAATATCCCATTTTATTGATGGACGTCATTTGTGAATGGCCCTTAAATTATTAATTAAAAAGCCACACAGGACATTTTTGATAAACACTTAATTATTTTTCGATTCCATGAGTATTAATAAGAAGTTGTTGGAATACTTATCGTCAATTCTCATCAAAACCAAGCAACCTTTTACACTTTGTCATGAAAAAAATTGGCTTTTAATTTTCGAAAGGATCAAAAAAATATTTATTATTTATTCATTCGTGGCAAGAGCCAATCTGAAAATTGAAAAAGGTACTGAAAGGTGCGTTAAAGTTCTGTGGCAAAGCTTGACAGAAAAAAAGTAGCATCTCAAAGCAAAAGGTTGAGATTAAAAGTTCTTCTTCATTAAAATGTACTTTACGGATCCGAAAAGGTCGTTCATTAAGAAGAAATTTTACTTTTTTTAGAGGTAAATAGTCATTGAGAATTAAAAAAAGGGTTTTTTTGCAAAAGTTTTTAAAGGTTTTTAATTTGAGAATTGAGTTTGACTCTTGAGAGTGCGCTGTGGTCATGAATTTATGGAATTTTCAGTATAAATTGAAGATACAGTTAGGAATTACATTACGTTACTCACAAATTTGGCTATTTTTTAATTGCCTCCATAATTTTTCGCTCATTTCTCCTCATTAAGTTAAACTGGCTCTCAGTCTCTATTTCTGTCAGTTCCAAAATGTCAATAAATTACTAAACTCTCATAAATATTCATTAATTTCACTTTTATGATCGTTATCACTATTTCAATAGTCATTAACGACTCAAGATAGCTGCTTATGATAATCAACTCATTGGAAATTATGTCTAACTCATGAGTGTCATGCAAATAATCTATTAAACTCACTGAAGCTCATCACTTATTAAATTTAGAGACGATAAATGAAGAATTATGGGAAATATTGATTCTGTAGTTCTTTTGTTGATTAGTTTATGGTTTTGTAAGCGCGGCTATTCTGGTGAGCTTTATTATTAAAGCTTTGTGGATAAATTTAGACAATGTTTCTATTTTTGCAGCAATTTACTCAATTATTGATTGCTATGATTATTTTATTTTTGGGTTGATGTTGAAAGAAGGCTTAATGTCTTGTTAAAATTAACTCAGAAGGGTAAGAATTGAGTCGAAAAATATTTGTGTGTGATTTTCTCAACAGAATGTACATTAGTCAATCTATATTTGGGTAATAAACACATGAGCATGTCTTATTTTTAGGAGTATGAGTATATGTTAAGACTATCATTTCCTGGCCTACTCCAGTAAAATTATTGGAGTTCCTTGAGTTTTCCTTAAAGCTTTTTTGACAAGGTAGTCATAAAGTACCTAAATTCACTCTAAAATTCAATTATTTACCCAACTTCTTTAAGAATCAGCCTGAAAACAATCTATCATGAATAACAAACTGAAGAAAATTAAAGATTCAAATTGTATCAATAAACCCAATATTTATACCTATTCCTTTATGTCTCTCATTTTCTCTCTCAAAACAATGTATCCAGTTCAATAAATTAGACAAAAAAATATATACATCAATTGTCACATTTCTCTCTCAATGGATTTAAATAAAAATAAAAAGAGAATAAAAGTTTATCAATATAGCAAGCTGAGTACTTTATTTTATCTATTTCAGCAATATAATAAACATACTATTGTTTGTTGTTATGAATAATGAAATGACACAGCAAGGGGGAATGAGAAAGCTCATCATTTTGTTGTTGCTCGATTGGATAAATGATGAAACATAATACTCGATTACCCTCAGTCGTTTTCGATAATTTGGAGTTGATAGAACATTTATCATATTATTCCTTCCATAAAGTCCATAAAAAACTAAGCAATAATGACACCGCCGATGACAGTGTAAGGATTTAAATTATTTAAAAAAGTTTTTGTGGGAACTTTAAAGCAGTTTAAATTTTATTTATTCATAGATATGTTGCCAGCATGAGTACACCAAGTCGAGCTGTTCTCCTCGTCGTGAGAAATTTGAGTATTGACATTGAGGTGGGTGGAATTGAAGAATGAAAATTTTCAATTAATCATGGAGGTTGTGTGGATATGACGTAACACTATTGAGCCTATATTCAATTTTCAACATTTTTTGAAGTATTAGAAATTTTGAGAATTTAAGCAGCACATGCTGAAAAATTCAATTTCTAAAGCAATTTCTGGAAGCATTCAAGTTCACTTCCTTCTCCTCGCTTAAGGAAATTTATTTCAATTCTCATGAATTAATTATTGGATTCTTCCAAGAGCTCTTAATAACCTTCTTCAATAATAATTCATGAGAAAAACGTGCTTTTATTTTTTTTATTGGAAACAAAAGGCTGCTTAAATTTTTTTCCGAAATAAAAAAGATATTAAATTATTAATGAACGTTTCATAGGAAATACTAATTAGAAAATAAAAGTTCAGCATGCTCTGAAGCAACTCTCGCGAATAAAATATTTTAAACGTAATTCATATGAACAGCACATGTCCATGAATATGCATCTGCAGTAAAGGCCAAAATTCTTCTGCTTCATACTCAACAAAGTATTAAATTCTTTGAATGTTTTGCAGCAACTGCTTTCACATTGACATGCTTGTAAGTAACAAGAAGAACTTAATGTCTATTTATGGTTGGGTTGTACATTTTTCAACTATTTATAGTATCAAAGAAGATCAAGCAGAAAAAGGGGTTTATGTTTTGCTATTAAATAATCCAGATCCTTATTGCTAGTCGTTACTGTTTATTGTTGAATTCTTTTAGAGAAGAAATATAGCTGTTTAGAAGATATTTAGGGCATTGCCTTGGTTAATATGCGGTCAACAGGGAGGGGTGTACACGTCCCTGATTATTCAATAGTAGTAACCATACTTTCCTTACTCCAACTTTCTTAATAATCCCCAACTGAAGTATATCAAAGTGTTTATCAACTCAACAGCTTATCAATGACTGGATTAAATGCACAAGTGATATGTGAGAGTGTAAGCAAATCTAGTTCACATACAGACTGAAGACCTCTTTAAATACAGATAACGTACAAATTCTCATTAATCCATGTCCTCTTTATCTCACGACAGCTGTCATGATTCCTGTGGGAGTGCCTTTACTGTAGTTTTTATCAACGAGGAAATTGCTTAATAGAAAAATTTATAGATATAAAGATTCATTGATTCTAATTTTGCTGATTTTTATTGCATTTTTTGCATATTTTTCAATCAGCATGCTGAGCAGTAATCTACCGATTTCAATTTCATTTCCAAAAAAATCTAATAAATTTCCGAGCCTTCGTGACAGAAACTGATATAAATCTACACATATCTATGTCAGCTATCACATTCCTAATCACCATTTCTATTGTTCATCCACAGATAAAGCAACTCAATTTACTAGCCGGTGAACACAGAAGAAGCGAATTCACAAAAATAAACGTATGGAGATTCTACTTCCTTTCGTTGAATGACAATTTTCATTATTTTCACTCTGTTTTTTTTGTAGCCTCGATGCTGCGTACCGACTTTAGTTGACAGTGATGGACACAGTGACTTCATATTATGGGAAAGTAAAGCAATAATGATTTATCTTGCTGAAAAGTGCCAACGTTTTGGACATTCATTGTATCCGAAATGTATAAAAACTAGAGCAGTCATTCATCAGCGATTGTTCCATGATGCCTCAGAGCTGTATGTGAGGATTCTCGATATTGCCAATTTGGCATTTTCCGGCGTCAATCCAATCATAACTGTACAGCATAAAGAAAATTTGAAGAAAGCTTTACAAATATTGGAGGTACGGAAGTGGTAATAAGAAGATTATATTTGTGGTTGCTATCTTGATGACCTTCTGTTAAATGTCATGATGGTTTGGGTATGTGATTTTATGGTTGAAGAAATTGGTCTGTATAAATATTTATGGGTTTCATAAGTTGTCTGCAAAAATGCTTATAAAAGTCTAGTCTGTAGACTTTATGTAGGCAATGCAACAATGCCTTGCAATGACCAATTAACCTCCCATAAATCAATGCTAATGGAAGATTTATAGAGCATAAAATTTGCCTTAATTAATTATAAATCAATAGTACATTAATCTTATTTTTTTGTAGAGTTTTCTCGAAGGACATGATTATATGACCGGTAATAGCTTAACCATTTGTGATTTTGCTTATTTCGCATCTGTTTGTACGTTGGTGGTAAGCATTTATTATTTAATAAGAAAGTTTTTATGCTTAAGGGATATAAATCATTTTAGAGGTCAGGGTTAATGGATGGGGATTTGTGGTTGAGTGTTATGGACGAAATGGATGTAAAATTTATTCTGATTTTTTTTCCAGCATTTTGGCTACAACATCTCGAATTTCCCCAGCATAAATCAATGGTATCAACGAATGAGTAAGTACGAAGGTATTAAGGAATGTGATGAAGGAGCTCAAGAGTTTGGTGAAATGATTAAGGGAAAACTTGGAAACAGCTTTACTGACTAATAAACCTCATGTTGATTGATTCTTCTTAAATAATTCACATATTGAGTTCGAACAACCAGCTTCAAACAGTTGGTGCAGTTGCTAATTGACTAAATTAATTTGTATGTTAACACATGTTTTGATGTATGTTGCGAGAAAATTAATCAGTGGGAGGAACGGGATCATGTTACACATCCAACAAAAAAAATTAATTTAGTGCTGTATGAAAATGTTTGTTTATTGATGTATCAATGGTTGTATGTACAAGCTGATAAATAAATTTTGTTTTTTAACTTTACATTGTCATCATTTTGGTCGGGTGAATTATGTACATCAGTATGAATCTATAGCATGTGTGTAGTCCAGGAGTCGGTTTCTTTAGTACAGCATCACCAAAGATTTTCAGATATTGCATGACGCTAAGTAGAGGTACGTGTAAATGGACAAAGGAGAGTCCACATAGACCTACATAGAGGTGAAGGAGTGAAATTATCAATTTTTACCTTTACGTGATATCAAGCGACCCATAATAGAAAGTTTCGAGGTCACCTGACTTATCTAAGGCACAAAATTCCATTCCTCAAGCTTCAAGTCAAACGACCGAAATAATCTTTTAAAAAGTTTACGAAACATTTCTAAATTTACCATCGGAAGGATTCCTAACTTGACATTTTCACAGGAAACTTCAACAGAAGATTAATGATGATGTTTTTATGTCGAATTTTATTTCTCAAATGACAATATGGCTTTAGTGCGATAGCAACCTAATACATTTCTTGGCTTGTAGAGGAGCTCATCTTCTTAATTCAATTTCTAAAAATAAATTTACAATGTCGATTATTGCTTACCTCTGGTAATAATGCTTATAATGTGGCTTTCCATGGAGTTGGGGTATTTTTTTTGAATACTTGTAAAGACAGAAGCGTAGACATAAAAAATTTAATGGCTTTTTCATACAAAATCCAAGTTTGTGGGGTAGGGTAGGTTGGGTACCCCGAGTACTGTTATTTGTTTTAATGGACGAGTGTTATAAAATACGGAAAAGTCACGCACAGATGGTTACCCTAGTTTTACAAGCTTTGGAAAAATAACATAACAAATTTCCTTATCTACATGCAAACTGCTGAACATGAAATTTACATTGAATTCAATTAAATCATCAAATTTCATCAACAATACAAAGTATTTTGAAAACACTCGCAATTAAATTTAAATTAGCATCCAAGCGTACTCAAATGCATGTGTTTTCACTCAATCATCATTTTCGAAAGGATCCTTGAATGCAATTCATTTTTCCACATGAAGTATCTTATATTGAGGAATTTACAAGGAAGTTTTGTTATTCTCGTGACAACAGATTGAGGAAATGTTAAGCTAAGTAGAAGATTGATAATTTTAAATGTTGATAATTAGAAGGAGAAATTTGGTTAATTAGTAGAGAAATTCGTACTGTTTTGAATGGAAATATTTAATTATAAAGAATATAAAGGGTGAAATTAATTTCTAATTTTATTAATTGAAAATTTAAGAAATTCAAAGTTACTCAATATTTTTTAAAAATCTCAAAGTTGGCCAATTTTTTAAAGTATTCAAAGTTGGTCAAATCTAAAAAAATCATCTTAGTTCTAAATTTTTAAAAGTTTTACTATTTATTTTTTAGGTTTTTCATCTGAAGTTTTTAAATTTTCAATTTCTTTTAAAATATTTCAATTTTTAATAAATTTTTTTGAAGATTTTTTTTTAAATTTTTAACAAAATTTTCCACGTTTACAAAAGTCCTTCAGCTTCTTTACCCTTATTACAAGCTACAATTTCATTCAAAGCCATAAAGTACAATCACCTCATCTTCATTCACGCTCATTCTCTTTCTGGAAAAGGAAAATAAATTTCTGTAGAAATGAAAATTTCACTTTTTCTCTCACTGGAAAATGCATTCGGAAAATTCTGCTTTCCAATGAGTATATCTGCTTTTTATAAGGTTAAGATAAATTGATCGAAACGATGTGAATTTCTTGCAGTCTTTTATCGCTTGTCGATCGGAAATATAAACACGAGAAAATCGGGAGGAAAAAATAAAAATAGTTTAATAAAAAGAAAAAATTTGTGTAAAATTTAAAAGCTTTAAAAGGAATTAAATGTGTAAAAAAATTAAAAATAAAGAAAAAGTCATATATTTAGTATCTAAGGCTTAAATTCTTGTGGATAAAAAATATTCAGTGGTTAAGTGATAAGTCTTTGAATATAATTGTAAGAATCAATAAAGTTTCTACAAGATAGCATACAAATAAATTGTGGATTTATTTAAGGAATGAAAATTTAAAGCACGAGAAAAATTCGACTGAATGATGAATTTTATTAAATTTTGTTATATCCTTCAAATTTAAATTTTTGTATCACTTAAAATAATCATAATCATCTTGCCTTCAAATTTATTTTTTGCCGGGTCAAACGCCTCCTACAATTTATTTTTGTGCTGTCGAAACAAACAAAAAATTAAATTGAAAGCTTTCAATGAGAAAAAAATATAAAAAAATAAAGAAAGCAAAAAATGATGTGATGAAAATTCAAAGCGACACATTTTCACTTATCATCGTGTCTGATGTGTGAATTTAATGGATGGAAAATGAAATTCGTGTTGTGATACGAAATTTATTTGAAAATATACTCAAATTATGTGAACAGTTCGCAGGATGTGTTGAATAAAGAAATTTTTAAATCCAAAGAATATTCATTGATGATTGTGTGATTGAATTTGCATTTAAGTATGTGCAGGAATTCATCAGAAATTCAAGATTAATGTTTTATGTGACATGCAAAATTGGCGTCCATCGAAAAACGATAAACCTCATCTAAAATATTCTACCTCATTTGTGGACGAACCCTTACTATTTAAAAATAAACTAAATATTAATTCTAAAACTCGGATGCCCTTTCATTGACTACTTTAGCTTACATAACATGCATCCACGCAATCTATCTAAATATAGTCCTAAGCCATTCAATGTATTGAATACCAATTGTGACTCAAAACCAATAATTCTCGTCGAACTTCTTTCTCAAGCTTTAATTAAGAAAAAAATCCACAATTCGTGTCTAGAATAAAGCAACAATTTCATAGGAAATAAATATGTTTCCACACATTTTGCTGCCATAATGTTGCAAGACATAATTTCCGCAGAGAATCAAGAAGATCTAATGTGTGCGATTTGTCTCAATGTATATTTAGCAACATACTGTGAACATGCTGTAGAAGGATATCGTTGTGGAACTAATGCATGATTTATAGCTTTAAGCGTTATTGTTGTTACATAATTAATATGAAATAAAAACATGTGTTTAACGAGATATGAATTGGGAAGTATTTTTCTGTGGAAAATCAGTAAAAAATCTTAGGAATCTTTAACATTTAACGGCTGATTTTCTTTTGAATTTTAAAGATTTGTAAATAAAAGTTCAAAAACTGAACTATCCATTTCAAAAGTTGAAGCTCAATTTCTAAAAGCTTTATTACACAATAAACGAGCAACAACTTTTATCACATCCACAACATCACCCAACTCTCCGTAAAATAACTAATTTCACAGTTCGCAATTCGCTTCAAAAATTCCAGCATTGTGTGCAAAAAGCATCCATTAAAAGTGAATAACCGAGCACAGTCCACAATAGAAAGTCAAACAAACCCGTTTCACACTTATCTTTCCATTTCATTACGGCCATAAAAACTCATTCAAACAAGTTGAATTTGTCAACCCACAATGTGCTGATCATGAATGGCCACATATATGACATTCTAGATTACCACAATGTACAATCCTCTATAAAAGAGAAGTTATGGTCACATTTATGATTCTTATTTCCTGATTTGACCACTTTTGTGAGATACAGAAAGTTTCATGGAAAATGTATGCAATGGCACTAAAATGGAGGTTTTATGACTATTTGCTTTGATGATTAGAATTTCTGCGGAAGCTGTTAAGATAAAATTATTTCAGAAATGGCTTTGTTCAAGTGTCTTGTAGTTTTAATGCAGATGTTAATTATTTATTTCAAACAAGGAGATCAAATTAGAATTTTGGGATTGTTAGGAAAATTAAAGAACAAAAACTCTTTTAAGGGGTCAATCAATTTTGACATTTATTAAAGACCCCTTTTGATTAGATTTTTTAAATCAACGAAACTATTCAAATAGCAAAACTGCTGTTTATGTCTCTAGATATAAAATGGTTCATTGGCGTAGTGTTTAGAAGCTTAGACACTTGAAAATATATAATCTGTGATTCCAATGGTTATGGGCTCGAGACCCTTACAAAATCGTAAAATTTTCTTATTCCATGTGTATTGCGTCTTCTTTTTTTATTTTTTGACATATTTTTCCGATCGTAATCGATTTTAAAAATGCCCTTCTTCGCATTCCAATCAACTTAATTACTTTAAACATTCACTCATTAAAATTCCAAATCAGCAATTTGACATTCAGCACCTTAAAAACACTCTGAATCATTACAAATTAACTGCATTCAAACGATTGCATTAATAAAGCAGAAATTAGTGTAGATAGTGGATATGTCTACATATTTTTCCATACTATTTATGAAGTACTTAATACAGATGCCTTTCTGCAATAAAATAGAAATTTATATCGCACCAATTTATCTACCCGACATTTATAATTACAAACTATTAATAATGGCTATTTATTTTGTACGAACAGTAAATTTTAAATGATTACTGACAGTCGAAATGGAAATGTAGACGAGAAAATTGAAAATGGAAATGTAGAAGACAAGAAACATGAAATTTTTATCTTTTTGACTTTTGATCTTGAGAAGCATAAATTTTTTTTATTTCCATCCATGAACTTCATGAATGAATTTTTGCATTGTAGCGATGCGAGACATTCAGACAGTAATTTAAACATATGAATTTATTCGACAGTCGTTTCAATGAAAAATGTTTTTAGTATAAACAATTTCGATTTTTTAATGCAAAGAAGCTCAAGTCAATCGATTATTTTGAATGCTGTAACACGAAGTGATGTGAAAATATGCAGAATCACAGAAATAGGTAGGCTTTTACTACCCATTTGGTCGACAGACTTTATTTCTGCTCATTCATGATTTTTATACTCTAATTACGTCATAAAAAATCGGAGAGAGATTTTACTTTGTTAGCTATCAGGATTCTAAGAAACCGTTTACTTATGACGTAACACTTATAGAGGGCGTCTGAGACTTTGTGATAATTTTCTCTCATTAAATAATTTGTGACAAAGGGGGAGAGGGTCAAAAAACTTATTTGTTTGCATTACGTAATAAGTAAACGGCACCTAAGTTGATTTACTTACTCACCTCCTTATAAGAGCCACACGAGAGTCCATTGAAAATTTCTGAACCTAAATTTTATTTACTTTGGATCAATTTCATGAGAAAACTGAAATTTTTTCGAAACCAAATGCCAACTACGATCAAAAAGCTAAATTATTCAGATCAAATAACAAAAAATTGATTAAATCTACTCACACTTTTGTGTACACTATTAAGTGAAAAATCATAAAGATAAGAAAACAAAAGGCAGGCATTATCCCTGGCATTATCATATTTCCTATTGGAATGAATCCCAAACACGGAAAATCTAAGCACAAACAACTGTTTCCTTGCCATTGAAATTATATGAAATTGTAGAAATTTAACCTTGAATAATAATCAATCTCCAAAAAATATTATAGGAACAAGTTGCCGTGTTCCTTATCACAAAAGAATCCATTGAAAGTTATAATTATGGTACATTATATCCACGATTATGCCCACACAGTTATTTACTTATTACCTCTTTTATTTTGAAAGTTCACGAACAGTTCAAGGGTAAAAGTTTAGAGTTCAAAGCCAATTCATTGACAGCCAAGGACTTTATGCCTTAAAAAATTATAAATTTTATTGGACTTTCAGCTTTTTATGTTTGAAATCTTTCCAAATGGACTGTAGCTGGATGCTGTATAAAAATTCAAACAAATGTCTGCTCAAAGATTATTCCTTAAATGCGTAAACATTTTTATACACATTCGTGCCCATCTGTAAGTACACAACAAATCCTCTGGAGTCATGAAAATGCTGATCTCATGTTTTAAGAGGAAAATAGCAACAACTCCCCATCTGCCTATGAAAAAATATTCAAACAGATTTTTAATCAATTGTAAACTACATATCCAGCCACGAGCATGTCTCAACAGATAATTTCAATTTTCCACAGAAATAAAATTCAAACAAGGTCATTAATGCGAATTGGAAGTATAAAATTGTCGGTTCATGGTATCGTAAAATTTAATTACATATATTTTTTTCGTCTGCTCCCTGCGCCAAGATGTAAATATTTATTGGCGCATAGAAAATTCCACAATTTTTTCTAATTTCTTCTTTTTTATTGCTTTTCGTTCCCATTTTCCTGCGGAAGAAGTCTGTGAGCTATAAAATGATTATTTAATAAAAAACAGTGATAACCAGCATGAAGAAGAAGCTAAACAGAAGTCAAAATATGATATTTATTCATAGATTCATAAGCAATAAAATCCTATGTGTAGCTTAGAGCACTTTAATCCACACGCACTGTCAATTTTGTCAGATATTGCTGTATTGAGTTTTTAATGGAGTTTAGTATACAAAAAGAATAGTATACAAAACGAATCAGATCTAATGTGTTATTAAATGTCATGAAATATTTAGTTCCAATTTTTTAAAATAACCAAAACGTTTAAAGCCGTTAAAATTCAAAAAAATTGATCCTTTAAAATTCAAAAATATTTTATCCGTTAAAATTCAAAAAAAATTTATCCGTTAGAAGTCAAAATTGAAAAACCCTGACTGAAATTGCCTCAAGGGAAATATGGAAGTTAATCTATTTTCAATTGATGTCAATAAACCAAGGAGAATCCATGCTGATATACATATTCAAATTTGAATCCCAAAAGCCCATTGAGAGATACCAAGATTAAAAAATTCAATAAAAAATCAACCCCTGTAAATGACACAATTGTGATTGAAAATTATATTGTGAGCTTTATAAGCGGATATCCTTTCATGATTGTGCTTTATTGAAATTTTCATTTCAGTTCCTCCTTTCTTACTGAAAATGATTTTTTTTATTTATAAAAATAGAACTGAAGACACAATATGCAGAACAAAATAATCTTCAAGCTAAACGTCAGCATATATCGACATGTTAACGCCTAAATAACACAAATTTCCCTCAGCAAAATATAGACATAATCCCAAACATGTTCCTTCACTCAATATGCTTAGTTTAAATCGTCTTAAGAGCATTGAGTTGAAAGAAAGTAATGCTCCATGCAATAATACCGGATTTTGAAGTTTTGTGCCTTCCCACTCGCGTTTTTTGATAACGACGGATGGAGTTCTCGATTTTTTTATTGGATTTTTAGAGCCTTTTTATGCAACAACTATGCAGATCGGTCTGTCCTAACAAGCGAGAATATTTTATGACTTGTAGAAAAAATGCTTCTTTATAATGCAAATGTTCATACTTGCTCTCGAAAAAAAAATAGACAGCACATTGCCTCAAGTGAAGAAAAAGTCATTCAAAATTCTCATTTAAAAATCCATCAGAAAGTTTTTCGATGAAAAAAGAAGATCGGATTTCATTTACATGGAATATACCTTAAAAACTTTCCACTTTAATTAAATTTCTTTTCGTTCATTTCCTTATTTTGATTTATGTTCCTCGTCATATTTCAAAAGCCCTCACAGTCGTAAAGATAATTTTGACATTAAATCATGAGAAACATTTTTTTTCTCGAGCTATTTAAAAAACTTCATTCAAGACAGATGGCTCTTCATATTGTTCATATTGTGAGTAAGTCTTAAGCAAGTGAACTTGAACATCCTTTAAATGAAGACCGAAATTGCATATTAAGTAACATAATGGGGCGTTTTCTTGAGAAAATTTAAAAAGAAAGATTTACGGCATGATTAAGTTTATGACACTAAAAGGGGGTGAATGATAATAAAAATTCAAATAAAAATGAAATTTTCAATAAAATGTCATTTCAGGAAGGTTGGAACCTTTTCTTCTTTTGCAAAAAAGGCGTAAAAATAGACATTTTGGAAGATCGAAATGGAATTTTACAAGAAATTTGAGATGTAAGTTGACTGGCATTGAGAATAAATTGAATGTGTAGACATTTAAGTGATCCTTTATTCTAAATCGATTGTGAATTGTGTGAAGACATCCGAGGGAAATAAATTGGAATTTATTGTATAATTGGCAATATTCTGTAATGTCTGTTGATACTTTCATTGTATGTACATTTAGACTGACATTTGGAGGGATTTATGTGGAACAAAGGGATTTGGATGTGAAAGCTTTGAATAACTTAGTCAAGGACATTAGAATGATAATATCAAAAATATTATGTTTTTGATGTTTAAGCCTTTTTGGAAATTCGAAGCTTTTTTAAAAATTTTGAGAGCTTTTCTAAAATTTGAGAGATTTTGGATAAGCTTTGAAAATGTTGAGCTCTCTGAAGACAATCTAATCAGTAATGTAATTTTCTCGTCATCCTCACCAAATCCCAATTCCTAGTTCACTCAAGAACACAAAACACAGTAAGATTTTATTTCTCAAATTCGCCAAATCTCAGCTTGATAAACAATTTTATCTGTCTCTTGGGAGTTTTTCTGGTCTTCTTGTTCATCCTTTTGTAACATAAAGTGCTATGAATGATATAAAAACATTGTCATTGCCATCATTTGTATGGAATCATCTAAATGTAAGGAAATCGGAACAAAAAGTGAACAGCGTAAAACGTTTTGAAACGGAAGCAAAAAATATCTTAAAAATGGGGAAATTTTATAAAAATGGCAACAAAACTTATTAAGATAATAAATTAAGGATTTAAAGTAATTCAAGTGGAAATGAAAGTTGAAAAATGATTAAATTATGAGTTCGCGGAAGTGGATATAAATAATATTAAGATAATTTATTGTGGATTTTTTATTCGCTGAATTAAAACTTTTGGAATCTGAGCTTGACAGATTCAGAATTCAAGGAAGTCTATTAATAATGAGCTCAGCAGTTTAAATGGACAGGCTTACATGAAAAGCTTTAAATTACGTAAATTTTTCATCACCCCCCAAAGCCTTAACCTTAAATCACTCAAAAAAGTTGTTCCTTCCTTAAAAATCATTTAGTCAACAGATTTGTCTTTTTTTTGTGTGTGACGGAACCTCCTTGGGGACATTACAAGCAAGTCATACATCATCATATTATTTTTTATTACCACAATGAGCTTCCCCTTCCATTACCTGCTTAACAACAACATTCATGACTATAAACAGTTCCAACATATTCTAGTTATTCCATAAAGTTATACAGATTCTATTTCCTAAACTCATAAAATCTTCACATTACTATGTTTTATGATCCGTAATACAGAATGATTTATATTGGCTTAAAAAGCAAAACAAGCCATATGCCATACTTTGTTAGGAACTAAAGCTTGTCATAAATCGTATGAAAAAGGCAGTTTTGAGTTTCTATAAATTTTACATTCTGCATACCTTTCATAATATTTTTCCATTTTAGTTTTCCGGTTCTTGCGATTTTATTATTCCATTAGGGGTCATTCAGCAATTATGTCAAGCATCAGAGGGTAGCAGATTTGGGAACAGTTAAAATAGAAGAATTTTTTGCATGAACAATCTGGGACATGAGAATAAAGGGATCGAAAATTTCGATTTTTAACGTGACGTAATTTGCAAACGACCCCTTACGCATAAAATATTCAAATCTATGGACAAAAATATTGAAACAATTTTTTGCTTACAACCTTTTTAATAAATTTTTCATTTCCAATAAAAGTTTACTAGATATTCGAAAAATAGCATCAATACGTTGAGCTTCAGGGAATTAAAATCCTCAGTAAATAAAAAATTCACGAAACAAATTTTTAAACGCAACACGAAGATATCAAACGTGCATGTAAACCTTTTCGACATTTTTCTGATACCATGTCATGAAAAATTACACAAACTCATGTCGAATATGCTCGCTAGTCGATACAAAAATGTTTATTTGGATAAAATATTAACATGAGTAGGGTTGCTAGAGGGTGATAGGATGGAAAATTTGTCTGTTATGAGAAAAAAGCTTCTGGAAGGTTCGATGATCTGATGACATTGAATTTGCTTGTATTTGATGCTAATTACTTTAGAATTGAGAGCGTCTTTAAGAATATCCAGGGAATATCCTCCTGCCTTGATAAAAATAATAAATTGAATGACTCCTTAGGGGTCGTTCGCAAATTACGTCACGCTAAAAAACGACTTTTTCGACCCCCCCTCCCCCCTTGTCACAAATTTTCCAAAGAAAAAAAAATCTTTTGTATGGACTGTCACAAATTCTTTGACCCCCCCTCCCCCCTAAAAGCGTGACGTAATTTGCGAACGACCCCTTACAGCATCAAGGTTTCACTTGATTCGAGCTTTAATATTCAGTTCTAGAAGCCTTAAATAAGTATAATTATGACCAAAAAACATCTGACCATGCTGTATCATAGAATGATCAACTTATGCAAATTTACGATCATTTTAACGACCATCTTTCCTCTAACCACAGATGCCTTTTAAATCCCTTATTACTTTCACGTCTGCAAACTTAAAATTCACACTCAGACGAACCATAGATCACAGAGATTATAATCGCTTACATTCCAAGTCTTGCGGGTGAAATAATTCTCAACTTTCGCTTTCGTTCAAATTTATGACTTGAATAAAGTTTCATTTACAGTAACGTGAGCATAATATTATTATTGCTCATGCTGGAGAGCGTTTTGTTATGAATAATTTACGTCGTGATTGCTGGAGTTTTTATAAAGAATTTACACTTGATAGTTTTCATATTAATAACATTGTATGTGCTTTAGATGTGTTGGAAGTAAGAGAGCCTCTATTGAGATTAGAGGAGTTATGGGCAAATTTTGATGCACTTGGATTTGGAAGTTGTGAATTAAGCCAAGAAGGACTTCTCCCTGCCTGCTTCTAAATTTTGGATTCCCCTAGCAGACAAAGAGCATGCTCTCAATGAGTATGCTCACTTAAATGAAATGACTGAGCTAACTCGTGAGCATACTCAGTTAGTACATTTTAATGAGCATACTCATTGAGAGCATGCTCTTTGTCTGTTAGGGTTCTCTATCTTTTGACTTTATTATTCTTAATATTTTCTTTTGAATTAATCAATACGCAATTAAATGAGGCTGAATCCATTCATCATCCATAGCAACACAAGTTAAAATATGCGGATCAAGCTCTTACTCTCAATTTACTTACTGATCCAATGATAAGTGAAAATGAATGCTAATTCAATTAAGCGATTCGCAATGCATTTTGTTGTTGTAATATTGTGCCTCACATACATCCCATCCATTAATTTTATTTATACACAATTTCCTATCGCACATCAGTTGACACATTCGAGTGAATTAAGTCGTTTAATTTATGGAAAATCAAAAATTATTATTTTTTTCTCATTTCCAGTGTAAATATTGAGGAAATTTCGTGAACGTTTTATCAGCTTTAAATAAATCAGCGACGAAAAAAGTTTTTGTTATCTGTCGATAAAAATGGACGTACATAAGCACGGTGATAATGGTTAATTAAAATCAAAATAATAAAACATGGTTTGACACAGACATAAAATTGTGAAAATAATAAAAGTGAAGCGTAAAAATGAGCTTGACACAAACAACGAGTGATAATACAGAAAATGACATCATTTACTCAACAACAGATACTTTTGTGAGGATGTTTCTAACGACAGAGTATTTAAATGTGACTGATAGCGGTGATAATGTAAATAGTAATTTTAGTGACGCAAACTCGACATTTTTATTTCATGAGCCACATAAGGAATACATTTTTGACCGGAAGGATGTTCGATATGTCTTTATTACTTTGTATTCGTTGGTCTTCTGCTTTTGTTTCTTTGGTAAGTGACTTTTTTTGCCTAATTGCTTAAAACTTTATATTAAAATTAGAATTTAGGCGTGGAAGCTCAGGATATATCCTGAAAAATCCCTAAAATATTAATTTATTCATTAAAAATTAAGCCAAAAAGTGTATTGCGTACCAAAAAAATCAATAAAAAATACTTTTTCCAAGAAGGTAAAATCAATTTGTGAGAAGATTATAAAAATTTAAGGATCAATTACTTCCAGAAGTCCTTGCTTTATTTTTCACATTAAATATTTTTGAGTGATTGATGGTTTTTCTTTCATCGATCCCGAGGCTGTCATAAAAATCTCACTTTTTTAACGCTTTGCTGAATAATAAGGCTTGGGATTTATGGCACTTTTGAGATATTGAGGAACGAGAACAATGCAAAATCTTTTAATGTACTTAAAATCCGTTCAATATTTTGTTATATCCGACATGAAAATTCCAATAAAAAATTCAAAGCACGTCCGTGAACCTAAAAACTCCAATTTAATAAGAAATTTTCCTGAAAGCTTTAAAATTCATTCCCATAAAAATAAATAAGGAAAAGGGAAAAAGTCTCATGAATCATCACAAATGACATGAAAAAGCAATCAGTTGACGGCTATAAATTTCAATTTATTCCTTACCGCACCTGTCAGTTAAATTTACCTCCTTAATTCCGCAAAAAATGTTCATTCATTTTTTGGCTCTTTTGTTGTTGCTTAGTAAATTAAAAATTTCATCTATTTTTCACAATAAGAACTTCTTGTTCCTTCCACTTGAGTGTACTCACATGCTTACAACCGATTCAGCTGAATGAACATAAATCTTCTTGCCTCTCTAGAGCTTGCGCTGCGATAGCACTTATTGTTTGGAAAAAATGCTAAATACTTTCATTTTTCAACAGCAAAATTATTCATGAATTTACTGAAAAATTACTTGAAAAAAGCATTACGTATGCTGAAAAGAACTAAATGGAAATGTTTAACGAAATACGTGAGAAATTTTTATTTTTGGTATGCAAAATTTTTTCCCCAAATTTCAAGGCTACAAAGATAAAATTGAAAAAAAATGATGAGAATTGAAAATCGTTAAAAATTAGACATTTTCAAGAACAAAATTTTATTATGTAGTTCCAAGATTGTCTGTCGTTGTAAGCTATATCTTAGATTTTGGAAGTTACTTATGTCATTAAATAATTAAAGAAATTACCTTTCCTGGAAAAAAGGCATCGGAAGGGTCTAAATTAATTTGTCAAGACACTTTTCCATGCTTTGATGCAATAAAATTAAAAAAGGTTCCTCTGCTTCTAAATTCTCACCATGACATATTCTCCATGACATCGTTAATACTCTACTTCTGTTTGAAATACATAAAATTCTCAACTTCACAGTTTTTATTCTTAAAACATTCAACTTCTTCATCATAGAATCGGATGAAACTCTTCAACATTAATTTCAAGCGTAAAAGCCACAAAAAGGAGAAGAAAATCTCGAAGTATAATAATAAAAAAATTTCGAAAAATATCGACGGAAGATGAAGAGAACGAAGAGAAATTGAGGTGTAATATCTTGGAAAACTTGTTCAGTGAATATTTGCTGCCACTTTTGAAGGAAGCTGAAAATTTGCGGAAAATATTTTGGTTTTCCTTCAAAATTCATTATATTCATCAAAAGTTATCTCAATAGATTCTTGAGCGTCATGGAATTTGCAGATTAGACTTGTTGTAGTGTTATCACTTTGTCTGGATGCTGTATTGTTGACTATTTGGGTTTAAAGCCTTAAACTGCTTTATGGAAAGCTTTTGCTGTAATCCAATAGTTTTCTAGTCTGGATGTCTACAATTAAACAATGCCAAGAGATTAAATTTTATTTTATTATCCTTAAAATGACTTAAAAAAAGTCAATAAACTCCAAACCAGACACTAAACTGCTTTTATACACAGTATTTTTTGATTCATGCTTCACAAATATCTCTATTTCCATTGAACATCTCAAATTCTAAACAGAAGAAGAAATCAAGCATAAAAAATCCATAAAATCAGTCATGTATACAGTTGTGAGTTGTTTTGATGCTCCAGTAAGCGATTGATTTAGTTTTTAAGTGATAAATTGTTTCTAAATCACATCATTCAAAGAAATTTGATTTGTGTTATTCAATCAGCTCAAGACGTCACTTGGAACTGCCATAATCTATAAATTACCTCGTCTGTTCTAGTCAAAAATATTGATAAGAATGAAATCAACTGAAATTTCGATTCTGACTTCCTTATGATATTTTACAGAATTCTAGATTATCACTATAAGAATCAGCCGACAGCTTAAATATTTGAATCCATTTATCTTGATAAAAAATTCTAACCTCAATTTTTCAAACTCTTTCATCTTAAAAATCCGGAAAAATGGTTTTTCTTTCTCATCTCACGAATATTTTTCCCATGCTTATTATTCATCACGCAACGTCATAGTAATCCCCATCATAATGCCAAAGTATCGTACTAAAGGAACTGCTAGCAGAATGTTTATAAATCTTGAAACTCTGTGCCCTCATGCGTGAAAATAATGCTTTTTGTAAGGTTGAAAACCTCAAAGTAATTCTAGCTTGATGGCAGTTTTGACATCTTGGATTATTTCGTAATGTGAAGATGGCTTAAGTTGAAAAAATTTTTTGGGAAAAGTTGTGGCATAAATTTTTGTTTTGATTGTTTAATGCATGCATATGACATAATGAGGAAAATGCCGGAAAATGTTATTTGAAAACTTATATGGATTAAGAAGTTTGGGGCTTTTCATAAATTACGTAAACTTAAGAAACCTCTTGTAAATTGAGCCCTCTTAAATACCCACCCATGGGCCTGCAATCTATAACTGTAAGATGCACTGAAAATCATAAAAATATATCCCATCTCAAAAATTACATACATGACTAGCTCCTGCTAGATGACATATTTTCCATCCATTCCTTTCCTTCCTCAACTCACAGTTTTCTTTTATATTTTCCTTCAGCAACATTTTTGTCCTCAAAAAGGCAAAGAAATTTCAACAAGTTGCTCATAATGCTTCTTTGAGTGCCGTGGTCGTTATAGCTGTCAAAAGGATTCTCTTAAGCTACAAAAATTCAACATGAAAAAAAAATTCTTCAAAGTAGTTTCGTCAAAGAAATATTGTGCTACTCAATGACATCTATTAAGACTGGTAAACGAGTCAAATGTTGAAGTTTCTATTTTAATATTTGAGTTTGAAAAGAAGGAAGTTGAACATTGTATTGTGATAGAAGAAGTACTTTCTTCTATAGAAAAAGTTTCAATTGGAAATTCAACTTTTTATTTAAATTTTAAAATAGTTTGTAAAATGTAGAATAAAAAATAACAAATTGAGGACTGTTGAACTATTCATGAAGTTTAAAAGTCAATTACTTAAGAAATTTTAGTTTAGATTCCTTTTAATTGATAAAGATTCAAATGACTTTTAAATTAATTAACATTACAGTTGACGAAGGAATTGACATCATTCTAAAATATTTTCAATCAATTAGCTCAATTCATTCAGTTAGCTTATGTGTAGTGAAATTTTACATTTTATACTTCCAATTTTAATAAAAATCAGCCTGAGGAGTTTGGAGTCATTCATGACGTCCAAAGAAGGAGACATAGTAGAACGATAGTAAGGGAACACTTTGTTCAAGGCTTCCGCAGATTTTCCAAAGATTCTGTTTGTACTGCCACATAATCTCATACATCACCCCCTCTCTCTAACGTATTACGTAATAAGTGAACGGCCCCAAGCATAAAAACCGTAAATAATCCCTTCCTTAAAGTTTGAAAAAATTAATTTTTAAGTAACAAGAAAAATCCGTTTCCACAAAATTAGACCAGAACAGAAGATGGATATATAAGCACGAACAATGAAAGATCAAGAAGACCTGCAAACAAAAAGGCAAATAAAAGTAATTTGTTGTTGTTTACAAGAATAAAAAAAACTTTTTGATGAGCTTATTAAAATTTTCTAAGACTGAAAAGTTTCATCAAATTTACATCAAATTGGGCAAACATTCTTTTTTGGTTGTTTAAAAGAGAATGAAAAAATCTGTAAAAATATAAAGGATGGAAAAGAGCAAAGGATTTTGGAGGATATTAAGGGAGGTTTATTAACTACATAGCTGACTGGGGTAAGCACACCATCTGAGTCAAGTGCGTAGTTAGAAGGTTGAATTAGTTTTTTTAGGAATCTTGAAAATTCCTAAACAGTTTTAATTCCGATCTTAAGATCATGTCAAAGTTAATTCAACAAACATCCAGAATTGCAGGCAGCATAAGTAGACAGCTTAATAAATTGATTCTAGACTCATAAATTTGACTAATTATTGAACAGTTTCTGCTAAATTAATTTCACAGTAGCAACAACAACAAATCTATTTAATTCTACGAGCTATTACTATTTCCGAATTTTCCATGATTTCCTCAATTTTCTTCTTTCTTCATTAAGTCAAATTTTCCGCATTTTCTCCACGTTTTCTTTATTTTTGCTATTCTCCATTAATTTTCTTAAATAAAATTGATGATGAAAAATAAAAATAGAATAAATTGTGCTGTGCTGTAAATCAAGAAAACTAAAGCATTTCCTTGTTTGCTGTCTGAAAATTCCATTCATTGCGTGACTGAATGTTGTTTACTATTTGATTCTTTTTTACACAATTTCGGTACGAATGACAATTTCCATGTTGATCAAAAAAATTCAACGGAAGCATACGTACTTCAAGCTTCACACAGTTGTACTTCAAAATTGAGATGTGCATTTCTGTCACTAACTTAGTAGTTGATGTGATAAAGAGTTGCTCACTCACACGTCATTCACATGAAGGATGTAATTGAAAATGGAAATAGAATCTAGGAAATGCACTTGAAAAGCTCTTTTAGTGCTTCTTCAACTGATATTGAATTACTGCTTTTTTGCAGCTGTAATTAATTACTTCCTCTTGTTTACGATGTGGCTTGGTGTGAACTGAATGGAATTGCTTTTGGCTCAGTTATAATTTAGAACAAAAATGTGAACTAAGTAACCTTTGCAATATTAAAGTTCTTCAATAAATTCTACAAAAGTGTTTCATTTATTCTAGATTTATTTGTTTCTAAGCTTATCAATTAATTAAATCTTTTCAATTTTCTATATTTCTCTTTTCAGGCAACCTTTTGGTGATTCTAGTAGTGACCTTATCACGACGACTAC
Source organism: Chironomus tentans (assembly GCA_963573255.1). NCBI lineage: Eukaryota > Metazoa > Arthropoda > Insecta > Diptera > Chironomidae > Chironomus > Chironomus tentans. The sequence continues at coordinate 1,971,865 of OY754302.1, read as the reverse complement.
GTTCAATTACAAATTTTTTTCTTGCCAACCTTGCCGTTGCCGACTTTTGTGTTGGAATATTTTGTGTTTATCAGAATTTGTCGCTTTATTTGATTGAAAGGTGAGTGCTTTTGTAGTTTTGTGCTGGTTTCAGAACTGTAATTAAATTCACTTAATGAGTTTTCATTAAATAAATTACAAAATTTATTTTAATCTTCTTGTAAACTTTTCCAAAGAAACTCAACAAAAGTGAAATTGCATTTTGACTTTGATTAAATGAAGCATTAGCAAAATTGCTTTTAAAAACTTGCTTGATGAAAATGCTGACTAAAAGTGGAATATTTTCTTCAATTTAATTAAAAAGTTTGTTGTAAAACTTTAATGGATTCAATGATGAATAAAATTGAGTTATTTACTTAAAAATCTTATTGAATCTGGTTCAATCAAGTTTGGTGATGAGTTTTCATTATCTAGTCTAAATTGACCGTTATTCAAAATTTTGAATTTTTGTATTAATTTGAAAATTTTGTGATCGTTAATTTTCAAATTTTTTTTGACGGTTAATTTTCAAATATATCTCGGTTGTTAATTTTCCACCACAGCACCACAACTCAATTTAATCTTCTCTTGAATAGGAACAAAAAACTTTGAAGGCAAGTTTTTCATTCGTCTTTACAAACTATTCATCAAAGTATATTTAAAATCCTCTACAATTTTCGTTTAATTCTGAGTGCATTAGTGAAATGAAAATTTTGAATTTAAACAAAAAAGTTATTATTTCATATCTAAAGCATTTATTTCATCATTTGATTCATTTCATGGTACATAGTTGGGTATTTGGAAGTTTCTTTTGTAAGACATACTACTTCATAACATCACTTAGTTACACAGCATCAATATTCATTCTCGTCGTTATTTGTATGGAACGTTATTTAGCCATCCAGCATCCTATAACGAGTAAACAGATTTTAACGTCAAGTAGATTGAAAGTAAGTACAAATTTGATTCCGTTTGAAGTATTATTTACTTTGTAAAACCATAATCCAATTCATGAAAATTGTACTATACGTGACTGTCAGAGTTTTTCCTTCAAAGGCTACATGGTGTTTTAAAAATATCCACGTTTTCGAAGAAAAATTAATATCAAGGATCAGGTTACTTTGCTGCAATTAATTCTTTCTACATGCACGATAAATTAATCCTGCAAACAAGCCATTAGGCACATGTAGGCAACATCTTTGATGTTCATTCTTTTTTTGCTGATAAAAGCTGAAAATCTCATTACTGACTGTAGGATTTATAGTACGTGTGCATCGAATTATGTTTTTATCAAAAGTTCTGTCTTTGACTTTAAAGTTGAAGTCCGTCTGGGAGCTGGGGGTAGAATTTTAAGTTTTATTGAAGGGTATCCTGGAGTGTAACCTCTATATCCAAAGAATTTTGTCTTTTCAAAATTATACCCCTCTTAACTCCCACTTCCGACTCTACAGTCACATAACCTTTATTTTTTTTGATCACATCCTAATCTCCAAATTAAATCAGACATATTACATCTGATCCATATTCTATTTTAATCAACAATTTTTTTCCCTTCAATTTTCTTTCGGCATGCTATAAAATGAAAAACAAAATAGATTGTGATAGGACTCGTATGGCTAGGATCTGTATTATATTCAGCACCAAAATTCATATTCGTACAAACAATAACAAACAAATTGGGTAATCAAACAGGTAAGAAAAAGTCTCATTATTTATGCTGATTAACTTTTTTTATCTCATTAATGAACAAATTTCTTTCTTCTTTTTACACGCTTTTTTGCTGAATTTTTCATCATCCAACATCCGATATCAGAAACGATATGCATTGTAAATAGAAGGGATTACAACATGAAATTTTTTGACATACTCAATTTTGCTTGCTTGTATGTATTGCCATTACTTGTCATGACGGTAGGTATTAAATGCTTAGTTTAGTGCTTGTAGATTACTGATATTAAATGTTTATAGCTTTGAAAATAAGCTCAGTCAGTGACAATGTCAATGAAAAGACACAAAAATAGAATTACATGAAAATGAGGCTTATTTGATGTCTGATGATTAGAGATTATTAAATGCGAAAATTATAGTCGTTTCTATCTACAGATGAAAAATACAGAGAAAGATTCAAAAACCTTAATTTACATGTTATGAGAAAAATGTGTGTATCTATATTGAGCTACAACTTATAGTAATCTAATAATTCTAATGAAAAGGCTGAGTAAACCGGATTTTCTTTATTAGATTCCATTAGTACTACAAAACTTTTTCAATAATATTAATAATTTATGAGTAAAACTTTTATGTATCTTTACTAATTCTTCTATACATGATCAAATTTCACTTCCGAAACGGAACTAGAAATAATTCTTTTTCATTTACTTCCATAATTAATTAAACGCGAATATTCTATTAGAAGAGGAAGAATAATTTTTGATAACAATCAGCCTTGATTAATGCTTACTTAACTTTACTCAATGCTGTCAGTGTTTCTTCTTTTTCCTTAATTTGTGCTTATACATCTACACGTAAATAGCTTTAAAGCACGGAAAAATATATTATTTCACTTTTGATGAATTTTCACGTGAATGAGAAAGGAAAATATTTTTTTACGTTCGTTGTGCGTCAGGATTGGAAAGGTTATGGCATAATAAGTAGAGTGAAGCGTGACTCTTATTTGTAGAAGCTTTTTTGATAAAAGCTAAATACGCTTGCGATTTCTGAGAACTGGTTTCATTCAATTTAGGAAAAATATTCAAAGAAAAAAATCGATTGATTTTTATCACTTCCTGTTGGAAGGAAGTAGATGGATGTTTTTAATATATTTTTATAATGATGAAGAATTTAATGATTTTTTGAGGACTTACTCAATTATAGCATGCAATTCAAAGAGTAGAATTGTGAAGCTAACACAAAAATGAAATTTCGTGACTTGAGGTCTTTGATCCGAGACTATTTGGGGCTGCAGTATTCAAGCATCTTAGGACTTGACTGCCGATCTAGAATTTTTTAAGACTCAGCAGAGTCATATTTTTGTTTTCTGATCAGTACACATCTAAATATTCAGCCTTTCTCTTGTAATAAGAGTAAAAAGGATCAACTTAAGAAAGGTTCTGAAAATTTCTCGTAATATGTCTTTCATTTTTATCTCAAGATTTTGTTTTTCATTTTTCTTCCACGTGCCTTACATGACGAATATGAGTACCTTCAGATAAATAAGTTCTTATAATACGTTTCTTAGAATTTCTTTATTTTTGAGCTAGAAGGAAATAAAAAAAAAATATTTTAAATATACAATTTGAAAACAACCTGTGCATGATGAAATTCAGATCTTTATTCATGCATAGAAGTAGAAATTCTTACTACTATCCTTGAATTTTCTTCATTGAAAAACATAATGTAAAGAATAATTCTTCGAAGAATTTACACGAAAATATTTCATTAATTTAACATCTTGCTCAAGAGATTAAGAGAGTATCAAAATATCACTGCCATTATCTTCATAAATTTTCGGTAGCATACAAAATGTGACAGCAAAAGTCTAGCCATCAATTATTGAGTAGATTATTCTTACATAATGACAACAGAAATGTAAGGAGTGTCATGGGAGTTCCTGAACATTTCCTTGAAAATTAATGAGACTTAATTATCACGAGCAGCATTTTCGTTTCAGCAAGCGACTGATGTATCTGCTGAAATATATTGCAGTAATCACATAACATTAATATTTCACTGTGGAATGAAGAGAATGTGAAGATTATATTGAGGCACAAAATGAAAAATTCAATAGGATTTTAATTAAGAATTTTTATTCCTTACCTAAGATTCTTCGATTATTTAGGTGTTCTTTAATTAATATTTTATGCTGAAAATTTTTTTATTTTTGGGTGTGATGAAGGTTTTTGGTAGATTGATTTGGACATGTTTGGACACATTATTAAGACAAATGTCTTACTTGAGGATAGCTGTCATCTTACATATTGAGCTGTTATGTACAGAGCAGAGACTGAATTTTATATATCACATAAAATTCCGCCTTCGCCACTTAGTTTACATTTGCTACTAAAATTACTTCTTCCAATTTTATTAATATCCTTGACATTTGAGATTATTTTTGATAAAACTAACTGAAAATATTTATCAGCAACTTTTTGAACATTCTCATCCTTCTCACTCTCATCTTTTATAGGTGCTGTATAGTCGCATAGCAATATCATTATGGAAAAGTTCAAAGGGACTGGGAAGAAGTTTACAAATGAAATCGACAACACCAATGACGCCGGTCATTTCAACAAGTAATCCATCACCATACTGTAGATACCAGCAGAAATGTGAGAACAAAAGAATGCTCAATGCTAGTGAGAGTGAGGTATGACACTTCAAATTACGCATTTAAAAAAATAATGTCATTTTATCTTTTCCATAAAGGTTTCCATGGAGACTGATAAAAATGGAGTTTCCACTTGGAGGACACAAAGCGTCCATGGGGGTAATCATGTCAGGCATCATCCGCACCACACTCACATATCAACTCATTCTACAAACAATGTCCTGAGAGCTCGCAGAGGTGTCGTTAGGATGCTCATTGTTGTCGTTCTGACATTTGCATTGTGTAACTTACCACTTCATGGGAGGAAAATGTGGCAATATTGGTAAGATGAAGAGAAGCTTTATTTTGTTTCAAATAATTTTTACATGTCCTTGAAATTGGGATGGAAATTTATAAAACTTTATGTTCGAACCAGTGTTATATTCCAGCTCCTAATTTTGAGAGGGTTGAAGCCTTGAAGGCCAAAGTCTCTCCTCCTCAGAAAATTTCTGGCTACCCATTAATCTAACCTAGATAGCAACACTGCTAAATATTTAATAAATTTTATTAATTGGTATTCTAAATTGATAAAGAAAATTTGATTTAAAAGCTCTCAAATTATAAATTCCACTGAATTCTTTTGAGTCATACCGCCCTAATATATTTTTTCTTCTTGGAAAATTTTAAGAAAATTGCGTTTTATTTTGACAAAATTATACTTTGCACGTGTAATGCCAAATATTTAAAATTATCGAAGGCAGTCATCTCATTCTGAAATTCAAAAATTCAATCAAATGTATGATAAATAATAATTTGTTTATTAAGGCTGCAATAATTCATAAAACCTTTTCCTCATATTTCTCATTCTAATTTGAATGATTTTACATAATCCTACGGTTGCTTGAATGACAGTGTTGTATTTAGACAGAAGCTAGGGTGGGAGAGGTTGACTATTTTTAGCATCGACTGGAAAACGGAGGAGAACCCCGATGAATCCCTCTAGATATGTCTTTTTAGCGCATTTTTGAAACTTGTTTTAAAAAGGTAGCTTAATAATGCACTTTGTTCGGTCGGTCGTTCGGTCGTTCGTTCGGCTGTGAATCGAGATAGAAGCAACCAGACATCGTAGAGAGCTCTGGTTTTTTGCATTAGCTCAGTGCTATCGAGTTATTGGCGTATCGATTAGTTTGAAAGCTCAAAACCATCGCTAAATACTATAATTAATGATTTTTTAATTTTAATACGGTGTAACCTGTCAAAATTTTGTTTTCCCTCTATAATTTCAACATTACCTCTATAATTTCAAATATATTTTGACCGTTAGAAAATTTGAATTTCAAAAAACCGTTAAATGACAAACCATTTTATTATCTGAAAATTCACCGTGCAAATTGTTAATTATACTATAATTAATGATTTTCAAGTGCATTTACGCGGGAAATTTTGAAATATATTTTGACCGTTAGAAAATTTGAATTTCAAAAAACCGTTAAATGACAAACCATTTTATTATCTGAAAATTCACCGTGCAAATTGTTAATTATACTATAATTAATGATTTTCAAGTGCATTTACGCGGGAAATTTTCAAATATATTTTGACCGTTAGAAAATTTGAATTTCAAAAAACCGTTAAATGTCAAACCATTTTATTATATGAAAATTCACCGCGCAAATTGTTAATTATACTATAATTAATGATTTTCAAGTGCATTTACGCGGGAAATTTTCAAATATATTTTGACCGTTAGAAAATTTGAATTTCAAAAAACCGTTAAATGACAAACCATTTTATTATATGAAAATTCACCGCAAAATTGTTAATTATACTATAATTAATGATTTTCAAGTGCATTTACGCGGGAAATTTTCAAATATATTTTAACCGTTAGAAAATTTGAATACCAAAAAACCGTTATCGAGCCGTCGAATTTATTTGTCACAAAATATTCATGATTGACTTATTTAATACGCAGTACTTTGCTGATCAAATACTGATCGCTAACACAAAAATGCGCTGAAGTCCCTCGATCTATAACACGAGGACTTTCTTTAAATTTTTGACTGTGTTTTACATAACACCAAGAAATGACTTGATGAAAAATTATTGTCATCAATCTATTTGCAAAAAAGTCAAAAGAGCTTTTATGTTGCAAAAAATTGGATTGAAATTTCAATCCTTTTTCCCCTTTTTACTAAATCTAGTTTTGTTGACATAAACAAGTATTAGGCATCATTTGGTAATTGATATCAGTTACTATGACTATGCTTGAACACCTACCTTTGTTACCATAACAGTATTATGCACACTTCCAAGACAAATTGGTTGGATTTCCAATAAAAATTGAGTTTTTTCTTCAAAAATATTTCATTTCAGCCTCAATCATATGAGATTATGCGTATTTTTCATGTCGATTGAAAAGCTAATAAAGCTTTACATATACAAAAGTGAAAAAGGCATCTGATATTGAACGGTTGTTGGAATTGAATTTCCTCGAGCACTTAAAAGGGATTCAACAGCATTTCATTCATAAATCGTTCCTCAAATGGATTCTATTTTTAAAATGAGCTTAAATGGAACTGCTTGGCTTCAACTTTTGCAAAATTTCTGCGTATATTGTTAAATATTAATGTAGGATTTTATTTCTGCCTGCAGAATTTTATAATTTAATTTAAATTCTTTCATTTCAATTCCTACGCAATTGTCAAGCAGAGCAGAAATTTTTATTAAATAACTTTTGTTTATGGATTAAGAAGAAATTTGTCTTTGATCTCTTTAATTTTATTTTTGATTGCTTAGTAAGCTTTGTGATCCTTACAGAAAGGACAAACAATTTCAGCATTCACAAGAAATAGAATTTATAAAGGACATTAATTACATTTTTCGTCAGAAATTACCTTACTTTTCAAGATAACCAAATATAATCCTAGTCAGGGGCCATTCGTAAATGATGTCCAATTTTTTGGATGGGGTATAACTCTATGACTATAGAAATTTTTTTGTATAAAAAGTTTGTGACGTCGTGATGTAAGGGGTCGTTCACTTATTACATAACGCTTTTAGGGTCTAAGCTTTTGTGACAATTCAAACAAAGAAGATTTTTTTCATGGAAATTTTGAGACAAAGAGGGGAGGGAGGTCTGAAAAGTTGTTTTTTTGCGTTACGTAATAAGTGAACGGCCCTAAGTGATAAACGTGATTTGTGAACGACTCCTTATTTTCTTTTCTGGGAAACTGGGTAGTCAATTTGCTTTACTGTGAAATTTTCTGGAAGGATAAATTACGAAGCTAACCTCAGGCTTAGTAAAAAGGATTATCGATTTTTCAGAGGCTTCATAAATTCCAGCAGTTGCTTTTATTATTATTTGCGAGCTTTTATGATTAAAAGTTACAATAGCTGGCTGTGATGTGCAAAATTTTCCTTGTGGATTGTTATTGACTTTTTAATTTTTTCGCTTACCATTATTTGGAATAATGCCATGCTGTGATCTAAAGAAGTATCTTGGATGTTAATGGCGTATCCAAAATTATTATATATTTCTCAAAATTTAATAATTATTTTACTTCCTTAAAAGGTTGTCAGTGCCATAAATTTTAAAAATGCTGACAAAATGTCCATCCCATCCCCCAATAAGTGTCGAATATCATAACCTTAACTCTTCGCATTTCCTTTTATATTTTTTATTACAGGTCAGATGGCTACAAAGGTGATTCAAATTTCACAGCCCTCTTCACACCATTAACGTTCCTTGCGACTTACTTCAACAGCGGCGTAAATCCACTCCTATATGCCATCCTGTCAAGAAACTTCCGTAAAGGCATGAGCGAATTGCTGATATGTTCGTTCAAGACCAACAAAAATCGAGCGATAAACAAGCGAACAGTAACGCATGTAAGTAATCTGAATAGCACAATATTGACGCACATGAATGGTGATGAGACAAATGGTGGCCTTACCATTGACCGAGGTCATCAATTGAATCAAAGTGTTATGGAGTACGATAGCACAAATGATTATGTTGAGACGTAGCAGTAAAGTGCCAGGCATTAAAAAATATCTTTTTGTTATCTTAATTTTTGAGAAGAAAATTTCCACAAAAATTTTTACTTAATAAATTTTTTTATTCTTTTTTCTCATTTTTTATGGAAAAAAAATTTCGGATCTTTTTGATTTTGCCAAAAAAAATTTTTTTTTGACATTCAATTTTAATTGCATACACAAAACGCAGAAGCTTTCATTGCCAACTGAAACGACATATGTTGGGATCCAAGCTCAACAACCCTGATTACAAAAGTGTTTTTGTTTTTGTAAAATTGAAAATTCTGATACATAACGTGTGTAAATTGAATAAAAAAGTAAATTTTTATGTGAGTGAGATAGGACAAAAAAATGGAATATAGAGATTTAGAGGAAGAGAGATGAAGAAGAAAAATCCAATAAAAATGTGCCAAATCTAGTCGAATAGATAGGTTGTTGGACGAACTACACAATAAATTGCTTGTGGAAATCAAAAAAAAGCTTTAAATGTTTAATATTTTAGAAAAAAAATAATTTAGTATAGTAACTATAGCAGCATGGTTTATTTTAAAAAATTTACAAACTTTCTATACAATTTGAAGAATTTTTCGGATTTTTTCAGTGATCCATAAATTGATAATATCATCCATACTTTGCCTAATGATCAACCCAAGAGATATTGTCATGGGTCGAATGGAATCAACCCGAGCATCTCTTTTCCTCTCGTTTTCTATTTCGAATCAATGTGATGAAAATAATAAAGAAAAGAAATGATACAAAAAATAGAGAAACAAAAATTAAACAAAGCTGTTGTATGACTTAATGTGTAATTGTAAAAAATCCTGTTTATTTATTTTTCTATAATAAAAAACTTTTTGTTTTAAATTTCTGTTTCTGTTCGTCTCATAAAACTTGATGTCAATTATACAACGAAGGAAATGGGAAGGAGAAAGATTAACATGAATATGCATAGGAATGTAGAAATAAAAGGGATCTTTTTTATCTTAATTTTTCACATTTTCTCGAGTTATTTTTTGTTTGTTTCTTTTTGGAATTTGTCAAACTGTAGAGGCATTTTGAAAGCTTTTAATCTAGATTATTTGACCCAAGCAGGCATTAAGGAGATTTACGAGAAAAACAACGATTTTATTTGAAAATTGAATTTCTATTAGTTTACATCTCAACTCACCCATTTGTGAGCATTTAGCATGATTTCTGGTTTATTAATTATTCAGATGATTGCTAAGTACAAAAAAATGTGAGCAAAGCTGTTAACATTATATTTAGTTGACAAATCTGTCTAGATAGTCAAATAATAACAAATTAATTTTTTGTAAACAAAATTTCAAAAAATTATTTCAAATTAGTCTATGAATATGCTCAAAACCCAAAAATATAAGTTCAGTGTACAAAAATATGATTTATCTCCAACTCTGTATTATATAGACGTGCTAAATCATAAAAAATTCCGTTCAAAAATTACAAGGAAAGTAAACAAAAACCGAAACATGCCTGCATACTTACTTATTTTATTAAAGTCGTATATTTCGTAAGTTTTTATTGAGGAAATACACGAGAGTATCTTGAGCATACTGGCGCATACCAAAAATAGATTGAGTTTCTGAGAATCGAATTGTTCTTGACATTTTCATATTAGACGTAAGACCGTACCACGATATTTTCTATATTTTTTATGCAAAAATAAAAATAACAATCGTAAACAGTTCGTCATTATGATAAAAATAAAAAAAAAATCTATTATTGAAATGTGGCATATATAAGCAGCTCTGAGGGAATTTTGTTATTTAATATCACTCATGTTCTTTTGTTTAGTAGAGAAATTCTGCAGAAGTTGTTCATTGAGAGACGTTTTTAAACAATTGAAATCAAGGCATGGATACTTACTTGATTAAAAGAAGATTTTGATTTGTATGCCTGAAAATGAATAATTTGGATGAAGTTTTGTAACTAATTGATAATTTCTAAGGACTTTAAAAATTATATGTACTTGACGGATAGTCAATGTCAGTCATATTCAGGCAATATTTGACTGATAAATTGACTGTCAGGACCAAGGCGCCTAAGAATTTCCATAGAAAATAATTTCTGTATCCAAAAATATTCTAATGAATAATTTAAATCTTTTATGAAAATGTAATTTATGAATCACTAAGGATGATTGAAGATGAGAAATTTGCATGATGATGCTTAAAGATTATTCATGACTTGATTTGAATTGTTGACAATTGTGCAAATGAGAATTTCCATATTTTTGTCGTTGGATATCAAAATTATCATCCAAAAAGAATTAATTCAGCATATAGAATTAATCGAAAGACTTGGTAATTAATTACCTAAATGATAATTGTTAATCCATCAAGCAAATTCGGACTCAGATTAGACTTATCTATTCGTAATTAATCTTGCATGAAAAGACAAAATTTTCACATGCTTTTAACTTAATTAAATTAAGAAGAGATTCAGATCCAAAAATAATAATTTAGTTCCATCAGAAGTGAAATAAACAAGTTATCAGCATGAAAGATCGGAATTCTTTCTCAAATGTTTGTGATACATCTTGTCATAAAAGAAAATATTATTTCCGTCCTCGGCAAGCTTGAAATAAAGAAGACCTCCTGGTGCTAAACTAGAGCTGTAAAGAAAATTTTCATGCCAAGACTAATGTCACGGATGGGAGAAATAAAAAAAGTTTTTCACTTCCAAAAAATAACTTTTTTATGCTCGAAGCTGAATTTATTCTTTTATTATTGCCAGCTGCAAATGAAAGTTTCATTCAAGAAAGTTGCAGGCACGATGAATTTTTAAAATTATTACTAAATTCTCTGTTCAGCATCTGGGCTATTTCACGATTGACTGGGAATGTTTAAATTTTTTTAGAGATTTTGTTTTTCTGAATTTGAAAATTAACCCGGCAAAGATTGTGCCAAAAGTGGTCTGTGAGTCATGCTATAATGTAAACTGTGTTCATTTATTCGATTTTATTGAAATGTCTAGAATGTCGGCTTTGATTAGATTCTTATGTTCTTGAATTCCAATTTTAAAGGAACTACTTTTTCCACCTCTAATTTTTCTCAATCAGCAGTTTTGGGCGAAAACTCGCAATTCCTTTTCGAATTTCAGGTGGAAAATGTAACAAAATATTAAATTAAAAGGTACGATCATTACTTAGGCAGGTGTGTCCCTCCCCTCAAATCCCCCCCCCCCCCCTACCCCCTTTCGTGTTAGTCCATAAAATTAACAATTTTATCTTTTAATTTTAAAAACCCAAAATTTAAAAACTCCCAAAACAGACATCAAGAAATTCTTTTAAGGATTAATTTTTGTAGACGTGCTTTATTTTTTAAAATAAAATGTTTGTACATTAAAATGTTAACCTCAATTTTAAAGTAGATAATTTAAAATGTAATGAAAAAAGGTCGATATTTACACGAAAGGAATCGATTTTAAGGTAGCCAAATGGAACATTGAAGTGAATATTTATTGGAATATAAATTTGAACATGCTGCTCAGCCTCTCAAGAAATTTCAATTCGTAAATTTTCATTAGTAAAGTACTGACACGTACAATCTGTTCATGACTAACATGTTGAATTTCTGAGCAGTCACAATTTTTTATTTCCTGTTCCAAAATAAGATTTTGCCGTCATTTCAACGTCCATTTGTCTACACAGGCACGACAGTAGAAAAATGTAGATAGTAAGAAATTGAAAATGGAAATGAAAAATGATTTATAAATTGTTGTTAAATGAAAATTTATTTTGTATTTAAAATGTTTAAAAAGAATGATGAAAAATTGCTAATTTATAAATTCAAGAAAATCTGCATCAATAAAACTGAAAAAAATCTGAATTAAGAAAAAACGTGGATAATATTGTTTGTATTCATTCATTGATTTATCTAGGCATAGTGCCAGGAAAGTGATTCAAATCAGACGAGTAGGAGAGAATGTACATGTGGCTGCAACGTTTCGAAGACGTCAGGTCTATGATTGGAGGAAGTAAATTACTGTGAATTTTTCAGGTCTTTCAACTCACAAAATCTGTGATCATCGTAATCAGATTCAATTTTTGAAAACCGTTATAATTTGAATTTGAATTTTTGAAAAACCGTTACAATTTGAATATTCAAAATCCATTAAGCCTCAAAAATTTTACTTCAATTTTTCAAAACGAGCTTGAAGATTAAAATCATAACCAAGTCAAAACAACCAATATCCTTCAAGATCATCCTTCAACGTCATAGCTTGTTTGCCAAATTTATCAGCATATATTACATAATATTTTTCAGAAGTCACACTTATCATCTAAGAATACCCCACATCATCAAAATTCAGCAATGAAATATATGGTGCTCATCATCTTCTATCAATTTCAATGGCTAAAAAGTTTTGAAGGTCACGTCATTATTTTATATCATATTAACATCCTTGTTGTTGCATCCACAGCAATCGTTGGAGACAAGCAAAGCTCATAAATTTTCCAAGTAAATAAAAGAAGATGAGAAATTTGAGTCCCTTTTTTGTCTTCTTAGAAGTAAAAGTTTTCTTCTTCTTAATCATCTTAACCCGTCTCCTTTTTTTGTCAAGACTGTAAGCAAATAAATTGAAATTATTTACATTTTTTATGTTCTTTATATGTAAGTATTTTCATATTTCCTTTTTTATTTGACATCGTAGGGTCACATTCAATTATCTATGATAGCAAATAAACTGAAATAAAAGTTTATTGAGATACTAAATAGACATCATGGATCATGAAAGCCTTTTTCCTTATATTGCTGAAAAATTGTAGTATTCGAAATTTAATTTTTGAAAATATATTATTTTGAGCAGCTTTTAAGTAAAAATTAAAAGCCTCAAATATTTTAGAAACATAAAATGAAATACGCAAAGCTCATTAAAAATTATTAATGCTCGACAAAATACGAAATTTTAATTCCATTGCATCAAAGCTCTTTTTTCACAAAAGCTCATTATCATAAATCATAAAAAACTCATTAGCCTGTAAACAACTCGCAATTTCCGTAAATTATTAATGATTCTTGGTTTACTAATTTCTTGTTAAATTCACTATGAATGAATATGCCGGGTAATGCAATATGATGATGGCAATCTAATGACTGCCACATACTGGTGTAGCTGTAAATACAGTCATTCACGTCATCTGTTGCTCGGGAAGAATTAAATATTAATTTTAACTGATTACCATATTCCAGAGATCAAAGGATGTTGGTACCTTTCATCAAAGATGAGAGAAATGTACGAGTTTGTTTACACTTGGTTACTTCCTGTTCTTTCTACTTATTTTAATTATTTTTCAGAGAATATTTTACAGCTTCAAAAGAAGTGCTGCAAGTGAATAGATAAGTGACATTAAAGAGTTTGAAACTGCGAAATTAATTTCAGGTTTTTTAATAGAAGGAGTGTGTGCATAGCTTGAGGATGGCCCTCTTGGAAATTTTCCATCTTATCGCCGGGGTAGCTTTTAATATATTTTTATTAAAATTCTTGAATGCTTTTCATCATCAAATTTTCGAACTTCTTTTTCTACCACCTCACTTGACTATTTCAATAAAAAATAAAATTTTAACGAAAACAATTGATTTCATTGAAATTATTGACCGAATAAGAAAACTTTATGAGAATGTAATAAAGTAGTAAAAAATGTTTTATCATGCCCAGATGTTTATGAAAAGAAGAGAAAAAATTCTTGTTTTTATTAACAACACAACTCTCAGTATCATTTTATCAGCGTCTTTCAAGCTTTATTAATGCTGGCATGTTTAAAAATTGTTTTTGTATAAATTAAAATGAATATCAAGAAGCTGAATGATGGATGTGGGTGATTATTGTATGGAAAAATAGGATTGAAATATATCATTAAAGAAGGAACCGTGAAAAAGCATTGATTGTACAGTTCTATTCTTAAATTTTGAAGTTTCAAGGTAAAATTGGTGAGTTCTTTTACTTTTGAGGTGAGTTTTCTGACTTTTGAGGTGAATTTTCTAATTTTTTGGTGATTTTTTACATTTAAGGTGAGTTTTATTACTTTTGGTCAATTTTATTTTTGTGGTGAATTTCCTTTTTTTGGTGAGTTTTCATGTTTCATGTTTGCAACATAAAAACAAAATAACATATTATGGATATCCAGAATATCTATTTAGAAGAATCAACAATAACTAATCATTCTCACAGTCTGCAACAATTTTATGCACCCTCTTAAATAACAATTTCTGGAAATCTCTCAAAGATAAATCAAGTTTTGGCACGTTTCATTTAATATTGATATTTTTCAATTTTTCTTCTATTTATTTATGGGATAAAAGCACTCAAGCTAAAATTTCTCGACATCCGGAGATGATGAAAATAACAAATCAAGTTGTTTATTTGCTATTTTTTTTTATAAATAGAATTCGGACATGGAAGATCAAATAACACATTAAACAATAACAACAGTCAGAAAATAAATTTTAAATTTTAATCAAGATCCTTTCTTGGAATTAATTTTTAAGGTACACGTGCTCAGCTATAACTGCAGTGATAAAAATTTCCTGGAGAATTTACATCGTAGGAGCTGAAATACCTTTAGTTGTCATGGTTATTGTAAGTTACTCATTTTTCGTGCTGTTTAATGTATAATGTCTAATATATTAGTCTCAAATGCTGATTGAGTGGCTGAAGACCAAAGCTTTTTTGCCTAAAACTTAGTTTGTTGTGAACGAAAGTTTTATTTTTTTAGAAATCCATCACGGGCCTTCAAACGAAACTAGTATAGACATATTTCCACCCACTTTCTTATCGTTTTTCACCTGAATTTCAATTTGAAGGTGACAGTCTCAAAAGCATGCAGTAAAAGCATGTTGAGTATTTTCTGTCTGTAAAATTCATTTTGATAGGTTATCTTGGAATTTTATATTGAACTTTTAAAAAATATTTAATTTTCTTTGCTGCACTTTTGTTTTCGTTTTTGATAAAAGAATTTTTCTTTGAATATTCTTTATAACTTTTGTTTTTGTGATTTATTTCTGTTATCCCTACTATAAAGGAAGAATTCTTTCAAAAGAAGCTCTTTTTGTTTGACTTCAGATATTTTTTTTTCAAGAATTCACTTCCAAAACAAAAATATAGGGTCATCATCCACTTATGGCTTTTTACATTAAGAAGGTAGGGGATTTGTGTTGAACTTGATATAATTTTTGATGTGAAAAAATTTTGTAATAAAGGAGGAATAAGTGTCGGAAATTCTATTTTGATGGGTATACTCTAGGGTATGTCCTACCTACCCGGGGTTGGTTAGAGTAGGGTACTCTGGGTCTAGCATTCCTAACGTCACGTTAAATGTTGACTACTATAATTAGAATTGGTCGTATTCTACTAATTCTATGTAAACTATCCGCTAGGTTGCCAAATTTCAACGTGTGACGAACAAAAAATTCACTCGGAAACAGAAAATGAAAATTTTTTTAAATTAATTTAATTAATTTATTTTTTTTAAACAATTTTCATATCACCTACATGTAGGTACATGCATTGACTTTTCTCCTTTCATCTTATATCTTTGATAAAATCTTCTTTAAGTTCGAAGTTTTCTGCATATTTTTGACTTTTTCGTGCTAAAAAGTAGCTTTTATGTTAATTACATTGGAAGTGCAACCTTCTGAATTTTCATAAATTTTATTCTCTTTTTTATTTTTCGTTGCTTTTGCACTCCTTCACATATTTTTATTCATCTTCTTTTTATTCATGAAGAGACCTTGATTTATTTTAGTAACAGAATCCTTTCAGAAAGTTCGAGGAAAAAATTCACTTTGACATTGATTTAATAAGAAATACTTTTTACATCTTTTTTGTTCCTTTTGTATCTAGATTTATGATGAATTATTCAAGGCAGAATGATCTTTGATGACATTTGACCATGATTAACATTTTTTTGCAAATAATATGAAGGTAAAAATAAATAATTTCGAAGATTATCAACTGAGAAGCTCATCATGTCTAGCAACACCCATCAATATGCTTTGGTATTTTATTATTCAAAATGCTCAGTTCCATCAGCAAAATTTCAACCTGCATAATCAGCACACTTAAATCATAAGAATTAATAATCATATTGATAAATCCAGCAGAGCTTTACTAAAGTTGGTCACGTTTAAATTTGTTGGTTGCTTTTCCATTTCTATTTTCATAAAAAGTGCAGCTTTGCAAAACAAAAAAACTTCAAGCTTCTAGCTTATCACTTTGAACTTTTCAAACGCTTTTTACTTTCCATTTCATATCTTTACGTTTCATATTTTATGCTTAAAAATAATCCAAGAAAATTCTAAGCTTTTGTGAGGTTCAAAATTACCATAAGTTTGGAAGTACGACCTCAAATACTCTACATTACTGAATTACAAAATAGGATTTTCATTATTATTCTGTCCATTGTTCCGTGCATTTTCTCTTTATAGCTTTGGATTCATCGTGAATTTATTATTACACATATGAGGTTCATACTAACAGAGTTGGCAGGACTCTGAAAAGGAAAGTGATGGAAATTCTTCAAAAATTATGAAAATTGGTGATGAAAATGATAAAAACTGTTCACTCAAATTTCATCATTATCGCTAATTTTCTAACAATTTCTGTGAATTTTCTGAGTCCCAAAAGTCCAGACTTTCGGAGTCTGCACTTTTTTTGAAGTCCGGACTTCTATGAAGGCGCCTCCAAAGTGGACTTTGCCAACTCTGCTTACTGATGTGATATTGACGTAAATTATAGTTCATTTGTTTGCAAAATGAGATCCCATAACCTAAAAATTCCACAGAAAATTTATTTATGAAAGATATCATTGAATTATGTAAGTGCTTGGAGATTTTCATTTTGGATTGTAGTGGGATATTTCTATGACCATTGCTGCGTCATTCTGGATCACATTGTTTGATGCGTCACTGAGTATTAAATTGGAATTTTTGTATTTCATCTTACCAGAGTCTGGTAGCAGGCTAATTGTCATTAAGCTAAAAGCAAACAGAATGCAGCACACAAATAAATAATTAATCAACCAAAGTTTTTTGACCATGAAAATTGCAAATGTCTATAAATTTTACATTAATTTTAACTGTAAATGCGTCTATATTTTGCAAAACAATTACAGATTTTAATTAAAAGTGCTCTAATGTGATCGTTGCTTATTCAGTCGTCATCATTATCTGAATAATAATAATAATATCAAGTGCGGTAGAAATAAATTGAAATGTAAATATTGAAATTCCAATGAATGTTTTATCGATAGTGAAAATTTTCATAGTCATGCAGTCATGTAAATAATTATAATTAATTAAAATCGTAATCTAGTAAATTGAAAATGATGAGGGTTAGAAAGTTCTGAATTTTTGAGCAGATTTAAAAATTTCAATTTTTTCTGAATTTGTTTTAGAAATTAAATTTATTTTTCAGAATTTTGATCTTCTTTTTGGAATTTTTTTTTACGATCGACCCCATTAAATTTGAAATAATCAATGAAATTTAATATTTTTTAAAATTCCCAGCCCTTGCCCCACAAACTATTACCATTCCCTGATCATCATCGACACAACTAAAGTAAACAAACTGACATCAGCACTAAACATTAATCAATTTTAGTAAAATGCATTTGCTTATTTTGCAATAACTATTAACATTTGATCTACTTACGATGTCAATAAATTTCAGCATTTTCACTCGTTAGATGTTCTCGCGTATATAATTAATGGAAATTGTTTAGATAAAAAGTGTGATTAATGATAGAATGAAAATTTATCATCTTCTGACGTCATTTTAGTTTATTAAATAAGCAGCTCGAGATTGTGTCTCCTTGTGAGTCTTTAGATGGATGAAGAGTTTTATGCTCGGAGTTATTAAAATCTAATAAAAAGAAAATTTACATTCAATGCCGTATATTAAATTGTTTTATGATGCTTGTGAGAGAAATTGGGGATTGATGCTCGAGAGTTTTGGGGTTGCTTGATTTTTCATGAATTTTTGGATCGTTCAAAAAATATGATTTTAGGAATGAGTATTGATTTTTGTACACATTATCACGCCTAAAAATAAAAATAGCTAGAAAGTCTTAATAACCCCAAATCCAAAATATCCATAAGCCCTTCAAACACTAAGACACTAATCCCTCAAGAGCAACCTTCAACTCACATCCCAGTAGCGAAATTGAAATTTCATTTTCTACATCGTTTATCAAGCATTCAATTCCAGTTCATTCACTCATTCTGTGCTGAACGCTGACGTCGTAAAAAAATGGTAAAAGGAGAAGAGAAAAAAAATCCGAGAAAATGTTTTTCTCTAATACTGATGATGAGGTGATGGAATTAAATGCTTGATGACTTGAGGATATATGCAGTAAGCTGTTGAATGTGAGTGCTTTGTGTGTTGCTATATTGAATTTATTGAGAAATAAATTATCGTTGATGTATTGAATTTTGGGATGTGAATGAAAATGTTTTTATGATTTTTTTTTTCGAAATTGAGTTTTTTCTCCTTTGGGTTATGCAACTGAATGTTTTTGGATTGTTGGATTTGTGTTTGAAATTTACAATTCTGTTAAACATTTTTTGTGGATTTTTTTCAGATTTTCTAATTTTTTTTAATTCACTATTTCTGACGAAAAATTAAACAAGCTGACTTAAGCTGAATTCGAAAATATTTTTACTGTTCGTACACAAGACTATTCATATGAATTTTTTGGTGATAAAAAATTGGTATATTAAATTTTAATTATTAAAAAAATCTTAGTAATCATTGATCTTCCAATTTCTGAAAAAATTATTTGTTAAAAATTTATGTGAAGTGAAATTCCTCGTTTTTGGAAACGCCGTGACTAGGTCTGTCTGGATCTTCTCAAAAATAACAACGATTGTTGATCAAATGCGACATGACTGTAGATTCTTATCTCAAAATTTGACTAACAATAAATCAACAAAATTCAAGTAAGTCCTTAATATTTCAAAAATTAAACATTTATAAAGCTCAAAAGCCAATTTCAATCAATATTCACAAACATGATGCATTCACAGCTCAGTAAATGTTATCTCGAAATGTAAATAAATTCTACAAATGTTACAAATTGAAATGCAAATCAAGTCCATTAATTATAAATTTTTATTGCTCTCTCGAGATTTGAAAATTTAAAAAAATTCAAATGCATTTTCAACAAATTAAAGCATTAAAAGCTTGTTATGGAGATTAGACATGGAAATTATTTGTAGGTGTTAAAAAATTATGCTTCTACCAAATTGTATGATTTGCATAATAGAATCTTTAAGCAGTACTTAAAATTAAAAGTCTCATCGATTTTTATGAATCTAATTAAATTTTAAATTTCTTCTTTAAGTAATAAAATCCACTAATTAATTAAAATTCATCATGATAATTACAACAATTTCAATACCTATTTTTGGAGTGAGAAAACTTTTGATATTTAAATTTGATGAATTAATTAACATTATCATTATTAATTATGTTAATTATGGAAATGAGAAACGGGAGAATTATAATAAGAAGTGGATAAAATAAAAAGTACTTAAAGTAGTTGATGAAGAGTTATTTTTGAATTTTAAATTTTTTGAAATTATTTAAATATAGTGGAATATAGTATTTGAACTTTAAGTTTAATTTTCTAAACAATCTAGTTTTTTACTAAATTAAAAAATTTTAGCATTTTTTAATTTTAACTATTTTCAAATTTTTGTTTTTAAATTTTTCAAATTTTCAAATTTTTAATTTTTAATTTTTAAATTTTTAATTTTCAAATTTTTAACTTACAAATTTTTAACCTTCAAATTTTTAAATTTTCAAATTTTTAATTTTTATAATACAGCTACAAGAAATAATCCCTAAATGTTGCCATCTCATCGTCACATTCCAAAAAAAAGTTAATCCCAAGCAAATAAAGCACAAGAAATTCCACATTATTTATTGTTCTTTTAATAAATCCACCAAAAATTATTAACAAGAACTCGAATGTACTGAATGACCAAGAAAGCGTAAGCCTAAAGCAGTTTCCATTTTTGCTTCTATGTTTTATGACTAAATTAGATAAAAGATTTACGAGATTACTTTTGTTTACTGTTTATAGTATTTCATAATAGACTAGAGAAGAATCGTAAATTTAAGAGGCTAAAATCTGAAGACATTGACCCAACAATGATCATGTAAATAATATTAAATAATCATATTTGGCAGCTTATTATCTGAAAACACATTAAGAATAACTGAGTTCCAGCCAAAAATGGAATAACACTGATAATGTCTTCATAATGTGAAATAGAATAATGAAAATGTGAGCTTTTGTGAAGTTAGTTGGAATTTTATTAGTCATAAATCTTGGATTGAATGTTTATTTAATTTTTTTGGAGCTCGATTACAAAAGTTTGTAGTTTGATGTCTGCGGTGAATTGAAATGGTCAGTAGTGACATTATAAAGTTGACAATTTTATGTGTTTAGTAAGATTTTAGGTTTGAACTGAGTTATTTTCTTTGAATTTGTATACTCGAGCAGCTCTGGGCACCGCTATGTCGCTGGACTAACGACAAAACGTTTAAGCAAGGGCATATTCAGGGGAGGGGTTTGTGGGTCCCTCCTTAGTAACTTTAGTAACACTAAAGTCCAATGTAGATCAATTGATGACTCAACGACCACAAGTTTTACCAATTTCACACCAATTTATCATCAAATTCAGCATTTAACAGCATTAGGCTACTTTTATGAGATAAAACCTCATTAGACCCCAAAAAGACACAACACAATTAGTCAAAAAAGTAGAACTTTTATCTCTAACCCCAAAAAATAACTAAACAAACAAATGAAAATCGCAAACGAATTAAGCACACATTAAGCATAACTTTGTTTGTTTAATTTCAACAAAAAAGTCCCAAAGATAATCAAATCTACACAAAATTTTTATGCTGCTTTCTCAAGTTCACAAACAAAAGAAAAAGTTTCGTAAACAATTGACTTAAAGAGAGTGAGACCTCAAAAAACTGCAGTTAATAAAAGCATTGCGTGAGAATTTTCACGACTTTTTTTTCACTTAAATATTTTTTGTGTCTCTTCCAATTCAATTCTTCTTTTGTTTATTGCTCGCAAGCGAGCGGCATGCTTACCCAACTCATTCATTTAAGCATTAACAATAGCTCAAAACAGTTATTAATATATTTTCTAATTGATCATGACAGATACACATAGACATAATCTGCACAATGAGCGCTAATTGATGGAATCAAAAATGAAACGTCAGAATGATTTTTTGTTGTTTTATATTGCATGTCATTTCTCTTTCTGGATGGTGATTGTTGTTGTTATGATTTTTTGGAAAATAATTTTCATTTTGTATATGATGGTAGATTTATTTTTTCTGCATACTTCGGTATAAGGGCTGTCAGTTTTGAATGGGGGACATCCCAAGAATATCATGTAAGAGAAGTTGTTCCTTCTGAAGCACTCTTGGTTATGTAGCAAGGGTAGAATCGACAAAGTCTGGGCATCTTTTTAAACCAATATAAGACTGAATCACTAAACCACTACGTAATATTCAAACGATCCCTTAGCTTGAGTACCTAGTTAAGAAATCCAATGGAACACTACTTCATCATAATAACCCCTGG
The DNA here is from genome assembly GCA_963573255.1 of Chironomus tentans. Lineage (NCBI taxonomy): Eukaryota > Metazoa > Arthropoda > Insecta > Diptera > Chironomidae > Chironomus > Chironomus tentans. The sequence goes on along the minus strand of OY754302.1, from coordinate 1,949,868 downwards.
AATTTAGGTCAAAAACTAAACAATTACTCATAAAATGCAACTTAACTGTCATTAGCTCAACAATTTTATAAAGTATAATTTAGTTGTAAATGTCATTATGCACATTTTTCCCTTCCACTACTGCTCACATGTTAATACTCTCCTCATATGCATACAATAAGTTCCACATAACCTACAAAAAGGATTTTTTAAATCATCAAATGCTATTCCATTTCACACGAACATTAACTGCCACAAGAAATAGAAATGTAAATCTTAAGTAAAAATGCGACTTCTGTGTTTTTAATTTTTTTCACACCTTTCATGTGCTCAAATGAAAGCGTAATTGGTTATTTAAAAAGCAAGCTTAAGTCACACTTACAAATTGTGTTATGATAGATTATTTCGAGATTTACATGACACGATACAAAACCACAGAAAACATATACGATGAACTTAAGGCTAGTTGTTTTGTTTGAAAAATATACACGCATTAAAAAAAGCCACAGAAGAATTGAAAACCATTTGAATGGAAATGAAGAAAAAGAAAACAAGAGATTCGGCGGCGGCGGCATCATTCTCACATTAAATTATTTGACAAATTGTATCAGTCATTCATGTGGATAAATAAGGTGGATTTTTGACGGGTTTTCTTACTTGGCTGTTAGTGACGCATTTTTTAGCTGCTTAGTTGGTGAGGACATTCGCAGGGAGATTTTACAAGGGAATATCCTCTAAATTACTGCATTATGAACCTAAATGGTGTTTTCTTTGCAGCATAACACTATAATGCATCCACATTTACTCTAATATACTTTATTTATAACTCAATTCTTCTTCTAGAATGGACTCAAATAGTTAGAGGGTACCCTAGAGTAGAGTATACATTAATCCAGAGAGATCTTCAGGAATACATCCAATTCTGGTCAAAATACGCCCAAATAGTCAACCATCATCATTTCAAGACAATCTTCTCATATGATACACACACAGTGAGAGACGGTGAATGATAAAAGGATGAAAAGAGTCGAACGAAACGAAGATTCCATTCGAGCATTAACGACATGACATTAATCTTTGCTAACAAAACAACAAGACGAATTTTTTTGATTTAATAACATTTTTTTTCATCCATTTTTTTGTTGATTTGAAAAAATGACATTTAATGGAATTGAGATAATATAGAACTGGAAAAAATTCAACTGCCGCAGTTCATGTTATCAGCATAGCACGATGATAAAATGTGACAAATAATAAATTTTATTTATTCATATTCATGAATTTGACATTGAAATTGAAGTCGCATTTTGAATAATAAATGATCAAAAAATGGGATTTACTGTTTGTGGATAAGCCGTTCTTGAGGAGTAATGATGCGGGATAAGTAAATTTTTTTGGGATAAGTTATGTCAAAATAATAAAAAGGCTTTCGATAAAAAATACGTTTGTTATGATGAACATCTTGCTCTTTTTTTGCGGAATCAAATGAACAAGGTCAGTGTTTGCTTGATGGATGTAATCGATGCTCATTTATTATGAGAAAAAATGTGCTTAATTTATCGATTCTTTTGTACCTTACGACTGGTTTTGATGAAAAATCGTTCATAATGCGAACGTAAATTCTATTTCGATAAGGAAATTCCTTGTGGTTTTATTGAGCTGGAATAAGAAGCTTTTTGTTGCTAATGATTAATTTTTTATACAACTTTGGTTTGTTTACTATCAGAGGAATCAGACAATCCCCAAACTGTAGAGACTCTCATTGATTTCTCGCCAATATATACTTCATCATATTTTCAAATAAGATCTGACTGAATCTGAAGCAATCTAATATTTTGGACAGATCTGAGAGCATTTGGACAGCATATACAATAACTTTATCAATATTTATAGACATCGTCCAACCTCTCATATTTTAGCACGTAGTCCAACATATTTTTAGCAACTGCATCACTCAATAATACAATGTCTTTTTATATCCTAAAACGTACATCTTATCTTTCCTATTCAGTGCTTTCAGAGATGTCTGCACGAAAAAAAACCTTTCAGTCATGCATAAATCGAGCAGCTCATCCATTACACTGCCCACAATCAGCTGTCAAATTTTACTAAATGTCTATAAATTTTCATCAATTGAATGCCTTTGGTGATAAGAAGAAAGCAGCATAAAAATTGTGTTTCATTCTTGCGGCAGACAAGGTTAAATAAATTCGACAATCAGACAAGATGTTTTATGGCTTGAAGATGGTGTATTGAATAATTGCATGTTATGATGTTTTGTTGTGAAATGACATGATGTAATCGATTTTCTTTTACTGAAACCCAAGGCTCTGTGTTAAGAATTGCGTACTTTAGTAGAAATTTAAGTGAATCCTTGAAAGGAACTCGCTCAATTTTTATAGCGACTTATTTGTTGTGGATTTTTTATGGGTTTTCGAGCAAATTTAAGTGAGTCTATAGTTCCTCAAGATTGACATGAGCCACTTAGGGTCGTATCAATATAACGTCCATCATTGAGATTGGATCCCAACTAGAAGAAGAATTTTGTGACACAAGCAGATTGGATATTTAATGGACGTCACTTGTGAATGATCAACGTGAGATTTCGTATCTAAGATTGTTATTGCCTTCGAATAAAAGTTCAGCATTAGCATAAAACAAATGAATTGTCATCCCACAAAATTCTTCCATCTCTTAAAAAAAATTCAAAAACACAAAGCCCCATTGTGTCTATCTATATCAATCACTTGAAAATTGTTTTCATCTTCCATCGGTCATGTTTCATCTGTTGACATCGTCCGCCACTTAAAAGAACATATCAGAAATGAATTGTTGATTAAAACCTATTAAAACTTAGCGCTCCAAAATGTTATGACCTTAAATAATTTATGCTTATTCAATATGCTTGTCGCAGATAAGTGTTTGACTGTGTATGGGTTAGAAAAAAAAAGCAATCCAATGTGGGTGAATGAATATGACTTGATTGTGCGATTCATGATAAATATTCCGTAGGTGGATCATATATTTAAAAATTTTATTGTTATGTTTTGACTTTAATGATGTGCTGCTTTTCGGAATCGACATTTTTGCGCCATTTAGACAAACACCTTATGGCAGTAAAAAATGAATTGATGCAAATCATTAGGTGCTGTGGGTTGACGAGACTTGAAATTAATATTTTAAAGATGTTTGAGTAGTCGGTTCACGTTTGTGGAGATGTCTGTGAATTTTTGGTTGCTTTGGTTGCTGGATGAATTAAAAACTGGGACAATGTTGGGTGGATTAAGGTTTCTAGAAGTTGAATTTGATAAATAACAAAACTCCTACAGTTATAATCTGAAGACTGTAAATAATTGTGACATTTTCAAACACTTTCTTCCTTTCTGTTCCTTAAAGCTTGAATTCCAATAGAATTGATTACAAAAAGAGATGACCGTATCATACCTTACAATATTTTGAGGACATTTTAAGATAGTAATGAACAATAACAATGGATATTTTATTGCGTATCGAATCAATATTACCTAAAGGAACCAGAAATCTCTCTTTCCGCTCTATTCATTAAAAGTGGAACGACATGAAACTCCTTTTGACGCATTCTTAAGTTGAAATATCCGGTCTTCGATTGGCAATATTACATATAGAACTTCCATAATGAAATCTTGTGAAAATGAACATTAAAGTCAATAAGGCAGGATGTAAGACACATGTTACTGTAAATAATGAATATAGGAATCTGTTACACTTGAATGCAATGCTCTTTTAAAGAATTTCTTGAATTTTTTTTCACATTCTTCTTCTTCACGTAGCAACAGGTAGATTTGGCTTAACAATTTCTCTCTATAGCCTTCGAAATGTCGTTCATATACAAAAACATACGTACTGTGTGTATGCGTATGTTTTTACAAAGGAACAAAATATAAAGGTATAGCGGGGTATAGCAAAAAGAGCTCAAAATAAAAGAGAAGATGTGAAGAAGAACAAGAATCTCGTTAACGACTATGTTGAGATAAAGAATTTCTTCTATCTTTTTTAACTGGCATTTAAAAAAGAATCAAATGTGTTGCTGTGGATTTCTCTTGTGTCATTTTGTCGGTTGAGATTAGATTGGATGCTGAAAAAAAATTAATAGAAAAGGTTTGAGGAATTTTATGGATTTTTGTCAATTTTATTTTTTATGGGTTACTTGAATCAGTGGTAAAGTAAGTGGAGGGGTAGCCTGAATTTAGTTAAAAGGCAAAAATTCTGAGTCCTGGGGCCGGTTGCTGGGTATGCGTTACTAGGGTTGCGCTACTCCTAGGGTATCCTACTCCTAGGGAAGTATAGGTATAGCCTAGGGTAACCCAGGGTATATCCAAAGGTATATCGAGCAACCGGCCCCTGTGCACCAAAAACCCTCAAAAAGGCTCAACCAGGTTATTTTCCTCCTTAGAGTTTAGTAAAATGAAACAATCATACTTATAAATTCTAAAAAAATGCGCCTAAAAACAACGAAACCTACAAAATCTAATTTTCTTACTTACTTCACTTTTGTGTATCATAAAAATTTCTGTTAGTTTGTTTTGTTAAACAAAATTATCAATTGAGATCCCTTTCTCATTAGGATCAAACGACTAAATCCGACTCTATAATAACAACAAAAAACAAGTTATATTAGGAAATTCTTTAACAGTTTCTATGTCATTTTTCATCTTGTTTGGATTTCTATTCTTTTATTTTTAATGAGAATTTCTATTGTATTAATTTATTGACTTCGATTTTGGAATTCCAATTTAGAATTCTTAGTTTTAAAAGGAATTTTTTTTGAAGTTTCATGGTTAATCAAAGAGAATATTTAATGCAAAATTTTTATTGTAACCCAATTTTTTTATGAAGCAATTGCAAAATGATTTTTGGAATTTTTTAGATATATAAAATATTTCTGTCCTAATATTTCTTATTCTTTTGGATCTGCAGTATTTTATGAGGAATTTTATGACTAAGATGAGCAATTCTGTACAGACGTTTTATTATGTGTTTGAGGGGGGATGGATAATAAATTCTTCAGATTTTAGCATTTTTGTGATGATAAAGTGAATTTTGTTAGTATAAAATCAAATCAGCTGTTCTGAAGCGAAATAAATATAGAATTTCAGGCAGTCAACTTGAATTTCATTTTCTTTTTGATTAATCGATGTTTATTTGAGTTCTTACTTCTTTAATGCCACAAAGTTCAATAACATTGCAAATCACGTTTATAACAAAATTAGAATTTTTTTTGACCTATCCAAATATTATTTACATTTTTGAACGATATTTTGTTATTCTCGTGAATTGTAATTAAGTTTCTGGATGAAAGTCACATGTGGATGACAAAAAATCGAGATAATATCACAATAATTCTTAGCTTTATAAATCCGTTTTAAATTATTTAAATTAAAAATAAAGCTCAAAAATTCTTCTTAAATCCACAGACAGACTAATATGACAAAAACGTTTGTTTAACTTCTTTTATTAAAAAAATAAACATGACAGAAAGATCAAAGCTTGTGTGATATTGCATGTGGGTGATTTTTAACCATTAGTCATCAAAGGCAAACTCATGTATGCAATAATAAATTTATTTTTAGGAAATCAAAATTTGCAACATCATCTGAGGGGCTTTTATGCGTCAGTAAGTATGCATATTCTTTCATGTTTAATTAATGTAAATTTATTTTTGTGGGCTAGAGATTTTTAAATAAATTATTTATAACATACACAGCTTCTTTTCATGAGAATAGTAAGGTTTTGGGATGGAAGAGTGGTTCAGGATGAACAGTGGGATAGCAAGCCTCTGAGGAGGAATTATTTTGGACATGCTTACAAATTGAATTCTAGCGTAGCAAGGGGGTGGATGTAACTAAGGCTACGGAAAAGATTTGACATATTTTAGGACATTTGTTGATGGTTAAGAAAAACGTTACCTGAGACATCATTTAAGGCAGTGGTGTCCAACCTTTTTTGCACCGCGGCACACTTATAGACCCAATGGTTTTGTGTCGACGTTTTTTTTTTGCTTCCGCGCTTGGATCCATCTTATCTAGTGTAAAAGGTTTACATTTTCAAAAAATTCGAAAAAAATTTTTTTTCGCGGCACACAGGTTGGGCATCACTGATTTAAGGTATAAATTTTCATAAAAATAAACTTTGGATCTAAATTGACATTGTTTATATATTCTGTTGATCCAATTAAAGATAGCATCCACAGAGATCTCTCACAAAATAATCAAAAATATTCAATACTGATGTACTATCGTCATAGTTTCAAATTTCTATTTTAACAAATGTCCTTACTAACACCTACATCAGAGTGTATTTAATACAAACTTAAAATTCGATTAAAACTTGATTAAAACTTTCAAGAATCTTCAAAGATTTTATGCATTTTTTTAATCATACACTTTAAGCATCACATGTCTTTAATTTTCCATTTGAAGAGATTTTAATATAAATTTGCCTCATATTATTTTCTCTTGATGCCAATCTCTAAGTAGAAAGCAATCTCTTCTATATTTTAATGAACAAAGAAGACGTCAGCTTATATTATTTTTATCTGTTCCTTATATGCAAAAAAATGATCAGACTTAAAGAAATTTCATTGTACGACATAAAAAATTATAAGTCTCATGTATCTACAAATAAGGCTTATGCTAATGCTAATATTTACTAAATAATCGTTGGCAAGCAAGACGAAGGTTCTTGTTATGGATAAACATCAATAAAATAAATTTTATCGCAAAATGTTTGCGAATTTCTAAAAAGAAGTCGAAACTACACAAATTTTGACAATGAATCCATAAATGGAAATTCTTATGGACTAAATGATATTGAATGACTTCCTTTGCAACCGGCAATGATTGAGTAGATACCAAAAAAATATGTTTCTGATTGTAATATAAAAGATACCTTTCTGTCATGCTAATGAATATTATTAAGTCAATAAACTATTTGTGACACTTCAAAGACTCAAATTTAATTTGAATGAAAAAGTCTTACTTGTTCCGTTTTCTTTTTGCTTCTTGATTTTATTATTATGTAAATAATATGCTACTATAAAGGAAATCAAGTTCAAAGCTTTCAATTTGTTGTTATTTTTAGGTGAAAGAAGAAATTGAAGACAATTCACTTTGACATAAATTTGAATTTGGAATCTCTTAAAAAGGTCCTTCTATGAATTTTAATAATGTATATTTTTTGCTTATAGGGAATTGTGCTGGTCTCTAGTATAAAATGGGGACATAGATTTAATAAGGTAACAAGGGTTGTTACCCCACATGTCTCAACTTAAGGGTTGTAAAATTCAGGAACTTTCATAGTAAAACTGTTATGAAACACTGCCCTAGGGTGCCAAAAAAATTCTAAATTTTCGAAGAGAATGGAACTGAAATTATTGCGTTACTTATAGAATGATCTAATCAAGACCGGAACATCTACAAAAATATTCCAAATGGGGAGGGTTCAAAATAACTTTATTTGAGGAAGAATTCGAGAAGCTAATTAAGATTTAATTTTCAGTTAGCTGGATACGCTACGCTGCTGATATCTTATGACTAGCTTTGCTAAAAAATTATAAAAACATAATTCATAAAAAATACATTTGAAAAAACATATAAAATTTTATTTCAATCAATGTTTATATTTCAGTTTATATCTAATAAAAATAAATGCTCCCAAATGACATACAACAAAGTAAGTCAAAAGGATGTAATAGACATGCATAATGTCTATTTCACCTTCAAAGTCACGTAAGATTTTCTTTGGATCCACAAAATGACAGTAAATCTCGTCACATTTGATCTTCTGTCTATTCATTCCAAGTACTGAGGTTGTAGATCCAGCTATCACAACATTGAATAAATTTATTTGGAAAAGGGGTCTAAAGATGGGATGTGTGTCCCGTGCATAAAGTCCAATTGTTGAAAGTACGTAAAACGGAAGCATTGAAACTTGTGCGAGAGCCACAGCTGTCTGCAATGAATTATAAATTAAATTACAAATTAATTATTAAATATAAAACTTACCAGTCCTTCATAAAGACTCGTAACCATTATAGCCAATGCTTGTGCATCATATGCAAAAATTAAGTGAAAGCTTAAGTAAAGCAGATATCTATGAATCTCACGTGGTTGGTCAGTCATTAAGTACAATACTGAGGTAAAGAGTGTCGCAGTTATAAAAACTATCGGAGCATCAGCTAATATGAAGGAAGAGTAATAAGCCTTTGCAGAATACCATCCATTGAAATGCTCTCTTTTGATGATCGGAAATTCTAAAGGAACTTAAGATGATATCGTTAAAAATAAAAATAATTAGAGATATTAAGCATGCAACACTCACAAGTAACATACTGAGAATGATATGATGTGAAGAAAAGGATTGACAAAGATCCAGAAATGAAATGGAGATTATCAATTGAGAATGCTGCATTGTTTCCAACTTTCTGATAAATCAGTCCAAAGAAGAATCCAATTAGAATATGAGAACCGAATCTTAAATAAAGTGTGCCTCTACTACGAATTTTGCTTAAAAAAATTCGAATCATTAAGTAATAAACTTGACGGAAATAAGATTCATAGTGGTCCTCAAAATCCGATGATTTTTTAAAAATATCAACAGTGCAGTTCTGGTTAGTTTCCTTAGTATAATCCAAATTTGATCCATTTTGTATTTGCTCAACTAGAAGCTCACTGTGATCTCCATACTCATTATTAGCTATTTCCATTAAATAATCTATTGGATTGTATGTTGATGGACATGGCAATCCAAGATCATCCAGATATTCTATCAAATTTTCACTCGTTCCACGATAAATGCAATTTCCAGCACTCAAGGCATAAATATGATCAAATAAAGATAACATTGATGCTGAAGGCTGATGGATTGTTAAAATTATCATCCGACCTTCCTTGGTTATGTCTTTTAAAAATTGAATGCACTGTGTTGATGCAACAATGTCAAGATTTGTTGTTGGCTCATCGAGAAACAATATTTTTGGATTATCAACCAGTTCAATTGCAATCTGAAATCGTTTTCTCTCACCACCGCTTAGGTCTCGTATGAAGGAATCACGATGATCTGTAATATCCAGCTTATTTAATATGTTTTCAATTTTCACATCCTTCTCCTCATTTGTGAACTTCTCCTGACATTTGAAATTGATTGCAAAATTCATTAACTCGTTCACGGTCAACAAGATATGAAGCATTTGTTCCTGCATAAAGTATGATGAAACTTCTTTAATTTTGCGCGTTGAAATGACTTCATCATTATAAGTAATTGTTCCACTAATATTATTCACACGAAACCCGGACAAACAGTCTAGAAGTGAACTTTTGCCACTGCCGCTTAATCCAATCACCGCTGTAAGCTCATTGCCGTAAAATTCTCCAGAAATACTATTGAGAATAGTTTTTGTTTCTTTTTTAACGAATGGAACTTTGGACTCTACAGTATACTTTAGGTCCTTAAATGCTAGTTTAAAGCTTCCGTTATTATTTATGCACACGCTTTCTTGTTGCATTTTGTTTACGTTTTTTGACCTTAATAGCATGCGCAGAAAGATTCCTTGCTTCTTTTCTATTTAAATAAATTCACTTTCACTTTTCAATATTTTTAATCACTGCAGCAGGTTATTTACATGCAGTTCAATTGAATGACTAAGACTTACTGTATGACTTGTCTTTAAAGGTGATAATAAGAGAACAAAAAATATTTGATTTGACGTCTTTACGTCGCGATTAAAGAAGAACTTGTGAACTCTTTTGCGCTCACTGGTACTGTCTAATTTTTTTCACTTGTATTGCAAATACACATGACATGGTGTAGACACTCTTCTCATCTTGTTCATATATTTATAGAATTTATGTGCGAAGAATATTTTTAAAGTTAAATTTTTTGTGTCGAGAATGTGAGTATCCACTCATTGATTACACATACATAAAGTCGTATTTTTTTATATTTCAAAATAATATACATTACCCGAAAAAAATTGAAGGTTATTAAATACAAATATAGTTTAAAGAGAAAAAAAGATTAAATAAAAATGCGTAGAGTAAATTTTTTGACGTACGTAATGCTGAAATAGTTACTTTTGACCTTCACCCTCTAATGAACCTGATGCTTAAAAATTATCATTAAATTCAGATGTTTGTGTTTTATGATTTTACAAATAAATTATTGTGATGTACACATGACTGACTATGTTCTCTCGTTGACCGCTGACTATTATCTTCCAAAATCTAATTGCTAACTATGTTCTCTCGTTGACCGCTGATTATTATCTTCCAAAATCTAATTTCATGTGCGATATTGTTTAAACTACTGGTAGTGTGATCTAATGATTTCTATAACGTCTGACATAAAGACTCTTTTTATCAAGAAAACATAAAATTATTTTGAAATTTACAAAAATTTATCCAATGAGTGTCTATTCCCTAAATATTAACGAATATAATTCAAAAGTGAACGAACTTTCAAAGAACTTAAGTGGCAAAAGGATGCAGTTATTCACATTTGACGTCTACCATTTAGGATGAAATGAAGATTCAATAAAGTTATATCCAGAAATGTGGGATTACAGAGAAAAAATACTTAACCAAAAATTTTTGCATTCAAAAGATTGTTCATTCCTCCCCTCACTTTAAAACACCCCAATAATTGCTTACTAAAATTTGCAAAAATACACTGAAGCAAAAAAATGACATTAAGAATGTGCATAAGTATTGAAAAAAATCATGAGTTTGAAAAAATTCTTTCTTACCTTGATGTTCGTCATCCATTCAAAGGGTGACCAGATTTTTTCCGAGACAGATAAAGGACAAAAAAAATCTATCAAAGTTTTCACTTTTTGAGTACATTTTTTTGGTTCAGCACTTGAGTCCATCTTATCCAGTGTAAAGCTGCTAATTTTCAGAAATAGAGGACATTTTAACCAAAATAGAGAACAAATTGAACCTTTCAGAGAACAGAGGACAAACTCAAAAAAATTGAGGTATGCCCTCTGAAAAACCAAGCTGATGGTCAGCCTATCCATACATTTAAAACGCAAACACGTTCTATGTCTCGTTAGTCCCGAAATGCAAATCATTAATAACATCTCTTCTTTCCTGCTGAGTCCGTCAAAATGTTGTAATCTTGCCTAAGAAGGGAAATGACCATTCCTTAATGAGAAAAAATTGCTGAATATGCCACTTCATTAATGAGAGTTCTGACATTTCATTTGTATCATTTTTATTGATTTGGTGTTGACATTTTTGGCTGAAATGGATCACTGACTAAAACAGTCAGCTTGAAATAATAAGGACTGATGTGGAGTTGCTGAATTAGAATAATAAATACAGTGAGGTGAAAATAAATTGATGAATTGTAATTTAATTTTTGGCAATCTAAAATCAACGATTGAAATTTAAATGTATATCTAGATTTTTTAGAATGTAGAGTTGCTGAGCCTGGGAATGCGAACAACTTAAAAATATTTTTTTGTTCAAACTATCACATATTATCACAAAAAATCAAAATACTCCAAACGTAATAAGTGAACAACCCCTTAAAAATGTGCTTTAAGAATTTTTTATCAAAAATGATCCAAAAAAATTCATGACCTAAATTTTATTCATCTAAGCATTAAATTCGACAAAAAAGCTCATCATGTATATCAGTCAAACCCAAAACTACCACAGTAGCTTCAAACATTCTCATTATGCTCGACATATTTTTGGGTACAAATGTATAGACATAACCAGAAGCTAAATCTACATTCACACAAAATATTTTATTATTATTATCTGTCAAAAAGTTTTGCCCAACAATTTTTCTGTATGAACCCCTTCAAGCATGCCCTCAAACATATTATCGTAAAAATAAGAAACTTCAATAATACAAACAGAGAAAAATCCTTAGTGCTATAAGCAAATAGTAATGGTGTAGATAAAAAGAGATATTTCATTTCATTCATGTGAATTAGCAAGAGGAGGAAGTCAAATGTTTATAATCTAACGTATAGTCGAGCAGAGAGAGAGAGGAAAGAATGGATTTCATTATATTTATTTTTATATTTTTATCATTCAAACGGTCTTCTATGCTAACAGCTATTAGAATGTCTTCTTTCTAAGTAGAACTTTGTATTATTAAATAACATTAAGTGATGTGTTTTTATGCACGAGAACGTCTCTGCTTGGGAATCAGATTACTTGATATATTTTGTCTGCGGATATTGTGTAAATTCTTTGGAATTTTATCGTTTACAGGCATGATTTTCTGTGGATATAGAAAGAGATTTCTTTTATTATAATGAATTCTGGATGAGATTAGGTGCCTTATATCCTCTTTAACTGGTATGCAGACGTAACTTCCTGTCGCATTCGCACATTTCTTGAGATTTGCTTACATTGAGAATGTCAGCAATCGGAATGTTAACTGATTGAGCTCTAGTTTGAATAAAATTGTTCAACGTTCTGAAAGGAACTCGAAGTTGATACTGTTAAGTCAACTTGACTCGACTTCAAACTCTTCTTCCCACCCAAGGCATCAAGACACCCAAAATTAGTTTTTTTTGACTTGATTTCAAGTTTTTTGGGCTGCTTTATAGCTTCATATCATCATTCTCCTCTATAAGTGCTGAACGTCATAAATGGATCACCCCACAATAAAATTTCAAATTTTCCCATGCAAAAAATAAATTCCCATAAGACGAACATCTAATAACTCCCAAAAATCATGTTAAAATACGCGATACCTTGTCAATATATCCAAGTGTTCACAGTACTGTAAGCAAACAAACATAAAAAAACACGATGTATAGATCACACCACAAACTTCCACGTGGCGAGCTACGCTCGCCAACGGCAATAACCTATCCAAAGGCGAGCTACGCTCGCCGGTTGATATCGATCCAAAGGCGAGCTACGCTCGCCAGTTGATACCGATCCAAAGGCGAGCTACGCTCGCCAGTTGATATAGATCCCAAGGCGAGCCGTAGTTTATGACACAAAGTATTCTATAAATTTTTTATCACTTCACCGTAAATTATTCCCGTACTGTACATACGGCTTGGGAAAATTTTCACGCCTTCACTCCGCTTCGCTACGTTCAGGACGTAAAAATTTGTGAGCTTCGCTCAACCTAGTCCGAACTGCGTTCGAACTATTTATATTCGAGCTTCGCTCGAATTTTTGTGATTAAACTCTAAAGTTTTTTTGTATATTCGAAGTCTCGTTCGAACTCCGCTAGTATGATTGTTTATAGATCACAGGGGTTGTCGGATCTCGCTTCGCTCGTCCGACTGTTTATAGATTACAGTATAAAAAAATAAAATTTTCTCACATATCCTCAGTCTTCTAAGGGCTTGGGAAAATTTTTTTTTTCGGACTTCGTCCGAACTATTACATTCGAGCTCCATTCGAATTTTTTATTCGTCCGACTGTTTATAGATCACAGGGGTTGTCGAATCTCGCTCCGCTCGTTCGACTGTTTATAGATCACAGGGGTTGTCGAATCTCGCTCCGCTCGTTCGACTGTTTATAGATCACAGGGGTTGTCGAATCTCGCTCCGCTCGTTCGACTGTTTATAGATTACAGGGGTTGTCGAATCTCGCTCCGCTCGTTCGACTGTTTATAGATCACAGGGGTTGTCGAATCTCGCTCCGCTCGTTCGACTGTTTATAGATCACAGGGGTTGTCGAATCTCGCTGCGCTCGTTCGACTGTTTATAGATCACAGGGATTGTCGAATCTCGCTCCGCTCGTTCGACTGTTTATAGATCACAGGGGTTGTCGAATCTCGCTCCGCTCGTTCGACTGTTTATAGATCACAGGGGTTGTCGAATCTCGCTCCGCTCGTTCGACTGTTTATAGATTACAGGGGTTGTCGAATCTCGCTCCGCTCGTTCGACTGTTTATAGATCACAGGGGTTGTCGAATCTCGCTCCGCTCGTTCGACTGTTTATAGATCACAGGGGTTGTCGAATCTCGCTCCGCTCGTTCGACTGTTTATAGATCACAGGGGTTGTCGAATCTCGCTCCGCTCGTTCGACTGTTTATAGATCACAGGGGTTGTCGAATCTCGCTCCGCTCGTTCGACTGTTTATAGATCACAGGGGTTGTCGAATCTCGCTCCGCTCGTTCGACTGTTTATAGATTACAGGGGTTGTCGAATCTCGCTCCGCTCGTTCGACTGTTTATAGATCACAGGGGTTGTCGAATCTCGCTCCGCTCGTTCGACTGTTTATAGATCACAGGGGTTGTCGAATCTCGCTGCGCTCGTTCGACTGTTTATAGATCACAGGAGTTGTCGAATCTCGCTCCGTTCGTGCGACTATTATAGATCGCAGGGGTTAACTTAAAATTTTCTGACATATCCAGTCTTCTAACAACTTTGGAAAATTTTCACGCCTTCACTCGCTACGCTACGTTCAGGACGTAAAAATTTGTGAGCTACGCTCAACCTAGTTTGAACTACGTTCAAACTTTTTTATTCGAGCTCCGCTCGAACTATTATTACTATTGAACGTAATTTCTACAGTTTGAGCAACACAAATATTCAATCGTAGTAGTCAACGTTTTCTTCTTTCAATGTTTCCTATGTACTTCTGATGTTTTCAAAATCTTCTATAATGCCTTTTTGTCTTCAATTCCTTTCATCGACATCTTGACTTGATAATTGCTTGTTCTTCTCTTCAGCTTCACTTCAATACAAATTTTTTAATCAATCATTGAAAATTTCTTAACGTGATTTTTCTTGACTTGATGATCAGGTTATATCCATTTAAATATAAATCCGGCCCGAAGGACCAATTTGTTGCGTACATCAATAATAAATGCGATGATTTTGGTTTAGAGTGGACTGTATTTTATTGACGACAAAAGAATGAATACGTGTTAATTGTTTAAGATATGAATTTGTACTAAATTATTTTAAGAAAACTTTGACTACTACGATTGAATATTTGTGTTGCTAAAATTGTAGAAATTGCGTTCAATAGTTACTCAAATCACCAACCCTTTCTCACATATCCACAGTCTTCTAACAACTTTGGAAAAATTTTCACACCTTCACTCGCTACGCTACGTTCAGGATGTAAAAATTTGTGAGCTACGCTCAACTTAGTTCGAACTACGTTCGAACTTTTACATTCGAGCTCCGCTCGAACTATTTTTATAACTCAAATTACCAACACTTTTTCATATATCCTGATATCTTAATCTTATAACCTGATTATCCCACCACCATGACAATTCCATGAGTCATGCTTTTTCAACCTTTTACTTGTACTTGGTGATCAACAACAATTATATCATTTACACAGCTTTGTTATATATTGTTCATTGTTACAATATTTGATATTAATGTTCATGAAATGTAAAATACCAAAAAAATTCATACTCTCATCACAACTGGAATACAAACTTTATTTTTTTACAAGGACTAAAAAAAATTGGCTATTTACTTTCACAATTTAACTCCTTTTTCCAAGCTAAGTATTTTCATTACTCACAGTCGTAAAGATTTTTCTCCCCAAAACTACATTCACCAATATAAACCTATATAACGAGTCACAATAGCTGTATTTATACACCAATTTTATCCAAACAGTTTTACAACTACATCTATTAGTGACAAATATTCGTATATATACGTATAGTGAAAGATTATTGCTCTTGTGAAGTATATCAATATTTCATACAAAAACTCAAAAAAATCAGAATATACTCTTTTTTGCTGTTTTATGACTTAAAAAATTATAATTAAGCATATTTAAATCATGAAACATCATAAAATATCAAAAAAGTGTAAAAAAGAATCAAAAAATTAATCGATTGGAGCAGTAGAAGTGGTCAAAAAATCAATTGCAAGATTTGATCATGACAAACCAACTAACAAATAGACAGAGTGAGTCAATATAAAGCGTGTAAAAACATGGAAGTTCGTGGCTTTCTATGTACAGTGTGTTTTTTCTCGTATACCCATACAGTACGTACGGCACAGTTTTACATGGATCACAGTAGAGTCGAGCTTGAGCTACGCTCGCTCGACTTGTTTAGAATTACAGTTTTTAAATAGATCACAGTAGAGTCGAGCTTGAGCTACGCTCGCTCGAATTGTTTAGAATCACAGTTTTACATGGATCACAGTAGAGTCGAGCTTGAGCTACGCTCGCTCGACTTGTTTAGAATTACAGTTTTTACATGGATCAGAGTAGAGTCGAGCTTGAGCTACGCTCGCTCGACTTGTTTAGAATTACAGTTTTTACATGGATCAGAGTAGAGTCGAGCTTGAGCTACGCTCGCTCGACTTGTTTAGAATCACAGTTTTACATGGATCACAGTAGAGTCGAGCTTGAGCTACGCTCGCTCGACTTGTTTAGAATTACAGTTTTTACATGGATCAGAGTAGAGTCGAGCTTGAGCTACGCTCGCTCGACTTGTTTAGAATCACAGTTTTACATGGATCACAGTAGAGTCGAGCTTGAGCTACGCTCGCTCGACTTGTTTAGAATTACAGTTTTTAAATAGATCACAGTAGAGTCGAGCTTGAGCTACGCTCGCTCGACTTGTTTAGAATCACAGTTTTACATGGATCACAGTAGAGTCGAGCTTGAGCTACGCTCGCTCGACTTGTTTAGAATTACAGTTTTTACATGGATCAGAGTAGAGTCGAGCTTGAGCTACGCTCGCTCGACTTGTTTAGAATTACAGTTTTTACATGGATCAGAGTAGAGTCGAGCTTGAGCTACGCTCGCTCGACTTGTTTAGAATTACAGTTTTTACATGGATCAGAGTAGAGTCGAGCTTGAGCTACGCTCGCTCGACTTGTTTAGAATCACAGTTTTACATGGATCACAGTAGAGTCGAGCTTGAGCTACGCTCGCTCGACTTGTTTAGAATTACAGTTTTTACATGGATCAGAGTAGAGTCGAGCTTGAGCTACGCTCACTCGACTTGTTTAGAATTACAGTTTTTACATGGATCACAGTAGAGTCGAGCTTGAGCTACGCTCGCTCGACTTGGTTAGAATCACAGTTTTACATGGATCACAGTAGAGTCGAGCTTGAGCTACGCTCGCTCGACTTGTTTAGAATTACAGTTTTTACATGGATCACAGTAGAGTCGAGCTTGAGCTACGCTCGCTCGACTTGTTTAGAATCACAGTTTTACATGGATCACAGTAGAGTCGAGCTTGAGCTACGCTCGCTCGACTTGTTTAGAATTACAGTTTTTACATGGATCAGAGTAGAGTCGAGCTTGAGCTACGCTCGCTCGACTTGTTTAGAATTACAGTTTTTACATGGATCAGAGTAGAGTCGAGCTTGAGCTACGCTCGCTCGACTTGCTTAGAATCACAGTTTTTACATAGATCACAGTAGAGTCGAGCTTGAGCTATTCTCGCTCTCTTTAGAATTCAAACCTTATAACGGTCAATATATGTTTGAAATTTTCCCTCCAAAAGGTGTGTGAATTAAATGTCTATGCCCAATAAAAATAAGATCCAGATACTCTATCTCTAATAAAATGAGATCCAGTTAGTCATCTACAGTCTCTATGTCCAGTAAAAATGAGATCCAGTAAACATCTACAGTCTGCGTGTCCAATAAAAATTAGATCCAGATCCTGTCTCCAATAAAAATGAGATCCAGTAACTATCAAGAAAATCTAAATCCTCTATGCCTAATAAAAATAAGATCCAGCAATCTTTTAGAGCCTCTATTTCCAATAAAATGAGATCTAGTTGGTCTATATTCATTCAAACAATATTTTTAAGTAAAATTCACGTTACTTAATTTTACGTTATAACTTTTATAACAATCTTCTTCATGCTATAACTATTTACAGAAGGCTCTAAAAGGACCAACATAGCGGATATTAAATGTAGATGTTGATCTTTCATTAAAATCCTATTCTAATGCTTGAAATGTTAGTTACAGTGAGTAATCAAAAATGACGTAACTGTCATAAAAAATCAGTTGATGTTATGTAGCAACTTTTAGTTTTTAGGTACGATCGGGCATGATTTATCGTATCAAATAGAAGAAACTGTATAGAAGTCATCGCATAGAAATTTTTCATACAAATTTTTGGTTTTTAACGGTTTTTTTGTGTCTAGTTCCAACGCAACGGAACTGGCTGGAACCAAACATATCTCAGGTAATAGCCATTTCCAGTATCTGTCATATGAGAGCAAAAACGTATTGATTAATGCTTTCGTTGACTCAAAAAAGAAGGAAGTTAAAATGGCACGTGTTTTGGACCCAAGCAGGCACAGCGGAACTGACCAAAAAAGTATATATACCAGTCAATAGGAAATTTTAATATCAACATTTATTACCTTGGTTATTGGGGCTAATAATGCTTAGTTTTCTCAAAAAATTGAAAACCATATAAAATGATTCGTGTCTTGAACCTAAAGCAGGCACAGCGGAACTGACCAAAAAAGTATATATACCAGTCAATAGGAAATTTTAATACCTACATTTATTACCTTGGTTGTTGGGGCTAATAATGCTTAGTTTTCTCAAAAAAATGAAAAACGTGAAAAATGACTCGTGGTTTTGGACCTAGAGCAGGCACAGCGGAACTGACCAAAAAAGTATATATACCAGTCGATAGATAATTTCAATACCTACATTTATTACCTTGGTTATTGGGGCTAATAATGCTTAGTTTTCTCAAAAAAATGAAAAACGTGAAAAATGACACGTGGTTTTGGACCTAGAGCAGGCACAGCGGAACTGACCAAAAAAGTATATATACCAGTCGATAGATAATTTCAATACCTACATTTATTACCTTGGTTATTGGGGCTAATAATGCTTAGTTTTCTCAAAAAAATGAAAAACATGAAATATGACACGTGGTTTTGAACCTAGAGCAGGCACAGCGGAACTGACCAAAAAAGTATATATACCAGTCGATAGATAATTTTAATACCTACATTTATTACCTTGGTTATTGGGGCTAATAATGCTTAGTTTTCTCAAAAAAATGAAAAACATGAAAAATGACTCGTGGTTTTGGACCTAGAGCAGGCACAGCGGAACTGACCAAAAAAGTATATATACCAGTCGATAGATAATTTTAATACCTACATTTATTAACTTGGTTTTTGGGGCTAATAATGCTTAGTTTTCTCAAAAAAATGAAAAACGTGAAAAATGACTCGTGGTTTTGGACCTAGAGCAGGCACAGCGGAACTGACCAAAAAAGTATATATACCAGTCGATAGATAATTTTAATACCTACATTTATTACCTTGGTTATTGGGGCTAATAATGCTTAGTTTTTTCAAAAAAATGAAAAACATGAAAAATGACACGTGGTTTTGGACCTAGAGCAGGCACAGCGGAACTGACCAAAAAAGTATATATACCAGTCGATAGGTAATTTTAATGTCAATAATAAAAACTAGAATAATTGGGCTAATAATGCTTACTGTTCCCAAAAAAATTAAAAAACCACGTGGTTTTTAGTCACTCTCAGATATTGAGGTTAAAACCACACTTAACCTTAAAATCACGCGAAGCGCCACAATTTGCCGAACGGTTCACTAGTTGCCTGATAGATTGGCATCGAAAACCGCATCAAAAAATATGGTTCCTGACGAGAAAAGTATGGTCACAAAATTTGATGTGTTTTTGGACACGTGTTTTTTGGACCTAGTGCCTGCACAGCGGAACTGACCAAAAAAGTATATGTACCAGTCGATAGGTAATTCTAAGGCCAACATTTATTACCTTGGTTGTTGGGGCCAATAATGCTTAGTTTTCTCAAAAAATTGAAAAAACATGAAAATCGACCTAAAACCAAAACCAATAACTTACACGCTATGCGTGGAAGTTAATACGTTAACTACTCATCCCGTCATAATTGTCGTTCATAAACACTTCAGTATATATTTTATACATTAATACCTAAGTAAAAAGAGGAAAAGTACATCAAATAGAAGTGAGAGAGAGCAAACAAACAGAAAAAGCAGTAAAAGAATTTAAAATATTTTTATGAGTAAAATCAACGGCATAGCTAAATGAGAGAGGCACAAATAAATCTCAGAGAATTATTTTCCTACGCAAACGTGAGCGACTCGAAACTGTTATAAAAATTATAACAGCAGGTTAAGTGAACTAAAAGAAGCAGAAAAGATGTTGAAAACAAAACGAATCTGAGATGTTGGGGAACTTCTTTTAAACTGATGCTTTAGTTTACAAACAAACTTTGTATTAAACAGACGGATTTTTATAGTTTTGTGCCGGCATTTTTTGCTGCTTACAAAATTGTGGATTAAAATTGAAAAAATCAAAGTTATATTAAATTTGAATTGAAATTTTTAATTTCAGAAAGTGAGCTTTGGAATTTTAAAAATTTCAAGAAAATTAAATATTGTGACGGTTTTAAATTCAAATCAAGCATTAAGGAATTTCCAAAAGAAGCCAAAAATACCAGTGACTAAACTGTGTACCCAAAAATTATCAGTGGAAAAAAATTTTAATTTTAAATCAAACAATCAGAATACAAAAAAATTTAATGAGATTCAAACAGAATAAAAAAAATATCAAGTGAGGTAGAACATCCATGGAAGTGCATTAAGTCAAACAAAACATTTTACATTCATTTAAACAAGAATTTTTGGATAAGAGGAAAAAGTGAGGAATTTCTTGAATACTAATTGCAAGTTTTGGAAGAGTGTGGGATATTTTTTTGGAGACTGGCATTTTGGACAAGGAATTTTTGAGGAACATGAATCGTGAATAATTGTAAAAAATTCAAAAATATTTAAAAAATTCAAAAGTATTAAAAAAACATTTTTTTAAAAAAGATTTAAAATTTTAAAAAAATCAAAATTTAAAAAAATTCAAATTTTAAAAAAAAATCAGAATTTTAAAAAAAATTCAGAATTTAAAAAAAAATTAAAATTTAATGATTGAAGGACTTAAAAAATCTGATGAATTTCAAGATTAAAATATAAAAATAAAAAAATATAAAATCAAAATAAACAAAAAATTTCCCAGGAAAATTATCAAAAAAAATCTCAAAACTCAATTTACAAAAAAAAAAATCAGAAAGTTCTCAACCAAGAAAACAGCTTTGTGATGAGAAAATCAAACACAAAGAATTTCCAATAAAAAGAAGAAAGGAAAGCCAGAGAAAGAGAAGATAAATAATAAGAAAAAATATACAAAAAGTGAATTCACAGTGAATAACAAAATAATAATTGAACGTGATTATAATACTGTATATTATTCAATATTATATTCATCGATGCATTACTGAAAGAATTCTTAAAGAACCGACAATATTGTGGTAAATAAGTGTACATGCACAAACACAACGAGATGAAAATATCAAATTATTAAGAATCTCTCTCAACATTGATCCACCAAGCCTGTCTTGAGAAGAGAGTGAATTTTTTTATATGAAAAAATAATATTAAATTTCATCAAATGTGTTTATCTTACTTCCTCTCCATCCCGACACAATGCATTACAATTGTGTGGCCTGAAAAAGACGAAATGATTTATTATAACGCTGGAATATAAATAAAGTGGAATAAAGAACAGAAATTTACCTACATAGAAGAACAAGGATACAATTGGATATTAAAACATTAATATTATTATTACCTTTGTTACTAAAAAAGCAGCACACAGACTCAACAAAAAGGAGAAGAAAAATTATTTTCAAGGAATTCTGAGAAAGATACATAAAAAAGGTAAATAAAAAGGCATTGTCATGTTTATTTAATTAATAACATAGACTTTTTTAATATGGACATATCAAAATATATTTAAAAATATTCATGATTATGAGCTTAAAATTTATGAATCGTTCCTTGGTGATCATCAACATTTTGTCTGATTTAGAATTGATAGATTTGCTGCTTGATGTCAATATTATGACATCGTGATCAAAGAATGATTGGAATTCGATTTTATTTGACATTAGCTTCACTTTTGATTTGTTAGCTGCTGGTAGGGGGTCTATGCTGGTCACTCTGCTATATTTATTTATAAATAGCCTTTCAAGGCTGTTGCTGGTCATAAAATGTGAGAATTTAAGAAATTTTGTCAACCTTTATCTGATCCTTGAATCAAGTATCAAGGAACGGTATGAAAATTTTAATTAAAAATCCAAGAAATTCCAATCATGCCAAAATTTGAACCCATCATCACCAGTACAAATGCCAACAGCTCTTCCTCCAAACCATTTCTGCAACTTCTTTGCATTTAATTAAATCATAAAACTCGCAACATAATTAACTCAATAATCCTGTCAATTTTACACAACGCAACCTGCTGCTCTTATAAAACCAAACCTTATACACTTTAATGCCATAAATGCTCACAAATCGACATTTTACTTAACAACGATGACATTTACAATTCCATAATTTTTATGGGTTTTTGTGTTAAAATGAGTCACTAAACTTTCCTACTTGCTGCTTAATTTCTGAGGAATTGCCAGCAACATGTGTACGTATTCTGCGAATATTGCATAATACTTTTCGTGTAGTAACTGTCTTTTTTGAACAGTTAGTCTAAAGTACATCAAAAACTTTCAAAGAAGTTTAATTGAATAATTAATAGCAATTTAAGTTGAATTTGTTGACACTTTCATGTGACTGAAATTGGTTGTTGGTGTTCTCAGAAAATTTTCTAGATAAATTACGACAAAGTCGTGCACGTGTGGCAGATATAAAATCACTACGATTCCAATAAAACTCAACAATATCTTATAGTTTAGGTAATCATTAGATTGCGAACTTTATGGTTGTTTTTGATCGTTCTGAATGATTTTTATGGACTTACAGAAAGTTATGACTATGAACGGTCAACGATGGTCATTATTTTGTTGAGCATATCCTACTATTGGACTGTATTAAGTGGATGTAAACTGTTATTGAGATGACTTTTATGGAAGGTCTCTTTAGCTTGAATTTAGTTGGGTGTTGTGAGATGAGAATTTTGGGTCTTTAGATTCGGATTTTGTTCGAAACAGTAGGTTTTAAGTATAGTTATCATAGGAGCCATAGGTCAGCTTAATATTAGTTTGGGGCAACTCAAGCCAAGAGCCTGAAATCATTCCTGTGTAAATCGACTCAAGTCGATTCAACTCAACTTCGAGCCTTGCATAAAGCTCATACCAATCCAATCTCTTAACTATCAATTCAGCAATCACAGAGTTTATAATAAAATATTAAAATCCAATAAATGCGCATCAAAATTTTTGTAACCAAAACATCTCAATTCACATTTTATCTCTAGTCCCAGTTTTATTTCATTCGATAACAACAAAATAAATTTCTAATAAAATATTTATCATCTCTAAAAAATATTTATGTACGGATAACGCAGAATATATAATTAAGTCAATAATCCGTCAATAAATCAAAAGTCATAAAAATGTCTATCGAACGCACAGAATTATTGCACTTGGCTATGATTAACTTCCTCTTTCGGACCAACAACAAAATAAAGTTCATCCGGTGAATGAATATTTGGAATTTTTACTGCCCTGCTTCATTCCCACTGTGTTGTGCTCCACTTTTGCGACTACTAAAGAGACAAACTAGACAAGCGAATGAATTTAATGGAAATGACCAAAAAAGAGTCTTAATTAGACTCGTTTGTGTCAAGAGTTGTGAAAAAATCTTTCTCATTTTTTTGTCGTCGGTCTTGCTTGACTTTGGCACAGATTAATGGAGAATAAAGGTTTAAAAACCCATGGCTAAGCAGCACATAGTTGACCGTATTTACATAACTTCTGAATATTTTATCTGCTTCCGCTGACAATCTCTTTTTTTCTTCAGTGCCTTAAAAATATTTTGTAATCGCATTTTTCGCTTCTTACCCAAATTTAACAATTTTTTTTATTCATCTTCTTTTTTCCTCGGATGAAATGTTGAGGAACGATAAAATTATGCAATGGACAGTTATGATGATGCAGTTTTTTTTTGTTTTTGCCCTTGCTTCTTCGTCGAATTTACGTTTTAAGCAGTTTCAAGCGTAAAATCAGAATTTCAGATGAGGTGAATGATTTTGTTGGAGATAAGATGAAGGAGAGAATGTTAATTGAATATTTTCGGATGGATTTAAGTTCGTAATTGATTTTTGGTATTCTTTGATGTTTGAGATTCTTTGATTAAGCAATTTATATTCATGATCGATTTGCTTGAGCTCAGATTTTAATATGAGGTCGAATGGATCTGGTTGAGTGGATTGAATGACAATTTGTGATGATTTTGAATATTTTATAAGTTTGAAAATTCCAAGAATTTCTGTGGCTTGAATTGATTTTGAATTTAAAAAAAAAATAAAAAATATTTATATGTGTTCCACAGCATCAGACCTCTCTTAAGCTATGTGCTGGACGTAACTAATAAAACACCCATCAACTTCATATCTTAAATATCTATAGACAGCACCAAAATTGCCATGTAATGATCATCTTCATCAAAAATTTCAAGGCCTACCCCAACATCCTCATTAAGCACATTTATAGCAAATATTTCCATACAAAATATCATCACATAATTAAATCACCTAAAAACTCCAAAAACACCTTTCTCTCATTTTAATGCATAATTTGACCTTGCTGCTGCTGTATTTTGTGAACGATTATTTTCACGGTTGATGGATTTTATATCCACTAATTTCATTGTTGCTCCAAAAAGCTAATAACAATTAAGAATTACAAAATCTGCAAAAGCGTCTCACGCTCCATATTCACTTTCATCATTTAATTACTCAGGGATTCTATTTTGTTGTTTACAAGTTCTTGTGACAAAAAACGAGCGAAAATGAACAGAAAATCGCATAATTCTATTACAAATCCAAGCATTCAGTGAAACTAGTGCATTAATCTATTACTCCATGCTCATGAATTGAAGAATCAGTGAAAACATGCGAAAAATACTAGCTTGAATGCATAAATGAATGAAAGTCTTTTGAGATCATGTGATGTGTAAAAAATGACTTTACAAAGCTAGATTACCATGCATGAGATATTCTCATATTAGCTTTTTAATAACAAAACAATAAAGGCATATCGTATACAGAGCGGGGCCCTTAAGAGAAATTTTGAATGATTTCGATGGAAAATTAAATGAAATTTTTTACTAGAAATTGTTTTGATATTAAATGAATTTTGCTTAAGGGAAAGCTCACTCAATGCTAATTATTATGAAATTTCATTAAAGCATAATATAGTATAGAAGATGGAATTTGTTTATATCGTGAAACTTGTTCTATAGAAACACGGCAGAGTGGATTTTATGAATAAGCATTGAAAATACTTTACTATAGGGATCCGTTCACAAATGACGTCCAACTTATAAAGGTACGATCTTGATAATATGTTCTATAAAAAATGTGAGACAGAGGAAGAGGGTGTTCTAAAAATCGTCAATAATTATGGACGTCATCTATAAACGACCCATTTCATCCCTACAAATTTTCAGCATTCACAATACATTCCCATTCCTTAAAACAATCTCACATCCAGCCAGTAATCGAAACATAATTGCATCAACCTTAAATTCATTTATAGAAATTTCTCAATTTATGCCTTAAATGCCTTAGATCCCATTCAAGTAGGGTTTGTGAAAACCGGTACTTTTAAAAAACCGCGGTTTTCGGTTTTAATTTTTGAAAAACCGCGGTTTTCCGATTTTCGGTTTTCGGTTTTTAGTACTTAAAATAGAGGAAAAAATTAAGGTAGACTATTTAAGAGTCAAAAACTTTGACTTTTCATTGTAAATTTAAGTCCAGTTTCATATTATTTGTAGTAAAGACAGTTTTATTTTTTAATTTTGAAAATAAAATTTTTTTAAAAAAATTTCAACTTTAAATTTTTTTTCAAAAATGTATGAAAAAGACGGAAAACCGAAAAACCGGACCAAAAACCGCGGTTTCGGTTTTCCGGTTTTGAGCAAAAAACCGCGGTTTTTCGGTTTTCGGTTAACCGAAAAATAAACCCTACATTCAAGCCATCATCTCTGTAAATTAGCATTCAATCAGCAACAAAAAAATGTTTCACAAAAACAGCAGTACAACAGCAAATAAGAAGAACTTTCACCTTTTTCTCTCTTGGGTTGCTGTTTAACAACAGACAAAAAGTCAAACAGTCTTCTTCATTTTTTTATGATTAATTAAAATTTTGATGAGTTATTTTTAGTACAGAAAGCTCATTTTTGATACAATTTCAGCTGAAATGCTAAACATTTATCTTTATCCATAAACGTGAGAAGGCTTAATTAGAATAATGGAGAAGAGAATTTTATTTGAGTAGGTTTTTGTTTATTTTATAATGATTAATTAAATTTGGAAATGATCTTTGCTGATAAAATATCGTAAACATTTATAGCCTCAATATTTGAAGCGTTTTTGATGGAAATTTTTGCGAATTTTTGTTGCTAGGTTGATGAATTTTTCTTTAATACTTTTTGGCATATCCCCTCCTCAAAATTGATTAAAAGTGTGATATTCTAAACTTTCCACCTAGAAATTCACCGACGACCTCTTAATCTACATCGAGCCCACCATGAATATCACCATATCTAAATATCTACGTCTCAAAATATACAGTCACAACTCATTAATTAAGTTTTTCATTAAAATGATATCATGTCGTACCTTTAGTTTAATATACAGCTTAAATACTTTGTCGTAGCTTCATTAAAAAACTTACTACTCTTTTACTGTTAATCTTATCGTCATGCACATTATGCTGCATTATTTTTCAAGTGGAACGAGAGCATGATGTTTGTTGATAAACTTTAAGAATGCTAGTTCAAATACATTTGTATGCTCATGCATGTATACATATGCACATAATTGTGGTGACGATGCAATGATAGCACAATAAATATGAAACATTGTTTTCAACTTACCAACTTGCTACTTGTCCCCTGCGGAGAAGTTTGGGAGAATTTTTTAATTTCAAGCAGTTTTGGTCAGTTTCAAGCAGTTTGGGAGAATTTTTTCAGTTTAGGTCAGTTTCAAGCAGTTTTATTCATTTTCGAGTAGTTTAGGTCAGTTTCAAGCAGTTTTGGTTATTTTCAAGTAGTTTTGGCTATTTTCAAGCAGTTTCTGTCATTTTCTAGCAGTTTCATCCACTTTCTAGCAGTTTAACTATCTTCAAAAGTAGTTTCAACTAGAAAAATCCACAAAATTCTAACAAACTCTTTACAAAGGTGCACAAAAAACTGTTTGAAGAGTACAAGCAGACAATATTAAATGAACATGACATTCATTCGTATCATGCTTGTACGTCTACTTAATATTCTGGAATTCTTAATATATATCTTTCCTTCTTCTCTCGTTTACTCAATTCTTTTCGCTTCCTGTGTCATGCATGTCATTACATACTGACACTGACGTTCATATACATTTATATCTTTTGGGCTTTTTTGTGAAGTCAAACTAAAGTTTTTGATTTATTATAAAGAAAAGCTGCAGGAAAGCCCGTGGGGTAGAAGATGTTGACAGGAAGTTAGTCGGTTGTTAGTTTTTTGATGAATCGAGTAGAAACTTGTTAGTGAATGAGATTGAATCAAAGGCTGAAGCAATTCTAGGAATTGGAATGCCCAAATGACTTCTGAAGCATGTTGACTTCTGAGTAGAGGTGAAGGTTGATTTTGAGTCAGTTCATCAAAATGACTACGTGAACTAATATATATGACTGGAACAAATGTCTGAAAAACAAATAAATCATCCAGTCTGACTGAAATATTTCAAATTGACATAAACAAGTGCTGTCATGTCTCAGACTATTCAGAAAATTCAACAAATTTGTTTCTGTAAACTTCACTTCAAATCTCAACAAATCGACAAGAAAAAAAGAAGTTCGCAACTCATCAAAAAACCTTCAACTTCCTCCATTCCCTCGGGCAAACAAGGCAAAAGCAGAATGATAAAGGCAGAAAGAGAAAATCAGTGGTGGAAGTAGTTAATTTTGTTATTCTTTTTGTGTCGCATTTTTATGTTAAATTACATAATCAAGCATAATGGAAGAGAGTAACGCAAATGTTTCAGTAAAATGACAAGCCGAACCTCGTTCATCTCTAAATTGTTGTTGTTACTGCTGTGTACATTTTTTTCGTGTGTTC
This sequence comes from Chironomus tentans, assembly GCA_963573255.1. Classification (NCBI taxonomy): domain Eukaryota; kingdom Metazoa; phylum Arthropoda; class Insecta; order Diptera; family Chironomidae; genus Chironomus; species Chironomus tentans. Next base: position 1,921,776 of record OY754302.1, on the reverse strand, counting down.
TGTTTCTGATTAACATTATAATGCACTTCCCGGAACGAGTTTTTAATGTTTTTTAAATGAACACGATTATTCTACTTGCCTAAAAAAGCCATCAGTCGCGAATGTATGAAAAAAGTTTAACAATTTATCATGCAAGTGATGCGAATCGGTGACATTATCGGAAATGACAGTAAAAAATGTCAACTTTTTGAATTGAATTGTACGGCACTTTCGTGGCTAAATAAGTCTGATTGATGCAGGTTGTTGTGTGTGGTAATTCATACACACCTTTTCAATTTTATATATTTAATTGAGCTTAAATTGATTTTTTCGGAATTTTAAAGTTATCTGATTGACCCATATTTATGAGGTTGTCTGACAACAATGGATGTTGGAGTTAATGGAAATGAATTGTTGAATTTTCATGCATCTGTTCAATTGGATTTTAAGTTGCTTATAATTATGGAACAGCTAAAAATAAATCCAAAAATAAAAGCAATTTTTCAAGCATCAGAACCGAAAAAAAACCACCAAAAAGAACCAACAACAATTTTTCAGTATTGAGTTCATGCGAGACCACATTTTTTGCCTCCCTCAAAAAATAACATCCTTAAAAATAATTCCTTTCTGATTCCATAAATCAAGATTGAAATGAAATATTTCATGATGTAAGTAAGAGCATTACTCCGCAAACAGGAAGGAAGCACACAAAACCAGAAAATATCCTTTTCAACATATGAGATTTACCAAGAAAAAAAAAAATATTTGCACAAAAAGCAGCACACAGCACAAGAAAGAAGAAGAAAAGTGTCTGGAAAGAATTATCTTCCTTTTTCTCTTTTAAAAGAAATTCTTTGTGTAGATTTATAGCATATGGAAGAGCTGACTAAGAAGAGTAAACATTTGGTCAAGAATTCGATCTCTGCTTCGAAGATGTCAAAAATATTTGCTGAATTTTTTGTGTCTCTTAAAAAATCGACTAATAAAAAATTTTACGACATGAAAATGAATAAATTGAAAAATATAAGCACTGCCTTGAATCTTAAGCCGAAATGTGTAAAATTTCTGTGCTATCGTAGAAGATAATTTAAAGTATCTCATGTATAAATTATTAGGCAATCTAGATACATCGAAACTCAATCAATGAATGTATTAAAATCACGCTCGACATTCCCATGCTTCGGTTGCTTGCTAATGTAAATATTGATCGAGTTTGGATTGTTGATGGTCTGTAAGGCGCATTTTTGCTTACGATTGAATTCGTTTAATTTTGGAAGGGTCGGCTATTAATTTGAACAATGATTGCAAAAATAACGGTCAAGAATTCAAAAAATAACGGTCAAAACTTAAAAAAAATAACTGTCAAAATTCAAAAAATAACGGTCAAAAATTCAAAAAATAACGGTCAAAAATTCAAAAAATAACGATCAAAAATTCAAAAAGTAACGATCAAAATTCAAAAAAATAACGGTCAAAAATTCAAAAAATAGCTGTCAAGATTCAAAAATTGACGACTAAAATTGAAACTGCGTCAATCAAACAAGCAAGAAACTAATTCCTGCAAATACCAGAAGCTCAATCAACTCTTCACCCATCATTGCATATTTAGCTTAAAAAACTCGTAAAAAATCACACTAGCTAAATAAAACAAGCATCGACGGCTTCTCATTCTCACTCAATACCAACAACTGCTGTAAAATGATAATGAGAAATTCCGAGTAGCGGTGATTTCAGCTTAAAAGCGTCTCACATGTCACAAGTGTAATTTGCTACTGGGAAAACACGTCATTACATCGCAACTTGCAGAGATTTTTTTATCTCTTTTTGCTGTCATTCTTCATGATTCACATTTTTTTTATATTGTGATTATTGGAAGTAACAGAAGCTGATTTACTGGCTTGTTCAGTTGTCAGACGTTTTTTTTCTTCGTCTTTAACAATTCTTATTTTTGGACAATAAAAAACAAGCAGTAAACAGCAACAAAAATAAATTTCCGCAGTCTCATTACAGTTAAAGTAGTAAGTAGTTAGTGAATGAGCAAAACAGTTATCGACGGTATGTTTGTTGACCTCAAAATTAGATAGGGTCGAGAGGTTAAAAATGAGCATTAAAATTGCAGAAAATTATTTTTGATAGCTGTGCAAATGGGTTATGAGAGGTTCAAACAATGCGGAATTAAAAGGTTCTTAAATAAATAAATTAATGTGTTGCTTTGGGATGATTGGAGTTGAGAACAAAAGGCATTTATTTAACATACTGAAATAATATTCTAAAGTAAATACAGCTCGAAAAATCAATATTTTCATTGTGGTGCTTTACTTAAGTTTCATGTTTAATTACATACGAAATTATTATTATTTTTGGAACAACGCAAATCAAGCCTCAAAAATGTGATGTACTGGATGTGTGATGATTATGGAACTAAATTACACATCAAAATCTAAATTTATCAAAATCATTGCATTACATCAGCTTAGTAAATAATCATACAAAAGGATGGAAATACTAAGAATCGAAGATTTAGGAAATCGGATTTATTTCGGACCACTTTTCTTAAGTAGACGAACTTTTCCTTCCTTTTGCGACTCAATATTCCATTTTCTAAGAAGCATGGTAATGCCATTGTTATAATGTTAATTCCGTTTTTAGAACTTGAGTAATAAATTTCAATTATCTTATTCTTTTAAGCTTAATTGAACGATGTTTTAATGGTTTTATTAGATAAAGTTTGGATGGAACTTCTTGGAAAGTGTCTTGTAATGGATATGACTTCTACCTAAAAATGGTTTTTCAGTCAATTTCGGATTGATTCCAAAGAAAAAATTCAATTCAACTCTCTTGAAGTCATCCATAGATCCAAGAACTGTCATTTTATATTAATAGCTGCAATATTAGTCTGGAAAGTTTATAAAAGTTTCACAACCTTCCCTCTATTATAAACTATATCATCCCTAAGGATTATTTGCGTCAATCCACCCCATAAGGCAGACCTCACGTTTTATATTTCCGATAACTTAATACTAAAAACTTTCAAGAGCTATCAATAATCTTGTCATAAAATTTCCATATCCAAGACTTTAATGAATTGATACATCATCTTAAAGACTGCTTTGTTACCATGCCATTACAGACAGTAATAATACTTTGCTCGTAAAAATGAAAACCACTTCAAGTCGTAAAGATGATAGTAATATTTTAGTACTTATCTTATCGGTGGCATCAACTTGAGAGCAAACCATTTTAACAATGATGGTGCTTATTTAACAATTTTTTTCACACAAAAAACTTTTTCTGTTCTAAATACTTATCTCATGTACTAAGGAGCTCTTATTTGCTAATGGTTGAACATTAATGGACATCGAGGAAAAAATGGGAAGAAGAAAAGTTCGTCGGACAGTTTTTTGGGATGAAAGAAAGACAAAAGAGCAGGGAAATTTGTAAATTGTTTAGAGTTTAGGGCGCATTTTGTTACAAGAAGACGCCCAGCTTTAAAAACGTTCAGCCTTGAAGACGCTCAGCTTTAAATATGTAAATCTTCACTCAGCTTTGAAAATGCATAGCTTTTAACAACGTTCAGCTCTGAACGCTCAGCGTTAAGAATTTTAACTCTGAATTCCTCATCAAAAATTTATCCAACCTGTAATCATATTTTGAGATATAAATAAAAACACACAGCACCGACAAAGCAGCAATTTTCTTCGTATATTCGGCAACAAAATAAAACAGAAAACTTTGTGGTTCGTTCAAAGTTTATTTTTTGTTGCTTTTTATTCGTTGCGTAAAAAAGTTTAACCTCTACCACATCCTTTTCTCTGGCTAACGTTAGTTAAGCAACAAAATGATAATATTTGACGATGTTGAATGAAATTAATGAAATTTTTTTGCCTTCAACTCTCTCCCTTGATTTTTGTTTTAGTTCCTTTACTCTTGGAAAAAAAATTTAAATTAAATTAAAAAGTTTTTTTAAATGAAAATTGGAATGCCAATTAAGAGTTTCATTATGGGTTTTGTTGGATACATTTATCTACAGAAATTATGAAAATTGCAACCAAAAAAGAAAACCATCTGATTACCACAAGGAACTAATTTTATTGCAAAACTTTATCCGTTTGTTTTATTTTTGTGTAAACACTTGCAACTGAAATTGAATTCAGTAATTTTGATCTCAAATTTTTCTTTTTTTCCCACAGATGCTGAAGCACGTTCACATTTCACCTCTCCGAAGTCGATCAGATTCCATTTCACTTCGTTCATCGACGGCATCATCGCTAAATAATGTATCATATGCATCATCATTATGCGGCAGTCCAGAACCTCAAATGACACCATCGAGATCGTCTAGCTATTCAAGTTTAAATGAATCTATAGCACAGGTAATAATAACAATATCACGTAGAAATGTTTTGAAAATCTAGTCACGTGTGAAATGATGAATGATCATTTAAATACTTTCGGAAATACTGCCATCCTTCCATATAAAATAAAATTTCTACTCCAACAGTCAACGACAGTAGACTGCAATGTTATTGTTTTCATTATTTGACGAGGCACGTCATGAATAATGTTGATGCTTTAAAATCAAAATGAAAAGGATGAAATTTATTTTCATCCATCAACACAGCTTTGCTGGAATAATGAAAACTTTGTATACAAACATATCAAGTAGTAAATTCACTTGAAATGAAGAAAATTAAGCGCATTTTTGAAGTTTTGATTCATGAAAAATAACGGAAAATTAAAATTTGAAATTTGTAACGGATTTTTAAAATTCAAAGTCTTAGTTTGACACCCCTTTTTCTCACTTTAAAAAGTTTTTCTTGAATATTTCGGCATTAAGGTAGTTAAAGTTTGAAAACTTTCTTGCATCTTATTCTTTAGAGTAACCCACATTACATCAAATACTTTCGAATCATTAATGGCTTCTTGTTAAAATTTAACAACTAAATAATTATAAACAACTTTGTAGGCGACAAATTACTTGCAAAATTCCACTCATACCTTAAAAGTGTGCTCCACATAAAACTGAAGCAGTGAAAATGAGCAATTTGAATGTAAATCATTGCAGTTAAGCTCTTTCCCACAAAAAGTAAAGGCATTTTCCCCATCATTTTTCACAACATTTTCTCGTATTGTTCTCATGCTAATTACACATTAAAAGGCATTCAAAAGTTGCTTGCTGATTTAATTTGTGAGTAAAATACATTTTCTTTCGTAATGAGATGAAAGGCAAGGCAACAATTAAAAAACAAAAATTACTAAAACTTGCGACCATTTCTCATAATTCATAACAAAGAAAGTCGAAAGAAAAAGTTTCTGAATTGTAAAAAAGATTTTAAATTTGTTTTTAAATTGTCACATTAATTTGATTTTCATTTCCTTACTTTTTACTATAGACTACCTTGAAAGTGTACACAGCATGCTTAAGACTTGACATAGAGTATAAAACATTGGCAGTCTCTTGGGATACAACTGCTAGGCAAATTGTCACACAAGTTCTGAGAAGGTAAGCTTTTATGGAAGTGCTTTTGACTGTTTTTTTTATCTCATTCAACATCAAAATTTCAGCCCAAAAATAAAAATATTTCAAGCACAACAAATTTCTAATCTCAAATCTTTTTTTCTTCCAAAAAATTCAGATGTAAAATGCGTCATCGAGATCCAAGACTCTTCTATTTATCAATGGAAGTCCGAATACGAAGAGCAGATGCACGTACATTGTTAACATTAGATGACTCAGCACGACCAGCAATGCTTCAAGCTTGTCATCCGACAGGCGAATCAAAATTTCATTTGCAAATGAAGGCAGGCGGACTCATTCGTGTCCATACATCTGCTCTACAGCAGACGTCTCAATACAAGAGTCTATTAATATCAGAGCAGACGACATCGGATGAATTGTTGAGTCTATTATTGTCATGTTACAATTCCACTGAGCCAGTCGAGGACTTTTCATTGTATGAAGTATGTCCAGATCAAGAATACCAGAGGAAATTACATCCAGATGATTTGCCATTGCGTGCACAAATTTTACGTAATCAAAAAGGCGATGCGTGTCACTTCCTCGTACGGAGAATCAGAAATATGGCGAGACGATCAATTCAATTGGACATTCAGAACAACAATCAGCAACAGAAGTATTCAATTGACATAAATTCAACATTAAGTCCAGCCAAGTCACAGAAAATTGACGAGATCAGCACAAAATCACCCTCAACATCCTCAATTCAGTCATCATCTTCATCGATCGTCAAGTCAACATTCACAAAATTGGAATCATGTTTCGTCAAACTCAATGCACTGACTCGATACGATCAGTCGAGCATGCCTGATGTGAACGGAAATGTGATTCAGCAACAGAAACAATCACAACCAAGAAAATGTCAATGCAATATGAGTAGCACACAAAAGTGCAATTACTGTAGTCAAAAACTCATGAAAGGCTTCAATGACTCACTTATGCATTCGGAACAATCGATAGTAAAACCAACATACAATCCTGTTTATAATATTCGAGAAATTCGAACTGTCCAAAACTCATTCTCAGCATTTGGCAGCGATAAGAAATTGATTGACTTGGATATTGCCGCAAGGAAGGCAGTATCACGAAGACATAGTGTAGCTGTTGACCAAATTGAGATTATTGATGCTGATATGGTTGGAAATGTTGGAAATTATGTCTACATATAAGATTTATGTAATTTTTTAAGGCTCAACAGTTTCGGGTCTGTTAAGCTATTGAAAATGAATTGAAGTTAACTGATGTCCTATTTAAGAGACACTGAGCCCCTTCCCATCTTTTCTAATTAGTAAACGCTAGTCACCTGTCCCAACTTATACTTGCCTAACTAATCTTGTTTTCCTTATTAAAATTTTATAAATAATTTGCTAATTATAGATGCATATAATCTTGTTAATTAATTTAAAAAACGAAATTGAATTTCACCAAAGAAAAGTTTTTGTAGAGGAAAACAAAATTTTTTATATCGAAAAGTTTAATAAAATTTAAAATAAAAATATTTGATCAAAGTGTGCCTTTAATTTATCAATTCTTCTTTCAGCCTGTCAGTTACTGAAAATAGCACCTAAACAATGAATCTAAGATGAAAATGTTTAACAAAGCTTTTATGGTAATTTATTTGGTGTAGATGAATCTGTGCTTTAAGATTGTAGATGAAAAATTGTTGAATCCTCGTTAATCCTATAAATCGTTCTATTAATTTGGGTTATTATGCAGCAGAAATGTAGCTAGGAGTATGGTGACCAGATATTATTTGAAAAGACAGTGGAAAAAAAATTTCTATCCAGAGGACAGTCTTCTGAAAAATCAAGCAGATGGATAGCCTACTAGTATGGTTTAAGAGGCCAATAATTCCCCTCGATGGAATACCAAACGCTTGACTCTTCATCGACAATTAATAAAATTGAAAAGTTCAATCAAAAAAGTCATGTCCAATTTTCATACGTAGTGATTTCCTGGAAACTAATAATTGGATGTAAATCATGGAAATGAAATCATTTGATGTCAAACCAATAAATTTTATGAAGCAGTCATTTGTAAATTGGTCAATTTATTGCTAAATTCAATGTGAAATCAATCCAAGTAATGTCCATAACTTTTCGAGATAGGTCTAAATTTTTATGATAGAATAATTTAGTAGCCCCATAAAAGACAACTATCTCCAAATGTAAAAACCATCCATCGACTCAAATCACCTCCATCTTACATAATCACTTAATTTTCTCCACCTTAATTGACCTCACGTTCATACCATAAAACCCAATTGTTGTCCGAAAAATATTAAGCGCAATCATTGATTTTGAAAGGTTCATCCAAACATCAACGAAATGTTAACGACATCAGCTGTTGACATTGCTGTTTACTTTTTTTATATGCCGTATTGCTTACACAAACTATAAGCAATCAAAATTATTAATGTACTGAGCATGTTTGATGAAAAAAATTTTTTGTTGACAATTTTTTTCTCCTCTTTGACATGAGCTGAAGAATAAGCTAAAATTGAGGCTGATTCCGTAACTTCCTCATTGCATAAAGCTCAATCTAATAAATCACGACAGACTTTTTTATGTAACGAAAATTAATCTTTTTTTGTCAATTTTTTTTTGTTGAGATACATAAAAGTTGCTTCTTGTTAATCCAATAAAAGTGGCATCAATAAAGAGATGATGAATTATTTTTTGTCTCATTCATTTCACAATTCATCATTAAAACAATGAAATACATCATCACTGAGTTGATGAAATTTAATCATACATTTTTGGTAATTTTTTTTATTTCATTGGATTATTGAAGTGCTTGTTGATTAGTTTAGGAAAAATTTAAATTTTGGGTGACTGGGCAACGGAAGGGTCATTTACTTGTGTTTGAGAAAAAAAAAATACAGAAAATCTTTAATTTTTCTCTACAAAACATTTTTTTAATACTTCTCGAAAAATTTCTGACTACGCTACTGCTCCTTAGCTACATCTCTGAGGCTGGAAAAAAGGTAAGGGGTCGTTCGCAAATTACGTCTCGCTTTAGGAGGTAAAAGAATTTGTGATAATCCAAACACAAATTTTTTCTTTCTTTGGAAAATTTGTGACAAGGGGGAGGGGGGGTGGTTTGAAAAGTCGTTTTTTTGCGTGACTAAATTTGTGAATTTAAAGTTAGCTATTGCATAGAAACTTCACTTTCCTTCAAGTTCAAAATTTTCCTAATTAAAAACTTTTTCATATCAGCTTTAACCCACTTCTTCAGAGAAGCATCCAAAATAATTGTGAGAAAAAACCTCAATTTAATTTACTTAAAACCAGAAGTTTCTCTGTCTCAAGCACATAAAAACTTCCTCATCGATTTTTCTCAAGTATCGCCAGGGCGTATAAAATTTGATTAATCTATCAACCATAACGTGATTGTATGCCTCTACAGTTTAGTTGAGAGGCATAAATTTTGATACATGAAACAGCTACCATGTAGAAAAGCTCTTCATAAATTTTTATAACTTAATAATAGTCACATTGACAGGCTTGATAGAAATTTATCGCGTTTGTTTATGGATGAGATGATTTGGGATAATTTAAATTTATTTTAGTAAGGAACAAGAAGTAGTTTTATGGAGGATTTGAGGTGTTCATAAGTGGGTTTGTGAAGAAAGTTAAGATATCTTGAGATATTGAGATTGTTTATATCAATATTATTTATGATGGTTGATGGAAATGGATATTATGTCTTTAAATTAGGGGGAGGGCGCGAGGGATGCCTGAAGATCTGATATGTGATACTTCTTTGGGGTTCATCTGTGCTCATAGATAAGATACAGCTACAGTGGCGTACCCTGTGGGTTGATGTTTGGTTTTCCACCCTCCTCCCTCTAAAAAGACTGGCTACACCACTGTATAGCTTGTATCATCTGAAAAATCCAGAACCTCCAAAAATTCAATAACAATTCGACTTCGAACACTAAAAAAATCAACCATAAATTTTCGAAGAACATTTTTAAGCTCCAATAAATTCCAATTTCTAATAAAAACTCCCATAACATCATGCATAGTTCAGCACATAAAATTTTGTTTTGCATGCAAAACAAAAATAAAAAAAAATGTAAATTGAGTGAAAAGAGAAAACTTTACATGAATATGTGAGGATGAATGCTTCTAATGTACAACAAAAAATAAAAATTGATTTCACATGTTTGTAATTGAATCATTATCTTGAGTGAAAAATCATCAAATTCATGTGAAAAGAAAAAGATTTCACTTTTATTGCATTTACGACTCAATCGGATGAGATTTTGATACACTTGAGTTGTCTATTTTTTATTTGATGTTTGCTGAATGATCGCGCTCATACACAACAGTTTAAATTACTGCAAGAGAAGTGAAAGAAGAAGATATAATCGTGGGAAAAACAAACTATAAATGGAGATGATGGAGGGAAACAAATTTTAGCACCGCTGTAAAGCCATAAAAGTGTTGCACTTTTTCAATATTTTCGGAGAAATTTTTAATTGAGATTTTTTTCAGCACTTGCAGAATCAAGAGAAAATATCCCTAATGACGCATCAGAATCAACAAAACATTTTCCTCATTTTATACCCAAATAAAGCATTTATATTTCAATATCATGGAGGAAGGTCGACGATACTTTATATCATGAAAAATACCATTTATGGCTTCACATTCAGCATACACAATCAAGCATCCGGCAAAGCCTGAATGATGAAAACGTTTTTTACGGATGTTTATGTTTCCATCTATAACATTCCATTCCATTCGATATGAAAATGTGCCTTGGCAGTGAAAGAAGAAAGGAAAATTCATAGTCGATACTATTGAAGTTTATTGTGAAAGATTCAGAAAGTTCTAGCTGATAATATTGTCGAGGAAAGAAGACCGAAAATTTTCCTTCCAGCAGCCACGCGCAATCTTTCTCATCATCATCAGCAGTAGAAGTTTTGTCGCAAGATAGATGGGTGTTCTCTATTGTATGAAGATGATGAATTGCTAGGCGATAAGGAAAATGTGAATTTCAAGAAGAAACTGAAAAATTCATCTCTCTAAATCATTGTAGAGCTAATGAGGAAAGAAAAGAAATTCTGGGATTGAAGGTTTTGTGAGACGTGATGGCTTAAGGTGCATTTTTAAGGGGTTAAAATGAAAGTTTTCCTTTGAATGAAAAGAAAAAATTAAATAAATAATAATAATTATAAAGTGAATTGAACTGGAAGTTATAGTTGTAGATAATCCTTCAACTTATATTTATGTTGACTTTATATTATAAAACAAGTTGGACCTTCAGCCACAAGTTTAGTACAGCAAACTAATATACCATGTTGCTTCCAATTAAAAAAAATCCACCAAGAAAGAGACACTTTCGTTGATTATGCATGTTTCAAAGTCATAAATCACCATTGCTTTGTAGTTAATCTATTCATTCATAAATTTTTATCTTAATTTTCCATATAAATCATGATTGAAGTGCTCAAAACTAAATATAGATGGAAAACTATCAATATATAGACATGTCTTCAAGTAAAAATTGCCAATTTTCTATTTCTTCTTTTTGATTTTTAATCAAGAAAATGCATTCCTTTGGCATAACAATTCCTTCAGATTTCATTCACTACGTCAAATAATGAAGCCACAAAAATTGCTCATTTTGTAACATTTTTGAAATTTCCTTTTCCATTTCAGTCATGTCTTTTTGACAGTTCCATTAAAACAATCATAAAAATCTAAATATTTAATGGACCTATGTCAACAAGTCCAAATGAACCACAAACAGAAGTGAAATGTGAATGAAAGCTTCATTTAAAATCATCATCAAAAATCCGACATCCTTCAGGGGCCTTCGAGGTACATAACATATAGAAAACAGATGAACAATTTACACCGGATATCTTTCTCTCCACATTAAATCATCTTTATGGTTGAAAGGAGGAAGAAGATATCACATATAGACATGAAATTAAATACATAAAAACGATAGAGATGAGAAATTGAAAAGAAATAGAAGCAAAAATATATAAATCTACAAAAACATCTGTTTCGCATTAGAAAGAAAAATAATAAAAAATTCTATGCGAGCAGATTCTTCTTCATCCTCCCATTTATTTCTAATTATGCTCATTTTTGCGTCTCTTTTACTTTTCAGTGGCTTTATGTTTATTATTTATGGTTTGTGTTTTCATGAAATGACCCTGGTGAAATTTTTGGCTTGAATTTATTAATATCTGAATGGGGTTTACCAATAATTTTGATTAAAGATCAATTAATACGGTTAAGGACATATTGATCCGGTTCAAAAAATAATCTAGATTAAAAAATTTGAACAAATTTTGATCAGGTTCAGTTTGATTTGATTTTAAAACTTGTCAATTAAGTTCAAATTCGTTTTGTTGAACCGGTTCAAAATTGGAAATAGTTCATTTTAGGCCCATAGAATCTCTAGAAGACTAACTAAATCACTATAAAATAGCAAAGTTATGAATCAACCCAAAGTTTGTACAAGGGTACCCCAATCTCTTATGAAAGATTTAATAGAAAAAATAAAATAAATTAATTTTTAAAGCACATGACATCCAACAAGTATGTCAATTACTTAAACATGACATTAGTTCGTTATTTAAATTATTTTCTTGGAGAAAATGCCACATAATTAATGAGACTTAATCATAAGCCAATCTAATATTGCGTAAGGTCAATTAACTTTGCGAGCCACAAGTAGTTTTATAAACACACAAGACGAAAAAATCAATAATGATTCATATAAAGAGAGGAAAATGATAGATAATCTAATATAAAATATGATTGTGTAATTTAAGATATAATTGCTTTCTAATCTTTGACAAAATTCATAAATCAGCTTACTTAATTGCACCACAAATTGTTTCCCACAAATGAATTATGAAAATTATGTGAAATTTTAATACTCTAATCTTCTCGATCGATGTATCATATTGCACAATAAATAACGAATCATTTTAATCACAAAAACCAACAGAAAATTTTTCCTTCATATTCACACTGTGCGTTGTGTGGGGTTTCATGGATTATTGATACATTTCTTTTGTTGCTGAACAATGAACAAAATATTTCTGTAGATTTTATTAAATAATTTGAAGAATTAAAGCAATGCTTTAGATTGTTAATTTTTGAGGATTCAAATTTAAAGCGTTGACTTTCTAGAATTCAAAGATGAAGCGACGACTTTTTAAAATTTAAAAATAAAGCGATGACTTTTCAAAATTTGAAATGAAGCGACGACTTTTCAAAATTTGAAGATCTCTTCAGTATGAATATGACCATAAACCTTTACTGGAAGTAGTAAGGCCTCATACTTTTTGTCTCTGATTGAAAACAAAAAAACTTTTCATGCAGCGCACGTGTACAAAAATTTTGAGTGTGTGGCTTCAAAATGAAAAAAAATTGTATATATTTCAAAGCAATTACTGACAACTCGATCTACTCGAACCATTTGAGATTCATAGAACTGAATCTCCTGTTGTGTGACTGTCACATGTGATATGAGCATTCTTTTTTAATATAATTATTGAAACACTTCCTTCCACCATAGAACACATGAAAAACAAGAATGGAAAAATAAAAGAGAGGAGAAAAATGTGAAAAGATTGTCATATAATGCACCGGAAATTCTATTCATTCAATACTTTTTATAGAATTTAAAAAAAAGATTGAAAAATGGGCTCGTGCTGATGGATAATTATTTCAAATTATCAATACTGCTTTTCCTTTCTTGTAAATTGATATTTCCCAATAATTTTAATGACAATTTATGTAATGTACATTCTCTTCGGTTCGATGAAGGTATAGCAATAAATCTTTAGGGCAGTTGGTCGATGAACAAACAAAGGTAGCATTTAGTGTACTTATTTGTATTTATACAATTTCAATTCAACTGAAATTATGAAAAATTGATGGTAAATTTATGATGCTTGCAAATATTGTCCATAGAGCTGCAGATGAATGAGACAAGAGGTGTTTGGAATTAAGCTTAATATTTTATGAATAGTAGACAATTTTGTGCAACAAGCTGCATGTTAGGGATTTAATTGCTTAATAGTTTTCAATTTTGTAGTACAAAATGATTCTAAGAAGGTCAATAGACTAAAATGTAGGATATATTAATTGCGTTATGTTCTTCAGTCTCGTATACTTAATATCTGAAATTTATGAACATTTCTTCTATTTATTTTAGACCCTTCAAAATTGTGGGTGTCCGTTGATCTTCATTATTATATTTCAGCCCAACATTTAATTTTTTTCACAGCACCGTCCTTCTGGGAACGATGTGGCAATGGCCTCATGAAAATCAAAAGTTATCACCCATCATTCTAGAACATTTGATCCTCATCGGAAGCATTTTGCATTCAATAAAATTTAATGGAAATATGAATTAGAATGTAAACAGTCATTATGGATATTTATAGTATCCTTTTTTGATACTTAATATTTTATTTAAGGATATCTGCGATATTTTCTTTAAAACGAGCATAAAAGCTTGTCATTGGTTGTTTGGGTATCGAAAAAAAGTGTATGAATTTCCTATTAGATAAGGCTGTGTAGGATGTGTAAAAAGAATTGCAAGAATCGGAAATAGATTCTTTACTACGACATAGTACCGTACTATATTGATAAAAATACTCATCCATTGTCACAGCTTTAAAAATAAGTACACGTGTGACACTTCAATCATAGATAAGAGGCTGTCTGTTTTATGATAAACCATTTGTCACATCTCACATCCGACCTTCTAACGACCGCATTAATATTTTCTACATCCACACAAAAAAACGCACACACATTTTCCCTTAAAACATCTGAAGTGCCATTAGCAACATCATTTAAAATCTCAGCATTCTCAACTTCCTTCAAACATAATTTTCATCATCATAGTACTTTTGTGCATGCCACAAGTGCATCCGTTCCATAACTTTTTCCAACTTTCACCATCATTTGATCAAGTCTCAAGACTTTTTGATGACCTTTTGTTAATTGAATGTAATTTAGAGACTATTTAGCACAGTTCTCACAATGGAATGTTTATGTCGATAGATGTGCTGTAAATAATAAGCACATAATAAGTAGAACGTAAATTATGAGTCAGTTAATTTGACAATTCCGTCTTATGCGGAATGAAGAGAAAGATTATGGATGTTTATGACATTGACGTGAAATTTTGCTATGGATTTTAATTTAAATTGTTTTTGTTGAAACTATGACGGATGTGCTTAAAAACTTGAAGAGGAAAAATCATTTTAAGTCGAGTCAAAAATCATCAGTAAATTGAAATGTTAATGTTGTTAGCATAAATGTGATGAATAATTTCTCTTGATCGGCTTAGCATGTTTTCAAAAAAATTTCTTTTGGGATGTTATATCCGTTTCCGTTGCATCCAAAATGTGTTCAACTGTATTTTGAACGAGATCACAGATGATTTTAAGGATTGATCAAAAACTGTATCCGGTAAGGTATTTTGTACAGCATGTGGTTCTCCCACTCATTTTGAAATATGTGTCAATTATAAATGAGCTGAATCATCCTTAATCAAGCAATAAAAATCGCATTCATGAATCCACAAATACAATCCATTCATCAATTAGCTAGCACATTGTGCACATGCTATTATTTACTCTCATTTCTATTTTGAATGATTCAACATGCAGAAAATTTTGCATCACAATATTGACTATTTAGCTTCATATCAGTTGACAGAGCGCAAACAAAACATCCCATTTAATTGCACTATAATGAAGTGCTAATTAATTATAGTCACAATATACACTAGTTATTTGAAGTCTATTCGAAATCATGTTTGTTTTGTTTTTCAAAAAGTGCTTCAGGGTAGCTAGCTGATATGAAATTGTGAGGATAAAAGAGGATTAAATTCAGGCTTCTACATACTCAAAAGTACATACTTTCAACTCGTCCACATAAGTTTAACATTCAATAGTCACCCCAATCTACCTCTTAACCAACCCTCTCTAGAATTTCTACATAAAACAATTGACGTCGATGCAACTTTAATGATTCAACAACAAGAACAATCTCATTTACAATAAACAAGGAATGAATAAATAAACAAACATTCGTGCTTGAAGTTTTCCATCTGTTCAAGTATCAAGAGTCTCATTTAATATTGCTTTTGAAGTGCAAAAATAAAAACTTTAAAGTAAATTAAAATAATGATTATCTTGATGCTTTTTTGTGCTGTCTCTTTGTTTGATATGAGACAGAACTTTTTTCATGAGTGAATGAATGCATGCTTGGAGAAATAAAGTTTTTCAATTTGAGATTAAACTTTTAGAGCATATCCTTCATATCTGCCTTAATTGAAATGGAAAAGTGAAGATACATGATGAATTGCAGTGTATAATGTGCAAGTGGATGAAAAAGACTGTAATAAGTGATGGACATACTTGATAATTTTTATCATATAATGAAGATGTTCTTGCCTTTTTACAGCACAGATAAAAATAACTTAAAACTTAATGACGTTTCACTTTAAAATCAGCAATTTCAAAATAGTCATCGATTAAGAATTGTCAATGCTCTATTACTGCTTTTACAATAATTTCTGATACATTTCTATTTCCAGATTCATTCAAACAAATACAAAGAATATCAAGAAAGAGATTTTCATTTGATAAATGCACAAAAGCATGATATTAAGTATCAAAACAAAATTTGCTCCTTTGATATCAAAGCTGATATAAGATAAAAACATTTCATTGTGTTGGAACTAATGAAAATGATGTCAATTGGTGTCAAATTGCAGTTCAATGCAACTGTCATCTTATATGATCAATAAGTGAATATCTGCAATCTTGTTGATGTCCTTTTCACTTCATTAGTTTTCAATGCATGCCGGACAGAACCAAGCACATAAAATGTTCACATCATTTTCTAAACACACCATTGAGTGCTTTCGAAATCATTGTGCATGTACATAGACACAACATAAGAGTAAGAGCATAAGCAAGCAAAAAAAGTGTCATCACTTTCAGCATTGTTTCTATTATGCTGCCTTTTGTTTCACATGAATAAGTTTTTTACACTTTCGTAATTTTTTCTCTATCATTTTCATTTGCTTTGTTGTTTTAATGCTGAGCGCATTTATGAGTGCGAATTTTACATGCTGGTGGAACGACTATTGTCATTTTCATTAAAATCCTTAAGTTTTGTAAAGACCTGAGTCCAGTAAGGAGGTAACCTAGGTATAGTTACCCCAGTAAGACATAGTAACCTTAGTAAGGTATAGTAAACCAAAGAAGGTACATCTTGAAGCACAAAGTGATCCTTAGATTCTGTCACCGAATATAATATTTCACCATTTAAAACGCGCTACAAACCCTTCTTTCAACAATTATGTTGAATTCCTAGTCTACATTTTTTTTTGCTCATTTACAATTGCGATTTTCTGTTCTCTGTTTTTTCCTTCTGATTTGAAGCTGCTTTTTTAATTTGAATCAGTCTCAGTTTCTTTTTGTTGTTGTTTATTTATTTTTTCCTAGCTGAATAGCAAAAACAAAAGAATCTTACACATCAGTGATTTCCATTGCAACATGCTGATTTTTATATCATATGCGAATGCTTTTTGTTGCATGAAATTTGCAAATGCGAATTTTGAAATTTTAAACTGGTTGATATGTAGAAATGTGACTTGAATTTGTAATGAATTGATATGGAAGTGGACAGGGGCGTATTCAGGGAGGGGTTTTTGGGGTCAAAACCTCTACCTTTTTGAGAAATTTATTTCAATTTGCTAGGGATTTTTAAGAAAAAATTCTCAAAACCCCCACTAAATTTTCCCGTCCATACAAAACAATATTAAAACCCCTCCTTCGAAAAATTTCTGGATACGCCCCTGGCAGTGGATGTTTGACATTTTATTAGGAGTCTAGGTTGTGGATTTGTGTTCCTAATTTTATAAATCTTATTTATTGATGAAAAAATTTATATTATGAGATATGAATTTATAGTCTACGTGGGTCTACGTGACTTTCAGCATTTGAACACCTAAATTCGTTGAAATGACATACGAAAATAATCCCACGATCGATTTAAAGGAACCTTTTGCTAGAATATTGCAAGAAATTTGTTATAATGTTATCAATAGCCGACAATATCAGCTTTCACCATTTCTCATAAAAATTTACTTTATTGCAGGATTTACGTACTTTCCATCAATAATATTCCATTTCATCGAATCCCATTTTTTATTATATCAACAAAAAGCTTTTTGCGTATTTTTATTTCAAACTCTAGGCAACTTAAGGTACTCACATTTTGCGTCATTCCATTGTATTACTTACAAAAGTTCAACATCTTTTCATTTAATCTTCTTGATACAACTTCAAAACACGAAACTTTTTTTCTGTAATTGCTTTGTACTTGAAAGCAGCAAATTGTCGACAACTAAAATTCCCCTGCCTGAAAAAAAGAAACTCAGAATAAGTCTAATTAATTCTGCTAACAAGTAAAAGTGAAATTGTTTGGAAGAATTAATAAGATTTAGCAACGCATGACTTGCTGCCATTTTAAATAGAGATGTTGAATGGAGGTGAAAATATCCTGAGCTGTTTTGTGAATGAAGGTAAAAGTATTTTAGTAAATATTGGTAATAAAAGTCTCATTAAAAGTCAACAGCCATAAAATCGAAAAATTTGCAGACTTTTGAAGTCATTTGATTTTATGACGCAGTTGGCGTAGATTTTATTTGAGTTTATTGTGATTTTTACAGTATTTCACATTCAGGAAAAAGAGAAAACTGAATGGATGTCAAGCTCTTCTTCTCCAAAAAATCTGACCATGCAACTGACACTTGGATATGCAGACTCAAATTAACATGCTTCTAGATTACAAAATCTGATGTTTAGACAATTGAAGAAGATACTAGCAATTATCTCTAACTTCCAAAAATCCAAAACAAATGTCATAAGCCACAGGAAGTTCTCTCCTCAATCCAAACAACACGCTATATTCTATTCAAAAATCCAAACTCAAAATTACACCTTAACTAATTAAAATAATTAATTACATCAGCTTCCAACATGGACACAGCTACTTCAGCACAGAAACAAGTGTCAGACAAAGCGCGTGTACAGGAAATATCAAGCACAACAGCACAAACTCAGTCAAGACATAAAGTAAACATTCTGTGAACAAAGTTTTAAAATTATTTTGAAAGTAATTATGATTTGTTTTGAGACCAACTTGTTGACTTGCTTGTACTGAGAAAGACAAACTTTGATTTCAATGGAACGAACGTTCATCATGAGGGAAGTCCTATGACAATTTTGTGATTAACTTACTGAAGATTTACACAGGGATGGGATTGTAGGTATTTGAGGATTTTTAGAGTAAGTTGGAGTAAGTTATTGAATAGCTTGCAAATATCAAAGTAATAATTGAGTTAAGAGCCACAGGTTCTGCCGTTTTTGTACCTCATTTTAACATAAAATAGACATCAGCATGTCTGTTTTATTCAATAGTATTTTAAGACTTAGTATTAGCTGCATATCAATTCCAATAATTTCTAGTGTGATCACTAACTCTGCCTTCCAAAAAAAGTTAAATTTATTTTGAAACACGTGCAAAATTTTCTTCAAACTTTGCCTGCAGAACTGCTCAGCATTAAATAAGAAAGTTACTATCGTCAAAAATACAAATTTTAGATGGATTCACAGGTCATCAAAGTATCCCCTAACAAAAAGAAAAAAGAAATTCTTCCCCAATAGATGAGATTCAAAATAATTCCAGGGGCGGTCCATCTTTCGACTCGGTTAGTGGATGACATAAAAATTGTCATAAAATAATTATTTTTAATAGCCACTTGTAAGCGTTACTACAGACTCATTTCCGTGATTTGTCATGGATTTGTTTATAGAATCTTCATTTTTGGACCTCATTAAAATCTGAAGAAGGTAGTTAAAAAGAAGGAACAGAACTAACAGCCTCATTAATCCTGAGAAAATGCGTTAAGATCCTTTTAAGATTCCATCACCAAAACAAAGTCATTTTAAAGACGTTAAAAGAGAAATTTAGGAAAAGAAAGTTTCCAATGAGAAATTAAAAGGATATGAGATGCACATGCTGCTAGTGAGACTGTAGAACAGAAGTTACACTTCATAATAATTTTAATTTCCTCACATCTGTTTTATGCTTCAAACATTCTCATTTTTTTAACAAATCATAATCAAGAAACAAAGAGAAGCTACAAACAAAAAACAAATTTATGAAATCTGTGGGAATTAAAGGAGCAGCAACAGCACAGCAGTAAAAGAAGACGAAGAAAATTTCTCAATCATTATTTTGAAGACGAGAATGAGAAGAGAGTGAGAAAATAAAATTAAATATCATATTTGTTGAGAGATGGGACGCTATGAGATTGTGAAAAATACGAGATACAGGATCAACATATGTTTAATATCCTGTTTCTTTACTACAATTTTCTACACAAATATTTTTGTTTCCTTAGTACAGCCGTTGTATTCATCGTTATGTTGTCTCAAGGCATGGATTTTTTTCATAGATTTTTTTTAATTATGTAACATTTTCAGGAAATTTCATTTTTGCGATGTTGAGGATGATGAAGTAGTGGAAAATATTTACGCGATACGTAATTATAGAAAAACGGATTGAAAGATTCTGGTTGATGAGATTTTGGAGCGCAGCTTACTAGATTATGAATTAAAATTGTTATTTTAGTTCATCACAGTGTAGTCAGTGAGCAGTCCAGAGAGGCCTGGACCCCCTTCAAAAAATTCAAAAATTTAAAATCAATGTGAAAAGTTCCATCCCACCTTTCAGTAGTCATTACTTCCTTCGAGTTGAGAATTTTCAAATTTTTTCCTCAAAAACTCTAGCAAATTGAAGAATTTATTGTGCGAGGGGGTGATTTGTCATCCAGATACTACCCCTGGCTATGCGTGATATAGTAATATTAAAATCATTGTGTTGTCCTAGCTTGACCTTTCATGTCAGACAAAGTGTTAAAATACTCTTTAATATTTCAATACAAAAACTCAATCCTTCACATTTCTCCAATTTCTCATTCTTCCATCCTTCACTACAATATTTATTAAATAATAAATGGCTGTATAACATAAATTTATTAATATAATATAATGTAAAAGTTAGCGTGAAAATGCCTCAAATCTTATGGTTTACTTCCTGCTTACAAGAATTCAATCCGCTCAACATTAAATATTCTCACCCGTAAATTCCTTAGCATGAAAACTTAGTGGAGGAATTTTGAAACTATTTTTTCCTCTAGAAATTTCCGCATTCTTTAAGTTGAGAAAGTTTATGAATGCGAAATGAAAATTAGCACGATAAAGTTTTTAAGCTGTTAATTTGATATTGTATGAACAAGCTCTTTGCAGGTTCAACAATTCTTGAATTTTATGACTTTTGCTGAAAAGTGTTTTGTGGAATTTAAAGTTTAAAAAATTGAAAACATGAATTTGTTTTATTTCAAGGAGTTTATAAAATATATTTTTGTCAGGTGAAAGATGCAGTAGCTTACTTGAGTTATTTCTACATGAGAACATCAGAAATTTAATATGAAAGTTAAAAATGTGAGTATATTGCACATGAAAATTTTCATTATTATCTCAAAGGAGCAATATCATGTTCATTCTTGAGACATATAACTTAACATCTCTTCTTATATCCATTCTTATAAAAATGATACAAATTCATTAAAAATTTATGACAAAAAGTTTTTTTGTTTATCAACAAGATTAGACTTTTATTGCTTTAAAAGCATCGTCAAATGCACATGCAAAGTTTATTCATCATCATGAGAGGAAAAGCTTTTACCATTTTCTTATTTTTGGTTTTTCTGACAAAAGGTTGGGAACGACAAGTTGTGGTGTAGAAATAATTTTTTGGGGAATGAACAGTTAAGAAGAGAAATAAGGAAAGGGATTGTCTTGTAGAGGCATATCTAGGGTGATCAACTGTGTATTTTTTCAACAGATAGTTCTGTATTAATTTGAAAATTTTCGTTAAATTTCAAATTTTGAAAAACTTATTGAATGTCCTGTATTTTTCTGAAAATTAGATGGTTACCCTAGGCATAGCCAGAAGGGAGGAGGTTCAACTCGCTTCGAGATTTAAATTTATTTGGGAAAAAATTTGGAACTCTCAAAAAATTGAAAATCTAATTAAAAGAACTTTCACTCTTCCCCCTCCCCTGAGAGGTCGAACCCCTAGAAAAATTTCTAACTACGTCCCTGTTGTCTTGAAAAACATTCAATTTATCAAGATAAAAATTGTTCCATCGAAAGCAAATACTCTTTAAACTCTTATTTTCCAATAAAATAAATTGTGAATCTTTAAACTCAATATATTCTCAGTTGCATCATCATCTCCTTCAATCCTTCCTCGTTCTACATAATAAAAATATGTGAAAAATGACATCAAATCACATGCTTACGAGACACAGTTGAGCATGGAATTTCTTATTGACTTTGCTGTTCTGCTTGCTGAATAATTTTTTCGCATCCTAAATTGCAATTGAATTTCAAAGTATTTTTCTTGTGTTCTAACATAAAACCCCAGCTTTGATCTACCAAGATAGCATACTGATATCAATTGCATCGTTTAGATGCGGATTTTATAAAAAAATCCAATTTGGAAACATTTTCTAATTTTTCACATGGGAGTTGAACATTTTCTTTGTGCATTTTTGTGAAACTAAATATTGCTTTGTTGCTGTTTTGACATTAAAGCAGATTTTTTGAAGCACTCGAGGATGTTCTTTGACTTAATAAAATTGAATTGAATTTTACGTTCCACAATTTGATTCCTTTCAGTTAATAGAAATTTAAATAAATTGCTATATAAGACTAAAAGCCCTCAAAAAAGGTAGCACATTTAACATTGCTCTTCAAGTCACTCACCTTCCAAGAATAAATATAAATATTGACCTATTTTCTTAACAAACAAATAAATTTCCTGATCAATTTTACTCAATTCCTCAACATCAATTTAAATTGCTCATCTCCTCCCAACCCAGTCATGTAGATTCATCCCCCATTTACTGATTTTCCTCATTCATCTTCTTTAAAAAAATTCAATTCAACTAAAAAAATGTTGTTTCCCATTTCATGTATCCAAAATATATCTGTTTAATCCTTATGGTATTTCAATTATTTGGAATTGAAAATTTCTATGAAAATCAGTCAATCGGAAAACCAATTTATCGCCCTTTGCTCTGTTGATTTTTTTTTCAGAACAAGTTTGCATACAATTTTCATTTTTTTTTGTTCTCTTTTCTAGTGATATGAGTTTGGATGTGGATGTTGTGCGGTTGTCTCTTTTCTGGCGCATTTTTTAGTGGATTTTCAATGACATTCAATGGATTATTGAATTAAAAATTTAAGCTTAATGATTTTTTTTAAGCAGCGATTAAAGGTTTTTGGTATTAAAGAGCTGCAGCTTATGGACCAATACAGTTAACATTCTTATATGGAAAATTTCACAAAACAATTCATTACTTCTTATATGTTCTGAAGCATAGAGCATAATACCACCAAGAATTTAAATTTAATTAAAAAGTCTTAGCGGTACTTAAAAATTCTTCATGCCTTCTGCCTTAATCTTTAGAATTAAAGGTTTCATCAACGCTCATTGTTAGCTCATCAGTGTCTTTGATTATCTAGATCTAAAATCTGAGGCCTATTGTTTCTTTAAATGCACTCTTTCTGGATCCATAAATTCTAGATATTCAGCCAGACAATCGAATTTTTGCATGCCCTTCTCTCCAAAATATCCCACAAGAAAGAATCTCATCGAAGTGACTCCAAACAAATATACGAGAAGAAAAATTCAAGTCTAAGAATAAACAAGACTTCTTTTATTTATATAACATCACATTTGTGGTTTGGCGCTTCACATTTGAAAAATTCATGAGAAAAAAAAACGGAATGAAATGAAGAAGCATATGATATTTGAAGGTAGCAGAACAGAAGGAATGAAGGAAGAAAAGAAATTTGACTCCCATGGTTCACATGGAATGCGACTGACTCTTCTTCTCTTTATATTCTTCACTCTCCATCGCACTGACTATGCTGTATGTTTTCGGTAGGCGAAACCGAATAAAATTCATATAACAATAAAAGTCTCATGAAATATCATTTTGAATTGAAGCTGAGGAATGAGAAATGAAAGGAAAGTCGGCAAGAGTAGCAAAATACAAAAGGAGGAAAAAAAGTCGAACGAAATGCCACTGAAGTAGATCGTATATTTTACTTGGCTGGACCCTTCAGGTAATTTTGCATGGTTTTACACAGAATTTATAGGAAGCTGTTATGAACTTTCGGAAGGTCAGTTGATTAATAAGTTTTAATGCTGCAAAATCCATCCAAATGCCAAAGATCAATGAAATACACAAAAATATCCCCAAGTTAAGCAACGACTTTAGATGACCGGAAAGTTCATTAAAATTGACACATTTCCATCCATTCCAAAAGACACTCTAAGACTTCCTCAACAAAATTTCCCACAGAATCTCCCAAAGGGAATTACTAGTCTCTATTTTGTATGTATCTGCTACGTTCCACATGATTTCATCTGACCTTCTCAAATTCTCTGATTCTTTCTTCCGATCATGACGTCAAGTTTTTGAACTAGAGTTGACAGTAAAATTGTACGTTCGAGGAGATACAAATGGCAAAATTAACATCGAGACTGTCATCGTATACCGTAGTCTAAGGCCGTTACTTTCATCATATGGATTCAATTTGATGTGATGTGAAAAATATTCGTATGTATGACGATTATAATCATGTGTCGATTTTAAGGGTCATTTGCCTATGAAATTACACAGCATTAGCAATGATGAAAAATAAAATTCATATCTTCTTATTTTTTAGCATCAGTTTTGGTTGAATTGATGGCGTGATTGCGGCGTATTGTCTATGTAGTTAGAATGGAAATTTTACTGTTTGATAATATTTATCTACAGCGTCAGCTGGCATTCAAGAGTTCTTAAATTGTAATGGACTGATTTTATTGACTCTCTGTAATTGAAAAACATTCTGCGATTCTTGTAAATGCGCTCCATCTACATCCATTAACATAAAAAAATTCGAGAATAAATTCAACTTCTTCTTTTGTCTCTGATTCTCATTGCCTTGACTCTTTTGTGTATCAACCACACAGATGTTGTAAAATAATGAAGAATTTTCTTCTACTTCTTTCACTCTCGCATTTTATGATACACACATAAGCCATGTATCATCAATTAGCACCCATTATAATATGATTATTGGAAAAGACATAAAGATCAATTAAAAGATTTTTTTGTGTATATGTAACTGTATGTGCAGCACCGACTACGCTTTAACAAAAAATTTACTTCATTTGATTCTTTTATTATTATTTTTTTCTCTATTTCTGGTGGGAATTGTTGGATCTTTTAATTTAAATGAATAGAAAAGATCATAAAAACTGTGACCGATGCTCTGAGAACTTTTCTATTCTTTTTACAGCATGATGATGCCCTTTTATGTGAAAGTGTAAAAAAATGTGCCGTTGTTGGGTATTTTAATGTTTCCCACACACATGATCATCGCTTTGTGCTATAAAAGACATTGTGTAAGGCGAAAGAAAATTTTTTTATAAAGGCTTATGAATGAATAATTTCCATGCACTTCTGCTTTCTGAGTCGGATGCTATTGAGGGGATTTTATCAGATTTTTTGGAAGCCAAGATGTATCTTTCAATTTTCATGAATTTTAGAAAAGTTCATTGAAGAACAAACCTGACAAAATCATCACAATGGAACTGAGGCTGTTGTTCTTCCCATCTCGCATTTTCAAGGCACCATGAAAATTCATTTAAAAATTTAATTTGAATGTAACGAAAAGAGAACGAAATGTGAAGGAATTTCTTTGAGAATTGAAAATTGTTGCAGATGTAAATTGATTTTCCACAACACTACACAATACTTGATTCTTTGACTTTATCTTTGCATGTTTTATTTGTTTCAATTGAGTTATTTTGTTCTCAGTTTGGATGGGTTAGGCTTTTGAGTAAATTGAAAATAAAGTTTCGGAACCTGCAAGATTCTTTGATGTCTCAAAAATTTTAGTTCATGGAAATTTTAGACATCTGTTTGGTCTGATTTTTAGAATGAGACTGCAAAAATAAATTTTGAAATATATGTTGCAGTATAGAACACAGGCATGGAAAGTCCATGAAAAAATACATTTTTTTATCCAGTATCACTGATGCAACTACTATGAAGGTCATTGAATGCTTCACACAATAATATAATGTATTTCATGCTTATAATTAACATATTCTCATGCTTCTTCAGAATTGGTAGCTTATATTCAATTCATAATGCATTTATCTCATCCATAATAAACCATAATTTTCTCAAACTTGTTGATTTACTTCTTTATTTCCACCTTTTTCATTTATTATTATTTATTCATCATTCTATATGATCAATGAAAGTTCTTTTAGATCTCAATTCTCACTGAAATGGAACAGAATTTCTGTAATTGATTTCCATTCTCGGAAGTGTTGTTGAGAAAATAATGAAATTGATCTTCGCACTGCACTGAAAGTGTTGATGTAAGCCGAGATTTATTCCGAGCAAGAGGTACTGGGATAACAGAATCTCACGGTAAATGTCATCATGAAGATAATTCAAGTGTAAAGCAACGTGATATATCATTAATGTACATGAGTGAACTCATGATATGTCCAATTTATTCATGCTTGAATGTAATAACAACTAAATTGTATGATGTTAATTGAAACTGTTCTGATAATCTCTTAAGGCATCTTACACAAGTAATAGAACATGATACATGAACATTATTATCTTCAGGATATAGATACAGGATGAATGTAGGTGTTAATTTAAACAATGAATGTTGTTATTAATGAAAATTGTGTAACACCTCCACCTTTTTATAGGATCCTTGCTGTTTTGGATTCAGGCAAAATTCTGAATTACTTATAAACAACAACATCCTTCTTATCTCGGCCTTGTTACAGCAAATTTATGGGTTTTTAATACATTTGTGTGATAATCTAGATAAATTGGAAAATGTTGATTTAGAGTTTTCTAAATTGGGTTAAACAGACACTGAATGTGCTCTAGTGTTGCTTTTGAGATCAAAGCAAGACATTTAATACAGCATCTCCAAAGGACTCAATTAAAAATTAATCCTTAATTATTGAAACCATCATTTAACCGCCACCTCCTCCTCCCCATTTGCCACCGTTCTGATGAAAAATATTTTAATACCAATTATGGCTAAAAGAGTTAATAGACCACAGAATTAATCTATCTACCTTCCTACCAGCTTTTTCTTGTTGTGGATAAAATATTCTAATTGCTTTAAAAGGGACAGTTCATACTTTTCCATTGGATTACAAAGCTTAAGCTTCAAGTCTTCATAAAGGTCATTGAAGCTAGTAAAAGCTTTATTGACGAAGGTTATCGCACTAAATGGATATTCGATTAATTTTTATTATCGACCATTATGTATGTACAAAAATTTTAAATCCAATAAATTCTTTCCATACTTAATTGAAAGCCTGTGTACCTGTCTATTGATACTGCTGTAAAGATATATGGATTATACGAGAGATTATTGTGTTAATTAATAATTTTTTTTGTGGGAATCTTTTGCTGGCAATTTTTTATGGATTTGTTGTCGAATGAATCAATATTGTTGTGGATTATGTTTGTATAGCTTTAAGGTGATCAATGCTACTGTTCATTTTTGCAAGGACAAAAGATCGATTTGTCTTATTGATGAATTTTTGTGGAGATTAATTAACGGACGGTAGTGTAAATGTAAATTTAATTACTTTACAATATTGTGAGTTCCAAAGCGTAACATTTTTAGGCATGCTTACAAAACTGTCTACTAAGTAGTTCCCAAGACAATGTATAAAGTTCAGCCCAAAACATGTACCATATTAAATGTAGACACGCAAATCCTCTACTAAGACTCTTTTTAAATCCCCAAACAAAATCTACATCCTTTCTTCCTTAAACAATATTCACGTGCCACGAATAAATCGTAAATCCTCAAATTTCCATTTCTATTTAAGGAAAATTTACTGCTCCCATTTCAATGATCAAATAGATTCGTCATGACTTTAATTCTGCGAATTCAATTTACTTTTATTTCCTAGATATGCAATTTTATTCTTTAAGAATATACAAAATTTAATTAACGTAGAGCAGTAACATCTTGAATGTAACAACGTAACGAGAGGTGAGAAGAAGAAAATTCAATTTATTTTCATGGAACTTTCTTGCATATTCTTAAACGTTCTCTCTATGGACGATTTACAAATGCAGCATTTTATGCATTTGACATTTAATTAACTTTTTAGAAAATGACAAAACTTATCCATATGAAGCATCACAAAAGAGCAATTTTCCATTAACAATTCACCATAAGATTGAATCTTAAAGTTTTAGTCCCAATGGAAATGCCGTCAACCTTTCTGAATATCACAATATTTATAGAAGATAAGAGGAACTTCCATTTATCTTGTCGAGTTTCTTCTTATTTCTAGCACTTTTGGCTCTTTGTTGGTCTGCCTCACTCAAGGCGAATAGGAATCGAACATTGATTGAGTCAATGACTCATGAAGGAACAAAATTTTCCACTAAATTAAATTTGAACGCAAAAAGATCAGGATCTATTTTTTGTCGGGCAACACAATGAATTTTTTTTCATCACTTTGCTCATTTTGATTACATTAAGGAAGTGAATGGAAAAGTTTTGATAGGATGTTTGATGTGAGAGGTGTAGGCACTCGACGGAGTCAAGTGAGGATGAAGTACTTTATTTTAGGATTTTTTGATGCTGTTTTGTTAGTTGCTGAGGATGTTTTGGACAAAATAAATTAAATTACAAAAATTATGCTTCACTTCCTAATTTTCTTACGTCATCAAAAATTATTTCGATAACTTTTTTCTTATCGGAGACCTTCCATAAACTTGGATGCTTGTGATAGCACATGTTCATTGAACATCGACAGAAAACTTTAGCACATATTCAGGAATTAATTTCTCGTACGTAATAAATTATTCCACATTTTATGTCATCGAAAATCAATGCTGAGTATGTGGAGACGAAGAACTAGAAAGTAATAAGAAAACGTAAAAGATCGACGACATATGATGGGTTAGAAGTACAAGAACATTTATCCGTAATAAATTTATTCTTATTATATCCTTTCCGAATAGCACATGCCAAATGGAGTAGAAACAACAATGGCCATATGAGGAACATGACATAAATGAACCACCTTTATTTGCCAACCACCTGACGTGCTAAAATAAAAATTCTTCATCGCCACATAAAAAAGGAATTCTGAGGTTGAATTGAATCTCAATAACGCGATATATCCGGTGACAGTAATGTGAATGCCACGTACGCTGAAGTAATAAAAACAAATTTTTTATTGCTGCTCACCAGTCAGTTCGCAAAAATGAATGTTTATCTATTGGAACTAGTCATGAATTATTTACAATATGAGAATAATCACCATCAACATTATCTGTTTGAATATCCAATGGTCATTTTCTTCTTCTGCTTGCCTCTCATTTTTATTTTTACTTATTTTATTTGCTTCCTTTCGCAATATTACCGGACGCAGTAGATGACGATTATTCAACACGTTCGAAATGTGGATGAAAAAAAGAAGAGAAATAATAATCATACTGAAGAGACGACCGTGCAAGGTAATTTGCTTTAATTGTTTTGTTTTATATTGTGGATTGCGAGATGAAATCCACGAGATGCAGAGTTGATTGGAGTATCGATTGTGAAATGGTCGTTGGGTTATGTGACTGTGAATGTTGACATTCTGATGGTTTGGACGCTTGTGGTACCTAAAATTATGTAAGAGACTAAAATAACCATCAAGTCATCTAAAAATAGAATTTTGACATGAAAGTGACGATTTATCTGTCGTTCTGAATTCAGACCCTCCCACACCAACCCTGCTTAAGACAATTTTTATAGAAACAAAGCCACATTATACTGTGTCTTTGTGCGGCCTTGAAAATTGTTTAATAAATGCTACAATTACGGACGTTCTTAGACTAATGACATTCTGCTCAATTAATCAAAAATGAGATACTTCTTTTTGAACAGAAAATTTCAGACTCTGGAATGGAATTTAAGTCGAATTAGAAATAAAAGAAAATATTCTACCCGACATAAAAGAGAGGGCGAAAGAATTATTTTTAGTAGGATGGACACGATATTATTTGTGATGGATCGAAACAAATAATTTTTGTTGTGTAATTTATGGTCACATCTGGTTACCTGAATGTGCCATAAAGAGAGCGAAAAAGAGCCAAAATATGTGGTAAAAGAACAACATTCCATTGAAATTTTTCTTCTTTTTCAATTTCATCTCCTTTTTTGTTTCTATTTTAGTGTTTTTTGTTTGAGAGTAAAAAAAGGTCGAAGACAAAAAGAAATGAATTGGAGAAGAATGGACTGGGCAAGTGAGTGAGTAAGAGAAAGGGAGAACTATGAAAATGAAGAATAATTATGTTTCGTAATTATAGGCTCTATTTCCATTTCCAATTCCAAAAGAATTTCAATGATTCTCTTCTTTTGGACTCTCAAACAGTAGAAAGATGTAAGCCTTTAACTTGATGAAAAGTTTCTTTTATTGAACTGAGTTTTTTTGGTTGGAAATGAAATGGAGAATATGATGAAGTTGGGGAAGTGGTAATTAGATTATTTTAAGAGGAATTAAGCGCATTTTTCTTTGAATTTTTAGATTCTCGCAGATTTCCTGGATTATTTCAATTTATGATCAGGTGTCGTTCATAAAGATGTCTAAAATTTGAGAATAAATAATGTGATAGAGCAGTGTGACACTCCTGCATGTAGCTTCTATGAACATTTTGTGATAGATAAAAGAATTAATTTTAAAAATCTTAATTTACGATCAATTTCAATAAATCAGACAAAATGACAATCCACAGCCAAAACTCTACTCCATTCATAAAATCACAACTCCAATCGTGCATCGAAAGGTCGAATATAGTAACAAATATGCTTCATTCTTTCTCTCCAGCTCCGTTTCTCAAGTAATTATCAAATTCCTTTCCTTAACCATTCGATTTTATTCAGAGCATCAGCAACATTTGATTATAATCTAGAATTATAATTTCTTCTATCTCCATTTCAGAATGTTGTGTTGCTGATGCTCATCTATATTAAGATACATTTTCATCATTCTCATTTCACAGAAAAAGTATCTTAATTTATGATATCCGTTTTAAGATATTGCTTTCTTATTCGTGTTATATATCTGTTACTTTATTATGATAATCATTATATAACACGAGAATTGGCATATCGAGATGATATTCGGGAAGACATAAATGTGAATGGTATCAAAAAGTTAATCTTCTTGTCACTTCTTTTTTGTTTGTATTTTCCTGTTATTCGATATATTGAATAAATTTATTTGTTTAGCAGAATTTTGTAGATATCATGTTGAGGAACTGGATGATGGTTTGGTGCTTAGTGGAAATTTTACAATTTTTGGGAGTTGAGACTGAAAATTCTGCTTCTTGACCACTTAGAATGACAGATTAGGAAGAAGACACGAATTTTGCTATAAGCTATCTACCTCGATGTCAAACTTTCATGATAATCCGCACAAAGCCCTCAAATTATTCTTAATCAAACTTTCAAATCAACTTCATCTTTCATCACCAAACACCTGAGCCAGTAGAAAAGATAAAGTTTCATTCAACTATAATTCCTTTAACAAGTCAGTCTTGAATATTTCGGTAGATCTCAGATAAGACTACAAACTAGACACAAACAATAAATAAATAAATAAAAGAATATATTGTCAATCTCAATAAGTATCGGAAATCCATAACTTATTAATGAAATATCTTAACAGCACGTGATGAGAATCTCGATGACAACATCAAAATGGCAAGCAATATTTCGCACCTCTATCTATGGCACAATGTGCACTGAAATTAATATTGCGCAATCGATATTTGACGAAAGAATGAGATGCAAAAATTTGTGACTACAAAAGATTAATTTTGACTGAAAATGGAACTAAAAAGAAGTAAATTTAAATTAACAATCAGTGAGAAGGTCCATTGAGAAATATCAAATCTACACTGCGAATATACGATGCATTAGATTATCTCTCACAGCACTTCTATAAATTGAGCAAATGATGAACTGCTCTATCTACCAGATGTTAAATGTACACACAATAAAACACGGCGATGATGAAGATGATGACTGTACAACTCACTATGCAAATACTGCAATAATTTGCAACATGCTGTTAGTGCTGTAATTTTTCTTATTCAATTCAGTTCAGGAGAGGAATGAAGTCTATAGTGAGAAACTGGTTTATAAGGTTATGTAGTGCTATTGTGCTTTTAAGAGCGCAATTTATTTGATATTCAGGGTGCATTATTGTGATGAGAAGATTATTTATAATTTTAGGTCTATTTGGAGTTATTTGGGATGTAATGAGGAGAGTATTTGTTTAATACCTTACTAAAAATCCACAAAAATAATAAAAAACACCATAAATGTCCAGGGACTATCCAAAACCAAACCATACCTATAAAATGTATTAAACCTTGCATAACCAATCATCATGTCCATATCCAAAAACCCCCATTTCCTTAAATATCCGTCATTCCCAGTTAAAACAGCTTAAAAAGTTCATACAAGGTCAGTAACAAACGATGATGATGATTTAATGATGATTCACATACATTACAAGATAATTTGAGCATTCATGAGGGAAGCACAGAGCTACATCAGCTGCTGAATATTTTTCATTTAAATTTATTGCTGCATTGCACCTGACTCTCACTGTCGATATTCATCCGACCTCTGACAAATGCAGAACAGTCATAAGATATAGAAATAAAAAAGTCATTTCCACCTGTTTATTTTTTTTGTGCTTCAGTCTTTTTTTAAGGTCGTTTATGTCAAATGAAAGAAATTTATCTCTCATGTCCTTATTTAATTACAGCATATAATAATAGATTAGAAAATCTCTGGCTTATGCCACAAAAACCACAAAAAAGCAGGTGCAATTTTTTTTCTTCTCCATCCTTGATTTATAATTCCAGCCCACGTTGAAGATTATCGCTTTATCTTCTTATAGAATTTATACTTTTGATTACAAAATAATATTTTTAGACTTCTCTGAATTCTGACTTTTTTGTTTTTAAGGCATCAAAATAATTTTGTAGATGCGACCGAGTGGCATAAAATTGAAATAGTCCGTAATTTAAAATTATAAAATATGAAAAGTCAATTTAAAAAATTTAGGATGTTTTGATGTCATTTTCAGCTGCTGAAATAAATTTATTTTGAACTTGATTGTAGACTATGATCAGCTGGATAAGAATTATTGAAATTTGTTGGATATTCTGAAAATATTTATATGAACTTTTGAATTATTTCCTAGGTGACTGACTGAAAATCTATCATATGCAGCTAGTTTGACTTGCCATAAGTAGGAAAACTCTTCTGAGAAGTGTAATATTTGTGAATTTTGAAATAAATTTGTTTCACACTGTAATTTCCTGTGCATTGGTGGGACCCTTGTCATATCGACAACACTATATGTAATAATTGAGAGAATTGACCTCTGGTGGGAATCAAACCCATGTCCTCACAAAAGAGTGTAACAGATTTTTGGTCAGATGCATAACCACTCAACCATAGAGGCTTTTCTTTCTGACACTGACAGATTCGCCTACATTTAACTCGATTCCAAAGAATCAACACTTTTCCGACACCACACACACTTGACCAAGTCATCAGCATGTAAAACAAAATATTCAGTCACTTAATCCTCTTAAGCTGTTCCACCGATAACTAAAGCTTACACAAGAATTTGTAAATAATTCATAAAAAATCATCTCATTAGCAGATTACGTCTCATATTATTCAAGCATTTAAAATATTTTAATGTGGACCTCGGGCCAGACCAAAAGCAGAATTTCTTCTTCATAATTTTCTTCTCTCCCTCCGCCGTGTGGGATGAAAGTATCATTTAATTCATATTTTATGCATAAAAATCCTACGAGGCATGGTGCCTCATCTCTTTATACATTTTCTCATCTCATCCGTTGAACGAACAAGAGAACACAAAAAAGTTATTCAGGAAATACCTGGGAATGAAATGAAAATAAATAAATATTTGTTTTACTGTAATAAGATGAAAATTAAATGAAGAAGAGATTCTCATGAGAGACGGAGATGGAAAGAAAATTCCAATAGATTTAAAGGAACAACCGGCGTTTAAATATTTTGAAATGTGAATGAATGAAATAAGAGATTAAATAATTACCAAAAATAGAATAAAATAAAAAATGATGAAGAATAACAAAATAGAATGTGTTGGAATGTGGTCAGCCATCCATCCACTCGAGTGGGAATAAAGACTATACATATCGAATCGGGTGCTTTAAATTATCTCGAAAATGAAATTCTTTTCAGATAAGAATGACGATGGAGAAGAAGAAGAAGATGATGAAGAAAAAAATCAATGTTCGCTTCTTTTGTTTTCTTTTCTTCAAGCTCTTCTATCGACCACTTGAAATAAAGAAATGAGAAATATCTCTTGTCGATCCACTACACGCACGGCAATAACAATAAAAATGTATCAAATTATATTCTCAAGAGGATGATGGGAAGTAAGAAGATGTGATGTAGTTGTTGGAGAATCGTTGCGCATTTGTGGTCATGTAGCTGAATTATTTATGGGAAAGGGAAGAAGCTGTGAGAATATTTCCACTGTTTATCTTAGAAGGCAGTAGACGTATAGAAATTCAGAGGATTTTATGCAAATATTTGATTGACATTCTCTACTTATTGCTTTGGGATTGGTCCAACTGATTTATCATTAACTGATCTGACTAGAATTTATGTAGATATACTCAAATTTAAGCCACAAAAATGAATTCAGATGCAAGCAACAAATCTGAAATCTCATGAGCACTTAAACCTTCTAATCTCCAATCTGGGATTTGAGTCCCATCTTTCTACCCCAAAAATTATTATTCGTCACAGAAAACCTTCTTGATTGTAAACGTAACAAGCAACAAGCACAAAACATGAATAAAACAAAATCTTCACTACAAAAATTAGCCATATCAGTCGACTAAAATCCAATCAACCCCTTCAGGTACTCAAGACACTCAAAACGTCTACCTTTTACCTCGCTCACTTCCAAGAAGTTCTCGCTAAGAGAAATAATAAAAATACATGAATGAGAATGAGAAACTATCGGTCATTAAGCCTTCGTTGAGTAATAGAAATGTTAAACTCAAAGATTTGGTGATGATTTTTCTGTTTTATATGTTTTTTCTTCTGGATTTTCGGCCTTTCCACTTCAGATAATCTTTCGTTCTATTACGATTTTGGATATAAAATTGAGGTAATATTTAAGAATTTTAATAGTTTCATCGGAATGCACACACGAAATGAACACGGAAAAGGAAAGAAAGAAGAAGATTTTGTTGTCTAATTTTTATCGATCTAGGGCCCATCACGATCGATAATTATTGGAATAAATTTACCATTTAGAAATAAAAATTCATGTCATCACTGGACTATCCCATATTTGCTCTTTTTGTTTTACGCTTCAAAAACTCAAAAAATGATGATCACCGAAACAACATTGACAGGAACAAAAAAAAGTTGTGGCTTCACACAACTGAAAAAAATAATTGGTGACCATTTTTATGTCATCAGTCTTTTGATCTTATCTATCCAAACAGAATGTAACAAGTTTGTCGTAGATTAGTTATCAAAAATAAACCGAGTGAAAGGTAAATTTGTGCCTACCGTAAACCATAAATTCAGCATCCGAAAATATGGACAAGTCAATGGAGAAATTCTTGGAAGGTTGACCGAAAGTTTTCACTTTTTTTACTTGTTTGATACTCATAAAATCGATTATTGAAATGAAAGAGAAAGATAAATGGCAGAAAGAATGCTGATACGAGCATAAATATGAGCTGCTTTTTTTAAGAATTATATAAAATTATATTAGACGTACGTGACAATATTGAGAATGACAGTAAGGTATTTTGTTTTAGAGACAGTGTATTTAATATATAGAATGGCAATGAATATGATATTTTTTTGGAAGTGATGAATTATTGAGAATTTGAAAAGGTATGGGCACCTAATGGATCACTATAAATTTACATTTTTCCTTAAAAATTGGTTCCAATCAATCAAATTGTTTTCATTTTTCTGAAATTTCTATGCAGTCACTTCCTGCTGACCCAGCAAACTCTCACCTCATTTGTTTCTGATATCTCAATTTACTTCCCAAAAAACAGTCATCAATTATTCTTAAATAACTTATTAAAACTAGTCTGCAATTTATTGATGATAATAACATCCAATATAATAATTTTGGAATATATTAAGGCACCTACGCCTTGCTTGCCAATAATCGATTATTTTCGACACGTTTTCTCAATAAATTCACTGACAAAATGAGCTACTGAAGCACATAAATGGTTTGAGTATATGCGAAGATATGTAAAATTGAAAAATGACAAGCAATAAAAATTGGACGGAGCTGCTTTCTTTTGTTTCACATATCAAGTTCCATTCAGAAAATTCGACATTCCTAGTTCCACGTAAAGAACGCAAAAATTTAATTTAACGCTCGAGAACGTAATTTTGATTCCGTTTTAGGTCAATTTTCCATTTTTATCTTCTCGGAAATTGAAATTGAAAAAATTTTTGAATGAGAAAATGGACCCAGAAATGATAGCGTCAATCATGCGTTCCATGAACATTTACATGAATATATGAAGCACTTGAGATGAATTAGATGAGATTTTGTGAATAATTTATAGCAGCATGTACATTTTATGTCTGCTACTCACTCATTTGTCTAGATTTATACTGGATATTTGAGTAGCTATTTTTAGGCAGTGGATGAGATAAATGCTGATGCTGTTGCTGAGGGAGACTTCCTTTTGTATTAAAGATTAATATTGTAATTCTATGGATGTATCAGATTGTAGGCTGAGCTAAAATTCAGCTTAATGCATTCTTCGTACTGAGATAGCAAATAAATTTTCTCAATTGGAACTGAAATCAACAAATAATAGATTTAATAAGAAAATTCTAATCTTAGCAACTTTTGATGTCAATATTCTAAATAATTCCATCACACGAAACCTTCAAACTTTCGGAACTAACCCACATGATCTATTTACATTGCTATATCAGAAAATTTTGCGGAATTTCTTCTTACTATTGCAAATAGAGATGCTGATGGCAAATGTAACACACATTTTCCTTAATTTCCCAAAATAAGCAAATTTCATTGAAATGAAAAAAATTCTTTGGAGTCAATCACTTATGATGTCTTGTGACATTAAGGAGAGAAGGAAATAAGGATTTCCAAAAATTGAAAACAGTGGGACATAATCTGATTGACGTCACTTAAATGACCCCCAAACTCAAATCAAATTGAAGACGTAAACAAACTCACTCGAGAAAGATCTAAATGCTTTTCAGCAAACACAATTTACAAAACGCTACTTAAAATATTCCAAGAATAAAGCAACAACAAACGAATGGCAAGCTGTATCCTTCAAAGTTCTCGACGCTGAAAGCGAAAGAAAATATTTAAATTCACCAAAAATAATGTGAGAAAGAAAACAAAATGAAATTCATGTCTATTCCTCATAAAAATGATTTATTTCATATTTCAATGCTTACTGATTCTACTCACTAATCGTATATTATTTTTTAAGGTATATAAAAATTTCATTATTTAATATTCTACATGTGAACAATATAGCTTTGGCT
Organism: Chironomus tentans; assembly: GCA_963573255.1. Taxonomy (NCBI): domain Eukaryota; kingdom Metazoa; phylum Arthropoda; class Insecta; order Diptera; family Chironomidae; genus Chironomus; species Chironomus tentans. Next base: position 1,884,409 of record OY754302.1, on the reverse strand, counting down.
TTAAGCAGTGAATTTAAGAAAGTAAATGAAAAGGTGCTTCACATATGCTATAAATTTTATGATATTATCTGATAGTATGGTGGATATGGATATGATTGTTCAGGGTTGTTTAGGCTTGTGGATTATTCTGCAAAGTTCAACTTTGTGACCTAAAGTATTTGCAATATTTATTGTACTATCTTGGATTTAACAATGTTAAAGTCAGAATCTAAAACTCAAGCTGAACCTGACAGAATCATTAAAATTCTCTTCAAGACAGCTTTGATTCTGTTCACATGACATCCATATCCACTTCATCAACACCAACAACTCTGAACACATATTTTTTCCACTCCACATTTTTTCAATCGACTCCGCACATTGATTTGTCGTCGCATGTCTTGTACTGCTGATAAGTTTCAGTTCCATTTTCTTGGTTATTGAACCACTGATGTTTGTTCAACATAAAAAAAATTGATTTTGTCACATGAACGCAGTATGTGTATTTATGTACCCATCTAACAGCTTTGTCGCACGCCTTATCAGTCATGACTTGTGAACATTTGACGTGACATTTAATCGGTATATTCAATTAATTTTTTTTTCTGTGTTCCAATTTTTTTTCCATCCAACATTTCATCTTTAATGACGATGTTACTTTTTGATATTTGTGACTAGCAAAGATAACCTCGATGAATATAAAAGAAAAACGAGCAACAAGTCAGTGGCATAAATACTAATGACACTGATTAAATGTAAACATAATTTCCTATTCCTCTCGACGGATGTGAATTGACGATTTCAATTTCATCAACAGCGACACTGTGTCTTCGTGAAATTGCCTTTCTTGACGATAAGTCCAAGTCAATAATTTTCTTATCATTGCCAAATGCTGAGAATGAATTTTGTGCCGTCCGAATTTCTCGAATATTATAGACAGGATTGTATGTTGGTGATTTTATTAGGGATGGTTCCGAATGCATAAGTGAGTCATTGAAGCCTTTCATAAGTTTTTGACTACAGTAATTGCACTTTTGTGTGCTACTCATATTGCATTGACATTTTCTTGGTTGTGATTGTTTCTGTTGCTGAATCACATTTCCGTTCACATCAGGCATGCTCGACTGATCGTATCGAGTCAGTGCATTGAGTTTGACGAAACATGATTCCAATTTTGTGAATGTTGACTTGACGATCGATGAAGATGATGACTGAATTGAGGATGTTGAGGGTGATTTTGTGCTGATCTCGTCAATTTTCTGTGACTTGGCTGGACTTAATGTTGAATTTATGTCAATTGAATACTTCTGTTGCTGATTGTTGTTCTGAATGTCCAATTGAATTGATCGTCTCGCCATGTTTCTGATTCTCCGTACGAGGAAGTGACACGCATCGCCTTTTTGATTACGTAAAATTTGTGCACGCAATGGCAAATCGTCAGGGTGTAATTTCCTCTGGTATTCTTGATCAGGACATACTTCATACAATGAAAAGTCCTCGACTGGCTCAGTCGAATTGTAACATGACAATAATAGACTCAACAATTCATCCGATGTCGTCTGCTCTGATATTAATAGACTCTTGTATTGAGACGTCTGCTGTAGTGCAGATGTATGGACACGAATGAGTCCGCCTGCCTTCATTTGCAAATGAAATTTTGATTCGCCTGTCGGATGGCAAGCTTGAAGCATTGCTGGTCGTGCTGAGTCATCTAATGTTAACAATGTACGTGCATCTGCTCTTCGTATTCGGACTTCCATTGATAAATAGAAGAGTCTTGGATCTCGATGACGCATTTTACATCTGAATTTTTTGGAAGAAAAAAAGATTTGAGATTAGAATTTTGTCTGCTTTAAATATTTTTATTTTTGAGCTGGCATTTTGATGCTGAATGGGATAAAAAAAACAGTCAAAAGCACTTCCATAAAAGCTTACCTTCTCAGAACTTGTGTGACAATTTGCCTAGCAGTTGTATCCCAAGATACTGCCAATGTTTTATACTCTATGTCAAGTCTCAAGCATGCTGTGTACACTTTTAAGGTAGTCTGTAAAGAGGAAAGAAAGAAATATAGTTGTTAGAAATATTTTGATACTTCAAAAAAAAAGTTGTTGAGTTGGTTCCTTAGATGAATTTTTCCAGATTATTAAATAATTTTGCTAAATATTCAGTTAAAAATCTGACAAAATTCATCCAAGTGTGATATCTTTCATCAATGCACTGCTGCACATCACTCAATCTTTCATCACATGTTAAGGAACACAATCCACATTCATCAAATTTCTCATTCTCATATATTATTACGCAAAGTGGATGAAGATGATTCCACATCTTTATCCTATAACATTTTGTGTGCATCTTCAAGTTCTCTGCTGTGCTGTTTCATGTAAACATAATGGCACGTGTTTTGTAATAAATTTTCGAGTTGATTCATCATCGAAGCGTAAAAAGAGTTTACTTTTTGGTGAGTGACAAGCCCAGAGCACCAAATCTCCTGCTGTTTCAAACATTTTTAAGGTGCAGAGCATTGCAGCAAGGCATGAAAAAAATGTTAAACCATGTAATTGCAGTACATTATCTCACTTCTTTCTTCCTTTCATACGTTTCTCCCGCACCGGATGTTGAGTTGATGCTTTTTTTCATTCTTCTCTTCTTTTTTCAAATTACACTTGAAGTCATTATCAACAATAGCATTGTGCCATCAGAAAAATTTTAAAGCAGAGTTGACAACAACTGAGGAAGCTTGATCAGGGCTTTTATCTGCTTAGTTGACATTATTTGATATGTTATTTTTATTTTTAGAATTGCCAGCAATTAGATTGTTATGGCTACAACTGGATATTCAGAAAACTAAAAGTGATCATGTTCCGCCAACTCTGAGTCACATCTTAATCATCCCACATACACACACCAATTCATTATTAAATTACAATCAGAACTTGACATTACAACTTATACAATCAGAACATTCTGGCATGTGCACAGAACAAGAAAAGAAAGAGACATAAAATACCATGAGGTTGATATTAAGCCAAGTTAAACAAAGCGTGTCATCTTGATGCACCGTCAGTCCATTAAACATTCTTACAATAATTAATTTTAATTAAAAACTACATGTATGTGCATACCTGTGGAACGGATTCACTTAGACTCGAGTAACTGGATGACCGTGAGGATGTCTTTAATTCATATTCGCTGGATGGTTCAGGACTACCACAAAGTGAGGTTGCGCATGATGAATTTGCTGATGAGAATGATGTCGACGAACGGAGGGATATAGAATCTGAACGATTCCTAAGCGGTGAAATATGGACGTGCTTCAGCATCTGTAAATAGTTTCAAAAACAAAAAGAGATTGTTGAATGGAATTTTTCTATATTTTGCTGCGTTGGGATTGACGTTAATTGTCAATTAAAATTTGTTTTGTTTGTTTGGAGAACTGAAGTATTTACAATAGACTTCATCGTGAAGAATAATGTAATGATGTTGGGGTCATTCACATATCATTGTCCATCATTTAGGTAGGGAGCATGGGGATCTGTGGCATTTCAAATAAATCAATTTTTCCTAGGAAGTGACTAAAAATTAAAATTCATTTTAATTAAATCCATTTTTGATGGACGTCATTTATGAATGAACCCTTGAGAAAATGAAAAATAATTTAGTTATTATGAATTAAATATTTGATGGAATAACTTTTTGTTCATTGAAAATTATGGAACTTTTCATGAATTTTATACCCAAAAGAACCAAAGCACAATTTATAGACATTTATATGAAATATTTTGTAGATTCATTTCGCATATTTTTCGTTCCAAAATCCACAACGAAAACTTTTTCATAAAACCCGAATAAATATTAATTTTAAAAACTTGAATATTTTATATTAGCTTAATCAAACACCTCAAAATTTTCATAGTTGGTGGTTTTTTAATAGCTCATAATTAACTTTATCGGTAAAAGCACCATTTAAATTGCATTTTTAGCGAAAAACTTTTACTATTAATTTTTCGCATTAAGAAGATTATTCGACGGTTGGATGAGTATAATATGCAAAAATAAGAAGTAGACATGATTTTATTGCAAGAGTGGTGGGTTTGTCAGATGGTGTAGACTAAAGCGCTTTTAATATCAAGATTTATGGTAGATTAACTTGCTAGTTTAAACAGTAGATTGAGCACTTTTGGCCACTATACAGTAGAGACGGTAATTTGATAAAATTTGGATAGTTTGCCAGAAAATTGAATCCACAACTAGCTACGTACATTTAGTAGCCCATACTGCACCCACAAATCCACATAGTTCCAAAATCTAGCTCAAAAATATTAATCCAACCAAAGATTGACTTAATAATCCGAGCAATTTGATTACCACAGTCTCATAAAATGAAAATGTCTCCAATTTAAAGTAATTTGCGGAAAAAAACAATCTCCCAAGACAGAAAGTTTATCCACTTAATGTGTAACATTATTCCTTCTGATCTCACAGCTAACCCACAAATATGAGTAGAGTCTACTTCTTTTCTTTATAATGTTCGCGGTATATGAAAATTGAAATTAATTAAAGTTAATGGGGGCACAACGGAGAGTGAAAATGAAAACTACACAAAAAATAAAATGAAAATTATTAAGTGATGTGTAACGAGCTGTTCTGTTAATTTTATTATGGAATTATGGCTTACACATCCATCATACGGACTTATACATCTCATCTCATTTCATTGACCAGCGAGAGAAAAGAGAAGAAACCAGAACATCATTATGTGTAATTTTAGTACTTATTAATTACATATCTTCATACCCACAATTATTTTTTCAAGTCCGATGCATAAAAGAAATTTCTTCTACAAACTTTTCTCATAATTTTACTTCTAAATTGCGCATAAAAATTTATTGGAACGAATCAAGTGCAGATAGAAACATTTAAAGAGCATTTAATGTTTGGTAGATTGGGATTGAAGTGGATATGGATGAATTGGCTGTTGTCTGTAGAGTTAGTGAGTGATTTTATGGTCAGTTAGGTGCAAATTGAAATAAACTGAGAATATCGGTCAATTTTGAATTTTTTGAATTTATGAATTTATGAACTAAAAGATGCGCTTTATCCCCCAAAAATATTCAAAATTGTAACAAACTATATTCCTCAACAAACATCATGGGAAAAAAATATCAATTCTTATTGAAATAGTATTCGAATATTAAAATTCTGATTACTTTTCTTCTTCTAAACATTCAATACTACATGCTGCCGTAAGAAAAATTTCATATCTATTGCAATTCTTCTTCCCGTTAAGCAATACAGATGATGATGAAGAATTTTATTTTCGATCCAATGATAAAATGAAATGAGTGAAGCTAAAGTTAATAGGAAGAGAATTAATCATGAAAACAGAAAACTTTTTCATTTGCTGGAGATTAAATCCCAGAGAAGAATCAATTTTCCTGTGGGGAACAAGTTAAAATACTGAAAGTTGTCTTACATATAGAATTTTAAAGTTTCTAGCATTATTCATAGATAATGTGTTTGGGGATGTGGGAGATGCCTTGGGTTGAAATGTTTTTTGATGATAAACAATGCTAAAAAAATATTTTTGCAAGTATCAAGGAACAATGAAACTTGAAGCATAGTTTATTACCCAAACAGTCACTTTATAATTAATCTACAATTTTATTATAAAAGATAATAGCTAGTATCAATATCAGCATTAAAACAAGCACTTAAATCCATAGTATCAAAATTTTCTTTTACCGCATCTTCCTGTACAACTTTTCACTTCCTCCAATCTCCTTGGAAGATTTTTTTATCAGTTTCAAAAAATTTCAATTAAGCTTCGAAGCTATTTTTCCTCATTATATTTAACAAGACAAAGTTTTTACTCATAAAATCTTAAAACTCTCTCAACAGTCGCATCAAATTTCATGAGAACATCCACTTTTAGTTAGCGTTATTTTTCATCATTAGCAATCTACCTGTATTATGTAACTAAATGAAAGTAATTTGATATAAGACTCTCAAGTCTGCAATGATTATGTTACAATAGTAAAAATTTGTGTGATGAAATCTCATGTGAGGAATATGAGAAGATGAAGAACAATGAGAAAAATCTGTCACATCCTCATACAGTTCCATATATTCATTCATTTTGATGATCACTTTGTTGCTGAATGATTGGTGATAAAAGGATTCAATTTGTTTGATTACGATTTTGATGAAAAAATTTTGTGAATGGATTTGAGTGGTTCTATTGGAAGCTTTATTTGATTATTGTCCCAGATAATCCATTTAGGGATGATAGGAATTTTTATTCTCGAATACTTTTTCATTTGATTGTCATTTTTTGATTCATTTACCTTTTGGGTATTTTGGCATTTCCTAAATGACGTCCATTTAAAAATTGGATTTCCAGACCAATTGCAAAAATGTTAATCTTAAGCTTCATTTAGACCCTTGATAGTTCACAAGAATGAGTTCCAGCAGTTCTATACCTTTCTGGAACTTGTTCCAAACATTTTTCTGAACTCGAGAGTTCCGCAATTTTTAAAAGATCCTGATAGTTCCAAAAACATGTTACAAAGCTCAAAAGTTTCTCAATCATATTAAGTGATTTACAGTCAATCCCCAAATAAATACCCATATCCATCAAAATTGTAGGAGAAATTTCAAAATGATGCACCCAAAAATCATCAATAGCTAAATCATCATAACAAATTGATTATATATTAATTTAATATCAAAAAGTTGAAGACTTTCCCTCAGTACCCTGTCATTAACTATTTGAAAATTCACACATATGAGCACTCTCTCTTTCCTACTTAATAACATCATATCAGTGCTGACAACTTCGTAAACTCCTATGTCGCAATGCGATTTATAATAATAACAACTGTGCTGAGATCGTAGTAGCGTGGAAGAGGTAAGAAATGTGATGATTTTGTGCTGACAAACCGGCTTCAAACATTTTCATTATATGAGCGAACTTATCAATTACTTATATTAAGTATGATTATTATTATGGGAACTTTCGTATCTTTTTCATCGCAATTCAATAAAGTGATGACGAAAAATAAAGCGAATGGTACGCAGACAGAGTCCGTAACAAGATACAGTAAAATTTATAAACTCACAAATTGTGGGAACGAAATGCCTGTCGATAAACAGGAAGCTCTTTTATCTTAATTGCAATTTTTCTATCGCCAATGCTACCATTTTTTGCCGTCTTCATGACAAAACTTAGTACGTATTATTTTCAATGATTATATTTATGCTTGTTGCAGGAAGTATTTTAAGATTGAAATGCTTTTAGCGCCTTTTGGTGATGTTTAAAGCTTTAATGTCATATTTGTGGCTCTATCATGTTAACATGAGTTATTAGAGCATATATGTGTGACAGCATCATTATAGGTGTATATTTTTTGAGTTATGTAGCAAAATATGTGCAGGATATGAAAAAATGTGTCAATGATATGGGAATGCATGAGATAAATTTCCATCGTGAACTTTTTGCGCAGTAAATTGGAAGAGTTATCAGAATTTCTCATTAAAATAAACTCTAGCTTCAGAAATGTGTCATATATTTATTAGTGTTAAAAAATTACTTGATATACCTTACAAATTCCTATCCATGCATTTAAAATTCTTCTATAAAATGATTTAGTTTGAAATTTCCATAATTCAACATTTCGTGCTCGTAAACATTTTATAATCATCTCCGAAGCTATCAGCTCATAATGCGCTTTTCAGTTTTCATTATTTTCCATTTCCTTTTGCAATTTTCATTTCACATTGAAATTATTTTCATGCAAAACAAATTAAAACTGAATCTTTTATTGCATTTCGTATGCAAAAATTGTTGAAAATTACAAAACAGTCGGAAACAGTTATTGTCTCACGATGAAATAATACACAACAGCAGCACCAGCAGCACATATGGTGATGATATTTGTAAATTATTATTGCTGAAAAATTTTCTATTAGATCTCATTTGTGATTGATATACAGCTATTAGTGTCGTATATCGTTTAATAATCCGCGATCGTCTGTTGATGGAAAGAAAAACAATTGTGGAACTAAATTCATCAAATGAATAATGATCATATATTTCTAGGCAGCATGACATAAATAATAGAAATTACAATTGATACATGCATGCCGCGCGTTTATGTAATGGAATAGAAATACAATGGAGCATCATCATCGACATCATTACGTGTATTGTTCACGCTTGGCTTGATGATACTTTTTCTCTCCGCATCATCTTCTACATATGATGTATTTTTTAATATATACGACTTTTTATATTTTTATTTAAAAGAGTGCATCATCCTACATTGCATCGTACATGCATCATCATCATCGTCGTCGTTGTCTTATTTCCACTTAATTTTTTTCATCATATCAGTTTAATATTTCGAAAAATTTATTTTGTTTAAATCATTTTGAGATGACTGGAGGTTCAAGAAGGCCGATAATATATAGTTTTTGAGTATGTAAGAGTCTTGGATCTGCTCAATGAGTTTCAAATAGTTTAGTGGGTTTATTTGTAAATATTGACTGTGTATCATAACTTTAGAGTGGGCATGTGGGAGAATTTCGACCTAGATCTCACATTTGGCTAGAATAGAACCATACAAACTCATATCCATCACCTCATCATGACTAGCAAATTTTTTAACACACAAATTTACACACATTCGATTATCTAAAAAAAGTATTATCATTGTCATAACTTTTTATATCGAAACTTCCGCTAGAGTGCCTCTACGAGAAATCTCTCTATATATATTGGCATTGTACTTGTTTAACATACTCGATAATAATTCAGTTTCCTGTGTCACGAGATTCTGTTATACATGACGATGTTCTTTCAATACATTCCAATCACTTCTCTTTCTTTTTTCTATCCAATTTCCATCACACATGTTGTGACGCTGTATTTGTGTGAAAGGAAGCTGCAAGGCATGACGAATCAGGCATGAAGCATTTTCTTTGATATTTTTTTGCATAGTTTTACATATGGATGTGACACACTTATCATATATATTGTTTTTGATGCCAAGGCTCTATTGATATGAAAATCCAGAACATATTTTTCCATTCAGATCAGAACATTTTGTGGATCTTACTAATTGGGATATATTCAGACAGTATTTTCTATTGCAAAAATTAATTGGAAATAAAAATTGAAAATAGTTTGTAAAACTCAATAAATCATTCGAATCCACTTCATATTGTAAATCTAGATATGAATATACACAACCGCATGTGGGTGGATGCAATACTCAATTTACTTTTCTCCTTAGGTCTACTCATGATTTGAACTTCGACATTCAATTTGATTTATTATTTCATCGAGAATTTCAATTGAATTCGATTGCAAAATAAAATGACGTAAACTGCTGACTATTAATTGCTCAGCAAACATGTAAAAAATGTTCTATAAAACCACTGAATATCAACAATAAAAATGTTTAAGTGTCCAATTTTATTGTTTTTAAATTTTATCGATATTTGTTGAGTAAATTTTCGTGCGAAATAAATTGATGACTATTCAAATTATTGTTGGAATTTACATATTGCGATTTTTTATGATTTTATAATTAAATTTGGTCTTGAGGATCCCGAGAAGTAAATGGATTTTGAAGCTATAAAAAGGCTTCTTATTAGAAATGTTACTCATAAACTTAATTGAATTAAGTTAAGTAAAATTGTTCAAATTTTGCTCATTTGCTTAAAATTTGAGGCTTCTTGTGGACATTCTAAATATAAAAGGATTAACAAACCACTAGAATCCCATAAATTCTTATAACAATTTAAAAACATAAAATTTTTGACCTTTCAGTAGCTCGAACCATTAAAAATGTTTAAAACAAATTCCCATCCAGACCAAACCACTTGAAAGAACTCTTCATTAACCTCTCAGAAAGATCAAACACTCCAACAATTTTTGTTATCAATTTTCCTCCTCAATAAATTGGTCTACATTATTTTAAAAGCAATTTTTTAATAGCTCTCGATAGAAATGAAATAAATGTTGAGCTCGATTTTCATTACGTTGCAATCACAGCACAAAAACAATTGAATTTCAAGTAAATCAGATTTTAACAATTTATTGCAATTATTTTAATAATTTTTTTTGAAGATGTCATCAAATTGCAGTTGAAGTACGATGAAAAAATTTATGAAGCTACTGTGACATTTTATTTCGCTTCGAAATGATGGATCTACACGATTGACTGCATTTTCAGTAGAAAAAAATATTAACAATAAGCGGATTACTTTTAGATAATGAAAAAATGCATCTACAGTGGATTGAGATTGATGCTATGGAAAATTCTGGAGATTATTGAGAAGATTTGTCACGATCATTCAATAAATATTTGCAGCACTCGTTCAGAGTTTTTATTATCATCAATTTACCGGATGCCTGTTGATGATATTTATAAAAATATGAGATTTTTCTACCCACATTTAGAAGCTTGGCACACAGCTCAGGATCGTACTTAGAAATAAATTTCTCTCATCCCTTTGAGTATGCTTTTAATAAAGCTCTAGATTTCATTGTAACTTAAATTACAGAAATCACAAGTGAATATTTCCAATGCTTTACATGCAAAAAATACTTAAATTCTCAGAAAATTTAAAAGTAAATTAAAAAACCCAAAAATTTCTCAATTTAAACCATGTTCCAAAAACCACATCTGTTCAATAAAATCGAGCGCAAAAACATGCAAATTATCGACAATAATAAAAAAATTATAGGCTATATATTATTAAGCGAGTAATTAATAAATTCATTTTCTCACCATTTTTGATTCAAAATTAATCGATTTAAATTCTAGTTCAATGCCAATTATCATGATCAACATGTAGGTTTTGAATTTTTATATTTTTTTCTCTTCACATCGTCGATATTTGAAAATATTCAATCGCACAGGAAAGAAATACGTATATATTGGAAGAGCTTTATTCCGACACGATAAAAATATTTTCATATTTTTTAATTGCATCAAACCGTTAAGGCTTCCGTTTATTATGAAAAACTGTTAATGATAATGATGTAATTTGCTTAAATGGATGAAGCATACATATAGACATGAATTTCAATTGATGTTTGCTCACATCATATGATTCAATGAATTGACTGTTTCCTCGTCTTTTTCATACAAACAAAAAGAAGTTGTGAGAATACTGCAGAAAATAGGGGAGATTGAGGCGCTTGAGACTTAATTATGAGAATTTTTTTATGTTGATGGACTGAATGGGAGTTGAGATGGTCAGCTAGCTTCAGAACTGCATGACGACTAGCTTTCATGGCGATATTTTAATGGTGTAATCCCAAATATCACTAAAATCCTATAAGAAACTACTTTTGTCCAAGTATACTATTCCATCCAGCCAAAAGCCATCCCAAACTGCACAAACTCAATTCAATTCCAACCAGAAAAATATCAAAATTAAAAAAATTCATGCCTCAATAATTGCCACAAATGAACAGAAACAATTGAGATTTTTGACTAAAAAAATATACATCATTATATCCACAGATATTCACTATATTATTGTATACTGCAAATTAGATGAATAAGTCTCAATTGCGGAATTTAACGAGCACAATGCAAAAGAGAAAAGCTATTATAACTCATTGCTTTATTTTTCCCAGCGTACGGAAGAAGATTTTTGCAATGAAAAGGAAACGAAAAAATGAGCTTCTTAATAAATTTCAGCCGTTTTTGCATACGAAAAATCTTATCATAATTTTATTTCTCTTCCTCCTTCTATACACAACAGCACGCTACTTAATATTCATGCAAATTGATTCCGAAAGGAAGGCGTTAATAGTGTTGATAAACGATTGTAGTGTCTGGAATTTTACTGTAAGCTGTTATTTTGTGAGAATGTGGGATTTTGTACTGAGTATTTTGGACATCTGGTTGACTTTGGAATTTTCTGATGCTAACGACAATTGCTTTGCGTATTTTTTGACCAAACTGTGTTTTTTTTTTGTTATTTTATTCCAATTATTAATTAATTTTGTTATTTCAAATTTATTTTGAAAAATATTAAAAAATATGAAAAATTTTGAAGTAAGCTGTAGCATGCAGACATCTATTTATATTATTGAATCAAAATATTAAACAAAAATGCAAAAATAATCCAGCAAACGTAAACAAATGTTCCCAACAATGTAGTATTCAAAAATTATCTCATTTAGCTTGAATACAAATTTTACAGCCATACATTGTGTGTCTTTTTCACCAGAATCCATTAAAAATCCAATTTCAAAAAATTCCTCTCCTATCATAAAAATGCGCCCATATCATTTCCATTTTAAGTCTGTTTTTAAAAATAAATATTTTCATCTTCTCGCAAAAATATTACAGAGATGAGTCATAAGGTAATTTTTAGCGTAGACTCAGTTTCCAGATAAAATCGTTTGTAATAATTTATAGAATTTAATTAGTACCTGACTCACCTTTAAGTCTAATTAATAGTCCAATGGTATTTAATGAAAGAAGAACTTTCGAATAATTTTATTAATCCACAATAAGAATTTTTAATTCACTTGTTACGCTTTTATGAATCTTATTATTTCAAAAATTACACAAGCATGGAATTCCTTTTCCTTTTGTACTTATTATCCACTATTCAGCGCATAAAATTTTTTTGCATTTAATTTTTTCAAATGGAACCGAATTCAATGACACATTTTATAAAGATTCTTTCCAATTTAAGCCACTTTTTGGGTAATTAAAATTCTTAATTAAATTTCATGCTAGTTTCACATTAAACTTCTTCTTCTAATTTTTTGTTTTATTTCAATTCTTGTAATTTAATTCCGCGACATACTGCTAGAACTTTTTTTTATATATACGTCTGCCTCGTGCGACTTATTGTGAGTAACTAAAAACACATAGACACAAAAAAAATTGAGACTTATTTTAAGCTGTACTTTAAAATACAAAATTATAACAGTTTTGTGCATGCAATCGCCTCTCTTGAGTAGTTTCTTCCTCTTCCTCTCCCTCTCATTCCACTCCATTCGCCTCTCTCGCTTACATTTTTTGTTTTGTTGTCGTTCCCACTTTGTGCTGTTGTTTCCTCTGTTTTTAAACTTTTTATGGCTTAAAGACATGAATGAAGAGGAAGAAGAAGCTATTAAATGTTGTCGTAATTGAACAAATTAAATTGATAAGAATGAGTAATTGGATGAGATCACCAGCTTCTGAGGCTTATAGTGATTAAAACTTTTACAGCTAATTGAATTTTGTTGGGGGTAATTTATTTGGAGATATTGGCAATGACAAATATGGGAGATAATTGGCTGGTTGAGGAGATTTTTAATGCCATTTATTGGATGATTTTAAAGAATTGGCAGCAATTTATGATATCTTTGGACTTGTTGTTTTAATTTTGATTGAAAATTGATTTAACTGAGATTCTCATCCATTAACTCATTGCTTAGAGGATTGATATCTCCTATTGCCATATTCTTTCTAAGCAGCATACTACATCAAATTACGTTTTTTGTTATCGAATCCATCACAATGTTACCATGTTACCCCTACGTCTTTCTGAAATTTTGGCATTAAGACGGAAACGTATCGAATTTATGACCCCTAAATTGGTGGACATCGTAAGTGAATGACCCCAACCCTTATAATCTATTATATTCTGAAAATCATAGAAATATATTGTGATAATATTCTTGACCCGAATGTCTGAATTTACAATTAAACTGCGTATTTGACCTTACAAAATAATTGCGTACATAAAATATTCAAAAAATTTATTCTTTTCGACAAGTAAACATCACATAAATTAAACTCATAAACTTTTTGAAATTCTCTAAATTCCAAAATCGTTTAACAATCAAGAAAAATTTCCAGGTATGCTAAGGACAAAAGACACTGATCCTCTCATTCACTTAAGGAAGATAAATTGAAATCTAATCCTTTCAATCACAACAAAACGAGCAAGTTTAAATGAGTTACTATAATTGAAAATAAAGCAGACTAAACACAATTTCTACAATCAGTTTATCTTCCCATAAGAACAGGCTATAAGACACCAGCATGTTGTTTATGATACTTTTCCTTCCTTTATCCTTCGGTCTGTTCCTTTTTGAGACAAAAGAAAATCTCGTTAGCTCATAATTTTTAATTACCGCTTCTTGCCTTTGTTTTCGTTTTATCTTTTTCACACAATCACCTAGAGAGAGCGATAGCAAGGGCCCTGAAGTCTTTAAGGAAGCTCGAACAATATGTTATCAAAACAAATAAATTTATGGTGAGCCAATTAAATAAATTTCTTGAGACTGTTACTAAAGAAACAGGTGTGAAATTGTGAGCAGTTTGGGTAATTGATTTGTTGTCTAGATGAGTGACTGTGCGAATGAGTGAGATGATGACTAGGTGAATGAATAATTAGATTGACAAGCTTAATGAGTGAGATTTTCCGTTTGAATTATTGAATATAGGAAGCTGTGATTTGTTGATTGACTCATTTGCTTGATGGATATTTAAATGATTGATTGGCTGATTTAGTAGATAACTTCTTATTCTCACAGTTTTATACTGAATTCTGGGCTACACATAAGAAAATCTGAGAAAATCTTTTTTTTGGATTTATAGAAGCAAGATGGACCTGGTCTAGGTCATAAGAACCACTTCAAGTTAAATTTAATTCTGATAATTTAGGAAAATTCTAGTCAGAGTCCAAAAAAGTGAAGCTAACTTGATTTAAATAGAAAAAGGCTAAGTCTAATCCAAAAACTTGCATTTCAGTGTGCACGTCAAGAACTCAAGGGACATAAAATGCGCTTTAGGCATCACAATTGAATACATCCTTCGCACTTTCTACCTTTACCATTTACCACTGTTGCTTTGAACACATTTTCAAAAAGGATACTTCTTAGAATATCCTTAGGAACTGCAATGTACCTGCCAGAGAATTTTTTTTCTCACACGTTTTAAATTTATGATTTTTCTTCTTCTTATGTGCAAGAGATAGAGAAGCTATTCGCAACGAATGAGATTCTACCTGAAATATTTCTTTATATTATGCAAGGACATGAAATAAGATTCTTTTCTATTCTATGCTGTTTTTCGCCAAACAATAAAAAAATGTACCTTTAATATATTCAGTGAGAAAAACATGAGGGGAACTAGCAAAGGAAGGTGAACATCTCCAAATGAAGGATGTGTGAAATTTGAAGATAATTGCATCACATGTTGTTATTCTGCAAGGTAGGAAAAAAATGGGATTTGTTTAATGATTTTAAAGGTGCTATTCATGCGGATTCTTCTTCAATATAATTGAATGGGCGAAGATATTGGCTATTGTGTGAAAATAATGTAGGTGAGTCTTAATAATAGAGAGGAATTGTCTTCAAAGGATGGATTTCAAGTGCATTATGTGAATTTAACGACTTTTGGATTTTTCTCAAACCTGAATTATAACTGAAATTTGAGATTTATGGTCATCTTGAACTCGACTATGAAAATCTTCTTAATTTATAGATTGAACTTCCCATCTCGACGTGAGTATTATTCTTTTCCGAGAAATGATCATTTGTTTTTATTCTGATCTCATCACTTACTCCAATTTAAAATTGGATTAAAATTGTCAATTTCAATTGACTTTGTAAGTGCGACATTCTTCATATCATCGTCGATATTTAAAAGATGTAAACAAGTATGAATGTACGATTACTAATGTTTTTTGCTAGCACAGTTATTTTCCACTTCAAGGCGATACTTCCTAGTTTCATCACTATTGTTTATCCTCTCATTAGATTATGTATTAGATAGCATGAATGACACAATTTTGTTATACAAATGACAAACTGCATCAAGCTATATCTACAAAAAATGTGAGCAACTCCGAGTCTTGAAAGTTAATCGAGTAAATTCAATCGAAAATCGAGAATGTTTTCAATGTGAAAACAACGATGCTATGTTTTGAAGTATTCCCACTCTTCAGCATTTTCCACGTAATCCATCAAAAGGATGAAGCTTCAGTAAAAATAAAGCACATGATAAAGTTATTTTTTTTTTCTTTCAATAACTCAATTCAATCACTTGATGAGATTTTCTTTTAGAAAAATTTTCCATAACATTTTCAATTGGAATCATTTTTGCACTGTTCAGAAATAATCGCATTAGGTTCTATTTTTATTCTCATGTAAATCCAACAAAATAAATCAAAATCTCTCTTATGCCAAATGTATTGGAACTTAAGTGGTTTCAACACAGTCCAATAAATAAAATTTCTACGGTTTCAATAAAAAAACACAAAAATTTTGATCGATTATAAAAGATTTTATTGGTAAAATATCTGTTCAAGCCATAAAATCAGTCAATTATTCACACCAAATTGCTTAATTTTTATGAGAAATTTTTTTGTGGCAAAGACACAAGAACATTAAGCAACATAATCATCATGAACTTCCCGCTCAACGATAATTAACATTCAATTTCCATTTGAAAAGATTTTCTGTTCTTTAATCCAATAATAAAGAAGTCATTTACGAAAATAGACGAGATGAACTTGAGGAAGAAAAAAAGAAAGACGAAGAAGAAATTATGAATGTTTAATAAATAATCGTTTAAACGAGAGCATAATACGGTAAACATTATGAATAGAATAAGACATAACAAATAGTTAATAATCCCTGTCCTCATATCCTGTTCATTGAACGTACCATCGTCGCACATGCAGCACCATCAGATGTTTTCTTAAGAAAATGAAAAATCTTATTATTTTTTTATAGACTTCCCGAATCTTCATATTATGATGATTATTATGGACTTGTATGCACTCATAGACACACATGCACAGATTGCACCGGAAACATCGTTTTCTAAGACATTTAAGAACACAAAAGCAAAACAAAAAAAATTTTTTTGTATGAAGACCCACAAAAGAATGCAAAAGGAAAGGAAAAAAAAGACAACGGAAAAAAGTTGATGGATCATTGAATTTTTTTGAAGGTTGAGACGCATTGCTAGATATTTTGTAGTCTTTTCTAGTATTTTGATGGAAATATCAACATCACTATGTCGCATCCACAGAATTGTAAGAATTCTCGAATCACATTATCGGAGCTGCTTTATCAGTCTGCTGTCCAAACTTGATTAAACCTACCTAGAATAATCAAATTCTTGTAGTTCTAGCCAGAGTTGTCAGATAGGTACCTTTGGAAAGATGGTTTGGCTAGACAAGAAGGTAAATTTTTTTGTCTGTGATAGATTTTTGTCTTTGATAGGGAATTGATAGGTGACATATCTGATTCTAGCTTTAAAATTTCAATTTTTTTGAATTATATTGAACCTCCAAGATTTTTCTAAGACATCTCTTCATAAAAAGTATAACAGCACATGACAAACTGAATAAATGCCACACTTCCTTACCAAAAACTATGCTTACATTAGAGACACACATAAAACATAATAAGAGAGAAATTTGAAGAATTTCTTTCCTCTATTGAGAAGCCCAAAAATGAAGTTCATAAATACACCGGGCACATACTCATAATATATGTACATACATACTTTTAATCAATGAATAATTTAAAAAAATTTACAAATGAAAGGCCTAAGAACATGGTAACAGTAATGATGCCATGTGAATGGGGTTAGTCGATGATGTGCAAAATGCTATTTTTGCATGAGTTCCATTGATATCCACATAGATTGTCGAAATAACAATGTGATCAATTTATGCCAACAAATCATGAATAATTTTCTTCCTTTCTGTTCCTCCATTCTTGTTTTTTGCTAGTTCAATGAAATAAAAAATTATAATAACAGTGGAGATGAAAAATAATTGCTTCATAAGATAGATAGTAAGAGTCACTCTAACAGTAGGAAATGGAAACAAAATATCCACTTGAATTAAAATATGCGAATATTTTTGTAATCAATAATTTTAATGACGGCATTATTTAAGAATTTCAGCACAAATAGCGATAAACACTTGAGAAAGAGAAATAATTTTTAATGTGAGCTGCTTTTTATGGGTCGTCTTAAAGGTGTCATTTTGGATAACTTACTTTGCAGTTTGAATTTCCTTTAATTGCTACAATTTTCATGTCACAAAAAATGTTTATTTAATTAATGAAAAATGCGCTTTAAGACACCACGTCCAGAAAATTTTCCAACTTATTTACTCAATTTCTTCATAAATGGATATAATGGGATATAACTGGATTCTACTCGAATGATAAAAAATTTCTCCATTCGTAAAAAACGCGACAAAAAACAAAAAAGAGAATTTATCAAATAATTAAATTCAATCACTAATTCAGCATTTCCTGCATTGTATCTGGTAAGTTACACAGTCATAACGAACATAAACACAAAGTTCATTGTCCAACACATAAATTAATTCTTTTGTACTTTTACAAATTCAAACAATACCGGATGAGTCTGATTAATGGATAAATTCTAAATACTTATGAGCATTCAGAGTCGCTCGTCCGGATGCAACAATCAACATGTCATTTCATTAATATTAATTTCTTCTGTCACAATTTGAATTTTTACAGAAATCCACTTAGCATAGATTTTTGGACTAACTACAGATTTTTTATTTTCATGTACTTTTGAAAGACCTATCAAGCTCAATAATCATAAGATTGAGTTGTATCATGACATGTCAAGTTGTATTTAGTGCATACAAAACTCAAAGTCAATTTGTATCAGATTGCAATTGGTCCTGAGTATGGAGAGAATGTTAAAAAAAATATTGAGATAGGAAACTGTGAGGATTTAAATTAATATCGGTTTAAAGTTTGAACATTTAAGCACTTGATGCTTGAGTATTAAATTCTTGTTGCTCTTGTGATGTGCAACTGTGTTTTAAAAGGTTGAGTGGATTGATCTGAAGAGCTGGATTATGAGGTTTTAATTTGAAAAATATTGAGTTGATGGAAGGCTTTGTGTTGGATATGACCACATTGAGTATTTTGAGAGCTTCACTTCCAACTCAATTCTTAAGATCTGAACCTAAATCTGATTTTTAGGTATGTCTTCATTGGAATATAAGAAATGCATACATGACAAAATAGCTCTGTTACACAAAATTTTTACATCAAAAACATCCTGCCTTAATTTTTGTGTGAACATTCCTTAGCAAAAAAAATCAATTTCCCAAATTTGTCGAGTCTCAAGTCGTCAGCAAAAACCCCTCAAACTCAAAATGCTAATAAGAATAGAAAATTATGTAAAATGGTTTCAAAACTATTCAAATATCAGGAAGTAGATCTTCAAAAACTACGAAAAACTTTTATTTTTGGTAAATTTATTCATGAAGCCATAATATTAAACATTTTATATCTTGTTCCGTCTCTATTTCTGAATTCCTCAGTAGAATTTTCTTTTATTATGATATGAGTCTCTTTACAGCATAGCACATATTTCGCTTCAGGATATCTTCATATTTTTACATACTTCACTTAAATATTTACTCAAAAACCAATTTTCATTTATGCATCTGTGCTGGATGCCGATAAAGAGCTGTGATGAGATCCATTTGCAGCACTTGAACTTCATTTAAAAATCGACATACAATAAATTTCAATTCTAGTGCTAGAATTTCGTATCTTTCAAGTGCTGAAAATATAATATTTTGTCTTAATTGCGTAAAAATGAGGCTGTAGCATGAGGATCAAGTTACAAGCATTATACAAATTTGCTTTTTTTGACTTTTATGTTGCTTCTTGAGAAGTTTTAAGCGTCATTGACTGAATTTTCGTGAAGGATGTGCAGATGCTTGGGTTGATTTGTCTAAGGACGAAGTAATAGATAGGATTAGGGATCTAGTCATTGAAGACATCGACTTATTTAAATCAGATTTCGCTAAAATGTGCAAAATTCTTATGCTTCATTTACTCAAATGCAGTTTTCTGACTTTATACAAATTATTCCATCTGCTGGATGGAATCATTTGTATTATATGCAATCACAGAAAATAGTTTTTAGCTGATCATCTAAATTTTGTATTTGTACCTCAGCATGCCATCTATAGATTTGAATAAATTGATTTTTAAAATTATCACGTAGTAATATAAAAATTTGATCCACTTAGTTCCAACATGGAACCATGACAATTTCTAACTTGTCGCCTTAACTTTAGTTCCTCGCTATCTTGTTGACGACTCGAAGAAATTTTTCTCGCATTTATTCATAATGATTATTCAAAGCAGTGTCTCTTTTCTCTCATTTCTTTTGCTGCTCCTCTTTCTCGACAACCGTCAACATCTGTTTTGCATACTTTTACAATATATAATGCTCATTTCCAAGAAAAAAATGAACATATTTTGAAATGATGAGATGATGTTCCTCGCATTTCTGTAAGATGATGATTTTCGTATCTTATCTGATGAATTCTCTGATTACTCCTCCAAATTTGCGAGGAAAATAGAAAAGTTTTGCTGATGATGATTCTATTTTGGGGTTCTTTTATTGAATTTTTTCAGCGAGTTGTTTAAAATAGTTTCATGACGATAAGAGAATGGCAAATTGAAAACCTCGTTCACTACCCAAGCAATACATTTCCTAGAGCCTTTGTGTCGTCTATAGCTCCATTTTGTTGTGTTCTTATCATTTTAATGAGAGAATTTACGGAAGGAATTTTGCTCAATTTATGGAAGCCTGAAGCTATGGAGAAAGCTTGATAAATTTTCAATAAATGTTTTATTCCTCATGGCTAATGATAGAGTTATCATGGCCAATTATGGATAAGCCAGCAACAAAAGAAATTTTAATGAAATTATTCAAATAAATTATCTTAATGTCTTAACCTTTTATCGTCACTTTATATTCAAATTAGGCACAAAATATCGAGAAATTCAAGCTTCTTAATTTAACGGCTTACAAAGAGATAAGGCACTAACTCATAAAAAATAATCATAAAGTCATTCTAATAAATCAACATAAAATACACTCAACGCAAACAAACTAACTAGCATCGCCCTAAATAATTTACATTACACAGCGCATAAATCACATGAAATTGTGAATAGAACAACAAAACACAAAAAAATAGAAGAATACAACTCTCCGCTATATAAAGTAATTTTCATTGCAGCTACACCCACATTTTTACAGAATACTATATAGCTGATGACATGCTAGGGCAGTCAACTGAAGAGTTTACTTTTTTTACGGTGACCGAGTCGCTAATGCAAAATTGTCATACTTAATGACATATTTTTTGAACTGAACTGAATTGAATAACTTTTTGTTCTAGCTAGATAAATATTGTTTAAAGCTGTTGGGAGCTGATGTGATTTGAGAGTTTTGAAATGTTTGTTAAGTGGTGTGGATTTTGTAGTGGAGAGTGCTTTAAGTCGTGGAATTTATTATTAATTTAGCTTTAAAAACCTACTCCCTCCAATAAATGAACGACCCCTTAATCCCTAAATTCAAACTCAAATGTCTCCCTTAGAATCCATGAAACCGCAGGTCACAGCACAAAACCAAAATAACACAGCTTATTTTCGGAACATTACCCTTCTGGATATTCACGCTAAATAAACTTATAATCCCACAAAATTAACTAATTCCGCCACACAACATATCCCCCATATCAATTCCCATTCCTCCCCAAAAACTGACATTCAACCTGTCACATAATACATCCTGTAATGCGGAATAAAGGAAAGGCCTCTAACCCAAAACAGAAATAAACATTTCGGGAGTGCTTTTAGTACTGCATATAAATAAAAAAAATATTTTTTGACTTCACTTTATTTATTGTCGTCCAAATATGTAAGCCAAACCCTTTTTTTATAACAAAAGTGAATAACAAGAGAGAGAATATGTGTCATTACCCAAATCATTTGAAATGAGAGAAGATGTATATTTTATAATACAAAACAAGCAAATTAGCACCATTAACATAGCTTTTATCCCATTAAAAAATTTATCTTGTACGTTATGTAACTGAGAGAAAGTAATTATCAAAATTGTCGATTGAAAATAAAAGAAAATTAGTTAATTAACATACATATATTGGGTATAGATTTAATGTTGTTATTTGTTGGAAAAAATTTGAATTGTGATTAGAGTCCGTTAGTTGTAGTATAATTTATGGTTGATATCATTTATATGAACAGTTTCATTACCTAATTAGCTTTTTTGTGGAAACTGCGCAAAATATTATTTAGGCTTTAATTTTTTTTTGTTGAGATATAAGACATGTTGATAACTGTTTTATGTAATTTGCTACTGATTTCTTAATAATGTGAAAGTTAACAATAATTGTTGTTGAGATTGATAATTTGATTCTATAGAAATTTGAGAATTTATTACTTGACCTAAAAAATTTTTGATCACGGAATATTTTTTAAACTCGACAGCAATAAATCCAGGCGGAGAGGGATGATTATGATTAATCCTTTCCAGATTCATATTGATATTCAGTTAGTGTTCAAATGACAGTCCACGGGATCCATTGAACCCCAAACTGCCTTAAATTAAACTTTAAAATTCTTTTTAATGAGCTTCAAAATATTTTAAATGTATCTAAACATGATACGTTAAATATTTCCGCAACTTTTGGCATTCATAAAATTCTTCATTTGAATATGAATGATTTTATATAAAACTCTTGAATTGAGTCTTTTGAATTGCAGATAAATTTTTTGGTCTGACTTAATTTAATTGAATAAATAGATTGCTTTTAAGGGGATAGAAATTTGGATTCTTTTTACAACGCCATAAATTTTGGAATCGGAAATTTGCAAATTTTTTTTAATTTTTCCTGTTCTATGAAATTTGATAGTCAGCATAAAAAGTCAATTTTTCTATCCTATTGTCTACATTTCCAAAAATTGCCACTATAGAATTTGAAATTTCATTTTTTTCCCATATCCACGTCCACGTATCACCAGATTCAATATACTGCAACGTTGGAAGTGCTAACAATATCAGCACATGTTGAATCCAATCAATTAGTAATCTACCACTTCATATTTCTCAGCTCTTACCCCTTAAATCTATCAATTCTCAATAAAAATAACATGGAATGTGTGACAACAATTGCCAATGATTCTATTCTACTCTCGTCTATGTCTCGTTCCGCATTCTTCATTCATTGATTTTCTGTCACGATATCATCGAATAATGTAATAAATTTGACAAACAAATTCGTTCAGATTTTTATCGTATCTAGTTGACGACAGGACATGAATATCCACATGAGAGAATGATGTGACTGTATAAGACAGCTGATAAAATCATATAAAAAAGGACACTCGATGATTGACAATGTTTGGAGAATAAATGAAGACACGAGGACGATAGATTGAAACATTTACGAATAAAGTTAATCATTTTCAGAAGCTGGTGCTTTATAGGTCAGTCTAGCATATGGGAAAACGTGTCTTTATTGAAATATGTGATAAGTTACAGTCACTTTATCAATTTAATCTACAACCCCCATTCATTCTAATCACATTTATTAAATTTTTCTCTTTCCCAAAAGTGTCAAGCCGGCATCAATATTCAAGGATAAACTTCTCTAAAAGAAACCAATTTCCTCACATTGAAAATATGTTAAAAAATTAGTTTATGGAAGGGACAAAATTACCATAATAGAAATCAATTGAATAACATAACACTTCTATATCCAATATCAACTTATTCATGCCATAAGCACATCTCTTCAATGATTTATTGCTTATTTGAATAAATTTTGGAAAAAAAACTTTTGAAATCGTTTTTTGATATGCGATTGGTTAAATTATGTAAATAGATTTGTGGGCAATAATCTTATCGATTTCGTTTTAAGGAGTTGTGGAAATTGTTCAAAGAAGAGCTTCCGCAAGAATTGAGCAAATTTATATTGAGTCTGGTTTCATATTTTATGTAAATAAATAATTTGATGAAATATTTCTTATTGTGGAAATTTTGTCAATAAAATTTATTGAATCAGCAGTGTCAGAGTTGTGAAATAGGCATGGCTAAGTTATTGCAATGAACATTCAGAGTTAAGGACCCAACCCTTTATGGGCGTATCCATGAGACCCCATCGGACCCCCCCCCCCTCGAAAAATTTTTTACATGGAAAAATTTTTTGAAAAAAATAATTTTAAAAATTTTAAAAAATTTTTCGACACTTTTTCGAAGCTCTACTTCCTTAGTTAGTCATTCATGTACCATTAAAATTAACAAAAAGTACAATAACTTGAGTACAAAAACAAAAAAAGTTTTTGGAACCCCCTTAAAAAAATTTTCTGGGTTCGCCCCTGCAACCCCTGGATATAGCTTTGAATAAAAATCAGCAGGGGCGTAACTAGTATTTTTGAAGGGAGGGGGTGCCCAATTATTTATTCTTGAATTATACTTTTTTAGACTTAAGATTGATTTTTCGAGTAGTCTTCAACATTTTTCTGTGAAAAAATTATTTTTTTGATTTTAAACTGACCAACTGCAAGTCAGACAAGAAACTTTAAGTTGAGCTAGCTTCAATAAACAGTTGACAACTCTGAACATTATTTAAACTAGATTATTATTATTTTATGAGCATTATAAAAGTGTAAGCGCCATAATAAGTTCTTTATGGCACAAACTTTTGCAATATCAATCACTACTCGCTGTCATGATATCGCACGTGCAGAAATATTCAAGATTCTTATCTATGCCTACACATGTGTCAATATCACTGTGTATCAATGACCTCTTCATTTTCATGAAGAAACCATTCGAGCACTTTAGCAGATTAAGTCAATAAAAATAAACCTAAAATATAAGGAAATTTCCATTTTCGTTAATTTTATTCTGTTCCTTAGGTCAATGACCTATCATTGATATATTGTCAATTTCCTTACATTTATACACAAATTTGTCAATGATATTTATGTTAAATATCCCTCATAATGTGACCTTTTTTGTATAATAATAAAAGATTGTTTTCTTTAACCTACATCACTTTGTGAATATGTAACATTTACATCTTTAAAATGGTTGAAGGAAAATTTCTAGATTCAAAATAAAATTTAATATGAGAAGATTTATTGAAGGCATTAAAAAGGAGCGATAATGACTAACTTATATAAATTTATTATTAAAAAGTTATAAATAGGGTAACCAGACATTTTCAAGAAAAATAGAGGACATCCCCCATGTCGACTAGTTTTATTCGTTTTCTGGACAAATTAGAACATTACAAATCTTTTTTATTTTTGAAAAATGAAAAAATAGAGGACTGTCCTCTGAAAAACCAAGCAGATGGTCAGCCTAGATATAAAGGAGTTTTTGTTACATTTGTATTAGTTTTGTCATTGCGTAGTTATTAGAATCCTCATGTCATTGACACGTTTTTATTTCAGTAAAAAATTACAATTTGAGGTATTAAAAAAGGGAAAATTAAGGTTAGTGGTCAATATTCGAGGAATATTGTTTGTATACTAAAGGATGCATTTCAGCAAAAGTGTATTTAGGATTAGGAGTCAAAGCTACAGTCAAATCCCACAACAAAGAAAGAAATTCTAGTTTTTCCACTCAAAAAAATTTAAAATTCAATTTAACTTAATACGAAAATTTTAATACAACATCAAAAAGCTTCTTTTTGATCTGAAGAAAATTACTCAAAGAAACTCAGCTCCATTCATTAAAAATCATGATAAACAATTCCAGATTTTTCCATGTTCACGATGAAAAAAGTTCTTTTCTATCTCGATTCTCGGAAACATTAATAATAAGAACGTCGAATTATTATTCTCGAATAAATATTTATTTTCATCTTGATGGCAAAAAAAAACTCCTTTCAAAATGAAATTAAATAAGAACAAGCATTATCAAACCGTTGGCAATAATGAAAAGCAGAAAGGGAAAGAAATTAATAAGAAACAACAAACGCTCATTGATTCATAAATAAAGATATCAGATCGCAAATTTCTGCTTGATATTTTCTGTAAATATAATAATCTCTCGTCGGTAAATATTTGTAAATTTCAGCGCTCATTTTGGTTTTGATTGTGAAGCTGATATTCATTAACGATATCAAATTTTGTGTAAGAAAAGGTTGAAGTGGATATAATTTGTGATTAAATATATATATATTTTGGATTATATTTCAATCAGGATTGTATGTTTTTGGGTGGATTTATAAAATTTCTTTTATATTCCTGCTCTTTAATCAAAAATGATTTTTATAGTGATTATCAACTAGGGTTTGGGATTTTATTATTAAATTTTCCATAACAAATTGAATTGAATTGAAATTGTATAAGGCACAGATAAACTTCCTAAATTTAATTGTACTACAACAACCATCATGCTTTTTTTGAAAATTATATTTACTAATGACGTTTATAATTCGGAGAAATAAGGGTATGCAATCTTCTGACGTAATTTATCATGGGAAAAAGATCTAAATAAAAAATCTCTGACTGACGTCGTAGTAAAGAGCCTTGCAAAATTTATGAAGATGCAGATAGAATAAAAAAAGAAAATTTACAAAGTAGCAACAGAAATTTTTATTTGGACTGAAAGTTTGTAAAGCATCCTAGATGACATTACTAGGTATGTAATAACCTTTTCTATCGTACTTACCGTACATTTTATGATGATTTTTAATGTTACATCCTATTTGTATTTACTGAGAACTTAAAATGTTGAATTCACATTCGTTTACTTATGACGTCCAGGAGGAGACTCAAGACAATCTCAAGATCTATCCTTTTATTGAAAAAGTTTGTCATTTTAGGACGTCTTAAGTAAATGAACCCTTAAGTACTTTCACTTACTCAAACAAAATAAAATTTTCTCTTTTGAAAATTTGTAACAATTGGGAAATGGGGGTCTAAAAAAACTCGTTTGTTTGTGAAACGTAATAAATGAACCCCTTATTACGTAACGCAAAAAAACGACTTTTCAGACCCCCGTCCCCCCTTTGTCACAAAAAATTGAAAATGAAGAAAAATTTTCTTTGTTTGAATTGTCACAAAATCTCAGACCCCCCTCCCCCTAAAAGCGTTACGTAATAAATGAACGGTCCCTTATCCACATGAAATAAAATTTTCAACTAATTAAATATTTTCATGGTTGAAAAATTTACTGCCAACGTTTTATGTTTTGGAAATGAAAGTTTCTCATTATTGCATCAATTATTTTTTAATTACATGACATATAATTCAAACTGGTTCCTACGTGTTTCTTAAACTAGATATTGAAATGCACTAGCCCTTTTGATGTCATGTAAAATTCTAACGAAATTACTTTTGTTGTAACTGTAAAACTTTGGATTCTGTTAATTTTTATCAAAGAATTAAATGTTTTAGTTTTTCTCAGTTTGTAAAAAACAAAACTTTTTTATTATGTAACTAATTATAGCAAGTATATCCTAGCAACATTGCAGTATCATTTGTTGCTAGGATTATTCACTACAGAATTTTCAATGATTGCTACATTTTTTATAATCACCAATTTTGACCTTCAAAAGTTTAAATTGAAAACATTAAAGCAGGAACTTTTCAGTCAAGTGCACATGCTACAAAAGAAAATTGAAACGCAAAAGTTTCTATCGAAAATTGAAACAATGGGAAAGATAATTTCTTATTCGATCTCAGTGGCTTTTTCATGACTGTCAACACGTGTTGTGATCAGCATTACAACTTTTTTTATATCGGACAAACAAAACACAACAATGTTTTCATAGCCAGTAACGTGACGGGGATGCAAAAATGAAAATAAAGTTATTTCATCAATGTCATGGCAGTACAATGTCAAAGAGCAAATTAAATGAATAATTTAAATGTTTTTTTTTCTTTAAATTCAATTTAAATAGTTTTGTGATCCTGGAGCTACCCAGGGGATCGTATAAAGAAATTTTTTGAGGAAGGGGTTTTAAAAATTTTTTGTATGGACGGGAAAATTTCGAATAACGTGTAAAAATTAAACTAAAGATGCAAACTCTCCCCTTCAAAAATCCTGGCTTCGTCCTTGACCTGGATCAATCTAGAATATATTTGTATGTTGTCTGTGGATGAATTTTTGTTTATTATGGACATTCACATAAGTTGTAAGATTTAAGTAAGTTTTATTTCTTGAAACAAACTTGAGCAATTTCCAAAAAATCAAAACTTCTCGGAAGATTTTCAATAGAATTTTCAAATCTTTTTAGGGGTCGTTCACTTATTACATTTGAATCTTAAAGAGTGGTTCTGAGAATTTGTAATAGGCTTTACTAAAAAAAATTTTTGTTGAAAGGAGACGATGTCTAAAAAGTGGCTGTTCTGCGTAACATAATAAGTGACTAAGCTTACTTGCCATATTTGCCAGTCAGCAACTTCCCCAAATTAGAATTCTGAATTGTCCATAGAAATTACTCAAAAATTCTTTATTTAGTATTGCAAGAAAAATAGTCCGTAATTAAGAAGCAAAGCTATATTCATGAATAAAACAAAACAAAAATTCAAGTGCCTACTTACAAATAACTTGTTGAGTAATGGCAGAAATAATCGAGGAAAAATGGAAATGAAATGAATTAAAATTCTCGACCTTTTCTCTTTTATGTAATCAAACTAACTGCTGTTTGCTACGCAAATAACATGAATTCAAAGGAACATACATTGTTCAACTTCCATTTCCAACAACAAATGTAAATGTAAATAAAATTTTCGCTAGGACTGAGTTTAAAGGATGCCTTTGGATATATTTCAACCGTGATGTAATTTTCTTTGAAGAGCCAATTGAATTTTGGATGTATTTTCTGATATTTCTGGCAGACCTTGCTTACCAGGACACACATTATACTCAATTTTCCTAATTTTAATCAAATTCACTCACCATTGCTTCACATCAACAGCTCTAGCTAGAAATTGACTGAATTGATCATATTTGGTTCTGACTGAACTGGCTGCTTCCATCTAATTGAATTTACATACCACAGATAACTTTGTTTAGTATTTGAATAAAATTTCACTTGACTTTAAAGAATGATCAATTTTTTTACAATAATGTACGAAAAAAATGTTTACTGCGATTAACAATTTTGTCACAATCAATTAACATAATTAATAAGATTTCGATCGATTTCACTGTCCCATTACTCCATTTCCATCAGGATAACATTAACTACAATGTTTATCAATCTCAAGGAATTCGTGACTTCCAACTTTTCTTCCTTATTTCCTTTTAAAAGTTATATTTATCCTTATCAAACAACAACAAAATAAATTTTCCACCAAAAGTCCTATACCAACATACGATGCTTCAGTAAATCACCCATTAATGAGAATAAATGTTGGTCGTCACCAAAATCGTAAAATTCAGCCTGTAAGTTATACAACCCATAATCCACTGTGTGATTGACATGTTTCGAAATTGAAAGTTCGCATGTTGTAGATTCGAAAGTGTCATTGCCATTTGTCTAGAGAGAAAAAGCAAGAAGCTCATTGAGTCTTATGTATTTAGTTGAAAAGTTCTCATTTTAGTTAGTGACAGAAGCATAATTAAAGGAGCGTTTAGGGGTTGCAAGTAAAACACCGTCGAATAGAAATTTCCTAGAAATTTTTATGGTTGCTTACTTCTCTGGTCGTACAGATCAAGTTTGATTAATGGTATTCCTTAGTTGTCGTCTATAACTAGCTGGCTAACGACTGTCACTTTCTAAAACCATCTGTATCTTTATCAATAGCATCCTTCGATGAGTTCATTGACCTCCTACTTGATTTTTATCATCTACAAAGTCAGTCCACCTCCCAATCACAAAAAATCTCTGAATTTGTGGTGAAAAATAATTTAAGACAGTGATTTTCGTGTCAATACCTTTTTCTCTGTTTTGTACGTCTGTGGCAGTGTTGATTCAACATTTTTTTGTTCATTCATTAAAAAGCTTTCAAATGGAATAAAAAATATTCTCCAGACCAAAAAAGCTTATGTTGACAATGCCATTGCCAAGCATGCAGAATTGTCTAAGAGCGCGAAATAGGAATGTGATGTCGCATGAACTCAATTTATCACTGAGTAGAAAGAAAAGAATCTGTATTAAAAATTCTTTTGTATGTTTTTTTTATTTTGTCGTCATTTTAAGAGAATTTGAACGAGCGAGGGAGTGGATGGATGTGGAAATTTGGCTTCTATTGTTATTTTTTGGTCTTGTGGTTTTAAGATTTTTTAAAGCAGACGTTCAGCATGAGCTTTTGGATTTAATTCTAAACTGCCATATCAAGCTGTCCTTTTTGTCAACATATCAGTGTCAATTACGACCAACACAACTGATATAGGAAAAAAAGAAGCTTCCTTTGTATCAAACAGATGTAAAAACAAATCCTAAAAGCTTTTGCCCTGAGATTTATGAATAAGAAAGCTTCTGACATTTCATTTTGTGATTCAATTTTCATGCACAACACGATTTTTACTCTTCACACTGCCTCGAGACATAAAAACCTTTTTTAATGATAATTAAATTTCATTTAAATTCACCCTTAAAAAACATTTCATGATCTACAGAGGCGTGTGAGTAAACAAAAAGAACTTTTATTGAGTTTTCACCCCTTTTAAAAAATTGCAGGCATTGTTAAAATTTACATTTATGATGGATTGTCTGCTTCATGTTTATATGTGTGGCTGGATGTACATTTAAATAATTTTCAATTCTCACAAAAAATTATTCAATTTGATCAGAATTTTAATTTTCTCTACAAAGTATGTAAATAGCAGCAGTGTAGCCAAAAGTTTTGAGAGGGTAATGTACAGCATCTTTTCCTATATATTTGCTGAACTTCTTAAAATTATCCAAAAATACTCACTTTGTCGATTTTTCAGTCACTTTTGAAGTGTATCAATTTTCTTATCTGAATTTAAAATTTGTGAAAGCTACTCATCATCAATTGGCGTGTAATAGATATTTTGTGGTTCGTAAGCATTTTGGATCATCACGATTCAAATTGTTTTTTTTTCGGAAATGAAGTTACTGAAGTCGTATCAAAATATAATGAAAGACGGAATAAATTTTACTTTTTTAAATATTTAAATTCAAAGTAATTTTCATGTATAATATTCCTGTTTTATTTATTGAATCATCTTTAGGTTCAGAGTTGTTTGCTTGCAAAATTAGCTATACGTACCCCAGTAACTAAAACCGTTAAAAGTTAGTTAAAAACTATCTGAAAATTAGTCACAGCTAGTTATTAACTAACTTTTTAACGGTTTATGTTACTGGGGGTATTGAACATCGAGAAACTCTCATCGAAGATGGCATTTGCTATGATTTTGCGTTAAAACAATATAAAGATGCGATAATTAGATACATTTGCAGCACTTATTTATTACATTCCATCATCACAGTAGGTTAACCACTGGAATAAATTATGTTGAACAGAATTTCCGTTTTTTTAATTCCATGCAAAAGACGTTCCTTTATATTACTTTTCTCGGTCTAACACCAAACTATTGCAGGAATTTTTTAGATTTGACCACACTACACTACAAATATTAATTAATATTGCCCTTTTGTGCACAGTGGCTTTGTACTGATTTCCTTTGGTCTAAAATTAAATTTGTTCCTTTCCCGAGCAGCACAACATAGTCGTTAGTTGCTTAGTATATAGTCATTCAGGTTTGACAAAAATTAATTGCAGTTTTAACAAAATAACCAGATTCAAGAGATTGTAATTGAAATCAGTCAGACATAAAAATTTCATTACAAAGTATAATATTGTACATTCTCATATCATGACAACCCAATCGAATAACCCAACTCTACCATTTTCCTTTTGAAAATAATATTATTTCTTTTTTCAAAAACTTTCAATTATTTGCATAACAATTTGCTTTTTGAGGCAACTGAGGAAGAGAGTAAATGTATGATAAGCGGAGATGAAGGCATGTTTATATTAAATTCTCAATTTGTATAGGAAAACGTATACAATAACATGAATGATGGAGGAATTTTATTATTCATTCATTTAAATTAATAGGAAATTCATCAGGCATCAAAGGAAGTGGATTGTTAATATTTTCTTAACTTTCGCTTGCTGCCTCCCATTTTAGGTCAAAAAACGTTAGGTTTAACGTAAGACTTTAAATGTATTTATTCAGAAAATTGGAAGATTGAAACACGTTCAGGCAATAAATTTGATATTTTTCCAATTATTTGTTGTTTCGAATGGATAAATTTTTTGTTATTATAGTAGAAGGACCATACAATAAGCAGTAATGCAATCAATACAATTTACACTTAAATAAAGTTTTTTGGGGTTTCATGATAAGCAATGGCTAGAAATAAATTAAATTGGCTGTAATTATATTATCAGTGGACGTGAAATCTTTATTGAAAGGTCTACAAAATTGAATGGCCTACTTTTCAGTAATTAAAGGTAAAATTCTTAAGAATTTTGGATAAAGCAAGTTTTTGCCTCTAGAAGGGACTGTAAGTAAATAAAAAAAGGAAAAAGGTTTATTTTGTTTGGATCTAGACACACCGGCTGATTATTTTTGTTAGCTTTGATGAAAGAAGAGTGACGGCATTAGCTTATGCTTCAAAAAATTTTAAAATTGCAAGTCAGCTACCGAAACTAGAAAGGCTTATGATTTTCAGCAAAAAATGCGTTACATTTTCCCTCTGTCATGAAATAAAATTTATTTTGAAGTGTCACAGTCAAGCCATAGCTTCAGACTTCCCCACTCTCTAAAAAGCTTGACGTCATAAGTGACTCTTTAGTCATTTATCTTTATAAATTTCGTTTAAAAATAGCTGTTTCAACAATTTTAATTGATGGAATTAATAAAAATTTGCAAAAAATATGATAAATGATGATAAACAAAAACAGAAGCTTAAAGCTTCCTTGAATATTAATTAATTATGATTTTTTTTTCTACTTGATAATTTAATTTTCGTGAGATCGTGTCTGATTTCATAAAATATAATTGAAAGAAATTTTGTTCAGAAGTGCTTGTTGAGTTTTTTCTATGATTATGTGATAATGTTGTTTATAAAGTAATTAAATTCTCACTTCAGTAGATTTATTAACCTGAAGTTCTTTATGATGATTTTGTTAATTGCTTCATAATTAAATTTCTGTTTTGCTTTGTAATGTCCTATAAATAAAGGAATCCTTAAAATAGTATCTGAAATATTATCACTCGACTGAGCAAACAGTGCTATTGGTCTGTGTCAAGGGCGTAGCAAGAAATTTTGCAATATGGGGGATTTTTGATATTTTTAACTAAAAACCCCTAGGGGTCGTTCATAAATGACGTCCATCAAAAAATGGGATTTTAAGACCCCCTCCCTCCTCCTTGTCACAAAATTTTCATACAAAAAAATTTCTTTTATATGAAGGTGTCACAAAATCTCAGACCCCCCTCCCCCCTAAATTGTGGACGTCATATATGAATGACCCCCTAGCAAAATGAAGAAATTTTCAGGCTCCTGGTCTGCGTCTGGGTCAATGCTAGCACAGACCATAGATGTTAGTTTATATGTTAGCTAGTTAATAACCATGAACGGATGTCCTGTCCTAAAAGATTATATCAAGAATCTAATGAATCTTCATTTAACAAGATTATTTTCAATTTTTTAAACATTTTCCCCCCTTAAAAAATATTTATTTAGTTTATAAATTCAAAATATTTGAAGCTCAAAAAGTAAAATAAATTTAATTAATTCTGAGAATGTTGTAAATTCATCAATTTTAATAATATACATACTTACCCACACATTAGTTTATTAGCGCATTTTTGAAACTTGTTTTAAAAAGGTAGCTTAATAATGCACTTTGTCTGGTCGGTCGGTCGGTCGGAGCACATTAAAAACTTTTAAACCAGACATCGTACAGAGCTCTAGTTTTTTGCAATAGCTCCGTGCTATCGAGTTATTGGCGTATCGAATAGTTAGAAAGCTCAAAATAATCGCTAAATACTATAATTAATGATTTTTTTGTTTTTAATACGGTGTAACCTGTCAAAATTTTATTTTACCTCTATAATTTCAAATATTTTTTAGCCGTTAGAAAATTTGAATTTCAAAAAACCGTTAAATGACAAACCATTTTAAAATATGAAAATTCACCGTGCAAATTGTTAATTATACTATAATTAATGATTTTCAAGTGCATTTACGCGGGAAATTTTCAAATATATTTTGACCGTTAGAAAATTTGAATTTCAAAAAACCGTTAAATGACAAACCATTTTAATATAAGAAAATTCTCCGCAAAATTGTTAAATATACTATATTTAATGATTTGTAAGCGCAATAAAAACGGGGGATATTTTCAAATATAGTTTGGCAGTTAAAATTTAAATTCCAAAAAACCGTTAAATGACAAACCATTTTCACAAAATATTCATGATTGACTTATTTAATACGAAGTACTTTGCTAATCAAATACTGATCGCTAACACAAAAATGCGCTGAAGTCCCTCGATCTATAACACGAGGACTTTCTTTAAATTTTTTTAGCATCCCATGTATTTTTTTTCTTTCATATTTTCATTTTCCTGAAGCCACGAAAAAAGAATAATTTTGTTAATTTTGAAGTTTTTCTGTTATGAAATTAAAAATTAAAAAATACCATTAAACTTTTCCCCGTATAGAATAATTCCTGGTTTTTTGTGTTGAATCATTAAAATAGGGTGGCTAGATTTTTTTGATGAAAATTTTGTTAAAAATTAATGAAAAAAATCTGGAAAGTAACGAACAAATGTCCAGCCTATTCATAATTGGGTGAAACTTAATAAGCTTTCCTCAAGATATTTTTGGTTCAATTAATTTGGAAGCCATACTACATGCAGCAAAAATTAAGACTTGCTCATCACTGCAGCTATTTTTATATCGAACGAAGGATAAGTTTTAATTTCATTGCGATGATGTAGCTTCAGGCTCAATTAAAATTAAGCCATTGTATAACATTAACTTGATTATTCAGCTTTCGTACATGACTTTAAGGTCTTTGGGATTGTAAAATGGCAAAAAAATTTTTTTGAAAAATTTGATTACTTTGTGACCTGAAAAGATGGTGACTGTAATGGAGATGCATTTTGCGATTGATTCTGTTTAAAATGTCTTTAAAATCACACAAATACTTGCTTGTTGTTCATCCCATTCCATGTCACTTCATCAGCTGTTTTTACAATGGAACATTTTCATTCATGATATTTGTTCTGCATTTTTTGCTCGTATTTCCGTGACAAGCAATCATGCTGCACACTTCATTAAATACAGTCATCGTTTAATGAATAATTCGCGCTAAGCTTCACAAATAATTATCTCATGATTTTCTCTTCCTTATCAGTTTTTTACGGAAAGTTTTCTAATGACATCAATCGTTTATTTTTCTTGTTATGAAAGCCAAAATAACGGCAAAAATTACCCTCGTCGTAACAATTTTTGTGAAAAAATCAGAAAAATTTAATATGAAGCGTAACAAAATTTTGACCTCTACCCCCTAAGTGTTACGTAATATCCGAACCACCCCATACCTTAAAAACCACCCTGAGGCATATTCAATTATTTTTGCCAGTACAAACTTCCTCATTATCAACGTCAGGCAATTGACAATCTATATTATCTAGTGTTCTGTGCAGCATTGTTTGAAAAACACTGAATAGTCAAGCGAATTCATATATCGCCCAAAACTATTTTAACTTCCATATTCTATGAAATCCATGAAAAAAGTATTTCATTTCCTTTCCCGGGAATCCACGACTTTGAATATCCTATAGTACAAAAAAATGCAATATAATCAGGTGTTTATGTTTCAATCACAAACAGTGTATAAGCGCGGGTAGATAATAGATAATAAATTTAATTACTGTTGCTCATTAAAATGCCATTAAAAAGAGCACTCAACATTCTGTTCATGAAGCATTTTCTCATAAGGACATAGCTGCTATGAAGCCAAAAAAGCAGCATGTCATTGCTTTTAATTAAAAATATGAAGTAAATATTTCCAAGCTAAAAGGAAAGTTAAAGAAACCTTTAAGACAACAGATTTTCGTCCTCAATAATTTTTTTTATCTGATATAATTTTGGAATTCTGAAGCATTTACATAATTTTCTGTCACTAGGTCTAACCGGCTTCGATGAAAATATTTTATTTTTTTTATTGCAAGGTCATTTTCTGCTGGCTGTACTATTAAGCAATGATTATGAAATACCGAAGAGGAAATAATAGAGATGCTTGGTGACTAAAGATTATGTAATTATGATAATATAATTAAATCGTAATGAGAATTTCCAATTAGACAACGTCGAAGCACTTTGCATCCATCCAGAGCACTTAGCTTATTCCTAATTAATTTTCATTGTTTCTGCAGCGACTTTTAAGACACTTGAGTGAATTCCTTAAAAAGAAAATTTATCAGCATTGAAACAGACTCAAGGTAAATCTTGTTGAAGACACTTTCGTTGACATTGTCATTTTTTTGTCTGATTTATGTAAAAGAATTAAATTTTCGTTGAATGAAAAGCTTCTCAGAGGATGAAGAAAAATGTTTTCATCAAGTTGACATTAACAAATGACTGGCAATAAATGTCTGCACATGATAACGAAAATTTTTCTCTTGAATAATTTTTCTGGTCTTCTTTTTAATTTCATTTTAAATTCAATGACTTTCAGCTTCCTGTTGGTGACATTTTATGAGAAAAATGTCTTTGGTTTTTGTCTTAGGATGTCTCTTTGCTTGTCATGGTGGAAACCTGTGAATCTTGGAGTGATGGATATTTGATTGCCAGCTTAAATGGAATCAAATGGGCCCAAAAGGGATCATCTACAAATGACGTCAGTTGTGAAATAGGTTTTTAGACCACATTATCTTATTTCTCGTTTTCACATCCTTAAAGCCTCCTTCGTAAGTGCTGTATGGACGTCATAAGTGGATGTCACTTTATTTACAAAACAAATTCCCGTTCCCTACCTAGATTCCTATTTTAATTTATTTTTTATTTAATATTAATGATTCCATTAAATTTCCACTCAAGCATGCATCTAAAAATAACAAAAATATCCGAGCACTTACTCTTAAATTATTCATTAATCTTCCAATTCAATTTATTATATGGTCCAAGAAATAAATTTCTCAAACAGAATGATTCAGAATTGAAAATCTTATTCTGTCGTCTTCATTTTCATACTCGAAAGGACACGAAGATGTCCAATCAATTCAAGTTTTACAGCAAATTTGAAGACAGCTTTTGATCCAATTATCGAGAATGTTGTGGGATGAATTCATTAGGTGAGCTTATTAGGGACTTTTGAGCACAAAGTTTGAGAACAAATCATTAAAGCTAATTAAAGTAGTCTCGACGTTTTTACTGCTGTTGCTGGGGCGTATCCAGAAATATTTCGAGAGGGAGTTGAATTGTTTTATTTTGGAAGGAAGGGAAAATTTAGGGGAGGGGGGCTTCCCTAGCAAATTGAAAAAAATTTCTCAAAAAGGACCAAATCTTCAACACTGAAGACACCACTGTGCTGTTCATTGTTGTTTTTAGTCAAAATGATTTTTCTGGACAAGTTTGAAAATTGGAGTGATTTAGTCAAAACTGTTAATGAAGTTAAGAGGGGGGACATCAGCTCCTTTTTTTTGGACAAAGCACTACCCAAATGAATTGCATCGCAAAAATCAAGCTCTACTGTGAGAAAAAGCATCCAAGCACACAAACAAGTATTGATTTCTTTGCAAAATTATTTTAATGGTAATTGGAGTCATTGAAGAGTACCTGGTGTGAGTAATAGCTGTTGCTCTTCAATATTATCATCACATTGAAGAGCGTCAACCATTAATGAAAAAAAAATCTGTTAAGGGAAAATTGAGAAAGTTGAAGAGCATCGCTTAGTTCTTCTTAATAGTTCATTAAAATCATTAAGAATGAGGTTTTGAAAAAGAAAATTTCATAATCAATTAAAATTTTATAAAAGTTTGGTATGTCTTCTTAGCTGCAGTGAGGCTTTGAGGTGGTCATTTGCAACCTTTCGGTAAATTTTAATTAACTTACTTTTTGTAATTTTTAATTCTTTTGCTTCATTAAAACAATTTGACATCATCTAGACATCATTACTACAGGCACGTGGCGCTCTTATGAATATATCAGCTTAATTATTAATTAAAACGTGTCAGCAATTAAGCTGGAGATTATTCCCAGTTCACCTGTTAATTTAACTTTAGTTATGACTGCTTTTAGCTTGAAAATGTCGTGTTACTTTATAGTCACGTGGAGTTCATTTACCATAAATTTTCATCTCCCAGCGCTTTCATGCAGGAAGAAGACTTAAAATTTTTCGTAAAAAGTGTAAAGCTTTGCCATAAAATTTTGGTTTTTATGCAGAACAAAAATTTAAGAATCATTAAAAGTTTTCGAGGGTCATTGAAGGATCTCTGATTTCACAAAGTCTGTAGATCTACTAAACCGTACTTTTAAAACTTTTGTGAGAACAAATTTGATGTGAAATATTATATCAGAAGTTTTAAGTGCTCTAAGCACAGCAGCTTCTCGAAATTTATTAGATTCTCGCACAGTTTTAATTTATTTTATATAAGAAATGTTTAATTTTATGAAATTTGAAAGCAAATTGTGGTTCTCTCTATATTTCATTTTATTCTTGGCAACAGTTTCTTTGCTTGCTAAAATTCCGACATTTAGAAGTGGGATTAAAAACTATTTAGACGAACATCTTCATTAAAAACTCGCAAGTTATTCACCTTTTATTAATCACTTAATTTAAAATGTATAAATGCCAACTTGATAAATCGTTGTAATATTTTTCATTTTATTAAGATTCAGGATGAATCCCAGATGCTTCATCCAGAACGTACTTTATTCAATTTTTTTAAGGGGGTGGGGTGTTAGAGTTTTCGCATTTTTTTCCTAACAAAATAAACAAAATTCTCTAGTTACCCCTCTGTATATCAAACAGCCAAGGCATCGTTCCCAGAACAATGAGTCCTGATTCCATCCAAATGAAAAACAAGATGAATCAACAGAATATTCCAATTACATTCCTAAGAAAAAGAAAAATTGTTTCCATTAAAAGAAAGCAACTCTTTAATGTGGAAACAATTTTTCTTCTTAAATAAGCATAGCCTTATTTTCATTGTATGTATCTGAATGGATGGAAGAAAACAACAGAATGGAATATTTTAACAATAAATTATACATGAAGATATTATTATAACAAAGTCGGTTGAATGGAGAAACAACAAATAAATGAATACAGAATGTATATTGAATGGGATGGTGGGGAATCCAAAGAGGTGTTTTTTTTACGGGAGAAATTCTGGAGAGGGTGATATAAATTACGACATTTTTGGAAATTTAAACTTAGATTAGAAATTTATCAGGTAGACAAAAATATTGCATAATATGTACAGTTATAAATCACAAGGTATATACAGTTATGACGTCCAATACTTCTTTCCCATCCCTAAATATTTGTGGATTTTGGATATCATATAACTTTAACTGAAATTGATGTGCCTCTAAGAACCACTAATTACTTTCTCGAGATACTAATATAGGATAATATTTAGGACATCTCAAGTCATTATGGAACGGAAATAAATTTGGGATCGTTCGGATATTACGTAACGCTTAGAGAGGAGGAAGGGAGCAATGTTTAGTTACGCTTCATATTAAATTTTTCCAATTTTCTCACAAAATTTGTTATGAGGGTCAAAAATACCCATTTTTAGCGTTACGTAATAACCAAACGACCCCTTTACTTCATATTCATTTTTCTTTGCCATAAAATGATCAAACGGAAAAATTTCTGAGAATTCTCATGTTTACGAAAAGTGGAAGTAACACAGTAATTAAGTTTTCTCGTAAAAAATAACAGAACACTTGTGAAGATCCAGTAAACATTCTTCAGAATTTTATTTTTAAACATTGATAAAGCTTAGGAAAATTGAAAACACAGGTAGAAGTTATGGATGACAGGAAAGACCTTTATCACGGAATTATCTTTTATTGAAAATCTCTTGAAGGTAGAAAAGGAATTTCTTTCAATTTTCCATGTGAAAAACAAAAAGTGGGCGAGATACTTTCAAATAATAAAGCAAAACTTTTCCTCGGTAGTATAGTGGTGAGTATCTCAAGTATTACTCAATTTAAATAAAATTTGTAGGGATTTATACATCTTGAAACTTTTAGTTTTTCATTCTTTTACCTTTTGATGGAAAATATAAATGCATTATTTTCTCTTCCAACTATTTCATTTCGAAAAGTGCATAATCTACTTATTTAAATTATGCACAGTTGAAAAGCTCTGGAACAAAGAAACTCTTTTCCATGTTAATGCAAACATTTATGATTTCATATTTCATATTCACACCAATTTTAATTGTGTGTGAATATATTGTTTTTGGTATTTCAGTGAAACTACTTTTTTGGACTTGCTGCTTCAGGCTTATGGAATCGACCCATAGTGTTCAGTATGGAAAGTCTGTGCCTAAAATTACCAATTTAACAGTGAAAACCGCATCTCGATTGGTGCTTCCAGTGCCGAGAAATTGCAAAAAAACGCTTTCTGTCATTTAGCAAGTTAGTTAGCAAGTTAATTTCCGCGATAACTCGATTCAAACTCAATATTAAGGCTTCCGGTTTTTTGCATCTGATAGATAATGTGTATGGCAAGAGCTGTATAGTTTTTGGAGTCATGGGATGCATCCAATAAGGCACACGGAACGAAAAGGTGCGATTTTTGGTCAAATTATAGCCGATTATTGCAAAACACATTTTATTTATTTCATAGAAAAGGAATGTTTTGACTAAATGAGCTGAAATTTGGTATGTAGGTTCCTTAGCTGTGCCTTAATATGGAACCGACGCCATTTTGGATTTCGAGGGGCTAGAAGCTACGCAAAATTGATTTTTGCTTTAACTTTGACCAAATGAGCTGAAATTTGGTATGTAGGTTCCTTAGCAGTGCCTGAATATGGAACCGACGCCATTTTGGATTTCGAGGGGCCAGAAGCTACGCCAAATTGATTTTTGCTATAACTTTGACCAAATGAGCTGAAATTTGGTATGTATGTTCCTTAGCTGTGCCTTAATATGGAACCGACGCCATTTTGGATTTCGAGGGGCTAGAAGCTACGCCAAATTGATTTTTGCTTTAACTTTGACCAAATGAGCTGAAATTTGGTATGTAGGTTCCTTAGCTGTGCCTGAATATGGAACCGACGCCATTTTGGATTTCGAGGGGCTAGAAGCTACGCAAAATTGATTTTTGCTTTAACTTTGACCAAATGAGCTGAAATTTGGTATGTAGGTTCCTTAGCTGTGCCTTAATATGGAACCGATGCCATTTTGGATTTCGAGGGGCTAGAAGCTACGCAAAATTGATTTTTGCTTTAACTTTGACCAAATGAGCTGAAATTTGGTATGTAGGTTCCTTAGCAGTGCCTGAATATGGAACCGACGCCATTTTGGATTTCGAGGGGCTAGAAGCTACGCAAAATTGATTTTTGCTTTAACTTTGACCAAATGAGCTGAAATTTGGTATGTATGCTCCTTAGCTGTGCCTGAATGTGGAACTGACGCCATTTTGAATTTCGAGGGTCTAGAAGCTACGCAAAATTAATTTTTGCTTTAACTTTGGCCAAATGAGCTGAAATTTGGTATGTAGGTTTCTTAGCT
Organism: Chironomus tentans; assembly: GCA_963573255.1. NCBI lineage: Eukaryota > Metazoa > Arthropoda > Insecta > Diptera > Chironomidae > Chironomus > Chironomus tentans. The sequence goes on along the minus strand of OY754302.1, from coordinate 1,842,840 downwards.
GTGCCTGAATATGGAACCGACGCCATTTTGGATTTCGAGGGGCTAGAAGCTACGCAAAATTGATTTTTGCTTTAACTTTGACCAAATGAGCTGAAATTTGGTATGTAGGCTTCTTAGCTGTGCCTGAATGTGGAACTGACGTCATTTTGGATTTTGAGGGGCTAGAAGCTACGCAAAATTGATTTTTGCTTTAACTTTGACCAAATGAGCTGAAATTTGGTATGTAGGTTCCTTAGATGTGCCTGAATATGGAACCGACGCCATTTTGGATTTCGAGGGGCTAGAAGCTACGCAAAATTGATTTTTGCTTTAACTTTCACCACATGAGCTGAAACTTGGTATGTATGCTCCTTAGCTGTGCCTGAATGTGGAACTGACGCCATTTTGGATTTCGAGGGGCTAGAAGCTACGTCAAACTCATTTTTTCTCTAATTTTGATATTTTTGACTAAATAAGCTAAAACTTTACGATTTTTCGTAAGTCTTGTTAGTAACATAATACTAAGCTATGAATGAAAAAACTTGAAACGGTGTGAATATGCCCATGAAGCGTGATCGCTTCATTACTAGTTTCTTCTTTATTTTTTTTATTTTTGGATTCTGTGATGTGAAAAATTTATTAAAATAGAAAGAAACGAAATGAGATGATTTTTCATATCCCATTTTACATCAAGATTACAATTCTTTTTATCGCTTAATCACATAACCGCTTTGAATTTACATAATTTATTCCTTTTTTGTTAAAATGAGGCACAATTTTCTTTCGCATTCTCCTAAAATTCCTCTTTCTCTCTTTAGTATGTTCATGTATATCATTTTTGAAATTTTTAGGAAAACATTTGCATAAGAAGAAGCAACTTATGAATTTTTTAAACCAAGGAATGTTTCTTCTTTTTAGGAAGTTTTTAACTAGGTGGGTTAAGTATCCTTCAACATAAAAATAAAATTCACGGATTCCACTAAAATTTACTTTAAATTACCTGATATCTTCAAAAATAAAAATTTAATTCAAAAAATAAAAGCTCTTAAAAAACGATCTAAGCAATTTTTATGCAAAATAATTTTTCCCTTGAAACAATGAAAGAAATTTTTGCTATTCAAGAGCTTAGAAAAAATCTCAAAGAAATAAAAGCTCATAAAAAAGAAGATGTTGCTTGTAAAAAGCAGTAACAAATGTGACCAGATGATATCATTTAATGTTTTACATTAAGAAGTAAGCTTTTTCTTTTTAAGTAATATTTTATTTTAAATGGAGGGATAATAAGAGGTCTTCAAGAGTTTAAAGTCTTGGTAATAGAATTTTTAACCAAAAGTTCTGTTGGTACTCAGGGGCGTAGCCAAAGGGGGGATTGGGGGACAAAAATCCTCTCTACGAAAAATTTCATTTCTTCAATTTGCTAGGATTTATGACAAAAAATTCCTAAAATAACCCCCTCGAAAAATTTCTGGCTACGCCGCTAGACTAGCGGCGCTAGTACAAATTAATAAAATCATAATTATCCTCGGTAGTATAGTGGTGAGTATTCCTGAATGTTAAATTAGTAACGATCAAGTGTGGCTGGTTTAATCTCTAAATAAAATAAAAACTGAAAAAAAACTTTTCAAAAATAAAGAAAATTTTATCTGACGCCAAGAGTCCGTTTAACTTTGTAACTATAAAACCAAAACATTCTCTCAAGAATACAATAAGACATAATAATATAACAACAATATATTAAAAAATGATAATCGAACTTTTATGAAACTATCAGGAGAATAAGATGAAGCTAAAATAGGAAAAAAGAAATACGGAAGTAAAAAGCCAGTTCATTTAATAGTATTGCCATTCTCAATACCAGTGTAACATATTGTAAGACACAGATGGTTAATTTTTATTCTAATTACTATGTAAATCTGTGCTCTTAGTGATTAAATGAAATAAGAGAAATAGAAGGTTTTGATGAGGGTACTGTTTTAAATAACGTTTTGCACCGATATTATTGAAACATTTAAAGAGAAAAAGATTCTTTATCCTTACGCAGGGTTGGGGCTTTTTATGCTGGAAAATTCATGAATTGACTCTACGATGAAGATTTAATTACGTATTAAAATAGTAATCTCAAAATTGAAATTATTATTTGCAAAATTTCTAAAATCCAGCATAAAATGAAATCCAACCCCCTTTGCTAACTAATCATTACACTTACATATGTAACTTCTTAACATTTATAACAAAAAAAAATAGTAAAAAAATACAAAAATAGGTCATTAGAAATAAGTATCGTCCGCGTTGTAAATCACGAGCGTTAAGCACAAAAGTTTTGTTTTTATGTTATCCATTTGAATTGGTTGTTGGTACTATAACTCATTATTAGTTATAGATTATTGACGAATCTTACATGTTCATAAGAACCACTAAATTCATTAATTTACAAGATTTGCATCCTTTGCCATACTATAGAATGCTGAACTCTTGTTTTGAAGTAACTCGTTTGGTGGAGCATATTCCACAATTTGTCCTTTATCAAGTACTATAACCTTATCCGAGTCGAGGATTGTATTAAGACGATGAGCAATCACGAGGACTGTACATTCTGCAAACTCTGTTCTGATTGTTTTCTATTTTTTTTAATTAAAAATAATAAAGAATTCATTAAATAACAAGTAAAGTGGCTAACAATGAAGTACTTACTTGAATTAGATCATCTGTTTCAAGATCAACAGCAGCTGTGGCTTCATCGAGTACAAGTACTTTTGTCTTTCGTAATAATGCACGAGCAAGACAAACCAATTGACGTTGACCAACGGAAAGATTCTCGCCACCCTCAGAGATTTCATGATTGATGCCAGCAGCAAGGCCCTTTACGAAATGCTTCAAATGTGCATGTTCAAGTGAACGCCAAACTTCATCATCATTATATCTATCGAATGGATCTAAATTCATGCGAAGTGTGCCAGAGAAGAGGACGGGATCTTGTGGGATGATTGTGAGACGTGATCTCAATGAATGGAGTCCTAATTTTGATATCTCATGCCCATCAATGATAATTTTGCCTCCAGCTGATTCGATAATTCTGAATAATGATAATGTCAATGAAGATTTACCAGCACCTGTTCGTCCAACAATTCCAACTTTTTCTCCTCCTTTCACGTTGAAATTTATTCCACGTAAAACCAAATCAAGGCCTTCACGATAACGAACTTGGAAATCTTGGAATTGAATCTGACCTTCTTCTGGCCAATTTGCAGGTAATACAGTATTATTTTCCCATGCAGCTTCCTGTTTCGTTTCACCATATTCCTTTATACGTTCAACAGCGACAATATTTGTCTCAACGTCACTTGACATACGCACGAGCCAATTTAATGTTTGTGTCACTGATAATGCATAAGAAACAGACAATCCAACAAGACCGGGTGACAGAGAATCTTTTCCCATGACGGCAAACATAGCAGCAAATAAGATAATTAAATTTCCAACCATCTCCAAGCGAATGGCAAGCCAGCGATTTGCAATAATTGATGGGAAATAGCACACTTGATTGAAATCAACTTTACCCTCTGATTCCTCGATAAATCTGAATAAAAACAAGATGAAAGGAAGGAATATTTTAGTTAAGAACGAAAAGTTATGTTTTATAAGACGCATTTTAAGATTTTGGAAATTAAATAGACAGTGTAATGATATTGAGTCAAATTCAAGGCTAAAGCACGTTCTGTTTTGACCGAGTGGCTAGGCAGCAGACTGCTTTACTAAGTATATTCATAAAATAATCAAGGAACAATGGCCAATTTAGAAACAATACCACCAAACATCATATTAAAAGCTTAAAAGAATGCAATAATAAAGTTTCTCACGTCCATCGTACCAGACGCAAAAAACACGAAAAGTAATCATTGAATACGATTTGGAATTGAAATGAAAAAAGTTTTATTTTTCTTACCTTGGCTGCACGCTGTAAGCTCTTATTGTCGATGTTCCTGTAATGCTTTCTCCGAAATGTGAATAAATTGGTGAGCGTGACACTGATTCAAGTCTCTTCAATTGACGTGATGTAGCAACCTGATTATGGAAAAATTATTTTAATATTCAATTCTTTTTAGAAGTTCGTGTCAGATTTACGGGTAGATTTTTTATTTGCTAATGGGACACTATAGAATCAACACTATAGAAATAGAAAACATGAAGAACTACTTACGTAGAATCGTTGTACAAAATAGTAAAGAATTGCAATTGGCACAATTACGACAAGGAAAATTGGCGTTGAGATCGAGATGACAGCTATAGTTGCCATTACCTAGTTTTCATCAATTTTTTTTTCATTTATCAAGTGGGGAAGAGAAGAATAGAAAAAGGTTTATATAAAATGAATAGAAAAAGTTATTCAATGCTAAATTTGCGTCATTGATGAGGTAAAGTACTTCCATCAATGTTTACTATTATACTCATTCTTTGTACTAGAAACTAAGCTCTTTCTAATTGCCTTTAATATTTCTTTACTTTAATTTTATTATTTTTTTCCATTCCTGTATTTCTTTTGTCAATAAATACTCTTTTCATTCTCAGTCAAGGTTGCATGAGCATTCAATCATCAGCAATGCAGAAATTGATATAGAGGAACGTGGGTTGAATAAAATTTGTTTACATTTAAAAGCTTCTTTAAAGCTACGGTTATGAATCCAATTTATCCTTTTAAAAGTCTGATGACTATATAAATTTCTGCACCGCATGGATAAATATCACTCTGCAACTGTCATGCATCACATTTCAATCATACAAAATTCGCATGCAAAAGCATCACAATATTTATTAATAAATCACAAATATATTATTATCGTGCATTTAACAATGAAAATCACACTAAACGTGCGTACAAAAAAACATACCATGAAGATTATGTACATAAAGCCATGAAAATGTTATGAATAGACTGCATTCTCAGATTATTGAATGAAAATAGTTAGAATAAATAATTTTGTGTCGTAAAATATTTTCGTACGAAATGAAATATTGACATAGAAATGCCATCAATGAATGTGATGGAAAGGATTATTGATTATAATGTTCATTATGTACAAATTGTTACACACTCGTGTGGCTTTCCACAAGTGATTCATGAATTGAATTCGAAGAGGATTGAGGGAAATAGAGTTGAAGCTTTCTCGGAAGGTTAAAATGGATATTGATCAAAATAGTAAACTTAAAGATGTGATACCCTTTCAAAGGTAGTAAAAATTTACAATTGACTTGATCATCATTTAATAACCATTGTAAAATATTCAAAAGTCATTCATGTGAATATTTGGGAATTTAATAAAACTCTAAGGGGTCGTTTATAAATGACGTCACGCAAAAATCTAGATTTTAAGACCCCCCTCCCCCTGTACTAAATTTTCTTTTGTATGGAAGTGTCACACAGCGTCAGATCCCCTCCCTCCCTAAATATTGAACGTCATTTATGAACGAACCCTAAAAGAATTCAGAGTTCGAGTCTCAATAAGAATTGAAAAAGAACTTTATAAAAACTTGGAATTTCAAAATAATTTTTTTCATTCATGACGTCCTAAGTTTGGTGAAAAAGGACCATTTCAATAGACATCATTTGTTAACAACCCCATTTCACATCCTCAACAACTCTTTATATTAAAAATTCTTCAAACGTGCTTAAAGTCATCAAAATATTTTTCCCCATCCTCTCGCATTAAGTCATAATTCTACGGCAACATATTCATGTTAGTCATCTACGTATGATAATGATAAATTCTTATTCACAGCTGGAATTTTTCGCATACATTATTTATAGGTTTAGGGAGGATTTAGCCAGGCATATTTCTAATAAATGTAGAAATAGAAATGAGAAATTACCGAAAATAAGCAATAGACAACAGAATAGATGACCATTGGCAGATCAATATCCAACGTCATAACATCTTTACTGAATCTGGATAGCAAACGTCCAACTGGTGTACGATCAAAAAATTCCGCTGGACATCGCAAAATTCTTTTCAACATTTGGTCGTGTAATTTTATTGCAGCTTTAATGCACCATAATTTTGGCGAAACATCAACGAGCATCGACATTATAGCTGTTTGAGGAAACAACGACAAATTTTTTGGTTGTAAATTCCATACGTTTATTAAGGAAAGAATAAGAATGATTTGATTTAATAACGAAAGACATTAATGAGCACATAATAATAATAAATTAATTATAAAGACATAGACGACCATTGTGCTGATTTTGTTGGAAACATGAAGGAAAATCTGTGCAGAAATACTTTTTCACTTAATTGAAACATTTTCTGAATTGAAATTTAATCCAGAAGTGACTCCTCCACCATTAGCATAATAAACCGACGTGGATTTACCTGAATTACAAAGTAAGCGAACGAATCTAACTGACGTGGAAGAGGTTGATCCACAACATTAATGTCTTTCGAACAACGTGATAGAATTCTTCCCGTTGGATTTACATAGAAAAATGTCATCGGAAGACGTAAGACAGTTTTTAAGAAATCCCGATGAATAATAACAGCAGCACGAAGGCCTCCCAGTTTTGGAAGTAAATCACCTATCGTGTATGATATGACTATAATGGAATGAGTGTTTTGAAATATTTTAATCATGTTTTGCATATTAGGTGTTATGTAATTCATATCCTTATTGGATATTAAATTTACTGAATATATTATTTGGAAAGTCGGAAGGATGGAAGCGGAAGGTTAATTAATATTCTTATCCTTTTAGAGAAATATTGACTTGATTGTATGATTATAATTAATCTATATACTGTATAAATAAATGGAAACTGATAAACATGAATGGAGATCATTACAACTAAGAATAATAGAGGCAATAATGAATTTTTATGATAATTTAAGTGTATTCAAAGTTTCCATGATAAAAAAATACAATAGCTTCATTGGAAAAAAACTCTTTCATGCAAGAATAAAAGATTTTCTGAATAATAAATATCCTTATTGAAATATGATTAAGGTTTGATGAAGAATTGGCTGCTCAATGTCATTTATAAAACTTTTTTCACATTCAGATGTCTTCTACAATTTATCTAGATTCCTCTTTATAGCTTAATATTAGGATAAGCAATTTTTCAATTTTCTTAAGGTAAAAGTTTCATATCGAATGCTTAAGGGCATAGAAAAAGTTTAGAGTGTCAAGGTCGACGTTTAGCAATACGACAGCTCTGAGGAAAATTTTTAAAGTGAAGAAATTGTATGGAAGATGATTTGCAACATTGAAGGTAATACTTGTTATTCTATTTGCAGTCAAAGAAGCTGTTTTCATATGAAGCAAGCTGCAAAAGAGCTTATTGATAAAAGGTTCTTGCTAAATGATGCCACAATTTTTGCACTTGTGCTTGAAAAAGCAAATCACAATTTCTGAAAAATTGGAACAACGAGAACAAATCCCTTTACTTTTCAAAGTTATAACTAGGGTGACCAGATTTTTTTCGAGACAGATCCCCTATCCATCAAAAATTGGGATTTTTAAACCCCCTCCTTGTCACAAAATTTTCATACAAAAAAAATTATTTTGTATGAAGGTGTCGCACAGCTCCGAACACCCCTCCCCTTTTTCCTTATTGAAAGTTGGAAGTCATAAGTCAGTGTTGTCCAACCTGTGTTCCGTAGAAATTTTTTGAAAATAACACGAACCACATGCTGTGTACGGTTTTGGTCATGGTTTACCATCAAGGTGTGCCGTGGCTCAAAAAAGGTTGGACAACACTGTCATAAGTGAACGACCCCTTTTTCGTTATCCTATGTAAAACAACTAATTTTCGGAAATAGAGGAAATTTTAACCAAAATAGAGGACAGTCCTCAGAAAAACCAAGCAGATGGTCAGCCTAGTTATAACTTTATAAAACTGTAGAAGGAACTTTATAGAATGGAAGTATAGTAATAAGTATACGATATGACTTTGAACGTTAAGAGGTTAAGAGTTTAATTTAACCAGACTAGCTATTTTCATTTTAATTCTTATAAATTTTAATTTCTGCTTAAAGCTTTTGCATCAATGCGGATGAAGAGGAAATGTCGAAGAATATTAGATTAATGAACATAAAGCGTAAGCGATTTCCAAGAAATACTAAGTAAAGCTTATTTTTACATTTCATGAGAAATAAATCTCAAAAGATCTTATTAAAAGGAATCTGCATTAATATTATGTAAATATACAAGCTTAATTCATAACAAATTTACATCAGCAATAAAAATGTTCAAAGAAGAAAGAAGAATCCTCGAGAAACTTTTTCTCCCATTCAATTTTTCTTCTATTATCCTCATGATATGAATAGAAATAGAAAGAAAAGTGTCACGTAAAATCTCTATGGATGTAATTGTTACCATAAATTCGTAGAAAAAATTAAGAAAAAAAACTTCTTACAGAAACTTATTCAATAAAATTCACTCAATGTACCATATTGCCATTTACACTTGGCATACATACAGTCATAATATGGAACTTGAACATTCAATCAAATAAAGCTATTGATTTTTTTCCTCATGTTGACATTTAATATAATGTTAAACAAGTTGAAGCATCTGAACGTCTTTGAAGAGATTTCATCAGAATTTCTTGCTAAGTTCTCATAAATATCTGACAAAATATCCCCAAAGGACAGAAAGGAATTAGTAATAGTGACTAAAAGCTCTTGAAGCAACCTTAAGTACCAATATCAACAACATCGTGCGTGCTTAAAGGATGATAATGTGTAACATGGCATATTTCATGCCTTTTTTATGTTAGTTACCTCGAAGAGGCAATAAATGCCATCGGTAATGAGTTCAGGTAATGTGACATCTAAAATGTCGATGTCTTTGCTAAATCTTGATAAAAGTCGTCCAATTGGAGTTACGTCAAAAAATATCAACGGTGCTCTAGAAATTGCCCATAACATAATATTGTGCAATAATGTAGCTGCCTTCAGCGTTCCTAATCGTGGTGCAAGGTCACATACAATTGACGAAAATGCTAAAGGAAATTTTTGAGTTTCGTTATTAATGATAAAAATATTTTTTTAATGTTGAGAATTTTGTGAGATTGATGGATGACATCAATAATATGTTATAACCTTGTTAAGGTAGAGAAAAGTATTTCATTCAAACGTCAAATCAATTTTTGTTAGCCGTTTGAGATTAGTGTGATGTAGTGACAGGGGCGTATCCAGAAATTTTTGGTATGGACGGGAATATTAAGGGGGGGGGGGGGGGGGGGTTGGTTGACATTTTTTTGCTTGAAAAACCCTAGCAAATGCAAATTTCTTTCTCAAAAAGGGGATGTTTGACCCCCAAAACCCCTCCCTGAATACGCCCCTGTTTAGTGATATTTATGGCCGGTATGTAGTTTATTGTTTCTCGTCATAAAAATTGTTTGGAAAAGAAAAATTATTTTTAGCCGAAAGTTGATTGGAATATTTGTCAGAAATGTCTAACAAGATTATAGCTTGATTTTCTAGAGAATTGTAAATGGAAATGAATGATATGTCTGTGGTTTGTCAAAAATTCCCTTGCAGAAGTTTTTAAAAACATGTTAGTATTCGACAAGTTGTGCAGCAGAACTAGTTATAGTTGAGAAAAATACGAAATGGGAATGTTACACAAATTAAAATTCAATTTTGATTAGCAAGTCACATAAAAGAGCAAAGAAAAGAAAAGCTTTTGCTAATTGAAATTTCAAGATTTTTTTTAAAAAAAATATTAAAAGCTTAGAACACTTTCTACGAAATACCTAAATAACAATATTAAAAAAAATCTACAGACGTACTCGAAAGAATGTGTTCACCAAAGGTCGAAAATTATTAATTATTCTTTCATCCAAAACATTGATATCGTGTGAAAATCTTGCTAAAATTCGTCCTTTTGGCGTAATGTCAAAAAACCCCATTGGACCTCTCAATATATTCGACAATGATATTTTGTGTAGGAGGACTGATGCTTTCAAGCCAGCTACCCAGAATAAGTAATTTGAGGAATATAAAGCAATAACTAAATGGAATAAGAGAAAATAAGAAAATATAATGTCGTTTGTGGATGGCAAATGGAATAATAAATTGATTATTAGATTTTCATATGTCATTATGTCATGCGGTAGGTTTAATGAATTCTGGTCAAATGACGGCGCCAACTGTTTGTTGTTAAAATGTGATAACTCTGGAATTTAACTTCGACTATTATTAACTAAATTTTCTGAGTCTGAAGCTCTATGTGTCAATATTTGAAGAAGGAATTAAGAAGAACATCCCCAAAACCAACTGTTGAACATTTTGAATAAATATTCAAGAACTTAGAGAACAAGACCAAAAAGTTCTACATTATGAGACACCAACAATAGTGGTCCTTTTTATACAACTGCTAAAAATAGCACATTTTGTAATATCAACAGGTTATTCATTACTAGCAATAAATACCAAAGTTAATGAGCCTTGTACAAACAAGCTTGGTCATTATTTCCTGCCACTTGGTATAACAATATTTCATAGAACAGTCTGCTAAGAAGAGTAAATTTGGAATGATTCACTGTTATTGCAGTCAAAACGTTTAGAGTAATAAAATTGAGTTCTCTTAATTGCTTGAAAACGTATTTTATGTCTTATAAAATTGAATATATCATGAATATAATAAAGGACTCCATTCCACAGTACACAGAATTGAGTTGATTTATTTGATTTACTTCAGATTTGGGTCCATTGAAGAATTGAAAATTTCTTTGTTAAAATATCAACCAAGATATATAAATTATTTTATGGATGTCTATCTCCAAAATGACATGTAATAAAATGACATAATAGATTAAAATTCTCTCAATGTCCCAAACAAAAAGCAGAGTTATCACAAATTCACATGCATAAGCCCATAAATAATCAAATTTTCTTACAGGAATGAATATTTTAATTTTCATTTCTTGTTTTGAATGAATGAATTGTAATAATGTAACCTTATTGTGTATTATGCTATTGGTTTGTATTCATATTGTCAATATAATATAATAAATAGGATGAGTATGATTCAATCCGAATGGAAAGAAAGGATATGCAAATAATAATGAGATCCTTTTAAATGAACATGTTCTCAATAATGGCATAAAATGTAGCAAAAGAATTTCTATCAAAAAAATGTGTAATAAATCCAGTGCATGCATTCAAGATTCTTCCATTCTCCATACATACAATCATCAATCCCCTCTTGTATTTCTCATTCAGTTCCTCTTATAATTTATTATCTGTCATGTCATTTAACATTCAAACTTACAAATAGTTCTCATATGGATCAACCTTCACCTTTATGTATGATAAAAATTTAATTTATTCCAGCACCAAAACATATAAATTTTCTTTGGAATTTACCGAAAACAGGCATGAACAAAAAGCTCTCAAAGTGGCTGGAATATCAGAGTCCGTGGCGTCAATGTCTTTCGAAAAACGATTCACCACACGGCCAGTTGGTGTCTGATCGAAAAATTCCATTGGTGCTTTGAGAATTCTTTTTAGCAAACTATTGTGAATAAAGCGTGCTGCACGTAATGTTCCAATATACAATGCCAATGTTGCACTAAATGTTGCCATAACTGTGAAATTATATACACACACATTTTTTACATACATAACAAATTTACAATTGCAATAATATTTAATTTGTGAACATTTACAAACAAAATTGTATCACGACTATTTAATTTTTAATGAATTCCCTTTTGCTGGTATCGAAATAAATTTTTTGGGACGTGCTTTTACGTAAGCTTGCATTTGTGCTCTAAATTATGCAATCACAAAATGTTTGGTCTGTTCAACAAATGATGAATTGATTACTTTGGTTTTTGTGGAAATGATATAATGAATAATTAAGCCGATTATAAAGTTTTTAAATAATGCAAATTTTACCCGAAATGTGGTTGGCTGGGAATTTTATTGTGGAAAATTTGAATGATTTAATTGAAAAGCTTTTGAAATGTGGTATTTGTTTTTCTGACAAATTGAAGTTTAATTAACATAAATGCTGTGTCAATTTAAAAATCCAGAAGAATCTGTATTCATCAAGGCGGGAAAACACAGGATTAATCCTTAAAAATCCCTGAGCATGGAAGCAAGATATCTAAGAAATCCCTATAGATTTTTCTGAAATCTTGCTTCCATGCTTAGGGATTTTTGTGATTTTTAGGGATTAATCTAGGGTTCGGCAGTATGCGCATACTTTATGCAAGTCTTGCATACAAGTGCCGAACCCTAGATTAATCCTGAGTTTCCCCGCCATTGGTATTCATAAGGTCAAGTTCGTATTTTTCAACTCTGTGGGACAATTATCGAAATAAGTTCAAGTCATCCAAAAAAAAAAGTTAAAAATTATTTCAATAAATTTACTCACCAGCACTTCCAGCTCTAAATTATTCATGAAATCTCACAATTTTCACATAATTCCCAGTCAACCAATTTTAATCTATAACAATGTTAACAATTTGTTGCTAAAACTGACAATATAGCAACGAAAAAATGTTCGTTGCTTAAAAATAAGAACAATGTTGAAAGAAACAACATTGCCGAACCAAACTGTCATAAGCTTTTCAAGCTTAAAAAAAGCACAGCGAAATATCTAGAAAAAAATTCTTTTTTGGTCCCAAACGTATAATAAATACGTTCCTTTCGACACATAACAAGACATTTTACGAACACAGCATCACGAAGTGTACACATGACACATTTACATAATTTTATATCTATTACTGTGCGTTTGTTTGGAGAAGGAGATTTATTAATGGTTAAAAGAAATTTTGTTGTAAAAAAAGTGAAGGCATAGATCAAAAAAAGAGCGATAAAAAAAATTAATTAAAATATGATCCCAAAAGGATATTTAAAATATCAGCAAGCACATTGTCACATCATTATTAAATGACTATATATAAGCCAGTCACCAAAAACATTCATAGCCATCCCAACCACCATAAAATACAGATCAAATTAAATTTAGATAAATAATTTTAAATTTATGTACAGAGAACAGAAAGAGCTCAGTAAAATGAATGCAAGATATTCGTCTTCGGAGACTACATGTGTGCAAAGATTGACATGAGAAAAGGATACAAAATGAATGAGATTTTCCGAATTCGAATTTTTGCATGTCGGCAAGTTGTTTTGTGTGTAATGAAAAAAAAAGGATTTCTGTATTTAAATTTAATTTTCATGGCTTAAAATTAAATTTTCAAAAAATGATCTTCTTTGTACAAATTCATAAAGTCTTGGAAAATTAAATTTAAACACAAAAATGAAATTGTTTTGATGAGAAAAATAAATTAATCTGTTCTGGAATTAAATTTTTGTGTCTCTCGAATTGAATTGTTTATTTTACATTGTGCTGTATTTAAATATTTTTTTTAGATTGATGGTCAAATTTTCAGAGCTTTCGTGAAGCGAATCAAACCTTGTGGCGATTTATCACAATTGTTTTTCTGAACACATTTTTTTTACAATGTTCAACTCGTAAAATAGCTGTTTTTAATTAAAATTTCAGTTTTTCTTTTTCAAGAATATATCTCGTCATATCTTTAGATTGTCTGAACAATCTGAAGGAAATCTGAATTTTAAAAGGTAGACAACAATCGTTCAATAGAATTAAATAAAAGATGTATCTCCTAGGCTATTTTTTTCCTAAAATTAACTGGTTCAAAATAATGATCAATGAAGTCATGCCAAAGATTGTCATGACGAAAATTAATTGATTCACCGGAAAAGATTACTAAAATATTTTTCAGAAATTCCCTACAGCATCACAAAAGTTATCTCCAAAACAGAATTAACTTATTTATTTACTCATCCCCTAGTGAGAAGCAAAACCAATTACAATTTGACATCAAGCAGTTAATCCTCGATGATGATTTCACATCCCACTAGATCATTAAGTCCGAGTAGTGCAGAGTCACCCTATAAGATTGAGTCGGCACTACCCACGACTAAATTGTATTAATGAATATTTCGAAATTAATGAGACTCACAGTAAAGTTCATAGCAATCAGCATTCGAGTGACATGTGGTAGAACATTATCACATGTATCAACGTCCTTACTGAACCTGTTGAGGATCCGCCCTAACGGTGTGGTATCAAAGAAAACCAATGGCAAACGCATGACATTGTGAATGAGAGCGGTATGCATAGCGTTGGCCGCAGCAATTGTGCCCAGCGAGAAGATAATGGCCATAATAAATTGCGATATAACTGCATTATGACAACAATATATTTTTAATCAATACACGATGATGACAAATTCGATTAAAAAGTCAGCATGAATAAAATGAAATGAGAACATAAAATACATTTTTTTGATTGTTGTTTGTTGAATATTATTGAAAATGTGATAATTGAAAATAATTGTAAAAATAAGATTAAAAAGAATTCACAGAACTCTCGTTGAGAATAATTCAATAAACTCTTGATTAAAAAATATTTTCTTTATATGTGCAATGATGGTGTAAGGAATCGATGTGTTCATCACAATAGGAGGTGTCATTTGGAAATTTTGACATTTTATGATCCTGCTGTTACTTAAAGCCACTTAAAGTAGCCAAAAATTGGCAAGAAAGGAGTAAATTGTTCTCCCTGCGCTACTGAAAACATCCATAATTAAGGCAGACAGAGAGAGATTTTTAAATTCCTTTGTTTCGTCCAAAATACGTAAAATGGATGATAAGAAATATCCTCTAAATTCCTGTGAGGTTCTGGATTGTCTTAACTTTATCACACTCAAAATGAAAGGTTTGTATTGTTATTAATAACTTTTTAATTCAGCTCATAAACTAAACAGGATAAACTCTTTTATTAAAAAAAGTTTAATATCTAAACAAAGATTATCAAAATTTCCCAGGACACCTCCTGTCTATTGCGACTATTCTATGTGTGGTGGTGTGTTTTTACCCTTTTCACCGTAAATTTATAGCAACACAAGTTAATAATGAGAGTTGTAAACTCTTTTCTCATCAAGATACATTTAAAAGCTCCCTGTCGTGCGTGTTTATCGATGAAATTTTCATGAAAAATATTTTCTTAATCTATCTAGTATGCTTATTCATGTGTATCGTAACCGTAAACTTAATCAATGTATGTCACATGCCAACATAAGCCAATGGTTGTTGTAGCAAACATTTGAAGATGAGTCACAAAATAATAGCAGTAAATTCTGTTTTGATCAAACATTCAACATAACACTAAAAATCACGATGTATCCAAAAAATAAGAAGTTTAATTAAATTTTAAAATTTACCGCGAAAAATTGCATCATCCAAGATTTAAGATTTTGAGGCAGTAAAATATCAACAGTATCTATCTCTTTGCTAAATCTATTAAGGATTCTTCCAATCGGCGTTTGATCAAACATTTCCATTGGCCATCTCATAACATTTGTCAGAAGCATTTGGTGCATTTGTTTTGATGCATATATGCATCCCAGTGCAAAAATTATTGAACTTGCAAAGGACGACATAACTATAAAAATATGTGAATTATTTTTTTTATGAACCTTTAATGCGAGTGCTTTTTGACTAAGTACTTGAAATAGTCATTTGGATTTAAATGTTTGTGCATGTAGTGTGTAGTTAGTGTTAGGAAATTAAACTAAATTAATAAAGTTACAAGAAATTATTTTACTACATTTCATGCCTTTTAATGAGGGACATGAAATATTCAAAAGGGGGAATAGAAAAATTAAATAAAACAGAAATGAGGTGAATTTGTGACTTCAATTCTAGGAAGAGCAACTAATAATTTTGAAAAACAAAGCCAAATGAAAAATTATTGATAGAAAATATTACTGTAGAAGTTACATGATGTAATGATGTGAATGAATAAGCTACTATAGAGGAGGAAAACTTTTTAAGAATGAAGGAAAATTAGTGAAATTCGTCACATTTCCAAACTCTCTCGCGTCTTTACCGCAATATTTCCAGTGGAAATGCTCAATTTTAAATGCTTCCACGCGGCTTTGTCTTATCAATTTTGAGAGAAACTTTTTCTCTGTGTTTTGTGAGAGAGTGACGAGAAATCTAAACAGTTTGTCATGTGTTTTTTGTTGATTTTGAATTTGTTTTTGTGTTTATGAAATGTTCTTGATTGGGTATTTGCTGTGGATTGATGTCAATCCAACAGCAATCCATCAAAAAATGTGATTTTATAAATTTTTCTGTAAAAGTTCTTTTTGGATTATAAAGGATAAAAACATTTGTATTGCACTTATAAGAACGGAGAAAGCAAAAACTCACCTTGTCCCAAACCGAATGAAGCATAGACACCTGTTTAGGATAAATAAATTGATATGTATTAATAAAGGATAAGTATGAAATGTCATTCAATAAATTTTAAGATTTTCTGAGATCAAGTAGATTTTCTGAGATACGGCAGTCGTCTAGACCAGTGTCTTCCAAACTTTTTTGAGACACGGCACACCTTCGTGGTAAGCCATGACCAAAACCCCACACAGTGTGCGGTTCGTGGTATTTTCAAAAAAATTCTACGGCACACAGTTTGAAATACACTGGTCTAGACCTTGAGCAAATGATCATTTTCCCAAAAGAGCGGTCAAAGTAATCAAGAAAAATGAGATGATAGCTTGATGCCATAAAAAGGATTTCTATGACCTGAAATTGACGTCTAGACATAATTTGACTCGAAAATTGGTAATAAATGAAAATGACTTCATAATTTGTCATCAGTAACCTTATTTTCTCTTGCCATGAAATAATTTTCGGATATTTTTAGAGAAGGTTTGTGATTTCAGCTGAGTCAAATGAATATTTAATCTTAGGATTCTCCATTCCCTCTTAGTATCCATCAAAAAATAATCTTACCCAAATACATGTTTCTCCTTCCAATGTTCTCTGTTGTCGTATTATCACTTGACCATTTTGACAACCAAATATTGGATCCAATTGCGAAGCCTTGGAATATCATGTTGAGAAAAACTGTTGCGCCAGCAAGTGTCCATCCAATGCTCTTCAAATAATGCTTATAGACTTCCCATTTCACGCTACCTGTCTCTGACTTTTCAGTTTCAATTAATTTGTTTTGAGCTGTTCCATTTTGTTTCACAGCATCAGTTCCCTTAGTTGGAGATTCAGATGTACGACGTTGTCTCAATTCTGATTCACTATTTGTTGACGTCTGACGTGAGATTTTGCCGCTACTTCCACTTGATGTACTGTCTGATCTTGATCGCTGTGTGCTGATTGCTCTTTCAAGTTTAGCTTTAAGTTCTTCATTTGTAATTGCTCCTTCAAGTTGTGCCTTAATTTCATCAATATCCTCAGTTTCTTCGTTGACTTCTTGTAAATGTTGAATTAAGAATTCAGCAAATGATCCTTTCTTTTCGAGCAATTCCTTGTATGTTCCATGTTCAGATACTTCACCATCTTTAAGAACAAAAATATTATCACATTCTGGCAAGTAAGTGATTCCGTGTGTGACAAGAACGCGAGTTTTCTTCGATAAAATGCCCTTTGGTCCAATAACTTCCTCGAAAATGTGCTTTCCGACATGAGAATCAACAGCTGAGAGTGGATCATCAAAGAAATAAATTTCAGCATCATTATAGACAGCACGAGCGAGTGAGACTCTCTGCTTCTGTCCACCTGACAAGTTAATACCCTTTTCACCAATTTCAGTCTGGTCTCCTCCAGGTAAAATATCAAGATCAGGTTTCAAAGCACAAGCATGAATAATTTGGTCATAACGTTTTCTGTCCATTGGCTTGCCGAACAAAATGTTCTCTTCTAATGTGGCATTTTGAATCCATGATTGTTGTGGAACATATGCAATTTTACCATTTGTATTAACACGTCCAGAAATCTTATCCATTTCACCAAGGAATGCAGAAATCAATGATGATTTTCCTGAGCCAACTGAACCGACAACAGCCACACATTTCTTGCTTTCAATTTGAATATTAATGTTTTTCAAAACGCTGTTCTCCTCTCCCCATGAGAATGTTCCATTCTCAATCACCAGTGGATTCTCTGTGAATTAAGAAAACATTTTACAATATTTATAAAACTTTTCATTGTCACGATTTTCTACATACTTTCTGATTCCTCATGTTGAACGTTGTTTGGATCAAGCTCTTCGCCATTCATAAACTTATTTATACGCTTCACAGATACACTCGTCTAAATGTAAATAAATTCATTAGCTTGAATATTTAATTTATATGAACTAGATTGATAATCAAAATAAAGAACAATGAACAAGTTTTGTGCTTTGTAAAAAATGCAATTTTGCATAAAATCATGATACAGCCAGCATGCAGAGAGAGATTCTGGAATGATGTATTGGTTCTCTTGTTTGAAAAATTGGATTTCAAAATTTATTAAACAATAGGATATAAATTTTATATAGATTTGATGGTACATGTCCAACTTTTTCATACATTTACCACAATTTACTCGTAAAAAAATCTAGAACTTCATCATTCTGTAGCCTCGTAAAAAAATCTGTGTCTCTAGTGCAAAAACAAAGTTTGTGCTTTCATCATTTAATCCATAATCCAATCTCTGACATGAGAGAATAATAATTTCATAATTCCAAATAAATATTAATGAAATTCAACTCATTTAAATGAGAATCTCGTGTTTGTGTACCATTTCCCTTCAACAAATTCTTGTTCATTATTATTCATGAAGAAGATTAAGTAATGATAAATAACATGAAGAGTGCTAACAACTAGTAGGATATAATAATAAAATGAATGATGTACTGATGTTTAAATTACTTACTTGAACCATATTTGAGATGAGCATAGGTAACATACTTAAGGGAAAACGGAGGATATTAAATAGAGCCAGTGAGGTAAAAGCCGTTTTAGCATCCAACACGTTAGTATCATCAACCAATACGTAAGTGGCAAAAGAACATAATGCCACCTATTTTTTTATAATTTTTTTTTGTGTGTGTCAACATTATATTGAATGAATTTTTTTTGAGGTATGAAATGATTTATTGTTTGATAATAGTGTAAAAAGGAAGAAAAGAAAGAAAGAAATGACAGATATGGATTAATTAATCTACTGCAAAATAAAAATAATACGATTGTTAGAAATAATATTTGTAAGATATCTCATGTTTGCCATCTCAAAATAAATTGAAATATTGATAAAGTCATGAAGGTGGAGTGATTCAATCTCATTAATAGAAATTAGAAGTTGCGAGTTCGAATCTCAATTTTATAAAAAGTTTTATACTGCTTTTGGAAGTACAAAAATCTTTTTTATACTGTTTTGAAGTCTTTGCTAATCTTTTTTAAAATTAATTTTTTTGCACTTTTCAGGTCTTAACTTTCGAGTTGTAATCACAACAAATGTCAATGAGCCATTAATTGCTTTCGTATGAGAACTCTTACAAATATTGATAAGTAATATGTGATTGCGGTTAAATTTATGTTTGTAAACGTCAAATTCGCTCCATAATCTAAAGAAAAATAATTATAGGAATTAAGCACAGTGCCAATACACCATTATTTTTTGTTACTACACCATCGAGAAAATTTTTATTCTAAAAATAATCATATTCATTTGAATAATGAATTACCTCAACGATGTATACAATGAGCAATGGTAAAAGTGCTAGCGGCATTCGAATAAGGTCGAACAGCGTTAGACACACAAATGCTCTCGTCGGCGTCAAAATATTCTCTTCTGACGACATAACGAATGTTGCGAAAGTTACTAAAGAAACCTTCAATATGGCATTTTTTTTCATAAAAAATCAAGTCATTATCAGAAATTAAATAATTTTGCTATTAAGAATTAAGATTTAATCGCAATCTGCTGTCACTTTTGTTGTTTTAAGGTTTTTAGCGCACTTTTGAAAAGGGAAAATGAGACGTTGAGGAGGTTGCTGACATATTTGGGTCCCACATAACCAAAATCTTCCACACATTTTACGTTGACCTGAATGGAAGATCTATGTATTATTCCAATCATGGACAATGTTTGGACAAAATCATAATCATACATTAATCGTTCCAAATGTATTCCCTGAATGGAATACCGGAACGGTCAAGGGTTCGAATCTCATCCTGAATCTCATTAAAATTTTTTATTATTAATTCTTGAGTGCGATATACTTCACAAGAGCTCGCAGAAATCACTTTTATAAGTTTTCATTTATTTTGTGTGAGACTTATAGGTAAATATAAATGATTTATATGAATGTGTTCGAGTCTTATGATTTTTCCCAGATGCGACTTAATTTAATTAAGTTGCTAACTGTATTTTTCAATGTACGTTAATTAAGTACACTAATACAAGTACAAATATTTACATATGAAAAAAAACTTCAGAAAAAGCACGTGTTTTTTTTATCGTCCATTAACATTCCATTGGTAGTCCATTAATGTATTCCATATATGTTCCCTAAAATCATACATATAATCGTCCATTGTGAAGGACAATATCATCCATTGGACGATCCATGGATGATACCTAAGTATGATACATGGAAGATTTATATGTAATACATTTATCTTCCATTGAGGTGATTTTGGCTATGTGGGGTTATAGATTAATTCATGTCTCTGTCAGTCGCAGTAACGTTAAATTGTAACAATAATGAAAACATTCGATTACAATTAATACAAAGGAACTAATACCGTCCACAGCATCTCATAGACCACATAATTACAAAATTGCGCCAACTTTACCCAAACATTAATAATTTATATTGTTTTTTCATCCACAACTCACCATAAATGGAGCACATGACCAGATGAAACTTGTTCCTGCGTTGAGATATGCTGCTTGTTTTAATACATGAACTTCCTTGTTACGAATCTTCAATACTTGATCTTCAAAACTTGGTTCCCAGGCATACAACTTCAAAACTTTGATTCCATTCAAAATCTCGTTCATTAATTTGACACGTTCATCCTTATTCTTCATTTGCTTGATCTGTAAGTTCTTTGCTTTGTTTGCAATAACACCATTGACTGGAATCAAGACAATCATAACAGCTAAGCCGGCAAGTACACTTGGTCCGAGAATTTGCCAAAGGAAATAAATGGCAAGTGAGATTTGAAGTGGAGCTGACCAAATCATGTTGAGATATGTCACAAGATCCATAAAACGTTGAGCATCAACAGCCATCAAGTTAACGATTTCACCAACAGTAGATTCTTTACGAGCTGAATTTGATAGAATTAATGCCTTTCTGAAGATGGCAGAAATTAAAGCTGTACGAATACGAAGACCGACCAAAAACATTCGATGGAAATATTGAGCCAAGAAGAGGGTTTGAGTTGATGCGATACCAAATAATAATCCAGCATATAAGTATCCTTTCCATGTCTCTTCGTCATTACTAACGTAGTCAATCAAAAGTCTCAAAATTTGAGGTGAAGCAAAAGTCAGCAAGTCATTGAACAATTTCAAGCAACTTCCAAACAAGAAGGTAGCACCGAATGCTTTGATAAGAGCTGGCAGAATTGATGATGGCTTTTTGGCTTTGACATTTGAGAAATTGATACCTTCTGATGATTTCTTGAATGATGCAGCTTGAGACGATGGAGCAGGCGAAACTTGAGAGTTTTTGGCAACAGATTGATTCCAGTATTTTAAGAAGCGTGGAGCTACTTCCGCTGAAGTATCTTCTGGATTCATATTCCATAAGTCATCATTTTCAAGTGGACGTCTGAATCCGTTCCAAATGAAGGAATCGAACCAGTGGAAGAAGAGCTTTGATGGAAATCCAGCACTTAATTCTGGACATGGCTTTTCACCCATTGCGTATTTCATTTGTTCTGGTCGAGCATCAGCGAAGCAATTAAGTACAAGCATCAAAGTACTTGTAGCAAAGAACACGATAAAACTGACAAAATTAAAGTGTTCATCCTCAAACATTTTCTCATAGTCGTTCTCATTTTCCACATTTTCGTCTGATTCACCAGATAGTCTAATTTCTGTTCGCAGTCTTGGTACACTTAACAAAACCATAAAGAACCAAAACAGAAATAATAATCCAGACGATCGCATTCCATAAAGTCTATTAAAATGCACAAGAACACCTGCTAGAATCTGAAATATATTGATGAATTTTTATAATATCCGCCCATGAAAAAAATTTAGGTCAGAAGAAGATTTAATTAACTTACGAATGTTGCAATTTTTATGGCTGGAGTATAAAAATGAACAGGATATATTGATCCAATATAAGCGATGGCATAAACGAGGTCAGTAATGGTGAGAATTGTAATTGCGGCAGTGAGAATTAACTTTGAGAGATTTAGGAAATTTGTCGGAATATTCCTGTCTTTACTTTTTCTCATGTAAAATATTTCTAATGCTGCAAATACCCAGAGAAATGCACAAGGCGTCCAAACCAGCGCTGTTTGTTCGAAACATCTTGTAAGTTCTGGATTCTCTGTGTCCCAAGTTATTGAACGATTCTAAAAAATTTATTACACAAATCGAAAATTTTAATGAAAATATGCCGAAATTTACAGTTATTTATGGCATTCTTACCCAAAATTCAGATCCACAGAAGTCATCCATGAGTGATGATTTGAATAAATTCCTTATCTAATATAAATTCTTACTGTATTCTATATTATTAATTAATCTATAATAAGAAATAATAAAAATTTAAAATTTTCTCTCCAAAGCACTGAGCTTAGCACATTTATACAAAATAGTGCTTTTCAATTAAATTAACGGTCAAAATTTAAAAAGTATTTTGTAAAAATGTGCTAAGCTCTGTCAGACAGTCAAAAAATAGCAAGTTGCTCAATGTTGTGTAGCTAACTTTCGGAGAGAAATATTAAGAAGAGAATAATATTTTTAAGCCGGTTTATAAGCTTATTTGGTGAGTGATTCTACTATAAAAGAGACGTAAAAACATGTTGGATCAACCGGAAACATCAATTTTGGAGCAGAATCTACGTTTTGTCAAGGTAAATAATGTTTTACAAAATTACACATTTTTTTTTGTTTTATAATTTTTTAAAAATTACAGAATGAGTTTGACGATCAACTAACAGAATTATTTAATGAACAAAAACAGCAGAAATCACGAGCACCGTTTAAAATGGTTCGTCCATATCCTGGTAAGTTAAATTATTCTGAATCACTTTATAAACAAAATTCCGTTACTAATAACAACAGAAAACATGATAAAGAAAGCAAAATAGTGAGTCAGAGCAAGCATAAATGAAACATCCGGAATAATCCAGTACAAAGAGATTCTAAAGGCAAAGGTCATTAAATTATGTCTCGCACATTCTAAGTGATAACTCGACATATGTCTGATTGAAAAATCAAATAAGAAATAGATTTATTTCAAGGCTGTTCTAATTGATCGTATTATCAATTGACATTCTTTAATTAAGTTCAGTGCATCATCTACATAACTATGGGAAATTAAAATGGAATTTTTTCAAGTGTGTGAATCGAATTTCTATGCAAATTAAGCTTTTAGAGAATTTTGGTCATGCAAGTTGACTTGACTCAAAATACGTACGTATTTTCTTTACGTTACGTAAAATTCAATACTCTTAAAATATTAAGTATGGCTTTCTTTATTCATAATTTTGCAAGAACAAAGACAATCTCATTTAATTTCATTGCTGCAGAATGTGATCACGTAGAATTCTTGAAGAGTGATTCAGCATATTTATTTATTTGCGATATCTTCTAACATATTATTCTCATATTCTTATCATGACATGAGGGCACTTATAATCACAAACATTCCATACAGAGAGCTTTGTGCTCTGCTCGATTTCGAAAGACAAAAAGTGTCAATCATTCAATAGTCAGTCAAATCGTTTACATTTTAAGGAACTATGCGTCATATTCAATATTTGCTGAACTGAAACACTGATTACAATGAACTTTTGTTTTTCCATCTTTGTATGATCGCCGATATTATAAACTATTAATTAATTAAATATTTAATTTAATCACAGTTCCTCAATTTATAGTTCACTATCAGATAAATATGGACGTTCATGAATTTTGCTCATTTATAGTCAAAAAAATTATTTTAGCTCTTTTTTCCAATCAATTCGACATTTCATTTCTGTTTTTGCATCGGACACAAACAAAAAATTTCACTGATTTCACTTTTCTGCACACTCATTCATCCGTTTATCTTTTTTTCGGCTATACGAGATAATCCTGTGTTCTTTGAGAGACTTTTTTTTACATAACAACAGATCTCAAATTTTTTTCTTTTCGTGAGGAATGCACGTAACCGATGAATTAGAGATCTATGGACAAACTTTTCTAAAAGGAACCTGTTTTACGATAGAACTTAGCACCAATGACCGTTTCTACATATTTTGGAATAAATATTCCTTAATGAAGACTTACATGAACACACCAATTGAAGCTTGTAGTGCCTCACGCACTAAAAAAATGTTTTTTGTTCACCGAAATGACTTGAAATATAGTCGAAATCAATTATAGTTCAATTAAGTCCCAAGAAAAAAATAACACAAAAAGTGAGAATGTAAAAAAAAAATTAATCCACGAAGAGTTTCTAACCAAACTGTTCACAGCGACGTCCAAAGCGAAACTGAGCGTAATGATCAGATTCTCATGAATACATTTGTTTTCATACGTCACGATGAGTAAGGTTTTAAATGTATTGGTTATCACTTCTTGAGATTCTTTTAATGTTATTCTTCTCGACACCATGTGCCTTGTGTGATATTCTGCATGTGAATGTGTTAGTCAAGAGAGAGCTCAACATTTCTGCATTACAAATGAGACTTTTTGTTATTATGCTTATTGACGGGATTCCGTGATAATGAAATTTGTGTCGGTGGCTTATCTAAAATTGCTTTATTTTTTACGTAGGTAATTATGAAACTAATACTGATAATTATGATTGAACTTCTAGAAATCTCGATCACATTCGCAAGTCATGCTTAAATTTCTGAAATGTACATTCTCATTATGATGTCATCGATTCATGGAATTAATCATCAATTTCTTCTTTTCACTACATTAACAGATTGTTACTTGAGTCTCTTTGTCAGAAGATTGCCTTTGGCAACGCAGCGAATTTTTTCTGCTGTGTTTTGCAAATTATTAATTAAAATCAACAGCTTCCGATCTTTTTTTCTGTGTTTTGTATAGTCGTTTGTTATGCAATTTTAATCTCGTATCCACATATTTCGAATGCTTTGTTTAATGTGTGTGCACTATGGTATTTTGTGTTAGCTTTAATTTGTTGACTCGCGAATCTGTAACTCACATTACTATTAGGCTCAAGTACTTCATTTATTGTCATTCTGTAAACAATTTAGTGTTTGCTTAAATGATTTAAGTAGAGCTATGATAAAAGTGGTGATAAAGTGACTCAGGAAAATCTCTCCAAAAATTGATGACTGTCACGATCGTTGTTTGCATTTCCTTAAAAAATTAGAATAGGTATTTGCCAATTTATGTATTTTACACACTTAAAAGTCAATGCACTGCACACAAGTACAGAAGTTAAATTGAGTTCCTTACTTGATCTTTTCACATCGCTAACGCAGCAGTCGTAAATTTATTTACAATGTAAAATTCTTTCTGAATGGAATCGTTACATGCGATTGTAGATTATTCAAAATAAAATTATTTTAATCTTTTATCAATGTTTTGTCTCGTCAGCATACAGCGTATTGTAAATTGAGCGTTTTTTCATGATGTGTGATTAAATCTTTTTTTTATTTCCTCATCAAGGTTTATTGCACTTGATAAATATGTATGTTTAAATGATAAAATGAATTTGGTGATCAAACATGCATAGTCGCTGTTTATATGAGAATTTTGTTGTTCTTCCTTACATCGTGATTTGTTTTTGTCACTATCCAAAAACATTTTTTGTCATTTCATTCCGAATTATTGATTTTGAAACTTCAAATTCCCATGCTTCTTTCAATTCTTGATTGTATGTACTGAATTATTTAAGGACATATTTTCTCTTTCTCCACATGTACTGAAATTTTTGAAGTATTAGATGTCATCATTTATCGGTAGATTTAGAACAATTTAGAAATGTTTCGAACAAAACCTTAAAAGTGGCTTACAAAAAATCGATAAATTACAAAATGTTTGCTTAATTTACTGTGGATTGGTGTTCTACATTTAACTTCGTTTTTGGCTACGTGCTACGTGGTGATTTATTTTGATTTCTTCATGCTTGATAAAATTCTTACAGTAGTTCATGCTTAAGTACAGTTTTACTTCTTAATTTTTATATGCTTTGCAAATTAGAATTTCGCAATATGCTCGAAAATTGCGTCCAATATTATCAGAATTGCTTTATCACATTCCTGTCAATTTTATAAGTATTGCTGTAAAAATTATCTAAATTGCATCCGAGAGTCAAATTTCTAGCAGATGATTTAGCATTATTGCTGAAGTACATCGACAAAAATGTTCTAGTATCTTTCCAATTTTATGCCGACTCATTCTCATGGTACAGAAATTGCCTAAAATTATGAAATAGTGGAAGCAATTTAGCAGAAACAAATTTACATGTATAAAAACTCGTTTGATGATAATTCACACAAAATTCATGCTGAACAACTCTTATGTTTACAGAAAAATAGATAAGCACGGGTATCCTATATCTTTTATCTATTCTCATGAAACTAAGGTCATAATTTGAGATTTTGAGAAGATAAGAGAAATTGTTGTGGAATGCTTCATATTTCAAAAAAAAAAGAATTTCTCAATTTATCGAGTGTGTCTGTGTAATAATCAGGGTATCATGTCATGACACACTAAATTTCCAATCAGATCGAAATTTTTCTTATCAGAACAAAATGTACTCGTTGAGAAAGTGAGTAAAAAAATTAATTAAAGTAACTTTTTTAGAACGCAAAAGATTTATTTTTTATATTTTTGTAAGGAACAAAAAAAAATTTTTAACCAATGAATGTGAAAAAATTTCAGATTTTTTTAGCGCATTTTTGAAACTTGTTTTAAAAAGGTAGCTTAATAATGCACTTTGTTCGGTCGGCTGTTCGGTCGGCTGTTCGGTCGGCTGTTCGGTCGGCTGCAAAGAAAAACTTTTTAACCAGACATCGTAGAGAGCTCTGGTTTTTTGCATTAGCTCCGTGCCATCGAGTTATTGGCCCCCCGGATATTTAAAAATCTCAAAACCATCGTTTAATACTATAATTAATGATTTTTTGTTTTTATTATGGTGTAACCTGTCAAAATTTTATTTTACCTCTATAATTTCACCATTACCTCTATAATTTCAAATATATTTTGACCGTTAGAAAATTTGAATTTCAAAAAACCGTTAAATGACAAACCATTTTATTATATGAAAATTCACCGTGCAAATTGTTAATTATACTATAATTAATGATTTTCAAGTGTATTTACGCGGGAAATTTTCAAATATATTTCGACCGTTAGAAAATTTGAATTTCAAAAAACCGTTAAATGACAAACCATTTTATTATATGAAAATTCACCGTGCAAATTGTTAATTATACTATAATTAATGATTTTCAAGTGCATTTACGCGGGAAATTTTCAAATGTATTTTGACCGTTAGAAAATTTGAATGCCAAAAAACCGTTATCGAGCCGTCGAATTTATTTAAGTCACAAAATATTCATGATTGACTTATTTAATACGCAGTACTTTGCTAATCAAATACTGATCGCTAACACAAAAATGCGCTGAAGTCCCTCGATCTATAACACGAGGACTTTCTTTAAATTTTTATGGGATTCGAACCCTCGGAGAATTGAAAATTAAAATCAATTTATTTGATTCACAAACTTATTTTAAATAAATTTGATAAAAATCTTATTTATGCTTCAAAAATTGAAACTTATGGAACAAGATTCACAAAAAACTTTAGCAATTCAAGCCTTCGAAAATCAAATTGATTCTAATTTCCAAATCACGCATATAAAACTAATATTTTCTGTATTATGAAATATTATAAAAATAATAGGAACAGAACAATTAGCACATAAATGCAACAACAGTTCCAATAAAATACTGTTATGATAATATTATTTCATTGAATGTCAGAGTTCAATCGATCAATTGTTCAATCAATGTTCATTAGAAGCGAATACTGTTTTGTTGTTGTTTCAAAATATGCAAAGAAACCTGAACTGACCTCAACTCAAGTATGAGATTCTCTCACTGTAAATTATGAACAGAAAAGAATGCTGCAGACGGTTGTATTTATTTTTTTTTATGTCAAATAAGCATTTTTTTTTGTATTTTTCTTTCTCATTCATATTTATTTTGGATATAAAATTACGTAATGTGTTGCTTAACGTTTATTCTTAATGTAGAGGAGTTCTTCAGGATATCGTTAATAGTATCTTCTTAATAGAAGGTCGTCTTGCTGAATGTAATTTAAAATTATATAAAAGAAGCTTGAATTATTCTTTAATGAAGTACGAGCTTAAGTAGCTTCAAGTAAGATGTACAAAAAGTCCCATTTAGTTTTTTAAAAATTCTTATTAGAGAGGTGTCTGCAAAATTCTATTTGAGTCGACACAGAATGATAAATTAATGACTTCATAGAGTTTCTGAAGTTCAAGGATTAATTTATAAAATTAGTGATTTTTTGCCGGTTTGAAATACTTTATTAGTTGTGTTTTGGCTAAGGTAAACGTCAAAGTGATCAAAATATTTCCACGAGGTTCAAATCCCGTCTTTATTCTGCAATTAATGATTCAGCGTCTGTCCACTATTTAAATCTTTCATTAAAACTACCTTCAAGACTTTTTTGTATGCTTTGATAGATTTGAATCTTTAATTTATATAATTTTCATTAAATAGTCAATCTCAGTTATTAAAGTGTTGTAATTACGCACACGTGGAATAATATTCAATTATTTTCAAATTGCCTAGAATCTTCATCGATTGACTGAGGATGACTCTGTCTTTTTTACTTGGCAAATAACAGAACTGATATTTTTTGAGTACGTGAATTTTTAAGTCAGAATATGGGCCAACGTGACTTCCATAAATGTAAAGAGAAAGATTAAGAATTATCAGTTACCAAATCGATTGCAGATAAGCTTATGGACAGAACCAGATAGACATTAAATTGTTTTTACTACAAAAACTGAATTCACGTGATGAGACTTTTTTATCTTTTGTATCGTGAAAATTGAAAATGTGATAAAACTTGCTATCTGTTGCTCAGAATCTGCTTAAAAATAATTCTTATTAGAGTGTCAGACGTGCATGACATTTCGCATGCTGCTAAAAATCTACAAGTCTACTTGAGTAAGAGCCCAACACAACTTAGTTTTGATCAGAAAATATATTTTGAGCCACCCACATTTATACCCCATACGTCCTTGAATATTGGACGCCATAAGTAAACGAATGAACAAGAATGTAGAAAAATTAATAAAAATGTTCGCCTTGAGATATTGTTTTCCACAAATCGAGGCTCATTATCAGCATCTTTACTTTTTTTTTTGATAAAAAAAATCCACTTCACATTCACAGATGAAGTAAATCGTTATAATTAACCTTTTGTGCTTTTCATTATTTTTTAACAGGCATGTGTATCAAGGCATTCAAAAAGGGTGAGAAGCAGAAATTCTTTATCAATATTTGCCATACGACTGAGATACCAGCACCGAAAGATATCAGCGAAAGTGAATTACACAAACTAATAGAGAATCAAAATGCTACAGACTTTAAAGTACCATTGAGCGTAACGAAACCGCGGTTTGGAAAAGACAAAAGTGGCAACAGTGCTGAAATTAGTGACGTTGCTGTTAATTCTGATTTCTTCAATAGAAAAATTAAACGCGGCGATGGATTATTTTATCATTTTCTAATCACATTGATTTTTGAGTCGATTGAACAGAAATATGATATTGAGCTAGACACGACAAATTTTGTACAACTGCAGAACCGACTCTGTATGGATATGCTTGTTGAACATCAGATTTATAATCGAGATGTAAAAATGGTTGAAGATTTTCATGAGCATGGAGAACCAAATGAAATGTTAGGTGCTGATGACTCAGATAAAATTATAATCGGAACTGGTAAATTATTGAGTTTTTGCGTATGCTGAGAATTTTTTATGTGCTGTTATTAAATTTAATTTTCATGTTAGTCACACATTTTCCATAGATTATCTGAATTTTTCGTATGCTTTTTGAGTTACGTAAGATTTTCTGTGCTACATAAAATTTTTAAAACAGTCATACAGCACAAAATTGAATGCAACTCCATTCAAGCATTAATTTCACACAAATTTATTTAAATTTCTCTTAATTTCTTCCTTTCTCTTTCTAACCTTTCCTACAACATAAATCAAAAGGCGACCAAAAAAAATCATCGAAAAAAGTTTTAATCGAAGAACTTTCTCCAAATGAATCAAAGAAATTGCCAATGAGAAAATCAATATCAAAAGACAACATGATAGAGCCAGAACATCGGCTATTCAATGATTACGATAAAGACAATAAAAAGTTGTTAATTGCTGAATTCTATATGCCGAACGTAATAGACATTAAGGAGATTTCAGTGGAAGCGAATGATGATCGATTGTTTATTGAGTGCCGAAAATATGGTTATATGTTTGATGGATTTCTGCCCCATAAAGTTGATGAGAAAAAGACTGTTGCGGAATACGACAATGAAAGAATGGTGAGGAGATGAGTTTTGACTGTGGATTTAAATTCAAGATTTTTTTTTAAAATTCAAATTCTCAATTTATTTAAAAATTCACAAAAAATTGAAATTAATTCCTACTGTATTATAGATCCTGAAAATCACGTTTCGTGTGTAATGCCAACAGTTAAAATTCAAAATCAGAAGCGACGCTTTAATTTTGTGATTCAAAATTTGAAAATACGTTAGAGCTGCTTGGTTTATTCTCAATACAGAATCAAATTTGATTTAAGGTACGGAGTACTTCTTAGAAATATTAATTGTTTACTTAAAATACATGTAAAAAAGCAATAGGTTTAAAATAAATATGAGACATTTAATGCTGTAAATAAAATTCCCAGTTTTTGTACAATTTAGGTAGATTTGTTCCTTAATTCTTTAAGGGTTTGTCGTCATTTTGTAAAACTATTCAATTAAACAAAATTCTTAAATTTAAAAAATAATTTTTTCCAAAACAAAAAAAATCGTAGTAAACATTGTAAAACCGGCAATTGAATATCACCCAAAAAATAACGGTCAAATAAAAAATAAATTTTAGTGCTATTTGGGTAATACGTAGAGTAACCGACCAAAAATAAAATTACTCAATTTTTTCTCCGCTCTTTAATTCTCTTTAAGTAACTTATAAGTTTATTCAGTTTTCTTGAAGATATACTGCATTAAAGACGTGAAAATCTGCTCGCGCAGCTCAGAAAAAAAATCGATTATTAAAGAAATTTCAAGTGTAATAAAAAAATGTAAAATCAGAATCGTGAAAAATTATTTTTTGCAATATTATTCTTTAGCTTTTGTTTATGTATTTAAGTCTACATTATAATTTTTTGCTTTATAATTTATGCCCGTTTGTTGTGAATCAAGTGTGATCATTAATCTTGTATCGAGTAAATTAGAAAGGCTTTTATGAAAAGACGGTGATATTTAAGTGAGAAATAATCTATTTAAATCGCGATTTAGTTTTTTTGTGATTGTTTTTGTGAGTGATAAGATATTTCAAGGCAAGAGAAATCCATTCATACAGGAAGGGAGAAAAAAAAATCGATAACATAACGTCGTCGGCACTAAATGTATATCATGAAAAATAATAATAATAGCCTAAAGGAAAAGTGCTTATTTTAAATTCTATTGATTATAATCTGTGTGAACAAGACGAAGAATTTTTGTGAAAGGGTTGAATTACAAGGAACAAGCAAAATATATCTAAGAATGGATTAAAAAGTGTTGCGCAAATAGAAACAACACAATTATTTTTTTTTGCAGAGGTGAGTTTCATTCATAACTTTATTTTTTTTAGTGTAGTGAGACACAACCCACATTGTATCGATTTCGATAGAACCAACAAAAAAATATAATAAAAATGTGGAAATGACTTGGCGTAGATTAAATTATTTCTTTTTCAACTAAAAGTGCAAAAACGGCAACTTGTTGGTTGTTTGTCATAAATGCAATACAGTTTTTATTATTGTTGATAGGTGTCATTTTAGCTCAGTGACAATTCACGTGGAAAATGTGGAGCAACTCGTGGGAAAAGTCTTACAAAACTTCATAAATATTAGCGTTTTTCTCCATCAGCAAATCACTTTCACACATTCTATTATTGTTGTTTCTGTTATGTATTAATGAACTTCTCCCCATTTGCATTTATTTATGCTGCTCATTTACCGGTTAATATATAACAAATGAGGAGTTTTGGAAGAAATACATTGCTTTGAAATTACAACGCATTTTCTCTCCTCAATAAGATATGGCACGATGATAAGACGCTTTTTATTGAACGAACTGGACTGACGTAACGTTATTCGACAATCTAATCTTTGCAATCAGTTGTTGCTTTGAATGTACTTCAAAAAATTTTTAAAAAAATAATACAAATTTTGAGTCTTGGGAAATGAAATTCTTTTTTGAAAAAATCGATGCAGCATAATTTTTGTCTGCTTCCTTCCTTTAATTTTTCATGGATTGTTCAAAAAAATTAACGACATTTTGTTTTTATTTTAAAAAAAAATACATCAATAATGCTCACGTTGAACAGATAATTTTTTCAAGTAAATTTTAATTCATATGGGATTTGAACCCTTGACTGAAGATTTCCAAAATCAATAAATTTAACCAATTTCTTCAGATAATTCCACAAACAATTCATGAAATCCAATTTGGCAGAAACTCAATTAAGTTCATAATTTCAATTTCTCTTCTTTACATTGAAAAACACCATTTTTCATACCATATTGTCATAAACTATGATAGATAGTAGTCAAAAAATCAATTAACCTTGACAGTACAAAAATGTAAATACAAGTGACCTTGGAAAAAAATATTGATAACCGCATCAGAATTATTGATTAGAAACGTAGACGATCAGCATTTCTTCTTACAAGTCACTGAATTATTCAGTTAATAAATTGAATACAGCTTACATGCTCGGTAAATATTCATGTACTTCTAGAGTCTAGACTGTCAGCCAAACTGAATCCAAAAATTAATAATCTCCAGAAAAATCGCACTAAAATCATTTACATTCTTAATTAAATGTAAGTAAATACTCCAACTTTCTCGTGTATTTTTCCCGCGATAAGAATACTTACTCGTGTTTATCGCGTTTCCATTTCATTTCTGTTTGGTTTTCAATTGTTCACAGCTAATTTCACAAAAGGCATGTCTCTTCTATTGATATTTTATTTCATCAAATGATCGATTTTTGTACCCAGTTTAAGACTGATTGATGGAGTCATTGCCTTTTTTGCGACAAACTTTAATTAAATTGCTCAGTCAAAATAGCAGCAATGTGTCTTATTCTTTTCCTTTTTGTCGCTATATTATCTCCAACTAAAAATCATTTAAACAGATAACAAGAAGAAATAAATGACAAAATTTGACAAAAACAGACTCTGTCGTCTACCTGCATCACCTGCCCGCATTTTTTTCTGTTTTGAATAAAATCGGCAACCTGTTTTGTGTATAACGTGATGCCTCCTATTCAACTCTACTCTTTTTGTTATATTTTTAGTCTTTTTTTACAATAATAACATGAAGGCAAGAGAGTAACTACTCTAGTGCCGTTTATGATTAATGCTACGGTTGAGTAATCAAGCGAATATTCAATGTTATACAGTCATGTGACGTAAAATATGCAATAGTCCCAAAGCATTGCGGTATGTTCAAATTTCATTCCTTTACGAAACACAATTGCCAGAGTGTTATTTAAAAGCAAGTAGCTAATGTTACACTCCACAGCTTGTCCAGTCAATAATTTTTTTTGTTGGCTTGGGTTTCTTCTTTGCTCTATGCTTTTTGGGTGTTCGATTTCATGGTATAAAAATTATAATTTGCTTAAATTTTGTGGCGAAATTGCGTATTTTTTTAATTGAAAATTGCAGGCACAGCTTGAAATTGCACGAGTTTAATTTAATTTTTTTTAATGGCTTCAATCATTTGATGAATGAATAGTCATTTAGTGGGCTTCTTAGCTTCTATTAATTCTCCGTCTAGTCATGTCTTGCTGCAATAAGAATGTCAAAACCTGTTGCCAAAAAGTTTAGGAAATTTTTCAAAATTTAATTCAATTTCCTGCACAAGAATAGACTTTTATGACAATATTTTACCTCCATTGTGACTCACATTCCGTGACTGACTTACATTCCCTAAACATTGTGTAAATTTATGCTTAGGAGGTGCTAAACAACAACATCAACATCATTTTGGTATTAATTACTCATCAATATTTTGTATCACTCCCTTGATAACTAACTAATTGATTTACACGACGTAGGCGAATAAATGGTAATGGGACTTTATAGTGATAAAAAATCAACTTTTATCAGCTTTTATTAGTAAATTACTTTGACATTTCAATTATGACTCATTCACACAGTTTTTCAATGTATTAACGATAAGTACATAACAAATGAGGCACAGTACATAGCAGATAAGTGCAAAATATGATCGCTTGTTGACTAAGATAGCGATATTCGTCAAAGACTTCATAGATTCTCAAGGCACAAGTAATTTCTGATAGCTTTAAATTTATTCTGTTTGTTTTGTCTGGAAGGTAATTTGATATAATATAAAATTTCAGATGATATCACATCTCTGACTAAATTGATGCATTCATTTGTCATAACCTACGATATTCCAGAACATTGTCTGCCTACATGCATGGCTGATTTACTGAATGCTGCAGAAAAAATGAAATCGAATATAAAATCTCTTCCAATCGAATAAATTGACGTGGAAAATGGACCAGATTAGAGTAGAAAAATTGATTCCGTTAAAAGCTTAGAGATGTAATTAATAGTCGTAATTTTCAATCATTCTCAATCCAAATTAATAACTCAAAACAAATTCTCTCTATCGTTAAAACCGCTCGATAGAAACGTCTAAAATTTATCAGGAAAAACACCAAAATTGATGGCAATTTATTTGCTGTGTTTCATTCATTTCCCTATCTCGATTTTACAGAGAATTTATTTATCTATCAAAACACTCAGACAGCTTTGCTTTTTTTTCCTTGGAAAGTACATTAAGTGGAGCACGATAGCAGTACATTGCAAAATTTATTAATTTATATAAAAGTAAATCTTGTTCTTCTTCTCTCTTGACTTTAAAATATTATTAGTTAGATTGTGAGAGAAACAAGCTGACTGGGGATGGGAAGAGCAGCGCAGCAACGAAACAACGAAAAAGTTTCTCGTGTTTCAATCAAAGATTCGTTTCAAAAAGCGTACAAACTTTCAATTGAAGCTAAATATTGCCTTTAAGTCATCGTCATGTAATTATCAGAGAATTACGATCTCTCAAAATCGTGCCTTCTCTGTAAATTTACCTTTCAATTGCACAGCTTTATTGCTGCCGCTTATTGCAATTTTCTTTATATAATACATCGCCTAAATGCTTATTTGATTTCTATCAAATTGAAATCGTAAACATTGCTATGCTAATTTGAAATCAATTTACTTAGTGGATAGAGACCAGGCAAGGTCAAAAGATCTGGCAAACAGTAAAATTTGATTTATTTGAAGATTCTTTGTGTACCACTTGTATTCATTTTGTTCAGCTACGTTAGTCCACGACTCGAATCGTTAAAAGAACAGTTTTATCGACGTGATTTCGGAAAGAAGCTGTTGATTTATTTTTGTTGTACTGTTCTGACGTGTTTTCTAGGAAATTTATTGGATATTTTATTCAGTTTCTCATCCGGAACCACTGATTCACTCAGGTTTCTAGATAGAAATTATTAAATGACCTTGGAGATTTTTTTAATGCTATTCTTGCCATTCAAAAGATCATTAAAATGTTTATATTTTGCTGTGACTTTGTGTTGTTGCATTAAAATTGCAAAATTAAGGGGTCGTTCACTTATTATGTTCGCTTTTTAGGGGGGAGTGGCGGTCTGATATTTTGTAACAGGTCAAACAAAGAAAAAAAAATTTCTTGGAAAATTTGTAACAAAAGGGGGCTCTAAAATTTCGTTTTTTTGCGTAACGTAATAAGTGAACGACCTAAGGAAAAAATCCTTGTGGACATTTTGAAGGAACTCTTTTGAATTTTAAAAATTCGAATTTGAATTCATGCATTCAA
Source organism: Chironomus tentans (assembly GCA_963573255.1). Lineage (NCBI taxonomy): Eukaryota > Metazoa > Arthropoda > Insecta > Diptera > Chironomidae > Chironomus > Chironomus tentans. The sequence goes on along the minus strand of OY754302.1, from coordinate 1,806,625 downwards.
AGCTAATTCAATTAAGTCATTCTGAGCTATACTCAATTATTATCTAGGGAACACAATATAAATGTCCATTTTTATTCTGGATGTAATGAATAAATAATCAGATAAATACTTTTATGTGATATCGAGTGGGAAACAGCAACGTTTCATCATTTTTATGACGAACATTCTACTCATTACGCGTTATTTTATATTATTTCAATCTCATGACTCTTAAAACTCATCACGTTGACAAGAATAATGCATTATTGACAATGGGGTCGTTCATTTATTACGTTCGTTTTTTATGGAACATGGGGGGTCTCAGATTTTGTAACAGGCTAAACTAAAGAATTTTTTTTTTCGTTTAAAATTTATAACGAGGGGGGAGGGGGTCTCTGTTCTGCGTAACGTAATGAGTGAACGACCCCAAACTGAAATAAGATTTTTTTCTCCTTGACTCGCATCTTCCTTTCAACCCTTTTCTGCGATGAATTTTTATGACAAGAAGAGAAAAAAAATTGATCGACACTTAAAAGGAGAAAAAAAATTCGTCACTGATTGCCAGTCACAAAGACAGAGAGCATGTTGTAAAAGAAATTTGAAGTCTACGCCTTTTCGTCCATTTCCTTTTCAACACCTCATTAAATATTTAAATTTCGTTTTCATTTGCAGCAAAAAAGATCCCGTCACAGTGGAAAAGAAAACAAATCTGGAAGTACGAAGGAGTATTGAAAAAGAAGAAGGCAAAAAAGGAACAAGCAGCAAGCAAAAGAAGAGAATAATAATCATATAATAAAAAGACAAAAGAAGAAGCATAAGACACAAGTCAGTGAGGGAAGAGAACAAAAAAATTTTAACAAGACCGGTGACAAGGGAAAATTTCTTCAAAGATGAACGACGATGATAAGAATTCATCAGTGCGCGTTGCCGTCAGGTAAGAGAAAAAAATTGAGAATACTTTTTTTTGTCGACTGGACCATTGGAAAAGTTTTTCAGACTATAATATTAGCGTGAAAATTTCTGGTCATATAAAGCAGAGCTGATTAGAATCTTAAGATTTTCCCTTCAAGGGCCAAAAGCATCATTCATTTGGGATTTGAATAATTTTAAATAATTTACACATTTCTGAAGGTTGTCGTGAAATTTTTGTTCCTTCAAAAGGCAAAAAATGAAAGATTTGTCTACCAAGAAATTGAGGAATGAGAGAGAGATTTATGTGCCATGTGACAATGAACTGGCTTTTTTTGCTCTCTTTTCTTCTATCGCGTGCGTTCATATGCTATGTGTATATATTTATATTTAAAAATAATATTGTAATAAACACACAACAACTGCCGCTAAATTTAGCATCAAACGTCTGAGACTTTTTTTTCTGTGTGTTTTGTTATTACCGCAACAAAACGAACTATGAGGAAATCTGAGAGTTGGAAAAGATTTATTAAAGAAATTTATTAACTTCTTAAGATGCCTTTATTACTCTCAACTAGTCATAGGGATTCTTCATTTCCGAAGAATATTTAAAAGTTTTCGCAGGTATCAAAGAAATTTGACAGATTTTTGAGTCAATATTTGAAGGGCTTAGCAAATATTCTTGAAGAACTAACTATTTACATTGACGAATTTTTCGTTCCTTTACATGTTGCGGCATTTTTCATGCTCAATTGTGTTGATTCAAGGTTTAACTCATTCTATACAAAATTAATCCCATCATTACAATCAAAATTAAATTAAACTTTTTATCACCAAATCCTATAAATTTATGACTTAACCGACTATTTTGGTCAATAATCATGTAAATTATACAATTTTACATTTATTTGTCACTAATTCAGCCATAAAATGCACGATTTTTTCTCTGAATCTTGAAAGCAATCGGCTTATATTGGAAATATTGCAAAAAGTTTATTAAAATGTTCATTAGCAGCAAAACAAGAGTCATGCACATGACTTTTCAGTAATCGCATTATAAAGACGAATATTGCATGTATAATCAAGAAACAAAATTGCATCTATCGGCAAATGATATTTTCAATCTTGATGATGCTCTGACATCTTCTCAGGAATTATTTAATATTTTGAGTATGCAATGGCTAGTTATGAGATTATTTATTTATTTTTTAATTGATTAATATTAGGACCCTTTCTGCCTCTGATAGATGCAAGAGTCAATTGATCAATTCCTTCCCTTGCCCAAAAACCTTTCTAAACTAATTTGCATTAAAACAAAAAGTCTAATTCTTGACACACGAATTTCACTAGAAAAAAACTGACAATATATTTCTACCGTAGAAGTTAACGTCAATCAGGAAGCTTAAATGGTCATCGACACTAACAATTTTTTTCTTCATTGCTTATTGCGTGCAAATCGCGAAATGTAATGGCATTGGTCAATAGATTTATTATATCAGATTGTGTGAATAACGAGCTTAATAATGACATTGTGTATCCTATCCCTTAATTATATTTTATGAATGTTGAGCTATTTTTATGTGAGACGAAAATTTTCTTCACATCTTCTCTCCCAGGCTTAGTTTTCGACTTTATCCCGATCAGATTCCCTAAACTCTCACAACTTCCATAAATTCTTGTAGCAGAAAAAGTTTCACTGTCATACTTTCTGCGGTAAATATCAGATGCTTGCATTATTACTTCATTCTACACGACTTAATTCAGTAACAAAAGATTTACAATGAAACTTCCTTCAATGAACATTGGGTACATGCAGTTAGTGAATGAAATTATTGTATTTTATGAATCAATGCCATATTTTGAAATGTCTACAACAAAATTGTCAAAAGGAAAGATTTAATTATCTTCTCAATCACTTGCGTAAAGGTAATATTATTAAAATAAACAAATAATATGGTTCGTAAGCCTACACGATCTGTAAGCCTCACACGCAATTAATACAATCACTCAATTTTACGGTGTCAATTAGACTGACGTAATTTTAATGTTTTTTTTTCTTCTATTTTTGGCAATTAAGCAAAATACTTTATTGTGGTAATGTTAATTGCCCTTTTCGATTCAATTGAGTGCGAAACGTAATTATTTGAAGATTATTTATTGGGAATTTATTGATTTATAATTCAATAAGCTTGGTTTAAATGTCATTGAAGGGTTATTTTGAATCATTGTAGTCGTTGCTATGAAAGGGAGGAGAATAGCTAACAAGGGGTACCCTTGCCTACCCTAGGAGTGCCACCCACCCTAGGGGTACCCTACCCTATCCAACCTATTTACACTGACTATACACTTGATGAGATGGCCTCAGTTGGGAGTATTAAGCAGTAAGCTACCTGAGTGGCTCTTCATTGATCAAACTCTTTCGACTTGTCATTTACGTCCACACCGTGTTCTTCTTTCTACATTGTCACATAATTTTCATAAAAAATAAGATTTTCAGATTAAAAACCTCATGGCTATACCTCTCTGACATCAGTCTCTATATTAATTAATGACTCCACAATTAGTCAATTAGTTCCAGATTCAATTCAATTATCACCTGCAAAAAGCTTATCATGATCTTATCAGCATTATGTCAAAAAGCATTTAAAAACTTCTCGCCCAACAAACCACGTTCATCAGATAAGCTGAAACAGCGACGACAAATTGAATTTCCATTCATAGACATTTGATTCATTAACACGACCAAAAGTGCGTATCCGTCATCAAACATGTCGTTGCTTACTTATATATATATCTCTCTCCATATTTTAAAACATTCACTATGTTAAATGGACCTTGTAATTAGCGATTTTTGCAGAAAATGTTAATTAATGCTGACCGAAAAAAAGATCTCTTCTGTAATTTCAAACGCTGCACATTTTAAATATTTTTCGTGCTCGAAATGAAAGCAGCGCAACTCCAATGACAAATTAGTGAATTTAAAAAAATAAAAAAAAATTCCTTGACATCAAAGAACGAGCGAGCTGCAGAGAGACTTATGGCATCATGCTCTCCCTTATTTGTTTTTAATTTTCCTTACTTTATTTATCTTTTCATGGTTTTTTGTGTTGTTACAACTCTTTTTAAGAGATTAAAAAAATCTGACAACATACATTCAAAAAATGTCGTAGGATGAAGTCACGGTAAATCATTGCTCTTAAAAATGTTACAATTTTTTTCCATCATGTTTCACATTGAGTCAAAATAGCTTCAATCTCTTCTCTCACTTTTGTTTACTCACTCAGAATGACAAGATTTTAATTGAATTAAAAAAAATGTGCAAGAAAGAAAAAATTTGCGATTACAAATTGCTTGTTACGGACCGTTTTTTTTCTCGATGCATCTTTTAATATTCATTATTGTGTGGCTATAATGAGCACTGCGGTTAGAGAAATCATACGTATCATGAGAGAGAAATAATTTACATAATTAATATTTGAGACACGCGTTTTAGGAGAAGAAAAATGTATAAAAGGGGTTCTTTCCGTTTCTCTGCTTTGCTTTTATGTTTGTTTGACATTTTTAAAAATAAAAAAAAATATAGATTGACTGAAATTCTTTTGAGTGTCTTCCGTGCTGGGCAGACCAGTGTGTTTTGTAACAAAAAGTAAATAAACGACTCATTTAAATAAATTTTGATTCGAACTTAAGCTTTTTATGCAGTTTTAATATTTTTCATCTGATTTCTTGTTAAAAATTTGGCTAAATATATTGATAAACCGCGATCTTGTTGTTATTTAAATTATAATAACCCCCCTAAGGGGTCATTCATTTATGACGTCCTTAAAAAAATGGGATTCTTAGACCCCCCTCCCCCCTTTGTCACAAAATTTTAATTCAAAAAAATTTCTTTAATCTAAAGTGTCACAAAATCTTAGACCCCCTCCCCCTAAATCATGGACGTCATAAGTGAATGACCCCTAATGGAAGGGAAGGTCATACTTTTGATACACTAGATATCCATATTTGTCTTTACGTCATTTTCAAAATAATACTTTAAAATCTAATTAACCTTTGGAGTCGTTGGAGGCACCGCTTCGTCGACATTATAGAAATATGTCAAAAAGACATGAAGGTGGGTTTTGTCCACCCTAATTGTAAAAAGTGAGGTTTGACACAGCTTGCTACTAGGGTAATCCATTAAATCAGTATTCTTCCTCAACTGTATCCCAAAATAATTCTTATACATCTCCTTTAATTCCCCACAGAAGCTAAAAACTCAAATCCATCCATCGCATATTCAACTTTGATATTTGTGTAACTTCATATCATCCGTTCGTATAAAGTTGTTTATAAATATTTCTCAAAACATATCCACTACAAAAAATATTAAATATAAATAGCAGAGATTTGTTCCTCGTTTCACAAGTCAACAAAATATAGACAAACGGAGCAGATTTTTTTTTTTAAACAATTGTTTTATTTTGCAAGCTTCTATTTTTTTTGCGAAAATTTCATTTGGAAAAAATTTAATTTTGTTGATGGATTTTATTTCTACACTCAACTAACACAACATGGTCGAGCAAAATGTGCAATGTAAACTTTTTGCTGCATCATGGCTTTTCGGTTTCATTTTTTGCCATTTGTGCACTGTGAATGAAAATTAAAGCGGGAAAAATGGGTTTTATGTATCAAAAATTACAAACGGAAAGAACCTTTAGACATTTTAATCCCTCTTCCGTGTTTTATTTTGCATCAGATGAATTTTTTTCCTATGACCAAAGATGGGCATTTTGTTAGTTTTGGAACCGACGTGAAGGTTGGTGTTAATAAAAAATTATTGACTGTGGTCTATGAATAGAAGTCAATTAATTAAGGCTTATGAAAAGATCCGTTGAGTTGAAATGTTTACAAAATAAGATTTGAATGGAATATTAAGCTATGAACTGTAAATGTCAGATTTGAATGCTTAAGAGCACTGTTGTGAATCGAATATTAGTATGGTAGTTGGATAACAAGCTGACTGGCTAAAAATTTTAAGAAACATCCAGAAAATCTGATATAAGCAGCCAATAAATCTGTAAATTTACCTACAAATCGTCTAGCTGAGTATGTTAAAACCTTTCGGATTATTTGATCTTCTAACTAGCTGTCCATTTCAGCAAACAATAAAAATCACATTCCAAAAATTTTCATAATAATAATGATTCTTATAGTTAAGTCTAAAACTCATTAATATCCATATTTGCACCAAAAAAAACCTAAAAATTTCTAACGCAAGATCATCATCTACGCAAACAGAATCCAAATCGTTCAATGACTCCGAAAAAAACAAAAACAACAAATTTCATCCCACTTGCCCAAATCGTACCGTAGCTAAAAAAACGAGACAAAGGAACGGATTCACTCAATGGAATTAAATTTTGCTGATGCCATTTCATCTCTTATTGTATTTTTTTGCATGCAATTTTTTTTTCTGGTGTAATTTTCATTGAATTTAATGAGCATCCACTGAATTTACTTTGATCTTTTAGAAGCGTACAATTTTTTTCTCATTTGCTCTCTCGATCGCTTCTTCTTGGTCCGAAAATGAATCTATAAAACCAACAAGCTAAACTGAAACATGAATGTAATTTTTTGTGTTCATTTCGTAGTACACGAATTTTTTTCTGTATACGCTGTTGCTGGCTTCATAAAAAAAATGAGAGAGGAAAGAGAAAACCAGTTTTTTGCCTTCTTTTTTTGAAAATAAAAGAAATTAAAAGGTAAAAAAAAGTTTTTCTCGTGTAAAAAAACCATTGAAAGCAGTAAGCACAATTGTACGTGTCGAAATCTTTCAGCGAGCAGTTAAAATGTACAGAAATAAGAAGGAAGATAAATCTCAATAAGAAAGAAAGAAATTTTTCGCTTTTTTCGACAATTAGAGTTAAGTGAGATTGTTATTGTATGCCAGATGTGGTCAAACTTTTTTGAGGTGTGGGACGAACGAGTGGGATGGAATTTTGTGGAATGAACTTTTTGAAATTTTGTTGCTCTGAATTCTCAAATTCATAATTTTCAACATTTTTAATTCAAAATTAATTCAGATCCATCGTCACAGAGTTTATAGATTAAAATCCAGCTCCAAATCGTCAAATCTGAGCAAAATTTAAAATTTTCTATGGCTTCACACCCCTAATGTCCAAAATATTGTCTTCTCCCCTTTGAAAAATATTCTAATTGCTGCCGTTCCTTTAATAATGGAAAAAGCTATCAGCGATGAAACCAGCTGAGGGCACAGCAAATCCAATTAAACCAATCGTTCCTTTAGACAACCGCCAAAAAAAATATCCCGCCACACACAACATATCCAGCACTGCTTTATGCTCTCAAAGAGAACATCTGTGTAGGTGAATTACAGAGATTATGTCACAATGACATTTATGTTAATTTTTTAAGACTTTAAAATCATAAGAAAGTAGCTTACTATATTATTTAGCTCAGCTTGATTTTAAGACGATTTGGAGACTCATTTTTATGATTATTTGAAATTTGATATAAAAGAATCTTTTGAGGATTAGATTATCATTATGATGATGTTGATGATCGTGATACAACACAAAAATATTTAGTTGATGACTATTGAGACTTTAAAAACATATCATCACTCCATTACAGCTCTAAATAAGGGCAAAAATGTTTGAGCATTTTACAGACAGCTGTCTTCTTATGAAGAGATTTGCGACTATTGTTATGATAATGTTTACTTTGCATTCAATAATAAAATGACCATACTTGCTGGAATTAAGCAATTCTGCTCTTAACGAACTGCGAAATGAGAACAACTTATATCTGAATGACTTATTTAAGACGATTTTATGAGCGCTCAGGTGGTCAGGCTTAGTGAAAGTGTGGGTGTTTTGAGTTAAACGACACTTACATCTATCATACAGTAGTTTCACTTTTGAATATTTTAATTATGATTGTCATACTGTAGCATTTGAATGTCACATTGCTGCTACTGAATAATATTGAGGGTTTTTTTGTTGAAACTATCTGAAATTTTCCATAAATCAAATCTCAGAAGCACACAGCAAACAATGTTAATGTTAAACCTACTTAATATTTATCGTACGTCTCTATGTGAATCTAAAATTTTTGACCGCCGTTTCCGTTTCTAATTCTTGCTAAAACCACACTTCCGATGCTTCAGCTTGATTTTCAATTCATATTTTCTCTTCTTATTTGATTTTTATCATAACCATTCTCATCATGTTCCGCTCTATCATGTTAACATGATTTCTAAACAATGAAAGCCGAAAGCAATGGAAATTTCCCTTAAATTTTCAATCAGAAGCTTCAAAAATAAAAATCTTTCGAGGTCTTTCTCATGAATCACAAGACTCCAGCAACAAGATGCTAAAAAGTTTGAAAACATTTCCTAACAAGATACTCCTGTTAACTTACATTTGAATATATTAAATAAGAAGCAAATGAGCTTGGCAAATTTCCGATAAATTCACTTCCCTATATTAAATACCCGTGAACTTCTTAACAAAAACCGCACGATTTGGCTGTTGAATTAAACAATTACCGCATTAATTAGCCACTATGTATATACCCATGATAAGTAATTAACATTTAAACGGCACGAGTGAGAGGGAAAAATTCATGGATTTAAAGTGCAAATTTATTCCGATTTTGAGCATTCGAGATTATTTTTTTTAGATCTGTGTGATAAGCAGTTTAAATAAATTAATGAAGGTCAATACCGTTTGACATTCATTTCTATCACACAAATCACATACAAACATAAAGTCGATATCGACATCAAAGAAAATACTTCCGATTTTCAGAACACAAATGTGAGAGCCGTATAAATAGTCATTACGAAAACCAGTCACGCTTTGGTAAATTTTCAATTAATTTATTCATCGATTTTATTTAATTAACAATCCAATTTAAATGATGAAAGGCACCTTTATTTGTAAGTTGCTATATATTGCCAATATGTATCTACATAAAAGCATTATTGTGAACTGTGCTGCACTGAATAGATACTGTTCGTTGACGCTCGTGTAAACATGACGCGTTCTGTACGATATGAGATAGGGTGATGATGACGAGTTTGGTGAGTGTAGATAGAATGTGGGAAAATAAACGCATTTTGAGGTTATTAGCTTCGTCAATCTACTCATAACCATTAATAGACTTCCATCACATCTACTAGGACTAAAAATCTGGTTGACTAACTTAAATTTCTATAAGTAAAGAAGGCATTGAATCCCAAAAAACATCATTCTAGATACGTTCCTGTTAAAAAAATCTGTTAATTTAATGAATAACCCATGAGCAGTGAATTCATTCAACTTATGTCCAAAATTAAAATATTTCCAATAAATCATAAGAACATTTATCCATTTTGTCACTCCTACCTTCAAATTTCCTGCCTCAATAATCATCAGTAATTTAATTAAGTTGTTTTTCATCTCACCTAGACCGTTAAGATTCCATTCAATAATCTAGAATAATCGTAAAACAACAAACTATTGATAGCAGTATCAAATTACATTTTCTACTATTGAGATAATCTCTATGACATAAACATTTTATTGCTCATCCACGAAACAGAAACAGAAATCCAATCATCATCGGAGAACTCATTAAAAGCTCTAATCAAATCCGACGCATCCATAAGGCCACCAGATAGAATCGTGTGTCGAATTTAATTGACAAGTTTCATCTCAAGTAAATGGAAGTTGACCATTTTCAGTTTTTGGGTAAACAGACATTTTTCTCGACTCAAAAAGTACCTTTTATGGAACCTTTGGTCGTCATATCTTGAAAAGGAAGTGATTGATTACTTTGGTCACATTGACACTGATGTATGAAAAATTTCTGACTTCCAAATTGAAAAATTAAGGTTGGTTTAGAGGTTTCTAGATGAAATCACTCATAAATGATTGAGGCAAGCTGGAGATTTTGGAAGTAAGATGTTGATGTTGTATTAACGGACACAGATTTTCAATTTGTTTACGGCAATTTTTTGCTTTCTTAACTTCTCAATTTTCAAGAAAATCGCTCAATCAACTTGATTCGACTTCTTCTTCCCATTCAATTTCTAATGAAATTGTCAAGAGCAACAGAAGCAGACAGCTAGAAATAATTCGAACAAAAGACCTTAACTTGCTAGATAAAAACTCAACTTGAAAATATTAAAATGAAATATACTTTCGAGTGTATTTATTTATTGTTGATTTATGGTTCATACTGTATTGAGCACACAGCATACGGCAATGTATGTAGTGTCAAGATTTATTATCGTCATCGTCACCATTGTAATGTTTGCACAAAATGTTATACTTATTTCATCAACACGACGACGACGAAATAGTGAGAAGAGAAATGTATGTAGATATTATGTGAATTGGATGTCTAAAGATGTTTTCTGTTATGTTACAACACGAGTCGTAAACTGAGAAGCAGTTTATATTTATCTATAAAAACTTGTTGTCACTTTTCCTATTGTATGATAATCGGAAATATGTCAAATTAACTCAAGTCATTCATCTGATTCACGAAAAAAAATAAGCTATAAATTCCATTTATGACATAAATATGAAGAATTGATGAGAATGTTTCAGTATAATTGAATATTATTCACATCAATTGATTCCCAAATGAGCCAGCTACAAGAAATTTAAAGCCCACAAATCTCGTAATATCCATAAAAGTGGCAGAGTGACGAGAAAATATAATATTTATTGTATTACTTATGCAAATGTAAAGCGACAGAGGAAAACAAGACAAGATGATAAAATAAAATTTTGAATCATTTTTCATAAATAAACTGTGATGGTGATGATGATCAAAACGCAAATACAGAGTCAGAACGTTCTAAAGCGATATCTTTTGCTGAGAATGGTGCACTTTTGGACATGAAAATATTGATGACTGAATTAGCGAATGACGAAGTAATTTTTTGCTCACTCAAAATCTATACGACCAATAATTGACTTCTAGGAATCAATTAAGGCGAAAAATTGATGAAAAGTGTGAATTTTTTCTGAATCATTTATGCAGCACAGCAGTAACAGACTCAATTAAAATGATGAATGGGACAGCATTTTGACATGTACAAATTAACCCTGTGACCCACAAAAGTCTGATTTATTACAGCAGTAATTATCCACTTTTACTCATTATTGTGAAAATAAAGCCAGTCCTTAGAGGCACGTGCTATAAAATTGTATTTAATTGCAGTGAAATAAACTGTGTCATTACATCAGGTACGTTGAGAGGGGGTAGGGGGTGCATGTTATTATCAAGTCACCCAAAAATCTCTGCACTAGAATTTCTAAGCCTAAAAAATGCGTCGAGTCAAATAACACAACAATAGATCTTCTAACTCTTATCTTTACTTAATTCTGTCATTCTCATCCACTGAGTATACCCTGCTAATGTGTTGGAATGATATGTAAATTACTTGTGTCAATGTTTAAACTTGAAATGATTATAATCGCATGAGAGTTCTTTCGCTTTTTTTATTATAAAAACAAACTGTCTGTTTACCTTTGTGTGCACACTCATTACATCATGTAGAATATAAGATCAAAAGCATAAGTGAGTTATTTGCGAACATAATATAAGTAAACAAACATACACACTCGTTTATGTGTTATCATTATTATCATCGCTTCATAATTATGTAATAACACTTTAGCTCTCGATTTTTTTCCCTTCGTCATCAACACAAACATTATTCACGTATAATTATATCGTGGTTGGTGTCAATAACTTTATTATTTGTTCCTCATATTCATTTGTTCCTAGAGTTGGAAACTCATGTTTGATGAGCTGTAATTTGTTATTGAATGAATGTGGAAATTCTTTGTTTAATTTGTAACAGATCTCAAATGAGTTACTGACTGAAAAGTAGTTGTGACTTTGTTTCTGGAACTTGCTTGAATTTTCTAGACTTTTAGGCAGCTAAATTGCCATAACCTCACAAATACCTTTGAAATTCAGTCTTCGGAAATAAATTTCCTGATTTTCAACATCGATTTTGGGTGCCAACAAAGTCTGAGACTAGTATCACATGTAAACTCCACGAGCTTCCAATCCTATCCACTTCTGTCACTTATTTTGGACCACAATGACACTGTTTTATCAATGTAAACACAACCGTGGCACATTCAAGGTCGTATAATGTGTGTTTTGGCGTGTCAAGTAGAGTGTTGGACAACAAGCAATGATGATAAATCGTTTTGAATGGCAAAACTTTTTATCTTACAGTGGAGAGAAAAATGAACCTTGCGTATGTTTATTTTTTCTTCTTCTATAGCTATAAAAAAGTGTGTGAGTCAAAAGAGCAGAGACAAAAATATGAGGAAAGAGAAAAAAAAATTATTTTATGTGCGTTTCTTTCTTCTTTCAATGCCACAAACGAAGATATCATTTCGCTTGAATTAAAGCTGAGAATCTTCCCGATGTCTGTGAGGATTCGTGCATGATGTGAATGAGTAACTGATTTTTTACGATGTCAATGCTTTTTGGTAGGGAAAACAGCAAGAATTTTTCCGTCATGGTTTAAAAAAATTATAAGAATCAATTTCTTTGCCACTTTTTCTAACAAGTCACGTTTGTCTCTGCCTTCTTTTCTTGTTCATCTTCTTTCTCGCTTATGCTGATGAAAATTTGACAAGACTTGAGGAAAAAAAACATTGTGTAGGTGAAAAAGAAATGAAATGAGTGCTTGAATATAAAGTGCATAAATTATCGATCTTGTTACTTTAAGCACTTTGATGTGATGAGAGAATCGTACGAAAAATTTAAAGTAGAATCTTTTCTGGGTCTTTAACGTAGAATTTTGAGGGAAGTGGAATTTAAAGCTGAGCATTTATTTTTTTTACCTCAATTCTCCTCCAACTTAGGTCAACCCTTGATACTAGAGTAGCTCACATTATTACATCCCATATTACTAACCCTATCGCATGACATTCAGTCCTAAGTTTGACTCAACAAAAAATTCTATTTATTTAGCTTGATTCTATTATGAGCTAGCACATATGCCTCTACAATTCTACTTCTTATCTCTAGAAAGACCCATGACTACGTAGCGTCATGATATCACTCCTAAACAAGCTGATTAATAGCCATAAAAATATTTCCACTTGTCCTTTCTAAACAAATCGAGTGAGGCGCGTTAGAAAGGCAAAGGCCAGCAAAAAAAGTATAACAATATGATATTGAATGGCAATAATGACTTTCTCACGACTTTCAATAAATCAAAAAGATGCCACCATAATTTTCTATACCACTTCTTTTCCTTTACATTGATAAATTATGAGCCATCAAAAGTGACACCATAAACGACGTTAGAGAATCCAATCGCATAGATTCATAGATATTTATTTAATGTACCTTCGTCGTATCGACCCAATCGACCGTTGCGTGTGCACTGCCATGAATAAAAAACTGCTTCTTGCCTTTTTGCTTCCTTTTCTTACATTTCACTTTCATTGTGTTTTTAGAGAAGAAATTGCTTAATTTTTTGGAGCTTTTCGCATTTCATTCCTTTCACCCGCACTCAAATAAAGACTCTGAATCGATTTTGTTCGTGTACTCATTAGACACGCTCAAGCGACTCATTGAGTTCAATGATAAGGTAGCTACCACGTAAAAGTAATGTAAAAAAGTCAGTAGACTTTACGACTGGTACTAATTACACAGCATTATGACTTGGAAATAGATAATGACCTGAGCTGCACATGTTTTCAATGGTTCGAACATCTAGGAGGCATTTTGGGTATGAAATTCCATTTTTCTATAAATTTGAGACAAATCTTACTCAAATAATATAGTTTGGAAGCAATGTGCAGCTCGGAAAAGTCTCATAAAGTCACAGATTAAAATGCTAAGCTCAATCGTTAATAGAATTTTTATTTCAATAGTTCAGCTGTATCTGTTTACTTATGTAATGTAATTTTATGTCTGTATGCTTTTGATTTTCATTGTTCTAACTTTAACTTGACATTCACAAAGTCTAATGACACACTCGAGTCTGTAGTTCATAAAGGGAATTGAATAATTCGTAGAAAATTGTTTTTAAGCATTGCCATAATTTTTTAAAAATAACTCATACCTTTAATAGGAAATTCCTGCCTTCATTAAATCAATATTACACTTTTTCATACTTAATAATTAATTCTTCATTCTCAACGCTATTTTTCTTCTTTTCATAACCAAAAATAATATTACGTTGAAATTATTTTAGGCTGATCTAGATTTTTGTTAGTAAGTTTGTGAACAAAAATCGATTCAGAAGGTTTTTTGGGTGAGGTTTTGTTGCTCTTGTTTAACTTTGTTCTGGTTTTCTGTTCTTTTACTTCAAATCTGTTGCTAAAAATAATATTTTATCTGCATCTTGTTCCGGTTGAATTTTTAAGGTATGAATAAGAAGGATGAAAATTGATTTTTCTTCATTTTATGACCCTGAACTTGAGCTGATGCTGCCAAAAATAAATTTTTATGATTTTTCTCTTGAGATTCTAGAATTTCTGTATTATATTGACAGAAAATTAAGCCTCCTTTAGAAAATATCTTAATGGAAAATTCTTTACGAGTTGCCTTAATTTGTACACATTAGGAAATAAGAACCCCCAGAAATCTCAATTCAACCTACTGATCTCCATTCCAAATCACTCTAAACTAATTGCATACATTGATCTAAATTCAATTCCGCTCAGCTGCCTCAAGAAACTTAATAAAACCCTTAACAAAGAAAATTTATTCAACCTTGGTGGGCCTCACACAGCTCAACACAAAGCAATACTACAAATTCTCGATTATTTAAAAGCATCTTCTTATAACACAAACTACTTATTTATTCGTAACAAATGTTCCATTGGCCTGCATAAAATTCGATACAAACCAATTTATTCACCATTTTCAGTTAAACGTTCATAAAGAGTAATAAAAAAATTTGCTGTATTTTTTATTATTTTATTTTCTTTCTTCCTTTTCATGCGACCCGTGCCAAAATTGTTGAAAAAATTTTTTTTCACGCTTGTTGATGAGAAATTTCATGCGCGAAAAAAATTTCTGAAATTTTATACATTTTTACTGTGCATTGATTTGATATTCTATAGATTGCTATTCATAAAGCGTTTGTGATGTACCCTTGGGGTGACTTTGTGGGGATTTTCTAGAATTTTAGTAAATTATTCAGAATCAATTTTTTAATATTTTAGGATCCTTTTTATGATTTTTGGAAAATAGAAACTCTAAAGTTCTCCTCCAAGAATCTGACTGCGTCATTCATACTACAAAAGAGCATTAAAAAATTGAATGAATGAAAAGATTGATTACCCATAAATGTCATGTGAATGGGTGCATATAAAAAATAATAGCAATAATATTATTAAAGATTAAACAAGTCGTTTAGATAAATTGTTACTATATCGATAGTATTAAAGTGTATTTAACGTCATACTTATTTGAAATACGTTCTGCCATATGGTTATGAAGACAACTCGATACGGTTTTTATGTGCTGCTTATAGATCTAATTACAAAATAACTTGTATCAGTATTAATTTATAATGAATTGGATAACTGATGCTCTCCGTTGGATTGCAATGTTATTTGGTCAAGGCCAACTAGACTCGTGCTTTTGGACTTTTATAGTCAAACCTACACATGAGCTGGAAATGAGAAATAATTTTTTTATATTATTCATCATTAATTTGCACCACTTTAAGTCATTACTACTCGTCTGACGGGTATCATATTAAAGTAATGAATATTATATCTAATTTTTATGACGTTACGTAACATTCCCGAGATTTTTTTCGAGCAAGTGACATTTTTGGGTGTGGGTGGGCTGGGTGAGCGCGCAGTTTGTCTGTCATTTGAGATTTTCAATGAATTTTACAATAATTTCTTGATGATAATTTTGAGGACTTGAATTTTTGGTCATTTTTGTGGATCAAACTTAAGACTTTATGAATACCCAAAATTTATTAAATTCAAGCATATCTCATAAAAAACATAAGTATATTCTAGACCAAAACCATCACATTTACGATACCCTAAATCATGAGCCAACTCTCGTGACAAATGCGCATCCAAAAGTCGTTAAAATTCACTTTTCACTTACTTATTATGATTTCTCTCTTCATTCTTAATTTCGTTCTGTGTGCAAACCGAAAGAGAAATATGCTAATTAACAACTCAATTAAAAAGTTTTTAATTTTTTATTTATTTTTCTCCATTCTCACTTTTTACTCATTTTCTTCCTTTTGTTCTATTGCACATTTTTTTCATTTTTGTGGAAACGTAAAAAAATATTTCCGCCACTCGTGAATGTGCATTTCTCATCTGTCGCTCCGTATTTGTTATTTATTCAGCAACAGAAGGTGGCTGTTTGTGGTTATTTGCTAAACGATTAATTAACATACACTTTTTCCTACACTTCATTCCATTTAAATCCAAAAACGTTTAATTTTTTTTCTTTCTCCATTTGGCTTGAAATGTGCTCGACGTTAATTGAAATCTTATGTTCATTGTGAAATGCTCCTAATTAGAAATTCAATGCACGGTGACTATAAAAAAAGTATTTTACTATCATTTAAAATGTTTAAACTTGCATGTTTGTGAGAACTCGTTGGAAATTATCGCATTATGTTGTTGTGAAGTAAACATTAACGGAATTTTCACTTTTTAATTGGACGGTGAGCTGCAGATGAAGATGATGCTATTGTTTTACCTGCAATTAAGACTTGAGTGGGATTTTATCATTATCATTATAATTGAACAATTTTAAGTGCATTTCACATAATTTTAGGAATCATTGACGTTGAATTAAACTTATAGTTTTTGATTGGACTTCCCACCTCGCATTTTAAACTATGAAATTCTCGACTATAATAAGTAAATAGCTATGAATTCCAAAAGATTCGTAAATTACAGCTCGGAGCACGAAAGAATTACAAAACTTCAACTCAATCAGACGTAAAGGAACAGTTTTATAAATGAATTGGATCTTGTAATGCAATTTGTAGGAAGAAAAACAAACTTCCATAGTTTAACAATTAAAATCGTATAAAATAAGTGTGTATAATGCTATATCAACACTTCTCAACACGAACAATAGTAAACTGGCAACAAATAAATAAGAAAAACTTACTTCCATAAAAGGAAAAGCACACATTAGTCGATGACCTATCTCATTCATGATTCTCCATCATAATTCTTTATTAAATTTACCACAAAATTGCGGTAAACTAGAACTACGGAAAAGGAAAGTTTTTTATGTGTATATGTTAAACATACTGCAGCAAACGGTTATGCTGAAAGTTTTAGGTTCATGTTGAAACTACATACGATAACATTTAATTAGCACAAAAAAACTAGGGGAATAAGAAAAATTATTTAATTGAATTGTGGCAAAAAAACGGAAATGTAGGTAAAAATTTATTCGTATGTATATTATTTTCTGATAAAAAACTTTTCCAATGACCCCATGAAACATATTTTTTTTAAAAAAATCGTAACTGTTTAACAAAAGAAATATTAATTACATGATTGTCAGCAACTTTTTTTTAACAACATTGTATTTTTTATGTCCACTTTTTTGCATGCTCATGAACATCTGAAAATCACCAGAATACGGCCGCAAATCCCTCGTGAAATAATTGACATGTGTCGCATCTGTACATTTGTTACACCCGGTGAACCACAAGTTGTTCTAGGAACAGATAAAGCATTTACATTCGATTATGTATTTGACACTATATCGGAGCAGGTGGGTTGAGTGATATATTTTTTTGTATTTTTTTTGAATCTAGGTCGAGATGGTACTATAATATTGTAAATTAACATAAGGTGGATTATTAAGAAAAAGTTCGGTACATGAGAATATTATTTTCATTATTGACAGCTATAAGCATCGACATTATTTATTCACCCTTAGCACGTCAGATATTTTTTCTCTCTCTTCTATTTTGACGCAAAAATTGAATAATTCATGAGGTAGTGCTTCATTCACAAATTTACAGCTGATTCTCGACTGTTATTTGCAATTTTCAGTGTAAATTGACTTCGATCGTGGAATTTACAATTCAATATTAGCCGTAAAAATTTGTTATAAGTAGAATTATTAATAGACAGAGCGTAGGTGCCCCTTCCTTCCTTCTTAAACAAGCTTGAAGCTGAATTGCTCCCATTCAGATTAATGAATCTGAAAATTCACAAAATTATCAATTAAAACTACTTAACGAATTTCCCAAAACAATCAACATGAGCACCACCACTACATAGTTGTCAATCCAATATCGCTACTTATTAAATCATAATTACTGTTTTAAACTTTTTTTCCTTTATGAAAATAATTAAGCCATACAAAGTCAATAATGAAAATTGACATGTCTCGTATACCAACTGCAAATAATAAATTTTTTTTAAAAAAATATACTTTTCTTTGTGCCAACTGCATTTTGTGATTTACAAACAATGCTTCAATTTATAGCACCAGATTATGACAGCTTTATAAAAGAGAGTGAAAAAAAAAATCTGTCATTAATTAAATTTAATTATTGTGCATTGTTAAATCGGATTATGTCATACAGTTTTAATCCCTTATTCACTGTGCTTCTATTTATTTCATTTTCTTTCATGCATCTCTCACAATACAGGCTTCAATATACGAAACATGTGTAGAGAATTTGGTCAGTGGTGCTTTAAAAGGCTACAATGCCACCGTGTTAGCTTATGGACAGACTGGAAGTGGCAAAACATTCACAATGGGAACGGGATTTGATAGGGATTTAGTTGAATGTCAAGAGGGCATTATACCGAGGGCTGTACGACATATATTTTCTGGTATACAAGCAATACAGGACAATCCATACGATGAAGATGGAACTTACTTAGGGAGTGTTCAATTTGGTGTTGCAGCACAATTTATGGAGCTTTATAATGAAGAAATTATTGATCTACTCGATCCATATAGCAAGGGAAAAATATTAAAAATTCATGAGGATACATATGGGAGTATATCGGTGACAGGTGTGACAATAAGACCACTCAAAGGACCACAGGATGCTTTAAATTGTCTACAGCAAGGAGCTATAGCACGAACAACAGCCTCAACAAATATGAATGAATCAAGTTCTCGATCTCATGCCATTTTCACAATTCTCATAAGACGACAACGTGTCATGTCGTCGGATGAGTGTCCGGATGGTGATGACCTTGAAACGCTCACCTCAAAATTTCATTTTGTTGATCTTGCCGGAAGTGAAAGACTTAAAAGGACAGGTGCGACAGGTGAACGTGCTCGTGAAGGCATCTCAATCAATTGTGGACTGTTGGCACTAGGAAATGTGATATCCGCTTTAGGTGATGTGACAAAGAAAGCTTCACATGTACCATATCGTGATTCTAAATTAACTCGATTGCTGCAGGATTCTCTCGGTGGTAATTCACAAACATGTATGATTGCGTGTGTAAGTCCATCGGATCAGAATTTTATGGAAACACTGAATACGCTCAAATATGCAAATCGAGCAAGAAACATAAAGAATCGTGTACAGTTGAATCAGGATCAAAGTTCAAGAACAATTTCACAGTTGCGTAGAGAAATAGCCGCACTCCAATTAGAGCTATTAGAATACAAGCAAGGTAAAAGATGCGTTGATGAGGAAGGCAATGCAGCCATTTCAGACACATCACTAGAGAATGCGATGCTTTTAGCTGATAATAAAAGATTGCAGCAACGACTGAAAGCAATGCAAGAGACAATAAATGCATTAACGGATAGAAATACTGAATTGCTAGCGGAGAAAGCAATAACGGGATGGAGCGGCAACGATGAGAATGACCGTTCAATGACTGAAGTTATATCAAATTATATTTCTGAAATTGAAAAGCTTAAAGCGAAGTTAATTGAATCGGAACAAATGTTCTTGCAGTTGAAGAAGACACAATCTGTTCCATCTAAAAATGCCTTTAAATCGAATAGCTATCTTGGTGGTAAGTGTGTCAGATTTTGTCAGATTCATGTCTGCTCAGATTGAATCTTGCAGCTTAAGAAATCTGATAAAATTCCCACAATCCTTAAACTAATTCCTCTTTATGACTGCAATTTCGGAAAATCTTTTCTAATTAAATTCTAATCTCATCCCATCCTTTCCTTTTTTCAATAATACAATAGAAATAGCAGAAAATCCATCGACTCTTATCAATCTCGCAAAACGTGAACTGGAGCGTGAACGTGAGATTTTAATGAGTAAATCCCTACCCGGTATTAGTGAAGGAGAATCTCAGGAAAGAAATTCACAGGAGAATGAGAGTGAGAGTGAGGAAAGTGATACGGAAAGTGATGATAAAGCAACAGAACTTCAAGCTGAAATAAACGATATCCAATCTGACATTGAGATTAAGACGAAACTTATTGAGCAATTGGAACTCTCACAGCAACGTATGATGATTATGAAGCATCATTATGAGGAGAAACTGAATGTGCTATCAACTAAGATTACTAATACGCAAAAAGAGAGGGATCAAGTGCTTGCAAATATAGGACGTAAGTAACATTCATCCTTTTAATTAATTTAATCATAAATTACATTAATTTCCCTCTTTTAGGTTCCGACGTGGCAGATCAGTCAGGTAGAATAAAAAAGGTTCGTGATGAATACGAGAGGAAATTATCGGACATGCAAAAAGAATTAAAAAGACTACAACAAGCACAAAAGGAGCATATAAGACAACAACGTGAATTACAAGCACAAGATAGTCAATTAAAAAGTTTACGACAAGAACTGACCGACCTGAAGCAAATAAAAATAAAATTAATGCGAAAGATGACTGAGGATAATACACGCCATAAAGAGGAAGATGCACGACGTGTTCGAGAAATTGCTCAATTGCGAAAAGAGGCCCGTAAACAAAGCAGTATGATAAAGTCACTTCAAGGTTCTGTCGCTGCCAAGGATCAAGTTTTAAAGCGAAAAACGGAAGAAGTTTCAGCTTTAAGGAAGGTTCAGAAAAGTAATAAGTTGAGTACTAAAGCACAAGGTCGTGTGCCATTGAAGAAAGCAGTTAATGGAAGTGAAACCTTCCATCCGCGACAGGCACGTGTAAAGTGGGATACTCTCCAGAGGACAATCGGTAAATCTGCACGAAGTAAGCAAGCTGTGATTGAGTTGGAACGTGAACTGGAGAGATTGCTACAGGAACGAGATCAATTGAATAAAGAATTGTCAGGAATAAGAAAACGTCAAAAGTATCAAGACTCTATGGACCTTGCATCGGAAGAGGACAGTGTACAAGCGAATCTCAATTACATCCAAGAGAATATCGAGCAAGTACAGAATTCAATTATGGAATTAGAGGAAGGAAAGGAGTCTGAACATGAAAATCTTTCACTACAAAATCTCTTGGAAAATATTCGTTCCGTTGATGAGGCTAAATTTCTAATTGAAAAGCTTTGCACAAACTCAATAATTCAGGCATGTGACGTTGGTCTCGTTCATACGAGACTCAAGGAGAAGGAGACATTATTGAATGAAGTACAGCAGGATAGCAACATACAACAACAATTATTACAGCATGTTCTAGCACGTAATCCCGCTATTGCATTATCGGAAGTAACAATTGCTTCAAACGGAACTAATGAACGCTCAGTTGTGAATGATACAAGTAGACATTCCAGTAGAAGTCCATCGCCCATTAATTCAGAAGTGTAAGTAAATTATAATTAATGTCACACATATTCATTATTGCAACTTGTTTGTTTGCTGTGGCAAATTACCCATCTCATGTTGTTGACATTATTATTACAATTTTTTCTCTCTTTTTTTTCCTTGTTGTTCATTCACTCATGCACAATTTACATATAATACACCTACAACGCACGCCCCCTACCTCGTTACAAATTGATACCCATTAGAAGTGATCTTTCAACACGCAAAGTACGAAGACGTGTAGCTCCAATGGTACAAGAATTACTATTCGGAGATTTAGCAAACGGAAATAATGGTATGGATGAGATGAGTAGGTCTTATACGATACAAGATTCGAGTAGTAGCATGAGAAGCTCATTAATTCCACTAGCTCGCGTTCCAAGTGCACCTGGTTCCTTGAAAGATCAAAAGTGAGTAATGAATAAATTTCCTTTCCTTATTTCGATTTGGACAGAGGGATTTATATCTGTTGACATTTGTTGTATATGTATGCTTCATGGCATATGTATGATGGGTTGAGCTTTCGATATTTGGGACTTTTAATGAAGCTTTTTTGCAGCAGTAGCTTTTGAGGCAAAAAAATATTGCTTTTTTTGTGAAAGCTTTAAAGTTTATATATTATGCTGTATTTGGAAAAAAAATTATATAATTATTTAAACATAATTATTTGAAATTTTTGAGATTCGAACCTCATCCTTTTACACATATGATCATTTTTGTAATTTACAACAGCAATTTAAGTTTAGCATTTTACATATTTAAGTTTCATCTTTTTTGTTGCATCATCAAAAACACTTTGAAGCTCTAAATTTCCACAAAGTGGAATTACCACAAAAAAAAGTCCATGAAAATGTTCGAAAGTAAAGTTTCTTACCCAATATATATTTGTCATGCACAAGTCCCCACAATTTATTGATATATTGATCCCATCCATAAATCCTCATCATTTCGTATTTCAACCGTAATCTTTTTTTTTTCTTTCTCTCTGTCTCTTTTCCTATATAACTCATGTGTCTTCGTCTCACAATCTCATAAATATTTGTCCATATTAACAATAAATATATATCCACATATCCATGTAAACACTTGTACGCAGAAGTCCAATCAACGTACCCATGTTATCACGTCAAAAAAGTGCCATAAGTGCAGCATCACCAATGTTAAATCGTAAATTTGATATGAACTCACCAGTCACAGCACCACAATCACCTAGAATGATACGACGTCAATTGTCAAATAAAGCCTCACCAGGATTGTAAGTGTGTCCAATAATTTTTGCTTAACTTACCACAACAAAAAAAAATACACGAACAAGGAAGGAAGAAAACAAACTTTCTTGTCTTATTTATTATGTTGATAATTCTCAAAATGAAAAACATGCAGTAATGATAATAGAGATACGCCTACTTTATTTACGAGAAAAATCCCCAATTAATTGGCAGTAGATGAAGATAATTAAATACTAAAGGGAAGTAAGATAAAGGAAACAAATGCGAGGACGAGAAGAAAAACAAATTTTTATCTATAGCATTATAATTGCTCTATAACCGGGGAAAGCATTGATCGTCCCTTTTTGTACTTTAACTGAGCTTTTGAATCTTATTTTTTATCCGGTTTTCTTTCTCTTTTTCTCTCTCTCTTTTTTATTTTATTATTTTTTTTGCAGTTATTTTTAATTTATACATGTTTAATTTAATTTATGACAAATTGGATTTAATATTGTATTTTTTTTATTTCATTCAATAATTCGATAACCTTTTCATATGATGAAAGTTAAATAGCCACTAGAAGATTTTGGGACTTTTTGGCGCTTATTTGGAGGGGTTACTTAGTATTTTCCAGTATTTACTGTGAACACCTTTAGTTTTTTATTAATTATCTATCTGAAACTTGTTGCTTGGTATACCCTTGGGCTACCCTAGATGTATAGCTGGTAGGGTTAACCCAGGGGAATTATACCTTTGTCTATACCTAGCATGGGGAGGGTTTTCATTAATTTACCACAATTATCTGCAAAAATATGAAGTTTCGACCACTAAGGTACCTTTATCAAACCTTTCAAGCTACGTTCCTGACTAAGAATATTTTACAGACTAAATGACTATAACCAGAAAACTATTAACCTCCAAATAGCCGCTAAAAGTTTAAAAAAATATTCATACCCTATATCCATTATGTTATTCAACATACGTAAATTTCTCTTGTCTGTATGAAAGTCTCATTCGCGAGAAAAATTCACATATTTATTTTTTATTTCCATTCAACATTACGAAATGAAATAATAATAAAAAAAAGCTGGGATGAAAAAATAAAATTAAAACAATTCTCGCGTTAATTAATTCAATTTTGCATCGTGCGTGGTTGGAACTCGAATTTTTTCACTGCTGTGCATGCATTTGCTGTCTACTCATTCCATTCGCTGTAAATCTTTAATTTCAATACGATTCGAATGACCAAAAAAAAAAGAGTGAAATAAAAAGGAGAAAAGGGCAGTACGAGCTGGCCCTTTTATTGTAGAAAAACGTGATTTCCACTCGATTCATTTTCAATCATGAAAGAACGAGTAACAACAAAAACTGATTCTATAGAAATATTTTTTTTTTGGAAAAATTGAAAAATGCTCCCTTCCATATAGCTTCATGATTCATTTCAAATTCCTCGTTTCTCTCATTTTTTTCTCGCTCAATTTTCAATTGCGTAGATGCGATACATTCGAAAAAAAAGGCCATAAACGATCCATTTGCATTGACATGCCATTGCATTGCTTAGTGTATTGTTGAACATGTATGAACCACCTTTCAACCGAAACATAAAGAGAAAGGCCTGGAGGAATCATTTAACAGCCTTTTATATGTCACCATTGCCATGTTTTTCAGTAGTCAATGCTATGCAAAGTATTTTAAATGGAGCAAAACACTTCACATATTCGACACATACTTTCTGCATGTTTGGGATGATGTTATGTCTTCTTATCGTCTAACTTGTGTACACACAATTTTGTATGAGGTTCTTACTGGTTACTGATGTTGGGATGACTTTATTGATAGTTGAGCTTATTGTATAAAATAATGAATGTATCAATTAGGGAAGTAAAGTTTGATTTTTGTCATAAAATATTGAATTTTGTGGACGATACAGAAAGTCAACAAATGAAGTCTGTAGTGAATGATGCAATTCTTTAAGTACTGTCCTATAGCTTATACTAACAAATGTGTTTAAAATGAAGTTGATTCCTAAATCCAGCATTCAGGTTAATTTTGAAGCTAGCTTTAAAAATTTAGTGAATTTTTCTGATTCCAACAATAAATTCCTAGGACCACCTCATTCATTTCCCCAGCAATCTGAATTATTTTATATGTACCCACAAAATTCATTCATCACCACTCACCACAATTTATACCACAAAAATATATTATTTTTTCCTTCCCAATTTTTATCATCATGCCTCAACCTCCACCATCATTTACCACGATGACTGTAATCATGAATTGTTTTGTTGCCTCTTGTTATTTTTTTATCTGTGTGCGAATTGTTTTTTTTTTTGTTGTTGTCGGGTGAATCTATTATTTTTATCATCAGCCATTGTGTTATTGTAGACATACGAAAGAATTAATTCTCGCTTAATTCCTAATCTAAGCTAAAAGACGGGGGAGAATGAAAAATTGTGAGACCCAAAACAGAAAAATCTGTTTTCAATTTTTCCATGCATTTAGTAAGAATAGCAATATCATCATCAGTGAGACAAACTTCCTCAAAAAGAAAGTATAAAAAAAGTCGATAGAAATGAGGGAAAACAAAACAAGACAGAAAAAAAAATTGAAAAGTAGAAGAAAAAAATTCACAGAGATTAAAATTTCACAGTTGAAAATGATTGAAGGGCGGCAATAGGCTGCCGTTTTTTGAGACGATACGAGAATTGGTTCCTTTCGAGTCATAAAAAAATATTTTTTATCAACGCTGAAAATAATCGCCATTAATCATTGCCAAGCTCTCTTTTATATATTGACACATTGCCAGTAGGAGGCATTATTGACTCAAAAAATCTCACTTTAAGCTCTGAGTCAGTGTATACGTAAAAATTCATAAAAAAATGTTTAATAAAAAGAGGACAAAATAAATTGAAATAGTTTGGAAGTCATTTGTGATTGTCTTGTTTTTAAGAGTTGAACTAAGCGCATTTTTGGAATAACTTGAAAATATTTTTAAATCGAATTTGACATTTTTTAGTTAAGTTAATAAAATAATTTTGAAATTCTAAATTACTAAGTTTCTACAGCACATCCCAGTCCCAAAACAACTCCCATTTTTGACAAAAAAGCGCTTCCTTAAAAAAATATAACACTGCTATTCACTTCAACATGATATTTTTATCGATACCCAAACTAATCCACCGAAAAGAATCTGTTCACTTCCCATTATTGAATTTCATTAACCGGATTATTTGCTCTCGATAAATATTCCTTTCTTTATGTTTTTTTTGCTGATGCTGACGACTGACTTGCACAGAAGCATTAATAATATTTTTTTTATTTAACTCTTTTTTCATGGGAAAATTTTTTTGTGTTGCCTGCTGCCTGCTTCGCTACTACGACTTACTAACCCAAAACATTTTTATCATTGCACCAAAAAAAATTCTAACATACACACAAAATACATAAAAACACATTAACAAAAAAAATAATGATCAGTGAGGAATCAGACATACCGGCGACAATGCCTGCATCACCAATTGTATATCGTCGTAATATTTCACGAGAAGACGGTGATGTGTTTTCAAGACTCGGAGCTGGGACATTAGATCCAACTCCTGGTGGATCTATACGTGATTTCAATGGACGGGTAAGTGACTATGTGTGTCTAGGGATGAACATTTTGTTCCTCTCTGGAGTATTTTTTGATATAAATTTTCACAACAGTTTCCATCCCTTGCAACTTCCATTAACTAAAAAACCTTTCTTGTTTTCCTCCATTTCCATTAGATGAAAGTTGGATCGCCATTAATTTGTACGCATATAGTCGATGGACATAATAGTCAAGTGCTTTCTATTAAGGCATCAGACACAACATTGTTTACTGCTGCCGCCGATAGAACATGCAAAGTTTGGGATTTGAGGCAGTCAAGTACGATTCATTGGTGAGTCTTTTTTTCTCCTTCTTCATCGTCCAAAATATTTCAGTGCTGACATGCATCCATAATAATAAATCTTTTGTTTAATCCAGCCTCTCAGCACACCCTGGACCTGTCGTTAGCGTTGAATACGATAAATCGTCAAAAGTTCTCTTCTCAGCCTCAGGCGCATTGTAAGTTCTTCTTTTCATTATTGATATTGTTGCTCGTGATGATTTGGTGGAAAATGCTTATCTGTCGCAGAGTGAAGTTGATGATTTGAGTTTCACAGGAGATACACTAATGAGAATTGTTCTGCTGTGGCTACTCCAAAAGTCAATCGTACTTACTATTGAAAATATTTTCGAGATATACTCGATTATTCACAAAAATACCCCGTCTAGACAATAATCCACACAATATCCACGACAACAATAGATTACTTCCATATACACAGCAGTCTCACTAATTGAATTTTCACTTCAATTTCTCAAATAATCACAGCATTCGATCGTGGGACCTTCGCGAATCCAATATCCGTCCCATAAAGACATTGTGTTCATCTGGAATTGCATTGTCTGGCGCAGCAAGTCTCACATCCATTCCAACCGGTGAAAGTCCAATCACCGCTTTAAAAATGGGACCGTCAGGAACTTTATACACTGCTGCGAGCGATTCAAAAGTCCGTATGTGGGATTTGAGAATGTTTTCGTGCATTGGAAAATTGGCAGGTGCTCATCAAGCGGCTGTTATGTGTATTACAGCATGGGATGGGCCAGGAAATACAGACTATGTTGCTACCGGTTCAAAAGATCATTACGTGAAGGTAGGATGAGTAAAATTTATTACCGCGATGTATTTTTAGAATTATTTTTTTATTTAGGTATACGAAGTTCCATCTACAGCCGGTAATATAATGCCGTTGATAAATTTAGGTAAATTTTTTAAATTTTTGTTTTTTAAACTTTAATTATATTTAAATTTTAAACTGTACAGAACCACCTCACTACGATGGCGTACAAACATTGGTGGTCTCACCTGGAGCTGTCGGTGTAGATGGCGAATTATTTTCTGGATCTCGTGATACATGCATAAAAAGGTAGAATTATATAAAACTTCCTCTTATTCTCCTATACATAGCATAACATTACATACATGCTCTTCCTATAGATGGGATTTAAGAAACAGCGAACTAAAACAATCATTAAATAACGCTCATAAGGGTTGGGTATCAGGAATGACAATATATTCCGACATACTTTTATCAACATGTCGCGGCGGTTTAATAAGATTATGGAGCTTAACATGTGATGCTCTTGCTGAAATGAAGACCGAAGCATCGATTAATGACATCACATGTGCATCAAATAGAATCTTTACGGCATCAAAGTGAGTAATATTATGCATAGAATATTTTGTTGTTATTTCTAGCGTATGCGATGGGGAAATTTGGGGATTGGAAACTTGAGATTGATTTTGTGACTGTGGATGGTTGTTTCAAAATTTAGATTCTCCTTTGGAGATCAAAGATTTTTCGGAATTTTCAATATCTCAGTCACAAAAATCATCTCAGACACATTCAGGCTTTGCATAACTTGTTTTGTTGATGTTGATTGATTTAAGGTTGTTCTGAGAAATTTGAGGAAAATTCAGACACAAAATTTTGAGGAAATCTTCGGTTGCACTAAATTTGCATGATACCTTTAGCCCACTCCCTTCATCTCCCTAGTAGTATCCATAAACCTGAATAATCAGCTCAACAACCAAGCACCAAGCCAGAAATTTTGTAGTTTCCAATCCCAATCTGATTTCTCATATTATAATGATCATAATTTAGCAGACATATCATATTGTAAAGACCGTGTGTGTGTTTGGATTTATGATGGTCCCACACACACTCAAATATGTATATAGGAATATGATTTTTTTACACGGATGGTGTATATAAAATATTGGCTAATGAATGAAAAATATTTTTTTCTTCTTTTTTTTCTTTTTTATCTTTTTTTTTCTTTTTCTTCATTGTAAATATCTTACGACCATCTGCTGCATGCCACCCACAACGACATTCGTTGTCTTTCATATAAATTCTATTGTATTAAATGCACCGCATATGTATATCGAAAAAAAAACATGTTTGAAAAAATTTATAGTTCGGGTGAAGTGCGCATTTGGCGTTTGGCAAATGAAAAAATGCGACGCAGTGAAAACTAATCATGAATGGCAATACACATAATAATAATTAATTATACCAAGAAACGAACCGAAAAATTCAACATTATTCTGCTATAACTTTTTTTAATTTCAATGTTTAATGCTTGAAGCTATTTGCTAATTATAAATATAGTCTATAACACTGTGCACGACTTCATCAATACGGCTGAGCTAATAAGAATCCAATAATGTCAAATTAAGAGTACTTCATGTGACGAGAAAGTGAGCAAATAAAAAATTATTCAATGTGTAATGTATGGAAATATTGCCAGGAGATGGACATGAAAAGCAATTAATGTTTCCAAAAAAAAGTCATTTTAATTATGTTATGAGTGTTTTTGGTTGGAGTGTATTAATTTTATGTAGGCTTTCAAGTGTGTACTCGCAATTAAGCATAAACATAAACTTTACTAAATGTTGACATCCACATTCACATGATTTTATTTTTTTTTTTAAAAAAAACACAAAATATAAATTTTAGTGGATGTTGATGGTGATGATTTTTTCCGCGATAATTCAATTTAATCACTGTTTTGAGGTCAAAATTTTGTGCTTAACAAGCAAACATGTCAATTAACGTGGAACGGATAAACGACATTTTGTACTGCCAATTGGACATTTTTTTGTTGTTCAATTGAAATCGACAGAAAACCGCAAAATTGTGTGTTAAATCCTACAATCATATCAATTATGTAAAATGTGAGTAAGGGGATGTAAAATGTGTTCTGATTGGTAAAGGCGCATAATTGAGTTGAATGATTAAATGAAAATTGTGAATTTTATGGCATAACATGGAACATGAAAATTTTGGTTGATTTAAAATTGGACTATAAATTAAATTTTGATGAGGTTTCGGATTCTGGCAATGTTATGTCATGTATTAAAAGGAACAGAGCTCAAAGTCGACTTGACTTTGAGTTTTGGAAAAGAATTTTGAATTTTGTCACAAATATCCTAATTAATAAATGTCTTTTGGTGTAAATTTAATTCAAATTATGAATTTAAAATAATTATTTTTTTAAACTATAAATATTCACATGCTATTCCTTATGAAATTTGATAAACTTTCTGGATGTCCTGTCTAAATTCCAAAGAAAAATAATCTTTAATGGCTGGCTTTATTTGCTTTACGGAGGTCATTCACTTATGATATCTAATATTTAAGGATGTGAAGTCACTAAAAAAAGACATTTTTGTGATAGGCTCGTAAAGTCTAAAAATTCTATTTTTAATGAATATCATAAGTGAACGATTCCAAACATTTCAACAACAAGACTAGACTTAATTTAAAATTTGTAGACTGTTTAAGCCTTTATTGAACTCAAAATATAAAATATTTGAGAATTTATATCCGATTGTAAGGATAACCTTAAAATTATAATAATAAAAAATATTTTATCGAAAAAATTACTCTACTGCCTTTATCCCTCTATTTTCTACAGTATTATTATCAAAATATTAGCAAGCTGCATTCCTCCAAATAAAAATTTAATCAATTCCAAAAGAAAAACTAATCAACCACCCAAAAAAATGCTTCAAAACTTGAATTCAAAATTTTCTTATATCTATTTTCTTTTATGTTCATTACATAGTTATTGGAAACGTTTCACAGTAGGACTCGTGTTGCTTTTATTGTTCATACATCTGGATTCCAAATTGTGGAAGCTCATTTAAGCAATTTTCAAGTTTTTTTTTATTTCATGTCTTTTCGCACACAAAATGCAATCTTCACCCCATGAAGCCAATTTTCCAAGACATTTCACAATCCAAGCAGAATTCTACGACTACTTTTGAGACATGTACAAAAAAAATTTTTTTGAAGGAGGTGGAATAAGTAAAAGTTTAGCATTGTCTTCTTGTGTAAATTTTCCATAAGACATGCACACACATTCAAGAAGAAGATGATGTTAAAAAATTCTGTAAAATAAGTGACAAAGAATTTTTTGTGCTCCTTCTGCTTTCCATTCAAACGCAAAATGACAACAATCTGCCGACACCCAACCGAGAATGAGCGCGCTCATCGTTCATACTTCCACATAGTAGAAGTCTCATGTTGTCTTTCGGTTTTGTAAGTTTATAAACGCGAATTTTTTTTTGTTCAATGTAATTAATTAATTAATTGCTGTAACGAAGAAAATCTCTTCTTTTTTATCATTTTTATTTTTTTTTTGGAAAAAAATTCTTTCTTTAACTTGCTAATTAATTAATTTTGCTTCCTCTTCCTTTAAAAATGAAAAGAAAATCTTTCGCTTCTGTTGTTGTATTTTTGTCTGTATTTATAATTTTCATTCATCATCATTTTTTATCTATTTTCATGTTCATGTACATGCTGAGTCCTTGCGATGGAGTTTTGAGCTTTTTTGACAGTTTTTAAAAAGTTTTGTCAATTATTTTCCAAATTTTCTAAAAAAAATCCTCAAAATTCTATAAAATTTCCTCAATTTTCTACAAAATCCCAAATTTAAAAAAAAACCTAACAAAACCTTCCATCCAAGGACTTTTTGCCAATTTTCACCATCCTTCCAGTTGAATAAGTTTCATACAATTTTGAAAATAGAAACAAAATTCATAAATTTTCACTGTAAAAATTTCTTTCAAAACAAAAATTAATAGCTTTAATTGAAAATTAATAGTTTTTGTCGCTCTGCAAAAAAGGAAAATTTAAATTAAATTTCTTACGAAAAGAAATTAGTGTCTGATGATTTATTCATTAGCAGTGATAATTTGCAATGATGAAGCATTTTTGTGAGCTCTAAGACAATGTATCATCAATTCTTGTCAAACTAGATACGATTATGTGCTATAAATAAGAATTAAAAAAAAATTAAATCGAAATTGAAAAAAGCCACGCAGCTATCAATTTACAATCTCAGCCTTGCGGAGAAGGACGATTGATAATTGAAAAGATACTGTGGGAAGTTTCTATTGAGGTCATTCGGATATTATGAACATAACGACAAAACTGAGGATTTTAGGCGTCTTCTCACTTCCTGTATGTCTTGTCAAGTAACAAATTTCAGACCAACATAATAACCAAACAGATCCATGGAAAAATTGTCTATAACTTCAAAAGTATTGAAATCAATGTTGTTCCAGCCATATAATGCTAAATAGCAACGTCAATCCATCCAAATGAAAAATTACCCGATTCATAATTTAACCAAACATTAAGCAAAAGTACAAAATCACTTGAAAATCATTATGATGCTGCATGAAGAATGCACAAAAAGTGATAAAAGAAAAAAAGCAGCATTATCCATGGCTTCAAAGCAGAGAAAATTAATGAATCTCGACTAAATCACATTTTACCATCACCATTCATTCATTTTTATGCAAATTTCCTTTCTGGCTGTTTCTTCATCTCAGTGAATAATTTATTTCAATCAGTAATTTTTTTTCTATCTACATCTCGCTACACTACAATTCCCTACATGCAACTTTTCACTCACTGCATCACATTGTGTGTATTTTACAATTTTCCACAGCTTTGAATATTCAACACAAAAAAAAATAGAAAATGAAAGAAAACGACAACATAAATCACAAAGCATGGATTTTTAGCGCATTTTCGGTGGATGTTGAATGGGGATTGGAAATCTTCATTTGGTTGACTGTCTTTAATTTTGGTAATAAGTGGATATAAGTGGTATAAGTGGAGTATTGGGTTCTCAAGGGGGTTCTATGCTTAAAAGATTTTTAAATACAGCACTAAGTATAGGGATTGTTTCTTCAGGGATATAGCCATAAACTTTTGGAGGGAGCTGGTGGGGGTCTCACTTCTCGATGGGTCCGAATACCCCCTTTGGTCCCCCATGCAATATTAGATATTTTAAATTTTTAACTTTCGATTGTCATTGTTCACGAAAATGCTCTGGATTTTATACACATTTGGAACTGATTTTATTGAAGTTTGACTTCAATTGAGTATCCACCAAAAATTGTTAAAATTCACAAAACTATGCACAATAATTCCACTAAAAATGCGCTTTAACAAACCACACACCAGCCAATGCACTTCCACACTCACTTTCCTGTTTATACACAAAAATGATTCTGTAAAGACTGCTTTCCATTATCCTCAACATCATCAAAACGAGAGAGAGAAGTTTTTTTTCTATCAACAAATGCACTTACTCGATAGAGGAAAAAAAACCTCTTTCTTCTATCTTCATTGAGCTGATTTTTTCAATCTTTGTACTTTTTTTCGTTCCATTCTTTTCCATTTCCATCCACATCTTTCTAACAAAAAGAACATTATAATGCTGGAAAAGGAGGAAGAGGATAAAAAGAAAATTGAAAGAATTAATCAAAAAAAAGCTCATAACTACTGAATTAAAATCCTTTCTTCTTTTATTTGAGCATCCAGCCAGCCGTGCTGCAACAACATTATCATCATAGCGAAAATAATGTTTATTTACATTGTTGTGTGACTTACAGATGATGTTGTGGTGTCTTTTGTGATTAAGTTTGGGAAGATGATGGGGATGAAAAGGAGACTTTGATGGCTTATTGTAAGGCTATGACAAAAAGATAGGAAATTTATTTTAACGGAGATGAATTAAGATAGGATTTAGTTCTTTGTTGTGGAAGGGGATGTTAAGTGGTTTTGAGAGGATTTAGATCCAGAATACTAGCCAGACTTTAGGTAACACATAGGCTGGTTAGAGATTGTTACCTTACATACCATATACCATGATTCGTAAAACCTTCAAAAAATAATCAAATTTGTCAACAACGCAAAAGACTTGACGATCAAGATAATAAAATTCAATTAGACCTAATTAAATGATAATGAAATGTACTTCCCAAACAAGCGTGCTCATAAAATTATGCCATAATTAAAAACTTTCTTGAGAAACAAAGAAAAGAAGCCTCAAAAGACACCCACATAGACATGCATACAAGCAATTGTCGATAAAAGGGAGATGATGATGATGTTGATGGAGTTGTTGCTAGCTGTATAATCATTGTTATCACATTTTTTACATTCCGCAATTGTGTTTCATGCAAGAGCTGAAAAAAATTAATGAGATTTTTTTTCCTTTCTTCTGTGGGGTCGTTCATAAATGACGACATCATGAAATTCGATTTGTTCATTAAAATTTGATTTAGAAATAAATTAGTCTGCTAACCCAAGGGAGGAACCTGCCTAAATTTTTAGACATCACTTATGGACGACTCCTTTACCTTAATGAGAAATTTTTTTCAAACCTTTTTTGATGTGATTTTTCTTCTTCTTTATTCCTGTGTTGATTAATTATGCAACTGAAACTCATCTGAATTTTCTTCTTCCTTTTTTCTCTCTTTTTTCATTCGCAGTGATGGCAAAGTTCGAGTTTATCGCTTATCATCAGCCATTAGACGATTAAGTCAGGAGAGTCAGAGATGACAACAATCGGTCGGTAGTGCACGACGAGATCTGAATAAGGAATCGTATCCATTGTCCAACATTCCAACATTTCGACAACAAAATCGTCAGATACGACAGAAAGTCATACTGAACAGTATTAAATTAAGGCGTGGAATTCAATAGTCGATACATAATTTATTTAACAGCTCAATTCATCATTTAATTTGTTCCTCACATAAATTATACATATTTTAACTCATTATCTTTTTTGCTGCTTGCTTGTTTAAATGATTTAAAAATTGTGTCCTCTTAATTATTTAATTAACACTTGCATGAAATATTTAAAAAAAAATTATTTACGATGAGGTTGACAGACATGAAGGAAAGCGCAAACATTAATTATGATAAATAAGCTCGAGTCGAGGAAAAATGATATGGGAGAGTCACAATGTCATATTGAATTTATTCTCTATAGCATGCTGGTCTGATAAAATAAAAATATTAAATTAATGTTGATGATGAAATTTATTTTTATTAAAGAATGACGAAAATGGGGAAGGGGGGGGGGGGGAATTTTATTGAAAAATGTTGATGGATTTTTTTGGTAAATAGACAGTTGCGTGTTGCTGGATTTTACATGGCAGAGATTTTTAAATTGATGAAAAAATTCATTTTATTGCGGTAA
Organism: Chironomus tentans; assembly: GCA_963573255.1. Lineage (NCBI taxonomy): Eukaryota > Metazoa > Arthropoda > Insecta > Diptera > Chironomidae > Chironomus > Chironomus tentans. The sequence continues at coordinate 1,771,674 of OY754302.1, read as the reverse complement.
TGAAGTTTAAAGATTGATATTTTCATAAATCTCTGCAATAGTCTGCTTCCTTCAACACAAAATTTCTTATTTCTAAGAAAATTCCATCCTCAAAAAATTACAAATTAATCTAAAATAATTTCGGTGTATTCAAAAAATATGACAAATTTCAAAATATTCACTCTAGTTTACACGATTATGTCTAAATGTCAGCATCTACACATCATTAACACATTATTGATAGAGAATAAATCGATGGGAAAATAGATAAAAAAATTAATAATCGTATTGAATGTGAAAAAGGATAAATTTTCTTCTACATTAATAGCTCCTGATGGAAATTTCAAAAATAATTTATTACATAATTTTTCACATTTATTTTCCTTTTTTATATTCATATAAAAAGACATAACTGAAAGCATAGCGAGAGAATAAGAAGAGCTTTATTGTCTCTCTCGTGGTAGTCGAGAATCAGAGAAATAAAAAAAAACTGTGATAATAACTTACTGTAGTAATCTGCCGCTTCTGTTGCCGCATTATATAATTTCATTCAATATGAAAAATGCTGCAAAAGTTGACGAAAAAAAAGCTTTTTCTTGCCACATAAAAAAGTGTAATTTTTTTATCCATTTGAGAGCCTGATAGACAAAAAGAATGAGTTATAAGGATTAAATTGATGGAAGAATTTGGAAGGCAGTTTGGGATTAGAGGAGCAAAATTTAAACTAGTAATACGTCCGAATTAATGCGGTACGAAAGCGCATTTTCCGGTTACAGATTGCCGTAACTAATTCAAGTTAGACAAAAGTTAGAGCAAAAATGAATATAGCGTAGCTTCTTGCCCCTCGAAATCCAAAACAGTGTCGGTTCCTTATTCAGGAACAACCAATGAACCTACATTCCAAATTTCAGCTCATTTGGTCAAAACACATCAAAATTATACTATAATTAAGTTTTGCTTAGTTGCATGCCCCTCGAAATCCAAAATGGCGTCGGTTCCATATTCAGACATAGCCAAGGAACCTACATACCAAATTTCAGCTCATTCGGTCAAGTTACACACCAAAGTTAGAGCTAAAATGAGTTTGTCGTAGTTGCATGCCCCTCGAAATCCAAAATGGCGTCGGTTCCATAATCAGGCACAGCCAAGGAACCTACATACCAAATTTCAGCTCATTTGGTTAAAGTACATCAAAGTTAGAGCTAAAATGAGTTTGGCGTAGTTGCATGCCCCTCGAAATCCAAAATGGCGTCGGTTCCATAGTCAGGCACAGCCAAGGAACCTACACGCCAAATTTCAGCTCATTCGGTCAAGTTACATCAAAGTTAGAGCTAAAATGAGTTTGTCGTAGTTGCATGCCCCTCGAAATCCAAAATGGCGTCGGTTCCATAATCAGGCACAGCCAAGGAACCTACATGCCAAATTTCAGCTCATTCGGTTAAGGTATGCAAAAGTTTTAGCAAAAAAGTCAAATTTGTATGAAAAGTATGGACAGCAGTCACTTCTAATGGCTATAAGTCAGGAAGGAAGTGACCAATTCCAAAATCCTTCCGTCGTACAGGTCCTAGATATAGAAGCTACCAGTGTGCCAAATTTCAAGTTGATTGGACCTTCCCTGCGAGACTAGTTGCTGGAACAGACGGAATAACAGAATAACGGACAAAGCGCGGACAATAGCGCCTTTCAAACAGAGTTTGGAAAATGCGCTAAAAAGAATCAATTTCTTAACAAAAAATGATTTATTTTAATTTTCAAATTTATTTTAATTTTGAATTTTTAAGAATTTAAATTTTTTAAAAAAATTTAAAAAATTTAGAATTTTTAGTTAATTTAAATTTTTTTAAAAGAAATTAGAATTTTTTTAAAAAAATCTAAATTTTTAAATGAAGTATTTTTCAAATAATTTAAAAACTTCAAAAAGAAATAGATTTTTTTATTTTTAAAATAGTTTTTATTGAATTTTCGTAAATTCATTAACAAGATTAAAATTTTCAAAAAAAAAATGTCTGAAAAATTTATAAAATGCGCCTCTAATCATTTAATCTACCCAATAAAATCTTGTGATGAATGCAAAAGAAAGACAAAAAGACGAGAAATGAAAAAGCAAAAAAAAATTCTACTTAAATGCAGATTTGAAATGAGAAGACAAAAAAAAAGTGCAGGGAAAAAAATTAATTTTATTTTATTATCCAAAGTGGAAATAAAGGCTTTAGTCGTTGTTTTAATAGACAATAAAGACGAGGAACAAAAATTAAAAGGACAGAAAAAATCTTGAATGAAAATTGCAAATTGCAACATAAATTTATGAAAGCTTTTATTTGAAATGCAGGAATGAGGAATAAAAAATGTGGCAAAAAATCTAATTTATTTAAATTAAATGAAAGAAAAATTCCTAAAAATAATGCAAAGAAATTCGTCGAATTTTTTTTTCTCGTTTAGGATGAAATGAAATTTATGAGGAATTTAAGATGGAAATTATGGTGTTGATGAATTTTCTATTGGAGTGAGAAATTGGATAGAATTGGTTGGAATAATTATTTGGAATTTAAAAAAAAAAGATTTATGACTGAAAATGCTTTAATTTTGTTACAAAAAATTCTAAAAATTTCCTGCTATAAAATTCGTCTTTTAGCCGTCCTTATGGAACTTGAATAATCCATCCCTAAACCATTCAGCCACTTTTACAACAAAAATCTCAAAAAAGCTCAAAATTCAAAATTTTGTGCATTTAAAATAAGAAAAATTGTTCAAGTTACAAACTAATTAAAAGCTCACTGAACCTCCAGCAATTACAAGCAATAAAAAGTACCAAAGTGACCTACAATAATTACCATTTAAATATATTCTTTTGATAAAAATAAATCATAGCCTTTTCCCACATTAAATGGTAAACTTTGAGCCATAAAAATTATAATTAAATATGAAAATTTCTCAAGCATAATTTTTACCATAAATTCCTCATATCCTTACCTAAAAATAATATGAATAAGGAAGTTATAAAAATTGTCATATTTATTAAATTATTTTCACATCATGACACATTACACTTACACTTAAAAGACTAACTTTCCTACTAAGTAGATGTAATAGGAATTTCAACATTAATAAAATTGAATTTAAAAATTATATGAATTAAAAAATATGTAGAATATTGAAAATTGTACCTTTAGTAACCATAGATGGAACTTACTATAATGAGAAAGTTTTGGAACTGTATTAATGGAGTTTATTGCAAAGTAAAATAAAAATAATTGGAAAAATTCAATAAAAAAAGTTTTCTCACAAATTAAATTAAGCTTTACTTTTAAAAAATTGTAAATTGTTATTTTCAAGTTTCAGGATTGACCGGGAATTGAGGTAAGTTAAACAGAACTTAATTTTTTTAGTAAAAAAGTTCGTTAAAAGTTGTCACAAAAATTCAAATTTTTCCATTGAAAATTTTCAAATTCAAAAAATCCGTTAAAAATTGAATTTTTTTCTTTCTTATTTTAAACAGTCACAAATTCCACAAACAGCCCCAAACCCCAAAAAATAATGAAAAATCTCAACAAAAAAAAAATGAAAAATACCAATAATTTATTATCAAACTCGTATCCACGCAACAAACAAGCAAAAATAACTTATTTCAACTATTATACGTGTGTCATTAAATGAAATGAGCTGTCATGTCAGTGATATGTCAAACGTACATGCGTTTCTGTGCTCGTGACATGGACATGAGAAAAAAAGACAAATAATTAGAAAAAAAATGAACAAGAAACTTTTAATTTTCATCAGTAGGCATATAAATTTTTTTCTTGTTTACTTTGTTTTATCATCTGCGTGTGATTTGTGTGTGGGAAATCTATTTGTTGTGTTGACATTTAAAATAACATTGGAGAAATGGAACTTTGATTCACATCTGTTGGATTCACGCAATCATGCGTTATATTTTGAAGTGGGAAGACTGAATTCGTCACGTTTTACAGACTTTTTTGATATTTGATACTTTTGTTTTCCCAATTGTCTCATATTCATGGCTGTAAAAATTTGATCTGTGCGTATTAATCAGTCATTTCATTAATCTTGAATTGATGATTTTAACGGATTCTTGAAGATTCAAAAGTATTTCAATTTTGAATCTAAAAAGTCCGTTAAAACTTAGAATAAACAGCAAATCAGATTACTTTAAGTATTATGAGCTTCATCAGACAAAAGACAACCTTAAAGCCAGCAAAATTAACTATAATCCTGACCTTCTTTCATTTCATTGCAATAAGAAAACTTCTTGTTTAATTTTCTTCTCAATTACTACCTTAACTAGACTTTTATTCCCTCGTTCAACGCGTCAATCCAGCTGTTATTTTTATAGCGCCACAAATAGTTTTGTAGATTCAGAAAAAAAAAGTTTTTGCCTTCATCCAAAAAACATACACACATACCTGAACCGTGTATTTTCCTCGCATATTTTTTTTCTCATTCATGTTATCTTGTTGTCAGCAGTTTGAAGCCGTAAAGGAATGAAAATGGAAATAAAAACAATTTTCACGCAATAAAACTTTTTTTCCTCATATCTCCATCTCCTTTCTACCTTGTATTTAGTTTTACAACCTGTCTGCTGTTTAGCATAAGCATTTATGCTGTGAAAACATGAAAAGGAATTGCAAAATAACTAAACTAACTTATTGCTGGATGGGAAAAGAAAGAGAGAGACGACAAGTGTTATAAATTACAGAGAAATGGAATAATTGTCGGGTCGGTAGATGGAATTAACTTGCAAAACCGTTCACATAGAACATACAATAAACACACATACACGTCGTTGCGCTTTAGATTCAGAAATTCCTTTTTTCCTGTATTTTCATTTCAGGAATTGAATGCAAATACCTCTATATGAAATAATTTCTCGCTCGTTCACTGTTCCTGTTTCTATGCTGGCGGTTTTTACTTATTCCTTTTGTTTGTACGTTCTTTTCAGTTCCTTTTGTTCTGTTGTCTGTGTGCTTTGTACCACAACATAAGAGAAAACATGAGGAACGAAAAAGTTATCTGCTGCATTTGGATGTAGTGAGTTTTGGCTTGGGGGTCACCCACTCTCATAGGTCTCAGAGAAATGCTCATTATACTGCAGAATGTAAATGTACTCAGTTGGGTGACTTGTAATTAAGGAACTTTCATCAATTTATTAGAGCATATGATGAACTGCTTGTACTGGATGATTATTGCAATTGCTTAACTGATTGTGCAATTTCTTGGTTTGATTCATCAAAGGAAAATCTTTGTTATGCTGGATTCTTGCTAGAAATGGCATTTGAGTCAAATCAGTATTTTATCTTAAATACTCAAAGAAATACTCTAAAATCAGCCTAAAAAGCACTGGCAAGTACACCAAGTGCCAACACAAAATGAATTTTAAATCGATGCTTATTTACCTGGAATTTTCCACATTTCATAAAAGTACGAAAGTGCAATTCTTTATACAATTTTCAGATTGCATAATTTATTGCTATAAGTTTTTTTATATTTCTCGCATTTTTGTTCTTGTTGCTGTTCCTGTCCAGGGAATGTATAAACAAATAGAGAAATGAATGTGGAAAAAGAGGAAAACGTGAAAAATGCTTATGTACATGGCTTGTCCGGTAAGAGCTAATTTTCTTGTTATGAATTCATATCAGATGGAAAATAACATACAGTCCCCACCCCGGACCCCAACTTTCATGCAGAATTGGATAGGTGGAAATGCTTCAAGGCATTGGAAACACCTTTATTTATACAACAATTGTTAATGTTTAAATATTTTATGGTAGGGAAAAAAATTCATTTATATTCAACTGTCCACCTCCAAACGGTATTGCATTTCCTTGTGGAATGGAACCTATTTTCATGTACCGTTCACATAACTTACTCACCATTCCTTTAACCCACCCATTATGTTGGTAGATTTTTCAATATTTTCATTTCAGTTTTTCTTCCTTTCCTAGGCATTTTTCTTTATTCCACCTACTTTTCATTCATTCATGGCTTGATTTATTCACTCATTTATTCATGTCTATTTCCTTTCTCATTTTGAATTGTTAATTGCCAGCAACAGTCATGGAAGTGATTCTTGAGAATTTAATTTGAATTTGATGGTGATGGAAATGCTTGTTGTAGTTGTTATGTCGTGAAAATTGTGCAGTCGTATTGACATTATTCTGTGTAATGATTGAGAAATCGGAAGCTGGTGGGAGACAAACCAACGACCTCACAGAAGAGTGGATAACAAATCACCGGTCTGTTGATCTTATGCAGACAGATAGATTTTCCTACACATGGCTATACTTAGCAAATAAGTCACAGTCTGTCCTTATAACTTAAATTTTATATCCATGATGTGTTGATCTCCCAAATTGAGCTTGGAAACAGGGTCAATGAAGTTAGCATCAAGCTTCCAACTTAACCTTACCTGAGATCGATACAAAGACCTTTGACTTGTAAAACCAATGCTCTACCACAAAGGCCATGATGTGTTTTCATCGGTTCTCTTCGAATATATCTGCATGAATAAATATTTTTACTTTATTTGATACCTTAATTGATTTTCAAGCTTTTACGTCAAAAAGTTTCATTTTAAGAATTTTTCAATTACTAACAAATCTTAAAATATCAATTTTAAAATGCCTACTCAGAAGTTAAATTTAATTTATGTAAGAATCTTCTTTTGTAATACGCAAATCCTGACGCAAATCAACAAAAAAAAATTAAATTATTCTCATTTGTCAATCATCAAATCCGAATTGAAATATCAAATAAGACATCTATTTTAAAATTATCCTACAATGTTGAAGGAGAAGTGTAGGATGTTTATTTTAAGCATTTATCGCATGAGTTCTTGCTACATAATCGAATATCAATGTTTGATGATAATTAGCTCCAAGAAAACATCTCAAAACGTTAAAGGCAGTAGATGTAATTGAATTAATGAGCTCTTGTAAGATGGAAGATGAAATTTGAGATTGAAAGTAAAAAGGAAACTCCTTTGAGAATTTTTTCTTATTACATTAAGGCTTTAATCTCAGAGCATGACAGAAAAAGAAGTTAATGTAACCTAAATAGCTGCTAAGTCATAAACACAAGAATTTTCTTGGTAATGAGTCATTATAGACTACAAAGGATGAAATTACAGAAAAGTTTCAAGAATTTCATTGATAATCATTGAGCTTTAGGGATGATGAGGTGCTGACAGTGTTTACAGAAAAAGCTGATCATTTTGTTTAGTCTGTTAATTATCTAAAATGGATTTTTCTCCCCAACATTTCTGTGATATCAATTCCAAGAAAATTATTCTAACAATTTATTTGTGCATTACACCAGCTCATGATCTATTAGATGGAATTAAAATAAAATCAATCATTATCATCAATTAACTTCAATAACCTACTTTATCTAATTGCAAACATAATTAATTGACCGAAATACTTGGAAAAGATCTTGAACTAAAATTGATGTCAATGAATGACAATTTTAATTATCATGTGATGTTAATGTTGAACAAATTACATTTTGTCAAGTGAATAAGAAACTTGTTAACAAAACTTTACTTCCGTGTTAAGAAGAAAGGAAGTTCATTCACATGCTGGAGTAAAAAGGTCAATTTTATTCGTAATTGGTTCCATCTTCAGTAGGTTCTATAGTGAAAAGGTTAGACGAAGGTGTGTTGCGTATGAAGCATAAGTTAATTAATTTATTGAAAACATTTTGCAGGTTCACGGAAAAAAGCTAGTGTTAGAGACAGCATTGTACTTGAAATTTTTAAATTAATGGACAGTAGCCAGTGATAAGACCTAAAACTGGTGATATTTGAATGACTATATTTTGTTTAAAATTTACTCAAATTTTTAAAGCTACCTGTAAATAAAGATATAAAGAACATGGGCTGTAAATTCTTATAATAAATCAATGAAATATGCAGACAACTCAATCATAATTCATAAAGCCACGCACTGTTATCATTCAACACAAATTCTGAATTAATCAAATGAATTTAATGTTTTTTTCTATTCAATTCTAAAATAATAAAAAAATATTTTTATAAAGCACATAATTTAAGGAATTTTGCTAAGGATGAAGATTAAGAAGGATCAAAACTTTAAAATGCAAAAGAGTTAAGACGACAAGAAAGAATTGTAATTCCAAGACTTCTCATTTAAATTCATCATAAAATATTATAAATAGAATCCAGTCGTTCGGTTAAAAAAAGAATTAAGTCATAGAAAAATGAGACATTAAGATTTTAAGGTAGAAAAATTGAAATCATCACGACACGTAAAACTTGTCTGTGAATCTTACCTTGAAGATTCTTTAAAATTCAATTTAAACATAAGAAAAAGTTGGAAGCATGCATCAAGTACAGCAACTGAAAGAAGACAGAGAAAAATTTAAATTTCTGCAGAAAGAAGAAAATTGAAAAATTTGAAGAAAGTTTTCAGGATGAATTTAAATGACTTAGACGCATTTGTCTTGATTTTTCTGGGGTGTCATTTTCTTCTCTCATTCAGCTGATGATGATTTCAGTGAAGAAGGAAGAAGAGGGATTTTAATGAATTATTCTTAAAGATATTAAAATTTTCTTGGGGATAGAAATGAAAGGGAAGAAGAATAACGTTAATTCTAGATAATCCTGCATAGCTTTGGTATATTGAAATTTTTGGAGCTGACATCAATGGGTGGTCATGTACTTCTTGTCGTGTTTGGGGATATTTGAGGCTTCTATCACCAGAAAAAATAGTTTTCAAAAAGGAATATAATTTTTTTTAAATTTTGACTTGATGACACTCTGGTCTAGTACTTCTGTGACTGAATACTAAATCAGTTCAAGACACGACTGGTTATTATTAACAATATTTCCTACAAACGCTGATAATAGTCCTTCTCCTTTTGTAAGTTACAGACAGAAATGTCACCAGAGAGGTTACTCAGATCATATAACAAACTGAAGGTCTATGTTTAGCTTCTGAGGTCTAGTGCAGGGTCTAGTAAGTGAACTACTTAATCGATAAGTTATATCTAGCAATTAAATTCCAATATTCTATATAATAATTATGAAGTAAATCTCTAAAATATTTTAGTCGATTCTGTAATTCTAATACTTCATAAAGCATAAAGTAAGCATGAACTCTCAATGCCAAAATCAAATCTTTTTACAATCTAACAAAAAACATTGAATTGCATGTTAATTTCTCTCTATTCTTTCATGACACTTCAAATGGAACAAAATGAGTTCAGGAACAAGAAGATGGTAAAAAGAAAAGTTCATGTAAATATGAAAGTTCATACATGACATTTTAATCAGAATGAAAGATAAACTTTTATTTAATGTACTTACTTCAAATGCATCAGCTCTTCCATCTTCTGTATAGAAATTGAAGAATTTCCTCAAGTTTCAAGTTTTAATGCACGTTTCAATGCATTTGCTAATGAATTGTACAGAAGACATGTATTTGAATTTTGTACGTAAGTGAGGAAGTTGAAGCAATTCAATCGTACAACAGCATGGTAAAAAACAAGAAATTGAAATGAATTTGTTTAAATAAATCTTTAGAAAAAGCAAAAGAATTTAAAACAAAATTGCGTGCAGTGACTAAAAAATTTTAATGAAAAACTTATTTGAGAGAAAATTCATTTCTGTTCCTTAATTTTCTAACCTTTGTCCTGCATGCTTTCGGTTTGATATTAATTTTTAGTAGCAGTTTTTGTGGATGAAGATTTTTTTAAAGATATTTTGGTCAGTCTGTCTTACTGAATGGAGTTTCAATAGACACGTATCCAGGGTATGTAGCAGGAACTGAAGGAGACGAACTAGATTCAAATAATATCATCTTTTAACAGTCAAGCTTCAGAAATTTTGTCCCATTCAGATCATTGTATGATAAAGTCACATCAATCTTGGTTCTAAATTTAGCACTTGACACTTTATTTTCACTCTAAATGACTCAGACATCCCAAAAACGAGAGTCTTATTAAGATCCAGTCTGACAAAATAAAAAACAAGATTCCAAACCTCAATTATTTCCTACTTTTCTAATCAGAATCACCGATAGCTAGGAACAGGCAAGAACAAAGCAAACAAAATAAGAACCAAAGTGAAAAATTCCTTTCCAATCTCTTCATTTTCTGTTTTCCTGTTTCTATAAAGAAAGAAACAAAATTAAATAAATTCCATCCATGAAGCTTTTATGTCTTGCTTATCTCGCTGTTATTAACATTTTTTCTGTGCAATATCTATACAGAAAAATACACAACCAACAAAAAAAAATCATTCCTTTCCTGAATAAAAAAAAATGAATGAAAAAAATTAGACCAAATGGAATTTCTTTCATGAAGCGGCAACCGAGTGAGCAAAATAGAAGCAGAAAGTTTTTCACGCTATAAGGAAGAAAAAAAATTCCCCTTTTGTTTCGACGCTTGCATGTCTCATTAAAAGCCAACCAACATCACACAGCCAACGATTTATTTTTTAGCCAAGTGGAATGAACAATTTTTTGTCTGATATTGTTTCTCGTAGATGTCTCGGACGTCTTTTCAGTTCAGTCGTAAATGCCGCCTTAAAATGAATAAGAGCCTGGTTACGCCACAAAAATCTTTATAATCTCGCACCCGAGAATGGATTCATACAATAAACGATGAAAAAGTTTTCATTTGGAGCTGTCTTTTTTGAAAGTGGATGGGAATGGAGTTTTGGTCTATGAGCATTTTGTCTGGCTTGGTTTGTCCTTTGCATAATATTCAGACTTGGATGAATTTGGGTTTATGGAATTTTCAAGCTGAGCTGCACTTCGGATGTGCGTACCTAAAGCTGATCTTTCCTTCGGCTGAGCTGTACTACGGCTGTGCGAATATTAGGCTGAACTGAACTCTGGTTTATGTCTATGCAACTTCAAACCTACACCTTACTATGATAATGTGAAATTTTCTCACATTAAAGTTTAATGACGATTCATCCATTTAAATTTCTCAGTTTAAGTGACGCTTAGCATTTACTTAAAGTCTACTCAATCTTCTTTCCATTTCCTTTTACCCTCCAGTGTATCAGTCTTGATGCTCAATTCAATTACATTTTCCTAGAAGCCATTATTCACAACTTTCTTAGTTTGTGCAGTCAGTACTAGAAGTAATCTTCTTTACTCTACACTGAGATACGTTTCAAGCACTTCTTACCATCGCAATTGTCTCAACTTGTTTTTGTACTGTTCTGTTGTTAAGGCGAAAATTTCGCGGTTTTAATAAAAATTCTTTAAACAATTTTCATATTTTTTTTGTTGTTGCTGCCTTTTTGTTCATTTTATGAAAATTTTCATTTAAAAGAACTTTTTTGCTATACATTCTTTTTTTCAAACAGAATGGAACAAAATGAATAGGGAAAAAAGAAGTAAATCATAATTCAGTGAATGCAATACATATTTACCATAATGTGTACACAGCAGAACGTTGTAAATCCCATAAGTAAATGGAACAAAAATATGGTGAAAAATTGTTTTATACAATAAGAGAAATCAATCAATGCTTTTCGATACGTAAAAAAATATGAGTACGAACATTTTTCAACTTTTTTTTCTCACTCGATTCTTGATTTTTAAGCTCATCCCGTATGAGTATTCTATTCCTCGAACATACTCTAGTCGGGATGAGAATGAAATTTAATTCATTTTGCGTACAAAAACTTGAAGTGATTCACCTTTAAAGTTCATCATGAAAACCATGGATTATGAGGATCTAAAATTATGCAAAATATAATCATTTGAATACCTTCGAGAAATTTGATCGAACATTTAAAATAGAATGGCTTAGAGCAAGTTTCATGTTCTTAATTGTAGGTGGATGTACTCGCAGTTTTTGTGGATATTCTGTGGAAAAATTATTGAACTCTATTGAAATATATTCACAGAAGTTGGGATTTTTAATGAAATTTAAAATTATTGAAAATTCAGGCAGTTTCTATGACTGTAGGATGATTTGTCCATTTTGAAATGATTTGAGAGTGGAAGGTTGGTCTTTGAAATGACGAAAGGAACTTACCATATTGCTCACCAAATGGCCTGATAATTCACTCAAGTGGTTCTAAGTATGCTGTCCGTTTGGCTGCCGTGTGATCAACGTTTGAGTATGGAATAAAGGAACTTGTAGTTTTTCAGTATGGGTTAAGCTAAAATAAAGATCAAAATTCAATGCCTACCTTGACGCCTACACAATCCACTAGAAATAACAAATCTCACATTACATTCTGCATCCAAATTTACCTGTATCTTAATTTACCAACAAGGAAATCACTCAGCAAAGTTCTTTTTGAAAGTCTTCACATTGAAAATATTGAAAATCGCAAAACACATCCATTGCTCCTTTTTTAAAGGCAGTTGCCAAGCTACAGATTATACCATTAATATATCCTTCATATAAATAAATTTTCATGTATGACTTCACATCAAGGAACTTTGGCTGACTTTATCATTATGAACATTCAATGAGGAGAAAAATTGGGGCTGATGGGTTCTTTTTATTCTTCAACCTCATCTTCTTTTGTTATTTGTTGGATCGAGAATGTATGAATTCCTTAACATAATAAATCAAACAATTCAATACGATTTATTGACTAAAAAATTATTCCTAAAGCTATTTTTGCTACATTCTCATCATAGAACTTTGAATATCGATAGATGCTGTGGCATTTTGTGCTTTTTGAGGAGTTAACTGGATGATTGCATTCAATTCTACAAATAGTAAGGAATAAAGAAAGTAATGACTCTAACTAGATCAATTGGGATTTCATAACCAACTTAGCATTTAATTGACTATAAGCACATCCCATAGCAGCATAAATTAGCGTTATATTCATTAATCTCAAACATTTCCACAAACTCACATCCTTTTCTAGCATATAGCCAAAAAAATGTTTCATCAGGGATCGTTTAATCATTCACAAACCATAGAAATAACAAAACGATTGTGGATAGATGAGAAAAAAAAATCGTTGCCCTTTTTTCGTCTAAAAAGCGAGCTTTTCATCAATTATTAATGGAAATATATAAAAATTCATATTTTTTTGTGGGCACTGGCCAACATTATCGATCATTTTATAAATGATATAGCGACTTCATAGTTTTTTAATGATCAATAAATTTCTCATCTCATGTCTGTAGAAATTGAGAGAAGGATGGAGGAAATATGTAGGATGTAATGGATGATGAATAAAAAAGGAAATATATTTTTCATTAGGGAGATATTGAAATCCATCAATATTTTGACTTCTGAAGCTTGTAATCTATGTGGAGTGGGCATGTTTGTGGATGTGATTTTGATATATTTATTGGAAAATTGGGAGGAGATTGCTAGTAAATTGATATTAAAAGGCTCATATGGAAGTTTTTTAATATTTTTAGAGCATTTTGCATGCTATTGAAAGACTGAACAATCCATAGAAAATCTACAGATACACGAATCCATCTCCAACTTCCTTCCCACCACATAATGTCAAAATAATGAAAAAAATCAAGGAAATGTGCAGTGACAAATCCCATCCGATGCCTCCCATGTGAGCAATTGAACTTCATCATCATCAAAATTTTTCATCCATTCAACAATTCCCATAAGCCGTCATTGTAATCTCGACTAATAAAATGTCCATAAGACTATTTGATCGTTCATTTCATGGAACCCATTATATTCACCGTCAGTGGCATCAGTCAGATGACAAAAGAAAATGGAAAACATAAAATGAAAATAAAATAAATATTTTTTTATCCCGAAGAAAGCACAGCACAATATTAAGGAACTGAATAGCAACAAAAAATTTGCTGTCAACAGCAGTATCAAAAAGGCAATATCAAGGAAAAAGAAAAATGCGGGAAAGGCACAGCATGACGATGGTAAGTTCTTTTGGATGAACGAAAAATTATTATTGTAGATTTTTTAGTTATAATTTTGCTCCTACATTTGTCTTCCGGCTATTTGGAAGTTGTTGAGCAATTACTGATAAAAGACAGTTTGGAAATGGGAATGGATCTGTTTTTGTAATTTTTTCAGTCCTTGAATGAACTTATTGTTTGGAAATAAAATGAAATTGAGGATAATTATTTTAGCCTACACAAAGCGCTCTTGGGTCATGTTCATTTGGCTGCCATCAATTTTTGAGTTCTAAAAACCTAACGAATCATTCAAAATTTCAACTTGCATGCCCTAGTCCACAACTGTTACATTTATCTTCCTCCATAATCACTTTAAATTCTGTCATTCATAACAAGCTCATTCCATCTAGTAAATGTTCATCTAGTCTTCATATTTATAAAACCTTTATTGTAAAAATATTGTCTATTGTGATACCAATGGAGTCTGACTTTTGAAACGATATGAACTGACATTATAATCAAAATGTACAGAGATAATGGAAATACAAACATACTGTAGTTGCAAAGTGAATTGAAATGGAGAACTAAACGCTGATGAGATGTTTTTTCTTCATTGAGCACAGACAAAAGGCGGTATTGTCAAGACTAAGGAGGAGGAAATAGAAAACTCCAGTAAAAAAGCAACAGAAATGAATGAAATGATGAAGAAAAATTTTGAGTGACATGAAGAGATTTACTGTAGAGATGCTCAATTCATTTGATGTTCTGTGATTCTTTCTACCCCCCACACACATCCATACACTTACTCATCACTCAGTCGCGTAGTATTGTTCATCATTCAACTGAATGATATGAAACAAAAGCGTGGTCGACTGTAAAAGAATGAAAAGCATAGAAAAATCAAGACAATACAAGGAACAATAAAAGAACGGAAAGAAGTTTTCATGGATACAATGTGGGATGTAAAATGGGTATTTGTTGTTATTTTGTCTGAAAAGGTCTTCATTTTCTATTAATCTGGATATCAGGATATTAAATTCTTTTGAATTCTATCCAATTACAATGAATTTCCAAAGAATTCAGGTTTTGAGATAGACATCAAGAAAAATGCGTTTTTGGTAATAATGTTTACTTTTACCGGATTTTATTTTAAAAAAGTAGTTTGTCCTTTTGTTACTTCCATTTACACCATAAAACAAAGATGAACTCAGATGCATAAAAACATAATATAAAGGCCTAAAAATTCCTGTTAACATAATCAAAAACGCTCAGCTTTGAAAAATTCTTATTAAAATTTATTAAAGCTCAGCTTTAAATACGTTTGGGTTCAGTGATGCTCAGCCTGGGAGACGCTCAGCTTTAGTCACGTTCAGCCATAGAGGCTTAAATGTGCAAAATTTCATAGAAGTAAGAATTTTAACTACGCTCAGCTTTAGGATATTTCCAAGTTTATCATGAATCAACGTCATAAATTATCATGCATGGATAAAAACCTGTCCATCTATCAAGTAATATCATTTAAACAGACAATGCGTCCTATCCTTTACCTATTTTCTCCAACTTATTTCCCCTTTATTTTACAGTTTGTCCTTTCCCCTGCCTTCCTCGAACACAATACAAAATGTGTGGCATATGCCAAGGCACTTCATATCAATGAAAAATACATACGACCTCATAAAAAGGACATTCAGCCTCAACAAAAAAAATGAAGAAGAAAAGAATTGATGACGTGAAGCACTTTTTTATATTTGAAAAAGCTCTTTTTTTTTGTTCATTTCCATGTCGGTCCATAACTGAAAATGTTGATGAAGCGGCTATGTTTCAAGTGCTTCCCTTTTTGTTTTGCTTCGAGAGCTTCCACTTGAGTGCTGCACAATGTTGTCTTTTGTGTGTATGTGCTTATGTGTTATGATGCGAGTGTTCGAATGGAAGATTTTATGACTTTGTAGTACTGTGCGTACTGTTGTTTTAGTTGAGATATGGGCATTTTGGATGGACCTTTGATGGATTACAGTTGAATTAGGAATGAATGATGAATAGTAAAATCTATGCAATTCTTAGTTTGAGGATGTTAAAGCACAGCCGCTTAGGTTTAGTAACGCTCAACCTTATAAACGCTCAGCTTCAAAGTATTCATTCTAAATCGTTACAAATTTCGGTAACTTAACTTAGAAACGTTCAGTTTAAGTATATAAAAAAAGATCTAGTCCTACTTTTCACAGCCCATCCCTTATTTTTACAGCATTTTATTCGAATAATAAACCAAAGGAATTTTATTGTAAATATACACAATAAGCACAGCCATCAGTGCCCCTAAATATACGCTTATTGAAAGAGAATTTCATCACACATAAAAGGAACCAAAACGTACACAAAACAAAAAGACAATAAAGCAAAAGCAGCGCAAGAGAGATTTTGTGGTTTATTTTCCATCAAATCGAAGTCCCCACGATGCCATAAAGCTTCAATTATCATTACCATTTCTACTCTCTTTCCTAAATCTCCCATCAATTCACATTCAATTTTACATTATTATTCTTCATCGACAAAGAACTGAAAAGCTTTTTTTCGTTTGAACTGCAGCTTATTGGGATGTTAAAAGAGAGAAACACAAATGGAAATTATGTACACGCGCCAACAATAAAATTATAAAAAAAAGTTTAAAACAATCGATTCGGAATTGGTTTGAGCATTCTAGATAGACTCTTTTGAAGTTTGTTATGGTTAGTTATATTTTTGGGTAAGCTTGTGGCACGAACAAGCTAATTTGACAAAGCTTTTAGTTCTGGTAATTTTTTTTTAAATTTTATAACGGTCATTTGATATTCAAATTTTCTGTATGGACTTTAAAATTTTTAACGGTCGTTCAAAATTTGTATTTAAAATTTTAATGACCGTTATAGCTGATTTGAAAATAAAAAAAATCATACAGCATAAAATGCATCGAAATATGTCCATCCTTTTATAAATTTAATTTTCAATCAGCATAAAATTGAATAAATGTATACATGTGTGAGACTAATTGGATCATTGCACTAATTGAATCGATATTATGTCGCATACGCGATGAAAAACGAGATAATTAATTAAACTAATTTAATTTTTTTGTTGTCGCTTTTTTGTGTTCATCTTTTTCATGACTATAATTTTAATTTACGTAAGTGTATAATTATTATGAGTAGGAAATTCAATTTTAAAGTTGATGAGATAGGATGGAAAAGTGCAGAGGGTTCCAAAATTTTATGACAAGGATTGAAGTGCTTTGAGACATTTGAGGGTTCATTCTTTAGTTGTGTAGAATAAAATTTGATCCTCTCTTTAATTCTGTTTTAAATTCTGTATCTGTTAGCCTCTTTTCCCTCTACAGTATAACGATAACTTACACGAGACCCAAAGCACAATTTCCATGGTTTCTTGCTCTCAGATCCCCAACATTTAAATATAGTATTCATAATGCAGATCTACAGATGTCTGTCTCAGATACTGCACGTAGCCACACAATACACCAGCTTCCAAAACACAAACAAAGTTCCACAAATTTTTCGCAAACTAAAATCTGCAAATAAACAAAAAAAATTTCAATTTACGACAAAACAGCATAAAAACTGTTTATTTTGGATTGTCGCTCGAACATTTTAATTTATAGCATGCAATTTGTACTAAAAATATCATTAACTACACATCTCCATAGTAACAATTATTATATTACGGATATTAATGTATGTAGATTTGAGCACATTTTATGCTGATGATGATAATGATTATAGTGCTATTAAGCTTTAATTAAATTATTGAATTTTATAAAATGAAGATCGTAAACAACAGTCAACTCACACACACACACAAGCATGTGCTCAAAAATGTTATTATTTATTTTTGGGAGCTAATTGGTTGCTTTCTAATTAACTTTCGCATATAAAATTAAACTGCATTTTGTAATGAATTTATGGAATGCATTTATGTCATAAAATTATGATGATGAGACTGAGATTCATTTAATTTTATTAAATTTATACGAAATTGAAAAGTGATTGGAAATTTCTATTGGGTTGGTGGGGGTTTTTTGATGGTTGATGAACTTGAAGTAATTGACTGTTAATTTGATTTTGAAATCTTTGACTTGAAGAGATTATTTGCTGTGAATTTTGAATAAATTAATTTTTTCTCGAGCAGCATAAGGTATGGATATTAAAGGTATATTTAATAGGAGACGAGAGTCAACCCTTTCCCTAATTTTCTAGCTAACTACTTAGCCAACAAATCTTTATCAATATGATAGCACTACCAGTATAAAGTTTGAATCTAATATTAAATTTTGAATTTACCCCCATCTGAACTTTTCTAAAATCTTCAAACTATAGTTTAGAAAAGTCCATCGATAGTTCAGTAACGAAAATTTACAAACTATCGATTCCACATCATTTGAATAATTTACTCAAAAAATATTGATTATAAGTTCCGAGAACAAATTTATGAATTATGATTGTTATCGTATTGAAAGTTCAATTAAGTGGAAATTGAATGAAAAAGTTTCAGTAAGTGGTGCTTATTTGCTCAATTATTTCATCGTCTATTGTTAGTAAATTGACTTTGTTTAATTTCTCAAAATTTATTAAAAATATTTTAATTAAATAAGTTATTTAATAATTAGAATAATTCGTGATATTAGAGGTGAATCTACGAGGATGAAGCTTTAAATCAGGCTAAAGACTAGTTCAAAAGATGAGATAAATTTCAAATGTTAAAATTTTCAAAAATCTATGCAAATCATTGCTTTAGATCCTAAATATATCAGTTCTGAATTTCAATTCAATATTAAAAGCTCACTAAAATCACAATCACTTCCATTTGAATTTAATGTAAATATTAAAAGTCCATATATCACTTGAATTGGGCAATTATACTGTCCATTTGGTTAAGAGAAATGAGATGTGAATGAAATGAGTCTATTATTCTCCAAACTAGACCACCCCAAAAAGTATGGAGATTCAAAAGTTACGAGCATTTGTAAATAAGATTTCATGCACTTCCTTCTCGGAACAAACAATCGATTCAGAATCTCCACAAACAAAAACTCATTATTTTCTACACATAAACCATCCGAAAAAGGATAGAGAGAGAAAAATAAAGAATTAAATTCAATTGTGGTTGAACTAATTACATAGTAAATATTATTACATCCAACATTGAGACCAATAAGAAGCAGAAGTGTAGCTACATAAATTCTTATGTTTGTATATGTATAATTAATTAATCGACCGAATAGTTAAATATCATTAAAGTGATAATATATAAAAGAACAAAGGGAAAGTCCACAAACAACTGCCTATGTATACAGAACAACAACAACCTACTTATGAGGATGTAAGGAAAATCCCCTCAAAAATTTGTGATGCCTCATTAATTCACTGATATATTCGTGGACATGAGGATGAGAAGATGAAAAAATATTTTTCTTATACATTCATGAGAGCATCAAGATAAGGGCAAATAATATTACATATTAAGTGCTGTAATAATAATAATCCATAAAAACATTGAAGATTAACTCTCTACATAATTAATCGATTCCAATAACAATATTGCAGATATTTTTTCAACTCAAACCCTTGTTTTTGGAGCTGATAAATGGTCTCATCCTCCGGGCTTTTTTCAATAAATGAAGGAAATATATTTTTTGCTTCGGAAATTTGAAAAATGAAAATTCATTAAATGTGGACTTTTTTTTCTTTTATTTCTGATGAATTCTGTGGGGGGAAGAAAAGTGCTGAGCGATCAAGATTTTTGAGTAAAAAGAGCAAATTGCCGAGTCAAATTTAAGATTTTAACTAATTTGGTGGAGTAGAATAATCTGTTCATTATAATTGAAAATGGAAGTCAATGGGTTCGAATCCCCCCTATTTATATAACTTATTAAATTAACTTTTCATCAGTGTTTTAATTTAATTTTTTTTCTTGTTTTTTATTTACTTTTAAGTAAAATATAATTTTTTTGCATTTTCAAATTGAACTAATTTTAACCATCCATATACTAAAACCAAAATTTACAACAATCCAACGCATTTAAATTCTATTTTTTCTCATTTTTTACTAGCCAAAACTTAAAACAGAGAGCACAGAATGAAAATAGACAAGTGACTACATTCGTTATCATCTTGCAAGGAACATTAATTCAATAGTCCCTTTTGCCTACGGTTAAGCATAAATGGATGGATGGTCCAATTTTATGGAAAATTACTTTCACAACATAACACAAATAGCACTTCGGATGCAAAATTTCTTAGAAATGGAGTTGGAAATTCATTTTGGATGTTTGAGCGATGTAATTTATTTTCAGCATTTTAGGGTGGAGGAGAGTGATTGAGGAAGTTGGAGTGAACGGGATGGAGGTGGGCAGGGTCGTTTTTTCAGGCTGATTATTCAGGTTAACGACTTCCCGGAAAGAACATTTAAAAATAATTAATGTTTGCTGAAACTTTTGTGGAAGGAGATGGTCAGTTACTTTTTATTCAAATCCAAGCACCTTTTCTTCCAGAGAAATGCGCTTCTACCCAACAGTCAACGCAGTTTCTCGTCCACTCTCTCCTAACATTTTCATAGATGCTAATAAAAAGAAGAAGATTGAATGAATGGACTCTCGACGATCATAAAATGATCTGTTCTGCAATTATCAATTTACTGGAACATGAAAGTGAATGTAGAATGCTTAAAAAAATTGTGAGATGAGATGAAAGTCATAAGTTAAGCTATGAGCATGATTGAGAGCGGTTTGTAGTAATTGAAATGAGAATCATGTAGATAGATGAGTGGAGATGGAATTTTTTTTATAGGGAGAATGAAAAGGATTGGAAGTTCAGTGAATTTTAAAGTGGGGAGAAAAATTGAGTTGATTGATTGGTGGTTAGGTATGTGTATGATGCAGCTACGGTATGTGAGTTCTATTGGAATCTGATTGGATGCTAAGATCAGCTTTTGATCCAATTTTATCAAGTTTTTATCATTTTGATTCAGACTTACGACTTTTTGACCAAGTTTCATCTTTAAGTTCCATTTTTGATCCATTTTCAAGTAAGATGTCCATAAATTGGATTGAAGAGACCAAAAGAAATCAAAAAATCAACCTTCAACTTAAAACCCGCTCCCAGAGACCCACAGATCCAGCACATACTGCAAAAAAAACACATGAAAAGTGAATCAGAAGAGCAGATAAAATGGAAAGTGAAAAGGTTTGAGTGAGTTTTTGATGAAGAGCCCTTAATATTATAATACTTCCATGAAAGATAAATGTTCAAGAGACGGCCAAAGGATTAAAATCTAGATCGATGGTGAAATTCCCATTCTACGACTTCCACCTTTTCTCATTTATTCATAACACAAAAACATGCAGAAACCGAATAAGCATTCATTTCTTGCCCTTATTCTTAGTAAATGATTTTACACAAGAAAAAGGAACAATTTAAATGGGAGGGGATGGATATGGATGGATGAATCAAGTAAATTAAATTTCATCTTTTTGGAGCGATTAAAACTATATCCTCATGCTATCTATTTTATGCTTAAATTTTTGGTTATATTTCATTTCACTCAAAATTTTAATAAATTTAATTGAATTTTCTCGTCTCACACTTCACAAAGCTTCTCATTTAATATCCTCGTGTTGAAAATTATTGGGATATAAAGGAGAAGGATGATGAAGGTTAAGACGGAACGAGGACTTTATTGTTCAAGAATATGCTCATGATTTGTTGTCAATTTTGTGATGAATTTCGTCTTCATTTATTTGTTTAAGGAAAGGACTTAATAAGGAAAGGCTTTTGATGGTTCTTGTGGTATTTTAAAATGAGGATCTAGAGCTCTTTAAGTTTGAAATTCAAATTTAAATTTCAAGTTTGAATTCAAAATTTAAATTTAAAATTTAAATTCAAATTCGAAATTCAAACTAAAAACCGAAAATCAAATTAATTTCTATTAATAATTTTATAAAATATTTTAAATTTCTGTCAGTATTATACTTTAAATTCAATAACACAATCTCCACATTTCAAGTCCATCGCTATGGAAATGGAAAATCGGATTTATTAATAGATTTATTGCATTATATCAAATTGCAAACAAATTAATCAGCTCGATGTTGAGCAGATTTGCGATTCTGTACAAATTGGCTGTTTTCAACAACAAAACTCCTTTACTGTACAATATCATTTTCGTATTTACAGCACGAAGCAATTTCTCATATCAGTATGCAAATCGCTTTCAGATTTTCAAATTGCAACACTCAAGGAGAAATTTTCTTCTTGTGCATGAAAAATTTTCCTTCGATGTATTTTTTATTTTATTTTTTTGTTAGCATAAGGAGATGGAAATAACGTTTCTGTGCTCATTAAACGATACAATACAGCGTTTGAATTCGAAATAGATGAATGTGAAAAAAGGTGAAATTTCACCCAGACTGAAAGAGATTGCTTTAAATTTGAATTGACAAGTTTTTGGATGTTAATTGATTTACTTGGAGTTTGATTATTGACTGGATGTTCACGTGGGAGCTGCTTTTTCGCATCATTTACTCAATTTCTCTCATTATTTTTCAGGAACAATAAATCATCAATTTTGCATGCTAATCTTAGATTTATTCAACAATAATATCAAGTTCTATTTCCAATAGTTCTGTAATTAGCAACTTTACACTAGATATTCCGTACCTAACTACGTAACTTTTCTATCAAGTAGTTTGTTTTCTTTCAAAAATCAGAAATTTAGTTCATTCAACACTTCAGGCAATTAAATGTGAAGCTCATCAACATATTGATTACATGCAAATTATAAAACAACATCTTCTATGGACTAAAGCCTTTCTCATTAATGATTAATTATATTTGAATAAAATTGCTCAAAATCCCCTCATCAACATAAAATTATTTTTAATTCCGAAAAAATTGTGAATGATTTAATTAAATTTCAATTTAATTTGATTATTTTGGTCCAGAGGCTAAAGTGTGAATATTGAAATTATATTTTTGATGAAATTTTCTTTCGACATTTAAATTTTTAGTTTTGTCATTGGAAGGACTAAAGTTTTTGAAGGCACCAGGGCCGGGGTGTATTCAGGGAGGGGTTTTGGGGATCAAAACCTCCCTTTTTGGAAATTTTTTCAATTTGCTAGGGTTTTTTAAGAAAAAGATTTAAACAAACCCCCCCTCCAAATTTTCAAAACCCGTCCCTCGAAAAATTTCTGGATACTTTTGAAAAAAAATTAGTACCACTCAAAAAATCCATTCATAACTAACTCTTATAAAGTTTGTAACTATAAACCTACGACATCTAACTTTTAAATTAAAAATTCAATATTTAAAAAAATTTATATCTTAAATAACCTCAAAAATTATTATTCGCAAGATTCTAGGAAGATCAAATTTTCGTTTTCAAGTGGATAAAAAATATAAAGCACAATTCGAATGGAAAGTTTTACCCTCCAGTCATCTAACCCTCATCATTTACAAAGCAAAATACAATGAATCATTTTATTAATTGTTTGAGTAATTAAAATATTTCAAATTTCATTTTGAAGCACTCACTTCCATTCTCTCCACATATCAACATCATCATAATATGACCACAAATACACACACACACGCTTTAAAGATAAATGAGTTGCAATTTTTAACATAATTAACTGCTAATTAGCTATAATTACTCATCTGGGTAGAATGCAAAGTGTGAGCATAAGAGACACAATTTTTTTCTACTCTCATAAAAAGCACCTGAAAATGGAAAGTTTTTCAGCTGAATCTTTCGCCTCCTCTTTTGAATAATGCATGACAATGAAACTTTCTTGTATCATGAATTTTTTCACGTACGTTCTGTGTCGCTTAATAACAAGCAATTTTTACTGTTGATGAAAAATTGTAGAGTGAGGTTGGAGTAGAGGTGCGAGAAAATATGAACAACTTGAATTGAATTTATGAATGTAGGCGCAGTTTTCATTTTTGTAAAATTTAACGGTTTTTACAAATTTGAAATTTAACGGTTTTATGAATTTAAAATTTAACAATTTTTTTCAATTTGAACTGTCTTGCTTTAATTAATAACAGTCTAAGTGGTTAAAATTGCTCAAAAGACAATCTGTCAAAAAAAGTCTTTCCTTTATACAAAAGTTTTATTTAATTTTTTTAATTCCAAAAAATTTCTGTTCTTCTTTTCTCTTCTTCCTACTTCAATTTTCATTCATCCTGCTCATCCTACAGTCTATCTATCTCAAAATGGCAGGATGATCATCATGACTGCTAGTAAAGCACAAGGATAAAGAGAAAAGTTTAATTTTGCAATACTCATTTTGACATACTCGAGTGTGAATGCGATGGCAGCAAAATTGTGCACGGCAGAAATCGTAAATAATGAGAGAGCATAAATTAAGCTCTTAAACAAGGTGAAGAGGTGTAATGCACAAGCAGGAGCTGTAGTACAGGCAATATATATCACTTTCAAAAGTGTTCAAATGTAGCTCGGCAACAGTACGTGAAATAATAACACCATAATACATTTTAAGTACAATAGTTTGCAGACATAAACTCAATTCGATACTTAAAATGCTCTTCCATCTTATCGAAGGGATTGAGTGCTCGGAACTTTCATTTTTGAATAGTTTTCAGTTATTTAGGTCAAATAAAATTAACGGATTATTTTTGAATTTTTTGTTGGAATTTTTGAGTTAAAAAAATTTCAAATTTTCAAAAACCGTTGAAATTTTCAAAATTTCATAAACCGTTTAAAAAGACAGTTTCACAAAATTCCCCAAATTTTTGTTTCACAAACTTACCTCAAACAATTTCACACTTCCATGATGAAAGTTCCATCCCCTAACTCGCAAACTGTAAGCTGTATAAAATATATGTGTAAGTAACTCCTTTTTACCATACAGAATTGTTACTATTTTTCACTATTATTATTATCCTCCGACGACACCTTGTTGTGTTCTCCTTTTCATTCTTTCCATTTTTGAGGTGCATCTGACGATACACATTTTTTCTCGATCTTTATTCAACTCTCACTGAAAAGAGAAAGTTTAATGTTATTTTCAAATGCAATTTGCAATTTATTTCATTCTTTAAACAACACATATATGCTTACTGTGTGAAATTCTTTTCCCATTCTAAAGTATTTGTTGTTATCGTATTCTATTGCATACCAGAAAACATATATGCACTCATTTTCACGGAGGAGTGGATAATAGTGTTGAATTTATGCAAGATTGAGGTACTGGGAAAATTATTGTGCAAAATATTGGAATGGATTATTTAAAATAAAGATAATTTTTTTAGTACGATCAATGGTAATGATGTGGTTGATGGCAGTAATTAAAAGTTCGAAAAAAAAAATTTAAAAAAAATAATAATCAATTGTAAAAAACTTTTGGTTTAAAATTTTAAGATTCGAACGCAGTTCTGAATGAAATTTTTCATATTTCATAAATTCGGTTACAAAGTGTTTTTTGACATTTAACCTACTTAAGCTCCAAATTGTTACAACAACTTCCAAGTTTCTAAATAATAAGCACTTCCCATCCCCTGATCGAAAAACAAACACAATACACAATGAGTATAGAAATCCATATGTAATCGTACTGCAGAACGCTTTAAGTATTTTATTTTATTTTCTATTTATTTGTGCACTGCAATTGATTGCCTTCGTCTCGTAAGTGGTGTTTTAAGTTTTTGTTGAAAAACTTGCTTGAGAGCTTTTGTGAAATTGTTTATTTCGTACAAATCTTGAACATGCTGGATTTATAAAAGAACATTGATTGGATAGGAAAAGATGAAAATCTGAACGTTTTTGATTCAATTTGTGATAAATATAAAGCATAAAGCAAGAATGACGTGAAACAAAATTTCTAAAAATAAATTCAAAGCATTAAAAACTCATGTATGCATGCACAATATCCAACAAAGAGCGAGAGAAAGAAAAATTACATTAATTACTCATACATGCATTTATAAATTGCATAAAAATTAAATAACACATAGAATGAGACTGTGAAAAGTTATTCGAGAGAAAGTGCTTGTGCATTATTGCTACGTAGAAGTATTATACATAATGCTATTAAATTAAGGATGTAATGAATTTTTATTACTGTTTGTGGGGTTTTGTTGCTTCAGGAATTTTCATTTTTTTTCTCGAGAGAATTATTCTTCAAAAAAGCTCTTTGAAAACATTTTTTAAATTAAAAGTCCTTTGTTGCTGGATTTACAGCGATGAAATTAAATTTTTAATCATCGAGGTAAATTGAGCAATTGTGAATGTTTTTCGGAGTGGGTTGTAACTTGAGCTTTTTGAACTTTAAATGAATAATTTTTACTGCAATTTTGTTTATTATTCGAGATTTTTTATTACAAAAATGCATTATCGACAACCATGGCAGTTCCCGAAATTTTTCGATTAAGGAATTTTGTATAAATGGGAAAATTTAGGGTTTTGGGTTTTTTTTTCTAAAAAACCCTACCAAATTAAAAAAGAGGGGGGTTTGACTCCCAAGACCCCTCCCTGAATATGCCTCTGTCGACAGCTGCGCAAAATTTCAGAGAATTGAAAGCGTCATTTCACATATATATGAACTCAACCATCGAAAATTTATTCACCGCTTAATTAATGTTTGAATTTGCTTGTTGAACCTTCCAGCAGAACTTTGAACTAAAACTATATTGAAAATTTCAATTTATAAAACTAATTATCAATAAAATTTCAAAGAACTCTGAATTTTGAATTTGAAAATTTTCTAAAATCATGACGCAATTAATAAAAATAAAATTTATGCTCGAATCTCTTGAAATAATATTTAGACTATCAAAATTATTACAACATTATTCATTCTGATTGTATAAATATCATCGAGTTTATTAATAAATTTGAAAATGTCAGCTGCCTCGAGGAAATTATTTAAATTAATAAAGAATTTTCCTTCGTTAAGGATCAATAAGTTTCTCTTCATAACTTTATTTCATGCTTCAGTTTCCTCAAAATAATGCTGATACATACATTTATTCACATATCGTGACTTCCTGTTCATGCTCTTTCAAAATTGAAACAAGATGAAAATTTCTTTTCCTTATCGTCATCAATTTCTTCTCATTTTTGAAATTGTTTAATAATTTATTGCTTCCTATATACATTACACAACATAAGCGGAAGACTTTTGCATCAACGATATTTGCTTAACCCTCATTTTCACATTAAAAAGTAAGAACGAGAAGCTTTCAACTTAATTCCTTCCTCATAATTAACTAAAAAACTTTTCAATTCGAATAATTTAACGAGAATTCCTTCCACTTTTAAGTTTTGGTCGGATTTCTTGCTTCGGAAATGCAAGGTTGACTGAAATTGCAGTTTTGTCTCTTCGTTTTATTTTTTTATATCTTTAACGTTTTTCTGAATTTCAAATATTAATGAACTTCTAAAATTCAAATTTTATTGAGTTTCTGAATTACAAATTTTAACGTATTTACAAAATTTAAATTCAACATTATTTATATAAAATTCAAATTTCATCAAATTTATGAATTTTATAAAAAAAATCAAAATACGCTTTAGGTTTTTGCATCAAAACTTCAAACTCAAATTTTTGTTACTTAACATTAACATTAATAGAGAGGATTTCCTTAAGTGCATCATAACTTAGTTACTACAAATTTCACTATCTTTCGGAATCTATTTGAATATGTGCTTTAGTAAGCTTCTGCCAAAGATGAAAACTTTTTAAATTCATATTTTAGCTAAGCTTTCATTAAAACCTTTAAAAATAGTTCATTATTTTTAATTTTTCGTAGTATAATGTATAAGAAAATAAAGTTTGTTTCAGAGGATTTAGGATAGTGAGATACTGAATGTAGGAATTAAGTTGGAGATGATTGTCTAATTATAATAATTTTGGCGCAGTTTGTAATTTTTTTAAATTCAAAATTCAACATTTAAATTTTTTTAAAACTAAAAATTTAACGGTTTTCACAAATTTAAATTTTTAACGGATCTAAAAAATTCAAATTTTTTTGAGTGACTCAAAACTGTTAAAAAATTAAAGCAACATATTAATTTTAAACATCAAACGATAATAAATTAACTCAATCAACTAAACTGACTGCACACCAGTCAATCACATCCAAATGAGCTTTTTCATTTTTCCAGTTAATTAGCTTTGATCTGCCATAGCATCATTCAGTCAGTAGTTAAAATGAGAGCAAGAAATGCAGGTTTTTATGATATAAAAGCACTTGAAAGTTTCTTTTTTTAAAAATACACAAGCTCTTAATGCAAGAAAAATGAGAAAAACTTGAACATAAGTATGAATGCATGTAGTCATGGCTTTTGGATTTTAATAGAATTTAATCAGTTTTAAGTTCATTCTGCATAAACATTTCAATGTTCATTAAATCTGCACGAGGGAACATGAAAGAGTGAGTGAATAAATGAATGAATAAGGAGAGTAAGTAGAGCACAAAGCATAAGACGAGAATGAGAAAATACCGCACACGGGCTGATGCCTTAAATGCGACTAAAGCTTTTCTAATTAAAACAGCATATAAGTAGAATTTTATCTTATCATTGCTGATGTCATTATGCTTAATGTCGAAAGCTTTTAGCTTTGTGCCTGGTTTTCACTCTCGCTCTTTTATTTTAGTTCTTTTTTATGTCTGAACGTTTTTTGGGTGTGTGTAGAGCACATCCACATATAGACATAGTTTTTGGGATACTAGGAGGAATTAGCTATAACTATGATAGGATAAAGAATTTTAGTACAGTTTCCGGAAACTCATGGCAGCATTCCTATTCATTTCGAAAATCTAGGCCAAAAATTCGAAACTAAAATTCGAATTTCGAAAATTGAAAATGAATTTCGAAATTTGATGCATCCACAACCAGGTGTTTACTTTTCAGAAATAATTCCACTTTAGCATCATCTCAATTGTACACTCAGGACTGACAGTTGTGCAGGAACAATGCATAACAAGCAGACTTGTCAGAAACTCCAAATCATTCATCTTAAAATATTATAATGATAAATTAAGTAAATTATATATAAAACCTCCCACAACACAACTTTCCAGTATTCATAGCAATGGCTTATAATATTAAATGAGATAGCTGGCACACATCAAATTATGTACATTTTCATTTCCATTCACATTAACTAATAGAAAATATTTATGTGAGCATGTTCCACTGAGCTTCTTTATCAACATCATCATCAAGCTTGAATATTCATTACAATATAAAGCCCGTGTATTATTCAAGGATTTACATGAAAATAATTGTCTGTGCTCCGACGAGATCTGCAGTCACAAAATCTTTTGAGAATTTTTTAAGTAAATTAGAAGCTGGGGTGGGGTGGAGTTGAAGGTGAGGCTTGGATATTTATGAACCTTCCAGTTATTGCTTGATGTTAACGGTTAGGTATGAAAAGTTATGAAGTTTGAATTTCTAGCAATTTTAAATTCTCAAAAAATCAACATACGAATTTAATAAAGGCAAAATTAACTCACTTATCAGCTCTTTTTTAATGATGAGTTAACCTTACAAATGAACTTTTAGGTTTTTATGTTCAAGCTTATTAAAGACATAATACAATTCTAAGAGATTCTCGTATTTCTCTTTATTTGTTAATGGAGAGAAAAAAGTTAAAATTCAAATTTGTTAGGTCATTTGAATACTTTCAGCTGAATTGAATAGATCATTTTTTGAAATATAAATTTAAATTTTTAAATTATTTTTTATTATACAAATTATTTGAATTTTAAATCTTGAATTATTATCAGATTTTTTTGAGCAATGGCAAAATTTTTATTGTAAGTAAATCATGGTCAAAAAACCAAAAAAAAAAATTGAATATAAAATCAATTAAAAATAACAAATATTTAATTTATTATTGACAGCTTTTTGGTCTACATTTTTGCTCTACTCAACTTTCATGAATCTGTAAACGTTGAATGTGATTACGGAATGCAAGATTTCTGGAATATGAAGAATAAATATCGCTGTGCTGTTAAAAATATTCTTAACATTGATTCGATGGAAAATGCTCAGATTGATGACATATCAGGAACTCACATGAGTGGAAAAAGCAATGCCGATGAAATTTATTTTAGTGTGAACAGTAGAACTATAAAAAAATTTCCACGGGGACTTGAAAACTTTTTCACAAATATTCGAGGAATCGCTATTTGGCACGATCAGTTGAATGAAATTCATCAATCTGACTTGAAACCATATCCAAATCTAGAATATCTTAACATTTACGACACACAAATTGAGATTATAGAAGATGGTCTTTTTAATTTCAACCCCAATTTGAAAGTGATTGTATTAGGAAAATCAAACATTTTTCATGTAGGTCCTACAGTTTTCGATCATCTTACAAAACTAACTGCATTGTATTTATTAGAAAACAAATGTATTAATATGAATGCTGGAAACGATAGGACAGCCATTGAAAATATTATAAAAAGCGTTAAAGATAATTGCATGAGTGCAGAATTTTTAAAATTATCGGAAAAAATTCAAAATCTTGAAAACGATACAAATAATGACTATAATTTAATTGATTTTGAAACTGAGTTAAATGCTTCAAAATTTGGAAATTTTTTGCCCTTAAATGTGAAACTTCAAGAGTTGAAATATAAGAAGCAAACTAGAAAATTGGACACAACACAAGACTCAGAAAATTCCCAAAATACGGAAAGCTTAAAAATGTTGCATAGTTCAATAGATGATATTAAGACTTCACAAGCTGACATACTATCAATGATGGATCATAAATTTTCGACCTGCAGTGAACAATCTAGCATATTTGATGATAAATTCAACGAAATGGATGCAAAAATGGAAAGTTTAAGTAAAAAAATTGATGAAGTTGAAATTAGAATGTTTGAAAAAATTGAGAACATTTTGGAAGAAAATTTAAAAAAGATTTTGGAGAGTCTTAAATGATCAAATGCGCTTTAAATAAAACAGGTTTATTGAAATTTATTTAAATTAGTCCTTCTGTTTTTTAAAAAACCTTAAAAATGTATTTGATTAATCTCAATAAAATCAATAAAGTTTGTAAAATCATCACAAATCGCAAAAATAACAAATTTTTCTCATTTTTAAGTTAAAAATTTTAACAACGCCTAAAAAATAATTTTCATTTCATTCGTCCTTATCAGCGCTTCATAAAAACTTCTTATTTGACCTCTAATTTAATTTTTTTAAATATAGACAAAAATTGAGAGCGCAGAACTTTATCATCAAGTTTTCTTCTTAAACAGTACTCAAATTTTGATAATGAGTAATTATTATTGCAAGAAATTGCGTCGATCAGTGAAGTTAAGTAATTTTAAAGCCTTTCAAAAGTATTTTTGAATTTATTATTTAAAGCTTTTCAAAATTCATAAATAATGTCGAAGAAAATTACGTGAGTAGAATTAAAAATCTATTAATAAATCAAGTAAGCTTAATTAATTTCGATTCCAGCTCCTTGGTCTACATTCTTGCATTTTTTAATTTTTATGAATTAGTCAACATTGAATGCAATTACGTTAAACTTGGCTTGTGGGCAGTAGGGACCAAATATCGTTGCTCTGTTGAAAATTATCTTTTCATTGACTCACCAGAAAAAGCTCAGATAGATGGAGTGTCAGGAACTCATATGAGTGGGAAAAGTGATAATGATGAAATTTATTTTCACATTCAATCTAAATCTGTACAATACTTGCCTCGTGGATTGGAAAAGTTTTTCAAAAATGTCACAGGAATCGCTGTTTGGTACGATTTGTTGAAGGAAATCCATCAGTCTGATTTTAAACCATTCCAAAAATTGGAATGTGTTAATATTTTTGAATCAAAAATTGAGATTATTGAGGAGAATATTTTTGATTATAATCCAAACTTAGTTGCTGTTTCGCTTGGAAAAGCTAACATTTTTCACATT
The DNA here is from genome assembly GCA_963573255.1 of Chironomus tentans. Taxonomy (NCBI): domain Eukaryota; kingdom Metazoa; phylum Arthropoda; class Insecta; order Diptera; family Chironomidae; genus Chironomus; species Chironomus tentans. Next base: position 1,739,889 of record OY754302.1, on the reverse strand, counting down.
GGTCCGACAGTTTTTGATCATTTGACAAAATTAACGTCATTGCATTTAGGAGGCAACAAATGCATTAATGAGTTTAAAGAAAATAATCGAGCAGGTGTTGAGCAAATCATAAGAAATTTAAAAATTAATTGCATTAGCTCAGAATTCTTAAATTTCAATAAGAAACTGAAAATTCTTGAAAATTCAGAAAATTTTGCAGAAGGTTTAAAAAATTTCGAATCTGATTTTTTAGCGTCGAAATTTTCAAATTATTTTCCATTGAATGAAAAACTACAAAAATTGAAAAATCAAAAAAATATAGAATTGCCATCAACTGACAAACCAAAGGTCGAGTCAACAACACCAGTGCCTCAAAACTGCTCAGAAATTCATAATTTGACTGAAACATATCAAAATCATAGCAAAATTGATGACTTACAATTCCAAAATTATGAAAACTTGAAACTTTTACAAAATTTGACTGAAGATCTTAAAACATCGCAAACTGGTCTATTTTCTGAATTTGATCGAAAATTTTTGTCCTGTAACAGACAATTCATGATAGACAACAACACAATTAGTGAAAAATTCGTAGAACTTGAAACCAAATTTGAAAGTTTTGAGAAAAATCTGAATGAAATTAAAGAAAAGTTAAATAATTTTAAAATTGAGGAAGTTGAAAAACGTATGATTGGAAAAATTGAGGGCATCCTGGATGATAAGTTGGAAAAGTTGTTAAAAGCTTTGAACATGAACAATACGCAAAAATATTTTGGATAGCAGCTAAAAAAGGAAATCATAACTTGATCAGAATAACCAGAAAAAAGGAAACGAAAAAATATTGAAATAAAATTTTTATATTATTAAAAAACCTCAAAAACTGCATCTAAAAAATCAAATTCAGCTTAATAAAAACAATAAATTTTGCAAAATCATCACAAAACGTAAAAATCACAAATTTTTCCCATTTATAACATCACCAAAAAAATAATTTCCATTTCATTTGTCGCTGCATCCGCATTTCACGGGATATGTTCTATTTATCCAGTTATGATAATTCGTAATAAGCAAAATAGATGAAAATTGAAACTTTTATTGAAAAATTTTCACAAAATTAAATCAATTATTGAATTGGCTTAAATATTTTGCAGAAAATACTTTTTAAATACATTTTACACACAGTCATCATTATTGATGCCATATGAATGAAATGAGTAGGAGCTTAATATACAAAATTGATTTTATGCAGATAATGCATGAAAATTTGCATATTTTTTAATAATTGAGTATTCAGTGATCGTCGTTTAAAGTCCAAAAATTTTGGATTTTTCAAGCGTTTTTTCACAATTTTAATTTTTCCGTTATTTTAAAAGAAATTATAAAAATTTGAAATATTTTTGACCGTTATTTTTCAAATTCCCTTTTTCAGTCATAATATATTTAACTTACTCTAATTATAAAATTATTGCTAAGTTTATCCTTCTAATCAATGAAAAATTATTAAAATTCATGCCAGCTTCCAACCTAAATCCATATTTATATAAATCTCTTCCCCCAACAAATCGGAACCTCAACATATATCAATATTATATAAAAAATTATTTTGTACTCAAAAAATCAATTTCACAAAAAAAGATAAAAATTAAAATTAAAATACAGCATAGTGATTATTTTATTAAATGATATGTGACATCCACATTCACAAATTTCTGTGTTTTTTGGGATTTTATATTATTTTTATTTTAATTTTATAGATATAAAAAAACCTGAAGAGAAAACCTTTTCCTGTCGACACAACATTGACGATATGAATGCGGTGAAAAATGTGCTTTTGCGGATAGACTGCAATCACATGCAGATAGCTTTTCTATATTATATTATATTAGATTCAAACAAAAGTTTTTTTATCCATGATAAATAAATTGTCGTTAGAAGTTCTGAAGGATCGGGGATGATTACTTTTTTTTTGTTAGGGAATTATCTCATTTTTAAATAATTTACTGCTAAAAATCTTTTAAAATTTACTTTCAGAATTCAAACGTCATATCAATTAAAAATGTACAAATTGGCCACCATCGAGTCTCAGAACCAAAAATTGGAGGATCATCTCCACAATTTTCAAGTATCAAAATACTCAACTCTTTCATTACTGAGCTATACGAGCTTACAAAAATGGTCCAGATCAAATTCAAGCTGATGATAGTAGTATCAAGTTCCCAAACATAACCTCTAATATTTTCAACTATCCTCCCAAAAATAAAGGCTTAAAATTGAAATAGGGACAAAACAAAACCTGAAAGCTTTTTAATTATCGACAAAAAAACATAAAATAAATTTCAACCTCAATTCAGAGATAAAAAAAATGCACACAAAAAAATATTTCAATCAATGAGAGAAAAAAATTCACATAAAATTATTGGGCACATGGTAATGTCATAGAAAACCGTTCAGCATGAATTTAACATATCAATCTCCAATATTATAAAGTATAGATATGTCAATGTGCATGTTGCAATCAGTTTTATGCACTTTTTCCCATTTATTTTCTGATCTAGAAAAATTTTTGTTTCATTTTTTATGGAAAACATAAATATTTGAAAAAAAACTGATAAAAAGCTCAGCAATAGCTCTTAGCCACTCATCTGAACTCGGCCATAAAAAATTGTTTTTTGGTGAATTATTTTTCAGCACGGAATTTTTTTATATATGTATGTAGCGAAGTAGCCTTCCATCGCATAAGCCTTTTGAAATACATTTTTTATGTGCCATAATGATGAATTTTTATGTAAGGAGTTAGTTTAGTCGTTGGATGGCGGTTTGTCAGGAGGTGCAGGAATATTTTTGAATTTTTTTAATTTTCTTGATAATTTTTGAATTAAATGCCAAAATAAAGGATCCATGGAACCTTGAAATGGACCAGATACAGGGGCGTATCCAGGAATTTTTCGAGGCAGAGGTTTTGAAATTTTTTGGTATAGACGGAAAAATTTAGGGAGGGTTTTGGGATTTTTTCTTTAAGAACCCTACCAAATTGTAAAAAATGGAGGGGTTTAACCCCAAAAACCCTCTCCTGAATACGCTGCTGACCAGATATTCCAGAAAAAGATCCATATATTTACAATATTACTGTCTAGGGCGTTTCCCCATACCAACTTAGATACATCCTGAATTTATCTAGTTATTAGACCCCAAATTCTGACTCACTCAGACCCCAAAGCGTTTCCTGCCCCATAAATTTCCCTCAAACTTACTCCCTTTTAACTTTTTTTTTATTTTCATTTGATGTCACAATTTTATTCACATGGCAATTTCAATATCACATCTATATACATACACGAAAAAAATCATAATAATAAAAAATGTGAAAATCAATGAAAAAGAGTTATTTTTATTATTGGAAAGGCAAACAAAACGCAACTATAGCAAAAAAAGAAAAAATCTGAGCCATGAAAATCAAAACCATATTGTACGTACATAAACATTATGAATTCAACGAGAGAGCTTTTTTCTGGGAGTTCCAGTTGTATGAGAATTTTTAGTCATCAGTGATATAAATAAAAACAGAGAATAATAAAAAATGAATTCATAAACTGACTATAATCACAGCATAGATATGCATACATAAATATATTCATGTCAGTTCCACACTATGAGGTTTATTTTGTTATGAATTTTTATTTGTTTTAATTTAATGATATGAAGGAAGTATGTATGGTGAAATCAGTAATTATAGAGCTTGAAATATTTATACTCACATTGCGATATTACAATGCATTAAGGCAACAGTCGATGGACGAAAGGAAGGTTGTAAGAATTTGTTTGTAAGATTATACATGATGTTAGGTATGCATTAAGGGTCAAGGAAATGGTCAGATATAACCTCGGATTTTTCAACCCAGAGTCAACCCTCAAAGATGGGGATAATCCCAAATTGACCCCCTCAAAACTAGATATTTTACTATCCTAGTTCCTAAAGTCAATCAATATTACAGCCAAACAAACAGTCAATCTTCAACCTTCAAAAATATTCTCACATTTATTATAAAATGCACTATAAAAAGGATCCAAATGTCTGTAATATAAAAATTGATCCATAAAAATGAACCAAAAATTTATGTCTAAAATACATTCACATCTTCGTGCATATGAGACGTATATATTAAACATTAATTATTCATATCGAAAAATTTGTTCTTTCCTCTCTTCTGTCTTTAAAATGGCAAAAAAATAGCAGAAGAGAGCAGTATGTGAACATCCTATAGCATACATTCACATAAACATCATATTCTTCTTTCTTTATTTTTTTCTCGTAGAGCCAGGCAAATTTATATAAATGAGCGATGAGGAAGTACGATGGAAAGAGAAAGGAAGAGGGGTGAGCTATAAAAATTTTATGATTCCAAAATACATAACATCAAAAAAGATGAGCAAAAAAAATTTTTTTTTGAATCTTTTCTCCTTAATTTTAAGTTTTATTGCTGAAAGCGAAGTTCCTTAATGAAGAAATTTTTGTGTTCCTTTCATTCCAATGTGTCTGTCATTGCCTCTTTTAAAACATTTTTTTTCTTCTCATTTTCAGGAACATGATACCTTTTGAAAAGTTGTAGGACGAAATATGTCTGTTGGACATTGCTGAACAACAAAAAGCGATGAGTTAACGGAAATAATAAAACAAGGAATGTAGGAGATTATGAGAAGTTTTCTGTGGGATAATGTTGAAATTCAATTTTATTTTTTGACCTCTTGAGGGGAAATTGACTTGAGAGAATTTTCAGGAATATCTTGACTTATTTTAATTGGGTATCATGTGGGTTGATAGCTACGTGCCTTGTAAACACATTTTTAATGACGCAGCAAAAGAATCGAGGTAAAATCTAAAGTATAATTTAGAATCAAACCCACGCCTTTTAAGACGTAAGTCCAATACTCTATCAGTTATGTTATTGCCCTAGTTTCAATAATTTTCAATATAATGGCATTAAATCCTTAATATAAAACCGATCTATCTATCAGACTACAATTTAACTCCCAAAGCATCTAGAACCCATCCCCACACCACATAATCTATTAAATTGATACACATTTCTAGTCATCAATCATTTAAATCTCAATAAATCACAGAAATTCTACGAATTTCAATTACAAGTTCCATCAAATATTGCCAATTAATTGAATAATTTGTAAAATGAGCCGAATATAATTTGATTTCTTAACAAGAATTTCAATTTTGCTATAAAATGCTGGAAATTACCAAGGGCAGGATTGATGTCTGTGATTTGCATGTAACTCTGGTGAGAAAAGTCTGTAATTATGCCTGTGACCAAGTAACATCCGTGCACCATTTTAACAACCCTGATTAAGACAAGAAAAATCTTAAAATAAATCTTCTGGAAAAATATGCCGGAAAATTGAAATGAGACAAGGACTTGATCAGTAATAAATAAAATTGAGAGAGAAAAAATTTCTCAAGGATCTAATAAAACCAACAGAGTTACTATATTGGCCCGGAAATAAATGAAAATGGAAATAATTTTGTTCATAAGTTAAAATGGAGCAATAAATAGACTCTCATTCGTGTCATTCGAGTTATTCAACTCCTCAAATTCAACAATCCATCAAAACAATAAGAAAAGAGATGTAAAATAAATAAAAAAAAATTTTTTTTGTTGGAAAATGTTAGAGGTTAATGGATGTAGTGCGGTTTTCTGTTGTGGAAATGAAAATTATTTTGTGAATTTTTTGGAAGTTATTCATAAATTTTTCAATTATTTTGTAGCCACTGGTCATGAGGCCTACCCACCTCTCCCTCTACGCGCCTTACTGAGGAACCGTATGTTCTGAGACAAATACAAGTGAAACGCGCTCAGCACTACCATAATTCCGTCAAACGAGGTCAAAGCTAATTACTCATCGCTCTCTCTTAATCACCTAATCTCCTTAAGAAGCTCCTCTAAAATGATAATAAATTAGCTGTTATGCACATTCCTCCCTAATTAACTGTCTAAAATCGCGCTCATGAAAAATGACTGACAATGAAAAGATGAAGTGGAAGATTCTCGAGATATCGCAATAAATTTGAATTTTATTGTGTCGACAATAAAATTTAGTTACATGAAGTGATATCAACTTTTACGGCTGTTTCCCTTTTTTCTCTTTTCTCCATCTACCAGTCATAAAATGCAAAGCTAATTATTCTTTCGACTCATAGCTTCCCTTTTTTCTGCCTTTTTACTCATTGCTTGCCTGCTTGCCTTCTTGTTCTGTAAAAAAAGCAATTTTTTTCGTGATACTTTAGCATTTTCTTGAGCTGTAAATTTTTGATTGTAAAATACAGTGGGAAAAATTCCTTTTTGACTTTCGTACATGACTTGAAATTTTTATTTTTATGAGATATTGTGAGAAGGTTTCTTCATTTTTTTTTACTTTTTTTAAAGATTGATGAGAAGAATGAGGAAGTTAGGAAGTCAATTTGGATTGATTGATATTTGAGAAATAATTTTTTTAATGTTTTTGCAGCTGTGAAAATCATAAATTTTAACGGATTTTTAAGATTTGAGTCATAAAATAAAATTTGCATTTTTTACAATCAAGGTATCACCGGATTGCAGCTAAATATCCTGAATTTTAGGAAATAATGAAGAGTATTTCAAAAAACATTTATAATTTTTTAAAATTTGAAATTTTACAATCCATAGTCAATGATGCTCTCACTTCGAAAAGTTTTTTCCATTTTTAAAGTAAACTAGCAGGAGAACTAGAAATCTATGGATTCAGACTTAATCTACGGCATGGTAAGCACCAAATACTATAAATTCAATGACAGAAATCGAACTTAGTTCCTCAGATTCAGTGAATCTATAATTTATTAAAGTCATAAACTTCCACATACAGTTCAAAACATTCAGCAAAGCCATTAAAAGCAAAAAGACAAATTAATCTAGCACAACTACATTAAAAAGTAAATATCCCTACTTAAGTCATTGTGCTAGTCTCTGTCAAATGCAACAAATTAGTCATTAACCAACAATAGTACGAAAATGTGGAATAGCACGCTTTAAATATTACCCAAAGGAATTGACCATAACCTGACAGAAATGAAAAGTCATTTTGCCTTTCCTGTCAGCTTGCTCGACTAATCACTGCACACACTGCCTCTCCCCTTAGTTTCCAATTTTTTCTATGCTCATTTCCCTTCTCCTCCCTTCCACATGTAGATTACGTTAAAGCTTATTAACACGCTTTTCAAGTCTTTACATTCATCCATTAGCATTTTTCACATTTCACAAAGTAACTTTACTCTGAATGGCAGTAATGCCTAAACGTGACAAATTCATCGAGATTTTTATGAATAATTACAAAAATATTTTTTTCTTCTTTTCATTCTTGCTTGCTTTGACTTTACGTTGTAAATTGCTGTTGAAGTATGTGCAATATTGTTAGAATGTAGAATGAAGAAAGAAATTTTTTTTACCCCTTTTATCTTGATTTTGCCACGCACTTTTCTTCTTTCTTGCTTTCTTTTGTGTCACATAGAAAAGTTTTAAGGAAAATTAATTGCGAATTGATTTGCATAACACATACAGAATGCCACGGGGTGAGAGCTTTTTGAGGTTATGTCTGACTTGTTCTGCATTTTTCTCATGTTCTCTCTAGAGTACCCATCCATTGCATCATATATTCCGTATATTTAACCGCACATACACATAGTCAAGTGAGCAAAGTAAACGAAAGAGCAAGTGTTCATGTGCCTAATTTAAAAATAACAAAAAAAGGAACGAGTCGAAGGAGTAAAAGAAGTAACTTTTTGTCGAGTCTCGTGAGTGAAAAAGGCGGAAGAAAGTAAATTTTACGAGCAAGTAGATGTAAAGATTAAAGACTAAGTTGTAAGGAAATGAGGAAAATTACAAGTTTAAATTATAATAAGATGGTTAAAATATCAAAAGAAATGACACAGGAAGTAATGTTTATAAAGGAAGATATACAAGTTTTTGGTATGTGTGGGTAATAAAGGAAGTCTATGATTATGAATTAAAAAATGGTCTGTAACGGTTAAAAAATATTTGAAATTTAATTTTAAAATTTTTGAATTTAAAAAATACGTTAGAATTTCAAGGCAAGTAAAAATTTGTAAAACAAAGCCATAGACAGCAATAAAGTATAATACTAGCAAAGTAATGCAAACTCGAGCTTTCAGTGTATTATTTTAGATTAAAACAATAGTCATGGATACATCATTTGCATCAGAAAAGCACAAAGATACAAAAGCATCCAGAGTCCTTTATTTGCATCTAAAATATGACATACTTTCCCATTTAATAAGCATCTATAGTAAATCTTCAAAGCATCTTTCATTCCACCATATGCAGTACGTACATCAAAGAAATAAAATATATGAAAGATGGAACATGAAAATGAAATAAAAGAAAATGACAAGCTAAGTGTTTGTTACTGTCAAAGCTTCTCATTGTTGATATTCATACTTTTGCAAAAAGCTCCAACATACAAAAGATCAACAACAATGCCATGAAGACTCCAGAAAGCAGAAGTAGTATAAGAATAATATGCAGAACTAGGGTGGAAAAGAAAAACACATCATTTTAATTTCCTTTTAAAATAAAGAAAACTTACAGACATGAACAGCAAAAATGATGGAAAGTAGAAAAGGCAAAAAATTTATGTATGAAATAACATGTCGTGGCATGTTTATTATGAGGGTTTCTCCTTACAAACATAAAAATTGCGGATAGAACAAAAGTCAAATGGAGTCAGGATTGAGATGTAATCAGAGGAAGTTGAGCGCATTTTAAGTGGATTAGAATTTATACACTCACTCCTTCCTCTTGTTACGTATGGCTTTAGCAGCATCTTAAAAATAAATAACCTTAAAGACGCACAGCCTTAAGTGGGGACCAACATTGAAGACGCACAGCTTTAAATATGAGAAATTTGAGAATGCACAGCTTTAATGATGCATGGCTTTAAGAATGACGCACAGCTTTAGTAATTAAAAGCCTTAATGGCGCATAGTTCTAGAAAAACTGATAGCCATTCCAACACCAAATTGAAGTAACGACTAAAATGAACAAGTTTTGCATTATCTCAAAGTTCTAGATCTGCTCCATAACCTCAAAAACTCACCAACACTCCAAAAATAACATTTTCATCTCCTTTGACCTAAAATGACAAAATGAAGACCACAAAACACTTAATCCATCCTCATAAGTCAGCTAAAAGAGAAATTACACACACAAAGGAGCAGAAACAGAAGCTGTGTAGACATGCACACGCAGAAAGTAATTGTTTGTCTCCATTATGATGAAGCACCAATTTCTTCTCATTCATATTTGTCTTTATTTTCCTTCCATCCATTCATTTGCGGTGTAAGTTCCTTTTGTTAGTCGTGTATACATACACATTTCTGGTCTGGCATTATTGTTACATGCAACGTCTAAATAATAATAAAAATTTATGTGCAAGCGAAGAGAAAGAACGAACGAACGGAAAATATTGTGATGGAAGGTCTATTGTTTGAATGAGTGAAATAGAGAAGAAACAAATGCGACTTTGGGTATTTTTAGAATGTATCCTCATAATTTCCGAGATAATGCTATCATCATCTTACACACAAAATATTTAGGATAATAACGAAAATGCTCTATAATTGTGAATGTCTATAAAATGATAGACCAAAGTACTGCGTCATCCGCTTGGGGAATGTACTTTAATGAACATAAAGAGAGAAGTTAGTTTAGTGAATTAGTTTTGTATTTGCTTGAGCTTTTGTGCTTTAAAAGCTCTATTGTGTTCGAAGGATCAAGATTAAGATGAAAAAGTTAAGGCTTAATAGACTATTTTGAAGTTAATTCACCTTAGATTGAAATGCTCAGCTTTAATGACACTCTCACTAGTGTCGCTCAGCTACAGTGATGCTCAGCTTCAATGATGCTCAGCTTTAATAAAATTCAATCAAAAAATGCACAGCTTTAAAAAAATCAACTTTATTGATGTAAATCCCTTAAACCTAAATAAATCGAGCAGCATAACCTTCTTAATCGCATAGCAAAAAAATTTAAATATACACAAAACCAAAATCCGATGCATGCACATTTCACACAAATCTTCATACCAACATTGATCCTTATCATCGACCTTCACGAAACCTTCTCGGAAATCCTATAAATTTCAATATCATGAATCTACTTAGCAAATAGCCCATCACACAATATATCGTCCGATTGAAAGCCTTCAGAAAGCTATTCATGGCAATAATATAATCCAAATGTGCAATTTTCAATGACCTTTATACCAATATGAAAGCCTCAATCAATGACTTTAAAAAGGAGCTTTTCTTTTTCAATATCATTCACTTGAACACTCAGTTCACGTAGACATAATTATTGTTATTATACTTCATATAATAAATGTGTGTATATCCCATCACATGTGTTCAATTCCATAAACGGAAAGAGGATGAAAATTATCCACACATACATAAAGCTCTCCCTGCATGCTCTCGTCGACCTCTTAAACACACCACAACCACGTCATAAATGAAAATCGAAACATAATTATTGTATTTTAGTGCGTTTTTCTTGCAACTTAGGTGGCGATGGAGAATTGGGACTTGAACCTTTTTATTTGGTGCTGACATGAATTATGTGAAAATTACTCTAGCTCGTTTTTCTCAAAGGAATAGTTTATGGCTGATCATATCTTTAGTTTTAGCGTGAAAATCTTTTGTTTTTTAATTTATTACACAGTTACTTGTGAGTCGTAAAACAAAATCTAATTTACAGCTACAATGAAAATAAAATTCACGTCCATTTCTCAAATCTAAGCGGTAAAACGCGATCAAAAAAGTAAAGTAGTGAGTCCTATTGTAATCCATAACACAGTGAATTCCTCACCTCATTCAATATTTCAACATCTTCATTTAAAGATGCGTGGTCTGTGCGGCTTCCGCACGTAATAACATTTCGCGGTAATATTCCTGTATATATTTTATGTAGAAACAGACATATGTCTATATTTCCCAAAAAATATATTCGTATTGATATAAATGAAAATTATGAAAATTTATATCGTGATGATCACGCATGATATGGTAAAATGTGAGGAACAGAGACTGAATATGGGAAACAGAGACCGACTGCGAGTTAAATTAATGTTTTATATTTAAATATTATAGCGAATGAGGAAAAAAACCTGTGGAAATGTACACACAGCATAAGGAAGTAGTAAAATTGCCAACATTTACGACATGATGACTTTATGCGCAATTTTCCTTGACATTTATGACGGGGGTAAATATTAGCGCATTTCTGATAGAAAATAAAAACCTTTGGAGGCTATTTGGTTGGGTTTTAAATGGAATTCTTTGTTTACTGCAGAAATCGTTGACTTTTAAGGAATCACGAACTGGTTATCCCAGATCCCAGTTTTTCGAAGCATAAAAACTAGATAATACCTGAGAATCTGAAACCCAATAACAATTTAAGGGGTTAGATATCATATTTTTGTAAGCTATGTGGGATACATACCATAAAACTAATTTTTGCATTACTTGAATCTTGACACATCTAAGAACTAAAAAAAATTGATAAAATCATTAATTCAATATACATTGTTAGTATAAATAAACTGCACGATTGTAATGTAATTAAAAGTGACTTAATGTTTATTTAATAAGAGACGATGTTGCTCTCTTGAGTTTATAATGAAGACTAACTTTTACATAGAGAGGGGAAAACAACTCAAAAAGGGGAAGTCAACTAATTGTAGTTGCTTTTACAATTCAAACATAAAATGACCGTTGATATATTTCCAACATAAATGCACCCCAAAAATAAGTACATCCATGCCTTCCTAACTTCCATTTCCTTATCAGCATAAAAGAATCGCCCAACAATTAATAAATATGAATTTTCTTTAATTTACATACAAATAAGTGTAATCTACGATGGACATGAAAATAATAATCATTTATGACAGACCGACAATATATCCACATCACATTCACTTAACTGAATGTTTTTCATCCACAAAATTGTAAATACATACAAAAATAATGTTAATGTATGGTGATAATAAATTCAGCAACGAAAAATGGTGATGAATATCAAGCATGAAGTGGAGCACATTTCTGCCGCACACTCAAAATTTCATTTATATCGCAAAAAGGATTCCATAATAATCATGACTAAAATTTGCATATTTGTTTTGTAATAATTTTTATTCCTTCTTATTATTCAGCTTGTTTCCTTTCTGTTTTCCATATTAGATATCTTTTTGTCGTCGTCACCCCATCTCGCATTTTGATGTAATTCAATTGTCTTTTCTCACCGCTGTCATTCACATCGCATAACAATAATACATATCGTATTCATATTTGTGTTTAGACACACATACACACAGCACCATACTCACATCCCATGAATAATTTCAATTAATTTTATACGTACTTTTTATAGTTAGAGAAAGAGCTTTTATAGCTGATTGTAAAATGTCTTGTTCTCGGTAATACGCAAAATGTATGCTCATGAAAATTCATCATTTTTGGGAATGGTGTTGATAGCAGGTGGAGGAGCTGGTTTGTAAAATCTGGGAAAGAAAATATCAAATTTCGGGACTTTCGAATTTTTGAAAGCACGTGCATATCCTCAAAAATCCTAATCCCAAATAATAATATCAATATTTCCAAAAAATAAAGATATTCAGTTTAAATATGCAAACCATTTACAACCCACATTGACCATTTTCCACAGCAATTCAAGAAAACTTCGGAATCTATGAAAATTTTTGTTAAATACAGCCATTAAGTTTATGGTTATTGCTACAAGCTCATCGGAAAATTTAATTCAAAATTGCCTGAATATCTTCAACCCCACTCGATATTTACATTCTTCGTCAATAATTCCCAATGACTTTGCAATTTTTTTCTTTTCTTGCCCCATTCTTCCTCTTGAATATCTTAAATACCATGACTGAAAGTATTCAAAAAACCCTCAAGGAATTTTATTTTCTCATGAAAATCTTCATTTTATGAGTTATGCATGATTAACAGCTTAACTACTATGAAGTATTTCAGAATTGGATTCTCTTACAAAATGGAAATCTCTTTCAATGTTGATGGATTTTTGGACTTTTGTGAAGTCGAGTATGAAACATTTTCACATTTTGCTGGTTGCTATGAGATATTCATATTGAACAAAACAACACAACCTTTGATACTCACAGATCTCAAAATCTCGACATAAAGTCAATTTTCTTGGATTTTTTAGGTTCAACCTTCTGATTTTGAATGCAAACTGACTTCAAATACAGATAAAGAATTCATGATGGATAAAAGAAGTCTATTGAGAAATCAAATGCAAAAATCCATTTCAATTTTCAACTTATAGCATTTTCCAAAAAAAGCTCTGAAATCGTGTTCTTCTGCAGTGTTTGCATACAGCGATTACTTTTTCTATGCCTTGAAGAATTTTTAGCTTTGTTACTGCCACAGCAGTTTGGCAGATACTGCTCTATAGTATCTCTATATCACATTCATCCTCAACCCCCCAAAAAGATCCAAATTCCCTTTAAAAACTGTGTCAGTTTAACAAAAGTCCCATCGTTGGTGACCAAGTCAGCTAATCTTATTACATTTTTTTATTATTGTCATATATACATTTTTTTGTGACTGCACGAACATGTGTATGTGTGTACATAAGTAGAGCTATGAATAATCATTCAAGTCTTATCATTCAAAAAACGGTTTTATACATGAGAAGAAAAAAAATCCTCTTGTGCTTGTGCCAGCAATGAATGAATTCAAATGAGATTATAGTTGCTGTATGTGCTTTTGATATATGTTGTGGTTTTCCATATAATTTTTTTTCTCATTATGAAAATTTCTCATTTATGTATCCTCTCTTGGATTAAAATGATTTTTTTTCTCGTGCAGCTTTCGGAAAATTTTATTGGAAAATTTCCAGTGAGAAAATTCCTGCGCGTTGTTTTTATTGTTTTGCAGTGTATCGCCCATTGTTTTAAGGATTGCCGAATGCTTTCCAATGCAACATTGAGACTGAAAACATCAACAATGGACGTTGTTCAGTTTTTCACAGCGTAAAACATCAGAAGACTTTATCAACATCCAAAAAACTTTATGCTCATTGAAAAATGAGGACAACCGTTGAATAAATTCGCAGAAATTCACTTCTTACTTAAAACGAATTTAATTCCATTGACGGTTCATGAGAATTTACTCTTAAAAAAAGATTAAAAATCTATTTTTGGAAACATGACATTTACAGAATATTCAAATGATTCAATCAGAGTAATAGGCTTATGTATCCTATGGAAACCAGTCGAAATGAATTAATGTTCCATTGTGTCTGGGGAACATTAAAAAAAATTCTAAACGATTTTTTAACTCATTCTATGGAGATTATGAATGAATGTCAAAACGTGAATGATTTTGGATATGCTGTTACCAACTCAATAGTGAAAGGAATGTAGAACACTGTTCGATATTCTCGCAACAACAAGTTAACAAGTGAGAAAGCCAAATTATCCTGAAGAATAAAATTTATAATAGTCTAGACTAGAAGGCCAAAATGGAGGGTGCTTCTGTGGACAGGGACGTACTCAGGGGGTTATGGGGCGCTTTAGCTGACTAAATTATCATTAAAAAATAAATTTCATATAATAACTTCTACTTTAATTTCTACATAACAAACAATTTCAATTACTATTAGCTTAACTGCATTATTAAAGATTACAATAAGAAGCTCACGAAAATATTCAATTTTATCACTCTAATACCCATTAATACTCCTCATTTACCATCTTCTTACCCGAAAAAAATCCTTAACAGCAACCAAAAAATTCATTTTAATTCCTTAAGTCAACTTTAATGTGAAGTTGAGCAAGAGAAATTTCACCTCATGTTGATTTATCTAGTGCCGTTCACTTGACTTACGTATGTATGAACTTGCAAAAGGAAATCCTTTAATACAACATTTCAACACGAAAGTCATTGCATTGAGACGAGGCAAAAAAGCAAAAAAATATTTTTTTATTCCTTCTGAATGGTAAAAAGCGCGCGTTTAGAAGTCGACGTGTGTACGTGTATGTACAAAAAAAAGTGAAAAAGAATTTTTGTGAGTAAACTTCTTGTTGTACTCTTGCCTTGCTATTGGGTTTGATTAATGATTGTTCTTTCACAACAAATAATATAAAGCATATACCCTCCAAAAAGGAGAGAAAGAATAGAAATGAATGAAGGAAAAAACAAATGTTATTATTTCTCATGATTATGTTTGAAAATGAGAAATAAAAAGGAATCGAGTTGGATAGTCATTGGATGGGGTATTGAGGGGGTTTCTTAGTGCATTTTTAAGGACTTCTTATGTCTACACTTCTGAATTTATTTAATATTATTTATAATCTGATCTAAAGGACAATGAATAAGTGATAAAGACATTTTTTGGACTTAAGATTGGCATTTTAGCTCAGGACCAGGATCTGGTTATTTTTTGAGGAATAGTCTTGGGTTTTGAGGAAAAAAACATCAATTTTAATTTACATAATCGGGATATGTCATTCTTTTTGATGCAAAATTGCAAATTGAAAGCCAAAAGAGTTCCAAATAAAATCTATAGTGCATTACAAGCATCCCACATGCAAGCACCTTTCATGATCTATAGACAAAATGCTATAAAATCCCACTCCTACCTATTTCCCCAAACACATCGATACCCATGCGAGTGTAAGGAACAAGAAGGTTTATGGCATTTTTTCTTCATCGACAACAACAAAAAAATGGTAAAAAATGTATAAAGTAATGAGAAAGTATGCTCTTTAATGATGAACTTCTGGTTTTTTCATGTGTGCATAACAAAAAATTTCTCCTCATCTGATAAATATTGTGCTGGAACTAGGTTGAATTGAGTTAAACGAACAAAAAAAATTTGATTACAATTTCTGATGTTTTTATGAGGCAGACATGAACTAATATTTTACATAAATTTTTTTAAAGCTTCTGTTGAGGAATGCATGCATAAATTAAAGAGAAAGTTTTGAACGGAAATAAAAATTCTCTCATAAATGAGTAATTTTAAAATATGCAAATGAAAGGATTTAAAATGTTTAATTTGTCGCAAATTTTCCAACAAAACTGAAAAATCTGTCATGACAAATTAGAGAGAAATTTCATAATCAATTAAAATCTTCATTTGATTTATTTCTATGCCTAGATTTGCATATGAATGTGCAGCATGATATTTTGAATTATCTGATAAAATTCATGGAATTAATTTATCAATTTTGATTCTTTTATTTTATCATGTTGACAAATTGGAGCTAGAAATAGATTAAAATATAGTTTTTTGCTATTGAATTATAATATTAATTATTTTATGGATTGCAACAAATATAAAATTTAAATTAAAACGCAAAATTGTTATAGATTAGATAATAAATGTAGATTAATGTTTATTTCCGTAGCTCAATTATTTTGCCTTATTCTTCTCATTATCAATTCCCAATCGAATATTATAAACGTCTTAATTCCGCTAATAAACTTCATACTGTAATATCCCCAAAACCATAAACTAATTAATCCAGCTTATAGCTGCAAAGAAGACATCCCATGACTCTCGAATTTTCCATAATAATCTTAAAAGATTAACGCATAAAATTTCTATTTAAAATAAATTAATCTATTCTCATGAAATAATTAACATATAAAATTTAATAAGTAATGAATAATAAATTGAAGCTATATGTTTTGTTTGTGGGTAAAATAAGATGATAATTATGATTATTTAAATGAGTTGATATCCTTGAGATGAATTATCAGATGGCTGCTTTTAATCGAATTTATAAACTTAACTAAGTTTTTACTTTTAACAATAGTTTTTAAGTTCAAAAACAGAATTGTAAATTTTAGAATAATTTAAAATCAAAAATCATCTGTTAATACCAAACAAGTACGTCTGCCTCAACAGCAATACACAAAATTTGCATTTGCTTCGATTCCGTTTTTCAAAAGCAATCAAAAAAAAAAATTCTGAACTAAAAATAAAAGTTCAAACTTTTCTCATTTTACAAAACTAACTACAAGCACAAGTACAAGCAGCTTAAACAAATAGAAATGTGCTTTAACTTCAGTTACAGCATCAAAGTTTTTTTAAAATGCAAACAACGAAAAGTTTATTAGAATGACAAATCGATCCAGAGTGATTACAAGCTTGGTTTACATCGCAATAAAGAGTTTGGTAATTGAAATGCCAGCAGCGATGTTGTTTGTGGTCTTCAAATTGTTTGAAATACAATCTTTTCATATTTAATTAAGATTCTTAAAAATCTATCATGCAAAGATAAAAGTTTTCGCCGTTAAAAATTCAAAAAAAATACCGGTAAAATTTAAATTTTTAAAAATCGTTAAATTTTAAATTTTTGATAACCGTTAAAATTCAAATTATTACAAATTGATCGTTTAATTAGTCATGACCGAAGCAAACTGTCTGCAAAATTCCTCTTACTAAATGAAAAATTAAATTTTCCTCTTGAACGATGTCAGAATTATTTCAAATATGAGACATGGCAACCTTTCAATATTGAATTTGCATGTCACATCATTAATTTTTTACTCATTCGTCAGAAACTTTTACATTTGCTCCAACCATTGATAATGATACTGTTCTATAGCAGCAAAGTATTTTTTTCTCAGAAAAAGGAGCGAAAATGCATAAAAAATTTGCTTTTAATTGAATTTTCCTGCTCTCGAGAGCATCATCATTTGATCAGGTTTTGTATATGCATGTAGATACAAATGTAAAACTTTTCTAGTGAACAGAATTTTTAATTAACAATTGAGGTTTGAAATTAAGGAAAAGTTCTTTTTTTCAGCAACATTTTTAGTTTCATAAATATTCAATCACTCCCACATGATCAATTTCATCCTATAGACGAGAATTCGTGCTTTTGTTGTAGACGGATGTGAAATGATTTTATATTGATTGTGCTGCATTTTATGTTCCATATACCATTAGAGTTCATAAATATGTAAAGAGGTTTTAAAATGCTTTTATGGGAATTAGTTAAATTAATGTTCTGATTCAAGAATGTGATGGTTCTTTGATGTCGATTTTTAAACAATTTTCGGTCATTGGACTAAATAACTATAGCCTTGTACTGGAGCATAGTTAATGGAGTCTATAAAGTTAAACTCTTGATTAAAAAGCTTAAAATTCAGGACCAAAAGTCAATAATCCTAGCCTTTGATTTAACTCTACAAAAAATGTTTTATTCCTGATTTTTCAATAAATCAAACCAAATATTTGCATGCGGTAAGACGTAAATCTCTCAAGTTCACATTACTCTCACTAAATCTTCATTTTCCACGTGTAAAGGTTCATAAAATAACATTTTTTCCATCTCATCTCTAACTCAATGTTATGGTGTTCAGTGAAATTTCTTTCTCCATCCATTTCCATTCTCATTTACACTTGTGATGCGGTGTATTAGTTTATATCTACCCGTGGTATACATTAATAGACAGGCAACATTGAGATGAAAAAAAATTGAGTAGCTTGAGAAAATACATAAAACATACGAGAAGTATTTCCCATGATAACGTTATCGTAATTGTTTGTTTATTCCATTTGAAGCAAGCACAGAAGGCCTTTATTTCCGGAAAAAGTACTGTGCGAAGGCAATATTAAGTCTTTTAATTAGTAAGAAATTTCATTTTTATATATATTGAGAGAATGAAGGAAAAATGTACGAAGAGGAAGAACACAGAACGATTTAGGAATATTTTCGTCTGGGGATGTTGTAAATTATTCACAAACCACAGTCCATCACCATGCATATGTATGGATATTGTATGTTATGGAAATATAGGCAATTTCATTAAATTACATGAGGAGCTTTAAGGAGGATATGCTTGAATTTTAGTTGAAATGAAATGATGAGATAGATGTGTTGTATAAAGCACTAGAGCATCAAGCTATGTAGAAACTGATTTCTGATTTTGTGTGTAATCAGATTTGTTGTTTTTTTTGGAAAACTTTTATTATGAAGCAGATTGACTTTTTGAGTGGTTGCTATACTGAGGCTTGAATAAGTTATAAGAGTACTTGAACTTTTTCAGTCTAGACGAATATTTGATATTTAGATATTAGGGATTGAAAGACTGAATTTCGATTTCTTAGACACCTTAAATTCAATATTTGATTAAAATAAAACAAAATTTAATATAATGCACCAAAAAAATAAGAAACTAGCAAACAAGAATACTATTGACGGTGGTATGATGCAGGGTAGTAGTCCTTAGTGCCCTCTCCTCGAGATCGAAATTCATTACAATATAATAATTTAATTACGGTCATTTTTTCAAAAATAAAATATTGGCAAACTCTTTCAAAACACACCCCTTGTTTTAATGAGATTTGAACCCATTACTTATAGAAAAATTAATTTCTATTTACTCAGCTGAAGGAACTCAGCTGTACACATACAACCATTTTGTCGTACCCACTCTCTGTAATTTTTTTATTCATACCTCGTTATTTTACAGAATTTCTTGGAATTTGTATACAAACTCGCTAAAATTCAGTTCCTTTTAATACCTCCTCAAATCTTGATAAAAACTTTGATTATATCTTATTCATCCCCAATCCCCAAATCGAGAATAACTTTGTCTCCCCACAGAAATCAAAAGAACAAAGAAGATCTTATCTATCACATCAAATAATTTCAATTCCATCCGCAATTATGTCATGTCAAAAGAAATTTTATTCCTCATCATCTTCCCTCAAAAAAGTGGCACATTATCTCACAAAATGTTTCCTTATTTGTATATACAAACAGCAAAAAGGATATTATGCAAAAAACATGGAGCATAAAAAGGGAAACGTAATGGAATTAAATCCCTTAAAGGGAAATATTTTTAAGAGGAAGCAGGCGCCCTCAAAAGTTTATATAGACATACACAAGCATGTATGACGTGTGAAACTTGAAATGATTTAATCCTACTATGTACATTGTGTATGCCTTCCTTTACTTACCCCATTAGCTTTTCCTTCCTTCCTTTTTTCATCTTCATCTTTCATTTTCCCTTGTCTTTCCTCAACACGCAGTTTATTTCCTCATTCTTAATAATATGGATGGAGTTTGATAATACTCATCCATATGTTGATACATAAAATGAGCTTGTGTGATGTTTATGTTAATAATAATGATGATGATGATGATGAAAGTCAAACTAATAAGAAGAATGTCGAAGAGAAAAGCATTTTTATGTAAATTATGAGAAGTTGTGTGCGGTGCCTCATACTCAAGACTCAATTGATTTAAATGGCAACATCATCATTATGTATGAATAATCCTTTGAGAGAATGGTGAAGTTGTGGGATATAAGGTAAGGCATGACTTGAGATTTTGCGGTTGAAGGAAGTGTTAAACTGTTGACCTTTAACTTTTTGTAGAATTGTTGAATAAGGAATGGGAATTCTTCCAGGGAATCTTCAATTTAGAAATGTTTTATTTCCTTAGTTTCAGTTTTCAACAAGTTTCCAGATCAATAAGCTAAAAGAATTTTGAGAATTGGAATAAATTCAATGAATACAGAAACAAGAAGCTTACAATTTCAAATGGATTTGCCAATTAACCTCCAACTCACTATTTTTCTCTACAACTATGCTTACATCACCTTAATATTCACTGACTGACTTTAATCTTACTTAATTGATATTTATTCATTGATAATTATTGAAGATTTTGTTTGTTTCCTTGAAATTTCAAAGGCTTCTTTGATTTTCTATTTTTATAAATTTTCATTGAGTGACTTTAGGAAAATATTAATGATTTTATGTGAATTGGGTATGATTTTCGGTCAGAATACAGTTTAGTGACACTGAAAGGAATACATTTATGAATAGACCTTAGACTATATACTAGTTTTCATGGATGTTTTGAAGAACAACTACTTTTTCTAGATCTAGAAATTTATTTAGAATTTAGATTTAGAATCAAAACACTCATGACAGTCAACCTCTTGCCCAGTGACGGCCACTTGGTTTTATGTATTCTATCCCCTTGTATACTGCTCCTCTCCTTAAAATCCTATTTAGTATAATTCAGGGTACACTCCAAAATATAACAGTTTTGATATATTTTATTGAGCACTTCCTGATATGATATCTCAAAAATTCCAACAGATCCTGGTATTATATGAGAATTTTTGGCTTAAACTTTTTTTCGAGTGTTATCACCTTGTCTATTTGCATCCAAAACAAATCTGCCATACCAACACAGTAAGGACATCTACATGTAGAATATCAATCAAATAAATTTTAAATTCTTTTTCGAACATCCTGAAATCCTGATCTGCATCACCGACAGCTTAAAAATTTAAATAAAATTTTACAGTTACTGCAGTTTCTACCCTTCACTCCTAACCATCAGCTACCGACATCTATTGACAAAACCTGAAAATAATTCAATTGAATTTTCAAACGATCACAAAATTATAGTGAAAAAAAATGTTCATTCATAAAAATTTCCTCGGCAAACAAGTTGTTGATGAAGAAAACGAAATTAATTTTCTCCTTGACGAGTCGGAAAACGAAGTAGCCTCTGCTGCCTGACTCGAATGAGATAAAAATAAAAATCTTTATTCATTAATTTCACAGTAAATTATTCACAAATAAAAAAATTTTATATATTTTTTTTTCACGTATCGACCGAAACTTCTTCTTAAGAAGATCAGACAGGCATCTTCATATATTATTTGTCGAACAAAGGAAAAGACGACGTGTTGATTCCACACAGCATCAATTTTGTAACAACATTGTATATTTTTTAATTCTTTGTGTTACTCGATATGATAATGAAATTTACTTTAAAATAGATGGACATGAGTCACGAGACTATTTAACGACAAAAAAAATTATGTGGATTGTTGTATTGAAGACTTCTGTCATAACAGCTTGATGGTGGTTAACAATCAAGGCTACTTTAAGCATCAAGTTGATGACTCGGCAAACATTTATACCATATACAATGCGAAGTTATTCTTTTATGGATATTATATTAAGTACATCGTATGACAGACAAGAATGAGTTTTAAGTCTATTTGAGGAATAATTTTTTGCAGGATTTTGCACGCTTCTTCATGTATATAAGTGGATCTTTTTTTTGTTGAATTGATAGCTATTGTTCTTAATGACATTTTTGCTTAATTTTTTTAATTCGTTTACACAAAAGGAAGATTCAGTTTATTTTATTAATTTATTGCTTTGTTGGCTGTGCAAAAAATAAAAATTGTATCTGAGTGACAGGAAAAGATGCAAGCAGAAATGCCAGTTTGAGGTGTGGACGCTGTCAATAAATTTTGGAATATATATTACCTTCAAAAGTCTCAATGATGCGTTTAAAAAATTTAAATATTCAGCTGATCAATAATAATATACAGTCTTAGAATGCCAGAGGAATTGGCGTTAAATTTGGAATCAGAATTGAATTAATATCCGAAATGAATAATCTGTGCATAAATAAATTCATTTTAGGGTCCAAACTAAACATAACCAAATACTATAACCTACGCGACACAAAGCTCCATTTGATGGTCTTTTAGAAGTCACACGAAGTTTGGATTAGTAGAATCCATATAGATTCCATATGGCTGCTGCTGCCTACTTTGTGTTATGTGGCTTCGATTCTACTTAGGTACCCTAGCGGTACCCCAGAAGTAAAAATATGCAATGAACTATTATATATACCAATCAAAATGTCGATCCTTAATCCTTAGATGAAGCAATAATAAACAACAACATTTCTATTACCATCTATTTCCAATTCTCTCAATTTCGATACTAACCAAATTAACATTTTTGCTACACCTCCAAAATCTTTCAAAAAAATCCAACTCCACAATTAAATTCAATTTACATTTCCGAGCCAAAAGTTCAACTCATTGAATATTTCATTCAAATCTTTAATTCAAGAATCAATAAAATCCCACCTACAGTTCCTAAAACCAACATTAAAAAATCTCAAGCAACACAAATTAAGAATTTATTAGAGTCACATTCACAAAAAGTTCATCGATCTTTTCTCTGAGATGTTGTTGCTTTTTGCATTTATGTGCCTATCTCTAGGCATACTGCTAGACCATTCACATTTTCTCTTTTCTTTCTCTCTCTCGATTTTCTGTTTCCACGCTTACTGCTGACGCCATCAATGTCATGTTCAAACATGAAGCAACTTTTTTTTTTCTTTCTCTTTTTTCTCAATATTACAAAAGTCAACAAAAATGTGCAGTTCGTCGATGAGCAAAATTTACAAGCAACAACTTGTTCTGGCATGTAAGAAGAAGAAGACCTGATCAGCACAAGTCAGTGACTAATTATTGTCTTGTATTTGAGATAAAAATTAATATTTTTGGGTATTGGAACCGAAAGGACTTAACAATACAAGGAATTAAGCTTGATAAACAACATTCTAATGAATCGAATGGAAAGAGACTTGTAGATTAATAAATTTACATTTGAGAAATGCCACGCTGCATTTCGGTTGCTTGCTGCGTCTTTTGCGCATTAGTTCTGATTTATTTTAATAAAAGCGAGGAAATGTGTTTGTTTTAAGGAACACGCGATGCAGCAAATTTGTCATTTTGAATTTACATCTTATGTCAATCAAATTCTGTGTATAAAATGTTGTGGCTGCATTTCAATTCACTGCAGTCAAATTAAAGTGATGAAATCATTTCGTAATCTGCGATAAAATCACAAAACTCGATGCTGAATAAATAAATTTTAAATAATCCATCATCAAGTCACAAAAAAATGATCCAGTAAATGGAACTAAAATTAAAGCAACAGCAAATATTCATTAATTGAGATTTCATAAATTGATCAACAACAAAAAAGTTTAATTAATTGAAAGACAAAGAAGCAAAGTGATCGATCGTTGCCTTTTATGTATCGAGCATCCATTCAAGTGAAATGTGAAGATGGGAACTGGAACCTTCATGTAAATTATGACTGCAATTAATCTTAATTCAATATTGAGCATCATTTTCATTGTTTACCAAGTCCAAAAACAGTCATGAAAGGAGCATAAAGATGGTCAACAATGCTGCTAATATTAACGGTCAATTATGCTTCTACTGTGCATTATCAGCAACAATGATCAGCATAGACGTTGAGATTTGGAGCACAATAGAAGAATTTATGCAACAAGCAGTCACTCAAGTGATTATTGCGTGTGCAAAATGTCATGTCTATTGTTCCATTAATCTTTATTTTTCACGTCATTAGCCTTTCAACTATCAAGCATCAGCCTTACATTTAAATGATATTACAGTTTGCCACTTAATTGGCACTCGCTTGGCTATTTGCAGACCATTTTCGAGTCAGTTTTTGATTAAAATCTGTAAATCCAACAAACATCAATTACTACAATTCATTTGGCTTCTCATTTCGCCTTGTTTTGTCTTTCCATTGCTGTGTATGTGTGTCTGTCCACGCTGTGGTATATGCAGACACTCTGACTAAATGTTGAAATAATTTTTGACTCGAAATGTTAAGGACAATCAATTTACGGCAAATTTATTGCAAAATTTACAAATCAGAAAATTGATTTGAGAATTGCGGCAACAGCAATGAATATGTTATTGTGTACATCCATCCTTTCTGTCTGCCTTTGCTTCTTTTTTTATTATTTTCATGACCATCTGCGGATTTCATCATGATTTTAGACAAATGATTCCTTCAACAATAACAAAAATATGCCAGAATGTTGCACAATCAGCACTTAGACGGAATCAATTCTGAATTGTTTTTAAAGCCATTTGTCCACTTTTGTTGAGTAATTCTTGTTTGTCCTCAAAATTATTCAACGAATTGACAGAGACTTTTATTCTTGAAAATTGCGACACGTACCCAACTTTACACTCAGAATGTATTCTACTTCGTTTCGAAATTCATGAAGATCTCAACATGAAAAATTGGATTTGAGACTTACACAAATGGCTTCTCTCTTCTAGAAGATTTTCTTGAATATTTTTTGTGAAATTTTAATAAGGTGAGAATGTGTGGCTATAAATAGGCACTGTATTGATCATGAATGGACACGATTTGCAAATTGGAATTAATGAGCTTAATATTTTGGAAATATTCATGGATATTTAAGGTCATTGATTCCTGAATCAATTTTGAATAATCCAATCAACATCCAGAACCATCAACTTAAACATATTACATGCTGAAAACATTAACAAAAGCTTCCCATCCATAAAAGTCTATCCAAAACAAGCCATGACAAAACTGCTGTCATCAGAAAATATTCCATTCTTCCTTTTTTCATTCCCGTCGTATAATTCAACTCGAGACTCAGCACAAAAGGAAATTCAAAAGCAGCAAAGCACAAAAAGTTTTCATGCATGCGCCTAAATTCATGCCACTGCAAATATTTGAAATTGTACAAAGCAAAAAATTAATAAAACACATTTGATGTATGTGTCTGCTTCCAATGCGTTCATGCTGAATTTTTTTCTGTTCATATTCAGCACTGCCATATTTGCCATTCACAAAAAAGCATTAAAAAATCCAGAATTGCGGTCAAATACATTGAACTTCTCTATGTCTAATGTGCATATATGAAATTGAGTAGATACAGCACAATACTGCGGCATAATGTGAGACTTGTACTTGATTTATGATGGCGTGAATTGGCAGGGCAATAATCATAAATCGAAGTCAATATTTCGATGCAGTTTTTGCCTTTTTCTCACTCAAAAAGTCACAATTTTTATGAGGTGAAGAAATATCAAATGAGTTGCGGCTGCTGCTGCTAATTCCCAAGTCCTTCTAGCCTCAAACGCACACATCATAATGAAATAAATTAAGCAAATAAGACAGAAGAAGAAGAAGAAGCAGAAGAAATGAAAGAGCAAAAGGTGCCGAGTACGTCGATTAAGTATTTTGTCATGTCGCAAAAAATTACTTTTTAGTAGCTGCTTAATGCCTTTCTGTATGTTTTGTAACACACTCCATCCATCCATCGCACTACTATTATTGCTGCATTGTAATTCATTTGACTTAATTGAGAAAGATCAGAGGGAAGGTGTGTTAAGTTATGGCGAAAAGTATGGCAAGTTCCAACTATTTTTTTTCGTTCCATTGTGTTCGACTTTTTGGGGCATGCTTAACTTACTTGGGATTTTAAGGTTGGAAATTGAAGATTCTTTAGATTGATAGCAGAATTAGATCCAGTAAGTATTCTCAATCAATATACATTTATTCAGAACATGATTGACTGAATTTAAATGCGCTTTAGACACAAAACTTAATAACTCATTCCTCAATCTTCATAGCGTACAATATGTGCCTTTATTTTTAGTCTCATTATTGCCTCGACTACCTTTCTTCTTAAACACAAATAAATTTTGTAACCTTACATCAGTTACGAAAGCACCTGAGAGCATGTGAGATGAGCGACATAATGACTCAATGGAACCGATAATCGCATTAAGGTACTGAAATTGTAAGGTGACAAAAAAGTTCCAGTTGATGCTTAATTGCGAAAATAAATTTGCCGAACGCAATCAAAGTGCATTTCTCAATTAATTACTTCATCATCATCAATCGAGAGTAAGTAAGAGACACTCGACAATGTCGACAGTCGTGTGCAATTTTCACATTAAGCCATTTATCACATTTTAACTTCAGCGCCGCTGTGTTGACATTACGAAAAATGTAAAGTATAAAAAATTTGTTTAAGCACAAAATTATGTCACATCGAGTGACGAAGTCTCATCTTGTTGCTGTGTGCAGCATTGTTGTTTGCATTTTGAGCTTTTGAAATCTTCTTCTTTGTCTCTTTACTGTGTTGTGCTTGTTCTCGTGTTCTTCATGGACCATTTGTTGTATTTCTTGTGCCTTGTGCTTTTTTCGTGTGTTTAACATGGCAAGAAATAGGAACAATAAAAAGAATAATTGCTGTTGGCAGTGACACCTAAATTGCAAATCGTAATTTGATTCTCGTTATGTTTTATTTACTCTTTTGTGCTTTCAATTTTCTCACTCGATCTGTGATCTGTGACTTAATAGAAGTCAAGAGATAGAGGAAAAGCCCGAGTGACACAGAATGTTGTCCAATCACTTGGATATACTTCAGGCATGAAAAATAATTTTATTCCTGCTTAATCTCAACATCCAGCTCAATATAAACACTTTGGAAGCCTTTATGGATTCAATTGGATTCGTTGGCTACTCGGGCAAGCTAGTTGACACTAAAAATATGCAATTGCATGCTAAATATCGCACAGCAAGCACCAACAACGAGACAAGAACAGCAAATTGATGTAAAAATTAATAAAATAAAATCGAAACGGTGTTGCTTAATGTCGAATGATTCTTGCACCATCTCATTTGATTCAATAGCAAACAGCAACAACGACAAGCAACGCTAGCAAGTTACAAGCATGTTGAGTCAAAAAAAATAAGAAGTGACGCAAAGTGACTCGCATTAGATTTTGCAACATTTTTCATAGCTTTTTCATCATTTTGGTCGAGTGCTAATTAAAGTGAGTTTCCTCTCTCTTATATCCGATTACTAATACCAGGTGATTTCCATATTTCATTCATCGCTACTTCAACTAAACGACTGTCCGTTTCTATTGTGTGTGGTTTCAATGAAAAAGGTCAGAAACTAAAAAATTGAGTCAATACTTTTTTGTGAGCTCATTTCCAAATATTTTTATTGTTGCTGCTACATTTATGTCGTCACAACAGCACTCAGCAATAACACGACATTGCACACAATCGTCAGTTTTGCTCTTGCTGCTCAAATTTTTTTGGAGTTTTGAAAATTTTTCGAGTTTTACAAAATTTTATTTAATTTTTTTCATTGTTCGTTCATCTTCTTACTGCTGCCTGCTCCGACATTGAATTATGAAAACATCAGCACAACATAAGCTTACGCTGACTCTAGCTGTATTTATCCACGTGAGTTTGAGTAAATAAATTTTAAAATGAGCATAAAACATTGAATGTTGCAAGCAAAAGCATAAAACATTCAGCATTGAACATTTCCTCAGATGTTTTCGTAACATATGATTTACACACATAAATATTGTACACAGTAAAAAAGAGATCAGAATTATATGCAGGCACATGTAAACACAAAGTCTCGACACAATCAAGCTATGTGATGAAACAATCAGCATGGAAGTAGATTGAATGATTTCCACACAACACAGAAAACATTGCCATTTTGTCCAATTACATCATTTCATTAATGCGGCAAGCACGATGTTTTTTGAAACAGCTTTAGCTCGTCGTCATTGTCGTCGTCAACGAGTTGCTTATTTGAATGCGCTGGTGACCGAAAATAACAAAATCGATTTTTCTTGCACAATTTGCTGACTGCATATCAGCACTATCGTAGTGTACTACACAAATGTTTATCATCATCGTTGTTGCTCTTGTTGACGCGATGTGAGAATTTAAAAATAGAACTAGAAACTGCTACTCGAACTTGCAGCTATGGCTTTGCTAGTTTATTGACCCACATTCTTTTGCTGTTGTATGAGAAACTTCTACTCGGATATATCAGAGGATATAAAGCATCAGTTGATTATCAATTTTCTTCTATCATCGTCTTTCATTTCATTAAAAGGATTTCCCACATGTACACAGATCAGATGAAGAATATTCATTTCTGGGTCAATCAAGATAAAGGAAAGAGAAGATGTTGATAAACCCATTTGCACTGCTCAGTCACTACTGTTTGCCTGATGAAGATTCATCACATGCAATGTCCGATAGCAAAACACTGTGAATTTTAAATGAGAACTGAAAAATAACAAGTTTCAATGAATGTGAAGCGAGCAAAACTAATAAAGAGTTTATTGAACATCATCGGAATGAACTCTCTTCCTCTCGTATAGTCAATATCGTCTTTGTTTGTTCTGTTGACGATTTTTCTTATTTTAAATGAGAATTTTTTTCAATTAATGCTTCTGTTTTTCGTAGAAAATCCAAGGATAACTGGTGTGGGGCATTAACTTGTGCTGTGATTGAGGATTAAGATTAACTTACTCATAAATAGTTTACTAAGTTGTCAATAGTTAGCTAATGCAACTTATTGACTGCTTGAGTCATGAATTATTGGAATTAGCTAATGAAATTTATTTGTGGACCTTCGAGTACCTCCAACTTCTACAATGAAATGTCATTTGGTGACTAAATGCTAGGTGGTCAAGGCACCGAAAATCCACATTAATCCACAAAGATATTCATCAAATGATCTCATCAAGAGATTCATCAACATTTCCTGAAACATTCAGCTTCTAAAGAGTCTCATAAAATGCCATAAGGAACTAAGTTCCAACTACGTCAATTCTCATGCAATTTGTTGACGTAACCCCATCTAACTTTACAGTTTCTTCTCAACTTCTTATTCAAGGAAACGAGAATAGCAAAATGCCACGCAAAAAATTCCAATTTTATGGTCAATTTTTTGTGTTTCTATAGTTTCTGTGGGATTCTTAATAGTGCTTCACCACTCTGAACTTCATCTCATATTTCATCCGTACACACGAAAAAAAGAGTAAGCTATAGAAAGAGTTACAAAAGTCTTGAAAATAATGGAATCACATAACATTGAGGTCAAAAGTTTTGTTTGAGGCTGCAAAGTAATTTACATTCGAGTACAAAATTTTCAAGGCTTTGTTCTAGTTAATGCCAACAGCTTCACAAAAAAAAGAAACATACTGTTTTAATATTAATTCAATTCAATTTGTAATTTTTTTAAAACTTCAATCCGACATTTTTTAATTTTGCAATGATTCATTTAATTTCTGCCATGTTTAGAAACTACGAAATGTACAGTGGACATTCATGTAATGCGTGAGCGTGTATGTATGACTTTACAGGTTGATTGAAATTTATGGTGCAATAATTTAAAGTTCAAAGAACCATTATGTGTGTGCAGGTAAGTTGAAGAGAATATGTGGGAAGTTTAAGTGATGAAACGCATGTTAAGCTGTAGAACTGGATAGACTATCCATGATAAATTGATTTATTAAACGTGCTAGCTTGATATGAGCTAAACAAATTCTAAAGTAGTTTATTAAAGTCATTTCCACTTTAGTTTTGGCGAGGAAACCTCAAATTGGACAAGACTCATCAAGAATCAACCAAAATAAGGCACAATTAGCTGCTTAAAAAAATATTCAAGTATCATAACCTCAAATTGAGCACATCTAAGATATAAATTTCAATAATGGCTATTGAAGGTTTGCCAATAATTCATGAGAAATTCTTATTAACTACTAGTCATAAAATTTGCATGGAAGTCAGTATAAGTTTCAATTTACCGATACTTTATTAACTGACCTACCGCAATATTCAACACTTGACAGCTTCTTAATAAACCACACGCGCAGAAAATTGAAATATTATTCAATCTTTTCTCACAGCTTTTTGTGCTCATATTGCGTTGACTAAACGCACTAAATAAGCCAATTCCTCTGAACTAAAATAAAAAATTGTAAAATATTTTTTTAAATATGTAAATCCAATTCATCATTCAATTCGCACAGCCCGCACATAATTCAAAAGGATTTCAACATGAACACATTTTTTTTATTTTCTTTTACTTTTCGACATATGAACGGCAGGCAATATGAGCAACCTGATATCGACATCGAGATATATACACAATGTATTTGCAAAATATTTTATTATTTCTGTGCCTTTTTTATAGTCGCGAAAAGGCAATGGATTGTGTCATGTATGTAAGACAGTGCACTTACAGCTCGCAGTATATGCGTAAAATGTGAGATGTAAGAGAAAAAGGCGAGGCTGAATGGTATTGAAAATACCCGCAAGAACTAAAAGCAGGACACACGGTGCGGTACATAATGAAATGGCAAAATTCAGTCTTTTCATTTCGATTCCAGTGCGTTTTGCGAAATGCCTTCAAATTGCTTACGAAATTCCAATTGAGTCAAATCTTTTAAATCGTTGATGGAACTAACTCTTGCACTCAGAGAAAGAGAAATGCGGAACTGCGTTAGGCAACTTGCCACTTTCTTCCATTCATTTTTGTCAGCTATTTTGCATTACGTGAAGCATCAGTTTCATTCACCTTTCATGAAAAGCTTTCTTGTTGACTTTAAAAAAAATCTTTTACATCCAAAATTATCCAATTAAACATGACATAGCATCGCCCACACCAGTCACTGACTTCGAAATTGTATCAGGTTACTTTATGAATCAAAACTGACAGAAACAGACGAAGAAACGAGTTTGAATGGATTTGATGGCTTTTGTGTATCAATAATCTGTCATTATCAATGGAACTGATTCCTCCTTTGTTTTTGTAATGATAATAATAATGGAATCTCATGCTACTCATCCTGATTGTCATGATTAATCTATAAATACTAAAGCATGTGCTTAATTCCAAGAAGATTTCCTTATCAAAAACAATAACAGCTTCAAATTATGCTTCGACAGATTTTTACGTCATAAGCAGTCAGTTGTAGTCACGTTGTATTGTCGAAACGTCGATGTTGACTCAGAAAACAAAGATTTTGTCAATTCAGCTTTCGAAAGGCAGTCGCTAGGGATTGCAAGAGAGCTCAAGATGCCGAAATCATGCAGCAAGCACATTTACATGTTTTTGGATTTACGTCTCAACACAGATTGATGGATGTCATGTATTATTTAATTTTATTGGCTGTTGCAATTTCATTTTCGGAAACTTTTCATCTCATTTTGGACTTTTTTTGAGCTGCTTTTTGATTTATGAAATTTCATCGGTCATTTATGTGCACACACATCTCATTGGAACTTGAAGTCTTAATTCCTTTTGACATTTTACCGCATTTTGATTGATTGAAAATTGTCTTGTTCCAATAAAAATTTCATAACAATTATCTTTGGCGCTTGTGGACATAAAAAACAATAATTTGATTTAATAATATGCTGAATAGTTGATACGCGTGTCACTGAGAAGCTTCAAGAACTACTTTTATGTAGGAAGAAGAGGCTTGGCTTGTGTAAAAACTATGATTTTATTGAGGAAGTCAATCGTGGTCATAACATTTTAAACAATTATGAATCATTGGATCAAATATCAGCAGTTTATTGACCAGTTTTCAAGTTTGTATAGAACTAGACTTCCATCTGGCTTCAAAAATGATGATTTTCTTAATTTATGCCAAGCAACGTTCATCAAGATTTTGCAGCAGCACATCCACTTCTGATTCCAAGAAAATAGAAAGGATCTTTCCAGTTAAAAACATGCAGCTGGACTTTTTAACTCGAATTCACTTTACATAAATTCACTTTCCCTTCCATAAAACTCCTCATTTGCATAAAATTAAATCCTCAGCTGAGTTAAGAGAAATAAGCTAAGTTTTATGATTTTATGAGCATTGCGACTAAATGACATCGACAAGGAATCCTCCCACAATGCTTGTGTTGGATATGAGATGAAATTCTTTTAATTGCATTTAACGTACACAAATATTTTTATGGTGCAAATCGCATCGAGAAATATTTTTTACCTGCTGCTTCTTTTGTTCCTTTTACTTCTTCTTCTATTTTTCTATTTTATTTTTAAATGGAAACTGATCCTGAATAGCATAGAGAAAGAGAACGGCACATAAATGGAACACAATAGACTAGAGAAAGATGAAGAACAAAATGCAATTTCGGAGATCCTTTTGATAAACTTCATCATCATCACCATCGATTGTGTTTTGTGTGTCGATTTACAAACACAGAAAACATAGGTAGAAAGATGCAGCAACAGGAATTCACATCGTACAGTGAAAAACTTTGCATCGTGGATAATTTTTTTATAAACTTCTCTTCATCTCTGCCTTCCTACATCCTTCATCCTGTACACAGGCAGAAATTCCAGTGCATTTTAATGCTCTGCATCCAATAATTGCTTGATTGTGTTAGTGAAAAGGTTTATGTTGGACTCCTAATGAGTCGGTGGTTGTAATTGAAGGAATTGTATGACAGATGCACATTGCAGATGCATTTACTATGTTTGTTCTACTTTGCAACATTTTCAGTGAAATTTCACATGATTTTTGAGCCAAACGATATTCATGAGTTTTATGCCTACATAGTCTGTGCATGATAATTGACAAAATTACATTAAAAGTGGACATAAATCAAATTAGAACTGCTAATCTCAAATTCAATTAAAAAATAGTTGTCTAATGAGTAAAATCCCACCACTACTTATTGAATTACGTCTAAATTAATTTGCTGCTTCTTAGGCTGTAAATTTAAGTGCTAAATGAATTATCTGCTATTGCACAAGAGCGTCACTGCCTCTCTGCTTAAATTAATTAAGAAAAAAATCCTCCTAATTCAATTTACTTCCTATTTCACTTATTTTGTGTAGCATAAACGGAATTGTACTTTGTTGTTGTTCCTTTAAACATTTTCTTCAATTGTGATTGCCAAGAGTATATCCAAAAATAAAGAAATCAGACTTGCAAGGTATAACGCCATTATTAGCTGTAAGTTACTCAAAACAAATTTCAAAGAATTCTTTTTAACAAGTTTTTCTGGGTGCATATTGAGTCAACAAGTAAGTAAGACTGTCCATTGATTACTGATTCTTAAAGTGCATCTCTTTAACAGTCAGTTCCTCAAAAGTCAGACGACTCTGCAATTGTTTTTTAAAAACAGACAAAATGAGACTCAAATTGACTGGAATGCAGCACAAAACATAAAGTAGTCATTGAGAAAAGGATCGATTTTGGATGTGTGTAGTGTCGTGTTCTGTTGTTATTGCACAGACATTTAAAACTTTTACATTTTTCTCTCCTTTTGCTCTTCTTTTACGAAAGAAAAAATATTATTTCGATTTTTTATTCCATAGAAATTTTGTAAAAGGTATTTAAACAGAAAAACGAAGGCAGATGTTTCCTGTGAGGAGCCTCAAATAATTTTCAGATGCCTTTAAAATGTAAATAACTACACTCTGCCTATACTCATACATTCATGTGCATGGGAAGGGAACTGATAATTTTTATATAGTCTGAGACAAATTTTTAAAGTCAATTGGATCGATAAGAGAAGCACGTTAAGGTCTTCTTTAATTTCTCAACGAATCACGGTCAGAGTCATGGATGGCATTAAGTCAGAAATAATTTTTTTTGAATGAAGAAATAGAAACAGCGACAACAGTTATTAACAGAAGTAGCTATGAACTTGAACAACATCGAAAATGTTTGTTCGAGGTGATGTGTGTTGCGGTATTCAAGAGCGAAACTCTTGCGAAACTGTGGCAATGAACATTTTCAGCTCTTTTTATTTTTTTCTTCTCTCGCTCAGTCTTTTTTCTATGTCTATATTGAGTTTCACAATCAATAAATGTTGGAACTAGAATTGATGTTGATTTATTTAATTTTCACATGCTTGCTCTGATACTCAATAATAGTTTGTTGTCTGGGACAAGCTGTGGGCATCTTTAATTATTCCTGATTCATATGCAAATGATGTCGAGTAAATCCTTAAAAAGTAATTTGTGTGAAAATATTTTCAGATTTTAAGACTTTTTACTGCACCTTGAGGATTCTCATTTTAAGAGTTTTACAAGGATTTATGAAAGGATTATTGACACAATCGTATCAGTCACATGCACAGGAGTTGACAAATTATTTGGATCTCCTATATCTAGTCATAAAAATGCCAGCAAATCCTATGAAACATTCACCTTAAAGCTCCTTATGAATGTTTTTATTTCATTTATTTTTACTTCTTCCATTCGAACAATGAAAAATCGTGTTTTAGTGCACGATGCAATGGATATACGGTAAGTAAAAGAAGAGACAAAGAAATTTGCAAGCAAAAGTTCATTGATAACATAAAACAGAACTAAAATATTGTAGAATAGAAAGGAGTTCCATCTGATTTTCTGTGCTTACATTCGATCAAAAATTCAGTCAGTAAAGGCAACTTGCTTGCTTATTTTTAATATCGAGGTCAACAACATAAAAAAATTATGCAACAGAATTTTGTTGGCGAAAAAGTTTTGTGCTGTGTGCTTGTGCGTTTAGTATATTGAATGCCTTGCGCTGGTGGTGATGACGAAGATTACGAAATTTCGTTGCTGACCTCTAAAAATTAAGAATTCGTCCTTGACAAAATTGAAAATAAAATACTCAATGGCTAAAAATAGTTTCTCGTTCCCTCTCTCTTAAATTCGGAAATGTGTGTCTGCTCTTACTGCATGAAATTAGCTGTAAAGTGTTTTTCTGATAATTTTTTACGACCTGCACAGAATCCCATTCAAGACTTATTATTCAATTTAATAGAGATTTTCTAATTAATTTTAAAAGGCTCATAAATTCAGGCAATAAATAATATATAGTCTCAAAAAGTAGGTAAATTACTGCTGCTGTAACATAATAGTAAGCAATTCTGCTCAAACATTACTCAAATAAATCTCAAATACAGTTAAAAGTTGCAAAAAAAATTCATTGATCATAATAATTCTGTGTGCCTGTATTTGTGCAAATTTATGATGAAAGAATTAATTCAGATAATCAATTAAGACATGAGATTGTGTCCGCAAACATTCAGCACATGTTTGAGTTTAGTTTAAGCGCCAAGTCATGTGAGAATTCGCAAAAGAGCAACTTTTGACATTCTTTAATCTTGTTTTTACTTTTTCACGTCTCTTTGTGTCTAAAATGCACGTTCCATTTGTGGTCTAGCTGAATTTTGTTAATTTATTTAGAAAATGACTACATACCTTGTCCAGAATTGTGCCTTGAAGCCTTTCTGTCAATTAATTTTCGATGTTTTGCTGAATAAATTTAAATTTTTTTTATGACGTCATTTTCAAAGGTTGCTGAGATAAAACGAAAATATTTCTGAATTTATTTCCTGTGATTAAATCAATAAACATTAATTTCACATCAAAAATATTCAGCACAATTAGTGAGTATAATTACAGATGGATGCAAATGTGATTGACCTTAAATGTCTAAAATTAAAACATCAGCAAACAAGCAGCAGCAATAGTACCAGCAAAAAGCAACTCTTGATTTCTTCATCGACGATGTAATGTTAATGTTAATCTAATTTAGAGTCTTATGCTTTATGGAGGTCATCAACTTTGAGGCCAATTCTCATCATTCTCATTATTATTAACCAAACCAGCACACAGCACAAAGTCATTGAAATTGAATTAATTTTCTCTTCGTTTTTTTTGCATGAAAGATTTTGAACTAATTTATGGAACTGCTGCTTGCTGCTTATGCTGTAATTGTTTACTTCCTTTTTTTCCTTCCTGCCAGCATAATTTTCAGTTGCTGCAAAGAACTCACAATCTTCTTTTTTCGTGGAGAAAACAGTCTTTACGTCTGCATTGCTGAATCATTTTATGCTTTCTCTATCTATTCCAAATTCACCGCATTGAACAGACAGCAATATTGCGCAATACGGATTCGCACACATAAAATTGAAAATGGAAAGGAAAATTTTTCCTTCTTTTTGAATTTTTTCTTTCGTTTTCATTTTCATTCTCGTGGAAATTTTTTCTTTCTTCTTCTTCATTCCTGTCTGTTGCTGTTTGTGTGCTGTTCATGTTCTATAATTAAGGCACTTATGCATTTCCATGTGAATGTAAATTCAGAGTTTCATGAAAATTACTGTGCAGCATAAACTTTTATGCATAAAAAATATCCTGATCAGTTCCTGCGACAAGAACAACTTACTGCATTCAATTAAGCGATTAAATTCTGCGTCAAAAAAAACTTTTTAAGTTCCTTTGGATGTTCGAAAATTGACGCGGTGTCAAAAAATCAGCATTGAACATAAACATTTCCGACATGCCAATCGACTGCAATGAAAATTATGAGAGAGTAAAAAATGTGGAAGCAGAACACGGCACAGACACATCAGCAGTGCGAAAAATAAAGACAAGAAAAAAAGACCGCGGTAGTTATGGCAGCGGAAAAATACAATTCCAATCATGAACATGCATTTATGATACTATGCTGATATTATGCAGCTCATGGCTTATGCTGAGTCTTGGATGTAGCTGAATAGATGATTGTGGATGTGATTATGAGTCGGTTTGGTAAGTGACTATAAAATGTTGATCTACAAGCCCTACAAATGCGCTATACTCAACATCAGCTCTATACTCATCCACTCTTACTCATTTTTGCAGACATAATGCACAATCAAGTAATATGGCAACATAGCTGTCTATTAAAAAGCACTAAAATAAGTGCAATGCATAAAATTGTTTCTTTCTTTTCTGCTGCATTTTTTTCGTGCTGAACTGCGATTGTTTTTTTATTTTTTATGTTGTCGCATAAAACGATGCACTTGTGTACTTCCTGCTCTGTTGTTTTTGTTACGAACTTCCTATAAAAAAATTGTTATGCGTTTACATGTTAAGTACGTAACTAATTGACATAACAATGAAATTTCAATATCTTTTTGCAGTAACATGAGTAGCATATGGAGTTTGGTATATAAGATGGAGACATTTGCGTGAGAAAGTTAGTGATTATAAAGATTTTTTTATGTGCTGGATGATTCAGTTTAGATCAGATTATTTCTATAATTCTTGACTACAGGAAGGAAAATTATCTAGAATCAGACATGCTTTATGCTGCTTGGACCAATCAGCATCAATTTCTACCATTCTATGGATATCACTTCCATCAAACAGCAACAAAAAGAACCTAACAATTAAAATCCACTTTCTTTTTTAAATGATTCTTAATGAGCAATCAGGGAACGACTTTATTGTCATAAAACCCCAACAATTGTAAGCTCAACCAATTGAATTGTAAGCTCATAAATCTCTGCATGTACTTTACAGTCGGTGATGAGTGTCACTGCAATTGTTAAAAATAAATCATTCATGATGACATTATACGGCAATTTATGTTCATTTCAGACATGCAATGTTGCTATTTTTAATTAAATCACTGAAAAACAATATAACTACTGTAAAGTGCCACCTACTCTCCTGTATATCTTGAATAGTCAGCATTATTCATATGTTATTTAATCAATTTCAGACTCACAATTGCAAATAATGAAATGAAAAAAAAAGATTGAGAAATTTTTTAGCAAAAACTTTCTATAATGAAACAATGGCGATTGATTATTCAGTTTGGAAGGTTTACTGTTTGATAATTACCTTTGTTGTTTTGGATGACCTCATTGGAATCTTTTTATTATGATTTTAAAAGGATTTATGAGACATTGTAGGTGTAATGACTATGACATTTTCTGTTTGTGAAGGAATGTCGCAATATGGAATTTGAAAAGGATTTTTGTGTTGTGTCTGTTGGAAAGGTGCGGGTGACTTGCGAATGTTTGCATGGAGGTTAAGGTTCAGTTTTATTAAACTTAAGGACAGAGTTATCACTAACTTAAAATTAGCTCCGAATAGATTACATCTCATAGATTTCGATGGTCTCATTGGTTTTGAGAATATATCGAGCAGCCTGGGGTTCCAATTGTCACGAAAGCATTCCAAAAATTGCGCCTTAGCCTCTCCTCCAATCAAAATCCAACAGTAATTACATTCAAACTTTTATTTCTCGAAAGAATTTTTTTTATTCAGTCGCACAAAGAAAATAAATTGACTTAATTAGTGCTACTGCTGTGCCTATATGTGCAGTCGCATAAACTTGATTTAATACAGATCGCGAGAAATAAAACAAAAAGAATTTCATCATTTGCACATAAAAAATAGGAAATGAGAAAAAAATATCAATCTGGTGTGAATGCACTATTGATAAGTTACTGATCTGTGCTGCGTATATCGAACAAAGGCTTTAATTTATTGATTGTTAAGTAGGATGAGTAATATTGTGTCTACGAAAAAATCATAATTAATAAATTGTTATGAATCTGATACTATGAGAATGTGATTTTTCAACAGCAAGTAGCGCCAGTTAAAAATGTGATGATAATAAATTTCTATAATAAAGAGAACAGCGACTGATTGCAATTATTAACTATATAAATAATCTTGATAGGTAATGATAAGAGAAGAAGGGAAAGGTAATCACGTGGCGATAACACAAGTGCTGTTGTTCTTTATTTAATTTTGCATAAGTAAATTCTCAGTCTTTAAAGCTGCCTTTTAAAGTCATACGTGATTTTTTAGATAATTTTTTTTGTGCTTGATGCGGAAATCAAACAAGATTGCATAGTGGAGAATAGCGATGAAAAAGAATGTTGATTAAATATAGAATGTGATGTGGTTTTGAGTCGATTCCTGGTTTTATTTATAAACATCTACGATGATAATGATGATGAAGTCGCGTTGGCTGTGATTCCTTTGATATTTTTAATATCTATTAATATGAAAATGCGTCATGTAAATGGATTTCAGAAATTGTTTATAGAAAATGTTTTTGATTTTTTGATGTCTAGACTAATCAGTCAAGGAAAGTTGTTTATTAGAAATTTTATAACGGATATTAAAAATTTGAATTTTAACGGTTTTTAAAAATTTGAATTGAAAAACTTTAAAATTGAAATTTTTAACGTTTTTTCAATTTTAAAAAAATTGAATGCCTTATAAGGACTTGAATTAAGCCACATTTCAAATACAAATACAGCATGACACTCTCATATCCCATATCACGACACAGATCATTTAACAAAAAAATTCGAAAACTATTTTAAACTTCTGAGCTTATGAAATTATTCGTTAATCCTGTCATTAATTCATTGTTATAGAATATTTCCAGAAATATTAAATTCACGAATTTTTTGAGGAATATAGGGCAGTTTCCTAATAGACGTGAAATTTGAAGAATGGAATCTGATGAAATTCAGCAAAAAAAGTCTGTTTTGAAATTCCTTGAAGGTCTGTGAATGGCATGTGTGAGATTTTTTGACATAACTGGAATTTTATATAAGTTCCTGAATTCTACAAGTTTAAAAATTGAAATAAAATACAAAAAGCCCAGTTATACTCAATTGATGATAAAACTTTCCAGTAGGGTTTTCCCTGATTGATTGCTGACATCACACAGT
Source organism: Chironomus tentans (assembly GCA_963573255.1). NCBI lineage: Eukaryota > Metazoa > Arthropoda > Insecta > Diptera > Chironomidae > Chironomus > Chironomus tentans. Next base: position 1,699,846 of record OY754302.1, on the reverse strand, counting down.
CGTCTGTCATTGAAAAATTCCAGATACTCACATATTTTCCATATATTTTTGCAGCAATTTAGGTTTAGTGATTAATTTCCAGAAGCTTAATAGCTAGATTTTTATGTAGTTCACTTGTTGATTCAGCCAGCACAAAACTGTAAATTCCTAGAATAACAAAACCACAAAAAATCATTGTGTACAATATTACATGCTTACGAACATCGTGTCTACTTGTTCGCGAGAATTAAATGTACATCTATAAAAAAAAATTAGTTTTACGATGCATCTGAAATTATTTAATACTTTAAAGACTATATTAAGTATCCAATTTTAACAGCCCTAGTCACACAACTATGTATTTATGCGGAACTGATTGACTTTAATTTTTTACTCCACTCAACTTGGCATTCATTTCGTTGTTCAATGTTCTGATGATCGATGTGCATATAACTTTCATACATTCATTTCATCAGAACTGACAAGGCTAATGTCGGCATGTACTTTTTTAACAAAAAAATATATAAATTACTTAACAAAGAATATCATCGACATTAATACACAAAAAAAATAATGAAAAATACGAGTTCTACTACAAAAATATTATTTTTTATTTCGACAAGGTAAACTACTGAAAAAAAATTGTATAAAGAAAAACTTTAGCTCTATGAGCACAACAAAGAACACACAACATTGCGAATTTGTTTGCTTATTTTTTTCTTATTTCTTTGTCTTAAACAGATCTCGAGAATTTTTTTACGATGTTTTGCACAAAAACGTGTGGAGTTGATGGCATTTTGGGTGTTTGTTGTCGTATTAAATTGCTGTAAAACTTGATTATGATTTATGAATGTTGATGAGACTGCTATGAATAATTATGAATAAATTATGGAAATTTATTATGAATTTTATTGATTGATTTCATGGCGAGTCAGTTAACTGATCTGGAATTGAGACATTTTATTTTTAAATTTTAAATCGATGGATTTTGAGATTTATGGATATTAAGTTCAAGTTTTGCTATATTATAGACTCTAAATCTACAATATAGATCTCTAAATAAGCCACAAAAATGAAAACTTTTCGAAAAAACTTTTCAAGGTGAAAAAAAATTTCAGTCACGTGTTTTTTTAAAAAGTTAAAAATTTGAATTTGAAAAATCCGTTATATTATTTAAAGTAACAAAAAAGGTTGAAATTCATAAAATTAGATGCTAAATCTTAAGAATCAAATAGAATAGCTACTCACTTTGTCCCAATAATGCGCTTTTTCCGTGTCCGCTCGAAAAATTCTCCTCCAAAATTCAATTGATCTCATTGCTGTTGCACATTTTTTAATAGTATTTTTATTTCGTCGTATTAAATTCATAGACAACGTTGACAATATTTCTTCATTCTAAACTGATATTATTCAACAAGCGCTTACAATTGACACAGTTTTTCTCTCGTGCACTCACACCCCTTTTTCTTCTTTTATTATGTTTTTCGTCTTTTGTTACTCATAAAACTTGCTCGCATAAGAATCGAGAAAAATTGCAGCACATAAAAGGAGAGGTTCATTGAACCCTTTCCGTTTTGATCCTTCAACTGATGTAACCTCATAATGTAATGCAATATTGTAGGTTTATGATTTAGTAGGGGATGACTTTTATAGTTCGAAGATGTAGACAAGTATAAAATGGAAAGTGAGGTGAATGATGTAAATTAACTGATACAGGTTATTTTATGTAGATAAATATGGTTTATTTTGAGGTTTGAAGTAGATTATTGCTTAATGTTCTTCATTAATGTTTAATTTACGATTTTTCTGTAAGTTTTTGTGAATTTGGAATGAAATTCTCACAAAAATAATATTTGAAATTTTAACGGATTTTTAAAATTTGAAAATTTAGCAAAAATACGTGTTTATGAAAATTACTCAACCTCAAAAAGCTTTTCACATTTATATATAAATTCACAGCTTATTTTGCATTCATTCTTCTTGATTTTGACTGAACAACGAAGATTCCAACGAGCACTAGACAAAGCGATCAGCAACTTCAATCAACCACGATGTAAAAAAATAAACGCAGCTCAAGAAAACAAGAAACTTGCTGAAAATAGACACGCAAAAAGAAGAACAAACAAAGGAATTTTTTTAAATATTTTTTCATTTCATAGTTTGTTGTTTTTTATTGACAAAAAATGTGTGATTCTTTTTTTTCTTTTTTTCTAAATTATTATCATTATTATTAATATTATTATTATTTCTTTATCTCCTTCAAATAACATTATTAATAACAGAAATTTTTTAGCCTTAAAAAATAAAAATGTTCCATTTACGAATTAGTTTTTGTGTCTGTTACCAACTTTTTACAATTTTTTTAAAATCAATTTTCGTCATAATTTTCTTTTTTAAAAATATAATAATATTCATTATCCACATTTTCTTAATAATTTTCTAATATTAATTCTTTAAATTTATATATAAATTAAACATTTAATTGATGTACTTTTTCTTGTGTTTTCTTTTTTGTAGTTTCTACTTTGAATTTTAGTATTTTCTACAATTTTTTTTATAAAACTATTAAATATAAATTTATGTATATAAATATAGTTTATTGAAATGACACAATAGAATGATTTTTTATTAAATTTTCTCAAGGAGGATGTGGAGGGTGTTGTGGATTTTCTGATTCCTGGTCGTTGCAGTCTTTATTGATGCTTTAGATTCTGAATTATTTTATTCTTAATCATGAGATGTGATCTTATATTTTTTTGATAGATTGTACCCCTATCCTTAATTTTGAGGTAGCCCTAATGAGAACCTCTCATATTCATATCAAAATTTCGTATCAATAAGGGTGAAAAATTCGTTACACTATACAATCACCCCAGGTTGTGAATCAAGTGATTTTATAAGGGTGATCAAACGTTTATAAAAAATTATTTAGGGCAGTTTAGTAACTTGACCATTAGAAGTTTAAAACTTGCATCTAGAGATCCTGAATTGAGATTACTTTTCAATTCAGTTCACATTTAAATAAAATGCAGGGTAAATCTCCATAAATTGGATGCGTCAACTTGGAGGGAAATCGACACTGTAATTTAAGAGTCATAGATCTATAAAGTAACATTGTAGATCTGTTCAAGCTAACTGCAAATTGTAAATCCACTTCAGTATGAATTTATTTTTATTACACTTATTTAAATTCAACCTATATTTTTTCTTGTTAAATGTTCAAATTAATATAATTCAATGCATCAGTTTGTAAATAAATTAATTGTGAGTTATGTTGCTAGGTTCATGTTCCTAGATTCATGAAGTATCAATTTGCAATGTCATTTAATAGCATCTCTATTGACACAATTGACCAAGAAATCATTACATCCAGGCACATTCCTTTAAAGATAAATTTATACAAATAAATCGCAGCCATTAGAAACCAGACACCCCCTTTGATTTTCGATTTCCAGTTAACTTATCATTATTAAAGTTTTTTGCATTTTTTTTTTCAAATATAAATTCAATAAATTTTTTAACCATCATTTACTCGAAGAAGAAATCGCATTTCATGTGAGCGTGTGTGTGTTAGGAAGAACAATAAAGGAAATCAGAAAATAGAAAATACGCAAAATAAATTGACGATCACATACAAGTTAAAAAGTATTGAATTGCTAAAAATTTGTTTCAATTTATCTGCTCTATAATTACATTTTCTTCTTCATAATAAAATTCTTTTTTCTTTCAATATGAAATGATCGCATTCATGAAATACAGAATACAGATCAGGTAGACGTGAGAATAAAAAAACATGGGAAGGAATAAAGAATAATCGATCGTAATTTTCAATCGATTAAAAAAAGTTAAATGAAATCATCAATTTTTTTTCTTTAATTAAATTTATCATTTATACAATAATTATTATTAATTAGATTTTCTTTTTATTAGTCAATTCAGTCTATGCTCTATTTAAAAAAAGAAGTATAGAATATGGAAACGGAGGAAGAGAGAAACGTGAAAGGAAACAGTTTCTAATTGTGATTGTGGATAGAAAAAGAAGTTGGAAGTTGATTCCGAGTAGCAATGGAAGTTTTTGGGGTTCGATTCGGTAGCATCGTTGAGAGTTTGTGTTACTATAGTTAGAAAGTCATGACCTAATGATCAGATAGTGGAATTTGATCTAACCAACGTCATATCTCATCAAAAACGAGGAGCATACACACTAAGTGACCATAGAGTAGTAATGGGTACCCTAGTTAGTTACTTACTTACTTACTTACTTACTTACCCCAATCCCCCATATTATTATAGTGAGTATGTCTTATGCCGCCAATCAACTCATAACCTCAAAAACTTCCCAACATTACTCGGAACCCCACCGGAAATTGAAGCATTAAAAAATTTCTCCACTCAACAAATTCATCCATTTTCTCATGCAATAAGTCATATTTCTTTGTAGTGTACATGTGTAGCATAAGGAACTATATTGTGTTGCAGACAACAATTCATAATTAATTAATTTTTCTTTCATGTTAGAGCAATTTTTTTACAGTTTTTCCTTTTGCAACAGTTTATGATTGAATACTATTGTTGAAATAAAGAGTTGAGAAGATATAAATCTTCCATAAAATTGTAATTGCACAGTTAGTTGAGAAATAATGGAAATGAGAAAAAAATGAATGTGGGATTATAATGCTGTTAAGAATTGTTCTGAGTTAGCTATTTTAAGTGTTGAATCCAAATTGAAAATTTTTCCAAAAAGTAGAATAAAAGAAAAGATTAAAGCCAATAAAAGTAGAAAAATTTCCAATTGGATATGGATAGCTAAATAGACAGATAAAAATTCAATAATTAAGCTTAAAGATAAGAGAAATATAGTAGATAGAAATAGAAATTTAAGAATTAAAATTGTACTTCGTTTGTAGCATTTTCTTCTTTAAAAGAAATTTTTTTGCACAGCAAAAACTTTTCATCTGTGCATTTTGTAAGAAATTATTTCATTAAAATATAGTCAAGATGAATAAAAAAAATTATAGTTTTGAGAGGGAAGAGCAAAAAGTTACAAAAAATATATAACAAAAAATGTTTTTTTTAATGCAAAATAAATTAAATTAGCTGATGTAAAAAAACAAATAAAAAAACTTGCTAATTTACAACAAGTGCATCAATTATTTTTCATGAGAAATCAATTTTTTCATTGCTAGATGAGGAAGTTGAAACAACTACGAAAAGCCACAAGTATTTGGTCAGTTTTTATCAATTTTTTTCGATAAGTAAGTTCATGATAAGAAGTTACATCAGTAGTCAACAAAAAAGTATATTTTTTAAAATGATAAAGACTTTTAGCATTAGATAAGAAGTTCCTGATTTCACAGAACAGAAAGAAGGCTTTTGAAGGCTGAATTCTTGTGGGAATTTTTTTTAAACAAAATTTTATCAAATTTTCTAGTCAGACTTCAAAAATTCTGTATAAATCCCCGCAAAAACCGTAAAATAAAATTCAATGAAAAAAAATTGATTTCAAATTCACATAAAAATTCTAATTAGTGGTCTCCTAATAATCACATAATTTTGTTTTTAAATCGCTAGAGTCCAAATCTATTGGTCTATCGGTGTATTCATACCACATATGGATGTGTTTTGTGTGCATCTTATTAAATTCCTCAATTTAAATCGTATTCACTACCACCACCATTCATTTCACTATCATCACAATCGTTATCGCCGTGCCATTCAGGAACACATTGATCGTCATTTGTTGAACTAGTCTTGGAACTTATCACTTCACGGTATTCATCATCCTGCTTGAGCCATGGATGATAAAGAATGTCTTCACTTGTTATTCTCTCCTCGGGATCGCGACGCAGTAAGGCACGAATTATACAGCGTGCCTTGGACGATAGACATTCGGGCACAACATAAACACCTCTTGATATTTTTGCAAATAGTGACGCATGTTCTGAATCATTGAACGGATATCTGTAAATGGAAATAAAAGAAAAGAACAGAATAAATAAAAATTATTCATTAATTAATTATTCAATCCACACACATAGTTGAATATTTCCTTTTTATTTAATAAAATCGTTGAGTCGTAATGAATGAAATATGAGAAGTAATCGACATCATCATCAGATTACAAGCTAGCTCGTATCAGTATTCCATCATACTTCATCAAAAGGGCGCTTAATTATTTTATAATAATGTAATAAATTCCGCTTGTGATAAGCGCATTGCAGTGAGATAACACAAAGCAACAAAAGAGGAAAAATTACAAATTATTCTACTTAATTGATAAGCAGGAACAAAGGCATTTTTTTACTAATTTGGCGTCAGGCGGGAGTAAAAAAATAAATAATATTTGCTGATGTAACAAAATAAACATCAGGAATAATATTATTGCATTGTTTTTTATATGGAAATGACTACTTATTGTAGGTGAAATGTGAATGCTCAGGATAAAACTAGATTATTTCACTAATTGGAGATGAATCACGATTTTTTTTGTAGTACTAAAATTCATTGACTTTGATTCATTAATTAATAGTAAATTTGATGCAAAACATGCTTAGAAGTTTAACTGATTTTTGAATTTTTTTCAAAGCGTAGCTTTAATCCCTGCAATTTCATCACCTCAAAAAGTATTTTGCGTTTATTTCGATCAATTTGTATTAATTAAGTCTATCTTTTGATCCAAATCATCAAAAAATATGGCAATATCAGATTTCAATAACTTACAGAGCTACTAGTCAGTCCATTTTGAATGAAAATCAGTTTTAATTAATTTAAAGGGGAGAAAACTACGACGAACCTCATTAAGAAATTCGCAAAAAATGTTCAAATCACTCCACAAACATTGCATGTACTGCAAATAAAATTAAATGTTTACAAGCAGATCATTCTACGGAATTCTCATTTATTGCGCTCATAAATGTATCGTGACGCATCTCCTTTCAAAAACAGACTGACTAATAGACAAGAAAGTATGATAGGCTATAAAATCATTTCAACCACTTAAATCATGTTAATTACGCACACTCTACAAATAATTAATACCTTAATTTCTCTCGCATTGTGTAGGCTGACTGAAAAATTATTATTCAGTATTATTTTTCATGATTTTTAATAAGGCAAGTGGCCTCATTCTAAAAAAATTGTTATTATGATTATTATTAATTCACACAGTTCCTAAGCGACAGCTTGTTATTATTTTTTTTATTCAATGAATGACAGCAGAAATATGCGTGAATGAACTGAATGAACAAAGCAAATCAATTTCTGACTTATTTTTTCTGCATCTTTTTATGGAAAAATATAATAATCGAGCAGAAAACAGGCGGTTTGCAGTTTGTGTCTCTTAAAATTTCATTTTTTAGATAAATATATCTTGTCTCAACGGACTTTTGTTCTTTTTGGTTCCAAAAACTTTTAGCACCTGCCACATGTTTGGCATGAAATTTGGAATTTTTTGCATTATTTTTTTATGTTTTATTCTTCATTCGATGATCGCCTTCAGGCTTTACGAGAGCATTTTTGGTTGAATCTTCTTCTTCGACATCTCCTTATGCTTATTATTATTCTACTATATATTTTATACAAAAAATACGTAGATCGAGAATTGAAAATGAGCCTTTGAAATTGGAAAGAATCAGAAGGAATGAGAGGAATGGAATAAAAATACTAAACAGATGGTAAATATTCGTTAAAAAATATAAAAAGTTCTCTTGTGAGACGAAAGAAAGACATGAAAATTAATCCTGTTTTTGTACATATCCTTTTGATCCATCTGCATTTTGATTTCTTCACCCACATTGCAACTATTCATGTCGATCTCTCTTTCTTTTGTGGTAAATGGAATCGAAATGAAAGGTAGGAAGAATGAAAAGGAAGTGAAATGAAGTTTTTTATGTAAATCAAAATGTTACGATACATAAAATTCAACAATCAGACATAATGGAGAAAGAGTGAAGGCATTCCAATCATTCAATATTTGTTCTTCCCAAGATACAACGCCAAGGTGATCAAATACAGACTTAACTGGTGTTTTATGAACCAATTGAAAGGATTTTTTTGTTGCTGTGTACAAGAATATTCGTGACGCCTTCCTATACAAATTTGTTACTGCCTCAATTATTCGTGGGATTTGCCGTTAGTTGTGCAAAATTAACTGTAAATTCTTTATTGTTGTTCCTTAAAATTGAGCACTTCAAGGCTAAGAGCTCATTCAATTCACTTCCGGTACCCAAGAAGAGACACAACTATTCTGGAATAGACAAAAACTGACCTGCGATAAGAAGCCTTTGAAAAATTAAGGTATGCAATAAGGAACGGAAGTTGATGTCGTTAATTTAGAAGAAATTAGACACAAAACTTTTCATTTATCTTTCACTTCCATTCAATTGCACTCGGTTCTTTTATGAAAGTAATGACTTTGTGTTAGACGAACGTGCATTGCCAACTTTCTCATGAGTTCATCATCATCGACTCAATTCAATTCGATTTTATTAAAGGAGAAAAAGAAGTTAAAAGAAGCAGAAACTCACCTTCCCACGAGCATTGTATATAGAATCACACCAAGCGACCACATGTCAGCAGCTTTGCCTGAGTATGTAGTATTCGCTCTCAAAATCTCTGGGGATACATATGCTGGACAGCCTCTCTTGTCGTGCAGTAAATCTTCCGTTGGATTATCAAGCACTATCGCATCCTCTAAGGACTCTAATTTAATATGTGTTCTGAAAATTAAATAAAAACAAAATTGAATTTTAATCAAGTGTTGGACATGACATAAATCTACAGTCTATTGTCTTTAATTCCTTGCCATAAATTTTAACAATTCTAACCTCGAGAAATCAAAAACAAAGCAGTTTCAACAGCAAGCTTGTAAAAAAAGTTGCAGTTATGAGAAGGTTAATAAATTTAATTTTCTGCAAATTAATGCTCAATTTTGAGCAGAGCTAGACCGACACCTAGACAGCCTCTGGCAAATCACTAATTGTGTCTATTCCAAGGACGAATGAAGTAATTTTTGTGTGCTGCCATTTAAGGATGCACGTACACAATACAGAAAAGAAGAAAATATCAATCTTAATTATAGGCACTTCCATTATTATTCCATTTTCGGCTATCTTATTGTGCCTTAATTAGTCAGCTAAAAAGTTTTCTTTTCATAATGTTCATGTGAATAATTTGTGTGGTTTTTCAATCATTATTATTTTGGAAGTCTTTCACATTCTTTTCATTTCTATTTCGATGATTTATTCAACCTCAGACAGCAAGCTCAATTGATGATTAAATAATTCGCTATGTCGCAAAAAATTTATGTGTGTGAATTTCAACAACTTGAGGGATATATTTGATAGTAAATTTGAATTTAAAATAGTTTCAATAATAAGATTGTGAAATTTATGTAGAAAAAACGTGAACAAAGAACGAGAATGGCTTCGTTTGCCCTTTCATCTATTTTGCATACAATTAAAATGCCAAAAATTTACATAGTAATCAAAAAATGTATAATTGATGGATATGAATGCACGTCAGAAGTGACAAAATTTCATCAAATTGCAATTCATCATTAAATCATGAAATAAACAAAAGTCTTTCCTCTCGCAAGTGCGGCTTTGGCAACAAAATTCACTTAAAAACGGAAATGTACGCGTTATTGCCAATTAATTTACTATTCACCTTTTATTGAGGGCATTTACTTTCAAATATGCAAAGTGTCTTCATCTTCTTACACATTTATAAATTAAAATTAAACTATTTTGCCTGTCTTATTTATAATTTTTTTTACGATAGCGTTTTATTCATCAACTTTAAATTTGTTTTTCAAATGAATTTCCTTTCATCATCCAAATAAAAAAAAAGAAATGAAACTTTTGATGTAAAAGTAAATTTTCAGTATTGCTCACGTTTGTGCCACAAAGCGAAAACGAAAATTTAGTCAGTGGATTCGAAAGTAAGTACATTAAAGCTGTTGCCAATAATAACAATGATTGATGTCACGTTGTGGAGTGAAATAAATTGAGCATATGCCTTTTTGGGTAGAATAAGAAGGTATTGGCGCATTTTTGGAGGTTTTTATGATGGCACCTGGATGATGTGATGCAGAAATTCGACTAATTTTAATTAAAATCGTTAAAATTGGAGGTTCTGGATGTTTCAATTAGCAAAGAATGGATTCTATCGAGAACTAGAATCAGAAGCTGCTGAACATCAAAAGTGAATAACCCCTAACTAAAAATTCAAATAAAATCATTTGAACCCCCAAAGTGAAGCACCTTACAGCCTAAATTAGCCGCTAAAAATTCATGGAAGCCAAAAACCTGAAGAAACGATTTATAGTTGACGACTATTGTGCCATATGAATATTTCTAAATCATATATTTCTTTCCTTTTCATTTAAATTAGTGATAATGAGTCATATAAATGCAAAAACGTTAAAGTAAAATAAAAAATACTATTTATGATGTAATTTATATATTTTTTCTTCAAAGAAAAAAAATAAAAAATAAATATTAAGCATATTGTGCAATGAAAGTTATTTTGAATATGTAAGCTACGTCGACAAGCGACGAATGTGTCAATGAACCTTTCGGTGCTTTTACTTTACATTAGCAAACCAAAGCCTTAGTGTGTGTGAAGTTGGGGCGAGACATATCTTCTTTCGAGAATCTAATGTGTTCTGATTTATGACCTATTTATGACATTAATGACAAAAAATTTTCAAATTTGACACCCTCAAAATTTTCGAGATCCAGCTATGCTATTTTTGGTCGATTTTCTCGCCCCAACTTCACACTTACTCTTTTTAACTTTTCTCAACAAGGGAATGTCCAAATGAGCTGAAACTTTTCCTGTTTTATGACATCTTGGGTACTTTCAGAAAAACTATGAAAAATTTTTTTTCGTTACTTCCTCGATTTTTTATTCAAAAAATAGACTGTTTTTGACAAACTATGGATATTGACTACCAAAATTCAATTTCGTTTTATTTTATGACACCAAACTCTATCAAAAAACTAATTGCATCTGATTTATGACCTATCTAGGAAGTTGTAAAAACATTATTCAAAAAAAATTTTTTTACTAAATTTCGTCTCAAAAAATGAGATTTTACTGGAAAAGTGTAAGTTTTTGGAGGTAAATTGTCATATCTCATGAACCGTCTGTTGTAAAAAATTTTCGTGACATTTGTTATAAAGCTTTTATAAGCTTCTTTCATAATCCGAAAGAATTTTTAAATTTTATTGAACTACCTCTTTGTACCATCGATTTGAAAATTGCTACTTTCTGCTAGTATGCCAAAATAGGGTTTTTCTAAAATGTGTTATTTCTCAGCTATACAAAGCTATTTTGAAAAAGCACGCTAATGGTAATATTTTGCTACTACAGGGCTACAAATTAGCATAAAAACTTTTTTTAAATTTTGACTTGACTTTTTTGTCAATTTTTGAGCCTTTTGGAAATTAGAGTAAGCAAAACTAGCAATTTTCAAATCGATGGTACGAAGAGGTGGTTCAATGAAATTTAAAAATTCTTTCGGATTATGAAAGAAGCTTATAAAAGCTTTATAACAATTGTCACAAAAATTTTTTACAGCAGACGGTTCATGAGATATGACAATTTACCTCCAAAAACTTACACTTTTCTATTAAAATCTCATTTTTTGAGACGAAATTTAGTAAAAAAAATTTTTTGAATAATGTTTTTAAAACTTCCTAGATAGGTCATAAATCAGATGCAATTAGTTTTTTGATAGAGTTTGGTGTCATAAAATAAAACGAAATTGAATTTTGGTAGTCAATATCCATAGTTTGTCAAAAACAGTCTATTTTTTGAATAAAAAATCGAGGAAGTAACGAAAAAAAATTTTTCATAGTTTTTCTGAAAGTACCCAAGATGTCATAAAACAGGAAAAGTTTCAGCTCATTTGGACATTCCCTTGTTGAGAAAAGTTAAAAAGAGTAAGTATGAAGTTGGGGCGAGAAAATCGACCAAAAACAGCATAGCTGGATCTCGGAAATTTCGAGGGTGTCAAATTTGAAAATTTTTTGTCATTAATGTCATAAATAGGTCATAAATCAGAACACATTAGATTCTCGAAAGAAGATATGTCTCGCCCCAACTTCACACACACAAAGCCTTATACCAAACACGAAATAAATTAACTCGAAAAATTTCTCAAATAATGTGAAGCGATTTTATTTTTCATTATGTATAATAATATTTCGTGAAAAATAGCTTGAAACGATCAAAACAGACAGAAGAGGAGAATAGAGAAAGAGAAGAAAGAAGAAAAACTTTCACTCGACTTAATGTCTAATGATTATAACGCGAGATGGCGAGAAAGGAAAGACATGAAATAGATATTATGAAAAAGCTATACGTCGATGTACCCATAAAAAAGTTGTATTTCATTTTGAGGGAATAGATTATGAATGCATCACATTTTTCTGTGAATTATCGACTCTTTCGTTGCCAAATGAGGGATATTAATGTTATGTGAGGAATTTTATAGTGAAATGTCACTTTTATGAGTGTAAAGCGAGTCGATTGAACTCATATCTCGTAAATATTTCAGGAATTTTGTAGAATTTTGTAAAATTACCATCAGCAATGCCATTATTCAGTCAATTTTCAGCATTTGTCAAGCTTTCAAGAAGGCCATTTGTGCAATAAAGCTAAATTATTGAGTCTTGAGTATATCACGATTTTCTTTGAATATTTAATGGCTTCTCAGCTTACAAACTATGCAACTAGTTGCTATGGACACAACAAAAGAACTCTAGAACTTCATATCAATCCATAAGTGTCATAAACTCTCAAGCTACAACATAAATATGATTGCACTCGTGAATGGTGATCACGTCACGACTTTTGTGAATATTCATGATTACTCATCGAGGTGTTTATATTGTAAAATTGCCACACTAGAGAGTTGAATAAATTTTTCATTACGATTGTAAATTTTTTTTCGAAATATCGTACAAAGCACTGTTTTATGGACTCGATGTAGGTTATCGTACAAAACTAAATTGCAAAATTCAATTCAAGCGAGAATTTATAATTTTCAATTCTACTTAATGTCTAGTGAGCGAGAACAAAAATTCTAAATTCCCTCCTTCCATGAATGAGAGATTATTTTCATTACTTAAATCAATCAATCCACTTAATAGCTTGTTCATAGCATTGGAGTATCTATGTACATTAGAAGAAACAAAAGAGGTATTTAAACTAGTTTAAACTAACGACTGATAATAAATTTGCACAATTATATTTATTATTTTCTAATGTAGGACAAAAAACAAGCAAAGTAGTAAGAGAGCCCTCGACATTATTATTAAAAGCTTTTAATTAAATGCTCGTTGTTAAAAAAATTTAAAGAAAGTCCTCGTGTTATAGATCGAGGGACTTCAGCGCATTTTTGTGTTAGCGATCAGTATTTGATTAGCAAAGTACTGTGTATTAAATAAGTCAATCATGAATATTTTGTGACTTAAATAAATTCGACGGCTCGATAACGGTTTTTTGGCATTCAAATTTTCTAACGGTCAAAATATATTTGAAAATTTCCCGCATAAATGCACTTGAAAATCATTAATTATAGTATAATTAACAATTTGCACGGTGAATTTTCATATTTTAAAATGGTTTGTCATTTAACGGTTTTTTGAAATTCAAATTTTCTAACGGTCGAAATATATTTGAATATTTCCCGCGTAAATACACTTGAAAATCATTAATTATAGTATAATTAACAATTTTGCGGTGAATTTTCATATAATAAAATGGTTTGACATTTAACGGTTTTTTGAAATTCAAATTTTCTAACGGTCAAAATATATTTGAAATTGGTTTGAAATTATCCCACTTGAAGTTGGCTCTATTGTATTGAAAACAAAAAATCATTAATTATAGTATTTAGAGATGGTTTTGAGCTTTCAAACTAACCGATACGCCAATAACTCGATGGCACGGAGCTAATGCAAAAAACTAGAGCTCTCTACGATGTCTGGTTGCTTCTATCTCGATTCACAGCCGAACGAACGAACGACCGACCGAACAAAGTGCATTATTAAGCTACCTTTTTAAAACAAGTTTCAAAAATGCGCTAAAAATCCATTAGATAAAGAAAGAAATACGAAAAAAATGAATATTCACAAAAGGCAATTTATGCAATTTTTGAGCAACAATAGAATGGCCGTGGCCGCGATAAAAAAATTATTTTGCAGAATGTGGTTTTGGAATCTGACTCAATCTGGTTGGAATAATTCACAATATTAAGTGAGAGAAGAAGAAAAAAAAAACATTTTCATTAACTTCACGAATTTGCCCGCTTTATTATTATTATTAAATTACACTATGTCGTCACACACAAATTGACATTGAGAAATGAACAACCTAGAACGTCTCCTTCAAAAGAATTATAAATATTTACTTGCATAAATATTCGAATACTACCACATGCATATTATGTGGATATATATATATAAATACATAAGCTGATGATGAAAAAAAGGTTACGCAGATAAACAAATTTGATTATTTCACATTTTCTCTCATTCCATCTCACTCTCGCTTTACAAATTAAGAATGTAATCTAAACTATAAATTTTCACGAGATCAAAACCAATACGGTATGGCATATGAATGTAAACATTTGGCTTTCACGATTTGATTACGAAAAAATTAATATATAATACATTATATTTTTGCGAAACGATAACTTTTCAATGTGACTGAGAAACTACGCAGCAATATGAGAAGAGAATTGGCAATAAGAAAATGAAAAAAATATATAAAAACGAGTAAATGTGTTAACATAATCAAAAAAATTGAAACAAAGCTATATATTGACAACTGTGAGTTGTCAGAAGCATTTGTGCTTGAAAATTTTATCTAAAATTGAATTTTTAAATTCTAACGGATTTTTTAAATTTGAAATTTTGAGGGAAATTTTTTTAACCTTTTATTTTTGTTAGAAAAATGTTTGAGAATTGAGAATATCTCAAAAAAGTGGCAGAAATGTAAGGCGAGCCCTCAAATATTTGAGATTCTTGTTTATTTATTAAATTCTCTGCAAACACGTGGCATTTTTACAATATTTTCATTGAATCTGAAGACATTATAAGTATTTTTTGCTAAAACTTTATTCAGATCTTAAGAAACAGTTAAGCAGGCCCATTTTGAACAAAAAAAATTGGGCAATTTATCCTCAATACTTCAAAGATTTCATCAAATTACTCCATTATGCCCAAAAATAATTTTGCCAATATGCCGCCGAAATAATCTTTTTCGTCGATTTCATATGCTCAATATGTGAAAACCTCGAAACCAGTTTCATATAAATAATAAAAATGATGATAAGATAAGGCAGATATTATGTATAACATGTTATTGTTTAATAAAACCACCGAAGGTCTTATTGCCATTAACAAAGATGTTGCAAAATTTGTTTTATATATTTCGATAATGCTCACAGCTCGTGTGTGGAAGTAGCAACAAAATAAACTAAAATAAATGAGCGACTAAGAAATAAACTTGGTAGCACTTTGCGAAACTATTTCACACAAGCGGAATTTATGATGTAGAAATTAGTTAAACATTAATATTGCTCTAAAAACATGAGCATAACTGCCAGCATGTATGAATATTTTGAGATGAAAAGAAAAAATCTTTAAAAATAAACTTTTTTTTTGAGAAATTACAGAATTTTTCTTTACAAAAACCACACCTACACGACTAGCAAATATTTCATAAAAATGAATTTTTCATTTACTCATTCATGCTTCTTGTTCCCTCAATTTTGTTTCACTACGGTAGTTAAAAAAAATCAGCAAAAAAACGTGAAATTGCTGTGTATTGTACACAATTTCCTACTGTAAAAACAGCACAAAGCGATAAACAAAGAGAATAGAGATGATTGCTTAAATAAATCATTTAATTTTGATGGTTGCCAAAATGTTGGCGTCGTTTCGCGATTTGCCTGGTTGGGATTGCTAAAATTAAAAAAAAATCACCATGGTATTTATTTTCTCATCTCTCTGTCTTTCTAAATCTTTATTTATTTTTTCTCAGACTCACGGTTACTTCATAATATGTATGAATAAGCCAAGTGCGTTATTTTAGAAAACAAGTATTATACACGAGTGTAGCATGTAAAGAGGAGAAAGAAAGCGAATAAAAAAGAGAAAAAAAGAAAGAAGAAATTTTTATATAAGCATACATATATTTGGTTGAATGACCTCAAATGAAACACAATTTCTTTATTTTTATGTGGATATGTATGCTTCCATAAGATTTTCAACATGTTACATCCACTTAATTGGTGTAAAATGTTGTCACGAGATAGCCACAATCATCATCTTCGTAATAAAATGACGAAAATTCTCAGAACCTTATGTACGACGTAGAATATTTTGGAATTATTATATTATTTGATGACGTGACTAGCTTTTGTTGTGTTTTTGGCAGGAATGAGTAATGTGCTTGTTTTTTTGACCAAATATTTCTTGTTAATTCTTGTTCCTCGCTAATTGAATTTAAGGATGGATTAAGTCTGAATTATTTTGTTTGTCATGATTTATGAATTTTAAGGGAAGTCTCAAAATCCCAAAAAAAAAACTTGAAAGTCTCAAAATCCCGAAAAAAGACAGAATTGATCACGTTCGCCCACTTTTCCAAGTTAATTTAGAAGTAGACTTCGTAAGTTAATGACAGAACTGTCGTAAGCACAGATCCTGGTAGCATCTAACAAAGAACTTGATACTCATATCTTATTGAAACGTCTCCTCTAAAATCCACTTAATCCCACTCTCATATTCTTCTAAGAATGATTCTAACATCGTGAACAGGTTCAATGAAATCATCAAAGCTGGTTAATAAATGATTCATAAGGAATCTTATATGAACTATTACCCAAAGCGACTCTCAAAGTGCATTATTCCTTATTCAAAAAGCAATCTCACTTGTATAAATATTTTACAATGCAATGATAGTACAAGATATGAGACACACACGTGCCTTATGTTTCTACCTTAAATAATTCAGTCTTTGTATCTCACAAAAATGCATGACTGCAGGAGTGACTCTCTTAAATATCAATAATTTTGTCTCAATCATACTCAATAAAAATGACAAAATAAATAATAAAATAATGGCAATGTTTACATTTCGTCACATTTCTTCAAGTTCTTTATAACTAACTGTACTATTAAGCAATGATTCTATTGCATTATATGTAAGAGAGAAATATCTTATAAGCATTGAAACACGATGAAAGAATTTTTAATTTCACAACGTTACTTGTATATGAGCCAACATCAGATTTCTACTTTATTATTTTATGCTATATAGCAAGCTTCTCTCTCACTTTTTCTCTCGAGCTAGCGCTCAGCCTCACACTTTATTTATATGCGCCTCTTAGTTTGAAAATGTGCCATAACGATGTGTTGGTGAATAAAAGTTTTTTTTATTCATAACTTTTTTGTTCTCTTTGTTTTGGTGTGTCTGTTTCGAGTTGTATGTTTTGTGTTTTTCAATGTCGAAACAATAATAAATTGAGAAAAAAAAATTCAAAGGCAAAAAAAAATATTTCGTAGCTCTAATGACGACAGAGATTTGGCAAGTTTATTTCTCAACGTGTCACAATTGTGTGTACATTAAATGTTAGATTGTTAATGGCTCATATCACAAAAAAAAATTTTTTTTTGTTTCAAGTACGACCTTTGTCGATTCTTATATTATTATCATTTATCAGCGCTACGTGAATGATAAATGGAATTTAAATTTTTCAAGAGCTGCTGAAGGAGAAGTGAACAGAAATTAAAAAAATTTATAATTCTGACTTTTTGCGGTTTGAGGCAGTTTTTCATGTGTATGCGCTAATTTTTTGTTTTCTTCTCTCCTTCGTACTTCACGTATCTATGACAATTTACGTGCGATAAACATATGGCATTTAGTTTCAAGTGGTTAACAGGGAATAGAAAAATAAATAAATCAATAATATTATACAACTTACCGTTCAGCATCTGCAAAAACGAATTTTCTAAGTTTGAGATCACGCAGTACTATTCCTTGTTCATGGCATGTCTTTACTACTTCACACATCTGACGGAATAATCGTCGAGCTTCATTTTCACGGAGACGTTTTCGTACTCTTACATGTGAATGGAGATCACCCTATATTGGAATGGAACGAAGAGACAAATTGAATGATTATTCAATTGAGTAAGTTACAGATTAATAAGGTCATCTTTTGTGAAATGCATTTTCTTCTGTCACGAGTTAGACAAGGTGAGAGACTGGCAAACAGGCTGAGTTTGTTAATGACTCATTCATTCATATGAGGATAAAGTTATAAATATGAATAGATTTTCAGGTTTCTAAGCTCGGCTAGTCACATGAAATTAAGTGGCAACTGTCTATCAGAGCTGCATGAGAATTTCAGCACGATTAAAACTTATTTGCAATGAATGCAGTATCAGAATAATCACTCAGCATAGCCATGTATTTAATTAACATTCAGGTGCCTTCGTAAGGCAGAATTTACAATAATTAAGCTTCGTATTTATTCCCAGGTACAATTTCTGTCCATTGCTTTTTTTATTTACTGAGTAATGAGTCTAATTTGAATCATCTATCAAAAATGACCTTGAAAGCAGTACAACCACCTCCAATCTGTCCTTATCACTTTACTACAAACTCCGTAAATTCACGTATGTAATGTCAAATGACCTAACAAGCTTTATCATCTTGAAATTGACATTTTATTTGTTCCTTATCTTAATTCTTTTTTAATTTTAGCACTCGTGACTGTTTACACAATTTTTAGCATGTCAAGCAAGCATTTAATCATTCTAAGTAGATTATTCTCGTGATAGGAATGGAACTCTTCTCATTTGCAGTAAAAATAAACAATTAAGCATGAAAAAACACTTAAAAGTTTATTACGGGACAATTGAATACCGAATAGAAAAAAATTTCATGACTCGACAGAATTCTCGATTACGGCAGGTGCCAGACATATAAGCTACCGCACTAAGTTACTAATTGATTCTTATAGGACTAAGCAGACAATTAGAAACACCTTAAGATGGGTTAATGACTTTTCTGCAAAAAATGCACTTAATTACACTTTGGGATTCTTACCTGTGATGGTTCAAAAAAGAGATAAGACTGTGTTGAATTTTGAATGACTTTCTCGAGGAAATTTACATTTGGATGTCCATCAAGTCGGAAATGTGCAGTTAGGAGGTTTGAACATGGATTGGTTGCAATCTGTAAAGAAGGAAATAATTATTAAGCTGAAGAAGAAGAAAAAACATCCAATTGCATAACCTTAAGTCATGTCTACATCACTATTTGCTTCTTCCCTATTCTCGGAACAATGAAAAAAAATGCCTCAACCGTGTTAGTATCTAATTTAAGATTTCGTTGGTTCCGTGTACAAAAATGTATTTCCTAGTTAGGTAATCGATATTAATTTGTGTGCTGTTTGAGAAATACACAATGAATAGCCGCTTAATCAAATAAACACCACATTACAATTTTCAAATGTGTGGAATTCACCGATTTCCAGTTACTCTATAACAGCCTTCACAGCACTTTACATTTGACAGATATACATATATTAAAAATTATTATACATCTAGTAATTAGATGAATAATTCGATTCATTCATGATTTTTTTAATTTTTTGCAACACAGACGGCGTCAGACAGAGAATTGTTTATTTTAGATTTTTCTGAATGTCATTAGTTACTACTACGATTAGTCACGTCATTAATAAAGGCTTTTAAATGGAGCAAGAATCTGTATTCTTTCGTTATTATTTTTAATATTTACTACAAAGTTGTACAGTAGCCAAACAAATTTTTCATGTGGAAGTTTTGCACGCTTTACAAACATACAGTAGCAATGTGTGAGATTTGTTCGGAATGCTTTTTATTGCTCCGTAAAATACCCCTTGAGATATTTATAATTTTTTTGTAAACGTGAGCGCATGAATCATATTTCAAAAAATTTATTTTGTTTTTTTTTCTGCTTGGCGCATTCGAAAATTCTTTTTTATTTTTGGACAAAATATATGACCAATAGTACAGACTAGCCGCTTTATTCTCATCGAACAAAGAAATGTCTCGTAGTGTCTGAGTTGTTTTTATTTTCACTCAGCCAAAAAACAAAGTCGAGTAAAATGTTTGCTTGAGGGCAGACAGTTCAGGCGCATTTATCAAGCATTATGTAAACTTGTCTATAATTGATTTGAATAATTTGACAATTTCAACGAACTTTTCAAAAAGTTTCTAATTTTAAAAATGACACAAAATTTCTCACCTCGAAAAGCTTTTCACAACTTTTTTATCTTCAAATCACGAAATCAAGAGAAATATCAATGATTGCTACATCTATAAAATAGCAAAAGTTGTTTATGAAAAAAAAACTTCTTATCGCTATGTCCTTCAAAATTTAAAAATACGTCAAAGACAAAGTGAGATCACGAGCAACCACGTGCTTTTCAGCTTCTCATAAAAGTCTACTTCATTTTAATGAATCGTCCGATGCTGTATAATATAATAGTAAGGAACAGAGCAACAAATGAAGCAAAGAGACTCGAAATTGTGCAAAAAAAAACTAGCAATGGTGAATTATAAAGTGTTGCTTTCTAGAAAGTAGGTTGATCAGTGGATATTTATAAGACTACATTTATAAATAAGTTTGTCATGTCTGCAGTTTTTCGCACAATTGATGATGGTGAGAATGTTGTTGGAATCATAAAATTTAATGTTCCTTTGTTCACAAAAAAAAAAGTTGTGATGTGTATAGTGTGTGGAAATAATGTGTGTATATTTATTTTTATTTAAACGACAACTAAAATATGACACGAAAGTAATTTACGGAATCAAAATATCATGTGGAATTATAGCATTTGCTGACAAACTTTTACATGATATAGCATGTGCTTGTACTTTTTTTCCATTTAAAGGAGAGAACGAATAAAGAAAATCAATATTTTTTAACCTTGAACTTTTCTCATCATTGCTTATTTTCTCTCGCTCTTGTTCAGTATGTGTCTTCTCGCAATTTTCTTCTTTAAACAAATATGAACAATTTTGTGTTAAGAATCTCATTATACAATTCTCGTATGATCATCGTCAGAAACATAAACACAATGAACGCAATTTTCTTGAATGAAATCTCATAAATTTCATCAATCTTGACATTGTTGGGATTCTTTAAGAAATATAGCCATAAACTTATATAGTTTCACTTGAATAGGTGAAGGTAATTTGAAATCTATAATTATATACCTCAAGGATTGAAGGCTGTTCTTCGAAGAAATCTCGAAAAATTTCTTGGAAGGTTAATTTGCTGAGAAATAGATTCAAAGCGTCACAAACAAAAAGTAAAACTTATCTTCTACTCATACGTGTTGTGGACATATGAAAAATAAATATTTAAATTAAAAGAAGAAGGAAAAAAAACATAAAAATCTCGGAATATCGCGTAAAGTTCTTATCGTACATGAAAAATAAAGAAAAAAAGAAGTTACTGCCTGTATTCCGGATGAACATGTTTTTCTCTCGCTGTTTTTTTTTCCACATACATATCTAACTTAAGTCGGTGTTTAAACACATTCAGTAGCACATTCCATGAACTTTCCACACAACACAATTCATGGGCGACGTTTTGTTCTCAGCTATTGCTATTATAAAGCTATGAATGAATGAGATGAATAAACATTCAAGCCTATCACACAACGAGCCAAACCTTTTGATGTTACTGATTGTGCCCAGTTGGTGACGACAAGAATTCAAAAAAAAAATATAATACAATAACTAAAATTACGCGATTAAAATTGTTAAGAACCAAGCCCATTTGCTCGCGCTCACTCGCATGACAATCCTTAAACGCTCCTCATTTTCTTTTTTGTTCAAATATTCCTCTTAAAAGCAATAAAGTGTAAAATGATATCACGAAAATATTGTATTGAGATTAATAGCGAAAAAAAAAAAGAAAAGCAAAAAAGCTTAGCTGAAAAAAGAATTCGCACTAAATTCAGTGCAGTGAACTTTCTTTCTAGATTTGCGAATGTTAGGGAAAGAAATAAGAAGGAATGTTTGTATGTTCATACGAGAGACGTATCAGGTCTATTTATAAAGTAAACAGTATAAATAAAGATAATCTAGAAATGCCTTTACGTCATTTATGAGAGCGGCTTGCTTTAGCGTAATGTAAAGAAATAACATTGGTGTCAAAAAAATTTGCACAACATTTGCGATAAGATTTAAGAACGATAAAAATAATTTTAAGTTAATACTGAAACTTTTTAACCGTGCATGAGTCTCTTAATGAGCTATTAAGTCTTCCTTAAATTGTTTAAACAAAATTTTTTATTCGGAAATGAAGATATTGCGTTCTATTTTATTCGTCCTTGGAATGTGATTCTTCGAATCGCTAAATCTGGATTTCGAGTCATTTTTGCGAACATTCTACATTTTTTTTTATTTTATATACACCCATTCACAGTTTTATATGAGACTAAACTACAGTTTGGAAAGGCGAAGAAGCAAAAATCGTGTTGATAAAAATCAAAACGTCAAGCCGGAAAAAAATTTATGATGAATAAATAATTACCTTGCATACGAGAAGCTTTTGTGTTTGGATATCAATACATTTATAGAACGAACTTCCATCAACCATATCAAGTAATAAATATCGATCTTGGAGAAGAGCTGCATTTAGTTGAGGTGGTTGAGTGTTTGTTGAAATGGCATCTCGATTCGCTTGTGTACTACTTCGATTAACAATTGAATTATTGGTACTTGCAGGTATTTGATTACCGCTTATCCTAGCTTGTTGCTGTTGCATCAGTTGAGAATGAAGCAACTGTTGAGATGGCGTTTGTAATGGCATAAAATTTTGATGCGTCTGTTGTTGTGTTTGAATGACATTTTGCACTAATTGTTGTTGTTGTTGCTGTTGTCCCGTTTGTTGAATGTGCAGGCATTGCCGATGAAATGTACATTTTTTAGCATTTGGAAGCATGCCATTCACACTATTTGTATTTGTCGTGGCCACAGTTGAAGCAACCGGATTTAGAATGTTCACGATTTGCGGCACCGTTGCAGATGACGTGCCTGACGACGATGTCTGTGGCGGACAGACTAGAAAGCTACTCAGTCGCTGTTCTAACGATTGTTCATCGGGTTTTCGATGATCAATTACGGTACGCGGGTAAGTTATACGAATTATTTGTTGCGGATTCTGAAACGCTGTATTTGTGGACGAAGAGTTCATCATTATCACTTAGTATTTTTTTCAGCTCACAGATTTCTTTTTCTTTCTTTTTTAAATAATTGCTTTTAATAAATTTTTTTCTTCACATATATTTATATTTATATTTTGTCACAGATAATCACTCTTTTATTATTATTCTTATCTCCTTCTTTATTTGATATTCTATAAAAATCTTCAGAAACATTCACATTTATAAGAATTTATTTCTTATTTTCTTTTCTTTCTTTCTTTCTTATTTTATTTTATTATTTTTTGTTTAGCTTGATTTCATATTGAAGCACTTAATTTTCATTCCTTTATTTATTTATACACTACGAAAGACACTGTAATCCAACAGGTTTAAATTTCTGAAAATAGAAATAAGATACAATTGATGAGTTGATATAAATAAATAATTGTTGCAATATCCAATTCACAAATTCACAAGCCGGTTAAATTGCGCAATATATATTCTCTTTTGTTCTGTTCCTTTCCATATCAAAAAGTTATGTGTACGCCGAGATTTTTGATAAGAATTGATTTTTTTCAGCATAGGTTTTATCAATATTATAAATTTATATAATAATATTATAATTTTTTTTTAATATTATATATTATAATATTATAAATGCTATGAAATATTCAAATTCTCGTTATCCGTTGATCATAGCATTTAATGACTCGCGATATTAATTTTTTCATCGCAACGTAGTTTTTATTTTTTAGATTTTCCGACTATATGAAATAATACACGTGCGCTTATTTCATTTTATATCAAGCACTTAGAAGGTGACCTTTAAATTTTCTTTTATTTTCACAACTATATTATAAAAAAAATTCCTGCACTTCTATTCATAAATATATATATATATATTCATAAAACCCCAATATTACGTGATTTAGTTTTTATCACTCTTATCCGACCCGTGTGAGGCGTGCGAGAGAGTCAATTTACGAAATTCTTAAAATAACTCATGACATGCATCGCTAATGATGAATGAATTACTAATTAAAAAATCTATGATCGACAGCACAAATTGCAATCTTTTCAGCTTCCAAGCAGCAAATAATGAAATTAGTAATAGTGAAAAGTTTATATTTGGGTTTCTATGGAAACAATAGTCGTAGGCGCACTTAGTTTTTGGTCTGGTTTTAATTTAGTGAATATTTCATTTTATCAGTAATGACATTGGATATTACTTCCATATGTCGAATAATTCACGTGAGTAGCTAATCACTTAGCTAAACATCGACTTGTAATATGATGATAATCAACTAGTTAGCAATAATGCCATGAAAAGATGAGTCTGAGACGACTTTATAGGCTGTAATAATTTCCAACAACATTATGACTGTAAAATTATTTTCTAGGAAAATATAGTCATTGACCCAGTCATCTAGCTTCTATATTTTAAATGAGAGCAATGGAAGTGAAGCCCATTCCCAAACTGAATGCATTTGTTATGCAAAAATGCGCTAAAAAATTTCACGGCCTTCCGAATACAAAAACAACAAATGAAAAAAAAAAATATCGAATCTGGGTAATGAGTTTTTGCTACGGAAATTGTATGACGTCACGTTATTACTTAAATGCTGTGTAACGTAATCAAAAGAACGCTTTTGCAAAACAAACGTCTATTTATAGACATCTTAAAATATTAAGATTTTTATGTAACACATTAAATATTCACAAATTGTGTGAAATGAAGGGACGCTGCGAACATAGCGTCGCATATGTCTGTTTAGATCAACATGTTTCAATTCTTTGTTTCACTTCACATTGAGTCACATTGAGAGGAGAAAAAAAATTGTATTTTTTCGGCGTCGTCATCACCGCATTCATTTTACAAATTCATTATCTCTCTCGCACTACCAAAAATGGTCTTTTAGTTGCTTCAATTTTAATTGAACCGGATGTGAGTGTAGTTCTTGCTTTATGAAATATATTTTTTTTTCTAGCCTAAAATAATCAATCACTTTATAGGCATTTTCTACTCTCATAAATTTTTGCATGCTCGATGCGACCGAAGCATAAAACTAACTCACACAAAGGAATTTTCATTGTTTGGACCCGAGAAGCCTCGTAGACATTTTTTTTCTGCGTAAATGTTTTTTCTCAATGCGTGGCTTCAAAAAATCTTTTTTCTCTTTTGGATCACAAGTTAAACTTTTCACAAAAAATATATATATATTGCACAAAGGAACTTCTATTGTGAATTGTCCGATTACAAAAATTGCTGACTTTATTTTTTACCTGTTTTCTTTATTTTATGAGACGCTCGAATGTTTTTATTCACATAGACTTTTTCTTATTTTTTATTTTATTTTTTTTTATTCCAAAGTAGGCTTTGTTGAGCAATTTATTTTAGTATTTTTGCGTATATTCCTATAATTTCTTCCCGTTCTTTCGCGTTTTTTTTTATCGATGACTGTAGACGATTTTAATTATCTACAAATGTTCTTAGAATAATCCAAGTCGGCTAAATAGAATAAAATTCAAGCCGGTATAACGCACGGACATAAAAGACGTCTTACTCTCTCAGAAACAGAAATATTACTGAACAAAATAAAGAAAGAGACAGAGAAACGTGACAGAAAATGAAACTCAATTTTAGTTTGTCGAAAATCCGGCAGTTGGCACTGCTTTTTGTTCAATTCAAGCGTTACTGAGATTTTTTTTGTGTGCGTTTTCTTCTCTCTCATTTTTTGATTCGTATTTCATACATTTCATCATTTTGCAACTTTTCAGAAGCATGATTCATGCAGCATAAATTTTTTTGGTTCTTCCGAGAATTTTTTTCGTGCAAGTCTCGACAGGAAATTCCAACTATTGGCAAAATTCTTATCGATTGACTCATGTGGTTCATGGCTATTAGTAGATTTTAGCCGTCATGATAAAAACTAAAATTTTGTTGCAATGAATTCAAGGCTTCCTACTTGATGTCGGGTAGACCCCCATTAAACATTGCAATTTATTTACTTGTTGAGAAAAAAATATGAATATATTACTGAAGTTTATTAATTAATTGCGAATTTTAATTAACTTAACACATTTTGGCATTATTCGAATTCTTTATTCAATTACATTCATCACAGGTAAATGTGACTTGACTTTTTTTTATTTTAATAAGCTGTATTACACCCAATTACTTTCTGATTATGTACTACTTTCCACGAAATTCTTTGTCTGCAGATGTATGGAAAATAAATGTTTTTTAATTAATTACACTTATCAATCAAATTCAGTTCTTTAATCAAATGATAAGGATTTTTCAGTTTGTACAAATATTCCAACGGTTTTTGAGGTTTTAAATTTATAACGGTTTTTGAAAATTTAAATTTTTAACGAATGTGACTTATTGTGTTTTAACGAAAATTTAACGAAAACAAAACGAAAACAAAGCGAGGCAAAATTTAATAATAAAAATTAAATTATCTGGTAAATTACAGTACAAAATGAATCGGTAAGTGACTGAATCTTTAGTTAAGATATAATACTAATTGAGGATATTCAATTCCAGTATAATTTTGACAGTTTTGGTGTTTATTTTGATCTCACCTATAAAATGTGACATTTCCAATTTCTTTGGTAATGCATATGAATCTATAAAGGATTTTCTTGGAATCCAACATAGGTCGTACATCCCCAGCACCAACAATACAGTCAATGAAACAGATGTCTCAGTCCAAGATCCAAAGTGTCAGCTGTCGAATAAAATTAATTATTTGGATGAAATTAAGCTAAATACAACAGAATGGAAATGCATCGATGAAGTTCTTCGCAACGCTACTATTGATCCAGGGAACTATACAAACTTGTTATTGACCGCCGTTAATGAGACATTCGTTGACCAAATTAAGGATTGTTATCCAGATAAAACAAAAACCGATTTATTTGCTTGGTGGAATGACTGGTGGAACTACTTTATCCAGACTGATTACTGGAAGTTCGTTTCTGATTATCGCTGGCACATTATTGTAGCTGTAGTAGCTTCTATCGTTGTCATCACATGCCTTTGCAAGCTGTGCTGCGAAATTTGCAAGAAGAAGAACGATGATGACATTGTTGAATAAATTTCAATGAACCTACATTCAGAAATTCCTAAGTTCCTTAAGTTTTGATAAATATATAATAAATTTTCATTATATTCATATTTTAATACATTATTTCTCTTCACTGAAATGAAAGTGAATTATTCGATCCAAAAAACATTTCAATAAATCCAACACATAGTTTATCATAAGAAATTTAGGCACTTGTTATTACTGAAATATTCATTCTGGAAAGATATGATGACTTAAGCTTTAACTGGATGAATTATAGAAGAAGAATGTCTATTCACCGCAATCACTTATGAATTTACATGCTATTTAAGACATTTCTTCACGGTGGTCATATCTAAGGATTAAATTTAGTAAATGTCTATTCAGTCATCCTAATATCCCAACAGAAAAGATACAGATTTGTGGTTTACATAGTGTGTTCTGAAGAATTTAATTTATTTATTATCTGAAATCTAACGACTTTTTAGAACTTGAAAAATGGCTTAGAAAATGATTGAAAATTTGAAAATCTATCGGAAAAATTTGAACTTTCATAATTCGCTGAGAGTTTTTAAATAGATTTTCGCAACTTTGATGTAGATAGCAAAAATAACAGTTAAGCTACAATTAAACACTACAAACTAGCTTCCGTGCTAAACACCCAAATCAAACTTAACTACAGATTAAAATCTAGCAATTTCAATTTTAATTGTATGCAAAATAGATGAAAGGGCAAACGAAGCCATTCTCGTTCTTTGTTCACGTTTTTCCTTCATAAATTTCACAATCTTATTATTGGAACTATTTTAAATTCAAATTTACTATCAAGTATATCCCTCAAGTTGTTGAAAGTCACACACATAAATTTTTTTGCGACATAGCGAATTATTTAATCATCAATTGAGCTTGCTGTCTGAGGTTGAATAAATCATCGAAATAGAAATGAAAAGAATGTGAAAGACTTCCAAAATAATAAAATAATGATCGAAAAACCACACAAATTATTCACATGAACATTATGAAAAGAAAACTTTTTAGCTGACTAATTAAGGCACAATAAGATAACCGAAAATGGAATAATAATGGAAGTGCCTATAATTAAGATTGATATTTTCTTCTTTTCTGTATTGTATACGTGCATCCTTAAATGGCAGCACACAAAAATTACTTCATTCGTCCTTGGAATAGACACAATTAGTGATTTGCCAGAGGCTGTCTAGGTGTCGGTCTAGCTCTGCTCAAAATTGAGCATTAATTTGCAGAAAATTAAATTTATTAACCTTCTCATAACTGCAACTTTTTTACAAGCTTGCTGTTGAAACTGCTTTGTTTCTGATTTCTCGAGGTTAGAATTGTTAAAATTTATGGCAAGGAATTAAAGACAATAGACTGTAGATTTATGTCATGTCCAACACTTGATTAAAATTCAATTTTGTTTTTATTTAATTTTCAGAACACATATTAAATTAGATTCCTTAGAGGATGCGATAGTGCTTGATAATCCAACGGAAGATTTACTGCACGACAAGAGAGGCTGTCCAGCATATGTATCCCCAGAGATTTTGAGAGCGAATACTACATACTCAGGCAAAGCTGCTGACATGTGGTCGCTTGGTGTGATTCTATGTACAATGCTCGTGGGAAGGTGAGTTTCTGCTTCTTTTAACTTCTTTTTCTCCTTTAATAAAATCGAATTAAATTGAGTCGATGATGATGAACTCATGAGAAAGTTGGCAATGCACGTTCGTCTAACACAAAGTCATTACTTTCATAAAAGAACCGAATGCAATTGAATGGAAGTGAAAGATAAAAGAAAAGTTTTGTGTCTAATTTCTTCTAAATTTACGACATTAACTTCCGTTCCTTATTGCATACCTTAATTTTTCAAAGGCTTCTTATCGCAGGTCAGTTTTTGTCTATTCCAGAATAGTTGTGTCTCTTCTTGGGTACCGGAAGTGAATTGAATGAGCTCTTAGCCTTAAAGTGCTCAATTTTAAGGAACAACAAAAAAGAATTTACAGTTAATTTTGCACAACTAACGGCAAATCCCACGAATAATTGAGGCAATAACAAATTTGTAAAGGAAGGCGTCACGAACATTCTTGTACACAGCAACAAAAAAAAATCCTTTCAATTGATTCATAAAACACCAGTTACGTCTGTATTTGATCACCTTGGCCTGTAATTCAAACCATAACGCGTTGTATCTTGGGAAGAACAAATATTGAATGATTGGAATGCCTTCACTCTTTCTCCATTATGTCTGATTGTTGAATTTTATGTATCGTAACATTTTGATTTACATAAAAAACTTCATTTCACTTCCTTTTCATTCTTCTTACCTTTCATTTCGATTCCATTTACCACAAAAGAAAGAGAGATCGACAAGAATAGTCGCAATGTGGGTGAAGAAATCAAAATGCAGATGGATCAAAAGGATATGTACAAAAAAAACAGGATTAATTTTCATGTCTTTCTTATTTCAAAAGAGAACTTTTTATATTTTTTAACGAATATTTACCATCTGTTTAGTATTTTTATTCCATTCCTCTCATTCCTTCTGATTCTTTCCAATTTCAAAGGCTCATTTTCAATTCTCGATCTACGTATTTTTTGGATAAAATATATAGTGGAATAATAATAAGCATAAGGAGATGTCGAAGAAGAAGATTCAACCAAAAATGCTCTCGTAAAGCCTGAAGGCGATCATCGAATGAAGAACAAAACATAAAAAAATAATGCAAAAAATATAAAATTTATGTGGCAGCATGTGGCAGGTGTAAAATGCGTACCTACGCTCCTCAGTATTCTTTTTTTCGGCAACTTCCATTGAAATTTCAAAATAGCACTTAACATGAAATCATGAGCTAATGTTAAGGAACAAATCTAGTTAATTGCAACACTAAGTTCGTTACTCTGAATTGTTATGTCAGTTGGTTATGTACGATGCATAATGTACAAGCATTTTGTAGGAAGTAGCAAAATAATACAGGAAGAATATCCAACGATATTATGCGACAACATAAAACAATCGCAGTTCAACACGAAAAAAAGGCAGCAGAAAAGAAAGAAACAATTTTATGCATTGCACTTATTTTACTGCTTTTTAATAGACAGCTATGTTGCCATATTACTTGATTGTGCATTATGTCTGCAAAAAATGAGCAAGAGTGGATGAGTATAGAGCTGATATTGAGTATAGCGCATTTGTAGGGCTTGTAGATTAATATTTTACAGTCACTTACCAAACCGACTCATAATCACATCCACAATCATCTATCCAGCTACATCCAAGACTCAGCATAAGCCATGAGCTGCATAATATCAGCATAGTATCATAAATGCATGTTCATGATTGGAATTGTATTTTTCCGCTGCCATAACTACCGCGGTCTTTTTTTCTTGTCTTTATTTTTCGCACTGCTGATGTGTCTGTGCCGTGTTCTGCTTCCACATTTTTTTACTCTCTCATAATTTGCATTGCAGTCGATTGGCATGTCGGAAATGTTTATGTTCAATGCTGATTTTTTGACACCGCGTCAATTTTCGAACATCCAAAGGAACTTAAAAAGTTTTTTTTGACGCAGAATTTAATCGCTTAATTGAATGCAGTAAGTTGTTCTTGTCGCAGGAACTGATCAGGATATTTTTTATGCATAAAACTTTATGTTGCACAGCAATTTTCATGAAACTCTGAATTTACATTCACATGGAAATGCATAAGTGCCTTAATTATAGAACATGAACAGCACACTAACAGCAACAGACAGGAATGAAGAAGAAGAAAGAAAAAAATTTCCACGAGAATGAAAATGAAAACGAAAGAAAAAAGGCAAAAAGAAGGAAAAATTTTCCTTTCCATTTTCAATTTTATGTGTGCGAATCCGTATTGCGCAATATTGCTGTCTGTTCAATGCGGTGAATTTGGAATAGATAGAGAAAGCATAAAATGATTCAGCAATGCAGACGTAAAGACTGTTTTCTCCACGAAAAAAGAAGATTGTGAGTTCTTTGCAGCAACTGAAAATTATGCTGGCAGGAAGGAAAAAAGGAAGTAAACAATTACAGCATAAGCAGCAAGCAGCAGTTCCATAAATTAGTTCAAAATCTTTCATGCAAAAAAAACGAAGAGAAAATTAATTCAATTTCAATGACTTTGTGCTGTGTGCTGGTTTGGTTAATAATAATGAGAATGATGAGAATTGGCCTCAAAGTTGATGACCTCCATAAAGCATAAGACTCTAAATTAGATTAACATTAACATTACATCGTCGATGAAGAAATCAAGAGTTGCTTTTTGCTGGTACTATTGCTGCTGCATGCTTGCTGATGTTTTAATTTTAGACATTTAAGGTCAATCACATTTGCATCCATCTGTAATTATACTCACTAATTGTGCTGAATATTTTTGATATGGAATTAAAGTTTATTGATTTAATCACAGGAAATAAATTCAGAAATATTTTTGTTTATCTCAGCAACCTTTGAAAATGACGTCATCAAAAAAAATTAAATTTATTCAGCAAAACATCGAAAATTAATTGACACAAAGGCTTCAAGGCACAATTCTGGACAAGGTATGTAGTCATTTTCTAATAAATTAACAAAATTCAGCTAGACCACAAATGGAACGTGCATTTTAGACACAAAGAGACGTGAAAAACAAGATTAAAGAATGTCAAAAGTTGCTCTTTTGCGAATTCTCACATGACTTGGCGCTTAAACTAAACTCAAACATGTGCTGAATGTTTGCGGACACAATCTCATGTCTTAATTGATTATCTGAATTAATTCTTTCATCATAAATCTACACAAATACAGGCACACAACAGAATTATTATGATCAATGAATTTTTTTGCAACTTTTAATTGCATTTGAGATTTATTTGAGAAATGTTTGAGCAGAATTGCTTACTATTATGTTACAGCAGCAGCAATTTACCTACTTTTTGAGACTCCATATATTATTTATTGCCTGAATTTATGAGCCTTTTAAAAATTAATTAGAAAATCTCTATTAAATTGAATAATAAGTCTTGAATGGGATTCTGTGCAGGTCGTAAAAAATTATCAGAAAAACACTTTACAGCTCATTTCATGCAATAAGAGCAGACGCATATTTCCGAATTTAAGAGAGAGGGAATGAGAAACTATTTTTAGCCATTGAGTATTTTATTTTCAATTTTGTCAAGGACGAATTCTTAATTTTTAGAGGTCAGCAACGAAATTTCGTAATCTTCGTCATCACCACCAGCGCAAGGCATTCAATATAACTAAACGCACAAGCACACAGCACAAAACTTTTTCGCCAACAAAATTCTGTTGCATAATTTTTTTATGTTGTTGACCTCGATATTAAAAATAAGCAAGCAAGTTGCCTTTACTGACTGAATTTTTGATCGAATGTAAGCACAGAAAATCAGATGGAACTCCTTTCTATTCTACAATATTTTAGTTCTGTTTTATGTTATCAATGAACTTTTGCTTGCAAATTTCTTTGTCTCTTCTTTTACTTACCGTATATCCATTGCATCGTGCACTAAAACACGATTTTTCATTGTTCGAATGGAAGAAGTAAAAATAAATGAAATAAAAACATTCATAAGGAGCTTTAAGGTGAATGTTTCATAGGATTTGCTGGCATTTTTATGACTAGATATAGGAGATCCAAATAATTTGTCAACTCCTGTACATGTGACTGATACGATTGTGTCAATAATCCTTTCATAAATCCTTGTAAAACTCTTAAAATGAGAATCCTCAAGGTGCAACAAAAAGTCTTAAAATCTGAAAATATTTTCACACAAATTACTTTTTAAGAATTTACTCGACCTCATTTGCATATGAATCAGGAATAATTAAAGATGCCCACAGATTGTCCCAGACAACAAACTAATAATGAGTATCAGAGCAAGCATGTGAAAATTAAATAAATCAACATCAATTCTAGTTCCAACATTTATTGATTGTGAAACTCAATATAGACATAGAAAAAAGACTGAGCGAGAGAAAAAATAAAATAAAAAGAGCTGAAAATGTTCATTGCCACAGTTTCGCAAGAGTTTCGCTCTTGAATACCGCAACACACATCACCTCGAACAAACATTTTCGATGTTGTTCAAGTTCATAGCTACTTCTGTTAATAACTGTTGTCGCTGTTTCTATTTCTTCATTCAAAAAAAAATTATTTCTGACTTAATGGCATCCATGACTCTGACCGTGATTCGTTGAGAAATTGAAGAAGACCTTAACGTGCATCTCTTATCGATCCAATTGACTTTAAAAATTTGTCTCAGACTATCTAAAAATTATCAGTTCCCTTCCCATGCACATGAATGTATGAGTATAGGCAGAGTGTAGTTATTTACATTTTAAAGGCATCTGAAAATTATTTGAGGCTCCTCACAGGAAACATCTGCCTTCGTTTTTCTGTTTAAATACCTTTTACAAAATTTCTATGGAATAAAAAATCGAAATAATATTTTTTCTTTCGTAAAAGAAGAGCAAAAGGAGAGAAAAATGTAAAAGTTTTAAATGTCTGTGCAATAACAACAGAACACGACACTACACACATCCAAAATCGATCCTTTTCTCAATGACTACTTTATGTGTTGTGCTGCATTCGAGTCAATTTGAGTCTCATTTTGTCTGTTTTTAAAAAACAATTTCAGACTCGTCTGTCTTTTGAGGAACTGACTATTACAGAGATGCACTTTAAGAATCAGTAATCAATGGACAGTCTTACTTACTTGTTGACTCAATATGCACCCAGAAAAACTTGTTAAAAAGAATTCTATGAAATTTGTTTTGAGTAACTTACAACTAATAATGGCGTTATACCTTGCAAGTCTGATTTCTTTATTTTTGGATATACTCTTGGCAATCACAATTGAAGAAAATGTTTAAAGGAACAACAACAAAGTACAATTCTGTTTATGCCACACAAAATAAGTGAAATAGGAAGTAAATTGAATTAAGAGGATTTTTTTCTTAATTAATTTAAGCAGAGGGGCAGTGACGCTCTTGTGCAATAGCAGATAATTCATTTAGCACTTAAATTTACAGCCTAAGAAGCAGCAAATTAATTTAGACGTAATTCAATAAGTGGTGGTGGGATTTTCCTCATTGGACAACTAGTTTTTAATTGAATTTGAGATTAGCAGTTCTAATTTGATTTATGTCCACTTTTAATGTAATTTTGTCAATTATCATGCACAGACTATGTAGGCATAAAACTCATGAGTATCGTTTGGCTCAAAAATCATGTGAAATTTCACTGAAAATGTTGCAAAACAGAAAAAACAACGTAAAATACATCTGCAATGTGCATCTGTCATACAATTCCTTCAATTACAACCACCGACTCATTAGTGGAGTCCAACATAAACCTTTTCACTAACACAATCAAGCAATTATTGGATGCAGAGCATTAAAATGCACTGGAATTTCTGCCTGTGTACAGGATGAAGGATGTAGGAAGGCAGAGATGAAGAGAAGTTTATAAAAAAATTATCCACGATGCAAAGTTTTTCACTGTACGATGTGAATTCCTGTTGCTGCATCTTTCTACCTATGTTTTCTGTGTTTGTAAATCGACACACCATCATGACAATCGATGGTGATGATGATGAAGTTTATCAAAAGGATCTCCGAAATTGCATTTTGTTCTTCATCTTTCTCTAGTCTATTGTGTTCCATTTATGTGCCGTTCTCTTTCTCTATGCTATTCAGGATCAGTTTCCATTTAAAAATAAAATAGAAAAATAGAAGAAGAAGTAAAAGGAACAAAAGAAGCAGCAGGTAAAAAATATTTCTCGATGCGATTTGCACCATAAAAATATTTGTGTACGTTAAATGCAATTAAAAGAATTTCATCTCATATCCAACACAAGCATTGTGGGAGGATTCCTTGTCGATGTCATTTAGTCGCAATGCTCATAAAATCATAAAACTTAGCTTATTCCTCTTAACTCAACTGAGGATTTAATTTTATGCAAATGAGGAGTTTTATGGAAAGGAAAGGACAAGAAAGTGAATTGATGTAAAGTGAATTCGAGTTAAAAAGTCCAGCTGTATGTTTTTAACTGGAAAGTTTCTTTCTATTTTCTTAGAATCAGAAGTGGATGTGCTGCTGCCAAAATCTTGATGAACGTTGCTTGGCATAAATTAAGAGAATCATCATTTTTGAAGCCAGATGGAAGTCTAGTTCTATACAAACTTGACAACTGGTCAATAAACTGCTGATATTTGATCCAAAGATTCATAATTGTTCAAAATGTTATGACCACGACTGACTTCCTCAATAAAATCATAGTTTTTACACAAGCCAAGCCTCTTCTTCCTACATAAAAGTAGTTCTTGAAGCTTCTCAGTGACACGCGTATCAACTATTCAGCATATTATTAAATCAAATTATTATTTTTTATGTCCACAAGCGCCAAAGATAATTGTTATGAAATTTTTATTGGAACAAGACAATTTTCAATCAATCAAAATGCGGTAAAATGTCAAAAGGAATTAAGACTTCAAGTTCCAATGAGATGTGTGTGCACATAAATGACCGATGAAATTTCATAAATCAAAAAGCAGCTCAAAAAAAGTCCAAAATGAGATGAAAAGTTTCCGAAAATGAAATTGCAACAGCCAATAAAATTAAATAATACATGACATCCATCAATCTGTGTTGAGACGTAAATCCAAAAACATGTAAATGTGTTTGCTGCATGATTTCAGCATCTTGAGCTCTCTTGCAATCCCTAGCGACTGCCTTTCGAAAGCTGAATTGACAAAATCTTTGTTTTCTGAGTCAACATCGACGTTTCGACAATACAACGTGACTACAACTGACTGCTTATGACGTAAAAATCTGTCGAAGCATAATTTGAAGCTGTTATTGTTTTTGATAAGGAAATCTTCTTGGAATTAAGCACATGCTTTAGTATTTATAGATTAATCATGACAATCAGGATGAGTAGCATGAGATTCCATTATTATTATCATTACAAAAACAAAGGAGGAATCAGTTCCATTGATAATGACAGATTATTGATACACAAAAGCCATCAAATCCATTCAAACTCGTTTCTTCATCTGTTTCTGTCAGTTTTGATTCATAAAGTAACCTGATACAATTTCGAAGTCAGTGACTGGTGTGGGCGATGCTCTGTCATGTTTAATTGGATTATTTTGGATGTAAAAAAATTTTATTTTAAAGTCAACAAGAAAGCTTTTCATGAAAGGTGAATGAAACTGATGCTTCACGTAATGTAAAATAGCTGACAAAAATGAATGGAAGAAAGTGGCAAGTTGCCTAACGCAGTTCCGCATTTCTCTTTCTCTTAGTGCAAGAGTTAGTTCCATCAACGATTTAAAAGATTTGACTCAATTGGAATTTCGTAAGCAATTTGAAGGCATTTCGCAAAACGCACTGGAATCGAAATGTAAGACTGAATTTTGCCATTTCATTATGTACCGCACCGTGTGTCCTGCTTTTAGTTCTTGCGGGTATTTTCAATACCATTCAGCCTCGCCTTTTTCTCTTACATCTCACATTTTACGCATATACTGCGAGCTGTAAGTGCACTGTCTTACATACATGACACAATCCATTGCCTTTTCGCGACTATAAAAAAGGCACAGAAATAATAAAATATTTTGCAAATACATTGTGTATATATCTCGATGTCGATATCAGGTTACTCATATTGCTTGCCGTTCATATGTCGAAAAGTAAAAGAAAATAAAAAAAATGTGTGCATGTTGAAATCCTTTTGAATTATGTGCGGGCTGTGCGAATTGAATGATGAATTGGATTTACATATTTTAGAAAAATATTTCAAAATTCCATTACAAAAAGATTGTTACTTTCACATACTGTGTAGGTGCTTACGATGACATGTGTAAAGGTTGCATTGATTTCAACTTTGAGTGATTTATATGATGAATGAGGTCTGTCAGCTATTATATGGTAATCTCAAGGGGATTTGTATTATTTTTTATTCATGATATTAATACCAATAATTAGATTTTTTTCGGGTATTAAATCCATGATCTAACATAAGGTACGCAACATCAATCAACCACATGTGAGAGCAATTTGATTAATTAAAGGATTAAAGCATCTCAGCATTCAACTTTACGTTCTACAATATGCTCACTTAGAAGTTTCTCATACACAACAGCAAAAGAATGTGGGTCAATAAACTAGCAA
Source organism: Chironomus tentans (assembly GCA_963573255.1). NCBI lineage: Eukaryota > Metazoa > Arthropoda > Insecta > Diptera > Chironomidae > Chironomus > Chironomus tentans. Next base: position 1,662,351 of record OY754302.1, on the reverse strand, counting down.
AGCCATAGCTGCAAGTTCGAGTAGCAGTTTCTAGTTCTATTTTTAAATTCTCTCATCGCGTCAACAGCAACAACGATGATGATAAACATTTGTGCAGTACACTACGATAGTGCTGATATGCAGTCAGCAAATTGTGCAAGAAAAATCGATTTTGTTATTTTTCGGTCACCAGCGCATTCAAATAAGCAACTCGTTGACGACGAGCTAAAGCTGTTTCAAAAAACATCGTGCTTGCCGCATTAATGAAATGATGTAATTGGACAAAATGGCAATGTTTTCTGTGTTGTGTGGAAATCATTCAATCTACTTCCATGCTGATTGTTTCATCACATAGCTTGATTGTGTCGAGACTTTGTGTTTACATGTGCCTGCATATAATTCTGATCTCTTTTTTACTGTGTACAATATTTATGTGTGTAAATCATATGTTACGAAAACATCTGAGGAAATGTTCAATGCTGAATGTTTTATGCTTTTGCTTGCAACATTCAATGTTTTATGCTCATTTTAAAATTTATTTACTCAAACTCACGTGGATAAATACAGCTAGAGTCAGCGTAAGCTTATGTTGTGCTGATGTTTTCATAATTCAATGTCGGAGCAGGCAACAGTAAGAAGACAAAGGAACAATGAAAAAAAATTAAATAAAAATTTTGTAAAACTTGAAAATTTTTCAAAACTCCAAAAAAAAATTGAGCAGCAAGAGCAAAACTGACGATTGTGTGCAATGTCGTGTTATTGCTGTGTGCTGTTGTGACGACATGAATGTAGCAGCAACAATAAAAAATATTTGGAAATGAGCTCACAAAAAAGTATTGACTCAATTTTTTAGTTTCTGACCTTTTTCATTGAAACCACACACAATAGAAACGGACAGTCGTTTAGTTGAAGTAGCGATGAATGAAAAATGGAAATCACCTGGTATTAGTAATCGGATATAAGAGAGAGGAAACTCACTTTAATTGGCACTCGACCAAAATGATGAAAAAGCTATGAAAAATGTTGCAAAATCTAATGCGAGTCACTTTGCGTCACTTCTTATTTTTTTTGACTCAACATGCTTGTAACTTGCTAGCGTTGCTTGTCGTTGTTGCTGTTTGCTATTGAATCAAATGAGATGGTGCAAGAATCATTCGACATTAAGCAACTCCGTTTCGATTTTATTTTATTAATTTTTACATCAATTTGCTGTTCTTGTCTCGTTGTTGGTGCTTGTTGTGCGATATTTAGCATGCAATTGCATATTTTTAGTGTCAACTAGCTTGCCCGAGCAGCCAACGAATCCAATTGAATCCATAAAGGCTTCCATGGTGTTTATATTGAGCTGGATGTTGAGATTAAGCAGGAATAGAAATATTTTTCATGCCTGAAGTATATCCAAGTGATTGTTCAACATTCTGTGTCACTCGGGCTTTTCCTCTATCTCTTGACTTCTATTAAGTCACAGATCACAGATCGAGTGAGAAAATTGAAAGCACAAAAGAGCAAATAAAACATAACGAGAATCAAATTACGATTTGCAATTTAGGTGTCACTGCCAACAGCAATTATTCTTTTTATTGTTCCTATTTCTTGCCATGTTAAACACACGAAAAAAGCACAAGGCACAAGAAATACAACAAATGGTCCATGAAGAACACGAGAACAAGCACAACACAGCAAAGAGACAAAGAAGAAGATTTCAAAAGCTCAAAATGCAAACAACAATGCAGCACACAGCAACAAGATGAGACTTCGTCACTCGATGTGACATAATTTTGTGCTTAAACAAATTTTTTATACTTTACATTTTTCGTAATGTCAACACAGCGGCGCTGAAGTTAAAATGTGATAAATGGCTTAATGTGAAAATTGCGCACGACTGTCGACATTGTCGAGTGTCTCTTACTTACTCTCGATTGATGATGATGAAGTAATTAATTGAGAAATGCACTTTGATTGCGTTCGGCAAATTTATTTTTGCAATTAAGCATCAACTGGAACTTTTTTGTCACCTTACAATTTCAGTACCTTAATGCGATTATCGGTTCCATTGAGTCATTATGTCGCTCATCTCACATGCTCTCAGGTGCTTTCGTAACTGATGTAAGGTTACAAAATTTATTTGTGTTTAAGGAGAAAGGTAGTCGAGGCAATAATGAGACTAAAAATAAAGGCACATATTGTACGCTATGAAGATTGAGGAATGAGTTATTAAGTGTCCGTGGTTTGGTGTCTAAAACGCATTTATATTCAGTCAATCATGTTCTGAATAAATGTATATTGATTGAGAATACTTACTGGATCTAATTCTGCTATCAATCTAAAGAATCCTCAATTTCCAACCTTAAAATCCCAAGTAAGTTAAGCATGCCCCAAAAAGTCGAACACAATGGAACGAAAAAAAAAAGTTGGAACTTGCCATACTTTTCGCCATAACTTAACACACCTTCCCTCTGATCTTTCTCAATTAAGTCAAATGAATTACAATGCAGCAATAATAGTAGTGCGATGGATGGATGGAGTGTGTTACAAAACATACAGAAAGGCATTAAGCAGCTACTAAAAAGTAATTTTTTGCGACATGACAAAATACTTAATCGACGTACTCGGCACCTTTTGCTCTTTCATTTCTTCTGCTTCTTCTTCTTCTTCTGTCTTATTTGCTTAATTTATTTCATTATGATGTGTGCGTTTGAGGCTAGAAGGACTTGGGAATTAGCAGCCAGCAGCCGCAACTCATTTGATATTTCTTCACCTCATAAAAGTTGTGACTTTTTGAGTGAGAAAAAGGCAAAAATTGCATCGAAATATTGACTTCGATTTATGATTATTGCCCTGCCAATTCACGCCATCATAAATCAAGTACAAGTCTCACATTATGCCGCAGTATTGTGCTGTATCTACTCAATTTCATATATGCACATTAGACATAGAGAAGTTCAATGTATTTGACCGCAATTCTGGATTTTTTAATGCTTTTTTGTGAATGGCAAATATGGCAGTGCTGAATATGAACAGAAAAAAAATTCAGCATGAACGCATTGGAAGCAGACACATACATCAAATGTGTTTTATTAATTTTTTGCTTTGTACAATTTCAAATATTTGCAGTGGCATGAATTTAGGCGCATGCATGAAAACTTTTTGTGCTTTGCTGCTTTTGAATTTCCTTTTGTGCTGAGTCTCGAGTTGAATTATACGACGGGAATGAAAAAAGGAAGAATGGAATATTTTTTGATGACAGCAGTTTTGTTATGGCTTGTTTTGGATAGACTTTTATGGATGGGAAGCTTTTGTTAATGTTTTCAGCATGTAATATGTTTAAGTTGATGGTTCTGGATGTTGATTGGATAATTCAAAATTGATTCAGGAATCATTGACCTTAAATATCCATGAATATTAAGCTCATTAATTCCAATCTGCAAATCGTGTCCATTCATGATTAATACAGTGCCTATTTATAGCCACACATTCTCACCTTATTAAAATTTCACAAAAAATATTCAAAAAAATCTTCTAGAAGAGAGAAGCCATTTGTGTAAGTCTCAAATCCAATTTTTCATGTTGCCTCACTTCCATTATTTAAGGAAATTTGCATTTTGTTTGTTGAGATCTTCATGAATTTCGAAACGAAGTAGAATACATTCTGAGTGTAAAGTTGGGTACGTGTCGCAATTTTCAAGAATAAAAGTCTCTGTCAATTCGTTGAATAATTTTGAGGACAAACAAGAATTACTCAACAAAAGTGGACAAATGGCTTTAAAAACAATTCAGAATTGATTCCGTCTAAGTGCTGATTGTGCAACATTCTGGCATATTTTTGTTATTGTTGAAGGAATCATTTGTCTAAAATCATGATGAAATCCGCAGATGGTCATGAAAATAATAAAAAAAAGAAGCAAAGGCTGACAGAAAGGATGGATGTACACAATAACATATTCATTGCTGTTGCCGCAATTCTCAAATCAATTTTCTGATGTAAATTTTGCAATAAATTTGCCGTAAATTGATTGTCCTTAACATTTCGAGTCAAAAATTATTTCAACATTTAGTCAGAGTGTCTGCATATACTACAGCGTGGACAGACACACATACACAGCAATGGAAAGACAAAACAAGGCGAAATGAGAAGCCAAATGAATTGTAGTAATTGATGTTTGTTGGATTTACAGATTTTAATCAAAAACTGACTCGAAAATGGTCTGCAAATAGCCAAGCGAGTGCCAATTAAGTGGCAAACTGTAATATCATTTAAATGTAAGGCTGATAGTTGAAAGGCTAATGACGTGAAAAATAAAGATTAATGGAACAATAGACATGACATTTTGCACACGCAATAATCACTTGAGTGACTGCTTGTTGCATAAATTCTTCTATTGTGCTCCAAATCTCAACATCTATGCTGATCATTGTTGCTGATAATGCACAGCAGAAGCATAATTGACCGTTAATATTAGCAGCATTGTTGACCATCTTTATGCTCCTTCCATGACTGTTTTTGGACTTAGTAAACAATAAAAATGATGCTCAATATTGAATTAAGATTAATTGCTGTCATAATTTACATGAAGGTTCCAGTTCCCATCTTCACATTTCACTTGAATGGATGCTCGATACATAAAAGGCAACGATCGATCACTTTACTTCTTTGTCTTTCAATTAATTAAACTTTTTTTTGTTGAACAATTTATGAAATTTCAATTAATGAATATTTGCTGTTGCTTTAATTTTAGTTCCATTACTGGATCATTTTTTTGTGACTTGATGATGGATTATTTAAAATTTATTTATTCAGCATCCAGTTTTGTGATTTTATCGCAGATTGGGAAATGATTTCATCGCTTTAATTTGACTGCAGTGAATTGAAATGCAGCCACAAGATTATACACAGAATTTGATTGACATAAGTTGTAAATTCAAAATGACAAATTTGCTGCATCGCGTGTTCCTTAAAACAAACACATTTCCTCGCTTTTATTAAAATAAATCAGAACTGATGCGCAAAAGATGCAGCAAGCAACCGAGATGCAGCGTGGCATCTCTCAAATGTAAATTTATTAATCTCCAAGTCTCTTTCCATTCGATTCATTAGAATGTTGTTTATCAAGCTTAATTCCTTGTATTGTTAAGTCCTTTTGGTTCCAATACCCGAAAATATAAATTTTTATCTCAAATACAAGACAATAATTAGTCACTGACTTGTGCTGATCAGGTCTTCTTCTTCTTACATGACAGAACAAGTTGTAGTTTGTGAATCGACGTACTGCACATTTTTGTTGTATCGAAATTATAGAAGAGAAATGAAGAAAGAGTCGACTTCATGTTTGAACATGACATTGATGGCGTAGATAGAAGCAGCAGCAAGTAAAAATCCAATTGTGGAAAGAGACGGGAAGAGAGAGAAAAGAGAAAATGTGAATGGTCTAGCAATGTGCCTATTTCTAGGCACATAAATGCAAAAATAAAATAAAAATCTTTTAAGGGCGATGAACTTTAGAAGCCGAAGCAATTTTCAATCATAATTCGATTTATCGAGTACGGAAGGGCTGAATTTTGTATAGTATATATAGGAGGGTTGGATTTCACCTTGTTTAAAGTGCATTAAATGCTTCACCCCTCAACAAATAATGCAATAAATTGGAAGCAAGTGCAATTCCCGTCCACAAACAACACTTCTGATCTCGTCACATCTTCTTTGTCTAAAAATGTGTAATCTTAATTGCTTAATACGTCTTCCAAATATGGAATTATAAAGATGCAGCAATAAGTCGTGTAAGAAAGGAACCTGCGAATTATTAAGGCATTTATCATTATTAATTGCAATTTCTTTTCATAAATGATTATCTTCTTTGTATTTTTATAAATTCACAAGATATTCAATAATGTTAGCATTTTGGTGACCGGTTTTCTTATTTCTGCAATTTTTATCTGCGGCAGTGAGCTGTGTGATGAAGAAATTTTATTGACTAAGATACAGGAATGAAGCTGAAAATGGAATTTTATCTTTCGTGCTTGTCCGCGAGAGGGTGCTTTAGTATTTCTAGGTCACATCTATGATTTCACTTGTCTGGGTGATTTTCTAATTGTTGATGTAATTAATTAAGCTGAAAATATTGATGAATTCTTTGGAAAATTTTCATGGATTTTTTGGAACTAAATAAATAAATTAATTTAAATTTAATTCTCTGAACTGGATCTTCAAATCCTAATTTATTAATATGGAGCAGATCAAATAACATTTTATCAGCTGTACTTAATGCCTATTTTCCAATTAATTCACGTATTAAAAATTATTTTAGAGCATAAATTCAACGGTCATAAAAATTTCAAATAGCTCAGTGTTTTGCTGATTTCCCCTCAATTTGCTCAGCTGATTTCCCCTCAATTTTGCTCAGCTGAGCTCCTGTGAGTTTCCTAGTTAATATAATTAATATTTTATATAGTCAAAGAATTAGAAATACAATTTTGTAGAGGCTTAATTTCTGGCTTAGTAGCAAGTGCTTTCATTATAAAGTTAGCATAACGGTCGTTTTAGATTCGAAAAATGAACTGAAATAATGAATTGAACAATTTGCTGATTTGTTTTTGTTCGAGTTGAATTTTTGCAAATCACCAGTGAATTTAATTAAAAAGCAGCAGGTAATTAGTTGTATTGATTATTTTATATATGACAGCATTGTTAAAATATTTTGATTCCTTGTAGAGAAATCACAAACCATGAAATCGACTTCCTCAACATTTGTTTCACATTTATTTACGGGCGAAGTTGCTGGACAAGTTGTGAATTATCGTATATTACGAATGCAGGATTCTGTATTCATTTATATTGGAAAAAAGGATGAAGAAGTTCTGGATGGACTAGCTGTAGGACTTTTATCACCATATCAAAATCGTGAATCAGTCACAACATCAATTTTGGAATCTGTAGAATCTTTCGACATTGCTAATAAGCTAGCTGTTAAGCTGAATAAGCCGGTATTTGTAAGCTGTAATATGAATATTGATAGATTAATAGCACCCGTCCTCGAATCACACTTAATACAAGAGATCAAGGAAAGGCCTGAGTTTTTTTAGACTCTGATCGTTCATTCAAAAATAATTAAGTTAATTCACATGTTATTTCTCTAATTTATCAACATGCTAAACATAATAAATAAAGCATAATCAGTTTGATATAAAGTACCTATGCAAAAACTAGTTTTTCAAACAATTAGATTTAATTGAGGAAACGGAAGGAAAAAAGACTTGAGGCATGCATGCGACATTCTCATCCATATATTACCTGCCTGCCTCTTGAATGTCGATCAAACATTACTGCACTATATTCGGACGCATTGAAAGGAAAATTATGCAATTTTTATGTAGTGAGAGTTTTTTTATTGCTGCACACAAGAATTGATTATCAATGGATTATTTTATGGAGCGTAGATTATGATTTTATTGTTGCAATTTGCTTTGAATTATATCAGATATTATGCAAAATTTAACGGTTTATAAGCATTCAAATTCTAACGGTTTTTGAAAATTCAAATTTCTATTGAAAAAGCTTCGTTAAAATTGTTCGGTTATGAAATTTGAATTTCAAAAAACAGTTAAAACTTTCGTTAAATTAAGCTTCAAAAATAAAATCGAAAAGAGAAATTCTTTCTGCCAATTATTATGACGACGATTACATAGATTATTAAAAAATTTAAAGAAAGTCCTCGTGTTATAGATCGAGGGACTTCAGCGCATTTTTGTGTTAGCGATCAGTATTTGCTAAGCAAAGTACTGCATATTAAATAAGTCAATCATGAATATTTTGTGACTTAAATAAATTCGACAGCTCAATAACGGTTTTTTGGCATTCAAATTTTCTAACGGTCAAAATATGTTTGAAAATTTCCCGCGTTTTTATTACGCTTACAAATCATTAATTATAGTATAATTAACAATTTTGCGGAGAATTTTCATATATTAAAATGGTTTGTTATTTAACGGTTTTTTGAAATTCAAATTTTCTAACGGTCAAAATATATTTGAAATTATCCCACTTGAAGTTGGCTCTATTGTATTGAAATCAAAAATTCATTAATTATAGTATTTAGTGATGGTTTTGAGATTTTTAACTGTCCGGGGGGCCAATAACTCGATGGCACGGAGCTAATGCAAAAAACTAGAGCTCTCTACGATGTCTAGTTAAAAAGTTTTTCTTTGCAGCCGAACAGCCGAACAGCCGAACAAAGTGCATTATTAAGCTACCTTTTTAAAACAAGTTTCAAAAATGCGCTAAAAATTTGATAGATGAATGGTCATGAAAGTAAGACAAATAATCCGATTCGTAAATAAATTTACTAAAAATAGAGCGTGGCCCTTCATTACAAGTACAGAAAACAAAAGTAAGAAAAGAAAAAAAATCAAGCCACTAGACATGCCTAATTTCCTCTAATTGTGTACAGCCGACTGTATAGATAATAGTGATTATAATCTTTATTCAGCAAGCGACTACATTTGCAATGCAAACAATTGTTTTTGTGTCTGCATAAATTATGCTTGTATCAAAAACCAGATTTTTTATTTACATTACTTCTTTTTGCGTATTCATTTCTCTCTCTCCCTCTGACTGCTATGTAGCTATCATATCGTCTCTAAGAAACAATATCTTTCCGTTTGACCAGCTTGATTGGCTACTTGAATTTTGTTTTATTATAAATAAAACGCGTCAAGATCTTAGCGACTTAGTTATCGTTTAACAACCAAAGTGGTGAAGTGAAGAGTGTTTTGTTAATTATTATTTTATTTTGTTGCAGTTCCGATCAGAAAGTGTTATTGTGCAGTTATGTTTTTGGTAAATTACTGCTACTCAGTGTTAATATTTATTGATGTTTTGATGGGAAAAAATTAAGCTATATGTTAGAAAGTAGAAGAAAATGTGATTTAAAAAATTTAACAGTTTTTAAAAATTTAACGGATTTTCCAAATTCAAAGTTTAGCAAAAACACAATTTTTGACTCAAAATTTCGTGAAAATTCAAATTAAAAAGTTCCGTTATTTAACGTCATTTTACTTTCAATTTCTACATAATCTTCTACATCAAATAGCACTTTTAAAAATTGTACAATACGTGCATTATGCAAATTCTGTCGAATAAATATTTGAAAAACAAACAAAGTTGACAAAAAAAATCATTTCGACATTAACCACATCATTTCTATTATCACACAGTTCGTAATTTTTATGGCCTTTTGTGCCAATTCAATGGCTCATACAGCAAACCAAGCAGTCATTGAAAATCAAAGTGATTTGAGCACAGAATTAAATGCACCACTCGCGTCTAGTCTATCGCAATATTATCAGCCTCCAGCATTACTTCAAATTCAGTTATTGAAACAGCAACAAGAGCAGCTTCAATCACCTCAAACATTAGCTCAATTACTTGGAATTTATCAGGCACAACTTAATCAGCAAAAACCACAGCATCCAACACCTCCTCAGCCAATCCAACAAGCACAAATCAATCCTTTTTTATATCTCGGCCAGTTTACATCATCGGATACGGGGGAACAGGCCAGATCCAGCAACAACAACAATCAACAACAGTCACTGAGCACACAACAAAGCCAACCAAAGAGAAAAAGCGACGACCAAAATACACAAAATCAAGAAAGAAACTCATACGTTTTGTATAGACCGTCCTCAGAGGAAGCACATGAATATGTAGACTTAGCACCACCAGCTATATCCCAAGAGGAACCAAATTATTATGCCATTCTTCATAAACCAAGAAAACAAAAGAAATTTGTGGAAGAAGTCGTCACTGACAAGAAGTTAAAAGCTCGTAAGGATACAATTAAGCTAAAGCATCAAATTAAGCGCAATGAACCTGAACTAATACCAAATAATGAACATAATGAGCATGACTTACTAACCGAATCGACAGATTATGTTGAACAGAGTGAACCAACATCTCGTCTCGATTTTCAAATGCATGGTAATTAACATAACTAATTTCTAAGTACAATACTAACAAGTTCCGTTCCAAAAATAATGTAATGAGGTCAATGATGCGCATAATTGTGGATTGTTCTAGGTAGTTTGAATATTGGTGATGTATTTGTGTTCAATGTCTTCCAAATTTGCCTATGCACTTAGCTTATTTTTAGAACAATCACTGTCTTAATCTCACAGCTGATCTTTTTGTTCCAAGAATCAATTCTCGGAAATAAATTGGCTGTGATAAATAATCAAAATCATTTAACGAACCGGTCGTGTCTAAAATTATTCAAAGACAGATTCTCAAGAAACTAAAAACTAGTAATCAGATTTGCACACCTAAAATCTAGTCGCGTGTGAGACATAAATATCACAAGACACCTGAAATACATCAGCCGGAAGAACTAAGCAAATTATGCAATTATTGACATTTTCAACTAATATTTATGGACTGTCAATGATCTAAATTGCCAAAGATCAATTAATTGGCAGTCTATGCTAACACCAAATGACATTTTACTAACAAATCTACTAAATTGACCTAACAATTAAAGGACATAAAGGACCTAAGAGCTATAAGTTTGGATTTGACTATGGATCGAATGCTGGGTAACAATTAACAAGATTTTTCTAATGAGTATACGTTTGGAGATATGGAAGTGCTTACATCCAGTGGTTGGCCTCTTGAGTATCCCTTCCAGGGATGTATAACTAGCACTTCCATCCTCCAAAAAACCATAATTTGCTTGACAATTAATCCTCACACCAATTAACACAGATTAAACCGTCAATTCCGGGTAGAAGAGAGAGATGAGAATGGTGATGTTCACGGACAATATGGATATTATGACAGAACAGGCAAACCCAAAGTTGTAAAGTACTCATCTACAGCAAAAGATGGCTTTAGAGTTCATTTATAGGTTTTATTTCTCCAACTTTATTTTTTTTTTATAAAAGAAAAAAACTTGTTTGTGATATTTTTAGTAGCTTTAAGACTTTCCAAAGCTTCCGTACCTTTGTAGTTCGGAATGTATTTTTTTTTTTTGTTAAATAAAATCGAATCTTTTTCAACATTTACTTAATACGAATTTTTCAATATCATCAAGTAATCCAGATGCTCCAAAACGGAACAAATGTGGATCCAAATATTCCATGCCTAATGTCTCTTTCACCATAATCAGCCATTGAATGGAATCATCTACAGTACGAACTCCACCAGCTGGTTTTAATCCGATTTTCTTTCCAGTTTGACGATGAAATTCTTGAATGGCACGAATCATGCACAATCCGACATTTAAATTAGCATTAACACTTTCCTTTCCTGTACTTGTTTTAATGAAATCAGCACCGCCCATCATACATATCATTGATGCTTTGTAAACATTATCCATAGTTCCACATTCACCAATTCCTAATATTGTTTTCAAGTGTGCACGATTTCCGCAAGCTTTACGCATTTCAACGACTTCCTCATAAAGTTTCTTCCATTGATGAGTTAAAACAAGACTACGGTCGATGACAATGTCAATTTCTGTTGCACCACTTTCGATTGCATAAGTGATTTCGTCTAGTCTCGACTGCAATGGATAAAGACCAGTTGGAAATCCAGTAGCGACTGAAAAATGTCATAAATTTTATTACTTTAGTTAATGATTGTTTAAATGAATTTTTATCATTTGATTTTATTGAGTCAAGTGGCAGTGAATTGATTGCGTGCTTTTGTACGATAAAATAGTTTCATGTTAGTAATAAAAAGTTGTGTAGGAAATTATGTTGGAATTAAATTAAACTAATTTGATCTATTGAAAAAAATTACCGTTTTTAACGAACTTTTAGGATTTGAATTATTTTTTTTAACGAAATATTTAACGAAACTTTTTTGAATTTTTCTTGACAGTTGGAAATTTACTTTTTACACATAATCAAGAATTTTAATTTTTAAAGATTACTTATGCTACAATAAACCACTTTCAGTCCTTATCTTCAATAATTGTCATTCTAAACACCTATAAATAATAAAAATAATTACCTGAAGCAATCTGAATCTTCTCCAGCATATTTAATCTTTTCAGCGTGCTATAAGCATCTTTGACCTTTGTTGGATAGACACAAACAGCAGCAACATGAAGTTTTTTCAAGAACTCGTTAGAATCATTTGTATTGGAATGTTTATAGAATGGATAGCAAGCACGAATACACAATCTATCGACATTTGATGTACAATCATCACCGGCTAATGTCGTTAAATCTGTCAATGTCATTGCCTTTAATGCAAATCCAACTTTATTGATATCGGAAGTGACTTCACATGCTGATACAATTAATTTCACGGATGCTTCAAGGCCTCGAAGATTTACATGGACATTTTCAATCCATGATTCCTCTAAAAAATAGTCAATTTTACATGATTTGATGATCTTTGTAGATAACTTGATGATGCTTACCAAAAGGAATTGGTTCATTGACTTCAAATTCTGGCATTTTGATGAAATTCGAGGAAATTTTTAGTTTTTCAGCCGGTTTCAACAATTTGGACTATATAAACATTACAGTCAGCACTCGGTACGCTACACCCCAAAAATTTACGTACGCATTTCAAAAAATATTCGTTAATCACATGTACGGCACTGCGCAAAGAGAAGAGAAAATGTCAAGGCCACACACAACACGTACGACAACAAACATTGATAAGACGCATATTTACCCAGCACCAAGCAAAATAATTCTTTCTTTGAGAAGATTTTATTGCATTAATGGAAAAATAAACATTTTAAGTTTCTCATAAAATGATATGAACACAGAAAAAGAAATTAATATTCGAAAGGAATTGTGGATGTTGCATTTTACTTCCACTTTTCCCACAGTTGCCAATATTCAGCTGTTTGCATTTCCCTCAATCTCGACTTTGTGCGCTCAAATGCAAACAGTTCTTCCTCGCCTGTAAAGACGTTGGCAGATAAGTCAGCCTGGAATGATAGGAATTTTTTATTAGTATCAAGGACTCATCGATTGCATCAAATAAATGTATTTATAAAGTTAATGGCAATGGAAAGTTCCATCAAAAATTATTATAATTATTTTGATGAAATTCACAGCTTCTTATGGCATTTTCACATGTTTATTTGACATTTATGATAACATTTTGATGTCGATTGATCAACATCTGTTTTTAACACGCTTATTTTTTTTACAAAATAAGATACTACGCAATCAATTTATGGAATGAAAACAATTTCATGTGAAGAAGAATAATTTTTTGTTCTAACGGTTTTTACAGATTTGAAATTTAACGGATTTTTAAAATTTAAAAATGCAACGAAATTTTCAAGTTCAATTTTTTGATTTTGAAGTTCAAAATTTAACGGACTTTTCATTAAATTAAGTCCTTGATCAAACAGAGATTATTGCATGCAACAATATTCTCAATTTTGGCATTGAAACTGTGAGCTGTTTGCCAATTTTATATGCATACAATATTTGCTATATATTATTATTAAAAACTTACAGAATCTGACGATAACGCTAGGTCATCCATAAGTGCTCTATTTTCATCTTGTAAGTAAATATCAGAAGGCTTCTCATCAGAGAATAAGTACTTTAGAGGTACTTCGGCAGAGACTACAACCTGAAATTAATTTCCTTCATTAATCACATCCAAATATACATTATGTCCTATGGGTGTACACAGAATTTTTTTAGGGGGGTCCCCCTCTTTGGGCACGCCCATGCTATGTTCACTTCTAACTTACTCTCACTCTATTGTCATAAAGAGAATCAATAAGGGTAATAAATCTTCGAGCTTGGTTTTTTCTCTTATAATTAAGTTGTGGTACATAACGAATAATTATTGTGTGGAAGTACTGAGCTAATTGCACGTAATCACTAGCAGCAAAATCTCTACAGCAAATCTCATCGAATGTTGTGTCCAAAATTTGCCCACAAGTTTTTTCAAATGTGATGTTACGACCGAAATGAGTTATTGTCTTGGGTCTTATAATGTCATTTTCTTGAGAGCAAAGAACTTTGAAAATTGTATCAATTTTGCAGTCTGCTTCGGAGTCATCATCGCTAAAAATGAAGTTAAGATATTAAAATTTTATGATTTCCAACGGCTTTTAAAAATTCAAAATACCGAACTTTTCAAATTTGAATTTTACAGCGTCACTTTTCGTTAAAATTCAAAAAATAAATGTTTGTTAGTAATTTAAATGCTAAATGTCAGTTAAGAAGTTAGTAAAAAAAATTGGAACTAAGCTTAAGCAATAACTGGGTGTATGGAATGAAAAGGCGTTACTCTAAGCAATGTTATGAAAGAAGATAGATGTTTGCTGGATTGATTTGCGTGCTGTTACTTAAATAGTAAATAAAAATATGTGAAAATTTGAGCTTACACAAAATAATGCTCTCCAACTCCCTTATTCGTTGAACGATAATCGATTCCAGAATCTAGACGAGCTACTTGACAATGATTTTTAAGTATCGGAATGAAAGGAACGAAGTTGCTTCGTTGTAGACCACCTTTGTACAGATCATCGGGTTGTCGGTTGCTTGTGGCAATAACGATAACACCTATTGGTGCCAAAAATAGGATAAAGATCCAGTAATCTTCGGATATACTGTAACTCACCATAATCGAATAATTTTGTGAACAAACGTTTAAGAATCATGGCATCAGCAATGTCCGTAACTTGAAACTCATCAAAGCAGATGAGCCAAGCCTTCTTCTTGATAATTTGAGCCACAGGTGTAATGGGATCAAAAGGTCTGAGGACATTGCTCTTGGCACCACTTTCACGATATTGCTGCTGTTTGATGCGATGGATTTCCTTATGTACGTCTGTCATGAAAGAATTAAAATGTGCTCGTGTCTTGTGTGTTATCTAAAAATAACGGAAAATTATTTTTGTTTACATGCATCACAGCGACATTTAATCTTAAAAATAGATCAATAGCAAGTAAGTGTCTTTACGTTGTCACAACAATCGAAAAACATGTCCATCAACATTGTTTTTCCGCCACCAACAGATCCATAGATATACAACCCTTGAAGTCTTTTCGATGGATCCAATCGATTCTTGGGCTGGCTCATAAAAGGCAGCCACTTTGTCAAGACATTTTCATTTGATGATGTTGGAATGATATCAGGTGGTTGATAATTGTGGACTTGCTCATAAATCCTTTGCAGCTCTTGAGCAATATTCAACTGATGGTCATCATGTTGAAGCTCATTGCTTTCATATTTTCGTTTAAGAACACTTAATGGACCGCCTATAAGTATTAAATTATGATAATCAAGTTCCGGATTATGTGACAAACACACTAAAAAATAAATTTAATTACATTCACTAGAGAAACAGCATTTTGATTGCTTGTAAAAATAATCTGATAGCACTCGATTGTTAAGTTTATTAAAATTTTTAAGTTTATTCAAGTAGAACATTTTTGAACACGTATTAGCACCAAAATGACATTTTTATTTAAGAAGACGCACTTCTTACGTTATATAAAATTCAGTTTGTAGCCAAAAAACAGGTTATAGAGTCATTGATCCCTCATCGGTTCCGCGACATTAGCGCATTTTTATAGCATGTACTTTTTTGATTTTTTTTAGAAACTTTTATTGTTCCTGACGTTTAAAGTTTGAATTTTATAAAATTTTCATTCTTAACGAAAAGCTCAGAAAAGCTCTAAAATTGCTTAAATCTTGAAAAATGAAGATGATTTTAAGTGTTTAGAAGCTGTCGAATGGAGCATAAATATATAAAACAAAGCGCAACAGGTAGGCCAGTCAAAGAGAAAAGCAACAATAACAAACAGTTGAGGAGAAAATAATGTTTTTAAAAAAATCAGCTGGTTAGGGGAAGTTAGAGGAACATCGACCGTTTTCCCACGAAAAATTCAAAATAAAAACAACCGTTATTTTATTTCAAATATTTCATTTTTATTCTTTTTTTAAATAGATAATAAGAGGTTCACAAGACATGGAAAACAACAAAGAGGGAGGGAGATAGAAGGTAACAAAAATCACAGTCTAAGATGGTTGGTGAGTGGAAAAATAAAGTAAGATATAATACAAAGGAAAGTTAGATAAATAAGAAAGAGAGAAATTTTAGTTTCCAGTCCATAATCCTAAATAGTTAAGTCTCTTTCTCTCTGCCTCATCAATTGCATAATTTGGATTGTTTCGTCTTCTCTCCTCTTGCAATCTGATACCAGCATAAATGAGATCAAGACCTTTTTGGATCTCGGGTGAGACAGGTGGTGGTGTTGGTAAATGATCTCCCTGAACTCTGAAGCCATTCTCATCAGCTTGATATTCTACATTGATGATCTGAAAGTAATAATTACAATGGAAATTACTTTTTATGGTAAAATAAATGTTTACGATTCATAATTATGTAACAATTTATCTTACCTGTCCATCTGGAGTTTCGTATGAATAGCTTCCCTTTTGGACTAAAGTTCCATCACCGTCTTCATTAATGTCTTTAAAAAAGCCACTTTCCTCGGCTACGATATTATTGCCAGTCTCATAGCTAAAGATGAAATAAAAATGAAATAATGACAATCATTAATCATTAAAATCCATTTGTTGAACTCGAATGCAATCTGTGGCATTATCACTTACTGAGTCTTGTAATTTCCATTAATTTCTTGCTCTTTATCATATTGAATAATTGGAATGAATGTTGTTGTCTCACGATCTTCTGCTCTCTTTTGATACTGTTGCTGCTGCTGTCTTCTAGCTGGCTGATCGTAATCGTCGTAGTCTTGCGGTCTGGCACTGACCATTAATGCAAAAGCTAACACAACAATCTAGAAAGTTAGGTGATAATTAATTAAAATTGTCTTTTTGAGATGGAAATGGATGGGAACCGCAAAATAAATAATGAATGGGCTTTGTTCAAAATCATTGTAGACATGATGACATTTTGGTAATATGTAAATTTGCCGGTTAAGTAAAAGTTGATAAAATGAAGGTTTAAAATTAATTAAAATCAGATCAAACTGGTTAAAGGAGATTGCTTAGGAATTTTTAGTAAACCTGACATAATTTAAGGCAAGGTTTCACGAAAAGACCTTAGGATATACCCCTAGATTTCGTAAGTTGATCTCTTCAATGGCAAATTGGCCTGAAATTCTCGAAATCTATAATTTTCTATTTATAATCTTAAACAAGACAATTTCTGTCACGGGGTTACCTCTGGGGTCACCTATAGGCGACCCCTATCGTATCTTGTTCGATTCTTCCAAATTTAGCTAAATCAAGACTGACCCTTATTGACCATTTGTTTTCAAAAAGTGAAATATGCTCTGGCTTGGGTAGCATAAAGCAGGACACTGGATTTTTGTTTGAAAAGCGGAACTATCCAGCCAAAAAGTGTTCAGATTGACACTCTAGTAAAGTCAAACTAAATTAATTTAAAGGGATTTTTGCAAGCTTCTCAAACGTTGATCAAGTCAAGGTAAAGCTATCTCCAGATAACTGGGAATGATTCTCGAAAATGCACATTAAAATTCTTCATAAATCTCTTCCATCCACATTTTTCTGCTTCTATAAGACAACTGAATTCAGGTCAATCTGCAGAAATCCACAATAATGATGGTTTAATCATCGGGTCAAAATCACAAAACTGTCAGGAACGAACTTGCAATATTCACTTAATTAAATGTCCATTTATACGGCAAAGCAATCTCGATGATCTTTTTCTGTTTCAATTTTTTTTCTCTTCTTATTTTATTTCTCGTTATTTTTAAAACGCGATGCTTTTGAAATAAATTTTTTTTGTATATTTTTTTTTCTCATAGGTGAACTACGATTGCAAAATATTATTTTTTTTATGAATATCACTTACAATAACTTTCATTTCGTCACTAAATAATTCAATATTCACACGACAATAAAAAAAAATTTGTTTTATCTTTAAGACGTCTTTAAACAATTTAACCCGTCTTCTAAGAAAGTGAATTTCAAACTGCAGAAATTGTTGGATTGATTTTGACTTTATATAAGATTTTTTTTTGTCATGTTCATCATCAAATATACTACTATCATTCCATAACACACCACGTGCATCATTTGAAAATGAAAAGCTTTTTTTCTCTTAAAAAACCCGCGTACAATGACATCTCGCACCTATGTCTGTACAGGTAAGAGCGAGAGAGCTGCATACAGTCACTGTTTATTCACACAAAAATTACTCACTCAAAATACCAAATTGGATCGAAATAGTAATCATTGTTGTTATTGTTTTGGAGCTTGATTGGTAGTTGGAACATGGAAGGTAGGAAGACAACAAAAAATGTGAGAGAATAAATGTTGCTTCCTCGCGAGAAAGCTCAATGTGGATGATATAATTTTTTTAAGCAGTCGGTCTTCGACTCAATGCTGAAAATGTTGGAATTAAGAAAGAGAAAATACCTGGAAAATTTGCAAAGAATGTCTAGCTATTAATATTTATAGATTATCAATGCTATTGGGAAAAGTTCAATGCTTCATAAAATTGAATGGCTTGAGAAATTCATTGAATTAAAGTGAACTCCATTAATCATAAATTCCACTGAAAAATAAGGAAATCATGAAATGCAATAAATTTCAAAAAATTCACTTTTAACATTATTCAAAGTTCAATACTTTGTTGAGTGAAGAAAGCATCGAGCATAGCCTCTTTGGAAACTGGATTAGTTTGACAATAATTATGAGAAATGGCAATCTAGAGTCTGTTTCTGGTGTTTTTAAGGCAATCTAGACTTGGAAGCCTTTCTGAGGCAGCATAACGTAGTCAGGACGTAAACAGACTAGCTTTCCACAGACAATTTCTGATTCAACAGCAATAAATGTCTTCAAATTCTCAGAAACCTTTTCAACATCCCCAAGGTATCCACTGAAATTGTTCAAACATGAACAAACGTAAA
Organism: Chironomus tentans; assembly: GCA_963573255.1. Classification (NCBI taxonomy): domain Eukaryota; kingdom Metazoa; phylum Arthropoda; class Insecta; order Diptera; family Chironomidae; genus Chironomus; species Chironomus tentans. The sequence goes on along the minus strand of OY754302.1, from coordinate 1,643,481 downwards.
CTTGCGTACATTATTTCTAAAATAAACCCATACCTTAATTACATTTCTCATTCCTATTTCACAACAATTCCTTCTAACTTCAAAACCACAATAAATACCGACTTAATGGACGCATAATGTAAAACAAATTTATTCAAATAAGAAATCAAATAAAAACTACGTCGCTTACATAATTTCTTCATCATCTCATCACATGCACAAAAAAAGAAGAGATGAAATTAGATTAAATAAAATTAAATAAAATTTATTAGCATTATTACAAAATCAATTCTACATTTTTTACCTTCATACCGACATAAAGCTATTAAAGAGCGATCTTTTATGCGAAATTGCAAGAGATGAAAAGAGATGTAAGAGAAAAAAGTGCGGAGCCCATAATTTTGAAATTGTTTAACAATATTAAATGTCATCGTTTGAATAAATTATTAGACTTTTCTGTCTAAGGCATTTACTAACCTCCTCTCTCATATTGTAACTGTGAATAAGAGTGTAACTATGCCGGCGTTATAAAAATTAGCAATACATGAGCAATAAACTGAAATCTAGTTTTCATAAAGTCAGCTGTAAATATGTTAATGTTTAGGGGGGTCATCCATAAATGACGTACGACTAAAATTTGTATTTTTTGAAGCCTCTTCCTAAATACATGGAAAGTCACGAAGTTGCAAACCCCAACCCCCTAAATGTGGGACATCATGAGCAAACGACGCCTATTTCAACTTGTTTCTTGCTGTAGGACGAAACATGCAACATCTATTTTTGATTTTTATTCAAATTTTTGCCATTCCTTTGAACTTTATTTGAGGATGGGATTTGAGATGGGCTCAATGCTGAATATTTTTTTGATGAGAAAAGATTTTGGAATTTGTTATGAAATGCAAAATTGTGCATAAAAGCAAGGAGAACGAGAATATCGCATCTTTTGGAATTAATTCAGACGACAATTGTCTTAAGCATCAATGGAACAGAAGCTAAAGCAATTTGTTAAGATAACCTTAAAATCGATTGGAACTTCACAAAAACTATAATGTAGAGTAAAAGGACATTATCATAAATAATTTCATGTTCATCCTCACTCATGGACATAGATGAATGTATCTCAAAGACATCAGACAAAAGACACAAAGTTGCAGTTTTGAAATCGACCATTAAAGACCTAAGCGGCTTTTTGCAGACCAATAAAAAATATTACTACAAGTATCCACCTACAGGAATTTACTTGAATCATGATCATCATTATAATGGAACTCATTTTAAAGCCTTGCGGCATCAACAATACATTGTCTCGTTTATTCATTGATTAATTTTTTTTCGATAGTCATTATTGCGTAATATTGGAAATTGTATGATTATGATATGTTTGTCATAGTAATTTACATGACATTATGCAGGCTTGTTATGATGACCATTCCTTTTTATATCCAAAAAAAGTTTGTTTTTTTCGACTGAAAGGAAAAAAAATAAAAATTCATCTTTATTAAATATTTATTTTCATATAAAAAAACTTATGCAAATTCATTTTATGGAACTCAAAAATTAAGTGCAGCACTAAACAGACGTGGATTATGTGATGTGATATGTAAACTAATATGACATAACAGAATCAATACACCACTGACCCCCAAAAGAGATAAAATTGTAAAATAATATCATTTTTAATAAATTAAATCAAAACTTCCGATCATTTCGATGACATCCAGCAGATTTTGATGACGGCGAGAGATAAATGAGTGAATTTTCAATACATCAAGTTCAACGACATAACCGAAAAAAAACCCAAACAAAAGAAAAAGTAGACTCGATTATGCAATAGCTGTTGATGATGATGATGATTATTACCGATGTGAGATAGGAAGGAAGAAATTTAGCTCTTAAATCACAACATTTACATACAAATTGATTTTAGATTTTAATGTCTTAAACGATGCATGAGCAGCAACATAATGATAAATTTATTTCACAGCATTCAATTTGCCAAATCGCTACTTTATCACGCCACGAAGATGAAATTAATTGGGAATAAAATTTAAATGAAATGATTGCAAGCATTCATTTCGAGATAGTATTGCATTATGAATAAATTATAGATATTAATGGATTCAACTTTAATGCAGATTCTTGCATATATGGCATCATGCTGTCATAATGTGTACTACTATAGTAAATTACATTTAAATATGCAATTTTAAGAGATAAACATCTTGAAAAGGTGCTGCTCGATAAATCATCAATAAGCAGGTACTCAAATGGGGAAAATATTGTTTTAAGTAGACAGGGATTTGAGCTTGAACACATAATTTTGTGAAACATGTGTAGGAACGTCGGAATGAGCAGATTACATTGGAATTTATGTATATTTAGATAAACTCTTTCTGGATCTTATTGAACCTTTACAAAACTTGCTGATCTGCTTGATAAAAACCAGAAAAGTCATCATACCATAAACTTCATGTCTCTCACTGTAAAATCAAAGGACCATGAGCCACAATTTTAAAATTAACTTCTGTAAATGCCATCAATTCGATGTAAAAGCTGTTTCAATGAGACAATCTACATCAAATGTGGACGAGTTATACATAAAATCTTTGGAAACTAATTGCTACCAATTGTCAAAGGTCCATTAAAGTCATAAAAGACGAACAAAGCATCATTAATAAAGGTTATTAATAGACAATAGCTTGACAAAAGCAAATATTTATTGTTTACTAATAAACTTTTACGCGTACCGTATATTAAGTACAATAAAGATGCCAAGATCAATGCGTGAAAATATTTCATATTTTTTGTCTGAAAGAAAATCTCAAGTTTAAAAGCACAAAAAGTTTAATTTTTCACAGCAACATAAGTAAAAAATCTTTATTAATTATGTACAGCAAGCACCAAAGTAAAAAAAAGTTAATTTATCAATTCACTGTAAGTCCGAATGATAATGTCATAGCCAAATATCTCAAATATTCCGAGTCGATGAAGATGATTCCGTGAAATTAGAGACGATAAAAATTTACACTAATTAATTAAGCACATATAAGGATGGACGGATGACCCAAAAAAGCTAAACTGTCAAATTTATAACTTGTCTGTTATTCCACTCACTATGAGGAATCTCAACGTAATCGCGTTAAAGTTATGCAATTTTTAGCGGTTTTCAGTTTTTTTTATCCATCTCTCTCGCGATCTCTTTTTGCGACATCTTTAAGACATCGTGCCTTGTTGTTGTATTAAATTCAATTATGGATGAAGTAAAGAAGAAGTCAGCAACATGCAAGACTTCTTTTATTGTCGTTTAATTTTCTTTAACCTTGATTCTCTTTTCTTTTACTCCATCATCATCGTCGTCGTCATGATCACCAGCCAGTCGTATTTATTCGAAAGGTTTTAATTTATAAAAAAATTTTAATGTGTGAAAATTAACTGTATGAGTTGTATCCGACCTTGAAATCCATATCTTTGAGATTTCATCATTTTAGTTTACAGCATGTAAATTGATGGCAAACTTGTTACATTGTTGCTTGATATTTTATTTTATTTTTTGATCCACTTGATGCATTTTTTTATTTTTGGGGTTTAAACTTACTGCTCACTTTAAATTTTTTTTGTAGAAAAATATATTTTTTGTTTTTGTGACTTTTAAGGTTTTTTTGTGCATTGGTTGACTTTCTAAATTTTTAAAATACCTTCTTATCGTCTTGCTGCTGGGGGGACTGGGAGATGAGCACCTATTGGATTGAAATTAAAAGAACAAATTAGTAAGTTTAAAACCCTCAAATTCCTCTCAAAATGACGACGCCATAATGTCTCAATATTTAAATTTAAACTCACAAAAGACATAATCAGCTTTATGAGTAACTAGAGCTGTTAATTTAATTAGTTTCTTTTCGGCTGATTGGTGTGAAAACATAAATTCACGTTAATTCACACGAATATCTTCATTTGTTGTTCATTCACAAATTTTTGAGTGAATAAGTGTGTCAGGTAAATAAATGTGATGAAATCTATTGACTAATATCCAATCACACATAGTTCTCAGAATGATTGACTAAATATTAAAGTCGTGAACTTGAAATAATATTTGCTTACTGTGATTTTAATTGAGATGTTGTTTTGGCTATTCTGACTGGATTTAATTAAGAGACATGCTTTCTTGGAATTGTTATGGAAATTTTAACTATTTGTAAATAAGATTGGAACTATTCTAAGAAGAGGATCTGACTATGCAAAAATAATCACACTCAATGAAGGTCTGGTTCATCAGATTCCTAGGAATCGAGTTTTAAATGCCCTTTTGATCTTACCTGATGGTTGGAAACCGTTCTCATCAGCAATCCAGTCGACTTGGATGTTCTCTCCATTAGGGGCTGTGTATGAGTATGTTCCTTTTTGGACTAATCCCTTGGCTTGTTCAGTTCCAACAACTTGACCGTCTTCACTGTATTTTGGTACATTAATATCCTTAAGTGATCCTGCAGCTTGCTCGTTAATTCCATCACTTGTCTTGAATGCAAAATTGAAGTTTCCTACTCCATCATCATCGGCTGTGTATTCAAGAATTGATGCTGATGTTGTGCTTGGATCTTGTTGTTGTGGACGAGCCAATGCTAAGGTTGCGAAAGCGAGAACTACGAAGAATTTCATTTTGATTTCTTTTTTACTGAGTATGAACTGTTTTGGTTGAAGATTGAAGTTGAACTGATATGAGTATTCGATACCTTAACACTTTTATATTGCACTGCTTATTTACTCAAGTAGTTAGCATCTTTTTTTCCCGTGGTATATTCATGATACTTCGTATGTGGAACTGTTGTTGCATTGCCCTTCTACATACATACATGCGAAAAATTCACGACGATTATAATAAAAAGTTGGAGAATTTTCAATCTCGTTACATTCATTCATATATGATAATCTGAATTTGAGGTTTCAGATTTCAATTTCAGTTTGCAAAACGTATGATAATTTTGATATCGTTTTTGTCCTTGAAGGCTACGGTGGCTACTGTATGCATTATGCTGAATTATAATTAATTACTGTCCAAAATGTCGAGTGGAATTTGTGAAATATTTTTCATGACATTTTGATCATTTTTTGCATTTTTTTAAGCAAGATGCAAAAATTTGAATAAAAATTTGTTACGAAATTAATAAATTTGTATCTTTTGATTTCTGGTCATCCATGAATTCAGTCGATGGATGTTCTACACTTCTCGATACTCTAGAACCACTAGAAGCTGAGAAATCCCTATAAAAAACGATTCCATTGTGAGAACGAAATGCAGAAAATGCATCAACAGGTCAGGAGGAAAAAGAAAAAGTTATTGTAAATTCAATGTCTCGTCGTGCTTCAATAAAAAAGGTTATAAAGTGAGATAATGCAGAGGCCTTTTCAACGCACCTATTTGGTTAAGTAAGTCTATAATTTAATAAATTCATATGCTGATTAAAATAAAATTAAACTTTGCGATAATAATTAAAATTACGTCCAAGTTCGATGATCTAGTCTACTTAGTGTTTTAATCAAGGAAAATTAAAAAAAAGTCATAAATTTATTTTATAGAAGTTGTAGAAAATCCAATTTTATTTCATGATTGTCAAAAAAACAATTAAAATTCTTTTAATCAATAAAAATTCTCAATAAAGAATCTTATAATGTGGATGATAGTAGCTTGATGAGTATGTAGTAAAAAATAAAAACAGCTTCAAATCCTCTTATTGGTTGTCCTTATGAGGAGGAAGAGACTTAAGATATTCAACAGCCTTGGCGATTTCAGCTGGAAATTAAGAGAGCAAAAAACTAGTTTTAGGTCACTTGCACTTTCACAAGACGTCTTGTTTTTTTTTATGAGAAGGTTCTTCTTGCAGGAAATGTAAAATGTATTTTTTTCTTCTCTCTGTCTGCTAAAATTTACGGTCAATATTCATAAGAGTTTTAACTTTATGGGATGAAGTTGTCTTTTATACGTCTGTAATGTGGACAGGTTATTGATGTAATTTAAGCGGTTATTTGCTGAACAGTGTCACCAGTGAATAAAATGTTAAAGCAATTTAAAATTTATTGATTTGCGTATCGAAATTACTTGCTTTAAACTGCTGATTAATGGGTAATAATGCGTGAAATAATAGAGTGAGTCATGGGATGAGCCAGTCATGAACTCTCAGTTTGAAGCATACATTTCTTTGTTCTGCGATCCAGCAATTATTCTGGATTTATCGATAAGTAATAAATCCTATCTTATATACGGAAAATATCAGCATGAATACAAAGTTTCGTCAGCATCTCAATACAAAGTATGAAAACAAGTGACTTAATCACAGAAACATGTATGCAAAATACTCATCAATTAGTAAATTTCGTCTACTATTTTGTAATTATTTGCCATTCAAATATAGTGTGTGAATCTTCAAGAAGAAATAAAAATGTCCACATAGATTGAGTAATCTTGAGTTTCTAGTTGATTTTTTTCCACTATCTAACATCTTCGAAATGTAGGTAATTGCATAATTAGTAGAGTATGAAAGTTTATAAGCTGGGCTAGGTATATTCTTACAGTATATAAGGATAGGAAGGTAATGGAATGTGTAAATGCAATAAAATGTTAATGGGTCATAAAAATTGATTATTATTTAGGAGAATAATTCTACGACCTTTAAGAAAATATCAATGCGCAATTTTTAAAATCCCATAAAATATGATCTCTATGAACAAGACAGGAACAAGTCTATAATTTCAGTTGAAAACCTAAAGATACTTACGTGGGATTGGTGGTGGGGTTGGTAAATTGGCACCATAGGGCTGATATCCGTTTTCATCAGCTCTGTATGAAATTGAGTAGGTTTGACCATCATCACCCTAAAATTAATAATTTAGAATTAGAATATTTTAATATCTGACATTTGTAAGTTCTTTAAAGTTTTAATAATCTATCTCACAGTTTAAGACCATTCTAATAATCAAAATGGACTCAAATCAATTAGATTTTTCTTTAATTATGGATCTTAGTCTCTGATCATGTATCTTCCAAATGTACAATGTTTCTTTATGTCTATCCAAAACTTTTAAATTCACATCTACTTACAACATAGGAGTATGATCCCTCAACAGCTTCTCCAGCATTCTTTGGATCGAATGAGCTTGACTTCAAAGCTCCACTTTGTTCAACTTTTGTACCATCACCAGTCTCGAATGCATAATTAAATCTACCGTCATATTCCAAATTTTGTTGATGTGACACGATTGGAATATGTTTATATTTGTTATCTTCCTCTTTAATATTGTTATTGTTGTATTGCTGAGGCTGTTGCTGCTGCTGATTATGGCGCTGAGCCATGACAGCAACGAAGAATCCACATAACACTATGAATCTCATTACTTATGGCTTTTTATTGAAGTAGAGAGAGTTCAAGAAGAAAAGTTGAAGTTACGAAAGAAGTTGAAAAATAAAATAATAAAAATATTTATTATAATGAGGAGCGAAAAACGAAATGGCAACCTTTGTGCACTTCCAAAGTAAACTGCACCTAAATCATACAAGACGTGCTTTATATAGAGAGCGAAAAATATGTCTAATGTTAAATAAAACATAATATTTGTTGTAATGTAACTTTAGAATATCGAAAGAAAATTGCATGCGATTGTACCAACCACCATGTAGCCCCACTCTTTTTTTGGCATCAATCTTTTGAAGAAATAGAAATAGAGAAGAAGAAAATTAGAAAAAGTTCACTTGCTGGTCGATGACTTGAGCGCACTTAGCTGAAAGTTATGCATGTCGAGTGATCGTGAGCAAAACGAACAGTGAGCAGACTTGGCGCAGGCATGAGGCAGTAAGAAAATTAATTGAGTATAGTCAAGAATGATGTTTAAAGTTGTGAGTCACAAAACTTTCAGATATCTGAAGAACCGTTCCTAAATGACGTCTACCAAAAAGCAGAACATAACCCAAAAACTTCAGACTCTACAATTTGGACGTCATATATTCATCCAGCATAGAGCTAGTAAAGAAAAAGCAACCTCCCAACCTCCTTTTCCATAAAAATCAGCAAACTTTTGTATAATGTACATACGGAGCAAAGAAACATAGCTAAAAGGTATAAACAACGAGACGAGAGAGTCTTGCACTATTTTGTAATATTTTGATGTTCAAAAGTGATACTCAATTTTTCGGCTAAGACTCTTTACACACATATGATTCATAAGTAGTAATGTCATAATGTCGACAAATAGACAATGTAAGAAATGTTTTTCATGTCGGCGTGTCTATTGTGAATTATGGACCATTTTTCTTTAATAGTAATTTCACGTTTTCTGTTTTTTTTTTGTTTCATATTATGTTGGAACTAGAGATTCCAAGTGTTGAGTTTCGATGTAGAGCTTATTATTATGTATACCGTGAGCACTATAGCTGAATACTCTTTGAGTCAAAAATTGATGAAAAATTGATGAAAAGACAATTTCAGAGATCTAGGGTATAGCCCAGGTATGGTAAGGTCTACTAGGAACCATATAAAATTTCCTAAAGTACCCAAGAGACCCCTAAAGTCCACCCATTCATAAAAAATAAATCCAAATTAAATCAAATGAGTTCAAATGCACTCGAGTAGTAGCATAATAGTCTATGGTCATTATTTCGTCATCCATTCATAAATGCATCGCCTCATATTCATGAGTCCTTTTACCAATATAAATAAAAGGTAATAAACGATGTGTTAATAGAAACGATTCTGCATGCTGTACTCATTTTTACTTTCTTCTTGAAATATGACTTGCATAATTCTTCATTATTGCTGTTATTTTTACTTACTCTTTTTCTGCTATAGCTCAGGGTTATTCATCTTGTTGAATCTGTTACTTGTATGAAATTTATACGATTTATGTACCTTATTCTTGATTTTAATCAGAGCTGTGTCATCTGATCGACACAACATGTCAGGGACAATTTTATTAAATGAAATCTGGTGGTTTTCTGATCTGGATAGTGTCGTGTTGTATATGTGAGAATGAAGTTGCAATGAATCATGGTGCGATGTACGATATGTCTACATTTTTTGACAACATAATAAGAAGATCTCTTTGATTAACTAAAAAGTGAAAAATATACATTTTTCATCTTAAGACACACAATCTTATTAATGCACCAGTCTAACCAAATTCAAATCAACTTCACCCCAGTCAATAACCAAAAGCCTTTTCATTTATTTTGCACACTTTCTTTAAGACACCAAACGGCTGCATGCTGTGAAATAGAGAATATAAAATAAGACTCATTGTTATTGTCAAAAACACATTGAACTTTTGGGTAGATCAGAGCAATCGAGACTTTTCTTCTTATTAAAATGTGTTCAATGGAAATTTTCAATTTTTGCTTAGAGCTACAACTAAATGCTGCGCTGTCATGGGAGCAAAAACTAAAGCAATGACTGATTGAAATTTTTTGAGTAGTCATTAAATGTTATTAAATTTAATGGTTCTTTTAACTGTCGTTTGGGTTAAGAAAAGGTTTGAGTGAATTTATCAGAGTCAATTTTATACCTGAACATAGATATGACTGATTAGGTTAACAAGCTTTTTTGGCAGGTAGAAAGCAATTGTTGTGAAAGAACTGATTTCTTATATAAAGTCATAGGGATTGTTATGAATTTTTATATCCAGTTGAATAATTTTCACCTTTATCAGCCCAACCTTAATAAATTATATTTCACCGGTCACTTAATCACCTATAATTTAGCATAAATAGAAGAATTTACATTTTGTACATCGAATCCAATGAAACAATACATTGTCATCAACAACATATTGCCATTTTGACCTACCACAAAACTCGAATCTATCAGCTACCGAGTCTTCGAGACATTTCATTTCTCAATACCAATAACCTTAGCAATTAACCCACGTAGACTCTTTGAATCTTTGAATCGAAATAAAAAAATCACAAAGGTAATTAAATTCAAATTATGAACAATTCCAAATGTCAACAGAAACAGAAACATTAATTCTTTAATTTATTTGACTCTTTTATTTGATATTTTCAAGTCTTTAGGCTTGCTAATTTATATTTACAAAGCTTTCAACAAATATCTTCATCTGTTGAACTTATTGCTATAGTTAACATCCCATATAAAGCGACTTCAGCATGATGCCGACTGTAACTGCTGGCAAATGATGAAGCTAATCGAAAAGTTCATTGAAATAAATTTAGTGAAATTTTTGTTTTGATCTTTTTGTGAACTTTTTGGTTTCTTTTTAATTGAACTTGACATTAACGATGCTGGGGATTAGTCTGTGTGATGAATGGCTGAGCATGTTGATCTTGTCATTTTCGAGATAGAAAATAACCTGGCAGTGACCGATGTCAGCAGCAAAATAGCAAAAAATTGATGTCATTGAAGCATCTCATGAATATTTTGTAACTTAAGCTTTTAATCTTTTATTATGAGATTGAAATTGAAAATTGCATTTTTTATTGGGTAGTTAAATTGCTTTCTATATTTGTCCATTAAATTATTATTAAATTGTCTTTGCACGACTAAAATTTTACGGTTTATAATTTGTTGAGCTTAATGCTCATTAATTTAAAGAAGAAGATAATAAGTGTTGATACGTAAAAGGAAGCTACATTCTAATAAATGCATGACTTGGAATTGTAAAGCTTAAACTAAGCCTGATTGACGATTCAATTAGAACTTTATTATTTTTAATATTCAATACCTAAAAACAACAAGGGTCAGCTTAATAATCCACAAGAGTCTGTGCTTTTAAAGCTCTTTCCATGAAGCTTTTTAAAAGCTTCTTTAATGCTTCACATCCAAAACACCATAATCCTCTGTTGTACATCCAATGAAGTGTCACAAATAAATAAATAAATAATTCTCATTAATATATTGACATGTTAATGCCATAAAAGTTGCAAAACTTTTCCTCATTAACTTACAAAAAAAATATTTAATTTTTACAACTTTTATTTTCATTAAAACCTAACTGGATAAATATTAATGTCTATAAATTAAAATGTATTTGATTTGTAAATGCAAACTAAAAGCAAATATTTTCAGTGCTAAGTGTCATTGGAGATAAATAAGTTGTACATCTTCATAGACGGATTAGCGTAAATTAAACGAATTCCTGAATTTATTTTCAAGATTGATGTCAATTTTATTCTATTGCTATTTTAGAACAGCTTACTGAATTTGGTGAGTCACACTTTGTTTATTGAAGTCAGTTCCAATTCTGAGAAGCAAAGGAGGATATCTCACAATGAAGTAGCAATGATCACGCCAGGAGTTTGTTAGCCTTTCCCACCAGACCTTCTAAAATGATTTATAGTCATCCACGACATGAAATATGTCATAACATTTACCATCCACGAAGCAATTCTCCGACATTGACTCAAATCGTGAAATATTTACGCATAGAAGAAGAATTGTGGGAACTTTTGCACTTTTGCCATTTTTCTTCTCGTTTCAATGGAGTGAATGCACAGTCACATAACTATCTGAAAAGTGAAATCAACGCATAGTCATTCAATCAAAAGGTTTCATTTAATTACATTTTTTGCGACTCAATTCTTTATTTTACAAAAAAAATATTCATCCAACAATAAGCTCGTAGAAAAAATACATTTTCGAGCTGTATATACAAATTTTAATTTGGTATCGCTGCTGTTTCATACAAAATAAAAGATTCGCTGATATTATGAAGAATTATGTATCACTCTGCATAGGAATGGTTAGTTCTTTTGCAGTATAGGAAATAGAGGGAAAGATGGGATGTGATGGATGAGATAGATGGATGGGAATTGTTGTACTTTATCACCTCTTTAGTTTCCTCCTTGACGTTGGTTGGCTGGGATGCTTAAGATGTAGTCGAGAGCTGGATATGGATGGAATTAAGAAAGTTTTGTTAGTTCATTGCTGATTTTTAAGGAATGATTAAGTTAATGTTGCTGACTGAATTTAGATTCAAGTTTCCTTTGTATTTTACAATCTTAACTGCTTTACAACAGTCAAGAGTCACGAGAATCTAAGCTTAATCTAGCAACATCAAAGCTCTAATAGCAATACACATGATTAATTAAATGTCATGTTCTGATTGCTATTTATTGATTTAGATATTATGAGACTTACCTTTTTGGATGGCAGCTGTTAGAAGTGACAGAAATTAATTAAGAACAATTAGCTTTAAGTACTTAGAAATAATCAATTAATAAACTTACCAGGAACTGAATTAGCATTTTTAGAGTTGCAAATTTAAATTAATTAAAGAAATAAAAGGATTAATAAAAATTCTAATTTATAATTATTAAAAATTATTACTTGGTGGTGGAGTTGGGAGGTGGTCACCAACTGGTTGGAAACCGCCTTCATCATCAGCAACATATTGGACTGAGATGACCTCTCCTTCGGGTGATGTGTATGAGTAGCTACCACGGGCAACAATAACGTCTTGTGCATCTGGACCAGCGGCCTTCTTCAATGTACCTTGTTCTTCAGCTCTGATTCCATTGCCTGTCTCATAGCTTGAGGAGATTGAGGAAAAAATAGAAATTAAATCACAATTAACATCTCACATGTCGTAAGATATGAATTCATATTGAATAAATGAATAATTGCATATCATTAACACTTATTTGCAGCATGATGATATTTTAATAAAAGATAATTAGCGTTGGGAAGCGCTTCGTCATAAATCATTTGCCTAATTGTCAATGGAATTGTCTGATCTTTTCGTTTGATCACTAAGACGGAAAATTGCATTTAAGAGCGCATTTCTTGAAGGTTTTGGTATAATTGGTTGTAAGATAGAAGGTATTAAGTTTGTAAGATGCTTAAATGAGAACAAAGAATCGGAACAGATACAAAGTTAACAGGAAATTGCATCAATTTTCATGATTTCTAAAGGCAGTCTGACAAATTATGAATCATTAAAGTCACTCTCTTCTAATAATCAGAAATATGAATCTATTCATTGCCTTAACAGTTTGAAATCTAATCCACATCGATCTGCTTTCATCAAATTAAATATAAATCATCCAATCATATTTTAGGCTCTGACATTTAATGAATTATGGGCGTTCCTCTGTATCTAATTATAAATCTCATCTCGATCATTTTTTCCCCAACTTCCTTAATCGAACACAAAAAATAACACATTTTTCATGCCTTAACTTCCATCCATTTCATGCTGCTTTTAAATGTCAATTAAATAACAATAAATTTAATGTTTAGTTGTTCATTATTACTTGTAAACGTAGCTGCCATCAGCTTCTTGATTTGAATTCTGGCTGATGATTGGAATTTCTTGATTGTTTAATTGTGGAGCTGCACTTGCGAATGCAATCAAAACGGCAACAATGATCTGTGAGGAGAGATAAAAGAAATGAGGTGTGAGAAGGTTGTAAGAATCTTTTTAATGTGTGGGACATGATGCTTATTAGCAGCTTGTTATTTTTTTCTTAGGTGTAAAATTAAATATAATTTTTTCAGATATGAATAAGTTCTTTTTTATGCTGTATTCTTTTGTGAGCATGAAGGCCTCAAATTCGCCAACTTCTTCTGCTGATTTAAGAGAGATCTGATTTTTGTTTTTGTCATCAGAGTTAATATTGCCAAAAGAGCAACTAATACTGATTCTGACTTAAACTAAATTTTAAAGAATTTTAGAATATTTCAAAATTTTAGCACTTTCAATCAAAATCTGAATTAGAATATTTTTTTAATCTTTTTATTAACACCCTATAGATCATCAACAGGCGCATATGATCTTAGTAGATGTCTTTATATTCAGATTCATATTATTTCACAAAAAACTAGTCACAATAGTGCACAAAATGTTCTTCTTTATCCACTGTTTATTTCTTATTCCATATCTTTTTTTTGTTAAAATTTAGAACCAAATTCTAAGTTATCCTTAGCACTTTAACGTCTTATTTATTTATTTTTTAATTCTAGATAAATATTTTACTTTAATCCACTTACAAGTTTCATTTTTACTTGAAAAATAATTTTTCTATTACTTGAAAAAAAAAGCTTTGAAGGAGTTATAATCGAATGAAGGCAATCGATAAGTATGAGATGAGTTTGCCAAGTGTACCGCTATTTATATTATATCCATGCATAAAAATTACACTTATCGACATTTCATTCAAATATTAGTGTTTAATTGCATTTTTACATGAAGAATGTTGGAATATAAACAATCACATTTGAATTGTTTGTGGATGTTGTTTATTCACATACAGACTCACTTGAAAAAGGCACTTTTCTGACACTTTTGAATTCAGATCTGACTAACTAACGAAAAAATAATGCAGTGGTATTTGAAAGTGTATCTATCTATCCAACGAAAATTTACATTACATACAAATCTATGATGATGAACATGAGAGAATCCGTCTGATGTATGTCATAATTGGCTTGATGCTGTGGTGCGAAAATGTGATGTTGGGGGCATTTTGTCTATTTTTATTTAAGAGATTTAGGAGGGAATGTGAAATTTTTGTGTCATTTCTTACTAGTATATTTAGTTTGTTGGTCTGCAGATTGAAATAGTTTGTAGTCGAGAGTAAAGAGCTGGTTAGCAGCTGATCCTGATCTTAGAAATAGGGATGTGTACTGGTATTCATGTTTGAAACTAAAGATAAGATTATAGCTCATTCAGCCTCCTGAAAAATTCGCCATATCCATCTCTAACGCTCTAACACTAACATTTTAGTCTCTACTATTTATTTCCCATCCTTGTCTACTATATGTGCACATCATCATCATAAATACAAACCAGGTATTTACGGCTATTGGTCCCGGTCACCAAAGTACATTAACTATACATTTTTTAATAGCAATGTGGTATTTGTTGCGCCGCATCACGTATGGGGCTTTCAGATTTTTACTTCATATTTCTTTTTTTTCATATTCCCTCTACTTGCTTCTTTTTGATTCCGAAATTTATTCAGCTCTATGAAGAATACATTAAATTAATTTAATACACCAAAAGCGGGAAAGAAAATGATAGAAAGAAAAATTAAAAGACAAAAATAAGTAATAAGAAAAAATATTGCTTAGGCTTTGTCACTTGGATGGCATTTGGTATGTCTCTGAATTCTGGGAAATTTTTGAGTGGTAAATTATTTGTTGACTAGTTGAATGTCTTCTACAGCAGTTGAGTGTGAATAATTTGTGTGTAAAATTTCACAGTTGACACAAATATATTAGAATTTTATTGCTGAATTCTCCAAAAATATTTCTGAAGTAACCTCCAAATAATTCAACGTGAATAGTCAAAAGCACATTTATATCTTTGCCTGCAACAAATAGAATCATATATAATCAGCAAGATTAGTTAGGATTCCTATTTTGGGTCTACATTATTGCAATATCCAGTAGAGTATGTAAGCATCCAAGTATGCAATGACATTGACATCAAATCACATCACAATGTCCTCTTCAAAAAAATCATAAAAAAAATCCATACGCACGTATAAAATTAAATTAAATTAATCATCAGCATTAATCAAAGTGCAAAATATTATTCAATTACTCATATCCATCAATTGATGTAAATCTTCTGGCATTTAAATTCTAGAGATCATTTTCAGCTACTGACAAATCGTAAGCTGATTCCGAAGCCAGTCAGCCTTGCAAAAAATTATTGTGGTTATTGCATTTTGTAGCCTCTTTGCAAGCGGAGTATAAAGTAGGTAAATGGACGATGAGTATTTTTTTTAGCAAATTGCATAATTTTATCACTTTTTTAGATTGCAGCATTTGGCAATTTTCTCTAGCACCATCTTCTTTCCTTAAGTCATCTTTTGTTTGTCACCTGACCAAATAATTGTGTCAATTTCAATGGCACAGTGGCATCGATGGCATTCAAATGCGTTTAAGATTTCATGTCATGTGTGTATTTAAAATATGATAATAGTTTTTCTATAAATAATAAGTAGCTAATGTAGACACCGGTAGGGCTTGACACATAAACAGTATTATTTGTTTTTACCACACTCGTGTATCCAATTACGACATTCAGTGGCAGACAGACACATATTTTCTCTTTTAATGTTTAATTGAGGGAATCGAGGGGGAAAGAATGTTTTGTTCCAGTTGTGGGGTGTTAAGTAGGTGGATAGAATTTCAAATACAATTTAGCTTCACCTAAAATTCAGAATAAAAATCTTGACCTTTTCAGATACACAGAAGTCGTGGTGCTACCAAGAATCTTAAAATCGACATATTTTAGAACAATCTAAGCTTCAATCCATCAATCATCATTCAACAAGCAAAACCAGGTTAGACAAACTGTCAATCATCTCAACTCTTAAAACATCCATTCCAGGAAAAGTGCACCAAAAATCGTCCATTATTATTTTGAACTGTAAATTAATTTCAATGTCAACCAATAAAACAAAGCCATAGCAATTAAATATTGGAGTTGATGTGCACATTTGATATTTTACAATGAATCGACATCGTCGCCACAGGAGCACACGAGAGATTGAGGCGAATCTCAAATGTCTAAGTTCAAGAGATTTTTTTTGCAATTGGAATTCGCTTGCAGTTGGGTTTCTGTTTGTGGTACAACCAATTGCTTGACATTGATGCTTCAAATACCATCCAGTCTTGTGGAATTGCAGACATACACATTGTGGCTCAGCATGTCAACCGGAATTGGTTGGTTGTAAAATATTTATTTACAATGCAATAAACAGTAAGTCAGTTCTTTATGTCTTATACAAATTAACACTATCGTAACTTCTTCTATTCTTTAAATGCCAAAATATTAGGTGTCGATGCGCCTTAAAGTTCAATGATATGTACATAGTATTTCTGCAAAAAATGAAGAAGAAAAATCACCATCATGATTCATGAACTCCAAGAGATGTCTTAATTCCGAACATTTCGTGAGCAGCACGAGCTTCATAAAATGTTAAAAACGAGGTAGAACAACCCTCGATGAAATTTTTCTTCTTACTGCACTGAGCGTACATTAAAAATTTCAAATAAATTTACCATCACATAATTGACCTTTGAAGGCTGGTGATCTTTTCTTCGTCGAATCTTTCAATTTTTTTTAATAAGAAAATTTAACGATGCAAATTAAGAAATTATTATTTATGGGGAAGAACCGGACTGAAAATATTGCCGATAAAAAGGTTAATTTTGATGAGTCGATGAGTTTCTCACATGACAAATTTACAAGAAGCAAGCATGTGAACATTTTAATATTTTACAAGCGTGGTTGAACGTGATGGTCAATAGATGTGCATCTATCTGATGTTAGAAATCAGAAAATTGGCAGATTGGAGTTAGGAGTATAAGTAGAGATCAAGATTTCAGATAGAAATCAATTTATGTAATATACTTGATGATTGATCTATTTTTATTCATAGAAATAGAATTTTCATTGAATTTTGGGAATGGAACGTAAATTGTTCAAAAAGTAAGTCTTGGAAATGCACATCTATAGGATGATTTGCAACCAGCTGAGGGCACCACGACTCCAATCGTAACTAAATTGTTCCTTATAAAGAACATTCTCCGTGATGCATCAAAACGATTCTAAACTTATTGAACAAAAAACCAGCAGAATGTCAAAATGTAATGTTTAAAGATCGAAGCATAAAGCGACACTAAGTTGGAATGAAAAATATGTGCATAACATGATTAGAATGCCACTTGATGGCACAAATTTATTTAACATCGAACATGCAAATATTGCAAATTTCGTCACGACTGGTTTAAGTCGATTTGTTTCAACAAAATGATGAAGATAATGATGTTCAGGTGGACTAGATGATTCATAAATTCCCACAGCCACCCATCAATAATTAAGTCAATCAACATTAAACTTAATAAAGTTGAACTGAGCCTTGATCATCTGAAAATTAATTAATAAATTGCAATACACAAAGATCAATTGAGCCTGCAATTGAAATTTAATTCTATATTTTATTTTATTTTATTTTATTCATCTCGCATATGTGGAGAATTGTTGAGTCTATAAAAGTCATAAACTCAGCTTCTAACACACTTACCGACGATCATTACCTGAGCATTCGATTGTTTAATGTTATTATTATTTCATTTTCTTCTTAATATTCTTTCAATTCATGCATTCATGAATTATTTAGAAACGAAAGCATAAAAGTTTTATATGGAAAATGTGAAGGTTACTTAGGGGCAATCCCCAATGTGAATTTTTTCTTCGACAAGAAACACAAAAAAAAATGTTTCATCAACGCTTCTACTTTTGCTCTTTTTCCTTCTGATTCATTTTGAATGTTTTAGATTAACGTGTAATTATGTTCAATGATATAGGTAAGCTGGCTGATTTTCGCCACAAATTGGCTTCTTTTTCGTCTTTTAAATTACTAACTGGATACACTTATGTGAATTGTTTTGTAAGAGCTTATGAGGAGTTTGTTTGTAATTAGGGGATTTATTTTTTTGGATCGCATTAGAAATGTTTGTGGGTTCAATTTTTGTTACTCAATTTGAAATAATTTTTAATCTTTCACGGTCTTGCTAATTCAGATGCATCTTTAAGTGATTTGATCTTAGAATCCAGTACTCAACCACCTCAACTGTCTTTTCATGACTAGCTTCAAGTCTCGTCCCAAAGGATTTTTTTTCTTCTTTTTTTAATGTGTTTAAATTTTAGGTCTAGGACCGGTGGTTCGATTTAATCTGGGGTAGCCCTAGTGATTTATCCCAGGGGTATACCTTATAACCATTACACGGTATGCGTGGAACTTAATTCATGGCACTAATGTGATCTTTATCTTTAAATTCTTCTTATTCTAACGAATTCTATTAAAAACCCATTTTCCTTGAATTAAATTAGACACACTGAGTTCAGGAACAATACGCTGTCAATCTATTTGCATTAAATGAAAATTATTTGCGAAGACTTGCAATTCATCAAACGAACAGCAACGGTAGTTTTTGTGCTTTAATGTGCAAAATCATCACTGTTATTATATTTTGGATTCTTTATTGCTTTTTACTGAAAAGGCTAAGGCTGTTAATGTATTTGTAGATTTCAATGCTCTTAAAAGGCAATAATGAGATCCATTGAATGCAAAAATCCTTTTGTAAGAAGATTTGAAGTATTTAGTTGAGATTGACATGTAATTTAAAGTAAATAAGGCGCATTAGGATTGATAATTAGAATAGTTTACAGAACTAGATGGACATTGTTATAATATCTAACATTATGTCATGCGCCATAATAATAACATTTTTTTCTGGAATAACCTCAATTTTTCAAGGAAACAACCAATTGTTGAAAGCAAAAAATAAAGTGTGACTAATTTTAACTCATTTTTTCATTGTTTCTTTGAGGAAATTCAGTATTATTCGAATTAAATTATTACTTGAAATGTTTATGGTTTAACAGCATCAGGAAACATTTGATGATTCCCATAAAAAATCAAAAAGACAATTTATAAAAATTCTATTGAAATGTATTCACACAAGATGATGCTGTGAAAAAAAATTGCTAAATATGCAGCTATGCCTGTGAATTATTATATATAATGCCACAAATCACTGAAGAAGCTTTTACTTTAAGTTGTTGCTCACTTTTAAAATTCTTGAGTTTTGAATAAGCAAGCACAGTAAGACAGAAACTTCATACACTAATGTCCTAAGCAAAAAGCTTTAAAATTTGCAAGCTTAAAGCTCAAAAATGAGCTTTTGTTTCAAGGACCCCCTCTATGATTTTCTGTAACCAAACAAGGAACAACAAGTAATACAAAAAATATATAGATTTTCTCTCAATACTTTACTCTGGTTATTGCCTAAGCTTAAGGCGATAATTTATCATATTTTTATTAAATTACATTCACATACATGAGGATTAAAATGGATTTAATTTAATTTATAATTTTGCGTTAACAAACAGTCTTGGAAAATTTCGTGAAAAATTGTTAATGAGATTTCATGAAATCACAGATTTTCTTTTGAGATGTGAAAAATTGCACAATTTTATCTCTGAAATTTATAATTAAATAATGGTGCTCCATATTCCCTATAGACCGATGGTGTCTTGTCAGTGAATACTTCAACTTGGAAAACGTCGGTGTATTTACTGGAAATTTTTAAAAAGAATTTTCATTATTTTTCATGATCAATTTAAGGAAATTAATACTTCAAAACTACCGGAAAAAATTGATAAAAATTTGTCTAATATTCTCTGTTTCTGCACATGCAAAAACACATATCCCTAGATCCAAATCAGAAAGAAAGCAGATCAGTGAAAAGAGAAGTGTATATTTGTCTAAATTTCAATAAATGTTGCAAAAAAATTTTTTTGCTTGTCAAAAAGTGTAAATTTGTTTGTTATTGTAAATTGTGTTGTGTAAAGAAATATCGCTAGTAAGATTCACTTGCTAAATTCTTACTTATCGTCATGCATATATGGTCGTCCATCATGTTCGTATGGGTTTTTGAATGGTCCATAACCTCCTAAAAAGAAAAAGTTATAAAGACATTTAGAAAGTTTGATTTTTAAGGAATTTAAGTCATTCTTACCATTGTAGGGGATATGTACATGCACGTATTTTCCTCTGTGGATATAAAAATAGTATTAGTATTATTAAGCTGATCTGATGAGATCAATTGCATTTAAATGTTATTTTAAATGAAATCGAGCAAGGTTGGACGGAACCAATTTTGGAGTTTTCCAAGTCGATCGTGTAGCTTAAAAAGGAGTCATTCACTTATAGCGTCCCATACAAAGGGGAATTAAATGTTGCTGTATAGATTTTTTAAAAACTAATAATTCGAGGGGTAGAGCAAGAGATCCTTGGAAAAACTTAGTATGAATCATTTTAATTAATATACTTATTTCTTCGATTAAACTTCTGTTCAGATATTAAAATAAAATTTTATAACGTTAGTAGCAGAGCTCTCAAAGTAAATCATAGATTCTATAAAAACTCCATTAATTCTTGTCTACATCACATAAATTCTCATTTTCTTGGAAACTTCCACGTGCATTGTATTCCTCATATATCACATATAAATTAATGTCTCGTAATCAATAAAATGTCAAGCTTTAATGAATACTTGTGAACACTTCACACCAATAAATCAAGTAACAAAATCGTTTAATTCTCACCTATTGTCATGCATGTACATGAATTTTTCATGATCTGCGTTGTATTTTCCTGGAGTTGTTGTTTGATATTGATTAGATGGAAAATTAGAAAAGTCTAATTTCGATTTTTCTGAATTTTTGAATTTGAATTTTTTTAATCAAAACTTTTATGGGTTAATTTTTAATCCACCCAGTCTTATTAGGTTCGATTGGATAACAAAATAAGTATTGATCTTACCATTGTTGCCTGTATATTTGCCCTTATTATCCACATATTTCCCACTGTTGTCTTTGTATCGTCCGGTGTTGTCTACATATTTTCCACTTGCTGTTGATGATTTCTTATCTACACTGAGTGAGGATGCGATGAATATTTGGCATAAGATGAGGAAAATCTAGATGGATGGTAGAAATAATTTAATTAAATTCTGTAACAAAGAAGGAAGGGGTCCAAAAGTCTCAATATTTTTTGTACAGCATTTTCGAACGGACCATTAAAATTCGTGTAACTTTAGAACGATTCTTATGAAAATTCATTTTAGAATTTAATTATTCACATGTTATACCCAGGAATTTAACCCTAGAAAAATGAAGAATTATTTTTGACCAGGAAGTAACTCAATATTTCACTATATTTTTAAAGCACTGATCTTCAATTAATTAAATTCATCTTAAAGTATGCAGAAATTTATTTTTATATCCTTAAAATTTGCATACAAATTTCTGTGAAATTTTTATCTCAACTTTTATTCCACTTTAATGACTTTTCACATCCAACAGTCAATTTCGTGTCACTTTTCCATAAATTTGAACACCCATCACAATAATTTTCAATAAAAAACTTTCACTTACTGTAATGAATTTGATATAATTTTGCGACATTTTCATATTTTTTTCTTCCTTTTGTCTGTGATTTTTTTTTATAGAATATTAAATTTCACAATTTAAATGAAAAATATTTAAAAATAAATAAAATAAGAGAAAATTTCTCTAAACTCTTTTCGAACCCGAGAGTAAAAGTATACTACAAAGACTTTGTGTGCAAGCCATCCGTTTTTATATAGCAATTTACACATTTTTCCATACCATTCAATTCCGATAAAAAGTAGAATAAAATTTCTTGTAGGAAGAGAGAAAATTTATAGATTCCATTACAAAAAGGAATCGTATTTTTACACGCGAAAGAGGATTTGTTACGTTTAATGGACATCCAACAGTATGAAAAAATTCCTCCTACAGAATGATTAATTCTATCCATTCTTGCTTTATCGCCACCGGGAAGTGCTTAGTGTTTATAAAGAAATTATTGATTCTTGTTAGACAACATTCCATGTCGTCTTCTTACTCACTTATTTCTAGCTAATAAAGAATACAATTTTGTTTGCTCAATGGAATGTAATGATGACGACAATTGATGTTTATCGTCGAGACATTGGATTAAGTTCATTGAAATGCCTATCAACTATCACTTTTATTTCGATCTTATTCAGTAGCCAATTGCTATATGCCTTAATTAAGATAAATCATACATTATTGACATTCCGCTAATATTGATCTTGGCCACGGTGATAATCTCGTCACAGAAAGAGTTCATTGTTTGTAGAGGAATTTCTATTGTACAGGAATATTCTAAACGGGATATTTGAATAAAAATAATGCATCTTAGTCATCCATATAGTCCAAAAATAGATCTGAATACACACCCGCGACAACTGCATTCCTTTTTCATCACAGATCCACAAACGTTGATTGGACGAGAAACTTGAACGATCATATGGTTGAGAAATCCCTACCTTGATGCCAAATAAAGAAAAAGATATTTTTAGAATCCTCTCTTTGACCGTTGAATAATCAATTTCATCTGAAAATTTGTAGTCGAATTCTTAAAATAAAATATTGATATAAAAAATCGGGAGTGTTAAAATAATCAAGGCGCCGATTTAATGGTCCTTTCATTTCTGTGCTCGATTAAAAGATATTTTCTTGAAGAAACTAATGGAAATGAGATCGAGAATTTTTTTAATGAGCAATTCGTTGAAGTGTGGGTATTCAGATATTTTAATCATTTTATTTTTATCCAAATATGCGACGAAGGAAATGACTTGGCAGTTGTTGACGAAATTGAATTCTTAAATTGTTGCAGTTTTGGACATTTTATAGGGTATGTTCATGGAAATGGAGACAGTGAGTAAGAAATGTCTTGTTTGAAGTTCAATGAAACTTTGAGAATTGTTTGTCATTTTCTGGTATTCAGCAAAGAATGCATCACATTTCCTGTGAAATTCTTAATATCCAACATTCTGACTCATAGTTTGTACAATTACATCCCAAACTGATCAATTTGCTTGCTCATTGAAATTAATTTGTAAATTTTTGTTTTACTTCCTTCAATTATTGAACCCCGAACGACACACCTTTCAATTAATTAAGAGCAATTTAAGCTAATTACCAAGACGCGGATATCGTAAATATTAAAGAAAGGCGCCAAAAATTTACCATAAGCACAAAAAAAGCAAATTTGCTGGAATCAATTTAGAGTTGGTTGATAATTCCAATAAAATGATCGTAAATCTGAATAAAAATAAAACTTAAGCATATTTATACTACGGTAGGTCAAGAAGCAAATGTGACAGAGTCAAAAAACAGTTGGAAGACACAGACTTAATTTTCATATCGTACAATTCTTTAAGGTCGTAAAATATTGTCTTTATCTTATTTGTTGATTTTTAAGTCAGATTTGAAATGTTGGTCAGGAAAATTAGATATATTTAAATTTCTCATCAGGTCAGTCACAAATGTGAATTCTTCGAATTCTACTTTTAACTACTTTGTAATGATGTGTAACAACATTGCAATAGCAATCAAGTAAACTCATGCTGCTAAGCCAATAAAAATCTCAGCGATGATTACTAATATTTTCACAAACGGCGCCTTAGAAATCAGCAGCTGCTAAAAATTGTGAAAATAACCATCAATTTCATTCAATTAACGAAGACATTTTTATAAACACATCTCCATTTAAACACATTCCATCTCAATTGCGCTAGTTCCAATCGTCCTTAACCAACCATTTCAACTTATTACATTTTGTTCGATCGTAAATCGATTTAAATTACAATGCATGATGTAATAAAACTTTACAAACGTTATGAAATTCATCTTTAGATCGCTTACGGTACTGCATTCTCATGTATCATCCTTCATATATCCTAGTATAAAAATAGCCACTTGACTATGAATCATTACGAATGCTGTTTGAGTTATTACATATGAAGAATGACCATTCCGCTGTTTATGTTTTCTTCGGTAAATAATGTCATTTAATACTTTAAGTGCATCGAGTGTATGGATTTTAGCGGTAAATGAAATCGGAAGATAAATTTTTTTTCTAGTTTTCTCCTTCGTCTCCATCTTTGTCGTCAGCTTTGGTTATAATCGATTACATCTTCCGACTATTCATGGTGCTGTGCCACACACATATGTAGGTAAAAACCAAGCGGAGAGATAATTACAGATATTAAAAGAAGTAAGTGAATCAGACATCAAAATGAATGACAAGATATTTCTATTGTGAATGCTTAATTTTAATAACGCATTTGGCAGGTGTGGATGTTTGACCAGCGGGGGTCTAACTTAATAAACGTCCAATAAAATTTCCATTTTTTTCTCTCACCCTATGTAGCCTCAATCTTAGGAATGCAGACAGAAAATAATGCAATAAAAGTCAGTGAAAAACGCGTCAAGAAATTTATTGTGTCAATAAACTCTCGTTCTTTACAGCAACGCTACGAATACATGACCAATTTTGCAAATATTTTTTTATGACAGAAACTAAATCAACTATACTGTAAAAAAATATTAAATTTGCTGACGTGTCTGTGTAATCAGATTAAGTTGTATTACTTGCGTGTGGTATGATTCTCTTAATGACCATCAAATCCGAAAGTCTAATGAATGGGAAGTTAAATATTTAACGGAAATTTTTCTGAACAAATTCTTGGAAGATTCAATGGTCTTTGAAGGCTGAGATGACTAAATATTTACAATATGTTAGCATGAAGATATTCAGTCCAGACGAGGAATTGGTAATATGAAGCTTGGCGTTTATTCTCACATTTAGAAAGTTATGGATTTTGTATATGAGCTTTTTAATTTGCCAATATCTCGGAAGTAAGCAAGGAAGGAAATATTGATTTCTAATGCGACTAGACTTGACTTGTAGCCACACATCATTCAGAATAATTAAGGATCAGATTTCTTTAGTTAAAAGTAACTTGTGAACTAGATGCTCAAATATTTTCTAAGTTCAGCTTAAAAGCTCTAGGATAGTTTCTAATTGAATCCGTTTTCACTAAAAGTTCTCCTTTTGAAGCTTTTTTTAAACTTTTCAGAAACTTTCATCCTAGCTTCTTCAAACAAGAGAAAGCACAAACGTTATTGCATAATTTCCAGGCGAACAAATAAAAAGTCAACAAATATTTTTTTTAATGCAAAAAGTAAAATAGGAAAAGCTTTTATTTAAAGAAAAGACGTTATTCACAAATAAACAGAGTAGCAATGATCATTCATTATTAAATCCTCAAAAATTCTTCCTTCCAAAAAAGTTCAATCCATGAAAATTTCTCACTTATGTGTTTCCATGAGGGCCAAAAGTCTGGTCAAAGATGGTGGAATTCTTTCTGGTTCGCGTCCTCCACGTGGGATATAAGCTTCCTTGCTGTCACTTTGATAACTGATCTTGTAGGTAACTCCATCGCGGTCAGTGATTGTGATTGATCCAACGGCACGAACTCCTTCATGTCTAAGTCCAATGTTTTCGAATGTTCCATTTTCTTCAACCAAGATTCCTCCAACGGTTTCATAGACATATTGGTAGCCGCGGACATCAACTTTTTCGTCTAAACGGATTGTACGCCAGTCTGGATGTCTTGTGATTGGTCGTCCTTGAGCTGAAATAAAAAGTGATTAACTGGAAGTCAGGAACACAATTTTGGATACTCACCATCAAATCTCTTAGCCCAATCATTTCCCCAGTTTCCAGCACCTCGGTTCCAATCGTTCCATGTGGAATTATATCTATTGACATTCCAGTTATTGTTCCAGTTATGATTATTCCATGCTGGGTTTCCAGCCCATCGTGGGTCGCTCCAACGTGGATCGTTCCATCTTGGACGAAGAGTTGTAGTAACTGGGAGTATAAGTGGAGTCTTGGTGGTTACTTCTGGTCGGTATTTTCCGTCATCATCAGCGAGTGCCAAAAAGGCGAAGGCAATGAACAATACGATCTAATAGGGAGAAAATAATTAATATTATTTTTGCTGTATCCTAAGTTTTAGAACTGGATCAACTTATCAGAACTAGAACCACTTTGGATGAGCTTTTGTTCTAACTTTTCACACAAAATTCTCCAAACTTTCTCTAATTCTCAACTTACTGTTAAGAACTTCATGATTATTTTCCAATCTCTAGTTGCTGTTGATCCTAACTGCAATTGATTTACTTTGAATGCAAATACCCAAGTGCAGCGATCTTATATAGTAAGCTGCCGATTTGCAATTAGTAATAAAGCACACAAATTTATCACATTTTTCCCTGTTAGACACTTCTCAGCCTGTTTTAATTTTTTCAATTTAAAATATCATCATTATTTTGACAATAGGATGGAAAGATGAGAATGATAAATGAATTAATAATCCTAATAAACATCATATGGACCTAAACACTTAATTATAGACTGCCTGATTCATAATTTATCTCTGTGCAATTGCACTTTAAGTAGATGGAGGTAAGTAAATGAAAATGAGTGAGTAAGTAAGTGAGTGAGTGCGGCTTGATTAACATTTTTTTTTTGTTCGAGTTGAGGAAAAATTGATTGAGATGAGTTCATGCAAAAAGTTTAGAAGCACGTGTTAGAGATGCTATACAGATATAAACAGATGAATTTAATTATAGTGGTTAATTTACAAAGATGATTCTATCTAAAGGATGCAAGTTTGGTGATAATTGACAGAAAGGCTAGCAAAGTTCTAGAAAATTCTTAAAGTCTAAGATTTTTCACTAGTTCTTAATTAAGAAAATGCAGAGTTATAGAATGCTTGGAGGTACAAATCAGCATATGAACTTGTAAAGATTGATTCTAATGTTAACAATATTTTCCTAAAGTTCTAGATTTTTTTAAAAATAATTCAACTAGTAAGCATTTAGTGTGTGTTCATTTAATTCTCCAAAAAATCATTTTTCTAAGAAAATTAAATAATTAAAATTATTTGCAAATTTGCTCATTAGAATAACGCATGAGAGCCACATCAAAGCAGAATTCAGAACAAAATTTACGACTTTTTCTAACCTCGATAATTTTTGCTGAAACCTACAAAAAAATCCATTAGATAAATAATTCACATTAGAAACACCCGATCATCATATCATCATCGTCAAATTGGCAATTTTAAATGAAATTTATTACTGTCGTTTTCATTTCAATAATTACCGGCAAGTGGATGATATTCATAGAGAAGCCAAGATTAATAATAAATAAGTGAGAGAGCAAATTTACATAATTTTGCTCTTAGTGAATTGCTTTATATTTTTCTCATCTATAATGAGATTAGAAGGAAGAAGCTCAAGGCAGGCAATGCAATATGCCATAAATTCTTATCACAAGTACACTTTCAATTCAATTAGTAATTAAATAAACGCACCTTTACAAACGCTGTTTACATTTGCGACAAAAACTTATGTCCATCGATGTCTCATAAAATTCAATAATGGTACATCCATTACCAGAATTTATGAGCCTTATAATGAAGCAAAATAGTTATTATGTAATTGAGGCTGCCATTATAAATGAAGTAAATGACGATCATCAACAGCCATAAAATGAAAGCGAAACGTTAACACAATTTTCACTTTCATTTCACGGTCAAAGCATCAAAGTGGGTCATGTCGGAAATGAAAATGAAAATGAGGCGAAAGAGAAAGAAGATAGGCATTGTGTTGAAGAAGGTCCAATGCTGAAGAAAACCAGTTTAACTCTGGTTGCTGTGGCTGATCGTCATGTACATACAACAATGAATTTGCATCTTTTTTATCCAATTGAGAGACGGTAAATGAACTTACTTTACAGTCGCTTCACGTAATAATCTTGACTCGAGGAGCTTTCGTTTAAATGGCTTAATACTGTTTTGAATTTGATTCCTTTCTGTTGTTTTTAAACTCATGTACCATGCAGGGTACCATGATAATTTCTAAAAATCTTTAAAAATTCAAATGCTTGCATCAACTCATGTCAAAGTTTACGTCATTTGAAGCAAAAAATCATTTTAATAAAAACATCTTTAAAAGCAATAAAATATAATTTAATTTGCATATTTTATTGGATTTTTGGATTTTCGAGTTAAAGTTTCAAAAGAATCACAATATTTTTGCATAATTCTGTTGCAATAGGCAATACATAATCGACATTCACAAGGATTTTTAGTCGATTCTGTGTTTTATTTTTGAATAATTTTAATTTTATCTTTTTTTGAGCTGTTGATATCCAAAAACAGCCAGCACATTATCAAATTTGATGTCGCCATAGTTCATTAAAACAACCAGTTTGACTATAAACAAGCTTAAAGCTATTCAAAGGGGAACATCACCTCATAATCATTTTTATCGTCTCGATGAAGATGATCGTAGATATCCTTGATATACCAATTTTTTATTTCTTTCTCTTCGCATGCAGCCTTGAAATTTTAACCTAGAAAAATAATCGCCTGAAATATATAAATCTGTACATTGTAAATTTAAAAGACAATTTTTTCCGAATTTATAAAATTCGACTTTTTTTATTATTTCAAGATCGAATTCAAGATGTTGGTTGATTTTTGTTGTTTTTTAAAATATAACAAAAAATTTTTATACACAATAAAAAACATAGTTGGAGGTAGTTTTGGAACAAGTTTTTGTCGTTTTGAAGATATTTTGATATTTACACGTAATTTGAACACATCTTCATTTGTTGTTCGATAGAATCGACATTTTGTTATAGACAAAATAAGCTCAAAGAGACAAATAATAAAGCAGAGAGCGTTTGGAGATGGAAGAAGTATAAAAACAGATATCTTAAAGGTTATAATCTACATAGTTCTTAGGCACTCATACTACTCCGAGATGATTGAGTTATCAGTTTACTTTCTTGCTGCTGGTGGGTGGTCAGCGAGGTATTTAAGAGCCTTTTGGATCAATTCTGGGATTGCTGGTGGTTGTGGGAGGTGGTCACCGGTTGGTTGGAAACCTAATTCGTTGGCAACATATTGGAGAGCGACGTTCTCGCCTTCGGGTGATGTGTATGAGAATGATCCTGTGGCTTCCTGTTAGTAAATAAATTTGAGCATTGGATGTCATACTTTATACAAAAATCAGCTTATGAACTTACAATTGCTTCTTGTTCTGATCCAGCGTTCTTCAAGACTCCTGATTCTTCGGCACGGATTCCCTTTGATGTTTCGTAGGCATAGTTGTATGAGTCTGGGTTGACGACTGAGTCGAAACGGACAACTGTGTCTAAGTGGCTGACATCAGCGAGTGCGACGGCGATACAGGCGAAAAGGACGATCTGTTACCGAAAAGATATTTTATGTTAAATAATGTGTTATAAAATCAAATTGACATCGATTTTATGGAAATGAGATTGTCGATTATTCAATTTAAACGATGGAAATATTTTGCGTTGAATAAATGTTTTTGAATGGATTTAAAAATAGCTCATGGGAGCAGTATCATCATCTGACAACCACATTTATATTTGTTGATGATCAATATTCAGTGAAATTATTATGATTTAACGATTTTGAAATATATTACGAACTATCTTGTGCCTATGAGATAATAGTCAACCGACCCACGCTTTTATCATGTCATAAATCTAAGTAATTCGATTCTTATTGTTTTTACGAGCAATTATTAATTTCAAACTGCTTATTATGTAATTAATAAATCTTTGACCATTGACCTGCTGAGGATTTGCTCAATATGAATAAATTTACAACTTAAGTATCGTGTAGCATGCAACAAAGTCTAAACTGATTGCCAATTTGCTAACTATAAATTTGATCAAACACCTGATCATTGTAAGTATTAAAGTGCCGTAAATGTTAAAAACTGTGATTATTCCTCTTCATGATCGTCGCTCATAACTACTTATTTGAAATAATTTTCTAATAATTCATGAATTGATGGTTTTATGAGGAATACATGGGGAATGAGGTGCTAAATCTTTAATACAATGTAGAATTGGTGTTTGGAAGGCTATAAAATCACTAAATATTATTAATAGGATCTAAATTTTTAACTTTCGGGATTTAGTTCAGCTAACTTTAAAACTCATAGCTTTAAACTTCATAGTAAGGTTCTAATCCACTGTGCATTTTTATTCACACAAAAACTGAGACTATCCACCTCAATAAAGCTCATAAAATGACTAAATTTGTTGCGAAAAGCATTTAATTAAATTTATATCCAACAATTCATGTTCTTTTGATTTTTATTGAACTTGATGAAGTCCTAAATCGTCTTGATTGCATTTTTGTACAACATTTCACAATGTAACTGTTATAACATTGCATGACTGTCCAAAGGAGCAATAAATGATGCCCACTGGATTATCTCATACGAAAGATAAATGGCACTTAAATTTGACATAAATTTCACAATCCAACTTCACATACTGTTATGCATTTTTATTTAACAAATAATTCACTTCAATGAATATTTTTCAAAGTCTTTTTTGTGCATTTATATTTTTTTTCTTAAGTATTTTTAAATTTTACTCACGAATTTCATTTTTATATTTTTTTGTGGTCTAAAGACTTAGATACTTTATCACTGATCACTGAATTGTAATCTGATGAAACTTTTTAAACAACAGAGATATTTATACTGAACCCTCGAAAAAAGACAACATACGAGGAGAAGAAAAACTAGAGTCCAAAAAAGTATATTTTATGGTAATCTTGTGCCCCAACAACAAAGACAAATGTTTAAGTGTAAAAATATGATATTGGAAGATGTCACACATTGAAAGGAGACAAAACAAACTCGCTCGCAATGCAAAAAAACGACCATTACAATCGCACATAAGATACGAGTAGAAGAGACATGATGATGGGGATGGATATATGCGGTTTGCTGTGTATGTTATCAAGATAAGAAGAGTTTGAGTTTGAGCTTCAGATATTCATGAGCAGTTATTAGGAAAGAATTAATTTCATTTTGCTGTCAATTTTGGCAATCGAAATGTTTTCCATTGAATATTTTGTCAATGCTGGATGATGAAAAATCCTTTAAAAACCTTCATTAATTACTCCATGGACTTCTTTAGTGTCAGATGATTTATCAAGCTGAAATATCCACAATACACCAGTACTAGCTTAGAAGCTACTTCAATATTCAATTATAATGCAGAGTCAGCATAATTTATGTCCTTTTCATCCCAATAATTCTAATTAAGCTTATCAGTCAGACAAACTGCAAGAAAAATCTCAAATTTTTCAAAATCTTGCTCTGAAAAAATATAAAGCTGATCAGTTTTTTTTCGGCTGATGAGACGACAGTCTATAATATTACGATATTATAATTATGTGTATCTACGTGAATAATAATGCGACTACAAGAAGAAGACGAAAAATAAAACCAGAAACGAGGTGTGTGATATTGAAGTTAAGATAATAAGGTTAGAGATTTTTTATGTTTTTGTCTTGAGCATCGATGAAAAATGACCAAACGAATGAGTTCTATAGACTCTAATGAATTTTTAGTTGAGCTTTAGTTATCGATGTGTGGATTTATTGCTGCTTCTGTTTCTGCATAATGTCGTAGAGAGTCATAAAAAATGTGAAGGAGATTGGATAGAAAAATTCTGATTCTGTTGGTCTTTTAAGACCAGGGGATGGAAATTGAGGTTAGAATAAGGTATGCAACCTTAACATATTGAAAAAAATCAGCTTGAAATCCTGAAACTTTCGCTAACATTCATCAGCATCCACATTCGAAACCAATCCCATAAAAATTTCATCACCAACATCATCTAATTTAAATCATTGCAAATAAAAAGCTTTAAGTTTGAACTTTCAAATCCATTTGTTCAGCCATAAATATGCTCATATATTGTAATTCATCAAAATATCTCTAAGAAACTCCGAACATCTGAAAAAATAAATCATACTTAGAGTCACGAATTAGAGTTATACACCCTCTATCACTGCCTT
Source organism: Chironomus tentans (assembly GCA_963573255.1). Classification (NCBI taxonomy): domain Eukaryota; kingdom Metazoa; phylum Arthropoda; class Insecta; order Diptera; family Chironomidae; genus Chironomus; species Chironomus tentans. Next base: position 1,611,148 of record OY754302.1, on the reverse strand, counting down.
CAACATCGTGGTTTATTGACAGTTAAGCTCCTGCAAAAAATATTTATTATGGTCATCAAACCTCTATCTCGAGTTTGCCTTGATATTCAAGAAACAATTTGTATGATTATTTTGAATAAAATAATATTTATTGACATATTGTCGAGATGTATCGTCATCATCATCAGAGCCTGCTAATGCTAATTTTATTATACAGAAATATTTGTGTCATCTAATTTTTCTATAAATATTCGAGTTGTTGAAATATTCATAATTTGTACGGTATTGAGAATGCTATTTTAAGATTTTCGCACAAAAAGTGCAAATTTGAATATTTTTGCAATATTTTTTAGGATTTTTTCATATTTTTAATGACGCAAAGGATTTTTGGAGCCAGGAAATATTTTTAATTTATTAATTAGTTAATAAAATCCAATTGCAAATAAAATCGGTCTAAATATGAATTTTTAAAGCTCATATCAAATCTAGAATGCATAATAATGAATCTTAAATTCCTCAACGCCTTTAATAATCACTGCATCATTTGTCAATTGTCTCATACTCCAAAAATAAACTGCAAATCCCAGACCTTCTGAATTAATGATTACCTGACAACAACGACACGCTTATTGATAAGTTAATAAATTGTTTGTCAGAATGGCTGAAAGATGTACAAAGTGACATGTGTACAGATTGTCTGACTTCTAGCCAATCCCATTAAACTTTCAATGACAACATTCATGCATAATTAAACTGACAACAAATTGTCAGATTAATGTTCTTTCCATAAAACAGACATGTTCAGCCACTTCAGACAAGACAAATAAAAGAACTTAGGAGTCGTTCACTTATTAAGTTCGATTTTTAGGAGGGAGGGGGGTCTGAGATTTTGTAACAGTCTAAATTAAAAAAAAATATTTGTTCAAAATTTGTAACGAGGGGGGTTCATAAAAGTCACTGTTCTGCGTAACGTAATAAATGAACGACCCCTTATCAGCTAATTTGCAAAACTGCACAAAAAGTCATTAGCCACAAAAAGTATTTGAGGATTTAAATACTTTACTGCCATAAATGTCATACTTAAAAGTCTGAGGACGTCTTTCTATGCCAATATTAAAAGAAACTCCTTCCAAAAAGGTGATGCCCTCTTCAGTTATTGCCTAACTGAAACCTCGAAGTTCTTTGATTTTTGTATTTTCTTATTCATGTAATTAAATAATGATGATGAAGCAGATAACGTACTATGGGAGGAATGGATGGAAAAGTGGTAGAAAATTATTTAGGAAAGAACTGAAAGCTTTGAGTCATTTTAGCTAATCTTTAAAACTAAAGTCAAACCTTAAAGCAGTCAGATGAACCAGAACAAATAAAAAAAAATAAATTCAGCCACTAATCCAAGTATTCCGCCCATAAGCTCTAATGATACAATACATGATAATTAAAATAAAAGCTATTAAAGGTACTTGAGACTTCAAACCTTGCTAAATGGCTTCATATAAATGCACATATTATGATGGCATTTAATGCTTTCAATTAAACGCGGTCAATAGATTTATCATAGGATCTTGAGATTTAAGACCTACTCATGATGCTTGATAATGCTTGCCTTCTTTAACATCTGTCCTCTTCTTTTCATACATTTTTTGACCTTCATTTTTGAGTCAATATTATGAACATTGTCTTTTACTTACAATGTGAGCTTAAATCTAATAAAAGAGAAATGAGCCTCGATTTTGGTGCTCTTGTGGATAAAAGATAATTTAAAGACGAAGAAGAAACAAATGAAAGTGTTAAAAGGAATTGGAAATACCAACACTTGACAGGTTAATGTTGCTGGTCAAGAATATTTTGATGTGGTGCTGAAATGTCAACAAGATTGTTGCAGTCAGTAACAGAAATATTTTAAATACAATTATCTAGACATGCATAGGAATTCCCATAACAAATTAATATTCTATTGCTTGCTAAATTTTGCATTAAATATTTTCAAAATAAGCTATAAGTCGCACACAATCAATCAGCTGATAAAATCTTAATCCGCTAAATTGAATGACAGCATCGATTATTTATTTTCCGAGAGTCGAGTGACATTTCCATTCTTGACGCGAGCAGACGACGATTATTTTCGGTGAAAATAAATAAATTTTATTAATCCTTTGAACTTATCACAACGAAAGGTCAGTATAAATGTCCACGACATATTTTACAGTAACCAAAATTTATGATTTACGAAAAATTTTGCATGATTATAAAATTTTTTTATGTCTGTTAAATGTAAATTTTAATGGCATCGATGGTGTTGTTAGGCAAAAACAGCCGATAAAATGAAATGTCACAAAAGATACTAAAAATTGAAAAAAAAAAACTAATCTTCGGCACATTTTAAATGGCCTTTTATAAAGTCAAGGCTTGCATTCATTGCAATAACTTTTCGGCTGTGATTAATTTTTAAACGGGATATTCAGGGAAGGCTTTGTCTCGATTTCGACAGTTTATGGGATTCAGTGACTTCTTTAATGCCAAACGAGTAGCATTATTCTGAAAGTTTTATTTGGGAAATGACACTAGAGATGTTAAGCCACAAAAAAATTAAATTAATACAGCTTCTTTATCTTCACGGATCATAAAATCTATCGCAAAAAAAATATGCATGATCTGTTAATAAGCCACATCATATCCATATCAGGAATGAAAATGCCTTATCTATTCATCTATTTCACACGTTTTAATGGCAATAAAATTTAAAAAGCCGCGATCGATTTTATTCAGATCAAAGAAATTTATATTCAATGACAATTTACTAATAGTTTGCAGTTCGGTAGCCTCGATCTCGATAAAAATAAAAACGTTTTTATTAAAATATGAAGAAAAAGAAATCAGAGCAGTATTTTGTCATCGATTTTTTTTGCAAAGGTGGAGTTTAAATGTTAAAATAATAAAATATATTCAATGTTTTTTTTCTGAAGACATTTTTGTGCTTTTTGATTTATGGCTCTATGGCAATTTGTGATGTAAAACACGAATAACAAATTTTTTTGGTGAGCATCGCTGGTAAAAAATTATTTTTCACATTTATTGGACACATTTTTATGTAACTTGGATGTTAATTTTAAGGAAGTAAGGATAACTTAGGGATAACTCATGGGGGGGGGGGGGTCCATTGTTCTTATGAATATTTAAAATATTATTAATTCAAATCTTGATGACAAAATAAAAGTCATAAACAAAAGATATAAGGAAATATGTACAGCAAGAACAATGGACATGATGATCGAGTGATTGTAAATTGATCAACAATTTTGTGTTAAATAAAATTTATTGTTGAGTCGATTCATTAAGCATTAATAACAATCAAGCTGTGACTTGGAAGTATTCACACGGATTCATACAATAGGTGGGCAAATTGATTGTTCATTGTGTGGTAAATTGCAGCAACAGGATTTAAGCAGCTTCCTTATGATGGGATTTTTCCTTCCTTATTACAAATATGTTTTGGAATTATTTGGATCAATCCAGTGAAAACTCATGAAAATTAAATTTTTTCAAATATTTTTTTATTCAATTTTTCTATACTCAAAAAGATACATTTTTGATTATTCTGCAATATCACTAACGTATACACAATATTTATATTATTTTTCTTCTAAACCTTAAAGTTCACATTTCGATGAGCAAATATTAAAAAAAAAATAAAAAGTGAAAATCTTTAAAAAGTGTTAAAAAGTTTAAACTAGTATTCAGCATCTCATGAACATGTTATCTGGTTCTTTGACATTTGTTATCCTTCCTTAACCATCAGTATGTATAAGTATGTGTATAATATCTCTAAATATGGCAGTTAATGAAAAAAAATTTACATAATCGTTCTCTTGTTGGCTTAAATTGGACGTCTATTGTGTTCTAAACAGTCTATGCTCTCTTGTTTGGAGTCTCTGTTGTTGCTGGTAATGAGGCAAGATATTCCAAGGCACGTTGGATCTCTGGTGGGATTGGTGGTGGTGTTGGGAGATGAGCGCCTAAAATAAGTTTTGGAATTGAATTAAAATCTTGAAATTTTAGGTGGATCTTCAGAATGACTGCACAAAAGTTATTTAAAGCTCTTTAGACTCTCCGAAAATTGAGATAATCTCATGACATGAATTATTGAATCATTTAGTTAATAATCCATTTAATCCAATACAATAAGTACGGAAACTGATACTTTTTCATCTTCAGATGTCAATGAGCCAAAAAAAAGAATTAAATAACCATAAAAAGTTTTGCATAAACTACACAAAAAAAAGTGTTAAAAGTCATTCTGTGACATTTCCACTCCTTAAAATTTGTAGATGAGAAAGAAAAAAAATCAATTCCGAATATGGAGAAATGTCCATAAATGTTATGGAACTTCCGACATACCTTGTGGACGGAAACCTATAAGGTTAAAAAAAATATACAATCATTAAATATCATTGAAATTAAATGAAGCATTTAAAGATGATTTACCATTTTCATCAGCTTCCCAAATTACTTCTATGAGTTCGCCTTCGGGTGATGTATATGAGTATTTACCACGTGCAACCTACGAATTTAATGACATATGAGATTTTAATTAAGTCAATCGATTTGCAATTTTTTGGTCTCAAAAATTTTTGTTTATTTTTCGAGGTTCCATAAACCAATAAATTGATTAAAGTTTTTATATTTTTTCGTGTAAGAAACAAGCCTTAAGCATTCAAGGAGATGTCATGCTTAGCTCCTTGGGTGATAATGGTCTATAAAATTAAGTAGATGAAATATGGCATGGATATAACCTAACTTTTATGTCTTTGTCGAGGATTTTTTTGGCTATGATTTTAAATGCTAAATTTTTAAGTCATGACAGTTTTCACAAAAATTCAGATTTTTGGATCTCATGCAGTCATAATCAAGAATCATTTCGATTTTCCGGATTCCACAAAAATTTAAATATTTTTATTGGATTTTAAAATGCATATTATTCAAATAGCTCTTATCAAAAAACTGGAAATATTTTGCTGCTTATGCATTAATTCATCTATAAAAAAGTAGCAAAAATGTACAGAAAAAATGTTTGTTGACTCTATTTTATTGGTGGCTTGTTTTGAAATTATAAAAAGGAACATGGTTTTGGACATTTATGATGTTTATCGTCGATTTTAGCCATAAAATAAAATGACATAGCCAAAAACCATATTTATGTTTACTGCCATAATAAATTCAAAGAATCGTTTTTTAAAATTTTTTATAATCCTTTAAAAATAGAATCTACTCTAAAACCTGCCCAGATTTATCCACATTTATTTCTTCTTCTAATTCAATTAGCCTTTAAAGCATTAAAATTCAAAACAAATCAAAGAAGTTCCAAAAAAAGTCCCAACTTAAAAAGTTCCCAAGCTTATCCTCAAGAAATGACATAACAATCCCAATGTCCTTGAATATTTTGTTCACGAGACTCTAATCGTTAAAATAAAATCGTTTCTAAATGAAGAAACTTTTCCATTCAGAGGATTTGCATATTTTTTATAATCATTTTCATTCTAATCTTTTTATTTCGGAACATTCCTTTTCACGATCATCAAACCGGATCATGCTCTAAGAATTATGCAAATTGTGAAATTAAATTATAATTTCAGGTTTTTTGGGTCTATTCTTAGATTTAAGGGGGAAAATTAATTTCTAAATAAAATGATTACGAATTCAGGAAAAATACATGAATTGTGATTGAAAAATCAAGTTATGTCCCCCTGTTTCTAGAAATATTTTCGATTTAATTTGGCAATGATTATGGACAGTTTGAAAAATTTATGATACTAGGTATGATTCTAGAATAAATTAAGATTAGCATATTGTTTAAAATTCAAATTGTTTAGAATCAATAACCGGATATTTTTCCTTATTGGCGATTTGCGAATAATTTTGGCTGTTACAATGTTAAATCATATCAGTTTAATATTATTATGGTTCTATATCCTAGACGTTCTAAGTCAATAAAAGGCACCCGCAATAATGTGTGACAAAATTAAACACTTAATGATAGTATGCCTTCGTGAATTGCTGTATTGTTTTCGAAAGAATTTCTCACACAGACTTCAAAAGCTGTTTTGTAGGCAATAAGCTAGAGCACATTGCGAATTTTAATAAACACTTTCAATTCAACAGACTATTTTGAATCATCTTTTGTTCAAGCAACTTTCTTATTAGCAACACAAGTTCAATATTTGTTGCTTACTATCTTCCTTGGAATTGCCATTTCATTTAGGGATTGATTATACGTCCGTGCCATTTAGTAATGCTAATTAATTTAAAAATATCCACAAAGTTAAGTGAAATAAAAATCGCGATAATTTATTGCATTAATTATAAAAAAATTATTCAACCGGCATTCTTTTGCACATGGAGCATCTTCCAAGGATTTATCGCAAATGAGACAGACAGAAAATGGTAACAAGAAGAATCTTATTTAAATATTTCAAGATTTTTTAGCAGATTCCATCGAAAGGGAAATCTTTGTTGTGATTGAAAGCGAAAGTGAGCTTTGAATACTCATTATTTGTGTGGATTTACTAGTGTAAATGTGAAAAGCATTAGTGCCTAAATAATAAGTTGATGACAATCTATCCAAAAAGATCTAAAAAATCATCCCCGGACCTAGCCAATAAATCTTTTACCTAATTTCAATATCTGGATAACATTTGTTGACAGAAGATTCTAGAAATATCCACAAATACTCAGACTCGATCACAAAATGTCATATTTCTATTCTAATACCCCACACAATCATCTCCACTACTATTTCCACAAATCTACGCAGTAAACCGCAATAAAGCAGCAACAAAAAAATTCTCAGCTTAATTTAAATATTGCATCACCTCAAATATTCCATCAACAGTTATTATTTCTGAAGAAAAACATTCACATTTTGTGTGCATATTAATAATAGCCAGTCGTTCCTTCATTCATTAAATTAATTCATCTCGTCTTTTGCTCTCACGACTAACGTCATATGCGGCATTTTTTCTTTTGTCAACTTTATGCAATTCCCTTACAAAAAAAAAATGATTTATACATCGATGAAAATATTCATAACTGAACAGCCTGCAGATCGGGTCATAATTTAATATACCGACTCATTGAATCATCATCAATAGAGTTCAATGGTTGTAAAGAAAACGAACATGCACTTAGAAACGACTCACTTATGAGTGTCGATAGATGTCTTGCGCAATATCATATTTTTTTGTGTTTAGCTTGAATATTCGAGATGGCAAGACAGCATTTAAACATTTGACATTGATTCTTCTTCTTTTTGTTATTTTTTTTTCACTCAATTTTAAAGTTATCATAACGATCATGTTCCAAACACACAACGATTGGCTTTTACTTTCAGTTGAGATATAAAGATTTGTTGGTCTTTGGTGATGTGAAACTGGTTTCTATTTTTGGGGGACTTGTTTTGATGAGCAAATGGGGGTTACTGGGTTATTTATGGTGTTATTGTCTGATTGTGTGGGATGGATGGCCTTTGGTTTGAAATGAGTTGACCAATCAGTCTTGAAAATTTGCATGAAAATCAAGGAATATCTTCAGAATGCGCCATTCCCACAAACTTATCTAACAGTAAGTTACAAAATTACACACTTAACATTAAATTAATTTCACGCATGGGATTTATGGTCTCTCGGTTCATAACAATTACATTTTACCATATAAGTGCCACAGAAGTATTATTGAATTTCCGTTGAAATGCTCAAGAGTCAAGTCTAGACACAGAAACCGTTAATGAATGAATGAATAATGATCCAATCTCAATTTTTTTACGACGTCATCAATATGTTTAGGTTCGTAGCTATGAAAATATTAAATGGCTCATTCCGTTTGTCATTGAATCTAATTATATTATCAATAGCATTGTCTCATTCATGCCACGTGCACTAATTGACTATAAATGTGCCGCGGTTGTTTTCATTTCCATTTCGTGAAGAGTTTGCAAAAAAATGGAATTTTTATGTCATAAAATTTCAATATTTGCGAATATTGATTAATAAGCATAGAAAGAGAATCGAGTGTTTGAACATCTTCACGTAATTGCCCAATATTGAAACTCTCATAAATGCAGACATTTAAGTAAAATATAATTAATTAATTTTTCTTTTTCTGCTGCAAGCAATGACTTTTTGCAATTAATCAGCAAATTAAATTTTTACAATCTTATGTTACAAGGCTTGTGTGTGTGGCGAAACATCATTGGCCTTTTGGCTCATGAGGAAGATCTTGTGACATTTTGAGAATCTTGTCGACTTCTTGACCGATTTTATGAGTTCAAACTGGTTGGGTTGGAAGATTGTCATTAATTTATGTTGACTATGATTAAATAAATATTTGACATGAATCTGGGGGTCATGATAGTAGGAAGTGGATCTGAATTTTAGGTAATTTTCAGTGGCATTGGAAATTTGGAAGTTCAAGACTCTGCTTGAATTGAAAATTCAATAGTGCTATATCAATATTAGATCTATCACTAACTATAACAACATGTATCTCGTCTATCACACAAAAACCAAATATGAAGATTAGAAAGCTTTTGATTATTTTTAAAGCTTTTTTCGTTGAATTTTGGAACAACCAAAAACAATTTTTTTCCTATTTCAAATTCAAAATTTTTGAGATCGTTTGAATTAGTTTCAGTGTGATACTCACCATGCCTTCATTTTCAGCTCCAACATTTTCGATATGTCCTTCTTCTTCTGCAATGATTCCATTTCCTGTTTCATAAGCATATTTGTATGATCCGTCTGGGTTGATTTCTTGCTCTTGTCTGTGAAAATTAAATGAAAATGTAATTTATTGTTAACAACAGATTGCTGTGATGTGAATTCAAAGAATTTATTTAAAATATTCTAAATCTTAGTCCTAAATGATGTATTTTGTACTAACCTGAGGATTGGGATTGGTGTGGTTGTATCACCTCCTTGTGGAGCTGCTGATGTAACGGCAATAAATGCCAATGCTACAATCTAAAGATTAAATGCAGGAAACTTAATATATATTGCGCAAAAAGGGCATTAAGTATTGCATAAGTTGAAAGTTTTTGATGCTGAAATATGAGGAAGTTCTTCTGTTGAAAATTTAAAAATATTTATTGAATTTTTGAAAATTATTTGAATTTTTTTCAAATTTTTATAAAAATTATGCAATTTCTGTAAACTTTTCAGGTGGCGCCTAAAAGATTGAAATTTAAACCCATTTGTCAACAGCTATCAAAAAACATGATCATAATCACTTCACATTCGTTAATGAACTTTGCAAAAAAGTTGCAAAACGATCTCCAAAAAAGTTTAATTTAATTAAATATTTTCCCTTGAAAATCACTGCAAAATGGACATGATGTAAAACATACGTGATGAGTAAATTGCTGCCATTAAAATTGAAGTGTCGTTTGCAATTTTTTTATATTAAATCGTTCATTAAATTTAATGAAATGTTGAATATTTTTTTATGGGAATTTCATTTGATTATTGTAATTATGAAAAGTTTTCGTTTTGTTCTTCATCATTATGGCTTGATGAGATTTTAAAAGGAGGTATTTTTCATGTTCATCTCCTTAATTATTGATTATTAGATCAAGATTTTAAGGATATTTCATAAAAAAAACTATAAAATTTGTCCTAATGTGAGGTTCTGGTTTAATTTTTAATGGGCATCAAGAATTTTTGAATTTATCATACTCAACAGGACAGAAATTGAATGTAAAATTAATTCCTTTCAGAGTCCTGTCTTCAAAATTACCCAAACTTAATCAAAGTTTTAAATTTTTTTCAAATTTTATTTATAAAAAGCACAATTTTTTGGAAATATCCCTCAAATTTTAAATAGTCTCACTTCGTTCTATAAACTTTAAATTTTTCAAAATTCCAACTTTTTCACAAAAGTAATCTTAGTAATCCACGAAATTTTCAACTTTTATTTTCTCATTCTTTTAAAGTTCTTTTCAATTTTTACATTCAAAAACTTTCAATTTCTTTGCAAATTCTCCAAAGTTCCATCATTATCACTTCTTTAATTCACTTACAAGGCATTTCATTTTGATTATTTCACAAAATTTAAAAATTCACTGAAAACTTATAATTTTTCTTTATCGGAAGTTGTTTCTACAAACGTGTAAAAAAGACTGTACGATCACAGTTGAATTACATTCCTTATTTATACAATTTTCCCATCATGAACATTGGTCCGTTTTTTAGCTGTGCATGCACGGTTGGGAAGGATTGAAAAATCATCTTCATGGATTTTTTACATGCAGACATATCGATACATCTACATGATACTTTTTTTTCTCTTGTGCAGCGCTTACTCATATCTTTCTGTCTCTTTCTGCTATCTGCATTGAGCATGAGTAACTATCAAGCTCGTAATTCGAATATTCGACAATATTTCTCTATGGTCTAAGTGAACAACAATAAGAAGGAGAAAAAAATAACAAAATGCGGCGCTTTATGAGCTATAAAAAATATTTTTTGCATGGGATGATCATGTCAGCGAACTCTCCGGAATTCCAAAGGCAAACAGCTTAAGGATAATATTCATTTCAAGCTCATCTTCCTTGAGGTAAGGGTGATGTTGTTCTCTGCTTGAGTTTTTATTTCTACAGCAATCATGACTGATAATTGTTGTGACCGTTTACATGGAAAGTAATTTAATATCAGCAGGATGCAGGCTCTGATGATTCTCATAGAATTTTTATGTTCCCACGGATCATTATGTCTAGAAATTCCAGCATTGATAGTTTTTAGTAAAATTCGTGTTAAAATTGCATGTAAATTTGAACTTTCTGGATGTGGCGTAGTTTAAAGATCCTTAGAATATTGATATTAGCATGGAATTTTGACTTCAGTCTAAAATTGAAGGTTTTTAGCAAGTTTTCAGTCCCAAAAGTCATTTATTAGATACTTGAGTCGAAACCATTTAATATGCAAGTATCAAGCACTCAGCATAGCAGATAAAAGATTTAATTTAAGGTCAATTTCGGATCTGATTCTTATCAAAATCCTCAAAAAAGCCTTAAAATTATTATATCCAATTAGTAAATCCATAAAAAAAAGTTTCATTCAGGGTTTCATTCAATTTAATCTCAATTAAATCACATTCATTCAAATCCACAATTCACACTCCATTCATGGCAGATTCCTTGTAACAAATCTCAATGGTAATAAGCTCAAATTCCTTGACAAAGACCCTACGTCAATCATATCGAAAATTATTTTCTTTATACATTAATTGCCGAAAATAATAAAATTTCTCATAGTCATGCATAACGCACGCGTAGCATTTATCGTTGGCGTTATGGTTCATTGCAGTCAATCCTTCAAATTGGTGATTATAGTTTTTTGATGAAAGAAATCATCATTAATAACAATAAAGACTTTTTTAGAAGACTAATCGAAAGTATTTAGTGTGAAATGTCCTTGAATTTCTTTGCACCTAAATGCTATTGATGTTGCTTCTTTTGAGTGAAATTAACAATAATCAGTATTATGGAAAATCACTTGAATTTTGGGAGATGATAGGCACTGTTTTGAGTAGGATTTGATGAGAAATAAAGATATTTGAACTATTCCTGAAAAGTTTTGAATATCCAATAGCCATGAAGATCCAACAGGCAAAACTTGACTTCCTGCTTAATATTTTTCACACCAGACAAGTCAGTTTGCCATCGACAACTATTTGTCTACAAAATTCAGCTTAAAACCTACCAAATAAAGCTCATATATCACATCTCAATTACATCTTTCTTCTATCAATAACATAACACCTCATTCATTCAAATACTTAACCATTTTGGCTCGTGATGAACATTATGTACTTTACTTCCATTAACAATTCTCAGAAAAACCACATAAAAATATAAAAGTTTCTTTTTGAAAAATTGTTTTATAAATTTATTTACATTTTTCATTGTAAGTAACCACACTGATGGTTTATGTTGGCTTGTCTTGTTTTAATTGTACAAATGCTTGTACTTTTAATCATACTGTTATGTCATCTTGTGGGTCACTCGGGTTTTTCTAGGATTTTCTTTTAATCTAGTCATATTATTGTTAGTCATGATTGAGTAAATGTATGTGGTTGGTCTGTGTACGAGACGGGTAATATCAAGAAAATTGTCTTGTAAGATGAAGGAGAGGAGACTATAGGAGCCAGTGGATGTCATTGAAAGGATAATGTCGAGTTTTTACTGGAACTTGAATTACATTCTGTTGGAACTAGTCAAAAACGTGTTCATACTAATGTTTTATCACTTAAAGATGATCTAGTCAAGCATCAGAATAACAAGGAAGAACATTAAAACAGATTAAGTACTAAGAATTAATTATTAATATATTTCTAGTCAGCATCAACAAACAAACCGACAATTTGACCTTTCACCTCATATTTATATCAATTTAAAATCCCCAAAAATGTCCAGCAAGTCATTAGCAAACTCACGTGCGGTAATGTGCCAAAAATATACTAAATACGGTAATCCAACAAACAAATAAATTGAAGAAATCTGCAAGCCAGTAATCAACCTTTAATTTCAACTTTAAAAACATCTCTCTTTCAGTTTCCTGACTTAATCTTTTGACGGTCAAATTTATTTATTCTTCATCTTCTCTTTCAATTTAACATTATGATCTTATTATGTTTTTGAAAGAAAATAATTTTATGTAATCGAAACCTTTTCAACATCATCAGAATTGTATATGGCCGGGAAAGAAGAAATGTTAACATCTTGAATGACATCAATGATGCCATGAGACGTTTAAGAGTTGTGCATTTATCTCATTCGTTCAATGTTTTCGGATTTATAATTTTTGAATGAGTTAGCTGGGGTGGAAATTCATCATAATGGACTTCTTGAGTTAAATTAATATGAGATATTCTCCGATGGATTACAGTGTGATCCTTTTGGGTTAGCTGGAATATTAGTTCTCCTTAAACTTAGCAGAATATTGTTTCTCTCGAATTATTCAAATACATTAAGAACTTCTCATACTGAGAAAATTATGAGATCATTTTAGGGGGCATTCACTTATGACGTCCATGATTTAGTGACACTCTGAGATTTTGTGACACTTTATATTGAAGAAATTTTTTTTTGAATTTAAATTTTGTGACAAGGGGGGGATGAGGCTCTAAAAATCCCATTTTTGATGGACGTCATAAGTGAATGACCCCTTAGGTAAAGTACAGTGTAAGACGCCCTCGAATTAGACAAAACTAATTCAACTTAGTGGACCCACCACAATCTACCTCTAGCTCACTCAAATAAAAATTAATTCCTCAAATATATCACTTTTGAATAAATAATCTTATTTTTTCCGGTTAAAGGTAATTGTAAACATAATATTATGCATGTTGGCCCTTTTCATCCTTGCTTTGTTGTCGAATTTTAAAGGTCGACATTTTAATTAATATTCATGCTTTATTCTGTCAGATTTATTGCTTCTTATGATGTTGGATTTTGATAAGCAACGCCTCTTGATATCTTTAAGATATCAGACTTAAAGATAATCAATTAAGTAATCAATTTCCTCGCAAGAAAAACGCGTTTCATCATTTTACTTGACCTGATCAGCATCTCCAGACAATTCTGTAATTTTTGTTTTTTGAAAGGTTTTTTACAGCTTAATTTTTTGATGATAACGTTTCCACCGACTGCAGAAAAATTAATGGTACATGAAAGTGATGAGTCAAAGACGATCATTGGCCTTCGTTCATCGATCAGAACTGCACAATTATTGACACTCTTTTTATTGCAATTCTCAATTAAGCGAATTTAATTTATTGCTATTTTGGAAGCAGACTATGTAAAAGATGATTCCATGTAATGGATTTTGTCTGTTTGTTTATTAATTATAGTTAAACACTCAGGGGCTTAAAAGCTTCTCTTTTTATAAGTTAATCTTGTTCTTTATTGTTGAAGTGTCATAATTTATCATAAATTGTTGTCGTGACTACATAAAAATGTTGTCATCTCGATAATTGGGTTTTTGCTGGATTTAATGAAGTCTAGCGCAGGTTTGGACTTTAGGGACTTGAAATTGGACTAGAATCAGTTTAGTTGTTAAAAAATCGGCATATTCAGATACATTTTGCTTTTCATTAATTAAGTCGGTCCTAGGATTGATACAGTTTCAGAACCGATGGATAGAACCTTTATCCGATAGACTAGGTTCAAAACTAATTGATCCAGTTCAAAACACAGGATTTTTAGTACAAAATCTGACTGTAATCTGTAAAACTTGGTACTTTATTAATAAAATGCGCTAAATAATCCAAAACCTTCTCTACCCAAAAGCCTTGTTACCAGATACTTATAAACTCTTGTAGATAATTTTTGATCTTTCCTTCTTGTTTAACTTTTTATGAGGATTTATATTAAATCCAATACAATATTTTACAGGCTTTTAATTGTTCGTAATTGATTCATATAGAATAGAATGGGAGTTGTAATGACTTTAATGGTGATTTTGTGCACAGAGTAAGCTCCTTAGAGATCAATACATTAATAGCCGTAATTATTGTCTTATAGTAATTTATATCGAATTAAAGGTGAATCAGAAAAGGAGAGTCGTTAAGTTTCTGCAACTTATTGTTATTTTATGGATAGATTGTAAGTGAATACTGAAGATGCTAAATAGGGTATTAAGATTCTTAAGGTGTTGCTGCTTGGAATTTGATAGTATTATTGAATTTCATGGCGATCAATGCACCCTGCTGTAAACTCATCAAATTCAATGTCAAAGCTTTCATTTTGTTTGACATTTTTGCAATCTTCATAAATTTCATTACCAAAATATTTTATTTATTTCAAAATATTATCAGCAGTAGGCTACTGTAAAAAGTCATCGAGGAGTTCCCGCCATATATCAATAAACCCATGCAAAATTTCAATATATCAAAAAACTCACGACATATAATTCCAATGAACCTCCCATTCCTGTCATCATTTGTTGATGATCCAAAACAATGTGTACACATAAAAGAGTCAGTGGGATACTTGGAATGATTGACAGTTCTCAGTGGGTCAAATTGGCGTTCATTAAGCAACCGAATAAAAAATTAATAAAATATATTTAAGCATTAACAATTTGTTGACGATCAATGAATGGACAAAAAACGAGTGTATTAATTGTGTATGTGTAAAAGTTCACAAAACACGCATTAAAAATAAATAAGACCCATGTAAAAAGTGATGTAAAACACGGCCAGAAAAGACAAATTACGTTGACCTTTATCAACCTTCTTTCTTCGTCTTCATCAAAATGTAATTTCAGTTGAGGATATTAATGAAATGTTGATTTTTCGTCATTTAAAGGTATTTTTTTTAATGAGTATGAATATCTGGGAATTCATGTTTGTTACAGTCGAGGATTAAGCGAATTTCAGCGACGATCCTCCAGTGCTGAGGGGAGGAGAGGTGTCTGGGGTTGAGTGAGACTCAAAAAATAAAAAATTTTGGACCGTTATTACTAATTAGAGCTGAGAGGGGTCAAAAATATCAATTTACAATTGACGAACAACAACTGCTTCAGAACCATCGAGTATCCTTTTAAAATTGCTCAAAAGAATCCAGTTACATTTAATCTTCTTCATCCAATTACGCTTATCTTCAACTTCAACATCACATAAATCCAACGCTTTATAGACAAAATGTCTCAATCCGTTCAACACATCAACCTCAAAAATAATCCACCAGCAAAATTGTCTATAAAAAGTGAATTTATTTTATAACTGATGATGATGATCTTCCTCAAAACTGAATGTAAATATTTTTATGATCATTATTAAAAGTTGGATTATAAATTTTGTCTTTTATCTTGGAGACAGGGAAGAAGTCATATTTGGAAGGATCAATAAATAAATTAATTATTGTTTTTTCATGTTCATTGTCCATTGAAGTTCATGGAATAATTACGTAAAGGAAGATGAAAGTGATGGACGCATAAAAATACTATAATTCAATCAAGCTGTTGACACGCATTGAAGTTATCTGTTGACTGTGATGAATCAAGATTTACGAAATGTTTACAGTACATCCAATATTTCATCAATTTAATGGACCTTTCTTCGTGGCGCATAAAATTACAGAAGACAAATGTAAAGTAAGCAACATAATGGTGAACATAATGAGAGGCTTAAAGCACATTTTACAAGCTAGAATAATTGCTTCTTTTGTAAAACAATCTTTATTGACCTCAATTCATAGCTCACGACGATGATGAGATAGCAAAAAAGAAGATAATAAAAAAAAATTTCTCGACTTTCTGATCGTTGTGACATTGATATCATAAATCATTGGGTTTCTAGCATAATTTTACTATGTATGCTTTATAAGCAAGCTGCTATTGACGCCTCAAGAATTTCAATGTCTGATCCTCCTACTAATTAGACTAGAATTGCATATTAAGATATAAAATTTATGACAGTGGTTATAAGTCAATGAAGATAATGAAAATTATTAAGTGCGGATGGTCATCTGTAAGCAGAGAACTGGAAAATTCCAAACCATGACTATCTACAGCTGTAGAGTCTGTTTAATAATTTTGACTTGAGTATCAACAATTATTTAAAAATATTCGCAGTCAGGAATTAAGAAAAGCAATTACAGGGCAACATTAAGTACATCCAGAGGCTCATTTAAGAAGAGGTCAAGCATCCCTTTCCAGACAGACATGATTTGAAATGCATGATCCTCAATTTTGCATATAGAATCATAGCTAGCAACTATAGCACAGCCAACAACAAAAGTCACTCTAGTTCCAATATGCGCTGCAATCATCCAGTTCAAATTTGTCCACAACTCTCCCTTATCTTGGCCATCTTCATCACGCCGCATTGCATTAAAATGTTTTCTTTGCAGTTCATCTTTTTGCCGATCAATGATTAATTGAAATTAATTTTAATTATATTCAAAATAGCTCATACATGCACAATGGAAATATGAATTATGGTATAAGCACATGCTAATTATAACAGGCAGTTTATTCCAAAAAAATATATTATTTAATCGTTTGCTTTATCCACCTTTCTTCATGCCAGACAATGAGTCTAGAAAGATTAATCGCAGAGTCGTCTACTGTATATGATTACTGGAATCTTTGTTTGTTGCTGATGATTTATTGTAATTGTACACTTATGAATGGAAATGAGAAATGCTGTGTGATGCAAGTTTGGTCATAGAAAATGGACTTTTAGTCTGATGAAATGTTTATGGACTGGAGTCATTTTTTTGTAGGGCAAGAGGTTAAACGTGTGGTATATGGTTGAATTGGATTCGCTGAGTTGATTAGGAAGTTCTAGGAGATTTTGTAATGTTACTGGATGATCTGTGGGGGAAAATTGTCTGATTTGAAAAATAAATTTTGAATAGAACTGGATTATTTAAATAACTGAAAAAAATCCATAGTTCAATTCAAATGAGAGCACAGCACGCCTCTCAAATAAAGATCAACAACAACTCAATGTATTACAACATAACACTCAGTTCCATTTCACCGTCAAGTCGATTTTTTTTTTTGACAATATCTTCTTGTCAGATGATTTTTAATTTCACACCGCACACAGACATATCGTTCAAAACGCGACAGCATGTAATGTGAGAAGCAATCAATTCCTCAATTTTAAAAAAAGGCATTAAAAATTTACCCATTCATGCACGATCTCATTGCAGGATGATTTCATCTCATCTCAAGTAGCAGAAATGAGGTACAAAAGAAAAGAAAAGGTTGCAGCATTTTCAAGTTCAATCTCATGCTGTTCATGTGCGCGAGATACTTTTGCGTGCATAGTCATTAAGACAATAAATAATTGGATCGATGATTGGGATACAATTGAGAATGTGCATGCACGTTTATAGGTAAAATGAGCAGAAGTCAAAGACATGACAATCCCATTGAATTTGCTGCGCACTACATCAAACGATTTGTTGCTACTAGTTGCATATTTTATGGATGCTTAGTGACTTACTTTGTTGGTGAACTTGAAGTTTTAGGTGATTTTTGGAATTTTTACGACTTTGTTAAGCATTTTGATACACACCTGTGGTTTAAGGCAGTTAAATATGTTCTTTTGGTATTAAAAGGATATACTGACCTAGAACCAACCATACAAAATCACGACCCTCATTCCTAGTAAGTACAAACCGCATCATATTTAATGAAAGCTACTCTTTAATGTTCATTATTCTCATTGTCACAATAAATGGATTATAATTGTCATGTCTTGTTAATGTTGCCGTCATGTTGCATCGTGTTTCATGTTCATTCCAATTTATTTATTTTTTAAATGCATAAAATTGTCTCATTTTCATTTTAATAATTTTTTTTATTATTTATAAAACGATATTTCATTTATTTTTCTTGCTTCAATTCAATCATAAATAAATAAAAAGAGCTTAATTAAGTAAATTAATTGTTAGTGGAGGAAGTGAGTGTGCATGAAAAATTAGTCTGTGTGCGGTTAAAGACGAAAGTCAGGGAGACATCACGTAAAATTTCAATTTCACAGCATTTTGAACTTTTCTTTGCATATTTCTTTTTGAACTTATTTTTGAAAACGAATCAGTATTTGTATCCGGACTGTGGGCTGTAATTTCCACTGCCGCTTGGTCTTGGTTGATTTGAATATCCTGGAGATGCTGGAGGAGAAGGTGATCCTGGTCTAGGTTGGGAGCTTGATCCAGATGGGGGTCTTGCGGGTGGTCCAGATGGGGGTCTCGGTGCACCTTGATTTTGATTTCCTCCGAGAGAAGATCCAGGAGATCCAGGGGATCCAGCAGTGTCAGGAACAGCTAAAAAAATATTTTTTTTTGTTATTAACATTAAGGAATTTTAATGACTTTTTTTAAAGGTATGAAGTCAATGACATATACATCCCAATAAAGCAATTTCAATGGACACGCGTTCGGATGTAATCAAAATCAAATTAAGTCAATGACATAATGAACATTAAAACTAACCAGTGGCAAGAGCAGCTTCATGTTCAGCGATAGCCCTCAAATTCTCTTCAGGAAGTGGAACTTGTGTAGGGAGTGCATCTCCTGCAGCTTGGAAACCATTCTCATCAGCCGTATAAGTAATCTAAAGTTGTATAATTAAAAATATAATTATGATCCATAAAATGTCATGTTTAAGGCATTTAAAATGCGCTAGAAAAAATATTTCCATACCTGGATGACTTGACCTTCAGGTGACGTGTAACTATAGGAACCTTGAACAGTTTGAATGGCATTTTCTGATCCTTTATTTTTTACATCTCCCGTTTCTTCGGCTCTTATACCATTTGCAGACTCATAGCTTTATTTTTAATAATGAATTATGGTGAGTGGAATCAATGGAATTAAGAGATTGTATTGATAATTTTATTACCTCCATTTAAATGATCCGTCTCCATTGTTTACACTTTCATAAGACAAAATCTCAATTATTGGTCCACCCTCAGGACTTGGTTGTGAGGGTCTTCCTGGAGAAGGAGGTGCTGGTCGATTTGGTATTGGTGGGGGATTTGCTCCAGGGAAAGAAGGTGAAATTCCTCCTAATGCATTGTTACCAGGTGTTTTTGGTACCTGTAAACCAGGACCCCCGCCTGCTTGATTTGCTCCCGCTGGTGGCAAGTAATTATTGTTCAATTGTGCACAGTTTATTGAACATAATGATGCTGCCACGAATATGGTTGTGATGAACTACAAATAGAGTTTGGAATTTTACAATTTTATAGCGCATTTTATGGAATTTACAAGGTGTGGGATCGGTTGACATTTATAGTCTCATTTAGAAAGTTAAAGAGTTGCGAAAATAAATTCAGTCATTTAAACAAAATGATTCAATTTTACCAAAGTATGTGACAATATTATTCTGGAATTTCCTTTCAAGACAAATACCAAAATATAAATGTCATCACAGGCGCCAAGCAACAATCAGAATCTCATATCCAATTTCAATATTTCTCGTTATCATCATAAATAAAAATTCAATATTACATCCAGCTAAGAACTCATTTTAATTGAGTCAAACTGAAATATTTCTTATTACATCTCATAAAAAATAACCACGCGCCTTTATAAAATATGAACTTTTAATTTGTTGCTGCTGTTGCATCTGTTGTGTTGATGCTGATGCCTTTTATGAATGAAGATGAAATTTAAACTCGTAGCAATAAAGGAGTGAATTGAATAAGTAATAAGCAAGTGAGTAACATCATAAAACAATGAGAAACATAAAGTCATATACACGAGCCATTGTTTTCATATATTTATATTTTTCATTACCATGTCCATATATGTATGACAGAAAGGAGCCACAATAATATACATTTTATGAGGGAGATATGTCAAATTGATCACGATGCATGTGACACTTTACACTCGATTCGATTGAATTGGGAATGCGGGGATGAGGATGCAGGTATAGAAGACTCAATTGTACTTGTTTTGGATAGAACTGAGAAAAATTCAATGAACAATGTATTTCAAAATTTAACGGTTTTTTGAAATTTGAAAAACATGTGGAAAATTTTTCTCACTTCGAAAAGTTTTTCTCAATTTTCATCAACTTAGACAATGAATTTAATGAACTTTTCAATGCTGAACTGCTCAAAAAGATGGCAAGATATGATCTAAGACACTTCAAGTTCACAAATGTTCCAATTTAAATCTAAAACAGAATTAAAACATTTTTGTCAAACAGTCGTCGATTCATCATCTAAATTGCACATTCAGCTTTCAATAATCAGCCATAAATCCACATTGTGCATCTATAAAAATTCTCATTTTAATTGATTTCATAAATAATTTATATTTGCTATGATCCATTTTGACCTTTTTAATGCATCTTCGAATCGAAACATTCCCAGATGAGTTTATTACTATTTGCTTTTTATTTTTTCCATTATATTATTTATTGCATGGGACAGCACGCTGAGAATGTATAATGTTTATAGTTTTTTCAAGTCACGAAATGAAATTGTTTTGAAAGCTTCTTCTTCTTATTTCCTCTAACATGCTCACTTTTGTATGAATATGAATAATAGTGAAAAGAGATGGAATTTGTAAGATAGTAACAGAAGAAGCTGTGTGTCGTGGAATGCTTCTGATTCAATGATTCTTATCTCAAGAGAAGGCGGTTAGCACGCTGTTTTCGTAATCTTAATGGGATTGAGATTTATTTACGAGATTAATTGGAGTTTTTATTTAGAAAATTATGTATGAAAGTTTTCGAAGTTAACCATAAAATTAGAAATTCTAGAGTCAAAAATTCAAAACGTAGTCCTGCAAGAAGCAATTTTAAATTACTGAGTTCCAATATTTCGCAGATTTTAATCCGAACCCTCATCATGGAACTTAAAGTAATAAAGGTTACAAAATTCATTAACATCAAAAATTTAACAACTTTTTTTTGCAAAATAATGAAATGAAATAAAAATATTTGTGGGAAAAAATATTAAATTTTGACAGTTTGTTCATTAAAATTATCGAAATGGTAAGTACTTTTGTACATATTGAATGAATCTGGAGTCAATTAGTGTCATGGATGATACTTAACATATGGAGACGATAGTTCAAGTGAAGTCAATGTTGGGGGTTAAAGTAATTGGAACTATCTTGATTTTTAAGGAAAGGGGCTGATTTTTAAGGTATCTACCCTCCCCCAGGGTCATAATTCTGGTTTTTTAGTTTCTGTACTCATATTTTTGTACTTTTTTTTAATTCTAATGGTACGTGAATGATTAAAGTCTTAATTAGAGTTTCGGAAAAAATATTAAAAGAAAAGCAATTTTTCAGAAAAATTTTTCCATGTAAAAAGTTTTTCGAGGGGGGGTTTGGACCCTCTTGCCCCTTGCCCTCTCCCCGTCAAAATTTAATGAGGGATCAATGGATTTTTTTCCAATCTACTTGCTTTACAGAAGAATCCTCTCCTCAATAAATTTCTAACTACTCCCCCCTACCCAGTTCCTACTCAAAAGAACACTCTTCACTTCGACCACGATCATCATCATCCAGTTCATTAAGCAGAACTTTAATGAAGACATCATGGAGCACCTGCCATAATAAAAGGCATTCAAAAATAAATTCGTCTCTCACAGTATGACTGATCCAATCATCCAATAATCATAAAGTAAATTTATCATTTATTTAATATTCACAATTTCCTTATTTCATTTCATTTTATTACAAATATCTGATGCTTTTATGGTAATGACAAAAGTTGGCGCTTAAAAGAAATTTTCATGAAGATTGATTGTCGCCATGGGATGTGGAATTCCTCAAAAAAAATTATGCTACTTCCACAAGATCCAAATCTATTCAAACTGACCACACACTCTTGTGTCCATAACTATCCAAAAAAAAATTATAAATGACTGTAGCTTCTTAGGTAACTCCAGATTAACACACAAAAAGTGAATTTATTATTGCTCATTATTCATTGAAAGTGAAATGAATGATTTTCAGGGCACTAGAGGAACATCTTATAGCCACACAATTGAGAATCATCATTTTTCATTTGATCAGTTCCAAATAATTGATGCTTATGTAAGTCATGACACTTAACACAGATTTTTGACACGTACCAATTTCATTTTCGTTTTCCTGATTCCTTTCTTTTCGCTAGCTATTGTTACTGATCGTTTTTCACTTTAAAACTTCAGAAATTGACTTTCATTTGATCAAGTAAACCACAAGCACTGAAATAAATATTCAATAAGATTTTAATGCACTTTTTTTCTTAAATCGCGAGACCTTTTTAATTGTAAGACAATATCCAGCAAAATGACGCTTTTCAAATGGTGAGACATTGTTTATATATACCTTCAAAAAACAGAACTAGGTGCATTAGATTAAAAAATATATATTTATTTCTTTAAACACAAATTCACAATTCCGCGAATTGAGAGGAGAATTCGATGCTGTTGCATTACAGAGAGGAGGAGGAGAAGAAGAATGCAATTTGATGGAACTGATGCTGTGCCATAGGAGGCATTAGTATTCTATTATTCAATACGGATTTAAGTCACGATGACATAGAAAAAACAAAATAACATCATTGATGAAATTTTCCATTTTTTTCCTATAAAATGTTGACTGCTTTTATTGATGCTGTTTTTATTGGGAAAATTGGAGATGATTTGTGAGCAGTTTGGTCTGAATTGTTAACTTAACTATGAATTGGGTCTAATTTGATTGAGTGGTGTCTTGACCAGATGATTGCTTGACTGGTGATCAATTTAAGGATCAAGTCGCTACAGAAAATGCATCTTTTGTCAATAAAATTGCTTCCTGCTGTTAAATAAAGCATAAAAACATTGTATTTTGTCATCAAATGACCTCTTTTGATGTGCAGCACAACACTTAATTGTAGTAAGGTGATTTAGAATGCTTTGACTGAATGTTTTAGAAAAATATTGATCTGAACGATATAAAGCTCAATTTAGAATCCATGCAGATTCCATTATGGCTACCTTTACCTAATTTGTGTCACGCGAGCAAGCATCTATTAATATATCTAGTAGGATGTCAAAAATACTGAGAATCTCAACGGACCAAGACATTTGTAGATAAAAGTAGCATGGAGTAGCTTAGGTTGCACTTCAGGTAGAGTACCCCTACATTTGAACATCATGTCTACGTGCGTTGCTGAACTACATTCAAACAAATACACCAGGATGTCAAGACCGTTGGAAATCTCTCCTAGACATTTGTAACTCATATAAGTAGCCATTTAGCACATGGGGTAGACTGGATGGCACTTCAGGTAGACCACCCCTCAACTTGAGGATCAGATCAGATCTATAACTTTGTGGATTAGGGAAGCATTACTGCATTCATGAAAACATGAAGACCATCCAAAAAACTGCGCCTCCAACCCACAAAACTCCTTCCAAACTCATCAATTTTCCCCTGCTGTTATTTTCGATGCATCAAATACTCAAAAACAAGCAAAGCACAAAATGTAATGGAAGGGAATTACGACTAAGAACTTATGCTCATCATAAATTTTGTCATCACACTTGTGAGTTCTTTACTAACAATTATTGTAACACATTTGACATTATTAAATCCTATTAATGTTCACATCTAAAAAAGAGCATAACCACCTAAAGCTTGTAGATCCGTAAAAAGCATAAAAGGTGCGGCAATGACTGAGTACCGTCCAGCAACTTAATTTAATAATTTTCCATGAAATTACTTTGCACATTTGCAGATTATTTGAGAAGAAATTTTTATTCCTCATCGTCTGCTTTCTGTTCTTCATTCAGCATGATACATATCGCCTTACTTTTTAACATATCACGATTGGCTCTCGACTTTATTTTCCTTCTTTTCTACTTGCATCAGTAAAATGGCATTTTAAATATTAAAAAAATTGTGCATTGCTTTTAAAAAATTTACGTAATAAATGCAATTTATCATTGATTGTTGGGCCTAAAGGTTCAGTTCTGTTTTTGTAGACTTTACGAAATTTAATTTGTGATTTAATTGACTGCAATTAGCGCTTCATTTCTTTAGTTGTTGTGTGATCAATGAAAATGTTTCAATAATTTTATTGTGTAAATGTCTCGATGAGGATGTGCTGGTAGTAACAAATAGCTTTGTTCAGGCAGTGCAGTAAGCTTAATTTATGGAAGTTATGTTGAATAATTACAATTTTTTGACCTTCTCAGGGTTTAGGGGTGTCGTCAGATTGAGACTCTACACCCATCCTACTCGAGAACTTTTTTGGATCATACTTACTCATACCTAGGACCATAATCTAAGGGTTATTCCGTTAAAATTCTTGTGATGCTACTCTGAGGGGTACTCCTTGGGGTCCCACTCTTATGACGTCCATCAAAAAATGGGACTTTCAAACCCCCCATCACCCATTATCACAAAATTTTCATAAAAATTCATTTTCATGCTTAATAGTGTCATAAAATCTAAATGATGGACATCACAAGTAAATGACCCCCTAGGCGTCAATAATTTTATTCATTGTCTGACATGGGAAAAAAATTATAAATGACTTAGTTAGGCAAATGACATTATCAAGGGTATAAGGGGTCGTTCGCAAATTACGTCACGCTTCAGGGGGGAGGGGGGGTAGGAGAATTTGAGACAGTCCAAATACAAATTTTTTCTTTCTTTAGAAAATTTGTGACAAGGGGGGGATGGGAGGTCGAAAAAGCCGTTTTTTTTGCGTGACGTAATTTGCGAACGACCCCTAAAATGAATAAAATTTACAGTCGAGTAGGAGAACCACCCCCCCACAGGGGTGTTTCCAGAGATTTTTTAAAGGGGGGTTTGATTTTTTAGGCCCCCCTTCCCTCTCGTTACAAATTTTGAACGAAAAAAATTTCTTTACGTTAGCCTGTTACAAAATCTTAGACTCCCCTCCCCCTAAAAAGCGACCTTAAGCATAATGCGCTCTACTAAACATCTATAAAGCCACAACCTTACTTGACTTAATAATTTCTAAATAATTCTCTAATGGTTAGCAGAATTTTACTTTTAAATTACGCGGATGATCTTTGAAACCAGAATTCTCCATTAAATCACGATGAAAACTTATTTCATGCTAAGCAACAATGTACGAGTCAAGCTTTTCATTCATTAAAAAAATGAAGTTAATTTCCATAATATGGATTTGTGTGTACGCTTCATACAAAAAAAATTTATGAAAGGAATCTGATATTCATTAGATTTACATGCTGCCTATATTTTAGGGGACTGTAAAAAAATCCCACTTGAGTCTTAGTTCCTTATCGTTGAATTTGAAGTCAGTAAATTGCAAACAAACAAAAATTGTGTAAATATTAAATGTAATTTTATTAATTAAATAAAAACAATACAAAACAAAATTTATCATCATCATTAATTAATTTACTTTGGTTAATTCCAATTTTTACATGCCTTTTAGTCATCAATCAGCTTGTTTCGCAAGAATCATTAGCTTTGGTTACTTTTAATACTTTCTCTGTCATCGAGAAACAAAATTCAATTTGTGACAAAATCTATCGTGTAAAATATTTATTAATCTGCGATTGTACCGTCAATAACCAGAGGTATTAGTTGCAATATTTATAAAGTCATCAACGACATAGTTTAGGACATAATTTTCAAGAGTTAATGGATGCAATAGTTTTGTTAATAAATAAAGAATCTCGAAAATAAATCACGAAAACCGACAGCAACAAGTTTCGTGAGAAATAGTAGGAAAATTAATGCAATAGGGAAAAATTTAAATAAATATCATTCACTATCGTCATCGTCCATCTCATTCCGCTGTAAATCAATGAGAATATCGCCATAACTCCAAACAAGTTCCTCGCCAAATTTACTTCGATGGACAAGATTTTTGTACTTGTAGAGTTGTGGATTGTCAACGTAAGCCTCACATTTATAACACCAAACTGATAAGTCACTAAAGCTTAGTGTCAGTGGCTCTTCACTCGATATGAAATGTAAATGACTGTGTTCGTTGATGTAACGTGAGCAAAAAGTTTTGAAGCAAATAAGACAGATCCAATTTTCTATTGCTGTGTGACATTCTGTACATTCACTGGTGTGGTCGATTGCTGTGATTAGAAATTAATAAAGCAAAATTTGTAAGGTTCTCAAATAAATTAACGCTAAGCTTACATTCAGGTGCTTCATCTGGACGGAGAAGTGATAAATGTGGACAGTTCTTGAGTGGTACAATTGCATACATTTCTTCATTGTTTAATGCCTGAATGAAAATTCACATTAATATAAGAATAAACTACAAGAGTGCCCCAAACTCACCTCCAAATTATCATTAAGAAAGTCAGTTAATGTCTGTTTCTTCTCAGTTGGTTTTGAAGTTCCAGCATCACAGGAATCAGAACTACTTGTCACAGACATGTTTGAACTATTTGATTGATTTCCTTTATCATCGGAATCTGTGAGTTTTATTGATTCCAAATCCTTTAGAAGATCATCCTGAAACTTATTTTCATTTACCTCATAATCTGGCAATTTCTTGTTAAATTTGAGGCACTTCCAATAATTTTCTTGTGTGTTAATAACATTTTTCAGCGTTTCTAATGCACTTGAATTGATTCCATTCCATCTTGAGGATATTTGGAATGTTGGTAGAGGATCAGCGAGTAAGGATTTAGCACAAAGGGTCATAGAATGCGATATTGAGTTGACATTATATCCACCCTCAAGTAACAAAATGATTTTTCCATTAGCCAAACTCGAGAGCCAATGTGTGAAATGTCCATAAGCTTCTGGACTGACTTTACATCCTCCAAGTTGATCCCCAATAGCTGCATCAAATCCAGCACTGACTAGGACTAATTCTGGATCAAATTCATAGGCAATAGGCAAAATTACATTTTGGAATGTTAGAGAATATTCCATATCTCCCATTCCTTTCTTATTCCATGGAATATTTACATTAAATCCTTTTCCATTTTCACTTCCAACTTCTGTATAATTAGCATCTGTACTTCGTGGGAAAAAATGTCCATAATCGTATCGATGAATTGAAATATACAAGACTTTTGGATCATGCTCAAAAATATGTTGCGTTCCTTGGCCATGATGGACGTCCCAATCTACAATTAAAACTCTTTTCAATCCATGATTCTTTATGGCATGTTGAGCTGCAACTGAGACATTATTGAATATACAAAATCCATTTGCTTCGTCATGTTCTGAATGATGTCCAGGTGGACGAACAACGCAAACTCCACTTAATGACTGTCCACTAAGAACTTCATCAACAACTTGCAAAACACTTCCTGCTGCATATTTTGCACATTCATAAGTTTTTGGATGAAAATAGACTGAATTGTACTTTTCTCCTAAAGCTGCCAAATTGTCGCATTTTTCAAGTGCCTGCATGTTCTTTAAATGCGATTTGGAATGAACAAGCAAAAGTTCTTCTTCTGTTGCTTGTCTGGATTGTAAATATTTCATTCTATCCAATAAATTATACTCATTAAAGCGAGTCTTGATTTTACGTATTCTTTCAGGCTGTTCTGGATGTCCGCTATAATTAAGAACGATAAGATAAGAGTGATTAATTATGAGATTTATGAAGATTATTTGCAGAATCTTATTTTAAAATGACTTTTGAGACCACTTGTTCTTATCAAAGCTTTTGAGATGTATTCAAAGTTTAATTAAAGTTTTTAACGAAGATTAAAACCGTTAAAAACAAAATTTAAAATCTTTCGTTAAAAATTAATTTTGAATTCTCAAAAACCGTTAAAAATTTAAATTTACAAAAACCGTTAGAAATTTAAATACTCAAAAACGTTGTTCAACTTACTTTTCAAAGTTATTCTTATGTTGAAGCATAACGTCATCATAAACATAGCACACTCGGTTCACTGGGAATGATAGATTTGTAAAAAACCTCAATTTCATTAAGCGATCAGCAACATTTTTCCTGAATGCTTCATTTTGTACTGGATAGCAATTGCGTGTTAAAAATCGTTCCGGGACTGGATCACCGCCAATAAAGCTATCATGTGGAACATGGTGCAAGTTTGATTGTGGATTTACATTATTGAGTTCTTCAATATTGTAAATGTCTTGTAGGCACAAATTCTTCCAATATTGTCGATGAGAATAAATACAATTGAGTATTGTATCTTGTATACTAAAAAAAGAAGACATGAAGCGTGAAATTAGCATAGAAAATAATAAAGCACTATAAACAATAGAAACCTTTCACATGGAGCTTGAAGCGGTTCCATTTTTGGACATGGATCTCCCAAAAGTGTTTTGAGTGTCAAAGCAGCACCTTCAGCTAAGGATTCAAGGCAATATCCTCCCTCAAGCACAACAGCAATACGACCATTCGCTAAAGACATAAGCGGTGAAAGCAAATGTGAATAGCAAGCTGGCGTAACTTCCATTTCGCCCTGTGAGCATGCAAAGAATGTAGAAAATTGATAAATTAATATATTTACACAGAAAAATAAAAAATTAAGCGAAAGTAAACATGCAGACTGTACACAAGAAATCCCTGAGCCATGAATTTTCTATATACACACTTTTTCATCGCCCAACGAACTATCAAATCCGGCAGAAACAATTATGAGCTCAGGACGAAACTGAGAATTCAAGAAAAAAAGAAAAAATTAATAAAGATTCTTAAAACAAACCTCTGGACAGCCAAATGCAGCATCGTATCCCGCTGATATAAAAATCAATTCTGGTTGAAACTAAATGAATGGAATTGATTTTTTGATTGAAATGAAAGTTGTTTTTTTTTTCAAATGAAGATGACATAAAATGTTATCGAATTTTATATCTATTTACCTCGACTGCAACTGGCATCAAAAGTTGTTGAAATATTGCCAAATAGTCAGCATTTGTCATGCCAATTTTATTTAATGGAACATTTATATTTTTTCCTTCTCCATTGCCGCATCCAATATAGTCAAAATCTGATTCACGTAGATTTGGCCAAAATGTTCCATACTCAAAGCGGTGAATTGAAAAGTAAACAACACGTGGGTCGTCATAGAAAGCTCTTTGTGTGCCTTGGCCGTGATGAACGTCCTTAGAAAAAATAATTCAAATGTTTTCTTTTAGTTTAATTGATTTTTTTTTGTGGGCGCTTTTTATGGTTCATTTGCTATGCAAATCATTTTGTTAGGCTGGCTGATTAAATTCAAGACTATTTTGTAATTTGGTGAATATCAAAAATTGAAGGATGATTTTCAACGGTTTTTCATTATTTGAAAAAGCTCGTTAAATTTTGAATATCAATGACACAAACCAAAAGTTGTTTAAAAATTTTAAGACCGTTAAAATTCAAATTTCAAAAATTCGTTAGAAGCAATTGTTGAGCCACAAAATTATTGCGTTGCAAATTTAAAAGAAAATATGAAAACATCGTACACCTACCCAGTCAACAATTAATATTCTCTTGACTCCTTTATTGTCTAGAGCATGTTTTGCAGCCACAGCGACGTTGTTAAAGAAGCAATATCCATTAAATTCAGCTTTCATCGCATGATGACCCGGCGGTCGTATAATAGCCATTCCGTTCTGTATTTTGCCGTCAAAAATATTGTCAACAAGCTCAATAGTTGAGCCACAAGCTAAAAGTGCAAGGTCAAATGTAGATGGATTCATAAAAATTGAGTCATAATGTGAGCAGAGATCTTCTATTTGGTCCTCATCATTAAAATGACGTGTCGATTGCAGTAAATCGTAGTGTTTCTCTGTATGCACCGATAAAATTTCATTTTTGGTCGCTAATCTCGGTTTAAGTTCAATACATCGATCAAACAATTTCAATTCTTTGCAACGATTTATCACAGATGTAAATCTTTCGGGACATTCTGGATGATTTTGATCCCAAAGACAGAAATGTTGAGTCATTGACTCATCGTAAATAACTCCACTCCTTCCACGAACCATATTTATTGAGCTTAATGCCTATATTAAATGAAATTTTACATTTATGGTCATGATATTAAAAAAACTTAAAATTAAGCAAGTGAAATCAACTTTACATTTCCATAAATATCCTTGACTGCTGTTGTACTAATGTCGTTCCCTTTCAAGAGCATTTTTTGACGGCTATTACGCTTTGCTTCCATCAGTGAAACTTTTTTCTCACTTTCTTTTGCCATTGATCTTGTTTTTATTTTTGCTTCCTGAGCATCTTTGCGTGTAATCACAGTCTTTTGCTAAAATAATAATACCAATAAATTAGCTTTTTATACAGTAACTAAGCATGCTCATCACATAAATCTCAGTCTTCGTGAATCATTTTTCATTTGCATTGTGCGATTTACTGTTCATTTTGTTTCTGACTGAATCAATTTATTAGCAAATTTACAGATAATTGCATTATTGAGTAATTTCTGGTAGACAAAACGTCTACTTTATCGAATTATGGCAACAGCCGGTTATAATCGTAATTCATTAAGCTCAAACAAGGCCAAATTGATAAGAAATACAGCACTCTTGAATGCGAGTGAGCAGTTTTATAATTAAATCGTAATATAATCCACATAAAATAGAGTTAATTGACATTTAAAGTGGTTAATAGCTTTTTGTATCAATTTAAAAATTTAACGGCCATGCAAAATTCAAAATATTTAGTAAACATTGCAAAATCTTTCGTTAAAAAATTCAAATTTCAAAAAACCGGTGGATATTTAAAAATTAAATCTGACATTAATCTAATTAATCAATAATTTCAAGGAAAATGCGTTTCCTAGATCACAATAAGCAGAACAATAAATTGATTTATGCACCATGTACATAACAAAAGCAGTAATAAGAATACATACATAGATATTAGTAAAAAAATTGTAGAAAATGAAATTTACTGTTAATTAACACAGTAATCAATGGCAACAAAGAGCAATTTAAGAGATGAATTCGTAGAATAAACAGTTTGGCGCTCAAAAATCACGGAAAGAAGTGGATATTTCTGTACTTACCATCTTCTTATTTTTCCAATAATCCCTGTATCGATAAAACTTTTTTCTGCTTTAATTTATTCACTTATATTGGTATGTATGAAGTAATTCACTGCTTGATTAATATCTGTCTTTATTTGGACTTAATCGTGGGTGTTTAATTTATTATTTTTAACTTCTTTGTTTTCACAGATTTTTTCATTAAAACAATTTTAATGTTTTTTTCCACATTAATTCACTTGAATGGTCTAAACTCCATATTCCACAGCTTATTATCGCCTTTCTTATCACGATACTCAATTAATAATCTTACAATTTGCCTCTACGACCACTGTTTAATTAATAAATACGAAGCATGATGAGTTTCTGAAAATCTTATTTTTATTGAATTCAAGACACAAATTTTCAGAGGGAAGACTGTGTCTGTACTAAAAATTTGAATTTTTCAAAACCGCGGGAGTGTAACGTATTTTTCAACGAACTTTTAATTCCACACGTGCTTGCTGCTTTTAATTTTGTTTTTATTTTGTTCTTCTTTGTATGCTTGCGGTTTCATAATTAGAGCTTCATGGTATGCTTTGTTTATGAAAATTTATGTAGATAGAGACTGAAATGTAAACAAAATAATGATGAATAATGAGTTGGACATGTGATACAATATAAATGATATAATATAAATGTTCATATGATCTTGTATGCTTATCAGATTATAAACTGATCTTTTCAAGGACTTTACAGACGTTCGCTTTCTAGAATGAATGTGTAGGTTTAATATGAATCTGGCTGAATCTACGTATGTTCGATTTTATAGCTACAATTTAAATGCTATTCTTGTTCTTAGCATTTAATTCTGACAGGAACTGAAATCTGATCCAAAAATTAACATAAATTTAAAAGATATCAAATTACAACACATCTGTTTTCATATATCTGATTTTGTGCATTTATTACTAATAAAAAAATTATGAAAATGTCATGTCATGAAATAAGGAATGACGTTTCATACTTAATGTCTATTTTGGTGCATAAAATGTTTTCAAATCATAACTTAGACTTTTAAGTCACTCGTGACAATTTATGAATTGTCAATTTTGGAAGCTCCTCAAACCGTATCTAAAATAAAAGCTAATTTTTAATATGCAACATTTTTTGATTAAATGCATTCTTAAAGTTAAGATTTTGAGTGCTGAGATTATTGATTTTTGGATATAAGTCAGTGCGCCAATAATTTTAATCAGTTCCACAACCAAATAATACTCAAAGGACGGTGAATGCTCGATTTCGTTCAGTCATTAAGATTTAATCCCAAAACAATACTTTTTGTGGGTCAATTAACTGGATTTTGCAAATAAATCCAGAGATACAGCGTAAAAATAATTACGCAATGCATTTAATCTCAGCATACTCAAACAGACACAAAATTAGGTAATCAAATGACAATGTGTACATAAAATTATAATAAAAATGTCAAAAATTTTCAGTAAATATCAGTGAACGTCTTGTTTTCGCTTCTTTTCCTCATCTTCCAGTATTTGATCAAGTGCTTTTGAAAACTTTTCTGTCGTACGTGCGAGCTCGATGTTGTCACTGTAGGAATCTGAAATAATAAATAAGTAAACAATTATACGATGAATGAATTGCTACTTCCATTCACAAGCACTCACCGTCAATTATGTCCTTTACTTCTGCAAATAATCTCTTGAAATTCTCAATCTTACTTTCAGTTTGGTCGAGATCGTTCCTCTTTAGACCACCGTTATTATTATTATTGCTGTGTTGTTTTGACGGTATTTTCGTTTGGAAGAATGTACTTATATCACTAATGGAATATTCTTCGTCTTTCGCAACATACGACTTGTTTAATTCGTATCCATTAACTGGGGAGGAAAAAGAGTAAATAAATTGTTTATTGTCCTACATTCAGCATGTTATTTTGTTTTTCTCATGTTTCGAAGCCGGTTATTAAAAAAAAAGTCTTTCGAATCAGATGGTTATTTGCACGTATTACAATCTTCTTGGCGAGTAAAAGTTTGTTTTGATTTTTTAAAGTAGCTTCTGAGAAAGTCAAACGCGTGTCTAGCGGTTTTTGGATTTATAAATTATAATTTTGTAACGGGTTTTAAAAAATTTGAATTCTAACGGTTTCTTAGGATTCAAAATATTTTTAACGAAAGTTTGACGAAAGTTAATTCAAAATTCAAATGTCCGTTAAAATTTTAAATAATAAAAAATCGTTATACTCACTGGAATTAGCCAAAATTGGATCCACCAAAAGTTTCGGCTTTTCTCTATTGTTATTATTGTACGGAGTTGATGATGGGAGGAATATTGATTTTGTTGGTGTAGAGAATGATTTGATAGTCTTATTATTTTGATTTGATGAGAATGATTGGATCGTGGCTTGGTGGATTTGCTTTAAAATTTCAACTTGTTCGAATAAAAATTGACCATGAGAATTGAGGTATTTCTCGAATTCCGTGTCTGATGCAATAATTTTCTTGTTTTCCGTTGACATTTTCTGGAAGCTTTCAGTCTCTGATTTGAGATTTTCTACAGCATTTAAGAGCTTATCCATCAAGTTTCGTTGCAAAATTAACAAATTTTCAGAATTATTGAAAATTTCAGATCTAATCGTCCCGCGACGTTGTCTATAATGAATGGAAGTTCCACACTCCATGTCATCGTCAATTTGCACCAATTCAATATGTTCATCCTCAATTAATTTCGTATTTCCATTACTTTCAACATTTTGATCGTGATCTGAATGAAATGTTTGATTAATGCTTGCCGTACTCGATTGTCGTTGAAATATTTTTAAGAATTTTAATAAAATCGAGCACATCTTGCCATGTTCCTTCTCATTGGATGTCAACTCAAAGAATCTATGTCCAAATGAATGCCTTTTGTTCGTAAATCCTTTACTAAAGCATTTGAAGCACAATGACATTCCTTTACACTTTTGACACTTGTAACGAAGACCAATAATTGGAAATTTCTTACATCCAGCACACTCATTTTGATGAATAATCGATTCCGATTTTTTGAAGCGTATTAAAAGTAGGAAAATGTTTGTGTATGTCGAAAATTTCGTATTTTGATGAGACGTCCATAAACTGTAAAAATTGTACTGACAAATTCCGTTGATTCCAGGAGAATCAGCAAATGCTTCATTTAGGATATCAGTAATAACTTTCTGGTCAAAATAGAGAGGCTCTCCCAAGTAGCTGAGTATCTTTCCAAATATATTAATAAATTCCTCAAATCTAGGCTTTGTAATGCAGTGGTTAAAGTCTTGAGCAATTTCAAAATGTGCATCAATGATCTGATTAAAAGTATTGAGCGGTTCCAATTCACAGAGTACCAGCATGGTCAATTTAAATTCCATTAATGAGATATTCTGCATTCGTTTAGAATCGAAAATGTTCCATAGAAAATTCGTTAATATCGTAACTGACAATTCTAGCCGAAACTCCTTATTGTCAAAATAAAATCCAGCCTTTTGCGTTGCAAAGAAAATATCATAAACAATATCAGTCAACTGTTTTGGACTTATGCTCAGTTGTGACGATCCATTCTTATGCTTTTGTATTATGGAAACTACATTACGATACGATATGCAATATGCTGTAGATAGAAAGGGAAAAAAGAAAGAAGAAGAACCACTTGTTGAGGCGATCAGTTTTCTGGAATGTTATGTTATTGCGACTTACTGAATAATTCACGTTTTAATTTCTTTAGTTTAACAACACATCGGTATGTGCTATACTTAATGTCATGAAAATTTGCTTTGATATTTTTAATAATGTTAATTAAAATTGGACATTCTTTCTGTTTCTTTCCGTCACGATTTATAAAATATCTGTGAAGAACAATAATTTTACACATTAATATATTAAATATACTATAAATTCATCCTTTTATTACCGATATCCTTTCTCATCTTCAACTTCCTCAAACATTTTATCACTATTCTACTTTAACTAACACAAAAATTGAATTTTTATATTTATGCTGCAAGTTTATGCTTAAAAGACGTTTCTCGAGTTTGAAATGAAGAATTAAACTGACGGAATAACATGGGGAAAGGAACTAATAACTGCTATTAACTTTTATTTTTCATGCTATTTTAACGGTCGATAGAAATTCAAAAGCTGGTTCAAAACATTTATTCAAAAATTATTTGACCGTTAAAAAATGTTACTTTCATTAAATTTTCACCAGGAAATATGAACAGATTTGGTGTCTTTGGCATTCGATTTACGCCCATTTTCAGCTGGAACCTTGAATTTATAGTCACGATATCCTTTATTAGCATTCTCATGAAAACTGTATGATCTTTCTGGATCATTCTTACGGTAAAAAGCATGTCCATTTCCAGCATTATAATATGAGGATGCATTCTTGCCTTCAGCATTAACATTTACATATCTGTATCTCCCATCACAATACACTGTGTACTTATTTCCATTGGAATTAACTCCTTCATATTGAATATTTGGATTTTGCTTTTGAGACATTTTTTAAGCTGTTAATTACAGAAATATACGATAAATTGATATTTATACAGCTATTAATGCACTTAATGATAATTAGAAAACCTTAATACTTACAGTAAATTGCTGTTAACAGTATAAAAATATAATTAAATTGCACAAAAAATTTACGAACAAAACTTGACGAAAGTACGAGGGACAGTACGATACGAAAGTACGAGGGACAGCAAGTTCGAGAGGATCAAAGGGCAATTGAATTTTACATTCATTTATAAATCTACCTTCGAGTAGTGCACATCGTAAAAAATTTGGTAAGACAAAATAATCACAATTAAACAGGCAAAAGACTTAAATATTCTTTAATATAGCTTTAAAAGTATCCCAGCTAATCTGCAAAAATGCCGAACGGAAATAATATCCATAATAAAGGCACAAATTCGCAAGGGAACGATTACACAGCATACAACGATGGGAAGTTCAGATATTCTAACCAAAGATCAGAAGGTCCAAATTCGCAATATTTTAATGCTGGAAAAGGGCATTCCTTTTATAGACAGCCAGGAAGTGATGGATATACTTGGCACGAAAATGCTAATCAAGGATTTCGCGATTACAAGCCAAATAATCCAAAAAAGTGAGTGAGTAACATCCAGCGAGTTGGGGTTACTTCCAGTAACATCCAGAACTATGAATTAAACAATGAATTAAGAAAAGGAAAAAAATCATGAATTAAGGAAATGAAATAATCAGATAAATATTGAATTAATCAGTGCCAATAATGAATTACAGAAAAATAATATAATTAATGAATTAATCCAATGTATTATTAGCGACAGTTTTTGATTTAAATTACGCGTTTAAATGTCTTAAAACCGTATAATTTCGTAAATTCTATTCCAAAATGTATGAAAAGCATACAATTAGAATTTTCATAATTAATATTTTTGATACGAAATCAAAAAATATATAATTATCCATTCAGCTTTGTAGTCTATGAATTTCCATGTACGTAACCAAGATAATAATAATAAAGAAATCATTTATTTTGTGTGTGAAATAATCTTAATAGATTTATTATGCTTAAATAGCTTTTTCAGAACTACTGCCAACTATTTCAGGTCCTAAATACTATAGTACGCAAATGTATAGCTTGAATGTCATTAAAAACTTCTAAGAATCACAGTAGTAACTCCGTTATTCATCAAAAACTGCTGAGAATCAAGCATGAACATGTTCAGTCACGTTTTAAGACAAGCTGCAAAGTTAGCTATAATTTAAGTAACAAAAAACTCCATAAACAGCAACGATCAGTTTTTAGTTGGAAGGAATGACACATGATCCCTGTTTAGTCATGTTTCTGAAAATAGAAGCAGCAAAAACAGCCACAGTCTAAGGAAATTAAAATAATCTCTTTATTATAACACATATATCATCATAAATTAATGTTTGCCTTTCAATGCAATTTTTATGGCTGTGAAAAAATGCATTGACAGCACTTGAACATAGACACAATAATAACAAATGATATCCAAAACAAAACATAACTTCCTTGCATGCCTTAAACGACCTGAAAATCATATAGCTGCGATGAAATTCGTAAATCGCTCAAGTCTGCAAGGAATTTAACATTTCAAAATCGTTCCTGAAATGGCATGTGAGAAAATTTCGATATGGCTGTAACCGAAATCGTCTGCATGCTGCCATTTTTCCCAGCCTTTTCCTATTTTTTAAATTAAACATTTTTTCTATAAAATTCTTTGGTTTTGATAATTTAGTTCATAATTTCTGATTAATTTTTCAATGAGGTTGTTGGAGTCTACAGATTTTTGTGTTCTGGATGTGAGATCCAGTAAATGAACAGTTACTGTTTTGGCTAAATTTTAATGATTTTTCAAAGCAGGTTTCTATGATTTTGACTCAAATTAGATAATAAGACTTCCAGCAACCCCAAAACGTCCATAAATTCTTATTGTATTCTCATAGCAGTTTAATTACTGTGTATAAATGTATATTTTATCCTAGTCTGAGTAATATGATTCATATATACTTCCAATTAATACGAAAATTCATCAATAATAATTCTTTTGAATGCAAAAAGCACTTTATAATAAATAGAAACATTTTATAGATTAATATAATTATGCAGTGTTGGTTCAATATCATATCCAGTTTACGTTTTGCGTTGTACGAGGGATTTTCTTCCTTAATTTTGAAGCTTTCAATATGAAAATGGAATGTTTTACTTAAAAATTTTTTCTAGAAAATCATTTTGCAACATTGACAACAGTTTATGACTAGAATAAATAGATTCTTTCCATTTGTTTCTCATCTAAAATAAAACTCTTCATCTCGTCTGCATCTCAATAGCAAATTTAACATTCGCATATTAGGAACAATCTCTCTCTTAACTCTTAACATTCATATATAGCAAAAAGTTCTATTTTTTCCTGTTAAATTTTAATTCTAATTTTTTTTATCATCTCAGTTAGCATCTAATGTTGTTGGGAACTTTCTTTATCAAATTTTAATTTATTTTATTTTATTTTTAAATATTAGATAGCATTGTGATGTTGTTGTTGATGGTCCTATACTGTTGGATTTTGACTTGATTGTATGCCTTGTCAAACGGTGCTGATCATTGTGGTTATTTGACCAGTCATTGGTACGAGAGGCTCTGGCTTGAACATTGTTCTTAATTTCTGGAAGTTCAAAATTAATTTTTAAATTGATTTTAAAACATTTTTAAATTACTCACCCTCTTGAAACTTCCCCGGGTCTTGTCAAACTTATAAATCATATAAAGTGGGATACAAATCACAGACGAAAGTGTCAAAACCCACCCTAAAGGAACTGCCCAGTCTGGATATGCATATTCATCCCCTAACATATTCCCTGAATTAATTATTGAAAATATCAAAATTACCTAGAAAAATTCAATGAGAAAAAATTAATTAAACTGTTCAAAAACTAAGCATGTAGAGGTTGACGTACAAAAAGGAAAGTCGGTGATACATATCGCCAACATACTCTCCAGTACAATGACGGCTTCTGTCCCAACATTTGTTCGATATCAGCAGAAAATTTATCAACTCCATAAAACCAAAAGACTCCAGCGGACTCAACAAAGACGACGAATAAAATTGCAAGACCTAGAAAATTTTATAAATACAGTTAAAGTTTCAATAACCATATTATTGATCAAATCTTACCTGGCCCATAGACATTCAAAAAATTGACCAAATAAACGCCACCCTTTAATTAAAAGTAAATAGTTAGTGAATATTCATACACAAATCGTGTACAGTAAATAGATATTGATAGCCATAAAAATCTTCTTTTCCAATACATTCGATTTTCCACTCATCATGCTCATGGTCAATGTTTTATTTATAAGCCTTTTGTCTATTGTGATTTTATTTGTGTTGAATTTTAGCTTCTCGATGTGGTTTTAGTGCAAATTAAATTTGTAATTCCAATGATATCGTGTGTGAAATAAAAGAATCGATAACTTGTAGCTCTGTTTGTTTTTTTAGTGAAGGAATTGTTAGATTAAGGTACTAAAGCGCAATGAAGAAGAAACGCGTAAAAATCTTTAAGGTGATTTGAAAAATTCAACGGTTTTTTAAAATTTGAAAATATTTTTAAGATGGCGGACTAAATTTTTCCCATATTTAAACTTTTTTTTCCAATTTTCTAATCATAGAAAGCAATTTATCCATAAATTCAACTTGATAATTAATCTTCTTAATGGCACAAATCAGTTAAAACAGTTAAAGCACCTGTAACTATAACATTTCTCAAGTTTTGAGCAAATAACCCAAACTGATACACTCATTTATTTATTTTCCAATTTCCAAAGCAAACAATCAACACAATTCTTATTCCATAGATGAAAATTTACTGATAAACGTCTACTTAAAGAGTGAAAATATGTTCAATCAATAAGTGTACTTAATGATGAGTGAAATGGAGAATCTAATTGAGTTGAAGAAGTATCATTTGGATGAAAAATCGTCTAATTAATGACTATCAATATGAGAAAATCTTTAAGCAATCAATTTATAAAATTACTCACATATGTCATTGTCGGTAGAGCGCAGACATAAATAAATGCAAGTAGAATTAGGACAAAAAGTTTTCGATTTTTTCCTATAAGGTCAGGAAATTCATCGCATAATGCAGTTATCATAGCTTCGAGGCCACCAAATGTTGAATCGAGACCGAGGGTTATTAACATCAGGAAGAAAATAATTGAAAAGAATGTGCTGCCTCCCATTAGACTTATAGCTTCAGGATAAACTGTTGAAAAAGAGCAAAATAGTAATGGTTTTACAGACTTCAAGGAAAAGTTCAAATTTACCTATAAAAACAAGACCAGGACCTTCCAATCCGACCTTATCTATATCGACATTTTGAATCTTTGCCATGTATCCTATCACCGAAAAAATAACAAAACCAGCGAGGAAGCTTGTAAGACAATTAATGGTACTGGTGAGCAGCGCATCACGGTAGCAATTATTGTTGAACTTATTATAACTAGACAGAGCTAATAATGTTCCAAAACCAGGACCCAGTGAGAAGAATATCTGACTTGCTGCATCAATCCAAACTTTAGTATTCTTCAGCTTCTCCCATTCAGGTGTTAAATAATATCGAATTCCTTCATCTGCACCATCTAAGGTGACACCGCGAATTAACAGAACAAAAAGGACGAAATATGGTGCGAGTGCTGTAACCCATACAGCCTTTCCACTACTCTTAACTCCCTTCCATAATGAAAAGTACACAAGAACAAAAACTCCAAATACACATAATGCTAGTGATGGTTTTATCGGACCCATATATTCTAATCCATCAGATTTATACTGCTCAAGAACATTCCGTCTGTTGAGATGAATAAAATGAGAGGAAATTAACAGAATGATTAACGAGTATGAATTTGAAATTCAAGTATGTTCACATTAATATTTATCGCGATGAATCTTACTTACTCGAAATATTCTCTAGCAGGACTCGATGTGTTGGTTAAGTTCGTTGTGATGTTAACAGATAGACATGATGCAGTATTCCATTCATTCCCGCATTTATTCCATGGCAATTCGGTTGTGAATGAGGCAAAGAAGTAATAAACCGCCCAGCCAATAATCGTGTTGTAGTACTTTAAATAATATTAAATAAATTTATTTAATTTAAGGATATTTTAAGCTTAAATTATGTCTTACCATTCCCATATAAATGTCGATGATACAAATTGCCATTCCAACACCTGAAAAAAATGCATGAGATAAGTTATACATTTTGTAGTAGCATATTTAATGCTCATCCATACACATATATCCATTGTTTAGACAATAACAAATGCATTAACATTTATTTCCTATCAATTCAACAACTTGAGGTATTTCAGTTCTCTCAAGAACATTTTCGTTCTCATCTAATTTATAAATTTATTCATGAGGGGAGTGAAGTGAAGGAGATAGTAAATAGTAAACATCAGTTAAGGTGACTGAGAATAGAGTGAGTAGAAAATGCTGTTAAATGTTAAAGCAATGTTACGTCCATAAAAGTGAACAGAAGAAAATGTGGAGCATAGAGGTCTACACACTACTCTCCTCTTATATGTGTGTTAAATGTAATGAAAAAGGAGAAAAATAAACATTTAACGGCTTTTACTCCATATCTTGTCCACATAGCAATAGAATTAAAACGAAGAAAAGATATTTATTCAACTTCTAGCGATAAGTTTCCTTTTCTGTTGCTTTTGTTAGCATCACTATCATCATCCTTCAGCCACTTGACATATAATTATGTTTCCATTCTGTGTGCTCTACTTTTCTATTAAATTTTCCTTTTCAACTCCTCAAATATTGCAGAGATTTACTTGAATTTTTAGTTCTTTTATTTCTGGATGACTTGAAATTTATTCTTGAATTTTTCATTTAAAATGAATTTTCGCTGCTGATATTTGCAAGATACAGTGACTCATTAATACATTTAAGGTGGATTTCCATTAAATGTTGCAATCTTGGATTTTGCCTCGATTTTTATTTTTAAATTTTTTTATCAAAGTAACCATGTTAAATTTTCAGTTTTTGTGAATTTCCAAGCCATTAAAATATCTCAGTGCCCTTAAAATAATTAAATAATCAGCAAATCAAAGTAAAAATGACAAACACTTCCATTTCAAAAGATCCACCAAGCTCAAATTGCATTCGTGACTGTGAGTATCACAATTTCTTTATTTAAACAAAACATTCCGTAAGTGTAACTTGTTGCTTCAGCATATCAACTTTGTTTGCTTACAAAGCAGTTTCCAATCTCGAAATTCAATCCGAATTTCTTGATTCTATTATGAAACTTCTATCTACAAGGCCTAAAAAGTGCTACGTAAACTTTCTTCACTAGAAGATTATCGTTTTTGGAAGTTTGACCTTCAATTTTATCATCAAGATAGTGGAGATTGTCTTAAACATATCACATGACATCAAATCCTTACAATATACAACTTTTTCACAAACTCATCGTGGCAAGTGAGTCTATTGAAGATTAATTATCAAGATAGTTACAATGATGATAGAACTGAAAGATGTACATGCATGTCTATCCAAAAGACATGGCTAATTTAATCTCAATTTAAAGTTCTTCATCTTGAATACTCAATGACTTTATGAATCTTAAAATGTATGTCATACACATTCACATCTAGTAGCTTGTTTAAGATGTATTTATTTTAAAATCATGAATGGGGAAGAAATTCTCGCAGCTGATTAAATTAGGGAATGCAATCAAGACGTCTATTGATACAAATTTGTCATGTGATTTGTGCAAATTTAAGGTTGGATTATTTTAGTGAAGATTTAAATAATCTCAAGACTCTTGTGGTTACAGAGACAAGGAATTAATTATTTCCTGTAAATTTAACAGTTGGTCAGCTTTAGTAATGCATTTACTATAAAGCCACAAATTTACATATCCGCATTAATAGACACAGATCGAGAGATTAAAGGTCGTTACAACCATCCTTCCAAAAATACTATCCTTTATTGTGTTAATTGTTTCCAACATGATTTTCTGTCAATTCGCCTTCCATCTTGATTGTAACGTTCACAAATTGCATTTGACATTTTTGGGTTTTGACCCTTATAACTTTGTCGAGTCGTCTAACCATTTAATTCCTTACTGTATCTCACAGAAACATAAAAACATCTTCATTATCTCTATAAAAATCGATACAATTTATGAAAAATTGTTAAATGCTTTTCATTCTTCTAACATGACGACGCATCACCACAGAATAGGAGCAAAAATTTGTGCTGCAATCGTATTTTATATGAAGGCAATAAAGCACGTTTATTCATTCAGGAGTGATAAGGTAAAGTTTTTATAACACTTTTTTTACTATGGAATATTACGATGAGCGTAAAATAATGGCAATGTGTAGATTTTAAAGACTTTTAAGGAACAACGGAAGTAAATTTAGAATTAAAGTAATTTTTGATCTTTTGTCATGAGCTTAAAATATTTACAACTAATATGTTCATCGGTCAAAAATTACATGAAACTTTTATGAATACATCAGCTTATAAAATCAACGAGTATATTGATTGACTTGTACTTTAGGCAATTGATGCATAACTGATTGAATTTAGGTTACTGGAGAAGAAATTCTATTATTATTGTGCATTATCCCAAAATTGAAAAAGACACTATTGTCCGCGTTTTGTAAAGATTATCTGACATTTGAAGATTATCTTAGTTTGTCGAGTTAGAAAATGTAATAAAGTTATCTTAAAATTCACTTGTGTGAAATTGTTGGGGGATTTAAAAAGATTACAAGAGTAAATCTAATATTTTGATAGATTGAAAATAAAACATAGAGAATTTGATATTACATGAAAATTAAATTGATACATCCGTTTTTAAATTTAAAACCTCGACTTAACTTGTACTACATGAATTCAATTTTAGATTAAAATTTTTGCACTCACCCTTCAATGCTGGGCAAATGCGAGGCCAAATTGATAGACATCCACATCGATGGAATTGTCCGAGAGCAAGCTCCATGTAAAAGAGTGGCTGGTTTAAGAAATTTAAAAAAAAATGTAAAATTATAAAATTTATTAATATTTTTTTTAACTTACCAGTCCACCTAGTAGCAACATGACGCTGGAGCAGAAATAATAT
Organism: Chironomus tentans; assembly: GCA_963573255.1. Lineage (NCBI taxonomy): Eukaryota > Metazoa > Arthropoda > Insecta > Diptera > Chironomidae > Chironomus > Chironomus tentans. Next base: position 1,567,052 of record OY754302.1, on the reverse strand, counting down.
AATTAGTTTAAAATTTAAAAACTTTTAATTATGAAAAAGCTTACACGTATGGAATTAAGAATGCACCGCCTGAAATTGTAATTGATGCATATTTTTAGAATAATTCACTTTGACACTAAGAGCTAGCTCATCTTACCTCCATTTTGATAGCAAATATAAGGAAACCTGGCAAATTAAAGTAGCATTATTAAGATTGATATGCAATAAGGCTTCTGAATGACAGGAAATAAAAAAGTCAGCAACATTTTCGTGCATTGTGGTCATTAAACTGTTATTTTGTCATTAATTTTCGGAAATGTTAAGTAGTTCTGGCTCTTATGGATTGTAAATTAGCCACTAGGGGATATGTAAAATTTTTGGTCTAAATGACAATTGTTTAAGTAAATTTGATCATGTAAGTTTCTGTCTTCTTTAATTTTGATGCCATTCAAAAATATAAAAAAGAATTCTTTACCGCCACACGTTTCCAAGATCGACAGCGAATCCAATGACAGCAAGGAGAAATTCGACCTTTTGGTCCCACGTCTCTCGAGGACGTCCTTGCGTCAATGAGACAATTAAAGCTCGCTCTTCCCTCTCTTTATCCTTTGCCCCATTCGATCCATTTGGATTTAAAGGATTACTTTCTTTCTCTTCCTTCCTCTCATCATTCCACGTCTCATATCCATCAGCTGTTGAATCATCACAATTATTCACCTCATTATGATTAAGTTGCTGAACTTTTCCTTTCGCTGGTGAAGTTAGATTTGTCGTGGACTCGGCGGCGTCGAGTGTATTTTCATTTGTCATTTTACATTTGATGAATCCACATCAAAGAAATATTTTGTCACGGCTGTTGATGTTGAAGACAAATTTTCTTTTTCGTTCGATGTGGCTCAAATATTTATCGGATGTTGTCGAAATTTATCACTCAAGCCGCAACGATTGAGAAGAAAAAAAAACTGAAGAATTTTTTTGGCTTATGATGAAAACAAAAAATCTTTCTTGTTCACTCTTTTTGTTGTTTATTGATTAACTACTTGGCGATGCTATTCATTACTCATCGTCGTGAGTTTTCTGTTTAAAATTTAATTTCATTACATTTCATTTGATCTTCATGGCATTTTTGAAGTGCCTTTGTTGACCACAAAAAAATGTAACATTTAATTAGTAAGTGGTTGGAAGGATTTAATGAGGAATGGAATCATATTTGAAAGTAGGGTTGATTGTGGGAAGGAATTAAGAACAAAACAGAATGAAATGTCTTTACAATATTCTTTGTGGCTCGCTTTTTGAGCTTAATGCTTAACATTGTGAATTATTTTTAGGGATCTTAACTTTCTTCAAGTCTTTAATCAGTTTTAACTCCTACAGTTGTATGAACTATCAAGAATATGGCTAGTCCTACTGAATTTCAAGGATCAGACATGAAGCAATCAAATTCCAATAATTTAAAACATTAATCTAGTTTCAGATCCAAAAATTCAATCAAATACCAAAACCTACTCTGATTACTTTTTAATTTTAATTATTTTCATTTTCTTCTTGATCTAATTTTAATGAAAATTGTGTGGTCAAGTGAAAAGGTAAAGAACAAAGGAATTTACTTTCCCTTTTTTGAATTTCCGCCCATCTTCTTCTTATTCACTCATTAAACAAACATTTTTACATTCAATTCCTGCAACTTTTTCGTTTGTTAAAGGAAAATAATATTGTCATAGACTTTGCGGAACAAATAAAACCACAATGACTCTTATTCCCGTTGAAGTTTAAAATCCTTTAAGTAAAATATTGTCGACATGGAGAATAAAAAAAAGCCATTTGAAGTGCAATCATAATCATCATTATTGTTATGTATACATGATGGGAAACTGCATAAATCTCTTGTGCAAACAAAAATCTTTTGAAATGACAACTGGTTGGATTTATTGATGATATTGATAGTAAAGTGGATGAAGAAATTTTTATTGGATTTTTTTTATTCAACAGATGCTCGTACTGTTAAATTATCCTTGTTGATAAAATTTAAGCTAGATTTAATTCAGTTAATATTTTTATCCCATTATGGCTATGATGGCATTGAATATGATTTACAGGTAAACTTATTAATCTAGTGAAATTTTTCACTCATTCAATACGTGATAATTAATTGAATTTGAGTATATTAATTTTAAACATTTATATTTTTAAGTCAGGAAAATCAAGAGCACGTTCTGAAAATTTTCAATAATTTTTTTTTGCAAAATATCAAATTTTATACATAATATTGAAATGCAATATTTCATTCAATTTTACTATAAAACCTATAAAACTAAATTCGCTTGAATAGATTATCAAAAAAAGAATGTAAATTCAACTAATACGATTATAATGCCCAATTAAACCTATTCCTACAGAACAAAGCTTTTAGAATCGACCATAAAGTGAATTATGATATCACGGCAGCATGCATACATATACTTTCTAATGTCAATGCCAAAAAGGTAATAAAATTCTTTTAAACTGCAATAATTCCTCGCTTGTTTAATGTTTTCAGCTCATTTATGATAGCTAGAGAATTAATCAAGTGCAATTAAAAGAGTTTAGTGCTAAATTATGAGCTGTACAATCATTTATTCCTTCATCAATGGCAATTAGACGCTTTAAAATATAAATATGAAAAACAACATTTTCGCGTGAATTTTCATTCTGTTCACACTCATACATGTCTGAATATTAATTGATTTTTTTTTCACTCTCTGCTGGCTTCTTTGTTGTCAAAAAAATATTTATTGTATGTGTGTATATAAAAACCCAAACAAACATAAAGAAATTACTTCCGGATTTTCATTTTATGTGAATCGTTAACGTAATTTTCAACACGGCAAAATTTTCATTCCACTTTCACTAATTGATCACCTTCAATGAATGAATGAATGAATGGATGCATGAATGAATTTGGGAAATGTGAAGGGCGTTTCAGAGTTTTTAATATTGAATTTTTGGGTTTTAAAAATTGTAAAGATTAATCGAGTTAATCAAATTTTCACAAACAGATTGAGTTGTCATTGATTGTTTCGGAATATTCCAATAGTTGGAATGGATATTAAATTGTAATTAATTATGGTAGAAATTCTTGAATTTTATCACGAACGACTCAAAATATTTCAGAGTCAAAATTTATTTAAGACTTGATTGAAGTTTATTTTTAAAACTTGATAAAATTCGACTTAGATCTGAAATTAGCAGATCACAAAATGTCAGGCATTTGGTGAAATTTTACTTTGGAATTAAGATTAAAATTCATTAAATTTGTCCTGAAAAAAGTCAATTTATTTTGACAAGACGAAAGGAATTTCTATAGTGCCAATATAACATTTTGTTGGATATAGTGCTTAATACTTGTGGAGTTGATATTAAGAATAATTTTTGCTATTTTAGAAACTTAGTAGATCTTTGATCTAAACTCTCAAAATTTTAAGCTTCTGAACCAATTAACAGCACTAAGTGTTACAAAAGTCAATGAACCAGAGTTAAAAATTCAACAGCTAAATCGCAACCAAAAATACTAAGCCTTCTTAATGAGAAAAATATAAATTTTCCACTTTTCTTTAAAGTGACCCATAAATTGTCTTTTGGACATCCTTTAATGATAGTTAACGTGACAAAAAGCATGGTTTTTTGCGATTTTTGCAAATTAAAGTAAAAATATTTTCCATATTGATTTAAAAAATTTATTTATATCATTAGAGACGTGGGACTATCATGAGGCACTTAATAGTAAAATAAATATTAAAAATCAATTAGGAAAACATTTTCTTTAAATTTTCTTGTCGCTTCTCTCAAAAATTTATTCACAATCACTGTTTTTTTGCTTGAAAAATTTTCTTCTCATCTTTTTTTATTTGTCAAAAAATATATATGTTTATTTCATGCCATCACTTGCCACAATTTAGAGAATGACATGAGAAATGGAAATTCAAAGATAAAATAATAAATCAGATAAAAGATTTTTGTAATGTGAAAAAAATTGGTCAACGATAAACACGATAATAAATAATTAAAGACATTTCAGAGCTCAAAAACAGATAATTGAGGAATTTTGTGACAAATTACTCTACATTGGGACCATTATCCCATTTATCACACTTGTACTTTGTGTTCTTCACTTTATTTTCACTTCTGACTTGTCTTTTCCTTTTCTTCCTTCTTTACCTCACGTTAATGCCACAACGACTGATCATTTTCCTATCACTTGCATCCTTTTTATACTGTTCTTACGGAAAAATAGAGAAAAATATTCGTAAAATATGCGCAACTTTTTTCATGCGTCGACGAAGGAGAGAAAATGTCTTGAAGGAAAATTTTACGCGATCATATGTAGCGTGTGTGAAAATGAAGAATGTGATAACATACGAACTGTTGAGTTTGTATCACACACGAATCAGCTGGACGAAAAACATTTGATTTATGCAATTTTAATTTGCTAAAATTATTTATTATGTCGTTTATGAAGATTTTCGTTTGGCATTTAGTAGCAGTAAATAGCTTTCTTTTTATTTACGAAAAATAATTCTCAAAATATCTAGCAATACTATGCAGACGGGGCGTGTTAATATTGGCGGTAAATTTCTTTAAATTATTTATTTTTTTGCACGAACAGCATTCATACAGTATGTGAGCAAAATAATGTGTACTTTTTTAAAACTCAGTTTTTTGGACCTGGTGGCTAAAGCTTAATAGATATCCAAAAACTATAAAGGCAAGAAATGCTCCAATTTTGATTCCCTATCCAATGATATACAATGTTGGACATAACTTCCATGCGTATAATAGCTATGTCCATTTTTCGATTTTATGTCTTACCCAATATATGAAAAAAATCACATTTTTTGACATTTTTAACCGTATTTCAGCAGTGCTTTGTCCGATCAGTATGAAACTTTCACAGAATATTCCTCTTATATTGTTGATGAACTGACAAGAATTTTAGATTTTTTGAATGCACTGTTATTAAACTTCCGCACCATTAAGTTGTGCTTCATATAAAAAAGTTTATGACTAAATATTCAGTTAATCCAAATAGTTGTTAATAATTCTTATAGCAATTCTGAAAGCATTTTGATTTAGCTTTCATTTGATATATAATTCATTACTTGAGCTGCAACGAGTCAAGAGAAATCAATAAAAAAATCCAAGATGGCGGAAAATTTTTCATTGAAATTTTAGAAAATCATTGATATTTCTGAATAATTACTCAGGAACTGTTGATGTTTTTATATATTCGTAATCTTCAGTTTGTTTGCAAGATATAATGCATACATTATATAGTTCTACTGTAAATGTAAACGCAACTTTTTCGGGTGCAAATATCATAAAATTTCAAAATCGAAAAATTTTGTATGAGCAAAAATAAAATTGAAGTTTTTGCAAGAAATGCATTCGAATACTTTACAAAATGAGTTTATTTTGCAATAAATATAAACAAAAAACAAATTACAAGCATCTAAAAGCTTTAAACAGCTCTAAATAAAAAAATTTATTTATGCCCATACAAAATTTTTCGCTTTTGAAATTTTATGATATTTGCACCCGAAAAAGTTGCGTTTACATTTACAGTAGAACTATATAATGTATGCATTATATCTTGCAAACAAACTGAAGATTACGAATATATAAAAACATCAACAGTTCCTGAGTAATTATTCAGAAATATCAATGATTTTCTAAAATTTCAATGAAAAATTTTCCGCCATCTTGGATTTTTTTATTGATTTCTCTTGACTCGTTGCAGCTCAAGTAATGAATTATATATCAAATGAAAGCTAAATCAAAATGCTTTCAGAATTGCTATAAGAATTATTAACAACTATTTGGATTAACTGAATATTTAGTCATAAACTTTTTTATATGAAGCACAACTTAATGGTGCGGAAGTTTAATAACAGTGCATTCAAAAAATCTAAAATTCTTGTCAGTTCATCAACAATATAAGAGGAATATTCTGTGAAAGTTTCATACTGATCGGACAAAGCACTGCTGAAATACGGTTAAAAATGTCAAAAAATGTGATTTTTTTCATATATTGGGTAAGACATAAAATCGAAAAATGGACATAGCTATTATACGCATGGAAGTTATGTCCAACATTGTATATCATTGGATAGGGAATCAAAATTGGAGCATTTCTTGCCTTTATAGTTTTTGGATATCTATTAAGCTTTAGCCACCAGGTCCAAAAAACTGAGTTTTAAAAAAGTACACATTATTTTGCTCACATACTGTAATTCTTGTGGTTTAAAATCTTATTTTGTGATGATTTATTTCTGTGTTTTTTTATGAAACTTAACAACAACTGGATTATTAAGCTAAAACTCATTGATGAGGTTGGATAATCTGTGCACATGCAGGTGGGATGATAGGTGAAAGCTTAAAAAAATCAAAAAACATGACATGGCTATCATAATGGGTTCAAAAGGTACGAATCGTAAAAGTTGATATTTTGGACACAACATTTTTAATTTTAGTTTTGTACTTGCTTCTAATCGTATGTGATTATTTGTAAAAAAATGTAGGGATGTGTCCAGAACTAACTTGCTGGATATGCCCATTTAATCCTTGTTTTCAGAATTTAGAAGGGTGTTCTGCACAGGGGCGTATTCAGGGAGGGGTTTTGAGGGTCAAAACCCCTACCCTTTTTGGGAAATTCTTTCAATTTGCTAGGGGTTTTTAATAAAAAAATCCCAAAACCCCCCCTAAATTTTCACTTCTATACAAAAATATTTCAAAACCCCTCCCTCAAAAAATTTCTGGATACGCCCCTGTTTCTGCAGTTTTATGAAGCTCCTATTTATAAATGCTATAAATCTAGCTAATTTCTCAAATTTTTGGACGTTCTGTGCAACTTTTAATACTTTCATAAAAAATTCTTCTTCATCTATTTCGCAAGTAAGTCACTGATTCACAAATATTTTCTTTTAAAAAAAATCTGAAAAATTGTCACACTTTTCACATCCACGAGTGAATAAGAAAATACTCAAAATAATGAGTTATCACTAAAAAATTATTATTTTCACATTTCTGAAAATTTCATCTCAATACGAATGTTGTTGAGGATCAGCTGTCATCAAAATGTATAGCAGTTTTATTCATCATAGTAATCATAGAAAGTCGAGACACATTGTGTCATATTTTTTAGCCAAGACACATGTCTCTCCTTATGAATTCATTCATAAAATTTTTCTTTTGTTTCCGTACAACGATAAGAATGCACACACAGCAACTAAATGTTAATAATAAGCAGTAAGCAGTCTACTAGTCATATTAGACTTATTCGTAATCATCAAAGTTCAAATGTGCATCATATTGCATAGAAACATTTTACCTAAATTCGTCATCGATGTATAATAATGAAACAATTAGTTACATATATGTTACTTGACTCATTACTTACTTAGAATTAAAATAAATTGTCAAATGTTTATTTTATGTTCACAATTATTATGAAAATATAAAGATGATTCATAAATCTCTTTTCTTTCATTAATATAACAATGAATTTATCTACTTGACTCCTCCATAACAATTCAATATGCTGCTTGCTATTATGACGATCGCGAGATTCTGAGATGAGTCGGCTTTTAAGATATGGAAGTGGAATAATTAATAATTGGATGAGTGACTAATGCGCTTATTTGAGAGGTATAAAGTACTTGAATATTAAGGAACAAAAATTGATCAAAATTCAAGAATTCCTAGAGAATTTCAGTCAACTACCTTCTTTTATTGATCATAATCAGTTTTATTCCTCAAAATTTTATACAAAAATGTTCACCTTCTGTTTCTTACACATCCAGTCAGTAAAAATGCCTTCAAACGTTCCCTTTTATCCTCATCCGAAATTCGCAATTAATCTTAATGAATTATTGTAACTTTAGTAATGAGATCATGATTATTTCATAAACAAATAATATGAATCGTCGCTAGATGATGAAGGGAAATGCTTGCAACATTGTGAAGCTTTTTCTGTTTATTCCATCTTACGAGCTGTTAATTTAATTAAACAAAACAATCGTTAAATATACAAAAAATTGATGAATGTTTCGCCAAACTGTAACTAATTTCGTGTTAATGAATTTCTTTTGATGATTCATGCTGTTTTGTTGACAATGCAGAAAATAATTGTAGTTTTGTGAAGTTGATGTTGAGTTTGTTATTATGTAATGGGTTTTTATGTCAATGTGATCTCTTGTATTTTTTTAATTTGCAAAAATAGAAGATATAAAATATTTTTTTTGGTATCTCATAAGCATAAGCACGTCACCAAAAAGTGGTAATTTATAAAACGTGAATATTTCGTTAAAGAGACATGTTGGGAACAAAATAATGACCAGCTTCTATTTTTATCAGTTTTTATACAAATGCTTATTCCTGTCATTGACTCACTCAGACAACTTAATTGTTTTTTAACAAATTTGCTAAATTTTGGAATTTATTAATTAATATATCTGAAATGAATTTTGAATTCTGTCAATTTGTTCAATTTTTCTTGCTAAAACTCACTGCAAATTAATGTGAAACGCCCTATCTAAATTTATACTCTCTATTAAGATAAGATAGTATTAAGCGTAATCCATAAAATTTCAAATAGTAAGCTATTAAATTGAAAATTTAATTCTTTTGCAAATTTCCATTTAATCACTTTATTAACTTCATTAACATTCCAACTTTTTTTTTTTTAAAAAAAAGTCAAAAATTCTTGCAACCTTAGCATACCCAAATTAACGAATCTATCGAACTATTCCAATAATATCACATGGAAAAATACTGATTGACACAGAGGCTCACAAGAACACAACTGAAAAAATTGACAAAATGTATCAAAAAAATACTAGGCAGAGCACTTTAATTTATCAAAGAAACAAACACAGAGCAAATAAAAACAAAGAAATATAAAAGAATTAAATGTCAATGTCTAACCGAAAAAACATAAAGTCTAATTGATTTCAATTAAATGTAAGCGATAGTCAGGGGGAAGACTACTTGGTGGAAAAAATCATTTTCCGCCAAAAAATTTTTTTCCGCCACGCACTTTTTGAGCTATAACTCCAAATTTTTACATATTTCCTGGCGGAAAAAAGGTCTAAAGTTCTTATATTAAGGTTTTACATACTTTAGCATCAAAAATTTGGTTCCTAGACAATCCTGAAAATTTTCCGCCAGACGTGGCGGAAAAATTTTCCACCAAGTAGTCTTCCCCCTGGCGATAGTTTTTTGAGAAAAACAAATTTTGATTGAGTTTATTAAATTTTATGGAAACTAAATTGAATTTTAAATGAAAAAGCATAAGAAATAAAGCATTTTGGTCAATTACTGCAAACGACATGCAATCTGGAATGTGAACATGGAGAAAGAATTCAGGTAATTCCCAACAAAAAAAAATTCTGATGATGTCACGTGGATTATTTTTAAATATTTTGAGAATTCCTGAAATCCATGTGTGGGTCAAGTTTTTTGTTTTCGTCATCCATGCGGGAATGAGTTTCATCTTTTTAGCGATATTGTGTGAATATTTTGATGTACTACAAAAGTATTTTTCAAGAGACATTAGTGATGAATCTCTGAGTCATCGTGCGCAGATGTAGATTAGATTCAATGAACGATTCATAATTAACAATCGTTGTAAGGTTATCAGGATATGAATTAGTAATCATGCAAATGTGGAATTTTTTATTGAGAATTTTCGGGTATGACATAGGTTGTGATACGGTCTGATGACACATTCAGGCATTAACAGAACTGGTCAGTTTTGAACATCTTGAGAATGGAATTTAAGAACTGATGATTTGTGATTCAGATTCTTGAGATACAAAGTTCAATGGCTTATCGGCTACTAAATTCCATCCAATTGACTCTTTAAGTCCAATTTTTATTTCAAGAATGCTACAAAACCTCAACATAATCCTATTACACATCAATTTACAGTTACAGCATCAAAAATCCATAACTTTGATGACATATTACTCTAAATATTTCACAATATCCAAAATCATCGAGGGGATTCACGATTATTCATGAAAGAAGCGTAGACAATCGGCAACTCCGACGCATTTACCCTTGATGATGCATATTCATTAACACTAAAAGATGAAAGCTATGACAAAAATGATGGAGATTCCTCACAAGGTCGAGGAACTAAAATGAGGAAGAAAAATTTCACAGAAAATTTATTGATGGTAAACTGATTAATAATAAGCAACAGAGTGAGTCATAAAAATTCTTTGATTTCAACAAGATTTGAGTTCCATTGTAGCGTGCTTTATAGAATTCTTTCCAATTTGATTCTCATCGTAAATCGAGTGTTAAATAAATTTTAATGTCCAGAACTCCGTCATTCTCCAATGAAAGAAATCAAAGTTCAGCTACAATCTCATTACATATGCTTAACTTGTTCATTTAAAATTCAAAATTTATCATTTTCATCTAACACTTCATAACAATAAACGAAAGAGAATTTTTTTAAATATGAATAATATTACACTCAATTTCCTTGACTTAGCATTTCCGTGAATTTTTTTTTATTTACTTGTCTCTCTTTTCTATTTTGTTTCTCTTTGTTTACACTCAATCTGATACCTCATTCTTAATCAATTAACGTGAATAAATCGCATGGGAAGTTATTAAAATAGATGAAGTATGTAAATATGAGGAAGCAGTGTGAATTTATTGGCTGAAGATCTGTGTAAATTTGAACTAATCTTTGAGTTATAACATAACATTAAAAGATAATCACGATGAACTTTCTGACCCACACTACCTTCAAAAAGCCATTAACTATCCAGACTATAGCACTTAAAATTAGACCTAGAATTTTATTAAGATTCGAGTCGACTTTGAGTTGAATTTTCCGTACAAAATCCTAGTCAACTTCGAGCTCTGCTGTCCTGGAAGCAGCTCTTAAATCTAGAACCAGAATTTTAAGATTCGGACCATTTCCTTGACAGTGCTTCTCCTTATAACCTTGTATGTTGTGTTTTCAGCTGAAAGAAATGAAAAATAAGCGACACCCTTCCCAGTCTAATTTCAAACTTATGATCACAATAGTTTGTAATGCAGTATTCAGGTACCAAAGTACAATTGAGTCACACCAATGCATCCTTGGAATTTAAACAAATTCATAGAAGTTAAAAAAAATCTAGAAAAATATAAATTTTTCAGGAACAATTAAGCAGCATTTAGTATTAGCTTAATTTAAAAAAAGTTTAAATTTTAAAAAAATCATAATAAGTAGAACAAAGTTTGAAAAATTTCAAAAAATATAAATTATCACAAGTAAAGTCATAAAACAAAGAAAAGTCATTAAATCAGTAATACAGTAATACAGAAAAAAAACTATGAAATCATCGAGTCCTTTATAATAAAATCCACGTCCGTATGCATCAAACAATGACTGAATAATTTCCTAACATTAAGTAATGCAAAAATAAATGCACTACAATAAATGTTGCTAAACAATTAATCACATTTAAGAAAAAGTTTACCTGTTCTGATGTTAAACGAAAAAATTGAATTCTATTCATCTCAAACGGCGGACTCTCTCATTGTATGCGTTTCTTGTAGCTTGAAAGAGATGGCGCGAGTTGTATGCAGAGAACAAAATTACTCATACATGTTGTACCGCTTACTGCGATTGCTCATGTACAAAAAAATCATTCGCTCATTCATTCATTCATTCGTTTGTGAGACATCAACAAAGTCGGTCGTATATTTACGATTTTTATTCTAACTAAAAAATCAAGTTTTGAATAAAATAAAATAAAATTGAGAATAGTGGAAAAAATTCTCATATTGAGTTTTTTTATTGAATAAATTTAATTAACAACGAGTATAAGTGAAACAAAATAGAAAAAAAACATTGAATAATTGCATAGTAAAAATGCTTTGTGGAAAGTGAGCCACATGAACTGAAATTAGTGTAGCATATATAAATATTTAGCCTTTAAGAGAATCTAATGCCAAAAAATAATATTATTTCCTGCGTATAATTGTTTATTGTTATTATTCATCTTTAACTTATTTTTCTGTATACTCGCAAAGATAGAATTCTGATTTTTGGGAGAGTAAATAAAAGTGAAGATTATTAAAATATATATCTGTGACATAAGACCCAAGTTATAGAGTGAATGTGAAGAAAACGAAAAAATATTTTTAAGTTAGATAAATTGTGTGCTTAACCAACACCATAAAAGTCAATTAAGAGGCAGAAAATATATCGTATATAAAATATAGAATTCTTTGAAAATATATCTCAGTGCAAGCTAAAAAGGAACAAAAACGCTAGCATAACAAAAAACAAAAAAATTCGCGCGAAATTTCATTCTTGAAATTGGAAGCGACAGTGGATTTATATTACAACGGAGTCTACAATTAAACCAATGAGGATAAAACGTGAAAGTCCCTGCTTGGCTCTCAGATTCATGCCTATCAAATTGCCTAGTGAGTATATATTTACTTTACTTTCGTGACGTCATGATATCATCAATATATCATTGTATTTGTAACCAACCTCTGGATAACTGAACTAAATATTTATATCCACATAGAATCCACAAAGTATTTAGACGACTTCTAAACCTTTTCATAAATTTTAGCAAATTTCTTTTCCTTCATAAAAATAATTTCTCTTTAAAAAAAAATTCGAAAACACGAAGAAAAAAAAATTTTCTTGTATTTTTAGTCTGTGTCAGTTCAGTGTGAGTCATCCACATCGCAGTCATGAATGTGTATACACAGACACATTGTATAGTAAACGTTATAGCATTGCCTTTATTTCCTATTCGTGAGAAAGAGACGGAGCGATCTTATTACCTTTTTAGCGGTGTACAGTCATACATGCTGGTCTATAAGAGAGAAAGAAATGGCATGAAATATTACAAATCAAGTCGTGCACGAGAGAAAACTTAAAACGATGTATAAAATAAGAAAAGAAAATAGAAATTCATGATTTTTCCTCATCTAAAATAGACGGAAAAAATTCTTCGACCATTTAAAAATAGTTTTCTTCTTGGTCAGAAATTTATGAAATTTTTACTCATCTTCATAATCATGATAATATCTCTGTCTGATTGCGTCGACAACGATATAAAATTAAATGTAAACATTGAGGATTGAATGAAATATTTGAGTTTGATTGAAGCGCATTTTTCATGAGGTTTGTGACTTAAATTGCTGTAAATTCCAATTCGGACATTAAAAGACATCCATTCAGCATGACAAATCTATTTATCTCTCGTTTTTGGTAAAAACCTATACAAATAAACAAACCTCAAAGTGATTCAGCAAATTCTTTTGCATTGTCCAAAATAAGAACAGCCAAATCGCATTTACGAGCTTCAAATCTGTGTACTTTACAATATACATGCTCTTTCCTACGTTCACATGATTGATTTGCATGCTTTTATGAATCAGTAAACAAACATTTAAAATGATCTAAATAATATTTGAATAGAAAATAAATTACGAAATGATTAGCTTTTGTGGATGCCTTAAAAATATCTTTGTGTGCTTAATTTTTCAATGTCTACTTCTGTCGACGGCATAATGTCTCAAAGTTTATCAAAATTTCCATCGAAAAATGTTCATTTACTGGCACGTTTCATGCAATAAAGAAATGTTCAGCATAACTCAAAGTTTAATCCACTCTAATTAAGAATATAATTTCGAAAATACAATTTTTGATATCGCGACTTGATAAGCAGATAAGTTTTAAGTGGATTTGGTTGGCAAACATTTCGCAGAACTGTTTTTGCGTAAAGTCAATCAATTATGGAACCACGTCAACCTTGTTAATTAAAATATTAGCACAATAAAATTGACTTTATTCCTTGAAAAATCCTTCAGATAATTTTGGATTTGCGTCATTTGCTTTAAATAATTTGCTTCCATATCAAGAGACAAGGTTAGATAAGGGCAGTTGGCTAGGTACTTTTTGATATCGATAAGCCTTTTCCGTGAATCAACTTTGCAGGAGTAAATGGTTTGATGGGGAATATAATTATGAGGTTTTATGGATGGACGTTGTCTGAGTTTTGTAAATCTCGAATGCAAATTTCCATCCACAAGACAAAGCATATCCCGCCAATTTTATCAAAATTATGAATAATTCGTTACTCATTTTTAAACTACGCATAATTTTTTAGGATTTTGGCACAATCTCCTCATTTCCAGAAACGAAAAAAAAATAAATTGTACTACTGGCATTGTGTATTTATAAATACACACATTTATCATATCAGCACACTCGAGATTTGTTGATGTTTGATATTACAATACACAATACACAATAAAATGACATTATTTAAAGTTTTGTTAAGTACTGCTCAAATAAGTCACTTCTTTTACGTTGATTATCATATCAACAACTGATATTTTATCAGAGCATTTACGTATGATGACTTGCACAGCGACTGATAAGATGATGATCATAGATTGTATGACGGAAGTTCGAATCCTTGAATTTTCGTGTTGTTCCTCAATGACAAATCCCTCGAAAAAAAAATTGAGCTACGTGGTTGGCAATCACAGCCACATTATCACACACAAAATTAATGTTTATTGAAGTTGAAATATTTTTGATAATAATTTAATAATATTGACCAGGGCTTTTGATAGCCGACGAAAATCATTCTTGATTACTTGTCTCTTTTGGAAGTTCAAAACTTCTGTAGAATCATCTTAAATGTTCTGTGACATGTGAACGTGAGATTAAGTCATTTTCGTAGCTTGTTCTGATTAGACTAGTAATTAATATTATGACAATAACTAATTAACCTGTTTACTGTGCTACTTAGGATGATTCACTTTGATATCAATCAGCAGCTTTTGAATCATTTTAAGTGTTTATTATTTTTCCTCTACACAATGCTTTTCTATTCCAGAATGTGTACTTAAAGATTAATCAGAGGTGTGAAAAATATTCGGGAAAAACCTTGAAAATATTTCATGATAGTAGAGACTTGTTACTTGATTCGCACTTCTTTCCACAAGTTATATAAAAGCTGCTGATAATAATTCCAAGGAAGCTTAAATTTCATTAGAATATGCTCCATTTATCTGGTTGAACTGAGAGGCTTTTGAACTGAGTGATGAAATCTATGGAATATATTTAATTAATCGGAATTGGAAGTTACATTCTGATGATTAATGCTATGATTGTATTATTTGTGGAATGTTTGTCCAGAAAAAAATGTCTATTGTTGAGTGTATTACTCATGAAAAAATTTTTGACGCAGTTTTGGGGGTGTTACATAGAAATGTGGATTTGAAATTTTAGTGGAAAATTTGTAATATTTTTTGCTTGAATTATGTAGGAATGAATGGCTGAGTCAACAATTGTAGGTTGAGGGTGATCTTATCATGAAGTTTTCTTCTTCTTCTTCTTTTTCAATAAGTGAATAATTTTGAGTTTGTCAGGGCAAATGTCCTCACATTTCAGTCAATTCTATAAGCGATCTTTGCATCCACAAACCCAACTTACTACGTACTTTCCATTTTCACTCATAATTCAATTCCATTAGAGTGGAATGAAAAAAGTTTCGCACAATATTTACCTCATTACAAAGTAAAAACCAGACGCTCAATGACGTTGCTTAATTGTATACATATAGTAATATTGGATCATCTGCATGTTCCACACGAGTAGAAGAAAAACTTAATAATTTTTTTTATTTATTCAATACAAGAGAATATTCTTCTTAATTCATTCATTGACGTCTTTTTATGTCTTGTTTTTTGTTGTTGTTGAGCTGCCTGTACACATATGTGCCAGTGGCATCACTCTCCGCGTACTGTAAACAGTGAAAAGGTTATCAAGTAATTAAGTAATAAATGACAATGTTCAGTCTGAATGAAGTACATGATGATGATCTGATGTGGTCCGGTTCAATTAATATTCTATATGCCTTAATGAGTAATCGATACGGATTCCTAATTGAATCATCGGGAGACATTATTAACGTTATTGAACATTTTGACCAAGTGCTGATAACGACAAAAAAACCTTTTTGTTATCGTTATCGTATTTTTTTACACTATTGCAGTGAGTAACAACGCATGGGAATTTTTCCTTAATCAATACTTTTTTTGTGGTTTCGTCAAACCAATGTGGATATAAAAAATTTAGTCACAATTAGGCGCCTACTAATCGTACAAAGATTAATTTTAAATATCCTTCCTTTATTTACAGACAACAACAACAATGCATCAACAAATTCAAATTGTGGTACAACAAACATGAACAAAAGACATTGTGATGACTCGTCTTTAACGCCCAGCGGCTCACGGATACCTCTATCGCGTAGCTGTTCTAGTCCTGCAGTATCACATGGTGAGTTACGTCATGAAATGAATTTTTTAGGGGAAATACCTCGCACACAAAAAATTAATATTTAAAAAAAATTCCGAAGTCATTCAAAAAAAATTTTTATTGTCTCCCACAACCTTGACTTGTTGATTATCAGCAATGCTGAAAATTTCCTATAGGAAAAATTTTTAATGATAATTGACACGAATGAGCGTTAAGTCATTTTTGACAGAAAATTCGAAATTGTTTCCAGCATATGGCAGAAAAGTTCTTTGTGTTTATTTTTATTTGTGCTCTAAATATGTGTCATTTAAACTAACAAGGCGCGTCTATAAAAAAAACGAGAACTAGAAAAAAGTTTTCATTCATAAAATTATTACGCGATAAAAACACAACCGAATGGAGATTATCAATTGTTATTATGTATAATTCACAGCTTTATTTTTGTGGTTTTTATGAATTAAATTCACACAATTGTTTTTGTTCTTGAGAGAGGATTTCCGGATTTCGGTTTTGAGGTGATTGAGAAAGTTTTATTCTAAAGACTAATCAGAATCAGCTGAATTTGCCGATTCATGATGATTAAATCATCAAGTTTTACAAAAATGTGATACCCACAGAAGTAATAATGTGAGATTTATTGGAAATTTATTTTACAAAGAAAATATCAGGCATGCTTGACGATGATCTCATCACGTCATTTTTTTGATGAATTTTTGAATACCTGAAAAAACTTTCAGGCACTCAAATTAATCATTTCTGTAAACTATCGTTATTTTTTATGATCGAGTGTCATTGAAGTGAAGTTCAAAATTCCGTTAGAAGCATAGTTCATAAATATTCAAAGACACATAAATAAAAGAAAGACTTTTATTTTTTCAAAAAAAAGTGCAAAATACCCCAAAAAAATAATTTTATAATCGCATACAGTTAAAAATATTTTCTGACATTGCGATACTACGTTAAAACAGTTTCGTATCTCATTAACATCTGACCTAATATCCGTCACCATTGATGATTGAAGAATCCGTTCATAACTTTTTTTTTGTTCACTGTTGTTATTTCGGGGCGATGAGAATGAGGAATTGACATCTATTTTTAAAAAGCTCTCGAGGTTGACTTTGTGAAATCATCGTGAAATCATTCCATAAAGTTTAACTTCACATCCTTATTTATTTACTGATTGTGGATGGTAAAACAAATGTGATGAGTGGGGCACTCTGCGCTCATTTTGTCAGGCTTTCAGTCTCGGAATGTCAAAAGAATTAGAAAATTGGAACCAAAGGCTTTCAAGTAAATATCCAAAAATTGTTGATTCACAGCACGTGATCTCCACACATGAAACCTGACAAATTATATCCAACGGTCAAAACCTTCGACACGACAAGTGAAAAGATCCTTCATATTTCCGCAAAACACTTTTAATAGCAAAATATTTTTATTTTTTTTTTCATCTCTACACAACGAAATCGCCAACAAGTCGAATGAGTCATCGAACAAAAACTTCTTTTTTTCTATTTGAGTGTCAAACTGTGTGCGTGCGTCTTGCAAAAGACACGCTAAAAAAATTTTTTGTCTTCTTTTTCTAGCTCACTGTGTTTATTTGAAAGACATACCCCAAAGTGTCTTGAGCCGTGCCAAAAAATTATTTCGGTGTTGTTATTATTGTTCATGTATAAAAATTCTCATTATGACCTCCACACAGATTTTTAACCTATTGGTTGACTATTTATATTTTTAGATCTCGCACTCTTAGAATAAGTCCACATTTCGTCAAAAATGAGAGCGAAAATGTAAAAATGAAAACTTCCATTATGCGTAGATGACAGTTGACTCGTGTAGCTTACTTTATTTGGCATTCAAGAATTTTGTTAAGTAATACGAATTAAGATTAATCGAATTAAAATTATTCAGCTGACTTGGTGTTTTTGTTTTTAACATGAGTCTTTAAATTCAAATGGGGAAGTCTGGCTTTTCTTGTGTGTCTTTTGTTCAGTCTCAATTGAATTTGATTGAAATATAATTTAAAATTGATTCAAGATACATTGCAATTGAGTTGGGAATCTGTTTTGGAAACAAAGCTGTTAAGTCCTGGAAAGTTTCTGATGGGATTTTCCATTCTATGTTGGGAATTTTTGGGAACCAGAATAATTGATGTGTCTTAATTAAGACAGCTTCTTTTGGGATTTTTTGGTATTAATGCTGAATGTTTTTGTTAAAAATTTTGATTTAATGGACATGACTTGTAAGTTTTATAGCTGAATCAAAATGATGATTCAGTAAACAGTTGAGCCTCACTTTCCTTAACCAAAACTTGTCCATATTTCCAAAAGTTTATATTTTATGCATGTCCAATGCAGCCAAATGAGCATAAACCTTTAAAAATTCTTTTTTTCGTAAACATTAACCGCACAAAAATTCCTTTTTCCTTAAAAATTCCGTCCATAAACTGCACAATGTATTTCAAAGCCCACAAAACCGCGATTCTTATCACCATTTACTTCCCACAACTGAAAAAATTTCTTCCATTCATTCATTCATTCATGCACAGTAAAAAAGCAAACTTAACAAACATGCATGCATACATTACCATAAAAGTAATTCCCATAAGTTTCATAAAAGCAAATCACATCATAGAACGGACACACAGTCTACCAGGGTAATGTTTGACGCTTGCAAAGTTTAATATATGATGAACATTACAGTCATTAAAAGTAGGAAAAGATGAATAATATAAATTATTTATTATTATTTTTGTTGAGGAAGAAGGAGAAAGAATGAAGACAGCAGTGGGATCTAATAATAAACCATAGGAAATCTCTCTTGTGTGTGGCATGACGAGAATGTTTTTGAGCATTACGCATCAGCATTTGCATGTGAATTTAATTAAAATTGAAAGATTTTCACATCTTTTTTTTCTTAAATTTCTTCTTTGTACGCCGGAGCTCGTGCAATGAGGAGAATAAAGGCAGTGAGAGAAAGGAACAAAAATAAATAAGAAGCACTGAGAATATGTAACGAGTAGAAGTGACTCATCAGTCGTCATTTTATAATTGTTGCTTTATTTAAACTGACATATAAATAAGCAGTGTCTCATACAATACTCTCGAGATTTTTTCACACATTTCTGCTGGTGTGCTGTATTGAATGGAGAATCTTTATGGCATTGAAAGCAGCAAGAAAAAATGTATTAAAAAGAGTTGTTAGTTTCTTCCCGCGCAAAATCTTTTTCGTGTATTTTGAAATTCTTTTACATTTTCATGTTTTTGTCATCAATATTTCGAGATTCAAATATGTTTGTTGATCTGTCGCAAGATCCAGTAAATCTCGCAATTATGGAGGAATTCTGTGGATGATCTGACAGTCAAAATCGTGATGATCACAATAACTAGTCAAAACTAAATTAATTATCCATAAAAAGCTAAAAATCGAAAGGAATTTCCATCAAAATTCTCCAACCCATCTGAAAATCCAACTAAAATTTCCTCGAGAATACAAACGAGATCGTCATCACCTTGTTCAGATCATCTACAAAGAAAAGAAGCCAATATTATGGAGAAATGCGCTTTCACATTCCACCCACAGCCACTTCCACTCTAGTTTTTTTTTTGTTTTGGTTTTGTCGGTAGTATAAAAATAAACTTGAGAAAATTTTAATTCCTTTCGGCACTTTGCCTAATCTATTTTTGGCATCATCATCAAACCCGATCGTTGTGAAGGCAACAACATTTCTCTTTCATGCTGGTGACAAATAAATCTGTTGAAAATTTAAATCATTTGAATAATTTTTGCTGTGCATTACTGCTATATAGCATGTAGCATTGGCGAGAAGTGAGAAAAAGTTGTGAAAATTAGCACAATTAAATGCTCGTCTGTTTGTCTGATGAACGTACACAAAACAAAAAAAAAATATTATTTTAGACAAAAAAATGTGTTCGTATTTTAATGGCACTTCCTTGCTTGCCGATGATAACATACAAACAATTTATTTCTCTTTCATTCTTTCATTCTTAAACATTAATTTTTATTTTGGACAGATGGCTATTAAAAAAATCATTTAATTGCTACTGTAATCACGTGTCACACATATTCAATTAAGCAGCAATTTGTGAATATGTTTGAGTTATGAATCAGAGTCTATGGAAATGTTGACGTTGTGTGTTGGAATTGGATTATAATTAGAGCTAGAACTAATAGGATTGAAAAGTATTTGCTCTTAGAGCTGACAATCTTGCTCATTAGTGGACAGTCTTTTGAGTAATCCAGAATTAATCATAAAGTACCAAGCCTCCAAACATACAAGCTGAATTTACACAACTACATATTCATGTTTATAGTTCTAAGCTACATACAAGCTCAAATTAAAGACAAAACCAATCGATTGTTAAAAGACCATAAAATACAATAATTATTTCTCAAACTTCCTGTTCCTTCTTTTTCCATATTTGTTATTCTTTTGAATCCCTCCAAGACTCTTAAGCTCACTGTATTTTCGTTGGAATTACTTCCGCTGATGATATTGAATTAAAAGAATTTTTGGAGGACAAAATAAAACTGCTACGATTTCAAAACAATACTGAAAAATAAATAAGCGGCAATGCAGCATGAAATTGTGACTTAAAAGAGAACGAACGGAAGTTTATGAATAGCTTAAAATGATTTTGAAAAAAAGCTGAATATGTTTCATAATTCAATTTCATTCTCATTTTAAATGCTCATTTCCATTTACGGGCCCATGAGCTACAATAATGCAAATCTCTGATCCATGTCATCGTACACATTATTCGCATATAATAATAAATATAAAAACGAAATGTCGCAGTTGATGAATCTTTAATTAAATGGCAGATTAATAGAACGTGCAATTGCATCGACAATGCTCATGATGAGTCATAGCTTCTCTATGACTATTCTTATGATTTTTTTTTCTTTCTTTACGAGCTGCTCTGTGTATTGCGCAAGTTGAATGAGAAGCCATGTGAAAGATTCTCGTCCATCTAAAAATAATTGACGCTCTCCGTTCCTGCCTTTTCAATGTGGCCATTAAACTTTCATTTATCTTTCTTCTACTGCAATAAATTTCTTATGTTTATTAATAAAGGAAGAGAATGATTATTGATTTATTTCATATCTTGGTAAACTTCAATTTCCTGTGTTTAGTCATGCTGAAAAATCGTTCACAAGATGCTTAGAATCAATTTATAATAATCATAAAGAAATTCCACTAGATTAAGCATCTATTAACGGTTTGTTGGATGTGGGGAAGTCATGAATATTGATGGGACTGAATGACGCTTCTGTGTATGGTTCGTAAAGTGTCAATAATGTACATAATGTGTCCAATAAATTCTGATTAAATTAAATTCAATGCTTCACGTACCTAAAGTCTACTTTTATAGCAATTCTTCAGAACAGATCATGAGAACAATGATAAGAAACAGTTAGAAATAGAGACCATAAACATTTCTTTCAATTCCCATGCCACACCATAAAATTGATCTTCAATCTCCGGCACAATAAACTATCTGAATTGAAACTTCGATACGATTAATTAATATTGATGAGAATAATCATCAATTGAAAATTATCATCCTTAATGTCTGAGTCACATTTAATCATCAATTGTATACATTTATTTATATATATTCTTGCCATATTTGGGATTCATTCCACTTAACTTAATTAACGACTTAGAGATATAGCGAAATGAAGTGTGAGTGCTAAGTGCTAATGTTATTGTCACGATTACCAATGGTTATACATATTTTTTTTCATCTCACGTTGTTGAGTCACATTGTGTATCCTTGAAATTTGAGATATTTTTCATTGATTCGCGTGTGATTCAAAAAACTATATATTGTATATAACTCACCCTTCGGTCTGCGGTTCACCAATAAATTTATTCTGTCTTTCTCAATACGCGTTCATGTTTATACTTATCGCCATAATTTCCATTATTTCAATACAATAGCGCTCTATGATGCAAGTGTCGTTGGGTTGATATAGCATCCGAGATAATAATGTTGAGTATTGGAAAACTCATATTTTATGTCAGCAGTGATGACTCACAAGTTTTCATTCAATTTTCTCTCATTGCTCAATTGAATTTAATTTATTTTCATGATGAAGAAAATGATAGAATGGTTACATGCTGCGTACTGTATGATGGTGACAGGCCACCATCAAATACAGACGAATGCATGCAGGGAAAATTGAAACGATGAGAAAGAATTAACTTTTAATTCTGGGGGAGTTTTGCATTAATTTTTCGGTAATGTATGCTCTCATATGACCATTTAGCAAGTCACTCTTGATCATTTATTTTTATTGCTGATGAGTTTTGGGTTTTTGGCGTAAATAAAACAAATTGAAAGTGCTTTGTTGAGGACTTTTGTGCAGGAAGTATTTATGGTCTGATCTGAGAGCAAAATCAAACTTACGTACGTAAAACTACGTAAGCATAAAATTTGAGTAAAAAATTCAAAAATGTCAAAAATAAATCAAAAGGCATTAAATAAAATCGGCAAAACCCATCAGCAAAGCTGCAAACTCATCTCCTCTAGTCTGTAAAGTTCGAACAAAATCGCGATAAAATGCCATTTATTGAGAAGCTTCACGTATTTTCTGCGAAAACTGATAAAAATCCATATGTTTTCTTGTTTAGCCAGTTTCTTTTTCTCATTCCAATACAATACATTATTCACGAGATATTTGCACTCTTGTCAAACACATTTTTCTTCACCGGTCGATCTCTGCTTCTACGTCAAAACCTAACTAATGTTTTTCTCATCATCTTTTAATTGCAGACATTGAAACACATCCAGCTTCACCCGTATTTCCACATCTGCTGCTCGGCAATGGACGAGATGCCATCGATCCATCAAGTGTTGGTGCCAACTGTGTTCTAAATGTAACATGTCAGCCATCAAATACACAAACAAAACCAGGCGTGAAATATAAACAGATACCTGCAAATGACACACCACATCAGAACATTAAGCAATATTTTCAAGAGGCATTTGAGTTTATCGGTAAGTACACATAATTTCCATTCTGTTGACCCACAAATTATAATTTTTTTCCAATGTTTTCTGCTGCCTCTTTTTTTTCGAAAAAAAAGAAAGAAAAATTCCGCATTTCTTCTTTTTCCTCATTAAGAAATTGTAAGTTTCTGTGCTATAAATCAGTGCAGGTTACACTACGGTAATGTTCCATTAAGGCACATAGAAAATGAATAAAAAAGAATGAAATAAACAACAAACGAAAGCATAAAAACAACTGCTTTTAATGTTTTCATACTCATACAGCCATAAAGTGTGAGAAATATTTCCATAGCTGTGTGAGTTTATATTTGCCAACGTTCAAGCGATGAGTCATACACATTCAGTCTCTTTTTTATTTTTGCTTGAACAAATTTTCGTTTCTTCTTTTTTGTTGTTGTTGCTGCCATCCCATTATTATTATTTCAACAACATTGACTGCATTTTTATCGTAAAACAGAATAGCAGACGACCGATCTGGTGCAATTAATGGGTCTACGATATGCTAGAAGGTTTTAAAGGGATTTTGGACATGCCATTGCGATGAATAACATGTCATGATGTAGTTTTTTAGAGACGAAAAGCTTATTTTTTGTGTTTTTGTTGTGAGAAGACAACACAAGGCGATTACGATAAGACGATGTAATTGACTTAAGATGAGTAGCACCATAAATGTCATCATTTATTGAATGTTGCAGTTCATTATACGTCTTATCGGTTTCTTAACCGTCTTTGATTTCCAAAGTGCCCTGGCCTTCTTCTCTCACATAAAGAATACTCACAACTTCTTATGTGCCTTTACTGTGGCCTTTATGAGTCATATCAAATAATATGTATATACATTTATACATTTCGTTTGCGCACAATCGTATTACATTGCGTTTCTGCTGTGTGTATTTGTGGATAGCTTTTAAAAATAAATGATTATGAAGGTGGTAAATGAAGAAGAAGAACCAAAAATTTTGGAAGTCTTTTTTTTTCTGTAACGAAATGTTGTGTAGTTGATAAAATATAAAATAATAATTGTTGATAAAAATAATGTTTTATTCAAACGACCGCGTTTCTTCATTTTAAGAACCTCTTTGTTTTTGGAACCGCGATAATGGATGGGGGTGTGAGGGGGAGATCATGCTTGTTAGGTATTTCTTGGGAGACTAGAGCGCAGTGAAGTTGGTCCAAAGTTTCAAATATTTTAATTTTGATGGGGATTCCCTCAATTTTGCAAAGCACTTTGATGAGGAACCAACTATATTTTAGCTGGATCTATCTTTTTGACTAATTCTGACTAGTCTAGGTTCTTCCATTGAAATCTAGTGAAAAATTATTCAAAATTCTCTCTTCCTCAAATCATCTTTCAGTAATCTTAGTCCTTCAACCCAAATTTAAGTTCATTCAGTAGTTTGCACGTTCGTGCCTCTTCCATCATTCTTACTCATCAGCAGCCCTTGACCCAAAGCGATCAATAAAACACACATCATTCCATAAAATAAACCAACCACAAAGAAATATTGCGACAAAATAGTATTCAGTTGATGATGGTGTCATCACCATATAGCCGATGTTATACAACATTTTTTTTTACTTCGTCTACCATAAAAGAAATTGAATTGATATCATTAAAAAAAATGAAATGTGTACACAAAAAAGAAGGTACAATTTCGGTTATAATTTTGACGTGAAATTTTTTTGTTTATTTTTTACTGCCATGACTAACAGAGTAAATGAATGAACGACTGCTTATTATAGCGATTATTTTAATGACTTTTCATTATCATGTAAATTGCATCAACCTTGCATCTACACTTCTATACTGATAGCAGTACAATTTTCGCATACATTTCATTATTTAATAACAATTTGCTTTACATTGACAATTTAACATCATCAGTCATGTATTCAGCACTAGTTTTGCACTGAGTTGCAAAAAAAAATATTTACTTTAAAGACAATCATTTATTTTCATATAATTCATCATTCATCCGCCGACACGTGACTCTATCCAGCTTTTTTTCCCTATGGAAAATTTATATTGTGTTGATATGCTCAACGAAAAATGAATGAATTATTCTTTTATGTACAATATCCAAGTTGATTTATAAAATTTGAACGTCAGCCGTGTATATGTGTTATATATCGCTCATTTTGGTGTCTCTTCCGTTGAGCTGATAAGAACTGAAACTACTATAAAAAGTAATTTATAACATTATGTCTTACGAAAAAAAATAAATAAATAAACTGAAATGAATAACGAAAAAAATGAAGGAATAAAAAGAAGAATATGTAGTTGATTGAACTTCCAAAAAGGAAATTTAAAAGTTTGTTGAAATGCACGATTTTTTGCTGAAGGGTTGGGACATATTATGATGACTTTAATGTGGGAAAATGTGAGCTATTCAGTCACGTGATATAAAAATGTGAAATTTCGATGATTTTAAATTTTTTTAATAATTCAAATTTTAACGGTTTTAAAAAATTCAAATTTTTTATTTAACGGTTTTTTTCAACTAAATTTTAAAATTCTTAAATTTTAACGGTTTTTTTTCATGAATTATTAATTGAAGATATTTCCGCTTTTAAGTATTTAAAATACAAAATATTAATTCCTTATCATTCGTAAGTTACCCACACAGTAAATCCCGCACATCCTTCATTAAAAAACTTAATTTCCTGTACATAAAAGAACAAAACCAATTAGATATTTTTGTTAGGTAGATAAGTTATCAGAAATAATACGTCACATCCTCCATAACTTTAAAATATCAAGTAGTAGCGAACTCACAATAAGTTCACGACTTATTTTCGAGTGTCTCTCAAAAATTATCTTGAACATTCAATCGCACTTATTTTGCAGGTGCTAATAGCCTCAGCTGTAAAGTTAAAAATCCATCAAAATTGCACCTGTAATACAGCAGACTAATTGCTTCTCAATAATTCATTTTCTCAGCTTTTGTTTGAAACGTCTGAGTCACATCTTCTCAGATTAGTGACTACAAATTCTTAGAGCACGTATAAGCAATGATTATAGAATATTAAGGAGGGATTATACCAACCGCCACAGTTTATGACATCGTTTTGTTCTAAAAACTCAATTAATTCCCATTATGTGTAATACTTACTACATTATTTAAGTTATAACTGACAACATTTTGAATAGGGGATCCTGTTATCTCAACAACTTAATGTGTAGCATTGAAATTGAACATGACTAACGTTTTTGATAAGCGGCACAATAAAAAATGAAAGAAAATAAGTTCATTTTAGATAATATTTCATAAAATGAGGTGTAATATTAAATAATTTTATGAAAGTAAAGCATTCTATGCATTGAGGAAGTATGACGCATCGTGAAGGGAATGTCGTTAAATTATTCATTCATACATTTTCTATAGAATTTCATACACAAATCCGTAGTATTCTAGATAAACATTAAGTAACACATAAATGGGAAAATATGTTAGAAATTTCATCAAAAACAACCAACGCATTGCTTATTAGGATGATGAAATTATTAGCAGGAAACATTTTATTGCCCAAACAGAGAGAAATGTGAGGGAAATTATGACTCAGAATCATCTCTAAACAATTTTTAACATGTATTGTTCCTTGATTTAGTTGAGGGGTTGTAAAAGTTGTAAAATTTCATCCCTCAATGCTTAAAAAATATTCTACCTTGGAATCCTATTTGTTGCCGACGACGATGACTCATCCTTATATTGAAAAAAATCTGCATCCCTTGTTCTCTTCTCATTCTTCTCATTTCCTTTCATTGTAATTTTAATCAACCCATATTTTTATGGTGCCACATTGCATTTACAATATTCACTCGAGCTCTATTTTTACTACTTGGTAGGAGTACACGACACAAGCTTAAAATAACAAACAAATTTTAATATGTTGTGCATATAATGGAAAGGGGTTCTGATATCATGAAGTTCTTGTGAGGATTTTGGGAAGAATTTAAGATTTTTAAGATAATTTCTATGAGACTTTCAAAAACCGTTAAAATTTGAATTTTTCCAATGAAAAATTTAAAATTTCAAAATCCGTTAAATTTTTAAATTTCAAAAAAATCAAAAAAAGATCAAAACAGCACCAAAATAAACAACACCAGAATGAAACCTGACAAAATAATCACAACAACACCCCCTCAACAGAAAAATTTCATGTATCGCTGATCTTTAGAGAACGGAATGGAATGGCACCATCATTATGTGTATATAGCATACATCCTATTAAGTACCATTATGATGATTCATATTTGTTTGCTTTATTTGTAAAAAGGATGCTGCTTTTTGGGGGTTAAATTCATTTAATCTCTCGTTGTCGTTAAAATATCAAGTCTGTTGATCTCTCGAACATAAAAGTAAATATTTGGACATACAATTTAAACATGACTGTGATGACTTCCTACAACAAATTGATTTCGGCGACAGTGTTGAATCCTTTTAGGATTTTTTTTGCTTAATGCGTATGAATCATGTGGTTTATTGTATCTAGAGAAAAAAATGGGAACAAAGAAGGCAGAATAGAAAATGGTGAATACAAAATTTTTTCGGTAAAAGTATGAGTCATGTAACTCATTAGATCGAATCAGGTACTCGGGATTTCTTTCGGCTGGGTAAAAACTTTTTAATCTCTCTGTCTGTTTTTACAACTTGGTACAATTAACTACGGTGAGTAAGTTACCTCTGTATCGACAAAAACAACTTTATGACTAAATGAGATTTAATCATAATAAAGCTACAGCATTTGCTAACTGTTGACTACATGTATGGAGGAATATAAAAAATTAGCATGGAATATGATTTCATAGCCGCTTAACGATTTTGTGGTTTTAAGAGTACTTCCTTAAAAACAGTCTCAATATTTTGCCTTATTTTGTCACACATTCCTCAACACTCCTCGATGACAAAAAGCAAAAGATCTCATCAAATATCATTATGGTCGAAAGACTGAAAAAAGACAGTCATCATAGCTTGTGGAAAAAGATTCGAGCAAAAATTATTCATCGGCATGAAATGAAACCAGTTTTTGAATGGATGGTTTAGCGAATTTTTTGCAGGGTTAGGTGGTCGATGGGATGGGCGGTTTGGTCGGTTTATGATTTATTGCTTGCCTTTGTTGAATTGATGGACGGGCTTGATGTGGATGGAGAATATTATAAAATTACTCTTATTTTCATTTTTGTGCTTAAATTTAGTCATGGCAAGCAATTCAATTTCTTACGTACGCATTTTTGGGAAGCATACAATAGGCATTGATGTTAAAAATACATAAATCATCCCATAACTCTTCAAAAAAAGGTTTCTAATCAAACAATCAATCTACAAAACTAAACAAGATGCGCTTCCACAGGCCATCCATGTCCACTTCAATACCTGCTTTTATTTATTTTTATTTTGTTTCTTCTCTGCCTCTCTTGCGCTTGGCTTTTTTGGTACATGCTGAAGAAATATCTTCTCAACAATCGGTCTGCAAGAATGACTAAAATGAGAGAGATCAAGTCAAGCGAATGTACACATACAAGCTACAGGGAAAAAAAACCAGTCAAACCACATTCATATGAAGTTGGCAATTGAGTAGTGTTGCGGTAGAGAAGAGAAGAGAGAGGAATAACAACAACTGCCGCGGCCTTTACATGACGTCACTTTTATTGAAAGGTCATTCTGAATGAAAATAATATACTTGTGGATGTATGTGTGTTGAAAGTTGCTGCTGCTGTTGCCACCTGTACATGTATTTGTGTTTAATGTTTTTTTTTCATGAGATTTGTTTTATTTTTGTTTTCATGAAATTCACTTTGCAATTCAATATTGAAAGTTTCTTTCTATTTCTCTTCCGTTTCTTCTTATTTTCACTTGTGCTTCAAAATTCGAAAAATGATAGAAATTTTTAAGCTTTCTCCATTCCGTGCAAATCTCTTGTTCATTTGCAGCATTAACATGATTAATGTGAAAATATGAAAGTAACATTTAAATTTACACGACATGATTGTCATGTCCTTCAAAAAAAATCTACTTTATTTCTGTTCCTTAAATAGACAATAAATTGCAAGGTATCTAAACATATAGAACTAAAATTCGTTGAAAGGAAGTCGAAAAACTGAATGAAGTTGCGCGCCATATTTTATTTCGTATCGGAAATGTGTGGCCTCAGCTGCTCAGAGTTCCGAAACAGATGCAAATAATGGTTATTTGAAGTATTAGTCATCGTTGACGAACATAAAAATTGAAAGAGAAAAAGGAAGGTTAAACATACTTTAAAAGGGGAAGAAAATGTGCATCAGTTCTGTTTTTATTGGCAAAATAAAATTACTTTAATAAAGTCGTTAAGTGCTTTCGTAAAAAGTCATAAAACTTGTGACTTTATTGCATCGTTATAGACGAAGTTTAATTGAAAATTATTTGACGGGTCTTGATTTGAATCGTTTCTATGGAAATTGCTTGCTATTTAGGACTTAATTAGAGTTTTCGACTTTGTTTACAAACATTTTCAATTTGAGACTTAATTTCATCTTAACACTGATCTTTCTATTCTTAATTGCCTAAAGTTTACTAATTTCAAGATCCAGAACTGATAAAATAGTTAAAATCAATAATTTTGATAGAATTTCTAAAGTCTAAGTCCGGATCTTTCTAACATCATCCAAAAATCTCCTCACAGCTTCTGCATCAACAAAAAAACTATTTTCAAGCTAATAAACGCTCGAATGACGTCAAAGATTCAAATCATTCTCCAAATGATTGACAAATAAGCACTTCAAATAAATATTTTCCATAGAAAAAATTGTGAAAAATGACGCATTTAATTTTCCTTTAAGAATCAAATGCAATTTCCCTTCCAATTTTTCATCCCTTCACCATGTATGTTATTTTTGTGTATATTTTTCTTATTAGATATTCTTTTTAACAGATGAACCGCATAAATTGAATTTGAGTTGTGGAACAATCGCTTTCTGTCAGATGTAATGAATGTAACAGCAAAAATGGAAATTGTTTGAGGGCGGAAAATTTTTGAGGGTTCGAAATTCTTTCAAGTGCTGATTTAATAGCTGTAATGGAGTTTAATGTTTTTCTTTCATTTCCTTGCTACTTTCCGTTAGATTAAAAACACACATGTAGTCTTCTTACATAATACAGTTAGGGACAGAGAGCTAGAAAAGAATTTCTCCCCGATGCTGTTCATGATTCTGTAAATTTATTAATCACTTGAGCAAGTAAAATGCACCAGATGTTGTGAGAGGCTCGACAATACCTCGCAAAATGCTTCTTATTTGTTCACTCACTGACGAAGTCGTCTGGTGTTTATGACTCCACATTTCAATAATATGCTGACGATTATTGCCATAAAAAATTATATTTTTTTCGGCATTTTGAAGATGTAGCATTGCGGATATAAAATGACTCATACATTCTCATGACTTACCTGCTCGCTGTATCTCTGTCCTCTTCTTTACGGCAAAAAACCAAGATTTCTAGTTTCTTTCGTCATCAAACAACCTGCTGATTAACATTTTTTTTTAACTTGCTTCATTAGAACTCGATGCAGGTTCTCAATTACTAAGCTTATTGCACTTTTAATTGCGTCAATTAAATCAATTAGTTGAGTCATGCAACTCATGAATAAATGTTTACTATTTCTCATTGTTTTGCTGTTGCTTTTTTGTTTATGAATTATAAGAATGACTTTTTTTGAGTAGAAATTTTCCATATGGTATCTCCAGAAATTCCCTCTGAGATCATCTTATAACTAATTAGTTATTGCGACTTGTCCTTCGAAACTTTTGTGAGCTAAAACATGGAAAGTTTTATTATTGTAAAGGTCAGGAAATTCCTGAAAGATGATCAATAGAACTTTTGTATAGTCTACGGCTTTCTATTAGAGATATTCGATGTCTGTTTGGGTTATTGTCTGTAAGTTTTCTTTTGTTTTGTGAAATTCTTTCAGAAGCTTTAAATGTTTTGTGAGAATTTTCAAAATCTAGTCAAAAATCAGTCCAACTACCCAAAATATATAAGTTCTAGCTGAATATTCAGCAAATCTGAGTAATAGGAAATCAGTTTGAAACAAGAACCTCATTAAAGCAAGACTATATTCCTTGAAGGGCGCATTTATGTACAAACAAAATTAATGCAGTATTGAAAAACTTTATTGTAAATAGTAAACAACGAAGTGCAATGTGTGTAAACGATGACTAATCATCCACGTTGCTGCTTTACCCTGAACTATAGCTGACGTAAACTATCAACGATTTATTTTTCGCGTATTTAGTGCGTTTATTTGTAGCAAGAAATGTATGAGAATGTGTGTGCGTGTGTGACTATATTTACACAATAGTGCACGAACTTTTTTCTCTGCTTTACATTGCCAGAATGTCCCATGATTAATGGGCTAAAAGCGAAATTGAATTAATCACACAGAGAATTCTTTGATTGAATGCTAAAAATCTCTTTGTGACAAGTTGACTGTCATACATTTATTTTAAATATAAAACACCAGTAGCTCATTATTATTATATGATATTTCATAAGCTATGAATACTTAAACAGTTTAACGGATGGCGATGTCAGCCGCTTACTCAGAAAAGCTGAAAATATTTTTCTTTGATCGATACAATTTTTTATGGTATTTTTTTTTGCTGTGCTTTCAGTCATTGTCGGTGCGAGGTACAAATCATTGCGAAAATTAATTCCATGATAGAGGTGCTTAGAAAATATGAAATTCAAATATTTGAGCAAACTATTAATAGATTTATAATAAAAGAAATGTTTGTTTACCTCATCGTACCTTGTGAGGAGTCCACGGTGAAGAAAATTTATGGATATTATTTTCATATTTTTGGAAATTTCTCATAAATATTTCGTTTTCGGAAATGGAATTTGAGTGCCTTTTTGTAAACTCTGCAAAATGTCACGCGCATTCAAATGAAAACTTCTCAATTTTTTGTTATTTGACTTCGCAAGACTTCAAAGGCAGCAACAATGTGAAATGTTTGTTTGCCGAATGAATTAGTCTGTGGCGATTATTTGATGTTGAAATTATTGGCACATAACTACTTGACAAACTTGGTGATGTTGAAGATTTTTTTCTGATCTCATGTTGGATGGTCTGTGAGCTTTTTGTTTACGATTCAGTTTAAATCTACAAAAGCTTAAAATCCACAAACATTCGCCCTCATTTTCAACATTAAAATCCACTTCAAACTCCCAATAGTCTAGAATTTCAACCCAGATTCTTAAATATATTGAATTACACACTTTCACTGGAAAATATTTCAAAAAATAAATCATGAGCTCATTCTTGCATATTTCTCAATGTTGCAGATTCTTTCGCGAATTTCATTCCCACAAAAAAAATATCAGACGTTTATGATTTCATCCATTATTCAATGACATTTTTAGTCAAAACTTTTGTTATATTGTTGCTGTATAAGCAAACCGAAATATGATTCTCTCATATGTACAAGCAATTTGTGTCTTTTTCTTCATGCTTAATTTTGAGTGCTCGAAAAAATATTCATTGAGGAGTTTTTGAAGAGTTTTGAATTGAAAGAAATGAAATGAGTTTAGGAAGTACTTGATGTTGAAGCATTAATGGCGCATTTCACTTTATTGACAGTTAAACAGCCCCAATTAAATTTTTATCATGATTATTATTCCAATATAGTCCAAGGTAGACTAATCTAATCTCTATCACCTTCCCACTTACCCAAAATGACTTCAAAGGCTTCATTCTCACCTCAAAACGTAAATTGGCTAATAAAACATTCGTAAATTAATGAATAAGAAGTCGTCACTATGAAATGCCGACGTACACACGAGGAATTAAGACTGAAGAAAAAAACACAGAAGTAAACGAAATCTCAGACAATGAAAAGATGAGTCATAGATTTAGTGTGATGAAAATGTTGCGAGTTTAAGAGTACAACGGCTTTATATGTTCTTGAAAAAAATGTTACTTAGGCACTCGCACAATGCTTCTTCTTCGTCATAACAAGAAGTATACAAATCGAGGTCTTTGATCGATAAAGTGTGACAATTTACTTTTTCTTTCGCAACTTTTATTCAGCCTTGCTGACTAATCGTCGAAGAATTTCTCTTTACATCATGTGGGGTGACGCGCTTTTTTACATTTCTAAAATCAAACACACGTGTGTGGGGTACGGGTATTATGCATTAGTAAAAATACCTTAATTCCGACTAATTGATTCATCATGTGTTTCATCCTCATCATTAATTCAATTCTTTTGATGCCCATTAAAGCAGAAACTTCGTGTCATTTTTTTCATCAGTAATGTAATAAATAACATTCTTTTCTGGCTAAATTGGATGAGACATTATGAATTATCTTTCCAGTAAAATCACAGATCTGTTATTTCATACTCATATGGTGTATTATGTTTGAGAGAAATCCTAGAAATAGATTCAAAAGCCATGCCGTCGTCTCTTGATCACAATATGAATTCATTTACACAAATAAAGCATTACGTCAATGACTAAAATGAGAAAAATTCCAACTCTTTTTTCAGATGCTTTGAAATTGATTTTCCTCCTTTTTATTAAAAAAATTGAGAAAGTGCTGTGGGTGGGTGAGGGAGAAGCGCATTTTTCTATCAAAAAATCTCTAAACCCTTTTTAACGGTCAAATTTTGAATTTTCTTTACAAATTTTTTAACAAAAACCGTTAAAATTTGAAATTTAAATGACCGTTATAAATTAAAAATCGATAAAAATATTTCTTTTGAATTTCCATTCAACCACCTAAAATTACTCATTTCACACAAAATTTACGCTTAAATAGCTTAAATAAACACCACATGAAAATATGGAATTTAAATGTTTGATCGTAATAAATTGCATTCAACTTTATAAGCGATGAAAACAGAATAAAATGAAAAAATTGCTTTGTGCATTTAAAAAGGATTATTTACATTTTAATATTGCAAGAAAAAAAAATTGATTGAAAATTGAATTGGAATTATTGAGAAATATCAATTTATCAAGTTCCTTGTGCTTACAAGTATCGATATTAATTCATTGTAGATTCGATCAGTTAAAGTAATTGATATTATCGTTGTTGTAAACTAGACACATGACTGCCTTGCTTTGCAAAACTTTTACCGCTATGCTGCCGTTTATATTCATATATGAAAATTATGAGAAAGGTGATAATTTCGTACTCTAATTAAAAAAATTTCAAGCTTAAAAAATTAACGGAAATTAAAAGTTCAAAAAATAATTTCAAACATTTTCAAAGTCAACGGATATGAACAAAAACAATTAAAATTCTTTCCGTTCACAACTTGCAACATTCTCTTTGAAATAAGAGCAGCTAATTATAGCATTAAAAACAAAGCACAACATTTGTGAAAAAGAACAAAAAAAAGCAGCGGTAAATTATTTTATTTAATGGAAAAGTAGTACAAAAATGTGCGCGACTAGAGGAACAAGAAAATATCAACATTTAGTGTGCAGAAAAATTTATGTATGTTGAAAACCAAACGACCTTTAAAAGTCGTTCAGTTCTTGCCAAGAAATTGTTTGGCTTCTCTTTCTCACTCACTTTACGTCTTTAATTCCATTCAGCTTGGTGGAATATTAAAAAAGAATGCAAATTGTTGATTGTGGCAATTGATTTTTTTACAAAATGGTATTAATGTCACGAGTTTGATCATTTGATTGACGGAGCGCAGTCTTCAGAGACTTAATTGTTATTTCCACTGAAATTTAAAGTTTTAAATACAAATATAATAATTTTTTTAATTTAGAAATAAAAATGGCGCGAAATTCTGTTCACTTCGAAAAGTTTTCTGCAATTTAGTCAAAATTAAGAATGAATCTGCACAAAATTATCAATTTACAGCCATCTAAAATATGGCAGCAATAAAATCATAAAGTTTTCTCCAAGTCTACACTCATATTCTTCTCAGAATAAGCTATAAAAACAAAATGAACATAAAACCGCATGTATTTTGCAAAAATTCGTTGAACAGGAGGTAGCAGAGCATGGAAAAACATTGTGACTCGATATTGTTCATTAAGAACGTAAACAATACAGTTCATGTGAATATTTTAATTGATTTTTTCCCTTCTTTTTCTAATCTTTTTACAGAGGAAGCCCGTAAAAAAGGTTCAACAGTGTTGTTGCATTGTCAAGCGGGTATATCACGTTCAGCAACAATTGCTATTGCCTATGTGATGAGATACAAATCGCTTTCCTTACTTGAGGCGTATCAGCTTGTGAAACTTGCACGTCCAATAATTTCACCTAATTTAAACTTCATGGGTCAATTGCTAGAATTGGAACAGAGTCTCATTGCAGATGGCAAACTGAGGCCGCCACCGCCATCGATTCAAACAGTACCACCAACCGGACAACATCCGTTTCTTATTCAAGACCCACACCATACAAAATCATCGTCAACTCAACCACCATTTCCACTAACACTTCCGAATCGTAACCGTAAGAATTTATTTAATAAGAACAAGTTGACATTACGAGTGCCCTGCAATGATGACAATAATAATAGAAACATGATTAACTGTTCGCGATCGTCAGAGTCGGGTAGTTCCGATGAGGATGTTGAGATGACATCGACAACATCAAGTCGTATGATAATCATTAATGAAGTTGATTGTGAGAATGAGAATTTAACGTCAAATGGAATCGGCAGTAATAGTGACGATTGTTCGTCACCGTCGTCGATATCAACATCGAGTAGTCTATCCTCATCATTATCACCTTCATCATTGACGAACTCACCAACAAGCCTCACGCCAGACGTATCAAACACATATGCTTAATTTTTAATAATTATATACGCCATAATTTTAAATTATAAAAAAACTAGGAAGAATGAGAAAAGATTTTTTATTATGAAAAAGTTTTATTTATTGCTGTGGTAGCTGAATTTGGATTAGCAAGCTTGCTTATCCAATATAAAAGTCACATATTAGGAAGCATACATAATCATATATTAAGAAAATTCATATTTTTCATTTGCTGAGAGAGAAAAAACTTTTAAGAATTATGTTAATTAATGAAAGAAATTTTTCAGGGATGTCAAAGGTCGATTGGAGTTTGTTGACCGGGAAATTTTTGAAATTTATATTTTTGTCGATGTTTTTTTTATCCATTGAAAGACACAAAACTTTTAGCAGCTCATTAATTAAAAACTTCAAAGACTTTTGAAGAGAAAACAATAGAGATTGAAAATTTTCCAGTCAGCAATCGTAAATCATTAAACCCTGTAAATTTTTTTATTGCCACCCCCACAAAAAAAAAGATAGTTCGTTTGTAAAAAGAAGTTAAAATTTTCATTCTGTTTTTTAATTTCATTTTTTTCATTATTAGTTAGTCAAATAAGTGAAGATGGGATTGTAAAATAAAATATTAGCATAGAATATTTAAAGGAAATATGAAGTAAATTGAACTATGAATCATCAACGATTTTCAGTTGTCATTATTGTCGTAATTTCTTTTATTGCTTTGATCATGATTGATTATTTGAGATGATAAGCCAATACAATACAAAAAATACAGTTTTTGAACTTTGAGTATGACATGAGAGAGTTTATGTTTGTTATAAATTGCTTGTTTTCTCTTTCTTCAAACATAATTTCGGAGGCATTGAATTTGGATCCGGCTTGTCTACTTTAAATTACTAATAATTAGAATGACAGAAAATTTAACGAACATTTTAAATTTAAATCTTGAATTCCGGATGTAAAAATTTCGCGTCATTTGAAGCGAAAAAAAATTCATTTTTGTTGTCAGAAAATTGTTTTTCTGCTTAATTAATTTTAATTCAAGGAATTAGAAAGCATATCTGGTAGTAAATTGCAAGTAGCGTACAAATGCTACATTTTGAACATGCAAATAATTTCTAAAATTGCTGTTTTATGCAAAAATATTAAGATTGAAATAATTTACAAAATTTTATACAGCAAAAAAGTCGGATTCGAATTCATTACCAACATAAATATCCCAGCTAACAAATGATCACTACAGCTAACTGCATGCTTCAGTCAGCTATTGATTAGTTACTGTGGAAGAACAGATATCAGAATGGTTTTACTTTATGTTGTCTAAGTATAAATGCTAATAATTATATAAATAATAATTTGAAAATTTGTAATTTAAGTCAAACAATTAAGAAAGCGAAAAAAGGAAAGAAAGTCACAAAATAAGAAAAATTCTTCCTATTTTTAATGCAAAAAAATGAAAACATGGTGAAAATGTTTACAATTCATCGTCAAACTTGTACATAATTTCAGAGTGAAAATAATTTTTAGGAAGATAATTTGCAGTACGATGAAAAAAAGTTAGCAATTTCATCATAATTAATAGCTAAATATATACATACACAACACCCACAACCAACAAATTAAAAATCTAGTCTAAAGCTTTCTTTTATCTTAGATAATTGTGAGAAATATCATTAATAATGCAGATTTTTTTGATCAAGAATTAAAAAAGAAAAAATAAAAATTAAAAATAAAGAAGAAAAAAAATCGTAATTTGAATAAAAAATAAAAAGCTGTCTTGTCATTTCAAAAACTTTGTCATTTCCAGGAATAATACGACAAATACTTATTTATTCAAGGAATCGTTTCAGTATTTCTGCATAAAATTTGCATGTATTTGTGTTAGAACTTCTTGCTTTTTTTAAAAACAAAAAATCGTTATTTTGTGTAACGTATTTGAAAAATTCAAATTTAGAACACTTCACAATGAAGTGTTTTCAATTTTTCCCGCCATTTTCAGCCCACGTGGTCGATTCAAAATTGTTCAAACCTCGAAGAACTCAAAAGTTTCAACGCTTTTCATTCGTTTCATCTCGGAATGAATCATCATCCATCCTTTATATGAGATCAAAAACAGAGAGGATTGTACAAAAAAACAAAAATATTCAGCATGCGCACATGACGAAAGTGTTGCAGCACGAGATACATCATCAAATCTTTTGTCTTCTGATGAGAAAAGTAGTCGATTATATTAGGTTGTTAGTGAAACATGGAAAAACCAAATAAAAATGATCCTCTGCCTACAACACAAAAATTCTGCTTTTATTTTGATTTAAGACCGGCCGTGGGATTTTATATAGCATTTGAGTATATTATGTGGATATTGCTGCTTTTATCAGCTGTAAATTTAGAAATCGAGAGCATAGAGAAGACAGATTTGGTAGAATTTGAAGAAGTGTTGAGGAAGGATTTATATTATAATATAATTTTTGGTGCTCCAGATCCAGTAGCTAACGCTAATGCGAGATGTAAGTATCTTAAGTAAGACTTAATCCCTAAGTCTTTCAAGAAAGTACCCTTCAACAGTTACACACAGTATGCATCATGTCCAATAAACCATATCATTAAATTATCTCATTCACAGCTTCAACGATTTTCCTCAACACGATCCTTGTAATAGTTTTCCTCCTTTACTTCCTATTTACTCCTATTCTTTTAATTGGCATCATGAAGGTAAGCAACAAACAATAAACATTTACTTTTACATAAAAATCTCAACAAACTTTACTTTTCATTGCAGTCAAGTCCTAATTGGTTCATACCTTACGTAATCTACGACATAGTGATGATAAACTTGTCGGGATGCTTCTTTATTGTCGCAATTATTGTATGGAATTTAAGGATGTTCTGGATATGCTTCATCTTCTTTGCCTTGAAATTAAACTCAGCGATTGGCGTCTTCTCAGTTTATAAAATAGAAGGAGGCAAGGTCGCCGATAGTTCTGAGTTATCCTATTTAAGTGGCATTAGTCCAACAACGACAATGGAAAGTATTTGCGAGGCTGTAAATGTATAAAGTGTTCCTTAATGGTTTCATAGCTATACGAGTGATTTAAAGTAAATTGCTTTCGAGCTATAAAGGAAATGTCCAATTCCTTTCATTAAATCATAAAAATAAAATATTGTAACTCGTGTGAAGGATATCCTCAATGTTAAAGTAAATGAAAATAATTTATTTTGTGTACACAATAAAAATGCGTGAAATAAAAGTGGAAATTACGAGAAACGTTTGCATATGTAAGGAATCATTCGAGGTAATCAATAAGCATTATATTTGATATTTTCACGACTGTCGTTTTGAAAATGACAGGGATGGGGTAAGAGGTTGTATGATCTTAAACTTAGATACCAAAATATGAATCTACATGTATACAGTGTTCTCCAAAGAGTGCTTAACATGAACAGATTCCCTTTTCCTGTCCATTGTGGACATCATAAGTGAGAGATCGTATATTACCTAGCAGTGAGTAGTCAGAATTTTTGAAGGGGGTTAATAATTTTTTTGCAATCGAAAAACCAGAGAAGGAGGTGATTTTTCACCATTCACTCCTCCTCCTGTCTACACCACTACTGGTATCTACTTAAAATGGAACTATAATTAAAAAGTTCAATCCCCTCATACTCATTATAAATATTTTCCAGATGAGCAATTTTCCCCTTGACCAAACATAGTTATCACCACCAAAAAACAATCAGTGACTCCCCTCGTTAAAATTATTCATTGATAGATTGCTCATAATTCAGGATAAACATTCTTTTTCAGGACTACACATAATAAAAAGCACAATGACATGTTTGTTCCGGAGTGAATAGAAAATATTTCAGGCACGCATTATCGAAAAACAAAGGAACAGAAAAAATACTGTCAAAGAAAATTAGAAATGATGAGAATGACGAGGAATAAGAGTAAAGTGGTGGGAGACAGAATGCCGGCGCCGTTTCTATTTTTCCATCTTCTCTCCACCCCATTGCTGTTGATTTTTAGTATGCGACTCTCTTCCTTTCTCTCACAGTAACTGCAGATTCTTAAGACTTTTCCTTGATTTCTCAATTGTGCATTTTATGTATTTGTATAAATTATATAACAGTCATGTTGACTGATTATTCGAGACCTTGCGATCTTTTTTCCTTCAATGATGTTCTGCCCAGTTGAATCTTAATTTTTAAATGATTATTTATAAAGCATCCCATTGAGGATATTATTTTAATTTTCTTGTCTGCGTGGTGCTGTTATTTTTTCATTTTTTACTTCGTCATATTAGACAGCACATTGTCGTTGTTTTGTTGACATCGTTACAGCCTTGATATCAATGAAAATGTTATTTGCATAAAATAAGGCAATTATGCTTGCATATTTTTTGTTGTTTAATATAGGTATGCTTCTTACTTTATGTAACACTTTTTGGGTTGAAATTTCGTAAATTTCTGATAAAGAGAGTTTTTTCTTCAAAATTTAACGGTTTTTAAAAATTTAAATTTTTAGATGTGTTAAAAAAGTTTGAAATAATTTTAGCTGTTAAATTTTTATATTCAAAATGTAAGGAATTTAACGGATTTTTAAAAATTTTGAGGCAATAAATGTTTAGTTTGGTCAAACGAGCTCATTTAAAGCAAAGATTCGTAAAATTTATTTTTCTTGTTCTCATCAACAATAAAATTCATTGAGAAATTTCTTCAACCCCTAAAATGATTTCCAAAAATCATGAAGCTTTACGTTCAACTCCCCCAAACTAAACACAAAAAATATTCTACATGAGTCATGCGAGAGAATCTCCAAAAAATAAATATTGCCATGCGCGGTACAACAATGAATGTTTTCGTTTTTAATCAAAGGAATTTCCTCTCACAAAACAGAAAAAATAGTCCTATTTAGTAACCTATAGGAACTTGTCGTGACAACAGCGTAAAATTGTAAGCTACAATGGTCTCAACAATGGAAAGTTCTGAAAATCCATTGCCTCGTTTAAACAAGTGTTGCTTCGTGTTTGACTTGAGGTGTGGTGTCTTAGTTTTCATCTCATTTGAAATATTATTTTGGGCAGTTTTAACATTCGCGTCAATCTACAGTGAAGTTAAGTACATCATTCATGTAGATATTGCTGAATTTAGCGATGTATTGGATAACGATTGGTATTACTTTGTTCTTTTTGGATACCCGCGGGAATTAATTGATGAGTGGATACGAAGTAAGGATGAAAAAATTAATTATTATAATGGAAGCTTTAATTAAATTTCTCATGTCAATTTTTATTTATTCAGCTTACCTTATTGTCGGCAATTTATTCTTGGCGATAATTTTCCTTCTTTACCTGATATTTACATTGATGCTCGTAATTGGAATTACGAAGGTTGGACACTGTTGTTATATTAATTTTCATTGTAATGATTCCTTGGAGGAAAAAGCTGGTCAGATGTTAATGGAGATAAGAAAATTTGCGTTGCTTGATTAGCATTTGGATTGAATAATCTAACGACTTTAATCGTCAAACGACTTTTGTTTAAAATTTCAAAAAATTTAACGGTTTCAAAAAATTCAAAATTTTAACGGTTTTTAAAAATTCAAAAATTATAACGTTTTTTTAAAATTTAAAATGTTATTGGTTCCAAAAAATTCAAAATTTTAACGGTTTTTCTAAAAAAAATTCTGCCAAAAATCACTTAAGGAATCATTCCAAAAATATCCAACACATTTCATTAACATTCACGTAAATTCGTACTCAATATTTACTTTCTATTTGTAGAACTCACGTCGCCTATTTTTGCCATACCTTATTTGTGACATTTTCTTGCTAACATTTGCACTGCCATTTGGATTCATCGGAATTTTCTTCAGACTCCAAATTGCTAAAATCTGCATCATTTTCTTCTTCATCAAATTCTACTTTGCCGTGTCTGTCTACTCTCTGTTCAAGGACTATGCTGGAAAACGTTCAAGTGAGCATATTTCAATTCACAGCTCATTGAGTCAACATCAGCATTTGGAACCGATTGATGCAAGCCCAGTTCACACCAATCCAGGACTTGGTGAAGCGCCACTGGCTGTGGCAGTTTAAGTGAGAGGTCAGCCACGAAAATATTTTTTTAAAAGCTCAGGAATTTTTGAATGCTTCAAAGTCAACAACTTTGACGGATAGTGTGTGAAATATAGTTCGATGTGTGGGGTAAAAATTGAAGAAGTCATCCAAATAGACTGTAATATTTAGGTCTGGATAGTGAGAAATGATATCCTCAAAAATACGTAGAAAAGTTGACAAAAATCAGTCAAACTAGCAATATTTATACGAACCTGTTTCCATAGCGATCCAAGCCTAGATCTCGTAGAAAATTCCTGAAACATCATTTTGAATTAATTAAAACATCAAAGTTGTGAAAAATTTTAATACACCAATCAATCAATAATATCAAGCTACTAAACTAGTATTTTTAACAAACTCAAAACTTTTACAAAGTAGCATTTCTAATATGAATGGATCAACTCTGTTGTGAAACAAATCAATTTAATGAACAAAAAATATATCTTATCAAGTAAGCTATGCTGATAATCAAGATTAAAGATGCTGAGGAATATTGATGAATAATCAAAGGATTAATGTGCTAAAATAAAAAATGGATAATAGCATGATTGGTAACAGTGAATGTCGATAAACTGAATGTATTCAATCATTAAGGAAGTGATCTTTAAAAAATATTGCAATTTGGATCCAAATTGAGCTTAGTAACTAGGAAACTAAGTATATTGGGATATCCCACCCATAAATTCACCATTCTTCAGTTAAAAAACTCAATAAATTTAAATAAGACATAAATCTCCCAAAAAAGGCGTTGTAAGTCAATAATTTTCCAAAATTTCAATTAAAATTTGATTGACAAGTTAATGAATCTAGCTCGCCCATAATTATTTTTTGACTAATAAATTCGAATGAAATACATCAGCTTATTAAATAAAATGATCACTTGTAGTAATTCAATACGTTCAGTTTGAAGCATTAAACATAAAAAATTTGTTATAATGGTCAGTGCTTTTATGAAAATGAAAATAATAAGCGAAATTGGAAATTGGAAATGAAAGCAAATTGATGATATTATTGAATATTGGTAGTCATGCGGAAATATAGGATTAAATTAATTAATTAAACTAATTGTAAAGGCTCATAGCATTTAAGGATATTTTGATGTTTTTAAATTTATTGTGTGGATTTCATTTTCGATGTTAGTTGTATTAAATTTTAAGGAATAAAAATTTTAATATATTTTTTAAATATTTCCCCCTGAAAAAAATTGCTTGGCCTACTTTAATGAAAAATTTTTGACCTCATTATTTCAGATTTTTTTATGTCTTAAATTTCGCAGCAGTTTATTATGCTCAACGATATGTAGGTTAAGGAGTACAGACTTTTGGCGCCAGTTTTTATTCTCCCTTCATTATTTCCGGAACATAGAAGGCAATATTGACAACGATAGGGAGAAAAACATTGAATCGCATTTTACAAACATTTTTGTGAAGACTTTTCTTGTTCTTTTTTCCTCTCTTGATTCTTCTTGCTCGTGTTCTCTCTGGATTCTTTTATTCTCTGTGCTGTAATAACATGTTGACTCATCAGACTCCAGTGATATTTTTAGCATATTCCTTTTTTATTTTCAAAATTGATAGTCAATGCATGCTGACGTTCTCGTTTTTCGTGTTCTTTTTTTCATTCTAAATAGAATAATTAAATAAATACAATTTTGTATGCAAATCTTGTTCTGGTCGTAGAAGAAGCTAGTTAGCTGTTTTCTCAGGTATTCTTGTGTGCTAATTATAATAAGCCACCAAATCCAATATATGGAGTACCCAAAATTTTTAATTTTTACCCACCCTTACTAGGCTACTGGTCCGTAAGTCAGAATTTTTAAATGACAAGAGATTACACGGAAGACTGAAAAATTCTCGAAAGGAAGCTGTTAAGCCTCTATAAACTATTACATTTAAAATTTTGAATTGGTAGGTGGGAATAAGCCTGGGTCAAAATTGATCTGTACAACTAAAAAAGCTTCTAGAAAATAAACTTAAAG
This sequence comes from Chironomus tentans, assembly GCA_963573255.1. Lineage (NCBI taxonomy): Eukaryota > Metazoa > Arthropoda > Insecta > Diptera > Chironomidae > Chironomus > Chironomus tentans. The sequence goes on along the minus strand of OY754302.1, from coordinate 1,522,836 downwards.
CAACTCATTAAAATGCACTGCAATCAAAACTATAATTTAAATACATCATATAGTCTCAAACAAATAACATTCTTTGTCATGCGCTTCGATTTTTTTCTTCTCCAAAAAAATTCTCTCTCTTTTTGCTATTATTCAGAGAACTCTTCAACATAGCTTCAGCTTAGTTTAGTGCGTTGTGTTGTATGGAACGGATCGACCGGTTAAAAATGAGAAAATTAAGTGAAGTGCAGGAACAAGAGGAAGAACAGCAAGAGCATCATGTGCCTCAAGAACATCATGGGTTGCAACCTGAATTCGCTGAACACGTCCGTGTGCCAAAAGCAATGCTTCACGTTTCTCTCTCCGAAGCTGAAATTCCAAAAGTTGACAAGTGCTGCTTCTTATTTAATTTAAAGTACGGATTAATCGTTTGGTTGAGTATTGAAGGTTTCATCTGGTTCTTGCTGGCTTGCACAACATTTTATTTTGAAGTAATTCTTGTGAACGAAGTTGATCTACTAGAACTAAGTGACTTAATGGACCAATGGCATTTCAGGATGATTTTTGGGAACCGAGTTGAAAACATTGATCACGCAATCCGCAGTATGAGATAATATTTATTTTTAAAATTTTTATTGAAATGTTTCACGAGATATCAATTTTACAGCATATGTCATCATCATCTACTTACTCTTGACCTTATTCTTTACTATTTTTATTTTGTTCTGTGGAATTTTAATCGGCGGAATATACATGGTGAGCATTAATAGATTGATAATAATACAAAAAAAAATATATTTTTTGAAGGAACTAATTCAAAGCATTAATTGCTCTTAAGTGCCTAGCATTAATTTTTTCCATCCCTCGTTCCATTTTTTCCTACTTCTTATTTTTAGCGCAAGACATGTTTCTTCATCCCATACTTCACACTTGATGCAATCTTTCTATCATTGGCTTTCATCGGATGCGTAACTGGACTCATTATCTCCTATGATCATCTCTTTCGAATCTGTTTAATGTTCCTGATCATTAAGACTTATGTTGAAATATGTGTTGTGTCAATGTTCATTAAAATACGACACGAGAAGTCAAAACTTGCATCAATTGAGGCTTTACAAGGAATTGTTTACGTTGATGCGCAATCTTCTGCTGTTTAAGATTTACATTTGCCTTAATAACATGACAAATGGACAATAAAATTGGTGGATAGGTTAAAATTAAGGGTTGTGTATGTTATTGCTCCATTTTTGTGTCATTAAGGTGAGCATTAATTGTTTTTTGATAATCTTTAAGGTGGTATCTGGATGGCTGTAGCTTAATATCTTGAGATTTTACCACTGAGTGACAACTGAAGATATTAAGCCACAGCATCAGAAAAACAAATTTTTAATCCAAATTGTAAAGTTCAAAGTTTATTAAGATTTTTCTTTTCAAATTAAATAATTTATAGTTTAAATCGTAATTAATTTTTTTTCAATAAATACTCGACATTCAGTAAGATACAGACTATTGAAGCTAGCTAAGGACAACTAGCTATCCTTATTTGTCATATCTCTGCTGAAAAGTGCTTTAAAATTTAATGCCAAAAACAAGAAAATTTTTGAATCGAGAAAAAAAAATTTGAATGGTTTTTATTTCCTGATTTTTATCAATCGTATCTTATCGATCCTTATCTCATCGCAGACTGTATACCGTACACCTTTTTTGCCTCTTGCGGTTAGTCTGCGTTTAGATGTTGTTTTGGAAAGTTGATTCTTCATAAAGTGTGGATGTGAAACAACGTCATTATTTTAATCCATGGATTAAGTGAAATTTGAGTGATTTAAGACCAAAAACTATGTCAGTTGTGTAATTTTGGATAAGAATCAGTGAAGTGTTAATAATTTTTAATATTTTATGCTTCAAAAGATATTTTCTGTAGTTAAATCTAATAATATACTCGAATTTGTCAATTTGCACCCCACAGCGGCACGTATCAATCGTCGACCTAATTAATTTTTATCTAAAAAATCTATCAACATAATTAAAATAAATTGGATTTAATTAAATTTTAATGAAAAAAATTCTCGGAAATCCCCAAAAGTAAAGATTATATCCTATGAATAGACATGTGATAAACTATTTAATTGATAAAAAGATTAACTGATAACAGCGGACAAAAAAAAGTAACAAAAGATAAGTTATAAATCAAAATTTAATCGGTGATTTTCATTTTATGAATGAAGTGGATTTAATTTGTGTAAAAATAAATTTTTTGGAAAAATAATGGAAGAATTTTGTGGGAGTGTGTTGTGGGTAAGTTATCGATCAAACAGATTATGGCGAAATAGTTTTTATCTAATAAAATACGAACATATGTTTTGCGGTGTAGAATTAAAGCAGTATAATGAAAATTTCAGGAGATTTACAGTTTTCAATTGCCAGAGTTGGAATTTTCGTAAATATATCAGAATAAAACTTCTGTGACACTGTGAAAAATGCCTGCACCTGAACTTCATATCACAAAATTATCATGAAAGCTGATAAGCTTCCTCACGTGCATCTTACTTAAGACAAAAATCCTAGTCTAAAAGCCCAGCTAAAGTCTTTAATACATTTTGATACAAAGGTTTTTGCATGAAACTCGACCAATTTTCAAACTTCTAGAATAAAAACCTAAATACGTCAAGAGACTTTGAACAGTTTTTTATGAGAGAAAGAATATTTATAGCAGATAGATAAGAAATAGATTATTTATGGTTAATTCGGCAATTCTCAAACGAAAGGAACATCAATGTAAAATCTAGTAAATTTATGGTTCATATAAAAATGTGAAATATAATACATGAATATTTACTGACATTATCCCATTCAGGGTTTGAAAAATTCTTCATTTTTTTAAGAAAAACTCAGGACAATTGCTTAGATCTTTGTTTTATACAAAAATCAGGGTTGCGATGACAGGTACCTCCTTGTATCCTTTGACTTTCCTTAATATACACACCTAAGCTCTCGAAAAACATTGTCAATTAAAGCCATTTTCTCATTCCTTCCATCAATTTCTAATATCCACAAGAACCAAAACAAAACTTAAAGCTGTGATGCTCAACATGAAAAGTCGGTCGATATTTTTCCAATAGTAAAAGCCGGCTTGTCGCCAAATTTCTGTGTACATAAAAAAAAATACAACAACACGAATTAACTGTGTGTGAAAAATTGGCGCGTTTTGTGAGAAAAATAAATCAATTTTCATTATTGAAATTCGATGCGTACTTTTGTCTTAATTAAAGCTATAATTCATTCATGAACTTTGCACATGTAGGCACCTAGATAATTTAATTCGGGATTTATTTTTAATCAAATAAATTTTATCAGCAAACTTTCTTATCGAATGAAAATTTTTGTAAAATAAAAATTAATCAATCAATTTACCATAGAAGTTCCGTGTTCTAATTTCAGCACTGAAACTTAATCCAATTAAAATATAGGAATAACTAGGATTTTGTTACATACGCAACGTACGTTTTTCTCCCCAAAAAAGAAAGTTTTTTCTTCTTTGTAACTTGATAGTAAGCTCATAAGCATTGTTGTTGATAAATTACATACTATTAAGTAAAGATTTGAAGTATGTAGACGTACACAACATGAATATAGAATAACATTGTGGAATTTTTACGATAAAAACATTCTTATCGATCGATATACGTCAGAATCAGATGATTTACTGTAAAGATAAAGATAGTCGTGGATTTTTTTTAAAAATTAAATTACTTAGAATTAGGAAATTAGAGATTAGGAATTATTTCTAATATTTCACAGCCAACTATATGAGTTTTAATTTTTTTTCAGGACCCTGATCTCCTTTGGGCAGAAACAAATCCAAATTTAACAATATGTTTCAAACAAACAATCCTCATTTGGGTTCCATGTCTATTTGTGTGGGTGTTTTCAGGACTCGACATAATGTGGAGATTGAAGAGTCGTTACAGCGACATCCCGTGGTCTTTTATTAATATTTCCAAGTTCCTTTTAATAATCTTACTGATAGCCTTGTCAATTACGGATTTGGTGATTCTAATCAGCATGATGGAAAATGAAGATGTTTTTCCTGTCCAATTTGTCACCATAGGAATCAAAATTGCTACATTTGTGAGTGTTGATCTATAATAAATTGAATGCCGTTATTATCTTAATAATCCGTCTAGATTTACGTCGCCTGCCTTCAGTATCTTCACAAGCTAAAAGGTCATCACACTTCAGGACTTTTATTCAGCTTTTGGTTAATGCTGGCATTCTTCGCCATTCCTGAGTTCCGATATGTTATCATAAATTATAAAGATCATTATTTCCAAGGAGATTCAATGTCATTAGATGCTTGGCTGTTCCTCAGCTACTGTATTTACTTCTCGCTTATATGCGTTATGCTTATCGTTACCTGTTTCAGAGATAAACTTCCATTGAACTCAACGTATCCAAAATTCGCACATCCATCACCAGAATTCAATGTCAGCATTTTGGATAGAATTAATTTCCATTGGTTCACAAAAACTGCATGGTTAGGATTTATGCGACCATTAAATGAGAGAGATTTATATGACAGTAATCCACAGGACACTTGTGCTGAACTCTTTCCTCCATTTGATAAGGAGTTTAAAAAGAGTATCGAGAAGAATAAGAAGTAAGTGCTATTTATACATGTCTAGCTAGATATTCTAATAACTTCTTCCATAGGAGCATGCCAAAACAACCAGAAGGCTCGACAATAGTCAGCAATGGTAAAACATTCATGTCAGTCATAAAAGCTTATGGCGGTCCTTTCTGGTTCTCAGCTCTCTTCCGTGTCATTTGTGACTTGTTACTTATATCAACACCTCTACTTCTGGATTTGCTAATCACTTACATTGCTGATGGTGGACCAGAATGGGAAGGATACTTTTTGGCTTTTTTACTGTTCCTTGTATCATTTATTCAGCCTTACATGAATGGTCAATATTACCATCACAACTTGACAGTTGGTCATCGAATAAGAACAGGATTAATGGCTTCAATTTATCGCAAAGCATTGACAATTTCGAGCAGTGTCAAGAAAACTACAACAGTTGGTGAAATTGTAAACTTAATGGCTGTTGACGCAAATCGATTCTTCGAGTTAATGCCAAATATTCACATCATGTGGTCAGGATTGATGACAATTGGCATTGTGACATATTTACTTTATGGCTATATTGGAGTTTCAGTATTTGCTGGTCTGTTTGTGACTTTGTGTGTACTTCCAGTATCAGTTGTGATTGCAGCAAGACTTAAAGTCTTCCAGATTCAACAGATGATCCATAAAGATGAACGAATCAAATCAGTGAATGAAATTCTTAGCGGTATAAAAGTATTAAAGCTTTACGCATGGGAACCAAGTTTCGAAAAACTTATTCTTGGAATAAGAAAAATAGAAATGCGAGTTATAAAGACGATTGCACTTTATAATGCATTCTCATATTTTATATGGTCGTTGGCACCATTTATTATTGCAATGGTTTCATTCATCACGTTTGTTATGCTCGACGGCAAACTGACTGCACAAAAAGCTTTCGTATCTCTGGCACTATTCAACTTGCTTCGACTCCCGATGACATTCTGTAAGTATTTTGTTGAAACTTTGACCTGCGCATTTCCTTGAACTTATTCTTTTACAGTCCCTATGCTGATGAATTTCTTGATGCAAGCAATTGTGGCAGGCAAGCGTATTGATAAATTTTTAAATTCAAAAGAGATTGCTACTGATAATGTCACTCACATGCCATGTGACAAAGCAATGTACATCAAAAATGGAACCTTTTCATGGGATGGATCTCACGAAATTTTAAAGAACATCAACATTGCAGTTAAAAAAGCAAGTTTAACGGCTGTTGTGGGACCTGTTGGAGCTGGGAAGACTTCATTAATTAGTGCATTTTTGGGTGAAATGGAAAAACATAGCGGAAATGTCAATCTTGATGGAAGAATTGCTTATGTCCCACAACAAGCATGGATTCAAAACGCAACTCTTCAGGATAATATTTTGTTTGGAAGACCATTGAATAAAAGACTTTATCAACGAGTTATTCATGCTTGTGCATTAACAGCTGACCTTGAAATGTTACCTGGCGGAGATCAAACTGAGATTGGTGAAAAAGGAATCAACTTGTCTGGTGGACAGAAACAGAGAATTTCTCTAGCTCGTGCTGTTTATAGTAACGCTGAAATTTACATTTTTGATGATCCTCTGTCTGCTGTTGACTCTCATGTTGGAAAACATATTTTTGATAACTTAATGAGTGATACTGGCATATTAAGAGCCAAGACAAGATTCCTAGTTACTCATGCTTTGTCATACTTACCAAGAGTTGACGAAATTCACGTTATGCTGAATGGAAAAATAACTGAAACTGGATCATACAAGTAAGTAAAATTAAAATGCGTTGTTATGTCCTTGTCTTTGAAATTTGGAACTTGATCTTTCAATTTTAATACCTTAACATGCTCAGTCAAGTAGGAATAAAATTATATCCGGAAGGAAAAAGGTTATCTTGCTCTAAAATATATATTTTTGATTAATCAAACTAGCAATTTTCTAACATTTTGTTGCTTAAAATTTATACAGAGAGCTGCTGACACAAAACGGTGCATTTGCAGAATTTTTAATTCAATACTTGCAGGAACAAGGAGAAGTAGACGTAGACGGTAAAACTGTAAAATTAACAAAGAAATCATATATTTATGTAAAACAAAATATAAATATTACAGAAGTTCCCCCTGAATTCAGGAATCGACTAAACAGTGAAGCTTCAATCAAGGATTTAAGACGGTAATAATTATTATTTGAATTTACAAAAACCATTTATTTACATAATTAAATTCTTAGTGGCTCAACAATTTCAATCATTGACACTCGTCGCAAATCCATCTTTCCACCCTCCATTGATGACGAACATGAAATTGTAAAGAAATCATTGGCAAAACTGATTGAAAGTGAAGAATCTGGAACTGGAACTGTTAGCTTAAAAGTTTACATGAAATACTTCAAACATGCTGGACTTCTTATGTCACTTCTTGCATTTGGAACTAATATTCTGTTTCAAGTTGCTGCTGTTGGATCAAATAGTAAGGAATCAATTTAATATCTTTCTAAATTTCATTACGAACAACAAATTTTCAGTTTGGCTGGCTATTTGGTCATCTAGTGCGCGTGTCGCAGCTGATTTATCTTGGAATAACTTCTATGCTGGAGTTTATGGAGGAATTGGTGTTCTTCAAGGTATTTTTGATGGTAGCTTTACCTAAGTTTAGTTATAAAATATTTTTCTCTAATTTCAGCCATTACATTAATCATCGCATCAATTACCCTTGCTATTGGATGTCTGAAAGTTGCCCGAGTATCACATAACAATCTTATACACAATATTCTTCGTCTTCCGATGTGGTTCTTTGACACAACTCCATTAGGACGAATTTTGAATCGCTTCTCAAGGTTCTTTACTAATTCCTTGTTCATGATCTAATATTTTCATTTAATTATCTATTTTCAGGGACATGGATATCGTCGACAATATTATTCCAATTTTTATGAGGAATTACATCTTCATGCTATTCGCTGTAATAGCCATTTTTATTGTCATTTCTATAGCAACACCATGGTTCCTTGTCACTGTTGTACCTGTCTTCTTGATCTACTATTTCCTCCAGAGGTTTTATATTGAGACATCAAGACAAATCCGTCGATTGGAATCACTTACGAGAAGTCCTGTCTTAGCACATTTCAGTGAAACTATAAGTGGACAGTCAGTCATTCGTGCTTATGGGGAACAGAAAAGATTCATTGCTGAATCAGATTCTAAAATTGACTTCCATCAAGGAATTGCTTATCATGGATTTGTGGCACATCGTTGGCTTCAATTGAGACTGGAAATTATTGGGTCACTTGTTATCTTCTTTTCTGCATTTTTTGCAATCATGGTTCGTGATACAATTGGTCCATCAGTTGTTGGGTTATCGGTCAGTTATGCTTTACAAATTTCACAACTGCTTTTCTTCCTTGTTCGTATGGCTGTTGAAGTTGAGACCAATATTGTTGCCATTGAGAGAATTGAAGAATATACTGAAAAACCACAGGAAGCTGCATGGAAGACAGTTGATGTTGATCCACAATGGCCACAGAAAGGTGTTGTAGAATTCCAGAATTATCAAGTCAGATATCGTGATGGACTTGACTTGGTCTTAAAAGGAATTTCATTTATCATCAACTCTGAGGAGAAGATTGGAATTGTTGGACGAACTGGAGCTGGAAAATCTTCATTGACTTTGGCACTTTTCAGAATAGTTGAAGCTGCTGGCGGTAAAATTATTATTGATGATATTGACATTGCATCAATTGGACTTCATTCCTTAAGATCACGTCTCACAATCATCCCACAAGATCCAGTCCTCTTCAGTGGTTCCTTAAGAATGAATATTGATCCATTCAATGCATATTCAGATGATGCAATTTGGCAAGCACTTGAACATTCACATTTGAAAGCATTCGTTAAAGGTTTATCGGATGGCTTGGATCACAAAATCACAGAAGGTGGTGAAAACTTATCAGTTGGTCAAAGACAGCTTGTATGTCTTGCTCGTGCCTTGCTACGTAAAACAAAGGTTTTGATCCTTGATGAGGCAACAGCAGCAATTGATTTCGAAACTGATGAACTTATTCAAAAGACAATTCGAACTCAATTCAATGACTGCACAATTTTGACAATCGCACATCGACTTAACACAATTATGGATTCCGATAGAATTATTGTTTTGGATGCTGGAATGGTTGCTGAATTTGATACACCACAATCATTATTAGATAACAAAAATTCAATATTCTATGGAATGGCTAAGAATGCAGGTTTAGTGAATGAAGATTTCGAGATTCCCATGAGGCCGTATGACATGACGGAAAAGCATGAGGAAACAGAACTTTGAATGATTTCTTCGAATTTGAATAAAAATTAATTGATGATATTTTCAAAAATTTATTAGGTCAAATGATGTCTTCAAAATTTAAGCATCCTTAAATGCACAAAACTCAATATCATTTACCTTAAATGAAGAATATTGGGATCAAATTTTAGATTTTTATGATTCTAGCAATTTTCTTTACTTCCAAATTTACAGAATTATGCTCTTTTTGACCGAAAACTGAACAATTTAAAATTTATTCCTGCTTATTGGATGAAGTGGTTAAAATTTTATTAATGACTGTATTTTAAAAATATTTATATCCTAAAAATTATTTAATAAAGGAAAAATTTATCTTAGCTGTCGTCGCTTGATTATGACGTATATCAATAAATTGAATTCTTGACACTATTACAGTCAGGGGTGTATCCAGTAATATTTTGATTGGGGTGTTTTGGGATTTTTTTATTAATAAACTCTAAGCATTGAAGAAAATTTCTGTCTAAGGTGATTTTAACACCTAAATCACCCTCTGGATACGCCCGTAATGACAGTAGCTGTCATTCTCGAAAAAGTTTGAGAACCACTGAATTTTAGAGTTTCAATTCTCAAATTATTGGACGTCATAATTGAACGACCCTAAATATTTTATTGAATTTGTGAATTTTCAGTATGCAAACTTCATTAGACGTAAGCTACCATAAATTTATGTACTCTTGTAATTTCAGGACAGTTCTAATCATAAACATTGTCCTCAAAATTTTCATTTTTTGAGCGAATCTCAAAATTCAAAACGATCTAATAAATTAAGCATAGACATGTCATTTTACAAAAATAAACTTCGACCCCCCAACAACCTCAACCTTCATCATCGTCCAAGCATCAGAGCGAAACAAGAGAATAGCCGTCTTTAATTAGAATCAGAAAAAGAAAAAAAGAGAAGATTTCTCATCGTAATTTTCATTCACTTGAAAGGCACACCAAAACAAAACAGAGAGCTACCGATTACTACACAACATTTTTTTATTTGTATCAAAAAGACATCAAAAAACATGTGGCAAAAATAATCAGCCCATTGAGAATGTTTTTGTTTTTACAGTTTTTCTCTGCCACTTACACATGTTTGACTTGCGATAAAGACTTTTTTCGTTTGCTAATATAATTGAGAATTTTTCACAACTCTCATTCAGTCGCTGTAGGAACGTGAAACTGTGAAAATCAAGAAAGCTTTAAAAAATTGAAAATTGTTAGGAATTCAAAGCAATTTGATTAGAGATATAAAGTAACAAGAAGAAGACAATTGATAAGTTATTTCACAATATTAACAAAATCTGGATGAGGAATTGCATCAAGTTTGAGAAATTATTCAGTCATGTTTGAGGAATTTTGCGGAGGTCCATTTTGGGTAATTAAATTTTTTATAGACTTTTAAAGTCGTGCAACAAGTTAATGGGTTTTTGAATGAGCAATAATCCATCCAACCTTTAAAATCTTGTTTACTTTGACTTAAGTCAACAAGTTTAAGGCATTTCCGTCAATTTTCATAATTAATTTCCCAATTTTCGTCAGTTTCATTCACAAATTTGTACAATTTTTTTTTATCTATTTCTATAAAATTGCTATACTTGCACATACTTTGTCATTGTATAATTCATCGATAAGATAACATGGAAAAATGACTTGTCGCCGAATTTACTGATATCCATATTTGGAGGTTCCAAAACATTTAATTGATTACGCAGGCTTGATAAGACACGAGAATCTCGTGAGTAATATTTAAGTACCATACCATTTATGGAGTAGCTATAAAAATAAGGAACACCCTCATGATTGAGCAATTCTTCTTATCAGACCTCATTTTTGGAATCGGAAATCAGCAAATAATCATTTTGAGAAAGTCATGCTTTATCTTATCGTTGAATAATTAGGCATTTCGGCACGCTTTTTTTGTGAAGTGTTTTATTTACAGTAGACAACAAGTAGTAAAAGTCTCTTAGTAAGTCAATGGCAAAAGCACCTGCAAACTGTATCTATCATATCTTGTTTATGAAAGCTTTTCAAGGTTCTTCCCTGTAATTTTCGTATTTTAACTTTTTTGAGTGTCAATAGTATTGAAATCAAGCTTCATGTACGTGAATCTAGTCAGTATGAAAGTAAGACCTTTGTGTCCGAAATGTCAGGCTATCTGTAATTATATGGAGACGTGAGTTCGATTCTCAGAGACTAATTAGTCATGATTCAAGTCGATTCTAGACACACAATGTTACACCATCAAATGCATGTGCCTTAATTCGTTCATTCAATGTAGCAGTTTTTCATCAGTCATGCAAACTTTCGCTTTTCCATAAAATCCAACACTCAATCAAACAAATTGCTTTTAAATGAACAAAGTGATGAGCAATCTTACAGAAGATCTCATTCAAAGCAAGCATATCAATTGAAGTTCCAATTCAAATCAGACTAATTGTGCGTTTCTCACACAATTCTATCAATCAACTAATTGAAATGATGATACTCAAATTAATTTTTATTTTTATTCTCTCAACTCTCATTCAATATTTGTTTACTTTGTATTGTATATTTATAGGACTCAGATCTAACTTGGTCAGAAACAAATCCTGACTTTACATTTTGTTTTAAACAAACTGTGCTGATATGGGTGCCATGTCTATATCTTTGGTTATTTTCGATAATAGATTTAAGAAGAAGATCAAGAAGTCGACGAAGTGACATTCCATGGTCATTCTTAAATTTATCAAAATTAGTAATAACAGTCTTATTGGTATGCTTATCGATTGTTGATTTGAGCATGATGTTTGCAATAGCAGTTGGAGAAGATATTTATGATGTTCAATATGTTTCAATTGGAATTAAGCTCGTCACATTTGTAAGTAGAATGGAATGTATTTTAAATTAGTTATTTCCTCTGACTAATCAAATACTGATAGGTCTTTCTAGCCTTCATTCAGCTGTATCATAAGAAAAAAGGTCACAGAACTTCCATATACTTGTTTATATTCTGGATGATGCTAGTCATCTGTGCTATTCCTCAACTGTTAAGGGAAATAAGGAACTTTAACAGCGCAGAATTTGGCAATGGTGACATGACTTGGTCAGGATTCCAATTCATCAATTATGTTCTTTACTTCTCATTCATTTCTATTGAATGGTTCCTCTGCTGCTTTGCAGATAAACCACCGAGGAATTCAACTTACCCCAAATATGCTAATCCATCACCAGAATTGGGTGTTGGTGCTATTATTAAAATATTCTACGCATGGTTTGAGCCAATAGCATGGACAGGCTACAGAAGACCACTTACAGAAAAAGACATTTATGATATTAATCCTGAAAATGCATCCGCTGAACTTGTTCCAAAGTTTGATTCCTTTTTCGAAAAAAGTGTCACAAAGTCAAAGAAGTAAGATTCAAATTTTAGTTCATGACTTTATTTACTACTTATTTTTTGTTATTTTAGAAAAATCTACAAGAAGCAGCAAAGACAACTCAGAGATCAGCAGAATAAATCACTTCCAAATGGTACAACTGGTTCAACTGAAACACAAGAGCCACCTTTACCACAGGGATCAGTTCTTTCAGCTCTCGTTGGTTCCTTTATTGGTCCATTCTCTTTTGCACTGTTACTGCGATTTGCTATCGATTTCCTTCAATTTGGTTCCCCATTAATTCTTGGTGCATTAATTACTTACGTGGATACTGAAGGTGCTTTATGGAAAGGACTTGTATTGACATTTGGACTGTTTCTCATAAGTTTTGTGATGGCAATTCTCAACGGTCATCAATCGATTACAGCCTACAGAGTTGGATTCTGTATGAGAACGTCACTTATTAGTGCTGTTTACAGGAAAGCTTTAAGAATTTCCAGTGCAGCTAAGAGAACAACTACAGTTGGTGAAATTGTTAATTTAATGGCTGTAGATTCGAACAGATTTTTGGAAATGATTCCATACTTGATGCTCACGATTTCTGCTCCATTTGTAATGGCATTTGCCATTTTTCTTCTATGGAGAATAATTGGAGTCGCCGTCTTTGCTGGACTTGCTGTTTTGATCATTATGTTCCCATTGTCAGGTGTTATTGCCAACAAACTTAAGAACATCCAATTTAAGCAAATGAAAATCAAGGATGAACGTGTCAAATTAACAAATGAAATATTAAATGGAATTAAGGTGTTGAAATTGTATGCTTGGGAGCCAAGTTTCGAGAAACAGATTGGTGAAACTCGTGAAATTGAAATTAAAACTTTGAGACATGCAGCTATGTACAATGCGATCACTGAGTTCCAATGGTAAGTGAATGAATTTTGTTAATTAATTCTAGTGATGACATTAAAATGTTTTTACCTATTTTTCAGGGGATTGACTCCATTCTTGGTCTCATTTGTGTCATTCACCACTTACGTTATGCTTGGAAATCCTCTAACACCGGACGTAGCTTTTGTATCCCTTGCATTGTTCAATATTCTTAGAATGCCAATGACATTCTGTAAGTACTTTATTCTCAGTAATTATATCCATAATACTCAAGCTTATTTTCTCACGTTAATTTCGTTTTTTAGTGCCTTTAGGAATTAATTTCATAATGATCGCATATGTGTCAATTAAGCGTTTAGATAAGTTCATGAACTCTTTGGAACTTGATCCGAATAATGTCACAAGAAATCCAAATGAGCATGCTATGAAGATTCAAGACGGAAACTTCTCATGGGGTGGTACGGAGAAAATACTTAAGAACATCAATATTTCGGTTGAAAAAGGAAGTTTAACGGCTGTTGTTGGACCTGTTGGAGCTGGCAAATCTTCATTAATCAGTGCATTTTTAGGAGAAATGGAAAAGCTTAGTGGAACAGCCAATCTTGATGGAAGAATTGCTTATGTCCCACAACAAGCATGGATTCAAAATGCAAGCCTTCAGGATAATATCTTGTTTGGAAAACCATTGAATAAGAAATTATATCAAAAGGTCTTACATGCTTGTGCATTAACAGCTGACCTTGCAATGTTACCTGGCGGAGATCAAACTGAGATTGGTGAAAAAGGAATCAATTTGTCTGGTGGACAGAAACAGAGAATTTCATTAGCAAGAGCAGTCTATAGTGGAGCTGAAATTTTCATTTTTGATGATCCTCTGTCTGCTGTTGACTCTCATGTTGGAAAACATATATTTGAAAATGTTATGAGTCATGAAGGAATGCTTAGAGGAAAGACGAGATTCTTAGTAACGCATGCTTTATCCTACTTACCAAAAGTCGATATCATCAATGTCATGCTGAATGGAGAAATCACTGAAAGTGGAACTTACAAAGAACTTCTTGCTAAAAAAGGAGCGTTTTCTGATTTTTTGGTTCAATACCTTCAGGAACATCAAGATGAAGAAGGTACGACTGAGGTCATAATTTTCATAATTTTCGAAATTTTTAATGATATTTTTACTATTCTAGATTTGGCTGAAATTGGAAGTCAGCTGGGAGATAATGAAGAATTGAAGAAAATTTTTGAAAGATCCATGTCAACTATGTCTGTGAACAAAGGAGATAAATCGTAAGATTATCTAATAAGTTATGATCTAATCCTAACTAATTATTATAAATTACAATTTAATTCCAGTTCACCCACAAGTTCTCTAAGAAGAAGACGAGACAGTCGACGATCCTCAAAACAAAGTGAGCAGGAGGAAGTGCCAAAACAATCAGCATTAAATAAACTAATGACATCAGAGGAAGCTGCTATTGGAGGAGTATCATTGGGAGTTTATCTTCGATACTTTAGAAGTGTTGGAACCACTTATGTTCTCATTGTCATTTTATTCAACATCATCTCACAGACTGCTTCTGTCTTGGGAAATTGTAAGTGATTTAATTTAATGTGAATCGAATTTTGTTGAACAAACATTATAATTTTTAGTCTGGCTGACAATTTGGACACAGGATAGTAGATCTTATTTAGAAATATTTTGGAGAAACCTGTATGTTGGCGTGTATGGAGCATTTGGCTTACTGCAAGGTAAGAAACTTGAAAAATGTCTATTAGTTCAGTTATCCATCCAAATTTAATTATTTACAGGTATTTCAATATTAGTTGGAACAGTATTATTTGCATTAGGATCTCTCAAAGCAGCTCGTCTACTCCATTTCCGTCTTCTTCACAATATTCTAAGACTTCCAGTTTCATTCTTCGACACAACTCCTTTGGGACGTATTATTAATCGTTTCAGCAGAGATACAGATGTTATTGATGCTTACTTGCCTAATATGATGAGAACATGGTTTTCTATGGCATTTGCCTTAATAGGAACAATCATAGTTATTTCTTATTCCACTCCAATTTTTGTTGGAGTTATTGTACCGTTGATGGTCGTCTACTACTTCATTCAAAGATTTTATATTGCAACGTCAAGACAATTGAAGAGAATTGAATCAATCACAAGGTCACCAATTTATTCTCATTTTGGAGAATCAGTCAATGGACAATCGACTATTCGTGCATACAATGAAGATACGCGGTAGGTTAAAAATAATTTTTAGAAGTGATTTAAAATTATCAGATAAAATTCTTTCCAAAGATTCATTTCAGATTCTGAATCAAGAGTTGACCACAATCAGGCTGTTGCTTATCAGAATATTATTGCAAACAGATGGCTAGGCATCAGATTGGAAATCATTGGATCTTTCATTGTCCTGTTTGCATCATTATTTGCTGTTCTTGGACGATCTACTATTGAAAGTGCAATTGTTGGTCTATCAATATCTTATTCATTACAAGTTTCGTCACTTTTGAACTTCTTCGTAAGAATTTCGACTG
Source organism: Chironomus tentans (assembly GCA_963573255.1). Lineage (NCBI taxonomy): Eukaryota > Metazoa > Arthropoda > Insecta > Diptera > Chironomidae > Chironomus > Chironomus tentans. Next base: position 1,507,096 of record OY754302.1, on the reverse strand, counting down.
AGGTAAGTATCAGAGAGCTTTCTTGCTTTTGTCCTGTAGAAAAAAATAAAATACCTTCATTTCTTTCTACTAGGTCGAAACAAATGTCGTGTCAGTTGAAAGAGTTGAAGAATATGCTGATTTACCGCAAGAAGCTGCATGGAAAACAGTTGAAGTCAATCCAAAATGGCCACAAAGTGGAATTGTTGAATTCAATAACTATCAATTCCGATATCGAGAAGGCCTTGACCTTGTTTTGAAAGGCATCAATTTCAAGACAAACAGTCAAGAGAAGATTGGAATTGTTGGACGAACAGGAGCTGGAAAATCTTCATTGACTTTGGCACTTTTTAGAATAGTTGAAGCTGCTGGCGGTAAAATTATTATTGATGATATTGACATTTCTGGAATTGGACTTCATTCTTTAAGATCAAGATTGACAATTATCCCACAAGATCCAGTCCTCTTCAGCGGTTCGTTAAGAATGAATATTGATCCATTCAATGCATATTCAGATGATGCAATTTGGCAAGCACTTGAACATTCCCATTTAAAGACTTTCGTTAAAGGTTTATCAGATGGATTAACTTACAAAATCACAGAAGGTGGTGAAAACTTGTCAGTCGGTCAAAGACAGCTTGTATGTCTTGCTCGTGCCTTGCTACGTAAAACAAAGGTTTTGATCCTTGATGAGGCAACAGCAGCAATTGATTTCGAAACTGATGAACTTATTCAAAATACAATACGAACTCAATTTAATGACTGCACAATTTTGACAATCGCACATCGACTTAATACAATCATGGACTCCGATAGAATTATTGTTTTGGATGCTGGTATGATTGCAGAATTTGATACACCACAATCATTATTAGATAATAAGAATTCGATATTCTATGGAATGGCTAGAAATGCTGGATTAGTAAGTGATGAAAATGGCTATGACTTTAAGGAAGAGACCGAATTTTAAAATTATTATTAATTAAGATATTTAAAGCTGGCAAGAAAAGATATTGTTAAACATATCATAAGTACAAAACTCTTCCTGTTCAAGAGATTGTCATGTTCAAAAATTTCATTGAATTCATGCATGTAACTTGTCCTTTTCCATTCCTGTTTTTTAACGAAATAAAAATGTCTATAAGATTTAGTTCGTATCTGTTTTTAATTAGGCTGACCTTATAGGTTTGTACACTGAACATCTGGAAAAATTTCTGACTAAGTCTTTAGAAACTTGGACTAGAAACAAGAGAAGCTTTTCGCTTATTATATAATTTATTTTATTTACATTTTCTTTTTAATCGAAATTCAATTCTGATAATTACACAATATCACAATGTTAAGGAGCAGTATTATCTTAGGTTTCTTACAAATGACTATGAGCAGAACTTGCTAATGTCTTTTTTGAATTGATGCTAAAGCTAGGATTGTGTTTTAGTTACATTCTTGAAACATCACTTGAAAGCTCTGTCCATAACCATTAGATAATATTTTTAAATTCACTAAAAATTAAAAACAACTAATTTTTTGGTTTGAAATCCCAAAATTGCAAGTTGTACTGTCATTATAGAAAGCTTCTTTATGTCATATCTAAAAGCTCTGGAATAAAACTCTTTTTTTTGTATTATTATCATTATATTTTCTTATTGTATGCGCGTGATTCAGTTAGCTTTTGTTTAAAACTGTATTTTGATATATATGTAATTGTTTAAGACACTGTCATTGATTTATGCTTAAAATATCTTTTCATACTTTTATTTAATTTGAGGATTGAAGTTGTGCTATGCTTGAGATGATTAAGAAAGTTATTAAAAAAGAAGAAACTTGTAATTAAGGACTAAAATACTGTCATAAATGATTTCTGTTTGTTGCTGTAAGCTTTCTTTTATTTGGGTGAGAGTTTCTTACTGCCAAAATACAACAAGAACCTATGTTTTGATTTCTAGATTGCAATGCGATAGTTTTATAAAAATTCTTGCATCATTTCTAGTAGTCGTTCCAAAATTTATCACTTTTTGGACAGAAAGCTTTCTTAAATTTTTATAAATTGAGCCTTTAATGCTATAAATTCTTCTAACTATGAACATCAGCAGTAAACAAAGTTAATAACAGTAATAAAAAATCTCACTTTATGCGCTCGTCAATCAACAATCTTGAAAACATTCATTTGTCGAATTATCATAAACATAAGGTTCATTCTGGGATGTTTGCTAGGAACTTGTCTTAAATAATAATATTGGCCAGTATAGAACTACGAATACGAGAAAGAGACCTGGAAATATAACACGCGAAAGCTTATCAATTTCACGCCACATAATTTTTTCAACCCCTGTGTCATTATCTGTCCACGATACAGATAATATGGATTGCCTTCTGTTTATTGGCTTTCCGTTACCTTGTAAGTTTGTCTACAATAGAATCGAGAATGTAAAAAAAGAATTATTATGCATTGAAAATAGAATTACATGCAATTTGTTCATATAATAATTTACCTGACCAACTGGTGTGGGTGTATTTTGTGCATTAGCCTTTCGTGATCGTACATTTGTACCATCAAACATGGCCACCGTTTGACATTGTCCTTTCTCCATGGTACTCGTCAAACGAAGCGGAAGAATTGTTTGTTTTGATGTTGATTTTAATTGCGTTTGATATTGAACGTCGAGGACTTTGACGACAACAAATTCTGCCAGCGCTGCAAATACAAACACCATACATCCAGCCATCCAGAGATCCATGGCTTTGATAAAAATTTATAAACACGGAAATTAGTAATTATAAAGTTGTATAGTTAGCATGGATAGAAATTTTTATGCGTTTGTTGACCTCAATTATTTGCTTTTTTCAATTATTGAGTATTTGGTTATGCTTGTTAATAATTTGGAATTTTACAGTTCTTATAAATTCATTCTATGAATTTTTCATTATTTTATCAAGCAAACCTTCAACAAAGCAGCCTTTTCTATCCATTAATTAATTAAAAATTCATGATATTACAATAATTACCTTTAACGTAAGCAACTGGCGGAATATCAGCACCAGTGAACATTGTCACAAGGGTAAGCATGCACGTCACAAGCAGAGTCACCCTTCCCGGAATTGCATCGAGTCCGAGCCAAAAACTGAACCAACTTAACATAACAACTAATGACGATGGAGCAAACGTTTGAATTAAATGATGTCCTAAATTGAATAGAAATGGTAAAATCGATAGGATTAAAATCTCAGTAGCATTTGAATTATTAGCATCGTTACCTATTTGGCGCTCAAAACGGAAATAGACAGTCAAGCGTGAAAAGTTTCCATCTTTTTCTGGCATATATCCATCCGTCTCTTCTAGTTGCAATGGTGCACCCAAATTATATTGCAATAGCTTCAGCTCAGGATTAATATTCACGCCATTCTCGGCCCATTTTAATCGTACTTTTGAGTTGCTATATGAAAAGCTTTCAATATGAATTGGACAAATTTGAATGTCCATTGGATATAGTTGAAATTCCATTTGACATGCAATGATGGCATGCAAACGAGCAGCATAACGAATTGTTTTATTCTTATAGAGTGTAACGGAACTAAACTTGTGGGTTAGCGTTGCGATTTCTGTTCAGGAATATTAAAAAATTTTAATTGATAAAAAAAATTATGCCCCAGTTTCTATTAAAAATTCCTATTAATAAAGCACTCTAAAGGTAAAAAATAAGCAGAAAAAACTTAATGGGATTTTTTATGATGATACAAAAATCGTTTATGACTGTCACTGAATGTGTCCAAAATTGTTTATTTATAAGACATTTCAATCAATGGTTGTTGGCGTGATAAAGTTTTAGGTGTTAATTAATTGAGTATTGAGATTATTGGTTTAGAGTCAATTTGTGAAAATGCAAATTTTGGTGACTTTTGCATGAGATTAGGTGTGTGTTTTATTGTAGAATCAAAGCATCCTGCCTAACAATATTTAATAGCATCCACAAAATTATCATCGAATTATTCACGAAGGTCACCAAGAAAAATTGGAAAAATTTCAAGTTTGGTTCTTGCTGTATCATTAAAATCTTTGTTATATAACATCAGGTGTCATCGACGATTCCTGTACATTTTTTTTCTATCATACATTCTGTGGACATAGCATCCTCGTTTCCGTTCTTTTGAAATCACCATTGAAATGTCTTATTTTCTGTGTCTTTTTTGAATGTATACATTGGGTTGTTGCTAGGGACTGTAGTATTTAAACTGTTTTATGTACACAAAAATAATTGAAATGAAAAAATAAGCAAAATTATTTAGAGATTCAGAATTTATTTAATAAAAAAGATTGAAAAAAATATCAGAAAAAATTGTAAGTAGAAAATCACGTCTAAGTGGATTAAGCGCATTTTTCTTAACTTGATAAGGAAAGTTTTAATTTTTGAACGGAAGATTCAAGCAAAATAATTTTTTTGGGGGGTTAGACAGATTCTTTTACATTTTGTCATTGCTGGATCGACGAAACATAAGTTTATAGGCAAAAAGCTTTACAGTGTATCAGAAAAAATATAAATTTGCATGAATCAGACTGAATGTTAATTCAAACAACTTCAAAAGAAAAATGCGCACAAAAACTCCAAAATCGTGCCAAGAAAATAAAAGTTTCAGAAATGAAGACACAAAAAATAATTTAAAGTGAAAATGCACAAAAAAAAGTTTTCATTTTTATTCACACAGCAAAGGTCACATATCCTTATGTGTGATGCGACCCTAGAATTAAATTTTCATTTTTAATGAAGTAAAAGCCTTTTGTCATACAGCAAAGCCTGAGTACTCGGCAGTGCCAGCTGAATAATTTTAAGAATAAATTTACAAAATAAAAAATAAAAGTTTAAATTTAAAAAAGAAGGAAAATGAAAATTTATGCAGAAAAGCAATATTCCTAGCGACCTCTCAGTGTGCCTCATTCATTCATTACCTCTGCCATAAACAAATTTTTGTATCATGTAAATTCCATGTAATTCTTCACACGTCGTTAAAAGGTTGAATAGAAGAAATAAATTAGATTGGATATACCAAAGAATGCAAAAGAAAAATAGAAAAATTATTTAATACAATGTTGACCAGTCTTATGTGATGTAATGTGAAGGCCATGGGAGGTGTAATGCATTCGAGATGAAGTTCATAGCAAAATCGCATAAATCTTTAAGCATAGCTTTGAAATGTTCTATTTTTATGATCATGATCAAGCTCATACGCGCTTATGCACGCGGCATAAATTAAACATTTATTTCATTATGCCCTTGAATTATACACATTGCAAACCTTCTTCCCATAAATACAGCTTGACTATGAACTATGGACTCTATATATTCTAGACGTGATGAAAGCCACGGTAAATAATCAAAGCATGATTAAAGTTTAAGGAAAACTTTTTCTCGTTTCGTAATTTTTCCGACAATTGGAAAAAGGAACTTTGTTAGCATGATTTATGGAAGTGGATGGATTGTTTTGTGGGCAGTTTGTATTTCTGTGACTGTTATGTCTATATTGGGTCTTAAATTCAGACATTATTTTTGGATCTTGATCAGTTTCTCCACGTTAGACACTGATACTGATCCAGACATTCTAATTGACAGCAAGACACTAAGTAGAAAAGAGCGCACGAGACGCAAATCAACTCAAAGTTTTCTATCAATTCCATCTACACATCAGTAGCGTGCTGCTCATAAATAACTAAAAAAGATAAACTTTCGAAAGGTTCACAAAAAAATTGTTTTTTTTTCAACTTTGCTATTTTTTCAGCATACTTAATTATCTATCAGTAGCCACTTAGGAGCATAAATGAGAAATTTATGCAATAAGGAAAAGGATGAGAGGCAATAAAGGTGAATTTTCCAGTAATTTTTTACTACAATTCCATCATGATAGTAGATTTATGGATTTTTTTTCTTCATTTGAGTTTTCTTTCGAATAAAGGCAATTTTGAGCAGAAATAAAAATCAATAAGTAGAATTAACCCGAAAAGAAATTTTCTTTATAGCGCGACACGAGGACATGCAAAATGAAAAATTTTGTTATGTGAATCAATCAATAAAAAAAAATTTGTGGAATGATTGATTTATCGTGAATGCCAAATAATGCATATGGGAAGTTATGTCTAAGAAATTGCAACACTTAAGACTTGCATTGTGCTACTTTCACTTCCACTTGATTGAAAACTTGAAAAAAAAAATTAACTTCCACGCAAAAGCGTGTAAGTTATTTAGTTTCGGTCAAAACACATTTTTTTACTACGGTATTAAGACTTCTATCTTTAAAAAAATTCTAATGATGCTAAAAGTTTGCCCTCGCGAGGCTGCATTTTTCTGTATATAAACTTTTTGCACTAAGCATCATCTTTAGTTCCAAAACCTTGAAAAACGTGTTTTTTTGGCGTCTTTTTTGTCCACAAATTTGGTGATCAGGGTCACAGCCGAGCCATGTGCATATGGAAATTTGGTTTTTTTGCCATTTGGTCACACATATCAAGCAATTAGGGGAATGGAAAGTCATTTTAGGAAATTTTGAAATTTTCAGTGATTTTAAGGCTGTCAAAGTTGACAAATCTAGAAAAAATGACACTTTTCTTCAAACGCCTGACGACCCAGGGTTTTTTTCAAACTGGATATAACTTTGTATCTAGTCTTATAGTCCTTTCCATGACGTTTACAAAAATACCCCACATGACTATGTTTGGACTTAATCCTGAGATTCTACAGCACTTTGAAAATCGAAAAAAAATTGATTTTTTTTTTTAAAAAATTGAATTACCATAAAGGCTCTAGATGATTACTGGATCTTATTTTTATGGACATAGAGGCTCTGGATGTTAACTGGATCTTATTTTTATCGGATATAGAAGCTCTGGATGATAACTGGATCTTATTTTTATGGACATAGAGGCTCTGGATGATTGCTGGATCTTATTTTTATGGACATAGGGGCTCTGGGTGGTAACTGGATCTTATTTTTATCGGATATAGAGGCTCTGGGTGATAACTGGACCTTATTTTTATAGACATAGAGGCTCTGGATGATAACTGGATCTTATTTTTATGGACATAGAGGCTCTGGATGGTAACTGGATCTTATTTTTATTTGATAAAGAGGCTCTGGGTGATAACTGGATCTTTCTTTTATGGACATAGGGGCTCTGGATGGTAACTGGATCTTATTTTATTGGATAAAGAAGCTCTGGGTGATAACTGGATCTTATTTTTATGGACATAGGGGCTCTGGGTGGTAACTGGATCTTATTTTTATCGGATATAGTGACTCTGGGTGATAACTGGATCTTATTTTTATGGACATAGAGGCTCTGGATGATTGCTGGATCTTATTTTTATCGGATATAGAGACTCTGGGTGATAACTGGATCTTATTTTTATGGACATAGGGGCTCTGGGTGATAACTGGACCTTATTTTTATAGACATAGAGGCTCTGGATGATAACTGGATCTTATTTTTATGGACATAGAGGCTCTGGATGGTAACTGGATCTTATTTTTATTGGATAAAGAGGCTCTGGGTGATAACTGGATCTTTCTTTTATGGACATAGGGGCTCTGGGTGATAACTGGATCTTATTTTTATGGACATAGAGGATCTGGATGGTAACTGGATCTTATTTTTATTGGATATAGAAACTCTGGGTGATAACTGGATCTTATTTTTATTGGATATAGAAACTCTGGGTGATAACTGGATCTTATTTTTATGGACATAGGGGCTCTGGATGGTAACTGGATCTTATTTTTATTGGATATAGAAGCTCTGGGTGATAACTGGATCTTACTTTTATGGACATAGAGGATCTGGATTATAACTGGATCTTATTTTTATGGACATAGGGGCTCTGGATGGTAACTGGATCTTATTTTTATGGACATAGAGGATCTGGATTATAACTGGATCTTATTTTTATGGACATAGAGGCTCTGGATGATAACTGGATCTTATTTTTATGGACATAGAGGATCTGGATTATAACTGGATCTTATTTTTATGGACATAGGGGCTCTGGATGGTAACTGGATCTTATTTTATTGGATATAGAAGCTCTGGGTGATAACTGGATCTTATTTTTATTGGATATAGAAACTCTGGGTGATAACTGGATCTTATTTTTATGGACATAGGGGCTCTGGATGGTAACTGGATCTTATTTTTATTGGATATAGAAGCTCTGGGTGATAACTGGATCTTATTTTTATGGACATAGGGGCTCTGGGTGGTAACTGGATCTTATTTTTATCGGATATAGAGGCTCTGGGTGATAACTGGATCTTATTTTTATTGGACATAGAGGCTCTAGATGATTGCTGGTTCTCATTTTTATGGACATAGAGGCTCTGGATGGTAACTGGATCTTATTTTTATTGGATAAAGAGGCTCTGGGTGATAACTGGATCTTTCTTTTATGGACATAGAGGCTCTGGATGATTACTGGATCTTATTTTTATTGGACAAAGAGGCTCTGGATGTTTACTGGATCATATATAATTGGAAAGAGGTGTTCTGGATGTTACTGGATCTTATATAAACGGACATAGAGGTTCTAGATGTTTACTGGATCTTGTTTTATTGGACAAAGAGGCTTTAGATGATTACTGGATCTTATTTATTAGACATAGAGGCTCTGCATGATTACTGGATCTCATTTTTGTTGAACATTTTGGACTATTAATACTTTTTGAGTGCAAATTTGGGCATAAAAAAATATTGATCCACTGTGCATCAATATTAATTTTTGGTTAAAATCATTACCATAAAATTTGTTAATTTTACCAATTATTTATTTATTTTTTTAACAAAAGTTAAATTAATATTTTTCGGATCATAACTATTATCCTAAAAATTAATTAAGTTAACCAGAAATGTTAATTTTAACCAAATATGTTATAAACGCTATTTTATCGATTTTTTGGCTAAAATTTGCATACAAATAGTTAAAGTTAGGTAAAATTATTTCTATGAGTATAAGTTTGCAGTCGCACAAACAAAACTTACGGCCTATAGATATACGTAAGATATAAATAGTTGAATTTACTTTAATACAGTATTAATGCTTCTGTTTTAAAAAAATCTAATGATGCATAAGTTGTGTATCGCAAGTCTGCATTTTTCTGTTTATAAATTTTTTGGATTAAGTATCATCTAAGGGTTCAAAACTTCAAAAAACGAGTATTTTGTGGTCCAAAAATTTTTCGCGTCCTCGTTACCTCGGCCGCATACTTTTACTACTTATTGATAATAATTAGTTTGGACGAAAACCGGATTAGGTTGAGCAAATTTTTACATCCTGAATGGAGTGAATAGGAGTGAAGAATGTGGATGTACAAAACAAACTTTATGATATAATATTAGATATTGTTGCAACTAAAAGATCTATAAGGGTAAATCCACGAAAGAGTTTTTCCAGTAGATTTACTTTTTCATAAAATTCTTCAAAACTATTTGATATTTACATTCGCTTTGTTATTTGATGTATAAAATAAGTCAGCAGCTATCATTCTGTACTTAATTTAGTTAAAATGAAGCTTTAATTAAAGAATTATTGAAGTTTTAAAATATTTTACGAATAATTTTCCAAAAACTGTGGTTTTTCAAATTCTTTTTTCTAACTAAATACAAATATCATATTTAATCTAAAACAAGACAGTGTGGATTGTAATATTTGTTTATACTCAAATCTAACATAAGAGAGCGTGGAAGTTTCTGGCGTGATCTGTACGTCGTGATTTTTTTTTCTTCAAGATGGAAAATTTATGTTTTGCAATTTTTCAGCAATAGGAAGAGTTTAGAAAGGTTTATGGCCTGTAATTGTATGAACATGTACTTGAAGCTTCATACTTTACTAACAAATAGTAACATTGTATTAAAACTTTGCATGATAAATATGATAACGCCGTAAAATAGGTCAATTGCACTTAAAATTCCCCATTGGATTTATATATTATTGCTGTTTGTGTGTGTGTGGCTAGGAGTTGAGGACAGAAAAGCATTTTTCGTTCAGTCTGTTCACTAGTTTGGATGGTGATTTTAATGTTTTGTAAGCTTCTTATTGATATAAATTGATTTCGAGAGAATTTAGGTGAATGTTGTGTCTAAATCTAATTTATAGCACTCAGACAGTATCCTAGAAGCATATTACATCCATATTTAGGTCCAAACATATAAATTTGACTCAATCCAGCTAAAAATTGCAAATTCCTTTTTATAAATCCACAAAACCAGCCACAAATCCCAAAAGTGTATAAAGCACATGATTCAAATCCAATGGAGAACAAAGGAAAGTCGAATATAAAGCATGACTGAAAAAGCTCTACTTACCAGCAACTTTTGAATTTAAAAAATATGGATCGGGTTGCCATAAATTTTCAAAGTGCTCTGGCGGCAATGTAACATAATCATCACCTTCCTCGAAGAGATCATCAGTTAGCGTCAATCGTGATTCTCTCCATTTTTGATGAACAAACATATCAACACGAAAATCCATATCCTCAACGTTAATAGAATTTATATCGACAACAAAAATACTAAATTCAATCATAACTGGATTGTGATTATGTGATGGTGGTCTTTTCTCAGGCGGCACTACAATTCGTTTTGTCGTTGTATTTTCTTCATGTGAACTTGCTGCGACATCGAATTGACTGGAATGAAAATTGCATGTTTTTTAAAGTGAAAATCAGATGGCAACGTCAAGGACATTAAACATAAATAACGAAAAAAAAAATCAATTCGTTAGTGCTATGTATCATTCATATTTATGTATGTAATACGATGCACACTTTCTGTACATGATACACATTCGTCACACGATGTAGATGGATAGAGATATATACATTAAATAACTCTCTGACTCTGAAAATTGATTCCGCTATGTCTCATGGCACAGCAATTTCTTTCTTATCATTAATCTCAATAGAGAATTTGCTTCTGATGTGAAAATTGTGAAATAAAAGGAAAAAAAATTGTCATCGCCGTTTATTATCTTTTCATTTCAATTCATTTTTTTTGTTTGTTGTCTTCAAAGCTTTAGTCAATTGCACTTAGCTAAAGTGAACTGCGTGCAACTTTTAATTAAAATTAATCAAGACTAATTTATTAACCGATATCTTTCTTGAATGTGATTTGTTTTCTGATATTTTAATGTGATATGATAATGCTTTCCATCAATTTGTACTCGTTTGAGGTGTCAGAAAAAATGAACGAGATGATTGGATCTTCAAGTAAATTGCTTTGCATCGGCGCTAAGAGGAAATATTTTGTATCAAGTGATTAGATGCAGAAAAAATTGGAATTTGAGTAGTTTTATGTTGAGCTGTCTAGTGTTGGAACTGATTTTTTAAAATAATTTTTGCAGCATGAATTACCCCAGGGGCGTAGCCAAGGGGTGGTCCTTAGGTGCCCCCCTCGAGATCAAAATTCAATACAAATTTTTAATTTTTTTTTATTTTTAAAATCGAAAAATTTATTTTTTTACACAAAATAGTTGAAGACTACACGCAAAATCATTCTTAAGGTCTAAAAATGTATAAAAATTTAATACAAAGGTTATATTACAGTAAAATTTTTCAAAAATAAAAAATTGGGCACCCTCCCTTCAAAAATCATGGCTACATCCCTTAATTACCCTTCAATCCAACCAATAAAAATTTTGTATTATTAAATTTTTTCTATGGACGAAAAATTTGAAATATTTCACTATCCGCACCGATAAATCATCTCTATCATAATCTCTTTATGCTGCACCATTTCGGAATTACGAATTAAAAATCATTGCCAAACACAATAGTGCATTAGATTGTTTTTTGTTGGATATTATGGAAAAATTCCTACGCAATTGTTTCTGAACCATTTGCAAGAGTTTCAAATTCTTTAAACAATATCCTTAAATCATTAATTAATTAATATTCAATTTACACATTCCACAGACGACACCTAAAGCTTCTGTCATTTTTTTTACTCAGATAAATTGACATTTTGACGAGAATCGAGATAAATATTGTCACCAGACATAGTCAATTTCATTTTTTCTCTATCTTTATGCTCTGAAACATTTTTATGGGATACAATAAAAAAAGTTCTACAAAATCACTCTACAAAAAAAATTATTTTACAACATTTATCATCATCTTTTTCCGTTTGCATTTCATTTGTGACAAATTTGTAGATAGTTCCAATTACAAACAATTACAAAGAGTACATAAAAGAGCTATCGTAGACTTTATCTACATAAAAGATGCGCTCATTCATTATTAATATTGATAATATTATTATTCGGATACATGCCTCACTTTTAATTTCAACTGCACACTGTAAATCGTTTGTAACTTGCCTTGTAGATCAAGATCAATGATAGTTGATGTTTATTTACAAAAAGAGAAATGCAATCATTTATAATTTCATGAAGGTTGCATTTGGCAATAGAGGAACTCTTCTTTGTAATGTTCATCGTATTTCTATAAATGTTAAGGAACTTTCAATATGGAAGCATTGCATGTTGGCGCTTGTATGACGTAAAAAATGAAATAAAACTTGCAAGGAAGTCTGTCATGCTGTGATTTATTGAAGGAAGGCGCATTACTTGGGTCATAAAAATTGAACTGGTAAAATGAAAAATTTAACGGAATTTTGGAATTTGAATTTTTTTTTTGAAAATTTTCTATCAATTTCACGTTTCTTCTCACTTCAAAAATTTTTAGACTGATTTATTGAAAATTTAAACTGAAATAGTTCAAAAAGATTGCAAAATTCAAATGATAATAAATTTTAAATTTATAATACTTTTTTGATGAATATTTTTACTAAAAATTGATTAAGTAAACAATTCAACTTACTAACTAGATCAGAATCTTGTTTACCAACAATCCAATAAACCACATTGCAGTAAACACCATCCCAAAATGGCAATAAAAGTTAACTTTACTGTGTTTTTGATTTGGCAAGCAAATCCACCCTCGCAATAAAAAAATCATGTGAATGAAAATTCCGCTCACTATAATTTCTAGATTATAATTTAATGTGAATCTTTCATAGCGGTCAGTCATTGACATTGTAAATAAATTATTCGTGGTTAGAGTACATAAACCAACAATAATAAACAATTTGTTAAATAAATTCAAGTAAATATTTATGAGACATTATCATTAGAAATTAAACACACTCGCACACAATCAAGTTATGATGTGGTTCTTTTATGGCAACTCATGCAATTTCTTCACAAACGTCTTCATGTATGAACATTTCAAGTGCAATGTCATAATACAATTGTTGACATTGAAGATTTTCTCATGTACTTAGAAAATATTCAAGATGCCACGTGCCAAAATAAAAATCTTTTGTCAGTTCCTTGTCTTAATCATCTCCATAAAATATTCCATGCCATAATAAATTCAAATCAATTCAAAGTTTTTCGTCGGAAAAAATTATCACAATCATAATGAATTTTGGCAAATTAAATATGGATGGATGTTATCTTTAATTTTTATTCTTCATGCAATCACTTGAATTAAAGTCTTTTGTTGGCTGGCGGATGGGGTGGAGAACTTGTGAATGTAATTTTTGTTTATGATTTTTTCTTGGAATTTTGAGGATACACCCAATAATTTTACAGAACAGTGATTTGTTTTGTCAGGAATTCAGGCAAGGGTGACATTTTTTAGACCAACTAATGATTCTTCTTATGACCTCTTATTGACCAGTAGATTCAAAATTTTGCAAATTTCAGTTACTATGCTAGCACACCCCTAGTCACTAAGACAGCAAAATTGCCTCAAACATTACATAACAAGATTTATGACTCGTAGTTGCACATTTCATTTCATTATCGCCACGCAAGGATCACCAAGTTTCTAGTGCTATTATTAGAGCCTTTTTTCTCTCCTAACATAAATAAAGACAAGCATAATTTTGTGCTTCAAGAAATTGAAATGAAAAGCAATGAATTTTTTTCTGTTGAAGGAATTTTGGAGGGCGGCACGGATGACTACATTAAACATCACTTACTCTATATTATTCAGAGTCACTCGGCTTATTTACTTCTTTGTATTCATTTCTAGATCACGGTTATGGATGAAAAATGAACAAAAAGTATAAAACTGCATAAAAGACGAAAGTGGATCATGTACGAGGACAAAAAAAAGTTTGGTTTTGAATATGAATGAATGGCATGTCATTATGGTTCAGGTCTTCTGGATGTGGATTATTCAGTTTTAGTAAATTGTCTGAAAAATTGCTTTTAGGACACACAGGTTATCTGGATCACTAAGTTTAGTGACATGCTGTGGAAGATCTCATGACCCTCGAATTAGATCTTCACTATTAACATTTGTTCATGGAAACTAACAAAAAAAATCAATCTAATCTAGAAGACCATGATCAAATTGAACAAAATTCCCATTCAAAACTCATTCAATGTCTAAGCACTCCTGAACTTACTTACCGTAATACTAAAAAAGCGAGAATGAATTTTATGTTGCGAAGGTTTATGGTGCATATGTGCATAATTATATTTCACTCTATTCCTTTCTCTCTGCCTCTATTTCCCTTGTTTTTTTTCTATGCTGCGTAATAAGTAAGTCGGTAGAATGTTGGAGGTTCCGCAAAACTTTTCTATTCTTCCTTCCACTTTTCAATAAAATAATTAATTCAACTTTTTTCTGTTCACCATTTGAACTGCTCCACTTTTGCTGCACTCTTAATTTACACAAAATTTTTTTCTTCCTCAACTGCACTTTTCGTGACAGTTCAAAAAAGGAAGGAGCTTGTTTTCTCTTCCTTTTGTGAATAATTTCATAAAAAACTTGTTTTTCTTTCACTTCATTTTAATTTTTTATATTTAATTTCATTTGCACTTTCCTTAGAATTAGTTAATAGTTGGGTGTACATAAATGTCAACAATTTTCTCTTCGTGAGCTTTTAACTTTTCGCTCCTATTTTTCACACAATTTGTGCTTTAAATGGCTACAAATAGAAATGATTTTAAAATTATATGCAAGCTGTTTTAGAACAATTTGTATTTTTTTCTCGACTGGTGTTGCTTTTTGTCTTCGGACATGGACTTATGGATGTGTTTTGAGAATACATGTGTAATTTGGACTGTTGTTTCCTTACTACGTAAATAGTGGAATATTTTAAGTTTTTTGGCTTTTCGTCGTTCACTTGTGCAAATAAAAACAAAGATCTTGTTAGGTTCCAGAAAACTTTCCTCTCTAAAAAAAAATAACCAAAAATAAGCTTCACAAAAAAACTACTAATTGATGTTTTATTTAAAACTCATTTAAAATTTTTTTTGTAAGTTATCTAGGATTCGAACCTTAACTACTACTTTTGCCAGTCACAACTTATACCACTGAGCTATTAGAACATTCAGTAATAAATGGCCAAATGTCATACACTCTCCTAATTAAATCGCTTAGATAAAATCATCAAGTATCCGAAAACTTTTTTTTTCTTTTTTTACAAAAATTCCTGAAGACCACTTGTAAAATCAATCTTAATGTCTATAAAAGTATAAAAATTTAAAACAAAGGACTTATGCTTCAGTGATTTTTTCAAAAATAAAAAATTGGGCACCCCCATTCCCCTTTAAAAATTTTGGCTACGCCCTTGATCCACAGAATATCAATGACTGTAACCCACGAGTCATAAAAGAACCAAAACAATCCAATCCTTCAACACATCCTCATTTGCTTTTTTGAAATAACAAAACAAAAAAATCCCAGAACAAGCCAACCACGACTTTCTGACATTCATATCCATAAATTTTATTTCATAAAAAAATTAAAAAAAAAAATGTTTTCGACGAGAATGTTTACAGTGAATCCTCTTTGTTTGTGAATATGCTAAATGAGCTTTTCATGTTCTGTGCAATTATTTCTGTTTCTATGAAAATAGTCGATAAAAAATTGTTGTGATTGTGGCACAGGTCAATTAAATAAGAAGAAAGTAGAAAGATTTTCTTGTGGAAAAAGTGGAAGTTAATTTAATTTTGCTAATTGGAATCGTTTTACGGACATGTAAAGAGCTTTTTATATTTGCAGGAGGTTATTTACATGCCAAGAGAGGATTTTATTTTTGAAAATAGGCCGGAATAAGATGAAAGGTTTGATTAATTACTCACAAATTTCATTGTTTTGGATAAATTTGGACCTTTTTTTTAAATTTTGAGTGTCTTGAAAGCTTCTGGATGTCTTTAGCCATTTGACTATGCTCTTTTTCGCTGTCTTAATGGAATTTTAGTGATATTTTTCACAAGACTCTTTGCTAAGAAAATATTTCAAAGCTTGTTGTGATTTCCAGATCAGAATTTAATTTTTAGCCAACAAAAACATCCAGAATCAAATATTTAATACACAAATTAAGCTTACAAGCGTTTGATCTTCATTTTAAACAAAATAATCCTTCAATCATTCATTTTAAATATAGCATCCAAGACTAGCTTCATTTTATTCATTGCTAACCTAATTGACAGCTTCTCAAATAATCAATAAAACTTGTGCTAATTGTAATCTGCTTTCAATTTTTCGACAAAAAATATTATAAAATTTCTGTGATAATTTTTTGTCATCAATTCAAAAGTCTATTATTGCAAATAGGTTTAACTGTATTCAATAAATTTCAACCGATTGGAAAATTGAAAATTATTTGAAGGTTCTTGTGTTATTTATCGATAGTGCTGACAAAGCCATATCCATTCACGTTGTCATACATTTGCGGGAAAAACCAGAAATGAAAACTTTTGCTATTTGAACTTGCTTTCAAGTCAGACAATTGTGAAAATTATGGATTAAATAAATATTATGAAAAATTATTCAATTATTGAAGGTTATTTTAAATTTAGCAAATTTGATAAGCATTTTCATTTTCTATCTATCGGAAGAGAGCGAGGAAATTACACAGTGAGGGTAAAAAATTAGAATGTCAGTGATCTATCATTTCATGAATGACGTTAATGTCTAATCATATGATATACTTTTATGTATGTGTCATGATAGAATCAACATTTTTTGGCAGTGTCTTTTTGATTTGAAAACTTTTGAGGTTAGAATGAGAAATAGAGGAAATAAATATTTAAAACCGCAGAAGGAAAACGTGTAAAATTCTGCCAGACATCGTGTCTCTACTTGATATAGATTATACCATTTGCACAGCTGTTGTCTGTTGTTCAATATTTTCAGTTAATTGAAATGCTCAAATAAAAGCTTTGTTTGATTATTTACAATTTGTGAGCATGACTTGTATTGACATTGAGTCAATAAGGTCTGATAATGCTTGATTATGGAACAGATGTTTCTCAAATCTTTTAGGATATACCCTAGGACACATAAGCGTACCCAGAAGAAATTTCTAGGGGGTGTCCAAAATTTTTTGGGTCCAGACCCCATTGGAACCCCCCCCCCCCCTTTGGTATGCCAATAATAGCATCTGAAGTTGATTTTTTTGATACCAAAACCAGTCAGGTTTGTCTATCACGTTCCATTCCAACTCAAAAATCACTTAAATTTTTCCACACAACTAAATCACACATGTATCTCAAAAACAGTCTGGAAATCCGTTTTATTATTTTTTAAGCATATTTTAATTCACAAAACATGTCATATTTTCATTCCCAACCTAAATAATCTCACTTCCACTTCGGTGTACATAAAAATATAAATATATATTTTTATAATTTTTCTCTTCCTCTCTGGTTGGCTCTGAATTGTGTGCTGGAAAATGCAATGCCGGAAAAGCACCATCAAATTTTATTTTTGGCCACAGAAATCAATTAACATTATTTTTTAACAATTTTTTCTTCCATTGTAACATTAAACACTTGTTTGTTTCCTTTTTTATTTTCTTTTAACTTGGGTATTTATTTTTTTTACTCAACAACAAAAAAGAAATTTTTACGATTTATTTTTTGCTACTTTTCCTTTCGAGCGTCGCGTTCAATCTGGCTAGAGGCGAAATTGAACATGAAAAAAAAGCATTTCTGGCTCACAGTACATTTTTTTAAAAGGAGAAAAAAAACTTAAACTCAAATAAATAGAGGAAGAAAATGAGTTAGAAAGTTGGAACTCTCTAAAGAATAGTGATGTGGGAAGGGCGCATTTTGGTTGACTGGAACTGGATTTTGTCTAAATTTCATTAAATTAACCTATAAATTCATCTAATTAACCTAAAATCTATCAAATTAGAATTTACTTTAAAATTTCATGAATCATATCCAAATTTGTCACATCCAACCTTAATTTCCATCCAGTCAACAAAAATGAGCTCAAAGTCATCATAATAATTGCACAAAATATGAAAATTATTTCTCTCTTATATAGATAGAATGAAAAATGTATATGTACAGCGCAGTCGACATGCGATTAAAGCTTTCATACGTAAAGAAGAAGAAAAACTTTTTATTCACTATTGTTTCGAGACTATCAACATGACCTACGGCACTGTAAAGCGAGAATAATGTTTGCATGTAGTTTATGTACAATTAAAATCAAAAACTAGTGCAGCATACACAAAAAGAAGGAATGAATATGAATGCACTTCGGTTTATGCTTTTGTAGGTGAGTCAAAGCTTTTCTTTTGTATTGGTTGGATAATTCGTGAAAGCTTCGGATTTTATGATCAGCTGTTCGAGTGTGTACATCCTTTTTTTAATGTCTGTCTGCATTCCAATATGTTTTTTTATGAATTTTTAAAGCTTTCACTTAATTTGTTAAATTTGTTTAAATTCAATTAATTAAGTTCACTACCCTTCACACAGTAACTCAAGCATGTCTTTCTTTAATCCCTATTATCCACTGTCAAGAAAAATGAAAATTTTCCGCGACCATTCAGCTGTAAATTTGAGCAACGAATGAGTTAAATGAAATTATGAAAGCAGTTTGTTAACTCATAATAATCGGAATTCGTATGAATATTCATTGAAAAAGAAGAGAATGAGAATTTAGTATGATAATCGTGAGTTATGTGCTTTCTAGCGCATTTTAAAATATTAACGGTTGCTTAAAATTCAAATTTTCAACGGTTTGTTGAAATTCAAATATTTGAACTTTAAAATCTTTTTTGAAAATTTAACGGTCAATTTACAAATCTGATACTCATTTCTGCTTTAAGGTCCTAAATAATAAAGGAATGACCAGCCAACTCTCCAAAATGAAAATATAATTCAATTTCCTCAAATATTTCTTATCATTAAAGAACCGATTGCACAACTACGAAGCCGAAAAACACCAATAAGGGAAATTCTCTTGAGACATATTTTTCTCACAGTACTTTCCATGCATATATATATTTATGACTCAACATAAATTTTTATATTTTTTCTTCTTTCTGTAATTTAATATGACTTTTATAAGAAATAATTTGTTAGGATAATATGAAGATAAACGGAAATTAATTCAGTTTTATGAATTTTATGGAGCTTTATTTTATTCATTCAATTTTCACAAGTTTTAATTTCCCTTATTGTCTTTTTTGTTTGTTAATTGGGCTTAATTGTAGTTCATTTAATAATTATTTCTAAATTTCTAACGGTTAATTTTATTTTGAATTTACAAAGATCTTAACGACTTAACGAAGAATTTCAAATTTTTAACGAAGCATTCATTTAACGATCAAAAAATTTCACACCAATCAAAAAGTTGAGCAAAAGGACTAAAAAGTTAATTAACAAGAAATGAGTGATAGTGAAGAAGAAATTTACTACGTTGAAAGGATTTTAGGCCATAAGATTCTACGTGGCAAGAGATACTTTTTGATAAAATGGATTGGTAAGCAAATTATGGAAATTTTAAGGTTTTGAATAAAATAATTAACTTTTTCAGACTTTGATGAGAGTGAAAATTCTTGGGAACCTGAAAAAAACATAAACCCTGACCTAGTTATTTACTACGACACCAACTTTGCTGAAGAAAATGACGGTAAGCCTAAAATTTAAAACATCCAGAAACATCCAGTGCAGAAAAGTTAATTATTTTAATTGTAGCTTCCGTGGCTAATTTGTATAGATCAGCTCCGAAAAAGCGTAAGGTTTATGTTGGAGAAAAAAAGAAAAAGAAGAAGCCAGGAAAAGGCAAAACAGCAGAAGAAAACGTTGAGACTGAAGAAAATCCAGCAGAAGAGTACGAAGATCCAGCTAGCAAGTACATCGATGATCCAGTCACCAGTTACATAAATCAAACCACTAATTACGAATATTCAGCAGATGATGACAACATTAAACCAAGCACGTCACGCGATTATCAAGAAGCGTCTCTATCGCAAGCAGCAACGGAACCGACGGAACGAGCTACAGTCAGCAATGCAGTTAGTTGAATTAAATAATAAAGTAAAGTTTATGCGATTTACTAATTTAGTTAATAATTTTTTAATTATATTTTCAGTCACAGTCACCTCCAAAACCTCGCGTTATTTCTGTTAATGGATATTCAAGATTGCAGTTCAAAGATAAAAAGTTACACATGTTGGTCCAATTTTCTGATCAACCTGAAGCTAAGTTTGTTCCACATGATATATTTCGGTACGAATATCCTCAAGAATTGATTGACTTTTATGAAAGCCACACTCAATGGGCCGATCGTGAGCGTTTTAGCGCATAATTATCTGATGTTTTTGGAAGTGCTTTATTCACGTTGACTACAAGTTTTTTAAAACTTTTCTATTTTAAAGCTCTTTTCATTTTTAAAGCTTTTTCATGATTATTCACATTTTTTTTAATTCGAGAAGTAAATTTAAATCACAAAATTTTATAGTAAGCATGTAATTTTTATTAACATTAAACTTCATTGTTTATTTTTATAACATTTTACATTGATTTTAAAAGAAAGTTCATTTAAAAATTTTATTAAATTTAACACAAACGCTCAGTCTTTGCATCCACATTCCAAATTCAATGTTTCATTTTCCAACAATGTCTCATTTTTTCGCATCAGCTGTTTACAGGCACAAGCAATTATTTCTAAAAACTAATAATTAAAATGAGTGAGAAAGTAAAATTAACAAAATTCAGCACTCTACGCGGGTGAGGATGTAAGATCAGTCAGGAAATCTTAAATAAGCTTCTTGACAAAGTCTATGACGACAAAAATGAAACAAATGCTGATTCAATAGGTAATATTTGTGTGAAATTATCTTGCTTTGACTGGATGTCAAATGTCAACTGGATCTTTTTCATTTGTTTTTAGGAATCGGCTTAGATTCTTCGATAATACCATTAAAAAAGAATAATTTATACCTCGTACAATCAGTAGATTTCTTTTATCCACTTCTAGATGACGCATTTACTATGGGTAAGTTATGCTTATTTAAATTACTTACCTCCTCATTCATTAATGATGTCCACCAAAAAAATTGGGAATCTAAACTTTTATCATCATTAATGAATGAGCCTTAAAAATAGTTCGAATGACTTGTAAGTGAGTTCAAGTACCAAAAAATGTATGAACTTCTTATCTTATCTCGCTGCCTGCCTTAAATTTTCTATAACGTAAATTTATTACAGGTAGAATTGCCTTCGCAAATGTCGTAAGTGACATTTATTCATGCGGCGTAGAGGAGATAGACGAACTGAAGATAATTTTGAGCATTCCAGAGGAACTGAATGATGATGAGAAGCAACAAGTGGCTGATGATATTGTCAGTGGTTTCCGGGAAAGTGCTAAATTGATTAAATGCAGACTAACAATTGAGAGAATTAATATAAATCCTTGGTGCATGATTGGAGGAATTGCCAGCTCTGTATGCAAAAAAGATGAAATCGTTTTTCCAACAAAGGCAGCGGCTGGAGACATCTTGATCCTTACAAAACCACTTGGAGTTCAATTAGCAACAAACGCTCCGATTTGGATGGCTGAAGATAATGAAAATTGGAAGAAATTGAGCCAGAGTTTGAGTGTTGAGGACGTACAGGAAGCATATCAAAAAGCTGTCAAGTGTATGACTACATTAAATCACATTGGTGCTAAATTGATGCAGAAGTACAAAGCTCATTGTTGCACAGATATCACCGGATTTGGACTTGTTGGACATTGTGAGAATCTTTTGTTGTTCCAAGAAAATAACGTCGATTTTGTCTTAACGCACATGCCGATCATCAAACATGTCAAGAAAATGTCAGAAATCCTTAACAGACAGCAGAAAATGTTGACTGGTCGAATGGTTGAAACTTCAGGAGGCCTATTAATAGCAATACCATTTGAAAACGCTGAAAACTATTGCAAAGATTTTCTGGATATATGTGGAGATGAATGCTGGATTGTTGGACGTGTTGTAAGTGGCAATAAGAAAGTTATTTTAGAAAATATTGAATTAATTGAGGTATAAATTTATATATTGTTATTTTTAATGGTTGTAATTGGTGTACTTTTGTAGAAATACTTTTTACAAAAATTAACGGGTTTTTGAAATTTAAAAAATTAACGGTTTCATAAAGTTTGAATCTGGTAAAAAAATTGAACGAAAACGTTCAAAAATCACGACGTACAGATCACGCCAGAAACTTCCACGCTCTCTTATGTTAGATTTGAGTATAAACAAATATTACAATCCACACTGTCTTGTTTTAGATTAAATATGATATTTGTATTTAGTTAGAAAAAAGAATTTGAAAAACCACAGTTTTTGGAAAATTATTCGTAAAATATTTTAAAACTTCAATAATTCTTTAATTAAAGCTTCATTTTAACTAAATTAAGTACAGAATGATAGCTGCTGACTTATTTTATACATCAAATAACAAAGCGAATGTAAATATCAAATAGTTTTGAAGAATTTTATGAAAAAGTAAATCTACTGGAAAAACTCTTTCGTGGATTTACCCTTATAGATCTTTTAGTTGCAACAATATCTAATATTATATCATAAAGTTTGTTTTGTACATCCACATTCTTCACTCCTATTCACTCCATTCAGGATGTAAAAATTTGCTCAACCTAATCCGGTTTTCGTCCAAACTAATTATTATCAATAAGTAGTAAAAGTATGCGGCCGAGGTAACGAGGACGCGAAAAATTTTTGGACCACAAAATACTCGTTTTTTGAAGTTTTGAACCCTTAGATGATACTTAATCCAAAAAATTTATAAACAGAAAAATGCAGACTTGCGATACACAACTTATGCATCATTAGATTTTTTTAAAACAGAAGCATTAATACTGTATTAAAGTAAATTCAACTATTTATATCTTACGTATATCTATAGGCCGTAAGTTTTGTTTGTGCGACTGCAAACTTATACTCATAGAAATAATTTTACCTAACTTTAACTATTTGTATGCAAATTTTAGCCAAAAAATCGATAAAATAGCGTTTATAACATATTTGGTTAAAATTAACATTTCTGGTTAACTTAATTAATTTTTAGGATAATAGTTATGATCCGAAAAATATTAATTTAACTTTTGTTAAAAAAATAAATAAATAATTGGTAAAATTAACAAATTTTATGGTAATGATTTTAACCAAAAATTAATATTGATGCACAGTGGATCAATATTTTTTTATGCCCAAATTTGCACTCAAAAAGTATTAATAGTCCAAAATGTTCAACAAAAATGAGATCCAGTAATCATGCAGAGCCTCTATGTCTAATAAATAAGATCCAGTAATCATCTAAAGCCTCTTTGTCCAATAAAACAAGATCCAGTAAACATCTAGAACCTCTATGTCCGTTTATATAAGATCCAGTAACATCCAGAACACCTCTTTCCAATTATATATGATCCAGTAAACATCCAGAGCCTCTTTGTCCAATAAAAATAAGATCCAGTAATCATCCAGAGCCTCTATGTCCATAAAAGAAAGATCCAGTTATCACCCAGAGCCTCTTTATCCAATAAAAATAAGATCCAGTTACCATCCAGAGCCTCTATGTCCATAAAAATGAGAACCAGCAATCATCTAGAGCCTCTATGTCCAATAAAAATAAGATCCAGTTATCACCCAGAGCCTCTATATCCGATAAAAATAAGATCCAGTTACCACCCAGAGCCCCTATGTCCATAAAAATAAGATCCAGTTATCACCCAGAGCTTCTATATCCAATAAAAATAAGATCCAGTTACCATCCAGAGCCCCTATGTCCATAAAAATAAGATCCAGTTATCACCCAGAGTTTCTATATCCAATAAAAATAAGATCCAGTTATCACCCAGAGCTTCTATATCCAATAAAATAAGATCCAGTTACCATCCAGAGCCCCTATGTCCATAAAAATAAGATCCAGTTATAATCCAGATCCTCTATGTCCATAAAAATAAGATCCAGTTATCATCCAGAGCCTCTATGTCCATAAAAATAAGATCCAGTTATAATCCAGATCCTCTATGTCCATAAAAATAAGATCCAGTTACCATCCAGAGCCCCTATGTCCATAAAAATAAGATCCAGTTATAATCCAGATCCTCTATGTCCATAAAAGTAAGATCCAGTTATCACCCAGAGCTTCTATATCCAATAAAAATAAGATCCAGTTACCATCCAGAGCCCCTATGTCCATAAAAATAAGATCCAGTTATCACCCAGAGTTTCTATATCCAATAAAAATAAGATCCAGTTATCACCCAGAGTTTCTATATCCAATAAAAATAAGATCCAGTTACCATCCAGATCCTCTATGTCCATAAAAATAAGATCCAGTTATCACCCAGAGCCCCTATGTCCATAAAAGAAAGATCCAGTTATCACCCAGAGCCTCTTTATCCAATAAAAATAAGATCCAGTTACCATCCAGAGCCTCTATGTCCATAAAAATAAGATCCAGTTATCATCCAGAGCCTCTATGTCTATAAAAATAAGGTCCAGTTATCACCCAGAGCCCCTATGTCCATAAAAATAAGATCCAGTTATCACCCAGAGTCTCTATATCCGATAAAAATAAGATCCAGCAATCATCCAGAGCCTCTATGTCCATAAAAATAAGATCCAGTTATCACCCAGAGTCACTATATCCGATAAAAATAAGATCCAGTTACCACCCAGAGCCCCTATGTCCATAAAAATAAGATCCAGTTATCACCCAGAGCTTCTTTATCCAATAAAATAAGATCCAGTTACCATCCAGAGCCCCTATGTCCATAAAAGAAAGATCCAGTTATCACCCAGAGCCTCTTTATCAAATAAAAATAAGATCCAGTTACCATCCAGAGCCTCTATGTCCATAAAAATAAGATCCAGTTATCATCCAGAGCCTCTATGTCTATAAAAATAAGGTCCAGTTATCACCCAGAGCCTCTATATCCGATAAAAATAAGATCCAGTTACCACCCAGAGCCCCTATGTCCATAAAAATAAGATCCAGCAATCATCCAGAGCCTCTATGTCCATAAAAATAAGATCCAGTTATCATCCAGAGCTTCTATATCCGATAAAAATAAGATCCAGTTAACATCCAGAGCCTCTATGTCCATAAAAATAAGATCCAGTAATCATCTAGAGCCTTTATGGTAATTCAATTTTTTAAAAAAAAAAATCAATTTTTTTTCGATTTTCAAAGTGCTGTAGAATCTCAGGATTAAGTCCAAACATAGTCATGTGGGGTATTTTTGTAAACGTCATGGAAAGGACTATAAGACTAGATACAAAGTTATATCCAGTTTGAAAAAAACCCTGGGTCGTCAGGCGTTTGAAGAAAAGTGTCATTTTTTCTAGATTTGTCAACTTTGACAGCCTTAAAATCACTGAAAATTTCAAAATTTCCTAAAATGACTTTCCATTCCCCTAATTGCTTGATATGTGTGACCAAATGGCAAAAAAACCAAATTTCCATATGCACATGGCTCGGCTGTGACCCTGATCACCAAATTTGTGGACAAAAAAGACGCCAAAAAAACACGTTTTTCAAGGTTTTGGAACTAAAGATGATGCTTAGTGCAAAAAGTTTATATACAGAAAAATGCAGCCTCGCGAGGGCAAACTTTTAGCATCATTAGAATTTTTTTAAAGATAGAAGTCTTAATACCGTAGTAAAAAAATGTGTTTTGACCGAAACTAAATAACTTACACGCTTTTGCGTGGAAGTTAATTTTAGTTTTTTAAATTTTAAGAAACCGTTATTTTTGGAATATTTTTCAACCGTTAAAAATTTATCTAATAACTTTAATAACGCACAAAAGACACCAATATTTATTAAATCTTCCACTAAAAATTGTTAATTCTAATTATTGATAAACTTATGAATGATATACACCAAAGGCTTACTCAGCACGTGTATATTAGAATGCTTTTTTATTGATCATTAATTTTTGACACTTTTTATAAAAAGATTTCAATAAAATCGAAGAATCAAAAGTTTATAAATAAGGAATGATAAAATCGTCAACCAATTCACTAAGAATTTCAGTCATCCGTTCTCTGTAGTGAGTTTCCTCAAATGCTTTAACGCATTTAGCTTTACGACATCCTTGATAGAATTTTTCATATTCTTCAGACGAGTTCATCATGTCTGTTGCGACATCCGATGGAAGTAATGTTAAATGATTAAAAATTGCAGACTCAATTAATCCAGCAATTTTATATTCGTTAAAACTTTTCAAAATTTCGTCACGTGGAAGTGCTGAATTTGGAATATTGTGAATTTTCAGTTCATTTTCTATTGTTTCACAGTAAATATCAAGCAGATCCTTTAAATGATTTTTGCGGAAATCGATCGTTGATGAAGCATAGAAAAATGTTGCAAGATCCATAGCTGGAGGAGCATACCGAGCAAATTGAAAGTCAATATATTTAGCTTCGACTGGTTTGTTATTGTCGTACTTGAACATGACATTATTTACCCAGATATCGCCGTGTAGAATAACATTTCTGTAAACTTTGGATGACTCTACAAATTTGAATATTTTGCGTACAACATTAGGTAATACTTTTAGGATATCAACAAGTTTTGGTGAATTTTGATATTTTGGAATTATTTTAATTAATTGTTGTAAAGTAGATATTGCAGTTTCTACGCCTCTGTATCTTATGTGATCCTCCTTTTGTGGATATGCAACTTCCTCCAAAAATTTCAGTTCGTCAACTCTCATTTTTCCACATTTTTCCTCATAAATCACAGTCGATGCATGAAAAACTGCTAAAGTCCTTAAGGCCACCTCAAAATGCTCATAATCCCAGACACTAATGATTGATGGATATAGTTGATAATCCCTTAAGTTCTCCAAGACGATAAAATAATCTTCCTTAGCCAAATAAATCTTTGGTGCCCAAGAAATTGACGATAGCACTTGAAGTCCAGGAATAAAATGTTCATAAATTTTCATTTCCCTCTCAAAGAATCCAGTTTCTTGAATTATTTCCAATCTACTCTCAATGTGACGGGGAACAGCTTTGAGGAAGAAATCATGCTTGTCTGACTTTTCATTGTAAAGTTTAAGTATGAAATGATCGCCCCAAAATCCAACGAGACTATCACTCAACGGAACTATTTCAAACTTTTTAACACCACCGAATGATTTTGGTAGCTTTCCAACAATACTCTGGATATCAATATTTGTAACTTCCACTGCGACTGACATCTTTAACAGACTTAACTATACTGAGCATCCTTTTGAGATATTATCATGCTATATATAAATTTCGTGAGTGTAGAATGTTTTATGACTGGAAAATATTTAAACAGCTGTTTGTTATATGATTAAAATGGAGATCCCTAATGATACAAACGTGATGCTTGATGGAGCCAAAAATATCACTTGATTTATTGCAATGTTCTTGATGTACATACTGGATGTTTACTATTTCACTTTTTTGAGTGTTTATGAAGTTAAGACAGAGTGTCAGCTGCTTATTTGATCTGAGAGTAACGTTTTATAGGAGATAAGTAGCTGTTTATTACCATTTTAAAAAATTCCATCTTTAACGAACCTCTCAGATTTGAATTTTTTTTAATTCTGAAAACCTTACAACAGCTTTTCAAAAATTCAAATTATTTTTTCCCGTTAAATATTCAATTCTTTAACATTAATTAATTTTCAAAAAATGATATGAGTTTATTTGTGTTCAATTTGTCTGAATGTAGGTCATTCTATTATTTATTTTAATTAAGTTAGATAAAGTGCAGTTATTAATTATAATAAAGTGCAATAAAACATTTCTTCTATATATTTAACGATTGTACTGCTGCAGCTTCTACATGCAGCTATGGATTTAAATAGTCATATTGGATTAATCGGCCTATAAATAATCATAATATCAATTTGATTATGAGATGTGATAAGTCACTATAAAGCTATTCTACAAATATCTCCTTGTCTCGCCAATACGATTAGTTAATTATGTTACTTTTGTAGACGGATTTTTGCAATAATTTCATATTTTTTTAACATTGAATTTTTTTAATAGTATAATTAATAATTCATTTCTAAGTTTTGTAAAAAGACATCTTAAAGTCGATGGTCGAAGTTATGTAGAGTAAAATGTTTGAGATATGTCAATTGAATTGATAGTTTAATAATTATTTTCTGTTAATTCCTCAACAGTAAAGAATTCTCGGTTGTGGATGTTGTTGAACGCTTTGTCAAATATTATCATCGTCAAAGCGAACTGTAGATGTCGATGGTCCTTGAAATGTGATTTTTCCTGTATTATATGCTGGTGGATTTGGCCTGTAATATGCATTGAGTTTTGGACTTCCTTCTTGGAAGATGTTTGTTGATGGACTGAAACGAATAATACAAAGCTGTTGAATTTAAAAATTTTTTTTGAAGCTGACAGTCTTACCTATCTGAATCAAGACTTAAATTGTCAGAGTAGGGGTCATGAAGACTCTTTAACGTGGTTGTTGGTGGGGTTTTGTTTGTTCCTGAATACTGCACCATTTGAACAGGCTCTTTAGATTTAGGTTGCTCGCTGAAAATAATAATGATGTCCATTTTAGTTACGATAATCAAGAAATTTCAACTTAAAAGCAGAAAATCAAAAATAAAATCATTCAAAACCGTACAATTTTTTTTATTAAAATTAAAAACATTTGTATGGTTTTAAAATTTGAATTATAAATTTCCGTTAAATTTCAAAATATTAGAAACCGTTACAAAATGAAAATCACTACAACGGCTATTCTACGTTAATGCATCACTAAAAAACATTCAAACACACACTCCATCAAACCTTGTCGCCTTTTTAACCGGAGTACATCGAGAACAAATTTCAAATAAGTCACGGAAATATCTAACAGATTCTTCATCATGTCTAGATTTTGTATCAAATGATAAATGTTACAACATAAAACACCAATAATAAGATATAAGTCATAAAATACTCACAATTTCTCATGATGGAAACACAAAATGATAGTCAGAAGTGCAATAATGAATGAGAAAATAACAGATGGAATAGCAACGGCAACAGCAATTTCCTCACTATAATTTCTTTCGGGGAGTTCGTCTGTAAATTTAATAGTTTTGTAGATTTGATTCATGGGCTGATTGCTCAGTATACCCTAGGTTATATCGAGCAACCAGACCCAAAGAAAGCATCTCGATGAAATAAATAAATTACCTTTTGAGATTCCGTTCCACGTTTTGCTAGCCAACATGCTTGATTCATGCTGGACAGTTGATTCTTCTGACATTGTGGATGTCTCTTCTAACGTAATAATTTTAAATGCACACCAGTCAATCATAAAACCTGCATTTTGGAATATTTGCTGGACCTTAGTTCTTTTGAAGGTGCAAGTTGTCAATTTTAATAATGGTTTAATCTCTTGATCAAGTTCAATTAATTTGCTTGATAGCCGTGCATTACTTCCTAAGTGGACGATCACACCTTCACGATTTGATGGTTTTAATGGCAAACGAGCACCAAGTCTCACTGCTGATTCCATAAAGACAATACTCAAGTCTCTAGAACTTTCAGGCCATAACTCTATAAATACCCCTTTTAAATTTTTAACTCGACCAAAATCTGTCATATGCTCCCAATTGTAATTCGTTATTTTCATCTCAATTCTAATGATTGGTGCTGGTTTAAAGGATATACTAAATGGTATAATTAAACGCTGAGTCTCATACGTAAGCTTATTAAGTGCAACAATTTCTATTTTAATTTCACGATTTGCATAATTTTCAGTGGCTGATCCATAAAGATAGCCAAGATTCCTTTCCTTAGAAAATTGAAAATTCATCCAGTTTGGTAAAGATGGACGTCCGAGGAGGGATGGTCGATAGCTAAAAGAAAAAAAAGAATATTTTCTTCATGCCTATAAAAAATCAATAAGGAATTATGAATGATTTATTACCGAATCTGTTCATTGGATAGTGAATTTGAGAAGTTGAATAATGTAGGATTAATCATTAGAGTAAATAGCTCATGGATGTGAATTTGTTGGAGTGATTCTGTTTTAAAGCTTGTATCGTGTGCACTGGATACACTATTTATGGCAATAATGGTCAAAGTTAATACAATTAACCGTTTTTCACACATTCTGGATGTTTTTATGAACTTTTAACGGAATTAATTATAACTTTCTATTTTGTACGTATTTAGCTCCTTTAATTTGACTAAATTATCATTTTAAGCTCGAATTAATTAATTTTTATTTTTTTGGAAAATTCAGAGAAAATTTTAGGAAAAACTGGGGAATGTTGGGCGATATTTGGAAAACTCAGTGAATCCAACATTGCAATTGTGTCAGAATTTTGGAATTGATTTGTCATTTTATCAATGAAAGTTAGTTACTCTTAGTATAATTATGCTATAGTTTTATTAATTAAGCTGGAAAATTCGTAGATGTAGAGAAATTTGAATTAACATTTTGGCAATAAAATTCCTTCATTTTTTTACACCAAGCAGTTTTCCCCCTAATTTTTTATCAAAGAGAAAAAAATCTGAAAATTTAGATTTAATTAAATTAAGGCATGGCTGAGCTATTAATTGATCCGAAAATCCGTGGATGGGTGTTTTTACCAATCGTTGTTATCACGTTCCTGGTTGGAATCATCAGGCATTATGTCTCTATACTAATTTCTTCATCGAAAAAAGTGGAATTGACACAATTACAAGACAGGTAAATATTTAATCATTAATTATACTATAACTACTGATAATAACACATTATTCTCTAGTCAAGCGATGATCCGAGCACGTCTATTGAGAGAAAATGGGAAATATTTAACTCCACAGGCATTTGCAATGAGAAAGCACTTTTTTAATAATGAGGAATCTGGATATTTTAAGACTCAAAAACGACCACCAGTATCTCCAAATTCATCAGCTATGCTGACAGATCTAGTCAAGGGAAATTTCATTAATGTATTACCAATGGTCGTTATTGGAGGATGGATTAACTGGATGTTTTCTGGATTCGTCACAACTAAAGTTCCATTTCCTCTAACTTTCCGATTCAAGCCTATGCTTCAACGTGGTGTTGAGCTCCAATCATTAGACGCCTCTTGGGTATCATCAGCTTCATGGTATTTCCTTAATGTTTTCGGATTAAGGAACATTTATACGCTAGTTCTAGGTGAAAATAATGGTAAGTTCAGTTAATTCCTCTTTATTTCCACTTCATTGATTTACTTATCTACTTTAGCTGCTGACCAAACACAATCGATGCAAGACCAAATGTCGCTTAATGCTGCTGGACAAATGCCACAAGATCCAAAGCAAGCATTTAAGAATGAATGGGAAGCTTTGGAAATAGTTGAATATAAAAGTGCATTACAGAACGTTTGTGAGGATCTCTTAGCATCAAATAGTCACGAACCAATTGAAAATAACATTCATCATTAATTTAATTCAATTAAATTATGTAAAACAATTTCTTTAATTTTGGGTAAAATGTATCAAGAATAACGAATAAAATTAATTTAAAAACAAGGGGAAGCATTTCTTTTTTTAAAAATCGAGGGGAAGGAATTCGTCTGCTTTATTTTGTAAACAAAAGTTTTGGTCAAATTTATATAAAATTAAAATTATAGCAAACATAGCTTAATTAACGCGATAAAGTCATCAGATTTGTGAAAATTTATTAGGTAACATCTATTTAACATTCTAAATACACAGAATACTAAATACTTACAAGGTAAAAGTCTACTTTAGGGGGCAATATATGAAATTTCTAATATTGTTTTTTTCAACTAAAACATTATAAATGAACAGAAAATTTATAGTTAAAATAGTAAATTTGAGTGATTTTGAGTAAACTCTGATCAAAAAAATTTGTTTTTTCTCAAATTTTTATTTTTTTTTCAAATAAAGAAAGCTTTTTCAAATTTGTAATGAATAATAAAACTGATTTTACCACGTTTTTTCAGTATTTACTGACTTTTTGTCTAAGGGATCATTACAGTGCTGATTTAGATCAGCCACTAACAATACACAGTATAACTAAATATTAACAATACTCAGAAAGAAACATGGATCAAAAGAAAAAGTCGGATTTAAACAGCCTACCAACACGTCAATATTTGGATCAAACCATTAATCCTATATTGCTGCCTGCATTGAAATCATTGGCAAAGGAACGTCCTGCAGACCCCATCTCATACCTAATTGCACAACTTTCGAAGCAAAAAACGAAAATGGAAGAGAATTAATTGCTTTGTGACTGAATCTGTATTGATGAAATAAATTCTAAGTGATTTTCCTGTAATATTACGTATTGAAGCTTCTTAAGACCCCTTTTATGAGTTTCAGAATGTAAATTAGGTGCTAGGAAATTAAAATGAACAAAAATTCAATAAGCCTGTAAATAAAAAGAAACTACAAAGTCAGGTAGTATTTTTGGGAAGTATTTACATAAAATCCTTTATTTTTATCTCATTTATCCTTAAAACATAAACATTACAATTAAGATATCATAATTATTAATTAATTAAATTTAAATTAATTATTTCTTGACATTTACTGCTGTTTGTTTCTTTATCATTATCTTTCGAATAGTGAAATTAAAAATTGGGCTTGATATTATCTTTGAGATTTAATTAAACAATGTCACGTGATTGAAATTTCTAACGGACATTATTTGATATTTTCATTAAAACCATACAAATGTTTTTTAGAATTTGTACGGTTTTGAGTAAAAGTTCAAATAATTCTCGTTATGAATTTTCAATCATGTGCCATAAGTTTTCCAATTACTTTCTTACGTTTTTCATTTGATATTTCATTAAAGCTAGAAATTATTTTTGTTATGAATGAATATAAGGAATAGATAAAAGATAGATTTATACATTCATGCAATTTTAATATTATGATAACTAAAGAATTTCGTCAATTTTGCCAAGATTACTGCTCTGAACATCATAATAAGCCATCAATTTGATTATTGTACCTTCCAGCCGTCAGCAATTCTTGACAACCTTGCTAATGATGTGACTTCAAACCGTCTCATATTTATGATTGGCTTTAAAATTCTATGCAATTCTTCAAATCTCATTTTAATCAAAGTAATCATGAATGGATAATGATGAAAATCAGAAAAGGAAGCTCAAGAATGGTGCAGAATCTAAATGATTATTTTATAGTGTGCAATTTTATGATGATTTATGATCGATTTAACATTTTCCATCCAGTTTTTTTTTGGGATTCCGCTTTGCTTGCTTGAATTCCGTACGAGTGGAAAATTTATTTTCTTGAAAAATATTTTTATGCAACTCGTGAAATTTGTTCTAGAATTTTTAATTTATGTGAGTTTTATGGATTTATGTCTTTAGGGTACATTCAGGAACTAAAACTTGAGTTCAGTAAAAAAAATCCTTACTTTTATAACAAAAAGTAGCAAGAGTTGATTAAACTCAGTTTAAGATCCCACATATCAAGATATTTCATTACACTTGTGATTTTCGATTGCAGAACTAACCCTAAATTGACATGCAAACCACAAAACTACCCACTATATCCTCCCATTAAAGCAAAACCGATTTCTATTAAAGCTGGATGAAAATGTGTAGCGAATAAAATGGGAAAATTAAGCTTCTTATTATTTATTTTTTCCAACAATCGAGCATCAAATATATGATATGCTCGACTAGCATGTATGATGTTGGAAATGAAAGCTCCCCAAGTAAATTGAAATTTTTACAAGTAACGATGATGATTTTGCCATTTTTCCAACTCATAAACGATGATTTTGCATAAAATAAATATTTTTTAAAAAAATTTAATTTAGTGATGATGAAAATTTTCCATATTTTCTCCTACTTTAAAAATTGTGAGCAATAAAATCTTTAAATTTATTTTGTGAAGAAATAAACATGATTCGTGACTACCGAAAATTAAGCAATTCATAATCACCATAAACCTCATCTTGTAAAATGACACTCGATGACAATGAATAGCTAATTTGATCAGTTAATGTCTTCATGATGCTTGCGATACAAACGTGGTTCCATTTTCTTCGTCTACTCCTACACAAATAATTTTATCTTTAATTTTATTCGAATATCTTTTTTTTAGGGCATTACGTCTATTAAGGGCAATTTTCATTATCATCATATTTTGTAAAAATGCGTTGTAATGATTTTTGGTATAAATTTTTCTATTAGTGATTTTTTTCTTAGTTTTAAAGTACAGTTGCTGCACGTTATCAAAAAAAAAGTATTGTTGCGATATTCCTTCAGAAGTTTTCTTGCATTTTCTCAATTTTTCAATTATTTTAACTTTAAAACATAAAAATTTCTCACTTCGAAAAGTTTTTCTTGAATAAATCTTTACAGAACAGGAGTTTAAGTCTCTAATTGCGCTTATCATATGCAAAAAAGTGGCAGAAATTGAACAGAAATAATTCTAGATCTCAAAGTCCACAAACTTTCAGGTTATGATGAATTTAAAATAAATAACCTCAAAAATTGAATCATTTTGAAGCTAAATTAGTTATACGATGACTTTTTTATGTGTAATTCACAACAATGAATCATGAAAAATTGGGAAAATGCGTAAAAATCATTCATCTATTTATAAATTCCATGATTTTCAGTAGACTACAAATATTCTTGTTAAAACAAATAAATATACTCTTTTTGCAATTCATCATAAATAAACTAAATAAAAATGAATGTCCAAAAGCACTTAATGTCATTCTTCCAAGAATACATTCAGTCCACTTAGAGAAGATCTTCTTGTCTACAATTTCAGTTACCTTTCCTCTTGTTACAAAAGGGTTTTACAATTTTATTCTTCTTAAAGATGCTTTGCTAAGTGTTTCCTACAAAAAGAATTTCTCTTACTATTTAATTTTATTATTCATTATTTTTTATTTTGTAAACATTTGACGGTTCAACGAACCAATGACGACGTATCAAATGCTTTTATTTTTTTCTCTTGTGTCTGCAAAAAATCTTATTACTTTATTTTACTTTCAATCTATGTTTGGCGTGTATAAAAGTGAGCGAATATTTGCCTAAATTTTATTTTATTTTTTTCTTCTTTCTTAAAGGTGATTAGTCTCCATTAAAATTGATTTTCTTTACTATTAGTTCATTCAATTTCACTACGAAATCTATTTGTTTAAAATGCACGTTTCACAATACTTTTGGGGAGTTTGCTTGATTTTTTTTAACACGAAATTTTGGGAAGGAAATCAAAGTTACCTTTTACGTACGCATTATGTCAGTGATAACCTTATATACGCGCATTATATTCGTGATATTAATACGCACAACTGATTTGACACACATTATGTGCGTACAATGTACGTGAAAATGTTGCGCATAATGTGTGTGAAGAATCAAGCCAACTCCACAAAAGTACATCCATCTCGTTTTCTAATTTCCCTTCTCAATTTAAAATTTTTATTTACTTTTTTTTATCGACAATCAATTTTTAGTAGTTTGACTTTCCATCCATTTAATGAGATGAAGGAATCCACAAAATGCTTCTTCATTAATTTTATATAAAAAGATCATTTTTCTTTTATTTAGACATCATTTTATTAGATTTATGACGAATAATACACACGAATGACGACGAAGGAAGAATCGACAATGGGCAATAAGGTCATTAATTTCATTATTACATCTTCGGAACATCCATCAATTAAGAAAGAGAAAGAGGGAGGAACAACAAGAAAGTAAAGTTATTTTGTAAATCGATGAAATTATGGCAAGTCAGGTTTTATTGCTGGGCTGATGGAGGAAATGGAAATTTCTTTTGGTGGCAATTTTTACGGAAAATTATGGAAATTGCGAGAGATTATTTAGGTTAGAATAAAAATAGACTCAGGCATACATTTTTGGTCTAGTAGCATTCAAGATTGTCCTCGATTCTCCATCATTGATTATCATTAAAATGGCAGCCATTACTTAAATTTTAACCCAAATTTCCTTATCATGCACATCATAAAAGCAAGCAAATTAAGTTCACTGCCTTTTTGCGTACAATTTTAGGCCTATGTGATATAAAATTACAGTCAGTATGTGGCATGTCCTCAATGGAGAAAAGTTATGAATGAAAATCTTCGTGAATAAAAATATCATAAAAATGTTTTCTAACTTCACCGAGCTTCTCAGCTTGTTCATTCTTTTACGGCAGTTTCGAGGAACTAGAGCAAAAGGCAAGATTGCTTTTCACATGAAAAAAAATATGAATGTTTAAAAAGTTTTTTTCTCTGACTCATATCATGGTAGAAAGACGAATTTTCCTCACTCTTTATGCAATAGAACCAGCAGCAACAGAGGCAAGCATTGAAGAAGAAAATATGTGTTTCTCATTGGGATTTTTTCTATTATTCTTTAAGCACTTAAAAAATTATTTAAAGCTCCTTTGACGAATTTTTCACATGAATTTTCCTCATTCTATCCCTCGCCTCTCACACATTTCATTTTCCATTTGAGATTCTCGACATAAACAGTTTTCACTAAATTTGGCAGTGAATTTTGATTTCTTTTTGGCTTCGTTCCCAATAGCTCAATAGCCCAATAGCTTTAATGAAATTATATTGTGCATGATATTTTCTGTCTAATTGAATTTAACGACTTTTTTGAATTTTGAAATTTAACGGTTTATTTGAAATTTGAATTTTTTCTGTTATTTAAATTAACTTTTAATTGGTTTCTGAAACTTAAAGCTAACCTTTGTCAGCCATTATTACCGACTTTATGGTCACCAGCTGGTACAATTATTTATTTATCATGAAACCTTCGCTTTATCTTCCTTCATTCCAATTTTCCAATCTATATGACCAGGTATATCGATATTTTTTGGTGCTGCCTGGGAAAAATAATGTATTCACATTTTTCACGCGGGTATAATGAGCAATTGATAAGACAACGAACCGTACTCGTCTCTTTTTCGCGCAATAGGTTTATTAAAGTCATAAATTTGAGTTCCTACGAATTACGCACATGTGTGTAATTATCATCATATTTCTTCTGTATCAACATTTATCAGGAATATGTATATGGGCTTAAAGTGGTTCACTAGTATGAATATAAGGATAGAAAATAGATACGGTTTGGAGATGATTGAGTTTAAAACCCCAACCATACCCAATTAAAGTTAGAAAAATGAAGAAAAAACCCAATATATTAATTCTTACTCAAATTAGCTTCATTTGTAACAAAAAAATATTTAAATATTCATTTTTTTCTTGATTCTTATACAAAAATGCAATTACGCCTTAAATTAATTTTAATTTTCATTAACTACAAAATTTTCTTTTGTCCTTAAACTTTAAAACTGAAAAACTAAACTTAAAAAACTTTTTTTTCTAAGATTTTCCAAACATTTTTGAGGAAAATCTTTTTACACATTTTTTTATCAATAAAAATAGATTTCAATTTTGGGAATTCTGTGTGCTAGATTTTGTGTTTTTGGGGAGTTTTGATAAATTTTGTGGTCATTTTCTGGTCAACAGACGCTAATTTTTTTGGAATTATTCAAAATAATTTCAATACCAAAGTTAAAATCCTCATATTTTTTTCCAACAACACCTAATCCAACCCATCCAGAACATCCTCTTTAAATTTGTAAACTCGAGTAAATAAAATAGTACAAAAATTCAAAAAATTAAAGAAATTTGTTAAAGAAGATGCAAAGAGTGCTGTTTAAAGAGAGACTGATGGCGCCTGATTTCTTTTTACTGCTTTTTCTTCTTAAACATCAATTTCTACGTCAGCTCAAAGCGTTTTTGCACGATCCAGAAGATCGGTGATAAATTTCTGGAAGAGACGGAGAAAAATTTTTAATGAGCAGCTCTTCTTGATGCCTGTTTGACTAATTTACTCACCGAAATGTCCTTTTCGGAACGCTTGCAGCTTGAATTTGATATGAGACTCTGAGAATGAGAAATAATGAGAGTAAAAAAGGTATTAAGGTGATGTTGTAAGCACGTGGATAATTTATATTTGCAGTTCACTTGTAATGAAGATATCGAGTACGAGAACATGTCGTAGGTGGGTTGTAATGTCGCGTATCTTGTCTTTTCCTTTGAGATTTCATGCTTTAATACTCAGTTTAGGCTGTAGTGACATTTATAGATCAATAATTCACCTGACATTAAACTCAGAACTTTTTTTTATCCAAAACAATCAAAAATGTCAAGAAAATTGACATTTTTATCTTCCTGCCTCTGACATTAAGTCACAACATCAAAAATACATCCCCAGAAAATTTCCTGCTAACCATTAATGTCACAACGTGCACATTACTTTATTTATTCATCTCGTAATTTTTGGCATCATCGTCATGTTTTATTCATCATCATATAGTAAATGAGAGAACTTTATGAATTGTCGAGTATTGCGTTTAATTATGTGAAAACTTGAAGTTCATAAAGTTAAGTAGAAAGAAGCTCCTTGAATCTCAATGACAGAAGGTGTTGAATTTACATCTTGGTGGTTGTTAAGTGCTTATTTGAATAAGTTTTTCACGTGAAAATATTTTTGCTTCCCTTAGGGTTAATTTTGGCAGAAAATGGGTGCTTAATTATTTAAGAATTGATAAAATGAACGTTAATTTTAAAGAAATTTGAAAATTTCTCGTTATTTTTCGAGATTTGCTTACAAAAGTTTTGAAATTTAAAATTTTACTTTTTTAGACTATCTAGAATGATTAATGGATGGAAGATATTAACAGAACCCTTGCTCATTCTTAATAAGTAATTTTCAATCATTGGAATTACCAATAAACATTCAATAAAGCTAAATTTTGAAGATAAAATCTTCAAGTGGAAAACATTTTCACTAAATTCTCGAATTTTGTTAATAAACCCCAAAATTCAGTAAATCTGACAAAGATAGTCCAAGGACAACAGGTGGAGATATCAACTTACAGTGGAAGCCTTACATGAGACAATTATAATCCAAACTTTTCAGACGACACAAACAAAATGCTTTGAAATTTGAAGTACTGTGGTTCTATGATCTTATCGATTGTAAAAGTTTCAATGTCTGGTCTGGTTTAACTTCTGTTATAGCTTTTGAAATCTAAGAAGCTACTCATGAAGATGAATTGTTTAACAAAACATCCGACACTTTACCTCAATAGACAGATCATCTAAGAAAAAGCTATGAAAAATGGTGAAGAATTTACAGCTCATAAGGCTATTGATGACCCCGGAGATATAAAATCTCACGGCTGTCATATAGTGGCTGATATACCACCATTTAACTAAACAAAACAATAACAAAAGATTTTCCAAAACAAAAAACAATTTATCTTGCTTCTGACTGCTCGTTTCGAACGTCATTGTCTCTTGGGGAAACTGAACATAAATTTTTCATAATATTTAGTAAGCATTACTAGTCATAAGTTTGAATCATTGCTCCTTTTCGTTAAGGGATTATGTTGTTTAATGATGTACTGAATGCTGTACTTGTAAGACTGAATAATACCCAGATGATGTATTTTAATTTGCAGGAATCAGGACTCAGGGATTGTTTATTTTTCTAAAATTGATTTTTTGGACATGATGTAATTCAATGCAGCCGTAAAATCTTCAAGTTCTGGTCCCACTGAGAATTTCAAACGTAATCAACATCGCAAAACATAAAACATTATTAAAGGTTGCAGCATTTAAATGGTAATTTTTGTTGAATTATGCGACCACTTGCTCATAAAGTTCAATGAGCATGCAGCCCTCGCCTACGACTGTTATTTCAAGTACACGTGGTATTTTGAAGACTTAATGTTTTCCAAGAAAAAAGTACTTACAAATAAATGTGACCGTCTGATATCATCTGTATCCATGTCTAAAATTTCATCGATATCGACATCCACAGCTTCATTCTGAAAAGAGAAATAAAGAGAATAATAAAATGAAATGATTCTGTTGAAACGGAAAATGAAATGAAGAAAAGGAAGGCTTAGTGTACATCATCATCCTCTTTTGTATCATTAGAAGCGTACATAAGTTCATAATTTATGGCATTTTTATGTGCTATGATCAAAAATGTTCTTATTGAACCGAAAATAAATTATACAGAGTCTTTATTGGAACTGCCAATGGAAGTTGAAAGACGAGGGGATTTTGTCTACTTTGGTTTTATTTTTTGGTTGTACAATTAGCTTGAATGTTAAGTCAGTAGAGAATTTTTTAAAAATTGAGTGATCTAAGTACAAAAATCGAAAATCCAAAATTTTTAATTTTGAGGAAATTTTTAAAAATTCAAAGAATCATCAAATGCGCTATTGTCATCTGCCAACTTCCTCAAATCACCCAAATATCGATTTTTTTCATTTTCTCCCCATTATTCTGTTGAATGAATGTTAATATGCGGCACAATATTATTTGCTGCATCGAGAATACTTCACAGAACAACGACATGCTATCATGGCATCAATACAGAGTAGAATTGACTGTTAATAAATCTAATTATTCCATTGATATTGAACATTGTATCATATGACAGATTGAAAATTGAATTATGTACATACTCGCGTATGTCTGTTAATATGGAAATTTATAGAGATGATGGGTGCTGTTCAATAATTCAGAATTCATTAAAAATAATTCTCAATTTGTCATCTAGAATTTCTGAAGATTCTTCCTGTAAATTAAGTCAAGAATCAGCAAAAATACTCACTGGTGGATCAAACAATTTTTGTAATTCATCATAAAGCCACATTTCAACAGCTAGTCTCTTTCTGATGAGGCTCATTTGATGTGTTCCATATTTAGCAGTAAGAAACTTTTCTCGGCGCTCCTTTACTTCCCCCTTTTCTGTAAAATTGACCCTTAATCCTGTACGTCCTGGGGATCTCTCGCAGTCATTCATTGTCTCAACACCACATTGCATTTTTCCCTCTTTTAAATGTTTAGTTTTCGTGGTTGTTGTTGCTTTTAATATCCGGGTAAACGTGTTGGTCCTTAAGTGATGCACTTTCGTCTCAAAATGTTTCACGCTGAAAGTAAATAAATTGAAAAATATTTGGATTAAATTTTGTATCAAAAGAATCCAAACAAAGCAAAAAATTTCTCTCGTTTTTAACGCAATTCATCATTAGCTTACAATAGATTGATACATTTGAAATCAGAGAACAAAACAATATTATTGGTATCGTTTCCATTACACAAACGCGCGTGCAAATCCGATCAGTAAATAAAGCAAAAATGGAAAGAAGAAATTTTCATTGTCAGTTGAGCTCAGTTGCGAAAACACGGACGTACGAATGAATGGATTGAGATGTTTTGATGCCATGAGTCATCGGAAAATAAAAATAATAGCAAAGAAGACTGTAGAAAGTTCTTTACGTGTCTTTTGTTTAATGCGGGGAATGTTTATGCGAGAAATGGAATAAGAATGTATTGAATTTCATTCGAATCATTCTACATAGTGGGGATGGAGTGGAATAATAAGAAAGGAATGAGGCTTTGGTTGGAAATTTTTATGACTGAGTTGTAGCTGGTGCGCATTAAAGGCATTTTTGGAATTTAAATGAACAATTCAATTAAAATGTGAATTTATTGGATGCAGAAATTTCGCATCATTTTGTTTTTGTTGATGCAGAACTTTTGCATCTTTAAAAAGATTTAAATTTATTTTTGCATCTACAAGATTAAATGAAGCAAATTTCTGCATCAATTTCATCTGCAAAAATTTTTTCTCAATTTATGCAAACACATTTTAAGTACACTTCTCTGTACAATTTTTCTACAAAATTCCGTTCCAGAAATACATTTTCTGTTTATCGTCATCCAATGTAACATGAAGCTTGAAAGATTTATGGAGTAAGAATGTGAATTCTACAAGAATTATTCACTTGAAACTTTAAGTCAATTTTCCTCATTTTTAAGTAGATTTTCTGTCGTACAAAATACAAAATGAACTAAAAATCAATTAAAATTCAATTTTATAGAGTTCATCCACCTCAGGGATTTTATTTTAAAATCCGTAAAAAATAAATATGCATGAAATTTTCTCCATTTCGAATGAAAAATCAAACAAGAAATGAAAAATGTAAGAAAAAGTTTTTCTCATTCCTTCATTCTCGAATTACCGATGTAAATGTACAATTTCATGGGATTTAATTTTTGAAATGAGGAATTTTTCATGCATTTATCAATTAAAACATTTTTTTTTCTATGTAAATCTTTCATTTATTTTGCCCGAGCTGGATGTTGATGGATGTAAAATTCATTTAAGTTTTCATTTGATTGATGACTTTTTCAGTGTAGAATGGGCTGAACTTCTAGTGTTGAAATGAAATATTCAAAAAATTCATAGCTCAGCATTTACTGCTCGGAACCAAACGGTATTTAGCAGATTAGAATGAATATTACTGAATGAAGTCTTACAAGACCTCCATTCAATTGATTTTCTTTCTTTCCATAAATCCATAATGCCAATTTTGCTATTATTAGCCAATAAAATTTTCACAAAACTTCATTGATTTATTTCATAATAATGAAAAAGTTAATTTCGACGGGAATAAAAAATTAATTACGAAGAAATTTCATCATCGTAGCTTGTGCTATGTCTGACGATTATTGCAGATCTGGCAAATGTGCATGATTGAACGTAATTAATGATTAATAAACGTCAATCAGTGAACTTCAAAAAAGTTGAGTCAGGTAATGAGATTTGAGTTCTTAATGGGGACTTTGGCTTCTTTGGTGGAAAGACTTTGGAATGATTCCGAAATGAGACCTCGCTAAGCCCCCTGTTTGCTTTCAACATATTGATTCAAGCCATGAATCTGTGATAAAAATCCATTTTCAGCAAATCAGCTCCTTCACATCACTCGATGTGCGCTTAAATACTTTATATTTACATAAACCTAACCAAAGGTTACAAAACCATATTTTCTTTTTAAAAATGATTTGTTGATTTTAGACATTGATGGGCCGTTTTCTTCGTCTTTCAGCTGTCAGCATGATAATTTTATAAATCAATAAACGCCAAATCGATTTATGTACAAATAAAATTTAATAATGTGCAAATTATTTATGTTCATAATCAGATTGGTATGGATTGCTGTAGATTATCATTTGGAGGACATTTGAGTGATAATTTTTATAATTTATGATGGAAGTTGATAAGAGTCTATTAATAGTGATAAGTGCTAATAACTTTTTAATGTGAATTGCTAGTTAAAGCACTAAAAAGTGTCTAAACCAATTATATTCATCTAATAAGAGGAAGTGTCTTGCAATGTCACACAAAAGTATTACATAAAATTTGCAGCTGTTATTCCATGGTCAAATCAAATCGTACCCAATTGGTCACAGCAATTAACAATTTTTTTTTGTTTTAATGAGTGTTGACTGCATTCATGCGTGATTTACACCGTTTTGGATTATTTTAGTGTCGAAATATGTGACGTGATTTTTCAAGTGTGCTAATTTTTGTCAATTGTTTGAGCTGTGTCTGTTAGAATTTCGCATGCGGATTTTTTTAGTGAAATTCAACAGAATCGAAAGTGAAAGTTGGGTCAATGAAATTGGAAGGTTGAGTGGCTTGTTTTTGAATGCAATTTTTATTCGAGATTGTCATTGACGAGTTTATGGATTTAAAATATTTACCATCTGTGTTTTAGATGCAAATATGGGGCATGTGTGGCTACAAAAAACTCAAAATCACTGACAATAAAATCAATAATACAGTTCCAACTCAAACTATATTG
The DNA here is from genome assembly GCA_963573255.1 of Chironomus tentans. NCBI lineage: Eukaryota > Metazoa > Arthropoda > Insecta > Diptera > Chironomidae > Chironomus > Chironomus tentans. Next base: position 1,463,115 of record OY754302.1, on the reverse strand, counting down.
TTCAACTTCTCAAATTTCAATTTCCATGCAAATTTTTCAACTATAATTAAATCTCCATCCACAACTTCCAATTCATAAATTATGAAACTCATTTACTCAATTTCCTCATATTCCACCGGCAAAAAAAACCAGAAAATCATTTCCTCTCAAAATAATTTTTTTTATCGTACAACTCTTAGTCTGATGTCATAGCTGCCAAATGCCTGTTCAGTTTTATTTTTAACTTCTTTTATGTAAATGAAAAATAAAATTGAGAAGTTGCTGCTCAAATATATGCCAATATGCCAAAAACCACAGCTTTTATTTTTATTAACATGTCAGTTGAGATATTATGTGTGTCAAAAGCAAGCACAGCAAGAAAGAATGAATTTATGAAAAAAAGAGCAAAATTTCCGGGATATTCCAAAAACGTAAAGAAATCAGGTTCTCAATGTGACCTTTAAGTTATTGAAAATTACGATTCAAAGCTTGGAAGCTTTTGTTCAGTTTGTCAATTGAATCTTATCGACTTGTAAATGATCCTACAAGCGTAATTTAGTATAATCGAGTATAATCATCTTTGAAGTGGTTTAAATGCATCAGGACTAGTTCAATAGGTTTGAAACTAATGTAATTAACAATCATTCGATGGTTTAAGCCAAGACAAAGCAGCCTGAACTGATACAAAGCCATTGTAATTGAACAAATCGATTTAATTTTTTTTGATAAATTCTACTTAAAATCCCTCAAAGCTATGTCCAAAGTACAGCATTTAAATCAAAGAGCCATCTCATAAACTTATATATAAGCTTTATCTTTTACAAAAGCCTTCCAAAGAAGTGTATTTATGTCATCAAGTCAAGTTCATTCTTAAAGAAATTCTTCTTGCTTGTTTGTTCCACAAATCCATAAATAATATCTTCTTGTTCCTCAAACTTGTTTTCTTTATCTCTCCCTTTCATATTCTTCACACTTCTGCTTCTCTCTCTCTCTTTTCCTATCCACTTCACTTGTGAGACTCATAAAACAACAATTACGGTTTGACTTACAAGCTGCAATTTTTATAAGCATGAATAGATGTGAGAATGATAGTAAGCAAGTAACCATAACAGGTCGAATGCTCTATAATTTATTATCACTTATTCATTCATTCGTTTTTCACATAGATATTGTGACATCTAGAAGGTTTAGTTCCGTGGTTAAGGGATTCGGAAAATTTTTATTGAGATTTATTTTGGAATTTTTATGATTGTGGTTTTGTGGAATTTTTAAAAGGATGATTTTTGTGAGATAGGAATTGGAACTATTTATAAGGAAATGTATTTTAGTTTGTGGTATTTGGGATTTGATGATCTCATCAGGGTACTAAAGTTACTGTCGTTAATTATGGCTTTAGATTAAATTTTGAGTCTTTCGACTTGAGGATTAATATTCAAGAATTTTTGGAAGCTTCTTGTGCGGCGAGAGATCAAACAGACCGAAAGTAATCAACATGTAAATACACTTCCGTTGCATCTAATAAATTCTGGATTTTATGACTGGATTTACTCAAAAAGTCATCATAAATGCAAGCAGGAGTGTAACTGGAAAGAATCTTCAATTCCCCTAAATACACCACTGACAACCAGTTCACTCCTTAACATCAGAACCACTAGACTGACTATATACATTCATATCACCATGAATGGACAAAGAACACTTTCCATTCATCGTATATGATTAAAAATACCTCCTCATAGATGTATCTATACATACATGAATGTATCTGATGCTATTAATGTTTAATGCTGTGTATACGTGGAATGACAAACATGAAGCAAAAAGAAATTATGATAATCAAACACAAACAACTACCGGAAAGTTTTTTTCTTTCTTTTCATTCACTTTTCTTTCTTTCTTACATGCTCAACACAAAAAAAAATATTGAATAATATTTTTAATGTGCTGGTTTCATAATCATTCATTAGTTGAGGCAGTTGCTTTATATTATCAATCTTGAGCTTCCATTATATCATAAATACTAACAATATTACAATTACAGATTTTTTTGGAATTGTTTATTGCCATAAACATGTCATGTGTTGCATAAATGAATCATAAATTGTCTGTGTAATTGACTGGATACATGATCAGAAGTCATGACTTTTGAAAATGATGTTCATTCTTGGAATTTTCTGCTGTGAAAATGAAATTCTATAGTTAATTGGGTGGATGATCAGATTCAGGAATTTTCAATGCAGTTGGTCTGCAATTAGTCTTCCGTATCGATGATTTCTTCGATCTGTGCGGTAACTTGCAGATGCAATTACTCAGTATTGTCTATTTTCTATCTATTCCGACCAGAGGAAGTCCAGAGTTGGCAAAAGACTGGTTTTGACAGTAACTTAAGTAACTTAAGTACACTGCCAGTAACTTAAGTTGTAGATGCCAACTCCGTTGAATTCCCAGCACAAAACTATTTCCATTAATTCACCAATAAATCCAATAAAAAAGTGCGTCTAAAAATTGTTTCTAATCTTTTATTGTTTATTAATATTTATTACTCTCTATTCATTGATGTCATGCGATGATATGAAAGGTGAGGCATCTGTATAAGAGGCAGAATCAAAGCTCTTTGTATCGGTTATTTATTGAACAGTTTGGAATTTATATTTGGAATGCTTATGGAGATGAAGCATTCATAATTTCATTTAGTTGATGGTATATGCCCAATTAAGATGAACATTTTCTGCTTTGTCTTACAAATTAGACGCAAAAGTTTGTTTGTAGTAAGCAAACTGAATTTAATAAGGTTTGTCATAAGTCAATATCAATTGGACAAAGACGATGATCGAAAATTTATTGTGCGGATGCTTTTTATAGAATATTTGTATTAATAATAAAGATTACAAGATGTGTCAAACAATTGTCCATAAATGACGTGCCTTGCCATGCAACAAATTAAGCTATTTTATTCGAAAATGTCAACAAACATGTCGTTATTCCTTTTATGCATGCATTGAATTGTAAATTAATTTATCGAAATAATTGCCATAAATGGATATCTTTATGCTTTTTTTTGATGTCCAAAATCTAATTTGCCTATCCAAGTTTTGGATTTATTGATGTTGTTTTGATTGAATTTTAAACTTTACAGCTAATGGAAATTTATAATAGATTAAATTTTAAGTGCTCCAAATTGAAGAGTGTTATGTCGTAATTTAGGTTTATAAAGTCTTTATCCGAAGTGATATTAAGTCTTAAATATGGAGCATTCTGTCATTTAGAGATTTGTTGGAATTTCACATGTGAATTTTCCTTCCTTATTGGCTTCAATCAGAAAATTTTAACTTGCAATGAGAACATCTTGGAATATCACATTCTCTGAATGATTGACCATACAAAATTAACAGCATGCCACCCACTCTGCATAGATGATTTGATTAAGAATTAAAATTTAATTTAGTACTTATTCTGCATACAGAATATTTAAATTGCTAATAAAATACCTCACAGCACTTCTATTTTATTAATAGCTATTAATATTATGCTTATCAGCATTTAGGGCGAGGCAATTTGTAAACAAACATCAAATCTTAATCACGTCAAAATCAGGATGCTATAAAATGTTATGTGCAGATATTTAAAGCTTTAATTTATTATCAAGTCAAGTTCATTGAAATTCAAAACAATTTGAAGAACGTTTGCGTATGCAAATCATTCGATTCAGCTTAGCTGGTTAGATCCAGTTGAAAAGTTGTTTGTGTAAATATTTTTCTATAGATTGCTCCAATTAATGACTTAATATTATCATGGCGTCTATTAAAGACATGCTGCATCTATGATGCTTTGAATAATCCTTATCTTTTGTTTTCAAAGCTGCAGCTTCTCAAACTATCAACAACAGCAAAGCAGACTTTTCCAGTTATGAAGTAGCACACTAAATCAAGTGATTGCATCATTAAAGTCACTCAACACGATGCTTAATCATTGACACATGCTGTAATTAGAGTTTGATTGATTGAGACTGTGGTATATGATGAAAATCGACAGCAGACGAAAAAGTTTCAGACTTTTTTAATTGCTTGAATTTTTCATGCCATAGAATTATTGATGTCTAAGCTTTTTGATTGCCTGTGCTGTTTACGAGAATTTTGTTTGATTAATTTTAGGTTTGAGTAGAAGCTGACGACAAACAATGAAAATTGCAAATTTTGATAATTAGTTCCAATTTTCAATGCTAATGCTATTAATAAAATCTGACAAATTATGTCCAATAACATTTCATAAGATTATGTCCAATAAATGTTAAGTTCATCCCACAAATCTACAAATAACCTCAAAAACATAAAAACCATCGATTGTTATGCTGATTGAAATCCACATTTCGTGATGAGAGGATTATTGTTAATAAATTTGAAGATTTAAGTTTGTCGGTTGCTGACTTACTTTCCATGATTTCATAATGATCATTACAGCGATTATCGTCAGATGATGATGTTGAGGCTTAATAAGGCATTGAATTTAATTTCATAAAGCTTAAATTTATCATCTGTAACAACTTTTGTGCCTCATAACTCATCTCGATCAATAAATCTGCTATTCATTGTCTGTCAAATATTTACACAAAGTCATCATGATGATGTTTGCAGACTGTCTATATGCTTGTTGACCATATAGTCATTGCTCGGTGCTCATTATTTTAAATATAGCAAAGAAAAAAATACCCGCTGTTGATTATGATTGAAGCAACAGTCTATAGCAGTTCATTAACATGACGCGCTTCCTCTTCTTATGAATCTATTTCGAGAGCATTGTTTAAAGAAGTCTGGTTGCCAATAGCAATGTTTTATGGTTGACAATAAAAGTAAGAACTGAAGGTATTCATCCGACAAATTTGATGTCAAGACTTTCTGATGCTGTAATGTTCTTGGAAATTAGAAATTCAACTTTTATTACTTACCTAAGCGGCAGAGACTTTTCTGCACGTGACACAATTTTTTAATCGAAATTTTTTTATCATGGCAAACTAGATGAGATTTTTTGTTTGCGAAAAAAATCCAATTTCCAAAAGCAGCTCTCGATTTCACTGCGTAGTAATCCTTTAATTAAATCTACGAACATCTACGAACATGCATCGCAATATTCTCAATAATTCTAAAAATAATTCCATCACAAATGTTTCCTCCCATTTTGCATCAACATGAAATTTCCATTTATTCATAGACACGATGACGTAAATTTCATGTAAACTTTTTGGCAAATCTATCGAAAAAAAATCAAACAACTCCGATGGCTGTAGCTTGTTATCAATCATCAAATTTATTTATAGAATCCTGGTCAATCAATCTGTTGCCAATGATAATGATGATATGACCATGAATCTTCATGTTTCCATCTCATTCAATCTGTCTCCAATCATTCATCAATAACAAGCCTTAAAGGTCATGTGACTTTTAGGTTTTTCATTCTTTTAGGCTGCGTTTTTCGATATTTTAATATTTTGCAAGTGATATGCAAGTGATGACTAAATAATTGGATTTCTGTAGGGACTAAAAGCTGCATGTATTCATTAATTGAATTTTAATCACTTTTTGATGAGCAGAGTTGGTTCTATAGGTACCTGACCTTATTGCTTGGTCTGGGAATTTATCTTTTAAAATAAAAAAGCATAAAATCTTGCCTGAAGCAGACAAAAACTTCATTTGCTGATGAGCAGGCTCTGAATGTTCCATAATATCTGCTCGTAATGCTATGCCTCAAAATAAATGCAATAAAAGTTTCAAATACTCAATTTCATTGATTCTCTTTTATATTTGAAATGCATTTGGATATGAACAAGCATAATGTCTACATGTTCTTTATATCGTTCTTGCACGAATAACAATATTGATTTATGCTTTCACCCGGCTTCTACATTCTTCTTCTTATTATTCATTATTATCAGCCATCCACTTTACACATGCGTTCCATGAAAGGTAGTTTTGTAATTTAAAAACACATATTTGAGTTGTTACTTCAAAAAAGTCTATTGAATGAAATGGAAATGAAGCAAGAAAGAGAGAGAGAGAGAGAGAAAAGGCACTGTCGGTGGCGGCTATGTCGGAAATATTTTTTGAAATTATAATCATAAACCACACCGAAGGCATTTATTTATGAATTTAATATGAAGAGAGAAAAAAAGTTTTTTTAATTGATGTTGCGTGATAAGCCCTAATAGCACGGAGACGATGATTTTTTTTGTTAATTTTATTGGCTGTTCTGGTGTGGCTGAGTCAATTTTATTTTCTAGGAAATTTCCATTTAAAAATTTGCATTTTAAAACGTCTTATAAATTTATGGAATGACTGGTCAATCGAGTGAAATATTTTGGAAATAATGAAGATTTGTGACCTGAATTTATAATTTTTTTTGTCGGTTCTTTTACTTGACATGGAAATTTTTGGTTAAATTCTTAGAGGAACTAATAAAATTGATCAGATAATTTGCAAATTTCCTTTAAAAATTTACAAACCAAATTTTATTGATTAAACTAAGTCTATAGTGTCAAAAATCGCGCTACGGCAACCCTTAACAATTTGATTATAAAAAGTTAGTAATTAACTTGGCTATATACACGAAAATCTTCGTGACATGCAAAGGGGGCTTTTGTTGAGAGCCTCGAATGTGTTTTAAAAATAAAGTAAGAAGTCAGCAATGATTTTTATACGTTTTTACTTGCTACTGTTGAGAATATTTTTAGAATTTGATTATCTTTTACGGAATTTTTAGTATTTAAAGATTAAAAGAATTAATTTGGGTTATATTTTTGTGTGCTTTACTCATAGAAAAGGCAGGAACCGTGAATTTTTTTTGAGTTGCTTTAAAATACTTTTAATAGTTCCACCCCTTCCCCCTATTCTCAAAAATTCTGGCTATGTTCTTGCATATTTCTAGCTTAACTTCAATCTCATTCAGTGTGTATTAATTAGCACCATCTGGTTCCAAAGATTTTAAAGTGCATTAACAGTTCCACTAAAAACGTTCAAAACGATTAAAATTTTTGTTTACATCTTCATAACCATATGATTCCCACTCACGCGGCCTTAAGAGAAGAAAAATATAATTGCGATCATAAAAATTACGCTTTCACTAGTCATCAAGTCTAGTCAAGTCGAGTTAAATTATAGTCAGAGGTAGCTCGTGTATGTGAGCAATGCTTGTAGGTGTCTGCAGTTGGAGTAATTTTATACTTTTAAATGTTTATTGTCTGGTGTATCAATGGATGTAATCTATTGATTCTTTTCTTGGAGTCATTAATTTTACATCGAATAAGGTTGCAATAAGCAGAGCTGATAAATTGGTAGTTTGTGTATTTATAGACTTGTTGGTTAGCTTCCTAGTTACATCCTCTAATTAATTCCTTTTTTATATACAACCTCAACCTACTCACCAATCAATTTACTATCTGCAACTATGTACAAAATAGCAGTTACATATTTCATTATCAACTTTGTACTTTAATTGAATTGATTCAATCTATTTCAAGTTTATGTGCCATGCCATGAATACCAATCAACCTCTCTTTTGTTCATTAACTAGCTGATTGTAAATAAAAATACAATGCAGACTGCAATAATGAGTATGTGACAGTATAATTCTGTTCAAGTGGGAAACAAAAAAAATCCAATTAGGAAATATTTGCATTCGGTACTTTTTTTATGCACACAAAAAATAGTTCATGGTTGAGTGAAGGTTTAGAGTAGCTAAAAATAAGGAAGAAGAAGAAATTTTCCATCAATTTTTATTTTCTTTTGTTATTTTCCTCATTTTTCTTTTATAGAGCACATCCACATTATCTTTAAAGAATGCTAACATCCACAATGTACACAATGTCATCAATGGAAGCAGCAAAGGAAGACAAGACATGTTGGTGTGAATTGAAAATGCAAACATTTATGTGCAGTTGTGCACAATGATATGCTTGAACTATTTTTTCCACCTCAAAAGTATACACAAAAAGTCATTATCGCACTCAAGATGTGCACTTGAAGCTGAACAATGAACTATATAAAGAACAAAGTAAACTGCAGTTATGGTTCAATAATGGAAAAATTGTATGGAGAGCCTTCTGTTCAATAGCTTTCGTTAATGCACTTTTACCATTCAATATTGTGGATTTTTTTATGTAGTGTCGAGAATTTTTTATATTTTATTTTACTGTTTCATAAATCAACAAAAAGCATTCCGAAGAATGAATGGTGGAAAAATTGCTGATCAAGGTTTGTGGGATGGAAAATTTTGTGGGTAGATGACTGATGTGAATGTCAAGAAAATCGATGAATTGAGTCTCATGTGGATGTCATAAAATTGTTGAGTGATTGAAAACATTCTGTGGAACTGTCTGTGGATATTGGAAGATTTTGTAACTCAAAAGATGTAATTTGGATATAGGGGGATATAGATACCGAAATCTGAGCTCTCAGCCAATAATTCTCAGCCTCAACTGGTCTGAGTAGTCTGAGTAGATCAAATTCACACTACGAAAGGATGTTGTTCACTTATGACGCCCAACATGATGGATGTCATTTGTGAATAACCCCAAAAAAGCACTCAAACATTTCATCACCATAAAACATTTCCTCAAATTCCCAGAATCATCTCCATTCTACATTTTTCTCGAAGATCATTTCCTTTTGATGCTTTCCACAGAACTTCCATTAAGAAATCCTCTGCTCGTGTCATTTATGACATAAATTAATAAACTTCTTTTTAATTTATATCATAGAGCTTCCAGCGATATTTCCTTGAATTTTATGACTGCAAAGCTTTATGGTTTTATAAACAGAACTGAAATCGTACAAAGTAAGGATTTATTGTATAGATGAGCATGACACATGTGGAAATATTTCAAAGAAATGAAATTTTCTTCATCTGCACAACCACATCGAGATTTATGGGACAAATGTGATGAAAAATTGACATAGAAGAAATATTTTATAAATCATGCTCGTGTTGTTTTATCACCGATAATAATTTCTAAGTTATTAAATTTTCATGGCTAAAAGTAATCAAACAGGCAGAAAATTGATTAATCACATGAATTGTTTAACAGATTAAAAGCATTGAATTAAATTAATAGCAGGATGAAGGGTTAAATGATTAATATTCTGTTTATTAAATTTTCCCCTTCGAATACCTTCTTGGAAGGATGATTTTTGCTATTTTTGTGGCTATCTTTGATGTTTGAAAATTTCTCAGGATTCATTAAGTGCTGTTCTTTTAATTAAAATTGTCTTTAATTTTCCAAATAAAATGAAAATGTTTTTCACGTCTTCTAGATGAAATTTTCAAATTTAGGAACAAAAACATTTTCTATTTTTGTACACAGCTTGAAAAAGCTCTTAGCTGTCTTGTATTTGATACTTTTATCATTACATCAACAGAAAACGAGATTTTCTTGTTGATTATCGCTGCGGAACTTTTGAAAAATATTTCTTCTTGCCATAAAACTTTTTTGTCGTGATTTCTGTCGAGAAAAAACTTTAAAGCACGTAACAGTTCTGTTTCTCTTAAATATTTAAGTTATTTGCACAAAAATTATTTCTGTCGTATTCTATTGAAATTTTGCTTATGCTGTACAATTTTTATTTGGGTAGCTTTTCTATTTCAATTATGTGGAAAATTATTCTCGTCTTGGAGATATTTTAGCTTCATTTTATTGAATCCGTGTGAATGAAATTTTGTTAGCTTTAAATGGAATTTTCCAATAAATTTGCAATAAGTTAATTTTTTTAATTGAACCAAAGCATCAGAAGTGTCCAACCAAGAGTGTTGTCAGGAAGAGGGTTGGTTGGGGGTCTAAAAATTCTAAGATTAAAAAATAGCTTTTCAGACTTTTCTACAAAAATATAAAAAATGCGCTCTAAACACCAAAATTTATGACTTCCTTACTTGTCCATCCCACACTACTTCAATATTGATCGAACGTCGAGAAAATAAACAAAAATAAAATTATATTTATGTACACAATATTGATTTGATTAGAGGCATTTCCATATTTTTCCTATCAAAAAATTTCTTTTATGACATCTCCACGAGATATCATATCTCATAAAATTTGACGTTAGAAATGCAAAGGAAAAATATGTAGATTTAATATAAAATTCAGGTCAATCATAATTTATTAATGGCTCTATGAATGGAGCTATGATGGGAGGAAGTAAACAAAAAACATGAAAATTGAATTAATTTTGTGGACACTATTGAGACAATGAGTCGACAGCCAGGCAAAACAAATATTTCGTACCTTTAATAAGTAATTAATGAGATGCTCTTTTTAAGTAAGGAATATTTTTAGTGTTGTTCCTTTACAGAGGTAATATTTACATAATTTTGCCATGAAAAACTCATTATATTATTACATCCATTCGAAAAAAGTTTCTGTCCTTGACCTTAGCCATTAACAAATTAATTTTCATTAGGATTAGCTTGAGATTTATGTTTTTATTTATTACATGCTTATGGGACTAGTTAGTGACTACAGAATAGCTTTAATGTGTTGTCATGGCTGAGAATCATAGAATATAAAGTAGATGACTTGGTAAGTATGAAAATGAGCTTTTTTGTTCGTGTCAGCCTTCAATATTTTCGAAATTTTCATGAAGAATCTCAGCTGGATTTCTCTACCCTGAATAAAGGTTACTTTATTCTCGGTTTGTTTATGACAAGACTCCATCTCAACTGATGTTTTCATTTTAATTTTAAACTTAGTATCAGCAAGATCTGACATTTTTTCACAGCGACTTGTACTTGAATTTGAGGATTTTTAGAAAAGCTCTTGCAGTTTTGGATTTGCACGAGAATGTTCCATAGAAACAAAGTCATCCAGCTTGCATTTTATCTCTGATGTAATCCAATTAAGGGATCTAACTTATTAACTCAATTGGTTCTTTCATTCAATACAAAGAACAACTGCTTAAGAATCAACTTAGACGTACAGTAAGAAGTTAATCATAAGATCCAGCCACAGATCATTAAAATCCACCCAACAACCATTCAAAATATTAAACATCTTTAGCAAATTTTGTCGAGACTTAAACAAAGACTTTGGGTGAACAGATTAGCTTACATAATGCCTTAAGTCTCACTTCCTAATAGCTAATCTTAATTTATTCCCTTTTAATAGATATTTAAAAACTATTTTTCATTTTCAAACCTAATTATCATACAAAACTGAGAAAATATTCAGCACCACTAGCCTAAATAATTGAAATTCAAATGTAAATCCAGCATGACTCATAAAATTGTTTTTGCTGTTGCTTTGTAACCCCGCTGACCTTAATGATTTGTTATTTAATAATAGAAAAATAATAAATTTATACTGCAAAGATTTTATGCCGATAGCCATATGTCAGTTTAATATTTGTACAACTCTTGCTTCTTCTCCTATACAAACATTTTTCTCCCTGACCATCGATCGCTCGCTCAATTAAACAGCAAGAAAGAAAATAATTTCACTCGGTTAAGCGAAATGTTTTGTCTGAGGTAAAGAAAAACCTGCAAAAGGCGGAAACATAAACATCACATCTGCATAACGACAGATGGAGTCGATTAGGTTGTGGATTTTTATGTGAGATTCAACACGTTCAGCTAGCTTGTTTTCTCTTGTTTCATCACATATGATCACATACCAATGATGTGAATTATATCTCATAACCAGCTAAGCGCATGTGAGGTAGTTTGTTATTTTTTTGTTGGATGAACAAATCCGCGAACGTGCCATTTATGAAATTTAATCGTTTAGAAAGAGATTTAATGGATGGTTTATGTGTAATGGGTAGACTATACATATTGTTATAGTTTTGATAACCTTGGACTTGAAATTGATTATGTGGAAAATTGTGATGTCGAGTATGCATGCAATATGGCACTTGAGATACCCAACTTTTCAAAGATTCTCAAAATTTTACCAAAATCTCAAAATTTCTTCACTTCTGGATTTTTTTAGAACCACGAAAGGATGCCACAAAAAATTCTTTACACAATAATTTTTGTATGCATGCAAACCACATTTATCTCGCAGATTCCTAACAACTTCCATCCGATCGAGTGAATCTCAAGTGTATTTTTGCTTTAAATCTTGAAAAAACTTTTCTTCTTCACGTCTTATGGGTATTTAAGACATCCATGTTACAATGAATTATTTATGTACACAATTTATTCTACATGAAAATTTAAATTCAACTTATTCCTTTATCTCAAAATATTCAGGCAGAAGAAGAACTTTTTTTGATGTTGCACAAAAATATCTGTGAGAATTTACATAATTGAACTGATGGGTGGAAAAAATCGATGTTGATTGTTATGCTGTGTTCTGAATTTTTATCAAGTGATGAGGTTCTTCTTTGTTCTCATCTTAGGTCATTTTGGGAAAATTGTTTAGTAAATCAATGGATGGAATGTTATTATTTTTGAGTATTTTGGGATTTAAGATTGGTATCGTGGAGCTTTTGACTTTAAAATTCAGAAATATTGAATCCAGAGAAGGAACGAAATCAAAATCCTTCAAAATCAATCAGATTGCATCAAATTTAATGCCAGTAACATATCAAAATCCCAATTTCCAGCCCACTCATCCCCAATTCTGATCATCGTCCGATAACTTGAGTAAACAGAATCACCATTCATAGCAAATGACAATAATAAATATTTTCCCAGAAAAGAAAAGAAAATAATCAAATAGGATAAGAATTTATGAATGAGATTACATCGTTTCACATAAGTTACAAATTTGAGGAAAAATATTCACATGGTCACAGTCATCATCGTGCTCATTCTGGCTATATTTAGAAGTTTACATAATGCGAAAAAAGAAATATTTTTCTTTCTTCTTTTACATCCGACAGAGAAGTTTTTCTTTCTTCGGGGGCTTCTTTCATCATGATGGGGACGAAACGGAAAGGCGGATTGGAAATGGAATGAGCTTGTTATATGTGTGTAAGGTGCTTTCATAACATTAAGAAAAGTTTGTTTCGTGAAAATTACACAAGCCTACATTATGAACGAGAGAAATTGTGATAAGCTTGATTTTTGGATGCTCTTGGTGGCCAATTTGTCCCATAGTTATGGTTCCTGAAAAATTATTGAAGCAACATGAGAAAATACGCCTTAATCACAAAGTAAATTCATAACTTGCTAGCCCAATTTTCCTTTTTTTATTCTACATATTTTAAAGGCCTACACGTGGCTAAAAAATTTTAGTACTCAAAACATCACCGAGGGGGAAACGCGAAGAAGCTACATTTTTTTCAAGACATTTGTAAATAATTACCCAACAGCACATGCTTATTAAAAGTAAAAATACCATCTGCAATTTATACCGACACTTAAATGTTTCAATTAGGTAAGTCATGAGACGATTGTTTGTGACTTTAATTCATGGGGGAAGATAATGAAAAGCAATAAATGCAGTCGAGGATGCTTACAACGTACTTAGCAGACTAAGCTTCCACATAATCCTAATTGTTCATTAGTTAGATGAAAAGTGCCATGAAAAAATAGATTCCATTGTTCCTTTAAGCTTTGCGAATGTTATTAATGAAGAGCTGGTCTTCTTTGTCATTAATTCGGGTACGTAAATGGATGAGGATTTAAATGGCCATTAATAAATTAATTGAGAGAGAAATTGCAACATTTTTCACACAATGGAATGGATTTTAATGATTGGAATGAATTTTTTTAAATTTTTGTGGTTCTTTTTTTAAACTGTAGCTTTATACCTGAATGATGAAGCCTGTGAATGTGCAATGATAAAATCTCATGACCCATATAAAATATCCTTTTTTATTTGCAATAATTTTGCATAATTCACAAGAATTCTATAAATTTTCCACAAGCAAATACACATTAGTATTCATCCACAACCTCATTCTATAAACATCAGACTCAAATATTCCGAACACACACAGAGGGAGTGAGTGAAAGACTAAATGTTTCTCAAGCTATTTGTACAAAATATTATAGCAAGAAAAATTTTAGCAAAATAAATAAAAAGCATTGGCTATGGCACGACTTGTATGCATTTTGTTTGGTTTGAAAATTAAAGCAATTAGCAGAACAAAAAAAATGACAATTTTCAGTTCTGTTTCCAAGTTGTATACATATGAAATGCTATAAATTATTAGCAATATTTTTTTTTCTTCATAAAACCCATGTCAGACATAGATTGTTGACAATCGAGTCCATGTATTGCATTCTCATGAGGATTATGAAATAAAATTAAAACTAACCTTTGTATTATAATGATAGAAAAAATGGATTTAATGGCTATATCGAATGCATACTAAGTTTCTTGCTGATTGGAGTTGTAAAAGTTTCTTAATGGTTTACTAGTTGATTCTTTGTGGTTATGGATTGGTCATGGCTTTTGCAATAGTTTCGATTTATGAGATTTTTGACTTGTAAGTCAGCTATTGAACTTTTCTTGCTTGAGTTAAAGGTGAATTTATGCAAAAACTTTTGAATAATGGTGACAAAATGAAGATGTCCTTACCCTCTTCAAAATTTCTTTGTAATCAGATCAAAGTCAACTTTTCCTTCATAAAGGTCAGACTCAAAGTTACAAAACTTGACATAGGTCAGTGCTATCAAGCACTAAAGTCACATCCAAATGACTCAAACCACAAGACTAGAATTCCCATGAAAATTTCACCATTTGTTACTCGCACATTCAGCATTCAATTAGCACAAATATTTACATATTTCTACAGAACATTGCCATTATCTTCTTCACACTCTCATTTATTATTACACGAGAAAAGCTCAATTTTTATGATCAACAATCGATTTTAGTATGTAATTAGCAGCACTTAACACACCTCGTTTGTATGACATTGAGTATTTCTTGAATGTTGGAGGTATAAAATTTCATGACATTTCAATTAATTTTTACCTTCTTTCTCTCCATGAGTTTATCTTTTATGGATCTCATTCCGTAGAGGTTGTGAAATTTTCAACGAAGTTACTTTAAAGATTGGAAGTGTCTGCTGTACATTAAGTCTTTTAATTTGTTATGGGAATCGCACGCAATAAAATTGAGATATACATTCTGGATCTCATAGATTCTCAAGTAGAACTTTAAAGTGAAGAATTTATGGACGGATTTAAGGCACCAGAATGAACTTTCAACAAACCTCGAAAATGCGCTTCAATTATTTACATCCCCAAAACTCTGTATTGATTTCCATGAATGTGGATAAATTTCCTACAAAATTAAATTATGAAGCTGGTCAATTAGGTTAATAGCATTTATGTCTTATTATTTTTCGTGGTATGTCGATACTCACCAATGAAACCTCTTAACAAGTCATTGAGAGAATTTATTACATTCAATTAATCATACTTTGATTAATTTACACCATCAAAGTATCATCGTCTATTGTCTCATAATGCTATTAATAACTTGATCGGTTAGTTTATCGGATATCTGATTAGCATAGAAAAATATTCATTGTAAATAGAATCAAATAAGCTTAACAGATTAGCTAACGTATGAAGAGAAAACATTTCCTTTTTAGAACGTGTGAAAACATCGCAATTGTTGGCACGAAAAACCATTTTTAGACAAAACAGAAGTCTGAAGGTTGAAGGTGAGATGGCTATATATGGGAAGATTTTAACGGAAATTTGAGAACTGTTGTGGTTGTTTGATTAGATGAATCTATCTGATGGTATCTAAAGTTGCCTTCTAAATTCTTTAAAATAAGATACAATGCTTCAAACAGCCAACAAATGTCAACATGCTCTACTTATTAACTCTACATCCTTCCACACCGCAAGTTCATTACTGAAAAATCTTAAAAATTCTTAGTGGGAGCAAAAAATTGTCATTAGAATGTCGTTTAAGCTTGAAAATATTAAAATTCCCTGGCACATGCCGACAAGAACATGACTCAGCAAGACATGTCAAATTAACATACTGATGAATCTTTTTACAAATAAATCAACAAGAAACTTGTAGAACATAAAGAAATTAGAGAAAAAATTTGACACCTTTAGTACTACATTTCTCGCTCGTCCTACGCACTGAAAATATCTATGGCATCAAGACATTGAACTAAAGCAAACCATAGAAAGTCGAATCTAGTACAAATTTATTCATCGCGATGAAATTGAAACAAAAATCCCTCGAGGTGTAGGTCAAATATTCATCGATTTATTTTTTTGAATCTAAAATGCTTTAATGTTTCTAATCTCTAATTTCCTACCAAAGTAAGTTTGAAGTGGCTTGAGTCATGCAGTGTAGGCTATTTTGCTAGCTTCAGGAGTCAATTTAATGGGGTATGCATCTACTGTAAGGTCATGAGGAATTTTAGGGATGTATTTAATTAAAATTTGACTCCAAATTAATTTTTGTTGACATCGAAAATTCTACCTGTCAAGATACATCGAAAATTACCATTAACATCCCAATCGAACCACTTAATCAACAGAACCGATACAAATTAAAAAACCCACCAATTTAAGACCCACACACGTTACTAATTCCATTCAATTAATTTAAAAGAAAATGTAGACAAGAAAAGAAAGTGAAAACGCATAAGAAATGAAAGGTTGTCAAAAAATAAAGGTCAAGCACAAGAGGCTTGTTTGCCATTTGTCAGAGAATCATAAAGTGAAAATAGTTCAAGTGGATTTTAATGAAAGTTAATTTTAATCAGTAATTTTTTATGACATAATTTATGATTTTTGTGACATTCGAAATGTTTATTTACGAGCTTGCTCGACTGAAATTGAGGAACACGACCTGAATGACTCATGACTATAACTCATAATTAAAAAGTTGATTACTTGACAAATTTATCACTATACACGCTAATTCGTGTTGTGACAATATTTACATGATGTCTCATTTGATGTGTTTATGGATTTAGCTGGAGATATGAAGTCATTTAATCAAGAGTGGCAACAAAAATTGAGGTATCAAAATTGAAACCCTTCAAAAATCATCCAATCCTCTTCAGTCAGCCAAAAATTGAATCAATCAAATTTTCACTCAAAAATCTCTTCACATGAGCATCCATTACATCCATAACTTAATTGAAATGTTCTCTTCATTATTCACTGAGCATTTTATTCTCTTTCATAATTGTTCATTGACGATGGATACTTTCATATCACATAAAATTCTGAACATCATGAATAAATCTGGGTCATTACTCAACGTCGTTGATTTTTACATATTCATAAAGCTGTAAATTTATGCTGCATCCCTTTCTGTTCGCTCTCTATCTCACTTTCCATGCCGTTGAGAATAAAGTTCTGTCTGATGTTGTTATGCCGATAGGAATTAGATTATGTTCACACTACGAGACACAATAAACGAATTTTCATGTGTGTAATTTATTTATTTTTTGTTGCTGTCGCTTGATAGGCCAATGACCTGTCAACATGTATAACGCTACTGCATAGAGTGATAAGCGTATAAGCACATAAAATTATGCTGTTGTGTTCGAGTCAGAGTATGGACATGGAGATTTTATTGGACTGAAAATTTTAATTAAAATTCAAGTTTTCTGAAATTTAGCATAAAAAATTCAAATTTTAGCAGTCAACGTTCTTCTTAACCCTGCAATCATCATCAACATCAGAGCACTTGCCACACTCGATATAAGCATTTAATAAATGCCTTTTTGATTAAATTAACGATCAAGCATTGTGTGCATTATGTGCACTCATGTGGTTTCATGCTTTTCTTTGACTATTCCTTTTCATTCTACCGACTTCATTCTCCTTCCTTTTATTCATTTTATTTTTGAAATTTAAATTTAATTATAAGTGAAATGGTTGTTGAGTGCTGCACATATACACACATGCATAAATAAAAGTAAATATGTGCCTGTATGTGAAGCACAACATACAACATGATGTGGTTGCTAATGTATGCTAAGGTTAAAATTTCAAATATTTTATTAACTAAAATGTACTTTTTTGTTCTCTATTTAGAAACCACAGAGATCTGAACTTTAACATGATGTAAGTTATCATGTAAATAGAAGGTAGAAAAAAAGTTGTTGAAGAAGAAAGAGGGAGAAATTTATGAGGTCATGACAACGATGGAGTTAAAGTTGAAAATATTTTATGCAAGAGATGTGGATGTTAAAGTTTAACGAATTTTGATAATTTAAATTTTTAACGGTTTTTTTTGAAAATTTGAATTTTAACGGTTTTTTTGAAAATTTGTTCAGGAATCCTTGAACTTTCCATAAATCACAGCTTCATCAATCCATACAACCTGGCTGTAAATATTACAAATACCTGTAGGGAGATGACACTATCATTAATCAGTAGATTAAAAAGGCTTGTCATGTTACTCATATTTCATACAAGCACATTCTCACCATTTAAATATTGTTGATGCGAGAACATACTTAAGATTGAATGACTGACACTTGCAGTCCATATGTTAAAAGGTGTTGTAAAAGTGTGACACAATATTGGGTTTGGAACGTGCAGAGAATGAGTAAGAATTTTTGAGCTTACTCACATGTAAAATTGAGGATAAAATTGATTAAAGTTCGAGTCAATCGCGGACATTTTCATTAACAAGATGCATGCATATACGTAAAAATAGACGATAGTATTGTTGACTTAGACACGTAGGGCACTCTTCAATCATTCATAGAGTGAAACGGATCACGTAGAGTGAAACTAATGAATGCATATTAATTATCTTACTCATTTTCATACTTGGTACTCTTTCACAATGCATTAACAGCGATAACTGATCTCATTTAATATTTACATGGAATTTATGCTATGTTATGTTAAGAGTTATAAAGAATGAAGACAATATACAAATGAATTGGAGCTAAGAATATATCAGTCATGTGAATCTCTCACATTGTATTTAAATTGGACTTTCTTTTGTTCATTTTCGAAAGAAAAATGAGCTTTTAACTAGAAATGAAATAAAAAGAAAGGCATATGTCATCCACACACTAATAATTTCTTTCTTTATTGCTGTGGATTTTTTTAAAGAAATTACTAAATGATTTATATTTTTGTGGAATTGTAGGAGATGAAGTTGGAGTGATTTGTAGGGTATTGGAGGGGATCTAAAGGCGAGAGTGAAAAGTCAGATGGTTGATCTTTAGACCTTTCCTCAAAAGTCATTCATTTGACATTCATTTGAAATGTGCTACTTGAGCAGCATAACTCATACATATAATGACTCAACAGCTTATTGTACCCTCCAGTCATTGAAAATTTCTTAATTTCTGTATATTTTTCTACTAATATCTTTATTAGTCGTCACACAGAGTTATGAATTCACTGTATTTTAAATTGTTTTGTTCTCTATAATGTAGCATGGACATGTGAACACAAAGGTAATTTCTCAACTTACCGTTATAGAATGGAATATCGACAGCAGCTCAGCGAACAGCAATCTGAAAATATATACAAAAAATGTGTCGAATATTAGAATTTTTTGTTGCCAAAAAATAAAAAATTGTGCTGCAAATGTTGTTGTCTGTATTCTGTATATTTTATTGACGCATTGAAAGAGACTACTGATTCATGGTGTATAATTAGCGTTCGTGAAATATGCAAATTTCTTTATTGTCATTTTTTATTTTCATTCTCAGTTCATTGGAAATGATTGCGACATTAAAGTTCATGCAGTGCAAACTATTAAAAGATATGGCTAGGGGACATTGGCTGATGTTTTATATTATAGTATGTAGATCAACCGACAGTTAACAATTTAATTATTCATATTATTCGTCATTATTACTATTATTATTGCAATCGTGCATGAATTGACAATTATTGGATTATTTATGGACAGGCTGGTGCAAGGTGACGGAAATATGGTCTATTGAAGTTCCAAGAAACTTCAAAACTTATTCCAACATTAACAAATTTTCATTTAAATCACAGAGAGCTTCACGAGGCAACAACATGTTCTACAATGTATGTCGGTGTATATGCCGCAGGTCAAAAACTCATTTTCTGATAATTTATCAAATTTTTTCTCTTTTCCTTTTGGCATTAAGAAGGTAATAAATTGAAAGAAATTTCTCAGTAGTACAGCAGACGATCAAGAAATTTCTCACGAAAATGGAATGGAAGTGAGAAAGAGAGACGGAAAAGGAGGGGGGAATAGAGCGGAAAATATGTACAGATGATGAATGGTCAGAATATTGAATTATTCTCGAAAGTTTTTCTCTCTTCATTATTATTGAATTTTTTTCGGATGATCTTGATTGCCATGCCCTTTTCGTTTAGGAACGAGAGGATAGACAGAGAAATCTCATTCGATTCGGACTGAAACTAAAGTGTTGATTAAGTTAACCCTAAGTACTCTCGAGACGTAACGGTTTTCCTTATTTTAGTACAAAATTTGAAATAAGGAACTTTTAGTATTCCTTATTTTAGTACATTCGTTCCGTTAAATTTTTTGGATGAAATCTTATGAAAACTCATTTTATGCTAAATAAATCAACATACGAAGTAGATGAACACACAAAGAATCTGTTTTTGAACTAAATAAGTGAATTAAAACTATCTAGCTCATAGATAAATATAGTTAAATTCAATTAAACAAAATTTCATCTTGAATCAATGTGTTAGTGAGTGTCAATGTTTACATAATTGACCGATTAAAAAAATGAAGTTTTATTAAATATTATGCCCATTTTCAATCAAACTGTCATTAAATTCATAGCATAGCTATAAAAATTAACTAATCTTTTAATTTTCACTCGTAATTATTGCGAAAATGTTGAAAGTTTGTTTAATCTCAACGTATAAAATTTATTTGAATTATATTATGTGTAAATTTTTCGTACTGGTAAGGAAATTCAAATTCAAATTTTTGTACGAATTAACGGAAGATTTTGCTCTCGAGAGTACTTAGAGTTAACCTTTTTTTGTGTCTATGAGAATTTTTATTGAGGTTGGTATTTACTGCTGACGCAAATTGATTTAACTTTGTCAAATTTTTTATTGTAGGGAAGTAACAGATCGGTTAGGTCAAGATTTTGTTTGTGTTTTGAGGTTATGCTTGATACTCAACAAAATTCACGTCGTATTTAAGTCCATTGCCATTTCGATGTCCAGTTTCAGTAAAAAAGCCACAATGGAGTCACAAAAAAATAATTTCTTTCCTGTACATGTAATTGTCACCTTTAAAAAATCCAATTTTATGTCTCGCTAAACCACAAAAAAAATTCAGTTCCATTTTTTTGCCATAAAAATTTCATAAAAGCCATCCCAGTCTCTTCCCATTTTTTTCATTGTTTTTAAAAATGAATATATTTGCAATTTTTTACGTTAATCTCCCTGCTTCATTCTCTCACCTACCACAAAGTAGTAGTTCCATTTCATCACGAGATAAAAAAAAGTTATTCACATTTCATCGGCGGTAAAAAATATTTTTCATTCTACCTTGCATGAATTTTTGCGAATTTTTGCTTGAGAGAATTTTTTCTGGGTATAAGCATGAAGCATGTGAATGTCTAGGGAGATTGCAACTCATTTACGGGATTATGCATTCTTCACTGATTTTTCGGATATTCAATTTGAGATCAGAGGTGGAAATTTTGGATAATTCTCCAAAAAATTAATAAAGATTTATAATTTGAAGCTAGTTGGAAGTGACGCTATAAAATTCAGAGTTCCATTCCAAAAGAATGGTTGATGTCAAGATCAGTGACACTTAGTGATGAACGATAGAGATCATGTGCTAATAAAAACAATCCAAACTCAATTCTATTTCTGCAGTTCCTCACAAATAAGACTACAATCTGCAAAGTGCGTGAGAGAGTCCATCAGCAGAAAAATTTTATTACACATTAAGAGCATTCTTCTTTCCATTTAGTTGATTTTTTGTTAGCAACAAAAAGATTCATTTTCATTCTATAGAATGCTTTCTTCTTTTAATTTATCATGCATATCCACATGCTCGTTCCTACAAAATCTTCTTGTGTTTGTATTTCATTTCAGATGAATAAATTAAATGAAAATACAACAAGAAAAAAAATGCTGAGCAGAGAAGGAACAAGAGAAATAATAATAATTTCATTGTTCTACAACTCAATTGCTTTTGCGGTTGTGCCTATGTGTTGCATTCCATCCATTCTTCTCCCTATTGAGCATGTAGCCTGACTCTTTAAAGAATATTTTAATAAAATAGGCAACAATTTATTATTATTGTTACATTCTTCTCTTTTCAACATCAAAAACGCTGATGGATGGAATATAAAAATGTTCTGAGCTTCATGCATATTCAGTGCAAAATAAAATTGGCATTCAAATGCCTAAGGCAACGATGAAAGGAATGGAACAATGAGCTGGTTGTGATTTTCTATGTTTTTTTGTTATGGTTCTGAGAATTTTTCGAGATAAAAAGTTGGTTATGAAACGTGAGTAGAAAATATTTTAATGATTTCACTGGAAATACGGTACAGAAATATATTTTGCAAAATGGCTTTGTGAAATGGCAACTTACTTATTTACATCTTACTGATTACATTTTAATTTAAATGAGAAAATTAATTTTAAAGTTAGCTTGAGTGATTTGTTTTGATGTTGAAAGGCATCTTGTAGGAAATTTATAACTTCTGACACAATTAGTAAGTTTAGGAGGTCAATTAAATAGATAATGGGGAGAATTCTTGATTACTTTGTTTAAGTCAAGTTTAAGACAACTGGATGTAGGTGAGAACATGGAAAAGTCTATTCTCAATCATTTTATCAATTAATTCACTACTGGATCTATGAAAAACAATTCAAAAGTTTATTTTTGACAAATTTATCTAAGCTGGATCTAAGTAAAAGTCTATTCTTGATCATATTGACATAAACGAATGATACAGCAGTGAACTTTAACATTTCTCTCATCAGACTTACAAAAAAATTCCCAGAAAAAGCAATAATTCATGTTAAAATCAAATAATTTCACTAATGGCTTTACAATCGTAACTTCATACATCCAAAAAGCTCTTATTTCATCGAGTCATTTGATTCATGTTGAACCATTTCATAAGAAACTTTTTCACCTTTTCATTGCGTTCATAAATTATTAATAATGTGAAGACGGAAACAAATGAGAGCGAAGCATTAACATTTGAAATAATAATGATATTAAAATTGATGATGGTAAGCATAAGTCGACGATAAATTGACATGAAAGTTGAATTTTTATTTGGAAACTCGAATCAAGACAGTGTAAAATTATTAAATTGTTTATTTACAACAAGCAACAAGCACACACATTTTATTTATGAAACTTCATCATCATCATTATTGTATGAAGTAAGCAATTAACATTGATATGGAAGTTAAAGTAAATCGATTCCCTCTTGTTCCTAAACTAATATACATATGTATGCTACAGATAATGATGTGTGCAGCTGATTGATGTGCAAAGTTAATGTAGCGTGCACAACAACAACAAAGAAATATTTCTTATTTCGTGCGTGCGTCTCAAGTAAATAAGCTACAATGGCGTGTGAGCATGTGACGAGCAACCATAAAGTCTGTAAATTGTTCGCCATTTCTCAACGACCACACAGAGAAATTCGTTGTTTTATACATTTTTGTGCTGTCTTGTTTTATTGGAAATTTATGGGGGAATTATGACTGGATTAAGGATTTCAACATCCAGTGACTGCTTTGAACATTCACTTTCTAATACCAAATCCAACCCAGATTCTAATTGCAATCAACCTGATGCCAAATTGTCACCAATGTATGACTCAATCAACATAATACAGTTCCTCTGCAAAATCATCGAACAACAATTCAATTATTCTTCTTCGACTCTCACATCTTTGTTCTTTCTTTCTGCATTAAAACTTTATTTTTTCGTGTCACATTGAGAAATTTCCAAGGCGCCAGCTGAATATGAATTTAATGAAAATTTATTTTTATCGCACTCATGTTCATATGAATATTCTCCCTCTGTTTTATGCAAAAGCTTCATTCATGCTTTTGTTTGAATATTGGATATGGAAGGGAAAATGTTGGAAGCAGGGGTAGAAAGTCACATTTTTATGCGTCAAGACTACTGTCGGAAGATTAGTGGCTAGAATAAGTTTGTGGATCAAGGTTGGCACGTGATGTCTTTGTCTACTCAAGAGGAATTTAGCAAGTTGTCTAGAATCTTGAATAGCTTTGAGGATTTAAGTCCTTGAAAATCATATTCATACTTAATTTACCTTGAAAGTAATTTACTTCTCATCCCTTGACAATTTCTTCAGTGCCATCCTCCTAGATTAAAATGACATTCAATCTTTGTTTCCTTTCCCGTCTCATTTTTTCTTTTTATTCTTCCCATTTAATTTACTTCTTTGTCCTTAATGTGCTTCTTCTTCAGATTCAGTCCTTAAGGGTAGCAGACAGTCAACATCGATGACAAGAGCTCTTCATAAAAAAATTCTTTATTGTTTGCCATGAAAGTTTTTCTAACATGTTTAAGGATGTTCTTAAATCCACTCACGACAGCAATAAAAGCATTTGAAAGTTTGATGATAAAAAGCTCACAAAAGACACGAGAAAAAGACAATGAAAGATGCTCATAATTACATCATGAAAACCTTGAAAAAAGCTTTTATAGTATCAAATTTAATAATCGTGACGATGCTTCCGATGATATAGATATACGTATACTGTTGCGCCAATAAGGTCAGAGGAAGGAAGAAATTTAATTCAATTTTATGCTTTACAAAATGTTTTTCAGAAGTTAATTTGTGATGAGTTGAAAGATGATGATAGGTGTGCCTTAACTTTGAGATCTTTTCGTGAAGATTTTGGAACTTTGTGACAAGATTGAACGGAATTGATAAAGATTTGATCATTTCTAAATTGCTACAAAAAGCTCTTAATCATGAAACCTAAATCTATGCAATTTAAAGAGGTCTTTCACTCATGACGTCCAAGATTTAAGAGATAAGAGAGTCTCAGTCATCATTCAATGCGATCAAAGCAAGCAATTACAAAATCTCCCAATTTCCGAAATTCGCCCTTCATTATGACCTAGAAAATTGCATAAATTTGTCAAAAATATAATAATTGTAGAAATTTCTGCATGAACGATCATTTCTTCCTACTTACGAGCTCGTAAATAAAAAATAGACTAAAAATAAATCAATTTCTTCTTATCTTTTTTTTCGGCACAGAGCAAAAATGTAGCAACATGCTGGAAGATGTAAACAGAACAAATAAATCTATCATTCATCATTTTTAAATTTGAAAGGAAATGTACAATGTCTGTGAGGGTGGATGGAAATGAAAAGAGACACACTCAAGTAATTGAATTTCTGCTACTTTTGGCGAGAGAAATTTCTCAAAGACTAAAATGAATGATCAAAAGAAATTTTTCAATTAATAATCACATTTTTTTTATTTCGTGTGCTGTAGACAGTAAAAATATGATTTTTATATCTTTCAATCTTTCGTCAGATGCTAATTTTTCTCATCTTTTTCAGTTTTATAATTTTTAAGTTTCATACATCCGGCAACCTTGACAGTTCAGTGAGAAACAATGGCAGTAAAAACTTTATGTTTGTTTTGTTTTTGTATAATTTTTTAAGGAACATTAATTATGAATTATCCGTTTGCAAAGTAATACATTAAATTTGCAAGAAAATGGTAATTGAACTTGTAATAAAATTATGAAATCGTATCCAAAGTTCAAAATTGACCGTTACTCAAGAAATTTTCAAAATTTGACCGTTATTTTTAATTTTTTTTAAAAAAAATGAGTAAAGTTCAAAATTTCAAATATTTTTGGACCGTTATTTCAAAAATACAAAATTTCGTTAAATTTCATTATCAAAGCAATAAAAAGTCTCATTGACATCGTTCTACGATCTAATTAAATTTTCTCCAACATAATTGACAACAATTACCTCATTTGTTCCACATTTAATTCAATTTTCAAGTAATTTGAAGAAACTTTTTATGACGAATTTTATGAAGAGAAAATTCATTAAAAGTTATTAAAAGAAAATGATGAACATCAGAAAACACCATTATTCATTCTTAAAGCATATTAAAACAATTAACAGACTTAAATGTATAATAATTATTATGATATCATCAAGTAATTGTTAATAGTCGTGCTGCTTTTCATTAACTTATTTTAATTATGCACATTTTTTGTTAGTTACATGATATTGGCAAATTCAAGTGCATTCGGGTATTTATGGCTACTCATACATACGGTCTGTTAGAGGAGATTACTTAATCGTAATTTTTTGCTATGTAAGCTACATCAAACACTATTGGAAAGTGAAAAAAGCAATCATTTTCTCATATAGGAAATTATGAAATGCTGAACATTTGCAAGATTTTTTTGCGCATACAAACGATTTTTAAATGCTAACGTGCTTTAAATTATAGGTCATTTTTGCTGTTTGATTTTTTGCGTAATTTTTTGTTGGTGTCTGAAGGAAATTGAAATATTAATAAAATGATCGATTATTGATTTTTGCAAAGACTTAACATGAACTGTTCCTCAACATTCTGCAAACGACCATTCAAGACCTCACCAAAACACCATAAAGTCACCACACCCAGCATACAAAAATAATAATAAGCAACATCGAAGTATTCATTAAATCGCATTATAGTAGATCAAAATGTTATTAAATACTTTTAAATTAAAATTGAATACTGCTGTCTGTCAATTTAAATTGACATGATGCGAAACTTTTTTTTAATGTCAACAAAAAATTCGTAGAATTGAAATTCATTTTTCTATAAAGACAAAAACTGTCGTTTCCCGAGTTTTTTGCTGTTAAAAATACAACATTATTCTGTCGATGATTTATTTTGCATCTGAAATATGGTGTGTCGTAGGTGAAGTTTGTCAGAATTGTGGATTCAAAGTTCAATTTTTGATTATAAACTGTTATTTCAAAAGTTCAATTTTTGAAGAAAAAAACTGTCATTTTAAATTTTTAAAAATCAACCATTACATTGAAAGTTCAAAATTTCAAATATTTTTTAATCGTTACTTTTCAAAAACTGATAAAAAGTCCGTTAAATTATCATGTGATTTTGTTGCTAGGCATTCCATCCAAATCTTCCTTAAGGGAACCTCACAAGAAAAAATAATATTGCGAGTAATTTATTCACAATATTTTTTGCATGCTGCGTCAAAAATTTAAATTGAATTGAATTAATTTTCAGTCATTTATCAAAAAATCTATGAAACTTTCATCTTTTATTTTTCACGCTACGAAAACAAAATAATGTAAGTGAGGAAATGGTATGTACGTAGTGATTTTATAATAAATGATTCAAATCCGTAAAAAAAATTCATTATTATTATTTTTTGCACAGACGGAAGAAAAAATTGTTCATCGTCTATGGATGTTGACAGTATTAAATTTTTCATCTGCAACAAAGAAGACAGCGAGAAGATCAACAGCCAAAAATACCAGAAAAGTTCAAAGAACTGCATGAGAAATTCAGAAATGAAATGTATTCAAACACCTTTCGAATGTAATGGAATACATTTTGTCAATGTCGTGGAATAAAGAAGTCTTAGTGGTTGATTCTTATTATATTTCTCGTTTTGCATGATGTGAATAATAAGATTGAATTTTTGTTACATTCTGTATCTGTTGAGGTTGTTCTGGGTATTAATTTTGATGCAGAAAGAATTTTTACTTATAGATTGATTTATTGTGGGAATATTGCTCAATTTTGGACTAGTTTTTTGGTCATTGGCATTAAAGTTCTTAAAATAGCTAGTTTTAAGTGGAAAAAAGCTCTAAATTGAGCAATTAAATTGTTTATCC
Organism: Chironomus tentans; assembly: GCA_963573255.1. NCBI lineage: Eukaryota > Metazoa > Arthropoda > Insecta > Diptera > Chironomidae > Chironomus > Chironomus tentans. The sequence goes on along the minus strand of OY754302.1, from coordinate 1,435,360 downwards.
TAAATACAAAATAAAAATCAAAACAATCAATAAAAGGTAAGCACCCGTCCCATCCACACCTACATACCTCCCAACTCCAAAACAAATCAAAACACGACTTTTTTTGCGAAAATTTCTTTCTAGAAAACTGTAGAAAATTTAAAAAATACGAATGAAATTTTCGTCTAAACAAGAAGAGTCAAACAAAAATAAAAAATCAGTTCATTTCATTGCTGACGAGATTATTAAGCATAAAGAAAGAAAATATTTTTCTGCATAATTCTTATTGTTGTCCTAGGAATTTTTATTGTAGCATTATTGCGTACTTTCTGTATGAAAATATTTTTTTTTTCTGAGAATTTCATTAGAATTTTTTTCCATTCAACCCAATAGCATTGTCATGTTATTGTGAAATGAGCATAACTTCGAAATGATAACAGAACTGCTCTACATTAATTATTTCTTCAAAGATTCATGAATTCTGAATGGGAATTTATGATTAATTTTTGAAAAATCAATAATTGTGGAATTTTTATGACTCGAGAAGGTTCGTAGTGAAATTGTAGGTCTTCGTGACCTTTATGCGCTTTAAAAAGCAAGAAGTTTGATTGGGAGTTGTGGTTTGATGATGAGAAAATGAAATTAAAAAACGGATTGATATCAAGCAACTGTAAGATTTCTGGAAGTTTATAAAACTTCCGATCAATAAAGCAGAACAGAAAACATCACCAAGATGTCATCTCTTAAAGCTTCATAATCACAAAAATCCATAAAAAAATCTTCTCAGTAAAAACAATTCAATTAAGTTCTCCTGACGTAAGCTTTAAGCCTCCAAATAATATTATTCTAATGCTTAAAGTATTTTTTCTAACACTAAACTCAATGTTTTATTATATAAGGATTTTGATTCTGTTGCTAATAACTTTGTTAATTAATTCTCCAACTTATTCTATTTCGTTCTATTTAATTATTCGTTTGCACGTCAAACAGCAATCGTTCTTGGTTATATGACATGGTGAGACAATAAAAAAAGCCAATACATGAGCAACAAAAGTTTTTCAGCAGGCGAGTCTGTGGCTTTAGGCGCAAACAAGTAAATAAATGTGGAGCATTTATGTTCGAGGATTATTTGGGGCAACTCAAATTTATTATTTTCCGATATGCGTTCAGATTTTTCATTATCTTTATGAACGCACACTGAATTTTATTGCATTTTTTTGTGGCTTTAATTGATAATTTTCGGATGTTTGCTTAATTGGTGTATTCTGTTATAAAAATTGATAGCCGTAGAGGAAAGACTCCATTGAGAGTATTACATAATGAAATTCATTATTTATTTTGCATTTAAATTGGATTGCAGTGCATTCTACTGACTGCATTTTAATTAAATTTGTATTTAAAATGAATTTTAGGGGATTCAGTAAAAAAATTCTGTTCAACGGTTTTTTGACATTTAAATTTCGTTGAATTAATAAATTGAACTTAAGTAACTTTTGAATTTTGAACTTGAACTGTTTATTAAATTCTCAAAATATCAAAACAATTTATGATTTCATTAATTAATAAATGTATGTGCTGTATGCTCATAAACATGATCATCATAATCATTTGTTTCCTCATATTATTTCGCATTTATTAGCAATTTCATGAATTTTTCCAAGGTTTTTTTCCACGTAAAATAATAAAATTTATAACACCAAGCTTTGTTCATGCGGCATTTAAAGCCTCACATCATATGAGCAGTCTTATGAAGATGCTCAAAAAAATTATTTTATATATTCACCGAGCAAAATAAACTTTTTCCTCAACTTCTCATGGATGAGCAAATGAATTATTTATTTTATTATGAAATACAGGAGATGAAATAATAACAAACTTTTTGAAAGTTTTGCAGACAAATTAGTATTATGATATTAAATTTTATTTGGTTGAGTTTGTTGGATATTTGTGTCCAGAACAGGTAAGTTTATATAAAATTTGTTTTTAACTAAAGTTGGTTAATTAAAACTAATTCACTTTTGATTAGAATCGCAAAATTAAGTCTATGGATAGCTAAAGAAGCAGAAAATTTCAGACAAAAGGAGCGTTCTCTAACCCTGACTCAATCTCTCAATAATCTTCAATCTCAATCAAAAAATAGCTCCCCATTACACTTATGATCCATAATTTAGTAATTTTTTGCTAATATTCAGCTACTCGGTGTTATGATGATTATCTGACGCAAAAAGTCAATCCAAAAAGTCTTCGATTTAGCGCAAGGTTGAGATACACGTAATTTTTTTTGCAAAAAAATGTAAAAATTGTTGGTTATGAAATCAATTTATTTGCTACTAATGCATATACTGCATGTAATTAGTTATTGTTCAATGTGGTTAAAGAAATGGGAGCAAAATTTGATTGAAATTATGTATGTGCAATGGATTTGGTTTTGCTTAATGTTTAGAATGCTTTTTGTGGCTTTTTGGAATTTTTGAAAAATATGTAAAATTGTTGAAGCTAACAGAAGTTTATTAAATGATCTGGGATTGCACATCTTTCCTATCCTAAAATTTATAGCTTCATCTCTCATAAACGTACAATTAAAATTGATTTTTAAGACTCTTAACACACTACGGACGAGATTTCTCCCAAAAAGTCTTATACCCCAAGAACATGTCAATAAATTCATGCTCCAAGCCATCAACTAGCACAATAATTAAAATAATTTGTAAATCCCCACAAGAATAACCTCAGCATAAAGAAAATTTTAATAATGAAAAGCCCATCCCCACATACATCGTAAAAACTACAAAAAATCTTTTGTCAGAATTTCGTTTCATAGCTTTTTTATGGCAGTCTAACAAAAATGTAGCTCATGCTGTGCGATGATCAAAACTGGGCGTCATAATTTGCGATTAATGGTGTCTTTAATTAAACTTTTTTTGCTGCTCTTTTGTGCAACGATCTTTTATGACACTTTCAATTGCTTTGCCATTTTCTGTTATGCTCGTTGCTAAAAAATAATAAATAATGAAGAGCAATTTGTAACTCTACAGCATAAATGTTAAGTGTAATTCAATTTGTAAGGCATTGCATAAATAATTAGCAACAACAATTATCACGCAACACCTTTTTCGGGCTGAAATAAAGATGTCACTTTTCATTGTCACCTGTTTTGAATGAGAATTATTCAAAGAGCGTTTAATTAAATTTTCTTTGTGATTTTTGTAGTTTTTGCTACTTAATTGTTATTTATTGTCCATAGATTCCATTCAAGTCATATAATTTTTTTGTGAACAAATTTCAGTGTTGCTTAAATATATATTTTAAATCGTTTTTAGCAAGTTAGTGTTGCTATTAGGTCTTCAGTTTGGGTTTGTTAGATGTGCAAAAATTTATTTAATTTTTAAATTTTGAACTCGAAAACCGTTAATTTTTCAAATAATTCTCAAAATTTAAATTTTGAACTTCAAAAACCGTTAAATTTTGAACTTCAAAAACCGTTAAATTTTGAAACGCTTTAAATTCTGAACCTGAATAACCGTTAAAAGTTCAAATTTTCTTTTTTATCAAGCCAAATGCGCACTCTCGATTAAACTTTGTAACTGCAACATTGACATTGACAATTTTGAACAAAAAAACATGAATAAAGAAAAGTTAATTAATGTAGGTGCGATAATGCTCTTCAAAAATGGAAAACAATGGTTATAATGTGAAATAAATCGATCCTACAAGACCTTGAAACTACTGAGCAATTATTTATGCTATATTTTATTTAATTTTTCCTACTGTAGAAATCATGACCGGACCTTAATCGACTTTCCGACGTAAAACTTTTCCAATTGATCTTGATGTAAAAAAAACAATTGAGTTTTATGGTTTCCGTAATTTTTATTCCTTAATGCTCAATAATTTATTGCTGTATCTCACAATGCACTGCAGCATTTAAGTTTTATTAAACTGAGAAACATGAACACCTACTCACTAAACTTCTGAAGCTGAGGTAAAATATTTCCCATAGAAAATTCTGCACACATGAATTCATTTCGCATTTCGAAGAGGAAGAAAAAATGTTTCATGTTCACGCTATGAAATTCACAAATCGCATAAACATGCTTTGAACTTTTGCATTTTACAGCAGAGCATTCACATGAATTGAAAACCAGATTTGTTGTGTAATTTTCAGCAAACATTTTGTGTCTATTTTAAATCATTATGGCAACTAAATTGAAGGAACTAACCCAGTCGTCCTCATTTTACATTTACTATGCGAACATTGTGCATGCAAAGTAGAAAATTAATTGTTGTTTGTCTTTTAGATTTGCAAAAGTTGATACCTTTGACATTTTCTGCATTGATGTAATTTTACGGCTCAAAATGAAACAAGAAACAGTTTTAAATACATCGTGAGATAAAGATTGTGTAAATCTTGGATTATATTTTCGTAATTAAATGAGTTGTAAGCTTTTTGATATACATCAAGATTGGTGTGAGAGATACAAGTGTTGTGGATCTAGGTGATGTGATAAAGTTGTAGATTTTCGCAAGAGATGTGAGTTTGTATAGTTTTTTTTATAAATAGATTTTGAATTTTTAACTTTTGAATTTAGAAATTTTCAAAGTTTGAATTTTTAACTTTCGAAATTTGAATTTTATTTGTTTCGAAATTCAAATTCGAATGTTTAAATATCTCTGAATCTGAATGTTAAAGCTGAACAGTTCGTAAAAATAAATTTCATGCAAAAATTCTCAACTTCTTTTCTTAAAACTTCTTCTTCCTAGTTTCTCACACCCAAGTGAATATAAGACTAGCAATTAAAATTTTATCTATGGTAAATAATTTTTTTCTTCATGAACAACCTTCAATGCTGGATCGTAATTCGACATGTTTCAATACAAGAATCTCAAATTTGAGGCAATCTTAACTGTTAAATACGTTATAAGAAGGTATTGCTTTTATTCTATTTTAAGAAGATATTATAGCTCTAGTGGTTTTATAGATTAAACAGTAGGTATGCCAAATCTCTTTTACTGTTTTGGAGTTGATTCGATAATTTTAGGCTGAATGCTTTGGATTGAGAGAATTTTGTCAATTTTATAGGCTCAAAATATTGAACAAAAATGACTTGAAAGGTCATGGCTTAGTACTCAACTCCTCCTTTTCCAAAGCAATAAAAATTATTAATAATATAAATTTTCTCTCAACCCATGCATATCTGAAAAGATGACAGCTGAATGTTAAAGAAATTCGACATGGACAAGGCAGTAAAAAAAATGTGAAAAGAAAAAGAATCTCGAGAGAGAATAATTGACCCATAATATTTTCATCATTCTGCCTATATATCATGACGTTGAAGCCTCTTTTTTATAGACGCTGCGGAGAAGAAATTGATCGATTACATTTTATTCCAGTAAGTCGTATGTCCATTGTTGCTAAAATGTGATCTGAATAGCTAGAAAAACATATTTCTTCTTCAAATGATTTCATTCATCCATTCACGCTTTAAGATGTGGAAGAAGAAAATGGGTTTTTGATGCTGGTCAAGAAATTAGTCTCAAAATATCACGATTTAGCGTAAAAGCTATCATTACAATGAATGAGTAGCTCATCATTAGACTTTACCGTACTTTCCTTAAATGGATTTGGAAAGGCTTTTTTATAGGAACCCTTTGAAATATTAAAAATTTCAATTTTCAAAGTTTGGAATTTTTTTGTTCTTAGAAATACGAAATCTTAAGATATAAATTTCAAATTTTTAAGTTTAAAAGCTTTCGAATTTCCAAAATTTTACTTTCGAATTTCAAGAATTTAACTTTCGAATTTCGAAAATTTCACTTTAAATTTTACTAAGGCGTAAAAATGTCAAATTTTCCACAAATCCAGTAGAGTTCCCATAGAAACTCTCAATCCGTTCCATTTCTACAAAACCTAACTTGATTAAATACAATTTGATATGCTCAAATCTAATTACATAGATTCTGAAAATAGTTCTAGCTAGGGTATAATTTTGCAACTGAAAAATCTAAATAAAGCTCTCTTTTGTGTTGTTTTCTCGCTTCAAATCACCTTTTTATTTTCTTACCTTTCTTCTATACTTTACGTTATTGCTCCGTGAAGTATGATTTTTATCTCTACTTATCTTGCCGCCTATTCAGAATCACAAAAAAGATCTTCTCAATATACGCATTTTTTTCGGTAACGTTAGAAAGGTTTGACCATAATTGAGATATTGCTCATCATCGCTAAGGTGTTCATGGATGTTATTGAGTTAATTTTGGGAATAGTAGCTTCAAGTTTTTTTTGTAATTTTAAATTGCTTGGAATTAGGTTTCATTATATATGCTTATCAAATTTGAATATCATATGCAACACACTTCCCTAGCTAAACATCTTCATGATAACGACACGAAAAAACTATAAAAAACGATTATTTAAATAAAAAAATTTTTACGACCATCCACACATCCCACACCATGTGTGTGGCTTTGAAAATGAAAATCGATGCCAAATGAAATCAAAAATGAATCGGAAGAATGTGTAAATCACATTGCAGTCGTCACTAATCCTCTTCATTTCTCTTTCTTCTTATTATAATTTTTTTGACTCGTTCAATGTGTGTTTATGGTTATGGGCAGAGCGCACGATCAACCTGTTTGTTGTTATCATTGCCAATGTTATTGTTTGATTGTTTTATGTCTTTTGCATCATTTTTGAGGATTTTTGAAAATTTTCTTATTATTTTCAAAATTTCCAACAACGAATTAATTAAATTTTACCCCACAGAAAAGTTTTCATCACCAGACATCATCAAAAACTGATGAGTAAAGCTTAAAATGTTAAATCACACACATAGGGGATTTAAACCATAATATTATTAAGTTTCGTATGAGCGAGTGAGATGAAAATATAGAATTAATTATTTATGTTAATTAAAAAACTTTCAGTTTTTAAGCTGATTTTGATAGTGTTTCCAAATCGATTTAGTTATGGTCCCATGCGTTTTACACTTGGATGTCTTTTTACCGTTGTTCCACTTATTTCCATCTATTTTTGTATGATCACACACGAATTTGTTTTTTTTGCATTAAAGTGTCATAGCGTTTGAGCTTTTATTTTGTAGATTTTATGTATTGTTACACATTTTGAGCGGCAGCCGTAACGAAAATAAATTAAAGATAAAAGACCGTGATGCGTTATGAGGATGGTGTAGGTTAGGGCGCATTTTTTCTGCAATTTTTCAACTTTTCCTATAAATATTTTTTGATTTTTTTTAAGTTAGAGCAATTTTTCGACGCAAAACCCCAAGCCACAATCCAAACAATCTGCATTTCCCTACATAAACTACGCTACAGCTGCTCAAATTTGCGTGTTTGTCTTGTGTGGGTGTTAATAAAATTCTTTTTTCGTAGACGAATTAGATCGGAAACGGAGAAGATGAAAAAATACTCTGCATACAAATTTTTTGGCGTGCTTTCAATTGTGATGTTTAATTTTGTTATTTTTCTTCTTATTTGCTCCGATTTCCTCGTAGAAGAAAAAAACAAAATACTTTGACATCATTCGAAACGACAAATGGATTTGTTTTCTTCCTCAAAATCGACAAATAACATCTTAACAATATGATTCTGGTATTTTACTTGACTTTTTGATTATTCTATTATAATATTAAGTGAAAAAGAAAAAGAAGGAGGAGATGTTTGAGCTGACTTTAATTACATTCCATTTGTTTATGTAAACATTCTCATTTCTAATGACATTAATTAGATTGAACAGCCTTTTTTTGAGCGGAACAAAATGTAAATAGAAATTATTTCCAAGATTGTATGCATTTAAAATATAGAACAGGAATTTAATTGAGTGTGAATCATTTTAAATTGACTTTACTAGAGCAACGATTGGATCAGAATGGGGTGTTTGGAAGTTATTTGAAATATTTTTACTTGTGTCAACCTTTTTTGGGTTCAAAAATTCCAAGGCCATTTTCTTGGAAGGTTTGACAATTTTTTTGTTGTAAAATATTTACGAAAATTCTTTAAATGTAAGGATCTTGTCACCTTTTCCTTATTTTCTTTAAAATCAATTTTTCTTATTTGGAAAATTCAACTCTTTGGAATTTAGAATTTTTACGTTCATAATTCAAAAATTTAAGTTTTTGAAATAAAATTTAAAATTTTTGAAATTTAGAATTTTAAATTTCGAAATTCAAAAATCTAACGTTCTAAATTCAAATTTTCAACCTTTGAAATTCAAAAATTTTAATTTCAAAATTTTTAAATTATGAAAAAAGTTTCCTAATAAATAGTAATTACATCAATTTTAAAGTAAAGATGCCCTATTTTACTTATTTTTTTCGACATGAATTAAATAATCGATTACATTAAAGCTATTAACAGTATTCAACTTATAGAGCTGATTATGAAAATTATACAAAAACACATTTTGTTGTTTACATTAATAGAAGTAACATGTGCAGTGAATATAAGATAAATATCATTACAAACGTCTTCTGTTTATAGTTTCAAAGTAAATACATGATTATGTTACATCCAATTTCGTTTCATCTTAACTTCATTCCCAATTCTTTTTGAATATTACAATAAAATAGGAGATTATTATAAATAATAATAATTTAAGTAACTTAACATTCATTTATAATTCATAAGAAAGCTTCAAATGAGCTCAGTGAACATTAATCGCGTGATGATTTCCTTTCAGTCGTTTTCAGATCTCGAGTCCATGTAAAAAATTGTTGGAACTACCCATGAGGTATAAAACACGAAATTTATCGGATAGCATGTGATCATAACACATCACATCATATAGTCTAATGTGAAATTAAGTGCTTCATTAAATTTTGTTTTTTTTTATGGATAATAATCGAGCATTTAGTCGGTCATTTGGTCACTTACTGGGAAAGTAAGATGGTCACGGATTAAAGTGCGAAATTGAGCAGGTAATAAAAAATATGATTGATCTGATGATTGGACAGATTATATGAGAATCTAGTGAAAAATTGGAACTAAGTATCATTCCAGAACTTTTAGGTTCCGCCATAAATCATTAAATTCATTCATTAAAATTTTCCCAGCAATTATTAGCACTACACCATACATGATATATGGTATCCTATATTCTCAATTAATCTTCCAAACTGTCTGTACCTTATGATAAATTTTTACAGCATTATATGAACTTTTTCTCATAATCCCATGCATTATAACGTTTGAAAATGATTAAATGCAATGATTAATGATATCAAGATTCATCCTCAAGAATAAATTGCTCTCAATTCAGATTCATAAAAACAGACATGTATCTCCACATCATAAAAAGTGATAAAAGTTCATTTCAGTTGACGACTCATTAAGATTTTGCAGCATAGATATGGCATGTGAATCATATGAACCGCAACTACCCGTGTGCTATATGGAGAGGAACATCCGGGTAACTAGCGATTGTGTATGAATGCCCATAGCCATCAAAGCTTTAGTGCTCTCTTCTTTCTCTTCTCTTTGTTTCCATTATGAAGCTGTCAAAAAAATGTGAAAGTTTTTTTTATAGCTAAGGAATAATAGAATTGAATAATAATCATAAATAGAAGAAAATGACTTTGAAGCGTCAAAAAAGATAAACAAAGAAGAATGAGCAGTTTAAGGTCGTACATGCTTGTGGCAAAAATATAACATTTATTGGCGGTTACGAGAGCGAAAAAATAATATTTTTCGAGGGTTATGATTATTATTTTGAATATTTTTGGGGTCATAAAGCTGTGAAAATTCAAATAAATCCCTAAATATGCTGCATATTTGTTGGGCATGATAATTTTGCAAACGATTTGAAGATTTTCATGGAAACTGAAGGAAATAGCAGTTTAAATATGGTCTAGTCTGCCATCAGGTTATGTTCTTAACACCAAATCTACTAATTGACTTTATACCTTAATAAACCGCACAGCATACTTTAATTTCGACACCTTTAAGCAAGCGTAAAAATTTCACAACTTTTCTCATTGCATAAAACGCGAAAAAATTTCAGAAAATTTGCAACCTTCGAGCATTTTATTCTTTTTAAATATTTAACATTTTTTTATAAGCACACACTTCGTTTATTCCATCTGTGCCGAAATTGTAAAAGCAAGCATGCTAAGAAAAAGAAAACATGAATTTCAATGAGACAAAAATAGACGATGAATAAGACGAGACATGAGACATTAACATAAAAGCAATTCTCTCTTTATTTTCTAATTGTTTGAATTTGTTTTTGAAAAATGATTGTCAGTTTGCTGGAAAAATCTGTTTTCGGAAACTTTTTTGAGATCTTCTCTAGCTTGAATAATTGTCAAACGACAAAGTTTTTCATGAAGGAAAATTCCGATTGAATAAATTAACAGCATGTTATTTAAATTGTCTCATTGAAAGCTTGTTATATTTTGGTAACAAAATAACTGCGTTACAGTCTTTAATTGGTGTAATTTTTGGGTAGCAATAAAGGCTTAATTAATTGTGAGAAAGTCCTTTGAAAATAGGCTTGTGCTTCATTATTTTAACGTATTTTTGAAATTTGAAAATAATGTGACTAACCCTGACTATAATTCAAAAATAAATTAGCCGTTAAATTTACAAGAATTTCCAAACTAATTTCCCATGAACAATAAAAAATTAATTTAACAAAATTTACGGATCATAAGCACTAATTTGTTTATGTAACAATGATTGATGATTCTCAAATAACTGATTTCGCAAATTAATTAAATAGTTTTCTATTTCGTGAGGAGAAAAATCCATCAACTTAAAGAAGCAAGCCTCAAAATGTAAAAGTAAATTTGTATTAACGCAATCGGCTCATCGATTATTCATTACTTTTTTGTGTACGTAAATGAAAAGCTTTAAAAAAGTAGGACATGGATGGGGCAACTCGAGGTTACAATAATTATTCTATTTTATGGCATATCCATCGTCTTAACATGGAAATAAAGGAATCGTTTAATGAGGATCAATAATAATTACATGTCAGTAATAAACTGGATTTTTATTTGACAGCAAACGACACGTCTCAATAAAATTTGTTTTGCTTACATAATGCCTGTTTCTATGATGATATACAAGCATGTTTTAAATGTAAGCAATCGACTCGAATGTGACGAGAATGAGAATAAAAAGTGACATTAAATTGATGGAGATACTCACCAATTTTCCAATCGATTTAACTTGTGTGGTGAACAGTTTAAAATTTGTTTTTCTTTTTCCTTTCTATCGCTTGAATTTCGATAGAAAATTTCCTTTCTCTTGCTCTTTCGAATTAGGCTCTATAAAGTATAATCTAGAAAGAAAATGAGAAGAAGAAAAGAAAGAAAGTTAAGCAATGAAATAAAAGTTTACTTCTTCAAATTGAGTAGGTGTGTTTAAGGATTAAGGAAATGAAAAACGAGTAAGATAGTCTGAGATAAATTGGTTTCTGTGGTTGGTGTGAAGCTTTTCGGTGGTTTGTCGAGTAAATTTCATGATTTTGTAATGAATTGAGTAGATCAGCTAATTATACAGCACTATTAATCTAGAGTTGTCTTAAAAATACTTTGGTTTGCTAAAAAATACAGAGTTGCTATATTTTTTGAAGCAAAAATGTTCAAAATCATGGCACACTTCGTTTTGTTTGCAAATTAGTAACCAGAACATATTAGTCTTCAAATCCACCCTCAAATCTCCCTAAAAAATACAAGAAACTCAGCAATAATCATAAACTTTCGACCCCATCAATCCATAATCCCCTCAAAAACTCCATCCGACCCAAACAAACCGTACTCAAGTTCGCAAATTTCTTCAGCCAAAAAAACTACCACAAAATGAATTTTTTTTGTGTCGAATGCTTTCTTTCCCCCCGCATTGTCTACCGTATCATCGTATTGTGGTCGTATTGGCTAATGGAAAAAGATAGTAGGCTGGTAAGTAGATATACATAAATTTATAAACTCAAAGGTAAGATTTCATATAAATGGAGACATTTTTTGCCAATGCACAAATGTTTTGCTTCTTTTGCTTAATACGTGAATTGTCGGATATAAATAAAGACTCTCTTGACGTGTCCTAAATTATTTAATTTGATTGGATAATGGTGAAATTGGATGTGTATGAGGTTATATTTATGGGACTTAGATAAAGTTATCGAATGTGAAAGGGAAGTTGGTCGAGTGATTGACAGAAGATTATGGCAGAAAAAGCCCAATAAATACCAAGAAAATGCTATCTTATCGACAAAAATTGATATATTGAAGACACTCGACTCTCGTGCACTTGAGAATGGGGAATTATTGAAGGTAAAAATAATGCAAATTCAATGCTGAATTTCAGAGCCTAAAAAAAGCTTTTAAAAATTCTATTTCAAATAGAATCCTCGAAAACAGATGTCATAAAATTCACTGTAAATGTGCAATAAAGCCATTAATGTCAATTCGATGAAGTATGAACAAAAACTGAATAGAAAAGGAAAATCCACATTAAAAGCAAAATTTTCACAAAATCCATAAATTTTTCATTGTAAAACCAACCAACAACAACGTGTGTGGGTGCTTTATGTGTTTAAAATGACTAAAATGCTCATTTTGTGTCGCTCGTCTGGTCATGAATGTAAAATTTATGTAAAATTAAAATTAATTCAATATTCATCTGATTTATTTTCACTGATGAGGAAATTTCATGAAGTCCACAACTTTATTAAGCACATAAAAATTCAATAAATTGTTAATGAGATTTTGATTCCGTATGGATATCTAATAAAATTTATTCGAATTGTCAGCAAAAAAAATTGTTTTCATTTCATGAATTTTTAACGGACTGGAGTTGGAATTTAATGAGTTTTGTACGATTGTGGTTTGGTATTGGATTGTACAATGTTATTTTCTATAATAGGGAATTTTCCTCCTCAATTTGTCTAGTTTGAGATCACAGCTGGTCAATTGGAAATAATAGATTTGTCGAATTTAATGGAAATGCCAAGGAAGGAAGCTTGTCAGTAAAAAGGGTTATAAACAGAGAGCCCAACTAAAATCTTCAAAAAAATTCTAATTTTGTGATGTTTTTGCAAACTTCATTAAACCAGCATGAAACCTAATCTGCCTATTCGAATTGCATTTTTTTCTTAGTGCTGTTTATCAACTTATGACAAACTACATGTTTTTCAACAAAACTCACAAATATGAGTAACTAATAAGCCTTCAGAATAAGCCTTACATTCAATCACATATTTACGTCACAACTCCCAAACATTTTTCAAGTAGGCGTATAGACATTCAACATAAATATAATCACCCTTCCAAAGAGTCAAAAGCATTTCATCATTTAAGAATATTCAGATACAAAATGGCCATTTCCTTCGAGACCTTTTTTGAGCATTCATAAAATATGCGAAAAGGAAATTTTTCTCATAAATCAATTAAAAAAATATTTCTCAACAAAAAGTTCAACATCACTAAAGTTATGTTTTTTTGATAGACGGCAGCAGTAATTGGAAAATTTTCCAATCAAGTTGTTATGAAAAAAGTTATTTCTTCATTTTATTTTGCAAGCTGTAAGGATGAATAGGAAAAACTTTTATTTTTGGAGATGCCCAAAAGAAAATATTAACAAAATGTATATATTTTTTGCTGCAATCTTAATGCTGTACTAATCCCAGAGAGGAATGTCTTTTCAGATAATACCCGGAATAAAGAATATTAAATGCGCGCTTGAAATGACCTAGTGTCGCTGAATGAGTCACAAAATGAGCCATTATGCCATTGAGAATTTAATTTAATAGCTTGAAACAAAGAGAATGACTTGGATATCCTCTTTTCATGGGAACAATCGCATCTTTTTGTGGAGATTAAATTTAAATTTGCAAATTAAATTCCCTCATTAAAGTCTCAAAAATCCACCATAATTGTGACTTGTATATCCGCTAGGAAAATTAAAACTCGTGCGAAAAAAGAAATTAAATGAGACTTATTGCTCTGACATGAAGTTTTATACCCGCCAGAATACAAAAATTTGGGAATTAATTAAATGGAAAAAGGCAAGAACAGAATTTTGACATTTATTTCTTGTTGCTGTTGCGGTTTGGAATTGATAAAAAAGGGGGCAAATGGATGTAATTGTTATGAAGGTTCTCATTTCTTAAGGTCACTAAAGTGATAGCTTTTAAGAATTACTGTAAATAATTTGAAATAACTAAAGACATCAACACTTAATGGACTTAGTGCCAATATTCCCAAACAGAAATTTATAACACAATAAAAAATAGCAAATAAATTGACGAAAACAGATCAATAAACTTTGTTCCTTAAAAGAAAATCGAAAAACTTTTCACTTAAAAGTTTTTTGTAACATTCCGAAACCCTTAAGGAATTATTTTTTAATGATGCATTAATTTTGAGTTTTTCAACCTTATAGTAGTCAGTAAGTCAGCTTTTCAATATTCTAGCAGCAAATTTCAAGATACTCTATTTACATAACGTAGGAAGTGGAAATAAGATCCCGAGTAGGACATTACTAATGAAAGAAGCATTTCAGAGAGCCTTCAGGAGGCATTTTTCTAAACCTGGTCTTTAGCTGTACATGAAGTAATTTTGGAGATGATGTGGAGATTTAATTGAGATATACCTTTCAAAATTGACTTTGTTCGAACTAAAATTGACATTCTAGCTATGAAATACTATTGAAAAATGAATTGTAACGTAAAATGGGTATTGAAAAGTACAATATCAACTTCTTCTACTTCAAAATTTGTAGAACAACTCAAATATTAAATATTTTGGATGCAGAAATTACTTCAAGCTATTTGCAATAGTATCGAACTTTCTAACAATTGTAAAACAAAAACAAAAGAACAATTTAAAAAATTTATTTGTTATTCAAACAAACTCTTTTACTTCTATAGCTCAAAACAGTCTATTACGTGCTTCATCTTTAAAAATTTTAATGGCACGTGAGATAAATATTTTGAAGGAAATTCAACAACTTTTTATGTTGAATTTTAATGCTGATAAATATTGAAAATGTCATAGGGTTGATCGTAAAAGATATCCATTAGGGGCGTAGCTTGAGGGTCAAACCCCCTCGAAAGAAAATTTTATTCAATTTTTTAAAAGAATCCAGACTTCAATCTTATATCTGTACAAAATAAAGCTTGACAAAGCACTTCCAAGGATTGCCATTAAAACTAACATCCTCATGCCTTCAGGATAACTCTTTACTTAAACTGTTTCCTCTTATTTCTCCCATAGTTTAATAGGCAACAGAAAACATGTGAGCATATTGCTCAACGTCACAAAAAAGTACACCATACGCTAGCCTCCAGTCCTATAAAGAATTAATCCAATAAAAAATTTTTTTCTTCTTCTTCTCTCTGTTTTGTTTCCCATTTCTCTTTTTACATCGCCGCGTCACATGAATAATTTGATTTCTCGTGACTTTTTTTACAGCTCAAGCATCGTACACGAAAAAAAAATATTTTTGTGTGTTCATTTCTGGGTAGATCTGGTTCAATGCACTTGGTGTGTTCAGTGAAATGATATCTCGATTTTTAATATCAAGTGGACATCAGCCACACACACTCACAGGTTTGTGTACATAAAATTAATCATATGCTAAATAGAAATGTGATATTTTATCGCCACAACCAAATTTATTATACAATTTGTTTTGTTTTGAAGATTCTTCCTCTCTTTCTTTATTATTACTAGCTGTGAATAATTTACATATGAATGAAGGAGTTATCAAGCAATTTCTGATATGTTGTGCTAGTTCGTGTGACCAATTTGAAAACTGGTGTGAAAGTTCTGGCTGGAAATTTAGTTAATGTTGTTTTGATGCTGATTTTGGGATATGAGTGTGGCTTTAAAGTATGATAGGCGTGGAATTTTATCTTGAAAACCAGAAATTTTGAGATTTTTGGAAGCTTTCATGATTTTCTGAAAGGTTCAACATTTACAGGGGGAAGGGGTCAAAATTCAGTTGCAAAGCCAATCCAATTTGTGCAGTATTCTATAAACTTTTACTCAAAAATTAACATGTACCAGAACAGCGTCCCTGTATACAAAATTCTATTTATTCAAACATTCGATACCAACTTTAGATAAAAAAATAACTTTAGATAAAAATATCATTGCAGACGTGAGACGATGCCAGTCTACTAAATAAATATTTAAGTAAATATCTTGATAAAATCTAATCGACTGATATTAGTTTTATATTCCCGGCTATTTTGACCTGTAGCAAAAAACAATTCAGTTAAATTGTTATTGGATTTATGGCTGATTTTTATCAATGATGAATTTTTGGAGGATACTTTTATTTTGTGGAGGAAGTTGATTTTTTTAGATGTAAATTGAATTATTAGGTTTTGTGTATCTTACGGACTCAGAATTTATGCATGATATTGCTGGAAGCTGACTTTTGGAATTTTTCTGAATTTCTGTAAAATTTTCAACTAATTCTTTTGAGAAAAAAAAATCCAGCAAGAAGCCATAAATCCTGAACACATTAGTTCCCATTCACACTAAAAAAACCCAACAGGAATAAAAAGATCCAAGAAGAAAGCAGTGAAACTTGAACAAGGTTCATACATATGAATATTTTTTTTTGTTGAAAAGTTAACTTGTTGGTTAGTAAGATGATGCTCATGATATCGACATCAAATGTAGCACAAATAGCGTCAAGTTCCTCTCCATATATGAGAAGAATATCGACAGTAAAATAAAGTAACGAAGGAGAATCCGCGCAACGAAAGAAAAAGCGATAAAAAAATTGAATATAAGAAATTGTGTGTGCGTTCTTCTTATTCTTATTTATAAATAACCAGTTAAAGATTAAAAGAGAAAGAACTGATGGAAAGAATGAAACAAGAAGATCAGTTATTTTTTTATTACTTTTTCTCTTACTTTTTTTTGCTTCTTCACTTTTTACTTCTTTTGCTTTTCACTTTGTACACAATTTTTTTCCAACTTATTTTTTTGTGTGTGCCTCAGCTGGTGCTTTAAAGACTTTATTTGGTCAATTTTTTTAGATTCACTTTTCGATATGGTTTTGGAAATTTTCCTCTTAGTAGGCTTTGAATTGTATAATTTTCAATTTTTTTATCTTCAAAAATATTTTACGCAATTTTCTTCTTTAATCACAATAAAAAATTCTCTTTATCACTGACTAATGCTTCTCTTCCTTCTTCTTTTCCTTTTCCTCACTTCTCACTCTATTTTTTCCTTCTTTATTATTTAATAAAAATATTTTCCGCAATTTTGCTTTTTATTTCCGATTCTTCTCGACTAAACGGCACGAGATACTCAAGAAGACTGAAGTATATTTGTTATGCTTGTGCTACACACAATATTTTGAGAGACATTGCGAGTTTCTCGTAGGTGAGAGTCGATGACTTTTTCAGAGAGTGGGAGATAAGCAGTTAATTGAGAGTGCGCGTTATGTACGTGAAAAATTGTTAAACTCGAATAGCAATGAAATTTTTAAAGTTTCATGAACTTTCGCATTTATGGTAATCCCTTGTAACTGCGTTGGGGTGAATCTTATGGATTATTTGATTTTTTAAATTATTCTATATCCTTCCAAATTTTTCTCGAACATTAATTTCTTGAATTTCAACTATTTTTGGCAATCGGAATAAATTTTGAAAAATTCCTAGTTTTTGACCATTTTAAACTTTCCATAATTTTCAATTCCTTGAAACTTTTATAAAACTGCATAATGCTATCAAAATCCCCGCATGACCACGCTATTAATATGACCAATTTTGATGCATTTTATATAATTTCGTATCATAAATCTCCTTTTATATTAACACAATTTAAATCTGTTGCTGACTTATGTGCTCAATTTACTTTTCATATTCATTCCAAAAGATCTTATCGCTCACGATATCGTTACTCACTGCTAAAATATATTTATAGAATAACAAAATTTCAACCTTTTCAGAATTTTAGATGTTCAGGTTTCATTTGTGCCTTTGCAAAAATTTTCATGACTCACAAATGGCTTTTAAAATTCAAATTGAAATGTTTTTGCTATGTTTTCTATTTCCTAGGATTTTATTTTTGTAAAATTAATTTTCAAATGCTGGAAATTGTTTCTAAAGTGAATAATATTTTTTAAGAAAAGAAAAATACTTCCTAGTAAACAATGGAGCATGAACATTAACTTCCACGAGACTAAACTAAAGTGTTTGTCTCACAAACGTCACAATAACATGATTTTTGGATTCATTGTCCGTACTCTTAAATTACGTAATTTGCTCATAGATATGATATTATTAAAAACTCTTGAACTTGAAACTGGAATTTGAGATTCTTGAAAATTTATATAATTTAGTATGGGTGGATTTTTGATTAAATTGTCATGGTCTTCGAGCATTCAATGGAATTAAAATATCTACTTGAAAATTGTAAGAAACATCCATAAAGAATTTACTAAGAATTCAAAAGGCAAATAAAACCTTTACATGATCTCAAAGACCTTTCTATTATTAGACGATTACCCTTTGAATCAACATCGATTAAGCTTCCAAAAAAACAGAAAGAAGAAGTTACACAATAAAACACGAAAGCAGAATGAAATAACAAAAAGGAAATCTTACAAAGCATATTTTTCATTCCTTTTATGCACTTCTTGTTCTCTCTCGGAAAGAAATACAAAGACCTACGTGAGTATACATGAAAATAAACACGCAAAAAAGAAGAAGTCAGGAATAAGAATAAAAATAATTTAATGCATGAGGTGATGATGATGACTCACAAAAAAATGAGACATAAAAGGATCCCTTTTCCAAAAAGATAAACATCTCAATTGACTGAACTTTTTTTTCAGCTGATGGAAGTAGTTCAAAGGATGGAAAATGAGGTTAAAGAATGTAAAAGTCTGCACCAACAAACAATTTCCATGAATCCTTTGTTTCCGTATCCAATTTTTCCTCATAAAATGTGGAATTTATTTAAGGATGCAGGGCACATTTTAATACTCATCATTGATTCTGCGCAACACTTACGTTTTGTGTCTCCATTCCCTACATTGAGAGAAATATTCCTACGAGCATACCTATATGTATACATTATATAATCCTTACTCCCGACAAAAATGCTGAGAGGAAACTTTTTTATGTACACTGTCTTCCTTCAATTTGGATTTGGCTTCGTTCACTAACCTACTCTATTTACTTTAGTATTAAGTTCTTTTTTTTGGTGGAAGACATAAGGAGAAAATGTTTCGGGATAGCATGCAACATGAAATTGAACAAAGAAAAGAAAGAAGATATATTTTTTTGAGAAGGAAGAAAATCAGGTCAGGCATGTTTTAAAGAGTCACTGAACGAGAAAAAAGAACCAAAAATTTGAATTTATTGCTGTTTGAATGCATTTCTAAAATTGTCAGGTTCAGGTTAAGAAGGAAGTTATTAGAGGAATTGTATATAGATCCAGCATAGCAATCAGTACCAAAATCCAAAAAACTCTTTCCACATTTACAGTTTATCTTCAGCTTAACCTCTGCATGACAATTTAATCCCCTTCCACTCATAATCCATAGCAATCTGAGGTCACAAACCCCCAAACACCTTCCCATAAAAATTCGTCAATCCCAAAGTGGAATGAACTGCAGATAGAACTGACAAAAGAAATATTGCAATTTCATTTACAAAAAAAATTGCCAATGCTTAAAATTTCGTTCCTCGCTCTCTTCCAATACATGTACAAATCAAGCGACTATATTGTCATAAAAAATGTTTGTTGCACTTTTTTTGTAGCTCCAAATGACGACAACAAAAAAGTTACTGAATGATTCATTATTCAGACACGATCGGCGAATGATTCAAGCTGGAATGTAAATTATGGCTTCTTTTTCTGCAACTTTGTAGATTATTGCAAGAAATGCAAGTTCAATCGGATTTAAATAATAATTATAATTGGTAACTGTCCATCTATGTAGGTTGTTGTATAGATTTTAGTTTGGATTTGATTTACTTTCGAGTTTAATTGGATTAAATGGTATATTGTGTTTCAGTCCTACTAAATTTTTAGATGGAAATGGGATTTAAAGTTGAGATTATAATCCAGCAAGTGGGCTCGACTTGCAAAATTTTGATTAATTTAGTTTCTATTGACCAAACTGAACTGAAAATAGTGCCGATGGTCACCCTACCCATATCTATGGTTTATGATCTATAGTTTATGCATAGACTAACTTTATTACTGTCTCAAAAGGAACCTTACCTTAAAAGCAAGTCCGAATATCATTAAGTCCAAAACTTTATTGAATAAGCACATTTTCACCATAAAATAAAAGAGTTCTGTCCTTCATACATATGCACAATCGAATTCGAGAGGTAATTTATCTGCAACACGTGTTCTGTTTCAAGTTTCACATAGTGATGAAAGTGTTTTATTTTATGTACGTACATCCAGTTTCCTTGTCTACCATGTTCAAGTTATGCAGAAGTAATCATTAAGGATAATGGATAAAAAATTGGGTCTCCATGATACGTTCCATAAAGTTTATCATTTTGAGCTTCATACGCAACAGAATAAAATTTTACGGACTATTAAGTAGTAAACAATTGGTCTTTGCTAAGACTTTTGGGTTCATAGGAATTAATGGGAAGTAATTTTTTCAATTTATAATCTTGTTTCGCCTTGTTGCTGCAGATATTTAATGCCTGTTCTGTAAAGGTTCAACTATATTTAATTAATCGAATTAAATTGACATTAAACTTTTTTTTTGAAAATTGTTGTGATTGAAATTTTTAAGGCTTTATAGTCATGCTATGAAAGCATTTCTATGGAAACAATTTTAATTTGACTTTTTGATTTCATTTGCGTCGAGACTAAACATAGATGAATAATTATTTTTAAGGCTTCTGTACCTGGAAAATTCGAAAGTTCTTCATTTTTGTTTCCACTTTATATTGAGGATTAAAATTAAAACATTAATATTCAATTAATCAGCATGTGGGCTTCTTAACGAATCGTATAAAGTTAATATCAGGAGAATTGCGTCGTGGAAATAATTTATTCTCTTCAATAAGGCTCACAAAGTTTTCTTGAGTGAAAATGTGTGGGTAAAAATCTCTACAGATTAATAATCAATAGAAATTGTCAAGATCTTATACCTAATATTGAAATAGTCCTATCAAATGACATTTCAACTAGAGACATCTAGGCATCATATGTTTATAAAATAGAATTTCCCAGGAAAGACATGAAACTGATGTTCTTATGAAGACCTTCTTCGAATTTTCCATCTTTATTTTGAGATAATGACTTCAAAAATATAAGTACTTGTATTATCATTAAATTTAATATAGAATATTATAAAAGGTAGCTATTTTGGCCTTGAAAATTAATGACCATGAAAAAAATCTTCAAAGGTATTTTTATCTCTCAGATTTTCTACATCTTCATTTTTTTATCTCTTGAAGAGATGTTTTTACTTTAAATCTACGGCTTATTAAGATGAAACTTATTTTTGATACATGAACTGATGTCAGTAGGAGGGGTTAGGAATGACAATTTTTAAATTACGTAATAAAAATATTCATTTTATAAAAAAATCAAGCTCAAATCATGTTCTTAAAATATTCACAAAACAAACAGTCAACCCTTGAATTCACTTAAAACACTACGTGGGAAATAAAGTCTATCAAATTTTCATAAAAACTCTTGTAAAATAGAAGATTAAAGTCAACATTTTATTGCATGAAAATTAAATTACCTCCTTTTATGATAAAATGTACTTTGCTCCTCAACATCATACCAATTCAGCTAACTCAATCACTTTTTATCAAAAGATTTTCTACAAGATAATTTCTTTTACACAATCAAGATTTTTCACATAAAAAGAAACTGATGTAATTCATCATTTCATCTCCATTTCTTGAAGACATACCTAAGGATCTGTGCAATAACCATAATGAATGAACAATAGACATTAATTAAAGATTATGAATGAATCTCCATAAATTTCTATCCTTTAACCAAACAATGCTGAATGAGAATAAACTTTTTCATCTTTTTTATGTCTTTATCGATCAGCTTGAAGGAGATGAAAATGTGAAGGCAAGAAAAATTTAATTTAAAACTTTTTCTTTCTCATTCATTGTTAGAGAATTTTCTTCTCTACACGTGAATCTACCTTATTTTTAGTTTAATAGAACAGTAGGAAACTCCTTTTGACTGGCAACAGGCTTGTGGGTTCAAAAAAGTTCTCGTGGGAGTAGAGTTTGAGTTAAACACCTCATCTTTATTATCTTTGTTGTCTTATTGTTGAAAGAATAAATTTTAATTATGTCTTTTAGGAAGCTTTGAAGCGACTTTGAAGAGTTTTTGAGTGAATAAGATAGCTGAGAATAAGACAGTTCATTAAGACATTTTGATAGATTTGTGTTGAGGCTGGTCAAGAACTAGATTGATGAAAGGATTAAACGAAAACTTGTAATAAACATTTAAAGCTCACAGAAGTGGTGTTGTTTCTGAATGTTTAAAGGTCAGACAACACAATCTGAGATTGGATGTTTTATGAGTATAGAAACCAGGAGTGAATTTCAACAACAGGCACATGGGGGGACAAATCCCCCTCTCGACGAAAAAAATTCTTCAATAAGCTAGAATTTTTGAAAAAAATACCCATACAAAAATTTTGAACATATCTCTCGAGAAATTTCTGACTACGCCAATGTCAGGAAGAATTTTCTTGATTTAAACAAAATAAATTTAACACTAATCTTAGTAACTCTTCTAAAAACCTACACATCCCCTAAAAATCTTACTAAACTTCCAAACGCAAAGGAATAAAGAACATCACTTAAATATTCATATCTGGAATTTTAATACCGATCAATGTTAACAAGCCAACACAAAAAATAATGTATTTCTGATATCACAGATAGAATTAACACGTCAGACATTTTACACCATTTCACCCATAAAAAAATCATATTCACTCTTTAAACACCAAAAATCCCTTCCTTCAGCTTTTCCTTGTTTCGAGAAAAATGACATCATCTTCTTCCACGAATACAAGAAAAGCTTTTACCGTAACTTTCAAGCAAGCATTTCTTCTTCTAAGAGTGCAGGAAAAGATTTTTCCTTTGTTTGCTCATATCATACTTGTTTGAATTTTTAATGAGCTAATTTCTTCTACATCATATTTGATTAATGTTTGCAATTTGGATTAGTTAAAAATAAATTTTCGGTGAATGGATTATGATTCATGAATGATTTGTCCGTGTGGGAATTTCGGAGAAAATTTCCATATTCAGGTTTTTGTTGGGGGTTCGTTCAGAAATTAAGTACGTTTCCTTCACTTTAAAGGTTCATATTTTTGTTATGCTTTATATAAGTGTAAAGGAAGAGGGAGCAAATGGGTCAAAAATTACAATTGCTTCCATTATGTAATATTTGAACGAACCCTAGTCATATTTTTGGGGGGACCCAAAAGAGTTATACTAAAATATTTAAAAATTTCTTTCTGATAAACTCCAACTCAACCGAAGTTTGACCATTTTTCCTATCAAAGTTTCAACAGCCCCATAACACTCAAAAATAATGGACCAGAAAAATCATCTCAAAATTTTCCTCAAGGGTTAATTGACGTGATCTAAGATATACTCATTATGCGTGTAAAGAATAAGACATGAGAGTGAGGATTATGTAGATTATTGCAAATCAACCAAGCATATATTCATGATTTATGTACTCACTTAATTTTATCCAGTAATCTTCAATGAATTTATATTTCACACTAAGCACGAACAATTTTTCACACTTTTTTAATTCAGGAATTCCAGCAATTTAATGAACAAAGAATTCAGCCACAAAGATCTTCAAGAAACAATTTTTTGATCAAAAAACTTTTTTTTTTCACGTGACTTGAAGACTTGCAGCTTGAATGAGAACTAATCTTAGACACGAGAAAATTTTGTATGGTGAAGCATGCAGTTTTTATGAGAGTAAATTGGTTCCTTCCAGGATGCGCAGTGGAATTTTTTTTTGAATGTATTTGTGTTTCTCATCCTTTACACATTTGTTCCTTTACTCTCATTATATCGTTTCTATGAACTTTTGTCATGTGACGCAATGTGCAAAGTGCACTTTACCATCTTCTCATGGGCAAAGGCGAATGATCTGTAAATGAATGATGATAGAAATCTCTCGCGAAGAAAAATAGTTGAAGTTCAATGGTAGCATCAAATTTTCTTCTTGATGTGTGCGGGAGTTTTGTACTGAAATTTTTTTTGTGGTAATCAGCATTAATTGGTAAGGAGAAACGAGTTTTGATGTGTAGGAATTGAAGCTGAATAATAAATAAAAAAGGAAATCGTCATATTTCATTGGACTAGGGGCTAGCATTGGTGACCAACCACATAGCATAATTAAGTGACAAAAAATATCATCATACAGCACACAAAATGGGAACGAAATCAACCATAACTGCAGGATCACTAAATTCTCAAAAATATCTTGAATTTTGACAAAACGCCAGTTAGACTGAGGTCATTACCCCAATTTAATCAGAATTACAACAAATTGCCAACTTCGTGAATTCTTTCCTTTAAAGAAGCCAGTAATGACTCAGTGAGATGAATGACAATTTTGTTTAGCAATCAAAGAAAATCTAACATTATATATCCTCAGTTGTTATTTATTCAGCACTGAGACATCATTTTCATTAAATTTGTATAATTTCCTTCCTTTACATTTTTATCCATACTTCCAAGAACTCAGTAACTGTATCCAACAAACATATTTTACCATACCTACAGAGCTATATGGAATTAAAAACTATTGCAAGATACATTTCAATCAAAGCAAGCAGGATTTTATTTCCTAAGGGATAAAAATAATCAGGATAAAGGACGAAGAAAAAATTATTCGGTGATAAAGTTCTGATATGCTGTGTTAAGCTTAAATATTTAAGTTCATGCCCTGACCTTTGGAATTTCAAGCCTGGATGTCAATGATACTATTAAGAATGTCATCAGATTTTAGAAAATTGTCAATTTAGTGGAAAACTTTATGTTAACAGCAGTTGAGACAGTTTTGCTATATTTTAAGGAATGTTTAATCTCAATGTATAATAACTGATGCTTATGTTAACCTAGTAACATTGCTCTTGTATAGCTTCAAGTTATTTCCATAAAAAAATCATTCAGATTACTTCTATAAAAATAATTTAACAAGAAATTCTTGAAATTTCTTACATATTCAGAAATAGAACATTCAGACAAGATTTAAATCCTTTAAATAAAGCACTAATAGAAACAAAGCTCATGAACGTGTCTGCATTTACTTTAGACAATAACAAAACTTACAAAATGGTTCAATGCTACAATTCAAGACAGACAATTAAAATGAGTAAAATGACAAAGATCTAATAAAATTTCAGGTCATGCAAAAGATATCCACAATTTTAATGTCTTTAAGATATATCTTATTTTGACTATAGGAAGATAAAAAAAATATGAGTTCAAATCTATAAGATGAAAGTTCATCAAGACCTTGTAAGAATTCATCTTAAAAAAATTCAACTGAGCTTGAAATTTTCAAAATCCAAAGGATTCAATAAATTCTTTTTTATTCCCAATCGACTAATCTAGCCTTTATATCCAATTAAAGGAAGCCCCAGCAATTGACACAAATTATCTCAGTTTTCGACTTCATTGCATCCAAATAATACTTGCATTTTGTTTATGATACAATTTAGAGGTCACGAAAGTTCATTAACACATTCCGCATTTAGCGAGATGAGGGAAAAGTTCATACACAGAAGGATTGCTCATTTTCCGGATTTTGATGCTGCTGCTTCTTATTTTATGTTTGATTGTTGTTGTATTTTCTTTTGTGTTGTTCGCTCTTCCAGTGAAATTGGGTTGGAATGAGGCACAGTTTGGGTGAGTGGCTAGACATGATGATCAGGTGACCCCCTTACTGAATACATTCCTTATCTGGTAGATGAATTAATAATATTTTCTAATATTTGGATTTTTATGACTGAGTTTAGTGATTTTTTTGTGGCTGTACTTTTCTTCTATAAAAGATATATCTTAGGATGTACCCCAAAATGACATAAGAATGGATTGATTCCTATTTTTTTAAATCCTTTACAACATCCAGTCTAAATATTCCAAACATGACTTCCTTACTTGCTTACATTCGTTACTGTATACTTTTGTTATTCATGTGCTTTCTGTTCTCTCCTTCCTTCGTGTATATTCATTGTCATAAGTTCCGAATGCATAAGAATATAAATGGACACAAATGATTCATGCGCATTGGAAGCTCAAAGTCTGCGAGGGGAAATACCATTAGTCAACATTCCTTCCATGAATGGAAATGAAAAGAATGAATGAAAAATTCGATAAAAAGTTTTTCATTATCGATTTTTCACAAAATAGACGGATAGAAAAGTTTGTTGATATCTGCCACATTGCAAAGGAGCTCTGATATTTTTTAAGTCGTATTTAGTGATATTTAGATGAAAAATTGTTTTTAAGTGTTGAAATTAAACTAGTGGAACATCAATAATAACATACATAACATGTATTCATTACCGTGTGACTTTTAAGGAGATAATTTTTGAGTTTTTATAGGCAATTTACTGTGACGAAAGAAATTCTTTTGTCTAAAGTAAAAAAATAAAAAATAAAAAATTTAAAAGTTCAACAATATTGAATTTCTCAATCTTTGCAACAAAGTTGTGGTGTTAAGGGAACCTGTAACTGTGACCAAAGATGGACATTAATTCATTTAATCACACATTTTTGCATTTTTATCATACATTATTAATGTTGTTGTTGTTAAATCATTACGTGACTATTGCTTATCACGATGATACGCACAATGTTGCTAAGCGATTGGATGTGGACGTTTGTGCGGGTATGAATAATTTAATTTTATTTCATTAATTATCAGATACTTTGTGGTGGTTGCTTTTATCTTATTTAAATGTGATGAGGATTATTGAAAGTAATGTAATTTTTTATGCTTAGTTGATTTCTATTGAATTTTCATGAAGTTTCTTCGAGACGATGTAAGAGAAGTGCTCTAGGCTGTAGAATAATTTATGTTGTGTCGATATAAATCTTTAAGCTGATTATTCATGAACATTGTAACCTTGTAAATAAGAACTTCATTTAGATTAAGTGAATTTTTTTCAGTTATTCTAGCTCAAGTAACGAAATCTAGTAAATTTTGCATAATCTAGGATTGTTTTTCAAAAAATCTAGTCCAATTTACTAAATGTTAACAAAAATTCGATAAATTCTAGTACAATTTATGAAAAAATCTAGCAAAACGCACAAAACATCTAGTACAATCTTAAAAATTCTAGTACAATCAATAAAATTTATTCCTACAAGCTTCCTTTATAATGAATCATTTTTTGCAAATTCTAATCAATATTATTCTCTACAAACTTTTATTCTTGTTCTCTTTTAGAAAACTTTAAAATCCACTCATCGACGATAATTCGAACAGAAGAATCAAAGGCAATGGGCGCAAAATTTCTGAATGATGAAGAAGTCGCCTCCAACGAAGCTTGCATGAAAATGTGCTGTGCTACAGA
Organism: Chironomus tentans; assembly: GCA_963573255.1. NCBI lineage: Eukaryota > Metazoa > Arthropoda > Insecta > Diptera > Chironomidae > Chironomus > Chironomus tentans. The sequence continues at coordinate 1,407,817 of OY754302.1, read as the reverse complement.
CGAATGCGATGTTTTCATTTATGAAGAGAAGGTAAATATTGATATTAAAACGGACATAGTGAATCATTGAGTCATGAGATACTTAAATTATTATTTGCACAACGAGAATGAGAAGAAACAAAAGAGAGCACCAAACCGTCTGGAAATCTGAAACAAGCTCATTTTTTGTTGTTAGACGGCATGTGATGATATCATCGAGCTATATTTCATTTAATATTTGAGGTCAGAAAAATGAAACCTTTTTAATGCTCAGACCTTTCCTTCTTCTTACGTTCCTCATCATTGTGTTTCTGTCTTCTTTCTTCAACATTTCTCAAACTCGTTTATTAATGACTTTTTGGTGAGATGACTAATGTTATAAATACGATTATAATTAAAGGATTTATGTTATTTTTTTGCTTTTGAAAAGATTTGGAAATTCAAGATTAAAATTTATTGTAATTAAATTGTGGGGGATTTAAATTACATATTTGGTAAATGGACATGGACTTTTACTTTGTTGATCATTCAGACAGCAGCGGTATAATGTATGGAATCCGTTTAAAATTTTATATAATATATTTTATTGAAATTTCTAGTTTAATAATTCTAGTACTTTTTAATTGAGTCTAGTACGAGTATCAAATGCAGTCTACTCTTTTCAAAAAATCTAGTCCTTCACTAAAAGTAAAGATTCTAATACAATGAGATCAATCTTGAGCAAACTAACAAAAATATAATCAGAATTAAAAAATAAGGCATGAAAATATATACTTTACCTTTTTAAATCACCAATTCTTTCATTCAATCAAGAATATCGTCTCAATTTCTTCACCATGACCCGTTAAAAATCCTGAACTAATTAAATTGATTCATTCACAACATCCACCCATTCATGTGGAATAATTTAACGCTGGATGCTCGATGTAGAGTAAAAAATCTCTCGAATCCAATTTGTTTCACTTTTTGCTTCATTTCCATTTAAAACGTGCTGGAATATTCAATTGACCTTCACGAAATATCGAAAATTTTACCTCACAGATTTATTTTTTATTCTTTTTTAGAGTTCTGGAACCTGCTTTCTCTTCCACTGTGGCCTCTCGGACGATTTCCGATGCAAATTTACAAGCCACACAAATTATACGAGTGGTATTTTGACAGTAACGCGTAATGAACTGCAGTCTATAATGATTAATCAAATTTCTGATATTGCTGTTAAACCTAAACTATCGCAAAATGAATTAGATTTAGTTAGTCTGAAACGTCCGAGCTCATATCAAAAGTGAGTATCCAATTAAAATTTTGCTACAACATTCTATCATATTCCATCATATCAATTAGGTCATCAGAGCTCATAGCTCTTCCATCAACAACATCAACCATTCCACCACTCGGTGTGCGTCTGTCTGATATATCTAGTACACAAACATCAACAAAATCCCCATCATCATCATCGTCTGTCTGTGGCAGATTTCAATTTCAATGTCAAACATCCAAAGAATGCATTGCGGTGAGATATTGATGCAATAAGAAGAGATGATTAATGTGAAATGTTATTAACTTGGTTGTCTTTAACAGATTTACAATGTTTGTGATCAAATAGCACAGTGTGAGGATGGAAGTGATGAAGGGCCTGAGGTAAGACATTGAATAATGAGGCACAAAAAAGGGGCTCTAAAATATTAATCTTCTTTCCAGTGTCCAACAACAAATTCTGTAACCGTGAAGAGCATTTTAACTGGCGTTGAAAATCAACCGAAGCTAGATAATCAAATAAGTAGGAATCGCTTAGTGTCGTCTGTAAGTTCAGACCTTCAATCAGCCATTTATCATTTTAATTATGAAACTTTCTGAAAAATATCTTTTTAGATGAACGATAATTTTAATCAAATGCCTCATCCCATTATTCATAATCGAGAGGATCCCTTGACGGCGCCAAAATATTCACAAAATCATGTTGCACAATATATGGGTGAGTGACTAAAAACAGAATGTGGCTTTTGCCATATGATATCTCAAGCAGAGTTGAATGATGAAGTTTCTTCAATGAGAATCTTGATAAGGAATATTAATGAATGCCAGGAAGACAACGTGAAACTTTTAATGTGGATTTCGTTCTAATTTATTCTGCGAATGGTCTTGTGTCTTTATTTTGGGATGGAAGAATATGCACAAGTTTGGTTGTGTCATATGGTCTAGGGAAGTTATTGGAAGTAAAAGTATGAGTAAAATCTTGAAATTCTGACTGATTCTTGAATTTTTGAATATTCAACTACAAAATAATCATTGTCACACCACTTAACTTAGACCTACATACCAAACTACTTCCCTATTTATTTAGAAAGCAGAAGACACGTTAAACACATAACGAACCCATAAAACAATTTCATGCAGACATTTCATATTCAAAACAGTACGCAAAAAAATTTCTGCAGATCATTCTACTTAATTTTTACATTCAACATGAAAAGTATAGTCATGACTCTGTGGTGTAGTTTTGGATATTAAATTATCTCTATTTTTATTTTTCTTAGTTTCGGATGAAAAAGAATTTTTGCATGTTTAGGTTTTCTATTTGCTCATATTTCTCAAAAATAAACGTGTATTGAATTAAATAAGTACACGTGACTTTGACCTTGAACTTGAATTGTAATGTCGTAGAGCACGCAAAGAAAGAAAATCGATTTACATGGGGGTCATTCACTAAAATTCTTTCAATTAAAATAATTTTAGTGACTAAAAAAAGGAGATTAAAAATCCATTTTTTTCAATGGACATCATTTATGAAAAATTCCTTCTAATTTCTGTAAAAAAAGTAAGCTAAAAAGAAATGAATACTTTGTTATTTGTGTAAATTTGCACAAAAAAGGTTTCATTACGAATGTTTTGAATGTTAATCTTAGCAAACAAGTACAGTCCAAACAATACGACTCCAACCCATAAATATTGTGAAATTCAGCCCATCATCTTATGACAAATGAGTCACAATCTCATCTGACCGACTCTCAAGAACAAAATTGAATCCAAAAATGACCCAAAGCAATTTTCATATTTTCTCTTAATCTCATCAACCGTCCAGCAAACTGTTCAATTTTCAAGCTATAATTTGAAACAATCAACTAGAATGAGAATTACACATTACAACTCAGACACTAAATAATTTCATAAACCAAAACGTAAATGCGATAAAATCATTTTTTACGACTCGCGAAAAAAAAATATCTCTCACATTCTAATTTACGATTTTTTTAAAGAGAAAAAAAGTAAATATGAAACAGACAGAGAATGAAGAATAAGAGGAGTAAAAAAATAAAGAAATATTTGAAGCGGAAGTGAGCAATAAGTGACTGAAATAAAGACGACAATTGACCAATTTTCAAGAATTTCTTTTTTCAAGAAATGAAGAAAAAAAATTAAAGAAGATTAATGAACGGACTTGAGTGCGTGCCTACAATACATGCATGCGGGTAAATGTGTTTTTTATCTGGACATTCTGTTTGAAAATGGGCTTAAGATTGTGGATGTAGAATGTTAATTAATGGTGTTGTGGAACTGGAACGCAATTTTTTTAGTTTTGGTCAACTTCAACGGATTTTTAAAATTTGAATCGAAATTCCTTTAAATTTCAATTAAACTGTAATAATTTTTAAATTGTAAAAATCCAGCCATAATCACGTAATTACAGAACCAGTCATCCAACAAGACAATCAGCACTCTACCCTCAAACTGAATAAATTATGCTACAAGCTTGCAAGCAAAAGAGAAAACAAAAGAACATGACATACATACATGCTTAGCATAATTCTCTTCTTTTCTCGTTCTTTCAATTAAGAACAATGAAATGCAATAGAAGCAATTCAATGAATAATCCACAGACTTAAAAAAATCCATTATTGAATTAAATTGAATTTTAATGGAAAGCAATGAACTTTTAATGAGCGCATCTTTTGTTCAATTCGTGATTCAACAGTTTAATGAAGAAGTTCTAAATACTAAGGTCGAATGAATTATTTTTCTTATGATTGGTATTCAAACGTGCTTGATTTTGGGATTTTTCTGTAATGAATGTATTTAAATTGAATTTAAAATGATTGATTGATAATTGGTTGGATGAGTTCTTGGGTCACGACTGATCTGGTTTTGGAGAAACTAAAAAGATAGTATTTCTAAGTGACAAACAATTTTATGGCTGATTGTCTTCATCTTAGTCTAAAAAATTGCAAAAAAGTGAACAAATGAATTCATTAAGCGACATTTTTTGAAAATTATAAAGATTCGAACGTTTGCATTTATATAAAATTATCAAATATCAAATAAGAACTTTAAATTTTTTTTGTAAAATTTCCTTTAAGTCTTCAAATTCTTAACAAAGCTTCTATTATACATTTACTTTTCAGACACTGACACAGACAGCCACATATTTAGCCACAAGAACAATCTTCTCTCTGGAAATAATTTCCCAAATATTCAATACCAACCAAAATACCAAAGAGATCCTTACATGTTGCCTCAATCACAGCAAGTAGACGATCAAGTTTATCGCGATCAATTGCAAATGACTCGCAATGATTGGCCACAAATGCCCCAAATGCCACCGCAACCACAACAACAGCAGCCTGTAATGCCGCCAATTCCAAAGCAAAATAATCCTGTATGGAGTGAAAAATTACCAAAACAAGTTCCAGTTGACGATAAAGTTGCTGGCAATAAAAAGCAACAGCAACAAAAAGATTCTGAATATTCAGAAGAATATGTAGAAGGAGAGGAGATACAGTCTGATGGGGAAGATGTCACGACCACTGTGGCACCAAAAAAGGTTAGTTGATGCTGTTGATCAATCGATTGACTAGTTCTAAATGGTTCAGAGAGTCAACCAGCATAGTCTGACTCAATAAGCCAAGAAATACTAAATTTATTCTCATTAATTCCAGAAAACACGAAAACATAAGAAGCAAAAAGCCCAACAAAAAGAGAAGCAAGTTAAGGTTCATGAAAAGCCATTACATGAACAGCTGAAACAGTTGAAAAATACAGCAAATGATGATGCTCAATTTATCTCAGAATATAGTGAACGCATTGAGAAGCCGACGGGAGCAATTTTATCACTTACACTCGGTTGCTTAGTGCTTGCTGCATTATCTATACTTGTTGGCTGTCGCATGAAACGAGTACATGTGAGAAGACGAAGACACGGAAAGGCAGTAGACGCAGACTTTCTTGTTAATGGAATGTACTTGTAAAAAATTTATGATTTTCTTAAAATGTTTTTCCCATTTTTTATTAGTTATTTAATTATTATAAATTGTTGCCATTGAAATTTATTTACACAAGAACTTTCCCATGGCATTTCCATTTTTCTTTTGTTCTATTTTTTATTAACTGAATCATAATGGATTATTTATTTGAGAAAATATTTTATTTCAATTAATTATTTTGAATTAATGTAATCTTTCAGGAACAATAAGAAATAAAGACATAATTGAAGTTTGAACATTTACCAAACATGTGCCGACTGGCTTTCTTACGTTTCTATGATTTTTTGTCAATAATTTACAGAAATGCTACGGTCTCTGCTAGCACTTATCAATTTTTCAGAATTTCTCGTGATTCCTAAGAACTCATTTTTTGATTTCTGCTGATTTATGATAAATTTTATCAATTCATTGCCATACTAAGTCATAATAATTATTCATCATATATAAAGTCATATAATTTTCGTTTTTCTGTTGATAAGCGAATAAGTAAGTATTTTGCTCTTCTAAATTCATTAGTAATTGAGATATTAATGAGTATAGTCGTGCTCGTACAAAATAATCATGGTTACCAAATTAATTGTAGTAGTTTTAATATTATTTCAAGTTTTTGGTTCCCTAAATGCAGAAAGTTGGGGTTCAACTTTTATTGGAGAGACGCGTCCAAATTCATTAGTGCTTTATGAGTGAGTATGATGTATTAAATTGCAGAATTCATTAATCTGACGTATTTTCCATCCTCAACAGTGAAAGATTCCAGCTTCCAGGAGTTCCAGGAGTTCCAGGAGAAGTTTTGAAAGTTGATAGGAATATAACATTTGATCTACCAATTCAAGCCATGCGATATGCATGGAGTGATGGAAAAATTCAAATTCTTGAGGGAGGAATGCACAAAAATTTCATAATTTTTACTACACAAAGCAGTGTGGCGGGAGGAGCAATTAACACCAGTTTGACACTTTACTATAATAGTGCAATTCAGACAAGTGTGTCGATCATTTTGATCGCTTTATCTGTTGTAGTATCGCTGTGTTATCAAATTTGATAAGAAAAATAAATGAATGAATACTTTTTTTTGGAAATATTTTATTTGTTGGAATTTTGAAGTCATTGTCTGAGCTAAAATGATTGATAGGGTTAGGATGACCGATTATTTTTTTGAATTTTTTTCTAATTTTTTTTTGGTTTGGCAGTTAAGTCAATCTTATCTAGTCTTATCTAGTGTAAAGCGACAAATTTCAAAAATAAACGACAGTCCTCTGAAAAACCAAGCAGATGGTCAGCCTATTTATAGCATATAATTGTCGTCACCATTTCCTAGAGATCACTAATATTTTCACGATAAACTTACTCATAGCAAAGAACTCCGCTTATTCATATTCCAAACGTGTGTGCAATGATTCAATATTTTTATCATATCAGTTACACCCGTGGTAAACAAAGATAACCAAAAATGTTGATAACAAAAAACCTGTCAGACAGAGAATTTATTATTAAAAGTGAGCTTGAACAGTAAAAATCATTTTAAAAAATCCATCAACAATGATGAAAATTAAAATAATTTTTGGAACTTTAATGTTTATCCAAACTTTGACTTTTGCAATGCCGCAGTCAACTTCAACATCAACAAGTTCTTTTGGACAACCCATTACTGCAGATTCTAAGCTGATTCACAAGTAATTATTATAGATAAAGCGGAGCATGATTTTGAATTTTTTAATTTTCATTTTTCATCTCAGTGAAGACTTTGTCAGAGATGGAGACCGTGATGCTCTCGTATCAGTGGAGAAGACAATACGCCTCAATAAAAAAATCGACTCAATCAGACTAATATCATTTAATGGGGTCATAAATGTTATTGAAGGTGGCGTTAATCATAATTACTGCAAAGTTGAGTCACAAAGTTACTTTGCTGGTGCACCACTTCATACACGCATTGAAATCTATGGAAACGGAACTTTAGCAAAAAGTCTATCGATGATTTTGGTGGCAGTTTTATGTGTGGTTTATTATGCTGTATAATAAGTTGTTTAATAATTTTTTTGTAGATTCTCAGATTAAATAAAATTAATTTAAGACAAAAATTTAAATTTTATATTTTTCAAAAAATTTAATTTTTTCATGAATAAATGCTGAGATCCATAGCTGCACATTTGTGATATATGTCATGGCTCTCCAGATTACCAGTCTTAGCAATACAAATTTCTTATGAAATATTGGAGAATCAGGAATATTTAATCTTCTAATGTCGAAATTTAGAATCGCCTTTAAATGTCTTGTCATTAATTTCAAACAGTTCCACGAATCCATAAACTAATGCTATCTTATTGAACTTGATTCACAAAAGTAAATAAGGAATGATCCGTTTATGTCACATTTTCTTGATAATTTTAATGACTTTCCATTATAGTATTTGATTTGACTATGGGTTAGGCTTCATAGATAAAAACAGTGTCAAGCACTAACTGGCTTTAGTTCCAATTAGCAATCTTGAGAAAGCGGAAGTGTGATAGAAAAATGAAGAAATTTTTGATAATTTGTGTGGTGCTTCATCAAATTTTGAGTCTTAGTGCTATTACTTTTACATATGGGATAATTAATGAAAATTCTAAACTGATCCACAAGTAAGTTCGAGTTTTAGGACCTAATTCATAGTGTCGTTGAAACTTTTAAGTATTCTTACAATTAAATTTTTATATTTAGCGAGCACCTCAGCAAAACAGGGACCACCTTTGAGGTTTTGTCAATGGAAAAGACGATAGAAGTTAGTGATACAATTCAAGGAATAAAACTAGATATTGTGACTGGTGTGTCTTCAATCATCGATGGTGGAATTGGATACAAAACCTTGAAAATCATGTCAACTGGTTTTGGAAGTTCAGTTCCAATTGACACAAAAGTTGAAATTTACGTAAATGGATCAGTGCTTACTAAGTTTTCGATTGTTATTTTGACTATGTGTGGAGTGATTTCTTACATTTTAAAATAAATTGAACTAGCCTTGAAAATTTTAACACCTTAGATTTATGCAATTTTCGATACATGTTTTTAAAAAGCTTTGGTATTGAAGGTACAGCTTTTTTATATCAAGAATAAAGTTGTGTATGACTTAACCTAGCAGTCGCAATTTTATTTTTTAAAAAAGAATTAAAAGTGCTAAGTAATGAGTGATTGCTACTCAAATTACCTGCTGTAACAGCGAAATCAGCCGGTTATTTTGATTTTGTAAAAAGAAAAGAATCACAAAATTTTGAGTGAGAATGTGATTTTATCATTTTAACTGTGTGGGTGTCACATTTTGATATTATTTTCTTATAACGTGAGGACAACGTAAAAGATATATTATAACAAAATTTATTCAGCCAGTCTGAACAAGTCTTCGTGAATGTTTAGATCTATTTTATAAATAGAATTTTAAAATGAAGCTTGATAAAATTGTTGTGAATCTTTTCTTTATTTCAACATTTGTTTGTGGTCAAAATCAAAATAATACATTTGGAATAATCAACGAATTTTCAAAAATTATTTACAAGTAAGTTTTTTTATAAAGAGAATTTTTTAATAAAATACATAATTTTTAATTTACCAACCCGAGTGACACATCTCATTTTTTGCCGTTAAATAGTTTGAAAACAGCCGTCACAGCATCGTCAGAGCAACCTCACGTCTAATTGACGTTTTATCGTTAACACGAAGATGTAACGATGTTGCTCTGCTGACTATGCTGTGCTGCTCGGGCATAGACCATTTGTAGTCAAAAATTCAGCTATACAAAATATTTAGTGATCAATTTAAGAAAAAAAAACAAGATTTGCTGCCTATTAAAAATTTCAAAGCATCTCTCCAATATCTCTCTTAAAGAATACCTATAATAAAATTTTAGAGAATATGAGATAGTTATAAATGTAAAAAAGACTAGAATCAACTAGAACGGTGCTCACTAAAAGATGACAAGCGGCATTGCTGTTTTCAATTTTCCAGTTTTTTTTAAAAAAAAAACTTTAAATTAACACTTATAATTTTCCCAAAAAACGTTAAAATTTACTTTAATGCAGACATTCGACCTAAACTATATGATATAAAAACTATATAACAATTGATATCTTACAAAATTCCCCCATATAGTGAATCATTCACACACCCGGCAATAGAAGATAGCATCGTTTCAATAAGTGAGAGATTCAATACAACTGAGAGAATTCTCGGAATCAAATTAATTGATGAGAGTGGAGCTGGACTAAAGAGCGCTATTCTAGAGGGCGGTCAACTTAACAAATATGTTATTTTTCAAATAAATTCGACTGAAGAAGGTCAAGATTTGAAGTTTAGGATTCAGATGTTTAATACTGACAAGATGTTGATTGAAAATGGAGCTTTGAGGCATGGATGTTGGTCGATATTTTTTGTTATATTTCTTGTAGGATTAAATCATATCTTTATGTGAAATACAATTATAAAAAAATTGTTTTCATCATTATTTTTAATCTGGTTTTATTTCATATAATATCAATCTATGGATCATGCAAGCATATTACAAATGCATGTACAATCACTTTCAGTTAGCTTTAAAAGAAATTAAATTTATCATTATCTCATTTTTTCGTATGAATTCTACTAAACTATGTTTACAAATGTGTATGACAAATTTAAATTATGATTTATAACTGATTTTATGATCTGATTCATTAGTCGAATATAAAGCCATCAGATTCATTTGGGTAAAATTTAGTTTTGTTTAAACTGTTCGTGAATAAAAACCTTAAAGATGAGAGCAATTATAAAGTTTGTTCCAATTTTTGCAATTTTTATTGCATTGACATTTTCGGTGGAATTTGGACAAATAACTAATAATCGGATAGACATGTAATATAAAATTAAAAACTTTTATTATTGAAAAATCTAAATAATTTTTTTTATTAAGCCAAAACTTTACAAAGCAGAACAGTAATTCTTCTGACATTTTAAATAAGACAATGGAATTAAAATCACCTGGGTTAATAATTGGATTAAAAATAATAAATCTTAACAAAACAAACAGTACTGCTGAAATCAAAAAAGGAGGAATCAATCATACTGAAGTGTTTATTAATTTTATTACCCCTATTGGTGAAGATATTAACTCGCGCATTGAAATTTATGGAGCCAAGAAAAATGAAGCCAAGAAAAATGGAGCATTAGCAATTCACTTGTCGACAATCATACTTATCTCATCTATTGGAGTTTTTTACAGTATGAATTAATGAGGAAAAGGAAGGTTGGGAAAAAGAGATGTTATTAAACTAAAATATATATTTTTTGTAAATTAAAATGTTTTTATCTCTTGAGTAATTTAAAATAAAGTGATTTTCAAATGTATCATTTTCACTAGAAGTGGTTTTTATTCATTTTTAATGATATCATTGATGAACAAACAGATCTAAAAATTTATAAATTCTGTTCAGTCTAGATAAACATTTGACGAAATAAGGACGAGCACTTTAAAATGAAAATATTCACAGTGTTTTTCATAATTTTCACTCTTTTCGATTCAAGGATATTTGCTTCTCATGATGTCCTGTTTGGTAATGATAATTCTAGAAGAATAATTTATAGGTGAATAGAAACTTTAAGGAAGTACAATCAATTTTATTGATATTTTTTTCAGAAACCACTATTTCATATCGGGTGAACCAAATAACATTACATCACAAGAATTTGATATAAAAGTTAAGGAATCGATCTATGGAATCAAATTCAAGCAAACGATGGACACACAAAGTAATATAATTCTTGTTGGCGGAACCTTGAAGAAAACACAAGTGAGGATTAAATTTGAATCTCGAGTTGCTGGAAAGGATGTTGCAATTATAGTTGATGTTTATGGAGGATTTAAAAATGGAGCAGTTACCATAAGTGCCTCATGTTGTTTTTGTTCACATTCATATTTTGCAGCTTAGGCTGAAAAGTTATATACTTTGATGCAATTCTCTAAAAATTTACTTTAAATATTTTGAATAATAAATGGATATAAATAAATCGACCAAAAAACCTGAATAAAAATAAAATTGTGGATTTATGACCCCTTCCTAAAAGGATCTAAAATTTTCATATTTTGATGAGCATCATTTATGAACGGTTCCTAATCAAAAATATCAAATTTAAATTTATTTTGTGCACATCTTTCAAGAAATGAGCACTCGTTGTTAAAATAAACTGATAAAGCCATCAAAATTTATTCGCATCTACATTGACTATGTCATTGAGAACACACAACTAAAAATTCACATTTTTTTACAAATAAATTACACAAATCATGCTCATATGAATTAGTCAACAACTATGAGACATGAAAAAAAAAATTATCTCTTAGTGAATAATTTTTTTTTTCGACAAAATTATTCAGAACATCAATTCCATTTCGTATTTTAATCAGTGTAAAATGAGAAATCGACGAGGAACAGAATTGAGAAATGAGACTGCCGCAAATAATTCTCTTACTTGGAATCGTCTACGTAGTTCATGGCTTATCGCCTTTTGAAAAAAGAAGAAACCCAAATCATGACGACGGAATCGTGATATTTTTTAGGTATGGACTTTAATTTATTTACAAACATTGAAAGATTTTGAAATTTTCTTTAGTGGAGAAATTCCAGACGAAGACTTTATCAAAGGAAACTTAACAAGCTTTTTCAAACAACTATCAGAAAGACTAAATGAAGTAAGGGCAGCAAATGATTCAAATCAATTAGAATGTATGGGAGATGAAGATCCAGAATTCATTAAGAATTCAATCATTTGGACCAATAATAGTCAGCCAAGTCCAACTGGAGAGAAACAAAATGAAGATTACTTTTCTGAATTTCGGTTTGTGCTCGCCGATGACGCGATTTTGAGAGTTTTTGTTGTACTTGTAACTGTTGTATCTTTGATTCTTTGTTATTATATCACGTAGATTGAAATAAATGGTTTTTTAAAAATTTATATTAGTTTTTTATATTTTGTTGTAAACTATTCAAATGATAGGGGTCTGGCCTCTTTAAACATTCCATTTACGCACCTGAAATTGAGTCCTCAACAATAATAATGCGTCAACAACATGTAAAATGTCACTTTTAAAAAAATTAGCAATGATTGATTATCTATACCAGACACAGTCAGTACAATTACATCAATAAATGCAGATCTAGACAATGTTTTTAATAACAAAATGATAAGATACTGGAATATTGGAACTCATTGTTTCAAAACCTATAAAAGGCTGGTTTTTTGCAATTTTTGAACTAGTCTTCTTTAACGAAATAAAAAAACAAACTAAAAGAAATGGAGCAACGTAAAGTTTTACTTTTTGTGACTATAATATCGATTGGGTTTATTGGAATTGTTTTGGCAAGAAATGACTTGATACTTGGAACAGTCCGACCAGACGCTGTCTTGTTATATCAGTAAGAAAGTTTATGTAAATTATTAGTTAGCAGCTTAAGATCCATTTGACAAACTTTGTGACAAGTAGGTGATTTTTAAATTTTTATTTAGGAACATCTTCAACGTAACAGGCATTCCAGGACAAATTATAAGCAACAACTATGTATTCAGCAACACGTTTAGAAATATCACCTTATTCCGTGCGTTTGATTTAAATACTAATAATACTGGAGGATATGCATATATCGTGTCTGGAGGTATTGGACATAGAAACGTAACTTTCAACTTGCGATCATCTGCTCCTGGACGTGGATATACTTTCAATGTTGACATTTATGGAGTTTAAAATGTGCAATATACTAGTGTAGTCTAGAAGTGAAATAAAGTTATAGAGTTTATACAGACAAAATGTGATTCTCGAATTCTTTTATTTCAAGTACCACAAGTTCTTCATTTTGTACAAAACCTCAAGTTGTTTAAAGTACAGAAGCTTATAAAAAATTTGCGCAATATTTATTATTCACCAAACCCATAGTCTACTATGAGTAATCGATTGATATATTTGCGCATATGACTTGAGATTGAAATAATCGATAGGAACATGAAATTCCTACACTTATCAATAAAGTTTCATACCATGGATTTTTTTTTCAATCAGCTAAATTTTAATCAACTTGTTGATAGGCTATCAGAAATATTATATTGTAAGCAACTGATATTATATTTTCAATAAATCCGCAGTTACTTATTGTAAATCAAAGAAGTAATATCAAAAATGAAGTCGAGCAGAATATTTTTGGGAATTTTCATAATTTTTCTATCATGTAACATAATTTGGGGTCAAGAAGTAGACTTGCAATGGGGATCCGTCAACAACAATTCAATAATAATTGATCTGTATAAAAAATTATATTAAATAAGCCAAAATCTTTAGAATTAACGAAACTAAATTTTTTACACAGCCCTGCACACTACGAAATGAATCTTACAGCAGGAACTAATGCAACTCTAAACCAAACAATGAGAGTATCAAGAATAATTCATGGAATAAGACTCAGAGGGATAAACAGTATAGGAGCATCTGCTGAAATAATTGCTGGAGGAATCAATTTCAATTTCGTGACATTTAGGCTAAGCAGAAACTCAAGTTATTTCTATTTTATAGCTGAAGCATATGAAAATAGCACATTAGGTGTTGAGTCTACGACTATAGTTCCAACAACGCCCAATCCAGAAAGAGTTCTTCAAGTATGGGGAGTAGTGAATAGCGCATCATTGGCTTAAATATACTTTAAATAAAAATATACTTTAATTTTTGAGGTTCTTATCTTTTGCTAGACATTAATAAATTTATTTGCAGTCCTAAAACATACTATTCAGCATCGTCTGTTCTTGGACAGATTGTGCAGCGTGATGTTTCTATTAACGTACCGAAAGTCATTCATGGAATAAGAGTGATAAGTTACAATGAAACAGCAGCAAGTGCAGAGATCATCGACGGAGGAATCAATTCCAATTTTACGACAATCAGGGTTTTTGGACGTGCTTATTACCTCAGTTTTTCTGTTGAATTATTCGAAAATGGAGTTTCTACCACTACATTAATCCCAACTACACCAATTCCTGAAAAGAGGGTCGTAGAATGGGGTATATTTGAAGACTATCGACTTCTCGATGAGTAAGTCATTCGTATATGAAATTGTTTACGTATCGTTTACGTCAAAGAGCATGTTTGAATTTTATATTTACTTTTTAGGAAGGCATTCCGAAGTTACCCTCCATTATGGTCAACAGCTAACGAAAATGCTACAATCTCAGTCAATGGAGTCATTCGTGGAATAAGATTAACAAGCTTAAATTTCACTGCTGGATTATATGAGCTGATTGATGGAGGTTTAGAACAAAACTTTGTGACTTTCAACTTTAAAGGAGCTCAAGCAGGATTACCTTATGACTTTAATGTCGAAATATACGGAAACAGTGCAGTCACGGTGAAAATGTCGATGGTTTTAGTTGCCATGTTAATTTTATTATTTAATTTATTAAAGTAAATTACATTTCAGTTATAAGAACCAAAAATTTATTAAATAAAGATTATTTACATAAATAATGAGATTGAATGAGAATTCTTTAATTATGTTGTATGTTTAAAAAAATGGGGTGACGCCTCTGCTAGTGGGGTGTATATATAATAAAATATTTTTAGCTTTTCTAGAAAAAATAAAAGTTTAGCTTTTTAGTACACAAAAGTTGCACAAAAGCTTTTTAAAAATTATTATTGAAAAACAAAATATTTCAAAGCCATGAGTAATCATTCAATACGCAATTTGCTTTACTTAATCTTTTTTTCTTCATAATGTTTACGTTATCAATCGAACGTCAATTAAAAATTTACTCATGTACAAAACTATAACAGACAATTGACAACTTATCGAAGCTATAAAAAAAGTTTCCAAATAAAATGTGTTTATTCATTTATTAGAAGCTGAAGAAGCTTTTTTGAAGCTTTTTGCGATACGTAATATCCGAATGACAGATAGAGTTAATTATTATTATCTCCAATTTTATATGGGTTTCAAAATTTATAGCTTAATTTGTTGAACTTAAATTACAGCAATGAGTAATCAATCGAAATATTGACGTAGTTGCTTATTAATAAACTTTTGTTTTTTGCTTTATAATGTTTACGCCATCAATTGAACGTCAATTAACTTTTTACTCATGTATAGAATCTGAAATACTAAAACAGCCAGTTGATAACTTATCGCAGCTTCTTGCTTATTTAATATTTAACAAATGGTTCTGAATAAGTTGCTTATTCGTTTATTGGAAGTCGAAGAGTTAAGTGTGAAAAAAATGAAGTTGAGCCGAGGACTTGTTGAAATTTTCATTATTTTTTTGTCATTTAATATTATTTATGGCAATGAATTTGAATTTTCTGAAAACATTGAGGATGAAAAAATCATTGAAAGGTTTGTAGATGGAGGTGACATAGATAAAACTTGGGGAGCAATTAATAGTGATTCTGTTAGGATTGGTATGTAAGTAAATTTTTTGATGAATAGCTACTTTGTTCATAGTTTGATATGGATTAATGAAATGAAATATTTGAATTTTACAGTCCGATGGGTTTTTCAAAGAATACTACCGAAGGTACAATCGCTGCTTGGAACGTGACAATCATCACATCGAGAATTATGGATGGAATTAGATTAAGGAGTGTGAACAACACAGGTGCAGTTGGTGACATTATCGACGGCGGAATCGGATATAATAATGTGACATTTATGCTTGTTGGACGTTCAAATTATTTTTATTTCTTTTTTGAAGCATATGAAAATTACACATCTAGTTTGATAACATCAACTCCAGCATCTACAGTGGCACCAGTTCCAGACAAAATTATTCAAGAATGGGGAGCTGTAAATTATGCATCGAAGGTTATTCTGTAAGCGATTTATTCTTGTTTTACAGATTTCTGAAATAATAATAATAATATAAATTTATACAGACCATACAGAAGCTTCGTTATATGGTCCAACCCTGGCGTGATAACTGAATCTATTGAAAGAATAAATTCTACAAAAACTATTGATGGAATTAGACTAACGAGTAGAAACAATTCGGTAGCAACTGGGGAAATCCTTGAGGGTGGAATAGGATTTGATTTTGTGAAACTTAAAGTTGTAGCATATGCAAATTTCATCGACTATTCAGTCACATTCTTCGAAAATGGAACTTATCTTGAAACAAGAGAAGTCGTTTACGGAACAGTTAACAACATAACCAAGCTAGATGAGTAGGTATTTTCAAATCAACTAACTTATTTAATTCTAAACTTTGTACTTTATACAGAAAAAGACTCCAAAATTATCCACATCCAGGATTGACTGCACAGGGTAATGCTACATTTTCAACATCAGGAACTATTCTAGGAATAAGATTAACATACCTAAATTATACTGATGGACGATACGAGATCACCAATGGAGGATTAAATAAAAGTTCTGTGACATTTGAATTTAGAGGACCAAATCCAGGAGAACCTTACGACTTTAATATTGAAATCTTTGGAAATACAGCAGTTACTATGAAACTGTCAATTGTTTTAGTTATTTTATCAAGTTTTTTTTTTTGCTTTATTTAAATGAATGACTTTTTTTGTAAATAAAACAAATTAAACAAGAACCTGAAAGTTGTTTTTATTATCTAGTGGAAGGAAACTAATATTAAAATTAGATCAATTCGCCATCGATTTTATATAAGAGTTCTGATATTAAGTAGAAACCAACTTCTAAGAAGTGTTGGGGCGTTGATTATTAAAGTTACAATATCACTTATCGCAGGCATAAACATGAGAATATGTGATAAGCATATCGCTCAGCGCGTGTTAAACTTGTTATTGGTTGATTAAAAACTTAAAATTGATGAATCAAATTCACAAGGGTGTTTACTCACCACGTCCTTGGCAACGTCAATGTCGTATGATAATGTTACGGTCAGTTCTAAAAATACTCAGTCATCATGACGTATTATAAATCTTTTGATATGAGTAATCAATTGGCATATTTACGCAAGACTGATATGAGATAAAAAATAATCTCATTTGATATTTTCACGTGTTATCGTTTGTAACAATTGAGTATAAGTTTCTAACATTTTTTACTAATATTCATTGTACTATTTGTTTTTGAAGAATTAAGATCAAATATGAATTCAACTAAAATATTTGTTGATTTTTTAATACTTATTTTGTCATTAAATGGCATTTTTTGTGATAAAGTGAAAACCATCGAGGCAGATATATTTGAAAATGGAGGAGCGGAGGTAATTGGTGAAGATTTTGTAGCCACAAGCGATGATACTGAAACAATTTGGGGTGAAATAAATAGTGAATCAGTCAGGGTTGGCAGGTACAATAAGTTAATTTTTTAATTTCATGACCAACAAATTTATTTTTGTTAATAAATTTCAGTACATTCGGGTTTACACGAAACAATAGCATAGGAACAATTGCTACTTGGAATGTGACAATAAGAGTTCCAAGAATAATGGATGGAATAAGACTAACAAGTGTAAATAAAACAGGGTTTGGTGACATTGTTGACGGTGGAGTTGGATATAATTATGCAGCATTCATGCTTGTTGGTTATTCAAATCATTTTCGCTTCATTATTGAAGCGTTTGAAAATTACTCATCTAGTTTATTGCCTGCTCCTACAACGACACCAATTCCAGAAACAATTATAGAAGAATGGGGAACAATTAATTACGCGTCGCGAATAATTTAGTAAGTTTTTTCTTTTTTAAAATTTGCGAAATAATATTTGTAATTTTATATTACGCAGTCCACGGCAATCCATTCATATTGTATCCGCACCAGGAATCATATTAACACATATTTTCAATGTAAGTTCAACAAAGCCTATCGATGGAATAAGATTGACAAGTTTTGAGCATTCGATTGAAAGTGCTGAAATTATTGATGGTGGAATAGGATTTAATTTTGTAAGAATTAAACTAGTTGCTAAAGCAGAAAATATCAGCTGCTTAGTAGAAAATTATGAAAATGGAACTTTTACAACTGCTTTACCCACCACGACAACAAATTTACTCACAACGACAACAAATTTACTCACCACTACAACCAACTTGCCTACTACCCCAAATCCAGAAGATGTCAAGGAATGGGGCGACGTTAACAATGAAACTAAACTTGCTGAGTATGATCAATAATTTTTTTTAAGAATTCAGTTTTAAAATTCAAAACTTTTATAGAAAGAGGTTCGAAAATTATCCTCAACCGGGATTCACTGCTGAAGGAAACAGTACTTTAGAGATATCAGGAACAATTCTTGGAATGAGATTAAAAAGTTTAAACAACACAAATGGACTTTGGGAACTAACTGATGGAGGATTGAATAAAAGTTTTGTGACATTTAATTTTAGAGGAGCTGGTGTTGGAAGAGCTTACGATTTTAACATTGAAATTTTTGGCAATAGTGCAACTTCAATTAAAATGTCAATGATTTTGGTTATTTTGTCAACATTTATATTTGTTTTATTAAAATAAATTCAATCTTTTGACTGAAATTGTGAAATTTAATTGGTTTAATTAAATAATTAAATATTGGACCCAGTTGGCTTTAGATTAGAATACAAAAGAATCAGCTACCTTGATATCTTTCATGACTTAAGCTTAAAAATGAAACTTTATCAGCTTTTTGATATTGAATAAAAACTTTAAACTCATTTTATTTTTCATATCATCATTTTATCATCAGAAGTTGGAAGATAAAGAACTAAAATGAATTTTTTGGTGGATTTGCTGCAATTTTTATTATATTTGCGGCATTTCATGTAATTTCGGGTGATGAACTTACAGTTTTTGAAGCAAATTCATTTGATAATGTTGAAGTAAATGAAACTTTTGTGACCACAAGTGCAGACTTTGAGAGAATATGGGGTACAATTAATAACGATTCAGTCAGGATTGCCATGTGAGATTTTTGATTTTTTTTTAAAAAATCCAATAAAGTTTAGTGAATATTCAGTTTTTTCTCAACAATTTTAGTCCAATGTCTTTTGTGAGAAATGCTAGCATAGGAACAATTGCGGCCTGGAATGTCACATACAGAGTTTCAAGAATCATGGATGGAATTAGGCTCAGAAGTGTAAATTATTCAGGTGTTGGTGACATTATCAGTGGAGGAATTGGCTACAATTTTGCAACATTTATGCTTGTTGGACATTCAAATTTCTTCACTTTTATTGTTGAATCTTTTGAAAACTATACATCTAGTTTGATTACTACAACGACACCTTCATCAATCCCTGATAAAATAGCAAATGAATGGGGAACAGTTAATTCCGCTTCCCAGATCCTTTTGTAAGCATCAATATGTTAATCAATATTTTTTCAAATATTAATTTAAGAATTATTTTAGTCCTGTACATCGCTGGACTGGAATAGCCTACCCTGGAACTATATTTCAAGAAAATATTAGAGTAGATGTTCAACAACCTATTGATGGAATAAGGTTGACTAGCATAGAAAATTCCGTTGAAAGTGGACATATTATTGACGGTGGAGTTGGTTTTAATTATGTAATAGTCAGAGTTACTTCAAGAGAAAATTTTCTAAGCTGTATGGTCGAAACATTTAGGAATGGAACTTTGCATACAACGACGCCTGTTCCTGATTATTATGTCGAGCACTGGGGGACTGTACATAGCAGATCAGAATTGTTATCTGAGTAAATATAACCTAAATTCAATGATTTTAATTTAAAATTTTACAAAAATGTTTTTCTTCTTTTTTTATAGCAACAGACACTACTTATATCCAACATCAATGGTAATGGCTGATAGAAGAATCACTGAATATACAGATAGAACAATCCATGCAATGAGACTTTATACCTTGAATGGGACTAGAGGTGCATTTGCATTTATTGATGGAGGTCTTGGACATAATTTCGTTACATTTAGATTTGTTGGTGAATCAATTGGACGAGGATTTGATTTTAGGCTTGAACTTTATAATAGCGCAGCTTCAAAAAGCTTGTCAGTAGTTTTAGTTTTATTATCATGCCTGCTGTATAATATTTTGAAATAAATAGATTTAAACCTGATTAGTGGATGACTAAGCTTTGTTTATTCAAGCAATTCTAGTAATTGATTTAATTCTCATTATAAAGAGTTTAATGGACAAATATTCCCACAATATATACAGCGACATTAAGTGATTGATATTTTGTGAATCAAGAAGAATTTGATAATTTCATATCAGTTTTACGTGTATTAACAGTACTTAACAAAAATATATTTTTGCCGAATCACTCTGTTGTTATTTTTAACAGAGACATTGAGGCTTTATCAATAAAGACGTCATTTCTTATCATTATGATTCACCGGAGTATTCCACAGTCCAGTATTTTACGCAAACAATTTTGACGTCAAATTATCAAGAGATATCGAAAGATAAGTTATCACTATGAAAACAATGTTTTAGTACAAGAAATTATCTATCAATTTAACAATTTCTTTTATAATCAGTACCTGCCTAAATGTGCAAATTTCCTTCGTTCATCAATCAAATTAATTGAAATTAACTTCAATCAACCTTCTTGTTGTTTCATTAATTAAGATATGCTGTCGAACATTTAACCGGTTAAATTGCACAAAACTTCAATTACGAGTCAATATTTAGTCATTTCAGCAGTGTCAAGGTGTTCAAACAAACCAAATGGAAACAAATAAATTTATTTCCATAATTTTATTAAGCTTGGTCATACTTTTCAAGTAAATTACTCAGAATCTAAGCCTGAATCCTGAATTACAATGTTAAATTTCAAATTTTCAGTCACGCAGCTGGTGATGTTTCAGTTGTTCCAGCAAACATCCCAGTAGAGTGGGGAATTTTCAATCACACCAGACTTCTTGCCCAGTATGACTTCATTTCTGAATAAAGTCTTAAAATTACCTAAAATTTAAAATTTTCAGGCAAAGATTCTTTTATTATCCTACTCCAGGACTTTTTGCAACTGGCAATGGATCAATATCTACTTCAAATGTCATTCTTGGAATGAGACTAATAAGATTGAATGGAACTGATGGGCTGCATACGCTAACTGGTGGTGGAGTGAATCATAAATTTGTGACTTTTGATTTCATGGGAGTTGGAGTTGGAAGAGCTTTCGATTTTAATATTGAGCTTTATGGAACTGCTTCTACAAAGAGTTTGTCTGTACTTCTAGCTAGCATGTCAAGTATTTTGATTTTTAGTCTATATTTCTGAATAAACGCTGAAATTGGAATTTGAACTTGTTGCGAAAATTATTTTTACTTCTTCACTAAATGCACTAGATTCATTATCTGGGTCAATCTTTCTCAAACTTTATATCTAAAAAATTTAATTTTCCTTTATCCTCTTCAAAAATATTAGCATACACCCCTGGGCTGTTTACTAATGCCCATTCAAAGGCATGTGTGCATTAATTTTGTAAACAAAATTTAATTTCCTTTCGTTCAAAAATGGCTGAATTAATTTATCTGAAGCTGATAAATTTAATCAAATATATATTAGTGCATTTTGCTTGAAAATTCAGTCTGCAATTTAAATTCAACCCAACAAAATGAAGCGAATTTTAAGTATTTTTATAATAATAATTAAATTAGTATCAGCACTGGATGTTCCTACAGAGATACTCAAATCTGACAAGGGAAAGCAGTTGATAAACTTGAGAAAATCAAATGGAACTGTTGAGTTTATTGTTCCAGAAAAATCTTCAGTTAAATTTTCGGAACTCGACGAATGGAATAAAAATATTGAACCTCGACAGTCAGATATTTATCAGGTTTATGGAAATGTTAACGGCTATCCTTTTCATACGTATGTTATTCAGTATTAAAATTATAAAAAAATTCAAAAATACTTTTTGATCCGCAGGAGTTTACTAAATGGGTCAACAGCTCCTGGAAAAGTAATGATAATCTCTAATGTAACGTATGGATTTGATAAAATACTTTCCGGAATAAGAATTAGGAGCTTTTACAATTCTGGAGCTTCTGCACAGATTATCGGTGGAGGATTGAATTATAATTTTGTTTCTATGAAATTTGTAGCTCATATAAACTGGATCTATGTTCTTAATGAATTTTTTACTGAGGTGATAACTACTACAATACCCACGACCACCACCATTGGTTCAACTTCGCCAATTCCAGATGTAGAAGTACAACGTTGGGGTATCATTAATGATCAATCGACATTATTGAATCGAGAGGATTTGATTTTCGTCTTGAACTTTATGAAAATTATGGTAATTCCGGAAGTTCAAAGAAAGCGTCTATGATTTTAATTATTTTTCTATGTTTTGTATACTCGTATACAAAATAAAATGCGAACTTCTTCAGTGAGTTCCTTTTCCAAATAAGTAAACACAAATCAAATATATAGTAGATCTTATTAATCTTATCTAAATATGTATCTTATCTAATCTTAGATTTTAAATCAGCTTTAAGTTATTTGCTCTTAAAAATCAATGTTTAGTTCATTTTGTGACATCGAAGTGCCAGAATCAATCCAATGGAAGCAAATAAATTTATTTTAATAATTACATTAAGCTTTTTACTTGTGAAAAATTTTTTTCTTGGAATACATATAAAACCGTTATGTCTTAATTGATTTCATATTTATTTTTAGATCCTACAAAATTATATCAATTAATTAACAAAATTTTCAACCGTGATTTACTTGCCACTTAGCTTATCTATAGCTGGAGATTTTCTTTTGCATTTAATTAAGTTTGGAATTTATATAAAAAGTACTTTATCATTGTGGAATTTGTTTTATAACAGTATCATTGTGGAATTTGACAAAATGAAGTCAACATTTAAAATTTTAGCAGTTCTGATAGCAATAATCAAAAATTCAGAGCTGTATGTTATTGACAAATATTATATAACTCAAAACGTGCCAAATGATATAAAATCTATCAAATTAGAATCTATTAAGTTGTTTGATGAAAGCAGTGAAAAAAATCAATCAACTATAGAAAATTATAAGGGAATGATTGTCCTAAAATATTTAGAAGGATCAACTGTAGAATTAATCAATGAATCTGCATCTTTATCAATTAGCAGGCTTCACATCATAACGGGAAACGTAGATGAAAATTTACTTTATTACTGGTACTTTATTACTTTTTAGCACAGCTAAAAATAGCTAGCATCAAAAGATATTGAAAACCTGAAAAATTAAAATTTGGAATTTTTATGTTTTTTTAAGTCAATATTTTAGAATATCTGCTGGCCGCAATATACCAAGAATTCTTGTAAGTTTTTATCCTGAAAGAATAATCCACGGAATAAGAGTGCATAGTTTGAATGACACTGGAGGAAAAGCACAACTCACTAGTGGAGGCGCTAATTTTTATTTTGCGAGGATAACACTTACCGGACGAAAAGATCATTTTCTATTCAAAGTTGAATACTTTCATAACAAAACAGCAACCAAAAAAAATTTATTTCGAGAATATGAAGTTGAGCATTGGGGAACTGTTAATAGTCAATCAGTTCTATTATCTGAGTAATTATAACTAATTTCAGTGACTTTGTTTTTATTTTAAAAATTATAAATTTCAATTTATTTAGAAACAGACACTACGATTATCCAACATCAATGGTATTGGCTGACAGAAGAATCACTGAAAATCCACAGAAAACAATCCACGCAATGAGACTTTATGCAAAGAATGGAGGCAGATTTGAATTAATTGAAGGAGGTCTGGGTCATGACTTTGTCACCTTTAGATTCACTGGCGTGTCCATTGGACGAGGATTTGATTTTCGTCTTGAACTTTATGAAAATTATGGGAATTCCGGAAGTTCAAAGAAAGCGTCTATGATTTTAATTATTTTATTATATATGGCTTATTGGATCAGAGAATAATTAAAATATTACAAATTAATATGTTCAAAAAGGATCAGCGCGGAAGTTAGAGTTCTTTTTCCAATGCCTAATGTGTAGTAGATCTTATTAATCTTATCAAATATATCTTATCTAATCTTAAATTCTAAATCAGCTCTAAGTTAACTGTTCTTAAAAATCAATGTTTAGTTCATTTTGTGACATCGAAGTGCCAAAATCAATTCAATGGAAGCAAATAAATTTATTTTAATAATTACATTAAGCATTTTAGTTATTTTAAGGTAAGCTTCTAATTGAATAATTTATGATAGAAAACTAATAATTTTATTCATCCTTCTAGTCTAGAAGCTACAAATGCTCAAGATGTTTGGGGAAATGTCAATCACAGACGCTTTTTTACGTATGAAAAATTTTAAATAAAGAGATGAAAATAAATCTAAATCGTATCAAATTTCAGATCAAGATTCCGTAACTATCCTCCGCCGGGAACTCAAGCAACTGGTGTAGGATCACATTCATCATCAAATATGATTCGTGGAATGAGGTTAACAAGACAAAATAATACTGATGGATTCTGGACACTCACAAGTGGAGGAGTGAATAATACTTTTGTGAACTTCGATTTCAGAGGCTCTGGGCTTGGAAGAGCATTTGATTTTGAACTAGAACTTTTTGGAACGGGTGCATCTAAAAGTTTTTCAGTTGTTTTAGTTGCTCTGTCAAGTACAATAATGTTTTTAAAATATTTTATTTATTAAAAAAATGAAGAAATTTTAATAAATCGAAAAAAATGTTATCTAAAAAGCGAAAAGTGTACAGTCATTTATAATCAAGTCTTAAAACCCTTAATCATATAATAATAGAAAAGCTTTACTTTCGAATATTAATTAAAGAAAATCTTGTTATCTTAACTAACATCATACTTATTTTCGGATCTACAAAATGCCAAACAATAATTTGAAAAAATTAGCTGTAAGTCCGTTTTACTTACTTAGGAATGTGTGTGACTGAAGTCAGCCTGCATGCTGCCACCAATCGATTTGAAACCTTCACCATAATTTTGCCAAAATCAGTGTCTCAATTGAACTTCTTTCAGTGTTTGTTGCGTAAAATACTGCACGTGATAAGATTTATTTTTATACCATCATTGCCTTGTTTTATTTATGACTAACTAGCGGAAGAGATTGTTACAATTTTGTCAATTTTGATTTCAAAGAAACTGATGAAGGAAGAGCTTATAATTTTAATCTTGTACTTTTTGGAAACGGTGCTGTTACTAAAAGCTTGTCCTTAATTTTAATGATTATCTCAAAGATTGTGATTTACTTTTTTAAATGAAATTATTGAAATAAATAAAATTTCAAAGGTTGCTTAGATTAATGTCAAAAATTAACAATCATGCTCCCAATAAAATCCATAATTTCTAGAATTTTTCTATAAATACAACAGATTTGAGGTCATCAACATTCACATCATGACATGACTCACATATCGTAAAATAGACTCCACGTGTTTTGCGGGAACTTATCAGCAATCACAAAATTCGAGCCTTTAAATTGATAATTCGAGCTTACTTGTAGTACATCACTCCAAATTGACGATAAAAAAAAAACGTAATACTTTCAGTTTAAGTTTATTACTTTAACTCCTACTATGTGTGGTATGTGCCATTAAATACAAGTTTATAAATGTCTGAAATACATTTTCCATGCAAAAATACATGATTGAAATAAAAAATACCATAAAAATTTGTTAAAGTCTCATCATTAATTTCAATTTTGAGTCAATTAATTTGTTTCTTCCTACATTTTTGTCTTCTCGATGTTCTCATCTTTCTTAATTTCATTCGCATAAGTTACTTCTGTATCTTTTGAGTCTTGAACTATTGTTTCCTCAGTCAATTTACTCTCATTACTCTTTATGTCCATCGTTGACTTCGATATCTCATCAGCTGCTTTTATTTCCGCGATCGTTGGGATCTCATCATAAATATGTTCAAGGCTTTGTTTTCTTGAGACATTCTTCCTTGGGAATGTATTGTAAACTGACTTTTGAGATATTGCATAGGTTGCGATTTCTGCTGGTGTAATTGGAACCGATTGTGCCACTAAATCCATCATTGATGTCGGCTTTCGTGGAACATCATAGGCATCTGGAAGACTTTTAGTTCTTCTGCGATTAAATTCATCTACCTCGTCAATTGATTCATCAAATGTAACTGACCTTTGCTTTTTTAATGAAGACCGGGTTGGCGTCCCTGGAAATTGAAGAAGATGAGGATGTAGTATGAGAAACTTTCATATATTTTTATTGGTTTACATACTTGGAAGAGGGTCGTGAATTATTTTTGCTGGTGGCATTTTGGTCTTCTTTGACTCAAATCGAGGATCAATAATTTCAATATCCCTGTCATATCGTTGCTGCTTCCTCAAGATATAAACCATGAGCATAAGGAAGATACACATTCCAAAAATAACACATCCAACAGTCACCATAGCGAGATTTTCATCATGATTATTAGCAAAATAATGATGTTCCATAACATACTGTGGATGCTTTAATGGCTCAATTTCATTGCCGCCAACATCAACAAATACATAAGATTCATCTTCCACCGTATCATAATCCTCTTTTGCCTTCTTTATTTCCATTTCCATGAGTTTATTAACACTTTGTTGAGGGTCAGATTCATTCAATCCCATTTTCATGTAGTGATTAAAGTCTTTTCCGTATTCACCGGAATAATTCATGTACGGATTCTTCTCCGTCGTTTTCAATGTGATATTTTTTGTTGTTACTGAATCGGTGCTATCAGTGTCATTTGAACTTGAGACTTTTGTACTTGACTCTAAATTATTGTCATCTTTCAAAACAAGCTCAGCATTTTTGGGGTTCTTTGTAGAACGTTTAGGCTCAATTGTAGTTGTTTCATTTTCATTTGCTTTGCAAATTTTCTTCCCATCATTTTCGAATTCTTCATAACCAGGACAACAGAATTTGATAACGCGCGATCTCGTCACGTTCTTGAAAAAGAAGTATTGAATAGATTAAAATAATTTAAATGTGAATGTGAGTGAGAGACATGAGAATATTGTAAGGTACTTAAACTTGCTGAGAGGAATATTATCGCAAATGTGCTTAATTTGAGAATTTTTTGGCTATTAAGCAGTTTTGAGTTCAGATTTACAAGAGAAATTAAAAGGGCATGTCTTGAAGAGAGAAGAGAACAGGGGAAGGGGTGTCTATACCCCATAAGAAGCTCAAAGCATTCTATCATAAACTGTCAACCTTTTTAAATCACAAATCGATTCGCACGCAGTTAAAGTCCAATTAAAAGCGCATTAAAAAGTGTGCACTAAAAAATTCATTGAATTAAAGTAAAACGCATTTGCACATTGCAGCATTGACAGGTACAGTTGCTTTTTATAAGCGCGCCTTAACTCAACTTTAACAGTACAAACTTCAATGTCTTTACCTCGACACGAACGACTTCCTTAGTTTCTGCCTGCATCTCAGAACAGCGAATTTTCTCAATGCACCAGAAGTTTACTCGTACTTGCATTGGTTCCTTTGTTGTTGAATTGATGGGCTCGGTGTAGCTTTAAGAAGATGATTCAATTAAGAATAATCAGTCGCATGTCAATTCATTAAACAATTATCTTACTTTTCCTGCTTATGACAAACATGATCACCAGTCAATTCAATCATGCATGTCACATATGTCCATAGCAGCATGAATAATATAAATGCAATTATGCTGACTGAATTCATTGTCCACTTTATCAGTTCTAATGATGCTCTTTATTGTGGTAAATTGATGTGATTTTTCATATCACGAGACGTACGCTCACGACTTTCTATTGTCAATAACAATGGATCTAAAATTAGATCACGCACTGCTTATAGCTTAGTATTCTTAGACTAAACAAACGTGTTGCTTCAACGAATTTCAAATCTCAACTGCCTTTTTCTCGTTATGATTTCGAGTTGCAATATGGTAATAACAATCAGGATGTCCTTAGAACATACATACTCTCCATATGGTAGTGCGTAGCGTAATACACAGAGCATTTTTTATAAAGTCAATTGAATTAATTCACATTTAAGTGCATTAAATCATTTTCGAGAGATCTGAAACGGCGGGCGACAAAGTAAAGCCATAATACGGTATTTGTTTATGTGTATTTATAATAAATTGGAAGAAGTTTGGGCAACTAAATGGGTTGGAAACGCTTTTTGGTGAAACTTTTAGTTTGCTAGAGTCTGGAAGAAAAGCTGTTTTTTTACTGCTAAGAGGCCTCGAAAAATTAATTAATCCAGTTATTAATAATCTCAAAAAGTTCTCTCATCCAAAATGATCACACAAGCACATTTTATTCAGCATTAATGCATTTTTTATATCATAAAATAATTACACGTTGTTGATGTTGAGACGAAAACAAAATTCAAGGATTATTACGCGCTCTAACGTAAAGTCGGAATGGAGAGAGAGAGCACGAAAATAATTTTTCAATTGAGAAAACCAGACGCTTGACTGTTGATTATGATGACTAAATTTCTTCGTTGCATTGAATTGGCATGTGTTTGTGTGAAATGTGATTGTAGATTTTGTTAATTTTATGTAACATGCTGAATTCAATTTCATTGATGACTTTTTGTTCGAGTGAAAGCTTTTTCTGAACGTGTGTCATGTGATTGTAAAGATATTGTGGGAGTAAATGCTTAAGAAACTTGATTATTTTTAATAAAAGTTTGCTTTGAGAATTTTATTTAAAAAAGCCGTTTAAATTATTATTTTTTAAAATTCGTAACGGCCATAAATTTTTTGAAAATTAATCCATAGTAAGTGATTATAACGGATTTCTATGAAAAATACCAAACGCATAAAAAAACTAAGAGTTTTCAAGCAATTTTATGGATTTACTACAATATCGGTTAATTAAACTATAAAATACATTTATAATATTCATTCTGCATTTTCATTATGCTCTGTAAAATTCTCTAAAAGTCAATATTGTTAATTAAACAGTTGATGTGCAACAGTGTACGATTTTTCGTATAGTTTAGAAAAAAATAATAGTCAACAAAGAAGCGAAAGATTTTATAATATTTAGTTTTATTTAATTACTGACAGTGAATAAGTGAGTAAGTGCGAATAAAGTGAAAGATGCCTAGGAGTAGAAATGAAGAGGCACAGCCAATTCTTGATAGAAATGATGAGGATAATAATGGCGACGATAATGAATTAGGCGATATAGAATATACTTGCTGTAATCCTCGAAAATCGTATTACAGATTTATAGCATTAATTTTTATGTGCTTAGTTGGATTTGGTGAGTTTAATGATCCTTTGTGCTGAATAAAAGTTTACTGGATCTTATTCAATTTTTTCATTTCTGGATGTTGTGCATTGAAAGTGAAGACCCACATCCTGTACAAAATTTGTTTAATTAATTAATACATCAATTCATCATTCCCTTATCGCGGAATTGAAAAAAAACAGCCCATATTATCTCACTTTCATTGTGTTATGTTCTGAAATGAATTTATTGATGATAAGGCAGAAATGCCCAAACAAAGGAACTTAAAATGCTTCCATATGTTGATGAGTAATAACCCGCATATTTGCTTATTTTCAGCATCATATTTCTGCTATGATAATCCCGGCGCACTTCAAGACAATTTTAAATCCGATCTGGATCTCACAACGACACAATTTGCTATGCTCTACAGTATCTATTCGTGGCCAAATGTCATTTTATGCTTTATTGGTGGATTCCTAATCGATCGAGTGTTTGGTATTCGACTTGGCACAATTATTTACATGTTTATTTTAATGATTGGACAGCTGATTTTTGCATTTGGAACAACAACAAATGCATTCTACATTATGCTACTTGGACGTTTCATTTTCGGCATTGGAGCTGAAAGTTTGGCAGTTGCACAAAATAATTACGCAGTTTTATGGTTCAAAGGAAAGGAATTGAATATGGTTTTTGGGCTACAGCTATCATTTGCAAGATTTGGCAGCACAGTCAACTTTTTAGTTATGGAACCAATCTATAAATACTTCAAACAATATTATACAGGTACATACGTTTTAGGTATGGTGATCTTTGCAGCTTCAGCAACATGTATCATGAGTTTTACGTCAGCACTTTTACTCGGTTGGATGGACAAGAGAGCTGAAAAAGTCTTGAGAAGACAAGCTATCGCAGCAGAAGGAGAAATTCCAAGACTTTCTGATGTCAAGACATTCAAGGTCACATTTTGGATGGTAACGGTAATATGCGTGGCATATTATGTCGCTATCTTTCCGTTCATTGCTTTGGGAAAGTAAGTTTGACATGAGAAAATCATTAATCATGAATATTAAAATTGAATTTTTGAGCATTTTTGTGGATGGAAAAATTCTTGGGTTCATTCTTTAGTTTACTTATTGGATGATTAATGCTTAGCAGAAGTTGAATGACATTTATTCTCATCTTGAAAATTGACTTAAAACCGTTATATCTGAAATTTAAAAACTTAACGAATGATTTTTCAAAGTTTAAAAATTTAACGAAAGATTTTTTCAAATTTCAAAAGTCCGTTAATATTCAAATTTCAAAAATCCGTTAATTTTGCATACATATAAAATGCTCCAAAACCTTTTTATTCATCTATAAAAATGTTCATTATATATTCATCAATAACAATTTCCTCAAAAATCCTATTTTCTTTTCCTTATACACAGAGTTTTCTTCGAACGAAAATTTGATTATTCACCGGAGGAAGCAAACGCCGTAAACTCTGTCATCTATCTCATTGCTGCATTTGCAAGTCCCATATGTGGATATATTGTCGATAAGACAGGCAGAAATGTGATGTGGGTGTTTATATCAACTGTTGTGACAATCAGCGCCCACGCATTACTTGCATTTTCATTTACAAATCCGTATGTTGGAACAATTACAATGGGATTCGCATATTCTATGCTTGCAAGCAGTTTATGGCCATTAGTTGCTCTCATCATTCCTGAATATCAGCTTGGAACTGCCTATGGAATTTGTCAAGCAGTACAAAATCTTGGTCTTGCTGTTGTGTCAATGTTTGGTGGTGTTATTGTGGATAATGGTGGATATTTGATGTTGGAACTGTTCTTTATTGGATGGTTGAGTGGTAAGTTTGAGATGGTCCAAATAACTTTTGTCCATTATTAATATACTTTCTCATTATTCTATCTTCAGTTGCACTTCTTGCGTCAGTCATCATCTGGCTACATGACTTCAATAACAATGGAATCCTCAACATGTCACCAAGCGATCGAGATGAAATTGCACAAAAAGCTCTCACATCATCTGCTTCAATTAACAACGATTCACCAAGATCATCAAATGACGAAGATAATGGAGCTGGTCAAGCGAGAGAAGTCCGAAATAAATATTTAAAGAAAATTGGCGTCAGTGAGACTGGAAATTCGAGTGATGATTGTGAACCACTGTTGCAGTAAAAATGATGGACGTAATCTGGTAAATATGTATTAGGCAACATATCTTATATCTACACAGAATCAATTACTAAATCATCTTCATAAACAAACAAAAATTTTTATTAAATTCAATCAGTATCTCCTGTAATTTCAATTTTTGAAAGACGAAAAATTAATTAATTAATTATTTTAATTAAGTGAAAATATTTTTAATTGTGTTTTTTTTTCACCCATCCAAAAAGAAATGAAATTGTGACAAGATGCGTAAAGTTGAATGCAAAAATGATTCTTTTTGCTTTACTTATTGTGATCATGCTAGATGTGTTAACTTAATGATAATTGAGCATCGATTAGTTATGTAATTTGTTGTGTAATCAAGCAGTATAAGTTTAATATTGTTAGTTAAAGCAAAAAATTGTTCCAAAAATCTCCTTAGTGGATATTAAATTATAAGTTAGTAAAATTTTTAATTTGTTTAGTTTTTTTTGCATTCCCTTAGTTTTAATAATTATTTTGAGTTAAATTTTGAAATTTTTGGGAATATTTTTGGTGTCAAAATCGTGATTTAGAGAGTTCAGTCTTCCAAAGATTGAAATTTGCTGAATTGATGATTTTTGGAACTTTTTTAGAACAAAAGTACTCAACAACATCAAAGTATCCCCAAGTTTCCAAATTTAGACAATTTCGTGGCAGGAAAAGCCTAAAAGATCAATGTAATGCTAATATTTTATAAGAACTGAATTTCACAAATAAATCAAGATTTTCGGGATATCCTCTCGATCTACAAATAAAAATTGACTGATTTGGCGATGTTTTAATGTCAAAACTAGATTTTTATTTCTATTAATCTTAAGAAAAACTGATCACCTGCTGATCACAAATTTATCTACTTGAAGTAGCACCACAGATGATATTGATTGGGCTTGTCCTGTCATATATGATTTTTTTTCCTTTGTGATTTATTGAATATTTTATTAGTTTTGAGGTTTTTCGATGATGCACAGAAATTAAGGTAGAAAAGGAAGTGATCATACTTTTGGTGAGCTAGACATAGTTTTAGTCTAAATACTATTCAAAATCATTATTCCCAAATGTCCCAATTTAATTTATTTCCATTTTTTGGAATCTATTGTTCATATTATGCCTGTCTGAAAGTAGGACAGTTAGTTTTGAAAACAATTAATGTAAATTGTATTCTTTGACGACCTAGTTGACATTAAATTAATAGTGGCAATGTCCTACGAGACAAAGAGACATGTGACAAACGGATGTACAAAATGTAATTGATTCATAAATGTCAATTTTTTTGTTAATCCAGCCCCAAAAACTGCTATTAAATTTTGTGTACCGTCGAAATAAATCCTAACCCAAAATTAATTCATTAAAAAATCTAAATCAGCGCGCAAACGACTTATGAAATCGTAATTTCCATTAAAAAAATCTGAGAGTCTTTACTGCGTCATTATCAGGAATAAAAAGTATGTCATTGACTGATTCTCAAAAACAAACAAATTGTTATTTAATCTCTTCTTCTTTTCGCAAAATTTACATTATCAGAATCTATTTCAAATTTATAAAGAAATGAAAAATGAAACAAGAACCGAATGTTATGAGTCATTTTGAGTACAGAATTTCGCTACGCTTGGCAGTTTTAGAAGCTCAAATTCAATAGAGGAATGAACTTACGTAAAGCAATAGTGTAAAAAAATAAATCCAGCATGAAAAATTTGACATGGAAAATAACATTTTTCTTTGTGATTGTAGATTTATGTGCTGGGGACTTGTAGTAGGAACAAGGAAAATGCTTTAGGTGATTCTCAACTGCTAGACAGCTGAAATTAATCAATTAAATGCTGTTGACATTTTTTAACCTTACTTTAAATAAACAGGAAAGGAAAACGACTTAAAAAGGCAAACAAACTCGCAGATTTTTAAAAAATCTACAGTTTTGACTTACAAAGCACTAAGCTTGATTATCAAATGATGTTAAGCTTATCAGTTAGCATGCAAAATCAAATTTTATTATACTTCAATTGCATTTCAAAACGTGCAGCTATAAGCATTAAATAATTGATTAAAATTTTGTCTGTCCTAAAATGAGGAATTTTCTAAAAAATCCAATTTTTGACTATTGTCAATAATGAACTGCCTCTAAATTGACTGTCATTGCCTTCCAAAGGATCTGCTTTTTAAATTCCAAAAGGAACGCAGCAAAATCAAATTTTCCTTGACCTACTACAAAACAGCAGATTGTTGACTATTTATAGACTATCTGACTTTGCTTACAATATGCACAGTAAAGTCAATGTCCTGACTAATGATTCTCATTGCAATAATGAGTGATTCACGATCGTTATCGATGATCTCTATTTTCTGCAAATAAAATTATGAGATGTACAACTGGGAATGAAGTGGAATTATTGGACTTAAATGACTCATGCATAGAACTATTCTCATTAATAACGAAAATTTTATAAACTATGGAGTAAATAATTTCTAAGACCTTCTGTTAATTTTTGGAAGGAGAAGTGGATGAGTAGCTGTGGGACAGGATATAAATGTGAATTTGAAAAGTTGAAGATGGAAATGTTGAAAGCTTGCAGCCATTTTTTCAAATTGTTGGAACGAAGCAAAGAATTTTGAGTATCCAAAAGTTACTGCCACTTTTTCTACCAAATTCTAATCTAAATTTATATTTGTTAAATCCTAAAATTTATTTTTGATAGTTCACGTCTTGATTGACATGTAAGCCAATCCTTTAAATTAAAATGGATCTTACACAAGATATATTATACATAAAATATATTTATACATTACCCTAAAAACTCTTAGTGTCTATTAAAAAATGAAGAATTAAGGGAAAAATAAAGCTAATGCTTTTTACTCAATTTTTGCTTGAATTTCAGTGCTAACAATTTAATAATTCTGAACTAATTTATTGTCTCAATGATCAACCTAACTAAATATAACTCCATCGTCCTCCTGAGCAAGTTGGAAGTCCTGTAACATTTCCTCTGTAACATCATTATACTTGCACCAACAAGACACGACTCCACAGCAAACTAGGAAGGATAAAAGGATATTTAATCAAATTAGAGTTAAATTAATTATTCTATCTACGTCCTGGAACAGCAGAAGCAAAATAAGTCATTTGAAATATGACGGCAAGGCAGATTAAAAGCTTCCAAAACATTTTAATAAGCTTTCAGGTCCTTGTCGCTTGAAAATCATTTTATTACTGATTCTTTGATTTTAAACTATTTTTTATTTATGAATTATCGGAATTAATAACAGATTTCATGACTGTCAATTCTGATTTAACATTTTTTTAAAACATTCAATGATTAACAATGATTAAGCCTGTTTCACTAAAGTGGACTACCCTCGATTTCGGATTATCCACTTTAGTTTTTTGTAAATATCTTGAATATTTTGGGGGTTGCAATATTTCTGATTTTGGTTTATAGTAATGCAGGATAGGTGTGAAAATTCTATGTAGATAGGATTCTGGTAAGTTTTTCAGAAGTATTTATTATTTAACATTTTTGTTAAATCCAGAGGATTAACTACAATTTTTGATACAACTCATTCACTAATGGGGATAGAAATATTCTTAATATATAGAACAGGCCGAATGAGCTTATGGCTTTCACGGGCATGAAAAATCATTTCTATAACATCTGCACCCCACTTCGACTTAGGAGTGTTACAAAATCTCAAATTTCTTTATCAGCAGTATTGGCAATTGTGCCTCAAGTAAAATGCTTGGATATTCATGAAAACAATTAATTGAAACAACAACGTGAAATGCTTCAAAGTCAAATCTCAAATAAACTGTAGACTGGGGACAAGATAATGTTAAATATATGGCTTTGTGTGTAAGAAAAGGTTTTATTTTATTCGTTAATTTTTTATTAATAATTCAACCAAACAAGTATTAAGATTTTATCTTCTAATTATTAATCTTAAGCAAAGACAATTCCTTCATTCTGAGCAGGTGGAAATCCTTCACTTTGATAATCCCCAGCGTCATTAAAACAAGGATAGCAAGCCATCATTCCACAACATCCTGAAAATTCAAAATATAATGTAATAAACTAACTGGAAGTTGGAAAATTAAATCAATTTGTTTAAAAAGCTTACGCTCTCTTCGGTTAATTGCCATGAAAGTTTTTGATGGACTCGCCGAAATAATATAAATCATGCAAGCAATGAGCAAAAAAATGATAAAAATATTTGAGTTCATGATTTTTTAAGCTGAATTTTATGAAAACTTTACAATTACTGAAAAAATGTCGCAAGAATTTTGGTTTTATATAAATTTTATTCATTCTGCAATTTTATGCCTGTCAATTAAATTTGACTCAAACTCAAGGCAATTTTACACTCGAGATATCATGAAAAGAAGACCTAATTCATAGTTTTAAAAATCATATTTTTCCCTAAATATATTAAATCTGATAAATGAATAACTACAGATGTTTTTATTTAAATTTTTTTATTTGATTAAAACAGATGTTAAATTGAAAATTCAATTGTAATCATTTATTTATATTATTGTCTTTCAAACTTTTTAGCGCATTTTTGAAAACTTGTAATGCAAAGAAAAATTATTTAACAAGACTTCGTAGAGAGATTTTACATACACTGATTGAATATTTGAAAACACTTATTTATATGGTCATTTTGACTTAAGATACAACACTTAAGTACTCTTATAATCGCAGTTGGCAATACACCCCTGGCCGGTACACCAGCAGTCTAGAAATGCAGTACAAAAATTTTATGTTTAAAAATATCAAATTAGGTGTCTTTCGCAAATTACTTCACGCTTAAGAGAGGATTTGAATGATTTGTAACAAAACACAAGAATTTTTTTCTTTGGAAAATTTGTGACAAGGGGGAGGAGGAGATAGAAGAGTCATTTTTTTGCGTGACGTAAGTTCCGAACGAAAATTATATAATAAATGTATAAAAAAAGTTTATGGTACAATAAGAGGATAAATATATTAAGGGGTCGTTCGCAAATTACGTCACGCAAAAAAACGACTTTTTCGACTCCCCTCCCCCCTTGTCACAAATTTTCCAAAGAAAGAAAAATTTTGTGTTTGGACTGTCACAAATTCCCCTCCCTCCCTAAAGCGTGACGTAATTTGCGAACGACCCCTAAACGCTTACCACCATCTTGATTATACAGATTTTCAGGGTCCTGTGCTGACATTCCCTGATAATCGATTGGAGCGTCTAACATGGTTTGATCGTTTCCTAAATTCGATCTAGGCATGAAGTGGCGAAGTTGGGACCACGAAACAGCCGAAATTGTTTGACTCATCAAAACAATTAGTGCAAAAAATGCTAAAACCTTAAAATTCATTTTTACTCAACTTTTCTTGTTTAACTAACTATTTATTCGAAACATCGGTTGCTTTATAGTAGTTTGAATCGCATAATAAATAAAATTGTAAATTTCACACTTTTCAGCCTTAAATTGATTAAAAAATAATCTTCTAAAATTATCCAAAAGGTTCATGTAAATTTCAAACGCCGACATCGAATAAACACCCTTTCTTGATTGCAGCAGACTAGCAGGGAGAAATTATTTATTTAACGTAATAATATTATTATTATTTAAAAAGCTGACTTTTAAAAATTTGTGATGATGTCGTCAGTACAGCATTTTTCTCACTGAGTCACATTTTGACTTGGACATGAATATCTCGAAAAATGAAGCTAATCATTTTCAATACAAACGTGCAAGGCGTGGAAACTGATCATGCCACTAACTAATCATTAATGTTTTTGCTTACAATTAATAGAATTTTTTGGATTTTTAGGTAGTAGTAGCTTATAACGAAAAAACAGGGTAATACTTATTTTTTTACTAAAATTTGAATTTAGTACTACTTTATTGTGAACAAAAGCCGTTACAAAATCATATCCATGAGAAAAATACAGAACAAATTGAAATATTTGATTTTTGCCATTTGTCCTAACTTTCTCACAAAGTAAAATTAAATTCTTTAATATTAATTTTAAAAAAATCATAATATTGACGAGAAAAAGAGAAACTAATTTTTGCTCCTAATATGACTTTGAATTAGCTCTTAAAAATTCAAATTCAAATCGTAGAAAATTAAGAATATCAATATCGATATACAGCCGTAGAAAAGGAGGCAGAACAAATACGGAAGAAACTAGTAAAAATCCGAGAAATTATTTTCAGAATACTTTTATTTTCTTAAAGGTTCAGAAAAACTCAAAAATTATAAAAATATTTTTATTAAGTATTTTGAAATAAAGTTTAAAAATTATTATTTAAATTTTCCATACAATACATTTTAAAATATTTATTTAACCTTTTTGGCAATTGGCGGTACAGAACCACCCATCACACCAGCATTCTAGAAATGCAGTACAAAAATTTTATGTTAAAAAGTTACAAATTACCTACATATTTTTTAAATTTTATAAAAATACTAGCTTATGGTACAGAAGGAGGGTAAATATATTGAAAACTTACTTTCATCATCACCTTCAAAATACAAATTTTCAAGGTCCTGTGCTGGCATTAACTGATAATCGACTGGAGCGTCTAAGAAGACTTGATCGTTTTCTAGCATTGCTAAATTTGATCGAGGCATGAAGTGGCGAGGTTGGGACCACGGAACCGCCGAAATTCTTTGACTCATCAAAACAATTAGTGCAAAATATGTTAAAACCTTAAAATTCATTTTTACTCAACTTTTCTCTTTTAACTAACTATTTATTCGAAACATTTGTTGCTTTATAGTAGTTTGAATCGCATAATAAATAAAATTGTAAATTTCACACTTGTCAGCCTTAAATTGATTAAAAAAATTATTAAAAGTTAAAATGACGTATATATCAAAAATTTAAATAACTGAAAATTTTAAATCTGTAAAAAAAATATTAAATTTTTCAACTTCTTAAAAAGCAAAAGACAAATTGTGCTAAAAACATTAGTTTGGTACTACTAAAACCCTTTTTCAGAAACCCTATGTTTTACCCCAGTTTTACAAACAAAAAAAAGTTTCGGTGAAAAAAATAATTTGAAATTATGAAAATCTAAAACACATACAGAGAAAAAGTTATTTTAAAAAATGTGAAAATTATACCATAAATGAGAAACCTTAACATTTTATTTTGTGAAATTTGAAATGTTTATGAAAAAAAAAACTTGAAGAATAAAAATATTATATGTGCTAATCTTTTTAATCCAAAATAAATGTCTTAATACTTGAAATATAAAATTGGTTAAATAAATAGCTTTAAGTAGTAAATAATCCGTGTTCAATTAAACGTCAGCCAATTTAATGCCTAAATAATTTTCTGGGCAATTTTTTTTTTGACATTTATAAATTGCTACGTTTATCTATACTGTTGCTATACTCTTACTACACTTACTGTACTTTACGTCACTTTACTACACTTTTCTTATCTTTTGTACACTACTTTTTAGGGAGTCCCGAGGCCTTGATCATGACCATTTTTACATTCCAAAACGAACTTTATAATTATGATCGACTTCGAGCTCTGGTCATAAGTGAACGACCCTTTAGTAACTCTGATTTGTATGTGATGACAGACCAAGCATGAAACAGACAGTGCATTAAGAATATCACTTTCAATATACAGCCGTAGAAAAGGAAGCAGAACAAAAACAGAAGAAACTAGTAAAAATCCGAGAAATTCGTTTCAGAATATTTTTATTTTTTAAAGGTTCAAAAAAAATATTTCTGCAAATTTTTCATACAATACATTTTGAAAATATTTATTTAAACTTTTTAATGAATTAATTCAATATTGTTTGTCTGGGATTTCGCATAGTTTTAGACATTATCCGCAACAGAATCTGCAGCAGCCACAACTGCATTCTAGAAATTGAGTACAAAAATTTTATGTATAAAAATATCAAATTAGGGGTCGTTCGCAAATTACGTCACGCTTAATTGTGACAAAACACAAGATTTTTCTTATTGGAAAATTTGTGACAAGAGCAGGAGGGAGAAAAAATCATTTTTTTGCTTGAAGTAATTTCCAAACGACCTCTTATTAGTTTATATAATTAGGGGGTATTTTTCGAGGGGAGGGTTGAAATTTTGAGGGGTGGGGGGTTTGGGATTTTGAACAAAAAATATAAATAGAGGATAAATATATTGAAAACTTACTTTGATCATCATCAAAATGGGGATATTCAAGGTCCTGTGCTGACATTCCTTGATAATCGATTGGAGCGTCTAACATGGTTTGATCGTTTCCTAAATTCGATCGAGGCATGAAGTGGCGAAGTTGGGACCACGAAACAGCCGAAATTGTTTGACTCATCAAAACAATTAGTGCAAAATATGTTAAAACTTTAAAATTCATTTTTACTCAACTGTTCTTTTTTAACTAATTAATAATCCAAAACATCGGTTCTTATATAGTATTTTGAATCGCATAATACCTAATAAATAAAATTGTAAATTTCACACTTGTCAGCCTTTAATTGATTAAAAATTAACGAAAGTCCTCGTGTTACTTATCTAGGGACTTAAGCGCATTTTTGTGTTAGCGATCAGCATTTGATTATCATTGTACTGTGTATGAAATTACACAATCATGATTATTACAGGGTTTGTCAAAATATATTTGAAATTTTCCCGCCAAAAGTTGTTTGAATTGTACTAAAAATTGAAAAATGATTAATTATAGTGGTTTTGAGATTTTTAACTGTGCAAAAACCAGAGCTCTCTACGATGCCTGTTCAAAAAGGTTTTTCGTGTGGTCCGATAAATTATTAATAACGGATTTAACGATTTCAATTTTTATTAAAAAACGAATTTTCACATTTAATAATAGTTACACAAATTATTATCGATTAACGATAAACAACGAAATTAATAAATTAATGCTCATAAACAACTCACTTGAGTTGTTGACCAGTAACACCAAAAAGAGATTTCGCAAAAGTTTCAGTTTTTCTTGATCTTATACGGCCGATTTCACTAAAGTGGATTATCCTCGATTTCGGATTATCCACTTCAGTATTTTTGAAATATCTTGAATATTTTGGGATTTGCAATATTTCTGATTTTGGTTTATAATAGTGCAGGATAAGTGTAAAAATTCCATATATTAAGAATACTTTTCTCCCCACTAGTTGGAAAGTTATAATAAAAATTGTATTTAATCCTCTGGATTTGACAAAAAAGTTAAATAATACATACTTCTGAAAGAATTACCAAAAGCTTAGCTATATAGAAATTTCACACATATCCCACACAACTATAAACCAAAATCGGAAATATTGCAAACCTAAAAATATTCAAGATATTTACAAAAAACTGAAGTGGATAATCCGAAATCGAGGATAATCCACTTTAGTGAAATCGGCCGATAGAGTCCTAAAATGAAGCAGTGGAAAAGCAGCTGTGGCGTAGTGGTTAGCGTGTTAGCCTACTACACCAGCGATCCAGCGATAGGTGCTTTTTCATTGTTCTAGCCACATTACTCGGTTTGTGTGATGTCAGCACACAAATTGTGGTTAGGTACATTGTATTGATATACCCCGGGTCATGCAATGTGCAGAGTTTCGAAACAATTTGCTCTGAAGTAGTTGTTTCAAAAAGCAAAAGCAAACTCTATTCTTTACGGATAGAAAATCACATATATTGTAAATTAATGCATAAAATAAGTTGTAATAGCTACGGCTAGGTCTTTTAAATAAAAAAGCAAAATCGATGTATACATCAAAAATCAAAAAACATAAATAAAGTCAACCGACATTTTTTTTAAAAAAAAGAGTCCTAAAATGATTCAGGTTATTATTTATTTAAATACTTATCTATAAAGTCTAAGATAGTAGCAAGATTAAAAATCATAAGAAGGAAAAACTGATGGAAAAACACTAGTATATTTTAATTTTGTAAAATAAATAGTTAATTAAAATATAACAAAAAAATTTTTCGTGATGCAAAAAAATTATGATTACCTTAATAAAAAATTGGATGTCACAAATTTCCTGACCCCCCTCCCCTGTCGAAATGTGTCACAAATTTTTAGCCCCCTCCCCCCAAAAATGTAAAACGTCATAAGTGAACTTAGTAACTCTGATTTGTATGTGATGACAGACAGTACATTAAGAATATCACTTTTAGTATACAGCCGTATAAAAGGAGGCAGAACAAAAACAGAAGAAACTAGTAAAAATCCGAGAAATTCTTTTTAGAATATTTTTATTTTTTAAAGGTTCAAAAAAAATATTTCTGTTAATTTTTCATACAATACATTTTGAAAATATTTATTTAATCTTTTTAATGAATTAATTCAATATTGTTTGTCTGGGATTTCGCATAGTTTTAGACATTATCCGCAACAGAATCTGCAGCAGCCACAACTGCATTCTAGAAATTGAGTACAAAAATTTTATGTATAAAAATATCAAATTAGGGGTCGTTCGCAAATTACGTCACGCTTAATTGTGACAAAACACAAGATTTTTCTTATTGGAAAATTTGTGACAATGGGGAAGCAGGAGAACAAATCATTTTTTTGCTTGAAGTAATTTTCAAACGACCTCTTATTAGTTTATATAACTAGGGGGTATTTTTCGAGGGGGAGGGGTTGAAATTTTGGATAAGTATATTGAAAACTTACTTTGATCATCATCAAAATGGGGATATTCAAGGTCCTGTGCTGACATTCCCTGATAATCGATTGGAGCGTCTAACATGGTTTGATCGTTTCCTAAATTCGATCGAGGCATGAAGTGACGAAGTTGGGACCACGAAACAGCAGAAATTGTTTGACTCATCAAAACAATTAGTGCAAAATATGTTAAAACTTTAAAATTCATCTTTATTCAACTGTTCTTTTTTAACTAATTATTAATCCAAAACATCGGTTCTTATATAGTATTTTGAATCGCATAATAAATAATAAATAAAATTGTAAATTTCACACTTGTCAGCCTTTAATTGATTAAAAATTAATTTTCCAAAATTATCCAAAAATTTCATGTAAATGTCCAACCATCGACAACCAAGAAAATTGCAGCAAACTAGCGATGAAAATTTTTTATTTAACGTAATATTAAAAATACTACATACTCATAAATATACTTTTAAAAAGCTGATTTTTAAAAATTTGTGATGATGACGTCAGTGCAGCATTTGTCTCACTGTGTCACATTTAGACTTGCAAATGAATATCTCGAAAACTGAAGCTGAAAATCTTCGATACAAACGTCAAATTAGTGTTACTTGATGGCTGCAAGACATGGAAATTGATCAAGTCACTAACTAATCTCCTCATAAATTGTTAGTTAAGCGATGGCAGGCCAAGCATAAAACGCATAAGACATTGCTAGAAGATTAGGAATATCACTTCGATATACAGCTGTAAATAAGAAGGCAGAACAAAAACAGAAGAATCTTTAAAAAAATTCGAGAAATTCTTTTCAGAATATTTTTATTTTTTTAAAGGTTCAGTTGAAATAAAGTTTTAAAAATATTTTCATTTTTTTTTTCAAAATAAAGTTTTTAAGAGTTTAGTTTAAAAAGTGTTTATTTAATCTTTTAATGAATATATTAAATATTGTTTGTCTGGGCACATCATTTCCTAAAAAATTAAAAATAGAAAATTTGGCAGGCAAAGATTAAATTATTAGCATTTGACGGTACAGAACCATCCCAAGCACCAGCAGTCTAGAAATGCAGTAAAAAAGTTTATGATAAAAAATTAAAAATTACACCTGCGTTAAAATTTTATTAAAAATACTAGCTTATGGCACAATATATCGAACGCTTACCATCCTGAGGCAAATACAGATCCTCAAGGTTTGCTAAATTCGATCGAGGCACGAAGAGGGGAAATTCGGACAATGGAACTGCCGAAATTATTTGACTTATCAAAAAAATTAGTGCAAAAAATGTTAAAACCTTAAAATTCATTTTTACTTAACGATTTTGATTCAAATTAATTTATTTATTTAATTCTTTTATAGTAAAATAATCGCAAAATTAATAACATTGCAGGTTTCACACTTGTCAACCTTAAATTTATTACAAATAATTTTATTAATATTAAAAAAGTTTAACAAGCTAAGCAAATTAGTCAATTTCAACCGCCTCCATCGCACCAACAGCCCATAAAATTGCAGCAATCTAGAAAAGAAAATTTGTTTATTTAACTTTATTTAATAAATCTCCTTATACCTTGATCAGCTGCCACCCAGTGAACCATGGAAAAAATTAGTATGATAGAAATAAATTCCTTAAATTCCATCTCGAATAAAACTTTCGTTTTTAACTCTTGAAATTGTTTTTCAATCTGAGCTAGGTGATTTTAAGAGGAACCACTTTTATAGGAAAAATATTAGCTTTAGATTTTACGGCTGCCAATTCTTGATTAAAATTAATTTTAGTCTTAAGGTCTCATTCAACTGTAACGTGTGTTATTTTTTATCGAGTCGTTGAGGATTTTGACACCCAACCCCCCTTGATATGCTTCTGCTCCCCCCGTAAAAGATGTTGCAGTAATAATCTGAAGTACTAATCTTCATCAACATATAATTTATTAAGAAATCAAAATTAATAACATTTTCAAATAAGCGGTCGTTCACTTATTACGTTCGCATTTTAGGGCGGAGGGGGTAGGAAAAAATGTAACAATTTGTAACAGGGAAGGGGAGGGGGGGGGGTTCTGAGAAAAATGTAACGTTCTCAATTCAAAAAAAAATTTGGATTTTGGATTTTTTAAAAAATCCATTTTTTTGCGTAACGTAACAAGTGAACAACCCCTAAGCAAGTTTAACACAAGCATAAATGAAGATCACAGCAAGTAGTACGACGTATAGACTCTATTCTTTTCTGTTCATCTGATAATATAAGGTCGCACCAACAGTGGCTACCGATACAGCAAGGAGCTAAAATTAAAAAAAAAATTAAATTTTAATTTCAAAATCAAAAAGTTTAGACTATCTGAACCTGGCTCTTCCATAGGTTGATCCAATGCATCTGATTCTGCTCCATCAATCATTATCG
This sequence comes from Chironomus tentans, assembly GCA_963573255.1. NCBI lineage: Eukaryota > Metazoa > Arthropoda > Insecta > Diptera > Chironomidae > Chironomus > Chironomus tentans. Next base: position 1,363,234 of record OY754302.1, on the reverse strand, counting down.
AAGCTTCACACTTTATACAAAAAATAAGAGCAAAAAATAAAAATAAAATTTTTGAATTCATTTTTTTGAATAAGTTTTATAAGCTTCCTGATGTAAACTGAATTATAAATGCACAAAAACTGGTTTTATAAATATTTTATGAACAATCAATTAAATTGGACATTTATATCCAGTTCGAATATTAAAATCCGTAAAATCAGCTTATTAATTTGAACGAAAATAAAGCTTTAGATTTCAAGTTGTTTTTCAAAAATTTCTAGTTAGGGCTGTTAATTTTTGAAAGTTAAATGCCTTAAAATTGTTTGTGAGCTTCAATACCTTACTCAGCTAACTATTAGATATTAATTTGGATGAATGTAATCTAATTCTTACTTAGCGTTCAAGAGGGGACAAGCCTCTACCCCTGTCCTATCCCTGATATTACAGTAAATGGTTTTAAAATCGAATACCTCTATAAACAGAAAAATACTATCAAATTTCTACAGACCAAGACATGTCGCCACCAGAAATTATTTAAACAGAAAAAATTAATAAAAACCAGCATTATCAGAAACGAGATTATCAGAACACATAAAAAATGCTGATAGGCCACACCATAAACAAATTCTTCTTAAAAATCTATTTATCGGGAATTCAAAGATTGGCATTTGCAAATTTCACTTCAAATTAATTCGCGGTTTCACATCAAGGAATTCTATGAATTTTGCGGTGCCAATAAGAAGCTTTTTGTTATTTTTCTCGCCACACAACGTGCTTGAGTGTTATGTCATAATAATTTTTTTCCGAAGCACCTTTGTATCTGTGCCGCACTAATGCTAACAATAAAGCGCCAAATTCTCAAAACCATCCACAAGACAGAGAGAAAAATGAAAAGTCATTTCAATACCTTTTTGTAACAGAAGAAAAGAAATTGTGTTTGAAGACAGAAGATGAAAAGAAATAATCAACAACAGAACGAGCTCGAGCGAAAGAAGAGCGCGAAATGAAATTAATGAATCATCCACATATTGTGCACACAAACATTCCATATGATAATATATATGTGTACGATATTTGGAGGCAAAAAATTTATCGAAATTTTCTCAGAATTTCTCCTCATCCGAATTCCACGCATTCCTTGCCTTTACATGAGAAACTTTTTTTTCTCAAACGATGCTTATCTTCACAACGTCTTCGATTCTTTATTTTTAGCGCATTTTGTTGAGAGTAAAGGAGGTGTTAGTTGCTTGTTTTGGCTGTCTGAAGTAACCAAAGTAATAAATTTTTTTGGTCGTTATTTTTCAAATTTTTTGACCGTTACTTTTTGAATTTTTTGACCACATTTTTCAAATTTATTTTAACCGTTATTATTCAAATTTCTCTTGTCAGTTGTTGTTTTTTGTGCAATTTTAAACTTGACTTGTAGTTAAAAATATTTGTATGATCCTGTGCTGGAGAAATGCGCTTCATTCAGACTGGACTGACCACTTTCTGCGAATTCACCTTACCTCCTCTTATTCAAAGTATGCTCACTTATTTATTTATTGTTATTATTCATTCATAAAAATTGTATTATAGTGATTCACATAAAAAAGCAGCATTTACTCAACGGTCCATTCATGTGTTGAGTTCGGCAGGCAATCATGAAATGTAACAAGTCATATCTACCAACCATATAATTACTTTGAACGAATTTACAGCAATAAAAAAAATCATTCAATACCACTTGTTCACATAGTTCTTTATTTTGTACGAGAAGCAGACTGACAATTCGTGGAAAATTGCGTTGATCATAGACTTAATTTTAAAATACAAAAAGGAAAGAAGGCGACTCTTGTATGGGAACATGATTCATCGTAAATATTATGTATTATTGAAATCTTTTTAAAACAGCGAACGCGCTTGCAAAGACATTATAGACAGATATTATATTTCGTGCTGTTGATGATTACCAAATTAGGAATGGAAGCAAAGAAATAATTAATTAATGAAGGAAGCTTGTTGGTTCAATATTGTTGTTTATTTGGTGGGAAAAATCTAGTCTTTCATCCTGTTTGAGCGTGGCTTGAGTAAATTTGTAGATCGATAAATCAAAATTGATTATGGTAATGGACGCTAAAGACCATCAAAGTAGCTTTTGTGAAGAGGTGTAACTTATTGAACTTTCGGAAGAGCAATGAATGAAAAAATATATTTAAGCTCTTTGCGGGTAGATCAAGCATGTCATAGCTTGTCAGATCTACAGCTAGAGAAGAAAATGTTCATTATGGCTAGACTAAAATTTTTGACTAGATATATTTTCTAGGGTATCCAGGTTTTCATGAGTAAATTTTGATCTTTAAGGATATTCCTTGTAAATATGGATAAGGATTTGATTTTTAGGGTGTATATTCTATCAGTGTTTACCCTAGCGTACTATCAGTACGACATAAGACATACCTTAGAACTAAACTCTAATAAAACACTCTACTAATTTATTCATCCACAAAATATTCAACTGGTAATAAAATAATACACAAAAATCTCCGACTTTAATATGTTTCTATCACTTCATGACTAAGGCCTATGTTATTATGCTATACTTATATACTAATTTTTGACGATGAATCATTTAATTTTTGACCTAAATATAGTTCAGACTGTTAAGTAATAATTTGAACTATTCTTGTGAATCATTTAAGAATATCAGGAAATGTATCATCTTAATTTTTGAATGTTCACAAACGAGAGTATCAAATTATGCGCCAGACTTACCTCACATGAGAGAATAATCTCACATTTCATCGATGATAAGTCGTCCAGATTAAATTAATTTTGTCTATCCACTTTTTATTACAAAACCGCTCAATTTATTTTCTCTATCCATTTATTTATATAAATGACTGCTCAAAATAAAAGACATAAGTGGATATAGCGAATATTAAGACAACCACTTAACGACTTCTCTATCAGTCTATTGTAAATTAATGTGAATAGTAATGAATCACAAGAAAACAGCAACCAAAACGTATTTTGTGAGGAAATTTTTAGGAATCATCTGCTTCGATTGTTATTATGCTGTCAAGATGACTGTGGATTGAATTTATTCGTGAAATATTTTTATTGCCAAATAACTATTTTCACGCCATATATAGAGAGTGACTAGAGGCTTATTCTGAAGGGTTTTGGTGTCAAACCAACCCCCCCCCCCCCCTAAAATTTTGTTCCTTAAATTTTTACTTCAAATAACCTCCTCCTATCTAGCTCCTGAGGGTTACCTTCGAAAGAAAAGGACAACTTTAAACATTGACATAAAATAAATATATTGAAAAGATCCTGAGGCTGGTTGCTCGGTATACCCTAGGATATACTTTAGGGAATACACTTTGGTAACCTGGGGTATACCCCTACCTGCCCCAGAAGATGCCTCGAATTTTGTATGAAGACGATTCAAGTCAACTTCAGGCTCTGCTTAAAATCTAAAACTTATTAAAATCTCCATGACACAGCAAAAACTGAAGGTCACATCAAAAATGCGTCATAAGCCTCCCGCACAATATTCTTATAGCGAACAAAAATACTAGTTTGACTGAATAGTATGATCAATAAAAGTTTCCAAGAAACGCGATCATTTTACATTGAAATTTTAATTCCTCATTTTCTTAACAGATTTTTTTCAGCCACATTGCAAATTACAACACGCATGGGATATGATGTCATGAAGCATACACAAAATTATGCTCGAGCGAGAAACGTGCAACATCAAGTACGAGAAGAAAAGAAGTAAAAAATCCCCCGAAGCTCATTGATGAATCATCGTACAACGTTTTTATGAATGAAAACTAAACACAAACGTATGACGAGCTGTGAGAGGAGAAATACTACAAGAGCATGAGAATGATAAGAGTTACGCAAATGTAAGTTAAATGAACAAATAATAAGAATGTGTGCTATAAAGATCGCAAATGTGCACGACGCTATTCTCCCCACTTACTCAATACTTGCTCATAATTCTCTCCTCCCAAACTTCTGTGCATGTATTTTCGATCTCAATTTTTCTTCTACCCGTAAGAGCTTTGAAGATCGAAGAGATCTGTTGTATGCGCGAAAAGAAATTAATAAGTCAGTTATATTTTTTAAGTCGACAATGACGAGGTTGGTTAGGGAATTAATGCAATAATAAAAAAAATATCCGGACACATTTTTAGTGAATTCTGAGAAATTTTATTAAATAAATATCAACAAAAAATGATAACGAGGAATGGAAGTGATAAGATGATAAAATATTGTGAAATTAATTTTAAAAAATTCTAGTTCCAATAAAAAAAATTATGAGAATGGATGAAATGAGAATTTTGTCAAAATGTAGACGAATGAAAAGATTATTTTGTGATTTGATGCCATCAAGATGCAAGGCGATGACAATAAAAATAGTGCAAACCCTGTTGAAATAAGTGATGATGATAATAGTAGTGCTGCAGGAAATGAAAGTGAATCATCAAAGTGTCAAAATAAAGAGATTGATGATGAGGTCATTTATGTTCCAAATAATCCAAAGACATGGGATGAAAAAGATATACAAAAGTGGACTGAATGGACATCAAAAAATTTTGATATTAAACCGCCATTGGATGCTTCACGATTTCCCAAAACCGGTGATGAATTGGCAAAATTCTCGAAGGCTGATTTTTATATCGTGTGCGGGTCGTTTGAAGGGGGTAAAATGGCGGTCCAACACTTTAAATACATGATGGAAATTGTGTCGGAAAAGTTTGATGAAACTCTGCTGAGCGATGAAGATCCAGGTATGGATTTATATTTTATTTTCGTGATATTGTGAAAATCTCCTGCTCATTCAACCACAAACAAGAAAAATCTTGTCAACACAAACAAATTCTTTGTTTCAAAAAATATGAAAACATCCGCAATAAAGCTTGGGAAATTCCAAAACAGCTACTTGCATAATTTTTGTATGTGAACGTGATTGACGATTTATGGACTACGCTGTCTGGTGATAAATCAGTCAATAAGTTTAGTTTAGTGTAAGATAAGGAAATTTCTTGATCAACAAAAGGAACTGGACAAAGAAACCCAAATTTAAAATGTATTAATCCAGCATTGATGCTGGAAATTGTTTTTAAGATTACATCAAGGAATAAAATATAAAGTGAAAAATGAGTCTCTGGGGATTCTGTATTTAATGGCAAGCTCCTGATAATAAAGTATATTGTTCGCTGGAAACGTAATACTATTTTAAACGTGTATTTCAAGCAGTTTGTTGATTTCTCAGTATTACGATTAATAATTTTTATGAAAGATGAAATTATTAAATTGACTAAGGTCAGGAAAATTAAAAGATACAAAAGAATTTTTAGGAAAATGTATAAGAGAATTAACCTATAAGTTTGCCATCAAAGCTAACAAATGTAAACATTTTAAATTTTTTTTTAAAAATTTAGAATTTTTAAGAATTTTAAAATTTAGAATTTTTAAGAATTTTAAAATTTAGAATTTTTAAGAATTTTAAAATTTAGAATTTTTAAGAATTTTAAAATTTGGAATTTTTAAGAATTTTAAAATTTAAAATTTATAAGAATTTTAAAATTTAGAATTTTTAACAATTTTAAAATTTAGAATTTTTAACAATTTTAAAATTTAGAATTTTTAACAATTTTAAAATTTAGAATTTTAAAATTTAGAATTTATTCGTATTTTAAATTTTTTAAAATTTAATATAAACAGTTTAAAATTTAGAATTTTTAAAAATTTTAAAATTACAGTTTTTAAACATTTTAAATTTTACAGCTTTTAAACTTTTTAAATTTTAGAATTTTTCAAAAAAATTTAAAATTTAGAATTTTTCAAAAAAATTTAAAATTTAGAATTTTTTAAAAGCTTAAAATTTCCAGTTTTTAAACATTAAAATTTACAATTTAAAAAAAAGGTTTTTAATATAGAAAAAAATGTGCTTTGAAAAAAGTATAACATTTGCTGGGGTTTAAAAACAATTTATTATGAAATCTAATCATCTCATTTCATCATCAAATAAATTCAGAACAAGAAAAAATTGAAAAATTAAAGGAATGAAAAACAGTATTTAAGACTTTATTGATAAACTTTCCCTTAAGTAGTATTCACTCTAATTGAAAATATAACTTGATATAGTTCTCATACTGATAACACAACACAAATACTTATCAAAATTCACAGAATAATTCTCAAACTACTAACATGATTGATAACATTTATAAAATTCACCAAAAACAGCAAAGGGCCGACGGCTCGACCTTGATTTATTTCCCATTCATTCTTCTTCCTTGTTATGATTCATAAAAATTCTTCATTTACCATTCATAATCTTCACACTTAAACCTCAACACGTTCCATCTCATTTTTTAACTTATTACATGCTCTCTTCAAAAATATGACACAAGGATCCTAGAAAATCTTTTTTATTACACAAATGTTGACTATTTTAACAATTTTCCTCATCGACATTAGACAGTAGAGCGCTCTTAAATGAAATATATTTCCATTCACCCTAAAAAAAGTCAACAAAACTAATAAAAAAATTTCATTTCCAAAAAAGGCAGAAATGTCAGGTCGGAGCATGTCCTTAATCCCATCCGATCGCTGCTGGAAGTCAATTTGAAAGTCAAATGTTATTGCATAAAAGGATCATGGAGCTTCCTAATACATTTGACATTCAACAGAGGAGCACAAAAATAAAATATTTATGCTAGAGCTGGGATGTTGTTTGTTTTTTATGTTGAGAATTAAGAAGGGATGTGGACGGGGATGCTGAAATATTGATTTTTGAGTGAAAATTTGGATTTTGAAAATTTCAAAAATATTTTCTTGATTTATTTGCATCGGAATTTGGCACATAGACTGTTTATTTATAGCTGTGGTAATTTATTCACCGCACATACGTACATCCGCTAAAAATTCAGTTCCATCACAACATCTTATTTCCCTTCAAAATCAAAAAGTATCAGCTGAGGAAATGTTTACTGCTATTAAATTAAAATAGATAATGAACAGGATTAAATCTGCTGTACACAACTCTCAGCATGTAGCTAGATGTACATCATGAATGCAAAAATCCAATTTCATCCTATCTATTGATTTCCATTGCCGAAAATCTATCAGAATTAAAATGAATTTCAGCACACAACAAAAAATTGGAATCAGTTAATGAAAAGTCAATCCTTGCTTTTATTTTTATTAAATCTTCTGTCGAAATTGCCAATTCAAGGATTTATGTGCTAAAAGAATACATTCTACCCTTGATTTGGACGTCAAGATAAAATTGTAACTTAACTCACTTAAAGGAAAATCATTTAATGAACTTTATGTGCGTATAAATGAACAGACTAAATGATAACATAATCTATGACATGCATGAATCCTCTCTTTATCCTCTACAACAATGTTTAACATTCTCACTCGATTTTATTATTATTTTATTCCACTTTCATGATAGTTCTGTTCTGCTATGATTCTGTCTTTGGGCAGGATTGTGGATGGAAGGTTTGAGTTTGTGATATTTTGTCTTACTGTCTGATGAGGGGCTTAATCAGGTTTGACTCATTGTCGCAGTGTCTTGTGCTTGGATACCTAACAATTGCAATGTTGATCTAGCAACTACAGATTTGAGGCTCAGCATCGTGATTTGTACCTTTTTGGATCATAGGAATGAAAAACAAAATTCACAGCTATTTGTTGTAGGTTAGAGACAGAGATCTTATCATGTGGACTGTTAGAAATTGTAAGGCATACTGTGGTATCCACCCAAAACTGCGCTTCAATACCCCTTAACCTATTTGAACCTTTTAAACTTCACTGAGTTCATCTAATAGCCAGAATCACCTCAAGAACTAAGTTAACAAAAATCTTGATAAATTGAAAATAAATCGCCGCATAATTTTGCAATCAACATCTAAATTTAATTCACCCCTAGCAGTAAGAGTTCACAATTTAACCATACACATGCCATGAGAAATCACATCCTTAATTCCTGTGCAAACAAAGTCACAATTCAACAATCGTACATGAAAAACTTCCTCTCATTGTATTTGTGAGTGCTGTACAGAAGAATATAAGAACAATAGGAGGCACAGGAAAAGTTGTGTGCGTGAGGAAATGCTCACAAATAAAGCGGAAAAATCGTATTTTCCGCAAGCTTTTCCGTCGTGCTAAGGATATTTTTTTCCTGCAATCCACTCTAGCAATCTTAATCAGTCCTTCATTGTCCTTTGACTGATACGAACGTTTTAAGTTTTACCCACAAAGTCAGTCCAAAATGGAATAAAAATGACATTGAAATGGAATTTATTTAAACTGTGAATCAAACTTTATGAATCGCTTGTTGGATTCAAATAAATAAATAAATAAGTTGTGAATCATAAGTTCAAGAAAAAAAATATTCAGAAGAGGTTGCTGACGAAAAAAGATTATACAAAGTGGAATTTATATATTTTTTTAAATGATTTGTACACAGTGAAATATGAGTGTTGATATGTGGCGATTTTCTGAAGATATTAATACTGCACGACGATTTAATGCCGTTGCACGCATGCAGCCACACTGTCCTGTTTTATATAGTGGTAAAGATTTCAATTTTATAGCGTCGTCGTACGTTGGAAAGCTGCTCATTTTTCTCCGAAATTATGACGACTTGATTTTTTTCCTATACATGAATCATTCAATGTACTTGCTGTATGTTTACAATATAGACTTGAAAGCAATAGAAAGAACTAGCTTCAATGTTAGCGGATTTGTATTGATGAAAGTGGGTTGGTTTATGGCAATTTGCTCTTAAGGTAATGAGTTATCGGAATCAATGGAGTGATATCGTGTAATGGCTACTTGGAACTATGGAAACTAATGATCCCTAATGATAAGATGATTGATATCATTATTTGCTTATATAGAGGATAATTTTGTACTGACAATCTGTTGATTTAACATCTGGGGAAGGTAGGAACATTCTGTTCATATACCTCACAAGGCATATCTTGTCTTAGACTCGAAGTGAGGCATGCTAAGCTTGAATCCAACTAGGATATTTTGTAGAAAAGTCGACTCGAGTCGATTACACTTCATGCAAAATTCAAATCGATTTCGAGCTCTGGAAGTGACCAAGTATCATGGATCTTCCCAAGTGGTTCCCAAACTTTTTAGAGCGCGACACACTAAAACCAAACCTCCAATTTCGTGACACATTTTTTGGATCTGAGTCTATATATCTGAGTGTGTCGCGGAGCATAGTTTGAGTACTACTGAAGGGTCATTCACTTATGACAACATTAGGGGTGAGGGGGGTCTGAGATTTTGTGACACTTTCATACAAAAAGAAGGGAAGGGGGTCTAAAAATCCCAGATTTTATGGACGTCATTAGTGAATGACCCCTAATCTACCCCATTGTTACGCTACTGGCCCTATAGTGGACACAAGTTCTACGTCGCAAAAAAACGACTCTGCAATTAATATGAATTTTAGGAGTACTGTCTCTCAACTGATTCTTAAGTCAAGTGCTGAGAATTTTATCACTAAATCAACCATTGCATTGATCATGTCATCAGTTTACTCGCGAGTATGATTAATGAAATTTTGCATAATTATTTTATAAGAATGTTGTGTCATAAAGATTTTAAACGAAACTTGAAAACAAAATTAATTCAAACCCAAGGAAGTCGCGACACTGATTCATAGAGCAAAAGATTATGTGATGTGATATTTTTTTAGTGAAAAAGTCGTTTGGGAATAACCCAACAAATATATTGTTTGATTTGAATTCAATTGCACCTTATTCACAAACGATATTTTCGGTGAAATAATCGACATGTGTGATGTGAATTTGTAATTAGTCTGAAATACATGTGTCGAGTATGAGTCTTCTGTATTTATTTTTTTCTCTTCTTTTCTTCCTTCACCTAGCTTTTGTGAATCTGTGTTAAGTGATTTAAGATGTGGATATGTTTACAGCACATAAATCTAGCATTTCTGATCCTATTGCATTTAAAATTCATGGTGGATAGAATTGTTCTTAATAAACAAGCTTTGCCCCACGTGAACTAAATTCATCGTGACAGTTCTGCATTAAAATTCTAGTAAGACTCGGTAAAAAACCCAATTTTTGGAATAATTTACTTACTTCGTACTTTTAAATTAAAGCGGAAGCATATTTAATGGGAATTTGAACTGGGAATTTCTCATCGTATGTCCAGAATTTAAATTTACTTACTCTCGGGTTCCGTTTAGTCTAATTTTGAATTGAGATATTTTTAATAAATCCAACTGAACCTCGCATCTAGTTTTCTTCATAAAAATCGATTAAGTCATTCAATAACCGTTCACATAAAATTTTTAGAAGTAGCACCACATCGTATGTGACATTAAACTTAATTCTTAGAAATGAGACAAATTTTTATTAACAATGATATCATCGGCAATGTTTCGAGACAGAATTATACAATAACAGAACTGTTAACTTTGTTTACTAATTAATTGACTATCTGCGAATATTTTCAACGGACAGTCTGGTATTTTCTCTAAATGTATCTATAATTTATCAAAATTTGTTTTGTGCGTACAAAATTGATTTATCCATATTGTATCTACCTAAATATGGATCATCCATATTGTACCTAGATGAATATGGATCATCCATATTTGACTTCCTTTATTATGGATTATACATAATCGACCTACCTGGATAACCACACGCTCAAGTATTCTCTAACTAACTTCATGCTATTACTTAATTTCTTTTCCATTCATCGTAATTGTGATTTAAAACCGACTAGGTTAATATCATGTCAAGCTTAAATAAAGGATTATTATTATTATTAAACCTACCTGGATATGAATTTTACGGAATCATACCTAATAAAGTCAACTTAATGCCAAAACCAGGTTTTTGCTTCATATATTACCAAAATGTGTCATACTTAGTTAGCCTGTAAATATAGGTAATTTCTGATTTTTGTCATCATTGAATTTAAAACCTAACTCTGACTGTATTGTGTTTAGCTATCTTTGTTTTAAAGATTTTGAAACGAAATTTCTTTGGTCACCCTATTTATTAAGCTACTTTTTATGTCTTCTTGATATGCATGAATTAATTTTTAGATATTAATTAAGAGGCTTCTTTTGATATTTCGATTGTAATGAGAGGTGATGTAAGATTTGCCTGTGGCAGCATGTGGATAGATTGGAGATTTGATTTTTTTTTGGTATATTTGAATTTCTTTATGAATTTCCTTAAAATTTACAAAAATTTTATATGAAAAATAAAATATAAAATTGAAGTCTTTAAAATTAAGTATTACAGTTTTGCAGAGTCGTAAAATACGTGCAAATTGATAAGATAACAGAGTGTTACATAAAATATATTATTATAAGTGTATAATCCAGCAAACAGAATCAAGCAATTGGTTTTCTGAGAAAAGTTATCGATAAGTCAGTCAGCGAATTATTTTGGTTTAGGTAGCTCCTTCAAGGGTGGGTGTTTATGGCACTTTTTAGGTTTGAATATTGTATAGTATGATAACGGATGACAACATTATTTAGTGACACGATAAGGGATATTATATCCAATTAAGTCAATCCTAGAGCTCGACTTCATACAAAACTCTAGTCGAGTTCGAGCTCTTGACAATCTTAATTAAGTTTTTTAACTTAATTATAATGTCTAATAATCAAATTAATTCACTGTACTCAGCAGTGTATTCACATTTTGTCAGAATAAGTAGCTAAACTATGTTTCTGAAATTTATTTAGAATTTCAACTGACTATTAAGTTCACAAGACTTAAATGAAGAAGCAAGAAGTAGAAATAATTAATTTCCAATTAACATAAACCAAATTAGACTTGTTTATTTCCCACATTTCAGTTTAACACCTCCGAAAAGCAATAAACTTAACTTCAAATTTAATAATCTTTAAAATCAGCAAATCATGCTTTAATTTCTACCGAATGGATGCTTTTATTCCATAAATCATTTTGTATCGTCGCAAAATAGCCATTAAATCGTTACGACCTTCTTGCTTTCGAGAATCCATTTAAATTCACAGAGACAAAAAATATGGCGCCGAATGAGAATGAAGGAATAAAAAAAGAAGCTCAACAGATACCCGGTAAATTCCGTGAACTGTCAGAATATACAAAAAATATTATAGACACACAATATGTGGAATTTTAGATTTCTAAAAAGACATTACGCAACAGTCTCGTCGCCTACACAAAAAATGTTTCCCCAACAAGATGTTTAAAGAATTTTAAGGCAGTGTGTTGAATGAGCGGAATTAAATGAGCAAAACTGCGAAGCTTTAAAGTGAAATTAAATATATTTTTCTGTCTTTTCTCATCCACAGATCCGTATCAACTATTAAACGCTACACACAGATTGGTCGCACAAGGTTCAGGGCAGATACAATTATGGCAATTTTTGTTGGAGCTCTTAGCTGATTCGTCGAATTCTGATTTTATAAAGTGGGAGGGTAAGAAAGAAAAATTATCGATTTTCTTTTGTGCTGTGCTTTGTTGATAGCAAATATTGAGATTTTTAAAGCAGGTTCTAGCTATTTTTGAAGGAAATTAACGTGATTATGAATTCATTTTGAATATCCAATGTGACTAATGATGTTAATTTAATTCAAAATGGCTTGGAGATGAGTTTTGGGAATTTTATGTGATGACATCTTACCCTTTGTTGGATTTTAGGCTTTAATCAGCTTAAGACAATTTTAAATAATCCATAATGAGTTTAATTAAGTAAATTTGATGATTTCAATGTCCAAATTTTAATTAACTTATCAAATTTTTAACTTTAATTCCAAAAATTCAGGTACAGCTGGCGAGTTTAAGTTAATTGACCCAGACGAGGTGGCTAGACGATGGGGTGTGAAGAAAAATAAGACAAATATGAATTACGATAAATTAAGTCGTGCATTGAGGTGAGAAATTGCAAATTGCTTAAAACAGCAAAGAATTCATTAAAGTGCCATTTATTTGCAGATATTATTATGATAAGTCAATAATGACAAAGGTCCATGGTAAGAGGTATGCCTATAAATTTGATTTCCATGGTCTGATGGCAGCATGTCATGCTCAGGCACAAGGTTGTGATCCAACAACAAGTATGATACCAAAATATCATCCACATTTACTCATGTCAAATGAGTTTTCCAATTATGCATCCACATCGACTGCAATTCCAAGTTCAAGTACAAATCAAACAACTGCCCCGATGCTTGTTTCAAATTTTAAGCCAATACAATCGTCATTGTCTACAATTTTACCGTCAACGACAGTTCCTCAAACGACTGTATCTCAAACGCCAAATACAACAAGTGTTTCGGACAGGAGTCACATTTGGCCATACCTGCCGCCCTCAAACTTTTAAATTCAATTGAAAACAATCTCAGCTTATTTGTAAAATTAATTGTCAGCATTAAAAAAGGCTATTCTGATCTCAAAAATCGTTTAAAAAAATACGTAAAGGACAAACTTTACGAGGAAAAAATTAATTCTTTTCTTTCTGTCCCTTTTTTCTATTGTCTAATAATTTCTGTAAATTGAATTGTTGACTAATGAACAATCTGACCTTTCTTGCTTTCATTTCCTTCGTTCGCATTTAGAGAAATTTAACAAATTCACATTTTAGGTGAATCACTTTTAATATGAGAAACATGAGTCATACGTAATATTTTATTTTTTGACAAATTTAGCAATATTTTGTTTTGTTTTATTAAGTTTTAATTGCTCATATTAGGCTGGAGTTGGAAGTTTTTGGATAATTGTGAGAATTTTTGTAGCTTTTGTGATTTTTAAATGACGCAAACGTTGAAGTAAATTGAGGCAAAAATGAAGCAAAATTAAAATGTTTTGCTTCTTTGAAGCAAAGTCGATTAAAGACAAAATTTTGATTTAGTGGAAAAATAGTTTAAAATGGTAAAAGAAGCAGAAAAATCAAAAATTAAGCTTCAATGATGCAAAAAATAGTCTGCAAAATTGAATCAAAGAGATGTAAAAAATTCCAATCAAATAAATTGAAACAGAAAGTTTAAAATTTTAAAAATGAAGCGAAAATTGATGCAAAAAGCAAATGAGTCAAAAAAAGATGCAAAAAATTTCAATCTACGAATCTAAAATTGAAGCAGAAAGTTTAAAATTTTAAAAATGAAGCAAAAATTGATGCAAATTTGACCCATTTGACCAAAAAAGAGGCAAAAGATACAAAATACCTTAAAAATTGATAAAAATTTCAGAATTTTACTTTTCCATTGAAATCTCACAAAAATATCCAAAAAAAATTCCAACTTCAGCCACAATTTTCTCATTCTATAAATACCTCAACTATTTTTAAAAAAAATAAAATAGTTCTTAAGACATAATCAAATTACTTAGAAAATCAAATCAAATGCTCAACTATTAATTAATAGTAATAAAGGAAATTTTTCTCCTCTTTATAAATCAAATAAATTATCAATATAGATGTTAAGTAGGTGTTTTTTTGTAATTTTTTCAAATTTAATTAAATTCTTTGTTGTAATAAAAATTAAAATTTTAAAGATTTAAGTTTCTTGTGTGTTTTGTTAATCTATTACTAATCTCTTACAGTAAGAGAGAGGTCGGCCAACGAAGTAAAGTAAGTAAGCCACAAATGAATCACAATTTTTGCCTATTTGTTAGCGATTTATTTTAAATGTTTTTTGCAATTGATAGAGTTCGGTGATAGCAAGTAATGATTCACTGTAAATTGGTTCCATATATTATTTTAATGATGTTTCTTAGTAATGAAATCAGCACTCATTGATTAGTCACTATTGACCCTCGAGTAGATTTAATTCGATTCTTAATGATTATTTTAATAACTTCATTTCCTGCTCTAGATTTGTCATTAAAATTGATAAAATTCCTGGATGAAAAGAAGGAAGTTGAAGTCATCAATATGAGAATATTTCTCATGTCATTCAAATAGCTGAGGATAATGCATTGTGTTATGAATAATAACTTGAAAATGTTTATTTTTACTGATCAATATTTTAAATACGAATGTCTGCTGTATCATATTTCAGCTTGTCATCTAGGTATTCAGTATTATGACTTAGTTGTCTTCTAAGGACATCAACCAGAAGATTTTTACAATTATTTACTTACTCTGTTGGCTATATAGATCAGTTATGGCTAGGGTTACTTCCTTAGTTGTAGCTTTATTTAACGTCTGCAAATTTCCACGTCTAAATGCTGTAATGCATCCAACAGCTTTGTTCTATTCATTTGTTATTGTCTTTGCACAAAAAAGATCTCGATGTTCATAAAATCGACATGCGGCATCACACAAACCCCTAAGCAACGTGCAGCATTTAGTCGTCTCTCTCTAACACAACAACAACACACGAAAGAGCGAGAAAGCAAGACAAGAACAGCTGTAAAAATTCAAACCAAGCCACACTTCTAACTGAAATTTTTCTGAAAATAAAAAAATATATTAGACCAACTGAATTTACTCATCAAAATGTCTTAATTTGATTATATAAAGCATTCTTCTTTTATTTAACATTATTCTTTATTTATTGTATATTAATTACAATCAGTTTAAATCTTTCAATGCACGTTTGTGACAAGACAATTTTAAATGTTTTTTATGAATTAAGCTTATGAATTTAAGTATGATTTGTTTAATTACATTAACTAACATTGTTTTTTTAAAAAAGTTGCCCTTCAGCTATAAATTAATTATTGTATATAAATCTTAATCAGGCATTATCACTAATTTATGCATTTCTTTTTATGATTCTTTTAGTCTAAATCAACCCATTTTTTACATGATTCTTTTTTTGTGTATTACCCGAGGTTATATGACATAAATCAGCTCTCATAGGAGCTTGAACATAAACTTTAAAACAATAATTAAACATTTTTTCTTTTATAATCTATTGATAGCATAATAAAATCGTACATTATACTCATAATTAAATAACTTAAAGTAATAGAGCAAAAAGACCCAAAAATTGACATTAATTTAATTAATTATTTTTTACGCATGTTGAACGTGAATTTTTGCGTAAATTGTGCGAGTTCTACGTTTACGTAAAGATTTTACGTACGTAATTTCTGCACTAGCTTCTTGTTCTCTTTTATTCGCTTTTAATATCTAAGCACAAGAAAAGAAATCTCATGTAAGAAAGTTAATGTAATTTGGCATATTGCGAACAGCAAATGGACATAAAATAATGATTAGACTGTATGCATTTGTGATGTATCTAACTTTAGTAAATGAGACTTAATTTATTGATAGAATTTATCAATAACTTCCTTATACTTATCAGTAATAAAACTTCTCTTTGTCTTCATTGTAGGTCCTAATTCACCCGTTGGAATGGTAAAGTCGTGTGGTAATATGGCGAATTTCTGTACCTTTTGTGCATTTGAGATTGAGTTTTTGTTAGCACGTGTAATGGCTTCTGTAAGTGACTTCATTACTTTTGGATCTGGACCAGCTGCGAGAATTTCTTTCAATGTTGTGTATTTAAGGTCCATTGTTTCAAGCCATCTTAAAGTCTCAGGTGCGAGGTCATTCTTTGGTGCTCCCTCGCTGTCCACTTCAGTCTTTAATGTAATTAACATGGTAAGGAATTTACGCTTATCACCAATAAGTAATGCATTAGATATCGCTGAGCATTCACTCTTGACGAGATCTTCTATATGAACTGGTGGAATATTTTCTCCGCCAGCAGTAATGAGAATTTCTTTAAGTCTTCCTGTGATGAAAATATATCCATCATTGTCAATGTATCCAATATCTCCAGTATGTAACCAACCATCATTATCGATTGCCTCAAAAGTCTTTTCTGTTTCATTAATATATCCCATAAAGATGTGACGTCCGCGCAAGCAAATCTCTCCATGTCCATTATCATCTGGATTGATGATTTTTGTTTGTGTTCCAGGTGCGTTTCTTCCAATTGATTCGAATGTTGGATCATGTAATGCTCCCATACAATGTCCTCCAGTTGATTCTGACATTCCGAAGGCTTCCAAAATTGGCATGTCAAGACTCATGAAATATTTCTTTGTGTCAACACTCATTGGAGCTGAAAATAATGGAAGGTTTATGTCAAAGCCTTGATCTTTTGTAAACTTGTGTTTTTATCGCATTTTGATTAATGGAAATCTTTTAATCGGTCATTTTGTCTGAAGTTCAATTTTTAACGGAAATTTTCTATTTGAATTTTTTGAACTTTTATTTTCAAATATTTTTTGACCGTTAATTTTTAAATGCGATAATTGTTTAATATATTAAGTTAAATTCTTACCTGCACCAGTTATAAAGTATTTGCATCTACTGAAGCCCAAAGCTTGCTTAACTTTACTCATTATCAACTTTGTTGCAAGTTTGTATTGTAATGATGCCGATGGACGTCCAGCCATTCGTTCCATATGATGTTTAAGAGTTGCACTCTTTGCCCAACCAGCAACAACACGTTTTAATGCACCTGATTGTGCTCCAATTTGCATCATTTTCTCTTGAATCTTTTCATAAACACGTGGAACTCCTAAAAAGCATGTTGGTCTAGCATCAGTTAATGTTTTTACTAAAGTTCCTTTAAGTGCATCTTTGTCAGCAAAATAGACAGTTGCTGCAATTGTCATTGAGATGAAAATGTCGATAATTTGTGCAGCAACATGCGATAGTGGGAGATAAGATACTAAAACTTCTTTTCCCATTTGTAGACCTTCAACATAGACAGTGAAACTGTATGCATCCCATGTGAAATTATCGTGTGAAAGCATAGCGCCTTTAGGTTGTCCAGTTGTTCCTGATGTATAAACCAAGCAACAACATTCATTTGCGACAATGCTTTTAAGTCTGGCTTGATATTCTTCTTCAACATCGGATGTATTCATAGCCTCAAGTTCACTCCAACGATAATAACCATCAGCACGTTTAACATAGGGCGCATAAGGTGATATAGTCTGAATGATTGCCTTCAAATGTGGTAATTTATCTTTAATTGCATGAATCTTTTCCATTTGTTTAGCATCGTCAACGACAACGATATTTGCTTTACAACTCTCGAGCACATAAAGAACTGACTCTGTTGAATTTGTTGTGTAAACTCCAGCGATGGTGCCGCTATGATGAAATAAAAAAAATGAAATGAAACCAATCAGATTATATAATCAATTAAAACGAGAGAAAATCATGCATGCATGCATAAGAGCATACATGATAGATTGCTGAAGACATTTCTTATTGACAAGGTCAGTTGAAATATTTTTCGAGTTTTGGTGATAATTTAACGGACTTTGGAAATTCAAATCTTAACGTACTTTTTAGATTTAAATTTTTAACGAAGGTTCGTTAAGTTTTTTAAATTTTGAAAATCCGTTAAATCTTTAAATTTTAAAAGTCCGTTAGAGTAATCCATTAAAATAATTAAATAAGCTTACCCAGCATGAATTGCGGCCAGTTCCGACACGAACCATTCAACACTATTGAATGCGAGAACTGCGACAGTTCCATGACGTTCCAAACCGAGTTTAATGAAAACTTTAGCCATCTTTTCAACTTTTTCCTTATATTCTCTATATGTTATAGTCTGCCATTTCTTTGTAATTGGATCTTTGCTCATAAGTGCTGGATGATTTCCATAATTTTCAACAGTACGATTCATTAAAGCGGGAATTGTTATTGGATCCAAAGATGCCGTTTTGTCACGTAGATTTTGAAACAGTTTGACTGGCTTTGAAGGATCTGTTACACGAAACTCTGTGGCTTCGCGCAATGCTACTTGCTTCATCATGACTTGATTTATTTCTTCTTTCCTTTTTCTTATGAAACAATTATTATTTTGTTATCGTAAACCTGCAAATGAGACGAATAGAGAAATAAATTGTTAGTTAATTAGCGTACGACATAAAATATAAAATTTTACTAACTATGCAATGCAATGTGATAAGATAAAGGAAAACTCGAAGGTTTCTAGCAGAATTTTGTAGAGGTTTGAACAGCACAAACCTTTAAATCGCTTTAAAGATATTAGACGCAATAACAAACCAATTTATAAGGTAAAAATATGATAAAAATTAATTTTGACGAACTAGTAAAACAACCTTCCCATAATTGTTATAAAGTTCATTTAATACTAACTGATAATGGATGTCGGATTAATAATAACACTAATCAGAAAATAATAATTTCAAGTGCCAGCACCTGATACAATACAGTTTCTCACGATTGTTTTGTCCACACGAAATAAAGCAAGGCTCAAAGTTCATTAATATTAATTGCAAGATCATCATAAATCGTAGTTTACTGTTCCTTTAATCCACTTTTAATTATAATTCCAAAATATTATCATGCAAAGTGAACAAAAGGTACGAAATTGTAGCTATCAACTTTAAATGCATGCTCGTGTCGACTTGCAAAAATGTACAAAGGTTCAAAGATGTCACAACTAAGTGCTATTTAATTCCGTTAAATCAGCAAATAAAAATATTTTACCATATTTTGTATCAATATGTACCTCAAGCCTCTTTAATCCTCATTTATAAGCTAGCCAATGAATTTTAGAGACGCAGTATCGAGTTCGTGACGATAAACTTGCGATAGATTACTAGAAACTCCGTAATCCATTATCAATACCAAAGGTGCACAATATGACACAAACTGCTCAAATAATCGTCAGTAAATTTAAATTATCAGTCTAGCTGAGTGACGTTGATTGTTTGAAATAAATTTTGCAAAATAACGACAAATGTAGACTTTGATACTTTGCTATTATTCAATCAAAATAGATTTTTTTTTTCTCTTACAAAGTCATTGCCATTGTCATTTCAGTAATAAACAAAAATGTATGTACAAGACGACTCACTTCTTCTTTCATAGAAAGAATATAGGAGTGATGCATAGATGTTCTCAATTATCTTTATACGAGAATATGGAAGCTCCACGTGTACATTATTATTCTAAAACGACAGAGGAACAAAAGCACACGTTTCATTTGAGAAAAAAAAAAATTGAAATTGAGATGAGGTATCGTCTAATATCGTTGAGAATAATTGAATTGCTCATCTTGGCTTACATCCGCGGAATTAATTTATTTATCAATTAACGATTGACACAAAATTTTATCAGAAGATTGTTGGCACCAAAAAGTTAATACACCCTTATCACAAGTTAGTCAGTCAAAACCGCTTTTTCTTCGTTTCGCACTTATCTAATCAGTCATGTGCTAATTGCTAAAGGAATCTCGATTGCTGCAATAATTGAAGGCTTAAAAATTCATCAAATTATCGATAAGACCGTCCAATTTAGATCAGAGGAATTAAAAATGCGGAAATCAAGCAAGCTAGCTCTTTAAATATAAATACATTTTTTGTTGTTGATGAAATGAACGAAGCCATCAAAAAAGAAATGAAGAGAGAAGAATTTCGAAATGCACTTTTTTGCCTACTTCTTTTGGCTTTCATTCACAACACTGCCATGAACATGCGATGTTGGGAAAAAGAGAGAGCAAATGACTACGAATGAGAGTCAAAAGGAAATACCGTAAACATCATACGATATTTTTTATGAGGGTGTGGTACTATGGCATTAATATCGTACGATTGCCGTTGTATTACATATTATTTTCTGTATGTCTGCGACCGACTCATGTCCCCTTTGCTTTTTTTTTGAAAGTATATATTCATCTACTAAAAATAAAACATCGTACGATATTTTTTTTATATTTTATTTCTTGTTATTTTTTGCAACTCGATGCGAATTTAAATAAAAAATTTCCTTTAGATATGCCGAAATCTCTTTCGATTGGACTACTTGGAGCTTGAATTTTCACTAATAATTAAGTTTTATCGGTAAGGTAAATGACTCGTTTATGTCGACATTGGAATGCCTCTTTCTTTCCTTTTTAAAAAAAACTATTTCGACGTGATTTGCACGGACTTGTTAACATACCGATAGATCTAAGACAGTTGAGAGACATGTCGTTAATTACGCATAATAGACTATAGACAAAAATCAGATGATCTCACAAATGTGTATCATATGACGCACGATAAAATACAGTAGTTTTTTTTTTGCTTCTACTAGAATCAGAATACCTTGAAGGCCGCTCATTGTTTGGCATTGAAATATTTCTGTATATAGCAAAAAATAAACAGTACAAGACATCATACGATGCGAAATAAAGAGAGAGATGAGAGAATAATTAAATTACTATAAAAGAGATTATTTTGATTGGAATGTTATGGTTAAAATGCAGGCATGCATTCTATTAATCCTGACTGGATCAGAATGTTTCTTTCTTTTGTATTGTCACTGATCATTTCACTCATAAATTTCAAAATACCAAAACATTCACTGGATCTAAATATTTCAAACTAAAGTGTGAATAAAACTTCCCGGGAAGTGCTGATAAAGCACTGTCTCAGCTTAAAACAGTTTAATAACAAGAAGTATTATTAATTTAAGTACAATAAGCATTATTTTGGATACAATTTTTGAAGGTTTTATTGCTCATTGCTCGGACGGAATAAAAGTTTCAAGAAATTATGCAACGTGTCGTCGATATTTTGAGGGACATTGTCATCCGCGTGATATCATGAATGAGGCACTTGTACAGGCAGGAAAAATATCGTATGATTGGTGATGATGCATACTTTTTTGTGAACGTTTTCTTTTATCTTATTTCGCTTATATTTCACTATTATTATTATGATTTAGCTATTTACCAGTTTAATTTATCCACTCGAATGCTGTTTATTGCAATTGTCTAATGCAATTTCACTAGATTTGTTTTCTTCTACTATTATTAACTTTCCTTTATTAAATTTGTCTTTATTTTCACAACTTTACAAAAATTCAACTATTCAACACGAAATATCATTTAAGACTGTGCAGAGATGCTCGATTTCTTTACACTTTTCTTCTATTCACACAAATGTGCTTCTAAATGCTCAATATCCTGTGACTATTTTGATTCACTTTGACCGGCTGACTAAAATTTACTTATTGCGATTTGACATATTTATATGGACTTTCTATGATTTATATTAATACCGAATGATTAATTGACTACTTAGTTATTAGATTAGAATCAATAAATCAATTAATAACCAGAAAAAATGTAATTAAATAACGGAAATTTTAAATTTAAAAAAAAATATGTTGTGATTTTTTTATTCAAATTTTCAGTTAACGGAAAAATTGAATTTAATTATATTAATGGATATTAATAAGGATTTATTGGTTTTAAGAAGCAAAATGACAAAGTAAGTAGTTAAATAAACGATTTTTCATAAAATGAATCAGCAATTTAGCTTGTATCATAGAAGAATGCATGAATGTAATATTGCAAATCATTTCGTAAGAAAATGCGCATTAATCACGTTTACTTTTGCTAGATATTTCATTAAAAATACTATATCGAGAGAGCGAGAGAGTAAAATGTGCCGGGAGAGAATTATAACAACAATTGTATGGGGAAAAACTCAACAGTTGGACGGAAAAATATCGTACGATACTTTTTACTCTCTCGAAAAAAAATTCAGTTACGCAGTTATAGCGTGGCATAAAGGCATCCAATATATTGCTAACAAAACAGTTTACGAATTTAGTGGAAAAATTATGAAATGCTGCCAATGTTGGCATGACGTGGTCAAACAAACATCTTCGTGCACACTAATCACGTATCAATTTTACTTTATTTACTTATCAGCATAATTTCCAGCACGAGATGCACTTTGTACTTAATTAAAAATAATATAAACACTGTCTGTACACAACATTTTAAGAAATCAATGTCTAGCCTCCATAAATCATCTTTAAAAGTCAAAGTTTTATCACCAAAACATATCAGTAGGAAACTATAGAATCAGACAGGGATATGAGTTTTTTATGGACATCTATAAAATCATAATTGCTTCTGTTACTGTATTTGTTACCTGAGAATGCTTATCTAGATGGCTTGGGGTAATTTTGTTGGATAATAATGCGGTCTAAGCAGTTACCAGATATTTCTAGAAAACCCTGACAAATTTATTTTTTAAACTTTAGAACCGGATAGAGGAATAAGAAGAATGAACTTTAGAATGTTATAAAATCAATAAGTTGTAATCACGAAAAGAAATTCCAAAAAGAGAGGGTCAATAAAATGTCATCAGAAATTGTTGTTTATAGATTAATTCTGTAATCTTTCCTTGGAGGTGAAATTTTCACCCAGAAGCAGTTCGGACATTGTATCTTTAGAGTAAACATAGTCGATTACAAAACAGCCACTCTCTCTTTCACTATATGATTGGTTGCTATATGATTTACCAATCATTTGAAGTCACATGCTAGCCAAAGCAAAAAATATTAATTTGCACATGCCTTCATCTGAATATTCTTGTTATTTGTTTAATCGCGTCTAGCAACATAAGAAAGAAATTGATTTTTTCTTTTGATATTTTTAGAAAATAGAGTTCACATGTTCTTAATGCGAAATAATTTTTGTTATTTTACGTAAAAGTTGATAATGAAAAAATAAAAATAGATAGAAAGCGAAACGAAACTGATTGAGAAGTATTGCGGCAGGTCAGGATTTCTTAGTTAAAAAGCGAACGTATCATTTCATTCTTAAAGTTCTCGGGCATGACGAAACCAATTAAGCCACATGACTCACACAGCTATTTTATAAATAAACAATCTATTCTGTATAGTTCTACGGAATTTCGCCATACATTGTGTCAGAACCTGAGCACGAAAAAAATCATCCGATGCCCAAAAAGTGTGAAATGTATTAAAATAAGTGACGTAAGCACTAACGTTACGGAGATTCCATTAATACATCTAAATGATGAAAGAGAAAACAAAACATCGTATGATCTTCTCTTTATGAATAATACATGATTAATGCGAATAAAAACAAACATTTCTGACCTCATTCACTACTCCTGCTCTTTCTGAATGTCCTAGTCGAGATTTATCAATTAATTAATATTCAATAACAATTACCAAAGTGCCTAAGTATTTTATCCTTCACTAGTTAACTTTTTAAATACGGAATTAATCGACAACTATCTGCATGCTTGTAAACACGAGCTGAATTTTTATTTCATACAACAACAAAAAACAGCTTTAAAGGTAGATATTTTTTTGTTTATAAACAAAAAGTGATGAAATATATCCCAAAACAGGTGCTTGACGTTGATGCATTTTTGGTTAAATTGGGCAATTATAAACAAGTTTGTTTTTTATTGAGATGCATTAATTAATAATTCGACATTTTTTGCTCTTGACTTCGATATTATTAAATGTTGTTCAGTCAAGACACATTCGTAGGAGTAATAAGGAAGTCAATAGAACTTTCACGTATTAGCCAAATAAATCAAACGAATAAGGTCGTCACCAAAATCAATATTGATCAGATATCTTTTTGCGTATTTTAAAATTTAAACAAAGCAACGAAAAATCCCAAGACAAAAATAAACAAATTTAATCTTCGATATTTTCTCTTATCATAAATTCATGAAGATATTTTCGGAAATAATTATAAAGTTTCCAATTTGCTCATGGGTTTTTTGTCACATGCCAATCAACGTTGTATTTGTCTGAAAATCAGTTATTATTTAAAACTGCTATAAAAATTTATTCTAGCAGAAAAAAAATTCCAGCAGTTTATAAATATGAAATTGAAAAAGTCGTTATTTTTATTTTTTAAAAGTATATCCTATAGATGACTAATTTTTTTGATATGAGGAATGGATATTTTAATTGTAATTGCATTTAAATTTCAAATGAACAGCTTTTATACTTATAAAGAATGATTAGGTAATAATGCTACGTAAAAATTAGCTTTAAGGCTTCTCTCCAGTCTCCCAGACTGTCGATTCTAACGGCATTCTAGATTTATGTCTGTGTGTTACATCCATTGCCGAATCATGTTCTCCCATTCTTAATCGCTTACCCCAACTGCTTTTACCGATACCTAAAAATAAAATTTTATTAAGAAAACTGTAAATAGAACTTGATTTAAGCTTCTTCTTCATACTTCTTGCCGTCCGATGACTGGTATTATTATCTCGTATAGCTGATAATAAATCGTCATACTCTTGAGCTTTGTTAAGACCGTGTTGGTATTTTGCTTCTTTGGCTAATAATTGTTCACGTTGCATTTGAGTTTTAAGTTCTCGTGGTATATCTGGTATGATGAATTGCATAACTGCCGTTATCACGAATACCAAATGTTCGAAAACCACAACGAAAGCTAAACGGGCAGCAAACACGTGCCAATAAACAGGACTTAGTCCATATGGTTCTGTATCATTATGCGGTAGTCTATATCCACGATATCGACACGTATCAGGATCATTTTCATTTTTCGTACCCCACTCCTCACGATAATCAGATGTATTAAATACTGATAAACTATGATATATATAACCCTGCAAGTCATTTGTTGGTGAATAAACAAATTTGTACACCATTCTTGGTATGAAATCACTTGTGTATGCTATCACAAAAGCCTAAAATAAAAATAGATATAGTTTTTGTTTTGTTTCTTCTTCTCTTTATTGTTGATTCTTGCTACGAGACTTACATTCGAGACAACAGCAACATAAGTTATGATTTTCAGAATCCCAAACCTTTTTGATAAAGAAATGAGATAGTTTTAGTCAGCTTATTGAGTGATTTTGGCGCATTTTCACCGACCAGGGGCGTATTCAAGGAGGGGTTTTGGGGGTCAACTCCATTTTTTGGAAAATTTCTGAATACGCTCCTGTCACCGACCAAGTATCATTACTAGGAAATAGCTAATTTAATGAGTCTATGCTTTATGTCTATTTTTATACTCACCATGCGCCTAATGTTGTTAATGCGTTCGAGAGAAAAAAAAGAGATAAAAGAAGGAAGAAAATAATTAAAATAATTAAGAGAATGACGGAACAATAAAAGAGATTCATAATGAAAAATTTACCAATGTCTTCAACTCTTTCTGCCAAAGGACGACGAGATTGCGAGACCATTTTATATGCGTCAAGTCGTATTTCCGTGATGTTATTAATGAGGGCTGTGAAAATGTAGGAAAATTAGTTAATGTCATAGCAGGTGAAAACAAATGTTCGACATACCAAAAAGAGGTGCCAAAGGAAATGCAGCAACAAATAATGTCACAAATCCATATTGAATGACTGTGATAAGAAGAGATTTAATGTTGAAAAAAATTCATTCCAAAGGGATTTATATTGAAATTTTTTCAATAACGTACTCATCTCGAGATATTCATCAAATAAAGCCAATCGACCGGGATCTTGAAGATGAAAATCCTGCTCCCATGACTGTCGTGCATGATAAAAATTCAATTTAATGAAAGTGATGACTCACTTATCCTCTCTATTCGGATTCATCTTACCATATGCATATGCTTTTGATCCTTTGTTTCTCTCCGATGCTTAAACTGGCGCCACCAATTGTAAAAAGCACTACGAAGCGAATGATGAAAAGTCACAATGGGAATTAAATTAAAAATTATTTGATTTCAGCTTACGGATAGAGATACTCCATAAAATTGTTTACAAACTGCTTGCCAATCATGATAATTGAGAGTTGAATGCACAGTTCACTCAAACATCCAGCTGGATCGCAAATATCACCTTTTAGTTTGAAAAATTCACTTTTTCGAGCTTCATCGTCGCCTATGGTTTGTGGAGAATGGAGAAAAGTTCATATTTAAAATTGAATTAAATCTTGTTTGCTACGCAAACATACCCGGGTAATCGAAAAAGCGCCCCTTAAAAAATGCAATGTAAATAAGCGATGAGTAGTAGTTCATAAATTCAAATACAAAGATTTTAAACGTGTACGAGTCTTCGTATTCTGTTTGCGTTCGTGGATTTTCCAGTGATGTTAAGTAAATTGCTAAACGATGATAAAGCTACGTTTCAGCAGTTGAAATGAGAGAACGAAAAATTATTTATTCATTCTGCATTCGAATATTATCTTTTAGCATGAAAAATCTAGTCATGATCTGAGATGAAAATCGGAACTATTTTTAGAAAATAAACTGAATTTCACCCTCGAGTCATGATAATAAATTCTTATTACATTGAAAACAAAAATCCAAATTTACCTTCGTAAGAAGCATAATTATTATCAAGTTAATTAGGGCAGCAGTCATAGAAGTAAACAGTTTGGCATGACTTTTAATAAAAGCACCATCAAATCCGCTATAAATAATTGAAACCAACGATATGCGATATATAATTGTCCCCAAAACTGCTCCCATTACGACAGAAATCATGAAACAGACAATCGATCCTGTTGCCATTAAACGAAAAAATCGACTCCAATATGTCATGTAGGGCTGTAAGAAGGAAAAAATAATAGAGTTGGGTGGAAAAGAGAAACAAACATAAAAATAAATCAATTAATAAAAATATATATATTTCTTTTCGGTGTTGGTATAAAAACCTCCTTCTCTCGTGTCACAGGATTAATTCTGAATGTTTTGACAGATGTCTCAAATTCTGGCCTGGGATCTTCATCATTTTCAATACCTTGCAAGTCCCATTCCCAAATAATTATCTACAGATAGATTTTATGTAGTAAATAAAAAGATATATGTTAATATGTTGTGTATCTTCAAACCAGGATATTAAATTTTCTTACCGATTGCTTTCTTTTCCATAACTCTAGAAAGGTCGTAGCCCATAAAGACATAAAAATTGCAAAAAATACTGTTGCTGGATTATCGAATAAATACGTAATTTGAGCATATAAACATGAGTCATGTAATATTTGATAGCTGCATGCTTTATCACATAAAGGACATAAAATTGTTCTACCCACACCAAATTCATCACACATCTCTTTGCTTGGCGTATTATCATTACTATTCATTGTTGATATACCATAAATGAAGCATAGGAAACCGACGATTGCTGGTGGCACGAGTGACCATGTATAAAAACCAAGCCAACAGAAGTACAATGCAATCTTATCACCAAAATACTTCCTTACAAGACATAAAGGCTGTCTCTTGTACCATGTCTTAAACGGATGAGCCCACTCGTTATATAATAGCTGTCATAAATTGTTAAATTGATAATTTATAATCATTTTGTGTGTAAAATATGTGCTTGTAAGCATTTTAAAGAAAATTGATTATAGCCGAAACTGAACGAGGATATGAGTGATGGTGAAGCATTTTTTGCATTTACTAAAATTTAAATATTTTTAAGGCATAAATAAAATTTAGTTTTGAGTTAGATACAGTCATTCGACCAAACTGACATAATGCAGACTCTCAATTGATAAATGTCGCATTGAAAAATGAGATGGAAAACAGTTTAAGTGGAAAAGTTTTCCTTTTTTTGTGTTATGACAAACTTTCCTTTTCCATGTTCAGCCATTGTCATAACTAAAATGCAAAAAAGTTCTTCACCCTCATCCTCTCCTCATTTGTCGTACAGTAAGACCTGACTTATAAAGTTAATAAATTTCTCTACATACTCTTCGATCGAGCATAGCTCCTGATGAATGCGGTTTATCATAACGTCCCTCGTGCAATGGAAAGCATCCCAGATATGTTCCATCGTTTAATAATCTCCTTATTCCACATTTATCTCCATCATCATATTTTGTTCTTAATAATATTTGAAATACTATCATACTACGTTGAGCACCATTGTAATGTGTCATTCGATCTTTTACGATAAATTGCTCTTCACGATTGCCACTAGATGTTGCTGAGTAAAAAGACGGTTCCTTCTCTATTAAGCTGTAGTCGTACTCTGTAATAATTTTAAAACTTGTCCAAAACTTTTTGTAGAGAGCGTAAAACTTTCGAAGAAATGCATGTTTATTAAAAAATAAGGGATTCTCATCGCTGTTTTGCTTTACACTTATTGTAATGAAACGTTTTACGGGCAACCTAAGATTCAGCACTTCAGCATATCTCGATTCCGTTCTCCAAGGCAAATGAATTTTTACGAAATATGTTTTCTCATCAAATGACTGACTTTTATCTTCAATCTCAAGATCAAGACCCTCCTTAATTAGACAATCGTGAAAGACTCTCCTTTGTTCACGTTGAATTGCTTGTTGTTCTGTCATTGCACCATCATATTCCTCTTCAAAGCACAATATCATATCTATCTTGCGTCGACCATCACGAAAGAAAAGTGAATCCGGATCTTCTCGAAGTTCAGCATCCTGCTTGCTAGGACGCCTCTCTGCACTATCATCTCCGTGAATGACTTCAATATCATAGTCATGTGTACCAGCATAAAGTGAAATTTCATCACCTTGACCACTGTCGGGTGAAATTTCCTTTATTACCTCGGCGCTCGTAAATTTTTTACGGTTCTTATAAGAGATTTTCCCTTCAAGTGCCATCGGATGCATGCTCTCAATTTCTGTGAATCTCTGTAGGAGACCGATTTTAGAGTGTAATGAATTATAAGTGTCATCGTAACTTCCATTTATTGACGGATGTCTTTCACTGTTCATGTAAAGACTGAAACCAGACTCGTAGCTCCTCGATACTTCTGATGCATTGTCGACCATTGGCGTGCCTGGTAACTGACTAGGATTAACAACTGGTCCGAAGGCGTCACTAATATTAAGTAAATATTGAATAATTTATAGTACTCAGCACGAAAATAGCAATAGACATGAGAATGTGTGTTATTACCTTTCAATTATCTCATTACTACTCGATTTTCCAATTTCACTATTCATGTTCGAGTTGACGCTCTCATTAATAAATACTAAATGTGGATTGTTATTTGTATTCATATCATTGTAACGCCAATGATCAGTTTTCTCAACAATGTTATCCATTGAACGGGTTTGCCGTTGTCGATTGGATGTATGCTTGTACATTTTACCTTCCTACAACATTAAAAAATTAGGCGTATAAAAAGAAGAAAGATGAATGAATGAAGCTAAAAATAAGGAAGCAACAACAAGCTGACAATAAATGACTTTTTTCCCGTATTAAATTTTTACGCACGTGAACGTAAAGAAAGTAAGAAATAAAATCACGCAATTTCAATATCATTTCAATATATACGTGTATATAAAATACTTATCTCTGTTCTATCGCACATGTATCGCATGAAATCAATATTTGTTTGTAGAATTATCCCATTCATGTCACAACTCATGCCTGCTTCTTTCCAAATTCATATATATTTTATTGCATGCACCATCATCATAATCATCAATAGAACGACTGTATTGTGTAATGTCATTTTATTTCGCATGTGTCTATTAATTCTTTATAATCATTGTAATTTAGGAAAAACATGCATGTCAAGGTTATTCATGAGGCTTCTACTTTAGGGGTTTCAAGTCTTTTGGGATTATTATGCTAGTTTATCAACGACTAATTTATTAGGATGGATGATGAGCTTTCATTGATTCATACAAGTGATAAGGTTAATTTTGGACTATGATGAGAGATTATTGTTTTAAGGACAGACAAAAGCGTAAATTGGAAAATTATTTGGGGAAAAACTTTATTTTAATGAACAATATAAGGGATGACATTCAACCTGTTGACTGCCTGATATTTTGTAAAAATTATTTTTATGAATTAAACTTATTAATAAATTATTTGAATATTAGAATTGCTGAATTATAGAAGCATTACATGTGATATTTATCACAAGAATTTGTCTTGTATATCGCGTAATTATACACAGTAAAAAAGAGAAAATGATTGGATATGAGTGATAATTATACACTACTAATTCGGTCAATACCAAACGCATGACATTCGTTTAAAATATTCAAAATAATTTCAGGAAAAAAATCCTTAGCCTTGAAAGTTAATGGCTGAAAATGTACACAAAAGCTCACCTCTGAATTGTCTTCTCCCTCATTAAAAAATCCACCCGATTTACTCGGACTTGAATGTGCTTTTCGTCCAAATTCACTTGTGTCTAATGATTCGTCATATCCACCAGAATAAATTTTTAAGAATTTTTTATCATTTCCAATTGATTTTGTGTCATTAATACTTTCTCTAATATTCATTTCATTATTTTTGTTCATTATCCATCAATAAATTGATTTTTTCTTTAAATTCTTCAAACTGTCACAAACTAAACTTTTTTTTTTGGTTCTAATAAAAACTTATGGTCATCGTTGAAGAAAAAATAAATGATTGATGAATTATTTATCACAGAAAAAAGTTCACATTCCGAATGTTGTGTGGATATATGAAGGTAAAAAAATCAATAACCAGAGATATTTATTCAATAAGTTCTGGTAACTGACTGCCTTTTAAAATATAAATTGTTTTTACTCGCATTTCTTGAAGTACTCCTTTATATAGAAGATAATAAAAAATTCACTCTTTTTTTTACAGTAACTTCACTTCACGTTTTAAGCCTAGATACGTTGTTAGTTTAAAATATTGATATCAATAGTTCTCATCATTGTGAATAATTTAAACAAATTTTTCCATTGACTTGCTTGTTTTAATAAAATTTTCATATTGAATGCATTGTTTACTGCAATCTTAAAGTTTTTAGTAGAAAAAAAATCCAGATGCACTTAAACTTATAAATTTTATTATTTTAAAAAAACGTTTATATTTTGGCATTTATCTTCCAAACACAGCTGCCAATGGAGAAAAAATATAAAAAATAGCACAATTATTTTTGTCCTGATTGATTTACAACCTCTTCTTTACAGATAATAAAAATATGGTCGATTGAAAAATAGTTTTTTATGTCCATTCACTACAATTTCCCGAAGTAAAATGAAAGTTTCTGTATTGGAAAAATGAAATAAATTAAAGGTACAATGGAAAGACCAGCTGCTATAAAGTGATTGTTGTGTGTCTGTCGTGTGAATACAACCATATGTACAATATTCCATCGTTCTTACACATAATTGATAATGACAGTATCGAAATTGACCGCCAAAGGACATTACTATACTGTATGACACACATTGTCATGTGCTTTTATTTTAAATGTAGTGTGTAAATGGGTGAAAGTTCATTAGTGCTATCTATGCAGTTGTATTGCAATGTGGTTGACTTGTATGTTTGTTGTTAAGGAACTGTTGAACATGCTGCAGGATAATTTACTATAGCATTATAATATGTTACATAATATTGATGGTAACATGATATATTCACATTAGGGGTCCAAGGGGGTCCACCCCCCCCCCCCTCGAAAAATTTTTAATATGGAAATTTTTTTTCTGAAAAATTATTTTCTTCTAAAATTTTTTTCTAGGCTTTTCCGAAGCTCTAATTTAGATTTTAATCATTGAGGTACCGTTAAAATTGACAAAAAGTACAAAACTACGAGTACTAAAAAAAACTAAAAAAAATTCTGACTACGCCCCTGATTCACATATAGGGTAAATTTAAGAGATGCTTTTAATTTGTGACTCGTGGAAGAATCTGATTAAATTGTCAAAAATTCTCGAAAAACAAGCAGATCAATCAAAATTTCAATGAGGCATATGAAGACACTGTCAATCACTCTTTTGCACACCTACTATCACAAACTTTCTCATAACTCAACATCCTCAAGAAAAACAAATTGATTACCTTAAATAATCCTCCTTAATCTTGAAGTATTACGTCGACAGCTATTTTGTAACGATATATTAAATACTTGATTATCTCACAACAACAGCAATGTACAAAACAATTCTAGAAATGTCACATTTATTACTTCCTACGCTGTCGTTGAAAAGCATGTCAATGTTATGATTAAATATTTATCATTTAAAGAAGAAAAAGTTTGCCAAACGTCGTTGTAAGTCTCCACGTATAAAAATAATTCGTAAAAAGGCTTAAACATTATTCAATTCGAGTGGATATTGGAAAGCTACAACTACACATGCTATTTGTATGTAAACAACAATAAACTATCTTATGGAATAAATTTTCTCTATGACAATTACAATGATATATAGTGTATGTATGACGGCAACTGAAAACAAACTTCCAATAGAGTGCATTAATTATTTATAGCATGTCCATAAAATGTATTTGCTTCATAAAAAAATTCAAGGTTGAAACTGAACTTTTATTTAATGTGTTTTATTGGTCACGATAAAGACAACGATACACATGAATATTATATGACGTATTTTGCTAAATCATAGTTAGGATAACAGTCGAATAAGGAACAAGACAAACTGAATTTATTATCACTGCGTGCATGATGATTCTCTGACAATAATTGAATTAATTTTTATGATAATGATGTTTGCATGTCGGTGTGCAAGCTTGCAATGATTGTTAATGTGAATAGTAGGAATTATACTTGATAGACTTTTAATTTGATTGCTCATCGTTCGATGAAATCGCATACTTAATGTCTCATAATCCGATTTATGTGATTTATTATTCCTATTTGTTATGATTGACCTGTAGTTCAGGTTTTATTGGATTGAAATTCCATCAGTTACATGAATGTTGGAAATAGTCATGAAAATTGTTTTGTCCTTTGGCATTTCGGCTTCTTGGTATGACTTGAGAAGCACAAGAATGTTTTGTTGAATCTTATAATTGAAAATATTGATTTGTGGCTAAAGTTCAAGGATTCAACTTTCTAAAATAGTTAAACACTTTTATGGCTAAGTTTGATTAGAGTTAAGACAGAATAGACAATAAACCCACATGTAGAAGTGCGTCAGAGTTGTAAGTAAACAAACCTTTAAAATTTTCATGGAACATGCTATAGAAAGTTTTCCATGAAATCTATTTATAATATTCTTTCTAGAGTTATATTTAATACTTTACAAAATATTTTATTACCTAGCTTTAAGCTAATAATTATCAGTTTTGTACATCAACTCCCACAATTTCAATATCGTCAAAACTTTGTCGTAAAGTTTCAAATAATTTGAGTAGCATTTGAAAGGAGAGAAAGGTTGGGACTTTATTAAACATTCATGCTTAAAATTTCCAAATGTCGTCGATATGACGTACTGGAAAAAAATACTAAATTTATTGAGAATACGTAAATAAATTGGGTTAAGGGTACTCGATTGAATTATTTATAATCCTGTTTACACGATTTGATACTTAAAAGCCTTTTACGTTCATGACAAAATGGAAATCATCATTAATTGAAATTAATGGAAAGAATAAATGATTTTTTCGATTATGATTTTATTGAAATTAAATTTGTGGATGCTCATTCAGTAAATGGAAATAAATTGAATGAGTTTCAATGACAAATTCGATTTAAATTTCATATTTTAATGGCTGTGTGGTTTCTGAATGAATTTTTTGGGTATGGAAATTTTTTTGCTTTGAAAGATGTGTATTTACCGGAAAACAGATGGAAATGAAAATTTCCTCCAACTTTTCCGCAACAACAAATAAATGTAGATTCAATTTTAAACCACCCACTCACTAAACAGCCACAGAATTTAATATACACGTATCTATATATACACCAAAATATGAGTTTATTTTTGGCATTAGTTACAAAAATAAAAGAAAACAATAACGAATAGTAACCAAAATACAAACAAATAACACATTATAGCGTGCGAGACTCGTAAAAAGCTTTAACGTCACGTTATATGAGCTTAGATTTTCAATGGAAATAATAATGAAGGAAAAATTTCATGAAATATTTAGGATCATATCATAGCGTAAGCTTCGTAATTATATTTTTCATTCCACACCTGATACACATTTCTACTATCGTATTGAGGAAGTTTCTCATGGTGTTTTCTACTTCTACTTCCCCTTATACCTCTCGGAGTGATAGTTATTTCAGGCTATTCATTGTTCTATAAATACAATTATTTCTCTCGTACTTATATCCTTTTTATGCGTTTACCGACAACTGTTGTTTTTACGATCGTTCAAGTCAATAAAATGTAAGAAAATCTGTCATATCAAATCGAATGTGAATGTGTTCATGTCTGGTTATTTTTATTGGTTTTCCTTCTCTCTCTCTCCCTGGGTGGTTAAAATTAAATTTAACTTGACAGTAATAAAACATGTCAAAACAAGGGTTCATTCACTTATGACGTCAAACAGCTGAGTGCAAAAAAAATTGAGATGGGACGGAATTTATGATTGAGCTCTAAGCACCCTTGCAGACAAATCTTATCCTCGCTGTAAACGATTTGATACAGAAATTGAATTTGTATATATTACAGTCCCAAATCCTTCAAAACAAAAGTTTTTCACTTCATTTTACAAAGTTCAACAGTCAATTTCTTCAAGGGTCCAAAATAAAATAACACAAATCAAATTAATGTTCTCTCTCATGTATGAGACTTCATACCATTGCGGTTCTGGGAGCTGAAGTTTGTCAATATGTTATGTTTTGTTAGTTGAAGTGGGACTTTAATGTCTCATGTTTCAGCTTTCATAATAAAAATGTGCTAAAAATTTTACTTTTCATAGCTGTAATGGGAATTATTTCCATACATGTTGTTTTGTGTTTTTTTACCCCTTAATCGTTATTTTATCTTTTGAGAAGTTGTTTTCCAAAAAAGTATCGCAATTATCGAAGGATTTATCCTTTTGAGAATAAGAGAACAAAATAAAAAGTTTTTAAATGATCATGAAAAATTTATTTCATTTCAAAAACTTTTCATCCATTCTCATTCCACTTTTTGTTACTTCTTCGACATTAAGCAAGTGAGTAATTTTGTAAGTGCAATGAAAGAAAAATAGTTTTGTGAGATTATAGGATTTTTTTCTGAGATTCTGAAAGTTTTTTACTTTCTTCATGTTGTAAGAATGGATTAATTCCTTCTTCGTTGCTGTGGAGAATACTTTGAAAGGATTTAAATTTATTAAAGCTTTTGTCGTCAGGTTGGAAAAATTGAATGAAAAAATAATCATTTTTCAACATTTATATCTGAAAAAATGTCTGAAAGTTTCCTTCATATGATTTTGGAACTGAATTTTAAAGTCACTACAATATTATCTGACATATTTCATAATCAAATTTATTAATATTATCCTGTCAAATATTGAATGTTTGTGTTATTGTGAATTAATTGCACCAATGATTAATTATAGAAAATTCAAATCCATGTCGATTGACACGCGATAATAAGGCAACAAGTCATTTTCGTGTACAATAAGCAATTAAAACTGGAACTTTATATAGTAAAGTTAAAGGAAACAGTTGAAATCGAATACATTATCCTGGTAATGGAAATAATGTGTTAGTCTTGAATTCAGAATTCCCATTAGACCATTTAACAATAAATTTACAGCCCACCATCCTTCAAACTGTCATAACTTAAACACCATTCATTCAGATAAAAGCGTCTTATTCACATTCTATGTCTTTAGAATTTTCAATAATTTATAACAGCTTCTGCTATAAATTCCATGTAATTTTCATTTCTTCTTCTCTTCCTGAAGTACACCAATTTCTTAAAAGCAAAAAATTCCGATGCACTTGGGTTCTTTTCTTTTTTATACCTTTACTTCTCGCAAGACTAAGTATATTGAGAGCACAGTGATGAAGATAAATTACAAAATTGTTCAGAAGAATTATTCACATAAAAATAAATTTCTGGATGCGATTATTTTTCTTCTTCTTACATCGGTGTTTCTTCTTCTTACTTACGATAATGATTCTACATAAATAAATTCTCCAAGCAGCTCTTTTAATTCAAAGAAAAGAAAAATGAAGAAAAATGACGATAGGGAAAGTAATTATATTTGTAGGATTTTCTTAATTATTTAAAATATTTTCCTCATTTTCTGATAGACTGACTTATCTCATCAAAAAATGTGAAAGATTATGAGTTTATACTTTTGATCCCTTACTTGACTTGCAATAATTTTTAATTGACTAACTTCCGCAATGCACTTCTTATGCAATAACCTTAAGTACATGCAAATGTGCTGCTGTGTTTTATGTACAAATAATCAAGTGTCTAATTAAACCACCCAATACTCCTCACATTACCTACAATCCACCTCATGGCACTCACTGCGCATGCCAGTTTTGATGATTGCTTCGTCAAAAAAGCTCAATGATGTTAAAAAAGTTGATTTTTCCTTCATACATTGCCAGTCGTTTGTTTTGTTCTGAACTGTAAAGACTTGATTTGTTTGCTATTCGAGCGACATGCTTGATTGTAAAAATTTCATGTATCAATTTATGGCCAATTTATTGCTTGGTATTCCTTTATTCATTATTCAATTTGATGGTTTTTCAGATGAATCGTAATTGGAAATACTAAAACTTGGTAAAATTTTCATTCCTTTGATGTTCGGTTAATATTTTATGATGGTCAGAAAATTAACATTGTTTTGTGGTTTTGGTGAATTTTTTAAGAAGCTTTTTTTGTTCAGAAAAGCTTTATTTAAAGAGTTATTTATAGCATGTCCATGATACAATACAAAAGGTTAGCAAACATGCAAACTTTTCCCTTCAGCACGTGTAATTTATATCGTAAGTTCATGTATTCACAATTTTTTTAATAACCATGTCTATGTAAAATTCTAAATAAATTTTATCCTGTGGGATGCGATTACAAATATTCTCATGAATTTGAATGCTATGATTGACACAAACGCCTGCATATCCACATTTTTAAAAAGAAATTTCTTTCCAATATATTCATATGTACATAACCTAAGCGATGCAGTGTTTCGTACTATATCACATATCATATTCACAATGAATGAATGAATGACTATATCTCATAAATTATTTTATATTTGAATGCACAGAACTACAGAGCTTCGTCTCTGCAGAATATTTTTTTATCCTTATTTATGCATGATGTATGATGAAAGTTGTAGAATTGCAACTGTTGAGTGAGCAAAAAATATTTTTTGTCGTGTATATCAGATTAGTAAATGTGAACGAATAATTCTTGTGAAACAAATGAGAACAGATATTCACAATATTGCAACAACCTAACGATGAGAAATCTGCTTATAGTTTATGTAGCAAAAGTTCCTGTTACATTTTAATGGCTTGAATTTTCGATGAAATTCAGATTTAGTTTTTCTTTTTTCTTGTGCAAAATCTGAATGTAAATTTAACTTTATACAAGAGAGCATTGAGATGATAATACCTGAAAAGCTCTGAAAAAAATAAATCACGTACATAAATAATTCTAAAAAGCTTTTCAATAAAATTTCATTGAAAACATGCAAAGAGAGACCTGTTTCCAATATATGAAGCCGATATGACTTAGTTCTTTTGTATATTGTATTCTATATGTCATGTATCATTAATTTTTCGAAACCCGATAAGGTTAAAAAATTTATATCTGAATAAATTCACCGAAATGGAATATAAAAAGATATTCAATACTCTGAAATGTGAATACGAGGAAGGATCCATTCAATATTTTTTGCAGCATAATCGTCAAGTCTATTAAGTTTTTATTTCTTTTGAATATTTTAATTTTTTAAATGCTTTCTTCTTGAGAAAAATGAGAATTTATAATTTTTTTTGATTTAATTATTGCTAGAAAAATTTAAATGCAAGTTATTTATGAATGGAATGAAAGTACAACTGCAATGTACAGTTCCTAGATATATAACTTCTCATTTTTCATAGAAGTTTCTTTTTCCATAATATAATTATTCTCGTTTCAAAATTTAATAAAGTAAAATTAAGACTGAAAATTTAATTATCTACTCCAGTCACCATCGAGTGATGAGTACCTTCATGGTAAAGTTGTTCTCTTCATTTTTCAGCTCTTAATGAAGATATTCAGTTGAGCTGTAAAAATTTTCTCATATTAAATTATTTTCATATTAAATAAATATTTGCCTTTTCTTCTTCCTCCTCATCATCATATCATTCTGAAAGTTGAATGGAAATTATGAAGTGCTGCATTTATGCACATAATAATAAGAGTAAATTGAATTATTGACGTCAACTTTCTTATAGTAGATTTATCATCATTATAATCAAAATAATTGATTAATATTGGATTTCTATTTGAATGATGTCAGGTTCAGGTCTAAGTGCATTGTTTATTTATTTATCTGTTTAAACATATAAATTGAAGTATTTGTTTCATGTACTTAAAGCATAAAGAGTCATGAGAGCATACGTAATTCAATTTTTATACGAGACTGCTTCGTATGTCTTCAACATTTCCTTATCGTCGTCATTTATTAATATAAACATTTTTTGCTTAGATATTCACCCTCTCGTCGTGTCTGCCTGTGTCTCATGCTTTGATTAAATTCCCATAAAATGAAATTAGTCTCATAAAAATTTTATTGCCTTTGTTTATGATGAAAATTTTTTGCAAATATTATTCTAAATTCATTCACGTATGTGCCTCAACTTTAAAATTGCAAGAAGCAAAAAGAATGTGAACATTTTCCTGCATACATTTAGAATCTCATGTCTCTTCAATTGCTTTAATGACAATACTTGGAAATACAACAATTGAATAGGAAATTGTAGAAAGTTTCGTACATTTGTTGTTGATGGCTCATCATAGACATAAAATGAAAGGCACTGAAGTAAAATAATGGCAAATCGATATTCTTTGAAATCGAAGAATGCAATTTTCTGGGATTGAATTGAGTCTTCATTTGATTTGTATCTCATGTGGAATATCTAGATTTTGTAACTATATTGATCATGTATTGGATGCAAGATGACATGCAGTCAGTACTCGTGATTAGAATTTAGTCTATGGAAGCTAATCATTCGACTTACAGGTATGAAAATTATAAAATAAAAATGAAAAATTTTAAATGACAAAAACTTACGTGACCGTACCTGAAAAGTCATGAAATATGCGCCTTAGGGATGTGATCAAAATCAGACCACTTCATTTTATTAAAAACAATGAATCAGCATTTACCTTAACATGTCCAAAAATGCAATCAATTTTCATGATGAAAAATCTCCTAATCTTGACTAGACTTCCTCTAATCTCAAACGTTTCCAGCTTTCAATCCTCCTGTATGCTTCAAATCAGTAGCATAATTAGGAGTGTTCTATCACCTAGTAACCTCTCTGCCTACCGCCCTGCTTCAAATAAACAGCAAAAAATGTGAAAAGGAAAAACTTATTTTCTTCCTAAGTCATTTATTATCAGCACGTGATTTGAAAGCAAAATTCAATGAATAAATACCCGAAAAATATTTTCACTATTTTGGAGTTTAATAGAGCTTTGACCAAACGCACAAGTGTGATGCTTGTTCTCCCTTAACCAATATATAAACCTGTATATAAATAATATTTAACATTAGCAAGGTTATTTGTTGTTACATAATTAATTTCCATAGAGACTATTAAGTAGTATTAAAAAACTCTTTTTTTAATAAACTAATTTAATATTTGGAAGTGAAGTGTTTTATTTACGTCCTGGTGTACTAAGGGTTCATTGTAATTTCAATTATTTTAATACAGAAATTAATGACTGTGGGGAAATGAAAGTATGATTAAAAGGGTTTAGTACATTAATTTACAGAAAAATAGGAAAGACACTCTTCGAAACTGATAATAGAGCCACATCGAATAACATCTGGCGCCCTTAGTTTTACAACTTCTTTACCAAAAATTTATATCATTCCATGTTACATAAATAAGTAATTGAGTATCTTGAAATTCAGTAACAAGAGACAAATTATGTAAAATAACAGAACAGTACATTGGAATCAATTAATCATGTACTCAAATTCGACAGGTATTGAATACAATTCACCTAGTGATAAACCACAGACGTCTATATATAAATACCTACCAACAAATGATGTAATCCTTTAAGTATTCAAATTACCTTCATGAAATCTCATTTCAATGTAGTCTGACTGAAAGGAAAGAAAACATTTCGGAATTATGTATGATGATTACTGATACAATGTAGAAAAATCTTTTCAAGGCATGGGTATATTTGGAGGGTATTTTATATATATTGTATCTCTTGACATGCATATTTTTGGTTCTTTCTCAGAAGAATGAATTATACCTGATGAATACAAAATTTTTATGTCCCTTTCAAAAGATCTGAAGCTTCGCATCTCTTCACTTACACTTTCACCTTTTTACATTTAATGCTTTAACCTTGCAACAATAGTAACGTGAAGTAAAAGCGAAAAATCTAATTCATGATATTAAAAATAAGAATTTTTCTTTTACGCACTCCAGTTTTTCTCATTTTTCTCCACAGTTATTTGCTTTTTCCATTTTATCATCGTCACTTCCATTCATATAACAAGTTTACACACAAAAGCTTTTTAATAGAAAAGAAGAAGAAAAGAAAGAGGAAGGTGACGGAGGAGATTGAAAGAGTAAGTGAGGAATTATGAATGAAATGCGATGAATATACTTGAATGATTCACAGAAAGTTCTTCGCTTTTGTTTCATTTTCTATATCATGCCAGCCGAAAAAAAGTACATCGAACCTTTTTACAAAGAAATGATTCGTGCTGTGATGCTAAAAATAAATGTAATCATTTCATTTCTTTTAAAGGTGCTACACACTT
This sequence comes from Chironomus tentans, assembly GCA_963573255.1. NCBI lineage: Eukaryota > Metazoa > Arthropoda > Insecta > Diptera > Chironomidae > Chironomus > Chironomus tentans. The sequence continues at coordinate 1,321,830 of OY754302.1, read as the reverse complement.
GAGTTTTTCCAGGAGAGAGATATAAAAAAAAGTTTAATAAGATTTTCTCCATGTGCCCCACATTCCCTGTCGCATTTGAATATAAAAACGGAAGAATTTTGAAGTTAGCTGACTAGTCGTTTGCATTTGTTCCAAAGTCGACGAATATCTTCATTATTTAGCGCATTTTACACAAAAATTATAAATATGGATCATCCATATTCGACCTACCTTAATATGGATCATCCATATTCGACCTAGATGAATACCTTGATTATGGATCATATATTTTACTCTTGATTTATTTACAGCTTAAGTTATGAGTGAGAAAATCACGTTTTCGTCGGTTACGAGTGACCACATCTATATTAGTTTCTCTCTTTCAACAAAATTTTAGTTGGTTTTTTTTGGAATGTATGAAAACATCAGCTTGCAATAACTTAGTGGTGTCACAAAGTAACTTTCGTAGCTTATTTTTTAAATTTTACTAAGTAATGGAGATTTTTCTTTCTGTGACACTTTTCAACTTGTTAGACTAGTAATGTGATAAAGAGTGAGTCTTCAGTGATTTCAGGTAGCATGAAAATAAATTAACAATATTATAATCAATTTTTGCTGTACTTAATTATTTAATTAAAAAATGAAATATTTAACGGCTAATTGCCAATCCAAGTATTAATGCGCTCCAGCATTACACCTTAAATAATTTTTCAAACATTATTCTCATAAATGAGAACTCAAAAGCTGTCTGCAGATAGTTGTGAATTTTAATAAGCAATTGGAATACCGTCGTCGACGACATGAAAATCATACTGAGCAGCACAATTTGAAACTTTAAAATCTCTAAGAGAAAGTTTTTAATGATTCCAATGCAAAAATTTAACAATCTTCTTTAAATAGCTTATTTAACTCAAATCTTATGGTTTTGTGAGTTCTCATAAAAAGTTCTTTCATCTTTTCTTTCGTTGGATTTCGATTCGAATGCACGTTTATATCTCATGAGATTCTATCAGATATAAATTACATTAGGAATTGAAATTTTTATCTTTATTGATTGTAATAAAATCGAGTCGTTGAATGGGTTTGAAGATTATCGGTGGATTTAAAGCGTCTTTTTGTTTCTGCGATGAGGATTTTGAATTTCTAGAGAGATGATCTGAATAACTAGTTGCTCCTCGTTTAGATCAAGCAAGAAAAGTGAAAGTTTTAGAATTCAAATTAGGAATTACTTGTTCATGTACAACATTACATCTACATCATTTTGTCAATTATTGGACACAACAGAGAAAATATTCAAAATATTTTGTACCTGCATAGAAGTCAGCAATTACAAATTTTCAAAAACAAGAAGTGACAAATTGATGCTGTAAAAATTCTTTGTGAATCCTCCTATTTTATTTGATGATTGTGCCTTTTTTCAGCTTTCACAATTTTCCAACGAATCCAAAAATAAAAATGATTGGGAATTTTTCTCCAAGAATTTATTTTATCTGTTATGACGAAATACATTCATAAATTTTAAATATATATGTGAGAACATTATGCGAACGTGCTATGCTGATAATAATGATGGTGTTCAAGGGGTGGAAATATTTGATTAAATATTCCGTACGTGATCATAAAAATCAGTTTATAATTTGCGAACATTTTTCATTATGAATGAATGGGATATTTTACATAATTTATTGCCATCCGCCTAAGAATGCTTCCTTTCACTCATCGTGTGACGTATGTTTATGGATGATAAAATGTGTGGGTAAGTGAAAATTTGTAAAAATAATTTGTTGTCGAAAATATTTTTAAGGAATATTTTTTTTGCAGATGTCAATAAATTCAAGGAAATCTCCTTCCTTGAAATGCTTTTACTTGCAAGTTGCATAATAAAAAAGCACAAACGCTTTGCCTTGATTGCTCATTTGTTTATGGATAAAACTTGCCAGTTATGTAAATAAATAATTTCAAAGCTGCAATTCACACCTGCATAATGATCATAAACAAGAGATGTCCTTGCACACCCCAGATGAGTAATATGATACTTTTATGATTATTTTCTTGTAGCTTTGGTCTTTTATTGTCTTATTGTGCATTGTGAGCTGCATCCTGCAAAATGGTAAACTTTGTTGATGAGTTATAAATTTCGAAAGACAATTTAAGATTTTTCTCGTAGAACAATTTCGAATGAATGACATAACATCATAATAAAAACAACAAATTAAAATAAATTATTTCTCACATGCAGAAGGGAGAAGTTTTCACATATTTATAAATAATGTTTAAAAATATAATAAATTATTCATTAAAAATTTCAAGAGCATAAAGAATTTTCTGTCTGCATTCTCCAATCATTTAATCATGATTTATCGGACTATTATTAATTAGTATAATGATGTGAAATTTGCACTGTGAGGTTCAATGTTATGTAAATAATGATTTATTGATAAGTTCAGAAGTGGGAATGAGGTTTTTAGGACTAAATTAGCCAAGTACTTACTCACTTCGTTGGCCGCACAGATCAATTGTGATCCATGACCTCCATCAGGCGTCGCATAAAGCTGACTCTATCGTGTTTTGTTAACCCTAATTCACCCGAAGCCTGGTCTTATTAGCTTCTCTCTCCATTCTTGTGTAAGAATAAGGGGGATTCAATTTTTTAAGGGGGAGATTTTCAAATTTTTTTTGGGAATGGTCATCGACAAGAGAGTGATTCAAAGCAGCATGTGGAGTACGTGAGTAACAGAGCTCACACTGCACTCAGATTGCTGTATCCGCTAATCAGCAGAAATTCACAACTCGAAGTTCGTAACAAACTTCAACTGAAACGGAATTTGAAGAATTTTTTGTTTTTGGTTACGCGTCTGATAAGAATTAATTACAATGTTAATTAGAAAAAGTAAGGAAAAATCAATATCTAATGTTGTATCACCAACTCTGGATCACATTTCCGAGAAAAATCTCATTTCAATAATTGCAAAACTTCACACAAACGGTAGCAATACAAAATTGTTAATTACATAACGTGCAACTAAAAGCTAAATTACATTTAAACTCTTTGTTAATTACCTTTGATGTTGTAAATTGTACTAGCACCTTTATAACCTGAAAGCATTTAAAATGTAAAGTGAATGAAATAGCTATAAAGTTCTGTTCTGCTTCTGCCCTTTTTCTCATTTTGCCTTTTGGCATTTTTTATTTTATTTCAATTTAAAACCACATTTTTTCTCTCATTTTTATTTTCAATGGAAACAATGTTGCGAAATAAAAAATGAGGGTAGCGGAAATTAATACAATCACATAACATAAATAAAATGAACTTTTTCTTCAATATAGCTTATGGCTTACAATTCGTTTGGTTGCAAAAAAAATCATTTTTACTTCCGTTAATCACAATCAGAATAAAATGTCTTCAAATGAGCCCCTCTTTCAATAGACATTTTAATCGGGTGATCTATTTATTATTTTTTGTTCTACTGTCTGTGACTTTATTCAGTTAGAAATGAAAATAAATTTACGGGTGTGATTTTTGGTACCTTTAATTATCAATTTGAGAATCAGTGATGAATTCACCATGCCAACCCCTTTAATGTAAGAAAAAGGTGCTTCAAATTAAAGGAAAGCAACTTTCTTCAAGTGAAAAATTGGGGTCGTTACAAGGAAAATCATACCTGATTTTCAAGGACAGACAGTTTGTTTAAAGTTGAAATATTCATCTAATAAACTCATAAATAAATTCGACACTAGGACATCATCAACTCAAGAAAACAAACACGATCAATTTCACAAAAATGAGCAACTTATTGAGAAATTTTTCCAAACATTTTTTCCACTTATAAATTAGTGAACAGACGTGACAGAATTTACCGCAACTGTGAATGAACAAGAAAAAGTTTTTCCCGCGAGGAAAATCTTCTTGTCTCGTCACGAAAAGTTTTTGAATTGATATTGATTCATTTGTAAAGTTTCATTCAAAAGTTGATTTATAATCATCACTTATACTTAATCACTTTCAGGTTCTCCCTTCATGGCTTTGCTGTTCTTCTCCCCGTCTTATTTGTTAATAATTTTAAAACGAATATTTTTAAGTAAAACAAATGACGAACAAGGTTTTTTACTACTTTGGTCTGTTGTGCTTGAATTTTGAAGCTATGATTATTGATAATATCAATGTGAATGGGTTTGCTGTAGATATTAATAGAAAAAATATGGCAATGATTGGAAGAATTGAATTTTCACCAAGATATTTAGTAATTCACAAATTTTTGTCAATTTTGACAATCAAAAGAATTGAAAGACAAATAAAAAATTAAATATCCAGAATCTCCACATCGCACAACTCCCAATTCTTCAGAAAATCCTCAACAAACATCAGCAAAGTGATTTACATTTTCATTAGAGTAAAATTCCCCTTTTTAACATCAAATCCTTCTCGTTCTGTTTAGAGACTTCATTAATTAATTTAAATTTCTTTGTTTCTATGAGTAAGGAAGCTGTAGCAAAAGGAAGTTTATGGTGAAAATTATCATAATTAAAATGAGTAAAAATTTTTTGAGAATAAAATTTTTTTACAAACATATTTTCATGGATTTACGGTATGATGGCATTATTTAAGTATTTACTACGCAGACAAGAAATATAGAGTCGTCAATTTGACGCAAGGAACAGCAGATGTTTTTTACTTTGATACTTTCTCTACCGAAACAAAAAAAAAGTTATATAAAATGAGATGAAAATAGAGATGCTGTGGATTCATACTGTTTTTTTAAGGAAAAAGCTTTCTACGTACAAAAAGTGTCTTATGAGCTTTTCACATGAAGGAACGAAAAAGGGAGGAAATGAAGAAAATAAAAAGAAGCAAATGAATCAAAGTCTTTCAACTTTCTTTTTATATGATATATTTAGTGCCATTATTCTTGTGCTGAATCAAAAACGATTCAGCAGGAAAAAAATTAAAATGAAAAAAGTTTTTTTTTTATCATTTTTTTTGTTTCATTGTTAAATAAGGGGAGAAAAACTACGCAAATATTTTTTTTTGTATCTCAAAAAGTAGCGATTTTTTTTCTTCAAAAAGCTCATTTATGTCTAAAAATATGAAAAATTCTCCATTATATAACATGCTTCATAGAATTTTGTTTCATGAATGTTTAATATTAAGAGGTTAATTTATGAATATTATTATGATTATTCTCATGTATTATTCAATATTTACTTTTTTTTCTTCATCAAGAGGAATGATTAAAATCACACACAAGCGTAGTTTCTTTCCCCTTTGAAAAATATTTTTTTTGCCCTTTTGTCATTAAAGTTTAAAGCTTTTTTATTATTTTTCCAAGTCTACCCTTTCCACAACATTAAAAAAGACAAAAACAACCGTTTTTATGCAATGATAGAGCACTTAAGTACCCCCACATCTTGTATGCAAATGTGCATGCATTCACATTATATATCGCCTGAGAACCAACGAAATAGAGAGAAGTTGGAATGGGGAAATTCAATAAATGAACTGACATTAAGTTTAAATTTTTAATAGGAACTTTATTTTTTTCACGAAAACTAAGGTTATGTAGGTTAAGTCGAATTGCTTTGGGTAACAAGATTTCAAGTAGATTTTTTTTTTCAAATTTGAACATTTTTTGCATCAATTTTGAGTCAAATAAAATCAAAGGAATTTCATTCATAGAATCACCCAATCCCAACTTCATGTCGCTCATTAACATCGTCATACGTATTCAACCATCGTACTAACTTTCATTAAATCTTTTATCATATTATGTTACACGAAGAAAATAAGAAAAGAGCAAACTTAATTTACTTTTTTTATATTATTACTTTTTTACATACAGGGGTTTTTGTTTCAATTTCATCTTCTTTCATTTCTTTGCGTCCTAAAATCTATGATTATTTGTATTTACACAGCATTTTTCCTTCAACTTTTTTGTTCGTGTGTGTTTATTTCTTTGTCTTCCTTATTTTCTAAGTCAAAAAAGTCAAAGGAACAATCATAAAACGAAATGTTTAGCGTACATGTTTGGAATGCTTTTAAAATTTTCATTTTAAAATTTTTTTTTCTTCATCATTTTTTAAAAATTTCTTATGCAAACAAATTTTTTTATTTTCATTGTTGTGAGTTTTGTTTTCTTGTCTTTTAAGTTTCATTATTCCTTACTTTACTATAAAAAGTCATATTTCTTTATGTTTGGAATAAATTTTTTTAATAAATCTTTTAAATATATTTATTTATTTGTTAGAACACTACATACATCACTAGGAATTTTTCATCAATAATTTTTCTCTCTGTTTAATTTTCTTTTATTTATATTGCTTGGTTCAAGTACAAAAAGGGAAATAGATAGATTCGTTTACATTTTTTCCTCCTTCCACTTTGTGTTTAAAAATTTTTTTATCTTCTCTTTGTTTCAATTTAATTTGAAAAAATTGGTTTGTTTTTAAAAATTTCCCTAAACAATTTTTTAAATTTCAAGAAAATTTTTGTGATTTGAGATTTCAAATTTTTGTTTTTGATAATTATTTTGCTTGAATTTTGAAAACCTGACTTCTGCAGCATGTCTAAAAACCGTTGAATATTAATTAACATTTCCGGTGTAATTGGGTCAAATATTAAAAAACCTTCTGAGAATTTAATCAAAAATCACGTAAATTCAGTGAGAATCACGAGCTATGAACGGATTGTAAAATTCTAGCAGAAAAATATTGAAAAATTCAAGAAATTGAAGATCTCACACAAATTCAATTAGTTTAGTTAGTCCTTTATCAACATTATCCTACGAGCTACTCCCACGCTTATTTGACAAAAAAAAATGCTTTCAGATCAGATGAATAAAATTGTTAACGATTTTCAGCCTACATTCTTAACTGACGAAAGAAAATTGAATCCTAAGCAAAATTTTATCTCACAAAATTTGCGAAAGCTTAAATCACAAAAAAATTCCCAGAATAAAATTTTCTTATATTCATCAATTTTTTGTTTTTTCTTTGTTCAAAAAGTACAAAATATCCAATGTGAAATTCATTTTTTTTTTCATAGAATAAATTTATTTATTATATTATATCACCCATCATGAGAGCAAAGAAGATAAAAAGATTTCTCCTTATCTCACTTCTATTTTTTTATACGATGGGATGGTTTAAATTTTCTTTTATAGATCCACATGCGATCAGAAAAAATACTTTTTGTGAGTTTGTGTGTGCTTGATATCCACGATATTGATATTGAACAACATTTTATTTTTCTCCCCCATTAAATTGCATGAATGAAAATTTCTCGTTCAATTTTCTACCCCGTATAGCAAAACTTAATGCTTGGAATGAATTTGTCAGATTTCTATGCTAAAACTTTTTTCTAACAGATTTTTTGACACCATTTAAGGAGGTTGAGCATTTTTGGATTGATATTTGAGTAGAAAGCTTGTAATAATTTTTTAATTAGTTTTTTTAGGATTTTTACAAAAAGATTTTTTAAAACCTAATAAATAACTTTATGTCTTTAATTTTTAAGTCATGTTATCCGAAAAGTGAAATTTTGGTATGGGTAAAAGTTTCCAAAAGTATGCAGATTGAAACTCTTTTTTCCAAATTATTGGAAATTAAAATTTCCAAATTATTTTAAATTCAAATTTCCAAATTATTTTAAATTCAAATTTCCAAATTATTGGAAATTCAAATTTCCAAATTGTTAAAAATTCAAATTTCCAAATTATTTTAAATTCAAATTTCCAAAATATTGGTACATTAAAATAAAATCGACTTGAGCTTAGTAATGGTCAGCATAGAGAAATCTACCAAAATGATTCCAAGGATCAAGAAAAGAGATAGAAAAACAAAAACCGAACTAAAATACCGTAATAATCTCACTCACCACAAGTTCACCGTTTCATTGATGATTTCTTATACAATATTATAAAATAGTTATATCTTTCTAAAACCATAGCGTACTGTGCATAAATACACATCTCACTTTGTTGAAGAAATAAAATACAATCAAAAAGTCAACCAACTCTCGACATCTTTCGCTCACTAAGACACTATTCTCTGTTTTTTATCTATATCCAACCGTAATAATAGAAATCATCATCATTATCATCATTTCGCTACCCTATGCTACTAAAACTATTGCATTCTAAAGAGTCTCTTAAGTTTTAGCATGTATTATGTTGTTTCATTTCTTGTTGAATCGATATTTTGTTGATTTGTTGCATCTGTAGATTTTGATTGTTCAACTGGTTCGTATACAACTTGAATTTGACTCGATTGTGCTTGTAATGTCGATGAAGCAGTTCCAGCTGCTGTCGCCAATAAACCTAATTGTTGCTGTGCAGCCATACTTTGTTGTTGAGTCCAATTTATGCTATGTTGTGATGTTACATTACGGGATTTAATTAGTGGCGGGTTCTTATTGTTAATTGAAGATGAAAATGCAAAACCACGCCGGAGGGTTGCTCTGTGTATGTTTTAATGTTAGTAAGAAGAAGCAGAAGAAGAAAAGGGAGAATAAAATGAAAAATTTATTTAAATTAGAATGTCTTGAAGTTTCATTAATTATACTAAGAAGTTCTGTGTTCCTCCATTCTACCCCGACGAATTTTTCTTAAGAAAATTTCAGTCAAAGAATTAATTTAAATAAATTTTCACTTGTATAAATAAACATTTCAAAGAGAAATGCCAAAAAGCTTTTAAGAGATATTTGTGGTTGGAAATTGGAAAAATCAATTTATATTCTGACTATGAAAATTTCTGGATGAGTGAATTCTGAAGAGGCTAAAAGAAACCTTTTTGAGTGCATCTTATGTGCTGTAAATTTCCATAAAATATCAACATGATAATCACAGATCCATCAGAAACCCAATACATACCTTGTTGGACTTGGTGGCGGGTATGAAATTCCACGTTGACTAGGCGATAACAAGTTCCCAGAATGACTAGAATGTGCTGAATGACTTTTCGTTGCACCCGGCACACACAATAAAGTACTATGTGAATTTGTATGATAAGGACCACTTGTAAGATTCGGCATAGATTGATTAAGATGTGTACTAAATGATTGTACGGTAAGTGAATTTGACGATGTCTGTCTCAATTTTCGATTGCTTGCTGACGAGTGTGCTTTATGAAGATTGTAAGAGCCTTCATCGCTTGATATTGAATTTGTCTTATCGAAATCTACCGACACGGTTTTCGACTCATTCAATTCAACAGATCCACTGTGACTATTGTTGAGTGATGAGACTACATGAGAGTAAAGATTAAATTAATTAAGTTTTTGAATTGAGTGTAGAGTTGACGAGGTAGTAATTAGTAAAGGGAGAAGTTGTATTAAACTTTTTTTTTACAATTAGTGTGTAATGTTCAACAGGGATCAATTACAGCTTTAATTAAACTTTTTCTGCTTGAAAGAATTGAGTCAATAGCATGTAATACAAACACAGAAGTTGCAATTTCTGTTTGAATACTTTCTCGAGAGAGGTTTTGTCTGTGCTTTAATAATGAAATTGTTTGAACGATTCAGGCAACAAGATAAATGTCGAAAATCAAAGTAACATAGATTTAAATACCAAATCTTCAATAATTATTCAAATGAATTAAAATTTCTATTGATGTTGCAACATATTAACCTGTGTATTGCCCAAAACAAAATAGCCACACCAAACAATTTCATTACAAAGTATTCAAACAAATAATACTACAAATTCAGATGCATTGCAGCAAACGTAATGAATATTTACCAATAGAACTTCCCACAGGCGATTTCCTGATGCTTATGCTATCAGTATTGTTGAGTAAATAATGATGCTGCTGCGGAACTTTAACCGAATGACCTTGTGCATCAACAAATGTGCCTTGTTTGAGTTTGGAAAAGATATGACGAGCTTTAGTGATGCCTTCATACCAATTTTTAGCTTCCGTGCATTGTAATACAAATGCAGCGATGACCATGTTAAAGTCATTCAGGTACACGCAATGGATTGCATTTTCTTTTTCTCTAAGTTTTATTACCAATCGGTCGGTCATGAAAGGTTGTCGAATCACCTTTATATAAGATATATTAAATTATGTCAGAATTTCTTAATGTGAGAATGAAATGGAACGTAAGTGACATAGTATCAAGAGCTTTCAATATGTCACTTAGGTTCAGCAAGCATTACACTTTGATGTGACATTTTAAATTAATCAGAATCCTTACCTTAAGATTTCCATGACCTTTTTTGGCAGTTTGCTTACAAATTAGTAATATATCGGTCAGGAGGAAGCAATGAACATCCATCTTCATTAAGCGAATATAGACGATGTAAAAGAGAGGAGGAGAAATCAATATTGATTATTTTCTATGCATCCTCGAGAGTCTTACTAGCATATTCATTCATTCAGACATGATCATGATAATAGAATCACCCTCAATCTCATTCAGTCAGATGCTTAATCATATCATGCTATTTTTATCTTCATATTTACCTTAGAATTATTATCTTTGTACTTCATATCGCCTTCCAGAAACAAATATCGACCTTGACTTATGACACAACCCTTCATTGGCGCACATAAATCGAACATCTGACTATATTGCTTTATAAGCTTTTCCAGGCTTTCATTGCTTGAATCCTTTATTTATTTATTTTTTGGTTGAGATGAGAAGAAGAAGAAGAAAAGGAAGTGAAGTGAATAAAGGAGAGTTGAGATATATCAGCATTTAACATATTCAGACACGTTTCAACACAATTCTTTTCATTCAAGATCTGATATCAGATAAGAATTGAGGAAAAATAAGAAAAAGTTTCAATCTTATAAAAATAAATAAAGCTTATTGAGCTAAACTTTCTCGTGCTGGTGAATGAAAAACTTTTTCCCATTTTTAAGGTAAATAAAATAATTTTTCAGTCATTTCACTTACCACAACATCATAACTCTCGATTCGTGCCATGATGCCTTTCAGTCGCTCATTCTCTTGTCTTGTTGTCAGATGTGAATTAACGCTGCACACAAATTCATCTACCGAGTGTATCTATGGTGGAAAAAAATAATAAATAAATAAATAGTTTATGTTTTTCAACGAGAAAATTGAGATTGAAAAGAAGAGATAAGAATTTTTTATGAGTTTATGACTCTCTCCTCAACTTCTTTTTGCTCCATGTTTTTATATTTAACGATTCAATTAAGATGAAAAAAACATGCTGATGACAACTTGATACATTTATGATGGTGCTTCAGAGAGAAAATTTTCAATTAAATTGCAATGACGGCTTTTCACTCACAAAGGAATGAAAATAATGAAATGGATTGGCTAGCTCTTTAGACTGAAAGAAATGCAGTTTACTGCAGAATCTCGACATCTTTAAAAATGCAAGTCAAGTAGAAGGAAGATAAATTCTACTCATTTTTTGCTAATGCTGCATTTTTAAATGATATACTTTTAAAAGTCTCGTGTCTTTTAATGTTTTTATAGGATATGTCTCCTTTACTTCCGAAAAAATATTTTTTAAGGATTCGAGAAGAAGCTTTAGGGCTGCAATTTGATGAATTAACTTTTTGATTCTCAACTGATGTAAATATTTTGAAATCAGACCCCAAAATTTTACATAAATCTTGTTAAAACTGATTTTGGGGATCGAAGTATAACCGAAACTGAACATTTTCACGAATTTAACAAATTCCTACTACAACAAAAATTCATCATGTTCCAATTGACCCCATCTTTCCTCTTATATTTTCACAGACAGTGCAATTTGTAAAGAGATTGAAACTTATTCATGTATGAAATCTAACAAATCATTGAACATTTGCCAGCAGTACCAATATCACTCACAAGTTTATTCAAATGAAAATCAACAACAGCACAAGAGGGAACACGTTAAAAATGAAATGATTTTAACCAATTGAAAGTTCATACAGATGCAAAAAGTTCAAATGAATGATTTTTCAATAGATTTTTTTCCCTCTATCCTTTTTCAATCTGCATTTCATTTTGTGGCTTACGTGAGTAAATGTATACACCATAATAAAGATAACCTCAATGTTGAAATTTGCTTTCAATGATTTTATATAATAGGAATTTTTATGCTAGTTTGCATACTGCTGCATTTCATAGAGAATAGAAATATGATTTTCATTTTTAAATCTGTCAATTTTTATGGAAAATTGAGCATTTTCTATTTTTCATGATGATGTGCATACAAACCATATGGAATGTTATGCAAGTGAAATAAAAAGGAGTGGATAAGGTGTATCTACATATTGGTCATGACATTTATTGGACTTAAGGATTATCTAGTGTTGGAATAATAGTTTGTCGACCAAACATTAAGTCATAGTTGAAGGCTTTAAACTCCTTTTGGTTCAATGTGGACTTTAAGGATCTAATTTCACAAAATTCTAGAAATTCGAGATTTTTGTTCAGTTTAAACCCCCTGGACACCTTCCCTAGCTTCATATGAGAAAAATCTCAATCATTTCCATTCCTCATAAATAAATATTTGCATAAATCCATCAACTTATCAGGAAAATTTCCTCTAATGTGCATTTCACAAGCGATAATGATATTTATGCATTGACATTTACATGCTAAAGCTTCTAAATGCTGTCACCTCAGCTTAGCATAACATTTCAGTCAATGCAATCAAAAAAGAATTTTCATCTTCATCATCGTCGTTCCAAACATTCCGTTTATTTTACTTTTCCATGGAAAATCATTGCTTAAAACTTTTATGTATGCATGACTTCATTGTGTAAATAGATTAAAGCTTGGTTGAATGATGCTTTAAAGCACATCATGTTTGCTCATTTGTAGTCATGGTGTGCTATTGAATTGCTTTGACATGGTATGAATTTAGTATGTAAAAGAGGATTAGCAGAATTTAGAGAAGAGTTAATAGACTTAATTCCCTTTGTCTGTCTATGACAAATCATGTATGATAATTGGATTAAGGGATTTTTTATGTGAATCATTTTATTTTATTGCAATAATTTTAATTAGAAAAATTGACTCAGAAATAGCGCTTATTTCATCATTTACTTGAATCTAGAAACATGCATCTAGAATTTTCCGCTCTTATTCATCATTCGAGATTTTCCTCTCTTTTACAATTCACAATGCTTCGTTTACATAAGAATTCCACTACTATATAATGTCATTTCAACCAGAAAAAAGTCATGATGAAATTCCTTGTAGCTAACAAAGTGTTTTTTCAGCTAATGCCGATGGAATAGAGAGCGAACAAGTGAACAATAAGTAAAACATCTGTACGATAACTCACCATATTATCCATTATTTCCGATTCAGTCTCTTCTGCTAGATGCTTTCGTATGGCAGACAATAGTAAATTATATTTGGTCAATCGTTGCATTGGACGAACGAGAATATCAGCTAGTCGCAGTCTATAGATGAAGCAATAATAAAAAAATCAGTAAATCAATTTGCGGGTAAATTCAGTTTCCAACCACATAGTTGACAAATGCAGGAACAAAACCGAAAAATTAAATTAATCTGAATAATTCATTGAAATAGTAATTTTACACTTGGTAGCAATTAAAATTCAATTTGCAAACATGGACTTTGTGGTGGTTAGAGGTATTTAAATTGAGAACCTACCTATTACATTCTTTCTGTGCTTCACACCATGCTAAGTATGAGGTAAAAAGTGCATTGTTTCGATTCAAATCCTTACAATAATTTTGACATAGTACTTGCTCTGCACAATACTTTGTATATGGCTCAAAAATGCAAGCAAAATTTGTGAAGCCTTGTTGAAAATAATCGATGCACATTAAGTGTCCGGTTAGCATGCTGTGTTTGACCTAAATTATTTATAGATACATTTTTGCTGTTAGTTGAACATACAAGTTTTTTTTTCAATGGGTAGATCTACGAGAATGTGAAGAGGTTTTTGTGTACTATTTGCTGTTTCTTGATTTGTGCAACATCCTCTGTGGATGTATTTTTCATATAGAATTTTAAACTTTTCAAACTGACAGAATATCATTTTTTCTGGGTTACAACTCTGATTGACATACAATTTAAAGAAAAAAAAATCTCTAAAAACTCCAGTACCTCGTAGATTTACCCATAAACAAGTGGATGAAAGACCGTCTTCCTAGAAAGGCCTCAAGACTTGATAAATTTATTAGCTTTTGCACTTAGTTTTATTTATTTTAAGGTATTTTTAAGGAAATGCCAGTGGAAACATATAAATACAATTTATGATGGTCATGTTATCTAACTAGGAAGTCGGCCCATTTGCCTCAATCATAAATTTTTCCTCATTTTATTTCCGAGAATACGAAAGGAAAGAAAGAAAAATCTAAGGAGACATATAAACTGGCGTTGAATGTATGAAGCCGTGAAAGAAAAAAAAATGGGAAATAGAAGAACAATAAGGTCACTCACCATTGGATATAAATAAAGCGACCACAATTTTAGATTCACATCAACAATATCACGAATGTTGGAGAAAAGTTTATGCTGATCGATATCCTTAAGTAGATTTTCAGATTGAATTCCCTCCAAACACGAAAGAAAAAGCTGCGAGTGAGGAAGAAATAAATTAAATACATTAGAAAAGTAAAGTAAAAATTACAAATCATTATGTCTGACATTTTTTTCAACAATCATTATTGCTCGTTATTCGATTCAATTAGCTTTTGTGTTATTATGCTTTAAGATTGCCTTTTTGAGATTTCGGAGCTTGAGGCAAGAACAAATTTTTTTTTATTATTATTATTTTGTGTTTTCTTGGAAGATCCTTTTATTCGATTGAGATTTTATCAATTTTCATCGTAAATGTGTTGAGTGCTGGAGGCAATTTAAGCCAAAAAAGGCAATAAACATTATGGAAAGATTATTGAGAATTCAGTAGTATTTCTATTGAATAGAAATGGTATTTAAATTTGGACAATTTTTAAGGCTAATAAGGGTCACTGAACTTTAACAACGGGCGCAAAAAAACCCTTTCTAAGCCATTGGATGTGTGAAGGTCTAAAACCCTAAAATCCTTGTTTCCACTTAAACCCCAAAAAATCAAATGTTGTCAACAAATTTAAGCATTTTATGGATTTAATTCGTATCATAAGCTCTATAATTTGGATAATCGAGAAAAACAGCGAAAAAGCATAAAGCACGATTATTATTATTTTTTTCGTGAAATCGATTATTTCCTCAATTCTTATGCTCTTAATATTCAAACATAAATTTTCATTTTGGCAGTAATTGAATTTTTATCGATTTTTGTTTGCTATTTCTTTTTTTATCCTTTACTGAATCTGAATCGCGTAGTGCTGTTTTTAAGAATATATTTGAATTTACTTACAATTTACGTGATTAAAATACATTTAACTAATTGATGAAACTCGTAAGTAAACTCAGGAAATCAGGAAAAATTCTTTTTTGATTCATGATTAAAATTTCAATTCAAAGTAAACCAAAAATCAGAACTTCAACAAAATTTAAAACAACTATAATTCAGAGTGACATGTGCTTGGATCCTTTTATCATGAATTTTCTGTTTATTCGTCACTTAAAATTCCTAATTTATGAAAATGCTTACTACTAAAAACATAGTGCTTGAAACTATTTTAATTAAAACATTTGCTTGTTCATTTTTTGACATGTGAATGTTTGAGTAGCTTTAAATGTAAATATGTAGAAGAATGTGTGCTTATTTAACCATGATGAATGTAAAATTTCTTCATTCTACATTGGGGATTTGTTCAAATTTCTACATTATAATGCTCATTTATTCATGCACAACTGAATTAGTCTTGATTATATTTGAGGTAAAATTTTGAAGTCAATTAAAATTTCTGAATAAAAACATATTTCAAGAAATATAAAAATTCTTAAAACTCTGCAAATATAAAAACTTCTTTAAGATGAAAATTAATTTTGTGACTAACATTAAAATGATAATCATTCAGTAAATACATCCAAAAACCACAGACTTTCCAAGTTTTTGTTGTCTTGTTGGAATTTGTTGCTTCATACTTGAACACCTACTAGATTTGCAAAAAAAAGTTTCTAACTTTAGTTTAGATAAGTCATGTCTCCCCACTTGTCATGGATTACATTCTTGATTGTCTACATGCATGAACCACTTAACTTTAAGCATCACATTGGTAAAAAGAACAAACCCAAAAGCACTTGACTTAACTTTACTTTTCCTCCAAATATTTTACTAAGGAACGAAGAAAAAAGTGCTCGAAGAAGGAAAAGTAAAGGAACTGTTGACATCGGGTGATGAAATTACAAGAGACACGTGTTTCAACATTCCACCTTTTTATTTTTGTACGTCATAGCAACATTTTCGACACCCGTCAGATCAAATGCTATAATAAATTCGTATGTAAATATATACATATTGCATATCATCGCAAATCAATCAATGCTCGACACGAATATAAAGTAAATATTTCAAATTTTGGTTGACAGGAAGGATAAAAAAGCTTTCTTACAATATAGGCAGTTTAGTGTCGAAGAACATTGCAGCATGTGAGTGATGAATTAAAATTTAAGTTGAAATTTTGTGGAATTTTGAAGAATCGAGTAACGTAATTCCTTACTAATATCTTATGCACATCCACATAATACACGGAGATCTAAATTTAAATTCAAAGTTTTTTAAAACAATTCCTCTGAAATCTCTCAACTTCCTCGCATAAGTCATTTGATGTATCCAAAAATAATTTATTCAATTTTATTTACATCATGAAATGTGCTTTGCATACATAACGACACATGTTACGGTAATATGATAACAACAAAATCATAATAATAACGAAGTATGATGTTTCGTGTAATGTGAATTGTACACAATAAAATGTGATTTGTGTACATGCATTTACTTTTTGTGTTCACTTACAGTTGTCACAATAAATTTCATTTTTGCAGCTATAAAAATATTCTCATATTCATGAAGAAGACAGAATCTACTCACATCAGTTACAGTTTGAATAGCGTGAATATAATCCACTTCTGTTGTCACTAATTCCCAAATTGCTGATTGTATTTTTGTTTCAGTTTCACTAATATCACATGGATTGACGAAATCTCTCCACGACTGTGGTAATCCATACAATGCTTCGAGCGCTTCATCTGAGTATTCGGAGTTTATATAGGAAGACTTTGATTTTGGAACGCCATTTTTTGTAAACGTATTAAGAAGTTCACAGAGTTGATTTTGTTGTGGATTCTAAATGGAAAATTCAATAAATTAAACACAAAGTTCTGACAAAGTGCGGGCATCTGAAAGTATGTAGCCAGCACAAAACAAAATTTCCACAAACCTTAACACCAAACAACTGCAAAGACCATAATCTCTGTTTTGTTTGTTTTGTTACTTTTGTCGTATCGTTCGTCTCAAGACACTCCTCAGTCGACACAGAACTAAACAATCGACTTGTCGTCGTTCGATATCCCACAGAATTTGCTTTCTTCAGCACATAATGACCAGATTTCTTTTGTACATTTTCCTTTTCCGTAACAAGCAACGAATGTCCAGCAAGGATTCCAATATCTGTGTTTACATGAAGTGGACCGAAATATTGTGGTATGCCTGTGAAAAGTGGAGAGAAAAAGATGTGTAAAGATCATAAACGTCAGGTGTGGGTCACATTTGTCGAGAGATATTGTTGAACAAAAAAAAAAGGGTTAACAATGAGGATAATGATTATATTTGACCATATAATAATCAAATACATTACATATTCATACATATCCATCGCAATGAATATAATTTGAGAGGCTGAGGCAAAAAAGGTTAAAGTATATTGTAATAAACTTGATAATCCTTACCCAATTCGTTTGAATTATTCATGCCATAATCTATCACACTTATCCGTGAAAAGCTCAAGCTTCGCTGAATCATGGCCTGACGCAGTGAATCTCTGTGTTTGAAATAAATGAATTTTCATGAATGGATTGTGAAAAGAAGGAGAAGGAACGGATGAAAAATGGAGTAAAATTAGAAAGGTACAGATAGAAAAAAATTATTTAATAAATCTTTCAGTTCTTTAATTACTCTCAACTAAATACACTCATTTTCTATTTTGTCAAAATTTATTGCCTACTTTAACTACTTATGCTGTAAGGAACTGTATAACTTACCCAAGAGCAATGCCTTTTGTAGCTGCTATAAATATTTCATCCTTATCTTTAAATCCATTCTCTGTATCAAAGCACACGGAAAAATACTCTGAACTTGACACCTAAGCGTATACGGAGAAAGAGAAAATAAAATTAAAAGCTCTTCTTTGCCGTTTTTTTTGAAAATAAAATAAAATTTGTTCATTTCCACCGAGGGAATGCTCAAATTAAAAAGGGATTATTTATACAAGCGAGAGAAGAAAAAAAATTTCCCGTTAATTCATAATTAATTTTATTACTGAATTTTATTTTTAACTTCTCGTCCTGCTTCATTTAATTCAGCATGCTTTTTTGCGGAAGAATTCCTTCCTGTTAATTTTCCTCGGTATATGGTTGAGACATCTAGTATGGAATTTCACATGAGACGGTTTAATTAGAATGAACGTTTTTTTAAATTGAATTATTTTGCAGAATGAAAATTCTTCGGTGTGATATTTTTCATGCTTTTTGCATGTCTCGGAACGTTAATTTACATGGATATTTGAATATATTTTTTATGCTTCATATATCACTTACTAAGTGGCAATAAAAGTTTCGTGCATTTCTCCTCCATTTTCTCCAAAAGTGTGAGGAGGGAAAGTTATTGGGAAGTTAGAGACGGCTACATTATTGGCATCGTTACTGAATTTACGACAAAAATAATTTTACCTTCTCATTACTTTAATAAACCTTACTCGGCAGCTATCTACATTATTTAAAACCCTTCCTAAGTGCATATTTCTAGAATAATGGAAGCAGTACGTCCTGTATCTCATTTCTAACATGGCAAGCTACACATTATTTTAAAAGGGTAAAAGGTAGATTAAATATATCATTTTCCAGAAAAGGTCAGATGACTAGAGGTAAAGTGCACAATGAAGTTGAAAACAGATAAGCCTTAAGAACAACCGCTTTTCAGTTGATTTAGAATCTGCCAATTCATATTCTTGTGAAAAGGTTGACATTTTTTTTTCGTGCTGAGAAGATGCTGAAATATTCATTTAATGTATGGACTTTCGGACGAGGCATGAATGCATTAGCATTTGAGTAATTTGTTGGGAATCTTCTCACTTTTGTCTGTACAGACCACTCAAGTTAATTAATAGTTTTTACAGTCAACATTCATTGATAAAGTTTTAAACATTAAACACTGCATTGTATAAATGTAGGAAATGGCATTTACATACTAAAATTTTAGGTATGGGGAGTATCTACACATAAATAAATTAAATGCTAACAAATGTTTATAAAAAATTCAATTACGAAATGGAAATCAGAAAATTGTGAAAAATATTTTAAAAAAGCAAAAATGTTCTCAGAGATTTTTCTTTGAATAAATTTGTATGCGAAAATTGAAGAAAAAATTTATTCAAAACAGAAAAGTTTCTAAGTACGAGAAAAGAATAAATATAAATAGCTATATTTGTAAATATAAATTTCTAAAATTGTTACATTTTGTAGTCTATCTCTAACAACATCTTTAGAAAGATGGAAAAGTAGACAGGACTCGATCATAAATGACGTTCATCAAATGAAATGTTACGAAGACTCCTCTCTAAATTCTGGACGTCACTTGTGAACAACCCTTGACAGAATTGTTTGCTCTCTTTTGTAGAAGTAAGTTCACAATTTGCAAATACAAGAATGTAGATGAGGAGGATAAGAAGAATGTTAAATGTGGTAAGAAGAACAAGAGTTACATAAATAAGTGAATTTAGAAAGTAAGAAATCGCTAGGCAAGATTGCAGGCTGAAACTTTTTGAAAGGGGTTCTTTGAAAATTGTGTGAAATTCCCAAGGATCTTGGAAGAGGATCAATGAGGAAATTGAATTCTTGAAATTTGAACACAAAAAGCTTTGTCCATGAATTTTTCTCATTGCTTAAGTCAGCGTCAACGACTTTTTTTCAGTCATTCAGTCCTTCTTGGAATAGTCAACCAAAGCATTTTCCCCAACAAATGTGCTTGACCATTAGCAACAAAAATATGCCATTCCTAACTAGACGAATAAGAAGGAAAAAAATGTTCAGACAGTTATATCACGAGGATTGTATAATGTAAACAAATTACAGCGAAAGAAAACAGAAATTTAATTCTAATTTCTTTTTCCAGATTAAATATTAAAATCATAACAAGATGGGAAAAAATAAGTCAAGAAGGCTGCCAAGAACAGTCCGGGAAAAAATATGAATGATAATCTGTGTAAAGAAGCTTTCCTTCTTTTCCTTTGAACTCAAGCGGATTATAACAATCTAGAAAGCTTCCGTTTCTCATTTTCTCATTCATATTATCATGCAACATAAGCAACATCGGTTCTTGTGTATACAGCAAATTCAGCCATTAAACTACTCACTTGACTCCTTGCAAGAATCGGTTTTCGATTATAATCACGATGTAGAAATGATGATGATTTCTTTTTAATATTTGTAGACGACGATGATGATTTAATTGGACTTTCACTATGTGACGAGTTAATGGCGGGAAGATTTGAAGTGATTGTACTATCATAACGTGAAATTGGCATATCATTAACGATACAATTAGTGCTAGCAGATTCATTTTGATGACAATTTAATGCGGTCGTAAATTTAGCACTTTGACCTGTCTTATCTGCCTGACTATTACTTGATGTTCCATTTTCGTGGTTGCCATTAGTATTCTATTAACGTTTGTGAACGTAGGGCGGATGGTATGAAAGTTCATGTACGAAAAAGTTATTTTTATTGTCATAGACAAGCGAAGTGTTGCAATAATAGTAAACATAAAATTATGTTCAGGACATTATTTTCAATTTTTATTCCGTTTTATGTATTTTTTTTTTTGTTGATGGTCATTCCATTTCGTTAGCAAGAAGTAATAAAAAGTTGTTAAATTAGAAACAAAGGTGAATTGGAAGCAAACGAAGTAAATTGTTGTATGCGCAATTTATGAATTAATGGAGATTTATGCAAGAATTATTGATCAAAATATTTCATTTTTGTAAGATTTTATGAGATTTTTATTATGATTTGTGATTTAATGGAAGTTATGTCGCAATGTTGTTTCAGCTAAATTAGATTTTCTAGATGCTCAGAAATCTGGACTGTAAGGATTTTAAAAGACAACTTAACCTGGATGTCAAGGTGGTCCGATGACGTTATGTTACAAAAAATTACTGGAGCAACAGCATTAAACCCAAGGAAAAACATCCAGATAACAACACAGGTTACAAAAATATGTTTTTGTTATTTTAATGGAAAGTTTCTGAAAGCACACGTTTTACATATCCAAGGAATCTTGAAGTTTCTAAGCATTTACAAGAATGTTTAATACGTCATTCCAATAAAATAAAATCAAGAAAAATGATTTTTTTTTTATAAAAAATGAAACTTATTGAATTAAAGTTAAACAATTTAAAGAAATATGTAAAGTCTGAAAATGTCTGTAGCTTTTTAATACACTCCATACTTTCAATTTACAGAACTTTTCTAAGAAAATTGAATTATTTATAGAAATACGTTAAAAATCCCAACGAGTAACTTTATTGCTTACGGCAATCTATAAATATCAAAATAAATTTAATTTAAGACCAGAAGTGATTGAATTTTAAAACTTTCCACAAAAAGTATAAGGAATATTTATAGTATGACGAGCAAATCTTTCTCAAATCTGACAATCTTTAACAAGATTTTTCCCCAAATTTTTCCTTAAAATGCTTTCAATTGATTTAATTTACTTCATCTTTCCATATCATTTTCTGTCATAATCATCATCTCAATAGCAAAAAAGTGGACTATTCATAGAGATAAAGGTAAATCTCCTCATCAAGTGTATAAAGAATATGATCCGATTGAAAACGAACGATGCAAACAAAAAAAATATGAAGAAATCTCATAAAATATCTCATCATGATGATAGGAGTAGATTAAGAGTGATGAAGGCTTTTCTTTTCGCATTTATTTTCTGTCTTGGATGAGCACAAGAAAAATTACTTTTGTTCCTCATGCTTACCTTGTATGGAATATCGTTTGATGAAATATTTATTTGCGGTTGGATGCGGTCCAGATGAGTTAGACTTTTCGATTTCAACTGTAAATGAAATTAAATAAATTTTATGAATAAATAATTTGAAATGGAAAAAAAAGTTTACTTGGATTAAAAAATTATCAACTCAATTCAGTTTGTGCATGCAGCTAAGAGAGTAAAAGTGTAATTGAATTAATTCATTCAGGATATTAAAAAGCTTGAATGAGAAAAGTTAATAAGTAAAAAATAATGTCAATCATGCTTTGTAGTACTTCGAAGGAAAGTTGCATTTATGATACTGAAAGTTTATCATCGCTGTAAGATGAGAGGATAATGATGTTAAAAAGTGCAATGTTGCTTACTCGGAGCTTTTCATTTGAAAATTTTCCATTCCACTTCAGTTATTTAATTTAAATGTTAACAAAACATTCAGCATTTATAAGATACACAGAGGTAGATAGTAAAAAGTGATGAATATCCTTACAGATGGATTGCAAATAAATTAGCAAAATTAAGCTTCAAGTTGACCTTTTTCTGTTTGATATTTAAATGACAATATTAAAGTACAGTGACTTTAAATAAATATTTTTTTTGTGTCTAGAAAGTGGGGATGAAAATATTCTCAGAATTTCTAATTGAAAAAAATCTTCTGCTGACATTTTTGTGGAAAAGATGTCCGCAAATTTAATTCATTTGGAAATATTTCCAAGATTTCATTTTGCGGAACAGAATTTAATAAATTTTTATTCTTGGAAAATTCACGCCGTTCTCTTTTTTTTCTAGCTTTCTCGATGTTGATAATCAACCTGATTGCTTAAAGCTTATTGCATTAATAATTCCGAAAATAGTCTAGCCACTTGACAATTTTCACACCAGAGAAATCATGATATTCGTCTCATGATGGATTCTTGGAAATTGATTGCCATTGTGTAATAATAGCTGTACCTACTATAATATATTGTCATGTTAAATTGCCTATCATAAATAGAATTTATTTCATAACTCATAATCAAATTACACCATTTGGTCATGGTGATTGATATAGATGAGAAATTTTAGTTGTGATTTATGTGATGGATATTTTTGGATGATCAAGTGACATTAGACACAAGTCAGCTATGTCAGGTTTTTATATAGCAAGAAGAACAATTTTGGGGTGAATTGGGTTGACTTTTAGAAATCTTTCAATGATCGTTACTTACAGCATATTGTTAAAAAGTTCCTTTTTCTGCTGTATCGTACAATAATTTATTTTAAAGTCACGAGAATATAATTTGAAGATATTCAATTCTCAGAATTCAAAATTTGCTGATTTTTCATTACAAACATTTATTCTGCTAATATTTTGACCTTACCAAGCAAAAAATTATGCTTTGAAGCTGCTGTATTAAAATATTTACATTTAATCTCTCTTAACCAGCGGAAGCTAATTTTAAATTCTACAAAATATATTTTTCAATTCACAGCATTGTAAGATAAACGGATTAAACCATTTCCATCATAACTAAAATATTCTAGGAAGAAGCTGAATTTTCTCCTTTTTACAAACATCTTCCTGCTTAATGTAGGAAGGTAAATGAATAATAATTACACGCGATAAGAAAAATTTCTCGCTTGCTGTTTCTTTCCTTCCGTTCATCCGTAAAATAAGCTTATAATCAGCAATGAGAAATGCCAATGATAAGTTTCTGCAAAAAGTCCATAAATAATGGATGAAAGAAAAAAATCTATAGCTTTTTACAGAGAAAATAAAATCATAAACTTCAAGATTGTAGGAAGGAAATGATAGAAAACTTCTCCACACATCTTCAAAGTTGTTGTGTGCGACAAACAGAATAAGAAATGTTTTCAGCTCTTTAAGCCACTTTGCATAAGCTACTAATGTTATTTTTATCATCACTGCTTTTCCAGTCATCTATCCATTCAGCAAGAAATTGATTATATGACTACAGCCATCGTGGAACAGGAATTTATTTGAAGGATTGACGGTCTCTTTGGGGAAATTAGGAAAATTGAAACAGGCTTAAAGGATTACTCAAAAACTTTCATTATCAATACCCACGAAAATTTCAAAACTTCCCAAAAAATACATCTGTCTTAAAATATTACTTCCTTCATCAATTCCTTTAAATATTAAATTTTTATATTCAGAAACGGTAGATATGCGGTTGTCATGTAAAGCTTTCCGGAGCTTACATATTAAATCACACGTCTATCTTAATATAATATATTAAATTCACATTTCTCTATAAATAAATACGTAAAACCATAGAAAATAGTCTCATATAAATCCCTAATCTCCGGGAGGAAGCGAATATGGTAAAAGGAAATTTCTTAAAATAAAAATATATAGACAAAATATTGCAAGAAGAAGTGGAAAAGTTTAGCAAGTATCGAGAAATCTTTTCCGCTGTTACCTGAAGGCATGGATAGTAGTAGCTGTAGTTCAAATTGAATTTATTTAAGATGTTCAAAAACTTCTTTTTCTTGAGGTTTGCCTTTTCAGTTTGCTACATTATGTTACGGTGGATTGAAATAACATATAAATCAGTTTGAGGAGGTACTTGAAGCATGGACGTGACGACGCATTTGTTGGGAAGGAATTTACTACAAGTGAATTGGAATTAAAGCATGAGTGCTAATGCTTGAATAACTAGGTCAGCTTTGAATTGAATGACGAGTACCGGAAGTGAGTTCTTGATAGATTTTTTTAAGAATGGATATAATATTGAGTTTTACTGACTTTTTTGAAATTTTTGATGGACGTCATTTGTCAAGTTTGCAATTCTTCTTTCGAATTTTAATGCTCAGATGAATGTAAAATAAAATACAGAACAATGTTCTCAAAACTTTTTCAAGCAAGGATTGTTATCAAATTTTCCTCCACTTACACAAAATCTAAAGAAAAAGAAACAATGAAATGCTAGACAAAAAGTCAAAAAAGCCTTTCAGAATAAAAAGAGTCTGAAAATCTGTTAAAAACGTGCTTGACATGACTTTTTTTTCTAAAAGGCTTATGGGTTTATGCAGACATCCTACGTATTACACGAGAGCATGAATTATGAAAAGGTACATAAAATGAATTAACAGTTTTTAACCTTTAATTATTTTGAGTGGCAGTAAAAATGCTTGAAATTAATTACTGTATACAGTCAGAAAACACAAAACTTTTCTTTCTTAGAGAAGTTTTCATTTTAAATCTTAATCAATTTACGCTGAAAGTTATTCGGTTTATGGTTTTGTACCTTTTTCAGTGTATTATGAAATTTCGTAAATTGATGATAGTGGGAAACCTTTCTCAACAATTTTACCTTACTCACTTATCACTTAACGATTCGGAATTCACAGCTGCTCTACCGTAAAATTTTTTTAAACTCATGGATGCACAGCTGCTGTACGTCTCATAAATATTTGGATTTTCTTCTCCAACACGTGAATCGTTAAAAAGAAAATGATTAAATTAAATCCAAAATATTTTTCTGACTTTTTCTTGACTAGCAATCGATAAAAATTGAATTACAAACTTGGCGTTTTTTTTAAGTGATTTTTCTCCGGGATCAAATTGAAGATCTTTGAAAGAAATTTACAATGCACGTGTTGTACTCACGTTCAAATTTGTGATTTTTTTCCGAGACATTTGAGAATGTTTTAAAATTGATTGGGATGAAACTTGAAGCTTTTCAACTTGTTGTTCGTGATCCATAATAAATTGAGTAGCTGGCAGTTATAATTTTCAGTATGAAATTTTAGATTTTTTTTTTGATAATATAATATGGAAGGAGTGGGTTAAATGTTTGAGTTTGCAAAAGTATTCGTTGCTATTGTTGTGTATCACTGGCTGTTGAAGATTTCAGAATTTTTAGTAACAAAAAAAAATATTCAAAAAGTCCTCTAAAATATTCATCCAACAAATTCGCAAATTAAGCAAAAAGCATAGAAAAATTCCCAGAAATGTCCATCGAATGAAGCTGAAAACATCATCCTTGTTAACATTTTTATCTTCTCCTACTTCAAACAACAAACTTGAAGAGATTTTACAACATTTTATCGAAACGGCGGAAAAATTACACAAATAAAAATAAAAAGAAGTATGGAAAGTATGGATTCATATCTAAGCTATTTATAAATTCTGCAAACATCTCGAATTTTTTATTTAATTTTGACACAAAAACGAAAAGACGAAAAAAATGTAATTGAATTATAATGTATTGAGATCAGCGAGATGGCAATCTGAAGAATTTATTTTCAGGTTTCAATTTCTTTTAGAACTGTGACTCAGGGTTGGAAATTCTAATTTTAGAAGATAAAAAAATCAAAATTTTCGAAAGCAGAACTTGAAATTCGAAAATTGAGGTCAAAGATTTCGAGAGAAGAAACAAAAACTGAAACTGTGCAAAGAAGGCAACAAAACCAAAGAAAGAAAGCTTCAAAAAATCTACAGAATACAAATTGATACGTCTTTGTGTCACAATCAAATATACTTACTTGAAATAATTTATTCGTAGGCGGTGAGACGACCAAACAAATTTTCATTGTCGGTGAGGCATTCGAGAATTTCTCTCGCTTATTTTTCAGCAGTTGTTCATCTTGCTGATTTAAATTATCATCATCTTCCTTCACCAGCGTGCCATGCTCGATTGTTGTTGTCGTCGTTACTTCATCGGATAGGAAAAGAAGCTCCGAATCATTTGAATCATTAATGTTGAAGAAATTGTCCAATTTATTTCCATCATTACCACTTATGTCGCTCGTAATTGAATCGAAATTATCATTCAAAAATGGATTATTGCTACTGAATACAATTTGACCGCCACAAATGCTATTTGGAATGACTTGTTGTTGCTGCTGCTGCTGATGTTGCTGATTCACAATTAAATTGAGGTTAAGCGATGACTGTGATACGGGCGATGATTGATGATAAATGTCAGTTGATTTTGTCGTATTATAAACATTTGAGCTGTTATTAAATTCATCATTATAATTGAATGGCGATAAATTCTTCTCAATTATTTGCTGCTGCTGTTGCTGCTGATTCTTTAATGATACTGACGATGATGATGAATTAACATCATAACATCCGGGAAAATTGATAAGAAAATTATTGCTCATTTGGTCCTTCATTTCACTTGATATTGTGCTTGATGTCGTAATGAATGGATGATTTAAATCTATCGATTTTGATATCTTTTGATGATGTGCTAGAGATGACGTCGATGATGTATGATGTAACTCATCATCTTTGCTATATTTTATCGTAATGCTAGGCTTACGATATAATGCTATCGATGGGGATGAAGATGATGGTGGAAGAGTGGCATTTGATGAAAACTGCTGATGCTGCGGCGATTCATTGCTAAACCAAATTTGTTGCTGTGGCGGAAATTGATCATTATAAGTTTTCGTCGGCGATGAGCGACTGTGATTTGTTGTCGGTTGAAATTGATTTGTATTAATGAAGACATTTGCTGATGCTGATAATAGTGATGGATTATAAAATGGATCAAAATCACATGGTGATAATTTCTCAGGACTTCTAATTAGCTTTCGATGCTTTTTTTCATTTCGTTGCTGTGAATTTTTATCGTTCATTATCTTTTCGCCAAAAATATTGAATGTTTAAGACTTTTTCCCCCCAGTTTTATGTGCACATTTAGGCCGTATTATGTTTGATTGCCATTTGTTGACATTTTTTGTTTGTGTTCTGTCTTCTTGCTCCCACTACGTGTGTATCTAATTATATTCTATAATTACACAATGAAAGTAATAACAGAGAAAGAAACAAAAAATTGGTGAACGTGATAGATATCATGTAATTGAATCAACATTCATCGGTATATCGAGGCAATATCTCACGAAATGCATCTTAATTTCATATAATCGACAATGTCAAATTATTTGAGTGAAAGTCAACTTTTTTTTTTCATTTCCTTTCAATTTCTTTAAGTCAAATTTACGTTTGGGAAAAATCGATTAATTTTCTTTCTCCGCTTCCCTTACTCCTTCTTCTTCTGTTCTGTTCATCATAATCAATATAACAAATAACGATAACGACAACATTTGATTCCGAGATACGTACGCACGTTTACTGTATACATAATGATGGGTAAATAATTATGTGCTCAATAGAGTTGCTTCTTATTGTTATCGTCTCCTTTTTAATTCAATTTGCTGATATATTTTTAGTACTTATCAGGGCTGACTTTTTTGCTCAAAGGGATTTAAATCACAATGGATTTGATACCTTGAAACTTCTTGTTTGAAGGCCTATAAATCTAGTAAAGTAATCAAGCCTCACGATAAACAATACAATTTTTTTCTCCAAAAGTTCATCAACATAATGAAAAAGAAGGAAATCAACCCCTTTTATAAATTTTAAATGAGGTTTGAACATCTCAATTAATTTAAAAATCAAACGAGTATATCACATGCTCAGGTGAAGGCACTAGAATAAATGAGAATTCTTGATCACTTTTAGATACTTTCGGAATAAATTCAAGTAAAAGTAAATTAATTTTTTTAGAGTCTGATCCTCGTTTTTAACTTAAAAGTATCTTAAAATTCACAGCAATAAATTGGAGTAAATTCATTGAGTGTTATGTTAATTTATTTATTCAATTTCATTATTATCGAATTGAAAATATTGAAATTGTAGAAGTATTCACAATGAGGCGTAGGATGAGGTTAATGAACCCATTCAGAACATTTTATATGCACGTTCAATTAATTTGAGTGAAAATGAGATTGAAAAAGGTTTGGAATTAAATTGTGAGTATATTATGTGTAAATTGTATGCCTTCTGTAATTGATTCCGGATGCTGTGTGGAAAATTAAGTAGGTTATATGATTTTTTGTCATGATTTGGGGCAGTAAAATATGATTTATTCAGTATTTCTAAAAATTCTGTCCAGTAATTAGAAGAAAATCATTATGCAACTCTAATCATCCACAGAATAGAATTAAAAGTCAACCAGGTGTATTTATAGAATAATTAATCACCAACAATTCCTATATTTAATGATTTATGCGTCAATAGTACACACATTAATTTCTACACAATATTAAGAGACAGTTTATTAAGAAATTTGTCACCACAGCCTGTGAACCAGGACGTATCATAAATTAATTTTGCATGAGGTGGACATAATAAAGCCAAAACTAAGTGTTTGACCACTTAAGCATACTTGACGTCATCCTGAGCATACTAATTAGTTTGCTCAAACATTTTTCTATTAACATTAAATTATTGATTTTGGATTTTCGATAAATTTCCAGTTGAATAATTTGTCAGGAAATTAGTAAACATTATGGGCAACATTACGGACGATAACAAAAGCAATTCATCGAAGTGAGCTAAAGTATTTCCTGGGAATGTGTTGGGGCGGAATGATAAATGTTTCTGGAATTGTACGAACGATAAATTGAGTAAATGGACAAAGTTTTTGAACAGTGAGGAGAGTTTGAATGATGTTGAAGTAAGAATTGACCTTATTCTAACTTTTTCTGCCACTCTCAAAACTTTTTGAATTTTAAAAAATAAGCCAACCATGATTTTTCTACAAAGAAATCTAATTTCATACACAATTCCATTAATAAGCCCCAAAAATCAATTTCAACAAAGCTCTTCTCCCATAAATCCTTGCTGCAAGCTTCTTTGACTTCTTGACCCTCCTTCAAAATTCTAATCAAGCTTATTATCTGACAAAAATAGAAAATTATTTCAGCAACATTCTTTCTTACAAAATCTCATCATCTATTATTATTATCATTGTGATCAGACAATAAAATTCTCAACCATAAAAAATCCTCTTTAATTAAATTTCTATCTACTTATAAGAATTTTGCTTTTCCAACATTCAATTCCCCTCCCTAGACTTAATACATCGATGAACGTAAATAAATGTTTATTGCTTGTTCGATCTCTTGTTGTTTCGATGGATTTGAAAGTTAGTTGTAATAAAAATCGTGCCTTTTATTCACTTGACTCGCATGCGATTGCTGTTTTTTCCTTTTAATCCTCGCTTTTAAGGGAAAATTTTCACTTTACTCTTTCGTTTTTTACTGCTTTTGAAATGGTAGGATTTACAGTGTGATACGGTTTTATGGAGTTTGTTTATGGAAAGGTGTATTATTTAAGGATTTTTAGAATTTTAGAAGCTTTTGAGTTTGTTTTTGATGCGTTTCAACTGAGTCAAGGGAGTTTGAAATTTTTTGACAAAAGCTTGTCGATTTGTTACCTTAGATTGTACATTTATCAATATCTATGTCCAATTTCTAGCCTCAAGAGACCTACTAATACAGGATACCCAACATTTAATATCTTTTTTCAGTCAATTTCTTCACCCAATTCATTTTATTACTTCAGTGACGCAAAGAAAGGTAGACAAAAAAGAAATCGAAGATAAAAATAACATTTTGATCATAATAGTCAAATAAAAAAAAGTCTCAGATACAATTGAGAAAATAGATATTAAAATGTATGCTGAAGCGAAAAGAAGACATGGAACGAAAGATAAAATCATGATAATAAATTAAATTTATTTCTCTCGTTTTTGTCTGTCGCGTTGTCGTTATATCAATTGATACAGAACAACTCACTCCTCGAGCTGCAATAATGAAAAAGATAAATACGGAACCCAAATGAATACCTACTCTATGTCGACTTTTTGTTCCATTTTTCTGACTAGATAAATTAATGAATGGAATTTAGTTATTTCGCAGATTTACACTTATTATAGTATCTACTGTCTCATAGAAATTAGTTTCTATTTGTGAGGATATCTAGACAATTCAACAGAAACAGAGAAGGTGGAGGAAATCCTATGAGACAGTAGACTAATCCTCCTGACATGATTGATGAATTGTCAACATGTACGACGATTGTGCTGTTCTACAAATTAATTTCGATAATGCAATTTATTTGTGTCCTATATTTGGTCAATGATCCTTAAATCAATGAGGTGAAGTTATCGTTGGAGAGGAAATGGATGCGTAGATTTTATTACTAGTCAGAGATGGTGAAACAGAAGTTTTTGGGAATTTTTTCGTTATTCACTTATGACTTCTAATCTTAGTCAAAATGTGCTTCATAGATTTCTTTTGTAAATGTAAATTTTAACAACTCTGGCAGCTACCAGAAAATGTTTGGATGTAATTTAATACCACACATTTTAGCTGATTTATTGCTAACAAATCGAGATAAAGTGAAATTAGGTCATCATTGGATTTGGGGATGTAATTTCTGATATAAAATTGTGTTTGTTGATCAGAGGTTAAATTTCTGAAAATTGTAGCAGTATCTAGCAAAACTTAGAAGCTTCAAAATTCGCTCATTATAAAACAAAACTCTTCACTTCCCTCTCCGTCCCATTCTTCATCAAAATCTACTTAAATTTACTTCAGAAAAATTGAATTATCTTAAAATACTAAAAGTGTACCGCCTGAGGAACGAGCACAACCCTCCATTACATACGGTTACATGAATGCATCCACAATCTTGCATGTCCTTACAACATACAAAAAGAAGTTGCTACCATAAGCATCAATATCATTATAATCCTTTTTCATTTTCACAATAACTACATATTCTACCCATCGACATGTGTATATGTATATAGCTCCATCGAGCGTGAATATAAACCAAATTGAGCTTTTTTCTCTTCTCTCTTTCACGGTATGTTGCCTGAACGAAACGATATGTTATTGAAAATTGTATAGTTGAGGGTGATATATTACATTTGAAAAAATAAAAATCGGTAAAATGAGAGTGGGAAAGAAGAAAAAATTGAAAATTGTTTTTTTTTCATTGAATGAAATATTTTTCAATGAATAAAGAAGAGAAATGGTTTTATATATGAACTGGTTCATAAACTAGTCAATAAATCATATTTGTAACGTAGCATAAAATGTTGCATATTCACTTTTATGTTCTGTATATGCAGATGATTTGGGTGTTGAGTCACAAAGCGCATCTTTTTTTAGTGCAATCGAAATTTTTGTCTCAATAGATTTTTAATATTTAGGAAGCACTGCCTCACCAAACAGAAAAATTGACCACAAAATGGACTCTTGACTCAAAATTATACTCATTCACTTCGAAAATAACTGCATTTATTTCAGATCCTATCATATCATGTCATAAATCGGTACACAATAACGATTCAAATTCAATTTACAACATATATAAAGCACAACTTTTTTATAAAACGATAATAAAATCAATATATATATATTTTGCTTTTTATGTTTTTCTCAATTTTCCAGTTCGAGGATGAAGTGGGATTTCTTTTATGAACTCTTCTAGACTCAATTGTGAATACATTTGAGTCTATGATAAGAGCTCAGGATTCTTTTTTCCAATTCTGTGGATGTCTATAGAAAATAAAATGAATAAGAAAAGCATCAAACTTATACTTATAAATTTATGATGTTTATCAATGGAGCCTTTATCGTAAATTTCAATGCGAAAAGTACCAATGGGAATTTGATAGCTTTTTTGCGGTAATACTATTTTTATATCTTTTACCTTCTAACCAATAGGTAAAAATTCAAACACACCTTTGCTTCGATTTTTTTTCCTTTTCCACTTTTATTTTCATTTTTCTCCTCTTTTGCTTTCCGTGCAGCGTAAGAAAATGGATTGAAAAAGGCATTGAATGAGGTGAACGAAGGCATTAGAAAAAGAAATCGATGGATAGAAGAGAAAGTTATTGATAGAGAGTTAGAACATGGAATAATGAGTAGGAATGTGATGAGGATTTGCGGGGATTATCACGCTTTTTGTGGATATTTATTACTGAGAATCACTCAAATAGGAGCAGTGGCATAGCCAAAATTTTGAAAATATGGTTTTACCTAACAATAACTGCTTAGATACCAAACTATTCGTGAAAACTTCCAGACAACACAAAAACTCCACTCTAATTCTAAATGACCAGTCCCGTCTGCATGATAAATCTCCAAATATTTAAAGACATTCACCAATATGCATCAAATTCCCAGTGATTTATTTACACAATCTGCCCATATTTCAAAGCAATGTTATTCTATTTCCATTGAAAATCCACTCTCATAAAACATCAAAACAGAGTCTGTTCCTCAACATCCATTAAGCAAGAGAAATCAAATAAACATCCAATGTGTATTGGCACAAACTTTTTTTCTTATTTAAAAAATTGTGGCTTAAAAGAGGGAAAGAAAATTGCTAGAAAATTTTATTCATGCACAAACAGAAATGAGATCAGCTTACAATGTAATTCTCGAGAGACGCCACAGAACGTGAATACATGCCGCAATATCCACAAGCAGGATTTGTCGGCGATGAATGGAATTGAATTGAATTTTCTTCTGCAACTTGGACGAATGCAATGTTTATTGATTTTTCTGATTAATTGAAGCTTTTTCCGTTTTCATGAATTTTAATTTTCTTATGGGTATTTCCAACATTTGGTGTGTGTCTGTGTAAATAATTCGATTGAAATTCAAAAGATTACAAAATTAAATAGACATGAGTAAACAATGATAGGAAATGGTCAATGCTTAAAATAGAACAGTCTGTTGACTTACATAGTAAATTATTTCCCGTTCGATAGCTTTGAGTGGAAACTATCTGAGGATTATAAATTTCTATCATAGGTTTTTATTCCTTTAATTGCCTTGATACAACCCTGTTCCTACTTCAAGATTTTCTAAAACTTTTCTTAAAGAATTTTCTTTCAACTTGCAATTTATATTTTCGGGATTACGAGGAATTTTTGTTCCATTTTTCTCCTTTAACTTCAAAAAGTTTGTGAAAAGAATTTAATAAATAAGGAAAATTTTCCCAGCTATTTTTATTATTTTTTGGGATTTTTTTGTCGTCATATTATAAAGTTGAAACTTTATATGGAACAATTTGTTAAAATTAAAATGGAGTAATGAGAAAAATCAAGTTTTAAATAAATATGATAAAAAATATCAAGAGTTCGAATCCTCAATCATTTTAATGCCTAATGCTATAAATTTATCGTTTTCTTCAACAACTTATTTTGGTCAATATTTTTTGTAAAAAACCAAAACGATTAATTTTTTTTTCTAAAGCTCTATACTGGATCTGTTCAAGTAAAAATTTGGACTTCCTTAAAAAACTATGACCCCCTATGAGATAAAAGCATTTTTTTGCTATACCCACTAATACCCAAAATTTTAACTCTTTTCAATTTTAAACAAAGATGACGAAATTCTGGACTAGAATTCAAAAAAATATTTCCACATTACTTTTCAACTCACTTACACAAAAACTGATTTTATCAAAGAAAGCAAGAGAAAAAGGAAGTGAAGAAAGAAAATTAAATTGATTTTTTGTTTCCTTTACACCGCAGACATTAAAAAAATTATATTTTTCACAATTTTCTCCAAACTGCGGTTGGTACAATGGTTGACTTTATTGCCTATTTCAATTTAAATAGCTTTGTTATTTTGATGGCAAAAGTAGGAGAAGAAATATAATAGTGACATTTAATGTTGAGTTGAGGGAGAAATTTTGTGAAAAAGGTCATGGAAAAAGGGACTTTTTTAAATTCAATGATTTTATAGATTCATAATGATTGCTGATATTCACAGAAGATAGGGACATTTTCAATTAGTTTGAAATAGGATTTTCATTGCTTCCACTTCCAATTCAGTAGAGCTTTTGTAAATTGGTGAAAATCGCACGTAAACTATTGTTAAAGTATGGATGTTGTTATGGTAACTGTGTTAGTAGCACTTGAATTTCCAAATTTTAAGATTTAACGGTTTTGTTCTTTTTTAACCTTTTTCTTGCCTTAAACATCTAGCAAGAGCACGTTCAAGGAGTTATTACTCGTTAAAATCCCTCATACAACACGTTCCATTAAAAATTATCAATATATTCTTTATTCTGCTGAAAAACTTTTGATCCGATAAGCTCCCACATGAAAAACGGATGTATTGCTTACCATAAAATTTACAACGAATCCAAATGATTCGAATCACTTTATATATCGCAAAGCTTTCGTAAATCCCACTTTAAAACCACATGAAATCGATTCCCTTTCATATACACTTAATCTTTCATAAACAATTCAAATTATTCGAATAAAAACCGCAAAATATTGGTCTTAAAAGCCATTTCAGAAATGTCATAAAAAATCCATAAAAATCCCTGAAAATTTTCATAACCAATTTAATCAAAATATACCAAAAATCAATGACACACAATGACTTTTAGAAGCTATTTTTACCCAACGTAAAATCCATTTCACACCCATAAAATCTCAATTTTATATAAACAATCTTTTTGCTATAAAAATTCTATTGAATTCTTCCGAATCGTCCAACCTTGTTGTTTGTCAATCAAATACACAAGAAAGGGCTTTTCATTCCGGAAAAAAGAAATCAAAAGTTTTTCCTCTTTTCCCAAAGGATGAAAATGTTTTCAACAAATTTACATAGACTTGCTCACACACGTAGCTTTATACAAAATGATGAAAAGTTTAGACTTTTTTTTGTTACCATTCACGTGGAGATTTTCTTTAAAGGCAGAGATATCCTTAAATAAAATATTCCATGATAATAAAGTGAAGCAAAAAAATATATTAAAGTCAGCTCATGTTTCTCTTTATGGAACTATTTTCAAACTATGGAACACGCATTAACGACTTATAAATTTTGTAAGTTGCTTTTAACCCCTACAGCGTGAGGTTAAGCGATAATGTTAAGGGTTTTATCGGGCAAATTTATTATCTGAATAATCGAGTAGTTCCAGCTTTCTGTATGTAGTAACGTTATAAATAAAATATCATGTTTCTTTCAGTTTTTTTTCTTGCTGCCTGCCTTTTTAATGGCTGACTAGAGTGAGGGTATGAGATAGTAGAGAAAGTAGTGGTTTGCAAGTTGGATGAACATCCATACCCCATGGGATTTGCTGTTTATGAATTTAGGAAAAAGTTTACTTTCGTTTTTTGAGATAAATTTACAAATTTGAGATTTCGTGGATAATTTTAGGGGGCAGCAAAATTTTTCCAACACTGGCTTGTATAGGTAATGTATACGAAGCTTCTTGTCCTCTAAACCTTGCTTCTTTTATTTACATCAACCTTCAATTTTGTCCTTCCACCAAAAATTTCAGTTTCATATTAAATAATCTCCATTTCAAGGTCTAAAGCAACACATTTCCTTCCATCTTATCTTTAAAGGCAGAAGAAGTGGAATAAAATCAACTTGTGTCGCTGAATAAAGGAATATCAAAATTTTCTACGAGCCTCTTAACAACAACAGGAAAAATTAAATTCAAAGTAAAGTGTCTGAATAAATGCGACATGATAAATTCACACTCATGACGTTGCCCCGATTTCTTTCATTCACCGGAAGCTTATGCTTCAAGTTAAATTCCTTCACTTTTTATCAGAAAAAGAAAAGGAAAAAAAACGGAAAAATATGTCAAAGACATAAAAATTTACGAGCTTTTATTTGAGTTTCTGCGTCCTGCTATACTCATCACTATTGTTATTTTTTTCGTCCATTACGTCGTGTCGTTGTGTTCAAATGACTTTTTTGCTCTTCTAGTAAATTTCCTTGATGAAAATTCCTCACTTTTAAAATGAAATTGTATTTTTATAGCGGAAAATATTCTATTGTAAATTGTTAAATTAGAGATTCCTCTGTGAGGAAATAAAAATATAATAATAAAGGTGTTGAGAGACGGAGAATTTCAAGATGTACGAATAAAAATTTCAAACTGATATTTTTATACATTTTAAAGTCATAAAACTGCCAATTGAGATTTTATGGTGTACGGGATATTAAAAAGGAAGAAAATATGAATGAGAATTAAAAAAGAGGCAGAATGCGAAAATGTTTTTCGCGAATTTTATTGAAAAGATTGTTGCCAACCTCACTTTGGGAGGATAAGTTGGAATAATATGAAATTTTAGCAATTTTTATTGATTTTTGTGGTTGTAAGTTGTTTGATCCTCTAAGTAGCTTGATACTAAGTTCCTAATTCATTCATTCAAAAATACGTGAAAATTGAGAAAATAATTTGAATTTTTAAAAGCCGTTAGATTTTGAATTTCCATTAACTGCCTAAAAATTTATAAGAAAATGCGCATTAAACAATAATAAGTAAACTTTCAACACATTCCATTCCTCTTCAATTCATCTCAAATATTTGAAAACATTTCGAGATTTAGATGCTCTAAAAAGCTGAATGATAAATTTGTTGCTATTATTACAACTCCATTATAATATGAAAAGCGAAATCTTTTGTGTTCCATATTTTTTCTCGGTATATTTTCATAAACATTCAAGGCATGCATCATCATAAGAAAGCTAAATGGTTTGAGTAAATTTCCTTCTTTTTGGAAGAAATATTTTTCACAATAATGTAAAAATAAATTTTGAACGGAGAGGAAGATGTATAAAGTATACAAGCACAAGATGAAGAGAGGTAGCAAATATTGGAGGATGTTGTCTACACATATTGCTTTACAGTCACGTAACACTTCATTATTTGGTTATATTGCTAAACATGAATGTCTTATTGGGCTTATTTTTAAGGAGATATGGAGCATGGAAGCGGGAATAAAATTTCGAGAAATATATCTGAAGATTTTTAATGCATACAGCTGCTCATGATCGATATTTTGAATTTTCCATGAATCACTCAAATAGATGGATATACAGCCTAAATTATTCATGCTACAAAATCCAGATAACAACTACGCTTCTCAATTAATCATCTCCATCATGAAATTCACATTTTCACAAACACTTTTTTGTCCATAACTTTTGATACGTAAAAACAACAGCAATCAACATTAAGTATATTCATTTATCAGGCGGAATTGAAGCAATTTACATAATCATGAATGACAAATGTTGAACTATAAATCTTCATTATGAAAATTTCATCGTGCAAAAAAGCAGCACATCTTGTCGAAATTATGGTAACGTAAATGGTTTACTTCTGTTCTTATTATTTTATAAAGTGAATATGCTTCTATCTTCTCACGAGTTTTCTGAAGTTCACATTCGTCTCTTAAACAAAATCGATATTTTTTTCTGTTAAAATGTGTAACATATTAGATACATATGAGGGGAGAAGATACGCAAGCAGAAGAACAACAGTTTATTCAAGTGGATTCTTCTTGGTAAATAATATTCTTCTGTGGTGGAACTGAACCACTTGTAGCTTTAACGGGTTCTTAAGTTTCAAAATGTCTTCTCATAATTATGAAAAATAAGTTGCCACTTCAAAAAGTTTTTTGGCTCTTTATAGCTAATTTTGGCACTAAAGTGTGTGAAAATATGAACATTTTGAGGAAAAAGATGGCAACAAGCATTTGCAACAAGCTCTATCATTGGCAATCACTGCAATTCTTCTAATATTGCAAACCAATTTGTGATTTGTTTGTCATGAATGAAAATATTAAGTCATTCATATTTATTACAATGAAAGTTTCCATTTATAGCGACGCCGGCATTTCGAAACAACATATTTTGTTTTATGGCTGGATATAACATTGTGGTTGAATACGATAAAATAATCATTTGTAGAACAACATAAACTCGCTCATGAGAGCTATTATGTTTAAGTTAATTGCTTTTTTTCATATTTTAAAATTGAAAGCCTTTCCTCTAAAAGCATAATTAAATACGAAGACGTTGATGATAAACTGATCTTTATACGTATAAATATCACAAATTAAGCAATAATGAAGCTCTACTTGAATAATTGATTTATTCTCTCCTTTGAAGTTTCTGATGGATGTAAAGATCTAGTAGTAATTAATACGAACAATTGGAACGCAATAGAACTGTACCTTATATAACCGTCTGACATTTGACAAGAAGACCTTCTCGGAATTTGTGTTGAAATTGTTTTTACTTAGCAAAGTAACAAAAGAGAAGTTAAATAATTGATTAGATTTATAATTAATTGAAATTTGATCAAAATATTTAGAAAACTCTTATCCTCACAGAGTAGGTGTAAGATTGCGTAGGTAAAATGTCAGAGAGGTAAAAAACAAATGATATTAAGCGAGGAGTCTTCATGAAAACAATACCTTCGGGAGTTGTTTTTGAATTTAAATTCTTAGGAAATTGTTTGTTGATAAAAACAAACTGCGTTCAATGATCAATAACAAAGTTTATTTTAAATCAACATGCAAGAATTATTATATAAAGAACTTATTTTCGACATTGCCTTCAAGCTAACATTGTACTTAAAAATAAAAGAATTTATCCTTTAATAAATATTTTTAACATTATTTATAGCTACAAAGTTATTTAAATTTAGAAAACTCGACCCAGTTTTTCATTGAACTAGCATATTTGTCATTCATTAATTGAACCCAATTGTTTAGATCACGAACAAGCAAAAGAAAGTTTTAAACTAAACCTTTTGTGTTATCGCCTTGAATATCTGAGAACCTTTAAAATTTTATTAATACCATTCGTGACTACGAGAATTCTTGAGAGATTGTAAATTTAGCCGCAAAATTGCAATAGTTCAAGGAAGAATTTATACATTTAAGAAATAATTGTAGTCGATTATGGTAGCTCAGTGTTCAAGTGAATGTTTAGATTATAATTATGGAAACAACCAATGAACAATGTTGTGTTATTCAAGTGAACAATAAGCGCGTGGAGAAAATGATCTGAAGTACTCGTAGAAGCCATTAAATGTTAAGATTCCTAATTGCTGGGATAATTAGAATTTGAGTGTATAATTGCTTAAAAACTGAGAGAATTAAGGCAAAACTTTTAAAAGCTGTGACTCGTTTTACCTGAAACCTTAAACGATGTTAATTTTTTAAAAGTTTCAGCTTGAGTCAAAAGTTTTTCATATTTTTTTTATCCATGAATCCTTAAGCTTTTTTCAATGTTCAAGATCACTCAGAATCAATTTTTTTGAGTGCTTTATAGCTAATCTGGATTTTAATTAAATGTAGTCATAAAAACGTATTTTTATGAACTTTTACATGATTAAAGTAAGAAATTTTCAAAATTTTACACGTAAAGCCATCGTCTTTAGGTAAAATATTTCCAACAATTTACTTAATTAAGCATGTTCGAATACTTAAAACTTTTTACATCTTACATGTTAAAGCATGTGACTACAGTACAGCAAAACAAAATTATTCCCAAAAGCTTATCATAAACTTGACAAAGATTATTAATGAAGGTTGAAGCTGAAATTATCTGAATTCTCAGAGCGCTTTTTGAAAAACCGAGAAAATGAGGTTATAATGAGCAATTATCTTCATTATCACTTAAAATATTTGACAATAATTTTTCATTTAATGCAGCATTTTGGGGTTTTAAGTAAGATTAATTGACACATTTGCCGTGATCTTTATTTATAAACTGAGTAAATATACTCAAAATATATTTCCGTTTATCAAGCGAACTTTAATTGAAAGAATCATGTTTTGAGTGCACAGCAATTATTTTCAGTAAATTAATATTGTCAGATTGATCGGCATTTTCAAATATAATTGATTTTATGAAGAAGGAATTTGCCTTCATGGCAACAAAAGCTGGGCTCTTTAGGAATTTAAAGAATTTTCCTTCATTCATGTTAAAAAATACTGAAAAAAGTTTAAGAGCAAAATTGAATTATCTACTTTTACTGACATTTTAACCTAAATATGGAAATTTTGATGTGGGTTTGAATTTTTAATGACTCAGTCTATTGAACTTGATAGATAAAGTTAAATTTTCGTAGATATTTTTAGATACATCATAGAATATTCTTGTGCCTTTTATAAAGGATCGAAAATTTAATTTATTTTAAATTTGCTGTCCTATATTATTAAATTAATCAGAGAAGATTATTAAAAATTATTTTAAAGATTCCGTTTAAGGAGGTTAACCCCGAGTTAGCCCCTGCACGTGTAATTCCAAAATTCCTTACAAAACAACTCGAAAATTAAACAAAAAGAGCATCAAACCAAGCAGCATTCTATTTATATCCACTTCTGAGTATTTTAAATACCGCAAATTCACAATTCTACAGAAAAATGAAAGCATCAAATTAGAACCAAGAGAATTTTTCCATTATTTCAGCAGAAAATGTCGTTTATGCCCAGCCCATCAGAATTCAACAGTGGAATTTTGCTCGTCTCAAAATATGATTCTTTTCATTAAACATTTTTTTCAACTTAGTGACAGCTTTTAGTAATTATTTCTTCTTGTGCTCCACGTGTACGAAAATTTTCCTCGCAATTAAATTAAACAAATACAAAAAGAATGAGCAGAAGACATTTGATTCTATTT
Source organism: Chironomus tentans (assembly GCA_963573255.1). NCBI lineage: Eukaryota > Metazoa > Arthropoda > Insecta > Diptera > Chironomidae > Chironomus > Chironomus tentans. The sequence goes on along the minus strand of OY754302.1, from coordinate 1,280,455 downwards.
TAAGAAAATGTTAACATGCACACAAAAAAATTTAATTTTGAAAACTTGAAAGCCACAAGAGAAAGAAATTCTTGAGATCATTCACAAATGTGACTTTTTGTTTAGAATAACACAAAATTACGAACATTTTGTTATTGTCTGCCTTCTGTTGCTCACCCCTCCTCATACGTCAGCCCTCAACAATATTTTTATTGCATGCAAAAAACAACAATTTTAGCATAAAGCAACATCATGATGGTGAGTACAATAGCATAAGCTAATAAATTAAGTTTTTTTTGTTGTTATACATAATATTATAATGTCATTGTTGTTCTCCTCCCTTTACATTAATATTTTATTCAATGGAAAATAAGAAATAATTTTTTTCTTTACTTCTATGCCACACAATGGCATTAGAGGTTTCCTCTAAAATGACTATTTTTAGCACGAAATCAAGCCCTTTTTGTCAAAAGCAAATGAACAATTCAGTAGGAGCTTTTTTTGCCTAAATTTATCATGTCAAATGTTTTTTAATTAAGAGCGCAACCAGAAAAAAATTTGACATTTCGAGAAGATCGAGGGTAAAAGTTTGCGAGTCTTGCTCCTTAGACTTTCAATTTTCCGTACGGTAATTAATTTTTACGAGGTCGTAGAGAAAAAAATTAGCGTAAATCGACGAAAAATGTCAAGAATGTTCATTGTGTGTGCGGCTCCTCTTTACTTAGCATTGCTGCTTAGCAAGAACAATTTTACAGATGTAATTTCCCCTCACGAAAAGTAAACGACATTCTTCGACATATCGGATCATGTCATTGAGATTTTGGTTAGCTGAATTTTTAAGAAAATTGAGATACTGATGTTTGATTTTTCCTATATTGAGTTTTTGAATCTTATGAGCTAATTTTAAATTTTTTAGCGTATTTTTAATTTTTGGAAAGAAATTGAATTTAAATTTAAATAAATATTTGAAGTTTGAATATCCAGTAAACACTTAACAGTTAAATTTCCATGCAATTTACTTTAAAAGTCCTCAAATCACTAAAACATCGTCTCTGACTACCATGCACAAACTTTCTCGAAACATAATTTTATGTCTCATGGAGTTTTATGGTGAAATTTTCAGAGATTTCAAATTACATGAAAATTACCTTCATTTTGTACACATTTGAGTTGATTCTTGTTCGTAAAATTGATTAGTGAAATTTACTGTATGCTATTCGAGAAGGAAGAAAAGGAAGAAATTCTAATTAACTTCATTGCATGCTTCTGTCATATTCAGTTCTTATCGAGAATTAAAAATAACATCACATTGTTAAAAGTTTTAAATGAGACCCAAATTTGAACTTTTTTTTTGAGATGAGAAAAGTTTAGTTAAGCTTCATTATTATTACAATAAAAATAATGAGGAATATTTTGTTTCAAGACAAAAGTTTACAAACATGAAGCTATTGCGACTCCCACACATGAATGAATTAAGGACAAAAGATTGAATCTGAAAGTTCAAATGTTGTCGTCGATTCACACATTAAGGTAATTATTTTACAATTTTGTGGGGTACTATGTGCTTTATGACTGTCGTTTACGCCATAAAAAGAATTAGAAGCATTTTAATGAATTATTAATGAGAATTAGAAGTTAACGAGATTTCGTGTATTAAGGTATCAGATAATTTAATTTTGTAATGCATAACTTTTTTTGGGTTGGAGATGAATTTTTGGGGAGCAGACATTAAAGAGTTTTATTCCATACTTGTTACAGATCATTCACAAATGACGTCCGTTGAAACTAGAATTTCTTTAAAGATCATTTATGAACATCCCTACTCAAAAAATTCTTTTTATCCACAAAGAAGTCAAAAATCTCTGGCCTTAATTTCATTTTGTGCATTCCATCTGATTTATTTTTAACGGTACAATTATAAGGCATAAACTTTCCTCTAAGGCTGTCACCCGAAGCAACATTATGTTGCAAGAAATATTAAAGAACCATTATACTTAATAAAAAAGTGTTTAGGTGAATGAGCAAGTCATGAAGACAGTAATAAAATCATGAAATAATATCTCTTCTCTCACTATCTACATATCCTACAGTAATTGAGGGATATAAATAGAAGTAAACAAAAGAGAAGAGAGGAAAGACGAACGGCATTTTGTTATTGAATTTTATATGAAGAAAAAAATTGCTAAATCATTCTGGATGAATGCATCACATTTTTTTTTGGCTCGTTAGGGATAGAAATTTGTTGAAGCCAAAAAGAAACAAATCTGATACACACATGAAGTTTTTTTTGTTCATTCAAACTGAAAATCTTACGGTTCCTAATGTATTTCTTTTTAAAAAATATACCACGATGACTTATAATCTTAAAGCCATAACAACCCCAATAGAGGCTCCCAAAAATTAAAATATTCCTACAATTAAAGCTACCAAAAAAAACTACAATAAAAAGTGACTTAATGCTTTTCTATTCAAAAAAATAAATCTTTTGTATCACAAATGATTCTCGTCATAATGCTGGCAAAGTGAATTGGTCGTTAGAATCAATGTTGATAAGAATCTTTCCCTTAATGACCAGCATTAAACTTCATTCAAGTGCCAGCACAATGAATACTTATGCTTCCCATCTATTCATTCCAAATATTATTATCAGATTAAATGTTCCACATGTCTATGTCGGGATTTTGATGGAATTAATGTTTTAGTTATTTTCTGGTGATTCATGGGGAAAATGGGAGATTAAATTTGTGAAATGGATTAATTACAGTAGGTTTTGGATTTTATTTGGAAAAGTAAACCTAATTCAGAAGGAATTTGTGTGAAATTTGTACTGACAAAAAAGTGCAATATCTCAGACGAATGTCTAGGTCTCAAAACCTAGACTGCATCTAAAAGAAGAAAAATCCACAAAAAATCTGATTTGAGCTGAGATATGCGTCTGGAAGCATCCCTCATGATGAACAGAACCAGTCAGAGCTGCACAAAATTCAATGCCCTTTCAGACATGCTTTCTAATGCCATTCATTTCAAACAAAAGATTGCAATTAATCAATACAGAAACATTACAGATGTAAGAGCTATTGTAACAAAAATTCAATTAGACATATTCACAAATTTCTCAACTTTCATAACTCATTCTTTTTATTGTGACTTAATTGCTTTCGAATTGAATTTCATTCCAGCTTGAAATCTTTATCGTAATTTGATTACGTCAGTAACGACGAGCGAGCAATAAATGGAAGATTGAACTTATGGATAAGTTAAAATGTAATACGAAGAAAGAAGAACAAACAAGCGAAAGCAAGTCCGGACTGGAAAAGTTTCTGACTCAATATTTTCATTTCCATTTCGTGCATTTTGCTTTATGGTTTCAAAAATAAAGGAAAAATGGAAAGGTTTATGATGATAGCTTAAAAGAAATTTATGAATGCGAATTAAATCAAATATGATTTTTTTCTTCTAGCGGCTGTCATGATACGAACTTACTGTAAAAAAATGGAAATGAAATCATGAAAAAATGTGGGTCAGAAAATGAAATTTTCTTTTCTCCCCATTAAATGGAGGGAAAAAGTCTGTACTGTGCCGAACGAAATTCTCGTAATCCAGCATAGATTAAAGGCTTGAAGTGATAAGTTTTCTCCTCATACATATGTGGAACCTTTCCTCGGCTACATTATATGCTTGAATTTTATATATCTTTTATGAAAAAGATTCTCATTTTTATTAAACAAAAGATAAAGCTTCATTATTTGAGTTGTGATGATGTTTATGACGATAATTTTTAGATAATGTCTTTGGGATGTCAAAATTGTACGGATATAAAAAATGGAGTAAATTTAAGTGACAAATAAAATATTCAGTCTGTTTAAGGCTAACAAGGGATTGCTTTTAAATACATCTGCTTTAATTACGAATAATAAAAAATGTTGACACTTTGGAATTTAGACATGGAATCTACAATATTTACAGTTTAGAATATAGCTTTTTCCTAAGTCCAAGAACCTGAGTGACAACTCTGGTGTAGATGAATTATTCCATTTTATGCATTTGTGTGTGTCGTGGACGCCTTGATGGGAATTACAATTTGCATTTGACTGATTTAATTAAAATTTTGGATAGTAATTATGCTGACTTTAATTCTTGGTAATGAAAGTCAGGTAGTGTCTGGTGTTATTTTCCAGACTATACTAGAAAAGAAAATCCCCCACAGATTTTATGGATCCAGAAAAGATATAAAATCTAACATTTCCCCTTCCAAAAAACAGATGCGTCCAATAAACCCTTCAATCTTATCACCCACCAAACTTCTGTCTGAGATAAATTATCTAAAGTAAGAAGTAGAAAAAGGAAAGCAAAAACTTTTCGGTAAGATATCCTCAAGGAGGTGTAAAACTGTGTCCCCATCACTTTCTTTATTTCTTGTAAGTTCTCTTTTTCATGCCTTTTCAAATTCCATTTTATATTATTTTTTGCACAGTAGAAATTTTCATTTTAAGATTCGAAAACAAGAAAATAACTTGTGACTTTTAAATTCCCCATTTTTTTGAAGTTGTGTAAGCAACACCACAAAAAAAAGTCAACAGAGATAAGAGAATCAGAAAAAATTCGTTCTGTAAACATTTCGTTTGCCATCTCAATTCCAACTTTTTTCATTACAAATGGGGAATGCGAATGGAATAAGAAATCAGGATGACTTAAAATAGAAAAGAGATAAGGAGAAATCCCAATTGCTAGGGTGGAGGATTCCCATAGGAAAAATAAATTTCAAAATGAAAATTCTCAGAAAATTTAAATGAGAAATCATCGCTGAAAAGAAATTGAACTTCGATGAGAACGTAAGCAGCATTCAAATTCGATTAACATTATATCTCAATGAATGAAGTCATACTTCCTTAGTCGAATTTAAATTTATGAAATATTTCGTGGAAAGACTACAAAAAAAATATTATTGGCAATGAAGATGTTTTGAGGCTATTTTTAGACAATCCGATTTATTTTGGATTGGTGACTTTTCATGTTGATTCACATTTGATGATGATTGGAATTCTCAGAGAAAATCTATAAATTTTGAATATTCAATGAATATTATTGAATAATTGGATTTGATGGATTTTTGAAATGAGATATGAAATTTTCATTTGATTTGAACAATTTGTCATAGAATTTTTTATGTATAGAGATAAATCCCCAGAGGGAAATAGCATTTTATGTACAACATTTATTGAATTCCTTAGAATAATCAAAGAATTTGGTCTGTTATGGAATTAAAAGGTAAAATGATCGGAATTTATGAGAAATAATTCCATAGTAAAAATTCTGTATGATCTTATACCACACGTGTCTCAAAAAGGTTGGATGTAGTATCATGTAATTTGTCAAAATATTACAGCATTCTTATTAAGACATATTCCATGTACTAATCGGTATTTTCGTACAATTATTTTTTACTCACGTACAAAATTGCTGGATGTTCAAAATTGACTTCCAAGAAAAATTTGGATTTTTAGGCCCCCTCCTCTCATTTGTAAAATGGTCTACGGACTATCACAGCGTTCTAGATCTCTTTCCCCTGAATTTTGAACGTCATAAGTGTATGAGCTAAGTTCGCATTTCCTTCCAATTATAAACATCCAAATGAAAATAACAAGCTTTTAAATTTCCATTTCCAATTTTTTTTATATCAAAACAATTTTCGATTTTTTTTTTCATTTTCAATTTACTCAGATGTAGAATATCCATTCCTGCTGATTCATTTTTATGTGGATTATAAATTGAACTTCTTCCCTCATTTCAGCTCGTCTTTTAGAACAACGAGAGCGTAATGTAGCGGATATGATATGTAATAAAATTAGGAACAACGAACGAACAAACGCCTTAAGGGAATAAAAGAATGAAAGTTCATTCATTGAGCGGAAATTTTCTCTTGCTTATTTTTCTGATTCCCAATTTTTGCTTCATTTTCCTCTTTTTTTGGCATTCTTCACCTGAACGAACTTTATTGTGGATGAAAAGGTAGATAAATTGAATAGATTAAATTTTCTTGGGTCACGGAAACTACACGATGGTTGGTTTGGATATAAAATGCTCTACGAAATTGGTAAATAAATGATTTTTGAATATTCATTGTTTTCCTTAAAAAAAGGGAAGGAAAAAAAATTATTTGAATCTGTGCCAAGAATTTCATTGATTACATTAGTTCTTTTTTTACTCATTCAAAACATGAGGATGGAATTGCATTTCTTCTCACACTTGCCGTAATTGCGATGATAGAATCTACTGGTCATAAATATTGCATTATGTTTGTTATTACAGCCATTACATCCATAAATTTCCATATTTTCTACATTATTATTGTCTAAGGTTCAATTTGTGGAAGCATTGCAGCTTTTTGGCATGGAAATTTTGAAGTGTAACGAGCTTTTAAATTGGAAATTATGTAAGAGTCATAAGAAATGCACTTTTGGATGTTCTACATGCTTTAATAAAATTGTGTTAAATTTTGAATATTTAAAACCGTTATTAAATCAATTGAAACTCATTTCATTAATAATTCAGTAATCCATTAAGCATGTTTTTCCCCCCAATGATCCATATCACATACATAGTTATTAAAAAAGCTTTGGATAGTCCACTGGGTATAATGACTTAGCACGAATGCTTTCTGAATTCTAATTACTTCCTGCATGGAATTATGATTACTGAAATGTAGCTACTTAGTCAAGCAAAATGTCGTGATTTAATTAAAGCTTTAAGAGCGGAAAGGCTTTTCGAACATTCTGGAATTAAAACTGCTTAATTTGACGTGATTTGACTGAGAAGGATGATCAAAAATTTTGATTAAACAAAAACAATTTATTTGTAAACAAGAGATTAGCCCAAAAGTTTATTTTAAAGCTCACAAACTTTGTTTAACATCAGACGAACAAGAAGGAAAAGTTTATTTATGTACAAAAAGCTTACGAATATATTTTTGTATTACTCTAATTAAAACAGAGACTCATGTTACACATATGAAAATGCTTTGGTAACTAAAATACTAAGAACAATAATAATCAACGACATACAAATATCAACATGACATTCATCATGTAAGTAAAAGATCGGAATCGCGAAAGAAGAAGGAAATAAGGAAAAGAGTGGGAAGTACAAGTCAAAATGCTAGAGATATGCATAAATTTGATTAATGATTCATTACTTCGTTACTATCTTTCCACGCACATTTGTGAGTTTTGACTAGTCATCATTATACAATGTGAATGTAAATCTTGTACTACATGAAAAAAGATCTTTAGATTGCATGAATTATAAATTATAATGAGGAAGAATAAAAGTCATTAGGAGATAACGTAAATATTTTTAGCTGTTGTATGCATTAATATGCTTTGCTAAATGGTTGTGTTTGCTGTTCATTTTTAGCTATAGCAGTTTTGTAAAATTCATATTTTGACAAAAAATTGGATCAGTTAAGCCCAATAAATATTCTAAAGTATCCCCGACCTATCTACTAAATTCATTCAACCGTAAATAATTCAAGCTAATTATCCCACTCAAAACTGTTCAACAATCTCTCATTTTGTCATTAAATCCATCCTAGACAAAATAAATTACAGTTTTGTTTAAATAAATCAATAATCCACCAGTCTAGCTATTGTTTTTCTTGTTCATACTCTTTCATTCGTTTCCGTAATTTCTCCGTCATCATTTTCGAAATTGATAATCAATTAAAGCTTTTTTTGTCTCAGCAACAACTCATTAGCTTGTGATAATTAATAATCATGGATAATGCTCGGTTCCGTTGCTATCTCTATGCGAAGCAATCAATCAAAAGAAAATGTGCAATAAAAACCTCATAAAAGAACGAAAATGAGTGTGTTGCTTGCTGTTAGGGCATGTCTATGATTCAGATAGTATAGGTAATTAGTTTTAATTCATGTCCCATATCTAAACTTGATTCCAAGAAACAATTTTGACAAAACTGGACAAAATGAGTATTAAAAATTACTCGTAGACTTCCCAACCCCTGACATCCTCGTGCAATTTACTCTTTTAATCCCTTAATAGGTTTTATTATTGAAAAACTAAAAAACACCGACACAAAAGGGAGGCACCATGAAAATTCCACAATAAACAGAATTTTTTATTGTGCGGCAGTCTGCAAAGTTGAATAAATTTTATTTATTTTGCATATGCATGCACAGAAAATAACAAAAGCTTCAATTATATCAATTGAATTGAAAATATGAATTCAATAAATGAAATTTCTTTATGGTGAATTGAATTCGTTAACGCTAATTAAGCTGTTATTCAGTACTTTCTGTGTCAACTCATTCTGCCTTGCTAAATTTTTCTTTTTCCAATTTTCCATGTACGTTCACATATGGCATTGAGACTGCTTGCTACTAATGTCATTTTATTTTCCGTCTGTTTTACTCGCTCGCTTCCTTTTGTGTACCTTTCGTCGTGACATTATGGGAATATTATGAAAGAATATTTGCATTTTACATTTTCAAATTTACTTTCCGCTTTTTGGCTCTTGAAGAATTGAAAAAGTTTTTTTGGCTGTATTTGTAACTGAATATTAAAATGAAATGGATTTTTTTGTGTTCTTCAGAAGCATGGATGAAAGTTGGAATGAATGGAGAATTGAAGTGCATAACAAAGACAACTTTGAGCGCATTTCGAGTACCGTGATAATTACAAGATGATTAATAATTATAATTTATGGAACAATAGAGTTCGTAATGACTTTTACTGTTTGCTGCTATCTTCAGAACATTTTGGAAGACATTTGACCTTAATTAATATTTTTATGGTCATATCAATGCTTGGTAGCTGTTATGGCATCACATAATGAGAGTTTATTCGCAAGTAACGTCTATTCTCCCCTCTAAGTCCACAAAGATTAAATCTAGTTCACCAATTTAAATTCACATTTGGAATGAAAAATATTTTACTAGACATTCCAAGATCCTTTCTTCCCTTCTTGTTAATACCGAGTCCGTTTCCTTTCCCTTCTTTGAATTGTTGACAAGAAATTTTACGGTCAACTTATTCTTGAAAATATCTCAATAGGATTCAAGAAGAGTAGCAAAAAGTAGAATTATTGTTGGCATTCATTCCTAAAAATGTCAAGTCGATGGAAGTAGGAGAAGAAGAGAAAAAAGGCCGAAAAGTGTAATATTTACTATTATATAGATGATTAGCCAACCCAAAAACATATTGTGTGATCAAATATCGATTTAAGGCTGCCTGCCTCATACTCACCCCAAAAAAAATTGAGTACAAAAGAAAAGGAAACAGGACACACAAATGTTTCGCAATTCTATTAAAATATCAGCAATATTTATTTCAATCATTAATTGTTACCAGTTAACAGTATCACTTAATGGATATTATTATCGATTTCTATGAAATATTATCAGCAACCCACAGCATCCTTAATAGTCATCATTAATATCTTATGACTCAATTTCTGCCTTTTATTGTTCCTACATTTTTTTCGACACTTAAGAAGATTCCAAAAAGAGCTTTGAAATTTAATATGTGTGTGAATATCAGTGGGTGTGTTTATTTGGGTGAGAAAAGAAATTACACAAATTTCTCCACCTAGAAGATATTCGGTGCGTGTACAAAATGAATTTACACAACAAATTTAAACAGTCTTAATAACTTAATCAATTTTTTGGAAGCACATGTAAAAGTTTCTCGTTCTGTTTTGTGTCGTGAGAGTTAATTTTTGAGGTGGAATTTGTCTATAAATAGTTTTATTGGTATTTGATTAGAAATCTTTAGTCTAGAATAGACTAGAAGAAAGTTTTTGTGTATTTTGTTTTGACTGGAGTTCAATGTGGTCTTATTTGATTTCCATAGAACATCTGAAGGAGACTCTGCTACATTTTTTGGCTGGTTCTTAATCAGATCTAAAAGGGGTCAATTTTCAAACACTACTCTAAAGTATGTCTTAATCAACCCCAAGGACTTGAACTTATATACTAGCAACAACCATCAAAAATATTCAAATTCCACCTCAGACTTATAAGAAGCTTATAGTTTCCATCTCAATTACATCTGAAATTAAAATAATTACCCAAATTTTTCCTTAAAAACAATTTTCAATTTATATTACATCAATTTATTTATTTTCATCAGCTTAGTTCAGTAAATCAGAAAAAAAAGTGATATGAAAAACTGAAAGCAATCAATGTCAACGAATCGAAGGCATTGACAAAAGTCGCTCAGTTATGAAAAAACCAATCTTCCACAAATAGAATGGGATCGGCAAGTAAATTTTCATCATTACACTTCACATCATCAGTCGAACTCGTCAGAGCATAATACAGAGCAATAAATTACACGTGTTGGAGGAAATTTTATTGAATTTCTTATGGAAATTCTGTTCGAACTAGATTTGTGGTTTTTGTGCGTGAATTTTGCAATATGTGAGCATTTACGCATGAAGTCAATTTTAAAGGATTCACATCAGAAGGGATTAACGATTTTATTTCTAAAACGTTAACCTGAATTGTTTCATAGCTGTGCACATGCACCATAAAACAATTTGTTTCTCTTGTAGCAATAACATTAAAAATTTATTGCATTTTATTGTGTTGGATGAAATATTAATTTTACTGCAATATGATATTGAAATTTTTTGAATATTTTTGCTGCTGCTTAATTGGAATTTGTTGTATTTTATGGATGTGAAAACATCTGCAGACCACCCAGGATTTCCTATGCCTAAATAGGTGAATGACTCTTATTGTATATAATTCGACTTGGAATATTTGGATATTTCGATAACATTTATTCAGTATAAAAATAGAATCCAAATAATCTATATTCTTATCCCAGTCTCCCTAATGCAATAATAATAAATGAATATTTCATGCGAATTTACTGAAGCTCATAAGCTTTCATACAAAACACAAATTTTGACCCGGAAATATTTTCGTCCCTTTGAAATGTAAATTTACTTCCAACCCTCACGAAGCACAAAATTATCATCCTAATTTTGTTTGATTCTCATTGATTTTATGACAAATTCGCATGATAAAAATTCCAATCGTCATTAAAATTCACTACCTCAGAAATAAAATTTCCAGCTCATAAAACGCATCCATTCGTCCATTTCCCACTAGTAATAGAAAGCCACAAAAAATGAATCAGCACTTAATGTAATTCGATATTTAATCGAACATAAAACATCACACTGTTGCCCGTGAAGATAGAACGAAAAAGTGAATGAGGAAAAACGGAAAATTGAGCAAAATAAAACAAAAGACTGGAAAAAGGGAGACATTACGAGGAATTGAATTAAATTTCAGCATTCTTCTTTTCATTCTCGATTTTTCCGCCTCGTCGTGCCTCTCGCTCGTTTGTGTCTATTTATCGATTCTCTTGCTCTGTTTCACTTACTTTGACATTTGCTCAATATAGTCGACGACAGTTTTTGAACTGGGATTTTCGAGTAGATTGGTTTAGGGAGTTATTTTGTCTCATGGCATGTGACATGATGATGTGTCTGGAACCATATCAGAATAATTTAAAGACACATTAGAATTACTACATTATTTTTAAGAAAGGTTCAATTTACAAAAATACAGTTCTTCTACAGAAAACCCTCGAAAATTGTATTTTTGAGCCCTTTCTATACCACGGGAAACCTGTCAATTTCTGTCTACACGACAATAAAGGAAATTGCATCGGAGAGACGCACAACATTTAAAGAAGAAAACTTTTCTATTCAATTTTACGTGAAGTACAATGTATGATTTTGACTGCTTCCCGAAGCCTTTCTTCTTATCATCCATCGAAATTCAACTGATAAAATGAGAAATGTTATTTTTACCATTATTGTTATTTTGTTGACTTTTGAAGCGCAGCACGCGAAAAGTTTATTAGCTTTTTCTCTCGTGCGACACAATAGACTAGAAAGAAGAAGAGAAATACTGGATAAACATGAACTCATGACGCGTATTTTATGTGTGTCGACATGTTTAATATGATTTGGAAATTTGTGGTGATTTTTATTATTTTTCTTTTGAGATTTTTTTTGCCTCGTATACCTGCATGAATAATTAAATTAATGATGGTAATAAAATTTTTTTCTTTGTGCACTTCAATAAATCAACGAATTTTGTACACAAATATCATTTCGTGTTGGAATATTAATGGATATAAATACTTACATTTAGAATTGATTTTTGCCCTTTTTTCCGTTCTCACAAAATTTATTTCTTTGCTATTTCAATTTGAAAGTAAAAGTCTCAGGAATGGTGACATAATTTCCAAGAGTCAAATGATTTACGTAAGTAAGGTAACTGTAGGGTTGATGCGGATGATTAATTGCTAGATATAGCATTCGTTTCAACTCAATTCATACTTTTGCCTCTCCATTAGCATTCACAAATAATTATACACAATAAACTTTTCCTTGGTCTTTACGTTTTACGTTTTTAAAGGACTTTTTTTTCTACATACTTATTTCTGTAATTTGGAATGAATTGATTGAGATGTTGAAAAAAGATTGAAATATTTTAAACATTTGAGAGGTAGTAAAGATTGAATATTGGAGCAATATGCTGTGAATAAATTTTGAGTCCAAATATTTGTACAAATTTTAAGATTGACATTTAAGTCCCGTCATCTCAAAATCGTCTAAAATTCAATCATTAATCCTCTCAAATGTACAAAACTCCATAAATTACTCAAATTTGAATTATTTTCTCATAAACAAAAGCTGCTTATTTATTGATTAAGATATTAAAATATCTCTACATCATTTCCTTAATTTCACCTCAACCCCGCACTAGAGTTTTTATTACCAGAAGCTACACATAAATAACTAAAAAAATATTTCTCGATTCTAATTTAATTTGTCATTTTGTTGTTTGTTGCCGTGAGGAAATTATGACATATTAAAGTAAAGGGAAAAAAGTTTGTGGTAAAGAAACTTATTTTTTGTGTGCCACGACATTAATTGTTGAACCGCTGAAGAAAGCAATTACGATATTTTTTCGTTCTACATAGTAAATTGTATTGTTATTTTTGCGCATTATCCTTCAGACTGATTCCATTTTTTTGGTTACTAAATAACACGTAAAACACGTTAGAATCAAAAATAAAATTAACTTTTTCCTTCATATTCATACAAACAAGAGCTTTTTACAAGTTGATAGTTTATATTTTTTCGTCAATTATCTGCACGAAACTAAAAATTGTTTACAGTAAAAATGAAAAAAGTTAAACTACATGAAACTGCTTTTTTGTCTAGATAATTCTCAAAATTGTAGTGAGCAGTAATTACATAGAACAGAATTGATATGAAATTGCTAATTTCATTGTGATTACAGGTGAATTTAATGTAAATTTCGAATTATTCTATACTTGGTGGTTGATTGATGACTGACTGCAGACAAATTTTGTTATTAATAATTATTTTAAATTTACACTTTAATGGATAAATGCAGTTTCGAAGTTAGATTCATTATAAATTTCAGAGTAAGTCATGCAAAACGCGACCAAGCGGTATTCCAGTCCAATCCACCTCTCAATGGTTGACGACATAAGCGAATCACCCTTAGGTATGCATGTAACTTTCAAATCACCCTTAGTTCTATTTAAAGAAATTAAAACTGAAATCTAATCGCATCAATTGTTCAGGTCTAATAATCCTAACAAGCGTTTTAATAACTTTTGACTTCATGTGACGCGTGAGTGTTATTTCCTTAGTTTATAAATAAATAAAAGATTTTGTTGGCATTATGAACAGTGAATGCATAATAGTCAATATTGATAAATCCTGCTAATTCAATTGAACGTCAATTATGCATAAAATGTTGTCGGTATTTTCTACGATATTGATTTACTGTTTGAATTGATTTCTGACTATTGCAGCTGTCAATTTTATATTAAAAAGTTCTGAAGTAATTCTTTCTGAATTATAAATTCCCAAAGCATCCAGAATAACAAAATCTCCACTGACCTGATTCCAGAGGATCAACTTAAAATTCTTTTTCGATTCTAGTTTTTTTCATTTATTTGATACTTTAATAGAACAAGACAACCTTAACCCCTCTCCATCCAAAAATAAATTCCATCACAGAAAGGAAAATAAAATTTAAAGTCGATGAGAAAAAGAACTATTTATGTTGTAAAAGATACCATAACTCATTTTTCTCCATTCCTTCTATCCAACCATCCATAACACTTTGTTTCCACTTATTGCTTTAAACACGTCATCGAAAGGAACGGATGAAAGAAGGGAAAATATAATTTATTTTAAAATTGATTATCTCGAACATAAGTTTTCATTTTCACGCATTTTTGAAGTTAAAAGAAGAAGGATTGAAGAAGGGAAGGAAGCTTTAAAAGTTGGTGCTTTGTTGTGTTGTTCGAATTTTGTGATTTGTTTTTGGGCATTATTTTGATTAGATTTGATTATCCACAAACTAGATTTTTTTGTTATTTTTCAAGCTTCAAAGACCTCAATGAGAAAAATTCAAAAATCGTCCAAAACCTTCCATACAATGACAATTTCCATAGATTTGATGAAATAAAGTCGTAAAACGCAAGAAAATAAATTGCTCGAACGACATGAAAACTGCTAAACCCATAAAAATACATTTCGTGGGTTCCTGCTGTGAATTTGTGACAGCTTCATGATAAAGCCACAGAATGATTGAGAAAAGGAAAGTCAGTGGAAATAAATTTATGACTGAATCACCTGACAAGTGAAAAAGTGTTGAAAAATCTGGAAAAATCGCAATTTAGAAAGTTAACAGCAAAACAACAGCAATAAAAGCGCGAAGAAAGTGAAAAATAAACTTTTCATTACTCATCAGCATATTCACGTTATTTACAATGTAAAGAGTGCTCGTCAGACAAGTGCGAGTATACACAAATTATGCATCAATCATAAAACGTTTGAAAAATAAATTAAAATCAATATTTTAAAGGAGAAATCTTGCTGTGTAATAGTGTTTGATGAGGAACGTGTATTGCATTCGATAGATTGTAAAATTCCATGCTTCCGCTTGTCTGGATGAGAATGAAGTTTTAAGAAAGATTACTTTTTAGACAGTGTTGTTTTAAGGAGATAAAGTGGGAAAGCGACTCTATGGGAATTTTTCTTAGATCACCTTGCAAAGTATTATGTCCTTAATAGCTATTTCACTAAATACCAAACCTGATTTTAATGAAATTCTCCTCATTTTCCTTAAGCTTTCTAATGTTTTTCAAAATTAAATTCTTAAGAAATGTACTTCCATTTCTAAAAAGCTTCAAATTCTTGCAGCAAAAAAATTAATCAAAGCAACATTTTCTTCTTTTGTAAAAATTTCCACAAGACAAGCACGAAACCAAAATTTCCTCAGAAAACCCTCTAATCTCCATCTTCAAGGCAGTTTCCTTCCGAAAAATTAGTAAATCTAATCCTCTTTCAAATGAAGCCAGCCCACGAGATGAAATATCAACCTCAATTCGAGATTACATTAATTAAAATTTTCATCGAGTGATGGATGGATGAGTGATTAAATACATAAAGGATTAATTGAAATTTTTTTCTCGTCTTTCAGTGACATTTTAGCAGACAGACTAAGCTTGACTGGGTGCAAAGGATGTGTAATGAGGTCATATGTAGGATAAGTACATGTTAAATAAAAAAGGGATAATCATACTTATCGTCGACATCATCATGATGGTAGAAGGTCACAAGTTTATTAAAGTTTTACATATGAAAAATATTTTTTTCCTCATAAAAAGTTTCAGCTTAACGAAAAAATTTTCCATAATACACTCATAGGGAAATTTTCTTTCTACTCGCATAAAAATGAAAATTGCATTTTATAGTGAGAGAAAATAATAAGGAATATACTCTTCATGCTGAACTATGTATATGAACATTAAGTGTGAGAGTATGATTGTCTGCATTGTTAGATAATAACGGAATTATCAGCTTTAATATAACATTCACCTTACGGCACGGCACGGAATTTTCATTTCAAATGGAGGTGATTTTGTTTTATTTCCACATTTATAGCGCGCTTTTAAAGACTGAAAGCCTTGAATTTGTGTGCATGTGGAAGATTCTTGGTGAAATGTTTAGAGGGAAAATTTAGAGGTGTGAAAAATTTCATATTTTATTGGAAGCAGGCAAAAGAGACTTTCATTCCTTACTGCATTGCAACATAAAACTGAGGTTAGAATAGAGTCAGACAAAATAGAAATAATTAAAATTTTCTAAAAATATTTTCAAAGTTTCCAAGAAATTCTAGCATATTCTCATTCACCTTCCTTAGCACATCCACAAGCAAAAGTTCATTCCTTTATCGCACAAAATAAAATCTGATAAATATTGACATTCATAAAAATAGCTTTGATGCGAAATCCATAAGAATATTTCATTAATCTAGCAATCAAAGTGATTTCCACGCACAAAACTTGACAGTCATTACTCCTAGGATATAGCGCTTCTAAAATGAAAATTCTTATCTATCAATAAAACTATCTAGTGTCAAATATTCATGACTGAGTATATCAATATTGACCATTGTGTTCATTAATATCAACTTGTGCATGTTCATAAATTTTTTATCAGCACTCAACACTTGTGAATGCCCTCAAGTCCTCAAGTGTTTTTCGTATACGAAAATAGAAAAATTCCTTCCGAATGAGAAAGTTCAAAAGTTTCAGACCCAATTCACTTTCGTAATAATTTTTCATTTTTTTAATTACACCTTTTCACGAAGTCATTTATTTAATTTGATTATG
Organism: Chironomus tentans; assembly: GCA_963573255.1. NCBI lineage: Eukaryota > Metazoa > Arthropoda > Insecta > Diptera > Chironomidae > Chironomus > Chironomus tentans. The sequence goes on along the minus strand of OY754302.1, from coordinate 1,263,709 downwards.
AATCTAGATCAAAATTTATGTGCATTAAATGCGCTATTGAATAATCCAAAGCAATCGAATATCAACTTTTTTTTCCATATATTCGTCTGTTTAACAGCATTGCATGCAATGTTGAAATTTTCATAAGAAATAATGTGTTTGTTTTTCACAGAAATTTCCAAAAACGGAATTTAAAGAATTTTTTTTTGGTGATATATGAATGGATGGGGGCAAAATAGCATTAAATATGCTTTTGATATGCAAAAAATGAGCGCAAACACAAGAGCACGGTAAACTTAATTGTATTTAGCATAATTTTCACATTAAAAAATTGCTGATATTTATATTTTCATGGTTGTTGCTAGCAGGAATATTTCCCTACATATGAACGCTTCTTTATGTGTTATGGGTGTCGAGGCTTTTGATGCTTCTCAGGAATTTTATGCTAGTTTATTCTTTAACGTTTTGCCTTAATTAAGTACTTTGCTATGTAAAATTATTCGAGAGATTCCTTAAACGTATGTAATCATTTTAATTAAGTTTCTTTCATGTGAAAATTTCTCAAAGATACTTGATTTATGAGACTAAGAAGGGGTTGATTGCGTTTGAAAATAAATTATTTATGAGGATGAAGCATTTTTTAAAGAATGGAAAATTTACATGCTTTGATCAAATTTCAATATTATCAGAGTTTACAAGTACAGGGGCTTTGCCTGCTACAATTGGAAACTCTCAAGTATTAATCGTTCAACTTTCTCCACCCACCAGTAATTAATACATCCAAAAACTTTTGAATATTCCCAGAATATCAACTCCAAAGTTGTTGATTAAATTACCAAAAAATTTATAAGCCGATCAATTTTACTCAAAGAGATTAAAAAGTTTAAATCACACATTTTTATTTTTAATTTAGAAGATTGAATTTTTATTCCCATGCATCTTCCACACGTGTGCTGCGTTTTTATTCCCCTTGAATATTTAAATAAATTTAAATGCCTTTTTCCGTATTTTCAAATAAAGCACAAATAAAATATTTTTTTATGATCCTTCATGAATGATACCCACGCATTTTGAGTGATTTATGGATGAACACAAAAAATTAAATTCCATAAAGTATGACTGCCTCAATTAAAAAAATAATTCCTTTTTTTATTCATTCATGTTACGTTCTGGTTTTGGTGTATGGAAGTTTGGTGAATTATGTACGCATTGACTACGTAGAATTGAGTCTGAGAGGAAAAATAGAATTGGTATAAAAAATTCTTGATAATTCATAACCAATAGCTGTTTCTGGAAATGATACGTAAACAATTTCTGTGTAGAACTGTAAGATAAGTCTTGTGGCATTTGTGTGCTTGAGATAATTGTTTCCTTATATAATCTGTCAATTCACTCTGCATTAAGTTAGGAATCTTCAGGCTTCATGATAAAGTATGCTTCTATTTTATTAATTTTCTCAAAGAATACTTTATGAATCTATAGCTACACCACTGCATTCCATAACGGTCTATTTTATAGAAATTTTTTTAAGAACCTTAATAATTTTCATCAAAGCAAAAAAATTTAAATTATTTCTAGAAAAAATATGTTCATCGTCAATGTCAAAGCGAATTTTCAATAATAAAAAGACTTTCTTTAATACCTAAAATATTAGGAGTTTTTTTATTTCTTCTTAAAATATTTACTCAGCTTTAATTTTCAAGGTGCCATTGACTAAAACAAAATATTCACTTTCTATCCGAGATGAATTTTGTAAATTCAAAATAAAACGTATTTAATATTCGTAGTATAAAACTATATTCTAATTTAAGTTATTGAATGTTGAGCATTTTTTGATTAAATCAATTTCAAAAGAATTAGATTAGTTTTTGCATTATCCGAAATTATCGCAGATAAGATAATGATTTATTGATTAAAATTGCATGACTTTCGTTCGCATAAAAACGTTAAAATACACAAATCATTTCAGTTTCGAAAATTTCATGATTTTTCATTCGTGACGTGAGTCGTGTATTTTTTAATGCTCCGACATTTTCCTGACATAAGTCGTGAAGAAAATACAATTTATTTTGTCACAAATATTCTTATTAAAAATCAAAATTTCCCTCCATAAATCCATCATAAAGATTATAACAAGATTTTTTATTTATTCACAAAGTGATGTAATAAAGTGCCAGAAATATATTTTTTTTTTCATAGCCTCAAGCTCATTCTGCATCAATCAATCATAAAAAAAGCTCTTTTGTTGTATTTTAAAATTTTTTTTAAAAAAAAAATATTCACAGTAGAACAAAAAGGATTTCCCACATTTTTCATATTTTCACTCTCAATCTCATTACATCATGTATGAAATTTCCTCATATTTCGTTCCTCGTTTTAATTTTAATTTATTCTCGGTCTTTGTGGCATTTTTGGTTGCGAGAAAATATTGTAATATTAAACAATAAAGCGAGAGCAAAGGGTGAGAGATGGAATTAAGGGTTTAATTGAATTTCTCAACATCTGATCGACACGCACGTTCTCTCACATTCTTATTCCTTTTTCACAAAAAAATTCGTTCACTTTCAATTTTTTTAAATTTTTTTTTTCACTCCCAAAAAAATTATTTTTTGCTTAATTTATTTTTTTTTCAGTATTTTGAAAATTGTCTTATGCTACAACAACAACACGAATGGAACAACTAAAAGTTATATCGACTAGTATCGGAAAAACCAAAATGATGACTGAATGCTTGCTATTTCTAAACTGGCAAAATTCACAAAACATGCGAGTCCTCCGACGAGCTTTTTTAACGAATTTCAAGCTTTTCAATGACTGTCGAGAGAGAATTTTATTCGATTGTAAACAGAGAGTCGGCATGCTTTCTCCACGTGACTTTTTTCGCACACTATAGAAATAAAAAAATAAATAAATAAATCGATGAGCTTAAACCTAACGTGCACTAATTCAGTTCTCTTTCGTTCTCACACTTTCGGTTATAGAAATTTTCTCATGAATATTTTTGTAAATAAAGACATGCGCTATGATTTCAGCAACAGCGAAACAAAGAAAAAGAGGGAAAAAATTCATTCACAAAATAGACAGTGAGAAACGAAAATCAGTTTTACAGCTCCGTTGTTTGTTTTTCTTTTTTTTACTGCTGCTGCTCGAGAATTTCCTCGCTCAATGAAAATGAAAATGTTTGAGAAAAAAAAATTTATAAATGAATTATTAAGGAAGTTTATGTCTGGTGTTTATGTGAACTCTCAGGAGTTAAAAGCAATGATTATTTTGAATGAATATGGGGATTTGTTGATTAAACAAATTAGAAAGAAAAAAATTAATTTTGATCTTGAAATTCTGTTGAAGGTTTGAAATTCAATCACGTTTCTATAAACAAAATTGTTTGTTGACCGACTGTACGCAAATAATGAACTCACAGTATCGAGTGCTACACAGTTTAAGACTTAAATATTGGATGTCATTTCTGAACAACCCCAAATATTTTGTATATTTGGAAGAATCTAAGCAGTTTTCGTTTATTTAGTTTTAGAAATATTTAAACAAGAAGATATTGTGGGTAATTGATGATTTTATAGCAGCCTAGCATCACAATGGCGCCTTATCGAAAAGACAGTCATTCACTGCCAGATTGTCTGTCTTTAAAAATCACTTTATTACATTACAAACAGATTAAACTTAACTTGACCATAAATTTCAAATGTCAAAATGTCGTTAAATTTTCAAAAATCCGTTAATTGATTTTGACATGATTTATGAAAACGTCGAAAGTTCATAAACTATAAATTTTCACATGACTATAGTCATGCATTACATTATGTCTGAAAATTCCCATTGACGATAAATTTTCATTTTCTCAGTTTGCTGTTCACACATGCCATAATAAATTAAACAAATTCCTTTAAAGTGTTTAGTCCTTGAATTTATCATTCACAAAAAAATACACACCATAAAACTTTTATATCCATTCTCAAAAATTAAACAAACCAAAAAAAAAGAGAATTTACTTAAAAAAATCCATCACTCAAAACAATAACGGAAGTACTGAATAAACACACAAAGAAAAAGTTTTATTGGATTAACAATAAAAAAACTATATTTTCTCATTAAGCATAATCCGAGAAATTTTCATTCAGCTAAAATAATAAAAACTTTGACAATATTATTGTCTGTATCAAGTCATCATGATGTTTTAAAATTCCAAAAGCTCATAATTCACGATGAAGATAAAGTTTCGTGAAAGCTTTCAGAAAAGTTTTGTTTTGAAAAAGTTTAATAAACTTTTAAGCTTAAAATTATTTTCGAGAAAAAAAAATCATTTTCTTGTGGAAAAATTGAAGTTCTGACATTTTAATTTAAAAGTTTAAAAATGCATGCAGCAGTCCGACTGGAAGCAATTATTGAATTTTATCAACCGCAATGCATTTAATTTAAATTGAAATGAAAATTAAATTAATTCAATTGTTTTCGATTCAATAAAATGTATGACAACATGTGAATGGTAATTTTGACATTTGAATGAATAAATTAGTTTGTGGATGGTATTGCGAGGGATGCTTGATATGTTGATATGGCTCTTAATCGATCATTTATTAATTTTTAATACAATTTTATGGATAGGTCGAAAGCATTGCTGGCAAAATATCAAAATTAGTTCTCTCAGATTTTCTCACAAATACAAAAATATTATAATGATTGAAACAACCCCCCCTAGCACCCCTTTTTCGAATGCATTACTTACAAACCTACTAAACCCCCTTGATTTTAAAATCTATCATAAAGTCAATCGTACAAAATATCACTATTGAGAATCCATCTGCATCAGTATTTTAAAAATCCTTGATTTCACCCCTGCAATAGCTAAAATCATAGTTAAATTAAAATTCCAAAAACTTATGAAAAATGTAATCAAACGAGTTGTCAATTGCAATAAAACCAATTTAATCACAATAATAAAGCGAACAAATATAAAGGGAGAACGCCTTTTATGTATACATAAAGAAATGACTTTTTTTCCTTGCATGAACTAGATAGAAATTTTCTTTAGTATGGCAATTACCATCAACCTTATGATATGGTTATGTGCATTACATATTCGCTATGATGATTACGTAAGACAATAGGAGAAAGTTGAAAAAATGGAAGAAAAAAAAGTCATGAATATTTTAACGTAAATGAAAAATCTTCTAAATTAAGTTTCATCTAACAACAGAAGAGACATTAATCCAGGCAAGAAGAGGCTGTTGAAGCCCTTTAAACCCATAAAAAAATTATTTCACATATTTTCGTAAATAAAATTTTTATGTCAATTTTTCACTGCCATGATGTCATAAATGAAGTCATTATTCTCATACACACAATCTTCTTGAACTGTCATTCACAATAACATTAACATCAGCAGTATTAGCATAGAGAGCAAAAACGAGATTATTTTGTAAGACTAGAAATTAAATTTTCCATGAGTTAAATGTCACTGACTGTGCTTATGAAGTACTGAGAGACAGGAACGATATTAAATCATGCATGTGCTTAAATTTATTTAATTTTATGCTCCAAAACGGAAGTGCTTAATGGATAAAATTCGTTTTTCTCGGCTTTTTACAGACCTGAATGTTAAGAAGAGAATTTTATAATGTAATTTATATTAGCTTGATTAACGAGTTTTCCGATTGATAAGCTGTAGATTTATATTGCCTCTATAAGCGTCGCTAATATAAATTGAAGGTTTCAGCCTCTATTGAAAGAACTAGACGAAGAGAAGACATCACAAAAGTAATGTAAAATGAAATATGCTGCGGTGGAGTTGAGATATTTAAGAGTCTCGCATTCGATATTAAAAACATCAATCCATTTGGATACATCCTTTAAAAACGCAATAAAAGGCAAATAAAGAAGAATTACTCACCGAAAAATAATTATTTTTGCAGCAAGTTTATTTTTAAAATACTTTTCTTCTTCACTCTTTTTATTGAGATTCGCTACCTTATTCTTGAGATCACTATATCATTCATTAACCATTCAATTCAACGGAAAACACTAAATAACGGAAAACAATTAATATAATTAAAATTAAATTTGTTACAGCGAATTGCAGACAAAAATATGTAAAAATGCAGACAGAATAATTTGAATCTTAAATGACCGTTGTACTACTTTAAGAACAAAGATATCTGGAAATATGAAAATGATACAGACTGTTCCTAACTACATTTAAAGTCATCTCAAAGATTTTGGTCAATTATAGATTACCAGAAAAACCACCAAAGCATTTAGAAAAAAATTATAACGGTTATACAAAATTTAAAATTTGTAGTTCAATTTTTGATCCTAATCATTTTTCAAACTTTTATGTAACGTTTTTTTCTTTTCCTTTATTACTGCTCATAATTAAATTAAATTCATTTTTAAGATAGTTTGATGTAATATAAACAACCAGTACGGTAAATATACACATATATACGTATCATGTCTAGCTCGTTAATAGGAATCTTCATTCAATACCTTACGAAATTTAATCTAGTCGATCCTGCGACATTATATCTTCAAAATCAAATAATTTCACTTTCTATCCACCCACATATTCACTTTCTGAATCACTTTCCAAGAATATGTGCATTCATTTAATTCCCATATGTCTCAAAGTCGAATAATATCTTCCATATTTACTCCAGATGAGAGCAAATCCCTCAGAAACTTAGTTCATTGAACCAAAATTACCACGACCATGCAAAATTACGTCAACCCACATCCAAACTCTTAAACAATTTACAGTTCACTGTAAAGGAAAAATTCGAATAATTTTATGGGGCTTTTGACAAATCCATCTCAATTTACTCACGAGATTCTGTGCATTACGCAACTTTAAAATCTCTGCTCGTAAATCTCGCACACATCAGCAACAAAGTGAAAAGAAGGCACGAGCTCCGAGTTGATTTTAATGTTTGTAGTGATTCATAAATTGTCGTTCGAAGAAAAACTGCTTATGTTCCATTGAATAATGTAAACATTTTAGCAAGTGAGAAGAGAAGAAAAATTGTGTCACGATTTATTTTTAACAACAATTTTTTTTTGTAAGAATTTTCCTTATGTGTATGAATAAGCATGCCTATATACATGAAAATCCGCGTATATGCGTTGTCGTAAACAGACTTTCCGCTTATCTTATCACGCAACAATGCTGTTATCTTATCTTATCAGCTGTGTCAGGTATGAGTTTCACAGAAACTTACCTATGTGAGTGACTAAATTTGTACAGTAAAAGGTCGATAATCGGAATTTAAAATCATATAAACAGGTTATTTCTTATCTTATCTTGCACATACACAAAGAAATTTAATAAATTTTTCATATAATTTCAACAAACAAGTGCTCGAGTTTTACATCATTTACTACTCGAAAGTTGACTCAAAAGGAAGAAAAACTTAGTTCTGCAATTATTCTGAGTGGTTCTACTGAAGCATATAAAATCTACAATTTACAGGTGCAAAGAGGATAAAAAGGAAGATTCACAATGGTGTCAATTGAGACAATTGCGACAATATTTGTCAAAGTTTTCAAGCTGGTAAGTGATGCAGAAAAGTTGTGAACAAAAGAGTGGAAAAGTGGCAATGATGAAGGAAAGGGATGAATTAAGGTTTTATGGCCACTATTTTGGAGTTTTGTAATATTTGGACATTTTCAAAAAGTAAATTTTAATACTGATGACTAATTTCCAAGCAACTTTACCCAGCACTTTATTCAAAATCAATGAACACGACCTTAAAGTCAAAAGACAATCTGAATAATAAAGCTCAAAGTTCAAAAGTATCTCTATCTAAGAGCTATAAAGCTTCTTGCCTTCCTTTATATTAAAACATCAAAGGAACTCATGAAGAAAAGGATGAATTATTATATCCTTTCAAGCTTTAAAGACTGAATATAAAGAGAATTTCTTTAATATTTCATAAAGTAAAATGAAAGCGAAAAAAAAGCTTGAGTGACTTAATATCATCAACTAGGTGTGGTTTCGATAAGAAAAAATTTCATCAGAACCAAAAATGACGATAATAATTTTTTTCAACGCGTGTATTAGTTAGAGATAATTAGTCATTCAATGATTAATGATGAAAATATTTCTTTTAGGTCCTAAATATCATTATTTTGATAATTTATCGATTTGGCTATGGAGGTGACTTTTTGGGTGTTGGTGGAACGTGGAATCTTAATGAAGAGAAGTCAGCTGATGCTGAGATCATAGCATCTGGCGTTTATGTTGGTTTTTTGATCTACACATCTGTCCAACTGTTCACATATCTATTTGGAACAACAAAGCATAAGCGTGAACTTTCTGATACAATCATGAATGTCGTTGGTACACTTTTATGGTTGGGAGTTGCTGGTACAGCACTTCATTACTGGCATGGATATCAAGCACCTCACGATTTCGCAAACTTGGCATCAGAACGAATGGTAAGTGTGAAAATTCAGATAATTTTTGAAAAAATCTCAATAATATATCCTTTAAATTCTAGATGGGTTTAATTATGGGCTACTTGACACTCCTTGTTGCTGCCCTTTACCTCGCCGATTCAGTCTTAGCATTCGTTCACTATGCAAAGCATGAGAATAGCAAATACTAAGCTAAGATGGAGGCAGTTACTATTTAAGATTACAAATATTCATGGATTAATTTTAAAATAGACATCACATCATTTTTACATTTGACATTAGCTTAAGGAACTTTTTTATGGATGATTCAAAATTGTCCAATACAAACAAACATGCAGCAGTAGAAATAATTAATTTTATCTTTAAGGTATAATAGGGAATGTACAATGTGCCAATTTTTATGTGAAAACATTCAATAAGTTAGGAATAAAAAACCAACAACCCAAAAAAAAAATCGAGCATTTTTGAAAAAATTTAATTTATTAGAGATAGGAGCATGTGAACCGCATTTAATAGCTTTGGCGCGTTCATGAATGACTATAAAATTCGCTGTTTAATGAAAACGATGATTCATCCAATAACTGTTGAGATAATGCCATTAAGTAGATAGCTATAGATATGACTAATAAAATTTATAGTGAACTTGCTAATGAATTATATTTCAAAGCATTTTCCTCTAAGCTTTAAACTCTTATTACTGTAGAATATAAATTTAAAGTGTGCAGCATCGTAAATGCCAAAGGATGGAAGTAGAAAATGAGATACAATTTTGAAGTAAACGAGAAACTTTTTTTCCATCTTGTGCAAATGGGAATTGTGTAACTAGAAGGTAGATGCTTTGGAAATGGCATTGAGTGGCAGTAAAAATTGAAAATTTGTATTGTGCATGGAATTTTAAATTCTGGATGATATCACTTGAAATCTTTAAGCATGAAATGTTAAAAATTATTAAACAACGAACTACCCGGGTATGAAAAGAGTTATATCCCTGTTTAACTAGAATGAGAAGATGAGGACCACTCGTCATAACTAATTACAAAGACCAAAGCTTTTAATTACATTAGAGAAATGCCAAACAAAATTATTAAAATCGTATAAACAACAAAAGTCAAAGTCAAACAGAAAATATTTCACTCCTATCATACAAGCACAGTAAATGGAATTTCTCGTACAAACCTTATCAATAATTCCCACCAAAAACTTCCATAGACATTATCATAAAATTTTTATCAAACAAACTCGTAAGGTACGAAAAATATGAACATAAATTTTCAACAAGTGAAACGAGACCAACACTTGTAAGAGTTAAGCATTTCACAATGTTTTTGGCACGAACTGTGTGCATTCCTAGTGTTAGTAATAGTTGTAAGTAACAGATGTATGGTATCTAGATAAATATTTACTTTAAGATAAGGCAGAAGTTTTTTTTTGTATTACACAATATTCTAGCAATATTTTAATGGGAAATGAACTTAGTGATTAATTTAACTTGTAAGGTTTGGAAAATTGAGGTAGGTTTTGGTATGAGGTAAAAATTTACTAGATCTTCATAGTTTGAGAAAGTCTAGGGTTCATGTTATGGATTCTACCATTTAATTCGTGAAGAAAATTGTCAAAACTAATAAACTTGAAGGATGTAAGAATTTAAAGGTAGAACAACCCATAAGGAACTAAATAATTCTATAGAACGACGCTTTCATCCTTCCTCCCCACAATTTTTATATCCAACTGCTTTAAGTTTTAAAATATTTTTATCCATTTTCAGTATTCCTGAATCCATATTTTAACATTTAATATTTTCATAGCATTTGCACACAAACTTGTATTGAGTTGAATTTAATAAAATATTTAAAGAATGACAGTTTCTGACAGGTGACTATCCAAAATAAATAAAAAGTTTCTTTTTTTTGTTCACTCACCATTATAAGATCCCCATATGAATCGTTAAGATTTTTATTACTTTGAAAATTCTCGCATGACTGAGTTTTACGTGTGACTATCATCTTATGGATGTCCATCGTTGACATTCTTTCGCTCTCGTTGAATTTCTGCTTCTGTAGACTTGACATGCTTGATTTTATCGGTGAATCATTTTGGTCGTTGCTGAGTGTGAGAGAAGGAAGAAGAATTAGGAAAAATGACAACTGATGATGAGTTTAAGGAAAGAAAAGTTATGCTTTAAACTTTTCTAAATGAGTGGTTTTGCGGATGGAAATGTTTGAAGTGGAAGCAGGTGATTTTTGGTACTTCTTCCTGATTTTTTAAAGTTCAGGATTAAGATTTAAATTTAAATACTTTTTCTTTGTAAAATCAATGCTTACTATCAATTTCTCCAGCTTCCCTCAAAAATATGCAACAGACATGACAATCTGGCAACCAACCCAAACATTTTCCATCAGTAACAAGGAAGAAGACAAAATTAAATTTACTCAACAAGCTTAAAACTCTTCTGCTCATTTTCACTTACGAAATTAGATTTAAATTTCCTTGCGGTGCATTCTTCTCAAGTGAAAGCCATTCAATTGGATCATTGTGCTCGTCTAACACCTGACTCCATCGATGTGTATCGAGATTGATTGAGCTTAACAGTTTCAATTTATTGCTGTCAATACTCTGACGGTAAAGGTTCTTTTCACGATCCAAATTCTTGTTAAAGTCACCCACACTCGACACTTTCGTCATGCGACGTCTCAAAACCACTGAATTATTAATACCATTGCCATTGTCATACGATTGTGTCGTGTCTTGCTGAGATGATTTTGTAATTTTATTATCATCATTCATTGCCAAAATCTTGCGATGCAGACGATTGAGCATCTTGTCAATTTGAACTTCGTATCGATTAAACTTGTCATAATCAACAAATGATAGATCTAAATGGACATGAGAATACAAAAATTAATTTGTTTCGAGTTAGACATATCACATTGAGAAATATGTTCTAATTTAATGGACTATGAAGATTGCTGTCATGTATTCTTGGAAATTGAACATGTTAGATTATTGAAAGGTTCTTAAAATGGATCTAATGGATTTGTGGTAGGTTGATTGAGTATTTATGAATGACATGTGTATTCTTTTGTGTTAAATTTTCTTCTTTTTTGGATTTTATTAGCTTATATTCACATTAATTGAATGTTTATTATTGTCAATGGATGTAGACTTTTGAGACAAGGGCTTAAGAAGTTCGAAAATATGAAATTAATTAATCATTAGCTAAACGGTGGTCTCATAGTCTTGTCACCATGTGTAAAACATTTAAAATATTTTAATTCTAATGCAAAAAATCCCCAAAATCAGTAGATATCCCGAAAACAAATTCCAAGTCGACTCAGCACACTAGAACCCCCAAACCATGTATAAAACATTTTCTGAACAAATTATTATTATTAGCATTTAATTATTCATTAAAACACGAGTTAATGTAACGTAAACTGTACTAATCAACAAATCAAGCGGCAAATAATCACGAAAATTATTTCAAACATTCGATTCACATGTGTTAGATGTTAGCGACTTGTTTCAATGAAACATTCGAGCCCATACAAGTCAAAAATTAAATTTTGTCACGAATTATGTAATGAAACTATTAAGTATTTTGAAATTAAAATATTAGTGACGTCAAAAAATTATATTTTAAGAAGCATTTAACTACCAAATTTTGGCGGTATTGACTAGGTTGTTGACCTTTCCCAATGAGTATTTTCTTCGATAAAACTTTTGAGTATTTTTTGTTAATAATTATCAAGCAGCTTAAAATACATATTTCGCAAGAAATTTGCAATGCTTTCAACTGAATTATATTACCTAATTGCATTACATTTATCAGTTTATATTAAAGTCATATCAGTCCATGTTTATAAATGCTCAATGAATCACATTTATCTATTAATGCCCATAATTAGTTTGTTTGAATTCAATTTCCAACTCATTGGACTGCTAATTAATTTTGAGTTGGTGGAAGAAAAAGTTTTTAATAGGCTTTGATAACATTCAGGCATCAAAAATGTCATTTGTTTCTTTCTTTGGGTAACTGAATAAGATTGTCATGTCTCGGGTGACTATTGTAAATTTATCTACAAAATTTGTGAATTTTCAATTAAGATTTGGAACATTTGGATTTTTGACGTGGATATTATTTCCAAAATCGAGACTATATTGCTAAAAATTGAACATATAGTCACCCTAGGCGCATGTCTTAAGTTTATTTTAGTGAATTTTTATAGAAACTCAAACATTTCTTCAATTCCCATTGTCGGAAACCGATGACGAAATCGAAATTTCTGAAAAACTTTCAATTAAAACTTTCTTATCAGCTTCAGTTGTTTTCAGCTGATTGCATTATTTTGATTCATAGATAGCAAATAATGGAAGCGGTAAGTTCTCAATAAATACTATTGTTTGATTGATTACTCTTCATTATGAAAATTATGTCATTCTGCCAATTTTATGTCTTATTATGAAGACAGGAAATTTCAATGTAATAAAGTAATTAAAAAAGAAGCGATTCTCATAAAATTCTGTTTGCTGTTATAAAAACACCTATATTAGTGTAAAAACAACAGTATTTATTGGCTAAAGGCAAACAACAATAATTTAATTTTCTGTTCCTTCAGTTTTACGATAAGTTCAGGAAGACATCGATTATGAATCTAAAATGAGTTTTTCCACAAATTATAATTTATTGCAGATAGTCACCAACTCTTCTCGTCTTAGTGCCCATGAGATCACAAGAATTATTTGTCACCTTTTGTTCCAGTGACTAAAACTTGTCAAAATATTCATTTCTTCAGGTGACTCACAAAACTCAATTGAAACAACTTCAAATACATTCAAAACTGCATAAACAAAATCTAATTTAAAATCCATCAATCACTAACATTTTATCAAACTTTTATCCATAAGTTTTGTAGCAATCCGCCTTTCCAAGAATAAATATTTTAGTTTTTTAACACTACATCTCAAACTAGATTTAATCAGAAGAATTCCTGATAAAAACAAAAACTAATCATTTGCATTCCTTAAGACCTATTCATTAATCAATAATGATTCACAAAATCCCAAAATGTCTGCTACTCAATTTCTTTATTTAATAAAATAAAATGAAAAGTAATGAAATCTTCCGCATGGTCGCAGATATAAAATACCATATTTGTTGATGCAGAAAATACTGTTTTAGGTTGCATGACACAAGATTGGATGAGAGAGGCCGTTTTAATGATTAAAGGTATTTTAACCCAGAAATGAGAATAACTTTCTGGATTCTGAGTTAATTATTGGAAGGTTCTAAAAAGTTTTATATCGAATGTCACAAGGTTCCAACCCTGAGAATCCATCAACCAGTACCACAGTCATTAACTTATCATAAACTCTTCAAATTCAACCAAGAAAGTGAATCTGATTGACAATTTCCTTTTCAATAAGCTTCAATGACCATCAAAAAAAAAACAAATAGACTAACAAAATCAACAATACCGTCAATCCATTAACAAAAAGTGCTAAAAATCAGCTTTAAGAAGAATAGAGTTTCCTTCACAGCTTATAAAAATTCATTTGCAAGACATAAACTGTCCAAATTGAGTGAGTAATCGAATACAAAAGAGGAGAGTAAGCTTACCTTCATAACTGACCATATTATCGATTTGTTGAAGATTTTGCAACGATACAGCCCAGTTGGAGTTCATTGTCGCGGGTGGCTTACTCTCATTGAAGCTAATTTTCCGTTTAATCAATGAGATAAAGCTATCAGAGCGTTCCAGTTTCGGAGGTTTGAGGAAATCGACATTATCATAAGAGCCGGCTGGCATTGATTGCCGAAACGTTGTCGGTGAACGTGAGCGTAATGTAACGGGAGTGGGAGATTTTGGCGGTGTGGATGGTGTTCGCGCTTTATCACTTTCACTTATCTTCTCCTCACTCAACTTTTCTAATCGCGAATTCTCGAGAATACTTTTACGATAATTCTTTTTTAACTGAAATGAATTTAATGTTAAACTTCTTTGGAATTTAAATGGCGATGACACATTCGGTGTCGGTGTCTCATTCGTCGTTGTTTCCTTTACAGTTCCTATTTTTGTAAGATTATCAATACTGTCACTTAACTTATTATAAATTTTTGATAATGTACGTTCAATAAAACTATTTGAACGTTCAAGTTTCTTTGTCGTTGGTTCCTCAGACTTTTTCGTCGTTGGCACATCAACAACTGGTGCCTTTTTTGTCGATGGAATTTCACTAACATCTTTCTTAACATTATTATTGTTATTATTATTTATACTGTTTTTATTATTATTATTATTATTTGCCTTGATGTTGCTACTTTTTATTGTTTCATTTACTTTTGTATTTGGATTCTGTTGATGTTGCTTCACCTTCTTCTTTGGTACGGGCTTTGTTGCGTTCTTACGAGAATTTTTACCACTTGTATTCATTTTTGCACAATACACACACTCACATTAGGCTATCATTAATCTAGATACACAAGAATATTGCTTAATACCGTATTGATGAATACGGATAGAAGGTTTATGTATTAACTTTGTGGATTAACAAATTTGAGAGGGTTTTTTTGCATTCATTTGATACATTACTGTTGGTTATTGTTGATTACTTGGTTTAAAAAAAAGAGAAGAAAAAAATCAGAAGCAGAAAACTCATTGGTTTCATATAAATGATGACTAAAAATCCAATAACAACAATAACATGAACAATAATATCAAATGTGTGTTCAAATTCTCTCTTTTCTTCTTTTTCACTTGATTTTTTTCTTATTTTATTTTTAAACACATGACACTAATATGTATGTAGAGATTCCAATCGTCATGTCTCGGAAAAACTTTATTATTTTTGAAATATGGAAATTTATTGCTTAGTTGCAAGTGCTATTGTAGTGGAATTTACGACGCTGATAAGATTATTTACATTCTAGACTTGCGAACAAAGCGGCAGTTTATACTCAACAAATATTGTTGTACTGCGTGGCTTTTATGTCCGCATAAACAAAAAATATAGACTCAGAAATCTCTCTAATCCTATAATTTTAAGGTGTAAGTTAATGACATAACAGAAACTTAAAACAACAACAAAATTATCTTTGCATCATCACTTGCTTAATTATCTTCAAACAAAATCACTGTTTGCACACGAGTGCTGATTTGAATCAGATATGATAATTAGGGATTCTGGTATCTAGTCAAAGTAGACTTAGTTAATAAAACCAGAATAATTTTTAAAAAAAAACTGTGACTAATAATCCAATAATATTGCCTCGAAAGCTTTACACACTATTCGTAATTCAAAAATCAATCCGTCACTGCCTTTGATCTAAAAAGCAATAAACACTTTATGAATTTTACATCACTTTTAATTTGCTTTTTTACGACGATTCGCTTGTCTTCGAAATCATAAATGACAATTTCCACAGGTCATTAAAATAGTCAATACTCTTATTTTTAGTGACTTATGTAGCTACTCTGAATAGGGATTTATTAATAGATTTGTTGATATCCATGATTAATGGTATCTGAGAATTTAATGTTTAAAAATTTTCACAAAATTTTCTGTAGGTAAGCATGAGTCTAGAATTTTTACAAACTTTGGAGCATTCTGTAATAATTAATTTGATTTTTTAAAATTGAAAATGTATTGATTTTCAATATTAGCGACTTGTTGGTACCAGTTAGGCATCGCTAAATGCTACTGTCGGCTATGAATCAAATTGTACTATAGTAACTGTTAAATTTTACTTAAAATTCATTTGGAAAATCCCGTAAATTTTCAATCAATTATTGAACAACTAATCAATAATCTTTATTTAATGAGGTCAAAGTCTATAATTATTGTTGTTATTTTGATTTTAATTTCAGTAAATAAAAGTATTAAATTGTGGAACTTGTCAACTTGAATTTTGATTTATGTAAGTTTTATACACTGCATTATTTAGTTAGGAAAAGATTTCATCACAAAGTTCAGGAAAAATAGTAGTTAACTAGGATTTAGCACATCCAAAAGTTTAATATAGGATTTCACAATCACAATTTTTATCATCGGATTCTTACTTCCTATTATATAAAACTTGATACAACTATTTGGATTGCAAACGTCCACTAATCCTTATTAACTTTTACACTAAACTTTTTAAGTTCCTCTCGATCATATTCCATTGATTTCAAAATATCACAGCACATGCACTCACTATTTTGAAACAACTGTCCAAACTATTTAATATTCATTAAAATAAATTCTAGTTAGCTTAATGAATCACAATGAATTGAAATACTCCACTGTGTATCAAATGTATTACTTTAAAGTCAATATTTCATCACATGGTCAAGATTTTCCACTTTTTTTTTCATTTTCACACAATCGCAATAACTGTCCATAAATTTCTTTCGATATTTTTCCGAGATTTATTGGAACCTCTAGTTATCCATAAATACACTACACACATGAATTGAGAAAGAGAAGAAGGGAAGTTTCTTTCGCGATACTAAGAACAAATAAAATTCACACAGTTCTTTACTTTTTACAGTCCGGCACTAAAAAGTTTTTTTTTTCATTCCTTCAATCACTCGACAAAAAAAAATTCAACAGGTATGAATGCGCGAAGCAAAAAGAGGCAGAATTCTTATCAATCTTAATAACAAATACTGAGTAAATGAAAACACTGAGGAGGAGGTCGTGAATGAGGAACGAGAATGTAAAATAAATTTATTTTAAGGTCTTTTTTGATGTGATAAAAAAAATCGCGGCAGTATTGGTAAAACTACTCTCTTTATTTTCACGTTATCACTTCATACACTTGTATATCCAATTTCCTATTGTTTTCCGATCGAGGAAAAAGATATTTTTTTTGGTTCACAATTTTGAATATTTTTGTGTGCCTCACTCGGAAGGAAAAAACGCGTTGAATGAGTCAATCACTTTATGAGAGAAAGAGAATCAGCAGAAGATGAGAAAGGAAAAAATATATAAACTACAAACGATGAATGACTGAATGAATGTTCAAAGTGTTCGCTTTTGCCAGGGATGATGACATAAAGAATATATCTTATGACTTTGTAAGATCAAAGTGTCGATTTTTTCTTATTTCTTAAATTTTTTGCAACACACAAGAGTGAAGTTGAATGCTCAACTGAACAAGTTTACGGCACATACAGTTGTGAATATCTACACACTCATCTCGATTCCACATTGCAATGCTGCATGCATTCACGTTGAATTAATAATAATAATAATCAAGTTTTCACATTTGTAGATCGCACATTTTTCAGACTGAGATTGTTGATTCGTATGTGACAATGTGCATTGATGGAAGCTTTATGAGTATGCGATCAATTTCTTGCCATATTCAGACAAGCAATCAAATGGCAACGGTGATGAAATTTAGTTATCATTCACAAATACATTCACGAATGATTTATATTCTCTCTCTGTCTCTCTTGTGTCTCAGAAAGCAGCACAAGATGATGTCATTTTTATAGAAGTAGTTTCAAGTGACACATGTGTGTATAAATAATATATGTGCTGAATGTTTTATTAGCTCTGCGAGCAAGAAGCGCAACACACAAGTGCAAAATTAATGATCGAGAATTAATCAATACATACGAAGAAACGCTAACCGCATACAAATGAGGCACAATACACAGACAAACACAAGAGCACGTGGTTGAATGTAAATAATAAGATGCATGGATTAAATATAAACCAACATCAGAATAATCTATTCGTTGAGATAGGTCATTGTCATAGAAAAATTCTTAGTTCATCATCTTCTTTCTCTGAGTAATTTTCTATGTGTGTTCTCTTCCATTTCTGCTTGTTGTTTCTTCTGAATGTGAAACTTTATAACTTTTTGAATGAATGTAGATTTTTAATGTTTCTCAAAAATTCTTAAGAGAAGTTTTTGTGTTGTTAAAAATTAAGAGAAATGTCGCCTAAATTAATTAGGAAAAAAATTTTCATCTAACTTACAACATGGTCTTGAATCTGTTGCGTGTTGAGGAAATCAATCCTGTTCCAAAATCAATAACATATTCCAGATTTGTATAAGAAAGTTGAATAAAAGCAAGAAGACTTTCAGAATTTATATAAAAAGGATGAAGCTTCAATTAAAAAATATGATCACGTAATTCGAATTGCATAAGCACGAGGAATTGAATAAACGATTTTCATCTTTTTTTGATTTTCTTAAAAACCATTTGCAACATTTTTATTAATCTTTTATTCTTCATATTTACAATTTTTTAGAGATTCTAGAGCAGACAATGAACAGAAATATTGAAAAATTAGTTTCATCGTCCCTCAATAATCATCTTGCCAGGTCATTGTCAGTAATTATCATTTTATCGATTTAGTTCCATCTCTTTGGTTGTTGCCATTGTTGATGTGATTGTTGCTGCTGATGAGATTGAGGTTGCTGCTTTTGTTGTTGTGGTGTCCATTTTCCGAAATTATGAGTTGCTGGAGCTGGTTGAGTTCTTGCAATTAATTGCAATGATTTTTGGATAGCTTCTGGGATTGGTGGGCTGAAAATGATTTTTATAAGGTTTCTTTAAATAATTTAAGACAAAAAATTCTTAATCTCACCTTGTTGGCAAATGAGCACCTTCAGCTCTGAATCCATATTCATCAGCTTGATATCTGACTTGAATTGGTTGACCTGAAATAAACAATAATGTGAATAATCCTCACGGAAACTTGATTCCCACTAATTATAGCATACCTTCGGGTGATGTGTACGAATATGATCCTTGAACAACTTGTGCCTTTTGTTGTCCGAGATTCTTCAAGTATCCACTTTCATCAGCCTTAATTCCATTTCCAGTTGAGTAACTGTATTGATAACTTCCGTCTGGTGACATTTCATTCTTATAGGATGTGATTGGAATGACATTTCTGTTAGCCTGGAAGGATTGTTGCTGTTGGAAGTGATGAGGTGGTTGTGGTTGCTGCTGTGGCTTGTTAAATTGTGAATGATGAGCTTGGTAATTCTGATAATGACCCGATTGTGATTGTTGCACATTTTGGTATTGTTGCTTGTTAAATTGGTTGTAGCTGAAAAATATTTTTTACATAATTTTTAAAATACTCGATGACTTACATTTGTAAATAAAGGAATAATTTAAGTTCATTAGAGTCATGTGAATAAATGGATTGAAGTTTAATCGACAGTGAAAAGTGTGGCTTTTGTCGTGCTCCATAAATTTTTTGTTGCGTTGCTTGATTTTTTAATTAGAACGTTAAAAAATCAAGAATTTGAAAGGTTCAATATTATAATCATTATTTTCTAGCACTGAATCACTTTAGAATACATCCATTAGATTATCTGATGTACACTTTAAAGACAATTTACCGCAAATTTCACAAAAAAAATTATTTTGCAACTTTAAATGTTGATTAATTTAACTCAATAAAAATATTATTATTGAAATACTAACTTGCTATGCGATCCAGCCGTAATAGCGATCATCACTGATAACATTAAAAACTATGAAAAAGAGAATAAAATTGAAATTGCACACCGACAATAAAAATTTATTAATTCACTTTTATTACCACAAACATTTTTTCTATTTTTTTGCACAAAATAAAAATTAAGGTTTAACCAAAAAGGAGAGGATTTATGTTGTTAGATCTAAGATGATTGAAATGAGACTATCGACTTAGTTTTCGGCGGTGTTTATATTTATACTATTGTTAACTAAAGACTTGATGGAAATGGTTTTTATGCGTTCATATTTATTTTGAGATGTACTTACGAATATATGTACGAAATAAATGAACAACAACAATTCTTATAATCGCAACAATTGCATATTTAATAAAAACATATAAAACAACATAATGAGGAGAAGAAGAATAAGAGGGCGATGCAAGATATGAACACCAACAATTGAAGATGTTAATGGTAATTAATAAGAATTAGTGAGATATGTCATTGATGAACAGGAGGCATAGAGCGCATTTGATATCAATTCTGTGTACTGAATTGAGCTTCCTTGTAATATTGCGAGAAGATTGAATGAAAAATGAAAACATGTTGCTGATTCATGGTTTCCTGGATCATCTTTAGTTAAGTTCCTACTGCTCAAAAAAAATTCAATTAATTTGCAATAGCTTGATTCTTTCTTAAGATGACTATATTTCTGACTTTTAAGCTGGTGGTGTAATTTTTGGAGATAATTGAAAGCCAAAAAGAATTGCAAACATATCACCCAAATCCAGACAAACCGCATGTACATAATTTTCCCCTCATCTCTAAAAACACACCTCAATAAGCTATATCATTTCCATCATCCATAAATTCATTCTTGAAAATCTTCATTGTAAAATTTACATGCACCGTCACTTGGTCGAACAATGAGATATTCAAATTTACCGATCATCTCAAGAACCTTCATCCAATAACCTACTTGATAAATGAAATGAAATCATAACGCGAAAAAATATCTTCTTCTTATTCTGTTCTTCCTCTTCGTGCACTTTTATATTCGCCTTTTCAATGTTAAAAGCCTCAAAAGTTGTTCCATGCTTTTCATTTTCATTAAAATTGTTAAAGAAGAATGAAATGAAAGATGCAAAAAAGATCTGATGTGTGGAAGTGAAGAGTAAGTCACCCATGCTGATGAATGTACCTTGCATGTTACAACATTTTGTACAGTTTATGTAAATGAAGTAGCTGTGAATGAGTGTAAAATGAGGGATGAGTTGGCATTTTGTCGAAATTTAAGAAAATTTTTATGATTGCAGTGTGTAGAGTATCAAACGTAAAGCGATCGTGGTCACTAAAGTCTGATTATTAGCAAGAATCAAGTACATAAGCAAGAATCAAGTTTATTATCAAATTATTCAAAAGCTACTCAATTCGGTGTAAAGTCAGCAAATTCAACACACAACAGCAGTTGCGTTGAAAGTTCATTAACCTCATATACCTTTTTAACTTACATCACATGTTGATTGAGTTTCCGAATTCTGTTATTTTTACTGACATGATTTTTTTGATATTTTTTCATGCCGCATTGAGTTTTACATTACCGAAAAAAATCTTGCAACAAAAGAAGTAATGAAAAGTAGCAGAAGAGAATGTGTGAAGTTTAATTTTGATGATTATCTGCTACGACCTTTATTGTTAACATAGTAGACCTACAAAAGAAGCCGGGATGTAACTATTACCTTTAAGTTTGGAATGTTTAAGTTGAAGGTCGGATCGATGAGTTAAAGAATTTTTTCCCGTTGTATCAATTTTTGAGGCGGAAAATTGCGTAATTTTTACTGTTTAATAACTTCATAAAGACTCCAATTTCATATTTTGCCGGTCATTGTTTCAATCATCTTGACATTTTTCTTCCTTTCTAACAACAATCCAGCCAATTTATGAATTAAAAATTGCAACAATGAATCAAACTTTAAGTTGCTTATGTTACTGCATTACCAAACGATTTTTTTCTCGAGCCAGCCAGCGGCAAATTTTCAATTATTCACAAGAATCTATCATATTTTGATTGCAGATCTTAAAAAATGTAGAAGATACAGACGAAGAAAAATGAAAAGAATTTCACAACAAAAAAAATCTCATAAATTTGAATGAGCCACCCAATATTTAACAAAAGACAATGTGATCAGCATTTGATCTCAATTTCTTTTGCAAGATATGAAGATTTTTCTTAGATTTTGTGATGTTGGTAAGATTAGGAATGAACTTTAACGTAAAGTATTGATGTATTTTAAAGGATTAATAAGGGACATTGAAAATTAGGGGTCTTTTCAAAGAAGGGGTTTGGGGATCAAACCCCCCCCCCTTTTTGGGAATTTGTTTTTTCATTTTGCTAGAGTCCAGGATACAAAAAAAATTCAAAACTCTCCCTAGAAAAATTTTCTAGATACGCCCCTATTGAAAATCATGCGGGATCTCGAGGTTGAAATCTCCACTGCACATGTTCTAATTTTTAGTTCAAAAGCTTCAATAACTCATTTTAATAATGTTGAGTTGTCAAATTGTTGGCATGTGGACAAGAAAATTTAAAAAAGAAATTGACATGTGACCTTTACGGAATCAGCAAACTTTACGTTTATGAAGACATCGAGCATTAGACGGCATCAGTCGTGAAATAAGATGTATCAAAACTTAATTGATGGCGATCATTTGAATATGAAATTGTTGCAAATCAATCTACAATGTAATGAAGGAATTGATATTATTAGTAATATGGTTGGTTATTAATGCTGCTCGTGCAAATAAATTAAAACTATTTATTCTAATATTAATAGAAAATTTGCTATTTAGGTAATGCTAGTTGTCATTTATCTTTACACGGATGTCATATTTTATGTATTTGATATTAAGTTCATGGTTGTTGGAATTCATAAGACAATTGCAATTAAATTGCAAGTGCTAAAATGGTAGGAGTGTTTCCAAATTTCTTCATACTTGACAGAAAATTTAAGATTTTATGAAAATCTAAGTTGTTCACAAACAGTGCAAAATATTGTGGATACCACAAGTGTATTAAGCGTACTAGAGTAGAAAACTTACATAGATCAATTTACATCACGTTCTCCTGCGTAACACCTGACGGCCAATGTACAAAAAATAAATCTTACTACTTTCCTAATAACTTAATGACTATAAATAACCAAAAGTGTGATAAAGGGCATTAATTTTAATTCGCACTTAATAATTTTTCTCCTTTAATGAACAATTTTATCGCCCATTATTTTCTTTATAACACTAATCAATCTAATCTCATGCATGACTTCAGTTATCTCAGTAACATTGTTGGAAAATTAGTTTAAATCATTTCATCAGAGTAAAGTCAGAACGACGATCATTTTTGCATTATCAATTTGTGCTTAGGTTAATTGTCCAATTTGCTTCTCACATCGTTTACCTTTATTGCATTTTTGATTAATATTATACGTATTACATTTAAAAAGTCGTGCTGCTTGTGGCTTAGTTGCTGCTGTTGCTATGATGAATATAATTATTATGTAATTCTCCTTTATTCCATTAATTTTCTTATATCAGTTCATCATTCTTTTGGACTTTAATAGTCTAGTCATAATTTTCATTTCATTGGATTACGGTGTCTATCTTTCACCTCATTATTTGTGAGCATTTTAGCTATTGAAGACTAGTTTCTATGATATTTTGGAAGAGGCTTTTGAAAAGGAAAAGTGTGCTGAATTATGTAATTTGTCGGCGATCGTTTATGATGACTTTTAGAATATCATCAGGGAAGTTGTGTAATCAATTGCATTTTGGAACGTCAAACGGTGTCAATTTTGCAGAGTCAGCTTTTGTAGCAAGGAGTTTTCAATTCTTCAGAGAAGTATCTCATGATCTGGATAAAGGCAAAGAGAAAATAAATAAAAATCGATTAAAACAGCCTGATCTACATCCAAGATATCCTTCAGATTCTCAAATTACCTTCAGAATCCTCGAATCTCAATTTTAATTTGCCTCCTTTTAAAATAAATGCCATTATTAACTTCCACTCTTTGTCATCCATTAAGTAATCACTTTAAAAAATAATTGACTGACGTCTCGGAGCAAGAACAATCAAGGATTGTTGAAAGATTGAAATTTATGCTTATTAAGAAACTAAAGACTCTCGAAACGCACAGCATACGATTTGCAAGCCAAGCATTTCTTGATATAGGTCAATTCTTGACATTTCTGCTTCATTTGCATTAAGTAGAAATAATTATTGGATTGGAACAAATGTCAATTATGAATGTTGATATGCCTCGGGAACTATAATAATTAAAGTGATTTTTTCAATTTAATGAAATTGTTTTGTGAACCTTTTTTCATCAACATTAAGGTATGTGCGCTTGTTTATTTTTGCTTGAGATTGTGTAAACAAAGTCAGCTATTATGTTAAGCATGTAATGTGCTTTCTATACCTTAATAATTTATGTATGATTGAAATAAATTTTCGAACTCAATCGTTGAGTTTTCTGAGATAATATTGAGTTAATAGCTTTGATCCTAGATATGTCGATCATGAAGCTATTACCAGTTCAAATTCTCAATCGTCTTCAGGCAAACGCAGACCGAACAAGAAGCAAAAAATTAAGTAATTTTGAAGCTAATTGCAGATTTTTTGCATGTTAATGGTAGGTAATAAAGACATTTGAAGGCAGAGTAGTCACCAACGAGAGAAAAATTCATTGCTACTGGTTTTAGAGAGCCACAAAAACCAGGAAACTAACTGCTCAAAAATTTATTCAAAATATCGATCGAATTTCATCTATTTTCATCACTTAGCAAGGAATTCATCAACATGATTTTAATAGGCGGCGAAAAAATTTAGAGCATGGACAGGAAACAATTTAACTGAACTTGAATCCCAAACCCAAATAAATTTTTAAGAAGCAAAAAATCCAATTTTTGACGGATTCTGTTTAAGTAATTAGATCCATGCAGATCTAATTCTCAAAATTGAATAAATTTCTCAACCTCATAAAGCTTGATCATGCGGTAATTGTGACCATCAACTGCAGTAAAAAAAGTTTTAATGATTTTTGGAACTGACAGAACTAATTTAATTATAAACTGGATGTATTCACAATAAAAAAAGCGAGGTAGAGAATGAGTCAGGAAATCAGAACAGCACGTACAGTCATGAATATTCACAGTCTAAACATCTTATTAACATCCATTGGGAGTTTGATATTTAAACTATAATGATTTCTATGAAAATTAAGTAAATTCTGAATTCTCATGCAGTTTAGCGTAAAAACAATAATTCATGAAAATTATGGAGGATCCTGCTTCGTAACTGCTTGAAATACCAGACTTAATTTAATAAAATTGCCAATTTAATTAATTTCGACAATTATACTGTTCTTTAAATTAATTCTCGTTGCCATATTAACACCTTATTTAATTAAACGCGACATATTCATAATGAAGTGATGATGATGACTCAAAACACTTAGCTTATAAACAATGAACAGTGTATCCGCTAGCGATAAATTATGATCTTTAATTTGTCATTACGATGCGAATTAAAAGAGAGAAAAATTCAAGTAAAAATGCAGTGCAGGTAAATAACATTAAGGAGCATAGTGCGGGTATAATTAAGTAAATATTAAACGTTATGTTACAAATTTAAATAAACTGATAAAAAATTCAAATTTAGAATGTCCGTTAAATTTTTAAATTTCAAAAAATCCGTTAATTCATGACTGTTTTTGTAACAAAAGCTTCCCAAGAAACAACAGTCAATAAATTAATGAAGCAAACACGTTAAAAAATGTTGATTATCGTTTCCATTACTTCCATTTGCATAGCATCCAATTTGCACTATTTGGTAATAATGTAATGATCAGTTATACAAATTACATATCATAGTGATGTTATTTATTACTATGCGCATGCAATAAAAATATTTTGTCATAGATATATTTCATTACTTTTGTGAGGGTGCGACGAAGAATAATTGAGGCTTTAAAGAGGCTTGGGAAAATAAAATTTATTCAAAGTCAATTTCTTTAATTGTGAGGTGCATTTTTTTGAGATCTGAGAAATTCTTCTCCGTCCGACCTTGATTTTGTTGGAACTGCAGGCAAATTGGATGTGCTCAAATGTTGGCATTTTATTTTGAGAAGATCAGAGTTGCTGATTTTTAAAGAAGTGGAAGAGAAAAAGCAAAAAATCAATTAATATTGGAATTTTAATATGCATTAAAATGGTCGGAATGGATGCAAATAATTGGTTGAAACTTTAATTGATTCAAAGTTTATTTATGAATTTTCTAAGAAATTTTCAGTGAATCTGATGTAAATTGTATTAAATTTTATTCAGAATTGATCAAACTTATCATCATTCAGACTTCTAAAATAAGAATCTATGGAGCCATAATCTAGCTAAAAATCTGCATCCATAAATACTTTTGATGCACGACTGAACATGTTTATACCAAAAAAAATAATCAAAATAATATCTCACCTGCAGATTTTTGGCCATGAAGCCCATTAATCTTCTCCCATTGCTATTTCTCTAATTTAAAAATTGTTCCGTCAATAAAACCAATTAATTAAGTGTCAATTTACAAGTTTTCAGAAACCATCCACGATTTATATTCTCTTTATGAAAATAAACAAATTTCTTCCGTTTGAACAAAGAAAATAGATAGGCACAGTGCACGAATATTTGCATCACAAAGAGATATTCAAATATCACGGCCATACATTATTCATCGTGAAAATTCAATTTAAATTTTTTTATCTCTCTTTCATCACCCAGAACTAGCTACTGCATGTGCATCAATATTGTGATCCCCTGCTGATATTCGCTCAGCATTTATCATCTTCTTAAATATTTCTAATAACAAATAAAAAATGATGGATGAATAGAAGTTATGACTTTATTGTGAGAAATTAAATTTTTTTGCAGGCTAAAAACGACGTAAAATTCGACATTGAACGCTCCCTGCATGAATGCTGCTCATGAATCTCTCTAGAAGAAGAAATAAATTTGTTTGTTAAAAGTTTTAGTTAATTTCATTAAATCATGCTTTCAAATTTGACATAAAGGCTAAGAATGGGGATTTTTTGGAATCGTGGATGTTTATTTTTTGGTGCTGATGTGAAAAACATATTCAGCTCAGGGGTAAAAAATAGATTTTTTAATTATGAAATATTATTAAAACTCGATTAAACTTATGATTTTATTGATTCTGAGATTTTAATTAGGTATCAAGTGTTGAAATCAAGTTTAGCATCTTGTATGACTTGACATAAAATTTTCTATTTTATTGCTGCAATTAAACCATAATCGTCGATGCTTTTGAGCACCATTTTAGTTAATAAAATGTTAGATTAGCTGTTTGTGCTGCATTTTATAATTGAAAAATACCTACATCCTACAATGTTGTTGATAATTCGATAATTTATTGGACGAATTAATAAAATCAGTTTGAACTGGATGTAGATTCAACTGATCCAGTGATTTAGAGTCTCTCTTGATTCAAATTGCTCAAATCTAAAACCACTAAGGTTTTTTGATAAAAAAAGAACACCCACAAAGCTAAAATTTCCCAGGATTAATAAATCAATAACTCCGCCCTCACCTCCCTAACTTCTCATAATTTATTCATCAATCAAACGATTTCAAATCTCATTCCAAAAAAAATATTTTACATATTAATTGAAAATTGTTTAATGCCAAACATAACATACATCATGAACTTTGCGTAAGTCGTAGGAATCATGTCGTTTAATTTCTCATGAAACATATTAATTTGCATATGAATGAGATACAGAGAAGGATGAAATCACGATTAATATGTGAAGTATTAATAATAGGAATTTTTATTGTGTTTTAATTCGGAACTAATTGAGAAATAAAAGGCGATGATGCTTGGATGATGTGCAATGTGAAGTTAGTTTATGGAAACTATGTATGAGTGGAATTTGAGGGCTTTAGACATTTGAAGATTGGAATTTTTTGTGAAATGTTTAAGTCAATCAAGATTTTGGATTACAATTTAAGGAAGAAAATCGTGTAAATGACTTAGAGATGCATCAACTATTTAAATTTACCCTTAGTTATTTGATGCCTCAAATTGAACACATTACATCATCAAAATTAATGTTTATGACCCGAAAATTTAATTCGTGCCCTTCCTGACCGACCAAAGGCTCTCCATGCAACTTCACTCCAATTATCTCACATAAAATTACACCGAGACAAGTTTTTCATTTTCTCTAAATGACCATGATTCACATTAACTTGTCAGAAGTTAATTACATGAAGTAAACTTTATTATTTATTGACTTCAGCATGTCCATATTTTCTATGAAAATTATTAAATTGAACATATTAAACTCATGTACAGCACCAGAAGATGATCAACATTCCATTTTGAGTAAAACAAAATATTCGATTAAAAATAAGCCATCTAAAAATGCTCGTGCTGACATTTATTATGTATCAGGCAATGTTTTTGGTGGAAATTAAAAAAAACTGTGTAATAAGTGACTGAATTTCTTGTTTAATTGGATGTCAAGTTCATGAATCTCACCGTCACCTCATCTTCTCTTTTTCTCGCGGCTCTTTTTGGAAATAAACGCTGACTCATTACAAGAGAATTGTGGCTTGGTTACAAAATTTTTCGAGTATGAAGAAACTGACCTACACAAATAATTAAAGAAGTAATAGGATATAAATTTATTATTGTCTCAAAAAGGAAGACTAAATTGCATAATTGGTCACTTAGTTTGATCTTTTGTAGTCATAGGAATTAGATGTTTATTACTGTAAAGTGATTGGCGAAGAATCAGTAATGAAGCTGTAAATTTGCATTTAATTGATCGGTGCTATTAAAACGCAGCAATAAAGTTATGACTCTGCAAAAAAGCTATTTTTAGTCAAGATTGAATTACTTGTGGCAATTAAAAGTTGTCAATTTTGATGGTAAAGACATTGCAATCGACTAGTAGAGCTGGTCTTTAAGTTTATGGATAGCAGCTACATATTTTTGAACATCAAGAAATCCTGCTGAGTTTTATCCAAAGTTAATTTTTTAAGGCAATGTAATGTCCAGTATGATTAAAATTCCAGTGGATATCCAACTAAGGAGTGTTATTATTATCAACTACAGTTGTAAGACTACTGAACAATGCCTATTCATAAGTAATTTTCGCTTAGTTATTAGGAACAAATTATTAGCATGGAATACACGTAAAATCAGCATGCTGAAATTTGCATTTCTATTGATTATCTAACTAATGGACCAGCGGATAATTTTTCAATCTTGTGGCTTTAAAATTGCAGCATGAGCATGTCTCTCATAAAAATAATTGTGAATTTACTTCAGTATGTGCAGAAATTCTGCAATCAACAACAAAAAGCTACATCATTTCGACCTTACGCCAAAAAAATCCACAAAAGCAAGAAGAAACAAATAAAATGATTGATTTTTATTGACTCACAAAAATATTAAGACATGAAATTGTTATTTTATTGATCTTTTAATTCATCATTCTCATTTAATGAAACTCATTTACCAAAATGTGAGATCCATAAAAAATTATTATTCATTCATTCATCGGCGTTTGCATTGTGTTCTTTCATAGGTCAAGTGACTTGTGTAGAAGAAGAAGTTAAAAAGAACGGGAAAGAATTTCGGAATAACTGACACTTCCTGAAATTTAGATGATCAGCTGTTGAGTTCTTAATGTAAACTGAGTGATGTTTTGTGTTGATTGTTCTTTCATTCTGTAAGATGCATCAGCATATGCTAATCTAAAGGAACGTCTTGATCAGCTTTAGTCATCATTTGTCAATCTAATCTGCGTATGAGATTTAATGGTGCTATGGAAAGGTTGAATAATTAATAAAAGCAAGCTATTCATCCTTCCTATCTAAAATGAGGAATTGCATGCTCTGTTAAGTTCAGCACACAAATAAATCAACAACTTTTCATGATTTAATCAAATAATGAGTTTTTACGCCTAAACCAATAAAGTGTCGATTACTGTTGGATATTTGTAAGCATTTGACAATGGATTGTGGATAGAAATACACATGTGATGGATATTAAAATTCCACGCCTCTAATCGTGATCATCACATTCGTCATGCTGAACATTTTTATCATTTTATTTGAGCGACAATTAAATGACTATTTTAGTATTGGGGTCATTCATAAATGACGTGCATGAAAAAATTTTAATTTTGGTTTGCAAAATTTGTAGGCATTAAATGTTAGACGTCACAATTGAACGACCCCTTTAGAATAATTTTAGCTGGTTGTTCATTCGTTGATTTATTACAAGTTTATTGGATGCATCAGTGTCTCAAAATGGACACAACTATTAGTTTATTATGTCATTAATATTTTTCTGAGATGCTAATTTCTTAATATACTCATCTCAAATTGCAAGCTCATAGTTTCTGCTTCATGCAATTTATTTTTTTGTTTCCTTACTCAATTTTCCGGTTGACGCTTGATTAGCACCTTTGCAGTCTTGAGAAAATTCACAAACTTGAATGTATAGCCAAATTTTAAGACGTGTTGTAGATGTAGAGATCATTTAAAAAAATTTGAGTATCTAATGACTCTTAATTACTTCTAATTTTTTATGAGTCTAGCCTTCCAAAAATGTACAATCTTATCTAAAACAATATTTGCACATCCAAACATTTTATATCCAATTAATTCTCTTGTTAATCTAACACACGATCATCTGATCACTGTCAACTCATTGGAATATTGAAGGCTAGACTTGATGACATGATCCTTATGAATCATTCTAATGAGATATTTATGCAGAATTTTATACAAGTAAATATTAAAAAATATTTTTGCATTAATTTAATTCACATTTTTTCAGCATGCCATTTATTCCACATTTCTCAATTCGTTTGAATAAAATCGTCATATTAAAAGTAAATTATTCGATGTCAGTTGCATTATTTTGCTTAATAAATACGCATTTGCTCACACATATTTTTATTAAATTTATCTCTCGCTATTTAAAAGCTTCCAAGTAAGCGAAAATATGAAGATATTTGAATCACCATATGTGTTTGAATTTCATCATAAATATTGGGAGAGAATGCACATTTTTTAATGACAGTCTGCAATTAATACTTCATACTATTCTGATATTATTAATTATAGTATCATCCCACTTTAGAAATTGATGCAATTGCAAAAAATATGAAATTGATGATGAAGTAACAGTAAAGTGCCTTATGGTATTTTGTGAGCGCTGTTGGTCGAAGCTGCTGTATTCAAAAAATAGCAATTTTGGATGTTTTGAATTATTTGTACAATTTTTAGCTGAAATTTAATTAAAAGTTTAAAATTTAGAGTTTTTAGTTCAAATTTTGAACTTGAAGTTCAAAAGTTTAGTACAAAGGTCAAAAACTGAGTATTGTAATCAAAATTTGATTTTCAAGTTCAAAATTTGAACTTCGAGTATATTATTTTCTAGTTTTGAACTTTTTCTTTTGTTATAACAAACGGCTCAAACACAACTCAACTCCAAAAACCAGCTAATTTAATTTGAATAGCAAAAAAACTATTTCCGTTTAAAATTCAAATCTAATTATCAGCTCGAAGCATCTCAAGCAAAATTAATTTAAATAGAATCAAATGGATTGTTTTGTATACAAAAAAAGATCACGGGTCAACTCTCTTTTCTCATTTCAAGGGTGGGCGATCATTTTCCTTTGTATTACAATAGAAACGAAAATAATTGTATAATTTTCACAATTAGTCTGCTATTTGAAAATAATTAGATGGGAATTGAATCAAATTTGGTGACAAATTGAATTTAAATGAAACAGAGTTTAAGTCATGACAACAGAAGAACCTTCTCAAAGTGACATAATCCATCAAAAGACAAGCAAACTTAAAATATGATCAATAGAAAAACTCTTATTGTCATACCTCATTCTTTCATCTCTAGTAACAATGATTTAAAAGCTTCAACTTCTTCATCAGTCATTGCATATTCAGACCTATCAATCTAACTCAAATCTCTTTGAAAACTCGAATCAATTCAAAAATTTATGATTGTTTCTATTTCTAAAAATTTCATCACAATTTTCGACGTTGCTATTCTCTCAGGAAGCATGAAACAAAAGAGACATACAAGAGTAAATTAAAAGCGTCAATTGTATCTTATTGTCGTACGGTATTATTCAATATGACCTTGACTTCCCATCAACTTGTTTTCTTTTTTGTTTGTTTCTTCTTTCACATTTGCAACATTTTTTTTGATTCAGACGTGTTCGTCTTCTTCTCTTTCTTATGCATCATCATTTGCCGGCTTTTTGAAAAATCACAAACAATAGCTTTTATATCTCATGCTAAAAAGTTTAAGAAGATTTTGTTTCATCTGCAGATGAGTGCATAAGCGAAGGTAATATATATCGTGAATTAAATTAGTTTTAGTGATATCATAAAATGACATTTGGACTTAATCTAGTGTCATTTAGGCTTGAAATGCTTTTTATGTCAATTTGCAAAATAAAACTTAGTGGCTTCATGCTTCTCGTGGTTGCATTTAAATCTTTTAATGCTAATTTCATCACATGTTGAGTCTTTGATGGTTTTTGGGTTTCAAAGTTCCTTTTTACTTTCGAGATAAATTTTTTGAAAGCTCTTTTAATCCAAAATTATTCTTTTTATTGATCCAGTGACTTTGAATTTTTTTTTTGCAAATCTGAAATGGAATTTTACATCGCAACTTCAACAACTCTGCAAAGTACCCAAAAATTAATTGCTTCTTAATTAATGAGACATGTTCACTTGATGTTTGTCTAAATTTGCACAACTTCCGCTACAATTTGTCGAGTAATTGATTTGATCAAAAAGAAAACAATTCCAATAAAAAAGACAAATTCAAGCAGTTTTGGGAATAAATTAGACATTTCGCGCATGCAAGATTGATTTTAATGGACATTAATGATGCGTTTTTCAAGTCTGCGATTTGCATATCGATGTAAATTCTTGAACTCAATATTAACATTTAATATAACAATTTGACGCTACATTGAACAGCATTAAGTATGCAAATAAATATTCAACCTTTTACCAAGCTGGCTGCATGGCTTGATGATACATTTTACACACAGATTTTTGAGAGCACCGCTTGGAGAGAAATAAGCGAAAAAATTACATAAAATATCAAATTGATTATGGACAAGCTTAAGTCTTAGGAATCGAGATGCTTTTATAATAATTTTTCAGATCATCTCGTTGTCGTGTGGACGATGAAGTCGTGAAAAAGAATCTTCTCACGTAGCATATTTTTATTAATCTTTTTTGATGATTTAACAACGCTTATTTTGCATTCATTCGCCTCCTTCCCATCTTCTTCACCCTATAAAGTTTCTCTTATAGTTATAATATATAATTAATCATCCTATCTATTTAACATTTTTAATGCAATAAATCTAACAGAAGAAAATTATTAGGTTAAATATTTAGGTGCCGTTTACAAATGACGTCCATCAAAATTTAGATTTTTCGACCTCCTGCCCCTCTTCATGCAAATATTAAAAAATTTGTATAGACGTTAGTGTCACGCAGCTCTAAATGTTGGACGTCATTTATGACTGACCCCTGAAGAAGTAAATTATCCTTCGTTATGCTTATTACATCGCATTTTTAAATTGCCCCAATCAGTCACTGATTCGTGGATATAATTGTTTTTCTTTTTTCTGTATTTAATTAAATTAATGTGATTTAAAATTTTAAAAAATATTTTCATATTAAAGAATTTCACGTTTAAAATACTATTTGCTTAATGAAGGAGTGGCTGCAAAATATGTTTAACATAATGAAGAAAATTATGCGAAACATTTCAAAGCTGGAATTTCCGTTGAGACCATGACTGAGCTTCTTGGAAAAAATCTACAACTGAATGTTTGTAACGTGATATTTATGAATGGCTCCCGATTTATTTATTTGACTTTATGAGGGTTGTTCATGAAGAGGCTTAATCCGGGTTGAAGAACACCCATGAAGTCGTAAATGACTGAGAATATTGCAATGTGGTTTTAATGCTGTCATTCTTAATTCCGTCCTTCACTTGTATCAAGTGACAATCTCCAATAATAAGCTAAATAAGGGGTCGTTCGTAAATTACGTCACGCTAAAAAACGACTTTTTCGACCCCCCCTCCCCCCCTTGTCACAAATTTTTCAAAGAAAAAAAAATCTTTTGTATGGACTGTCACAAATTCTTTGACCCCCCCCTCCCCACTAAAAGCATGACGTAATTTGCGAACGACCCCTAAGTGGTCTTACTTATCCTTATTTTAATTTTTAATTTTATTATGACAAAAAGACTCTTATAAGCAATAATCAATGAAGATCATAACCAGTAAAGATAATATTTTTGAAATTATTATTGGTATCGGTTTCATTTTATGGTATTAAAGTCATCGCACAAAGTAAATGACCTGTTTTTATTGAAGTAATTTTTGGTCTCTTTTGAGTACACCCACGACAATTGTAATAAGCTATTTTAAAATTACACCAATTGTTCCTGATTTTTAACTCATTACGGCAAACTTTTGTCAGGAACATTGGCTTAGAAAACGCGCACCTTAGTTTGAGACAAATTTAATATTCAAAAATCAGATTTAAAAATCACATCAATAACTTCTGAACTTTTATAGTTCAATGCATGCATCAAAAAGTATTTTTAAATGGAGATTCACCGTCGATTTTGGCTGATAAACATCTCAAGTTCATGTAAATTTATTGCAAAACATAAATTTCTGCGGTATTTCAATTCTTTTGTGGTGCATATTGACTTTTTGGCTTGGAAATTTATCATGGCAGTTTTGGTATTGAAGAATAATTTTTTCGGAGATGAAAATGATGGAATGCTTAATTTATCCTTAACGTAAAATTAAAATTTAGGTACGACATATAAAAAATCAATTCTTCCGTTAAAAATTCTCAGCATTAAAAGTAAAAACATGCAATTCTTCCTCTGAAATATTTTTATTACTCTACTTCAAAGCGCAAGTCAGTTAAAAACACTTGACGATCAATGAGAAAATTAAATGACAACTAATGCATCTAGCAGAAAAATTAATCCCTTGTGATTAATTCCAAATTAGTGTCATAATTTTTACGGCAACTTGTTTGAGACTTATTTGCATTCTGGAGCTAAATTTGGAAGACATATGAATTGCCTTGACTTTCCTTAATCACAAAAAAATCTTTTAGAAGTGTCAAAAAATATTTTTGTCATCTTTGTGATTAATTAAATTTGACGATTTTTGAAAAAAAAACCAATTTAGCTTTTGTAAATGTCACTAAATCTTCTTCCTTGAAGTCCATAAAAATTTATATCACTAGTGCAATCCACAGCAAATAACTTTCTTACATAACATCAACAGCTGATACAGATTTACAACCTAATCAGTTCAATATATTTTATGAAATAGTAATTGAATATGATCGCGAAAGAAAAAGATCATCGAGAGAAGAAAAAAATGTTCCAGCCTCCTTTACTCGAACAAGTAACTATTGCAGCAACCGACTGTGTATAGTAAAGAGTGTGGTATGATTAAAGCTGAAAATATATTTTATATTACAAATTGTTGAGTAGATGTTGGCCGTAAACTCTAAAAAAATCATTTTCTGCCTTAACTTAACTTAGCGTTTTTAACACTACCGTCTCAATGCTCTTTATTTATTGTTGTTGTTGTTGTAGCTCATCATATTTCGTGTATAGTGAGAGAAGCCGCATCTAGGAACGAACAAAAAACAAAAAGTAAAATCATCACAGTAAGTATGAGTGGTGGATCATTTTTTTAATATAAAAACCGATGCACAGACCCATAAAAATTCAAATCACTCTAAAACTTCAATTTGATTAGTTCACACAGTTGAGTAAAAGAATTTACAAAAAAATATTCAAAATGAAATTCCTTGTAAGTTCCTTTAAAAGTTTATAAAGTGCTGTGACGATAAAAAAAGGACGATTCATAAATTTTCTTATTGGATTACATCATAAAATAATTATTGTGGCTATTAATAGTGTAATTTATTTACATCAAACGCGTATGGCGTGAGAAAAAATGAGCCAAAGGCTAATGGTGCTAATAAATTCAATCGGAGATACTTGAACGCTTCTCACCTTATTTTCTCATTAAAATAAATTGTGCAAGTGATATTTGGAAGATGCAGATTTGTGATGTTCCATAAAAATTATTAAAATATAGCATTGCCCAACTTGCACGATGCACCTTAATAGAAATTTATCGCCTCATTTTTGAACTTTATTTAGATCTATTGCGGATTTATATAATTTTCTATTTATGATGCAATTTCATGGGTTTAAGTCTGTGCATTATTGAAATTTCTAAGGGATAATGCATCTTTTGGATGCTTAATGTGCAGTTTCGAGATAGTAAAAATTCAATAACTGAGCTACACAAAATAAAGTAATAATCTAATAAAATGGACAGCAGGAGGTAGCTTGATAGCCATAATACATGCAAATGTATGCAAATTTGCGATCATTTGTTGGTCACAATCGTTCAGTTTATAACAGGATTAGGTGTGAATTGATCAATGGTGTTGCATTGATCAATGAATAAGTCTAAAATAGATAAAGAGGAATAGTGATCAGTGAGAAGCTAGTGATCAGGAATTATTGTTGATAGGGAACGATGATTTAAGATTATCTTGGATTATCATTAACTTGGTTCCTTAGGGGGTTATAAATAATAATACGTTGAATTCTTTTAAAATATTTATTGAACAGTTTTGTACTGAAAGATCAGAAAAGTAGTAAATAATGATGAGAAAGTTGCTAAAATAAAATCTCATTCGTGCATTGTCTAAAATGTTGCCATAGTGTTGCACATCTTCCAATTTCATCACCAACTTCTATTTAATATCAAAACTAATTTAAACTTGGAAGTAATTATTTTAATAATCACCTGTAATAGAACTCAGGAAATTGCCTCAGAGCAACTCGAAAAACAATCATAAAAATTACAGTTTAGATGCCTTAAAATTTTTAATTAGACAGTTCAAAGCTTGTGAATTTAAATTTCCAGTGACTAAGTAAATTTTTTGCTTACGAAAAATTCCCAAAGCCATCTCCTCAAGTGGACAAGGTCGTGAAGTGTAGGAATCTATTATTTTTCGAAAAGTCAGACTCATTATTAGCCATAAAAGCATCCAAGATCATTTTCATTAGATTTCTCTTACTAAATAATTTTTTTTACATAAAGACATCAAAAGTGCTTTAATTTGATCACTTTTATAATTTCCCAATTTTTTTGCTACATCCAAACTCAAATCTATTGTTAAACGTGCCCAACAAAAATATCCACAAATTAATTTATTCAATTGCCCATTGAGAATTTCATTAGAAGTCAACTTCTTCTTCTTAACAGCAGGTGGATTATTCATTAAATAACAGCAAATGCACCTCCCATATTCTATTATGAATCACCTTTATACCTTACGACACTTCAATATAAGCAGCCATTTCAATATTTCATATATAATATATAATGATTAATTAAATCAATTCCAATATACTCAATAGATTGTTTTATCGATTGCTGTTGCATGCGCATCTGCACAATTCCGTCCAGTTCCAGCATCCAACTTCGAGAAAGACGCAATTATTTTGAAACAAGTTTATGACTTAAATCCAGTTGATAATTCATACGTGTCCAGGTAAATGAGTCAAGTTGATCACGACTTAGTCAATAAATTTAATTAAATTTTAATCCACAATCTCAGCTACGAAACATCAAACGGAATCAGAGCTGATGAACAAGGATATCTTAAGAACCCAGGTACAAACGTTGAGGCTCAAGTCATGCAAGGAAGCTACTCATACACTGGCCCTGATGGCATTGTCTACACAGTCACATACATCGCTGACGAAAATGGTTTCAGAGCTGAAGGTAAGATGCTATTCACTTTTTCTGGAGCTATATTTAAATCTTCTATATCCAAAAATATAGGTGCTCATCTCCCAAGACCAGTAGAACCATTGCCATTGCCAGCTGCTATCCCACAACTCAGACCAGCCAGACCATTCGGACGATTCTAAATCAACAAACAAATTGACTATTAATCAACATTTTTATTGCCATCCGTTGATTGATTAATATTGTTGCCATTCATGAATGAACCTGTGTGTGATGCTAAATACTATTTTATTTTCATTTCTATTATTCTTTTCATCTTCAACTCTCAATGATGACTGTATATCTACTCATTTTAAATCTTTTATGATATTTCTCAGCCATCTCTTCCTTTATGAAATATCTTGTTAAATATAATGTGTAAAAATTTTATTGAGAAATTTAAATGTTTCGTAAATAAAAGGTTGCAAAGAATTTAAAGAGTTCAAAAACACAAAACAAGCTTTGTTTTCAATTTTTTTTTGTTTTTCAGATTTGAATTTTGAAAATCCGTTGAAATTTTTATTATTTTTTTTGTAAAATTTCATCGAACAAGGTCGAAGAACTGCAAAAATATCCAATTAAGGAGCAGCCCCATAGATTTATCTTTCCAATTTACTAAGCTTTTCACAGCACGTGAATGAATTATAGCGCACAATAATAATATTTAGACTTTTAAATGAGTTTGGTAAACGTATTAACTTGACTATTGTACGCATATCGGTAATTACTTTTATCTTGAAAATACCATTAACACGAATAATTTGACAATTTGTGCAGATAATAAGATGAGACACGGGTGTCTCTTGCAATATGGAAATTGCTTCCCAGTGTATTTTAAAACTTACGCAATCCGATTTTGTAGGTCAATTAGAATGGATACACATCACGCAAACAGCTGATGGGCACCTACGTGATGAAAATTGGCTTGTTATGGCATTGACTTTGTTGCTATGAATGTTTAAATGTTTATTTTAAGGAATTTTAATTTTTTGGGGTGCCAATAAAATGCAAAATTTGGAATCAATAAATAAGAAAAAAAAAACTTTTGTGATTCGCCGTGAGAAAATTAATAGATGCGTTAGAAGCCACTCCTTTAGGCTTTTGATTTATTGCTCAAAATTATCTTGTTGATCTGTTCATTGTTTGTCATTCTCTGAATTAATTTCAAACGATTTATGCAACAGTGAAATGATATCACTTGACTCCCACATAGAAGTGTGATTTAGAATATGGAAATGTGCGTAGGATTGAAGTTTGACATAAAAAATAATTGTGAGCCTTAAGGCTGGTTTGACTGGATTTTTTAATTGCCCGGCAAAGAATTGACAGGATTTCTTGACCAGTCGTTAAAATGTTCATTGAGCTTTATGACTGTTATAATATTTTAATAGTGCAAACTAAACTATAAATCACCGTAAACCCATAAATATAGATAGATTCTCTGTCAGCTATAATTCGCAACCAATTAAAGTTTTTAAACTCGTCAGGTGTCAATAAATATTATCTCATTTTCAGCAAAGAACCGAAAATTGAGTGATATCATGCAATCTTTCTCAGCTGAATAGATTAGAACTGGTAGTTCACAAATTACGTCCATCAAAAATACAATTTTAGAACACAATAACTATGGACCATGTAATGTCACATGCCAGTAGATAGCGTAAAGAGCAGTTTGAAGTTTTTCAAATTTAAATATTAGACGTGATTAGTGAGCATATTCCTTATCAAATTTAATTTTAAACAAGAGATTATTCTCAAAATTCACTTTTTAAAAGTATTTCATGTATTAACAAAAACAACAAAATAAAATCAGTCAACATGCAAACAAAACCGAGTTACAAATAAAAATTTCACTTCATAATAAATCAATCTTATGAATAAAGAGCTCTCGCAATCCATTCGTCGACTGTAAATGTCGCTGTATTTCTTTTGTGATGATCTTTTTCCTTAAATCTTTCGATCATTGTTTTAACTTTGACTGCACACATGATGAAATCGTCAATAGACATTGTATTATCTGGAGATCCATAACGGTAGAGAAGTGAGGTCAAAATTTGATAATTGAGGCGATAACCTGCTGATTCTAGAGCATCGCGGAGCTCATGAGTATCAAGTTTATTGTTCTGGTCTTTGTCATAAAGTTTGAATACAGCCTGAAATTATGTATGGATGAAAAGGAAGGTTTTAAATTTTTGTAGCTTAAATTTATTAAAAAAATTACCTTCCATTTAGCAATTTCATAGAGCAAGGTCTTGAATTCTTCTAATCCTAGCTTACCGGATCTGTCAACATCCAGCATTGCCACCATCGAGCGACACATATCCTTTGAAAATCCACCATTTTCAGGTTCTAATTTTGAATTGAATTTTTATTCAATTTTAATCATCTATGTCGTTAGATCAGCATATTAAACATGAGCTTACCATTCTGAACAGGTGATGTTGGTAGCTGACCATCTGCTGCTCCACTATCTGGTATATGAGTTTCAGTTCTTTTTTGTCCAAAGCAAAATATTTCACGGATGATTCGCAAAAAATTTTGTAAAGGTCTCTCAATGACTTCATTTAAAGCATTATCTTTGGCTTCTGAATTTAATGGATAGCCACTAGTGAATGTGACTGTTCTGCCTTCTTTCATAAGTTCTAAAAAAATGTATTTAATCAATTTGTAGATTCAAGTAATACATAATTCAAAAATTAATTCCTACCTTTTCTAATACACTGATCTAGTACTTGCTTCAGTTCCATCCAACCAATTTCAGTGTTAGTACCAGCAATATCATAAAATAATTTTTCAATTGACAAGCGCTCAGTAGTTGGAGCTTCAATATCTGGAAGATCAGTCTTAACTCTTGAGTCTACATCTGCCATTCTTACTGTCTCGTCATTTTCCTCAAAAACGTTTTTGCTTTCAGAAAAAACGCGGATCAAGAATTCTCCTTCCATATTCGGTTCAAATGTTGATGGAACTATCAAGTAGTGTCCTGGTGATAACTCAAAGCGTCCAAAAACACCACGGAGATTTATAAATTCATTTGTTCTAGCTACATATCGATTGTTTCTGAAGAAATTCATTTTCAATGGTTTTTGGTCTAAGTCAGTTTCATGAACTTTATAAATTTCAAATCCAATGGTCAAGAAGTCCAATCCCATACTTCTTTTCATTCTGCGATACTTTTGCATCAATGAAATAATGACTGTACACTTGTCAATATCATCATCTTCATCTGGATCTTCTAACTTCATGATGTACTGTGGATTACGATGAAAAGTTTCAATAAAGTTCTTGCATCCGCCTGCTGTTATTCCTGGTACCCATTGACCTTCATACACATTCATATTCCATTGTCTTTTTCTTGCAGTTGTTAGTTCATGATCATCTACAAATGAATCAGGGGATAAATTACAAATATCCAAGCTATCAAAGTTCCTGAGAAAATCTTTAAATGACATCCAAAATTCTCCATCATGTTCGAAAGTTAATCCAATTTGCTTCTTTGCATAGTCAGGGATGTAGCGCCATTCAGGTGATTTGTCACTCCAGGCTCCATTCCATTCAATGTCATTTCCCTAAAAATTTAGTTCATTATTATTTTTTTTTTGACAGATGGACTTGAAAAGCTCATAAAATATCCAGCACCCATTAAAGCCATAGGATACATAAAAAGTCTCACATTTAACTAGTTACTTACCCAAGGATTTCTCAAACGAAGTAAAGGTATTTTCCCACTTGTATTTGGTGTGACTATATCAATCATCTGAACCTTTGTTATAGCATAAGCATGACCACGGACTAATCCTTGAGGAGTCTTGTCTTCAATAACTTGAGGATTAGGGTCAATAGAGCAAGCCATCATAGAATTTCTCTTCGTCCTCTTTTCTATGATGCTATAAAGATTTGTTGGTGCTTTAGCTAAATGAAATCTTTCGGATACTCCACCTGTAAAGTCTTCCAGAGCTTCACTTGTATTTCCACCTCTGAGTGCCTCATAACTTCCATGTAATTTTGCATAAGCTTTTTCAAGCAGTGCCGACCAAAATTCATTCTTTTTAGGTGAGTGCATGTAGACTAGCTGGCCTTTGTATGTTGGTAAACGATCATCAATGACTACTTCAACCCATTTACCGAATCTCCAAAAGCTACAAAAGATTCAAAAAAATTAAATAGGTACAGAATAAAAAATTCAGTAAAGCTTACCAAAAATGAAAAATTCCAGCATAATTTTCCTTAAAGCTATTATCTTCGTACACAACTCTATAGAATAATTTTTCATCCTGAGTCAAGCTCGCAACTGCAGCAAGAAACCAACAATCACCAAGTTCACCCTGTCGAGCATCAAACCTAGAGTATCCTTCCACGAAGAAATTGGGATTTTTGCACATTTCAAACGGTCTGAGCCATTTATATCGTCTGTCAGCAGCGCGTGAGTAGAAAAGACTTTTATCTTCTGCAGGAAATTCACGATCTTCAAATAAATTCTCTGATTTGACATACTGTGGTCGTAGAGTATAAAAATCTTGAATTTCTATCTGCCTGTGCAGTTCAGATGAATGCTCGCCAAGCTATGAAGAGATGCAAATAATGCACAATAAATTTTATGACAGAAAAATTCGAGGAAAGTTACTAAATAAATTGGTTGACCGTCGAACGTATATCTTCGATTGAGCATTTTTTTTACTTTTTGTCTAAGACACCTTTTCACTTTCGAAAATTTAAATCGAGACTGAGCAAAAATATTTTTTTTTTCTAAAGTTCCTTTGATATCAGTTCAAAGTGTGGTTTATGTGACAAAATAAATGAGAGAAAAATTTGTCAGAGTACCAGATGTATTATTCTCATGTCTCGGGATCATATTTCTTTATACTCTTTCATTTGCTACACTTTCGAGCAGAGTTGGTGATATAGATGCTTGGTACAATGGAAAATTGGATGGGCTTTAGCCTGGATATCTCAAAAAGAGGAATTGATATCTGCTTGAATGAATTAAAATTGAGTTCAAAAATATCCAGCCAAAATATAAGCTGACAGCCTAAATTCCAACTCTGCACTTCGAAGAAAAATGAGCGAAAATAAAGAAAATTTGTGACGCTTCCACCTATGCAAAAATATTTATTTTTTCATTCAGCTTCCTTCTCATTAAAAGTGGTCTATTTATATATTATTGTTACAAGTTTGGTATACGATAAAGTATTCAATAATTTGCTTTTAGAAACAATAAAATTATCATTAACTGTCTAATCTGTCTAAAATGTGGGTGGACAAGTCTATTATCATTGATGGCTACTTACTCTCTGTGTAAATAGTGATAATCGTTGTTAGATTTTCTCTAGACAAAATGTTTTCTTGTTCGGCATGTTTTCATAAAAACGACAGAAATTCGAAGAAAAGAGAAAAATGTCGCGAAAATTGATTTTTCTAGGAACAAGTGGCTTGCTGAGAAAAATTCATTGTTTCTCTCATACATGCGGTTTACTACGAAAATGATGCAGTTATTATCAATGATACATTTACGATACACAAAGCGTGAACTTTTTAATGGGTTCTTATTTGAAGATCATCCTCATGTGCAGTCATACTTTGTTGATGGATTGTTATTTCTATTTTTAGCATGCGTCTATTCTTGTTCAAAGTATCTCAGTGTAATTTCCTTAAAATTCATTGTCATTTCTTGCTCAAAATGACCAAATCTTAGAAATTCAAATCCTTCATCATGCTAGCAATGACAATGATCTTGTACATACCACATTTAAATCCTAAGATTAAATATTTATCCAAGATTAAAATTATGTAACGGTTTTTCAATTTTCAAATTTGTCTGGACTGTTCATTAAACAAATGACTGTTATTCCTTGTTAATCAAATTTCATCCTTAATTTATTTTTTATTGAACAATCCTCTAAACGTGACATCTAACTGCTAATGTTTAATTTAATGCAGTTTCATTTCCATAGTCCTTTTTTGAAAACTATGCATTTGTTTTTGTATAACGAATTTTTCACATTTGAATTCGTCCAGATTATTAGCGGCCTTTTAATTGTAAAACTGACTTGTGACTTTCCCCTCGCCTACTTTGAATTTTAAATATTACACAAAATATACAACTACAAAATCTTTTTTTTAAATCCGTTGTTTTATTGAAAATTGAAATTTGTGGATCTCTAACTGATCTTCACAAAACTATGCTATGGACGAAAACCTCTAGTGTCAAAAAATATATCCTTAATATCCAGTCAAAGCAGTTGTACTTGGGAAAGAAGTCCTTATCAACTGAATCCTTTCACGGTCGATATTAATCGTTCTTCTTTTTAGCATGATCTCACGTTCCAAATTACCACGTTCAACCATCAATTGCTTCTTCATTTCATGAGAGTTCTTTAATTCCTCATTGAGGATAGAAATGGAATCATTGATGGACTTGACTTCACCAATCAAAGCAAATTGTGATTCATCTCTGCAATTTTCAACTCTTGGACGTTGATGACGATTATCGAGTCTGGTTTGTGAGACTTTCATGGGATAATCCATGTTGCGAATAGCTACTTGAAGCTTCTCAATCTGAATTTCTGTATCAGCTAAACGACGAAGACATGTACGGAGCTCATTCTCAAGACGTTGACGTATTTCATCCATGCAAATGATCCTGTTATGAAGAGATTTATCGCAATTATCAGCTTGTGTACGTAAATCTCTTGCAGAATTCATTAGAATTGAATCAAGTGTGGATCTTAGTTGAATTGACTTTTTACGACAATTTTCAGCTGAATTTAAATTGTCGACTGTGTACTGCTCCCAATAAATTTCAGTGGATTGACTGCAAAGGACATAATAAAATTAATGAAATAAAATTTTCAGGAATATAAAACCATACTCAGATGGAAATCTTGTTGCTCCTGCTTTGAACATTATTGCATGAGACTTGTTGCCTAACTGGCAATTTCTGGAGTCATTCTCATGAGCATCAACCTTATCACTCCAATCAAATTCCATTCGATCCTTATTGGTTCGATTTTCTCTCAGTTGTGCCTCAATTTCAGAAAGGGTTCTGATAAATAACAATCGAATTTCAGATATCAATGCTTTTTCCTTAATAAGTTCCTCTTCAGGCTCATCTCTTACAATTTCATTG
Source organism: Chironomus tentans (assembly GCA_963573255.1). Classification (NCBI taxonomy): domain Eukaryota; kingdom Metazoa; phylum Arthropoda; class Insecta; order Diptera; family Chironomidae; genus Chironomus; species Chironomus tentans. The sequence goes on along the minus strand of OY754302.1, from coordinate 1,218,754 downwards.
TCTGGTCGACGAGTTCTCGTTTCAAGACATTCAGTCACAATTGACTCAGGCATTTGCAAAACATTCATGGCTTGCTTTAAACGTCTTCGTTGTTCCTCTAATGTACAAATTTCATCAGTCATTGCACGAATTGCTCTTTCAAGACATTGCTTCCAGTCATCAATGTCACGAGCTCGATTTTGAAGCCTTTTGGTGTTGTCAGACTGATTATGTTCAGTGACTTCATATGATCTCATTATGGAGTTTTTAGCTGAGTTCTCGACTCTACAAATAAAAATTAAATCAATGCTAAAAAATTTGGGAACTAGAAGCAACTTACACAATGCTTTTAGCAATAGCATCATCAGCAGCCTTCAATGTATCGTAGTTCCTCCTTCTCCATTCATTCGTACTGAATCTTGTGATTGAATAAGAATCAACCACTGGACGAGTCCCAGTTAATCCACCTAACGGACTCCAATCGACTCTACCTGTAGCCCAAGGTCCAATTTGCATCATTTGTGCTTGTGCTGATGGGACAATGACGTGATCATCATTTTCTTGAGGCAAATAGCATTGAGGCTTTTCTGCTGGTAATCCAAGTGGATTAGTTTGAATGCCATAATCTTCTGGAAGTGCTCGTTGAATAGCTCTTGATGGAGGTTGTAAGGATGAATCTTTTGATTCTCTAAGCATACTCATGACTTTTGGATGATAAGGATCTGGTTCCCTGACAGTTTCTTCAACATGAATCTTACAATCTCTGGATCTTGATGGATCTTTGAGCTTAAATCCACGTTCAGGTCCACAAACATCGTCAAACTCATCAAGAGCTGAAGAAACTCGAAACTGGAAAGTGATATTTTAAATTATTTTAATTTATTTAATGATTTTAATTCCCTTACATTTTCATTCCTCTTAAATGTTGATAATCCACCCATTCCTGAGCACATACCACAAGGTGTACACGGCTTAATACTTGAACAATTGCAGGCCATTTTAACTCAACTGCCAAACTTCACTTTCAATCGATCAAACATGTGTAAAGTTTTTCTGTGGAGCATTATGGAAATAAAGTTCATGAACATTAGAAATAAGGGAAATTTATTATTAATGCTATGACAACTGTGATTGAATTTTTAAATTTTATTTGTTGTCAAAATTTTATTTTTTGAATTTTTTTAAGAAATTTTTTTAGAAATTTTGTTATTTTTTGGAACTAAAATGGAATTTAAGGATGTTAAAATTGTTAAAAATTGCACAGCAGTGAAAGAAGTGCCAAAGAAAATTGAAGAAAAGTGCAAAAGCTTTAATTTTGAAGGACAAGATTTCTTAAAAACAGTTGACAAGGATATTTTGTACTTTGATGATTCGATTAAAATTCCAGGTAGCAGTAATGTTGAAATTAGTAAGGAGCCTCAGCCAGCACCAAACGCATGGTCAGAGCCTGAATGTCTAGAACAAAATCAACAGCCATCAAGAAAAACTCCACCTGCCTGCTTTGATGAAGTTCCAAGAAAACTCAACGAACAAATGTCACTTCCAATAAAAAATATTAAGGACCTCAGCTTCTATGAAACCTTCATTATCAGTCAAAAGATGGAAAACTCTGGACAATCCGATATTGAACCTGAAACAGACACAGAAAATACAAATGAAATTGGCAGTGCATGTCTAATGATTGAGGAATTATCCGATGGAAATATTTTAATATTCTCAATACAACAAATGTTCATCAATAGTGAACGTACGATTTGTGAAAGTCTTTCAGTTGTCACAAAGGATTTGAAGTTAGTTCATGAAAAACGGATTGAGAGAAAATGCAGCGATAGCGAGTTTTTGGTAAGTTCATATTCAATTATGATTGGAGTTGTTGTCGAGGGGTGAGAATGAATAAAATCTCAAAAAATAAAATTGAGAAACAAAGTTACTTCACCCTTTCACAACACATACTAAAATTCCATTTCATTCCATTCCATTACTCATTGTTATAGGAAAAGACAATTTTCATCATTCCTACTCCTAATGGATTTCGACTGATTAAATCGATAACAAAGGATAAAGACACTGAATGCTTTAGTGGAGACATTGAATGGAAGAAGTCTGGAGATTTTCTTGCTGCTGGTGCAAGAGCTCTTATGATTAGAAAATTGATTATGGATAATTTTAATCAATGTATTCAGGCATACACTTGTGATATTGATGGTGATTTTGCATTGACGCAATTTTGGTTCCACGGAATTGAACTAAAATTTATGAATGACCACGCATTGACTGTAAAGCGTGTTGATCGGCTGCTGATTTATGAGGAAAAGAAAATTGAGAAAATTTCAAGCTTCTTCTTGCTGCAATCTGGTCAAATGTTAAAGCAGATTTGTGACAGTCAAAACTTCTTCATTCACAGCAATCCACTCGTTGATCCTTTCCAGACAAAGTACACAAAGTATCTTCAGAAAAATTGGCAAGATGACATCGAACTTATGTCAATGTATCTCGAACATAAAGCAAAACGGAAAGAAGAATTGAAGAAAAAGTTTGAAAGTCCACAAATGAAGTTCTTGCTCAATGACTACATCCTCAACTTAATCAAATGCAAACCCGAAAGTATTATGAACTTTACAGCTGAGTTCATAAGAAAACTAGAACGCAACACTAACGTCAATGTCCAATTGCAAATATTCAAAACAGTCGAGCGACGTGCTCAGCAAAATTGACAGAATTTTTCCAATTTAAAATTCACCAATAAACAATAACAGTTTCCAATATTGCTGAATTTTGCACAATTCCTATTTTTTTTTAATAAAAGAAATTAAAAAAACTCAATCTGGTTTATATATTTTTCTGGCAAATAGTTTAGTGACGATGACAAAGCTCTGGAAAACAACATGAAAATTTGAAGAAAAAGAAGAAGAAGTAAAAATATGAAAAAGAGGTGTCGTATTCAAAGAACCTTGCAGAGTCTCATATGCATTTAAGTTTTAAGTTACGAAACTAACCCGTGAATCATTCTGATGAAATTTTGCTATAGACTTGTTAGAGATTGAAATTAGCTGTGCTTTTCTTGTGGGAATCATTTTGGGATTATAAAAAATTAGTTAAAAAATAAATCCAACGACTTTTAAAATTTCAAATGATTTAAACTCTAAAACTCCGTTATGCAGATTTCTCAATTTTTCCTTATCAATACAGCTTCCACTTGTCATGCGCACTTGACATCATCATTCCACACCACATAAAATCCTTACATTGAGTTCACAAATCACAATAAATAACCATCGTCTGTGGGTGTGTTTAAGTCAACGAGAAGGGGAAATTTTCAAGTATTTAACTTCAGCATTGACTTTTATTGGAGCACAAATTTAACAAAAAAATCCACAGTTCTGCTCACTTGTACACCATTTTTCTTTCTACCCCACAACAACATTGTACTGTGTATGAGTGTGCATGTGAGCGTATAATTATTATAATATGCATAAAAGAGATCCTCATTCATATTAGAAGCCGTCGACATGAAATTTTCCTCATTTGTTTCTGCATCGCGAATGTGAACGGACGTCTCTTATGAGACTAGAAAATTTTGTATTTTTCTTGTGAAATGAACTGAGAATTATAAGAAAAAAAATATTAAATAATTCGTGGATTAAAGCTGAAAATTAAAAAAATAAAAAAATATATAAAAAATAAAATTTCAAAAGAATTGAAAAAAAATGTAAAAGTGAATGCAAAAGTACACAAAACAGGATTAAAAAGAATAAGTGAAGTAATTTCCACCAGAAAATTGTGAATTTGTGATTTTTGTGGAACAAAGAAAAAAGAAAAACAATTTTTATGAAAATTAAAATCCAACCGGAACATTCTGAACTTAAAAAAGTTACTTTAAGTTTGTCATATCATTCTTTGTTTTTGAATAAATAAATAAATAAATTTTTGTGCAACGTCCAATTGCATAAAGTTAAGACGATAAACATTTGTGAATAAAAAACAACAATTTACACAAAAAAAGTTAAAATAAAAATAATGGAAGAAGCTACTCTAGCCGATGAATATGTGCAAGACTTTGTTCTGAGTCACCTAGATGCCGAGCAGGCAGCACAAGCACATCAATTACAATTACAACAGCAGCAGCAACAGCAACAATTACAGCAGTCACAAAATGTCAAACGAGAACCAACACCACCAACGACAAAAATTTGGATAAGTCCACCAATTCCGTCAGCAGAAAGTAACAATAACACAATTAGCAGTAATAATAACACTACAAATAGCCCAGCACTGAGGATAAAATCAATCACAGCTGGTCCTGGTGTTTGGTATCATAATGAAGAGAGAAAAGTACATTCAATTTCACCTGCAGCTATTGATACGTACCCTCATCCGCCAACTCATGGTCAGCCGGTCATAATCTCACCAGCCGTAAATGGAGCGCCATCGACACCACCTGAAACACCGCCTGTTGGGTCACCTACCCTCACACAAAATTATCCATATTATCAGCCACACCGACAATCAGGTAGTTTATGTGATGATATGATGTTCTTGCCACATGCAATAACGAGAGGTGAGCAACCATTGGATTTACGTCCTTTAAATTACCATATGCACCCAGAGCCTGCTGACTGGGAGCGAAAAGACAATCTTAACGGTCAACTACCATTTATGACGGCAGGTACACTGCCGAATGGACTCAATCCAAATCCACCTTCATCATATGCACTACAGCATGGCTATCTTACACAATTAGAACATAATGCATTAAATATTCATCATCCACAATCATTACACAGTCATGCACATGCACACTTACATCCTGGATCAGGTGGATCAAATGTTGGCAGTTGTAATGGACCATCTCATCGTCCACATTCAGTTGGCTCTGCATCAACCTTATCGCCACGCTTGCCACATCATCATAATAGCAGTTTACATCATCATAATGGACGTGGCGAGAGTGCAAGTAGTACGAGTAGCACTGGAAGCAGTTATAATGGTTCGTGTGTCGGTAGAAATGCTGATGACATTGTAAATGATGAGCTTTTGATGTCATTAACAGTACGTGAATTAAATAAGCGTCTTCATGGATATCCTCGTGAGGAAGTTGTGCGATTGAAGCAGAAACGACGAACGCTGAAGAACCGTGGATATGCACAAAATTGTCGTAGTAAACGCCTTCAACAGCGCCATGACTTGGAAATAACAAATCGTAATTTACATGTTGAGTTAAAGAAAATGCAAATGGATTTAGCTCGTGTTTCACAGGAGCGCGATCAACTCAAGCAGAGATTACAGTTGCAGTCGAGCGGCAGTGGTGGTGGAACGGTGGCGCCCAATAATGCACGCAACGGTCAACAAGATTTACATTCCGACGGACATTCATCACCAGAATTCTATCTATGACGTCAGAGGCAAATGGATCGTCAGCAACCTCCACCTTGGATTGGACGATTTTGAAAGTTTTTGCACTAAAGAAAATTATTGAAATATGAAAAATAAGTTTTTATGCAAGAAATGAAAATTATTATTGAATTTCAATTGTTTGTCGCCTATTTTTTTCTCTTTCTCTATTTCTTCCTTCTCTCTTTCTATTTCTCTCTCTCTTTCTTTTGATAGACGGTCAGAAAAGAAGTTCAGGTTTCACGGCATAGAAAAAGAGACACAAAAATTCGTTCACATTACCTTTTTATAGAATCAAAAAAAAACATTAACATTTTCATAAATTCTTTTATCGCGTCATTCAATGCAAAATGTCTTCCGTGTGAAATTCTACAATTTTTTAATTATTTTACTTTTCATTTGATGCCAAAATGTCGCGCAAAAATGAAAACTAAACTTTTTTCACTTATATTTTTATTAAGTTTTTTACTCATTTAGATTTTACTCATTTACATGAACGAAAGGAAATTGAAGCTGTATGTGCATAATTGGAGGATATTCTGTGAATATATTAGAAAAAATGTCAAATTCTGTACAAATTGGTCATTTGGATGGAAATTGGAGAATGATTCTCGTAAGTTTTACAAAAAAATTATTTGTATCCTGAAATTTAGAATTTTATTCAACAAATCTTCAATTTTTCTACAAATTTGTGAACAAAAACTTCAAATTATTTCAAAAAATTTCAAATTCAAAGCTTCCCACAGCTCCAACTGTGCACAAACAACGTCCAATTTCAAAAATACAAATCAATATTCTATCAATTGATGTATCCAAATTCAAATCAAAACAAATATTCTCATTGATCAACGTGCAATCTCGTAAATGCAATATTAATCTCATAATGTGATCCAAAGCTGAATGAATGAGAGTCTAGATTTAAATAATACGATTTACAGTTCAAATTTCTTTTTATTCTGTTGAATTGATCTGTCGATATGTGTGGGATAATTTCTCTATAGTTAATGACCCCAAGAGTCTGTTTAGATGAGGAAGACTCTATTTTTTTTATTTTTGAAAAACAAAAGATTCACATTTCAATAGCTTGACGATGGAAGATTGATTGTGCAAGTTCAATATCAGGCAACATTGTGATCACATTGTGAGTACATTGTATATGGAAATGACCATTCTTATCATTTGTGTCTAATAATAGGGAAGTTTTAATATTTTTTTATGATTGTTTCATTCAATCTTGTTTTGACTTAGATTTGAAGGATGTGATACTTTTTGCGAGTGGAAAATTTATATGTGGACTGATTGTGACTTGAAGTTTCTTTCTAGAAATTTTAAATTTTTAAAACATTTGAAAAATTCTGATGTTTTTAAAATCAGATGAACTTTCAATATGAAATTTCAAGTTCACAAGTCTCAATCAGTGCAAGAAATCACACGAGGAAAAAGTGTTGTTATGAAATTTATTCATCATGTCATTATCACGTCTCGTGTTAATCGCTTCTGCATGAAAATGATGAATTTGCAAAAATCTGCGTCAGTAAATTACTATTCACTGACTTATTCCTGTTTTCATGCACAGATGTTTTAAATTTAAACTAATTGAGCATTCATACGTTAAAAGGAAGCTTAATTTGAAAATTTACGAGACACTCCTTAAAAAATCTTAAGAATCAAGCCTCAAACATCCTCATTGATTACATTTTACAATAAAAAATTTATTATTTTCAATTTAATTTAAAATTTTTATTCGCAGAAATAATTTTATTAATGTAAATCTAGTTTCTAAGTAAAGTTTGCAACCTGCATTAAAACTGTTGATACAAAAAATGGTTGTGTTATGATTATTATTAAAATAATATTATTTTAAGTTGAATAGTTCCGTAAAAAATGAGTTTTAAGTTACTTACATAATTCATGAAATGAATAGCTGAATTTTTTTGTGGATTTCTTCATTTTCTCATGAAAAATTAGATATTTTTTATGGAAATGAGAAAATTCACAGAAATTTTCAAGAATCTTTAGGTACAATAGCTACAAATTCAGCATAATTCTTATTTATTTTTAAGTAATTTTACCATTTTCTTCATTTTTTAACTTAAAACTTAAAAGAAAAATAAAATTATTTCAATTTTTTTGAATCTTGACAGAAAATTGATTTAAAATTCACTGTCAATGATCAAAAAACTCCTCAAATAATTTTTTCTAGTAACTAAAATTTCTCTCTAATGAAATAAATTCACATGAGTGTTATACGATGTGAATATGGGTAAATAAAAAATACTGAAAAATAATAAAGAGAATAAATTTTCATTGTAAATATCAGAAGGATTCAAAAACTGAAAATAAGACAAAAAAATCTTTCATAAATCTTAAAAAATTGTAAATTTTATGACAATTAAAGACACAAAAATTAAGAAAAATAAAAAATCAAAAATGTTAAAATAACGATAATTTTTTTTTCTTATCAACATCCTCGTTAATGTGATGTATGAGTGATAGAAAGCAACAGGATCATGTCAATTAACTTCTTCTTGTTTCAGCAAAAAAATAAAAATTATTTCATGGCAGTCGTCTTGTTTGTGGATGGCTTTTAAAGTCATTGAGACAAATTTTATGTGAGTTTTTATGACATTTTTTTTTGTTTAAGGCATTAAATTGTTTACAGAGTGAATAGATTATTGGACCTTTTGCTAATGTGGATTGCCGCTGTATTGTAACTTAAAGGTATTTGCTGATTGTTGTTGTTTTTTTCTTTTAACAGAGGATCTAAATTATTTGATTTTTGTTAATTTTTCAAAATTTCAAAAATGTCTCAAATACCCCCAAAAAACCTAATCAATTCCAGCAACAGGATATTCTCATCCACCAAGCTTCAATTCCAATTTATTCTTCGTAATTTTTTCTCTCAAAACTCCAATTAATTCTTACTGACAGGACAAAATTTAGTAAATTGAAATATTTGAATTTCAAATTCAGTGCCAGCGTTCCATCAACTTACATCCAAACCCAAAAGTTCCATCAACTCAACAAAAAAAAGTAATAAAATCTTGATGGAATTTGTCTTATTTTCTCTTACTAGAGACATAATGGTGTTATTTTCCAAAGTTCGAAAAAAATACAGAGAATCTCATCTTATCATGAAACACCATCAAAAATGAAACAACTCGAGTAAGTGACATGATATAGATATGAGTAGCATATCTGAGACACAAGAGATGTATACGAAAAAGAAATAAATGAAAAAAATTAGTATTCTGGGGATGAAATGTAAACAATCTAATTTTCAGACATTTTTTTATTGTTTTTCATTTCAGTTTATTGTCACATGGAAAATGAAGAACGGAAGGAGTACAGATGCCTTTTTAAGGAATTTTAATGATACAAAGCGCATTGTCAAAAAATTATGATTGATTTTAAATAAAATAAAAATTATAAAAGATAAATAAAAATTTAAAAACTTTCAAATTTTGAAGATTTAAAATTTAATTTTAAATTATTGAAAAATTAATTTTAGATTTTTGAAAAAATTAAAATTTAATTTTGATTTCTTGAAAATTTAAAACTTAATTTTAAATTTCTGAAAATTCAAAATTTAATTCTAAATTCTCGAAAATTCAAAATTTGTTTTTAAATTCTTGAAAATTTAAAGTTTATTTTAAATTTTTGAAATTTTTAATTTATTCTTTGAAAAGTTAAAAGTTTAAAAAGTGAGAATTTTAAGTTGAAACTTAAAAAATCAAATCAGTCAAATTTTTAAAATTGAAACCATTTTTTAAAAAAATTTGAAATTTTTAGATTGTGTTCATCTTTCAAATTTCTGTACGAACATAACCTCGATCAATAACCTGCTTAAAAAATTGCGAATGAAGTAAAAGTAAAACTTTTTTCCTATTAAGGCACAACAACACATCGATATAATAATTTTTTGTACATAAAAATTGTTTACGTTTTCTATGCCGTAAATGTATCATATGAATTGTGAATGAAAGAGGAGCAATGAAGGGAATCAAGTTGTTTACAATATTTTTAGTCGTCTCTCAAAGTAAATGGCATTAGATTGCGATAAAGTATATAGAAAAAATTGTAAATGAAAAATCATCTGATTCTGTGTTTAGACATTTGATAATCTCGACTGTATCTCCGCTCTCTCAGTTCTTTTGATGCCGTAAGTTTAGCATTTTTACAGTTGAAAGGCGCCAAAATTTGATCATCATCAAGATTGAAGATGCTCCACATGACATTACATATAAAATTATGAAAAATAAAAATTATTTTTCTATTTTTTAAAAAAAGTTTTTACAGCAAAGTAAAACATAAAAAAATATGAGAAGCCATTTCAGCAGAATGAAGAAATTGTAAACATGTTCTTGAGGCTTTAAAGAAATTTCCAAGAACAACAAACAATTGAGATATCACATTACACTCTACTTTTTCCTTCATAGCAAAAAAAATTTTTTTCCTTCCTGGTTTGTGTGTGAAATTCATTTTTTTTAAATATTACTTGAGTGACATTAATTGTAGGTCATGAAGTGTAAAAGAAAATTGACATGTGCATGACATTGAACATGGTAGATTAAGGGATGTAATGGTTGTGTAGTTAACACGTTCATTGGCTTTGTCAAGGAAATTGTTGCAGGGATTTTTCTCTGTTCTTAAAGAGATTTTTGAGCTTAGCAGTAAAAAATTACTTTTTGTTTTAAATTTTGATGAGGTTTTAATGAAAGTTGAGGAGTTTGAAGTTAATTTTTAGCGAATCCGTTTTAGAATTTCGATCGAAAATTTGCTCTAATTTTGCTTTTTTTTAAAACCAGTATTTAGGAAGAGGGTCTAGAACTGAGTGACACACAAATCCGAAAAATATGAATCAAAATAATTTTAATAAAATTAGTTGATCCAATTGAAACTCTAATAAGAAGACTATGCAACTTAATTAGGGGAATTTTGGGATTTTTTCTCAAAAACCCAAGCAAATTGGAGAAATTTTCCGTCGATAGAGTGATTTATCCCATCTCTGGCTACGCGCCTGTCAAATTTTGACTCAAAAGTTCCCATCCATTTCATCGCCCACCCTCCATAACAAATCACATAAAAAGTAACAACTTTAATTTATTTAACAATCGAAATTCTTCAAAACAAAAAATAAAAGTCGCTCGAATAAAATAAAATAATTTTTATTACAGATCACAATCGAGAAATTGCGTAACGAATTTCCTTCAATTGTAATGTTTTCTTGCGTCAGTCATTCATTCACTCATTGAGTGTACATTCCAAAGACGAGAAGCAGTAGATATTTGTAGAAGGAACGGAATAAGAAGAGAAGTTTATTGTAGGCGTGGTTTTTATCCATCAAATGAAAAATAATAATTTTTTTTCCTTTTTCCCTTCTTATCGCTTTTTCGTGATACAAATGTACATAAAAAGTGAGATGCGATTGAGATTTAGCCTGAAAAGGGGGAAAGTTTTGTGTTTGTTTTTCGGATTTTCACAGCGATTTTTTATCATTTTTAGAATACTAAATTAAAATCAAGTCGAACTTGAAAATCTTTGTTGCCATTTTCCTTATTCTTATCATTGATTTTGCGCGATTACTGATTAGAAGGTTGATAGCTAATTAAATCTATTCATTGTCTTTATGAGCACTAACTATGAATCGATTTCATTTTATAGGCATAGACGACGTGCTGATGTGAGCAAAATAGTCTGCCCATATAATTCATTTCATATTATTAATAAAGTTGTTTGATTAAAGTGCACAAATAGAACAGCTCAGTGTACAAAAAATTCATGTCAATGAACCTTTTCTTGATGACGTCCAGAAAATTATTTATTTCGATTTTTATTTGCAAAGTGCAATTTTTTTAAAGTTGCGCAAATCATTTTCTATATAAATATAAACAATAAAAGTGAACGAGATAGGAGTAGCAATTTTTGTGGTCATTTAAAGCTGCTACCGTAAGTTGTTCGATTTAAATGCTCGTTCTACACTTGTGACGACACATTACAAGTCAAACCGCCCATAATATTTCATGATTATTTCCTGCAAAGGGACAAAACCCCTTTTTTATTCAGTGTGTCCTTTATCTCTTCCAGCTTGACCATCTCACATCATTACATGTGATTTTTTTTAATAATAATTCTCCCTCACTGCATAAATGTGATGTGATGTTGGTTTGTAATCCTCTGTGTATCTATCCATTCATCCATTTTTATATTCTTAATATTTTTTATATACTCTTATTTTTGATAAAAATGTGCGACACTTTATTCGGGATGCAGTAGATTTTTAATACAGTTTAGCGACGAGAAATCACGAGTTTTGAGAATTTTTAGATTTTTCTGTGAAAATATTTCAATTTTTCATTTTACTCAATATGCTGTCATAATCATTTAATTATTAACGTAGCAACCAAAATAATCCACATATCATATTCCAAAAGTCTAATTAAAGCATTCGATTTCTTCCAGGTGACACGAAATGAACAGTTGATAACTCAAATATCAATATTTATTCTTGACGTCTGACACTTGATCTTACTATTCATGGCTTAAAGTTGTTTCGATTTTCAGGCGTTAAATTTCTGAATCAGAAATTCTGATGTCTTTAGCTTTGGTTTTGATTTATTAAAGGTGTAATACTCAATGTCTATTTTCAAGTAGTTATTCTTAAAAATCCTTGAGAAATTTGATTCATTTTTACATAATTTTATGAATATTCAAAGAACTGAGTTAGAACAGGTGACGATAAAAAATATTCTGATTACTAGATTTAATTTTCCAAAGTAATGTGCTCGATTTTCAATTTTTCATACTAAGAATTAACCAGGAGACCTAAATATGTGACAATATAGCTAATTTACCAAAACAAAAATTGCATCACTTATGATGTCCATGTCCTTAATTAAAAGTAAGGCATTCAAATGCGTCGCATTCACCACCGTCACAAAAAAATCAAACTTATTTCTTCTCACTCGCATTTATGATATTACACACATACAAACAATAACTTTTGCATATTTAGAACATAAAGGCAATGTGTGTCTATGCCATAAAAAATCTTGTTAAAAGTGTAAATGCCTTATGACCACATAATGCTCTCTCACTCTCATGTTGGTCATGTGAGGAAATTTAATAAAAAATAAAATAAAATTTCATGGAATTATTCCTCTATTTTATGTACATATGTATAGACTTCGTCCATGGCTGAAATAAACAGCAAATCAAAGATCGAAGGAGAGCAAATTTTCATGGACAAAAAGGACGACACAAAAATTTCTTTGGATTGAATGAAAAATCGATAGTTTTCATTAAACCATTTCCTCATCTTCTTCGATTCTATGATTCTTGTGTGTGGACTGTGGCTTTAGATTAAATCGGAACAGCAAAAAAAGATTTAAAGCTCCGGAAAAAATAGAAAGTCGGATCAATAAGTCTGCTTCATCAAATTTCTCACTGTTGATCTCTCTTCATATAAAATAGTATCAACTGATTTTTACTGAAAAATGTATGTAGCATGTACCGTAAGGAAATTGGAAGGAGAAAGAGGAAAAAAGTGGCTCAAGCCAGAAATGATCTGACGTCGGCAAAAATGTGATGTTGGAAGCAAAATTATGCACAATAAAATTCCCTTTCAAACGTCCTCGGGCTACCTGAAACGACACATGTCAGCAGAATTTGGGGAAAGAGAATTTAAGTTTCATTCCTTCTTCTTATTTTGCCTTGGTTGTGTCATGAAATGCAATGACTATTTTAATATAAATCGACATAGTATTCATGAATAAATGAAAATTGAGGAAGTCATCAGGTGATCTTATGATTCTAATCAAATCTGTCCCTGTTTTGGTCATTGACTTTTAAGTAGAATGTCATATGTATGTGTCTGAAAGGTGAAAGTTTATATAGCATCGGACTTGATTGTTTACACAAAATCTCAAATCAATGCCAACTTTAATTTTCGAAATAGATTTTTATTGATATCATCAGCGGAAGTTTATATTATTAAAATGAGTTTAATGTGACTTTTGTTGATAATTTGCAACTTTGTAAAGCTAAATAGTTCATCGGATGGATCATGAAAAAAACAAGTCCAGATTTGTGATTAAAGTCATTCATGTGTACTTGAGTTTTATTGGCAAAACGCGAAGGCATTGATCGTTGATACTTTTTGTCATGAAAATTATTGATGGAAATTTTATTCAACTAGATTGAATTTCATTTTTGTAGGACATTTGATTGTATTATATTGATAGAATTTCTGGAAATTTTCAATTTTTATATTTAGTCTATGTCTGAATAATAGTTTTATATACACAAAATCTAGAGTATTATTTTTAAAAAAATCTAGATTTGGAGTCGACTCCTGGAATGTAGCACTTTGTTCTCATTGTTTCTGTTCTTTTCAATGTCGAATCTGATAATATACCCACGAAACCTATCTGCCTTCTAACACACCTTTAATTATAAGCAAATTCTACTAAAATTGATAAAGCAATGTATATCCACTTGGGAATCAATTAAATTAAGATTCAATTGTTATCTCTTGCTCATTTAAAGCATATGGAATCAAATCATAAAATCAACATAAAATGCTTCAACATCTCACAGCACCATATCCAATATCACATCGAAAAATCATAAAGGAAATTTTAAAGCAAATTACAAAACAAATCTAATTTGTACAAACATGAAAATATAAATTCACAATAGCATAATAAAAATTATCTTAACAGTATATTGAGACATCCCTTCCATGGAATAATTTTATACAGTTATTCAATTTTTCATGTGAAAATTAAGTGTATATTAATTCACATTTATTTATGAGCTTTAAAACGTTTTCGTCTGGTATCAATTTCCTCTTTCTTTCCATGCAGTGAGAGAAAAAATAAATTCCCCTTTTTCTGGTTGAAAAATGTTGCAAAAGATTTTTCACCCTTCTTTTATATTTAATACACACTTCTTCTAGTGTCCCGAGCGGTGTATGAGGAATGTTAGGGGGTGAAGTTAAATGTGATACTCTTTGATTTTTTCATGACTACCAATATTCAGGATATGAAAGTTTGAAAGAGGGTCTGGAATTTTCCTTCCAACTTATAATATTGAAGGTGGATCCGGACCCCCTTAGACCCCTCCTTGGCTACCTATATAAGGTCTCAATTAGAATTAATCTAAAAACATTCCTAGTCACGTAGACAGCTTCATATTAATTTACAGCTCGGGAATCAAACTCTCATATTCATTTCAGATCGCGATTAGAGTCATCGTGAAACAGAAAATATTATATTGTCTATACTCCAATTTATGAGCATGAAAATCTTCTGCAAAAAGTATGTACATAAAAATATTTATTTTATTTGACACATAAAAATTGAAACAAAATCTTTTGGACTTAAAAAAAAGTTTCCAAGCAGTTTATTGAACTCGCATAGCAATCAACGATTTTTTTCGCCCAAATTGGAAATACGATGCAGAAAAATTGCAGCATAATCACATGTGTCATTTTAAACGTGACTCCTCATTATGCCTCATCAATATAATTGATTCATGTGGATAAGCTGACTTTTTTCAGATATAAATTGCTGGTTAATTGACAACTTAATTATAATAATTTGTATATCCAACAGAAAAATGATATAATGCAGAATTTTCCCACAAAAAAGAAAATTAATTTAATTTTTTTTCATCCATTTGTTGATGATAATTTAGATAATTTAAGTCTTTCATCTTTGAATATACTTACTTATTACGTTCTACAACATAAAGAAAGTTATTTGTAAAAAGGAAGGTCTTTAAAATTATAATTCTCAGTCGTTCCTCTCCTATTCTGTGCTATAAAGTATAAGATCCTTTTCTTTTGATAACCTAAATTGATTTGAGGATTAAGAACGAGAAAGAAATTATTTCTATTAAAATTTATTATCGCAAAAAAGAGATGACAATTTTTTTGGATGTGGTGGAAGTTCTTGAGACTTTTTATCCACAGTTTGTCATAATTCAGTTCTTTCTGAAATTTTTATTCCTGATATTTTAAATTAAATTCTTTAAAAATTTCAAAAGTTTCAGGTAGATTCTCAGTTTCAAATTAAAATTGCTGCCAAGTCAATAAATCCAATATAAGTTTACAAAAAATTTGCTTATCTTTTAATTATTTTTGATATTCGATACTTTTATTTTGCAATTATTGTGAAAAATTTATATTAATGACCTCGTGAGTGTCATTTTTCCGAGGACATTATTGGTGTAGGTTAATTCAAAGTTAAAGTTATGTCTGGATGACATCCGTTATTGATTTAAAATAATCTGTATTACATTTTAATCAATAATTACATTGCTTCTGATTATTCAACAGTGGCGTAGTCAGAAATTTTTGGCGGTTGGAAAAAAAATTTTTTTGCATTGAAAAACCTTAGCAATTTTGAATAATTTTTCGACTTGGGCCAATTTTTCTTAAAAACAGAGGGACCCATTCACCCCAATAGCTATGTCACTGTTAGTCTCAATAATCAGGGGTTAATTAGCAATAGACTTTATTTATATTATAAATTTAGAATTATTAACATCGAATTTCCAAGGAATTTGATTGTTATTAAAACAATTTTTAATTAAAATACTCGAATAAATTTAATAATTTTGTAGAATATTAATTAAACGAAAGTTTATAAAATCGTAGTTTTGTAAGATGTAATACATCCTGTTTATAAATCTTATCAGTAAAAAAATATAGTTTTTTTATACAATCAAATGACCTTTTCTTATTTCTGATCATGGAGATGATGAAGTTAACGATAGATTAGATAGGTGCCCGAGTCCAAGGTAAAAGTTTGAGCCCTAAATTATGCGCTTAAACAATTAAGAAATACTTAATAATATTTTGTTTATTTCCCATCCAACTTTCGTATTTATCTCCAAACTTTTCTTCATCATCATTGAATTTGTTCAATAATTGAACGAGAGCAGCAAAACATGGAAAGAACAAGAACAAAAAAAAACTTTTTCGATATTCCCAAACGAAATACAGAAATTGATGTTTTCTTATTTATTACACAGAAAAAAAAGCCACAAAGCGAACAAAAAAGAAAAACACAAGAAATAATTTGATTTTCCCTCGCACATGTATGTTACATACACTCAATTTTTCTTATAAATTTTATCTTATTAGGAAATCTTTTCAATCTGTAATATCCGGTTTTATGAAATATTCCATTTATTTCTTATAATTCCATATGCTTTATACATTTTCTGCTCGATTAACTAGAATTGATATTTAGAGGATATTTTCTAGCGAATAAGAAAGTTATTTGATAGCAGCACAATTTCGCAGAGTAGAAAAAAATATTGAAGCAATAACGCGCGTTAGAGTAAGAAGAAACAATTGGGAAGTTTGGCATGTATTTCCAATTTAGATGTTTAGAAGAGCAATCAATTGAGTTATGGAAATTTTTATGAATGCTTGCTTCATTTAAGAAATTTTCGTTAAGTACTCTTCATCGTCGTTTTTTCCTTCATTCCTTCTTTTCTTTCTCCATTCAGTCATTCATGACTGCAAATAGAATTAGCGAGGGGTTCCACAAAATAATAATATTTAAAATCATCATCACACAATTTACTTTCCCATTAAATCGTAGGGTGAGAAGCTTAGCTCCATTAAATTAAAATTATGTTCCTTTCCTCTCGGCTGCTCATTTTCAACCGCAATGAAAATTAAATGAGTAGCCACAAAAAAATGAGAATCCTCTTTGGAATTACGCGGCATGTTTTTGAAGAATGAAAATTGATAAGAAGAGATTTTCAACGCGCATAAGACGATGATCATTAAGTTTATGTAAATTATAATTAAAAATATCGTGTCATCAAGTGACTTTTGCTTTTTCCTTGCCTTCTGACTTGATTTTTGTTTTAAATTTTCAATGTTTAGTAAATGGTTGATAAGTTTGAGATGGAAAAGCAGTCATGAAGTGTCGAGATGTACCGACCTCAATATTTACATCCATGACATTCTTTGAACTGTATCATCAGAGAATATCAGTGAATCAATAAAAAAAGTATCGATTTCACATAACATTCAACTCCTAAATTGTCAATTCTATTATCCCAAAAAAAGAAATCAAATTTACTAATTTTAAACATAGACTATTCAACTTAAATCTATAAAATAAAGGAAATCATCCTGAAAGAAAGGAAGACGAATATTTTTCAATAAAAAATAAAACTTCCTTCATGCAGATATTGTTAAGTAACTTTTCTCCATTCTTTATATTTTTCAATAAGATAAAAACAGCAGCAGCAGTAGTGGACATTGGAAATCAGTAACATATTGGCAAGAGAAAGAAGTTCAGTCGCAATATGAGGAAGCCAATATCACAAACAAAGAAATGGCCATAAATTTCACCTAATAAATTTTATTCCGATACATTTCGCATTTTACCCCGAATAAGAAGAATCAAGCATACATGTATGAATGTTAGGGATGATTTCAGTGTTATGTGAATCATTATTTCCATAAATAAAAGTTTTGTATATAATGTGAATGGAAATTTCGCAACATTCAAATCATCCCACAGAATTGAGGATGGAGAGACACAATATCAGTAAAAAATGATAACAAAAAGTTGGAATGTCTGGATGTCAACTAAAGCGCTGTTCTGGTCCTTGACTAGATTTAATAAAATATATTTGAACTCAACTGAAATGAATTCAGCTCGAATAAATAGACTTGTAATGAATTGAGCTGAATTCATGGACAATCTGCAACAAGCATCCAAAAAACATTGCACAACTAACTAAGAAGAAAGTCTAAGACATCAGAGATACTGTAGAAAGAAAGAAGAAGCACAAGGAAAAGGCAATAAATAAATATCGATAAATTTTGTCCCTTAATCATGTCTTTTTAATCTAAATGTGCTGTTTTTTATAAGTCACAAAGTCACAATATGTGCCATGGTTTAATATTATGTTGTACAGATATTTTTCCATTCTTCTACATCTCGGCATATTCAATTTCATTGTTTGAAATCAATAAAAAGATTTGTGCTCACAAGAATTAAAATGAAAGGAGAGGAGAGGAAGCATAATGTGGGCGATTGGACAGTAAACTATCATCATAAAAAGGCCATAAAAAACATTGCAATGTTATAAATTAAAAAAATGGCAATCGGAACGAATTTCCTTTTCCTTATGTCGATTAAAGTTCACTGACTTTGATAAAAAAAAATTCATAATAGTGAAAAGCATGTGATGGAATCAGCTGTTACTGCAGACTTTAAAAGGCACACAGAGGAAAAAAATTCCTTATTCACCACAATTTTCGCATTCATCGATTAATCAACATTTCTCATTCTCCCGTTGGAATCTTTGCTCTTGCTGCATCAACTTTTTTTTTCAAGGACGAATTTTCCTACTTCTCAGCAACTACAAAAATTCCTTTTCTTCCCATTTCACCCAACTATTAGCTGATGTTGCCGAAAAAATCTTGATTTAGCATTTTGGTATGTATTGATGTGCAGTTTTCTGCTGCTTGTTGCGTTTTCCAATTTTCACTAACTGTCTGGCTCATATACTTTATATTGCTTAGTGTGTGTATGTGTATGTGCTTAGACGTGCACGAGCATCTGTAGTGGAAGTGTTAAGTCATCAAATTTCACTATCAATTTTTCATTTTCACTCATTCCCCTTCAATTTATGTAATTTCCTCTTATTCTTCTTGTTCCTTTATATTCCCATTGAAAAAACAAAGATTTTTGTGTGTCAAGTGGCGTGTTGCAAGTTTTCATCATCATCATCACCGACCTTTACCATTCATCGCCCTTTTCTGCTCAAATCTAATCATTTTCATAAATACATCATGTCTGATTTCATAGAAACGGATGTAGATTGATTAATGACATCATTTATTTTATTATTATTTGTTTTTCAAGGTCCTGAATGTTAAACGGATGTTTATGGATGAGTGATGAATTACAATTGTATAGAGAATTAGGAGGCGGAGCTGCTTATTTGAGATTTTTATGTGTTTTTTTAGTTGTTTGAAAATGAAGTTCGAGATAACGAAATGTAGAAAGCTGTTTCATGTCAATGACTTTCTATATGATTACGGGAATACGGGAATTTCAAATCAAAATATTTACAGAAAACTTAAAAACATGATAAAGTGAAAATTTTCAAAATTTATATTTTGCTGAAGTACACAGTATTAGAGTCTATAGAAATTATATGAAGTTATAGGCGAGTTCAATGAAATTTTTGGACATTGATGTGTAGTTACGGTCAGAAAAAATTGATTGAAAATATTCTCAATTTTTAAATCAATACTAGAACTAAGCTTACAATATAAGAACATTAACAGCCCTTCGGTTTAAATTGTAAGCACAGTCTAGTTGCCACAACAATGAACTTAAAGAATTAACTATTTAGAAATTAAACTTCTAGGAAATGATCACATCCAAAAACAATCTACCGAAATTCCAGACAATAATCGATTCCAGTAAAATAAATTCGACACTAAAAAAATCGCATGCAATAAACAATGTAATAAAACTCAATAAACAGCATTAAGTTAATTAAATCATTTTCATTTAGCAAAAAACTTTTCCCAACCAGCACCGAGAAAATTAAAAAACTTTTTTTTTTGCAAAACATCGATGAGCTCATGCAGAAGGAAGATGATATAGCAAAAATGAAATAATTACCATTTTATTTGCATTAAATTAACATAAAATTCGTAATAAATTGAATTGTTTGAGTTTTGAGAGGAGCAACAACAATGGCAGTGAGAAAAGGGTTAATTCAAAGTAAATATTGACTACCTTTTTGCTGGCTGTTTTGCTATTAATTTAATTAATTTGTTTCCAATAATGAGTTGATTTTGTATTTTCTTCTCTTGAATTTATAATTATGAGTAAATACAGAACTTTCCCCATAATCTCATGCTGGAAATTTTTTAATCAGCAAAAGAATTTTTTAGAAATCACAAAAAAAACATTTCCGATTTTTATGCCTCAAAAAAGATTTCGAACAATGAAATTCAGTCGTAAAATTGAACTACCTTGTACGTGAATAGGGTGGGTTTCAATTTATCTTTCGACAAGATTTTCCCTCTCCGACTTTCTTTTTCATTTGATTTCTTTTGTGGTTTATGAGATTTACGTGCATGTATGTGTGTCTATTGGAGCAGTTAACATATTCTCTTTGGATTGTAATCTGAAAAAATCTGGGAAGAACTTTAAGAAGTTTTTATCGTTGGATTAAATCTTTGCATATCCTTTGGGTTTCTAGGTTAATTTAGTCTAGAATCTTAGATTTTGGAGAGACCAATTGAAAGGTGTATCTTGGCATGAAATAGCCAGAAAACTATCATAGATTCGTCCCCAAAAAGACGATGTGGGACTGGCTTTCATGAGTATTAGTGCCAGTGTAACTCAGGTGCGAGGTCACATGGATACCACCTCAATTGTAAATCAAGTAGCACTGATGCACTTTCCAGACCAAAGACAGAAACACGGACCCTTTGCTACCTTGTTAATAAAATACCCAAATTTTTCCCACACAAACAATTTCCATAACCTAAACTGAACTTATTTTATATTCAAATTAAAGAAGAGAAAAGTCACAAGGAAGCACAGAATGAGACAGATTTAATATGAATCACAATAACACAAATAAATAAAAAATTATTTATCAATTTTCCTATCACAAAAATACCATAATCAGCAAAATTTCATTTATATATATTTCTGCGATGCATAAGTTCTGAACAATTTTTTAATAAAAGTATTTTGCAGTTGAGCCAAAGCTGAGAAGAAAAACGACACAAGACAAAAGACAAAAAAATCGATTTCTTCTTTTGTGTTATTTGAGAATCAATATTAACGTCATTGAAAGCTGCTGATGTGTTAGTAATTTGAAATTTATTCATAAATTATTTACCTGTTGTTTCTCATTTATCAATACATGTGACCGATCATGAAACTTGAGTGCTCTCTATGCACAATTTTTATAGTTTGGAGAAATCGTCTGACTTATGCAGGATCACTTAATTCTAAATTTTTGCATTGTTCAGGAATTTTTTTATTTGCATGAAGGGTTTTGTTACAATAGTACACATGCAGTCTCGAGGTTAATTACTATAATACTTATGTGAAACGGGAGGAATTTTGATACTACTTTATGGTTGTGTAATACTTTGTGAACTATTTAATGGGATTACATAAATGGAAGTGCTTTATGCTTTTTTTCACACCAGACATTACAATGTATTGGATAAAATGTTTTCAGGTGACTAAATCCTATTGTTCTTCGTATGTTGTGCATTTTACTTAAAATGATTCTTAAATTAGACATTTAATTGTCTGTTTAACTAACTCTTGCTTTGTGTCACCGCATTTTTATGAATCTTAGACTCTAAGCCACTCAGACCAGAAAACTCTGGTCCCTGGAATCACTGTCTACTCTTAGTCTATTAATTGACCTCCTTACATTCACACTTAGCATTATGGGTCAGTAATACCAAGTCAAGCAAAAAGTCAATTAACAAAATCCCTTTTGCAGTTACATTTTTAAACAGAAAATTACAATCGTATTATAACTCGCAATCTTAAGGTTTCCCGACATTCTCACCTATTGCTTACATGCTTGACATAAACTACTTTAATACAAAAGGAAATTGTTGGTAAACCACAAAAACAAATCAACTGAAAACTACAAATTACGTTAGTAATGTGAAATAAATAAAAAAAAGTTCTACAATTTTCATGCTTGACGATTCAAAGAATCTGATTATAGAAAATCACGTAAATGCTCTTTAAAGTCGAATACATCAATCTCAAAAATCGAATTATAACAATCACCCGCAACGCACATACCGGCATGTACACATGAAAAAGGATAGGATACGTAACGAGTTCTGGGAGAAAATGAAGACAGCTGAAGAGAAAACGTTTGAGCAATTTTCTACCTAAATCGCATTCTTAACGCACAGTTGAGTTTTTATTCGTGGAAATATTTTTTTGTGGTGCAATTTTTAAAGGGGTGGGTATTGTGGGAATGAAGGCATTTTGACTAGTGAAGTAAGAGTTTTTCAAAAATAAAATTTTTTTAGAAGGAACCAGCCATCTTAGAATCCTTGGGCATAAAGCATTAGCATGAAGATATCAGGTTTAAGACTCAAAACTCGTTGTGCAGGAAAAATTTAATTAATTAAATTTAATGAATTTAATTTTTAATTTTTGTATTTTATAATTTGAAATTATAAAAACCGTTGGAATTTGAAATTTTAAAAACCGTTGAAATTTAAGTGCATTTCTTACTTGCCGTAATTCACTCTTTAAGCATAAAATAAAGTTCAAAAAAATTCATCCACTTCTTTTCCTTCCATCCATTCTTTGCAATCAGAATAATTCACAGCAATTAGAAGATTGAAAATTTTTCTCTCGCTAGATTGTCGATAATTAAATTATCATAACAAATTGACTCGTATTTCATCTAATCATGGTCCTTTATGGATGTAATGAAGATGAAAAGAAGAATCTCAATAGCCATTCAAACAATATTATCATGTCTTTCGACTCAATTCATCCATCCCTTGTAAATAGAAATATTGAACAACATGTATAAAATTATAATTGCAAATTGATATTTTTATTAGGGCAATCGAATGTCTGAACGATATTTCGTTTATTTATTTTCCTTCTTTCTCAATTTTTATTTATGGTGAAAGATTTTTTTTTTGTGTTAACGAGAATGGAAAAAGGAAAATTACACGAGTGACAAGAAGAGCGGAGCATGGAATGAATAAAATATTTTTCTCAGTCGACTTTCTCTTTATTTAAGACGATAAATTCATCTATTGACTTTCCTGCTTAGATACTTACTTGCTGCTTTTTAGGGGTAAATTTATTGAAGATAATCCAGCGTGGTTGAAGAAAATTGGAGTCAATTTGACTCTTCTTTGTGGATTAAATGGAAGATATCCACTAATATCTATGTTTATTTGTAGTATTAACATCATATCAAACTGGTTGCTACTGGATGTTGATTAATAATAAAAAATGTAACTTAAAGTCCATTAGATCTATATACTGCAACAAAATCCTGCTCAATATCAGAAGTTGAGTCAATTCCAATAAATTAAAATCCCAACTTTATCATCCAGCAAACATTTATCGATCAAAACTAATAAATCATCTTTCATCATTAGCTGCTCATAATTTTATGGGCTTTAGACAGTCCCAAGAAATTTTCTCCTTTCTTCAAGAATTACATTTTGTTTACAGAAAATAAAAATCATTAAAAGCATTTTTAGGATTTATGGGAATTTTTTCTGTCAGCACTCAGCGATTAGTAATTTGTTGTGCTGCCATAAATAACTTCATGTAGCTGCTATAAAGTAAACAGAAAAGAAGAATTTCTTGTCAGTCTACTGATAATATTTCACTTACTTTAATTCGATAACATATTTTGTATCCTTGTGGCTATTTTTTCTTACTTTATTTCTACTATTTCTGGTCAATCTCAGTTTACACCACTAACCTGATTCTATCCATAGAGTTCGTGTGTTTGCTTTGATATTTTTTTTATGTTGAAATAATGAAAAACAAGTAACAATTTATTTGTGAAACGTGTCAGGAAGTTCGGTGGTCTCATTTTACAGCACTACTAAGTAAAGTATGCAAATGGATGTTGATTTTTGAGTACTTATCTGTCTATGCCATTTAAATCAAGAGTAAAGTGACCATGTCATAAATTTATGAACCCCAAAAAATGACCAAAGTAAATAAATAAATATAATTTTCACATTAAATTGGGGTAGATTAATTCTTTCGAGCTGTTGAGTGTGAATCTGATATTTAAAACTTGAGTGTGACTACACGTGTGGTTGCTTTAATTTTGATTTAGGAAGGTTCTTTGTTGTTCTGGAATTTTATGAGCTAAATGGAAAATTTCTGGCTAGAATCTGACTAAGAATCAGAAATTAATTGTGAAGTCATTAAAGAACATGATAAAAAGCACAATCGAGCGATTCTAGTGTGTTCTTAAAAATCTCAAAATTCTCAAAACATCCAGAGCATGAAATTTAAAACAATCTCCTATTGTTCCTTAAAATCCATGACATTTCCATTAATTCCTCTCATAGTTCTCAACCTTAAACAATTCACCTAACAATCTTCTCCTATAAACTCGTAAATAATTTGTGCAGATAATCTCTTCCGTAAATCTCAATTCTCATTCTCATGATATCATTTTGAAATAATCTTCTTGGCAAGCATTCAATATTTACACAAATCGTTGACAATTTAATGAAAAAAAAGGAGAAATGTTCAGCTCGTCTTCAATTTTATTGCATTTCTCATCATTACATAAATCCACTTCATAAACCATTATTGTAATAACAAATGCAGCCATTATTATCCGTAATAATCATCCTCGAATAGATAGAGATATTTTTATTGTTGTTGTATGATTTACAATTCGTGTGGTAAAAGTGCACATGTATGAAATATTTATCCACTAACAATGTTCATATACATAACATGAGCAATAGAATGTAAAACGTCATGACATTTTCCAATAAATGTATACACAAAATTGGTTGGATTATCGTTCAAGTGTTATCGTCATCATCCATTGAAATGGAAAGGTAAGAGATTCTCATGATTTGTTGGTATGCATGATTATCATTTTTATGGCATGGATCGTGTGAATGTATACGAAAGGGTTCACCTACGTTTTTATGGAAACGAGACTAATCAAAGTTCCTTGGGTGAAAAGGAGCACTTGAAGACATTTTCTTAAAATTGGTTTCATTTTAGTTGAAAAGGTTTTGAAGATTTCTATGCAAGAACTTGAGAAAATGATAAGAAAGTGGATGAAGGTAAGTTGGAATTTTAGTTAAGAATTTGCATTTTGCGTAGAATTTTCATACATCTTGTAAATAATGCCAAAAAATTTCGATTCTGGAAGTTGGTTAAGATCCAGTTTTCTTCTAAATACAAAGATTTTGGCCCCCAAAGATCCAGGCCATATCACACCGATAAAAACGCATCAATAATTTTTGCATGCTCAAAAAATGTCGATGCGTTCATCACAAGCAGTAAAAATGCAAAACAACAAGCAGAAGAAGGAATAATTTAAAGATCTTGTTGAAAAGAATATTTATGCATTCATACTGTCGACCATAAAAGGACACATGTTTGGCATAATAATGATAACGGTAGATGAGCATAAAGAGAGGGTCAATATACATACATACATTACGAGATTCAGAGCATCAACAACATTTATGATTTGTTTCTAACATTTCTTTATTTTATCTTTCACGCAATCTTATCATGCTTGCATTTTTGGTTTTATGGTCAATAAATTTCATTTGCTTCTTTTTTAAAGGAACTGGAGGATTTAAGCTAGTGGATACAAAATTTATGACACTTTTGACTACAAAGTAAAGACATAAAAATTCCCTTTTTGATGCTAATTTTTCTGGCATTTACTTTTTGCCTTTAGTTCCGACATTATCGATGACAGTTGAGCTCTGAAAAGTTTCTTTTATCAATTCAGTAAATAAAATTTGACTTCTTTTGACTTTCTTAACTTTTTTACGATAAATGTATGGAATTAATGTTGGAAGGGGACTCAGCAAGAAGAAGAATAAAGAAAAATTGTGAATCCACCCCTATTTATCTCTCTTCTATCCGTTCATCCTTTCTGCAAATCCCTCGAGAATGTTTAGGTCAATTTATTCGATTTCGATCATTACCTAAACTTTATTATTTTTTATTGAATGAGTGTTTCTTTCTGTTTTCTTTGCACAACAAATTGCTGTATACGGCAGTGGCAATAGCAGAAAAAAATTTTATGTATCAATTGATATTGAATGAATGTGAGTGAGATAAAAAAAATCAGAATCAAAATGAGAAGAAGGAGGAAGGAGATGTTTTGTCCTGCTGGTATCATTGATGATGACACTATTTATGGTGATTGAGATTGTGAGATGTTTATTAAAATAATAAGGCACAAGATAATTCTATATACTCGATGAATTCTACAGGGATGAACTTGCTGCTTTTTTATTAGCATGCGACACACAAAACAAGTCCTGAATGCAGTCAGTGAATGAGTTTTTTTATTCAGTCACAAAATAAAAATTTCGATGAATACAAAAAAACGAAGAAGAGAAAAGCGATCTGATTAGATTGATGTAAGGGAGGAGAAGGTACAATGTTGTTCAATCTATTCTTTTTTCATTTCTTTCTGTGTCTTCTTTGCAGTCACACAACATGGCATCGACAAATTGCATTCAACCCCATTCACATTATCAAGGTGGAAGACAAAACACCACAAAAAATAAATCTTTACAGTTTCGTCTCTAACTCACTCACTCATTCATTCACTGGCTTCTATCTAATCTTCATCTATCGATTCACTTTTTATGACAATTTTTCTATGACATTCCAACAATTCACATTACACTCAGTGTCAATTATCTTCTCACTTTAATTCCTTCAAGCAACTTTCGTCATTTTTGGGTCATAAAATATATTTTGGCTCAGCTTCTACAATTTTCTGAATTTTCCACTTTATAAATCATCCCGAAAATTGCTCAATGGATAAAAAAAATCAGTTTAAAGTTAATTTAAATCACAATTTAATGACAATAATGAAGTGATTCTTATTGTTCACAAATTAAAATCATTCCGCAATTCCAACCCTCAATTTAAAATCACAATAAAACATGCTAAAAAGTACCAAAAAGCAAGCAGGCAGGAGAGAGAAGAGTGCACTGAAGGTCAAGCATGCGAATCATCCCTTATCAATTTCTCGAAATGCACATAAATCGTGCGAGGGAGATGAGATTCAAAACAATTTTTTAAAAATGGAATAAAAAGTTGTGCTATTTTGATGAAGTGCTTGTTATTGAATTAATGGCTCTGTTCCGGTATTCACTGATAGACTGGCGAATAAAATGTGAATGAATTTATGTATGGAGAAGTCATGCGAGGAAAATCTTTGGGGATGAAAAATTTTACACGCTTCCTTTCATAATAAAATTGAAGAGCATGTAGGAAAAATAACTGTAGCAGCTAGCTAGCACATCCAGCACAGATTTTAGTGCAATAAAAATTTTATGTTGATTTATGGCAATTGAATTGCTATTGCTTCTTATGCTCGTGAGTTTAGTTAGATATCAATTTAATTGAGATTTTGAGAGCTCAGATTTTTTGATCTTTTAATGCTGCATTCAGATAAAGAATCACAAGATCTGCACCAAGAAAATCAAAAGTTCATCCCTCAATGAATGAGGCAGACGAGAAAGAAGAAAAATGTAAATTCTTCGATCCCTCAACTCACACACAACCCTCTGACATGCAATAAATTCACTACAAATCGATAATATATTGGCGATAATTACCCACATTCAATGCGACATGTACTGAATTACAAGAGTAAAAATAATTCAAGATTAAGAAGTTTTTCTTGTGCATGCAGGAGACCTGATTGAAACTTTATCACTGAAAATGAAAATTTGAGATAAAAATGGCAAAAATCTGATCTTGCTGCTTATAAAAGCATGACCATTCCAAATATATTTCAATAAATTCACTTAATAGAAGCAACAATGTTTAAGATCCATGATTAATGATCCAAAATTCGCCTTAAAGAATTCCATCAATTTCAGCCTTAAATGAAATTCACAGCAATATTTTGTCCATAGAAATTTATGTAGTAACATTACGTAAGCATTAATAATCCTCGTGTGAATATTTCTCCCCAGAATAGGCAACGATAATAAGGATGTATGTGAAAGGGATAACATACGCACATTCCAAGATGTGAAATCATTAAACTAAATTGATATTATCGGCTTAAGGATGTGAAGGATCATTATTTTAGTATCAATAAGATGTAAGAACTTGACATTAACCATAAGCAGATCCAATGAATGAGAAATGTCTGTCGATTCTAACTCAGGACAGCCATGGCGAGGAACAAAAAGACAATTTTCATCATAATCCTAATAATTGTTTCGTTAGTAACACGTCGAGAGCAGAAAACTGCGGAAAAGACAGAAAAATCTCATAAACACACCCCCCATTTTTGAACTGTGTATCCAAGCGCATGTCTGACTGGAATGAAGGAGTCATTAAAGTACAAAAATAAAACATTTACGGCACATCTCAAACTATTCATTTTGACTGAGATTTTCATTCTTCCTGTTTTAAGTTATTTATCATTTTCATTATTTAATGCGGGTGACACAATTTTCTACATCCGGAATCCTTTTCCCATTCCTTATTTCCTTCCATTTAAACCTTTAAAATCAATTTCTGATCAATTACAGGAGATAAGGAGAAAAAATCTCTTGAATTATAATTCAAAACATGTCGCATTGAATGTGGGTAATTATCGCCAATATATTATCGATTTGTAGTGAATTTATTGCATGTCAGAGGGTTGTGTGTGAGTTGAGGGATCGAAGAAATTTACATTTTTCTTCTTCCTCGTCTGCCTCATTCATTGAGGGATGAACTTTTGATTTTCTTGGTGCAGATCTTGTGATTCTTTATCTGAATGCAGCATTAAAAGATCAAAAAATCTGAGCTCTCAAAATCTCAATTAAATTGATATCTAACTAAACTCACGAGCATAAGAAGCAATAGCAATTCAATTGCCATAAATCAACATAAAATTTTTATTGAACTAAAATCTGTGCTAGATGTGCTAGCTAGCTGCTACAGTTATTTTTCCTACATGCTCTTCAATTTTATTATGAAAGGAAGCGTGTAAAATTTTTCATCCCCAAAGATTTTCCTCGCATGACTTCTCCATACATAAATTCATTCACATTTTATTCGCCAGTCTATCAGTGAATACCGGAACAGAGCCATTAATTCAATAACAAGCACTTCATCAAAATAGCACAACTTTTTATTCCATTTTTAAAAAATTGTTTTGAATCTCATCTCCCTCGCACGATTTATGTGCATTTCGAGAAATTGATAAGGGATGATTCGCATGCTTGACCTTCAGTGCACTCTTCTCTCTCCTGCCTGCTTGCTTTTTGGTACTTTTTAACATGTTTTATTGTGATTTTAAATTGAGGGTTGGAATTGCGGAATGATTTTAATTTGTGAACAATAAGAATCACTTCATTATTGTCATTAAATTGTGATTTAAATTAACTTTAAACTGATTTTTTTTGATCCATTGAGCAATTTTCGGGATGATTTATAAAGTGGAAAATTCAGAAAAATCTAGAAGCTGAGCCAAAATATATTTTATGACCCAAAAATGACGAAAGTTGCTTGAAGGAATTAAAGTGAGAAGATAATTGACACTGAGTGTAATGTGAATTGTTGGAATGTCATAAAAAATTGTCATAAAAAGTGAATCGATAGATGAAGATTA
Source organism: Chironomus tentans (assembly GCA_963573255.1). Classification (NCBI taxonomy): domain Eukaryota; kingdom Metazoa; phylum Arthropoda; class Insecta; order Diptera; family Chironomidae; genus Chironomus; species Chironomus tentans. Next base: position 1,188,994 of record OY754302.1, on the reverse strand, counting down.
GATAGAAGCCAGTGAATGAATGAGTGAGTGAGTTAGAGACGAAACTGTAAAGATTTATTTTTTGTGGTGTTTTGTCTTCCACCTTGATAATGTGAATGGGGTTGAATGCAATTTGTCGATGCCATGTTGTGTGACTGCAAAGAAGACACAGAAAGAAATGAAAAAAGAATAGATTGAACAACATTGTACCTTCTCCTCCCTTACATCAATCTAATCAGATCGCTTTTCTCTTCTTCGTTTTTTTGTGTTCATCGAAATTTTTATTTTGTGACTGAATAAAAAAAACTCATTCACTGACTGCACTCAGGACTTGTTTTGTGTGACGCATGATAATAAAAAAGCAGCAAGTTCATCCCTGTAGAATTCATCGAGTATATAGAATTGTCTTGTGCCTTATTATTTTAATAAACATCTCACAATCTCAATCACCATAAATAGTGTCATCATCAATGATACCAGCAGGACAAAACATCTCCTCCCTCCTTCTTCTCATTTTGATTCTGATTTTTTTTATCTCACTCACATTCATTCAATATCAATTGATACATAAAAAAATTTTTCTGCTATTGCCACTGCCGTATACAGCAATTTGTTGTGCAAAGAAAACAGAAAGAAACACTCATTCAATAAAAAATAATAAAGTTTAGGTAATGATCGAAATCGAATAAATTGACCTAAACATTCTCGAGGGGATTTCATTTCTCTGTTCTGTATTTTTTTCAGAGGTGGTAAAGTTGCTGAAAGTCCATCTGTTATCCTTTTTCGGTATCTTTTCTACCAATTTTCTAAATTTTCTTCCTGGGTATTTTATCTATTTTAATGCTATGGAAGGATTCTAATGAAGCTAGGGATGAATATTCGCATCTATTCAAGTAGAAAGGATGCAAAAGTGGCTCGATGGTGGTATGGTTAATTACTTTGATACCTAATTATTGTAGCAAGCAGAGTCATCAAATGAGTGTGTTGAATCAAATCAACATCATTTTTAGAATGATTATTCTTGATCAAAGTAATCATTGAGATTTTTTGAAGTTATTGTTGAATAATTGTTTAAATTGTTAATTATTGAGAGATTAGTCTCTAAAGACATTGTCATTGTCATTTGAAATACAGTCCACTATTGTTATTGCTACATTTTTCATGGTCCTTCGGGAAGAGTGTCTTCCAAACCAAATCTGACTTGAATTTCCTGCCAGATAAAAAATTTAATTCTATTGAGACTCCACACATGTGTTCAGGCCGACACACATAAAAAAGTAGAAGAGAAAAAAAAATTATTTGCATCATAGATGACAGATTAAACACGCAGTTATGCACTCGAAAAACAATAAGAACAATTTCACTGGGAGAAAAAAAGAGAACAAAGACATTCAATAAAAGACACTGCACTCACATATTTTTTTATGAATTCAAGTACTCTCTCGGATCTTCTTCTTCTTCTTGCTACTGTGGTTCATTGTGTGCATAACGAAAATACACTTGAAATATCATAATAATAAAAAAAGATCTTCTCTTAAATATTCCATAATTGAATTTCGTACCGGAAAAATCAATGCCATTATATTGATTGCGGGGCTTCAAAGAGGGAAGCTACAATTTAAGTTTATTGATTTTCCTTCGATTTTTAAGCCGGGAAAATTGTTTAATATGCGGAAAATATTTTTCTGCTTCCAATTCCTCCTTTCTTTTTTTATATATGACAGCAGGTTCTTTATGTGGAGTGTATATAATTTAAAGAGGATCTTTTTGTGCTCATGATTTAGTATAGATTTACTTTACAAAATTTATGTCTATTGATAGGGTGATAAAAAAATAAAAGACAAAAACTGGGAGGGGATGAAAGATTGACTCACTTTTATTGACCTCTTCAAATCCTCTCCTCTCATGTCCTTTTGCTTCTGTTTTTTGTTTGTTTACTTTAAATCATGCTGAGTTAAATTGTGCATTTTAAAGGGACTGATATGTGAGCATCATTTGTCACCAAGATTGGATTGATGGTCTTGAGGTTTGGACGTCCTGTTGTGATTTGTTGTAGCGTTGGTAAATTTTTTAGGAACTGACAAAATGTTTTTAAAATTTTTGTTACTTAAAATTTTACAAACTTGAATTTAATCAGGTATTAAAATCTAAATAAACATTGAAAACTTAAAACTTAATTTTAAGCTGATCTGCATTTGAATAAACATTTTTAAAGAAGATAGGCAGTGAGTCACAAGAAAATACACTTTTTTTGATAGCAAAGAATTTTTTAAAAATAATTTCCAAAGCTTGCCTTTTTATTGCACTTTAAATACAATAAAAAATATAAATAAAAGCTATTGATTTGTTTCCTCAAATTCCTTTGCCTAAGTCACGTACTCAATTAGTGAATATTGATAATTAAACCTTTATGTATTAATTAAACACCTTTTTATAGCCTTCATTCCCAAATTCATGGCAAAAATGCAAGTAAAGAGAAATTCTTTTCGTGAGTTATTTAAATTTATTGGGAAAGTCAATGGATACGAGGCACGTTCGGCATGTTATCGTAATTTAATTGAGGTATTTGACTCACGACTGTCCTTTAATGAAAGTAAGTTCAAATTAAATACACAAATGAGCTTTTTTCATGTCCAACTTTTAAAATATTACATTTCTAGAGGATAAGCTGAAATTTTTATCAGTCAGTACTACTTTAGACATGCAATTGAAAGCTGTTCTAGCAATATGTGGCGTGTTTTTCGGCTGCTGCTCAAACGTTGTGTTTTTAGAATTAATAGTAAGGTATGTGTTTCATTCATATTCAAATTTGTGTCAATAAACTCACTACATTACATCATTTTAGGTCTGATCCGGCCGCTGGTCATTTAGTGACATTTTCACAATTCTTTTTCATAGCTATGCATGGACTGATATCAACATCAAAGTTCTTTTCTGTAAAGCGTATTATACCATTGAAGGATTATGCAATTCTAGTCACGATGTTTTACGTTTCGACTGTTTGTAATAACTACGCCTTCAATTTCAACATACCAATGCCACTGCTGATGATTTTTCGGTCAGGCTCACTTATGGCCAATCTGCTTATGGGTATTTTTATTTTAAATAAGAAATATGATTTTTGGAAGTATTTATCAGTCATATTGATAACAATTGGCATTTGTATTTGTACAGTTGTGTCTGGAATGAGCTTAGATACAAAAGGTGATAAAAATTCCAGAGATAATGAGTATGGATTTAGTTTGCTTTTCTGGTGGTGTATTGGAATTGGAATGTTGACAATTTCGCTGTTTGTGTCGGCAAGAATGGGAATATTTCAAGAAGTGCTGTTTAAAAAGAATGGGAAACATCCAGATGAAGCTTTATTCTATGCACATTTATTACCACTGCCTGGATTTATTCCACTTTTAACAAATATTTTGGATCATGCTTTCATAGCATTTCAATCAACACCTGTGTTTATTCCTGTGATAGCTATAGAGATGCCTTCTCAAGTACTTTTTATCATTGGAAATATGCTCACACAATTTTTATGCATCCGATCAGTCTACATCCTCACAACTGAGTGTTCATCGTTGACAGTGACACTAGTCGTAACTCTAAGAAAATTTGCATCACTAATATTCTCAATATTTTACTTCCGAAATCCCTTCACAACGGCTCACTGGCTTGGTACTCTGTTTGTTTTCATCGGAACTGTGATTTTTGTTGAAATAATACCTAAAATAAGAGAATCCTGTGAGACAAGAGAGTTAATGAAAACAATAGATAAATTTTATCTTGATGATACGCCACGTGTTCATGTGAATTATAAGCCATTGCTCCAAGATGACGAGGAACATAATTTAGATGATAACTAATGAATAAATCAAATCTGTGTGTGCTGTTTGTATGTAAGAAATCATAAAATCACATAGAAACTGTAAATCAATCATGACGACATTAATTATCCAATTTCCCTCAAAATCCAATCTTGCCTCCTTTATACGGACCATGAATGAACAGTTGACTTCATTAAACTGCCGTTCTAGTTTAATTTCATGGTAATTTTCCTCAATTACATCGTCAACAATACAACAATCTACCAAAACAAAAGGAACATTTGGAAACCTTCTTTTCTTCATTTCCGACCACTCTTCATCTCCGTCACATAATTAAAAACCATTCACAACTCCACCCATTATGCATCCTACAAGTTGATTTTCCTTATGAAACAAACCACAAATTTAATTTTAAATTCACCCTCAGCAGCATGTCTGACGATGGAGAGGGAGAAAGTGTGTATCGTGGAAAATTGAGAGTAGTGTGTGCCTGCATGCAAGTAGGGGAAATGAAAAGTATAACAAAATACTATTTTATTGCTTTAATCGGAGTCAAAGATGTTAGTTATCCTCTATAAATTTTATTTTCACGCTTCTACTGTGATTCTTTTTTTTTGCTATTGAAGAATGAAGATGGAAAATTTTCAAATGAGGGGAGCTGTATGTGAGAAATGTAGGGTACCGCTCCTTATTCTTATAAAACATTATACCTTATCTGATGACTTAATTTTAAATTAATTTTTATAAGTTTATATTATTAGGTGATTTTTTATGAATAAAAATGAGAAAGACTGAAGATTTAACTTGATATATGCCTTCATTTTCAACCAATAACTTTTAAAGATTTTATGCCATGATATTGAAAATTTAAAAATCTTAGCTTGATAACTTTTAGATTTTTAATTAACTTATCTTCCATTCAATCATACTTCTATTAAATAATACTTCAAACCCATCAAAATACGCCACATTTCAACTGCCATTTCAAATTAGACAAACGGTGCCCTAGAAATGAGCATTATTAACGGTCAAAAATAATTTAAATTCAAATAAAAAAGCGCTTTTAAAACAGACCAATAAGAAATTATCGCAACTTAATAATTTAAAACACGCCGATTAATAAAATCTTTGTTTAATTAACTATAATATGGGAGATGTTGACGATTTATTTGCGTGTTTCGATGAGGAACCAGAGGAACATCAAACGGCAGTTCCAATTGTGATGGATGTTGATGTGAAAAAGGAGGAAATCGAAGAAATTGAGTAAGTCGTAAAAATATAAACAAAACAATGTGATTAATGAAAAATTAATTAAAGGATTGATGCTGACATCACTGGAAGTGCTTCAAAGAGACATATAGACGATAGTGAAGAAGATGCACCATCAAAAAAGCCACGCGTTGAATCATTATTAGACGATATTAAGTAAGTATTTTTGTTTCTTGATATTTTGTAATTTTCTGATGTTTCTGTTAATTATAGTTTGGAAGCGATTGATGCACAGATTAAAATTCACATCTTAAAGAGTCCAGACGCTTGTGTTCATGAAGTTGCAGTACATCCAAATCAAGAATATGTGCCATTAAAGCCATCAACAACAGAACCAGCAAAAGAATATCCATTTATTCTCGATCCTTTCCAAAAAGAAGCAATTTTGTGTATAGAAAATGATCAGTCAGTTCTCGTTTCTGCTCATACTTCAGCTGGAAAGACAGTCGTTGCTGAATATGCAGTCGCTCGAGCATTATCCATGAAACAAAGGGTCATTTACACAACTCCAATTAAAGCTTTATCAAATCAAAAGTATCGAGAGTTTCATGAGGAATTTCAAGATGTAGGCTTAGTCACTGGAGATATTACAATAAATCCATCAGCATCATGTCTTATTATGACTACAGAAATTCTCCGTAATATGCTGTATCGAGGATCTGAAATTATGAGAGAAGTTGGATGGGTTGTTTTTGATGAAATCCATTACATGAGAGATAAGGAACGAGGTGTTGTATGGGTAAGTTGATATATCCATGTAATGTCAAAAAATATTTATTATAATTTAATTATTTATTGCTTTTAGGAAGAAACTTTGATTCTGCTTCCTGACAATGTCAACTACGTATTTCTATCAGCCACAATTCCAAACGCTCGACAATTTGCAGAATGGGTTTGTCATATCCATAAAAAGCCATGTCACGTAGTTTATACTGATTATCGTCCAACACCACTACAACATTACTTATTTCCTGCTGGCGGAGATGGAATTCATTTAGTTGTCGATGAAAAAGGCAATTTTAAGGAAGATAATTTTAATGCTGCCATGAATGTTTTAATTAAATCTGGAGAAGCTGCAAAAGGAGACCAAAAAGGCAGAGGTGGTGGAATTAAAGCCACAAATCGAAAAACTGGTGAATCAAATATTTTCAAAATAGTTAAAATGATTATGGAAAGAAGTCTTGCGCCTGTAATTATTTTCTCATTCAGCAAGAAAGAATGTGAATCAAATGCACAGCAATTGGCTAAACTTGACTTTAATTCTGCTGAGGAAAAGAAACTTGTTGATGAAGTTTTCAGCAACGCTATGGATGTTCTTAATGATGATGATAAAAAGTTACCACAAGTTCAGAAATTATTGCCATTACTTCGTCGCGGAATTGGAATTCATCATGGTGGCTTACTGCCAATTTTAAAGGAGACAATTGAGATTCTTTTCGGTGAAGGATTATTAAAGGCACTATGTGCAACAGAAACATTTGCTATGGGTCTAAATATGCCAGCTAGAACTGTCGTTTTCACAAGCAGTCAAAAATTCGATGGAAAGAGTTTCCGTACACTAGCAAGTGGCGAATACATACAGATGTCTGGACGTGCTGGTCGTCGTGGATTGGATGATAAAGGAATTGTAATTTTAATGGTCGATGAGAAGGTTTCACCTGCAATTGGTCGAGAAATTATTCAAGGAAAGCCTAATGCTATAAATTCAGCTTTTCATCTGACTTACAACATGGTCTTGAATCTGTTGCGTGTTGAGGAAATTAATCCTGAATATATGATTGAACGATCATTCTTCCAGTTCCAAAATCAATCACATATTCCAGATTTGTATAAGAAAGTTCAAAAGAAGCAGGAAGACTTTCAGAATTTCCATATAAAGGATGAAGCTGCAATTAAAAGTTATCATCATATTCGCGAGCAATTGGACAGTCTGTCAGTCAGATATCAAAAGTTCTACACACATCCTCAATATCTCAAGCCTTATCTTCAGCCAGGACGTTTATTAAAAGTAAAAAGTGAGGAATATGAGTATGAATGGGGCATGATTCTTGACTTTAAAACAGAAAAACTTGACAATTCTAAGAATCCATTAAAGACAGACAGTAAATTGATTGTTGAAGTCTTGCTGCATCTTGAAGACTCGACAGACACGTCTAAAAATCTACTTCCTTGTCCACCAGGCAAAACTGGACGATTTGAAGCAGTTCCAATTGACAGTACAATGATATCAAAATTAAGTAGCTTAAGAATTCATTATCCAAACGATTTAAGGTCAAATGACGTCAGACGTGGCATATTGAATGATATTTTAAATGTCAAGAAGAAATTCCCAACTGGATTGCCTCTTTTGAATCCAGTTCAAGACATGAAGATTAAAGATAAAGAATTTTTGAATATTCTGGAATTACTTGAGAAGTTTGAGAAGCGACTTTATGCACATCCATTGACAGAATCACCGGAACTAAATGAACTTTATAGCAAATTTATGGAAAAGCAGCAAATGGAAGCAGATTTATTGCAAGCTAAAAAGTCATTGAAAGATGCTAAAAGTCTCCTTCAAATGGACGATTTAAAGCATCGCAAACGTGTTCTACGTCGACTTGGTTACTGCACAAATGCTGATGTCATTGAATTTAAGGGACGTGTCGCTTGCGAGTTGTCATCTGGCGATGAACTTCTCATCACTGAAATGATTTTTAATGGAACATTTAATGACATGACTGCTGCTCATTGTGCTGCGCTGCTTTCATGCTTCGTTTGTGATGATCGAGCTTCTGAGCAAACAATTGATGCTGAATTACAGGCACCGCTGAAACAAATGCAAGATTTTGCACGAAGAATTGCAAAAGTATCGAAAGAATGTAAAATGGAAGTGGACGAGGATGAATATGTTGAAAAGTTTAAATCAACGTTAATGGAAGTTGTCTTAAAATGGTGTAAAGGATCATCATTCCTGCAAATTTGTCAAATGACTGACGTCTTTGAAGGAAATATTATTCGATGCATGCGTCGACTTGAAGAATTAATGCGACAAATGGTTCAGGCATCAAAAACCATAGGCAATACTGATTTGGAGAATAAATTTTCTGAAGGAATCAGACTACTTAAACGTGATATCGTATTTGCTGCATCTCTTTATCTCTAGATTAATGTTTTATTATTGTGAATTAATGCTGATTATCCTTTTAAATAAAACGTGAATTTTCCTTTAAGTTTATTGATTTTCTATTTATGGATTAAAATTAAAATGCTACGAGTTTAGTAGTTTTCGACTGACGAAAGCGCATTTTCGCGAGTATTTTAACGGCCGGCTGACAGACAAATTGCAACTTAATCCTTTGGGAAAATATGCTTTAAAATATTAAAAGAAATCTAGTTTTATTTATTTAATTATTTTAAAAGATCCAGCATTCAAACATGGATAATTTTAATGTGTTTAAGAGACTAGATGTGACCAAGTTTCAGGATGGAGACAATAAAATAAAAGTTTCATTGCCATGCACAACAATCAGAATTGGAGATTACAGATTCGAAGCAAAACATCCAGTAAGTTATTTTCTTTCAACTTTCTTTTATGAATTTTAATTAATGAAATTCCTCCATTAAGGTTGTTATAACATCTAAAGGAATCAAAATAGTTGCTCCAATCAAAAATGGTTTTAATGATCTTCACATCCAGGACTCTGAAATTGTCAAAATGACAGTGCACTTTAATAAACAATTATCAGTCATGTTTATCTATACAAAGCCATCCTGCGGTGAATACATCCTTGATCAACTGTCTCTGACTCGTGTATACTTCTGGCCATTATCAAGGAAGGAAAAACAAAAGAAACTCATATTGTTAACTGAAAATGTGTCTGAAGAAGTAAAGGATGTGTTTAGGGCTATTTTTAGTAATTCCAGACTCGAAGAAATCAACAGTCAGGATGCAAATGCAATGCTTGATCGATCTATCAATCTTACTTCAGCTGAAGCTTTAATACGAAAAGATCGAATGTTAATTGCTGAATCGGATTCAGAAGATGAAGATATGCAAAAGTTATTGACGTATCCGCAATGTCGTGGTGGAATTGCAATAACAGCTTATGATTACTTATGTCTTGGAGATGGTAATTATTTAAATGATGTCATCATCGATTTCTATTTAAAATTCATACACACAGAGCTTCTCACTAAGATACAACAGCCACTAACGCACATTTTCAGTACGTTCTTTTATAAGAAGCTCACAACAATCACAGCAAATCAAAAGGCATTAACCGTCGAACGTCATAAACAAATTAAATCGTGGACGAAAAATGTTGATTTGTTTGAAAAAGATTTTCTTATCGTACCAATCAATGAGGAATCACATTGGTTCCTTGCTATCATCTGTTTTCCCAACTTAACTGAGCCCCATACTTTTGATACAAACCGGCCAATTCAGCCCAATCGTTCATCTCATCAGAATAAATTTAAACGAATTAATTCCAAGCAATATGAAATAGATAGTGACGAAAGTGATGACGAGGTGGTTGTTATTGACAAAGGGCAGCCTGTGAAACAGTAAGTTAAGTTCTTAAATAATTTCATGTCTATACACAAGAATTTGCAAGAAAAGTAAATTTAATTTTATTACAGACCGTGTATATTAATTTTCGATTCTCTTGCTGGCAAATCACGATCACGAGTAGTGGAAACTTTGAGGGATTACTTGACATGTGAATACAACACAAGGAATCCAAATTCACCAAGGCAGTATACAAAGAAAACTATGGCTGAATGTCTTGTGAAAGTTCCACAGCAAAATAATTTAACTGATTGTGGCTTGTTCCTTCTGCATTATGTTGAACAATTTTTTAAAGATCCGTTAAAGGATTTCAGAATTCCAATTAAGTCATTGTCGAAATGGTTCCATCAAAATATTGTAACAAGAAAGCGCGAGGATATTGGCAATTTAATTAAGACTTTGATGAAGCGTGAAGGGATTTCAACTGCAAAAGTTCCAGATGTTGATTTTCCAACAAGAAACGGTAGAATATTGGAAGTAACACCATTAGAAGACATCCAAGAAAGCGATTCAGAATACTTGCCTAGTGAGGATGATCAAGAAGACTACAGTAGTCAAGAGGAATTTTCTTCATTGTTGAAGACGAGAAGAGTCGATAAAAATAATAATTGTTACAAGTCAGCTCCAAGAAGTCACAAAAGCCGTAAAAAGTAAATAAATTCTGTGAATATAAATCACTTCTGGTTTTGTAACTTGCACGTGTTCAATTTAGGTTCATTCCAGCATTTAAGTTGAAGGCCATAAAAATTATTTCTATAGATTAAGTCATTAAAAAACTACAATGACCCAAGTTTTGAGAGGCATCACTTAAAGATGAAATAAATATACCGTCGATTCCATTCCATTGCTCAGTATTTGAAAGAATTTTGCGCAATACATTTCGCGCTTCTTATGACACATTTATCACGTGCTACACCTTCCTGACATTTCCATTTGGAATTTTCCATCCACCAACACATAGAAAGTGTCCACGATGTAAATAGGACTTGCCTGATAAAAGGATTTTCCACAAGAATTTTCCATCATATCGCGATAGACTTTTGACGTGAACGGACGGTTTGGTCATTGATCTTACGGTAAGAAAGAGATTGTGCGTGAATCAGTGCGTAGGAATTAAAGGATATTAATTAGATAAATTATTTTGTGGATTTTTTGGAAGAGTCCAAAGTGAAAATCTAGTGAAAAATCGGAAAAATCCAGAAAAAAAGGTTTTTTTTGTAAAGTCTTTCGCGATGATGATAAAAAAGGATATCGTTGAAGTGCGATTGCGCTGAACGTGGAGTTTTCCTTTAATGCCTCCTCGTAGTATTTTTTCATCGTACACTAGTGAATGCTACACACAACAAACTCTCATTCTCTCTCTTCCTTTCTATGTGGATAACATAATTCTCATGACCGGATTTTTTTTACACTAAAGAAGTTGTGCTGAAGGAAGGGAAAGAGCGTTTTTGCTCACAGAGCAAGCAAGCAAGCAAAAAGAGTAAATGATGAAAATTTATTGGAAAGATTTTTTGTTTTTTCCCATAAAAAATTGAGGAAGAAACAAAAAACTTTTTTTGATTTTAATTTAATTTTTCATGTGCTTTTAAGTTTGAAATTTGTGAATAAAAGTGTTGGGAATTATAAAGCAATTAACTGTAGCGTGCACACAGCATAAAAAATCAATGTGCACATCAATTATTTTACACTAGATGAATTGAATTTTAAGAGAATTTCAAACTTTTGTGATTGCATGTTTATGTGCATTTAAAACTAAGAGAAATTTTAATCAAAACATTTGCAATAAGTCAATGCTTACTTGTGAAATTCAATGAATTTAATTGTGACAATAATTTTAGTAAAATTTTGAAAAAGAAAAATTTTTCTTGGAAGTACGAAAAAAAATTTTTTTTCTTCTCTTCATTCACTCAACATTTTCCCACAATGGATGCAGTCAACTTTCCATTGTCTCATCCTCAAGTTAATTGAATTAAATTACAGTTCGCGCCAAATGTTGAACAACATTCTTAGAGTCGTGTGTGAAAAATATTAAATGTTGAACATTTTTGTGGCATTTTCGAGAGGAAAATTTGCAAAATCATTTTGTAATGTTTGTGAGTCTGTGTGTATTTGTGAGATTTATAAGGACATATTATTTTGAAGATGGATATGAAGGAATTCAATCAAGAATGTTTAGATTTAAAATTTGTAAAATTAAAATTCTATTAGTTGTTGTTAAGGTTCAATTAGGTCTACTACCCCCTTGAAATTTATATCCAACAATTATGTATTTCACTATGTCATACAACTGATCCAGCTACTAAAAATTCTATTAATTGGTACAACTTTGTTGAACAGAATAAAATCAAATTATCAACATAATATTCCAATAAACAAAGCTCATTTTTGTATTAAGATTCATAATAGATGCAATTAGTGGCATTAAACTGAATTATTTATTCATAATAGTGATGAAATTATGCAATACGCTCATTTGCTTAATGATCATAATTCACGATTTTATATTATTTATGATAATTTATGCCTAATTAATCTTAATCATTTTTGTAATCAATTTAGAAAAAATGTTATTGTTATTTTGTGATCTATAGTAAGTTGTTTATTTTTGGGGTGGGGTTGGGTTCATTAGTTACTGTGGTGGTGGATTTATCGGAAAGTAAATAGACAAATTCGTAGGAATAAAGTAAATTTTTATAATTGTAGATTGGGATTGATTTTGTAAGGAGGTTAGGTTTGGATTTTGAGGTTATGATTGAAAATTTATTTATTTGAGGTTATGATTGACGTACTTATGGGTATGCTGAGTATTTTTCAGTCCATACTTGATATTTTAATGTTACTTATATTTTGAGGTTATAATAGGAGTTTTTAGGTTATGGTTCAAAGTACCAACCTACATGGGCGTAGCCAGGAGGGTCTGGTCACCCCCCCCCCCCCTCAAGGGTTTGAACCGCAGCTAGAGCACGGCTTAAAATTTTTAGGGGGGTGCCCAGACCCTTCTGAAATAGTCACCCATATTATCCCTAATTTGACATCTTGCAACATTTCCATCCCAAAAAATTTTCAAACAATAAAACAATTCCCCATACCATAATCAATTTTCATGATTTTTTCTCATATCCAATTCCATAAACTTCTCACAATACCGCAATTAGATTTTCGGATAGAAAAACTTTTCAATTGAATTTAAAAAAATATTTCCATTTCCACTGACAAAGCAGACAAAACAGAACAGAACTTTTCACTTCACTTAAAAATTCCTCAAAAACGAACGAAAGAAAACCAATAATAAAATATTTGTGTATATAAAAATACATTTCCTATGTCCCTTTTCATTTTCGATTTCAATTAAAATAAAAGAGAAAGGAACAAAAAAAATTCTATCAAAAATGCCCGCAAAACAAATTTTTTATTACCATTTCCGCTTTTTACTCATTTCCCTCAATTACCAGATCGATGATTTTCCTCAACAATATAAAATAAGATTTAGTGAGTTGTGTGGCTCAAAAGGGCAACAAAAAAAGTGAAATAAAGACATAAACCAAGTGTAATAAAGTGAAAGATCTATAAATATATAGCCAGAGAGATACCCCCACAGCAAAAAAAAAAAGTTTAAGCAAATAATAAAGCCGTGCATGCCGAATGGATATATCCACTAAAGCAAATTAAATCTGTAAAGGATAATTAACCAGAGCAAGCAGAGAGAGAGAGAGAGAAAAGTAAAGAAGAAGCGGCAATGGATCACAAAATTTTATTTGGATTTTTAATAACAATTTTATTGACGCTTAATGGCATCGTTGCTGGAGATCAGGAAGAGGATATACCGCATAATGAGTAAGTTGTGTTGCCTGATAATTTTCATAAATTTTAGCACTCTATGTAGCCATCTAGGAGGGAAAGTAATGGATGATGGTTTGGGTGTGAGGTTTTGCTACTTGCTTTATCTTGTGGACTATTCATCATGTACTGTCAGTTTGTAACGTCTTTAGCATTGTGTGATTTCTTGTCATATCTAGAATTCTACAACGATTGTGAGATTAGTTTAAAATCGGAATCCAACCCACGTCCTCATGTTTCAGCTATCTAGTCTGTTGCCTAGTATTTGCAAAATATAAGTCATAAGTCTATTGGTTTCCCAACTTTAACTTTAAAATCTTCGTTTAAATTTGCAATTAAAAGTTGTTTTAAACTCTTTTTAATTCCTTCAATTCAAAACAAACATCATTACCATGACTCCAAAACCTTAATGATGATGATATTATACAACTTCAAAGCCAGTCATAATAAACTTTCTCGGGGAATCAAATTAATCAACAATTTTTTTTCCAAGAAAGAAGCCAATTAGTTCAGTCATAATAAGCAACAAAAATGCGCTTCTGTACCCAATGCTAGATGCTAATTATCCCATCAAAATATAAACTCTTCATCATTGCTAGATAGCAGTAGCAAAAAAAAGAAGCAGTTTCAGCGCATAAAATGTTTGTGTCCATAAACATTCACTTGCTGTTCTTTACGTACATACTAAAGGATATTTGCGGTGGTAAATGTGAGAATGAGTTGAGGATTGTGATAAATTAAATTACACTGTTTGTTGCTGTTATTAGAGTAATGGAGATGGAATCTCGTATGCTTGGGTAATTAAAGAATTATGACTAGTGTGTTTGTGATGATCCTTGAATTAAATTTCATCATGCAATAGCCATACATACACAGTGGCCATGGAAATTATCCGAGAGCTTGTTAATCCTCATCAAAAATTATGGAATGTATTTTTTTATGTGTCAAATCCCTCTCAGTTAATGATTTTTCAAGTTTTTATTCCTTCTTCTTCCATCTCCCTCCTAAAATTCTGCCATTCCTGCCGACATTCATGATGCTTTAGCAGAAAGAAAAATATTAAATTCCAATTTTCTCTTCTTGTATTTATTTTCATTTTCATAAAAATTGGAATTTCCTACCTTCGAATGGGTAATTGCTTAACAGGGCGTAAAATATTTACTTTCTTCATTTTCTTACAGCATAATTGACGTAAAAGATTGTTTTCTACAAAAATTTCTCAATTACAATTCTACCCTTTGCGTATTTTGATACTCTTTTGTCATTACCAGTCATTACTATCTTCAATTATTATTGTTCTTATGTCTCTCGTTATCATTGAAGGAATGCTTTCAGATTTCGGTATGGGAAAAGTAAAAAACCAAAATTTTGATCAGAACTGCCTTGTGTGCCTTAATGAATGTGTTAAAAATTCATAGATTTAATTGGTTTGGGTATTTTGAGGACTATAAAGTGATTTGGAGAATTCCAAAGAGAAGCTTTTGAGGATTCTTAATTTGTCATGACCTATATTGATTATTTGATAACTGATAGAGTATGTAGGATATCTAATAGTCGTTTGAATCAAGATAATATAAAATCCGACTCCAAATTAATAAAATTTTAAGGTTTTAAGCTTCTTTAAATTTAAAAACTAGCTACAAAAATCTCTACGATTATATGAAACTTATTATCAACATTATCAGCCACAAAACAATCTCAAACCCCACATACTATATTAATTTTACAACCCAAGACCCAAAGCTCTCGCAAATTTTACATGACTCGACAGAAAACAAAGCTCAGTCATCAAATTGACATAAAAAGTCCAAAAATAGCTACGCCAAGAAATTTTTATTACCAAATTGACATAAATTTATGTAAATAATGAATGAATTATTTCTCTCACAAGCCATTTCCGACTTCATTTCATTTAAAAAAAGCCGACATACGAAAAATTGATCTTTTCGTTCTTCTTGTCCCTGTTTGCTGGCTTACTTTGAGAATATTCAATTTCCATAAATTATTATTTTCTCGAATGAAAAATGTCCAATTAACATGACGATTTTTTATATCATCACTACAATGCTGTTGCATGCTCTGTTAACGAGATATATCCATGCCTTTGTTAAGTTATTTTTAAGTTGAAAAATGATATTTATTGATGATAATGGAAAGGTAAGCACACAGAAAAGGAAAAGTAAAATATTAAATGGGTAAAGTTCGTTCTTGTAAGATAAACAAAAGGAAGGAGCGCCCGGGAAGTGCATGAAGTTGTGGATTTGAACTGTTGGACATGAAATTTCAAATGACCATTAATTTTCAAATGTTTAAAGTTACAATTTAATTTTTTTTGTTTGTAATTAAATAAGAATCCACATTTACAGCCCGGCGTCAAATGAATAAACAAAAGAAACTTTAACTTTCTTTTAGCCCCGCCACATCATTGTGGATTTAACCTTCCTTAACGTTATTGATTTTCAATCTCACATAGAATTTCAATTGAATAAAAATAATTGAATTGTGATGAGGCTAATGAGTCAGGTAGATATCTCTAATCGACTACCGCAACATGGCTTGATAATTTAATATTTTTTTCTACCCTGAGCATTAAGAATTATGGAATTAAGAAACTCATTAAAAATTCAAATTGCGAGAACATTAAATGTAATTAATGAAGAAGCGAGAAAAGCGAAGAGGCATAAAATTAATTTTGGTTGTGCCTCTTATTAGCAGGTAGACGCTCTGCAATTATCAGATCTGATGGTTTTTCAATGGGAAGTTTTCTTTTTCCTACCTTTTTAATTAGAGTGGTGGGAGGATATTTACATAAAATCAAGTTTATCTATGAGATGAATTGAGAATTCGAGAGTAATTTATTGAAAATTTGAGAAATATTGATATGAGAGCGATGTGTTGGATATGCAGATTTTGATGAGATTTCTATACTGGATGTGAAAAGAAATTGAAGTTTACTACTTCTTGTCATTATAAAATGTTACGTAAAGTTACGTACGAAAAAAACCCTACATCAAAAAAAGTTCATTATATTCAGCATAAATAAGCATTTCATCATTCCCTCATCCAACGTTGACATTTTAATATAAAGTCAAAGAAAAATCTTCATTCATTATTTATCTTTATGTCATTCATAACAGCTTGATAACAGTAAATTATTCATCATCAAATTCTTCATGAAAATTTCAAATTATGAAGGAAATTTTTCAGCATTACTAAAAAGCTTTCTCGTATTTAATTTAATACACCCACGCTGAATTTGAAAGTTGTCGCCCTTTGATGTAAATAATGAAAGCACTTTGAAATTTTACAAACAATTTTTGGCTTAACTACGAGCAATTTTATTAAGAAAATTGAATGAAATCTAAATTGAGGGGGGAAATAATGTTAAATAAAATTCAAATTTAATAAAAAATGGTTCACGAGGATTTTTAAAGGAATAAAAATTATCCTGAATAAAGAAACACAAAAATGGCAGGCACTAGAGGCTGGTTTCTCGGTATATCTTAGGATATACCCCTGAGGTACACTGGTATAGGTTGGGTATACCCCTGAAATACTCTTTTGGTAGTGGGGATCCATGGTTCATATTCAAGGGAGTAAAAAAGTTACGGATGTGACTGTTAAAAGTAAACCTACAAACGTTTAAAATTTCTCAAAATAATAATAAACTCACATCGAGTTTTTGCAATAACTAAAAAATATGATACACCCCCCTCCCACTCCTCTTGTCTAAAGAGCTTTCAAGAATAATTTCATTCACTTGAAGTGATGAAATAAAATTAAATTAAATTTAAGTGCTTCATCAAATAGTTTCAAACCTTTCAGTCGCCTACACAAGCAGCTCTTTGAAAAAGCTACAATTTAAATACTTTTTTCGCATCAACTTAAGACTGATTCATTCACAGACAGCATGAAAGGTTGATGAGAGTTTTTCCCACGAGGATTTCTTTTTTGTGAATGACTCACACGCAAAATTAGCACGAAGATAAAAGTAAGGTGTAGGCAGCCAACACTCAAGAATAAAATCCAATTAAATCGAATCAATCCAAACAAGTTTAATCACTTTTATGTTAATTAAAAGCTAGGTGTGATCATTGCCTTAAAACCATGTTAACTGATGGTAATTTCCATGTTGAATGTCGTACTAATTATGCAATTATCATTTGATTATAATTATATAATTAATTTTCAATTGTCGTACATCCCCATTGTTGATTATTGTCTACAGAAGCCTTTAATGTTGTTTTATCACCTCAAGGGGATTTCCTCGAAATGGACAACAAACTTTCACATGTTGAAGCTTTTAATTATGAATTATTTCGTAATTACATTTTTTTCCCGTACGACAATCATGTATTGTAGTCAACCATTGCTTCTGATTAATTGGGGTTGTGAAGTGTTTTATGGGATTTTTTTGAGATGAGTCAGTCTGGACTATTAATATGGTAGCTCAAAAATTCATTGTGAGACCGGAAAAATTTAATTCTAGTTGAACTACCAAGAGCCTTACTAAAACATTTGGCGAGAAAGGCTTAAATTGACATCAGTCTACCCACTTTCAAATCCCATCCATTCCTCAAAATAAATCTTTCAAGATTTGATTTACAATGTTTATAGTCCCCCTAAACATTCCATCATTAAAATTTTATAGTTCACAAAACTTTCATTCCGAACCAAAACTATGACACAATATAACCGTAATTTACATTTAATGAATAGAAAATAAACCAAAAAAAAATTCCAGCAAACTTTAGAGAGAGAGAGAGAAAAATCCCTTTGAGATATGAAAATGAAGAAAGAGGAGAGAAAAAATATTCACAGTTTTTTATTCACTTCTACTTTTTTTACATGCCACAATGACAATGCAAATGAAACGACGAAATGCATTTTTCATGTTGAAAGGAACAGCAAATTGCTTTTTTTCAACTGCGAAAAAGCACAGCAGAAAAAAAATTGAAGTAAAATGCAAAAGGATGTTGAAAGAAAAAGAGAAGATTTTTTTCTGTATGATGCAGATACTGATGTTGATGCCTCGGGGTGCATTGTGTACATAGAGAATTTTTTTTGGAATGTAAAGTACTGCAAACGAAATGACTTTGAATGGAACGAATCTTTAACAATGTTGATGATGACTACAAAAAGAAATTTTTATACATTTTTTTTCTTCGTTTATTTTGATGATGCAATATAAAGGATTATTTGTATGCGGGGATTATTAAGATAAAAGTCATTACCACAGAAAAATCGGAGGAGAAAAATAAATTTCTTATGTATGTGGATTTGTGTGTTATTCTGATAGGGATTCTGAAGTATCGTGAAGAGGCGTAGTCTGAAATTTTTCGAAGGGGGTTCTACCTATCAAGGTAGGTCCAGATTTTTATTGTCCAGTATTTTTTATATACAAATTTTAATAACGAGAGGGTCCAGACCCCCTACCCTAACCCCCCCCCCCCCCTTGATCCTGATACATAGGTTCTAAAGAACGAAACTACTACACCAGCAAACCAATTCAGCTCACAACAAACACTCGCATCAAAAAACCTCCAAGTCTACTTCCATCTTCCGTCTATAACATAAAACATGCCCACAATATACAGCACTCAACAATGTTTATAGCAATTTTGAGTCAACTGGAAATTATTATGATAAATTTCATAGGAAAAAGAAGCATTCTGACATTTATTACATCCAAAACTAAAGCCTTAAAGAGTCCATGAAAGGAGCACAATAAAGCTGTGCTTTCGGAAAGTCAAAGGCCTTTTTCAAGCTAGCTAAGCAGCAGCAAACCCTTTTTGGTTGTATCGAAATTTACTCATTTGGAACCTCTATCGTATGCGTTTTATATGTGGCATGAAAAAAAAAATAAGAAAAGAAAAATAAAGAAAGCGATAGTAAAAATTTATGAACCATGAAAATGAAATGTGAATAAAGATTTTCTTTATTATTTAAGAGAGCGGAGTAACGAAATGAATGAAAAGCTTCAGACACAAAATTTGTGTCATTCAACTTTTCCCTTGGGTCAAATTTTCAATTTCTCCTTTTCATCATATAAATGTGTCATTCGCATATAAATTTCTTTTTCATCATCTTCATTGTCCATATTGTTTCACATTCAATAGTCCCTAACGAAGTTTATTTCAACATAAATTTTTTAAGGAAAGGAAACTTTTTCTTTAAATCGAATTTTCTCATTCTTCCCACCCTCCTCGTGCCTACATTTATTCTCGATTTCTTAACATTTTTGGTATGTGTGTGAATGTTAAGCGCGCGCGTTTCCCCCCAAGAGAGACAGAGAGAAATGAAATTTTCCAAGAATTGTATTTCCTTTATTTTCCCCTCGAAATTTTCATTTTTCATTACAATTTTTTTTATATATCGACATTCAATTTTGGTTTAACTGTCAAGCTGTATGTTTGCGTGATGTTGCATTATGGCAGAGCGTCGACAGTAGGAGTTCGAAGTAGAAATAATAAAACTTATGAAAGTGTGGTCACTCGTGACTGTATAAAGCGCATTTTTTACACAAAAAATAACGATCAAAATAAATTTGAAAAAATAACGATTTGTGTAAGAAAATCTTTTTTCGAGATCAGACATGCAGACATCAAGCGGACAATTCCTTCAAACAAAAATTAAAAATGATGAACACCAAACCATTTTTTCTCGCGCTCTCTACGCTGTTCATTATTCTTCCACTCATATAGCAATTTTTTGCTCAGTGTGCGGGTTAAATGCGATGAAAACACAATTTTCCAATTATTGAAATCATAAATGTTGTTCCTTCATTCTCTTGCTATTCCAATATACATTTTTTTAAAAAAATTATGCAAACATCCTAAAAAATTCATTTTGAATTGCCTCTTTAATTTAGTCTGACTGTCAATAAAAATAATTGATATTTTTTCCGAATTGACTTATGAGGTTGAGGTTTTGAGGGAGAATTTTTTAGAGCGTAAATATTTGCATATAAATAGGGGGAAATGTTGAAAAAAAAATCTATATTTTAAAGTGGGGTGGAAAATCAATATCGTGAAAATGTGCCTTAATTATTTTTGAAATTGAATAATTTTTAGTTCGAGATTTTTAAATATTAACAGCAATAACTTTAAATTTGCAGTAGAATAAGCTTAAGGACCATTAAAAACTACAAGTAATAGCATATTCTCAACTAGTTTCCACTCTAAAATTACTCATACGTCTAATTTTATGAATACTCAGCTCAAACATCTACAAAAACACTTATAAACTTCATTCTAACGTAAAATTAATTTCAGCAGCTCTCATAATTAAAAGGTGTGAAATTTCAAGCTGGAAACTACTCAAAAACATTAAAGTGCCACTCAAAACTCATTTCTCAAAAAGCTTTCAACTTTCAATTCATTTCTTTTGTAAACTTTTTTCACACTAAAAAGCACTTTTCGTGATGAATTCACTGAAAAAATGGAAGAATAAGAAGAAATACTATAAAATATAAGTTAGCAAGGACGAGAATCCGAAAAAAATTTAATATTAATGAATTATGTGGTGAAAATGAAGTGCTTTTATTTATGACTGTGAAGTATGTTTGCGGGAATCATTGCGAATGAGTCAAACTACTGATGTGATAAAACGTATGTACATTTTTCAATATTTATAGACCAAACATAAATTTTCTTCATCATTTATTTATCAAAAGAAGGAAAGAGAGAAGCTTTTTGGGGACATGTCACATGTGTGGAAACGTTTGACTTTTTGGGGTATTCAAAAATATATCTTAGGGTACTGATATATTTATTGTGAATTTTCTACTATAAGAAGAATCACCAAATATGATCCCGAAATTCAATGATTGGAATCCCCAAGAGAATATGAAGCTGATGGCAAATAAAGTGTCAGAAAAATGTACAATTCCCAACAGAAAGGAAGAAAAAATATTCATTTTTGATGTGTTGCACACTTTTCACACATTAGCAGTTACTTTCTGTGCCTTTCCTTTTCTCTTTAGAACTTTTAGATATGGAATTGATAAAGGTTTTGTAAGAAAATTCAGCGTAGTTCCATGAAGGACTGATCAATAAAATCACCAACTATTTCCACATTAAAGCTGCACCTAGACATGAAGCTCAAGAATTTAATGCAAAAGCTCAACTTTATTAGCATAAAGTAATTTTTCCATTTTTCTCTCCATTGCCATGTCTCCGTACGATTCATCGTTGTTTTTCATTCGACATACATCGTCGCTTTAGTTGAACATTGGCAGCTAGTGTTCTTCTTCCCATTGTTGCTCCTTTACATCACTGATGCTGTCATTTTACATAATATGTGCTTTCCGATAAGGGAAAATATTTGTTTTGTGTAATGTCTTTCTCTCTTGGCGTCTGTGGAATTTTGTTTTTCAAGAAAAGGGAGAGGAGCAGAAAAGGGAACTTCAATATCCTTGGCTATAACAACATACGAGAATTTGCGTATATATCCACATACATTTTGTATAGTTTGGTATGAAAAAAATTCGAGACTTGAAATTTGCAAACATATTTATGAGATATTTTCCTCTAAAACTGTATTTTTATGCTGGAATATGAAATCAGGCAAAAGAAGGAATGAGAAGGATTACTGTCCATGTATAAATATATGGAAAAATTTGTGTAATCTCTGCTTGTTTTTCTAGTAAAACTGTTGCATTATTTCATGAATTTTTAATAAACAGCTATTAAATCTGGGATTGTGTTATTTTAAGGACCTATATATGCTTTTTTTCTTGCTGAAAATCAATTTTTAATTAACTCGATCGGAATTAGTCATTAACGTACATTACAAATTCATATTTTTGTATTCCATGATTGAATTGGTTTAAATTCATTCAAATATATTTTGATCGTTATTTTTTAACGAAAATTCTGTGCAAAAATTAGCTTGAGCTATGCAAATTTGAGCAGAACCTTCAATCATTACTGAAAGTTTGCATAAAAATTTCCCCAAATTAGCATAAATATGCTAATTTTCCTACATCTTCTGAATAAATTCCAAAAATCATTGAACTCATTCATTCTCAACATTTTCTTCAGTAATCCATTTAACTTTGTTGACGTAACCATCGCAAAGAATTACAGTTTCCATATGTATTACTCTGACGCATTTTACTAACTGATTGAATAACAAATTCAATGCAACACAATACATCCTAGTCAATATCTAGAAGCAGCACAATGACATTTCATTTTGAATTTATTTATAAATCTATTTCACAATGATGTCGAGACAGTCACCAGAGAAGCCTTTTCTATTTGAGAGGATTAAGCATGAATTTTCCTTCTTCTCTTTCTGTTACTAAACTGGATGCGAGTTTTCTTGAATCCATAAATCTGCAAAATGATGAAATGTAAAATTTTTTACTCGTCGTCACTCGAAAATGAAATTGTGTAGAGAAAAAAACTTATTTTTTAAGTGACATCAGAGGTTTTTGGTTCTAAAAATAAAATACCATCTGAATGAGTAAAGAGGTCGTTGATGCTCAGTTTGAGCGTGAAATGAAGATGTTACAATTTTTTTTGGAAAGGCAAAGGGATTGTGTGGGTTAGAAGAAATGATGCTGCGATCATTTTTTTCTTTGATAACTCAATGAGTCTGTTTTTGGATGTCTATTTTCATCCTTTTGAAATAAAATTCAATTTAAATTTTTAAGAACTTGATGATTCCTGTGTAGGTTTCAATGAAATGAACATGTTTTATGAGTTCTTGGATGCAGTTGTATGACGCACGGCACTGTAAGGATGCCATGTTTGATATGGATTGGGTTTATTAGCTGTCTGATCCACTAATTTAAGCTCTGCTTTAGTCTTGATCTGGAAAACTTATCAAAAAACAAGGTCACCAACCATTCAATCCAAATATTTTATAAAAATCATCTGAAATTTTTCATTGACCATCAACAGCCTACACGCCATCGAAATTATTACAGAATGACTAGACTTTATGCCAAATCTGATCATCTCATCCGAATAACCCAATAATCTATCACTTGAATTCTCCAGCAAGTCATGATATCCCTGACGTCACACATAACAAACTTCGTTCACATTTAATTTACTTAAGAAAGTTCATTTCGTGACTATAAAAATACCCTTTGACAAGCATTTTTTTTCAGTCGCTTATTTGAAAGTTTCAGCTTTTCCACCTACGAAGAATTTCACAGTAAATTTACAAAACCCACCCACAGGCCATTTTCCCTGTCGTCATTTCTCTCCAATTAAATTTCAACTACTGACTGTAACATTGATTTATTTTTCTAATTTTTTTTCTTTCCTTTTTTCTCTTTTTTCAGAGTACGGAATTGGGCGCTTAAGCTTGGCGTCGATTTATGGGAGTTTGGAAGACAATTTACAAAAATTTCTGACATAAAAAATGTAAGTATTTCTTTTCGTCATTAAATTTACTTGCTGAAATTTTATATTCTTACGCCTACCTTTAACAACATCATTGTGCCATCGATTTTACTTTTTACTTCCAACGGATGGGATTGAATTTTGTCATTTGGAAATTTGAATCAAACTTTTTTCGCTTCGGGGGAAATAAAATGTAATTATGAATGCTCATGTGGCATGTAATTTATTTTGGATGCTTCGTATGTAAACATAGGGTGGGAGTTATTCGAGTAATTCAAACGTAATGATTTGTTGTCAGGTTAGGTACGACTTTTAGACGTGTTAATTTCTTGTGATTTTCATTGGAATTATCAAAATAGGAAATTTTTTTCTGAGAATGTTTGTATTTACATACAAAATTCCTAACAATTAAGGATCGAGTTTATGACTGCGTCAATTAAGAGAATCCAAATACGTCAGTAGATTTTAATTCACTAACCAGCTAAATGACGCTGAATTCTAAGCGAAATGTCACCAAATTCGTCAGAAAAAATTACGTAAAAGATCCAGTACACAAATAACCGTAAGATTCCGAGAATGTCATCAAATTTCCCATTATTATTTCTAAGTTTTACTTTTTTGGGCTTCTTTTTGATGACAAATTCTTTTATAAATTACTACGTTGCGTAAACTTATAAAATAATGTAGGTTGTTAGCAACTTAGTTGCCATTCATAATTTGAATTGAATTTCCGAGAAATAAACAAAACTTACAACGAAATAATGGGAAGATTTACAACCTTTATTCACTTAAAATCTCAGATTGGTAAAGTGTGATTTTTTAGAGCCCCTCTCCTTAAGTTTGTAATCTACTTCTACCAAAGATTTATCAACCCATGAGATGTATCTTCCAGGTAGATTCTACCTGATAAATAGCTTCTTCGCTCTCAAATCACAGATAGCTATAATTTGTTGCTACCATCTTATTCCCTGAAGTGTTGTCTCATTATTTCTAAATTTGTCTTATTCAAGAGTTTTGTGGCACATAAATTCCAAGAATTTTTTACCTTAGCATCTACAGATTCTTCTCCTCGTGAGATTTGCTCGACATTTTAAGAAAATTCTTTCTGAAGTTGTCATAAAAATTGAAAACTGTCACAGAAAATCGTATATAAAAAAATCCCTGAAGATTTCCATCTCTGCGTCTAGTAATCGTTATTTAATGGCTGTTAAGCAACTTTTTAACTGTCAAATAACAGATTTAAGAGTTTTTACCTTGAGAAGAAATTTCAGAAATTTTTGTGACGCATAAAATGGGTTAAAAAATCACAACAAGTAAGGAAATGAGTTGTTATTGTTGTCATCAAAACATTTCTCAATACTCGAAAGTACTTATAAACTTTAAATTGGTTAACATCAGATATACATAACCGATTTTACTTGAAATGTTAGACAGGAAAGGAAAGAGAGGAAAAAAAACTTTTCAATTTGCTTTTTCTTCATGCCACGTACACACGACGACGACAACAAACGCTAAGGGAGATGGAGGAAAAGGAAAAAGTTTTAGCGATTCATGCCTCTCGTTTTTCCGCCTGTAAACTGACGCGTTCAGCTATTAAAATGCAAATTTTCTTCTCCTTCCTTCCTTCACATTTCTTTTGCTAGCACAAAAAAAAGCCACTAATTTTCCATTCCAAACACATCACACTTCTTAATAAACTTTCCTTATCCACGCTGTTTGGAATAAATTTGCTGTTTCTCTTCATGCTGAACAATTTGATCTAAATATGGATATTTCTTTTATCTCTTTCTGATTTTTTTCCTATTGTTCCTCAAAAATTTTCACGGATGATTAAAAAATGAAACGAAAATGAGGAAAAGGATGGAAGTGGAATTGAAGAACAATTCAAGTGTGATGAGATTTATAATTTAATTTCGAGAAGAGCATAAAATTAATTAAATTTTTTTTGCTCTGTCTCATTCGTAACGGTGAGGAGGATACAAACATGTGTGGCATGTCATACGGGGGAAAAAAAATTTTTAATAACATATGTATGGTGCATGAGGATAAAAAATGCTGTGCTTCAAATTTTTATAACAAAATTGACCTGGAAGTGCAATTTGGCGTTTCATAATTTGCTGGAATTGATTTACCATTAAATATGATTTTTTTCTCTCTCGGTGGTAGTTCGTGTCTTGTTGAGGATTGAATGGATTAAAGCAGATTATGGATGGAAATAAGGTTGAATGTGTTATATTTTTGATGAAAATTAATTTTATAAAAGCAATGCTGTGAATGGTCAATTATGAAGTCTTCTAGAGAAATATTTACAGCATTTTATAGACATTTAGATACTCTCCAGCATTGGGGATCTATGATAAATAACGTCAGGGTTGAATGGATGATTTTTAGGGAGAACAGGCATGAAAATTCCATATTTTAATGGACGACTTTTAAAAATGGCTCCTTAAAGCTAAAAGGTCCATGCAACACTAATATGTGTCCAAAAAAATGTAAATTGCCAAGAGGATGGATTTCATATGACTGTATTTCCCTTTTTGTCACCAAAAAATTCATCCAGCTCTAAAATTAACACTTTAAAGGCTTGCCACATCTCGAAAAGCCCCACAAATTTCCATATTAACAAACACAAGACATTTCGCTGACAATTCATAAATCCATTCGATTTTACGATTCATTAACCTCATCGACATTGAAATTGAATGAATGAGTAGGAAAAAAATCAATGAAAATAAACTGCCGCTTCTTCCGATTATGCAAATTTTCCCTCCTTCTCTTTTCTTTCTTCCATTTTTATCCCTTTTTGCTCAACAACCACACATGTGGATTTTTTTTAACAGCACGAATGCTATTGGAAAGGTGTATAAAAGAATATCTCAATGGTTAATTGTTCATGAAAAATGTGCAAACATAAACGAAAGGTTTAATTACAGATCATTGTAGTGAGTTGATGACATTAAAGTGTAATTAACATTTTTTATGTTGTTGCTTTTATTGATGGATAGATAGAATCAATGGTGTTTGGTTGGCTTAACTGTACAGACTATCGAAATTTTTTATTATTGATGGCGTTAAAGGCATTGTTAATGGTTCCATTTTAGTGTTTATTATTGTGATGTTAATGCATTATTGATGGGCTAGTTTGAATTGTTGAGGATTATGGTTGTTTAATTCTCCATGCTTTGATTAATAAAATGAGATTTGTGGCTTTTGTAAACGAATTTAATAATATTAGTTTGCCTTACTAGTTAGCCAGCTATTTTACTGTAGATTTCATAAAGAAATATCCAAAATCTCTAAAATTTAAAGCCACACAAACCCAACCATCACCTTATTTAGCAAGAAATTCTGTTTACATAATATTTGTAGCTTATTTACGCGTACATAAAGTAATAGACCACAAATTTTATAATCTGATTCCTTAGAAAATCGGCTTTCATTTTTCCATGAGCGAAAAAGTATATCCTAAGAGTTTCGATGTGATTAAGTCTGTGCCAGGGTTGGTACCTTCCAGCGGTTAGAGGGGGGGGGATTTTTAAAATTTTTGTTTGGAGAAAATAGGGGGGGTTGGCTTTTTTTCTCAAAAACCCTAGCAAATTAAAGAAATTTTTTCGTCGAAAGGGGATTTGTCTCTTATCCCCTCCCTCTGGCTAGTACCTTCTCTATTTTGATCAGAATTTTTGTGTTTTGAATTCTTATAAAAACTCTTCATGTAAAAATTACATCCACTGGATATAAAACCCCAAATCTCAAGACTCATCTTCTAATGCTAATAACTTCCTCAGACATCGCTGGTTTTAAGGCTTTACGCGCATAGCAACCGCAGCATGTGCGCTATTCTCATGCTTCATTTACCACTTATTGTCATATGTAGCTATACGTAAGTACACACGAGGAGAAAAATCGATGAATTCTAAATATTCTTCATGAGTTTCACGACCTTGAGGTGTTGTTTCGTAAATGCAGAAAAATTGCCATTTTTGTCAGGTGCTGTTGATATTTGTTTCACTGCAGCAGAATTTTCTTAAAGAGAAATTTTACTTACTGAGAATTGAACTTGAGGAAAATGTAATTTATTAAGAAGTTTACTTATAAGTGTTTAGAAAGAGAATAAATAGAAGAAATTGTGGTTTTTTGATCCAATTTCTGGAAATTGTGTAGGTTTTGGCAGGTGTATTGTTCTGTTGAAACAATTTCGATACAATTTTATGGGAAATTTACGTCCACGCAACAAAAAACTGAAGCTCTCTAGTGAATCCTCTTCAAAATCATCCAAAGATTCTTTTAAGCACTTTCAAAAACCAATTTCATCTCCAATTTCCCTCACCAAAAAATTCTTCTGTCTCAAAATTCCATCAACTTTTTATGACATAATTAAGGGCCATCAAATCAACCGTACATGAAATTTTGGATGCGCCAAGAGGAAATTTATCCATGCATACAAAAATAACAACTTCCCCGCAAGGCCTCCTTTATCATTTCACTCACGTCTATATACATTTACTTCCAATATCCTGTCAATTGTTTCATCATCTCATCGTGTCGCAAATGAGATTTTTCTTTCTGTTTAGCGCGCTAAGTTATTGGAAGGTTTTGAAAAATTGTTGATGATGACGATGAAGTGAAATTGTGGAGAAAGGGAAACGAAGGAATCACCCCAATGATTTGCTATTACACAATTTTTCTCTCTCTCTCTCTCTCTCTCTCTCTTGTTGCCCAAGCAAAAAAAAATCGAAATGAAATGTATATATTTCTTGTTGAGATAAGAAGAACGAAATAGAAGATAGAAGAAGGAGAAGTAAGTTATGGATGTGAATTTTGGAGCGCTTTTGAGAAAAGATGATGTTTTGTGTCCAAATGGTATAAATCAGATGATTCATGTTCAAGTGCTAGTTTCTTGAATTCCCAGGAAATTCTAGGATGTACCCTAGATAATGTGAAATTATAGATGACAACAGGATATATCTCATTCTAACTCAAACTGAGCACCTCATATTTCACAAGGAAAGCTAAGAAAATTTTATTTTGTGCCACTTGAAGGACATAACTCACGAGAAAAATTGACATAAGCCATGTGGCATGGGAGGCTGCCAAACGAACAGGCGAGCAATAGCAATAATATGTATACACACGATACTATGTATTTATATTTGTACGAATACCAAGATGTGAACCAAGGCAAGAGCAAGAAATGGAATTTAATCCTATTAAAAAATGAGAGGAAATAAAGAAGAAAAATATGTCGCTTTTTCGTGCCATCCATTTCAGTCGAGGTAATGGTTGTATGAGTGAGGAGGGAATGTACATACATACATATATATCCATGAATTGTACATAAAAATGGTATGAAGGAAGAAAATTGAAGTCAAGGTAAAAGATGATGGAAAAAAAATATTCAAGAGGCAGAAGATGAAGACAACATTCAAAATGGTATGACGAAAATGCTTTAAGACTTTTGCGTGTGTCAAATATTTTTATTCTCTCTTCCATCCCATCCTGCTGTTGCTGCCGCAGCCGTTTACTTACTGCTGCTTGCTGCTGTACATAGGAACAAAAACAATAGCAAATTTCTTTTCATATTATTTTCTTCGGCAAAGAAATGAGCATATCATGAGCAACGTTTTCTTTTCTTGCAGGTAAAAAGAAAATGAGATTTTGTGCCTATATGCGAAATATATATTCTTCTTATTTCCTTTTTGCCTTTTTTCTTCTGGCGCAATTTTTTATGAAAACAAATGCGGATTTAAGCTTTTTTGACTGAATAGATGAATGAGACACTCAGATTCATCATGGGAGGGCCTTAGGAATGATGAAATGTGTAAAGAGATTGCTTTTTTGATGAAGATGTTGACTAAAATCCGATAATTTTTTGAATTACAAATTTAAAAAGTCTGTTAAAAATTTTAAAATTAAGCTTCAAATCCAACTCGACAAAAAAGACGCAAAAACACACCTCAACCTGTTGGCTATGCTTTCCATACCTTTTTTTATCAGCATCGTCATCCCTCGAAGAAACAAACAGAACGATCTAATGTGAGCACAGCATTCGTTCGCTCATTCTATAGCAATTCTTATCAGTGACCGTATTTAAAAGTAGATTAAAACTTATTGTGTTCACCAATTTCCGAAGAAATGGAGGGAAAATAAAACGTTGAAAAGGTATGCTTAAATGTGTGAAAAGCCAAAATGATTCTTGAGGTAATACAACAACATTTCAATAGAAATATAATCTGATGTAGCACGAAAGAATGTTGCAGGATTGAAAGATGAAAAAAAATTTATGCGATTAAAATTTAATCTTAATTGGGAAGATACAAGCAATATTGAGATGCTTCTAGGGATTTTTCTTTTTAAATTGTAAGTCAATTTGTAATCCAATTCTCCACAAATCACATTTCTTTCAAAAATTCCTGGAAGTCTTCTCCATGATCTCATTAAAATTGATTTACATGCAAAGAAATGACGAGATAAAAAGCTTTGTTTCCAAGGACTGAAAAGAAATCAAACAGCAAGGAATTTAAAACCTTTTCGAATGAAGTTGTAATCCTTAAATTAAATCGATGCTGCTGAATTTTCTGAAGTTACAAATTGTTTAAGCATAAATCTTTGTTCTTTCGTTTGATGTTACAAAATGGATGGAGGGAAATGAGTGTATTGAGTTATGTAAACGCAACTGTTAAAGGATAAAGCTTATTAAACCACTATTGAAGGAATTTTAGTCTTAAATGTTTAAAAGTTCTTTCAGCAGTGTCAAAAAATTCAAATAAATTCCGTTAAATTTTTAAAATATTTCAGTTCAATCAAAAATTACAGAAATGACAAATTTTTTTCCCAAATTTTCAATCTTGATCAACAAGACGACAAAAGATAATCGACAATAGCAATGATAAACTCAACATTCATCTTCTAATTGTCACATTTTTGTCATCTCATCATCGCATCTATTCAGTATTCAACATGATTACCTGTTGTGCATTGTTTCTGTCATTTTAATTTCCTACTATATTTCATTCTTTCTCCTTGCAAGCGCTCTTTTTGTGCATTTTCATCTCGTGATTTTTGCTTTCCATTCTTTGATACAAGGAAGGATGAAAGAAGAGGCAAAGGAGGAATTTTCTCATATAAAAAAAATTTCAACGCTTTCATTATTCTCATCAACAATAAAAGTCCGTAAATGAAAATTCTTCTTCCATCTGTTTTATTAAGGAACAGGAAGAGCTGAAAAAAATTTTCATTGTCACTAAAAATTAACGACGAGCGAGAAGAAATGTATGAAAGACGAGGATGGATGTGATAATAATGAAAAGATGTTTGAGAGATTAAGGCGCATTTCTGTAGCTTCATACTGCATCTGATCAACTGTCCAAAATACTGTGACCATAAGTAGTCTATTCCATGGCGGGTTCAGAGTAGGCATACTATCCAAGTATTCATGTCTGCTGTCAAACAGAATAACTAAGAAAAAACGTCAATATAAAAAGATGTTTCTTTGCAACGTCATGAAAGGCTATGTCCCAAACAATCAAAGCCCACACTAACAACTCAAACAATAGCCGATAAATCAATCAATCTTCCAATCAGTCAACCAGCCAGCCACCCAGTCAATTGAATATTTCTTCACCTTTTTTGCCACAAACATTGTCCTAAAAAAGGAACTATAAGAATAATGGTTAGTGTGAAGACACAAGTTTCATCTCACTCTTTTGTTGTTGGTCTCGGCACAGAGAATGGTTAGACGAAGAAGAATGAAGAATCTTGTGTTAGGTATTATGTTGATGATGAATAAAGAATGAAATGAAAATTCCTATTGCTAAGAAAAAGAAAAACTAGAATGGTAAAAGAAATATTAGAGGTGTGAGTGTATGAAAGGAAAAAAAATCATACAGAACGGTAGCAGTAGCAGCAGCACTGGCAATAAATTTCTCGAAAATAAGAAATTGATTTTGCGCAGATTCAAGTGAAAGCTTCCGCAAACAAGTAGGGAGTGAGAAAGATATCCACAAATGTACGCTGGAACAGAAAGAAAAGAAAATATTAAGCGAGGAAGTAGCAGCAGAATACATTTGTTGAAGATTCTAATTTTCTAATGTAATTAATCGATACTATTTTGAGTACATGAATGGGTATCAGTTGCTTTTATCTCAAACTTTCATTCCTTCTATCATCATCATTATCATCGTCATCTAAAGAAATAATTTTACTTCTGTTTTTTCCTCATCCTCTCATTCACGTTATGTTTCATCAGTTCATTGTACCGTAAACGAATTTGTTCCATTTTTGTGTAAATGTATATTCTTTATGTATATGTATATCATAGAAAAAGAGAGAGAGAGCGGGAAAGAAAAGGTAAAGCCTTAATCTCAAACATAATATTTACTCACAACAGTAAGCAATGGCAATAGAGATGAAACACGCAACAGAAATGAGCCGGTCGTCTGGAGATGAGTGAAAAGCTTCTTTTGTGCCTCTTATGAGCATGATTTCTATATAATCCATCTATTTAACGTACCACTTTGGTTGAGGATGATTTTTTACGTCCTTACCTTTGTTCTTTGGAAGTAGATTATTTTTAAAGCTCAGTAGCTTGCTTTGACCACTTTTTAATGAGCTTAACTTGATCATATTTAAAGGATTTTAAATAGAATATTTTGTTAGCTGTTGTAAGGTTTAGGATTTGAAGTTTAGCGTATTTTACATTTTGACATGATATGCTACAACTGACTGTAGATGCGTCAAATCTTTAACCTCAATCAAGCTCAAAACTTCTCAATTCAATTCATTTACCTTTCTCATGATTTCTTTCGAGTGATTGCCTATACCCCACTCTTTTATCCTCGGCACGCTCATCCTTTACCAAACAAAAAGAAATCAACAACAATGGCAACAAAATAACATCCTAAAAATTCTCAAGAGCATGAAACTGAGTGGAAGACAAGCAGTTCAACATGAAGTGACTATTTTACCTTAACTTTCATCTTTGCCGACAAAATCTCTTTGACTTTGTCTCGTGTAAAAAGAGATTACATTAATTTTAATTACAGGAAAAGCTCAGAGAGGAAAAATGAGAATGAAATTGTCGCGCGCACCCTCAAGGGAAAGATATGAGATTTGTGTCTTCTTCGCATTCACTGCCATTTATTTTCTTACTTTTTTTTCTTTAAAAAAATTTCTGTCTGTTTCACTTATATGCGGAAGTTGGGTTGACAGAGGCAAGAAAAAAAATGAGGAAAAAGAAGATAGTGAAATGGCAATGACGATAAACCTTTCTCTCACTCGACTTTTGTTTATGGAGCCATTTGTCAATGTAATAAAATTTGAAGTGCTTTTTGCTGCCTCTGTACGAGATAGCCTCACTTTTTGTGCATTTTTTTAAGGAAAGAAAAGAGATTTATGCTTGACATTTGTCAGGTAGTTTGAATCAAATCACTTTTGGCCGTTATTTTTTTTGAATCTTTATTTTCATCAAGGCGTAAACACTCGAAAAATTGACTTGGGATTTTTTGGGATTTCTGGGATTTTTGGGATTTTTGTAGAAAAATTGGGATTTTTTGGGATTTTTGGGATTTTTTGGGATTTTTGGGATTTTTTGGGATTTTCTGGGATTTTTTGGGATTTTTGAGAATTTTTTTGGAAAATATTTTTTTATGGTTTAACAAAAGTGCTTTGAAACATTGTTTACTGTGCAATGAATTGTAGTAAATCATCGAAATGTTAATTTTTACAGATTTTAAGGTCTTTTAAACAATCCTACTGTGTAAAAATATACTCAAAAATTATTAGAACAACTAATTTTGCCAGAAAATATTAATTTGTACCATTTTACCCTGGTGCACCATATAAAAATGGCTTGAAATTTGCATTTTGACTACTCTAGGGTAGTTCTCGAACTGAGAATTTTTGTCTCAATTTAATATTTCTTAATTTTTTGCTTATTTAACCATTGATTTCTGATGCAAACCTGATGCAAAGCACAAAAACTATTCATTTTGAACCATACTTGGTCGAAAATGTGCTTAATTGTTAACTTATTTAAGTTTTTATGTTGTTTTTCAGTGGAAAAACAAAAATCGACGGATTTTGTTAAAAATAGCATAAATAAGAAACTTTAATTCAGAAAATACTAATTATTTACACCGATAATCATGATTTTTAATGGTTTTAAAATATTACACATTCCTATATTGTTTAATCAAAGAGGTAATACAAGTGAACGGAATTTAGGACAATTTTTTAGCTTTTTCTGTTTAAAAATGCATGTTTTAAACCCTTTTGACAATGTATTAAGTCTTATTATTCATCATTTGATGTGTTATTAACACTAAATCATAAAAAAAGTAGCTAAATTTTGTAAAAAAAGGAATAATGTGTTTTCTCTTTAATTAAACAATATAAGTATGTGGAGATGGACATTATATTTTCAGCATCAGTGTAACAATTTGAGGGTTTGTTGATTATTTCGTTATAAGTTAAGATGTATTTAATATAAAATTGAGGTTTTTATAGTGCTCGCAGAGAAGTGTATTTTTATATATAATATGCTTAGATTTTTTGAGCAGTTAATGAAAAAGTCTAAAAAATCAGGTTACTCATGCTGAATTTTTTGGGAAACAACCAAATTTTACATATCTCTTAATTTTTACAAAAAAACATCAAAACTTTTTCATTTCTTCATCAATCTTGGTTGATTTAAAATTCAAATGCAAATTTACTAAAAGTAAAAAGCAGTAAAAATCTTAATTTTTTAATTAAATTAGCCAAAAAATTTGTATGAAATTTTTTAATAGAACTTTCAAACGAAATTTACTAAAATTTAATTTACTTTAACTTGGATATCTTTAGCGCAGCATAAACAGGAAGTAAAAGTAGTGAATTTGTGAAAAATCACATTAAATTGATAACGTTTGGAAAAAGTTAAAGAAAAAACAAAAAAAATTCTTGCATTGTTTTTTCATCTCCATGTGTAATATTTTAATATTTAGTAGTAAGTTTTTAAATTAATTTTGAAAACCTGAAGCTAATAATAGCTTTTTAATGATTAAATTAATAAAAATTACTCAAAAAAATCTTGGAAAGTCACACAAGCACTTAGAGAATATTTAAATATGAAACTTCCGTTAAAAAATCATTACTTTTTGTGATAAATCAATCAGTAAGATACATGAAATCATAGTTTAGAGTCTATAATTGGCTAACGTATACTTATTTGCTGAAAAAACAGCTTAATAGAAGAAGAATTACAACTCAATTTTTTGCGTTCCACATTCTCTGGGATTTGCCAATTTAATGTCAGTTTCCTGCTATAATCAGGCACAGCCAATGAACCTACATACAAAATTTTAGCTCATTTGATCAAAATATATCAAAATTTATAGTATAATTAACTTTGGCGTAGTTGCAAACCCTTCAAAATCCAAAATGGCGTCGGTTCCAGACATAGTCAAGGAACCTACACACAAAAATACATTCACACTGAGTTTGGAAAATGTGCTAAAAATGTTGGGATTTTTGGGATTTTCTGGGATTTTTGGGATTTTTTGGGATTTTTGGGATTTTTGTAGAAAAATTGGGATTTTTTGGGATTTTTGGGATTTTTAGGGATTTTTCGGGATTAATCCCAAAAATCCCGAGTGTGAAAGCCTTGATTTTCATATATCGTTATTTTTCAAATTTAATTTGACCGTTATCTTTCAAATTTAATTTTGACCGTTATTTTTTCAAATTGAATGCGCTTTTGTCTATTAAAAGAATTGTCTAAGTATAACCCATTTTCTCATGCTCAAATCGATTTCATTCCTTTTGTGTAAATCTCTCCGACTTTTGTCTTTTAAATGTTTTAAAATGCTATTGTACTTTTATCTCAGCCCATGAACAAGGAGATGGAATTGTATAAATTTATATTGAAAACTCACATAACTTAAAGCTACCAGAGTAGATAGACACATAGATCGACCGATTACTTCTCTTACACTTTCTCTTTTCGTGTATCGTAAATTTTCATTGTCTTCTTTTTTATTATATCCTCTCTTTCCTGCCTGCCAAAAACGAATGAAATGAAATTTAAAAGTATAATAAGAAAATTTTATTCTTCTTACAGATGTAAAATTGTTAAAATATATTTGTTATGAATTCGCATTATCTTCTTCTCCCATGTTCATTCTTTCTCTCTTTTCTCTGCTTATCACATTGTAAATTATTGAATTTTATTTTCGGTTGTAAATGGAAGCTGTAGGCTTTGTTGTGTATTGAGAATTCATTTTATATGGCCCTGCAATCAGAATTGAAATACATATAAAATAAAAATGTTGTTATGTTGGGAGAAGGTTGAAATGTACAGATAACGTGGAACTTTATTGCTGCCTTTTAATATAGTATTGTAATGGAGAAATTTTAAGGTTGATGTTAAAGGGCTAAGGTTGAATTTTAGCCAGATGTAGGTGTTTTTTGAATTGGAGGCAGGAGGGGGTCATTAATTTTACGGTTGAATTCATTGTTTCAGGACAAATAAAATGCTTCAATTAAACATGCTGGAAACTGACCTCTAGATTGGGTCTGTCATTTTTCTCGAAACAATATTCAATCTTCAATGGTCGACCATCTTGGTTCCTTCCCTTTCTGCGCCCCTCCTCATGTCTTTTTTAAAACATTGCAAAATTTCTAGAATTTCCCGTAAGCATTAACCACTCAATAATAAAAAATTTCCCCAAAAGTTTACTCATGTCCATTAAAGTCATGAAATTTTAATTTTATTCTATTTCTTATGCTTTCAAGAATTCCCTTAAATAAATCATGTTGAAAAAATAAGCTATTAACTCTGTATACAAGTTGATATTAAAAGATTTAACATATAATTTATGTTGAGTTCTCACCAGCATACTATGTAATTTGATAGCACACGTGTCAAGATTACGAATGTCTGTAAACGATTTGAAGTGAGGATAATTAAATGGAAGTACAGGACAAGTATTCGTCTTGAAAATAGTCAAATTATTTCGTATTAATTATTTATTAAATATTTCCCAGGACACCAAGTGTCAATCACTTGAAGCGTGAAATTCGAAGCCTCGAATGTCGCCTTAAAAAACATGAATTATTAATTTCTCACAAATTGTTCCTAATTTTTCCACCAACACTTCCCAAGTAATCGTGACAGAAAGTATTCAAAAAATTATTTTTAATGGTATTTGCACCTCTTAAGCTTTTCCTCTGTTGACCTTCATTTGAAAATTATTACCCTTTTCTTAAATGAGCCATTATATGGAGCTTAAAGCTACTCACTTCCATATTTTATCTCCAATTAAGTTTTTCTTCTTTTTAAAATGCTCTTAATTAAAGTAAATTTTTCATGTGAGCTTAAGAGCTTTGAACTTTATTGCGTGTGTAGGCGATTTAATTTCCATTTATTTTGCTCGACAGACTTTCAACTTGACTCCGGAACTAGTCTTGCAAAAATTTACGAGATGCGGAGGATATTTTATTTGATGAAGTTAAGGCATGGAAGGTTTTTGAGGATTTATGAATATTTTAAGGGGGGTGTTAATTATGAATCTCGGGTAATTAAACAGATGGAAGGAATAATTAAGGACTTGACGAAGAAAAGTTTTAGTTTCATATAAAAGTTTTGGATTTTTTTAAAATTTCTATGGATAGTTGGTTGGAAATAAGGTCAAAAGTCATATCCTGCGGTCCACTAGTAGGGAATTTATTTTTATGTCTCATCCATAAATGACATCAATCAAATAGAGTGACACATAGTCCCAGACCCCCTCACCATATTTATTAGACGTCATTTTTGAGCGCCCCTCTGTTTGGTCTCTATCAGCTCTAAATTCACAAAATATTAAAAAATTAATTTTCCATCGCCCTAACAAGCACCCCAACCTTGTGACGCCATCAACAAAAATTCCATAAATTCCCACTGACAATGAGATAATTTAATTCTTTTGAAAAAATAATTTATGGAAAGTAAAAAAATCTTCCATTACAAAATTTCTCATCCTTAATTTTTCACTCTTGCTGCCTTCATGGTACATGAGATGTCTACTTTATGTGGCCATAATGAATTCTTCGTTATCTCTTCCAGTAAGACAAACACAATGAATGCAATGCTGAATTAATTAATAAAATCCTTAGTCCATTTTTATTACTTCCTTCCTTGTCCTTTCTTTTGTTTTCTTTCGTCCTGCTGGATGATTTTTGTTGCTCAGGATGTTTTTCTTGCACAAGATATACAGGATAAATGGATTTAAGCAGGAGTGCATTCTGTAAATTGGAATTTTCATAAATTTTTGTCACTTTGCTAATTTAAAAAGCAGCAGAAACAAAGCAAGTTCAATAACTCATAAAATAGGAAGCTGTCACCTTCTAAGATTATATAAATTATATAAATCACTGCTACACAATATGTCGAGTATATAAATTCATTACAGAAAATCGTCGATTGTTATTAATTGAAAATAATGGCTCAAATCGACTTAACAGCACCGAATGGAAGAAGACGGAAGGAAAATTTGTTAATGAACGTTGAGAAGGCTTCTTCCTTCATAGACTACATCGACCCCAGTCAGTAGTTAGTGGAGCATTGAACATGTTTTGTAATAAGGAAAACAGAAAAATAAGAAAGTGAAACAATAGCTGGGGATATTAATGAGATGAGAAGTAAAGTTGTGAGATTTTTTTCCCCTTCCTACTCCTCCCTTGTGTTGTTTATTAGACGTCTTCGATGTTCCGTTAAGACGATAGCTGATTCATTAATGACTTTCTCTTTTTCCTTTATTCCACCTATATTTTCAATGAATACAAAAGAAAGCAAATTGTTCTTCGTCATATTCCTTCTTCCTCATCTCATCCATCCGTTCCAACACTCTTCAAGCTTCCTTCGATGAATCTAATTGGCTGCCATTAATGAAAAATCATTTTCTCTAATTTATGCGAAAATTTATTTAGCGCATCGATAAAACTAAGCGAATGACTTGACTTTGTTGGTGTTATATAATGAATTCATAATGAAATCGACATCTTGGAATGTTGGTGATGCTTCTAATTGATTTTTGTGGATCGTGTGCATCAAGGTATTTATGATTTGGATGCAAATTTTGCTGGTGGAATTTTCTTAAAGGATTAAAGCTGCTATGATTAGTTTGTTGTAGTACAGAAGATACTCAGTAGTTAGGGGCATAGCCTGAAGATTAGATCCTATATTCAAATAATATTACCTAACATAATATTACACTTAAGTGTCGTAAACAATCAATAACTTCACACCTCATAATTATTCATTCGCCCTCGATTACAATTTTCTCGTCTCGTCTGCTAAATCATCGCCTTCAACTCTTCTTCCCCACTTCTAAAGACTTCAAGTTATTTGTTTACATTTTTATGTCCTCTCTTCTTAGTCTTCTCGCATTCATTACTCATTTTAAATTTTAATTTTTCTTGTAATCTCAGCACGCGTCTCATGTCTGCTTCATTTTAATTATTCAATTCTCGTTATTATTTTTATCCTTCATTTTCTTGAATACCAGAAAGGATTTCAATTAAAATTTTTCCTTAAAGCTTAAGAGCTTTCAAGCGAAATTTCATAAAATAATTAATAAGACTTTACGATGTTGTGTATCGCGTTTCTTGGAAGCACTCAATGAAATTAGGATTTAATGAGACATGAGATGCAAGCTAATTAATTTGTGTTTATGAATTTGATAGCATTGATAATGAGGAATTGTGAATTGAAGTGGAAATTTTGGTGCTGAGACTCTCAATTGAAGGCAAAGGGTAGATTGACCTATTTAATGAAATAATGGTGGATTATATTAAAGGTGGAAGGAAATTAAAATCTCTTGAGATGGTTGGGATGGTTGATAAGGATGTAAT
The DNA here is from genome assembly GCA_963573255.1 of Chironomus tentans. Taxonomy (NCBI): domain Eukaryota; kingdom Metazoa; phylum Arthropoda; class Insecta; order Diptera; family Chironomidae; genus Chironomus; species Chironomus tentans. The sequence continues at coordinate 1,149,308 of OY754302.1, read as the reverse complement.
GGCTTTTTATACGACTAGATACTAAAAAAACCAAAAATATACAGCTATTGTATCCAAAAAATCAATTAAAATTCTAATAATTCATCCGAAAAGTCACAAAATTTATGTTTTTTGTCTCAAACTGTGAAAGAAAAAAATCAATTCCACGCTCTTCATACCCATAATCCCCTCGAGTTAAATGCCTTCAAACACAATTCAATTAAAATATGTATTCATATTTAGGGAGAGCAAAAGAATAGAGAGAAAGACAAAAAAAGGAAATTGAAAACAGCATCATCACTTTTTTTTCTTTCTCGTTAAAATATTTTTTTTCATGTTCAAGGAACTTTTCTTTTGCTTAAAAAATACGAGGATTTAAAAGGGGGATAGAGACATAAATATAGTAAATAGACTTTCTTTTTATTCATATTTAACATTAGCATCAACAACAGTCATCTTTTGTATGTTTTAATAAATAGAAAGGACGATATATCTGCGCTCTGTTCGTGTCTGTCCTATTCTATTTCTATTAATCTTATTTTTAAGCTCTAGAAATGTTCCGTAGCCGTTAAATTTTCAAATTTTGTGGACCGTTAATTTCTAATACGAATATTGAAAAATGCGTTCAAAGTTTGCGTTACCGCAGTCATTCTTACCATTATGTGTGTGTTTACAGAGGAATCATGGTAGGGGCAGAGGCAATGATGATGATGGAGGCATCGTTTTCCGAGGAAAAATAGCAAAAGCAGAAAAAGAAATCATCATCGTTGTACTTTGTAATCCGCTTTTCTTTACTTGCTGCTCCCTCAAATGGAATTTGTGTTTATTTCATATCATAATTCTATGAATGTGTGCACACTTATGAAAAACTAAGATTTCTGATGGAGGGAGGAGAAGAACAGGCATGTAATAATGGAAATAAAATGTATTCTGAGCAATCAATGAAAATACGTACGAGACTGCCTTTATTTAAAGTACACTTTAGTTTCAATGAAAATTTCATCCTTAGCTACTCTCTGCACAATAAATTCACATCTTATTGTGTTTGCCTTTATCTTGAACCTTTTGTCTTTATTCCATCGAGTGAATGAAGATGAAAATAATAAGAACAAATGCAGATGAAGATGAAATAAGTGCACTAAATGAAATGAAAAAGTTTATTTTTTATATTATTTCTTTTCTTTGTTTAATCAAAAATGTGATTACCGTGAGTGCACTTGAGGCAATTTTGTTCTGCTCTTTCCCGTTTGATTTCAATAGAAAGAGTTTTTTATGTGCTGAATGGTTGTTTTATGCAGTATAAGAATGGAAAAAGGAGAAACAAAATTTATTTTATTTAATTCTTAAAAATAATTATTTTAATTTAATTTGTGGTTGATGGCATCATCGGTTAAATGAATGGAAGGAGAATTGGCAGATCAGTTGTTGCTGACTCTAATTTTAATATTTTTTGTGGCTATGACTAGAATTTCTCTAATTTCTACTTCACTCAACAAATTTACATCCAAAAGTCACTTCCTTTGATCTATTCCTTTTAAATTCAGCTTCCGGGCATGTCTGTTTTAAAAGAATCCCAATCAAATCCAGTCATGAACACAGAGCTTAACAAATTCAGTCATAAACAGACTAATGTGCATTTTTGACATGTTTTAGCTTTAAAACTTTAACATCAGAATTTCCACAGCCTTATAATCAAAATTCTAATATAAAACAAGCACGAAAAATTTCCACAATCCTTCTCAGAAGCAAAAATTATCCGCATTTCCACGAAAAAAGGATAAATCTCGAATTTCCCACACATGCATCAACAATAAAACATCATTATCGACACAAAACCGTTGATACGGTATACAAAAGCCAGTTCCTATTACATAGAATTCCCATCAAAATGTTTTCAAAGCACAGCACAATTAGCTCCATAGAAAATTTTTCCCATTTAATTATGATTGCAACAGTCATATTTATGCATTCAGTTAAACAATAATTAAGTCTATGGTATTATCGTGTATAGTGTTAGTAAGCATCATCATTCCGCATGATTTCAAACAATTTAATAAAGTTATTCATACAGTTTTAGCGATAGAGAGAGAGATGGGGATTATGAATAGAATTGTGAGTCTTTATGATTCAATTTCATGTTTAAATTATTCTATTTCATGCATCCATAGGAAATTCTTTGATTGGAAAAAAGTTTAATGATTTTCATTGGGAAGGAATAAGACGCAATCTAAATAAAACTTTAGTCAATAATTTCATGAAAATATCCAACGATTTTCTGAATTTCAAATTTTAACGGTTTTCAAAATTTTAAAATTTTCACCAATTTACTCAAAAGTTTAAATTTTTAACGACTTTTTGGAAACATGATGAATTTTCAGTTAGTAAATTTGATTATGAAGTAAATGATAATCCAACCGGTTAGAATTTACAGTTCGCTTAGTGAGTTAACCAAACTGCAATCAATGAAACACTTCACATGCACAAAAGAATCTTTTTAAAAGAACCAAAAATGGAATAGCACGAACAGAAATCACAAAACTCAAATTATGACCATTTCCTCTGATTATGATTATGTATGATGATGATAAAGAGAATCGGAGAATGGAATAGAAAAAGGCAAGTCAGGAAGCAATTTTGCAATTATTCATGTGCAAAAAAGGCATGGAACAATGATTTATTAAAGATCCCTCTTTTTTCCAAACGGAATCACTCCTGTTGGAATGAAGAAATTTTCTTTGCAAACACTCATGTGCGGAACAGCATAAATGAAAAGTCCAGACAATCAAAGATAAAACTTTTTCTGCTTTTTTCATTTCCGGTGGTCAGGAAATAACTGTTTTTCCTTTTCAAAGGATTCAGACCTTTCTACAAAAAAAAATATATTGTATAGAAAGAGAGACCACAGATGTACATGCACTGTGCACTTATCTTTCCAGGAATTAGCATTTAAATTAAAAATAAAAATGTGCGCATTTATTTTCGTTGTGAATGAGCGTTTTAACGTAATAATTGTGAGTACAACTTATGCAGGTGAATGTGCTTAATGGGATGAGTTTCATGGGAACTGACACGATGTGCTTGTGGATGATGAAGTTTACTGTATCTTAAAAAGTTTTATCATTAAATGAGGTTTTATTGAAATTCATTAAATTGGCAAAGTTTGCACTTAAAGTCTAGGTGCATGCTTACTAGCTACCCAAAATTGCGCTCCATACCTACATAAATCACTCAAAAGCACCAACTACTTAGCTTCTTTTTTCAATTATAAAAATATTTTTAAAAATTTAATTAATAAATCACACATGGGAGAGAGAAGAAGGCTAAAAAAAGTTTATCGTACATGACTACATGAAGTTGAGGTTGGTGCTATGTGCATGTAAAAAAGAATTTCTACATTTGAATAATTCAAGCTCGTGTGATAGGAAAATTTATGTGCAATAATAAAAATTTTCTTTACACGACTTGTTTTCTCGTCTTCATTATTTTCCTTGCTCCTGCTTCTCGTCTTCCTTTCTCCTTTTAAATAGAATTATCGTAAGTTGCAATTAAAAAATTTAATATTTCATGTCGTCACCATTTCATGGTTAATTATGTTGAGGGAATAAATTTATGTGAATGGAGATTTTAAAGTTGTAAAGGAAATAAAAATTAATTATGGAGATGGGAGAAAAATTTTAATGAGCGTCGAGATTTTTTTCACTGCATTTTTGCATGAAAGTATGTTCATTGAAGCCAATTAGTGGCGTCCACAAAGTTTATGAGCTTTTAATGAATCATTTTTGCAATATTATATGTGTTGAGGCGTTTTTAAGGGTATATTAATTATCAAACAGAAATTTTAATTAATGAAAATGAGCACTGATGGATAGATACCCGATGTTAAAAGATCAACATGTATATGACTAGTTGGAGGTTTGTAGAATGGAGCAAAAATGAGTTTGTTTTGGGATGAAAAAATCGTTTTTTTCTCAAATTTTTAAATTTTTCCCGCACTTTTTGTTTGAATGTTTAAAAATATTTATTATGGCAAATTATTTTCTTAATTTTTGGCTTATTTACGTCATCTAGTTGGATCAAATTTATATCAACAGCTTTGCTCACACTCGAATAATACATTTCAATCAGTTCAAAAGCCCACAAACATGTAAATAAGTCAAAATTAAAACGCAAACTTTCGATGTGAAAATGTAAACAAAATCGAAATCAAAAATGCAATATAGCTGCCTATAATATTGCAGCAAGTCAATACTTCCACCTTCAATTCATCACTAATCCTAAATTCGAATAAAATTCAATATCCAACCACCAAAGCTTCCAGATATTTTCAGATATTTCAATTTCAGCTCCAATATTCAGTGTGGTTAATGGTTACAAAAACTTCTCGACTGCTTCTGTGGTTATCACAAATGTCCACGTTCCAAACAAAACCACACAAATTATTTCATATTGTTCAATACTTCGGCACATTGATCTGCATCCCTAAAGATAAATAAATTCTTCTCATGTTCTAAATTTTAGCATAACAATGGGGAAATAGCAATATAGTTACATAAAAATTATTAGCAGTAAAATTTTATGAAAATACTTCTTCTTCATGACTTGAAAAAAAATATGAAGAAGAATCGGAAGTTGTAATGAAAATTTCATTTCTATGTTAGCTCATAACTACATGTGAATAATTGAGAATGAACATTAGTCACATTTTGATGATGATTTTTCGAGTTAATTTTACGATTATTTTTATTGTCATGTGCGTTTGATGCGTAGGGGGTGTAAAAAAGGTTTCTTTGAGGTTAGAATTAGTCATTTTGTTACTTGATCGATTTTATATTGATGCAGACATGACTAGGTAACATAATGCTTATTTATACCTAAAAAGAGTAAGCATGCCCAATGAAATTCTCTTAATTCTAAATTTATTTTTTCTCCGAATTTAATTTTGTGTACCTACATACTCATTTCACTCAGCAACTACCCCGACAAAAATTATTTTTATCAAAAAAACCGCAAACATTTTCAATAAGTTCATGAAAGGTCAAAATATCTCAGATTTCTATTTTTACCACTTTCATCCAAAAAGGAAGTTATTCCATTGTGATATGTGAAAAAAATAATAAAATTTGATAAAGCAAACTTTTGTTAATTCTGAATGGACAAAAAATAATAATAGTAATGAAAACTTTATATTTTAATGCAAATAATAAAAATTCTAATAAAGATTCTTGATAAATGATAAAGCTTTAGTTTTTATTGCCATGAAGCTCATTCATATGTGGGCTCTTGTGTGTGGGTTGAAGCTAAACATGAAATAAATTGTTCTGTATTTTTTAAATTAAATTTTTTTTAGCTTGAACTAAACTTTACTTGAGGGATATGAGTCATAAAATTTTTTTTCTCGACAGAACACTGATTTGTGTAGGCTGAGGTAGAACATCCGGGGATGTATGACTTGCAATGACATTTGGATGCTGAAAAAAATATTTTTGTTGACGACTTTAAAAAAATGACTTCTACTTCTGCAGAATTCAGATGTTAATAAAATGATTAATCAATCAATAACCATCCCTAGAAATCAAAGTATAATACTATAAAGAAGAAGCCATAATCGCATTAGCAGAATTAAATGTGATCCGAAAAACTACATTCAAACCTCAAACGAGTAACTTTTTAATCCATTTCGATTGAAACACAAATGATTAAAAAAACTGTTCGAATAAAGACAAAAAGGATAAAGTTTTTCAATGTAGACATGTGCAAAGTTGTACATAAAAGCAGAAACTTGTTACACTGCAATTTTTACAATACTTTTCAGAACAAAAAAAGTATCTATATCCTCATACGTGTAATGTAGGTTGCATCAGAACACATGAGCACATTTCAGCTATGTATGACATGGCACTGAGCTTTACATAAATTCGATTATTTTACATAAAAATATTTACAATGTGCAGTATGAATATATTCCATATGACATTCAGATAGATAGGTGTATGGATACAGCCAATGCAGTTTTATAATGATAATGTTTGAAAATTCATGGTAAAATCGATAGAAAATGCATTCACGAAGATTTTCATTCTATTCTTCTATTTCAACATTCTTCCTTCTCATCTTTTTTTATGCTCCACTACTATAGAAAATTAAACTTCATTCTTATTGATATCTGCTGTATGTGATTGTGACGCAGTCAATATTCATACGGAAATTCAATGCAATTTTTGATGTCATAAGTAGGAAGAGATGAAAATTTATTCTCATTTTTCATTCCATTTTTGATGGTACTTTTATTCTGTAAATTTACTCGAGAGGATGGATGAGTGAGTGATGTGTCGAAGTGTCTAAAATTTGTTCCAAAGGAATGAATTGGATTTTTGATCAAAAATAAGAATCCGTTAAATTTTAAAATTTCAAAAAAAAACCCATTAGCCTATTAGATTTTAAATTTCAAAAAGTCGTTAGATTTTAAATTTCAAAAAGTCGTTAGATTTTAAATTTCATAAAGTCGTTATTTGTCATGAAAAACACAAAACGCATATAACTCTGCGAAATCAGCTCCAATTCCATTTAATTTCAGTGCACAAAAAGAGAATTATTCCACTTTGAAATGTTAAACTCTAATGAAAATAGGATTTTAAAATTCATAAAGCTAAACTCACTTTTCTTCTGCTACAGCGATGTAAATTAAATATGCACATAGCACATAAAATGCATTTATAATGACTATGTTGGTAGGACGACAGCAAAAGCAAGTTAGTCATGGAGGAGAAAAAAGGAAAAACAAGAAGAATGAGCGTAAAAAAATGAAAATGCAATACAAATTTTTCTGTCTCTGTATGTATCCAGTTTTTCTGTTAATAATATGAAATTTTATTACTATTGCAATATCTTTCCCTTCCTTCTTCCGTTCCACCATGGAAACTGCTGCTGTTGCTACTGCCTTTTTACTGCTGTTTGTTACGACTCGTGGCCTAGAAATGAGAGGAAAATTTATGTTTTCAATTTTCTGTGCAGCTTTCATTTCCATTTTTTCCACTCTCATTCTCGTGTACTTGCCGCCTGCCTTGTTGCTTTTCGAATAGGATGAAAAAAAAAATTTTTTGTGCAATTCGCAGAATATATAAAATGTGCAAAATTCAATTGAGAATCATGGGATGATGTTGCAGTTTACAAGGGGAATTGAAGATAAAATTTAGGATTGGCAAAATTGGGATTTGATTGATTTATTTATGAAGGAATTGATGCTCGAATGTTGGAGGGAATTTTTCAAAACTTGTGAGGAAAATTGATTGAAAGCTTTAAATTTAGTTTGGTGTATTTTGTAGAGTCATTCAGAATGACTTTTAGGACGTATTTGAAATTAATTTGATATTTATTTTTACAATACCTGAAAAATTGAGAGTTTGTTTCTTTTTGTACCTTAAATATGAGTTTTGCCAATAGTATAACATATTTCAAATCATATAAAATAGCTCCCTGAATGAATAATCTAATATTTAAGAAATGGATATAGGTTCGAATCCTACTACACTTAAAGCGTGTTATGCATTTGTATTACAATTTGTTTTTTTTGCCTTTTTTTAGAAGAACACATTTTCTGTATCGATTCCATTTTCTTTATCAATTCCATTATTTTGAAACTTATCCATTATTTTAAACCAAATTGATATTTAATTTTAAAATACCTGGTATTTTGATATGTTGTTCCTATTAGTACCTTAAATATGAGTTTTGCCATTTAACATTAATGTCGAAAATAGCTCATTAGAGTGATTTAATCTATAATATTAATTTGAAGGTTCGAATCTTACTACACTAAAGCTCCATTTATTTGGTAACTCTTTTGGTAAACTTTTTGAAGAAAAACACAATTTCCTGTCCATTTAATTTTATTTTTTGAATTCATTAAATAGCTTTTTTTGGCTTTCTTAATTCAATTTTTTTGGAATTTCATAATTAAGGGCTATTCGCTAATCCTCTAATAATCGTTATTCATGCCTTCCACATCAAAATAGCAAGTTCTTCCAGAATCACTTAATTGAAAAAAATTTTAATCTCCAAAGAACTCCACAAGAAAAATGTCTGCAGACAAATGAGCAGATGGACGCACAGATTGTCAAAATGCTATTATTACTTCCATTTTTTTATTCCATCCAAAAATATTCTTAGAAAGAAGAAGAAGAACTTTAATAAATTTTCCATCACTCCCACTGACAGTTTGACTACAAAGAAGATGGAAAATCATAAGTCGAACAGCACAAAAAATGAGAATAATAATCATTTTTGTCATGTGCCATTCATCGAATGTTCAACTTTCATGACAGAAAGGGCACTTATTATCAGATAGAACTTTGAACTTTGATACGTTTTGTGTGTATCCATTCACTCGAAACCCCGAAGGCTCTAATTAATATCCAATCGATTTTCTATGTATTTTTTGTTTTCCTCTCACTACCGTTCCATTGCAATGTCAGCAGCATCATCGGCACATACACAATGACAGTCTATGGTAGATGGTAGAAGGAAAAGGCTTATGGTTATCGAATAATAGAGGGGTTGTATTGGTGGAGAATGAAACATTTGTATTCAGTGGTCGAAAGAAAACTATTAAAAACTCATTTTTACTCATTTCCTTTCCGTACGAGCTATCGTTTGCTTGCTTGCTTTCTTGCTTGCTCGTGCATTGCTTTAAGGCAATACTATTGATTGGTGATCGATTATGATGCTTTATGTTAACATTCATAGGTAACATGATATGCAGCGAACATTGCAAGTTGGGTGGGTGGGTGACGGGGTTTATTTTGAAGAAATGTTTTTGGATATGGCATGGTGTATGACTAGGATAGTCATGCTAACCTTTTTTTACTAGGTCTCGCTTCATTTAGGGTGGACTGTCTCGTAATTTTGATGGAAATCTTTTATTTTGTGACATTTATAAGCTTGACAAAATCAAGAACCTACCTAGTAAGCATCTCTCGAAAGACAAGCATAACCTTAAGTTATAAATCTGAGGGATGGCTTGTCTATAACATCATAATAGACATATTTTAAAAAATTGAAAATTAGTGACTATTCTTCGAGGTGGATCTCAAATTATAAATTGTAAGTTCTAGGGGATGCGCATGATTGACTGCTAAGAAATTGAAACCATGAAACAGCGTATGAAAAATTCAGTTCTCAGAATCTAATCCTAACAATTTGACAACACAAAATTCGACAATAGAAGAATATTGAAAGAACTTTCTTACCAACTAACAATGACGATGATCATGTTGGCAATGGTGCTGGCAGGCAGAATATGGTATATTGAATACATAGAAGAAGGAATGAAAAAAAAAAGTTATTCAATATATCTGACTTGAAAATTTATTAATTTTGCGCATAAATTATGATTGCAATTAGTGATTATGGCTGTTTGCTTTGTTCCATAACCTATTAACACAGCACCGAACCTAAAAGAAGAAGAAGAAATTTATTTATTTTCTTTCTTTTATTTCTTTTTCTTCTCCCGTATGCTCTTCATGAATTATTTATGATGACAACCGTGATACTATTGCTGTTGCTGCTGCTACAAATTTCGCCCCATCCACATAATATATTCCCGACATACATACATCCACGCAGAGATTTAGAGAAAATGATTATGAAATTGTACGCAAGGACGGTCTCGTTTTTCTACGTGAAATGGCAGCTGAAGTGAAGAACTTTATGGATTTTAAAATGAGCGCTGTTATGGTGAGTAATTTATTTAAATTTGTTGATAATTTTTCATTACTCCCTTGCGATAACATCAACTTCAATGTATTTTAAATTTAAGAATATTCGCATATCTTTTATTATAATAATTTTATTAATCTCAGCGACTCGCTTTTCTCATTTCTCCCTGGAGAAGCATTTGATGTTGGAAATTAAATTTATGAGATGATGAAAAAATAATTTTTCCGCTTCTTCTATTTACGTCTTGATTGATGACTTTATTGAAAATTTTTTTGTGCGTTCTGAGAGAAATTGATGAATCTTTGTAGTTTTTATGAAAATTTTCGGAGATGATGCTGAGTTTAAGTTTATGAACTTTATTCTCTTGAGGCATCTGCACAAATTTTGATGATTTGAGGCTGAAAAAGAAAGAAAATATGCAAAAAAAACCAACATCCAGTAGATCAAGTAAACAATTTTCACATAAACTTGAGATTTTTCAGCACACCGAGGAAGTAAATAAACAAAACCCTCAAAAAACATTCAATGTCAAGATCACATCCAACAGAAAAAAAAAATCCAGCAACTCAAAAAATTATTCTCTCCACAAATCCTGTATTTATCTTACATAATTCGATTTCCTTTATCTCCATCTACTGCCTCTTCAATTTAATAACTAAATTAAATCAACTCTTATTCAATAAAAGCATCCGACAGAGAGAGTAAAAAACTGAGCAGGCATGAAAATAAAGGAGACAAATTTCATTTTACGAGCATTGCTTGTAATAAAGTCCCAATTTATTGTTGACATTGTGCATACATAAAAATAAGGCAATAAGGTCAGGAAGATGTGGCGTGTAGACATGACGAGAGAAAATCAGGAATGACGATATTTATAAAAGCTTAATGCTTTGGTTCTTTAATAGCGCCATTAGAACATAAAAGCTCTTTTCATTATATTGATGGCGAAAGAAGCTAATAAAAAATCATGAAATCCTTATGAACATAACAGTGATACTCTCTGTGAGTGTGTGTCTGTATGTGGATCATACACATGAAAACGAGGATAAGGATGAAACGAAAAGGTGATTACATCTGAGACAAAATGAGAGCAAAAATTATTTGTTTCATTGTATGCTGCGGAATTTTTATTAAATTATTTAAACTTTCCTGCATCCTTAGCTGTGTGTATTATGTGGCTTTATAGGTGTGATTACACAGGAATATTTTATGAGAATTTTTATTCATGCATTAAAGGTACAAAAGTTTGAAAATTTTATTAGACCAAAAAATAATATGCATATGGGAGTTTTTCAAAATAATTTGATTATCCAATTTATTTTGGTGGAACAATTGAATGAAGGGTTTTGAGGGGATTGCTGTGAATAAGGCACAAAGATTAGAAATCATTCAAAAAATTGTTTTTTTGAAACAAAGGATGAGAAGTGGCTTTTAAATATTTAAATAGCGATATAGCTAGTAGGTAGAAAGGAGGTGACACAACAATAGCTGAAAATAATCTAAAATTATATAAACCAATAAAATAAACCCCTGCTTCCCCCCCCCCTAATTATTGTATAGTCGGAGTTTGACTCTAATATTGCATGTTAGACGTCATTTTTGAATGACTTCCCCAATCATTGATTGCATCCATTTCAATCATAACATTCCTAGTTGCCATATCTTTTATAATTTTTTGAATAATTCCATAAAAACCATTGACATCTCCTAGTTTTACAACTTTTCATCTCACGATCTTAACATTCTCAAAAAATTTCTTTTAAAAAAACTTGCAATTCTTTTCTAGACACAGTGCACCATCTGCGAACTATGTGTTCTGTCTAAGCATTTTATTGATCCGTAAAAGTACGATTTTTGAACTTTACAGTACAAAACGAAGCTACCAGAAGAGTAAATGCAATTTAAAGTTCTTTCCACTTTTTTTTAAACAAAAAATACAAAACTTTTCCCTTCTTTTTTTTTGTTCCATAAAAAGTTTTTCACCATAAAAATTTCTTCTTCAAAAATAAAAAGATTTCTTTTTGCCCATATGTTGGGTATCAGTTGGAGTAAAAAGTACGACACACAAAAAGAATTATGAAACTTTACACAGAAAAAAAAAGTTGCGGCAAATGCCCTCAAAAAAATGTATATATGTGAGTGAAATATATAAAATAAAAGAAGGAAAATGTGCAAATTTAATGATGTGAAATAATTTTAACAATGGCAGGCAGCAAAAGTGGAGAAAAGATAAATTCATTTTTTCTTCATTGCTGTACTTCAAGGCATAAATATATACCAAAAATAATATATTTCATTTTTGCTTGTGCCTGTATGTATTCCTTCTGATTTCTTGTAATATATATTTATGCTCAAGTCACTGAACACATAATGTGACGCTGTTAGTGAATTGAACGTTCAAGTTAAATATAACAATAATAATAAAGAAGTGCTCGGGGAAAAGAAAAATATTTTGGAGAAGAAGGAACGAAAGAACAAATTTATGTGCTTGACAAGAAGGTGAAAAAAGAATGTTTGGAGTTTGTGAATCTCAGTTAGCCATTCGTGCTATGTCATTAGACTGTTTGCTGTAATTTTTCCTTAAAGAAAAGGTCGAGAACCTGAAGGTTGCTGCTTAATATCATTAATAAATTGCGTCTTAAGAGCTTGTTGTTAAGGATCATGATTAGTTCTTGTTGAGAATTTTCAGGCTGTCCAAAAGGGCCTCTCTTTTAAATTTTGAGAAAAAATGTTTACTAAGCAGTCAAATTCAAATATTACGTGGATTTCAATGCTTACTTCAACTGATATCGATAAAAATCTGACTGAATAACATAAAGGAGTCATCACACTAACTCTCATTGTAGTGTCTGTGACCACTTTCATGGATTTTTTTGACATATGAATTGATCTCTGATTGTTTAATTTATTGATAAGATTCTTGGATTTAGACTTAGTGTTTATTCTCTTGTGGCGTCCATTATCTAGAAAATGATGAAAAAGACGTCATTCAGCCTCAGAAACTAGAACACAGATTCCAGACACTGCCTGGTAATGGACCAATACCAAAACTACTTCAATTCCAGAAGACCTTCAAGTTCTGAAAAAACATCAACAAATCCACAATAGACACGCATTCTCATTTTCAATCAACAGTATCAGGTTCAAAAGAACAATAAATTTTGAAATCGATAGACACAAAAATTGATTCTATGTCAATATATCTCATTAATTTGACTTTTCCTAACGACATTAATTTTATCGGACATACTTTCACATTGATTTTTATACCAGTCTGCCCTTCAATGATTTTCACTTAAAGCAATTTATCTATACACATAATTGATGTGATTTATTGACTAAATTCACAGATTATCGAACGGTTATTTATTTATGATGAGCCTAAATTAAGGTTTTATATTCCAGAATAATTGATTGCAGTCGATACTCGAGCTTAATTATTAATTATCAAGTCTTAAACTTTTTTTGCTGAGATCAGCCTTTTTTCCTCTTTTTGTTTATGGTCACTCTCAAATGACGTACAAGTTAGTACCCGAAAATGGTTGACTGGGAAAGAACCAATTTTTGATATGAACGTAATTTGTGATCGACCCATTGACGTAAATTCTGATTTTTAATTCATTCATGTGGGAGTTTTGTTATGCCTTTTTGAAGAGTGCTATTTTTAGATCCTTAAAGGATATTCGAGAAAAAAATCGATGAATTTTAGATCAGTCTATTAAATAGAACTATTTTTCATTGTGCTGTCAATTTATTGCAATTTCTGTGTGTCTTATTATTCCTTGTGTGGGAAGTCTGAATAATGCTTTTGTAACTAGCATAGAAGCTTCATTTAAGTACCCCATTACTATTCACTATCGCCTGCATAGTCCAACAATTCCCATTCATCTATTCTCCATCTTCCGTGTCCTTCTGATTTACTTCATAGACATCGTTATCTCAACTCATCAAGCAAATTAAATTTAGCACTTTCTCGTTATATAGACATACATAGACACATACTTCTCTTTTCCTATCTCAAGAGGAGATTGTGAGACGACAAAGTTTTTTTTATTTCACTCCTATTTGATTAAATGCAGCTGTATGGTGATAAAGTTCCATCCCATTCACAATTCACTTGAGACTTTTTTCTATCTCTCTAAATTAATTAATTTACATGCATGTCATTGGACATTTCTGGTTAATTCTTATCTCTTTTTTTCATTTCTATGTTTATTTTTATGCTACTTGTGAAAGTGTCAGAGAAAGTTTCACAGAAATTCTTATTTCATGCTCGAAAGTTTTTATAGCACAATGGATAACTGGAATGATAATCTCTCTATCAGATTTCATTAAAATTAATTCAGTGAATTGTGTGAAGGTTAAGATGGGTAGATTCTTTTTATTGAGAAAAAATGGAATTGGCATGTAGAAATGTTGTTGAACTTTGGTGCTAAGTTCAGATTTTGCTGGATTTTTGCATGATTTAGAGTTAAAATTTTAACGGTCATTTTCTATTTGAAGTTTAACAGTTTTCAAAAATTTGAATTCCTAAAAATTTTCAAAGTTCAAATTTTAACGGTTATTATCAGTTTTAACCAAAAAGTTAAACTCGCACTAAACTAACTGCTATGACTATAAAATCAAAATACTTAGCATCAAAATTCAAAGCGGCTTTTTATTTTGCTGAAAAATGCTTTCAAAAAGTTATGAACATCTATCAAACAAAAGCACATTCCTTTCATCTTAGCAATATTTGTTTTTATCTTTAATATAAATAAAGTCAAAAATTTGATAAGTAATAAAAATCGTCACGGTTACAAATCCTCGTTGATTCCTCATCTTCATTACTTCAATCAAGAATTTTTCTCCAATTTTTTTTCATTCCATTCTTTTTCCTCTTGATGCTCAACAAATCAAATTTTGATTTCATTTGCTGTGCCTTTTTTCATCTCTCGTGATAAGATGGAATGTTCATGAAATTTATGTCAAAAATTAACTTCCTGCTTTTAGGCTACAGCCATTCTATATAAAAGAAGCCTTAATTTTTCTTTTATTTTATTTTTCTTTTATTAACGAACTTGAGGGTCAGGAAAGAGATCTGTTGGACACAATCTAGAGATAATAGGATGGAGAAATATGTTGATATTTCATTTGTGAGCTGAAGCGAATGTTTTTTATAAAGCTCAAGGCTAGAGAGCTTTGGAAATATTTTAAAAAAGTTAAATCATGTCTCTATGCTTTGAGGTTGGAGATTGAAATTGACGAGTTTTAGTCCTTTTGGACTTACCTGACTTCTTAATTTCAATAGCATTAAACTATTAAAAGCTTAACAGCAATAATCACCAATTTTCTTCCTCCGAAACAATTTCTTACCCTAAAAACTTACTGCTCGACATTTTCCTCTCCATCAAGATTAAAATCAAGAAAATTCTTTAAAAAAAATTCAACAACAAAGGGTCCTCGAGTAAAAATTAACAATCAACCTTAATTAACCTTAAATTCAAAAGGGTTTGGGAATAAAATTGTCAGAATTGCTTCGCATTTCTATCCAAATTAAGTAAAATTAGCTCAACATCACAACAAAAAAGATCATTCAAAGAGAGAATAACATTTTAGATAGTTCCTTTAGATTATTTTTACACGAATCCCAAAAGCAGACGTTCTTCGGTGAAAAGCTTTTCAACTTAAAAGTAACACAGGCCAGCCACTGAGAAATAACATTTACTTACTTCTACTTCATTAATTTAATTCCTAATTCAATCACTCATGACCATTATCACAACTTTTCCTTTTTGTGTTTCTCTTTTGATTTCCTTTCTCTGCCTTTCTTATTCTCCTCTCATCCCCCATCTCAATTGCCATCTTAATGCTTTCTACACTAATGTTATGAGTAAGACCTCCTTTATTTAATAATATTGCTTTTCATTAAATCTATTTCGCAATTTTCTTTTTCTGGTGGCTTGAGGCAATTTCGATTTTGCTGGGCGATGCCAGTTTTTTGTTACTCATAAAAAGTTTGGATTCTAAAGTTTTTATTTATTAAATTTGAATTTTCAACGGTTTCTTAAAATTCGAATTTTCAACGGTTTCTCAAAATTCGAATTTTCAACAGCCTGAAATACAAATAATAACGGTTTTAGTAAGATTGAAGATTAATGCTCAATATCAGCACACATCATTTTTGAATGTGCATTTCCAAGGAAAAATATGTTGAAACTCGAGAGATAGCAGCATGAACTTGTTTATTAATCGATAATTTTTTCTTCTTCCTGCTCTGGCATCGCAAAACTCTAATCATCGAGCTGTGTAATATTTCATCAATACACCAATAGAAGGAGCAGTCAAATGATTGATTGGATTGCCTCGATTGCTTCAAATATTATTATTTCCCAATACACGACTCTTCGTAAGAGAGATAGGAGAGAGAAAAAGGCAGAAGAGTAATAATTTTCATGTCGACATGGCTGTTCACTTCCAATTCGGTGCGTGTTGCGGATATTGCGTGCTCCATCAACAATCTTTCATTGGCAATGCCTTTTCAAGGTCCCTTATTTTCTTCCTTTTCCTTCTTTCCAAACCTGTTTTAAATCGAGAACCTGCTATTGACGCTTATCTATTTGCGCTCTATTACCTTTCCGATTGAATTGATTTTTATTTCACATTTTTTTTTCATCCATTCTTTGTGATATATTTACATCATCATCATGATCAGATTCTCAAGTATGTATGCTTTCTGCTAGACTTATATTTCATCAAAAACTTCCATGTAACGTGAACGAAAATGTACGGAGAAAATAAAAAAAAATATTTGAAAGTCTTCAATCATCTCTTGAACATTATCAAAGTGTCTATAATAAAAATTTATGGCTTACAACGCACCTCATTTGCCTTCTTTCTCCAATTGTGCTGAGTGAACGTGTGCAGTGGGGTGCGGAGAAAAATGAGCGTTATTTATTTTGAAGCTTAGGTGTCTTTGAATGCTTCAAGGATGAAGGTTTTAGGGCGAATCATACAATTCTGACTTCATTGGAAATTTTTTAAAATATAACGGATTTTCTGAATTCAAATTTCTTTTAGAATTTTGTGTGTTATAAAATTTGAATTTATTTTGACCGTTGATATTAAATTCAATCATTTATAATTTAATATTCCAAAGCATCTTCCCCTCACAGTTCCCTTACAACTAAAAAATGCATAAAACTAAAATTTCCTTTGAAAACCCCAGCAATTTCCGAATCACATTTCTGCTTACCATACACGAAGAATATAATGAGCTCTTACAGAATTGGGTAATAACAAAGCTGTTTTTCTTCCTCAACTCACAATATCATGTTGTTGATGTTGCTAGTGTGATAAATTGTGGTCAATTAATTTTAACCTTCATTTTCCCTGGAAGATTTTCCATCCTTACATCCTCATTTTTTATATGCACATATTTCACTCTCAGTCCATGCAGGAACAAAAAACAGCATTAAGATGAATGGATGAATTTTGACTGCTCCCGAAAGGAAATAAAAACCGCAACTTTGAAGCGATTAACCCCTTTTTTATTAAATTTATTTTATGGATACAGTAAATATTTCATTTCCTGAAAATACTTTGGTCCTTCTCGGTCAGTAAGCATCCGTAACACGAAAAGAAAAGGGTAAACAAAAGAATTTGAATATCAGCGATGCGTAAGCAGCACAACGAACAAAAAAATGTGCACACATAATTCTGTATTAAACGTAAAGCCAATTATAATAATCGATATCATAAAGCAAGGAGAACTGCCTCATTTTTACGTAAAAAATTGTTGCACGCTTGTTGTTGCGTGGCACAGACTTACACTCTTTAAAAACGAGTAAGAAAAGCTTGTGGTGAGCGATAAAAGTGGGTTGATTTATGATGAAATGTTTGATGTATTGAGGTTTACGGAATTGGCTTTTTTTGGTGAATTTTATGGATTAATCATTTTGGAATTGAAATTCAGTACAGGATTATCAATAAATAAGTGGTTTTTGCAAAAAATTGACCACAAATTAAATTTATCTAAAAATTTCAAGTTTTTCGTTTAAATTCTCAACTGGATCTTAGCAATTAAGCTCCAAGGTCTCAGTTTAAACTCAATTTGTTATTAGTCAGCAATACAAAAAAACACATTGAGAGACCAAAAAATAATCAAATCACGAAAAAGGCAAATTGAAGCCAATTTTTCATGCTTTTCATGCCTCAAAAGGGAATTGTAAAGAAGAAGACACGAAAATCGATCATCGTTTTTCACTCATTCACATCAAATATGATTTATTCACATCAAATTTAAAACAAATTTATTTGAATTGACTGCCAAAATTACCGCTTGAAACATCAAAGGCGCAATTTAATGAAAACAAATTTTCCGCCCACGAAAATAAAGTAAAAGAAGCAAGTTGTATGTGGAGAGCAAAAAAAAGGTGAAGGAAAAGAAACACAAAAATGGCAAAATAGAATCAAAAAACTTTTTTTTTCCTTTACCCCCAACCCACATGACACGTAAGCCGTTTACCGTAAAAGCATATAAAAAGTTCCCATACAAAATGAAAATGTAAAACAAATCAAAATAACAGCCACATTGAGCCTTAGAAAGAGGATGATGAATTTGGTGGATTTTTAAACGCTTTTTATTTTGGAAGATGAACAATTTTTTTAGATTTAATTTTGGTTTGATGGTTAGTTGCTGATCAAATGAAGATCCACCAATCAAATTTTAGAATTATAAGGCCCTGATATAGAACAGGATCTGAAGGCATTAAATAAAATATTGTCAATCCTGAAAACGATTTGATCATTTTTGCTTCAACTCTTCTGCGCAGCCTTTCATATCTCTTACATCGTAATCAAGGATGTTGACCAGAGAAAAAGGAAGGATTAATATTGAAATAAATTAAAAATTCCATACGACCGACATCAATTATCATTAATCTCTTCCAAAAATTTCAAAAAACTATTCTACATCTTCAGAATCTTGCCTGCCCTAGTTTGCATTTTCATCAACTTATAACTGATGAATCAACTATCATCATAATCATGGCTAAACTTTTGCAAATGAAGGATGTCATTTAGAGAGTTGATTGCTTTCGCCACTTCCCATCTCATTCGAATTCTCTCTTTCATTCCTTCCATCCAAAAAAAAATTACAATTGCAAATTTTTTCCTCTTCCTTTTATTTTAATTTCATCCACACGAAAACAATTAGAAGCAACTTCAGTTTAGTGTTTTTTTAAAAATAAAAAAAGTTTTGTTCTTCTGCCTTTCCCACTCCATCTTCACATCAAATTGTGCGAGGAGCAATAAAAAAATTCTTTTTTTCTTCTTCCATCGCTCTTAATTAATTCTAAAAAACTCAATTAGCAAATTTCACTTCCAAGCATTTATCGATTTTTCATTTTGTGTTGATTCTGCTCGAACAACATTACCAGCAATGAGAAGGAGGGTAAAAAAGCAGCAACACACAAAAAAAAGAACTGAAAATTTACGAGATGAACGTAATGGTAGTGGACGAGAATGTGAGTGAATTTAGTGTAAAAAATTGGAGCATCTGGCACGAGATGTGAACACGAAAAGCTTTCGTTTAAAATAACCTTGAACTATGCAGCCATGATAAAGGAACGAATATTATCAATATATTGCAGCATTTACTATTATTATTATTATTATTATTTATTAATAGAGTGAGAAGGAGAGATATGACATGAGCATGAAAATTGTTAATCAATAAAATATCCTCCCCAAAAGCTTTATTGGCTTGGAATGAAATATTTTATTTACAGCGATAAGCTTAAAGTATAATGAATAAGTATTAAAATTGTCAACAGCGTGTCCTGGAAGGTTCTTTTCGTAGATTTAGCTGGGTTTTCTCATGAATCGCTTACTAGGTTGATGAAAATTCTTTGGAGAATCTGCAACTTCTTAATTCAAGGTATAAATCGTGTAAAATGCTGAAATTGGTAACTTTGATCTGACTTTTCAGTACTGGATCTTTAATTTAACACAATTAAGGCTATCAACAAACAAAATAACAGTCTTGTGACGTAAATAAACTTGTGACGATTTTTTATTCCAAAAGCTATTTTTCTAATGAATTAAAGCTCTTTGATGAGAAATGGATTGTTCTGAATTGAATTTCATCCTGAAGAATGATGAAGGAACTAAACAATCATAAAATTTTCAATCATTCAGGATTTCAGGTTATAAACCGAATATTTAAAGATAAATCTTGAGAAATAAGTCCAGAAAGCTAAATGCACCCCATTCATAAACCATAAAATGACTCATCAAAATTCATTCAATGCTTACTAAGTCAATTTTCATGTGATTCACCTCAAATTGCTCCCCATTCACCTCTAAAAAGGCCGCAAGAAAACAAGGGAAAATTTTAATCACATTGAAATGTGATTGAATCATATCATTTACAGCCAGTCATTATCCATATTATTTCTGTTTGACATGTTATAGATACAGTTCAAAATATATCACGCATATTTTTATGTTCGTCGTTCTGAGGCTAAAAACTCAATATTGTTCTACCAAAAAAAACTAGAGATACGTCCACGGGCTCGCGGGACTGAAGTGCATTTTCCTGAACTACTGCGCACAGATCACTAACGCACAGATCTTTAATGCACAGACCACTAACGTAAAAAAAACTAACACAAAAATAACTGACGCAAAAAATTTGTCAACTAATCCTTGTAAATGATGAATGAACTTTATATCATGGATTAGATTCGTATTGAAAAATTTTTTCTTAAAAATAACGATCAAAAAATATTTGAAAAAATAATGGTTAAAAAAATATTTGAAAAATAACGGTCAAAAAATATTTGAAAAATAACGGTCAAAAAATATTTGAAAAAATAATGGTTAAAAAAATATTTGAAAAATAACGGTCAAAAAATATTTTAAAAATAACGGTCAAAAAATATTTGAAAAACAACGGTAGAATAGTATTTGAAAAATAAAAGATTAAAAATACTACCCCTCCCCCCACCTTCCAAGAACCCCCTCGTACCCCTTATTCAACTTCCCTTCTTCCCCCTTCAATTTACACCAAGCAAGATTTAAGTAACGTAAATTTACATGTTTCGTAGCTTTATTTAATTTAACATCGTGAAAAATTCGGAAAATGTGAGGAAAAAATATGAAAATGGAAAATTTTATCATAAAACATCATGAAATATCAAAAAAGTGTAAAAAAGTGCAAAAAAAAATTTTGCTCGGAGTGGGGCTCGAACCCTGGCCGGAAGATTGTAAGAAAAGGCACGTTTTTAAGGGCTACGTAAAAAATACGTACGTAAAACGTAAGCAATTTTTTAAAAACTGTTAATTTAATTAAGTTCTACTGCACCGATCAAAAAAATCTCTCGTCATTCTTGCCTCAGACCAAGTCCCAACATTTTAAGCCAAAAACCGCATCGAAAAAGCTTAAACCTGAGGAGGAGTTAAGCGGCAGACTACGGACGGACGGACGGACGGACGGACATTAGGCGGACAATAGTGTCTTTTCCCAATGGGAAAATGCACTAAAAATATCCGACAACCAGACATCACGAGTCACAATAACTTCATGCAATAGTAATAATGAAAAAGGAGAACAACATCAATAAATATTGAAAGAGAGGAAAAAATGCAATTTTCATTTTACAATATTTCCCATTAGCACATTTATCGTTAAAAAAATGAAATATAAAATGAAAAACATTTCCTGGAATTGCTATTTTTTCGCATGTTAATTTTACATGCATAACAGGCGCCTTTGGCAATGCGATTATTTCATTTTCTTTTCTCCATTCATTCATTCATTTATTCAGACACAAACATGCAATTGACAATCATTCGTTTGTTAGATAGAATGGCGTTGAAGAAAAAAAAATAAATTTTTTTATGGATTTTCATGAATGAATAAAATATGTTTATATTTTTATAATGAGGGTGAATGAATTGTGATTGCATGCAAAGGTAAATAATAATAACTTTACAGAAACACACAATAAAATACAGTTTTTTTTATTGTTGTACTTTAATGATGTAGTCATTTACGATGTGAAAATTTTTATCGAGGAATTATGGAAAAAGATTAATGAGATTGAAGAATACTGGATGAAAACTGCAGCTTTTGTGGTATTTAACAGGATTTACAGCTTTTATTTGGTTCCATTACTAATGAATTTGCGGATCTTTTGATATTTTACACAATTTCAATAAATTTTATTTTTAAAAACCGTTTAATTTTATTTTTGCATCTTTCAACTTTTCGCATCATTTTTTCAAATTCTAAAAATCCGTTAAATTTGTTGTCAAACAATTTCATTTCAAAACTGCAGAAGCCAACTACAAAATCTTCAAATTTCAACAACATAGCATGTCGACATCAAATTTATGCATCAGATGTCAAGCCCTGAAAAAATCAGTCCTGTAAATATGTTCAGCCTTTAATTATTCAATTCACAAGCGACAACTTCATCCCAATTAACAACTAATGAATAACAAATACCTAATTCAATCGCATTATTATCTAAAAATAAAATTGTATGTTATGTACACCCAACGTGTACTAGAAAAACATTCCCAAAGTTAATTAAAATATTTAATTAGATCGTATAATGAAGCTTACTAGTTCATGGAAAATTCATCACGAGGAGAAAATTTTCAATTCTTCGATATTAATTAAATTTACAGCACTCAATTTATTTGAAGAGAATAAAAAGTTTTCGTGTTTAATTAATTAATTTTACCCAAGGTGTCGTAATAATTTGTTGTCTAGACTTAATCTTATTAAAAAATTACAACAAATTGTCAAAAATCGATTTTTACTGTTACACTCCAATTTCTCAACGCTTACTAATTTACAGAGTCATTTTTATTATCATCGCCTCATGTCAACGCAGGGAATGAAGGGAGAATGTGTATTTCCATCTACACCTCATTAGCACTGCTCGAAATTTAAACATAGAGAAAATCATAAAACCAACACCCTTATATTGCGTTTTACAAGAAGTAGCGAGACAATAAATTTAATGTGCATGATATGTTGACTTGTTTGTAACTCATGCTGCTTCTAAATGCGAGGCATAATATGAAGGCACAGTGATTAGGGGTTCTAATTAGAAAATTTTAAAGATTGAATGAATCTATAGATGAATAATTCATTAGAATTTGAATTATTAACTTAAAATTATCAAGTCAACGTTTAAATGACATTTATTTCTAATGACATCTGAAAACCTCTCGTCACGTCATAACCCCTAACCCGCACCAGACACAGAACAAACTTAAAAGAGCGAGGAAAACTAAAACATTTTTCTTTATAATTTAATAAATTAAAACAAGCAACAAAAAAAATGTTACAAAAGCTATGAGTCAGACACATGAAAAAGAAATGCACACAATAAAAATGAAAATTAATTTTCATGTTTGTGTATGTGTTTGTATGTTTTATTAATGGATATATTTTGCACCACTGCTTGGTGGAATATATGCTTCAGTTCAACTCTCTCTCTCTGTGTAGCTGGTTAAAATTAACATGCTAGTTCGTTTTTCTTCCTCACAAGGCAACCATAAATGAAAGGCGTTTGGTGGAAGTGCATAACAGCATCCATTTTTCCTTCTTTATCTACATTTCCCTTTCTTATGCTATGTGTGTTTGTGTATGGAAAACACTTGAAGCATAAAAGCGAGTGCATGAAGGAGTTGGAATGGGAATAAAAATAAAGTTTTTTTAATATCATAGTGTAGATGTTGGATTCAATTTTTTTTGTTGAGAAAATGCATGATATTGCAGTTGAAAAGCTTCAACTTTTTTTAGCTGATAATTTTTGATATTTTTTAAAAACACTAGTTTTGAACTTATTCAGCCACGAGTTTTGAAATTATTCCATCAGTTTTGAATCAATTCAATCAGTTGAATTATGAAATGCCCTACAAGAATAGCTCTGTATCCATTAAAACCACTCCTCAACTTACTATTCATTCTGAAGGTTTCTGATAACATCAGGAGGTATGAGTGGAAGGAATTTACATGAACAACTGCAATATTTCGTTTCTCATACATGCATTTCTCATCCTTTTTTATTATTTTGATAAGAAAAACTTTTCATTTTCCATCTTTTCCAATTTTTTTGCTCTTTCTTCTCCTTTTTCCTTTCGTCTGCAAAACTTTTTCTTTTTTCTCATCTTTTAGATCTTGAATGCTGGGAATATACATTCATTTTTGTTATTTGTGTGAAGAAATTCTTTTTCTTTCAGATTTTTATTTTATTCTCCTTTTTGTTGCTTCTGAGATTTCATTTCATTCAACAAGATTCTTCATTTCTTCATTTTTCCGATGAAAACTTTTCTTTGGGAAAAAAGAATTTTCTTAGTTTTTAATTTTTCTTTTCTTTTTCAAATACAATTTTTATAATTTGTGTGCTTTATTGCGATTGGGAAGTTTCTTCAAGAGGAAATCTTTAACAAATTGAAAACTTAATTTTATTTAATTTTTGCAGATTGTATTTGAATTTTCTTTTATGGATTTTTCCAATTTTCTATTTCATTCAAATCTGATAAATTTAATGGAAATGTTTAAATTTTATGAAACTATGAATTGAAGACATTGTATATCTTGTGAGGTTTGGTCTAGTAATAAGATAGATTACTAAATCAATTACAAATCAGAATTGAAACTAATTAAACCGAAATATCAAAAATCTAGCACATAATTTGTATGTCATCTGATATGCCGCCGAATAGTCAACTATACTTTTGTTTAAATATTTTGACTTGAGTGCCGATCATCTTAAAATACTTCTTATGGGCCGTTCACTTATTACGTAACACAAAAAAACGACTTTTCAGATCCCCCTCCCCCCTTTGTCACAAAATTTCCTTTGTTTGAATTGTCACAAAATCTCAGACCCCCCCTCCCCCCTAATAGCGTTACGTAATAAGTGAACGGCCCCTTAAGTTACAAGCTACATCCTAGACTATAATTACGAATTTATTGATAAAAATCTTCAAATTAATCAATCAAAACTGCAAAATTAAATTATTCTGTCAAAAAAAAAATCGGAAGCTTTAATAATTCAGATGATATAAAAATTGGAGATGGATTTAATATTCCCACAAGAGACTTCAATTTTTCGAAATAATGAAATTATAGGAAAAAATTGAATAAAAAGTTTTTTTTGGATCTCTTTCTAATCGTTCACCTTGAACTGAACTTATAATTAAATTTTGGCAATGCGTCATGGCAATGAAAGGACGAGAATATTCAAGTTCAACACATTTATGAAATATTAATTAACAAATCATATGGAAGCCTTAAAAGTATTGCACATATTTATATATTTATATTCCTATTCTAGAATGTTCTGTAATAAGTTCAAGGATAATTTATAAAATTCCCAAGATAACTACACAGCACGTACCTGATCTAAACCAATAACCTACAAATCACAATTAAAAACATTTATCACCAATAAGGCCCTAAAAATATCAAAAATTAATCAGCATTCACCTTAGACCAGTCAATTAAAAAATTATAGATTTTCTCCACGACTCAGCAACAGCAAATCATGCGAGAAACAATTTTCTTTACAGCCAATGCCTTGTGTGCTAATTGAATTGAACTTTGTTCTCTATAATGACATCATTTTAACCTTTTCTCGCTTCATTTCGTTTCCTTTTTCTGATACTTGAAACTTCAAGAAACAAAACTTGAAACTACAATACGGGAACAGAATGAAAATAGTTTCGCAGAAAAAAATTCATTTTGTGAAATCGATAATGCGATTGAAGGAAGAAGATGAAGGTAAAGAGGAATGAGGGGAAATAAAATTGTAGCAATTCTTTCTTTACATTGCTTTTTAAGTAGTTTCAGACAATTGAGTCGATAATTGAAAGCATACGTGAGCGCAAGAGAAAATATGGATAAATGGAAACAGAATTGAGCTTCTTAGTGCTTTAACTAAGTATCAATTGTAATAGTATCAGCAACAATTTATGCTACAATGTAAGAAAAATGCAATGCCATAAATTGCACAAGCTGAATCTCTGATATATAATTCGATAAACTATCTTGAACCGATGCAGATTGAAGAGGGAGATACGAAGAGAGCAATAGCCAGTGGAAAAATTACTGTTGTTGACGTCCAGAGAGCATTTATGCTCTATCATGTATGATGGGAGTAAAGATCTGCCTTAACTCAATTTAATCAGTTAAATCGATTCTAACCGAGGTCAGTTAGTTCCAGTATGTTCATTCTAGTCAGTTCTACTTGATAAATTAATTTAATCTGATTCAACAGATTGCCTTCGGTTCTAGTCTGAGTAACAATTTGGTGTGATGGGTGTCAAGTTGCCATACCATTAAAAATGCTTCAATTCTAATCTCAAGACTTGCTGTCCGAAAGCAAGACAAAATGACACCAAACTCCCATCAAGACACCAAAAACATCCGTTCAAAAAATGCTGAAAGCCATTGAATCATAAAAATGCCTTTTCGTTTATGTTCATACATACATTCATATACTCTCTTGATAGTATCACATCCAAGCCAACAAAAAAAATCTTAAAAACTTCCATTTTCATTTTCGGTCTATTGAGAGTTTATTGAACCATCGACGATGATGATGATGTTGTTGTTTTTGTTATTACTCTTATGTGGTAAAGTCTCCTTTTTCTGGCAGCATGTGAATGAGAATAAACGAGAAATGGAAAAGCAATTTTCAAGGATTTTTTTTCTCAGTCGTAAATTTTTAATGCAATGCCTTAAATCGAAGAAAAATTCCTTCCTTCATTCTCGTTTTAAGATTAGAACAAAAGAAAATAAATCTCCAAGATTTTCGTTCTTCTTCTTACGCTGTTTTATGGTTTTCCACTCACTCGCTTACCGACATTAGAAAATCATCATTGAAATGAAGGCGAAAGCCTTTAAAAAATATTTCTTATGCAAATTAGTAATGCTGTGGAGAAGCAATTTCCTTAAAGACATTTTCACGCATTGCGGAGTTTATTTACGCCATAGTCGGTCGACGACCATACAATAAACATTTTTTTTCTCTCTCACTCACTCACTTTATGTGATTGTGTCCAAAAAAGGGAAAATATAAAGGAACAAGTTGGAACTTCCTATACACGACGCTATTCTCATCGTTGCGGAAAGATTAAAGATATACGGAGATGCTGAATATGATGAGAAAGGAAAATAAGTAGGGAAGTGTTTTGGGTTGGTTGAATCTGTAGCTTGAGGCTGATAATTGATGGAAATTGAATAACTTTTGTTAAACGAATGTTGAACGTTTCAGAATTCTTGACCAAAACCTTGGAAAATCAGTAAAAGAATCCATCAAAATTTGAATCATGCCTTCAAAGCAGCCAAAACTTTATCCAATCCCTCAAATCTTCCTCCTCAAAGAATCAGCTACAAAACGAAAAACTTTTTCCTTTCTTTTTCTTATTTTGCATTCTACAACGTTTTATGCTGAAATATTTTTTTCTCTTTTGAAAGGGAATTTTGTTATATAATAAAGCTTAAAAGGAGCTTAACATGACCATTCTCATCTTCTTTCTTTGTACCTCTCTCTCTCTCCACAAACAATTTTTTTTGCTATTCACAGTCTAGAAATGTCCTTGATCCTTTTAAATATACAATAACAGATGAAGTAAGACTGTAGAAATTGTCCAGTTACTTCCCATTCAATATGTCAATGAGGAAGTGGAAGGAAAAAAATTAAATCAAAAGTAAAAGTTTGTGAATTTATGCTCCATAAAAGTGACTGTAGCTTAACAGCAACAACTTCTGTGTTTCGTGTCTCACCAGATTTCCGTAACAAAAAAGGGGAGAGAGAGAAAAAGATTTTCTTTCCATAAATTTTCATGCCCATTAGACATCTGCTGAAAAGCCCGTTACATAAGTAAAAAAAAGTTATTTCCAACTCCGCTTATGTGTATGCAAACATAATAAAAGTGTGCGTTAAATGATATTACAGAGATAGAAAGTCTAAGTGAGTACGTTAATGATTAAGGAGTAGAAAACTGGCAGTAAAATTAGGGAGAAAATTTTGCTGCTTTCTATTCTTTTACAAGTACTACAATTTTATGAATGTTCATTTGAAGACTTTCCTCTTTTATTTCATTTTTGAAGACGTAATGAAGATGAAAAAGAAGAAGAAGGGATGAAAACTTTTTATTTGAATTTTTTGGATAAATTATTTAATTTGTTTCCATTGTGCTGTTTTATGGGTGAAGATAAATGAGTTGGGCGCAGCTTTTATAGATGAAGAGATTGGCTTATGACTATAATTCAGTTATCCATCTCTAATGCGGTATTCTCTGATTTGAAAGGGTTTCAATGGTCAAACTTAAAGATCAAATGATTATGGAGTCTGGCTTTGAAATTGGCAAAATAAAAATAAAAGGAAAATTAAATGAAAAAAGTATCTTTGAAATGAAGGCTGTACCGAAAAGTTGGAAAACTTTTGATACAGTTGATAGCTCAAAATTGTCAGAACGACTCATGATGAAGCATATCTACATAATTAATTCATTTAATAATCTAACAGAATCTCATGAAAGAATGTTTTTATGAATGTTTTATAAACTTTATAGGAGAATCCAATGAAATTATATCCCAAATATCTAAAAATAGTAAAATTTTGGGCAGCTTTTTATTCAAACCAATTTTTTGTTGCTAAGGGCTGTACACTGATACTTTTTTAGTTTCAAAAATGTAGATTGTATCTCACTTAGATATACTAAGTTAAGTGAGCAGCTAGTTTCTGATGTACATGCTTAAAAATGGGTTTAAAATTACCTTAGTATACACTATGCAGTCAATGTCATATAAAATATATAAAATTCCATTCCACAGTAAATGCACCCACAACATACAAATCATGATTAACCAACCTCTAAATTACAACCATGACTTGTCATCTCTCTTTTTAGAACAAAAAGTTATCCACTAAAATCTACTTAAATATAATTTATAGGATCCAATCAAAAATAATGTTTACGCGTTTAGTTCCCAACCCTTACTTGACGCCCATCACGTAAATTTTAACACAACAACAAGAGAATGTAAAAAAAAAGTTTACAAAAAAGGGAAGGCATTGAAAACAGAGCACACGCAATATACAGAAAAAAGAAATCTCCTTCAGATATCAGATGGAAATTTATGGCCACGAAGAGGTTTAAATTGCATGGCCGATAAAATGTCTCGAGAGTAAAATTTTGTTGTTGCTCCCTCGAGGTCATTTCCCCGCTCTGTCTCTCTATCTTTATGCTATGATAAAGGATTAATTGCTGTGTAAACAATCTTTCACTTTGAACGTAAAAGTTTCCTGTACAAATTCATATAAAAAATAAAACTTTTTATGTATTTTGTTGCTTTTTAAAGCTTTTTATCACTTCATCTGATTGTGTACCTTTCCCTTCCTTAAATACGTCTCGCAACATACCCCCATCCACACTTTATATCCCCCTGTCTCATTCATTTGATATGAAATTTTTATGTGCATGATGAAAATGGAGGAGTCAAGGAAACACATTGTGCATATTGCTACATATCTCCCGTACACACGCTTGTATGTGCACGAGCAAACAACACCGAAAAAAAAGAGAAGGAAAGAGGATGAGGAGAAAAATTGTCATTAAGGAAGACATTGACATTCATTCACGTTCCATTCACGTTAATACAGCATCGTAGCTGCTCTTGTTGTGTTGTGAGTTTCTCTTCAAATTCTTTTGTTCTCTTCTCGTCATCCCTTTCAATCCCACCTTTTTTTCACGGAATAATCGCACGAGGAATTTTTATTCACTGAAAACAGTACCGTGGAGGGAGACGAAATACAACGGAAAGGAAAGCGAAAGCGCGTCTTGTGACAATAATGCCAATAATTTATTTTAATTATTCACCTAGCGAAAGAACAACATTTAAAGTAAAAATTAGGTTGGGGTTACTGCCTACCTTTTTTTGGTAAGGATTGGCAAGAAAATTCTTAAAGCAATTTTTTACCTAGAATATTTTTTGATGGCAGAGATTTTGTTGTTGCTGTTTAGAAATACAAACAAGAGGAAATTTGTTACAGCAATTAGTATTAAATTTAATCCTTATTTATAGAAAAATTGCCTAAAATTGAAACGTGATTAAATTTTTCAGGAATATGAATTTAAAGTTGATTGGAAACATATCAGATATCTTAATTCCTTTGATAAGCTGTTTTCTGTGAAACACAATTAAAGCTACACTTTAATAAAATTCGTAAAAAAACTCCCTCTAACCTCAAAAATTCCCTTCAGCATCTACCCCATCTAATATCAAGCAAAAAAGCCTCACCCATTTTTTTCTGTTAAGCAAAATAATTGTTTTTGTAAGCTCGTGGCTTTAATTTCATTCAACTTGTAAATGAAAAAGAGAAGACACTTGGAACAAAAACAATGACAGTGAAAAGAGGTCTGCAACACAACACAATCTTTGAAATCTAAAATATTGTTCTCTTTTGAGAAATTCTTGGAAGGATGATTTTTACGATGCGTGTTTATTCGACATTTTGTGCATTCGTATATTCGATAAAGTTTTTCTGAATTGAGAAAAAGGAGATCAGAAAAGGTCGAAGCTATAGTTGGATTAGAAGAGAATCAACAAATTTATGTAAGATTTTCTTAAAATAATTAAGTAGATTTTAGTGCTGGATCTTCTTAGAAGAGAATTTATAGACACAGCCTCTGAGAATTGGCTTTTATTGTTTTATTGACAATTTTGGTTTGTTTTTAGATCGCTCCTCAAAAATTCCTGACCCTGTCCTGAATATCAAGCATTGAAAATATTCCACGTCCAAAAAACAATTCCATCCACATTTTTTCAAATCTATCCAGCATTTCATTCAGTTATCTTTCATATTTTATCATCTGCAATATGAAAATTTTCATTCGCTTTTTTTCAGCACAGAAAATTTCTATAACAAAATAAAAGTAGATTGCAATCTCTATCATATGAAAAACCTTCTTCATTGTCAAATAATGCCATATTCATTTCAAATATCTTCAATTTTTTTCTACATCGTATTATTCTGCGAATCAAGAGCACAAAATATACAAATTCAATGCACATATCAAAATTTTGAGTTGGAAATGTTGGATGTGGAGTGATATGAGCGCAATTCTATGGTTATGCAAGATTTGAAATCTATCTTGGTTGGTTCATGGAGTTTTTTAGTTATGGAGTCATTTGGACACTAAAAAATGAATATTTTGGACATCTCCTACCCCCCCCCCCCCCCAATAATACCAATGACTCTCATGGCATCTAACTTAAGCCATACTTTAGAGTAAGGAACGAGTCATGATTAAGAAATCATATTTCACTTCTTTATTGAAATCAAACCCCAGCCATTCCGTCAAAAATCCACTATCACCATCCAATAATCATCTCTACGAAAAGTACGTTAAAATTCTTCGGTAAATATTTTGCCAACATTTCTTCAACTGTTATTTAAAGTAAGTAAACCGAAAATGAAAATGTGATGAAAGAAATTGAAAGAATATATCATTCTATCGTCTATCCATAACAATAATACTCGGTAAAATATTTTCATTTTTCTTTCACCTCCTCATCATCCCCTCTCGAATGCGCTTCATGTAGTTCATGCTTTAGAATTTATTTTGTAAATACAACAAAAGAAGGAATAGTAGAGTAAAAAAATGTGTGTATGATGGAAGGGATTGGAGGGAAAGCGAGAAAGGAAAAAAGAACGTGAAAAGATGTGAGTAGAGCGTAAATAGAGAATGAGTTGAGAATGCCATAGCGCCCGAGACAAGCAAAAATCGATAAAAGTGTGGCAGTTTGCTGCTTTTTTCATTTTTCTGTATTTTTTTTCTAATGCTTCAGATTTTTTTTTCTTCTCATATTTGATGTTGGTGTTCTCAAAAAATGCTGAATTGGATAAAAAAAATCAGAATATAATCTCTAGTGCCACACTTTTTTCATGCTGCGTGCCGTTCCATATAAAAATTTTGTTTCAACTTCTCCATCCACACTTCACTTTCGTGCGCTTTTTTCATTCCTTTGTATATGTGTATTTTGCTAATTTTTCAATGAATAGCAGCATAAAAGGATGAATAGGAAAAATTTATGCTGTGCATTGAAAAAGTGGCAATGACAAATATTTGTTTGAAAATTTTTGCTGAAAATACTTTTCTTTTCATATTCATTTTTATGAACAAACATGAAGGAATATAAAAATAGACAGTCTGCATTCATTAGATTATAATTGAGTAATATACATGACCTACTTTTTACAGCCGGATGTATATGGATTTTAAACGCTCCAAGTCATTATATCACATTACATTCATGTATGTATGCATGACATATTGTCACCTGACATACAATTAAGAATATCCTTGATTTTCCCACAAAAACATATTCATGAATAATTGAAATATCCGATTTAATAATGGAATAAAGGTATTAACAGACATTATCTATATGTCCACAAATTAATTTGATTTTTGACTTTACGCACTAATAGAAACACACACAGATACAGACATATTTAAGGAATGGAATTTTGTCGTTTTGAATTTCAATGAGAATCTCATAAATTTTAATAGTAGATATCTTGTGAATAGACAAATTCTTATTCGAACCACAATTCTTAGTTACTAATTAGCATAGATGGAATAATTTGTGATTGGTTAGTAATTTTGGGAAGCTGGCAGACAGATTTAGGTGTATGTATTCACTAAATTTTTAACGTTAACCTAGCAACAATGGAAATGAGATTTAGCATGTCAGTCTAATGCTTTTTTGAATCATAAGTGCAATAGTTGAAGGTTACAGCCTCCATTTACAGTATACAGACAGAAATATCGTTAAAATAGTGGTTTTTGATCAACATGGTACCTAACATTTCTGCCCATGTTTAGGTAAAGATATTTAAAATTAAAGAAATCAAATTCAATTGAATTTCTTTACAAAAATACACCCCCCTCCCCTACCCCTCAAACAAAGTTTCTTTAGAAATCCACTAAACTTTTATTTACTTAAATTAACTTTTTTCTATAAAAAATTTCCACAACTCGTTTACTGTCGAAAACTAATAACTAAATAACAAAAGTCTTTTCTTTTCAACAATTCAATTCCACAATTTTTTTTCTCCAACAATTTCATTGAAAACAGCAAGAAAATAAATTTCACAAAATGAGATTAAGTCTTCTTCTTAAAATGATTTTTTCTTGTTTACATTTTCAGTTTCTTTTTGTTAGTTCTTCTTCTTGAATTCATAATTCTTTCACAATTTAAGGAAGGAAAATTCTTTAAAGTATTATGAGATTATGAGTTGGGGATGAAAAAAATATGAAAATCAGAGAATTTTTTTTTTCAAATTGATTTTTATTTACTAACACATTAGAAAAATTGGAAATGAAAAAAGAAGAAGAAAAGGGACATTTGTTAAAAGGACAAGAAATAATAGAGGAGGAGATGGAGATAGATATAAGATGAGATTATTTATATTCTGTTCTATATATACATGAATGTATGTAATGTAACATACATTTTGTTTTCTATAAATATGTGACAGTATAGTGGTTCTAGTAGGCCGTGAAATTTACTTTTGAAAAACTTGAAATATTCATGACAACGACGAGGACTCGCTAGTCTAGAATAGTCTAAATACTGGAATTAAAACCTTTTTTCCTCAACATGACTGTGAGCTGATTTTCCAGCAACATAAGATTTGAAAAAGACAAGTTTTAGTTCCGTTTTGTAAATTATCAATCCCAGCACATTTTGTTCTGGAACCACTAAATGACACACAAGAAAAACGGATACACATATGTTGTCCGTTGATGCTGATGTTAAACATGTCACTTTATATTTACAAAATATCCTCATATAGATTTTATTGCTATAGCAAAAAAACACAATTTTCACACAAAACGAATGAAAAGTCTTAAGTAGACAAAAAATATTTTTCTGCCTTCTCTTTGAAGCTTCCTCGTTCATGTTATTATTATAATAATACATATCAACACACATACACATGAACATGTGTGAGAAAAACACATAAGGAAGGAATCTTCAAGAAG
The DNA here is from genome assembly GCA_963573255.1 of Chironomus tentans. Classification (NCBI taxonomy): domain Eukaryota; kingdom Metazoa; phylum Arthropoda; class Insecta; order Diptera; family Chironomidae; genus Chironomus; species Chironomus tentans. The sequence goes on along the minus strand of OY754302.1, from coordinate 1,115,543 downwards.
GTAAAAGCTCCTGCTCAATTGAAATCCTTCCGGCAAGACTTAAAAAAAGAAAGCAACAAAAAGAAGAAAAAAATTTAGCCATGCCATGCCATACCGTGCTATTGCTTCCCTTTCCTTAATTTTTTTCTCTCATTCTGTTATTAAATGTCGAATTTAATGCTTCCATTTCTAAGAAAAAAAAAGCTTCTCTGGTTGTGTTTGTAACAATAATAAAAAAAAATATTTAATCTATATACATAAAGGAAGAAGGCAACAACAACAGAAGACGAAAAGAAAAGAAAAGTTTTTCATATTTCTCTTCTTTGTAGCCTCGCCCCGCCATATCGCAAAACGACAATAATCGATTAATTAAATTTACTGATGAAAATGTAATAAAAAAGTTTATGTCGATAACTTTTTCCTTTCAGTTTACCACACATATTTATGTTGGTTGGTATGCTGATGGCAATGAGAATGTTCTCATTCTACCATGCAGACTTTTATTGAACTAAGCTTACGTATCAATAGATTCTCTCTGTGAAAAATATTTAACTCATACGATAGTTCCTGTTTCATTCAATGAATTGAATACAAAAAAGTTTTTTGTACGCATTGAATGGCAGTTGTGGTGCTTTAGCACAATTTCAATAGAATTTAAAGAGTTGTGTGTTCATTTTGGCTTGCCTTTGTTGATATGGATTTATCCAGCAAATAACTGGATTCGTCAATAAAAATTTGTAGTTTTAGATCAGACAGTACGTGCTGAAAAGTTTTTATTCGTAGCTAACTTTGATGTAATAGGATTATGGTATGTTCCAATGCAACTTTGTATAGCTTCACATGTGGATTTCCTCAAATGCTTTATGAATAATTTAGTAATTTTGTTTTCTGAATTCACAGGAATCGTTTAATAGGCTTAACAACTTCCTAGAAATTTGATTGAATATGTGCTTTTGTCGTTTCTTTATTTTGTGCTACTTATTTCTCAACGATTGAATATTTCAAGGGTGTTCATGTGCGACCTACCTCAAGATCATTCTCATACTACTCTAGAAGTGAATTTTAAAGCTCAATGCAGCACATTTAGCATCAAACAATTCCTTAATATTTTCAAGGTGCAAAGGAGAGATCCATAAAACTTACAATCTAATCCAAGAAAATTCATTTGGCATTCCTAAGGATTTATCAATGAATCTGATGTCAATTTAAGTCCAGCTGCGCCTGAATGTAAGCATCAGATCAACTCCTCTAAATCTTCTTAAATGTAATACAAACAAAACTAAACAATTCGGTCATTCAAGTAAAGAGATTTAACTAATTTACTTGAGAAACTTTCAAAGACCCATGAAAAGCAATTGACTGTAATTTATATACCCAGGAAAAATGTGAAAATGTGTTGAGAAAATGCAAAACTTTTCATATAAAAAATGTTGTTTTAATACCCCCAAGAATTTTTTTCTCCCTTTTCAACATTTAATATCTTTTACATTTTCATCTGATACATTTTCACGATAAGAAAAAGAAAGATTGAATGCACGTTTACGAATATGGATCTATTGGATGAAAGAGATGGAATTGAAAGAGTTACAAAGTAACTGTAAGAATGTGCAGAATATTGAGTAGTTTAAGACTTTCTCTTTTTCAACTACAAATCTCTTATCTTTTGATAGCTCATAATATATAAGAGGATTTTACCTTTTTATTCGGCTACTCATACCTTCCCCTCCTTCCCAACCATCTCAGCCGCAAAACCAAAGGCACATGGAATGGAGAAAGAGAAAGAAAAAAATCATGGTTAGAGTCGAAAGACAAAAGGTGATTTATGTTTCAGGTTTTTCTCCTTAGGAAGGAAAGCTTACTGCCGACGAGAAGCAAAGAAAAAAGGATCAAAATCTTCGAAGAAGTCTGAAGCATTTCGTAAATTTTTAATGTTGATTTGAATGGAAAATTTATCGACTTTCAAAAATCTTAATCAAAGTCATTTTTCTTTTGACTGATAATTGATAGTGAATGATGAGGGGCGATTTGTTGATTGCTAATTTGTTACTGCTTGAATACAACATAAAAGATTTTTTTTTGTTTTTGATTCCGACAATTGGAGAATGGATGTGGTGATAAATTGAGTCGAATGATTGAGGAAACTGGTCTGAGGTTTGATCTAGATTAGGATTATTGGGGTCTTGTATTGCCTTTATGCTGGATAATTTAGACCACCAATATTTAAATGAACATCCATTTTTATACAAACAAAAAAACAGCACAAAGCCACACATCATATTAGAATATCTAATTTGAATAATCTTCCATTCAGTCCCCTTCCCCATTACACCATAAATCACAAACACAAAGGAATTCAATCATCTTCGATACTCTAATCAATGTCCAACCTACGCATGAATTGTATCTAAGCTTATATTCATTTCAATTCCTCAAAAGAAAACCAAAATTTCTTAGATCATAGAAATTCAAAAATTGGAAGGACATTCCATGAGAGAGAGAGAAAAATCTCGAGACTAATAAACTCAACCGAAAGGAAAAATCCATCCTTCCCTTCATCTCCATCCTTTCATAATATTTTGAATAAAATTGTCTGATTGAGTAAGAGAGAAGGCAAGAAATTTATGTGTGACGGGTCAGATGATGTCCTTTTCCTATCATTCCTTTTCATGCTATTCCTCACAAAAAAACTTGCTGAGCTAGTGCCATTCATTCCTGTTTTTCTCAGTAAAAATGGTCAACAAAAAAGAGAATTGTAGAACACAAGGCATAAGAAAGAAGAGAAAAGGAAATGAAAATTACTGGCAAATTCATTTTTCTTTCGTTTCCCCCTCCGTGACCCATCTATGGATGTACATAATGTACACTATTTGTAATATGCGTTTTCTTCATTATGTACATGTCCCAGATGGTCAATTGATGAAATAGATGTCCCACTCGATAAAACATACTTCTTATAGTCTTAAATGAGATGTGGTAGTCTTAATGCTTGCGAATGTCTTTTGTCTTACGAATTGGACGTAAAATAAAAATTAATTTCATTTATTCTTAACGGTACTTTGGGAGTTGAGAGCAGAATTAGTCTAATTTTGACCTTATGACTTGATTTTTTTCCTCACACCATTCATTCTTATGCAAATATTTACTGTAAATTAGACGTCAAGAAAAGTCTGAGTAATATTTTCAACGCAGCTTCACTTAAAATTACCAACTCAATGAATAAAATAAAATAAAAATATTGAGGTAAATGAGATGGAAAATTGCCATTGCCACATAACTCATAATTCACAGCATATTTTCATCATAGAAAGAGGAAAAATCGCACTAACAACCTTAAGTGCGTGTACAAGGTGCTAATTCTTTATCATTGTTGAATGGTATGACTCAAGATGGTCATTACTCTTCATTTTATTGCTTTATAGTCACTATGAGTTGTGTCGTAAATCTTCGCCCCATTTTCCATGCCTTTTTCTTCCTTTACACACTCACAAACACACACACACACACGAAATAAATGAATGAATGAGTGAGAAAATCTTGTTAACGTGCTGGGATTGCGATGATATCTCAACAAACACATGAAAAAAAAGAAAGATGTACGGTAAAGAAAGAGAAACCGGATGAATAGCAGTGGGTGGACAAAGAATAATGGTTCCTTGATGTCATCGTTAGACACCTGGTCGATGTGTTTATGATCATTCCCGTAGATTTACTCACTTTCTCAAATGGTGACGGAATATAATCGTAATTTGTATTTAGCAAGTCATCTCGATTGTCATTTTATGTATATGGGACATCAAGTCAAACGCATACAGAGAAAAGTGGGGTGGGAGTGACTTATTGAGTTTGAAAATAGAAAGCATGCGGAGATATAGAAAAAAAATTGAGTTACGAAACTTTTGATGGAAAAATTTTAAAAAAATCTCCAACCAGAAAAAATTTTCCCACAAATCTTTTCCGAACCTTTTCCCCATTAAATCAGTAAGAATTCAAAAAGTTTCACCCCCACCACAAAAACCCAAGTAAATTTCATTTAATCATTATCGCACACAATAGGCGATGAAGGAAAATTTCTGTTTATAATAGTCAAACATGAATTTCCATCCTCTTCCCTCTCACAACCTTCCATCTTGAGACACAACACATAATGAGTTTGCTTATTGTTTACAAATAATAATGAGCATAATCCTTGAATGTAAACAATACTGTGTTAGAAGTGTCACGTCTAAAGCCTCTTCTGAGCGAGAGAAAAAAAGAAAGAAAGAAAGCTCCAGTTACATCATAAGCTCATTATGTAAATGATATTATCGTTTAGTAAAGGTAAAGTATTTCATAAGTGCTAGAGACAACACTACTCAAGTATTATCCACTTGTCAAATGTATCTAATTGTGTCAATGGAATTACTATAATATGGATGAATAGTTAATGTCTAACAATTTCCCTTTCGTTTCTGACAACACTTTATCCATGCACTTGAGTCATGTCTTATTTTGAATTGTTGTTATTTGATCAAAGTATAAGAATTTGTGAGAATGGAAGAAGCAGAGGAAAACGTTCCTGAGAGACTTTCTATGTGAGAATCGACATTATTTGCTCGTCTTTTCTTTATTAGATTTGTGCTTTTGCGAATGTTTTGTAGATTTGGTGTGCAAATTCAAATAGAAAAGACACTAATAAAGATACATATCCGCAGGTTTTGAGCTAAGTGCTCTTTAAAATATGCTAAATATTACTTTAGTGTGTAGTACACACATCTAACATTTAGGAATGATTAATTTTGTGTTTTAAACTTGAAAATATCAAACTTAGTAATAAACTTGTGAAATATTAATGCTGTGACAAACAAAAGATTAGTTTGAGATCAAAAGTCGCGACAATTCATTTATAAATTACAAATTTTTTAAGTAAAATCAGATTTTAAAGATCATTTAAGAGGTAATGCACAAGCTTTCACAAGTTAATGTCTATAAACTTCTAAATTTTCAATTCGAATCGATAGTAAAAAGCTTTAAGCTTCTTACTAAACCAAATTCCTTTAAACAATCAAATACATACATGAATGCACAAGTTATTGATTATCAGTTAATATTAAATGCATAACTTTCTCTTTTGAATAAAAAGCACATTCATGCAGTAAGTAAGATGGAAGAAAATGCTCGATTCCTGAGGCGATGTAAACGAGAAAGTTTAAAATTTATAATTTTTCTTCTAAACTAGACATAAAATATTCATTTACATGAAATTTAAGTTACTAAGTGTAACTAAGTGCCTATCTTCAGGATTTTATACAACAAGAAGCTTACTTATAATATTATTTTTTAATCTCATCTAAAGAACCTCCCTTTAGTGCATTAATGAAACATAATCTTTAGCTATAACTAGTAAATATCGTTTTTCAATTCATTGCAAAAAAAGCAACAGAATGAGGAACAGTAAGAAGAAGCAAACGATAAATTTCTACAGCATAATAAAACATTTAATAAAAAAAAATTCTCGAAAAAGCAACTTTATCTCCATCCAAAGATTCGGAGGGAAACAATACCCAGCAACAACAATAACAACATCAGTTAAAAAAGCTCATGCATGCTGCCATGAGTCCTTTCTCTTTTAATTCTCTGTGAATAAAAATATTATTCCTTTTCCTACCATATCTTGCTTGCCTTTTTATTTTTCAACATCACTTCTGTTCCATCGTGATAACGTGAGCTGAATGTTCATTCCTTTATTTTCTCTCCTTTTTTGTGTGTATATGTGTGCCTCTTCTTATTTCATCTCGTTTCTTGTGCAGTTGAAGCTATAACATTCATTTGCACATAACTGTATCGATATAGATGTTGAGGGTAGGGATTCCAATTTATTGTGGTCAAAAATTGTGGAATATAAACGATTTCTGTAATGATTGGTGAAAGATTTTATCTTTGGGTAGATGGAATCGTGAATACTGTTCGAATTTAATAATAAGATTGGGATTCGCTTCTGTTCTTTATTTTCTTTGAATGTTTATGAATATTTTTAAATTAGAAGGAAACTAAGACTACTGTGATTAAATTCAAAGGTTGCTTTTCCATTCAAATTGACAATTTTTAATATTTTGGATGCTTTCATAGCTGCTCATGTGATTTAAGAGAAGTTTCTGGTCACTTTTAGCATATTCATTAAGCTCAGCTAGTCCACAAAGCAAGAAAATTATTACAAGCCTCCATTTCTGTATGAAATACATTTGCCTCTCCCAATTCCATTCATAAGGGCTTAAAAACGCACAAAAGCAACAAATTTAATTCCATTGCATACAAAAAAAAGTCTAACAATAAATCACAGAACTCATCCAGATTACGAAATTCTTTCATACTTCCCATTAATAACCAGAAAAGCCATCAAAACTAAATCCTCCATTTTCAGCTATTTCCATGTCAGAACCACTACGAGAGAGAGCCACACATTCATACATTTCACAATGTGAAGATAAATTTATAAATTATGTCACATCAATGGAGGAAAATTGAATTACGGCTTTCGAGATATTGATCTGAACATGCACATTCTGTGTTTTATTTAATTTTTTTTTTGTTAAACACACTTTTTGTGTTGGCTGACAGGCAAGAACAAAAGTTTCAATTCTTCTTCCACATCTTATTGTTTGTCTTATTCACATTTGAGATAGATATCCAATGTATGACTGGCGCTTGCTGAGAATGAGTTAGTGAGATGGGGATAAAGATTGGCAACAAAAACAAACAAGAGAATTCTTTCCGATCGATGGATATTTTCATTGTGTTTTTTTTCATGCTCAAATGATGTGATTTTATGTGCCTTTACAAATGTGGCAATTCCATTTAATTAGGTTATATAATGGAAATTAAATCACACAGCAAACTTTCAAATCAAATAATAAAAATACAGTCGAAGAGGAAGGAAATTGACCGTAGTTGCTTATTAATTCCATTAGCGTGATAAATAACATCTTTTTGCCATTTAGCATTCCTTCCTTTATCCATAAAGTATTTGATAAATTCATCCTTTTCTTTCCAATATACCAATAAGTTCACCAACCAACCGTTGTTGCGGTTTGTTGGGTTATCATTTGTTGTTTTGGAATGCTCTCACTCACTTAGTTATGTAGTTATTTATGCATTCTGCTCGCATAATGCTATGTAGCATGGATGAGTAAGAAAAAAGGGGGGAAGGAAGTAAAATTGAGTGGAATATATCGGAAAAAGATAAAAGTAAGACTAAGTAGGTTGAATTGGATTGGGAAGGAGAACGAGAGGCTTTCAATACTAAACAACCTGAAAATTGATTAATAATACTGCTGGTATTGTTTCATACATGCAGAATCATCAATTCTGTTTGATTAAAAATATTCTGCATTTACTTTTGTGGAAGCCATTGGAAGCTTGGATAGAATTTTGATGTTTTATGATTGTTTCGTATTTCAATCATTCTTAAAAAATCATAAAAATTTAATCAAAGTAACCATGAAAAGTAGAATTTTCTCAAGTATCAAAGACTAACTAATTAAAGCCGCGTCTCATTACTCTTTAATTTCACGAGTTTATATTCAACAATGTTTTTCATTTAGCAATCAGTCATCGTCATTCAGCAAAGTTAAGCCTTTGCCACACAAAACAGATAAGAAGAAATTTTTTTTTATATAAAAGTCCTTTTAGAAAGTTTAAATAAAATTCATAAATGACAGAAATTTCATTCAATTATGAGTAGAGAAGCCTTCTTCTACCCATCATTTTACTTAACAACAAATAGAAGCTTTCCTTCCATACTCTCTTTAGATACAGAAAATAATGACAGTAAAAAGTGTAGAAAGAAGAAGAATTTCTTGAGTTTGTCATTTCATTTACTCACAAACAACTAAGTATCCTCATTATGTTGTCATTCAACTGACTGACTATAAATCGCATTTCTTTTACCATCCAAACTTTATAAATATTTTTTTTCATTATTGTGTTCAAGAATCAGAGACTCGAGGATATTATTTCATTTTACAAGAAAATATGAAAAATGTGCATCAAACTATAAGTTTATTGCACAACTCGTCATCACATCATTCAACTCAAAGTCCCAGCAAAAAATAATAATGTGGGAATAAAGTTGGAGAGAACGGATAATAAAAAAAGGTTTCGAACTTAGTTGCAAAAAAAATTTAAAGTAAATATTTGGATTTAAGGATTTCTCTTTGTTCGTGTAGGAATCGAACCTTCATCTTTTGCATAATGTATAATTATTTATTCTGTTATATTATTATGTTCTGTTGTACCTTAACAAATGGCAAAATGCTTACTTTAATAAATTTTTCACCATACTCTCATTTTAGGTGCTAAAAAATCACTTTCGAAATAAAATATCAAATTCCATTTACACTTCCACAATTGTCAATAATTCATATCCAAAATGCCACCATTACTCCAACAATATCCTTAGAAGCATGCTTGAAAACCACTCGTTTATGATATAAAATATTAAATTTCTTTAATGGAAAGCAATCATCGTGTCATAGTCGATGTCAACATCAGACGAAGTGCATTTCTTATTTATGTTGACGAAATGAAATATTTTTTGGTCTCATTTTCTTTTCCCTTGATGACTTTTGAGTTTGATTATTTGACCGTTATAGCATCTCCTATTAACATCATCATTATTGTCATTCTCGTTATCGTTTATTGAAATGCGAATATTCTTTAGAGTATCACTTGAAACATATCCAATAAACATTCATTCATTCATTCATTCATTGACTAAGTGCTTAATTGATGTTTCAAATATTTACAGAGAATAATGGATTCAGCAGAGCAAGCAGCCCAATCAGAATCCGATCCGGAGCATCAAGCACAGAAATCACATTCGAGTGTATTTTATGATGCAAGACGGATTAATGTTTACGATTCGGATGGGAAATTGGCAGACGGTGCTAAGCATATGCTTCTTCGACATATGAAACGCTTTGAGGGCTTACCCGTCAATATTAGCTTAAGTTCTGTGCTATTTGCCAATGGTGTTGATTTATCTGATTCCGAAATGCAATCATCAATTTCATGGTCATCGCATCTCGATCCACTTTTTGCAAATAATCTCGAGAAGGATTCAGCATTGTCATGGCAATATTTTGGATCTAAATCTGGTTTCCTTAGGAGATTTCCAGGAACAGCATGGCCTCCTGAAGGCTCTCGTGGAAGTCGTGAGATAAATGATTTCCGTAACGAGGATTGGTTCATTCATGCAGCATCATCACCGAAAGACATCATCATACTTCTCGATTCATCCGGTTCCATGACTGGAAAGCAATTCGCCCTCGCAAAGTCAACAGCATTTGCAATTCTAGAAACATTAGGCGATGACGATTATGTCAATGTAATAACATTCTCAGACGTTGTTCGTTCTGTTGTTCCATGCTTTTCAAATAAAATGGTACGAGCGACACCTGATAACAAGAGAGAATTTATAGCTGCAACAAATGCCCTCAAATGTCAGAATGCCGCCAACTTTTCTGGAGCACTCGAGGAAGCATTTGAATTATTGCATCGATATAATGTTAGTGGCCAGGGCAGTCAGTGTAATCAAGCCATTATGCTAATAACAGATGGACCTGCAGAAACTCATGCTGAGGTAAGATTTTTGTTGTTATTCTTTGGTGCCAGTTTGAAAAGGAAATGCGGTTATAAATTCAAATAGCTTGAGTAATTGAATGCTCTATTAAATCTGCTTAGCTTCTTATAACAAATTTTTAGTTGATTCTTGCTTAATTCAGCTGAATCAAAATTTGATTGACTAAAAAAAAATAAAAAATCTAATTCAGCTTGCTGACGTCGTTTACTTTGATGACTTCAATTATCTTTAAAACCAACTTTGTGAGGCAGAATTGCGCATTTACCTCATGGTGCTTTATACAAAATGAGATATTTTCATCATGTCTTCTCATTTTCCAATCTAGCTTATTAAACGTCACAACTTTCCACATATGCCTGTCAGAATCTTTACCTATCTCATCGGCAAGGATTCGGGCAGTGCAGAGAAACTTCATAACATGGCATGTCAAAATAAAGGCTTCTATGCACAAATAAATTCCGTTGAAGATGCAAAGAAGAAGGTTCTTGAATATGCTTTGGTCATGGCACGTCCAATGGTATTATATCAAGCTGAACATCCTGTGCATTGGAGTCCGGTGTTTGTGGGTGGTTATAGTAGTTTACTCGGACGAGATAATGAAGGAAAACGGAAGCTTGTAACAACTGTATCGATTCCTGTTTTTGATCGTCGAAATCACTCGAGTCGTGAGGCAAATTTGCTTGGTGTTGTGGGCACAGATGTTCCGATTGAGGAAATACAAAAAGTAATTCCACGACATAAGCTTGGTCCAAATGGATATTCGTTCATCGTTGACAACAATGGGAGACTTTTATATCATCCAGATTTGCGTCCAATGAGTGATAATAGTGAATACATGTCGATATTGAAGCCAAAATACCATTCGATTGATCTCACAGAAGTTGAAGTACCCGAAATTGAATTGAGTGCTAATGGAAATCCTAGTAATACTCATGATCGAATGGATGAAAATACGCAAGCTTTGCATGATGTAAGTTATTGAAATAGATGAGAGACTTGTACAATGGCATAAAAAAATATTTATTGTGATTCTAATCCCATTTTTTCTTTTTTTTATTCTCATTCACTCGCTCACTCTCGTCTATATTTAGATGAGACAAGAGATGTTGTCCCATAAGGAAGGTGAAATGGAAATTACCGTCCTGACTCATATGGATGATATGAAGCGTGTCTCATTGCGTACACAAAAGTATGTATAGCAAAATTGTGTAAATTAATAGGGATTGATACTCGATTGTGTAATACATGAAAATGAATTGCCTCAATACATAGGATCATTTTCAGCTATCATGCTGTGATTCTTGTTATGAAACTAATCGAGTATGGATTTCTTTACAAAATAAAATTCTATTGAATTACTTCTGTCAGATATTTTCCTAGAAGATTTTATGTGACCACCCACACAGCATGTGGATGTTAGTATTCATTGCATCCAATTCATTTTATCATTTTCTTCATCATTTCAATATTTTTTGTGTAATCACAAAGCTTTTGGGAACATTCTTACATACAATATATGTTTATAGACAGAACCAAACACGCCGTAAATTCGACACTCATTTAACTGATCCTCCACTTCTTACAGATATTTTTACGGTCCCATTGAGGGTACTCCGTTTAGTTTAGGAATAGCTTTAGCGGAGAAATATGGCTTACATGAATTTGTGTCACAGCAAGAAATTCGACACTCTCATGTGAATGGTAAGTTCTATCGTCAGTGATAATCAAAGATTCATTTGTGACATTTATTTCTCATTTTTGTTTACAGTGACGGAATATTTTAAAGGTCACACATGGAAAGTCCATCCTGATTTTGTCTATTGCGAGTATAATAGTCTGAAAGATATGGACAAGGAATTGGAGAATTCTGGCGAGTCATACTTCCGTGATAGGGAAGATTCCTTTGACACGCCGGAGGAGCAAGTATTGCACTTTATGTCACGTGCAGGCAGACCCGGCTGGAAGTGGATGTCGGTGAGTAGCTTATTTATTTGATTTGATGTGTATTTTCACGAATATCCTTTAAACTATGAATAGAAATGTTTGGGTGACGATGACTTACTACATTTCTAGTAAAGAGTCACCAACCTTGACAATTTCTACTCTTAGTTGCAATCTTAAAGCACACAAAACCAAGCATTAATGAAATTTTTCAATTCCAGTTGAGAGCACGATCTCCACAGCCACACCATGCACATTCAATGTCTGGTGGTGTTCCAGTAGGTCATTATGCTCATCAGCCTCCAATAAATCAAAATACTCGCAAGGCAGAGCCATATTATTGCGATCGAACACTTGTACAAAGTTTAGTTCGTGATGCAATGGTTACGGAAACTTTTGGACAGGAAAACGTGCGAAGTAATTTAAAGAAGGAAGATAAACAGTAAGTTCAATGTCATTGTTGGTAGAGAGATTTGCATGTCTGCTCTTTAGTTTATCTCATTCACAATTTAATGCACAAGTATATTTTTAAGGATAATCACTAACACGAAAATCGCTTTATTTTTCGCACAACTTTTTTAAATTTTGTTCTTTTCACGAATAAAAAAAAATGTTTTTTTGAAAAAAATTATTTAGCCCAATTGCCACATTAATGGCACTTTTGCACAGGTAAAAAAAGAGTCTTGAAAATTTAGCATACGCAAAGGATTTTTTTTCTTTTTCTTCCCCCACCACCATCACCTCCTTTTATTTTATCTTACCTTTTGTTATTCAAATTTTTTTTGTCGAAGGTAAAATGTGAAATTAAAAGGAAAATTTATTTGAAATCACAGTGATTTCAATCAGCAACGACGCAGCCTAAATGGAAATAGACGAATCGTTCTGTGCCTTGAATTTTGCTAATATCGAATCTTTTCTCACCTCCTTTTAGGCAAGGCTATCAAATGTTTGGCGTTAAAACATCATTCATTGCAACACGTTCGGGTCTCATGAGATGGAAGGATCATATAAATCACTCGGAAGATGCATTGGAACCGTAAGTAGAATTTACGTTTTCTTTGGGTGTTTTTACCCAAACAACTCTAAAAATTCATAGCATCCTCTTGGCTTTTATTTCTTTAAGAGTTGTTAAGGTGATTTAGGTTGTTTTTGGCAGTTGGGATCTAGAAACGATTCTAAAGAACCAAAATTTTGATTTTTAAACTGCTCTAAAATTGAAAAAAATTGCAAAAATAAATTCAATTTCATTTACAGGCACTTTGCTGACTCAAATGCTAAAGCAATGGATACATCATGGTACAAAAGAGCTGTAGATCACCACACAATTGAACCGGATAGTTTTGTCTTTAGTGTGCCATTCGATTCAGGATATAATGGAAAGAATAGCTCAGTTCTTGTTACAGCCGCCCATGCAATGTTCATTGATCATCGTGGACATAAAGCGCCAGTTGCTGTTGTAGGACTTCAGTACACTCATGAATCATTGGCAAAACATTTCATTAACATCACATCAGCTGTATGTGATTAACAATTTTATGTAATTATTTTATAATTAATTATATTTTCTTCACATCTCTTAACAGTGTACTGGAAGTTCTCATTGCCGAAAGACATGCGCATCAGATGAACTCGACTGCTATCTGCTTGACAATAATGGCTTTGTGCTGTTATCAGAACGTACTGAACACACGGGGAAGTTTTTTGGACAAATTGATGGCACAATCATGGATTCACTCGTTCAAGATAGAATCTTCCGACGTGTTGGCTTGATGGACTATCAAGGAATTTGCTCAGATCGCGATAATCCATATAATGCAGCTGGAGAACGAATTAATCCAATTCAACCTGTTCAATGGCTCTTCAAATACGTTTTCACGTTCCTTACTACTTGGTTCTCATTCTTTACGACGCCAGTCATTTCATGGCCTGTTGCATCCTATACTTATGAAGACGAAGAAATGCCACCGTATGAAGATGATTATGAGCAACCTGACTACGTCCCACCTGACTTCGATGATCACATTACACATTCAGAAATTGAAAAAGTTACACCTGCACAACCACTTCCACCAAGAATCGTATCACCAGCCAATGCTGCACCAGGCGGTCCACGAGTCGTTCCTGATCCCGCTCATGCACGTCCATGTGATCTAAAAACAGACCTGTATTTACTACAGCCTGATAGGTTAAACCAAAGTGGACAAAGTAATCCACTTAAGGTGTGTATCTAACATGAGTGAGGTGGTAACATGAAGAGAAATAAATATTAAAATATTTTATTTGCAGGGTAAATTAACAAATTGTCATTCATCGGGTTGTGAACGACCATTTAGTGTACAGAAAATTCCACACAGTAATTTAATTCTTCTAGTAGTCGATACATTATGTCCGTGTGGCTCAAAACAATTGGATATTGAGCCGCAGGAAGTTCCTGGTGGTGCTGGTTTGTTGAATTATGAAATCTACTCGAGGACTATTAAACTAATTAAAATTTTTTTCAGGAGCTTGTGGGACACGAAGACTAGCACGTGAACTTCTGCCGCGAAAGCGACCCACAAAATGCATAAATTATCATCCAGAAGAGATCGAGATACAGCAATGTGGACACGCGTCAACGCTTATAGCAGCATCACTCTACACAACCTTAACGACAACACTTTTAATGTGGATCATAGCAATGAATGCATGATAGAGTGATATTTTCGATCTTATTTAGGCGTTTATATGAAAATTTAATTAAATTAAATTATTGCGTAAGTTTACATTATGATAACAAAGGATAAAAACTGCATTTTGTTGGTGATCTATTATTGATACTGGCATGAAATTTGTGGACAATATTAAGAGAGTTAAAAGAAATTGAGACGTGACGCGACTGCATTTTAAAAATAAGGCGAGGATTCTTCAAAACTTTTGATTAATTTAAAAATTAAAAAAAATGAAAATCAAAGTCTGTGGTGAAAATAATTAACTTACTAGTATAGAACCCCGTCAAGAACGATGAAAATTTAAAAAAATGCTGGATGACAGATAAATGATGAAAATTATATATATGAAAAAAAAATTATACACGTTAAATGAAAAACTTTTTAAAAAAAATCAAGACAAAACCAAAATATTGAAAATTTGATGGACTTTTCAATGTTTTTTTGTTCAAATTTTTAAATAAGGAAAATTATACGAAAAATGAATCAAAAAATTGCGAAAAAAAAATAATTAAAAAAATTTACAAGAATAAAATCCTCTTGAATGTGTTCTGATTAAAATTCAACCAATAAAAAAACGACGTCGTCTCTTTAAGCTCTTCTAAATTATGATGATAAAACAAATTTACTAATTATATAGGAAGTGGATATATGAAATACCAATGATTTATTTTGAAAAATGCGCGTTAATTGTTTTCCCATTAGTTTCAGTTATGAAAGAAATTAAGGCTTTGTTCATTGGAGGAAATTATTGGGAATAGTCGTGGGTCATGATGAATTTTTGAGGTTAAAAAATTTAAATCCTAGGATTAAAAATTAAATCCTAGGATTAAAAAATAAATCCTAGGATTAAAAATTAAATCCAATTTCCAAGCTTTTAAATCCCATACATAATTTGTACTCAAACTTGATTGAGTCATTGACTAAAATACACATCCAAGCTTCAACTACGTTCACTTGAGAATTTGCCATTTAAATGTCCATTAAGATTTCTGATTGGGTCCACTCACCGGATAATTATATATATTTTGTGAATTGCGTGATGGAACCACATGATTTCAAGAATTTCTGGGAATAAATCTAACATTTAGCACAACACATCATATATATGGAGCTATTTCGTGAGTTTCACAATTTCCTCTAATGACCATGCAATAAATTCTTTCCTTCAATGACAGAACAGCCGTTGAAAAAATACCAAAAAAAATTATGAATGCAAATAAATAAAAGTTTACATTCAATATATTTTTTCATAGACTTTTCGTTTAATTAAAGTCCGGGGGTTGTGTGTATCCTGGGGGCAAATGACTGAATATTTCATAAGAATGAAGTTTGAGAAAAAGATTTGAAGTTTAAAATTTTTGAGCAATTTGGGAAAAAATTCAGAATTTTTTAACATTTTTAAAATAGAATTTTGAGTTTTTTTTGACAATTATTCAAAAAATTTGAACACTTTGAAGAGAAAAAATTGAGCTTTTTGAAAAAGTATTGAGCAGAACAATTTAAATTACTTCAGCTACTTGTCCCTAAGTCCTCATAACAAATTGCACAAAATAAAATAAATATGCCAAAAATATTATCGAAATTAACGAAACGTCATCACATTACATGAAAAAAGTAATAACGAAAAGTCTATGAAAAAGGAATGTTCATTCTCTCCATTATATAGATAAAATGAAATTTAATAAAAAAAAAATCTTTTAAATGTAAAAAATGTTCATCGTTAAAAACTAAATAAATAAATTAAATTGTAACTAAAAAACATTCGAAAATGGACGAACAGATGATTTTGCATCTGGAAACAAGAACATTGATATAAATATGAAAAAAATTGAAGCTTTTTGCGAGGAGCTTTTTGAGCTTTTGAGGCACGAGATTTGTGGCAGGCATGAAACGGTCATAAAATTTATTTCGAATTGGTTTATTTGGCGCTTTTTTGGTGCAAATTTAAAAATTCTTAAAATTCTTCAGGACGCTTAGTCATTTGTTTTGTAGGATACAGATGTGTACCCTGGTCATTGGCCATTAAGACATAACTTCGGTCGATACTTAAACCTCAAGATTTAAAATTAAATCTCATGATTAAAAATTATGATTTAGTCAAATTCTAAGAAGTTCCTTACAAATTGATACCCAAAAGCCAGATGTCCTACGATTTACAGTTCAAGATCCACCAAATTGCACCAAAAATGCTCCAAATTCCGAAACCAAGACAGAAAATATTGAAATTAAATGTGTGTGCTTTTAATTTTCTTTTCACACAACCGAGCAGCAAGCAAAAAGAATGAGAGAGCTTCATGTGATCACTGAATTTAAGAATTAAATGGAAATGAAATTAATTTCTAAAAAAATTGTTTTTAACGATAAAAAAGAGACACAAAAAAATGAAACTTGTTAGATGAAAATTAGAGTCAATTTAGTTCCCTTCTTGAGTAATATCCTGCAAACGTTTCGGTATGAATTAAACATAAATGCAGGCTGTATATAAAATTCATTAAACTAAAAGAAATTAGCTTCAATTATTAGAAAATGAAAGGAATATTAAAGAAAATTTTTGTGTTAATTTGTAGGCAAAAAATGACTAAAAAACTATGTTAACTGTCGGGAAAAAGGTAATTTCGTTTCAGTTAAGACAAAAAGGATGAAAATGAAGCAACAAGATGAAAAATTCTGTTAAATTTGACAATAAAACATGAAGTAAATTAGGAGTGAACACTTTTATTAGAATAAAAATATGAAAAATTGGAAAAGCGCGAGGAAAAATTTACAGGGTTCGAAAGATATCCCACACAAGATGTATCTCGTTTCATTTGAAATATTTATTTCGTGAAGCATTGAAAAAAAAACTTATCACATGAAATTTTCGTCATATCTACTAATTGGAAGTGGAATAATTTGACCAAAACCTTTAAAATAACAGATGCCAACTTGTAGAAGTTCTCATATCAATCATAGCAAATGAGTTCCACTTCCAAAATCTAATCAACTCCCTAAAACTGTATTTTGGTTCCACAACATATCCATTCCATATCTTATATCTCAAAAGATTTGATTTTTCCCTTCAATGAATATTATTCCTCCATATCAATATATAAATATTAATTAAAAAATGAAAAAATCAAAGTAAGACAGCAATAATGGTGTAATTATTTTACAGGACAAAATAAGAATTAATTATTGATGACAAAATGGCACAATTTAAGTAGATTTCAGTAGAATTTTTTTCATTTTTTTACTTCATTTAAGCACGCATCAAAAAATGGAAATTTGTGATAAATGAAAGAAGAAATTTTTCATGAAAATACGAGAAAATGTAGATGAAAATTTTTTAGGACAAATCACACTTTTGCGCACTTTTTGGGAGGTTACATAGATTGGGAAAATAATCTAGTCCGTTTGCGGAAATAGTGACTTTAAAACAATCTAGTACTAATTATTGTACTGACTCAAATTTAATCTGGTACCCAAAAAGTCCTAGAACTTACGATATTTATCAAAAATAATTCTATTAAGTGATGTCCTAGATTATTCATCGAATTAATCAACCTCCCAAATCATAACCAGCATACCAAGTATTTTATATAAGTATTGAGTTTCTTATAAAAAAATACAAGATATATTTTAATATCGTAAAACCACCTAATTAAGATTAATTCAAAGAACAACAAAATACCGAGAGTAAAAAATTACCATCCCTTGTTGCATAAAAAATATTTTAAAAAATCCAAAGAACGAACCTGATTTTAAGATTGCAAACATCTTTTACCATCGAAAAACGACTCTGCAATGTACTCTGATTTTTGCACTGCACTTTAAGCCTCATAAAAGAATGTAATAAAAGAAAATGCTTTTATTATTAAATTAAATTAATTATTACTCAATAAATTAAAAACTACATACGTTGACATACATAAAGTCTGATATTGTCGATTAGTTTAAATGATGTTTTAAAGCTTTTATGTTAATTAATGAATAACTAGCAAATCAAACAACATATTATTTGATGAATTTGACGGGATTGTGTTGAGTTTGAATTGTACTAGATTTTTATGTGTAACTACGTAGTTTAAAATCTAGATTTAATGCAGAATTGAATAAAGTATTCACTCTAGTACTTTATTCACGTTACTTGCCACAAATTCTAGTACATAAAAATAGAATTTCCAAAATTAATCTAGTACTTCTACCCTTGACAGTGTTTCTGAAGTACAATTTCTAGTATTCTAGTACATAATCTGGTACTTTGTCTATAAATCTAGATTTAATGTTTAATCTAGTACGTATTTAGAATCATTCTCACACTAGAGTACTAGAATATAATTCAGACTAAATCAAATTTACACAAAATTCTAGTACAATTTGAATTCAAAAATAATTCCATCAAAATCCTCTTCAAAACGAAAACAACCAACAAATTAACCTTTTTGCTCCTTCTTAAAATGAAAGAAATAAGGAATGAGAGATGGAAGTAAAAGGAAATGAGTTTTTATTAAATTAAGAGTAATAATAATATTAATAATTATAATTATAATGATAATGAAAAATGAAATGTCTTCCATTACTAAATTAATAAAAGTGAAGTAAAAAAAACATATTTATTAAAAAATAGGTAATAAAAAATTAACTTTTAAAGTGAACAAAAAAACTATTTATTAAGATAAAAAAAATTAAAATAATTGATTGTACATTTTGAACATCCAGAAAAGGACAGAATCGAGTTTTATATAATTAATTATATAATGTTCAGTTTTTCGTTATAAATAAATGCGTCATTTTTCTCCAAGTTATTTCCTCTAACCCACATTTACACATTACAGAGCCAGAAATTTAAGAAATTTGCTCTTTCATGTATATCAAATTTTATCAAATTTTTCTTCCTCCTCTCGAGTTTTTTCATATCAATCAGCATTCACAGAACATAAAGGATAGGGAAATATATCAAAAAGGTCAAAATGGAAGTTTCATATGTCAATGAGGACGATAAAGTCCATAAATATTCTATTTTTTGCTTATCTCATGAACTTTCACTGTTAAAAGCTTTTTAAAAATTTAACGAAATGTTTTTTTTTTGCAATAATGAGTTTGAACTTCATATTCGGATCATAAAATGTAATAAACCTAGATAGAAAATAACAATAAACCACTAAATTCTGTTCATTCTTCATTCCCAAATCAGAAATTCAATAACTTTATTTCTCAATCAGATCAAATTTTTCATAATGTTAACCGAGAAATGCTGTAAAAATTGAAATGACTCTTCAACAACTTGATAATTCATAAATATTTGTGATTAAAAATTTAGATTTCATAAAATTACACATGTTTCATTTTAAAAAAAGGAATCGCATTTAAAGGAAAATAAACGGGAAAAATTGTAAAAAATTTAATTTAATTTTGTGTTTTTATTTTATTTTTTTTTAAGTTCCAGAGGTCAATAAATCACTGAAGATAAGGAATTAATGAAAAATGGAAGTAAAGTATTATAGGTTTAAGAATACATTGTTTTGGATGTCATCAGTTATTTATGTGTTACTACACAGTTTAAAATCTAGATTTAATGCAGAATTGAATAAAGTGTTCAATCTAGTACTTTATTTATAAATTCACGTTACTTGCCACAAATTCTAGTACATAAAATAGAATTTTCAAAATTAATCTAGTACTTATTCACTTAACGGTGTTTTTGAAGTACAATTTCTAGTATTCTAGTACATAATCTGGTACTTTGTAGCCAGGAGCGTTTCCAGAAATTTTTCGAGGAGGGTTTTTGATTTTTTTTTTAAAAACCTAGCAAATTGGAAAAAATTCCAAACCAACCCCCCCCCCCCCCCCACTCCTTGAATACACCCCTGCATCAGCCTTCTTCCTAAATTAATGATGAAAATTCACATATTGTACCTTAAAAGACACCATAACACACGCGGGCGCGGGCTTTAAATCTGACACACGCTTAAAAATTTAGAAAACAAAAATTCTTCCTCAAAATTATCGACGACTCAAAACCAGTTTTAAAAAATTACACATTATGATTAGAAATAACAGAAACCAGTTATAGTTATATATCCAGTATCAAAAAACAAAAACTTTCTACTCAATTTATAAACGAAAATATGAGATAATTGTAAGCATCTTGACGTCTACAGGTCCAAGGTCATGAAATCATAACAACGAGTTGAGCGATGAATTGAATGATTTTCGTACACGTGAAGGCTTCACGCGATAATAGCAAATTTTTGTTTACTTCTTAAGCCGGTATTTAGACAAATATATTTTTATTGTGTTTAGGAAGTAAACATGACGACTCCAAATGTAGCATTAGTGATCACACGATCGAATGATATATTTTGTAGTGGTAGCTCATGATTCCTATTACATCAGTTTTTGATCTTTTCTGGACGTCGATTTTCATACTAAATCTTGTGTACGAGAATTACCCTCGAGTTGAGGAACGTGCTTATTTTAATGGAACTAGGAAATTTCCCTTATTATGGATAGCACTTGGATTGAAATAGCACGTGAAGTATGTAGATACAAAAGGTCTATCTTAATGGGGTAATATAATTTATTGACGTCAGTGACTAGATTTTACTCAACATCCAATAAATCTCATACAGCGCAAACTTACCTGGAAGCTGAAAACAATAGGAATGTGGTATCATTGTGTCTATTAAGAATTTAATAAAAACAACAATTTGTTATTTTCCACCGCATACAATTAAGCCATCAACATGTCTGGTCCAAAGATTAAAGTCTATTGACTCAAAGTTTTAACATTTGTCTATTAATTTTTAGCTATTTTTTATTTGTTATCTTCTGAATTGTTGTGTACAACTCAGGCATACATATATTAAGCAAGTAGATATAAAAATAATTATTTCAGTGAATTAATCTTTCTCTTCATGTGATGTAGATTTATGTCCCATCAATGTCTCTTTCTCAAGTACAAAAAAAAGGAATTAAAAATAATTAAGTCATTCAAAATTCGAATATGTCATATTAAGGCACGGAATTTAAGAATAGAGCTTGTTAATCACGTCTTTATATTTATCAGCTACATAACTTCGTTTCAATTTCATCGTTGGACCTAATTCACCAGTTGAAATGCTAAAGTCGTTTGGCAGGAATGCAAATTTTTGAACTTTTTGAGCATTGGAGATTGAACTGCGCAGAAAAGACAGAATTAGATAAAATAATCAATGGATAAAAATAATTATTAACCTTTTGTTGGCCCGAAGAATTGCGTCTTGAATAGCTTCCATCACTTTTGGATCAGGTTCAGCTATAACTTCACTTAATTTGTTATATTTCAATCCAAGATTATCCATTAACTTTAGAGATTCAATTGCAAGATCATCTGTTGGAGCTCCGTCTTTATCCATTTCAGTCTTTAATGCAATCAGTATTGTAAGGAACTTGCGATTATCGCCAACAAGGAATGCATTTGAGATTGCAGAACACTCAGACTTGACCAAATCTTCAATGTGAACTGGTGGAATGTTTTCGCCTAATAACGGGTTTTGTTAGAATTAAAAGTGGACTGGATAAAATCACCGAAAAAAATTAAGTCCACAACACAAATAGATAAAAAGTCCGAAAAAATGAGAAATCATTGGGAGATAATAAGTCCACTTACAAAATTTATAGTTTCTCAGGTGGCCTTATTATTTGCACGTGAAAATAATAAACCCACTTGGAATAAGTTACTATTTCAGGTGAAATAATTATCTTCACGTGTAGTTAATAAATCCGACTATATTTTTAAATCCGAACTTAATAACTCACAGTGAGATAATAAGACCACTTAGAAACATTAGTGGATTTATTATCTCACAGGAAGATATTTATTCCACCTACATTTCTTAGTGGACTTATTATCTTTTTGTAAAAACTATTAATTGACATTAATTAACATCAAAAAATTTACATTTTTTACAAAAAAAAGTTTAATCTGGTTAAGAAAAAAATTTAAAACTTCTCATTTTTCCATAAAATTTGCAAATTTTTAAGACAGATATTTTTTTTAAAAAAAGTAGTAAAAATATTTAATCCGTTCTAAATTGGAATATCCCAGATAAAACAAGAATTAAACAAATTTTTCAAAAAATGAATAAATTTTTAAGATATAATCATTTGAAAACTCTAAAAAGTGCTCTAAAGACAGTCGTCTTGCAGCTCAAAATTCTGAATAAAGCAAAAACAGTTCAAACGAAAACCAAAACTCCCCAAAACTAAGTGACGAAAAGACTTCAAGTCTGCTTCCTTAAAAACCAACCTCAAGAATATGTATTTTAAATTTTTTTGTGTACATAGTTAATATACAGAAATAAAATTAATTATTTAAAAAAAACTCAATCGCTCTAAAGACCAAATCGCTCTTTTACAAAAAAAAATTATTAAATTTTCAAAACCCATTAAAATTTTACCACAAAGTACTCAAAAGTTGGTATTTCTACCTATGCTGGTTATCGACTAGGCGATTTTTGAGAGTATTTAGTAGCCCATAACTTTTTGCACAGGCAATATATTTTGTTTCTGTTTCCTGAATTTACCAAGAATTTACTAACTGATGTTACAAAAATGTATAATACTCGTATATAACTTAATCACTGCTGCCATCGTAGTGCATTGATTGTTAACTGGTGCAAGCCAATTTCTCAAAGTTTCGTACCTTACACAGATAAATTTTGCATCTAGATACATAAATATCCTCAACCAATCGACAAAAATTTTAAAAAAGCTCAAAAAGAAGCACAAAATTTGTATTTTAATAGTATAGAGATACACTATTCTTGTTTTTTTCTATATATTCCAATTTAGAACGGATTAAATATTTTTACTACTTTTTTTTTTAAAAAATATCTGTCTTAAAAATTTGCAAATTTTATGGAAAAATGAGAAGTTTTAAATTTTTTTCTTAACCTGATTAAACTTTTTTTGTAAAAAATGTAAATTTTTTGATGTTAATTAATGTCAATTAATAGTTTTTACAAAAAGATAATAAGTCCACTAAGAAATGTAGGTGGAATAAATATCTTCCTGTGAGATAATAAATCCACTAATGTTTCTAAGTGGTCTTATTATCTCACTGTGAGTTATTAAGTTCGGATTTAAAAATATAGTCGGATTTATTAACTACACGTGAAGATAATTATTTCACCTGAAATAGTAACTTATTCCAAGTGGGTTTATTATTTTCACGTGCAAATAATAAGGCCACCTGAGAAACTATAAATTTTGTAAGTGGACTTATTATCTCCCAATGATTTCTCATTTTTTCGGACTTTTTATCTATTTGTGTTGTGGACTTAATTTTTTTCGGTGATTTTATCCGTCATCAATTAAAAGTGGAAGATGATTTTGTAGCATTTACTTACCGCCAGCAGTAATAACTAGTTCCTTGATTCGTCCAGTGATGAACAGATATCCGTCCTTGTCCAAATAACCAATATCACCAGTATGCAACCAGCCATCATCATCTATGGCCTCTAAAGTCTTATCCTTATCATTTATGTATCCCATAAAGATATTTCGTCCTCTTTTGCAAATTTCTCCGTGACCATCCTCATTTGGATTATAAATCATTGTCTCGATACCTGGCAAAGTTCGTCCAACAGATTCAAAATAAGGATCAAAATATTCGGCAAAACTATGTGCTCCACTGCTTTCAGACATTCCATAAGCATCAAGAATCGGAATGTCTAAACTCAAGAAATATTTCTTTGTGTCCACATTCATTGGTGCTGCGCCAGTCAACATAAGTTTTATCTTATCGAATCCTAAAGCTTGCTTAACTTTACTGAGAATTATTGTGGATGCAAGTTTGTATTGAATGGATGTGTTATGTTGGCCTGCCATTCGTTCCAAATGATATTTAAGAGTAACACTTTTAGCCCATGATGCAATCGAACGTTTTAAGGCACCAGATTGTGCTCCAACTTGAAGCATTTTCTCCTGGACTTTTTCGAAGACGCGAGGAACGCCCAAAAAGATTGTTGGTCTAGCTACATTTAATGTCTTAAGAAGTGTTCCTTTAAGAGCATCTTTATCAGCAAAATAGACGGTAGCGGCTAAAGCTAATGATACAAATATATCCAATAATTGTGCAGCAACGTGAGAAAGTGGAAGGTATGAAACAACAGTTTCACATCCATCATGCAAGAATGGAAATTTCTTTCTGAGACTTTCGACTAGCCATGTAAAATTATCATGTGATAACATTGCACCTTTTGGATTTCCTGTTGTACCTGACGTATAAACCATAATGCTACATTCATTTGAAACGAGTGTCTTTAAACGCTCTTTATATTCTGCTTCCACTTCAGTGGTATCAATGTCCTCAATTTCACTCCATCTCCAAAATCCATCGTCTCGTTTAACGTATTGAGCATATGGAGGTAGTGTCTGAATTACTGCCTTTAAATTTGGCAACGAGTCTTTTACTTCACGAATTTTCTCCATTTGTTTAGCTTCATCCACTACAATAATGCTTGCCTTTGAGTTTTCCAGAATGTACTTTGTTGAATGAACTGAGTTTGTTGTGTAAATTCCTGTCGCGATTGCACTGTAATTTAATTGGTAGGATTAAAAATAAATCCACAGATTTAATCACATTTATATGGAACTTACCCAGCATGAATAGCAGCCATTTCCGAGACAAACCATTCGATACTGTTAAATGCAAGGATGGCAACAGTTTCGTGGCGCTTCAATCCGAACTTTATGAAGACTTTTGCAATCTTTTCAACTTTCTGCTGATACTCTGAGAATGTTAAAACTTCCCAATCATTGGTAATCCCATTCATTTGCTTTAATGCTGGACGATC
Source organism: Chironomus tentans (assembly GCA_963573255.1). Classification (NCBI taxonomy): domain Eukaryota; kingdom Metazoa; phylum Arthropoda; class Insecta; order Diptera; family Chironomidae; genus Chironomus; species Chironomus tentans. The sequence continues at coordinate 1,090,479 of OY754302.1, read as the reverse complement.
TGGATATCTCTGTGCTACTTTTCTCATCATCTGTGGAATTGTACTTGGCTCCATTGATGTTAATTCATCTTTTGGATTTATCCGGATTTTAATTTGCTTTGTTGGATCAATTATACGAAAATCATTTTCTGCCGGTTCCATTTTTTGTTAATCAACTAAAAACGAGAGTTCAAATGTTATATTAATGAATATGCAATTCAGTAGATAAGTCGTAATCTTGTCAACTGTCTCATTACTGTATGTTGCAAAAAAAATATTAAAATGGACAATCAATAAAAAAAAAATTGGCATTAATAATTGCGACAATTATTATATCCACGAAATAATATGCTTACTGCTTATTAATCAGTTAAATTACCAATCAAATTAATTAAATGGATTAACAAATAATTTGACGTCTACTTTTTCGACGCTCTCAACACAAAATAATGATTTTTTTTTGATGTTTTGTTCTTTTCGTCTTTATATGTGTGCTATCTTCTTTCTAACTACTTCCATAAAATTTCCATGGCCTACCTCAACTTGATGCTTTGTTTATGAACGTGTTTTGATTGATATAAAGCGGCTTGTAAGCCGCAATCTAGTTTAATTCACTTTAAAATCAATAGACAAATTTTTGTGATTTTTGTTCTTTTTTTAAAACCTTACAATTCCTTGATTTTTTTTTTGAAAATTGACCGTTATGAAACATTTGTATGGTTCTAAGAATTTTGAATTTTTAACGACAATTTCAAAACCATACAACAGTTCTTTTTCAATAACACAAAAATTATTTAAATAACATAAAAATTCGATTTTTTAAAAGCCTTGAACTAAAGAACTTTAATCCCCAAAACAAACTATCAAAAAAGCTTTTTGTTTTCTCGTTTGACGTAATAGTACTTTGGACTTATTTAGTCATCAAGTGAAGCTATAAACTTATAATTTTTATACTATTTAAAATTCAAATTTAAAGTGCAAAAAAGCAACCTCTTGAGTCAGAAACTTGAATACACAAATAGCAGAGAACCACTTCTTCTTATTTGAAGATTTTTAATACATTATGAGCTTAGCCGTTGGTTGATCAAAAATCGTATGATGATTCCAAAAAGACGAGAGAGAAAAATTTACATTCCAACTGACGTATTAATGTTTATACGCACATATTGTGTGGAATTCTTAATGAATCATGTAGTACGAGTTGTATATTTAAATTGTGGTCAAGTCTATTTTAAGCTTTAAATTTCTTTAATCAGCATAAATTCCTTATCACTTGCTCATTAAATTTTAATTAATTCTTTTTATTAACAAAAATTTTCTTGGCTGTGCAATTCACTCTGAATGACTCGATTGTATTGTGAATGCGTCAGAAAAGAGCAAAGTGCAAGTTTATCGTACATTTTCTGCATTTTCTTCTTCTTCCGTTAATTTTGACATTTTTGCATAATTTTTAAAAATTGTTAATTAATTAATTTTCTGGAAACAGCATTTTCGTTCCAATCAAACAGAATACATTATCAGTAGTGCATATAGCTGATGGACAATATGCACAAATAGCTGAGGTAATAACAGTCATGATTAATTCAGAGTAGATTTCACATAAAAATCGATATATCCGTTTTTCACATGTGCTCATTTTCTATCCATTTTAACACAACTTACAGACTATATATCACAAAATTTCGGTATTTTATTAATTGATAATTGGAACTATGAGAAGTAATAGATTAGTAAAAATATCCACTTGCCTAATATTTCTTTCGTGTACGTTCGTCGCGGTACTCTAACGTCAAATGACACGAAATGAATGAAAATGTTAGCCTCTCAGCGCAAAATAATAACGCCGATATATTAACTAAGTTTCATAAACAAATGATGACTGTGAGAGTGGGATTAAGTCGGTGTGTTTCTCTCAAATTTCATCGTTTTCGGGATTTTATTGCTGATTGTATTATATAAGCACATGCATTGCTGTCGAAAAATAGGTGGATATCAGGCCATAGAGAGAGAGAGAGAGAGAGAGAGAGAGAGAAAAAACTTATCAATTATTTTTTTTCACTCTTCTTCACAGTGACTGCATATATCCAATATTTGAGACGCTTTCGATGCAATGTCGCGTGTTTTTGCGGTTCGTCATATTTATTTATTGTATCATATGCATGACAAACAAATGCAAAATACCGGGCCTGCTTGTGACTTGTTTACAGACATATCAGTAACTTTTATTTCAATGTGTACAGGTGCATGCATGCATCTTCCAAATTCCTTCCTTTTCTCGATCAAATGTGACTTTAGATAAAAATAGACACTAATTTTACCATTATATCGGATTAAGTATTAGATAACAAAATTCTTTAATCGCATTTCATTAGAAAATGTCAATTCATGATTATTAATTATGTTAATTCGTGATTTTGACATGAAGGAATAACAAATAAGTAGTTTAAAGTAATCACGACAGTGTCATTCCGATTTGAATTGTTAACAAAAAATTCTTTGACCTTTTGTATAGTTTTAGTTTGCATAATTGCTTATTTGTTCCTGGTCAAATGAATTATAATTAAGTTTTAAAATGCTATAAAAAAGTTTTAATATTAACGGACTTGAAATTTTTGAAAAATTATCATTATTTCACAATCATTTCTGACTCCTTAATTTTGAAAACATTTAATTAAGCCAAAAATATGGTCCTAACACACAGTGATCATGAGGCAGAAGCCACAAACTTCCCAGTTAAAAATGTTGGAGGACCAAGAGGATTAGGTAGGAAGTCGTGATATTGCTTATTTCATAAAATTAAGCGATTTTTCATTTATTTTATTTGTTTACTGGATTATAATGTCTAATTCATTATTTTAAAGGTGATCCAGATGACCGCAGTCTTCGTAAAGTCGAAAAGGAAGTCTTGGTACCAAAAATTATGCGTGACAGAGCAAAAAAGGAAAAATGCATTGAAGAAGTTGCGGCGTTTGAAGACTGCTGTAAAAATGCTTCAGTTTTTATGGTAAGCAGCACTAATCAATCATGTCCAATAACCAGTATTAAGTCTATGATTTATTATTAGGTAGTGAAATGTAGAGATCAGAATGAGAAACTTTGGGGATGTTTAACAAAATGGTACAAAGACGAGAAATTTATTGGTGAATGTACAGAAATTTACTTGAAGGAAAGATCAGATTTCAGAAGGACAGGACTACAGAAAAAGTATCGTGACTACCTGAAAAATCGCGATGATAAAAAACCAGAGGAATAAGTTTAATTAATGTAAAAATTGTTAAATAAAACTTAGTTTTAGCTCATAAATCTTTCTTTTACATCATATCTCTGAATTACTACTTCCTTGACATTGAACTTGTCAAGGTTGTCCAAATATTTCGTGCTGTCAATGTCTTCTGGATGATAAACTTCGAGATATAGCATTGTCTTTTTAGTAACTTCGGCAATTCTTTCGTTTGTCTGGTGCTCATTGCATGAACGTTGACTGGTAACTATTTTCACGATGTATGATGCATGGTAATATTGTGGACCTTGCTTGTACAGCACTAAAAACACAGAATTCAATAAAATGACCGTAATTTCTCAAAATAATAATTAACGGTATTTTTGAATTTAAAAATTAACGTCCTTTTCAAATTTGAATTTAAACTTTAAATATTCAAATATGAAAAGTTCGTTAAATTTTAAATTCTAAATTACCGTTAATTTTCAACTTCATAACTTACTGAAATGTCCACCAAACTTGATTCCAGACTTGATGACCCAGTTTTTGCTCTTAAGATACAGATATCCAACATAGCATTCAACAAAGTTGTGCTTCAAATCACAAAATTCCTTCCATAAATCCTCTGTTGATATTAAATTATCATCTAAATCCTTAATCTCAAGGCATTTAAGTTCTTTATGTAAAAACATAGCTTCCTCTAAAATTAGCACATGAGACTGGCCAATTGGAAATGGATCAGCAACTATAGATTCATCAACCTTAATCATCTTTTGTTCCAGACTTGACTTTCTTTTTTCGTCTAAATATTTCTCATTCCATTTTAATTTCCTCTGGTAATCATTCTGTGTGACAATTGGAATCCTATCTTCACTGTACAATTGCCGTTGTCTGTAGTTTAATGCATTATTTCCGTAATTTCCACACTGACTTAATAATTTTATAGCTTCTTGATCAAAAACTTCTACATCTAATCCAGTAAAAATTCCAATCAATTTACAGTCTGTTGGAAACGGTTTAACATCAAAGTTCCTGAGTTTTCGTCTTTTTGGTGCTGGAATGATACTTAAATCGTTGCTAGATTCGCGAATCATATCGATTTTAATTAATAATTGACGAAATTATAGTTTGAAGAAAATAGTAAACAAAACTTTTTGCTAGGGTTTTCCAAAAATCGGTAATAACTAAACCGTTATTTTTTTGAACTGGTTAGAATTTAAATAATTTTTGTTATAAAAAGTCTTAAATTGTTATTCTTTATTTATTTGCTTATTTAGCCTTGATATTGTGGTCGTAATCGTCTTCCGCTAACTGAAGAAACATTGTGGCTTCTTCTATCTCGTCGAATTTCCTCTAATAAACCTGTAAGTTATATAATAACTTAATTTCAGTTTAAAAGCCAAAAATCTGAAAATTAACTTACGGTTCCGTTCTGCAAATGCAGCATTAATAACATCCTGAAGTCTCTCCTCATCATTAACGACTATTCCTTGAATACCTATTAATAATATTAATAATAGTAATAAAACTATGAAAATTAGTTACTAACGATTTAGGGCTAGAAACGAAGCAGTAACGAAGAATCTAAAACGCGCATCTTCACGTTTCTGTCGAGCTCGTTGTGCTCGTCGTAGTGCCTAAAAAGAAATAATTAAAAAGGTACAGAAATGTTAATTTAATTAATAAAACTCTTACTAATCGCCTCATTCTCGATGTCATTTTTATTTCAAAGAAAATTCGTTATTGAAAGTCAAATATAGTTTGACCGTAATTTTCAAATATTTTCTGACCGTTACTATTTCAAAGATAATTTGTGTTCATTATTTCAAATAAATTTTTGATTATTAAAATTTTTGGCTAATTTTCAGTAAGTAATAACTTTAACGGTGAGTTTAAATTCAAGTTTTTGTTATAGTAAACTCATGTGACATCACTGAAAAAGCTATAATTTTTTGATCATATGACCACAGAAAAATATTACGAAAATCGAGTGAATTTTCGTGGAAAAGTGAATTAAAATATTGTGTAAAGTTCTTGAATCCATCTAGACTATTTCTGTGCAACATGGCTAATATCGACGACATGATTTCTCATTTGGATGATAAAATTGGTAAGGAAAAAGGCTTTTGTTATGATATTTTTTATTCTAAAAAGAAAATGGAATTAAAAAAATAATTTTCAGATATGATTGCTGCGACTAGTGTCTTGCAGCAACAAGCTAGTGATATCAGGACACAAAAGATCAACTGGCAATCATATCAACAATCTCAAATGATTTCCAATGAGGATTTTAATGCAATAACAGCTTTGGATGGAGACAAGAAGGCACATTATTTGAAGGATAATCAATATCAAGCTGCCAAGACTTTCCTCAGTCTCTTGAGTCATGTATCTAAGGATACGACTATCCAATATCTTCTCGTAATGATTGATGACTTGTTGACTGAAGATCGTACTCGTGTTGAAATCTTTTTGGATTATGCTTCAAAACGTAAGGAGACAGTTTGGGGACCATTCTTATCACTCTTGAATCGCTCTGATGGATTTATAATTCACATGACCTCAAGAATCATCGCAAAGCTTGCATGCTGGGGACAAGATCAAATGCCAAAATCTGATCTTAACTTCTATTTGCAATGGTTGAAGGATCAGCTCACATTAAGCGTAAGTAACTCACACACACTCTCAAGCTCTTCCTTAATTTCTTTTCAGGTCATCATTGTCATCTTACTGAATGTTGTCCATTTCATGCTTCAAATACAATTTTTGTGATGAATTTCTCTCTCTTCTTCTTTTCCTTCTTTTCCTTCATTTACGTCTCATCAAAAAAAATAATTAACAATCTATACGAAAATAATTTGTGTGTGCGCAAATTATGCATCTCATAATCACGTTTTGTTGTTGATACTAACTAATTTACATCATAAGTTCTAGTGGAAAAAAAATATATTTTTGGAGTCAATAATTAATAATTCTCATTTACATGTAAGAATATTAGATGTGTGAACTAACTAAGCTATTATTTCTATAGAAGTGATCACTTCTTTGTTTGTTTAAAATTGTCAGGTGCAATTTTGCTTTGTTCTGGGGGGGATATTTGGGTTTAGGGGGCATTTTGAGATCAAATTAACGGTCAAAAGTTTTTAGAGTGAAACTTGATACTAAAGACATTTTTAGAAGTGCCTATAAAATGTACTATATTAAGAGCCTTGATTCTGTCCATAAATCCCTTTGCTGTGTTTGAGTTTTGTCTTGTCTGGTCCAGAATTCCCTCAAAATTTACTAAAAGACGTAAAAATGCTGCCTAGCTAGATAAAGAACCCGGCAAAATTGCATAAACATAAATCAGCCACATGTGTACTTCCAAATCAAACAAAAATTTAATTGTGACTAGAAAAAGTTTGACATTAAGTTCAACAAATTTGTGAATCCTCGCAACTAAACACATATCCTGAATGTTTCTCATCGAAACGTACGTCTGTGTATAGAATTAGTCACACAAAAGAAAACATTTCTAATGTCTTAATCTTTTCTCTTTCCTCACAATCGTGTAACTCGAAAACCAAACCTTTTTTATATTACAAAAAAAAATCTATGCTAAAAAATTAATTAACTATAAAAACAAAAACCAAAAAAAAACTGAAGGCTGAAGCATACAACAAAGAGTTGGAAGAGATAATTAAGCATCGTGGATTTAAGGAAAAGGACCATCCTCATCAACATCATATGCATCTCTTCCATTTCCATCATCATCATCAAAATAAGGATCAACAACAAAACGTGATTGTTGAGAAATATAGGGAAGTCTCAAGTGCACTTGACGAACCTACTCGTGGTGAACGCGCTGGTTCACCTTCTGGTGTTCATTTGAAGATAACGGTCTGTAGAAAAAATTGACAATGTGATGATTGCGTTTTAAAAATTTACATTGAATTAATCGGTGTGCTTAACTTGATTAACCAGAGAATTATTCCAAATTTTTTTTCTCCTTTTTTTACCTCAATTTGTGCCTTAAACTCACACTAATTGAATGCTCTCAACTGTTTTTTAGGACAATGAATACATCCAATCTGTCGGACGATGCTTGCAAATGATGCTCCGTGTTGACGAATATCGTTTTGCTTTCGTCACTGTCGATGGTATCAGTACATTGATTTCCATTTTGTCATCACGTGTCAACTTCCAAGTAAGTTGTTAATTTTGCCACACATTTCTAAAACAAACTAAAAAAACATCTGATTGTTGTAGGTGCAATATCAGTTGGTGTTCTGCTTGTGGGTTCTAACATTCAATCCACTCCTCGCCGAGAAGATGAACAAGTTTAATGTTATTCCGATCCTTGCTGACATCCTCAGCGATTGTGCAAAGGAAAAGGTCACAAGAATAATTCTTGCTGTATTTAGAAATTTAATTGAGAAGCCAGAGGATGCACAAGTGTCGAAGGAACACTGCATTGCAATGGTGCAATGTAAAGTTCTCAAACAATTGTCCATTCTTGAGCAACGTCGTTTTGACGATGAAGATATCACATCTGACGTTGAATTTCTAACTGAACGATTACAAACATCCGTTCAAGATCTTTCATCCTTTGATGAATATGCAACGGAAATTAAGAGTGGACGCTTGGAATGGTCACCAGTGCACAAATCTGCTAAATTCTGGCGTGAAAATGCTCAACGTTTGAACGAGAAGAATTACGAGTTGTTGAGAATTTTAATTCATTTATTAGATACTTCACGTGATGCATTAGTCTTGTCTGTTGCTAGTTTTGATATCGGTGAATATGTCCGTCACTTCCCCCGTGGAAAACAGTAAGTCCCTTGGCCTTCCTTTAATCAATAATTTTTTTGACTAAAAATTAAAATAATTTCTAGCGTCATCGAACAACTTAACGGAAAACAATTGGTAATGCAGCTTCTCGGACACGATGACCCCAACGTACGTTATGAGGCTCTCCTTGCCGTTCAGAAATTGATGGTCCATAATTGGGAGTACTTAGGAAAACAATTGGAAAAGGATAGTGAGAAAGGTCCGGGCGATAAGGACGGTGCAAAAGCCATTTCAGGAAAAGCTTAAACGTTGTTAATCCTAGCGCACCTTACTTATTAGTATTATATATTCATCATATGCTTAATCATAAAGAGGAAATTTATTGATTGTATATAAAAAATTCTTCGTATCTTAATTAAATCATTTCAAGTGGAATCAAAATTTTATGTTTTTTTTTGTGGTTGAAGACGTGAATTATTTGAGGCATTCCAATATAAATTTTTCCAAAAAAGGAACTACTATATCTCTTATGATATTGATCCCTTAATGTGTTAAATAGTCAAAAATGTGCAAGAAATATCCAACTTTTCAAACTAATTTATTTAGTGAAATCTTTCTGTTGAAAAATGAAAATTTAATGTGTTGAACGATAATAAAATAACTAAATATCTATGAAAAAAAATTATATATTACAGAACATCAACTTGATTTAAATCCTTTTTTATTTCATCGAATTTCAGAATCACCAAAATTTAATTTGAAAACCTTTCAACTGTTTTTCTATCAGAACATTACAACAGCTGTTAAATTATAAAACCATACAACAGCATCAGAATTTAAAAACCATACAACAGCATCAAAGTTTAAAAACCATACAACAGCATGCAAGTTTAAAAACCATACAACAGCATCAGAATTTAAAAACCATACAACAGCTGTTAAAAAATGTCAAAAATTAATTTAAAAAATGAATAATTTACATAAGACAGCATATAAAAGCTTTATTGTTAAATTCAATACATTTAATTAGATAAAATGATACACAAACATGCTTAACAACAAATTATAATTAATAAACAATTCTAAATGTAAGCTCTTTGCAACCAACTTGATTAATTCGGTGATAATAGATTTAAAAGCTCACGTTGCAGCCTTCAACTAGCGAGAATTTGCAGGAATTTTTATTCAAGTCTGGATTTTCACGAAGATTAATTTCTTTTGCAATGACTAAGAACTGATTATAGTAGACAGTTGTAAGATCCAGAGCTGATAAATCAATTTTCTCATAATTTCCACTTTCTACAAACTCTTTTAACTTAACTTCTAATATCCATTTACTAGCTAAATCTTTATAATATCCATGTCTCAATGGATCTACAGTTTGGAGCTTTTTAACATATTCTAGAGTCTTTTCATGATAATGGAATCGATCCAAAGAACGCATTAGTAAGGCAGCTGTTAATAAAGTCCATTTACTGTCTGGTTCATATTCCAGAAGCTGATTGCACGATTCTAGTTGATTTTTTAATTCCTCTTTTACAGCAGTTCCAAATTCATAGCCAAACGAAGGAAGTTTACATCCAATTATGACACTATCGTCATACTTTTTAGCACTTAATGAATATTCTTGATCATTTTGAGTGACTTTAATTAACAATACTTCATCTGTGACCTCAAAATCACCTCGATTAATCCAAATGCAGTCACTTTTATTGCCAGATATAGACATCCATTGACTATCACAATTATTGTCAACAGAAATGCTTATCTTATCTCTATTCAAATCAACAGCTTTTGTGAATGCAATAATCATGTGCTGTTTAGTGAGCTTAAAGCATGCGATGTTAAATTTTGGATCTGAATATCCTAATAAATATCTCTGATAAAACCATGCTGACGAATCATTGGGGTCTGTGAATGCGGCCGTAATCACAATTTCTAGTTCCTCCTTTAATTTTTCCTCACTTATTGGTCTTGATGGATCAGCAGCATGTGGATGTAGAATTGGCAATAGCTGAGATCGGTAAAACCACGACGAATAGTTTGAAAAGTTCTTTTGAATCTTTTCATCACAAAATTGAAATTCCTTTTCAGCCGATACATTTGCCTTCTTGACAACATATCGTCTATAATCCCAACAGTGAACTGTTAATGAAATTAGCATAAATTAAATGAATGATGTAATATGAATGCAATTTTTTGGACTTACAATTTCGTTCATCCTTTTTAAGATACAATGTGCATAAATTGACTTCCTTATCCCAGTCTGGTTTCGGTGAATTCTCTAATAGCCATGAACGATGATGCCAAGCTCCATAAGATTTAGGCTGAATTTGTAGACATAACTCAGTAAATCCCAAATCTCGGTCAAAAATGGTCGAATCTTCCTTATTTTCTTCAGACATTTTAAGTATGCATTCACGACGAATATTCCATAATGTCGACAAGTCTGGATTGACTGAAAGGATTTTTCCGGTCAGTTCCAATAATTCACTTCCAAAACTTTCAGACGTTCTTAATGCAAAAATCTTATCCATTCCAATTCTATAAGCTTTTGCCTTCAAATCCTGTTCCTTCTTCTTCCTTGCTGCTTCCTCTGCACTTGTTCTTACTTTTAATCTTCCGTGCATCCTTAAATCTTATTAAATTAACTTTTTATTTCTTTTTTGTTTTGATTAATCATCCAGCGACTAATACGACATCTAGAAGTGAGAAAATAGCAAGTAGATAAGTCATTTCTCGTGATATAAGTTAATGGAAGCAGCGCTACATACCTGTATCTATTCAAAATATCTAGTAATAATACGACGGATTAAAATTAATCCTAAAATTAACAGTTGGAGAAAAATAAATCCTAGTATTAGCCGTGAAATAAATACAAATCTAATAACTACATAACGAGCATAACGATCAAAAAAATTCATCTTAGATACAGAAGACAGCCAAAGTGCTGGAACTATGTGCTCATTTTTTGCAGAAAAAAAGCTCAATTCAAAGTTTGGTTAAAATTTTCAATTTAAATTTTACAGAAAAATTCTAATTAAACTAGATTTCCAGCAGAATCAATTATGTTCCTTAACAAATTGATCAATATAGCAAGGAGCCCGACTAATGTCAATCAGCTATCAAGTAAGAAAACTTGAATTTTATTAATTTTGAAATATTTCTAATGAAGAAGCTCGTAGATTTGTTCCAAAGATGCTTAATATCATCAACACCAGCAATTAATAATAAAGTGACAACAAATAAGCCACTAGAATTTGTTAATCTAAAGGATGGAAAAGATCCAGTACAAAATATAAATAATAAGATCCAGAAAAATGAAATTGGAAGATTATTTGCAGTTGTTCAGATTTGTGGCAAGCAGTTTAAAATAACCCAAGGAGATGTTATTATGCTTGAGGGATTTTGGGAACCAAGTAATGGCGACCAGTTGAGATTAGAGAAAGTGCTGCTTTGTGGATCACAAGATTTTACTTTAGTTGGAAAGCCAATTTTACAGAAAGGATTAGTGGACATTCAAGCTACAGTCATCGAGAAGTCATTGTCACATACTAGGACTCATTTCAAATACAAGAAACGAAAGCAATACCGTAGAATCAACTTCCAAAGATCACCGACAACAGTTTTAAGGATTAATTCTATAGAAATTAACAGTCCAGTTGATCAGCATGAAGCACCACCGCAGACCTCAGATAATGTCTTTTTCTAAATAGCTGTAATAAAATGATTTAGAATCTTATATTAATAGACAAAAAGTCAGTTGTTTTTATAATTATGTTTTATTCCATATGATGGATGCTAATTTTGTGGATTTTATTAATTATAATTAGATAAAACGGGATGTTCATCAGAAGTCAGCTTAAGCACTCGACTCTTCCTTACCTAAAAATCACAGAAATAAATCGAATTAGCATACAATCATAAATCTGTAAAGGTACAGTGAAGCATTTTGTAGGTAAAACATTATGGCTCATAGGACCTTGCATACAGTCTGCGCAGACTTGCATGATGGTCCGAACCCTAGTAAAAACATTATGGCTATCATATAAATTGTTAGTGACAATCTAAAGCATCACACGTTCTTAAGTGGAAATTTTTGTTAATTAAAGTTAGAAAAGAAGGAAGTTCTAAACAGGGAATCGTTGGCAGAAAGCCTTACAGAGAGACTTACAATAAAAGAAAGAACCCTTTTACTTTTCATCTGTTTAAATAAATTGCCAAGATAAATAAAATATTTAATAAAGTATATAGAGCTAATAGCCAAAAAGGAAATAAGGAAGTAGAACTTACGAGCTGGCTTGCCGTTGACCCATGGAGTGAATCTGATGTGGCTTTCATCACGTTTTGCGGCTTCAACTCTTACATCAGCTTTTAATGAGCGACGAAGAATTCGTGCTGCAATGTTTGAATAGTTGATGTAGCTAAAATATAAATTTTTTAATAAGTTTATGGATGTTCAACTGGATCTCGATTGCATAATTTTTTTTGTACCGCATTATTTCACAAATAAAATAACTTAATTTACTCACTTTAAACCAGCTTGTCTCCAGGCAGTCATTATGGATATATTTGAGTACAATAGACCTCTCCTATACGAATAAATAAATGACTTAATACAAGCTGAAAGAGCTGAAAATTTAGAGAATTAATAAAATTCGATTGGACGAAAGAAATTCTCAAAATTTGAATTTTAAACGGCAGTTACTATTTGACGGAATGTCCTGAATGTTTACATCAATAGGCGACCTCTATTTTTGAAAATTATCGTTATTTTTTTTTGTATGAAAATTCTGCTCTGTGTAAATTATAATTATTTGTGAGTTAATTGTGGAGTAATTAAGACAGTTTTCGACAGAATGGATAGTGGACACGTAGCAGTAAACCAGAAAAATAGAGGATTACTATGCTGGTTAATGAAAATCCTCTCATTTCCTTGTTCATTCTATAAGCTTCTTTTTGACAAGGAAATTCGTAATTCATTGCCGAATAAAGTTGTATTAATTACAGGTAAATAGCTTTAATATCTTATCTAATCGTATACTATTAAACATCAAATCAATAAACAGGAGCATCATCAGGTTTGGGCGAAGCACTTGCTCATGTCTTTTTCTCCACTGGATGCAAATTAATTCTGTCGGCGAGAAGATCTGAGGAACTAGAAAGGGTCAAAGCAGATTTATTACAGATTGAAGACGTTGGTGTAACACACCCACCTATGATTCTTCCATTGGACTTAACAGACATTAATTCATTGCCGGATAAAATAAATCAAGTCATAGCAGCTTATGGGCACATCGATATTCTCGTCAATAATGGTATGCATTAATAAAATAAGAAGCAAATTTTATCAGCTTTAGGGGGATTTAGGGGTAACCAACCCTAGTGTATACCCTAGAATCCTAGAGTATACCAAGCCCTTGAATTGATTATCTCGTTTATCTCGTTTATTTATATACAGGCGGTGTTAGCATTCGAAGTAATGCAGTTGATACGAACGTAGATGTAGATATAAAGATTATGCTTACAAATTATTTCGGAACAATAGCCTTAACGAAAGCAGTTTTACCTTCAATGATTGCTAGAAAGGAAGGAAGAATTTTGTGTATAGGAAGTGTACAGGGAAAGTTTGCGATACCGCAGCGGGCATCATATAGCGCATCAAAACATGCTCTGCAAGCTTTTTGTGATTCTCTACGAGCAGAAGTCAACGAACATAATGTAAAGGTCACACTGATTAGTCCTGGATATATATCGACCAACTTCTCATTTAATGCACTCACAGGAACTGGCAATGCTTACGCTAAAATGGACGAGAGTACAGCACATGGAACAGATCCAATCGAAATGGCTAAATATATTCTGCAAGCAGTATTGAAGGACAAGAAAGATGTTATAATTTGCGGGTTGGCACCACGATTAGCATATTACATACGATTTCTCATGCCTTCCTTGTATTTTTGGATCATGTCAAAACGTGCTCAAAAATTGAGCAAACAAAATCATCTCAAAAAGGACGACTGAGATTACAACGTATGATAAAGTTGTAAACATTTTCTGTCCATTTCACTAAAGTGGATCATCTCTTGGTGTTGGATAATAATTGTGGATATTGTGATGAGTTTGATTGAAACAAATTAAATTAGACTTCTAATGCTTTTAATTATTTCCGGTATAAAACCATAAACAAAAATTAAGTCCACTTTATTGAGATATAATATTTTTATACTAGTGTCGTTCCTTTTTTACGGTGGAGGCTTATAATTATATCCACTAATAAAGATACTTTTATTTTATTTCAAGCAATTTAACATAATATGTCATTAAATATTCATTTCACATAAAGCTGGAAAAAAGGCCATTAACGATTCACACAATAATCCATCAATCATCAGGAATTAATCAACTGATAATTGTTTGTATAAAGCTCTTTGGGCATTGAAGAAAAAAACGAGTGAAAAACATTTTCTGCATACACAAATAACATCAGATTTATTTATTTAAACATTTAAAGCTTTAGTGACATTCATAATTCTTTTCCATTCACATTTTTCTTTTCCTTATTTCTCATCGATTTTTTTATTTTGCTCCTTTTTTCCATCAATGAGAGTCATAAACAAAAAAATAACATTTACAAACGTCTGAATTGTAATATCTTCTTCCCTCATATAAACTTTTTATTCCTTCTGCTTCGTCTGCTCATCTATATTCTGCCAACGAGCGAGATTTTCCTGACATTGCTTCAACATTGGTCTTGTTTCCGGTATCAGACGATATAACAGTGAATAACACGGAATGCAAATGCCATTAAGAAATCCAAGCTGTGAATGATATTAAGACAGAAAAAATTAATAACGTGGAGATTAATTAAGCATAAAAATGGCTTCTTAAGTGCTGCCAACCCTTAGTGACCTGTCGAGAGAGATTTTCTTAATTAACTCTTCAGGTTTGGAACATCAAAAGTGAAATTTTTGCGGATATTTTATAAGTGTGTGTGCAATTTTGCAATACAAATGAGCTATTACGTACATAAAGTCTAGCATGTTTGTTGACTAGTTGATTTGCTGATAACTCATCTTCATGTAGGAACTAAAGCATTTTGAATCTTAATTAGTATTGTTAGTTATTTCTATGTTTTGCAATCGAGCTCACTACATTAATAGGATATGACTTTGTCTAGTACAAACTATTTTATTCGACGACCTAAATTTTTTTCGATGTATTTCTAAAGTTTAACAACAACAACTCACATGGAGTGCATTGTCTCATTGTTCCTAATTGATAACAGAATTTTATAACGACAATAACATTTATAGTTCATCGATGACGTCCAATATTCAGAAGGGGGAGGGGGGGTTAATTTTTTTGTCTTAGACGTCATTTATGAATAGCTCCTATGTAAAAAAAATTTTCTTACCTGAGAATTTGCCTGCTGATCTGGCTGATTGCGATCCATCATTGGTATAGGTTGCCTTCCAGCTCGTCTCTCTTCATCTCCTTGCTCATAAAATTCCTCAAATATTCCCTTCACTGTTTCTGATTGAATTTCCCATGGCTTTGAACTCGCTGATAGATCTGCTGCTGTCATCGCGATGGCATTCACCATCATGCGGTGCTCTAATACACTCCATGAGAATTTTTCATTATCCACTAGAACCATCAATTTTTCTTTGTTTGGGAAGAATAATGCAAGATCTGTTGCCAGTATGCAGTGCTGAGAGAAGAATGAGAAACTTTTCATTATTGACAAGACAGACTTAAGCATTAATATTCAATGACTCATACCTTAATTAAACTTAAAATCTGCTTATACTCCGTTGAACTTAATTTAGCTAAAATATTATGACCGTCTTGTTGTAAAATAGTGACAGTCTGATTGAAATGATGATGTTCCATAGTCGAGGTTGAGTAAATGGCAGCAATCGGAGATTCAGAATCTAACATGAACTTGTTGCTCTTGCCTCGATGGTCAAGGTCACTAAATGGGGTCATTTGAATAAATTATAAAATGTATACGATGCTTACTACAAAGTTGTGCTTAATACTTACTGACACAATGATCCAATAAACAATGCGAGGCACTACACAAAACGTAAACAGATTAAAAGTTAGTCAAGTTCTGATGAAAGTTTCATTTTTTCTTACCTCATTCGGTCGAAAGACCAAGTCAGAGTTCTTGACAATTGAGTACATCGAGTTTGCAACAGCAAAACCATGAGTCCAATTATGATATGGAACGCGACGGTAATTCTTTTTTACAGTCAATGTAAATCGCATTAAGTCTCTCTTTTCGAAGCGATTGAATCCGAAAAGGTCTTTAAACATGAAAATGACGTAATTGACCTTCACATACTCATCGACCTCGAATGGATTAAAGTAGTAACTATCAATGTCCTGAATTGATGTTGGAATGCCCATTTTCTCACATTTCTCCAAATCATCATCATTACACTGGTTATGGTAACTTAGCACTTCCAATGCAACCCTATACTTCTTCTCAGATCTTCGAATTTTATCATACAATTTTGCATGATGCAAAGCGAGGCCACAATAAACAGCAAATGTTTCAAACGCCTCCTCATCCTCCTTTGAAAAGTAACTCGAACGTTTATTTACCATTTCCACAACACCAATAATTGAGCCTCGTATGAAAATTGGCATACATAGAATCGTATCTGTTTTATATCCTGTAAGTTGATCCACATTTCTATTGAACCTCGAATCACTATATGCATCAATTATATTAAATATTTCTCCAGTTAATGCGCATTGACCTGCGATTCCAGTTCCAATAGGAAATCTTATTTCCTCGCTCTTCATTTTTTCTGTCGTCTCCTTTGCAGCTCGAGGTGAATTCATTTTTTCTTGTATGTCATCCTCGAAGCCAACATCAAATATCGTCGCGTACAACTCATTCGTTCGAGAGTCAATCAGGAACAATGACGCACGATCGGCATTGACTAAACGTTGTGCATAATTCATGATTTTTATTACGAGCATATCCATTGATACCATATCCTGAAATATTGATCTAAATTGAAAAAAATGGAAGGAAAAAGAAGGTTATCAGGGCGGTTCGATAGGCTGTTTTAATGTTGATGGGTTCAATTTTTTTTGATAAGCATGCACGATTCACAAAACCAGCAAGTATGTAAAATTTGCTGGTTGTTTCTTTGGGTCTGACCCATTTTTTGTGATTAAATCACAAGATTTAAGAACAAATTTTCCAAAAAGAAAAATCCTGTCATCTGCAGAATGGACCAAATGGAATGAGACACCATCCACAGCGTGAGACAACAGAAAAGTCAAATATTAATCAACTCAATCAATCAAATCAATTATTAGCCTAAAAACAGAGAAGACACTCCATTTAGGATTAGAATAAAGATGATTCTTGCGAGTGCTCTTAATGAACCTAATAATAATATAACGTGAGATGGAAATCTATGCCATATCATTTATGTGTTGGTTGCTTCATGTTTATTTGACCCATACTTGAAGCACAAAACAACACATAAATTTGTTGACCATTAAGAAAGAACAATGCAGAAAGGGATAAAAACAATGATGGCACTCAGAGAGATATAATGTTATATCCATCGAGTTTTAGTATACACATATGGTCTATTAATTAAGGATTCTTGCTTACTTGACAACAGCCAGAAGGAAATCATTGAGTTTCTTTTGTTTGTTCAAGTTGATATAAATGGACATGTAATGTAGTGCAATTCCGCCCCATACAAGATACGAGTACGATATTTCTTCATCTTCCTCATGGAATCTAGCACCACTATCACGTCTCCACATTTCAAGCACCGCTACAAGACTTCCATCTGGATAAACAATTGCTTGACACAAAACGTGTTCGGTCTCTTTATCGGAAATGACATTGGGAAATCTAGGATCAATATCGCCACGAGAATATCGAGTAGGCTCGCGACTCCGTGCCACGAAATTTGCGATTGATGCGTCGTCACAAATTTTTTGTACTTTTGGCTCACCATGCTCGTCAAATGTTTCTGAATCCATTACAAAAGACAAATTGTCGGCTGCATCCTCAACAATATATAAACGAAAACCGTCAGCATTTACCGCATTTGATATGCACGATGACAATTCAAATAGTACGTGTGCTTTTGTTGGTTTCATTTGCAGTTGTTGGGTAAGTTGTTCTAGCATTTGACGTTTATCAGCGTGAACACAAAATCTCCATCGACTAAGACTGGTCTTTCTATTTGCATAGTTCATCTTTTTCGCTTTTTGCGTCTTGCGGATCATCCATCGTTCCAATTGTTCTAATTCTACTTCATCCATAAGATATTTCTCCAAGATTTCTGGATGATTTCGCAAATAGAAATTTATTTCTTCTTCATTAAAATCTAAGTACCGAATGAATGTGACGGAATGGAAAACAACAAAATCAAATTTAATTTAATGTCATGAAATAAGAAATAATACTGCTATTGTTACCGTGTTGTTGATAATTTGTTCCTTCCGTACCTTTCCGATTCTTATCATTCGACATTCGTTGAGCTGTGTTATTGCTGCTGCCATTGTTACTACCTGCAACAAAAATTAATTTAATTTCATCAATATTTAATAGAATGGAAAATATTTTATTTTTATCCATGCTCCAACTTGCTTTCTGTCTACCAATTCGTTGATTTCTCTTCAGTTTACTTATTTTTCCAGATGAGAAGACTTATGATGACAGCAATCATGCAAATTAAATCAAATTGATTAATGCCATTCGAGGGGTTGTTTTAAAGCATTCAACTCAATTCAATTTAAATTAAAAATTATAATTTGCCAAGCAGAAAGCTTTGAGGCAGCACTTGAAACAATTTACATCACTTCAAGTTTGCTTTTTTATTTTTCTTCAAATATTCAAAACAGAAATCTTAGGAAGGGGTTTAAGAGAGCAAATTGGAGTTTGGACTTAAATTTAATTTTCCTTGAGTATTCATGCTGCGAGGATATTGTTAAGGGTTTTTCTGTGGCTACAATGTATTTTCAAGATTCACTTATATTTGCAATTTAAATGAGTCTTATTTTTGGTTTCTGGAAAGTTCAGTAAATTTAATATTCTTTGAGTATTTCTAGATTGAATGTTCGTGTATGTGCTTTCATGTTTTTTTGAGCTTTTCAGATTAAAATAGCACATCATTTGACACCATTTGCCAAATTCAGTCATTTGAGACTTTATAAACAAGTAGTTGCTTCGACAACAATACAATTTATCTTAATTTATAGTCTATCTCTTGTAGTTGACTCTGATAACCAGCCAATGAAAATGCCATTTGCCTTGTCCTCATAATCATATAAATTATGGAGTTGGTTAATATCACATTACGTGCAAAGCGTGGAGTAAAGGACTCTATTATCACGTATAACAAACAATTTGTGTTTTGTGGATAAAGACATGGTGAGAACAGACGACAGAGAGAAAAAGAGATGCGAACGGGTTGTGTTAATGAAATGGGAGATATTCTCAGAATTTATGATAAGCATATGACTACGATGGCATTATGTTAATTAAAAAGATAGTAAAAGCTTCTAATTAATGTATATTGCAGTTAGAAACATATTACGAGGATGATGCTGATAATAAATTACAGCAAATTATGATAAATTTAATATATCCATGAGCTTCTATAAATATTTAACCTATTCATAATCCAACAACATCTTAAATTTTTAGCTATTTGCCTCAATGAGCAACAAAAATTTTCATCAAATTGTTGTGGCTTCAGATAACCGCAAGGAAAGTCCTTATCTTAAAGTTATCTTCTAAACATGCTTCATGAGCACAAAGGGAGGATTTTCTCTTCATCAAATCCACAACATTTCTAGACTTAATTTAATTTCATTATTCATTCTTTCAGCTCATCAACATTTCATTTTAATCCCAGAAAATGAATGTTTCTGAAATTAAATTTTACCTTCGGGACATAGAATAAGCGCTCACTGTGCATGATTTGTGGCTTTTTTTTTAAAAAAAATACTTTTAAAGTTTTCCGCAAATTCCAGAAGACATTAGACAATACATTACAGTTATTCTGTCCCTTTCTGTCTATTAGTGCATCCTTCGCATTTTATCTGGGACATTCCTGTAGCCGTTTTTGAGTACAAAGCCGCAAACTTAATAGAATTTGTCATAAAAAAGTCAGTAGGTAATAAAATAAATGGTCCTTAAATCCTCAAAATGTGGCAAGTAATACCGAAAAGTGCTACTAGGGTTAACATCATTTCCACAATTTTAATCTCATAATAGGATATGAACTGACATAATTGACTTTAAGCTTCGTTCAAAGAGTCAATTTATAAAATAATTGTGATGAAAATAAGTTCACTTATGAACTGATGTTTATGAAAGCTCAAAATCCTTACGTAAATCTCTTTTACTGCAATGAAAAGTAATTAAATTAGTTTACATATAAAATGCTTTCATTTTATAGCTTCAAAGTTATGCGACAATCAAAAGTCTCTTTTAAGTTTATAGCATCATGGAATGAGAAAACTTTTCTTTAAAGAACGGATTGATTTAAGTCATTGTTGACGTTCTCTTTAAGTTTTTATATATGCAAGTTGAGTTGACGAAAGTGTGAACAATAGAATAAAAATTTTTACCCCATTTTATTGGTCTGTATCAAAACTTTTTGCTTCTCATTAAAGAATGTTTTGATAGCATTTTAAGATGGAAAGAATGTGTTTATGCGCTAATTTTGCGTTGATATGTTTGCATTTCATAAATGAATAATTCATGAATTATTAATTGCTTAAATGTCCTGATGTCGTCATTCGATATTTAAGTGAATAAATTAGTCAGTCAAACGCCTTTTTGTGTATTATGAAGGCATTGAGGAGTATTTGAATTAATTAGCCTTTATAAATTTTGATCGAAATATCAAAACGGATCCTTGTCGGTAATTAAGAGATAAAATCTAATGCAGGATTGTAGGTAGAGTTCCTATTACTCGAGGGTAAATATTACAGTAGCTATATCTCTAACTTGAGGTATTAAATCTTGTGAGTTCAAGAAATTTATTCATAAATCCTATTTATCTTCCCATGAACATTTAATGGCATTCAATTCCGAGTTTTTCTTGCTTTTTAAAAGCTATTACCATAATCTTCATAAATGTCAAAAACCTTTCCAAGATTCTATGACAACTAAAAGTGTTGCTAATAGATTGCTATGATTACTTCCATTATTTGAATGTGAACAACATTTTCTTATCTTATTTATTTGAATGATATTAAAATACAGAAAAAGAAGACAACATTTTACTGATTTAATCAAAATTCGGTCTTCTTTGATGCTTGAACTGACTCCAATTCAATGTTATTAGAGATTTATTTACTTTAGAAAATAGCAACTGACTAAAGTTTCACTTTTATGAATTCTTAAGAAATTTTATCTTACAAGGCCTAATTTCCTCATTAAAAATATCCTTTGAACAGAATATTACCAATAATTTTATCTTCATCCATACTAATTGCTTCAATCAGCTTCCAACGACAACATTCAATTTAAGTATTTCAATGAATAAAACTTAAATTTAATGAGCTACTTTGAGCACCAAGCAAAGCAGATCTATAAAAAAAGCTCATTAGCCTTAAACCACCCATCGTGATTTCATTGCTTTCTTTTCTCTTTAATCATTCAGAACACATCGAATGAGAAGCTTGTAGAGGTGCTTTGAGCCTTTCGATGTGACGTGACACACATGAGTGATGAGCATTTATTAAGTTACACAAATCCTTTTATGAGTCTTTTTATAGACGCTAGTTAGTTTGTTATCCTAAACATTAAATCTTATGAAGGTACATAAATTGTGGGGACTTACGAAACTTAAAAAATCTCCGATTTCTCCAGAAAGTAACAGCACGTTCCATTATTGTTGAAATGAACTCCATTCACGAGTGAAAAAATTGTCAATAAACGTAACTTTTTATGCCTCAGTATCTCCTTTTTTATGTAAAACAAGTCATCATAATTTTTTTAAAACTCAATAAAAAATATCATTTAATCGATGCATGCATGCCGTATAATGTTCATTCGCTGTTCAACTACTGATAAGACACGTCCATTAAATTTATTTTTTACTCTACATGCACTTGTGTCAACAATGAAAGAGAGTCAGTCCATCAACATCATCAATGACGTTTTTATTATTTCAATTTATCACTCGTTTTTCAATCAATATGGTAGCTAAATGACTGTGAATATGTCCTATAATCATCAACATCATCAATTATTATGAATTGCAATTTTTTCCTTCCGCAACGTTAAAGTTGTCAACACGATGCTGTATTATTTTTAGACACGACCTCTTTAATGTATTTATTTAGTTATGCTCACTTTATTCTTGCTGTATATTGATATTTAATTAATTAGTGTCACTAATATTTACTCATCGGATATTCACAATCGTCCGCTCAATGCAAACACTCAATTTTAATTATATCAGAAACACCCAGCGGTTTTGATCCTATTCACAACCATGAATGATAAAATTACCACGTTCCAGATTTTATTATTTGCTTAATCATAGCTTATTATGTGTCGGATGATGTGTATATGCATAGAATTTTACGCACGCAATGAGAGTTGCACCATGTGAAGATTATTTGTTTTGTTGCAAATAAAACTTATACCTAATTGCCATCAATATTAAGGATTAGTTAGCATGTGTTGTGAATATTAAAGTTTGCTTTACTTAAAGCATGTATTGGGGGTGATTCTGTGCTATAACGATTTCTATGGTTTTAATTACACAAATTGCTATCGATATCCATACGATGCTGGATATTGAATGGTTTGTTAATTTCTCAGGCAGTTCACATGACTACATATTATTAAATTGAGTAGAAATTCTTCAGATTCTAACTGACTGCTGTTAGTTTCTATAGAAATACTTTAAAATAACGAATACTTTTCCACTTCATGCACAAAGGACTCTCCGGAAATACTATAAAATGTCACAAGTCTCTTATGAAAGCACTAAAAGTAGAAATTCCAAGCTGATTGTATGAGGCAAGAAGGCAATCACAAAACTTTTAACATTACATCAATTTTCTAATTTTATTTATGCATAGATATTTCCTCAAAGCTCATTCACGTTTTCCTGAACTTATTTATTTATAAATAATAGCTCAATAAAAAGTTTCAAGTTCCAGCACTTTACCGAATGCTCACATGCATTAAAGCAGATAAATTCAAATCACGTTAATCTCATCAACTGTTCGGATGAATAGTCAACTTGTAACTGAATGAATATGTAATGAAGTCTTGCCGTACATGAAGTTGTCTTACAAGCAGACATGAAGTTTACAGTAGAAAAGAATGTACACAATCAGAGAGACTTTTGGTGAGATAAGAGAAAAGGCAAAAGAGAAGAAAAAAGGCAGTGAGAGGAAGGAAGATGTGAGCGTGAGATGAAAGCATCATCAATGATAACGAAAGGAACTGAAAACATTTCTTAATCTTTTTTCCTACATTCCGAATGTGTTATTGGTTTGAGCAATTTTCTATGGATGAACAAAATGGTTTTTACTTTTTCTTGCTTATTTTAAATGCACACATGTGTGTAGAAGATGATGGCAACTCCTTTGAGGATTAATGTTTGAATGGGTTCAAGATGTCAATATCACGTAAAATACACAAAGAAGGATTATAATTAAATCTAGCTATCGGAAAATTTCACAAAGTCAAGTCTCAAAGATTTTTTGTTTGCCACCTTTGATGCAAATCAATTTATATAAGCCCAATTTCTTTAGAAGTACAGCCTTAAAAACGTCTTCCTTTTCGAACATCAAGAATCTCGAAATCAAAATATGAACTACGTCAACTGGCAAACGTGATTGTAAACAATTTAATAATAAATATTTTAAGGATTCGTTTGTAAATGTAATTTTTGTTCTAGAAAATGTTTTCACCGACGCGAGCTTGACTGGCAGCAAAAACAATAAAGCAAAAAATTAATCAAGTGAAAAAAAATTCGATAGTAAAGTTATAAGTTGATTGCAGTTCTTTGGAATGAAAAACTTGACAGTTTATCACAAACTTAATAGCAGAGAACTTCATAAAAAAGCTACAGATTATGTCTGAAACTTTTATACAGTTGCATGATAATAAACTTTACAATTTGATTATGAGGAAAATCCTTCGTTGAGAGCTCAATGCAAAAATTAATTTAAGTTTTTCTTAAAGTTTCTTTACAGCAGCGAAATTCAAAACCTTCTGCCTGCTTTAAAATTGAAAACCGCCTCCTCTTTTCCCTCGAGGACAATAATAATAAACAGAATTTAATTAACAGTTGTTGTTCCGTCGAGACTATTTTGAATCCTAAATGAAAGCTTCTTGTTATTGACATCGAGTGATTGGATTTCAACTAAAAAAACCTAATTTATTGAAAATATTATGATTAGAATTTATGCTGATAGAAAATTTAAATTAGGTCCGTGGTTGTTGATTTTTGATGGAAAGAAAAGGTTAATTTAAGGATTTTGAAATTCTAACAAGCGAATGAAAATGAAGACGTGAAAAATCCCAAGTAAAGTAGCTGTAAATTTCCGCGGGTAATAAAGATTGAATCTATGGAAATGGAAATTTTATCTTTTATCTAATTCCAAACCGCATTTTGTGTACACCTTTATCGAATAAAATTGAAACCGCACACTTTTCACACAAAAAGGAAGGATTTATATTACAAGAGCTAAAAATTCGTGTACAAAATGTTCAGTGAAATAAGCTTCATATATTCAATCCGATGAAAATTTATGAAAATGATAACGAATAAAATTATTCTATTTGCATTCATAACGAGCATGCTTGCATGGAGAATTCTACAGAAATTTTTAAGCACCTGTATGAGAATAGAAAATTCTATAAAGTTCTAAGTACCAAGATCCATGGCAACTATATCAAAAATCCTTTTACAAATTTTCTATTAAGTTACAATCATTTCCAAGACTTCCTTGACACACAGTACCTATAGAATTTATCTAGATACATCAATATTTCATTTCGGTGCTGAAACGTATACGTAATAAAATTGCAAATGTGATTTTCGTTTCTATTCTTGTGGCTCATACACCCAAGAAGAAGTTGAAGCTTTACATTTTTGTATTGTTCGTTGTCAAGATATATCTGAATACATGTAAGTCTTTTGTGACGCTAAAAACTTCTGCGATTTATGTAGAAATGAAATCATCCTAACCACATTGAAAGTTAAAATGCGTAGAAGAGATTCCACCCGAGGAAAAGTCATGGAAACAGACTTCACTTAAAATTATCATAACTTTTAATAATTCAGTTACTGAATTTTCCATTTCTAAATTTAGACAGTTACTATAAAAATTCACAATTGGTGTAGGTTGGAAGAATCAACGTAAAATGGTTAGTATTACCAGAGATTCGTGACTGAATTTTCCACCCAAACCGTATTTAACACAAAATAGGCATATTTACTCAACTGCCTCATCAAATACAAACTTAATGTTTGTTCCGCAAATTAAGTTTAATGCGAATGATCTAATCATACTAAATACACGATACGCAATAAAAATGGATACTCTCTCAATCTTGAAATTGACAATGTCAAAAATTCCTTTCATGTTTTTAATCCAATATTAAGATATGACGTACGCACCTCTGGATGTCTTATGTACAACAATAGAATTGCTTTATAGATGAAAGCACATTATTGATGTTTGCTATTGTTAAGCGACAGAATATTCATTCCACAATTGCGAATATGTTCTTTACTTACAAGCTATGATAAATAAATATTTTTCTTGGGATCAAATGAGGATTTATGAGAAGTTGGCTGGATTTATTTTACATTTTTTTTTGTTGCAAATTTTGAATTTATTTCATTTTAAAATATATGTTGAGATTCATCTGATCTACAATTTGAGGAATTTGAGTACCAGATTCTATTCTAGAAACTTTGATCTATCTGCATACAAAAATCCTTAATAACATAATTTTTATGAAAATAAAAAAGAAAATTTTTAAGATGCAGAGTAAATGTTTAGCAACCCCAATTCATGCTATCAAACAAATTGATTCCTTGTTTGTTTTGCTGTCAGTCGAAGAATCCCAAAAGTTCATGCGAATTTTTCTCATTCCAAAAAAAAGAATCTTTTTTTAATATAAAAAAATTCTTTCAGCTGTTTCTGTGTGATATAAAACTTTATCAATAAATAACTTTGCTTCCCCTCCTCTGTTGCTCTGTACCAACATCATACATTAAAATTCTGATGTAATTCATTACTGAATGACATTTGGTATATATTTCATTATTATCGCATAAACTTCTCAAATTGCCTTTAAATGACAGAGGAATTTTCCTGTGACGTCATTGCTGTTAATAAGATAAATGTTTGCAAAAAAATTAATCTATGAATGGAAAAATCTTTGTCAGATTCATTGGCATTATCAAATGATATAACAAGTATCGAATGTCCCGGTAAGCGTGATTTGAGTCTAATTTCCATTAAAAAATTATTGAGTTTCTTATTCTTGACTGTTTCTCAAAAAAACATTCTTAAGGTTAAAGTAATTGCCTTAACATTTTTGATAAAAATAATAGATTTTGAAGAAAAAAACAATGATGCAATAAATAATATGAAATCTGATCACATCCAAATATTTTGATTGGAATTTTCTCGAATCTGCAACAGTTGCAATGAAGAACGTGATTTTTATCTGAATTGTCTTAAGAAATCTTATAATTTCATTTCAGTCTGGAAGATTCCTGATTCATCAGAATTTCATTGTATGAGAAAGTAGTGACGTTGACGTCTTGAAGAACATTCAAATACTCAAATTGCACAATTCATTAGAAATTCGAACCTAGCAACTAATCTACAAGTTTCCTTACTAATATAAATTTTAGAATAATTGCTTGGGAAATTTCACTTGACAATCCATAAATCCAAGTTGATTAATAGGCAAACAACTCAAAAGACATAATACAAACAGAAAAGCTTTTCTTTATAGATGGAATTGCTTTGAAGGAGACGACGACATCAATATTATTATGAGCATTTACCCTCAAACATAGACTAGGAGTAAGGAATGGACACTTTATATGGAAATTTATGTCTGTAGAACTCTTTTAACAATTTTTACTTCTTATCCTTGCAATGTAGCACATTTCATTTATGGCGTCATTGGTTTTTAATGGACAATACGTTGAGAATGAATAGAAAACGTAATAAATCTTCCATTAAGACTTTCTTCATGATGACTAGCTCAAACTGTTGTTATTTGTAATTTGTAATAAAAAGGCAACAGCAATGTCATGGCAAAAATTAGCTTACCAGAATTTTTAATTCCATTATTCATCATTTTTTGGCTATTTTTTTTTTTTGTATGTGGATAGAGTGGAAGAACTTTTAAGTCACGAGTAGACACAACGAACGCCAAAATAAGACTGACAATGTCGAACATTAATCAAGCATAAAAATAAAATGGTTTGATAGCCAAGGATGAATTAATTTGGAATTGTCGTCGTCACGAAATTTTGCCATCTTCTACCCAACTCATTTCCTACAACCGTGGTTTTGTTTTACTCCTTCTTTTCAACTTCCTTTTGTGCTTTTCTTTTGTATTATTTTTTTTTGTGGAAAGTGGATTAATTTTTAACTCATTTTGTGTCTCTTTGTCTTTTTACTTCGGGTTTTAATAACAATTTGATTCTATTGACTCGATTCTTTTGTAATCAAACGCGCAAGAATTGAAATTCCGTCCATTAACCATTTTATTGTCCTTAGAATGCTTACTCAATCCTTAATAATTTGTCTGGGGTAATTGAACAGAAATTTCTGTGGTGGAAATAAGAAAATTGGAAGATTTAATCAATGGAATGTGTTTTTAAGTCACACACAGTCATCCAAACATTATGATGACAGAAATGGTCCCAAAAATAGGATGTCAAGATAACAAGGGACACAACAGTGAATGAAAAAAAAAATCGATAAAACGCAAACACTTTATTTTGACAAAGCAAAAGGATATCTAAACAAGACATGAAAGAAAAAGAAAAGAACTTTAATTACACGTGCCTGTTTCGGTATAAGAATTATCGTTATTGTTTGGACGAGAGTGCGAACGACATTGTTAGCAGAGCAAACGTTATACAGCAAATACAAATAACAATAAAATAAGCAATTGTCTAACCCAAAAAAATGATCGAGAAGAAACAATTTCAAGAATATTAATTCAAGGCAAATACTACCAATGTTAAGGAGGTGAGAAGATTGAGACCACCTACTTTTAATTGAAATGGCAAATAACTAATAAATTTGAAAGATCAATTTTTATTACTCTGACTTTATGAGCTTTATGTGAATCGCAGCTCATTCCATGCAGAGCTTTTATTCGCCTTTTTTATTTGCTTTTTTCATTCTTTTTTTTCATCCCTCTCTACTCTCTTATGCTCAAAGACTTATTTTTGTTCGTGCTGGGAAAACGATAGAAGTCAATAGCTATTGAAATTCAAGTAGACGAATTAAATAAAAGTTAAATTTTGTCTACTACGATTTTGTTTATTTTTGTAGCTGTGTTTTGGTAAGAAAGTCAATTTCGGTTATGATTTTCAAAAGCTTTTGGTGACTACATTCAATATTATGAACACAGCAGATTCACACAGAAATAAAATTTTCAAAGCCAATCGTATCAAAATTACCCAACAAATTCTAAAGAATTTGATCTAAATAAAAATATAAACATGTAACATCTGACGCACAAGGTCACATTAAGAATTCAACTTACAATACAACATGCTATTGGGTTTTCGTAAGCATGACACAAAGGATGTTTATGCAAAATTGAGAAGGCGTTTGAGTGTTTTCTAAATTAGAATACTATGCATGTTCAATAATCTTAGATTTTTTAAGCTTCATTTCACAGTCAATGACTCTATGAATTTCTCAAAAAATTATTTAATTTTGATTTTATTTTTAAATCGTCATATCAATCACTGATTGATTGTGGCATTTTAAATGACAATAACGTAGTACAATAGCACGTACGCAGTACTTTTTGGATGATGCTATGATTCACGTAGTAATACAAGCAGGAGAAAGTGTCTCAAGTCTAATTTTAGCATATCTGTATCTATGTATAGAATTTTAATGATTATCTGAAAATATCATAAATACAGATTTCGTTGTCGTCATTCCAATCTTACGAATAATGTATGGCATTTTTCCCTCCATGTGAATGGAATCTATAATATCCCTTTCAGCTAAAGAATGTTGTTCATAAAAAAGGTAGAATTTTTTTGCTGTCATCTCAAATGTCTCATCATGAAAAGGAAGTCATAAATAATGACTTGTTGACAATCGACAGTATGGAAAGTTGAGACCGTAATGAGAGGCAACAAAAAATGGAATTTTTTGTTATAATAAAATAATTGACTCAGCTGTGATCAAAAGATTTACTTTTTGTTTGCTAATTTAATGAGAGGAATTTGCATTTAAAATTCCAGATGGGGTGCTTTAGACAGAGTATTCAATATAGAACAGTTCACTAATGGTGTCTATCAGATTATGGACTGTGAATAAAAAGAAATCATTTCAAAAAGTGATCTTTCTACATGTTGGTCGACATAGGTGGACAGTCTTTGAACGGATATTTATATATTCATCAGGATATTCAGTTTAAAATAATCTAATGAAGATTGTCAGTTTTTCACTGTATGTTTACCCTCAGTAATTTTATTATTAAAAGTTCCACAAGAAAAGTTCAGTTTTTGTAATATTTTATTGAATAGGAAGTGCTGATACATGAATTTTTTACTATAAAAACTGAATCTTTGCAGAAGTTGTTATAAAATCTTCAAACTTCAATGTGAATTTACTGAGTTCTTTGAAAAAACATTAACTAACTTGAATCTACGGAAGGACAAAGTTTATAAATTCGATGATATTTTTCCTAGAATGTATCCATGTCTGTTTGGCTCATATAATGGATTGAATATCAAATCAGACTCATAAAATTTTTTGAGAATAACATTAAATAAATACTGTCTGTTCCATGCTGAGATAGAATATTCCTGAAACATTTCCATTTGAGTTAATTCCGGTGAATCCAGTTCTGTTATATTTCAGGATTCAACTGTTTTAATTTCATTTAATAAATTTACTTTATCTATCTGGGTCAATGGTACAATCCGTTTCAAATAATTCAAGAACGTTTGTCAATAAATTGACACGTAATCTCCAATCTTGAGTGGTCTCTAATCAATCTTGAGTGGGACTGTATTAATAATAAATGACTCACTTTAACTATACAGACAAAATCAATTGCTCTTTTAGTAAATTGCCAAATTCCCATCACATTTTTTCATTTTCATTGAGCAGCTGTACTGAATGATCCATAGCAATTTCATTATGACGTTTGGAGGGTTCAAAGTCGCCATTCATGTTTTGTAGATTAACTGGAGCGAAAAATATATTCTTTACTACATTCAATAAAATACAACTTCATTTTCAGGGAGGAGACATTGAAGATTTACTAGATAATTACTAGCCGTTCGGTCGCCGAGGACAATATTTGCCTGCTATGATTGTAAAAAAAAAATCTTCAATAAATTATTCATCGACATGTCGAGAGAATATTAATTTTTGGACGTATTTTGATGCTAAAAATAGCTTGCGAGTATCCTTCAAGGCATCGCAATAAATTTCATTAAAATCAGCAAGTAACAAATGCGTTTTTTGCCTCACATCTAAAAATATCACATGAATTTAAACAGCAATCATTCATTAAAAGTTTGTGCAGACTTGACATCATCAATTCGAATCAACAATGAACTGTATGAATTTCTCGATAAACTGCTATCAGTAAATTTGAATAACAAAAACATTTTCATTCCTGTCTGAATGGGAAATCAGCAATAAATGGCAATCAGTTGCAAACTTTCGCAAATGTAGTCTGGATGCAATGATTCGACACGATGAATTTTTCGTATAAATCAAATAAAATTGTACACGAATATCGTTATAATTTTGCTTCACGATCTTATAAGGAAATAAATTTGTATGGAAAGGCTGTGACATAAAATCCATTCATATACACATTTTTATTTCTATATACTTTATATATTCTTTTCCCATATTGTTGACAATAATAAATCATACACTGTCTGTCACTTGTCGATTTTATAAAAACACTTTCTCGTTTTCCTATTCTTATCTATCCAATTTGTACATTTTTATAAGCACTTTTCACATACACATTTTTTTAAACTCAATCAAAAAACAAACAGCGAAAAATATTTTTCAACAACCGCACGCGAGAGCGTCAAGTTGTAAACTGATTTGACTGATGCTTCATGCTTTGCAAAAAAAATTGTACAAACTTTTCCTCTTTTTGAGATGCGAGAGAGAAAATTTTCACTTTCTTTTCGCACAAGCAGAAAAGCTATCAAAACAGAGAGAAAAGTTCATGACTATACACGTGGTGGCAGTTTACTGATAACGACAACTTTCTCATGAGAGGAATTAATGTTGTGCGTGAGAGAGAATTAAGGATCATCGTGGGGAGCTCAATAAATATAGCATGTTTATCAAGCATCTAGAGTCTATAAAAAGTTTCTGTATCGGAGCTTAATTCAATAAATTTTAATATTCATACAGGGGGAATGAGGACATTATGCACAACTTTTATTCAATCCCTAGACAGTTTGATGTGAGGATTTAGACCTGGCTATAAAATTATCCTCAAAGTTTATATCTTATCAGTTCATTAAAGAGGACATAGAAATTAAATGAGGTTGTGCTTAATCCCTATTGATACAACACGTGTAGATAAATTAAACTTGATAAGTGTTTTTGAAGTGCTGTTGTGGATTTTATCACATTATCAACTTCCAATTGAACGTGATGATACATTTTAATGTGCATCAATCTCACAATTATTTTGTTATTATCTGTTGTGACATCCACATTTAGGGTATGAATTCTCCGTATATTGCACTGCGGGACATTATTATGTAAGCTACCCAAAATTACATAACCAACGGCAATTTCAATTGTCTTTATTTAGCTGAAATAACGTCACAATATTTACGATTTTTTTTCCTTCACGAGTTGTCTTGTTTTATCGAGGGATATTATTATACACGACTTTAGGAAATTTTCAAGTCAAAGAATCTGTTGCTTTATAAAAGGAATATTTGCTTTAAGCTGAAACTAAATCCAGAATGTTTGAGCTCCACTTGGAAATTGAAACATTTTCCTGAGTACTTTTGCAATAATTCTTCATTCAGAATATACATCCTGTCAGCTTAAACCAAATAGTAGACTCTAAACTTTTGTTCTTTTGGTTTAAAACATTCATATTTTTTTAGCTCTTAAATAAAAATTTGAGTCATCAGACAAGCGCCAAAAAAATTCATCTCTGAAGCTTTTCTCGTGAATAATCAACACAAAACTTTTGATTCCATAAATTGAATTTAAAAAAAATCTATCCCAAATTTTATTATCCTTTCGTCCATTTCTCTTCTTTTTATTTTCTTCTCAACAAACAAATTAAATTGCGTCTAATAAAGAAGCACAAATGTCCCTTTTCTCAAACTTTATGTAAATAATAATTTTTTCACCAAAAATTCTTCAATAGCTGACGGCTGACGGGTTTGAAAGGGTTCGTTTGATGAAAAGAAGACGACAACAATGGGAAAGGACATAAAACTTTCTTTAAAGGTTTTCTTCTTCTTGTTTTATTAAATTCAATCAATTTGAGCAAAGTGCTTAATTGCGGTTATTGAGTCTGTTTTTGGTTCCAGTTCTTGGAACTAATTTTGACTTTATTACCTTTGAAAGCTTATCATGCTTGCTACTTCCTCGAAAGACGATTCTTCAAGAAGTTCTAATTTTAACTTTTCGTGAACTTTTACTTTTTTCCAAGTCAAAAAAAAACTTTTTTCTGATTCTCCTAAAAGAATCTTCTGGTAAAAACTTCCACTACATGTTTTGGAACAAGCCCAGCATAATAAAAAAGCAAACTTTCTGTGTTCACAAGAAAACATTCCAATTTAATTTCAAAGCTTTTTTTCTATGTTGTCATGTAATGAATAGAAACAGAGTTCATGAGAATAGATTTGCAGTATGTGAGAAGGGTAAATTAAAAAAGTTTTCTTTACTGTTGCTCTCACACGTCATCTGGCTGGTGCAATGTACAAAAATATTAAGAAACTCACCTAAACTTGGAACATATCTCCATCCACAATCTGTCGGTGAAATGTCAAACGTTGACGACAGCGATGAATTACTGCTACCTGCAATATTGTTAGACTATTTTTATTATCGTGTAATTTATTTTTAGAAGGCAACAAGAAATGGATGAAATGACTTGTTGAAAGCGCTTTTTCGATCTGTGCTGTAGATTATTATTTATTTAATTGGATACTTTAAGCTTGTACTAACACTTGTGAATTAAATTTTTTAAATGTTTTTTTAGCCATCTTAGATTGAAATTTTTGATACATGAAATAGAAAACCAGTTAATAGAGAATTTAAGCATGAAATCCACAATTTTGAATACTGGCAGTCTCGTTGAATCAAACACACATAGAACTTCAAAATCTACACAGACAGTTCATCAAAATATCAGCTAATTGGCCCATGACCAATAAAGCATTTCAATAAAGCAGCTATCTATACCTAAGAGCATTCACATAAAAAACTTTACAATTTTGCGGATGAAATTTTCTAGACAGTTTTTTATTACTCATTAACCTGACATTTCTCGTTCCAGTGGTGGAAGTTTCTTTACATTCTTATTGACTTGGAGTGGTGGCTTCATTAAATTCAATGAATTTATTTTTATTTTATCACAACACGTGGAGAACTTTTGTAATTTTTCACAACTTTTTCTTTACCGTACCATACCGTTTGAATACTTTGAACCAAATGATGCGAGATCCTTAGAAGTAATGAACGAAGAAATTTAATTAAATGTTTAATGATCGTGAGGGTAATTTATTTACAAGAAAGTAAAAATGTCACGAAAATTTTTCATTCTCATCGTACAATACGAGCGAGTAGTTTGGAGAAGCTTGCATCAAAAAAAATATTCATCGGAAACACCGAAGGTCAATGAATGAGCTATTGCGCTTTCTTTTATTTGGTCACTAGTCTATGAATGAAGAAAAATAAAGGAAGTGTTAATAGAAACTTGTCCTTGCAACAAAGTCTACCGTGTAACCTAAAATTAATTAATTAATTATCATCAATTCTTGTTTATTCTTGTGGAATAACTTCCTCTGTAATTTGAGAAGTCATTGTGTTTTCAATTAGGAAGGTGGGGAAATTACTATTAATCACCGCAAGAAACTGACAAAGTAGAAAGCTCTTGAACACGTGAAGAGTGTTTGAGCTTTTCAAGAAATTTAATATCGTGAAAATCGATCTTTTATTGTGGGAAGCTTTCTGTCGACCTAAAAAAGAAAAAATCAATTTTATTACATGCTTAGCTTGAGGACATAAATCATTGGATGTATCAAATTTAGATGGAAATTTATTATTTATTAGAGTTGTGATGTAAACAGTCTTTAAGAAATTTGTTATTAAAATCAAGATTGTGAACTTTATGCTAGGTCTGAAAAACAAAAGCACTCACCTGTTGCTAAATTTTAATTTAAACAAGTGATACTACAGTGATTGTTTTTAGAGGACTGTGATGAAATTCAGTATAAGTCAGTTCAAAACTTCACTCACAGATGGCATTAACATTTATTTATGCTTTTTCATTAGATGACTAACTGCTTTTTGCTTCAATAATTTGGCAAATAATTATCGTTTAAACTCTCTGGACTGTTCCCTAATGTATTGAATTTTATACAGGTTTTAATGCTGAATGATAAACAATCATTTTTGAGATGAGTCATGCCTTTTAAAATTGAACTTTTACAATTGAAATTCTCACGCTGCCTTGATTTATTTCAGAGCAATTAGTAAGAAATGTATACGACACATTACAAGCTTTTGTTTGCTTATCACAATTGTATAACATTTAAGCGGTGATAAAGATGTACACGGAATTCGATTAGCATTGAAACTTTTCTAGAAATTGTAACAAAATACTAAATTTTGTTGACGTTAAGGTCATCGAAAAGAACGTTTGAATGATCTTCATTGTGAAATTATTTTGATCGATTCTTTTCATATTTCGAGATACGAATTTCAGTTGAAAAAAGATGTGAGTCAGTTTGGAGAGCAAAATAAGCTTGCTTTATATTTAATTAGTTTTTGTGCTTATTTGAATATTATTTGACTTTCAGGGTTGGACTAATTTTTTGTTAATTTAGGCAAATTGAGTTAATTGCTTGCTAATATTTTTGGAGACATTAAGAGCTGACTATGAATAATCATTTTGGATTGGAATTGCATGGGAAAATTAAGATTTAGTTCCGGAAAAATTATCATTATTCAAATAGTTGAGCAGTCTCACACAAAACAATTACTTGTAGCTGTTTTACTGGTTTGGAGATTTACATATTATGCCGGCAGCTTACCATACAAAATCATCAGAAATAGCAAGTTACAGTAAAATTCATCCCTGTGCCCAGAATCATCATCATCATCACGAGAAAGAATTCAATTCCATTTAGTAACAACTTTGTTTGCTACTCATCTTTAAATCGTGATTTATCTAACTGATCAGATAAACGATTAAGCTTCAAATTTCATATTGAAAAGAAGCAATTAGCAATGTCAATTGAAAGTTGAAAATATGACACGATGAGTTGTGTTTATAAAATTTATAAACAGCATGAGGCTTTGTTTGTTTTGTTTATTTCTCATCTTATTTCGGGGTGTTTATTCGGTGCTTGACTTCTTATCAGCCTCTTCATGACTCATCGCATGTGTTGAATGTTTTTACAGTCAATTTCTTGCCATATTTCTTTTATTTCGATGAATTATTTTGAATAATAATAATGACTAATGTGTGATACATTCATATTAACCCGGCAAGGAAAAGTGAAAATAGAGAAAGATATGCAAATCCATCAATTCCGTGTGAATTTATAATATTGAAAAATTAAACAATTATGACGCACATCTATCTAAAATTAGCTTTGAATCTTCATGTGGACTGTCAATAATAATTTTACATACAATAACTTGCTTTATTACCCAGATGCCATCGTCATCATCTATACGAGTTATAATGATACTGTTTTATATTAAGGATTTCTAATTTATTAATAACATGAAAATATGGTATCAAAAGTTTGTTTAGGAAAAATGTATCTGAATTTTTATAGCTCATGATCCTCAGCTATGCGACTATTTTTAGAATCCTTACGATCCCCAAACTTTATTTTCAATCCAATCAAGGTATGCAGAAACTTTTGTATACACTCCTGGAGAGTTTTTTAGTCCACAGGATATACCAAAACTTGTTATTCCAACTATGACGTACACGCATTTATTTGAATTTGACACAATTTGTAGCGGACCTAAAAACAACAATTTTAATTTCCGGAAAAATTATTATAATATATATTACATTTTATTGAAACTTACCTCCTGAATCTCCCTGAATTTTTTTTAACAATTGAAAAAGAAAATTATTATATAAAAATTACCGGAGTATGTGCTTACTTACCTGACATGTGTCCTTGCCACCTGAAAGAAAGGATAATTAATGTTTCTCAATTAACATGATATCCATGTACACTACCTTCTAATACACCTGCACACAGCTGCGTATTATCAACAGAATTTTCAGTATCCTCCAAATATTCAGCACACTTATCATTTGGAATCAAAGACAAATCGACTTTTTGTAGAATATCAGAAGCTTGATAAGATTGAGCGATCGTTAATCCCCAACCTGTTGCGACAACTTTGTTGCTATGTAAAATATTATTAGTTGTCATTAGGCAAACAGGTCGAATGAATTTTCCAATTGGAACATCTCTTGTTAGCTTTACTACTGCAATGTCATATTTTTGATTGTTGGACTTGTATTGTTCATGAGCAATAAATCTATCAATTGGAATATCAAGTTCAGGAAGATTGTTTTCCTTAGCTTTCAAATTTAAGTCACCAACTCGAACTGATGATGCAGGTTGACGTTTTACTTCCTTACAATGTGCTGCTGTTAAAACAAATCGCTCGGAGATTAAAGAACCTCCGCATCTAAATGAGACAGCATTACCAAATTCTTCTTTAAATCCGATAGCGACCATGTGAGGAAATTCTCCAGCTTTTGCATTCACTCCGCCAACTATCAATCCTTGAGAAACATCGCACTGATCTGAATTGATGGTATGAATTTGAGGTATTAGTCCCAATGATCCGGCAAATTTTGACATAGTCGCTTTGTTTGAATATTCATCGCACTTTTGCTCACTAAGTCTTTTTCTATTTTGTTGAGGAGCTCGGACATTATATGGTCTATTTGTAGTTGTAGTAGTTTGTTGGATATTATTATTATTGCCAAAATTATTTAACTGTCCATTTCTATTGTCACCAATAGTGTTAAATGGGTATGGAAATTGATTTGCAAAAATGGGTAATTGATTATAAAATTGTGTGTCTGGAAACACAATCTGCGAGTTTATTGTCCCAAATGAATAAATATGAAGAACTAGAATTGCGGTCAGTAAACGCATTATAGCGAATATTTCAACAAACTCAATTTTTCAAGGAATCAACAGAATATCTTCTAAAACACTTCAGATCTTCAGAATGATACTTTTGAGACTGATGAAGACGTTCAATTAAGAAACTCTTAACCAGATTTTTTAGCGATTCTCAGATAGCAAAACTTATATAACTTATACGATCATATAATTTATTGACTTACGCACATTTTACAGTATAAATTGAATGGAAGATTGTATCTATAAACAGGTCAGAAGTATAGATGGATATGTCAGTCACACCAAAAGCAATAGAACCGCTAATATTTATTCATTAATACCTGTTTGAAATATATGTTGTTAACAGATTAGAGTTGAACAAGTTTAGTTTATTTGGAGATTTCCTGGAATTCCATTTTATCTTTATTGGCTGCTAATTAATACGTAAGCAGAATCTTCGCTTTTGGGAGTTTTCTTAAATTTTAAAAGATTTTATGCATGTTCTGTTTTTTGCCTCTAGTCATAGAGATTGTTTATTATTCAAATAGACATCTCTCTATAAATTCTCAAAAGGGTAAAGTTCACATGATGTAAATAGTCTGCGCTGTATTTTGAATATTTCAGATATATTGAAAACAATCTCTAGGATATATAAAGTCAATCATAAATGACGCTTCAGACATCCTTCTCTAAATTTTAGACGTCATTTGTGAATATCATATGGATGTTTAATCTATCAATTTGATTTCTCTCAAAAAAGTTTGTTCGAGTCATGAGTGGTGTCAAATATCAGAATTCTAGGAAAACCCCAAAATTTATTAATAAATGAATATAAACAAGTTTCAAAAAAATAAACTTTTTAATTCTTCTTCGGTCATGACATGCGATATCCAAACAATTTCTTAAGGGGTCGTTCACTTATTACGTTACACAGAACAGTGACTTTTTGAAGCCACCTCCCCCCTTGTTAGCTTTTACTTAAGCTTGTAACAAAATCCTAAACCCAACCGCCCCCCAAAAGCGAACGTAATAAGTGAACGACCCCTAACTGACTTCAATAAGAAGTTAAATTTAATTCTTCAAAATTTTCTCGATCATAAATAATGCAAAAAAATTCATTTTTGGAAGAACTGCGTATTATGATTGTGATACAAATTTAACGTCTATTTTTAGAAATGCTAAAAAAATCCTAACAAAAGAGATGTGAGAATGTTAGTTAGAAAGAATTAAAGTTTATTAATCTTTTGGAACCAAAAATCATAAGTCACAGTCTTGGCAACGAACATTAAAGTTTAATTACAGATTATTTGAAATTTCATTTTTTATATTCCGTAGAACCTATAAAGAAGGGCATAAATTGAACAGAATCTACGTTTTAAAAAATTTGCATTACAAAAAAAGTGCAATCCAAAAAAAGTCAATACAATGAAAAATTTATAGAGATGTCACAGGTAGAGAGTTTCGAATAAAATATGCACACGTCAGTTAGAAGAATGTGTATGACAAATAAACTACATCTCAACAATTGAAGAATAAGCTAATAAAAACTCGTGAGAAAAAGTTTCTTAATATCACATGAATCAAATTAATTATCATAGTAAACAGTGATAATGACTTGAAGAATTTCTCTAGAACTCTGCGAAAATTTTAAATATCAAGTCACGAAAATACGAGAACATTAAAATGGCAAACATGCTTTATCGAGCGAGACAAAAAGTCATCATTGATTAACATAAGCACAATCATCAGCTCTGTATACAAACGATTTAATTTGTTTTGATTCCACATATATAAAGTTGTGAATCTTCATCAAGCCGCAAAATTGAGAGAATCAGTAAGTAAATAAATAAGAGCAAGCAGTAAGTTCCGTACAGTTCACTGAAAATTATTGAGGCAATCATTCATTGTATTCTCCGACATAAATAAGTTTTGTTGTGAATCACACATTCATACATAAAATTTATATAGAAGACTAAAAACCTTAAAATTTTATAAAAAGTAAAAAAATAATTTATACGTTAAAAAATACTTTTTTAAAAACACACGCTTTTATATAGAAGACTAAAAACCTTAAAATTTTATAAAAAGTAAAAAATAAAATATAAAAACACGCTTTTCCATAAATTAGAAATTTAATATAATTTTTTTCTTTGGGAAATCAGAGATGTAATCAAAAAAATTTTTTTCAAGAAATACAGAGATGTGATCAAAAATTAATGACTATAAAAGCGTGGGGCGTAAGTAAAATTTAAATGCGAATTGTTTTGAACGCCCCACGCTTTTATAGTCATTAATTTTTGATCACATCTCTGTATTTCTTGAAAAAAATTTTTTTGATTACATCTCTGATTTCCCAAAGAAAAAAATTATATTAAATTTCTAATTTATGGAAAAGCGTGTTTTTATATTTTATTTTTTACTTTTTATAAAATTTTAAGGTTTTTAGTCTTCTATATAAAAGCGTGTGTTTTTAAAAAAGTATTTTTTAACGTATAAATTATTTTTTTACTTTTTATAAAATTTTAAGGTTTTTAGTCTTCTATATAAAAGCGTGTGTTTTTTAAAAAGTATTTTTTAACGTATAAATTATTTTCTACTTTTTAGTCCAAGTATTTTAGTACTGGAATTGATTTTTGACCACATCTATATCACGCAAAATACTATACAACCCTTACTGTAATCGATCATAGTAGTGTTGGACTCCACTTCGCTCCGCTTCGTTCGTCCAACTGTTATAGATTACAGTAGTGTTGGACTCCACTTCGCTCCGCTTCGTTCGTCCAACTGTTATAGATTACAGTAGTGTTGGACTCCACTTCGCTCCGCTTCGTTCGTCCAACTGTTATAGATTACAGTAGTGTTGGACTCCACTTCGCTCCGCTCCGTTCGTCCAACTGTTATAGATCACAGGGTTTAACTCAAAATTTTCTTACTTATTCGCAGTCTGCTAACGACTTTGGAAAATTTTCACGCCTTCACTCGCTACGCTACGTTCAGGCCGTAAAAATTTGTGAGCTACGCTCAACTTAGTTCGAACTACGTTCGAACTTTTATATTCGAGCTCCGCTCGAACTATTATTACTCAAATCACCAACACTTTCCCACATATCCGCAGTCTTCTAAGGACTTTGGAAAATTTTCACGCCTTCACTCGCTACGCTACGTTCAGGACGTAAAAATTTGTGAGCTACGATCAACTTAGTTTGAACTACGTTCAAACTTTTATATTCGAGCTCCGCTCGAACTATTATTACTCAAATTACCAACACTTTCTCATATATCCGTAGTCTTCTAACGACTTTGGAAAATTTTCACGCCTTCACTCGCTACGCTACGTTCAGGACGTAAAAATTTGTGAGCTACGCTCAACTTAGTTCGAACTACGTTCAAACTTTTATATTCGAGCTCCGCTCGAACTATTATTACTCAAATTACCAACACTTTCTCATATATCCGTAGTCTTCTAACGACTTTGGAAAATTTTCACGCCTTCACTCGCTACGCTACGTTCAGGACGTAAAAATTTGTGAGCTACGCTCAACTTAGTTCGAACTACGTTCAAACTTTTATATTCGAGCTCCGCTCGAATTATTGTTACTAAAATCACCAACACTTTCTCACATATCTGCAGTCTTCTAATGTTATGTTCGAGCTGCGCTCATACTATTTATTACACAAATTATTATTTTATATCTATTATTTGAATCTGGCTCCGCTCATCCGACAATTTATAGATCACAGGGGTTGTCGTATCTCGTTCCGCTCGTTCGACTGTTTATAGATCACAGAGGTTGTCGAATCTCGCTCCGCTCGTTCGACTGTTTATAGATCACAATAGTGTCGGACTCCACTTCGCTCCGCTTCGTTCGTCCAACTGTTATAGATCACAGTAGTGTTGGACTCCACTTCGCTCCGCTTCGTTCGTCCAACTGTTATAGATTACAGTAGTGTTGGACTCCACTTCGCTCCGCTTCGTTCGTCCAACTGTTATAGATCACAGGGGTTAACTCAAATTTTTTTCATATATCCGCAGTCTACTAACGACTTTGGAAAATTTTCACGCCTTCACTCGCTACGAACTACGTTCGAACTTTTATATTCGAGCTCCGCTCGAACTATTATTACTCAACTCA
The DNA here is from genome assembly GCA_963573255.1 of Chironomus tentans. Lineage (NCBI taxonomy): Eukaryota > Metazoa > Arthropoda > Insecta > Diptera > Chironomidae > Chironomus > Chironomus tentans. The sequence goes on along the minus strand of OY754302.1, from coordinate 1,048,762 downwards.
CCAATACTTTCTCACATATCCGCAGTCTTCTTAGGACTTTGGAAAATTTTCACGCCTTCACTCGCTACGCTACGTTCAGGACGTAAAAATTTGTGAGCTACGCTCAACTTAGTTCGAACTACGTTCGAACTTTTATATTCGAGCTCCGCTCGAATTATTATTACTCAAATTACCAACACTTTCCCACATATCCGCAGTCTTCTAAGGACTTTGGAAAATTTTCACGCCTTCACTCGCTACGCTACGTTCAGGACGTAAAAATTTGTGAGCTACGCTCAACTTAGTTTGAACTACGTTCAAACTTTTTTATTCGAGCTCCGCTCGAATTATTATTACTCAAATTACCAACACTTTCCCACATATCCGCAGTCTTCTAAGGACTTTGGAAAATTTTCACGCCTTCACTCGCTACGCTACGTTCAGGACGTAAAAATTTGTGAGCTACGCTCAACTTAGTTTGAACTACGTTCAAACTTTTATATTCGAGCTCCGCTCGAACTATTATTACTCAAATTACCAACACTTTCTCATATATCCGTAGTCTTCTAACGACTTTGGAAAATTTTCACGCCTTCACTCGCTACGCTACGTTCAGGACGTAAAAATTTGTGAGCTACGCTCAACTTAGTTCGAACTACGTTCAAACTTTTATATTCGAGCTCCGCTCGAATTATTGTTACTAAAATCACCAACACTTTCTCACATATCTGCAGTCTTCTAATGTTATGTTCGAGCTGCGCTCATACTATTTATTACACAAATTATTATTTTATATCTATTATTTGAATCTGGCTCCGCTCATCCGACAATTTATAGATCACAGGGGTTGTCGTATCTCGTTCCGCTCGTTCGACTGTTTATAGATCACAGAGGTTGTCGAATCTCGCTCCGCTCGTTCGACTGTTTATAGATCACAATAGTGTCGGACTCCACTTCGCTCCGCTTCGTTCGTCCAACTGTTATAGATCACAGTAGTGTTGGACTCCACTTCGCTCCGCTTCGTTCGTCCAACTGTTATAGATTACAGTAGTGTTGGACTCCACTTCGCTCCGCTTCGTTCGTCCAACTGTTATAGATCACAGGGGTTAACTCAAATTTTTTTCATATATCCGCAGTCTACTAACGACTTTGGAAAATTTTCACGCCTTCACTCGCTACGAACTACGTTCGAACTTTTATATTCGAGCTCCGCTCGAACTATTATTACTCAACTCACCAATACTTTCTCACATATCCGCAGTCTTCTTAGGACTTTGGAAAATTTTCACGCCTTCACTCGCTACGCTACGTTCAGGACGTAAAAATTTGTGAGCTACGCTCAACTTAGTTCGAACTACGTTCGAACTTTTATATTCGAGCTCCGCTCGAATTATTATTACTCAAATTACCAACACTTTCCCACATATCCGCAGTCTTCTAAGGACTTTGGAAAATTTTCACGCCTTCACTCGCTACGCTACGTTCAGGACGTAAAAATTTGTGAGCTACGCTCAACTTAGTTTGAACTACGTTCAAACTTTTTTATTCGAGCTCCGCTCGAACTATTATTACTCAAATTACCAACACTTTCTCATATATCCGTAGTCTTCTAAGGACTTTGGAAAATTTTCACGCCTTCACTCGCTACGCTACGTTCAGGCCGTAAAAATTTGTGAGCTACGCTCAACTTAGTTCGAACTACGTTCGAACTTTTATATTCGAGCTCCGCTCGAACTATTATTACTCAAATTACCAACACTTTCTCATATATCCGTAGTTTTCTAACGACTTTGGAAAATTTTCACGCCTTCACTCGCTACGCTACGTTCAGGCCGTAAAAATTTGTGAGCTACGCTCAACCTAGTCCGATTTGTTATGTCCAAACTTCGTTTAAATTTTTATGTTAAAATTTTGCTCGAAGTTAGTGTTAATCTGATATATGTTATTGTCCAGTGGAATTCCAGGAATTCTGCTTTCTCGACTTTTTACTCGTACTTGTTGATCAATAACAATGATCTCACTTGCACAGCTTTGTTATATATTGTTCATTGTTATATATCATGAAATGCAAAAACCCTAAAAAATTATCACTAAAGAAATTTCGTTTCTCACAGCCGTACACTGTTTTGTCCCCAAAAATATATTCACCGATATCAAACTATGAAACGAGTTGCATGTATTTATACACTATTTCGAACCAAACAGTTGTACGACTATAGAGTTTAGTGACAAAAATATACGTATAAAGAAAGATTTTTGCTCTTGTGAAGTATATCGACATTTCATACAAAAAATCAAAATTCACTCTTTTTTGTACTTTTTTGCTGTTTTATGACATAAAAAATATAATTAAGCATAAATATATCATGAAACATCATAAAACATCAAAAAAGTACAAAAAAGGGTAAAAAAGTGAATAAGAAAAATTTTTGTCATTGGTGAGATTTGAACCCATGACATTTCGGAAAATTCAAATTTTTTCAAGAATGTCCATGAGAAAATGACATCATTGATATTGGATTATTTTTTCATATAAAAAATTGTTAACTAAAAGTATAGTTTAATTAAGCATTTTCAAGACTTGGAAATGCTAAAATATTGTATTGTCATCGAGAGTACGTGTGTATGCAAAAATTCAGCTCGATTGGAGCAGCAGAAGTGGTCGAAAAATCGATTACAAAATTCCACCGTGACAGACAGAGTGAGTCAATATAAAGCGTGTAAAAAAAAATAAAATAAAATCATCCCTCATACATTAAGTGAAAAGAGTGAGAAAAAATTGGCAGTTACTATTCAGACTTTAACAAGGTAGGTTGTATTTCCGATAAAAACACCGTAAAAAATAACATTTGTGATAAAAGTGTAACGAATCTAGAAACTTCAGTGCTTATTGAATTTTAATGTTCGTGGATGTTTTTGTGATAAAATTACGGCAATTATGGAAAATTTTCTGCATTTTATTTTATTAATTCAATTCTTTTTTCTAGAAATTACGGCAATTTTCTTCAACCTTTTTAACTCTCATTTAAATTTAAATCGTCGTAATTTTTTATTTCCTTATCATCGTCTCAGATTTCAACAAAAAAAAATTCCCCAGCCAAGTGTGATACGCAGAATGTTATACAATTTATTTTGCAAATATTGTCAGCTTTAAAAAGTGCTTACGGTTTCTTATTCTTTTCTGGAAATGCAAATTTTCTCATTTTGTAGTCAAGTGTGAAAAAATAATTAAGAAGGCTGTGCGCATTTTTCTAAAAATTATATCAAGAATTCAAGTCTAACAACTGTCCATTGACGAATAAATCTGGTTAGGATCTAAAAATATTATAACAGTAATGCAGAAATTTCCAACTTAATCTGGTTTGTGCAGTTAAATTTTTATTCATACCAGAAAAATCTGCATAAATTGTCACTACTGAAGGTGACTTTGCCTTAAAATCTCTAAACGAAAAGACCCAATTATTACCTGACTTTTTAGCAATAAATTTAAGAGCATTAAATGTTTTCTATATTTTTTAACTGCCAGCAAGACAATGCAAAATAACCCAAAACCCGTAATCTTTTTATTTAAATAATGTGTAAAATAACCAAGCACACAACCCATATAATTTCTTCGTGATTCACTCATTTAATATTCTTTACAGAAGAGAAAACAACAATAACAAAGCAGAAAGAGAAATAACTCGCAATAATGAAATATACGATATTATTTAATATTCTTCTGATCATTGGTGCCGTATTGGCAGCAACTGAATTTGAAGATGATAGTGGTGAGCTCACTACAAGTACGACAGTTGGTGTTCCAGTGAATAATAAAGAATCTCAAAAGGAGGACGACGATAGCACAGAAATAAAAGATAATAAGAAGCCAGTCAATTTCTTTTACGGACAACAGTCACATTCCGTATTTAATTCTAATGGAAATGGCATCGTTGTTAGTTCACGCTTTGATAGTAATGGAAACGAGCAAAAATACGTTAGCATCGGTTCACCAAAGATAAGAATTGACGGGGATCATTGTAAGTACATATTGTTATATTACGTCAAGTGCATCACAAAATGTTGATTCCGTATTTTACAGTCGCATGTACAAATCTAACATGTCCCGAGAATACATTCAAGTGTGTTGTCACATCTGAGGCACTTGCTGATGATCGTAATACAATGAAGACAAAGGCTGAATGTTTTAACAACGAAGGTAAAGTTTTGGAAGATACTGAATATACAGAACCAAATCCACATCCAGAAGCAGAGCCTCCATTCAGTAGAATTGCAACAGTTGATCGTAATGGTGGAATCGATGTTGAAGACAGCACTGGAAGAAATACATTCAACGTCAAGAAATTAACTAAAGAGGAACAGGAAAAGGTCAATAAGGAACTTCAAGAAAATCAACGCAGAATCAATGAAATGTTCGCTTATCAACAAGGACTCTTCCAACAACAGATGGATGAACTCAATAGACAACTGGCATCAACGTTCGGCAATCCTAACTTCCCATTCGGTAACTATAATCCATTCCGTCAAAATTTCGGATTCAGTAGCTTCCCATTTGGAAATAATTGGCCATTCGGTGGATCGTTTGGAAACAGTTACGGATACCAAAATAGCTTCCCATTCGGAAACAGCAATCCATTCAGAGAAAACGTCAATTTCGATTCTATTGATATTGATCGTCCATCCAATACGTTTTATGTCGAAACCTCTAACCCTACTAACATTAACAGCCCTCATAATCCATCATCTATTAATCCATATGCACCAATCAGACCAACAAAAGAAATTGGAACAGCATTCGACGATAGTAATGAAAGCGATAACGAAATTTTTAGTGACCCTAACAACCGTATTATGGTAAATAACATGTATAATCGTAATAATCGATATAATGAAAAATATCGATATGCTCACAGTTACTAATTTCGTACCCATACTAAAGCTATTTTCTACTCTTCTCTAGGAGACTAAGTAAAACTAAAATTAAGTAATGCATGCGGATGAAGCGATTTAATATTAATTAATGTATTGTTACAAGGAAGAATATTTTTTACGAAAAAGAACTGTGAATAAAGAATCTGTTGTTAAAATTTATATAATTTGCGTTTTATGGTCACATTAATTTATGTTTCATAATTATATATGTCTAACAAGTACACAACACTTGCTGACTGATGAAATCTAATAGACTTTAACCAATGTCAGAAATTCTTGAAGTTTCTTCTTTAAAAATGTTTACGGCAATGACAGACCACGAGTGAAATTAATGGGCTGCTAATTTTCACGGTCGAGAGACTCCCTTTTTTTTGGAACGGACAGTATTCTCGGAAAAGAGTGATTTCATGCGATTATTTTTAAATGCCGCTCCCATTATTTTGGGTTTTTCCATTCCAGAATATTCTCTCTTTTGATTGTTCCTCTTAATTGATAATGCGAAGTTTATATACAATTAATAAATATAATATGACTATATATATATTTTTAAAGTGAAAAAAATAACGGTCAATAAATATTTAAAAAACTCGTAGATAACTTCAAGTTTCTTTATAAATTAAAATTTGTAAACATAAAAGTTCGTCGCTCTAGATTTCTTGAGTTATTTTTACTTAATTAGCTTAACGATGCAGGAAGGAATGCCAATTTTTAAATCAAAGACAATGCAAGAACCTGGGATGAAGAAGAGACTGTGGAAATCCTTAAAACAGATACAAACAACAGAAAGAAATCTATTTGGAAATACCTCAAATGCAGTTATTTGTAAGACGATTTAAAAAGTCTAGAAAAATTAAATTTAATTATGGATTTCTCTATTTATAGATTCGTCAATAAATGCCCCACCGTCCTTTAAACCCCCAAAGAAATATTCTGACATGTCTGGATTGCTTGCAAGCTACTGTTGTCCACAATCTAAAATTTATTATCATAGTTCAGAGGAATATAAAATAGTGAAGAAAATGCCGTCAGATATTAGTAAAGGATATCTAACTCTACGAGGAGCCACAAGTCTAGTTTAATTCAATTCAATCATTTAACCTAAGTAAGATTAAGACATAAGGAATTCTCGTATAAGCTGTAAATTAAGAGTATCTGTAAAATTTAATAAAAATATGTAACTTTCTTGATAGAACAGCCAATAATAAGCAAGATTCCCTGCATTTTTAATTAAAAAATTGAAGATTCTCTTTTTTACTATTATTGAATAAAGGATTTATTTTTTCATTGAATGATCTTTGACTCACAAAATTGGAACAAACAAATATTATTAAGGTCGGTCGCCAATAAAAAAAACATAAAGTTCTAGTTCCTTAAAAACTATTTAAAAACGATATCGATATTTTTTTACAGCAAAAGTTTTTGGTTTCAAAATATTTTGGTATTCACAAATACAAAATTTAATAGCAGATAATGTCTCTGCCTTAGCACAAATTTTCTGACATTTCTGGGTATTAAAATTCCTCTATCAATGTAATTTAAGCTAAATTTCAAGAAAAATGCTTGATATTCAGGTATTCATCATAGAGGTTTCTGGTTACATTGACAAATCTGTGCTTATCAAAATTAAGTTTTTTTTTCGTTACAAAAAGTTCACAAATAATCTTCAAAAAGTTATTTCCCTGCTTTATTATTTGTCGTAGTTTTCATTAAAAATATTATTTTTTACAAACAAATATCACAAATGGACACGTCTCTAATTGCTATCAAAAATAAGCCTTTTCATCACAGCAGTATTATGTGTTGCAATGAAGCTTCTTCAAAAAAATTTCACATTTATTGGTAATTAAATTTAGTAGATTGAATTTTTCTTTGTGTTTTTGACTAAATTTACAATTTTTTTGGGCTGATCATACCAAATTTAGAGCTACGGGATACGAGAGCTCTTAATGTAAAATCAACAGGCCATTTTTTTGTTTTAGAAAGAATCGCCATTTCCGATCATACATATAAAAACATGTTAATAACCTAATGTCATAAGAAGGCAGTGAAATTTATTTCACTGGAGCAAAATATGATAGAAATATCAATGATAGGAACATAGTCTATCAGAAATCTTTGCTTTCATTTTTTTGCATAGTCATCAGTCATTTCTGATAGAAACAAAATTAAAGTAAAAGATTTTTTCAGCAATATAGTTGCATTATCAATATAAAATATAGTCTTAGACCTTAAGATAAGAGCTAAAAGTACGTGACAAAAAAATATAAGAATCAGTATGTCTCATAAAGAAGATATTTGTGAAGCATTCTGTGAAATTGTAATTGTGGAACTTTTTCAGGTAATTTAGTTCCAAAAAGTTTGCGGAAGAATGAACGGCATGAAGATTGGAGGGAAAGTGGTTGGGTTGCTTTGGCCATGATCATTGCTCGTTGTCTTTCTGTGATATGTTGAGTACGTTTTATCATGCAGGGATCAAATTCTTCAGCGGATTCAATAATGTGTTGGAAAACGGGTGAATCAGCTGAGAGGTTTGATAAGCAATTAAGGATACCATCTGGATCACGAAACTGTGTTTTAATGACGACACGTGCACCGTGCTTAAGAAGAAGCTTTACTTCTTCTAATGTGACATTATCGTTGCTGATTAAAAGTTCAGCAATTGGAGGTCTTAATGTTGCATTACTTCCCATCTCACCATAAACTCTGACATTTGGATTTGCTCCATAGGAGAGTAGCATCTAAGTATTAAAGAAATTAGTAACACAGCACATGCTACAAATTTGATTCCTAATTTACCTTCATTATTTCTACTCTATGTAAAATTTTATCTGCGCATGCAACATGTAGAGGTGATCCAATGATAGGAGAACAGCGATTGACGTTGGCTCCGTGTTCTAATAACATTCGAACTAAGGCTGGATCTCCACGTAAAATTGCCAAATCAAGTGGAGATGCTCTGTCTGGTTCGGGAAGAGGTGGAAGGACATCAACTTTTGCGCCTTGTTTAAGCAATAATGTGACAAGCTGCATATTTCCTATAAACATAAAGGAACAAACAGATGAGTGAGATCTTGTGACCTGATTGTGTTCAATGATTGATTTAATGTGATGTGGTTAATAATGTTAATTTTTATTAGTGTGAAAGGTTTAGTTTGAACTATATTGATTGTTTAGTATTGGAAAAATTACCATGACTTGAATATTCCGCGCCTTTATTAAATGTAATTAATGTCCACAATTTTATTACGAACAAAAGAAAAAAAAATGTTGGAAAAAAGAAAAATTCTTTAATAAATCGGGGATTCAAAAAACCATTGTATTGGATTTTTAGAATAGATTAATTGGGATCTGGGTTAAGAGAATCAAAAAATATATAAGCATCTGCGCAATTTTCAATGATAAAGTGAATGAGCTTGAAACTTCAAAATATTGAAAATTAAAAACTAGTTGAGTCGATCCAAATTGAATTCTTTTACGAATTTTCACTGAGCAGCTTCTGAAAATGTTATACCTATCTCACTCAAACCACAAAAAATGCGCAATAGACAGTAACAACACTTAAAAGCAGTTTGATAATTACCAGACAAAATTGCATAGTGTAAAACAGTCCTAAAGTCGTTACGTCCATCAGCCATAGCATTTACATCAGCACCATATTTCAATAAGAGCAAGACAGCTTCTATTCCATTGATTTGACGAGAATATCTCATAAGTGGAGTTAATCCTTGACGGTCTCGAATTTCTGTATTAGCTCCAAAGTTTAATAATAATTCCAATGACTCGAGGTCACTGGCAAGATTGATTTCTGCTCCGAAAAAGTATCTTTTGTTCACATCTGCATTTCGTTCACAGAGAAGCTTAGCCACTTCCTATTATTATGAAAATATATAATTAATATTTTTTTTTAAATTGTGATTTGAGCTATTTTTTAAGACTTACATAATGTTTATTTCTCAATGCCAATCTCAATGGCTCATCACACAATGTTGTTCGTGGAAAAATCTCATCAGTTGGTTCACGATAATCAACTTTAGCGCCTGCATCGATTAATAATTTACAGATGTCATAATATCCGTGTTCTGCAGCAAGATGAAGTGCTGAATATCCACAATCATCAACTTTATTAATCTCAGCACCGCGTACTAAAAGTAATTGAATAGCTGCGATATTCTTTTGCCAAACTGCGTAGTGAAGTGCACAAAGACCTTGAGTGACGGGTTCATTTACCTGAAATGTAAAAATTGTACTGAATTATATTTAACATGTGAACTGTGATTGATATAAATGCATACCTTAGCGCCGCAAGCAAATAAAATTCTCAGTTCGTCCATCGACACCATACGAATAATCGAATCGGCGAGTGCACGCTGCAAAGGATTTGTTGAGCATTCCGAAGGCATCGCGATAACTCTTCCTGTGTAGATCAAATTTGGAAGTTTATTATTAAGTTCATGTAAAGGCGGAAGTTCATTGTCATTTAAAATTTCTAGATTCTCATTATTATCCATTGTGACGTATCTTTTCTGTGTCTGTGACGAAAGCTTTATTTTCTTGTGAATTAATTGTGTGACTTTCACTCGCACGAAACTTAATAGAAATAATTTCTCCCCTACAATAATAATAATTAAATAAAACAAATCTTGCAAACATCAGATGCTTTGAGAGATACTACTTGAAAAATAGGAAATTTGTGTCAGATACAATTTCATCAAATATACAAAAAAAACATTAGCACACCAGATGTACATGGAGTATCATCTTCCTGCCAATTTGTGTTATAAGACAGTTTACACTTAATTTTATTATTTTTCAACATTCATTGTTCCTTTTTTAACCCAATTTCTTTATTCTTGAGCTCTACAGACGTCCCTTGTTGTGTAAACAGTTGCTTGGAGCTTCTTCATTTTATTTTTGAATAATTTTCCTTTCACTTTATTTATTTGTCAATTTTAGAGTTATTATAAGCTTTAATATTGCCCAGCAATTATTGAGTTCAAGTCCAATTTCAAAATTTAAATAATTTAATTTTCATTTAATCTCCATTAGACAAAATAAAACTTTCGCAGATAATTGGCACAGATTTAAATTAATTCACCCATTTTCATTGCAGCCCATCATTTCTTCTGTCACAAGTAATTATTACTTTTTATTTATGTTCCTTTTGAACGTTTTTTCTACGTTGTTCCTTTTTCCTTCCATAACAAGGTCAGTGAAATTTTTTGTCAATTTTTATTTCGGCGACGATTTTTATAAATATTTTGGGATAGTGCAATAACCACTTCTTTCATCATCGCCTTGAAGGATTTTCTCTTGAATTGAAGGATTATTGGGGATCAACAAACCTCGTAAATCCATTTTTATGGCAGTTATGTGATTGGCAGTAGAACTTAATTTATTAGAATATTGCACAATTGGCAGTAAATTTTGACACAGTGATCTTGGTAAAATGAAAAAAAACTTTACTCTACGCGTAGAAAGTAATTTTCTTCTACGAAAAAGTCTACAAAAGTTGAAGAAAATTTTAGAAGCAATTTTCCGAACGATCAAGATTAAAGTCGAGTAGACGCATAGACAAGACTTTCTTGTAGGGGGTTTAAAAAAATTTATTCACTAAAAATACTGGAGGGATGTCTGACTACGACCTTTGTTCCTGAGAAATCGAAACTTTCCTTATTATTGATGTGGAAATTTCCACATCCATTAAAGCTTAATAAACAAAATTTTATGGAGCAAAAAACCCTTTTAACACGAGTAGTCAGTCAGACATCGTAAAGTTTTTCTTTCAGTTCCTCCTTCACCTTTCGAATCTTGATGTAGTTTATAAATATCTCACACGATCGTCTCGACATCGGCAAATCAGCGAAAAACATATGATTATAAAAGTTTAAAGATCTTTTTTTACTCTCTGATCTTTTCCTTGTTTTCATTTCTCTCGCTTTCCATATGATCACATGAAAATAAATAGAAAGTTTTTCTTTTTCTTTTCTTGTGTTTATTTCGCACTTTAGAATTTTACGCCGAAAATAATGTTTTTGTTCCTAATTTAAATGCGCTCTTGCTGATTCTCTTGGAATAACTGGGATTTTAAATTTTATGGAATCAAAAATTCATCATCCAGCCTTTGAATTTGTATGTCTGGATTTTTCTAACTTTTCTGGTCATCATTTTGAACGACTCCTTGTCAACTGAAATAAAATATTAATTATCTTTTTGTCAAACCTGACATTTAGTCTTGTCGAGGTCAAAAACTTGAAAAGTGAGATTTTTCAATTCTATTGTAGTTTAGTAATCCTTTGAATATTGAACCTTAAGTCAGATACTGAACCTTGTGCTGAACAAAGAGCTGCTTTGATCTAATATTTAGTAATTGCTTATAGGTTTACTTGAAATGCTGGTCATTAAGTTTACTACTATAAATTTGTTTTTATAGACACTTCTTTTGCCAAGACGAATTTTTGAGTAGGCTGAGATAAACTCTCTGGTTCTAGGAACTGTTTTTGAATTAAATTTAATTGATTTTTATAGATATCTGCTTTATATAATTCAATAAATGGATCTTTCTAGTTTTGGACTTAACTGTTCATCTTCAAGAATTAATTTCATTGTCCTCTATAATATAATCTGATCTTGTTGAACCTTATTGGTCCATTCCATAACTGCCTGAATTTAAAATGACAGTTATTGCTATTTAGTCTCATCGCAAAAAGAAATCATGACCTCAAAAAATTACGTCTATTGCTATGATCCCTAAATAAGTAAACAAAATGATTTATTGAAGCTGAGAATTACAAAATTTCATGTCACTCGCTTCAAAAAATCACTGCAGCGCAAAATCCTCTACGAATTGTTATAAAATTATTTAGGACGCAATGAAAACTGCTGGCAATCACCCATGGTCGTCACTACGTCTGGGCATTATCACCGATGATTTAAATGATGGTGAATTTTGAAGTGTGAAAAAGCATTTTCTTGATAAATTGCCATAATTCTTATTTATGACACATCAAACTTTCCCTTTACGAACTAATTGTCCATGGTGACAATTTTAAAATTTCTCTTGATTCGATCTCAGTTTTTGAATGCGGAGAGCTGTTTACTTGTTTTTATGCAAATTCTTACTTCTCGAAAAAGACACGTTGTGCCATTTTTTCATTTATTGGAAGCCTATGTGGTAAATATTTTTCGTTTTATCCCAAATTTGCGACGTAAAACTTCCTTTGCGTATGTTCATCGTCGCAACACGCTTTGGTAATAATAAAAAGTATTTGGTTTTTGACATCATCTCGTGCAATTTCCACGAACCCATACAATTGGATGGTTTTCATTTTCATTTGTTTTTCCGCAATCTCATGTACCATCTGATTTTTATTTATTTTTAGACGACTCGTATTTCATCACTTTTAGATGCTTTTTCGCCTAAGTGAAAATATATTAGGCATGCATATCGAGTTTGTCAGGCTGGAAAATTGCAGGGATAGCTATATAAAGTTTTTAGGAATGGAAATTGAGCAAGCTCACCCCTAATACCCCCAAAAATGCGTCTTAACCCCTCTATACCCAGGACTCTTACTTGATTCCCTTTAAAATGTAAGCGTCAAGTCACAATAAGAAGAAATGGCAATATTTCAGCAGGAAAAATTGCTTCCTTATGAATACGATGACAATGACAAGACAGAGAAGAGAAATCAATATGTTACAGATGATGACCATTTGGTTGAAAGAAGAAATTCTAGGCCATTAAGAATTCACTGAACTTACACACATCACAGATAAGTAACGCAATTTTCTTTTGAACTTTGGATCTTCATTTTATTACGTGTTAAGCTTTTCCCGTGCGAATTTCTTTTGTTCTTCACATGATAATGAACTTTTTAGCTTTAGAGGATACAAAGAGATCTAAATAATTATACAAACCTTTTGTTTCTAGCCTCTAAATATTTAAAATGTTTAATTTATTTCACTTTTTCTTCTTTTCCAAAGAGTCCTATGATTATTTTTCCAGAAAAGTCGTTAAAAATTTTTTTTTGAATTTTTCTCAGTTAATTTTGCACTTTATCAAATTTAAAAAAACTCTTTTTTCACTTCCAAGTTTTTCCTTTGTTAATTTTTCACAACAATTTTCTTTTCCTTCTGTGGAAACAAAATTCGACTTGTCTCTTCACTGATCAACTTGAGAATGATGCCTCGTGTCTATGGAAAATCTGCTTTTTGTTTTTCCTTCTCACATTCAGAATCTTTTCTTTTCCTTCGGGTTTTTCTTTATTTTATTATATGCCTTCAAGTGGAACTGAGACGGAAAACAGATTTTTTTTTATTAAAAAGAAAGATCGCAAAAAAATCTTATGACTGAGGAAGTGAAAAGGATGTTAAAAGAGAAAGGAAAATTAAATTTTGAGGAAAATGCGAGTGCATTGTAATGAACGAAGATGCACATTTTTTTTGGCGGAAGTAGACAGACTGAAATGACAATGGAATCAAATTTCACAATTTCGTGCGTAATTCGTTTTATTGTTGTAAACTTTAACAATTATTATATATAAAATTAATATAAATAAGCAATTTTAAAAAACATTTTTTGTTAGGACGATAAGTAGATATTTATGAACGGACTAAAAAGTTCTCATTTAAGAGCATACTCCTGTGTTAGTTAGAAAAAGAATTAAGAAAAATAATCTCAATAAATATTGTATTTTGTGTTAGTATACGAATAGAAATATGATATTCTTGTGTTTCGTTTCTAATTTTCAACTCACATTGGCGATGCAGATTCTTCAATGGATGACGTTTGTTGAGTAAATGTGTTCATTGGCGAGGAGGATGATGTTAAGCTGATGGTGAACTCGAAAAGCACGATTAATAAGCACAAAAGCAGAGGTCCAATTATTGCTCCTTCCAGTCCAAGAAGGTAAATTCCTCCCGCAATTGATAAGGCTAAATTTAATAATGTCATTAACGGAAATTTATAAGCAGTTATAGTACTCACCAGTTAAATAGGGATGTCCGCTGCCCTTAATTTCCGAGTGAATAATGACATTAAAATTTGGAGGCACAATGAAATGGATTAAGACAAGCGCAACACCGAGATAGAAATGATTTTGTGTAAGCCATAAATCCAGAAAAGCCGGTATACTGCACCAGTATGTTTCTAAAAAGGGAGCAGCTGCCAGAATAGCAGCTAGAAATGCCGGTAGATAGACAACGTGTGCGCCAAATATAGAATGAGTAACAAACGTGAATAAACCGTGAAATATGGATAATTTTAGAGTTGCAATAAGTACAGACGACACGGATGACTCGAGAGCTTCAAGTATACGTAATTGCATTGCAGAATTTGAGTTTACAGCGATTGGTGTGTATCGATCCTTGCTTGATTGTAAGAGATAATAGAGAGTTGTAAAGAAAATCACAGAATTAAATAAAATTGTCAGCATAAAATGTCCACTGCTAATAAGAACTCCAAAACTTGTCGTAATAATGCTGAATAAGAGCGTCAAATTCGTGCGTAGAACAATCCAAACAGAATCTCCAATTTCCTTCATGAGACTCAAATTATTTTTAGCCCACGCAAAAATGCTTGTAAATGTCAGACCTGATGACGTAAAAATCTCATCGATTGTAGTGAAAACGGATTCGGTAGAAACTCTTGGACCAACAATTTCATTCCCAGCATATTGATCCATATATCGTTGTATAATCCGATCCCAAAGTGACAATATTTGAGTCTTAAACTTTTCAGCTTGTTCCTTATCAGTATTGTTCAAAAAACTATCTAAATGTTCCTCAATTGATGTACGGCTATATTGATAAGCATTATCAATGACATCATTCATCGATTGCATATTAATTGGAAGCATATCAACGAGTTCTGGACGGACAGCAAGTGTTCGATTGACTAGATCTCCAGTGAGTTGGACGACAGTTATGGCTTCTGAATAAATTTGTGCGAATGAAAAGACGCTGATGAAAATCACAGACAAAATAAGGAAGACAATCATGACACAAGCACTTATGTCATCAACATATGATTTCATTATACTACAGAACATGCTGTGAACTTTTTTATTAAGTTGAATCATGCCAGGCAAAAAAATCGGCAATAATGCGTATTTTCTTTGACTAGCCCACTCCTTAATTTTATTGAATGGGTCTTTAAGCTTTGCCTCAATATAATTCCATAAACCAAGAGCTTTACAAATGGCTATGACTGAATAAAATATCACTGGAATGACACAAAATGTCACAATCCATAAATGCTTGAAAAGAATGGTTGCAGCACATGCATAGAATAGGATTTGAAAGTACCAATTTGATTCTAATTCTTCTTCGTCTTTTTTCGATGATTTTTGGTCGGATTGAGGCACATTTAACTGTAGTTTGCTTTTCATTTCTGATAAATGAGATTTAGTCTTTTGAAGCAGCTCCTTACTGCTTGCTAATGGTGCTGTAGTTGTATCTTGAATTTCATCTTCTTCTTCGCCCTTTTCTTCTTGTTCTAATTGCTCAATAATATCAGCTTCCTTCCTAAATACTTTTCTAAGCCTAGCAGCAAGCTGATTGTAAGTAGTTTCATCATACAACATTGCTAAAAATGCATAGACCATAATTGTGACAAAAACTGGAATTTGGAAGGGACCGAAGAAGCTACATCCATAAGCAATGATCACAATCCATATTAATTGACCAACCACAGTGAATAAGCTTGATGTTGAGCTGTTCCATAGTAAATAGAGAGATATGACGAATGAGATTATAATAAGTAATAATAATGGAGTATTGAATGTGCTGACTATATATTCGAAGAGAGAATGCTGCCAAAGAACTCCATCCACGACATAGCTAAGTAATTTCTTTGGCAATATGCTGTGAAGTACTTTTAATACAATTATAGATCCAGCGCCGCATAGTATAATTTTAATGTGAGTAAAAATGAATAGGATGATGACTTCACCAAGTTTTTCTAATGCATTAAATGGAATAGAGGCGATTCCAAAAATTACTGGAACATCATTTTTCTCAATTTTTTTAATCCAATTATTAATGCTCCTTGCTAATTTCTTCTTTGCGGGAAATAAAACAGCTCCAAAAAGAACTCCAAAGGCCAGAGGTCGTATAAATGGCAATAAAATCAAGATGACTAATGCAAAAGCGCCCAATAATAGCAGTAAACCAACATTGTACAAAGCTGATTTAAGTTGTTCAGCCTGTTGATTAATAATTACTTCAATTCCTTTGCTTGCTTATTTAAGGGTTGTCATTTATTCTTACCTCTCTAGTCTTCTGGTTCTTGAAGTTTGTAAATAGGGACACTATTCCTTCGATGGATCTGCGACTTAATTGAATGAATTCAAGGTCAAAAAAGATTTTTTAATTGGAGAAAAATTTCAAGTCTACCTTTTATACGTTTTTTCGCTCATTTCGATGATATTGACTTTAATTTTCTCACAATTACACAACACTAGCTATTTACTCGACTTAATATTGATAAATGACAATAATTCACACTATAACTAATGATAAAATTCGATGAAATATTTTTTAAGACATTTTTTTGCCGAGATTAGTAAACAATAACGTGGTTTTCTCTACGAAAAAACTTGTTTTTCTGTTAAAATTTCCTTTCAGAGCAAAACGCGTTGAAACGTGATCGCTGAAAATGTAGAAATAAAATTTTTATGTTTCACGTTATTTAATTAAACTTTATTTATTTGCCATAAAAGTACAAAAAAAATCTTTTTTATTTAAACACTTTTGCAATCAATCTTTTGCTGTATTCAATTTGTTCCTAGAAATAGAAAAACACACGTGATCAGTATTAGACGTTAAATAACGAATTAAATTTTAAATTATTCAATTTTTGAACTTCAATTGAACTTGTAAAATTTAAACTTTTTAAAACCGTTGAAATTTAAATTTTTTTTAAAACCGTTAAATAGTACAAAAATTCAAAACAGCTAATTAATCTACTGTCAAGGAAGAATTTCGCAGAGAAGAGTTAGAGACATGTCGTGTAATAAAGAAATTTACATCATGGAAAATTTATGTTTCCTGATTTAGCTTGTTTTTTTCTCGCATGTAGTACATATGTCTCTGTTTTCTTCAAAAGGTTCATTGGACGTGCTTAAAATTAGAATAGATGAGAATAATACTCACATTACAGTCATCTTTTCTTTCGCCTAATGAAATTACTTGTTCAAGCTTTTCTCTAAAAATTGTTTTATTGTTGCGACATCTTTGAATTGCCTCGTCAGTCTCAATTAAAGCATCAAGAGCAGATAATGTTTGTTCTAATCGTGTGTCATACTCAGATTTTGGTACGAGTGTGGCAGCTACTCTATCAATTGCATCAAGTTTTACAAGCTCGTCACGAACTGGTGGAAAATCTTTTGAGAATGATGAGATAAGGAACATGGACTTAATGATTAATTTCTCTTGATCTTGACGCTGAATTAATCCCAAAATGCATTCCAGTCCACCGATTTCAATGAAACTTGCAAGTCCTGGCTCGTAACTTCTTACAATACATGAGATTGCATGAAAGGAATTAACGGCAATTTCTGGTTCGTCTGAGAGCAATTCAATGAGTTTTGGAAGTACTTGAAGATCCAGTAAATGCTTTTGACAAAATGCATTATTTTGAGCTAGTTCTCCTATCAGCAACGCCGTTTCACTTCTAACAACTGAATAAATCGAGTTAAGGCATGGCAATATGATGCAAAATCCACCAATTTTAAAGAAATCTAAAAAGGAAATGATAATATGTATTTGTAAAATATTACGGTCAACAACTAACCATTTGCAGTGTCAATGTCAGCGACAAAGTTTGTAACAACTTCCAGTGATTGAACTTGGTCGTCTTCACTTGCATTTCCAGCATCCATTAATGTTTTCATTGCCTTATTTAGTTCCTCAACAACGTCAATAGTCATTGATTTAAGTGCTTCTTCCAAGAATCTTCTCCTTTCTGGATCCATTTGTTGAAATTCAGATGGACTTGTGTTATCCTCGTTTTTAGTTGCTAAAAAATTGTGAAATTAATAGAATTAAAAAATTTTGCACCAAAACTCACAATATTCTTACCTTCCATCGCGAATTTCAGCAATCCCTGTAAGTTGTGAGGTTGTCTAGGCTGTTCTGGACGATCACTTCCGTCATTTCCGCTCATCTTGCTGTACTTTGTTAATAATTTTATAAAATTGCTTATGATTAATGTTTATATTCTAGAAATTTTTTGTTAGCATACTCAAAACAACCTGTTATCTTGTTGTATGTCTGTCTGTCTGAAAATTCATCGAAAATTGTGTAGAATTATAAAATGCGCTATTAAAACGTGACTCTGAAAATATTTTTTACTGATTTTAAACTGAAATGAAATGAACAAAAAACTTAGAAGAAATGAAATGAAACGAACTGGATTACTGAATAGATGAGAGCTAATGACCGTTATTTGAGACAATCACATGGCATTTTTGGAAGTGAAATTATGAATGAAAAGTGTCACGAATTAAGAATCCGAGTACATAATTAACAAAAATTATAGTTAGTTAATGGAAAAATAAGAAAAGACTAATAGAGTTTAATACAAAAAAGAGGATAAATGTGATATAGAATGTGGGCCATTAGAAGATGGTATGTCTCGAAACTGGTCGCTTGCTACAACATCAATAAAAAATAAATAAAGTGATAAATTACAACTGAACATTAATATTCTGTGAAAAATTATTGAAAAAACTCGGATAAATAGGATTTAAAGACTCAAAAATAGCACAAATGTGTGCCTAATGGTGTTAGAATGCATAAAGCAATGGAGTAAAGTGACTAAATATGTTTAAAATAGGAAAAATGCTATAAATTCCATTTCTTCAAAAATGGACGAAAAATTTGCCTAATTTAAATAATTAATCCTCAATAAAGTGCAATGGATGGAGTGAATTTTTATTGCATGAAAAAATCAATAGATTCTTAATATTTCGATTAGAATAAATTCGGGTAGTACATTTAGTATGAAAAAGTGTTAAATAAATTAAACATAAGTTTAGTGTGTGGTGTCTTTGTATTATTTTATATGTTCACAAGAGAGTAAAAGAAGGAAAACGAAAGAAAAAAAAATTAATGGGCCTTTTTATGATTTTATTATGAGTCGAGAGGCAGAAAATATAAAGTGTATACAGGCAGAAGAAACGAAAAAATGATGAGAGAAGGCAACTTTGAATTTTTAAACAAATAAAAATGGTTTTAAATATATGAATATTTTAGAAAATTTATTGTAAATTGCTTCAATTTACATTTTCAAGTGTGTTTTGTGTGTGCTGTGCATTAAATGAGAGGAACAAAAAAGCAGCCAGTCAGTAAATGTGAAATACATTTTTTATTTGATTAAATTTCATTCATAATTCAATTCAGAAAACTAGCTCTGCTAGTTAGTAGCCCAAAAAAAACCTTCTAAGAACTAAAAGTTTGAGTCATAATCAAAGGTCTTTGATTATTCATCGGAAATTCTATTACAATGAGTGATGAGTTCATGAGTGGTTCACGAATTTATAGCAACAACTATGGAATGAACAACAGCAATACTAACACATCCGATGAATTGCAAGCATCGAATAATGTCTCAAATTCATCACTGTCAATATCGACACTACACATAACTCCTGACTCCTTGCTGGACA
The DNA here is from genome assembly GCA_963573255.1 of Chironomus tentans. Lineage (NCBI taxonomy): Eukaryota > Metazoa > Arthropoda > Insecta > Diptera > Chironomidae > Chironomus > Chironomus tentans. Next base: position 1,029,185 of record OY754302.1, on the reverse strand, counting down.
TTTCAGCGAGAATCGTTGCTGAAAATGAGCCATTTCAAAGAGTTGAAGAGAAATATGATCGCATACCAGAGCCTGTACAGCAGAAAATCATTTTCTATTCATTTCCACGCGATGAACGTGACATACAAATGTACTCGTCGCTCTCTAGGTAAGGGTGGAACATATACATGTGTGCAGACTTCTTCCTTCTATTTTATTCTTTTTTTTTTGTTGTTGCTGCTGCTCGATTATCATTAATCCATAATTATCCTGAATCATCATCATCTTCTTCTTCCATTTTATATTGTATTATAGACGGGATCGATAGACATATGAATCCATTCTATGCACTAATATAATGACAGGTGTTTAATAGTTTTAATATATCTGTCTGTTTTTTTTTGGTTCCTTCGCATCTCCGTGTTTTATTTTTTAATTCTCTCTCTCTCTTATTTTTTTCCATTTCGTTCTCGTCTCAAGTGGTTTTTTTTCGTTCTTCTCCGCACTAATAAACCAAACATATGCGATATGTGTACATCTATCCAAAACTAAAAAACATACATACATGTGTATACACAGAACAGCACTTCTTTTCTTTATTTTTTGTCTTACTTTATTTATTTTTTTATTTTATTTTTTCCCGTGTGTTCCTCATCATGTATACTCACTTACTTTTATTTCGGCTTAAGAAAGAGGAATAATAATAAAAAATATATAAAGTAAAAAATGATGAAGAAAAGAAGATATTATAATGAAAGAAAAGAAAGAGAAATGAAAAGAAAATTGTGATGATGATTCTGTAGAAAACCCCAAATCTTCATTCATTATGATAATTTTTATTGTAATTATTTATTCAATACACAGGGCATCATCATCATCATTCAATGCATCCGATTCACAAAGTTTGAGTTTCAGCAAAGGATTAAAATTGTTGGAAAGCAATTGTGTCGAAAATGTTCTGCAAGTTGGTACGTGAACATCATACAATACTTGATAAATTTTTCCTCATTCGTGCAGGATGTGAAGTTGATTGAAAAATTGCGGAATTGACTGGTCTGTGGGAATATTTTTTTTTGAGGCTACACATGTTCTTTAGAGTTTAATAAACTTAAAACCGTACAAAAGTTTTTATAATCTCAAAAAAAAAAATTGATTTAAAATAGAATAATGCAGACATTGAGCTCTGATGATCACAATTACTCAACAAGAAATTGAGAGGCTTCACATAACAAAGAAAGTAAAAGGAGAAGCCAATAATATAATTCTTTAGAACACAGAAATCTTCGAATGATTGCTAAGGAAACAATAAAAAAAAATAAAATTCCTCAAACCCCAATTATATTCCAGGTCAGAAATCTATTAATCAACCATGAAGTTTCAACCGATTTCATATTCTGATTGTTGTGTGCATATCTATGTTTTATTCCGTCTTCTACATGTGTAGAGCATAGATATATATATTTTTTGCCATACCATACTCATTTACATAATATCTACCAGAGAGACCTAGAGAATGTGTAATTGATTAATGGGACTAGGGGGTAAAATAAAAAAAAAATATGGAAAATTTTTCCTTCTCTCTTCGCATTTGGCTCATTTTATTTCATTTTATCCCCGAACATGATGATGTAGCAAAAGAAACGGAATGAAACCTCTGAAGGGGGTTCATTGAGAATTCCGTTCATTAGAAAAATCTATAAAAAAGATTTTACAGTTTCTCTCTCACTCGTACAGTCTCTTTGTGAATTCATAATTGAGTTTTATCCTTTTTTTTGTATGGCAAAAATATTTCTATGTATATCTCAGATAATTACCAGAATGAGAACTTTTCTTTATTAATTCAATTTTAATCTTTATCTAACAAAAAAAATTCTTTGTGTCTTTGTTCCGTTTTAATTTATTTAAATTCGTTTGAAAACAAAGGATTTCATTTGAGTGGTGAGGTTTGGACATTTCCACCGATATTGTCAGATGCAAATAAGTCATCAAGATCATCGTCCAATACATCTTCATCTACACAAAATAATCACAATAATCATCATGGACCTGTGCCATTGCTTCCACAATATCCGCCTCATAATAATATCAACGTATTACATCAAAATCCAAATAATGGAAATAATAATAATGTTAATGCTGGTGTATATGAAAGAAGTATCAATAATGATACAAATGTTCAATTTGCTGGCGAGGAGAATAAAAAATTCAAAGTGTCCGTTAGTTTTGACAGGTAAGTTTCTTCTTTTTTCAATAATGATATGTAAATTCCGTAAATGTGTGTGAATGAGACACTAAACAGGTGACTTTAAACAGAAAAAGAAATTCTTTAATTAGCGATATTCGATATGGGGTCATTCTCAAGTGACGACCATCAGAAAATGAAATTTTGAGCCCCATCCAAAAAGTTTATTAGCAGCAGACCCCCTCATTTGTTGGACGTCATTTCTGATCGACTTCCATTCCACTTTGATGCGATAATTTTTGCCCTTACTTTATGTTAGATTAGCCTTTTGGTGTATTTGTTAAATTATCTGCCATATGTATGTCTTAAAACTTCTTCCTAGCACTTTTTTGACGAGAACTGTGTGTTTTGTGTTGCGACTGGATGTCTGTCTGGATGTTTTTCTGTTAAATTTAAAAAAATCAATGACAACTTGGAAAGTAGGGCATGTTAGATATTCAAATGGATTTGATTATAAAATTTAAAAAGTTGTCGTAGCTACATTTCCTCATACAAGAGTGCTTAATTAATGCAAAATCAGGGATATATGCTCAAATAATCATAAAAATTCTTGTTTTATCGATCAATCCTGCGTAATAGCAATGCGCTCTGGCAATTTCTTTCCACTATAATTTAAAATCTATTTTTTATCAATTGTCATCCTGCCCGGCTAATTCTCGTGTATATGCAAAAGATACACGCATACACACAGACAGACACACACGGAGTGAGAAATGTGAAAAGTGTAGAGGCTGAAAGTTGTTGTTGATATACGCATGTGGCAGTTATACGTATGGCTGATAAATAAAGAAAGGGGTCGAAGTGCTATTATCATAAATTATAATAATATGGAAACATTTTTCTTACTTTATATCTCATTTTGAATATTTTTTTTATTTTACTTCTTCTCTTTATTTATTAAATTTAAACAGATGCAAAATTACTTCAGTAAAATGCAGTTGTGATACAAAAGATATTTTTTGGTGTCATCATGTTGTGGCGTTAGCACTATATCGTATCAGAAATGCGAATAGTGTTAAATTGCGAGTTCCCATTTCGGGTATGTTAACTTGCATATATGCACAAAATATAATATTAAGACCAAACAACTTTATGTTTATTGATTGCATAATTTACTCTTTTTTTCCTTTACTTGACTAACCAAAAAAACAAACAACATATATACAGAAACTTTGTTGCAAATGAATCGTCAGCAATTACAAAAGTTTGTGCAGTACTTGATAGCTGAACATTACACAGAAGTCTTACCAACAGCACAGAAACTTGCTGATGAGATTTTGCGACAAAAAACTGAGATCAACTCGATATGTGGAGCACCGGACCCGACAGCAGGTGCATCGAAAGATGATGAGAATTCATGGCATTTAGATGAGGCACAAGTATGTGAAGTAGTTCGAAGTTATTTGGGTCAAGGAAGCTACTATAACAGCAATAAGCAGTTGAATTGCTTATTTGGAAAAGTTCGTGAAATGCTTCGAGCTCAGGACTCAAATGGAGCTAGAATGTTGACACTTATTACTGAGCAATTTCTAAATGATCCAAGATTAGTATTGTGGAAAAGTCATGGTACTCCAATGACTGAAAAGTGTCGACAGCTGTGGGATCAACTTGGCTCTTTGTGGGTGTGTATAGTTTTAAATCCACGATCGACACAAGGGGAGCGGAACAACTGGAAAGAACTGTTGGAATCATGGTCAAAGATTGATGTGTGTCCTCAAGAAGATCCAGATTTTAGACCCCCAACAAGGGAAAGTCATCGACTACGTTCACAACGCGAACGTGAATATGAGAGGAATAGATTTTTCCGAGAAAATAATCAACGTAATGCGCTTTATCATCAATATCAGCAGCAACAGCAAGCACAAAATAATTACAATCAGCGTTATTATGATAATCCACAAAATAATGAAAATCAAAATCGTGGTTATTTAAATGCAGCCAATAATAATTATGATGATTCGACATCATCATCATCTGATTCAGACTCAGAGAGTGAATCAGACGAAGAGATGGAAGAGAATAATGAGCCAAGAAATATGGATGTGGAAAATCAAGACCAACATGGACTGATGGATGTGCCAGTTGAGAATTTATATGAAGTACCGAAAGATGATAATGATCGACTTATTGAACGAATCAATAATTTCATAGAGGAAGAAGAAAATGCTGTAATGAATGATTTATCATTGGATCGTGATAATGCCAGAGATCCACAAGAAGGTCCAATTCCGGACGAGGATTGTTTTAAATTTGAACTACCAGCACTGCGTGATAATGATGATAGTAGTCGAGAATCGATGGATGAGGATCAGATAAGAGAAGAGCATGAGATTCTCGAGAGCATTAATAATTTAGACAGAAGTAAGGATGACAAGGGTCTTGAGGATTTCGATGATGAATTTCTGCCAGATCAAAAGGAAATTCTCAAAATGGACAATTTAAATTACATTGACGGACATCACGTAGTAGTACATCATGAAGAACATGATGAGCATTTAGCTGAATTGAAGACTGAAGAAGATGCATTAAATCCACATGAACCAGTACAAGAGATGCAAATTGATGCCTTGCAGAATGATGAAGTTGCGCAAAATCAGGCACAGGATGACGTAACTGAGGAACAGAAGAAAATGAAGAAAAATCGACCAGCCAATGATGCTGGCGATAAACCGAATAAAAAATTGAAATTAAACAATGGATCATCGGTCGCAAAAACCACAACAAAAGTACCGCGAACAATTTTCCATAAAGCACTCGATGCTGTCAACATGACATGGGATAATAAGCATTTAAAGTTAATACTTGCTAGTGACACATATTCATTAGCGAGCGAGAACTCTGTTCAAATTGCTGGTTCTAGTAAAATGGTCAATGCAAATAATACATCATCAAAATCTAATTTTAATGCAAACGGCCAGCCTCTATGGTATGAGTCAATGTCAATGTGTGCTGCTCGAATCGACAGTTTGAGGTCACATGGACATATTGATGCGGCTTTGCGTTTAAGTGTGAGCGTAGTTCGTACGATGAAACAAGTTCAGCAAGATGCTCAACTTCTATGGCATAAATATCGTAAGCAAACAGCTGCAATTGCTGCACCACCACCTTCAACATCACAATCTTCTTTAATATCAAAGCCTCAACAAATCGCTGGTCCATCCAGTTCCTCGTCATCCAGTTCCAGTTCAGGAATGCCGTCGACTAGTAGCACTTCCGCTATATCTGATTGCAATAATTCGAAATGTAAAGACTGTCAATTAAATAAACTTTTTGAATTTACAATTCACAAGTCCTCGACATATACATCCTCATTCGCTTCAAATCCTTGCATCTCTGCCCCATCTCCATCATCATCAAATAAGACTTCTATGCCAAATAATGAGAATCCAAATGATTGCCATAAATGTACCAATAATAATCCTGAAAATAATGATATATCCAATGAGAATTCTGGAGCATCAGAACAATCATCGTCTACAGAAAATAATAATAACAAAATGACTGCTCAAAATCCTCTCCAACAGCAGCAGCAGCAACAACAACCAAGTACTTCAAAAACTAATAATTGCTATCCGCCACCATATCCAACCATACCAAAGCATTCTTCTAATAATAATAATAACAATAGTAGTTGTAATAGTAACAATCCTTCAAGTAGCTCCTCAACATCATCGTCTTGTTCGACAAATGGAGCTCCTGTGAAGCCTTATAACGAAATTCATGAAATGCCACCACCACCACCCAGAAAATTAATGACATCTCAATGTATGTGCCATTTTACACCACCACAGCAGCAGCAGCAACAGCAGCAGAATCATCATTTGCATAATCACCATCATCAATCGAGTCAGAGCTATTACATGAAAAATGTACAGCCCGGACCGAGCAATAGCAATTGTCAGCCAATATGTCATTATGCAAATTCTAGTAATCGACAAAATATTCCTCAACACCATTTACCCCCACCTATGCCACAAACTGCACCCCCACAGCCCCCTCAAATGCCCTCAACATCTCAGCCATCATCATCTTCTTCACACCATCCACACCAACAAAGAATGCCAAATATGCCTGGCCCCTCAAATATGTATGCACCCTCAAGTCATCAACATCCTAGCTCGAGTAGTAACAAGTATTATGAGTGTCACAAGAACTTGCCAGCAGCACCTCCACAATGCTCGACAAATCCAATGAATGGTCCATGTCAAATGCACCAAAAGAGACCGTGCATTAAGACTATGTGCTGCTCTATTGTCCCTCCACCTGAAAAGCACCATTCATCTCATCACTATTATCAAAGACCACATTGTAGTACAGCACCAATGCCTTCAAAGTATGATTATATGAGTAAATATCCACCACCAATGCCTGGTCCGTCCGGGTCATCATTCTGTAATGGCTGTATGAGAAGCAATTGTTTATTAAAGAATCAAAATCAACCACAAATGATTTCAGCACCCCCAATGCATCAACCCCCACCCCCACCTCAAATTCCGCCTATGATGCCCCCTCCAATTCCACAAATTCAGCAACAGCAGCAGCAACCCGTCACTTTGTGTAAGAATTGTAAAGCATCGGAATCAAAATCAACACAACCAATCAAATTACAAGTGCCACCGATTCCACAACAGCCAACAATTAGTGCTGAAACTAAGGCTGCCGAACAGGCCAAATATAACATTATTAATTATGGTGCGTCGACATCAAAGAGTATTGTTACTTTAGCTAGTTCATCTAGTACGTCATCATCTTCTTCATCCTCATCTCTTGTACCATTCAATAGCAATAATAAAAAGAATCCATCGTGTGTATCAAAATGCCTCGATTGCTCCGTTGGATGTGAAATTGAATTTCCACTGGATGCTGTTGCATGCATTTTTGATTGCTTGACTGAAGCATGCATCACACAGGCTGATGTAGTTCGACTAAATGGCGTCGAAGATTCTAATATTATCGCGCCCAAATACAAACATATCCAGGTAAGTCCTGCAACTTCTATTTAATATTTTTGAAAATATTTTTACATGAACTTCTCTAATTTGTAATTCACAGGTCCCGGGCTCGAAAGAACCGAATGAAACATTCCTCACATTAGCATTTGAAGCAGCAATACTGGCTTTGGGAAAGCAACGTATAATGCCACAAGGCTTATATTCCCAACACTTGATATGTAAGCAGCAAGATCAATTGATTGCTCGCTTACGTAATGTCGATCTCGATCAGTTACTCGTTGAAATAATCAAGAATTTGAGTACGCAAATGATGGATGGTGGACCGACAAGTGGTTTTGGAGAATCAATTCATCCAGAATCGGTTCCAATGCATACATTAGCTAGATTTCTCTTTGCATCATTGCTAAATCAACATTCAGATCTTGCATTTAAAATTGGACTGAGAGCAATGAGATTCCCAATATTTGAAAATATTAGCAATAATTCTGTTGATGGACCTTCCTCGCCATCATCGCCTTATGCACGTTGGTGGACTTTAGGGCATTTAGAAAGTCAACAGTGCTCATTAAGCTCAACTATGTTAAGTGCAAGTAAAGGTGACAAAGTCAGATTGTCAGCAGTCCTTGAAAATGCACGACAAAACATTCACAGCTCAACACACCTCTTTAAATTAGCACAAGATGCATTCAGGTTTGCAACACCAGAAAATGGCCCACGTTCACATACGTTGCTAGAAGTAGCATTTGAATTAGGTTTGCAAGTCATGCGAATGACTCGAACATGCTTAAATTGGCGTAGGCGTGAAATGGTACGGTGGCTTGTAACATGTTCAACACAGCTTGGACTAGAAGCAACATTATCAATTATGCAGAATTGGTATGAGCTATTTACACCCACGGAAGCAACGGGGCCAGTTGCAACAACAATCATGTCACATTCTACAATTATGAGACTAAATTTAAATATAAAGCAACAAGAGGAACTATCCACATGTGCTCGAACACTAGCACTACAATGTGCCACAAAAGATCCACCAAATTGTGCACTTAATGCATTAACATTATGCGAGAATGATCCAATGGCTTTCGAGACAGCATATCACATTGTGATTGATGCTGCCAATCATATAATGACGAGCAGTCAGCTCTTTACAATTGCAAGATATATGGAGCATCGAGGGTTTCCTGTTCGAGCATATAATCTCGCTATATTGGCAATGAAAAATGTTCATTTGGCATACAACCAAGACACACATCCAGCAATCAATGACATTCATTGGGCATGTGCATTATCACATACATTAGGAAAGGCTGAGTTATCAAAAATGATTCCAATCGTTGTTAAGAATGTTCAATGTGCAACAGTTTTGTCAGATATTTTAAGACGTTGTAGTGTACCGAATCCTGGAATGTCACATTTTAATGGACATCACAGAGGTATGAGTTGAATTAACATTGACTAATTATGGCAATTAAACTTTTATTATTACGGTTATTTATTTATAGGCAATAATATGAGGTCTTGCCATAAATTAAGTTACGATCGTGAACCATTAAATCAGCTATTGGAAGCTGCCATTTCTGCTTATGTAAATACTACACATTCGAGGTAAATTTTCGATTTTCCATAAAACATTTTTAAATGCCTCTCAATTTATTTATTTATTTATTTTTCTTCTTCTTTCTTTTTCTGTTTTCCTTTTTGTTGCTGCTGCCGCTGTTCTTCTACATCCATCTCTCCACTCTCTATTGGATATATATATATTAATAGATTATCTCACATTTCACCGCGTCATTATGGCGATTTTATTGATTTCTTGAGTAAAGCGCGCGATACATTTGTACTAGCTCGTGATGGTCCAGCACATTTTTCACGGCTTATTGAGAATATAACGATTGCTTACAAAGGAAAGAAGAAGCTCGTTCGTCAAGTTCGTCAGAGATTTTACTGAAATTTAAGAGTCCACTGGTAGTGGTAAGTAAGTCACATTTACTGCATTCATGGGCACTTTCAAACGATAGCTGCAAGTTCATTAAAAGAGATTGGGTAATTTTTATACACTATGCATTATGGCCATTATTGGAGAATGTAAAAATATGGATATTACCAGATATTACCGTAATAAGCTAATCTTTATGTTAACGATCTCATCTTGTGATACAGACTGCCTGTTTACTGTTAGTCCTTGAGATCAAATAAATGTGCAATGCTTACATAGATATTGAAATTTAAATTCAAACGGTTTTAAAATAATGGATCTCAAGTTAGTTTGAATGCATGTCCCAAGATGTATAGTCAACAGTCCACAATCGTATGAAATTGTCCATGCATCTCATAAAATATATCAACAACTGATTTATGGAGTCAGATTAATGATAAAATTTTCTTTTCCTTCTCTTCTTTCTTTATTTTATATTTCCAGGACTTAAATTTGACATGAAAAATTATTTTAGCGATTTTTTGGCTCCATTATTCATCATAAGAGTAGATAGAGATAGAGATTTATGGAGCAATGACTAACCATTTATAGGAAAGCATAAACATATAAAGAAGAAAAAAAAATCATGATTCCCTTTCTCTTGCTCCTTAACTTAACTAGTTAATTCTTTGTTTATTAATACAAATATCTATGGGAGAAGAAAGAGGAAGAAGAAGATCCAAGAACTTACTTTTAGTGATTCTTCACCTCTCATATTTTCATTTTTATTACATTTGATTCTTTTTCTTTTGTTTCGTTAACAAAAAAGAACTTATATGTGTATAAATTCGATGTTATTCTTTTATTATTGATCTTTAAGAGACACTTTATAACTTTTCGATGGAAACTTTTATGACTTCTTGATCTTTCATTAAATTCTTTTTATTTTATTATTTTTTTTGTTTCCCATGATTGTAAATTTTTTTGTTTCTTTTTTTACACCAACAATGACGATGATGATGATACAATAAGATGGGGGGAGGGTGAGTTTTGCTTAAGTGGATGATTTTGAAGCAGACACGAGTTTGAGTCACGGGATATGAAATAAATTTGAAATATCTTCAGAATTTTGTAAATTCTTTTAAAAAATCCTGAAATTACCAACTTTAAGCATAAAATACTGATGCAATCTTGAAGCAAATCAGCAATTCTATTTTCCAAACTCCAAATAAATAATATCAAGACTCACAAATGCCTTTAAAATGATCCACGAAAGCAAAACTATCTACAATCCCAACAAAACTTTAATTAATTCTTCACACATTTTTAATTTGATTACTAAGAACCCTATGCATAATCAAAAGAGAGCGCATGAAGGAGGAAGAAAGAATGATGAAAAAAGTATATAATCACAATAATATGATAATTTGTAATTTTGATCTCATAAAAAATGAAATGAAATAATATTAAATAATATTATTATACATATAGATCCGCATATATACAGCAAGAAATAATAATACTTTATAACCGCATATTCATTCCACATACATAACGTAACGACAAGAAGAAAAAAAAGATATAAAAGAAATAATCACAAAGAAGGGTCATAAAAATTATTAAGAATTTAATTTTTTTTATTATTTTACATTCTCGAGGTAATTTTTTTGCAAAAAAAAACTGAAGATGTTGGAAGGAAATTTTTGTTGATCGAAAATTTTTTTTTGTTCAAGTTATTTCATTTAGTTTTTTGTGTATCCAGTTTGATTACCGCAAATCAAAAATTTTTAAATATTTTTTCGATTTAAAAAATGCAATAAACATGAAAACCAAAAATTTGAAAAGAATATGCAACGTACAACAATAGTAGGGATTGGCGTCAATGCAGGCATTAAAATTGTCGAAGAACTGATGATCATTGTAGTTGCTGGATCTGGAATTAAAAATTTAAAAAATCAAAAAATAAAACTTCAAAAACATCCAGTAAATACCCCACTGCATTGCCACTTCAATCCCTAATCAATAGCCTAAACTGCTGAGTAGCACTATTGTCAATCAGATGTGACAGATTCAGGACCTCCACAGACCATTGGCAATAGTGCGAATTCAACAAATCATTTCCTCAAAAATAAATCAACAATAATTAAAAAATAGACAACAATACAAGTCCATAAACCAATAATTAAAAAAAACCACAGCAAATCTGAAACCAAAAATATATAAGAATTCCTAAATTAATTAATAATTAATAAACACACAAAAGAAAGAAGAACTCAAAGATTATTACAATAGATTAAATTATTTTTGTTAAGTGAATCTAATTTTTTATATCAACAAATAATAATAAATAATTCACAGACACACAAAAATTTCCAATAGATTAAAAGAAGTTCACAATAAGCATAAATAATAAGAATTTAAAATAAATTAAGCACTCAATAATATTATAATGCAAACAATAGCCAATGCTGAAGCTTGAAACTGTCTATAGAAACGAGGGTAAATCGACGGCAATATAATATGCTTATCAATCAGCTTTAAAATTTATATATTGTCCTCATTTGCTTGTTTATTTGTTAATTATAGCATTCAAGTACATGCTGATACACACATTTGAGCTCATAATTGTGGGTTGCTTGTTATATTCAGCTAAATTGCAGGAATTAGCTCCCAATTATGGACTCGAATGTGAAGGAACACGCGATATCTTGCTTCAGTTATTTCGAAAATATATGCTGAAAAATTTCACTACCAAACTTCAAGGCAGAGTTGATGGAAATTGCTGGATGGAAAACCTTCTCAGGATTAAAATTGGCTTAATCTTCAGGATTAAACAATCCTTAAGATCAGCAATTTAAATCTGATTCAAGATCTCTCTATATAAAAGTAGAATAGCTGTTCATTTTATATCAAGCAAGTCATTACAAAATTTTCACTACGACTGATAACTAAATTCCATTCCAACGTTCAATTCTGCTTTGAAGAATCCACCACACACATCAAGACAGGAGCTACCTCTCTGACTAAATGGGATGTTCATAAACAGTTTGCGATCTGAAAAGAACTATTATTGTTTTAATTCTTTTTTTTACCAATTAATTAGTTATTATTATTTGTTAGCGATTCTTTAATTAATGACAAAACTAAAATGGAAATAAATTTAGTAATTTTCTCTTAAATAAGAAGAAGAAAAACAAATGAAATGGAAAAATGATCAGGAAGCTTAATTAATAAGAAATGAAAAGTAAAATTAAATAGGAAAGCGCTAAAAGAAATTTTTTAAAATGAGGTATAACTCAGTATTAAATGAAACTACTTTTTCTACTATTTAATTAAAAATGCTAATTAATTAGTATAGTTCTGTAAGAAATGAAAAATAATTGTGAATGAATATTTTCACTGCTTAGGTTTTTTTAAAAAAATTTTTTGGTGATTTTTGTTGTACATTGGGGGGTTGCTGGAAGAGGTATGGGAATTAACGACAATTCTGGTTTGGTTTCTAATTTACATGATAATTTTTGAGGTTAACAGGTCAAATTGACCTACTAGAACTCTTAAAACTCATTCCCAGGGTAAATTTTCCATATAAAATTTTTTTCGAGGGGCCGGACATCATCAGACCCCCCTGGTTACACCCATGCTCATTCCTGTGACAAAATTAAATGTGGTAGTGAGCCAGATGAGCAATCTTGATCCAAGGTATCTCTTTTGTTTATAAACATCAAAAAACCCAAATTCCAACAATCAGGACTAATGAATTCAGAAATTCCCACGAATCTTCACAGCAACAACCTTGCACGACTCTCAAATTTGCGCATTGATGCTTGAAGCGTTTAATTTACATTTTATAAAAAAAATGTTCTTGCTAAAAGAAAGAATGAAAAAATTTTAAATTTAAGTTAATGATTGAGGATCTCTCAAAAAAAAATCTTTTACACTGCTACTTGCTAATTGTATGAATGATTGAATAGGAAAAGCAAATGCAAAAAAAATTAAATTCAATATTATTTCGGTACTTCCAGTAAATATACTTATGATTTATAAACGCTAAGTAGATAATTTTTAGATAAAGAAAAAAATTCGATGGATTATGTGTTATATGACTGACTATTATTTTCATTAATTATTTTAATTTTTAGTACAATTTATTCACGTTATACGATGATTTTAAGTTTACATTCTCTTTTTATGTTTCAATCAAAAATAATAATTTTTTTTTAAAAACTTTAGTTTCGCATGAACTTTTCACATTACATTAATTAATGTGTGGTGATTTTTTACATGAAAACAAATTAATTAAATTAAAATTAATGAAAAAAAATTCTCTTTTAAAATTTTTACTTTCAATTCATTTTGATGGGAACTGGAAATATATGACATTAAGGAAGAAACTTTTAACAGCCATATCGTACTATACACGCAAAAAAATGATACAAAATTATTGGATATCTCATGTTGTGGATTGATTTGTCAATCTCACGCAACTCTATTGCAAATTATGTGCCAATTCGATTAATTTCCGTTCATTATAAGAGGAATAGTAATGATTACAAAAAAAAAGAAGTGAAATGAAGTAATGCAAAATTAATTAATTAAAATTTGTCATCAAAATGATGAGAAATGAATAGAATTATTAATAAAATTTTTAGAAATTAATCAAATATTAGATGAAATTGAATGAAATGAAATGAAATTAAACAAATATGAAGCAAACAAATTGGAATAGTTTTCTCAAATTTAACTTTAAGTAATAAAATCATTGAAAAATTTTAAACTCTTCTTTTTCTTACACTCATTCTATGATTTTTCAGTAATTTTCCCCATTCTCAGTATTTTTTGAAGACCACATGGGCTTTGTTAACGGCTACAAATTTGAAAATTCAAAATAAATTTGGCAAAGCAGCAAAATAGTGGCAGACAGACAAATAAGCAATTTTCGCATCTTAATAATTTGTCGACAGTCGAAACATAACGGTCGTTTTTGATTTGAACAGCCTTTTAGTCGACATATTGTTTACAAATTTTAATGCTTACAAGCAATTTCATAATTTAAATAAATTCTACGATAATTAAAAGATTATCAAAGCGTCAATACTTAAAAGTAGATCAACAAAGAAGACATCATCAGAAGCAATTAAAAACAAGACTCCAATAACAGTAAATCGGTAAGAAAATTCATTTCTGAAACTTCTAGAACCTTAATATATCACTTTTAGGACTAATTAAGCATGGAAAAGGCGTACGATAATGAATTAGGGTTTGTTGGAATCAAGTTCTGTCAAGAATGCAACAATATGTTATATCCAAAAGAGGACAAAGACAACAAAATTCTTCTGTATGCTTGCCGAAATTGTGATTATAAAACGGAAACTGAGAGCTACTGTATTTATGTCAACAAAATTATGCACGAGATTGAGTGAGTATAGCCAGCATAGCTTAATGAAATAGTGATTATTTAATTTAACAAACTTTATTCTTTAGTGAATTAACGCACATCGTTCCTGATGTAATTTCTGACCCAACATTGCCAAGAACTGAGGAACATCCATGCCCAAAATGTGGACATCGTGAAGCAGTCTTTTTCCAAGCTCAAACACGTCGTGCTGAAGAAGAAATGAGACTTTACTATGTTTGTACGAATCAAAATTGCAGCCATCGATGGACAGAATGAACATCCTTAATTAATCAGATTACTTTTCATTATTTCAATAAAATTTATGAATTTCAAATGACAAAACATAATTAGTTGTTATGAGTCACTATGCATGTATATTATAGCTTTTTGAAAGCATCAATATGATTTTTTTTTAAATTTGTTACATGCTACAATCGATTGCCAACTTATAGTAGATCTCACGTGAAAATAACTACTTTTACCAAAACGAGAGGCTCCTTTACATGAACAACTGTTTTAACGATATCATAAATATGCAAATTCTCGTAGAAAGATGTGACAAGAAAGGGTTGCAAAAAAATATTGCATTGTGTAATTTCGCGGCTTAAAAAAGAATAAAGGAAGGAAGAAAGATGAGAGAAATTATAACACATGTTCGTCAGCATAATGAATCAAAAAATATACAAAAAAGTTCCCTCATTTAACAAAATTTCTCCACGGAAATATGCAAATGGCAATATGATCTATAGAAAATCTTATGCAAATGCTGTGCCAGTGTTCTCTATTGTTCAGTCTTACCTTTCCATTTCCAAAATACAAAACAAAAATAATTCGAATAGGGAACTGTAAAAAAATGGGAAATTTATCTGAAAGAAAGTAAGTGAGAGCATAACTGGTCAATGCATTTAAATAAATGTGCATTCATGTGTTAGGTCTTTATATTTTTATATTTGTGAAACAACGACGAAGAAAAGGTATTAAGGAGGAAATCAAGCGAACAGATAAAAAGTGAAAACACAAAAAACAACGAAACTCGTTTTCAACATTTCACGATTTTTTTTCTCTTTTCCTTTCTTTATCATGCTGCATTATTATTTTTATGCTGCATCAAAATAAGAACTGCATGATGCACAAAACGGCGATTTTTTTAATTCCACAAAAAGAGACTTGAAAGAATTGAAAACGAAAAGAAAGAAGGAAAGAAAAAAGGTTGCACAAAAGTGCAATAAACCTTTAAACCCGAAATATATATATATATATAAATTAACGTTCATGTTTTAGGGTCCATCTGCTCTGCTTTGGTTGTAAATTTTGATTCGAATTTTTCAGATCGTAAATTAATGATATTGTAAAGTTGGCGTGCATTGAACTGAAATTGTCTAAGTAGATCATTAAAATTTATTTACAGACCTAGATTTATTTTATAGACCTAATTTGCTATATGGATATAATTTAGTTTTAACGGTTTTATTCAACGCAAAATTTAACGGTCAAATTTTTGAAACATGTTAACTTAGATGCATTTTTCAAGTACTTCAATTAAAAATTAATTTTTTTCAGTTTTATTGAAATTTATCCAGCCAAGTTTAAATTTTGGGCTGAAAACATGAAGGAATTCACATTCCTAATTACTTCCATTGATTTTTTCAAGCTGAAACTGCATATAACAGAATTTGAGAAAAATTTTCATTTTCCAACGGTTTTTTGCAAATCAAATTGGAGTACTTGAAAAATGCATCTAAGTTAAGGGCAAATCCGCGGAAGGCAAAAAGCTCAAAAATTTTATTTTCCTAAAATTATCTTTAATTCCGCTATTAAGGTAATGTTTAAGTACCAAATTATGTGTATTTTCAACAAATGTACATGCTACAATGCTTATCTGATGGTAGAAATCATTAGTTAAAGAGATATTTTGATTTTTCTTGTGTTAAACGATCCTGCACAAGAAAAATTATTTTTGAGAATTGCAAAAAATTACTTAATAAACAATCTAGACAGAATAATATGCATTACTATGCATTTCAAATGTGATTATATATCATTAATTTTTATCTGTACGTGCTTTAACTTACTTAATAAGGAGATATTAATGAAAAAAGTGTTAAACGATCCTGCGGAAGCGCTTTTTACGAAAAAATTTTCAGCAAAATTTTGATGCAAACTTGTGTGAGCTTTATTGTTTACAAATTTGTTTAACTAAATTAATAGACAAATCAGCATTGAATCGTTCTTAATGACTTATAATGTCTTAATTGTAGTTATAAAGAATGCAATTTGAAGTATAAATTCTTATGTAATCAGCTAAATCCGATTATTTAATAACAATTTTAACGGCTTTTATGAATTTAAACCAGTCCAAGTTGAGAAATATTGCAAGTCGTTTTTTCTCAGTTTCTCTGTTTTGCGGATTTGCCCTTAACATGTTTCAAGAAATTTGAGCGTTATATTTTGCGTTGTCCCTCCCCTGGTTTTATTTTTGAAATTTTGTGTCATTTTAGTTGAAATTATTGAATTACAATTTATTAAATTTATCTTAAACAGCCAAGATTTGTCCATTGAGACAACTTACCTTAATGCTTTTTTGATGGTCATGAATATTTTTAACTGAAATTTTTCAAATTTCCTCATCTTTTATTTGAAATTTTTGAATTTTTACAACTGAAATTTTAAATAATTTTTTGTTTGTGCCAAGTGGGGGGGGGGCTTGAAAATCCACCCATCTACCCCCCTTCTACGCTACTGTGACTAACTAAAGACTTACAGAAAGTAAAGTTGTTTTGCTGAAAGACAAAAATTTAAAATATTTTAAAATAAAATAAGAAAAACTCATTTTTAAAATTGAATTAATTAATTTATTTCTTATATGAGTTTACTTTATGGTTAGATAGCGGAGTAGCCATGGTAGCCAGAAATTTTTTAAAAGTTGGGATTTTCAAATTTTTGTATGGGAAAATTTTTAGGAGGGATTTTCAGGATTTTTTTTACAAAAAACCCTAGCAAATTAAACAAATTTTGGGTGAAAGGGGGGTCAAATCCCTCAATTTACCCTCTGGTTGTGCGTCTGGGATTAGATATGATAATTAAAGTCATCAACATAACATGACATTAATACTTCCCTTTAAGGTGCACATGTGTTACTTCATTAATAACTTTTGTACTTCTGTTCTTAAAATACTTCCCAGTTAGTAATCTGTATAATTTCCAAAATTGGTGAATGCTTTAATATTGATGCTGGATAAATCAATAAGCTCAATGGACACCCTCATGTATTAATTCAAATATACTACGTCCAAAAAGTTATGTACATAAACAGCGTCACCGTCCATTTTTCGTAGAAAATTGGCATCAGCCAAAAATCACCAGCAAGTAGCAGGAAGAACGACAGAGAACAGAAATGGGTAAATGAAGGAGAGAAAACAGAAAATTATGTTTTATGGAACTTATGTAAGTACATATGCGCATAAATTTAAGTACATAAAGTGCATTAAAATTATTTATTTTCATAACTACATAAACACATCCAAAATAAATACATAACGCGAATGAGGAGGAGAGAAAGTGAAATGGAAATAATGCAGCTGTGTTTGTGCAATGCAAAAATACATAAATGCACATTAAAAGTTTAATGAACCCGAAATATAAAAAAAACAAACAAAATAATGAATACAGAACATAATATATGTAATTTTTCCTCTTCACAAACATTTCACATTTATTTCCGCGATCAAGCAATGAATTTCATTCTTATTTCACTTCATTTACAAGAAACTTTAGCTTTACATCGACAACATAAAATAATTCATGAAGAAGAAAATGTGTTGTGGAATGATGTATGGAATAGGTAGATCTTGGTTGAGACAGACTAAAGCATCTGTTGACCAATGCAATAATTTATATTCTTATTATGCAGCACATTTATAAAACAATAATTCTTGAGATAAATAGAGAAACTGCAAGTTGGGTAGATTGCTTTTGGTTCTGAATACTTGATGCGCATCAGTTGTGGCTTAAATGTTCGTATTTTGGTATCTAATGGTTGATGCTGTTCAGGAACTTGAAATATATGATGATTAAGACTAAGTTCCTAACAGACGATACTTAAAACTGCCATTAAATAGGTTCAGTCATCAAATAAGCAAAGTTTAAAGATATGCTGTTCATGAAATAAATAAATAAATAAATTCTGTGCTGTATAGAGTGAAATTTAAGGTTTTGATCTTAGAATGTCTTCCAACATTTATTACTCAAACTGTAAAATCTATGCATGAAAAATCAGCTTCCCTCAAATTTCTTTAAAACAAAAAAAGTGAGAAATTAGTTACACTTTCGGAATTAGTCAAACAGCATTACATACCTTAACAAGCTTTATGTTGCCGCGAGAAAAAAAACCACTGAACTGGAAACTGCTAGGTTAATTTGAAGCTTGTTCTGCTTGGTTGCCATTATTTGAGAGATTTGATCAAATTGTTCTACTGTTGGGACTCTGTGCAGGTTTCTAGGTTATGTTCATTAATTCTCAAGAGTATATTTTTAGGTACTACAAGTTATATCTTAATGAATCCCTAAAACCACATATATCTGAGGTTACAGTCTAAAAACAAAGCCTTACCTTAATACTTACGATAAACATCCATAAAATGACATTCTTGACTTCGCAGAGGAATTGCTGTGATTTAATTGAAAATAATTAATTAAATCTAGATGCTGAAATAGGCATGAGTCATCAACATTAAGCACTCAATTTAGGCTTATTGATTTGACCCATGACATCATGGCACTAAATGTGGTTACTGCTTCTAAAACAGGGAGTGATATGCGTAAAGAGTCAGAATTCCTCTTGATACATGGAATGACTTGCAAATTCATGTAGCTACAGGCTTCAACGGAATGTGATTAATTCATATCACAATATTCCATCAGCAATAGATCTACGTTCAATAATGTTTGTTGTTTTTGATAGTATGTAAATATGCTTACCATCTAGATCAAAAAGGCAATTGGAATAACAAAGTCATGGTAATCATCCAGTCAATGTGACTACTTCTGTATACCTTTTTCTTATGAACTCCACAAACTTGAATTTGAAATTCATGAGTAATTCCACATCCAAACATTACAGACCTCGTATGTAAATCATGCCTGGCAAACAGGATTCTTATAAGACAAATGAACTCAAATTGATTTTTTTAGTATGGGCGTCCATTTAATCGCCATTTTGTAACATGCTGTAAGTTGCTACAATGTAACCAATTGAATTTAGTTCTGACA
Organism: Chironomus tentans; assembly: GCA_963573255.1. NCBI lineage: Eukaryota > Metazoa > Arthropoda > Insecta > Diptera > Chironomidae > Chironomus > Chironomus tentans. The sequence continues at coordinate 1,009,431 of OY754302.1, read as the reverse complement.
GAATGAGGTTTAATTAAGTTGATTGAGAGATCCCTAAAAACAGAAGCAGAGATAATGGTAAAAAAAGAAATGAGCACTTACATGTACAGAATGTTCCAATTTAGAAGTTTAAAAGTAACCGCAATAAACATTGCATTGGTTTCAAGGCATTCATCTTTGTCTAAAATGTTCTCGTGTAGATAAATGTCAGTTTGAGTTGAAATTAATGGGAGAAAGTTAAGCTCCTTCCAATGGATTTTCCTTGCCTTTTTTATGGTCGGAGGTTTTAATGTCTGCACAATTTATATAGTGTTGCCTCTTATTCCCAAAAGTGCAAGTTTAAAATTTTAAATTTACTACATCGATGTAAAATGCAAATTGAGTCAATTCGAAGCCAGTTTAAGAGAGACAATGGCACCAGATGTGACATCAATTTTTCTGTGTACTTAATGTCCACTGTAGATTCCAACATTTTTTGGTCAATTAATTACACTTTTACATATGTTTTATGATCACCACAATCATCCGTTGCCTCCTGTACGGTAACCAGTTGTATCATTTGTTATCGGTTTAGACTCTGTCTAGCTAGTTGCTGGCCAGCAAAATTTATAATCTATATTTTCTTGTTGAGGTTATGTAGACACATAATCACATACAGAAAAAAAAATTAATGATCATCCAGATATGGCTTTTGTTCACGATTCAATTTCTCGAGGCTTTGTTGAACGTCAGTTGCTAGTCAATACCGGAGACCAATACTTGTGAAACTTTAAATTAATAGTCACAAGTTAGGGTCTCAGGGAATCAGCCGCAACAAACAGAAGTTTGCCCTTTTGTGAAAAATTGAAATTTGACTTTTTTTTTTGCTGAACACTCACACATCATCAACACTTGGATTCACTCGGCACAAAAAAAAATTGTCACAAACTTTCTTCTTTTTATTATTTTAGTTGTAGAATTTTAAATTTGTCGTTCTGAATTGGACTTTTTTTTCTCTACTCGTTCCACCTTTCCTCCATTCTTACACTCATGTTCTTCCTCTCTTCTTCCATTTCACTATGTGTCCATAGATAATTCAATTCCCTGTTCATCATTGTTGAGATTTGAATTTAAAATCGAGTTGTACAAGAAAAAAAAAAATTTTTTTCAAAGATTACTTCTCGCATTTTTTACACACAAACGTAAAAAAAATTTCTCACATTTCACCAAAATGGCCGAACACGATTAAATAAGATTTCTTTAACATACATATATGCAGATATTTTTAGGACCCATCATTTTATAATCAAATGTATATTCAGGTATATGCTGCAATAATGAATGAAAGAGGGATATAGACAAACAGACATTGGACTGTCGCGTGCAAAATATATCCACAATTGATCGTTTTATGGCTAAAATTACAAGCAGAAAAAACTGCGATTGCTGAAATTGATCAAGCATGATAATTCAAAAAAATAATTTTTTTACAAGACATAGAGTCTTAACTTTCACCATTAAATGCCATTTTAGTGGTTATTTTGTGCAACACGCAAGAGAAAAAGGTTTTTTTTAAAAAAAATCGCGCGCGCCTTAAAGAAATTCCACTTCATTAAGACTATTAATTTAATCAGCCTCGCACATAAGAAGTGAAATAAAAAAATTCGCGACACAACTACACTCATGCAACGTGCATACACTCAGTTCCAGATGTTTGGGACTTTTTGCAAAATTTTCTATACTTTGTGCCTTCACTGCCTTTTTTTATTAGCTGAATTTCTAGTGAACTTTGATTTGTTTAGACGACTCACTTTGGTTTGATTTCTCTGTATGCTGGATGTACTTTTCCTATACTGTTTAGGTTGCTAAATTATACCTTGTGAACTACACAGGACGTGATTAGTTGACTGTTGAATTAATTATCCTTACCTTTAATGTGGTATGAATGGTAGTTAAGCTGATAATAACCTAAAATTTACTCTTGGTTATTGGTGTACTTTATGGGAGGAAGACTGAAGTTTAAATCACTTCTGCTTAGGTTACAGTCTGGGTATATTACTGTAGAATTGAAAAGTTATAAACTAAAGGCAAATAGATTAATTGCTAAGTGAGAATCTAGCTTATGAAGTAATACAATATGGATATAATAAGGATTTTCAACTCGGTTTGAGTGTACTTTTTGCATTTTTAATCAGTTAAGCTTAAATACAGCTTGAAACAAGCTTAATAAGTTAAAAGTTTGATTTAATTTTGATGTTGTTTCAATCTTAAACTCTTCTAAAGTTTCTTAACATTACAATGATGTAAAGAAACTCCTTTTTATTCATGGTTTATCTTATTCATCTTATCGAAGGTTCAAATTGTCTAAATCTTGCCATATCCTCAATCTTTCCCTAAGCCTTCTAAGCATTTTCAACTCATATTACAAAGCTGAACTTTTAATGTAAACCAAAGATCAAACTTTTCGTCAATGGATTGTTATATCTAAGCTTTGAATTGAGGAACCTCCAATTTTTTTACAATATTTCTGTCGGATCAAACTTAATATACAATGGAAAAATTAAGAGATTTTGAACTTTAAAGAAGGAAGCATGAGAAAGTCTCGAAAAATGTTGAAGACCTAATTTGAAACTCAAAATCAATCCCTTCCCTACAAAGATATTTCAAAATCCACTCACTTTTGAATTATGCGCTTTAATTCACCAAAAATTCACCACCAATCTTCCAAACTACCATTTTTTTCTTTGAACCGTCAGTGATTCTTTCTCGTTATGTATACATACTCAGCCTGTATATATGTTACTGCCTAAAAATAAAAGAAAGAAACAGAAAATAATTGTATGATCGCGATTTTTTTTTGCGAGTTTGTGTTTGTATGCAATCCATTTCTCGCTGGGGTCAATAATCTTTCCTCTCACTTTGTAGTGTGCTTGGCGAATCCAAATGTAAGCACGTTTATACTTTTTTTTCGTGTATATGAACATTTTTATTTTTTATGGAAAGCTTTTTTCATTTGCCTCGTTTTTTTTGGTTGTTCGAGTCAATCTTCTCCTCCTCTTTACTCATTCTCTCTGGCTTTTTTCTCAGCGTCATCATCATCATCATCATCATCATTTTAATCATGAAGATTTGTTAGAAACACTTGTATCATACATCTTATAATTAAACTACATTTTGTGTCTCGATTTTTATGTAAAAATGTTTCTTCTTACGGAACTGACTTCATGGAGAAATATTTATGATGATCATGATGAGAAATGAAACGAGTAACGTTAAAATTGAAATAAATAGCCAGAAGATAATCTAAATTATGCCATATTTGGACAGCGTACTTTATGGTATCATTGTTTCTGACTCTATAAGTCACGAATGAATGTTTTTGTTTTAAAAAAAACTTTTTAACTTTCGTTTCGGATTATTTATAGCCTTTTTTATTTTAACTTTTAATACACTTTATTATGGCAGTGGTGATAACTGATTGTGAGACTAATTTGCTAATATTTATTATCGTCAATTAGGTTAAAAAAGGTTTTGAAGATTTAAAATAAATATGACAAATGTTTTATGCTTGTGGGAAATTTGAGGCTTCTTATTAAAAAATAGGAGACACAACTGGATCTAATTACAATTATTTTGAATTTTTTAGTAAGCAGACAATTACTTTGTGCTACATAGATGCTTGATCATTCACGTGTGACGTCCAGTGACAGTCCAAAGAAAAATTTTGGGAGGGGAAAGGTCCCCACTTATATGTGCATTGATATCTGATGGATTAAATGAAGTTTTTTAAGGCAGACAATCTTATCTGATATTAAGTAGGTTTAAAAATTATTTAATCTACAACATTTGGTGTATCTTGTGATCCGATGAGCTTCAGTTTTTGAAGACTTATGTCAATATCTTGAAAGTAATTTGCAATTATTGAAGAATTCAATGGATTTCCATTTTTTAAAAGTCAATTATGAATCATGATCCCAGTGTCAATAAAAGTATTACGTTGCAATTAGTAATAATATTTTTATAGTAATTTAACCCTAAATTCGAGGATTCTTATTAAATTAAACAATTATTCATAAAAGTAAACTACACTCAAGTATGAATCATAGAAATATTCAACAGATTAAGTTTGACATCAATTTATTGTTAATTTAAAACACAAATGCTCGCAAAACTAGTGAAGCATCTAATAAGGAAAAGTTTCGAAAAGTCTGCCAATAAAAATTTGTATGAGCAATAAAATATTATATATTTTATATGTCAATAGCTGACACCGCCACTTAATATTGAGTAACAAAAAAAATATTTGAAACAGATGAAAAAACATTCAGTATTCAAATTAACTCAAAGTTCATTCGTCTCAAAAAAAAAGAATGGAAATAAAAATTTATGGATTCAATGACCACTTAAATATGTGAAATGATAAGCGATTCTTACATTAATTATTTAAATCATGACCGCTACATGCAGCCATATTCCCTCATGTAATTTTCCAATTAAAATTTTACTCGTTTATTGAAATCATTTGTTTCCCATATTGCTGTATGTATGGCTGAATAATTTTATCTAACTCGACTCACACAAACTCAGGAATTTTGTTCACATTATGTTTACTTTATCAGCTCTATGTGGCCATGTAACTCCTCTATCGCAAATGAAAATGGAAGAAGAAGAAGAAGAGAAATCAAATAAATACAAACATATGTGAAGCGTTGATCAAGTTACACATTCGAACACATTCAATAGGCTACACAAAAAAAATTTACTTTTGAAGGAGAAAATTAAATAAGGTCACTAAAAATAGTTTTGTAGTGCTGATAACAGCCTAACGACTACTTGTTTGAGAGTCGAAACAATTTATTTCATTACAAAAATGAATTGAGCGCCTAACAACAACAAAAAACATCTGACAAATGTTCATCAAGGATTTCTTGCTTCACGGCATCCATCAGGAACAAGAAGAACTTTACGCGCGAATTACTACATATTGTGTAGTATTACTCATGAATTGTTACTATGTAGATTAACAGATGATTTCTTTTGCCGTATTGTGTGTATACGCATTTTACTTCTTCATATTTCCTAAATTTTTATTCTATATCTTCTTGTTATATCAAAATGAAACTAAAAGTGCGTGCCGCATTCGACAGACGTGCAAAATTATGTAAACAGGCATTTATTCTTATTCCTCATAGTTTTTTAATAAGGGGAATTGAGTTTGTGGAATTTTTAATGAACAGTTTGGGCTGGAGATGTTGCTGGTAGTTAATTATTATATATCCAATATGGAATTTAGTTCAAATACATGAGAGTAGTCAAAAAGTATCAATCCTGCCATATCCAAAAAATATGAAGCATTTAGTGATATTTCCTCAAAAATGCGCCCTAACCACACCAATAAATCTTCAATTCAACACCTTCTACTGATTTCTATTTCTAGGTTATTTTATTGTGGTCGTTATCTGTCTCCACCACTCATTTCCATTCATTCGCTCTCTATTTTTTATTATAAATTCCACAAAAAGAGAAAACTTTGTTTAAAAAACTTTACGCAAAAAAAAATATTTGCGAAACGAATATAAAAGTCCTTGGATATAATATGTAACATGCCCGCGGCACGATCGAGGTTATTGAACTCGCTCGAAAATTGTGAGCGATGATGATGAAAGAGAAAAATTATTTCTACAGATCTGAGGCAGGCAGCTTGAGGCAAAAAATTTATTTCCTCACTAAAAATGTTTTTTTCCATGTTTTTTCGTTGCTATTTCTCCTTTCTTTTCTGAATGAAGAGCGATCTCATTTTGACATCGTCTAAACAACACAAAAACGAAGGTTTCTTCTCTCCTCTGGCCTGCCGTTTATTTCATTACATTTTGTGTGTTTGAAAAAAATTCTTCCGCCATTTTACAAGATTCTGTGATGTTTTTTTTCCGTTGGTTGGCTGTCGATGTAATGGAAGTTACATCGCTTACAACAAAAAATTTTTTATTCGTGTAAAAAAGTTATGGAGCAAAACTAATGCTTTTATTCTCTTCTCTCGCTTGCTCGCTCAAATTTTAGTTTTTTTAATCGTTTGGAGCATATTAAAGCGGTGGGCAGGGGTGCTTAAACTTTTTATAGCTTGGATTCAGATAATGATTTTTTTGAAATTTTGAATTTAATAATTTATTTCCATGAATAATAATTTTTATTAAAAAAATATTCCATGAATAGCTTCAAGCACCTCTGACTCCAAAGTATTACTGCTTTCAACCAAAAGCTATTCTCTACGTAAGAGCAAAAAAAAACTCAAGCACCTTAATGCACTCCCCAATCCAATGTTCACAGAACAATAGTAATTAATCCATTCCAAAAGTCAATTCCAAATATTATTATTGTGCATTACAAATGAGTTTACAATGATTATCAATTTACAATTCTACGTGATTGAATGCATGGTGAATGTAATAAATTAAGCCACTGGCATTATCAATATGCATAATAATGATACTCATTTATAACGTTATTGCATATGTAGCGCTATGGGTATTGTAATCATATAATTTATTGGTTACAAGGTTCGGAAAAAATGTGAACTGATATGAGTAATTTTTATTGATAAATTCTTTTAAATAAATAAATAAATTTTAGTGGCTATAAAAATTATGTGGCGTTAAGGTTGGTAGTTTTTGGCAGAATTTTAATCAGATTTAGACTAAATTTGCACTTAATAATTTCAAAGTTTACTTTAAAGTTTTAAAATTTGGTAAAATTGTCTGAATTCTGTAATTACAGTCTTCAAAACTGAATGGTATCTGCCCACAAAAATTTAATCAGACATTTTACTCATAATTACATCATTATATCCAATTAACGCTTAAATTTTAGCAGAATATTCTTTTCCCAATAAAACTTCAATAAATTTTTAAAATTCCATAGCCAGCTTTGATGATGAATATTTTTTTAAGAATATAAATATGATTGGATATTTAATTAGAAGCTTAACTTACTAATGCTTGATTGGATTTCGAGGTTGAATCATTTTCTTCGGAAATTCCAATAATTTCTTTTAAGTGTATGTACGTAAGAGGCGGATGATCATTTACACTTACATATTTAAAGATCTGTAGATTATTTAAAAATAAATTCAATGGAAAATTACAGTAGTTGATGTAAGATTTTATAACCCATCTTATCTCTAACCCAGGATGCTTGGGATCATAAATTTATAGTTATCAAAAGATTGTAAAAGTTATCAACCGACAACCGAGGTTTGCCTACCACAATCTAGTTTTCATTTGCTTATTTAATGTTTTAATTGTAGACGTGAACCACGACAACTATTTAGTTATTTACACACTATTCGTAGAATTTTACTGATATTAAATTACTTCACATTTTACATTTACTTTATAGGCACACCTCCTAGATTTTTTAGCATGCTATTTAAGAAATGCCGTCTCCAAAAAAAATTTAAATTAAAATAAATTTTTCTCTCAGCCAAAAATGTTCAGGAAGAAAACTTAAATTAAACTGAACCAAAAGTTTACAGCTTGTCATGAAGAAACAGACAGTTTGTATAAATTAGTTTCGCAAAAGAGAAAGGCATTGCGATCATAGATCAATTACACAACAAACGAGCACACATTTTTATATTGAAAAATTTAATTAGGAGGTTTAAACATGGAATGATCAGCCCGCATGAATTCCTTGTTGCTTGGCTGCTGCTGAATTTTAGGACAAAGTTGTAAATACATAATTACTACATACCCAAATTACTTCACTTTCCATTTTTTCTTAAAACACTAGCTCGACAGATGATTAATAATAATTTTGCGTTCATAACTTTCTAAATCACACATCACGATCAACGGACGGACAGTTACTCGACATATAGAATTTCAGATGATAAATTGTGGCTTTCAAGGCTGAGCTCAAAAATCTATCATAATGTTGTAAATTACAGTCAGAAATTGCGAAAACCTTGAAAGCAGATTCCTAAATCTCTCATAAATTACAGTCTATCCAATTTTTCATTTTTTCCCTGTCATACTGTATACAAACTATTAAAATATATAAATCTACCGAAAAAAATAACAAACAAACGATCTTGAACTTCAATTTTGCACAAATTTACGCTTTTTACATATTTTACTGCTCACTATCGTACATGTCGTACAAAATAGCCTTGAGTTCTGAACACGCGAAACGCGCCACACATTTACAGAAGCGCGTAGTTTTTTTACGAAAAAGATTCTGTAAACTTTTATTTGTACGCTTTATTCGTCGCTTGATTTCTTCAAGGAGAAAATTACTGCTTCTTCTTCCTCCATCTTCTTTTTTTATCTATCAATGTACGCGCGCTGTAAGAATCTTTTCGACGCGCGCTTGTGATTTTTAATTAAACTTTCATGATGTTTTATGGAACTGTTTCTATAAGTTTTTTTTAATTTTACATGAAATATTCTTGGAATTCTGAGTTACAGCATAAATTTTAGAAAAACTTTGGCTTGAGAACAAAACAGAAGATCATTGTGCAATGTACTTAAGGTGGAAGTACTTGAAATAAATTGAAAAGTTTTTAGAGAAACTTTTCGCATTAAAAATTTTTTTTCGGTACCGTAGCTGTAGAGCTGTTTGGGAAGAGAAGCAATGTAGTTTATGGCATAAAGTTTCCAATAAAATGGCGAGAATAAGAACAAAAATGTAATGTAAAATAAAAAATACTTATTCAATAGTTTCATTCTCAAATTCAGGTGCTAGTTCTGCTCCGATTAATTCTTATTTGTTCACTTCCCTTTTACAGAGCAAACAATGTATCATAATAAAACGTTTTTATAGCAACTTGATGCTAATTTAATTCTTCACATTGTTTCATTCACAAAAATTCTAATTTTTTCTTCCTCTGTTGAGCATCCAGTTCTTCTTCTTGTTCCGATAATTAAATTCTTGTTTTACACCAACAGTTGAAGACCAAACGCAACAATGTATTAACAAGAAACTATCCAATACAGCACCAAACTTTACTCGATCAACGATGACCGAATACAGAAATTTGAAATAAGAAGATCTAACTTCCTTCTCTTAACAAATCATCTTGATATTCATGTCTTGTTAGCGTTTATTTTTTTTTTCGTCGGGTATGTACGATTTCTGAACAATTTCAAGTCCGTTGAACCCAAAAAAAAATTTCACAACGGCACGCATTTTAAAAGCAACAACAATTTCGCATGTAGAAAAAAAAATTTGCGTAACTTTTTTTTCGCACATCGTGGTGATCACCTCGAAAAAAAATTGAGAGGCGGTAGACGCTCCTCATGCGAAATATACGCGCGCGATTCTCAAACAAATTTTTCTAACTTCATTCACTCAAACTTTAACCGATCCGTTTATTCGGTCCGCGCACATTCAGCTGATACAGACATTTGAATTCTTCGATTTTTTTAAGAAATCACTTTGTGTCTGCTGAGCTCTCGGGTTTTTCTCTGCCACTCGCTCTTGGCTCTTTTTTTTGTGCGAAAATATTAGTTTTTTAGCGAAACTTCAAGGACCACCATTATTGCTTTACTATTCAGCTTTGAAATTTATTTTTTCACTTTTTTTCGTGTACGTTTGTGTGCCTCTCATTTTTTTCTCTGATAGCTTTTTTTTTTGTTGTTGTTAGTGTTTGAGTGTATTTTGGTTTTGCAACTTTGTTGCTACAGTTGATGGTCTAAAGTGTGGACTGATCATATTCTTTGATTTCTTGAATTTTTGGTGTTCGACGAATTTACTTGATTTGTGGAAGTTTTTTTTGGATATAAACAATTTTTTGTCCATAGCAACTCTTGAGAGCTATCACTGTAACAAATGCCTTCTTCTTATTCGAAAAAATATATATTTTTTGTCTACTCCTCTAATGTTCACAATTCTTTTCATCACATTCCACTTCACTGTATTAATAAATGCCGAGAATATAAAATAAAAATTATCATTGTATTGTTTCATACATGAGAGTAGAAAAAGTAGCATTTTTGGGCACTTTACACACATTCACTTAATTTTCGCCGTGTCTGGAATCAGTCACAGTCACATCTCCACGATGAATAACAATTTCCGCATAGAGAGGTAGCAAACTGTACAGTAGATTTGGTCTACAACAAAATATCGTTGTAATTTGAAACAGAGAAAAAGGAGGCTTGTATATCGAGATGGTCACTGTAATTTTAGTGAGGAATCCACCGCCGTTAAAGACGAACATACATAAATGTTTAAAGCTCTTTTTTCTGTTTTAGTTTAATTACTATACAACCTACTACCTCAACATGCAAAAATTCCTCTCACTCTCAGCACACTATGATGATATTAATCCTCTCTGTTAACTCAACCGAATTTTTTTACAGCATATCCAAAAAATACGTTAGAAGGAAGTAAAATGATGAGATGAATAAAATGTTAGCTTCCCGGTTTTCAACACGATGAATTTTTCAGCCATAATCAGCACCAGTGATGTATATATAGATCGATGATGTCTTATCAGAGCCGGCATTTGCGTTTTATGATGATTTATAATATCCGTAAATGTCACTTACCTGTATTCTCTATATATATATATTATAAATTTTTCTCTTATCATATTCAGCCTTGCGACAATTTCGCTGATCACATTGAGATATGAAAGTAAATAATTACAGGAACTTATCACTGTTCCATTAACTGTTGCGAGGTTTAAATTGATCAGATGTAATTAAATGAAGCAGTCAATGTACGATTAAATTTTTTATGTCCTTTATAATTGTGATGAATGTCAATAATTATTCTCGTTTTTCGTTGTATTGTATTTGACGGTATATTGTGGGTATAAAGTTTATAACTTTTATTTATCTGCTGTGAAATTTTTATTGCTTGAAGGTTTTGCTGGAATACGTGCTTGAATAGTTCAACTGTGTAGAACTTTTGTAATGGAATCTTATAAAATTGATGACAATTTAACTATTTTGATGAATTTCAAACTTTCACATTTTTCAAAATTCAATGTTTGCTGCGATCGTAAATTTCAATTAAAAGCTGACATGATGAATCGTAAAATCAATAGAAACGTGAGTATTCATGACACTAACTAGTTATATCCAACCGGAATTTCCCAATTTTTTTCCAGAATAATCAATTACTGCATTTAAGATTAATTCTTGGAAAATCTTTGATGCATTTAAGCATTTTCAAGTTATTACTCATTTCCAATAAAATGTATTCACTCAAAGGAACCAGAAATATCTTTAAAAATTTTAATCCTTGAAAAAAGCCAGTTTTCTACTTTATTCGTACTTCCGAAAATCCAACTATGAATTCTATCAATAATTCAAGCTTGTCCAAACTAAAAATTTCAAACTTCCGCTTAATCCCCTCATATCTCTATAAAGTTAATCTATATCCAGTTCACTGCTCTGATGGAGCACTTTTGTTATCCAATTCGAATGACTCATCAACTTTGTGACTTTAATTTATTTTAAAATTTTATTCCGTGTAGTAATTCACGTACGAAAATTAATTATTTTGTTCCTTTAACTAGACAAGAAAAAGTCACAGAATCAACTAAACGTAGGAACTCATAGTAAATAGTAATGAGTTCATAATCAATTTTTCGATAGTTTTTATTTTATTTCCCCATATTGTAAATGTAAAGTCTCTCAAATGTATTAATAGAAAAAATTTAGTGATAATAATTTTGCTATATGTGTGAATTTTATGGTCTTATCGAGACTTAGATATGAGGACAGACACCTTTCATGTTTCCAATTAGGGACTTTGTTCAATATTCCGTTTTTTTTTCTTAAAAAATTTAGGTTGTGACTTTTAAAAAATGAGAAACTGGTACACGTGTGTATCTACGAATATATACAGGCTGACCAGTTAGCCAAATCAGCTGCAATTTCTTCAGTCCAACCACATACAGCAGCTTTTGTCGACAGATTGTGGAAGCAAGACATCAAGCGCTGGCTTCTACTAAAACATAAACAAAATTTCACAGCAAAGGAAGGCATGAGAACATCCAAAGCTTTCTTGACGGTAGATGAAAAGAAATCTATGGAACTTTTCGACCTTCCAAGACACGACTTAAGGATTTTACTGGGCATCCTTACGGGACACTGTCGGCTCAACAAATATCTCTATGATATTGGGGCTAGTAGGGATGTTTTTTGTAGATTATGCAAGGACAAATCAGAGACTTCGACTCATCTACTTTGCGAATGCAAAGCACTAGCAGAACACAGAAGAAAACTTCTAGGTTCCGAGCTAGTGGAAACAGCAACTATTAAAAGGACCAAGTATTCAATTTTATTAAATTTCATCAAACACTCCGGTATAGCGGAGCTACTAACTTCTGTTTAAGTTTATTCGCAGGGAATGGTACAATAGACTCCGGTTCAATAGGATTCGCAGTGCCTTCAGCTGGATTCATCGAGTCGCTGACACCCCTTTTACATTATTATTATGTATGTAGGATGACAATGATTGAGACTATCGATTGATAGACGATTGTACGTTTAAAGCAGGTTTTTCACCTCATTTTATAAGCATTATGAAAAGATTAAGGTGGAGATCAAGAGGTTGATTCTTATAGCTTAAAAGTAGTTGCCAATCATTAACTCCTTCTTCTTCTTGTTCCTCTTACTTCTCATAATATTGCGTAATTACCAATACGAAAAAGGCATGTTCACAGATGTTTTAATTTTTATACATTTCTGAGGTACTAGGGACATACAACAAGTGAACTAACAAGCGATTAAATTCTTACACAATGACTTGTGTTGAAACTAAAACCATTTTTAATTCCTCGATTTTAAAATATCCTCATTATTCTATTATGAAATAGACATACTCATTCTGGTTCTCCATGTTCTATCTCTCGTTTGTTTTTATTACATTTAGTACAATATTCAAAGTGACAGAACACAAAGGTGGAACTTTGAGTAAATATTACTAAATAAATTTTGGACAAAACGCACTTTTTGTTGCCTTAATGTCTACGTCACGAGAATCAGCTGACTGCTTTATAATTAGCACTTTGCTGATTGATAAATTGAATAATTGTACAGGATATTGTGTCCACTGAATAACTGGAGGAAGTGAATTTGAAAAGTGATTAATAAATAATTCAGATGGATATAGGAGATGAATCTAGAGCTGTATAATGCTACTTTTTCATAGGGTTCTTTAATTTCTTCTTGGACATGATTTATGAACTGCTAAATACTGAAGAACTCTCATTTAGACAAGAGTGCATCAGACAATTTGTCTCTAATTCCTCACAAGTCTTTGTCCACTTGGCTCAAAAATGAATAACAATAATGAACATATAGAAGCATGATTTTATTATTTTTTGCTAACCAAAGCTAAACTTACCATGATTTTATTTACACACAGGCATTTGCTATGTGTAAAAAAATTTAAATCTATTCGCTTAATACTGCGTACTTTGTTCAGGTTCTTTGTTTCGTTACGAACGAGACATACAGGCTCTATCGATTAAGTAACTTTTTTTCATGTTTCATGATTAAAAGATGGAAATGGAAACAAGTTTGGTCTACGAGTCAGCAGTTGTATGAATAAATTTAGAGATATTTAAGGATGTCTTTTGTTTTGCGTAATCCACGAAAATGTCATGAGATTTGAATACATACTTTCCATACTGGATTTCGCGACTACCGATTGATTGACGTTAGATCTTATATATACGCTTATAAGCAGCCACAGAGCACGTGTAGATCAAAATTTTGTGACATACAGAAACAGATGTGAAAATCAATTAAAATAATTGTAATTTAATTGAGACAGCTGAGTACCATGAAAATCTAATTGACATCCAACAAGTGCACAATGTTCAATTTACATAGAAAACTACTTCCATTGTTATCATCAATTCAACTGAATGAGATCATTTTTTTAGCACATAATAGGTAGCGTCATCATCACTATTATTGTCATTTCATTTCCATTATAGTCTTTTAAACTTTTGTAGCTCTCTATGGAGATGGTAGTGAAGCAGGATTGGAATGAGAGAGGAAGAAGTTCGCACAAAGGGAAAGGGAAAATTGCATAAAAGAAACTCATTAAACTTGGATTTATTTGTGTGGTTGTAGAGGATGAATGTTGAAAGTTTGTTGCTGTAGTTACTATGCGTAGATCTGCTCATAATGAATTTTTGTGTAGTTTTGAGAGGTTTGACTATTTTTTTCAGAGCATAATCTACTGTGATGATTTCTGGGAGTTTACAGCTTATTCTAGTAATTATTCGTGTATTTATGGATATGATGCTGACTAATCTAGTCTGATCATGCTAAAAATGATCCAGCACTGTCTATTGTGTTTGGAATTGAACTTTAAATACAAAATTCGAACATAATTTCCTACTTTATTCCCCTTAATTTTCATCCCAAACTCATAACTCATGAATTTTATGTCGAAATACATTCCATTCAACACACCGAACATCCAATCAAACAATTTTCATTCGACAGTTGGAAATGATTCAAAATTTAAATGCGAACATTTTTGAGTATTTGCTATTTTCTCTTAAAAAGTCATTGAACCTCACTTTCTGATTGTGAATATGTGCGAATTTTCATTTCATTAAGACATTGTAGCCTCTTTCATCATCATCATCAGCAGCAGTTGTATGAGTATGTTTTATATAATATAAAAAAGTAAGCTTCGCTTTTTTGGAAAAGATATAAAGGTTATGTGTATGAAGCTAACACTGTGTGTTTTGGAGGAATAAGAAGAAGCACAAAGCCTTTGTTATGAAAGAAATTTTTTAATGACTTATTGCATTGCGAAAAGAAACAGAAACACACATAAAAAAATTGAAAGCTTAGCTTTGGGGTCAGTGACTCGTGTGACTTTTCTGCTACTCTTACTTTTTGAAGTTAAATTTTGCAGCTTGCTGCTGTTATGGTTGATTACCTTTTGAGTTTCCAAAATCTCCGCCAAAAAACCAAATAAACATTTAATTAATCTATGCCAAATTTGAATGTGCAAGAAATTTTGAAGAATTTTTCTTTTTGTTAAATTTTGTTTTTTTTATTCATGTCTAATTAAAATGCCAATAATTTTGTTCATATTAATTTATTATGCCTTCTTTTTTCTTCTTTTTTATTTTCTTTTTTTTGTAATTTCAGTCATAAAAAGAAAGAAAAGGAATTTGATTCTCGAATCTAAAATGAATGGTAAAACGGACTATAAAATTAGGAATAGAACAGAAATAAAAAAAGTAAATCCATTTTGAAATTGACAGTTTCGTAGAATAAATATTTAAAATTCCACAGCTATTTCTGTCGATATCTCAATTGTGTAATTCTGCGAAAAAATTTCATTTTGTTTAGTTTTTAAAAATCTTTTATTTTCATCAGCGTTGATGTCGCCACGTTTGCTGTTGATGGAATCGATTGGAGTTATGGAGTCACCGACAGATTCCCGTAGAAACAAATTTGTGAAGAGAGTCAATTAAGACACAAGTTCGGATCTACGGGTTTCCATAAATGATCATTTACTGACTGATGTGAAAAACTTTTCAAATTTTTTTATTAGAAAATTTTCCATTTCGGCTATCGGGGATCCCCAAATAATTACCTGCAAATAAAAAGAAGTTAAAGAAAAAGAAGAAAATTAGTGAAAAAATTTTAAGACATTGAAATGATTTTGATCATGAACTTAAATATTTTTCAATGTATGCAAATTGTTGTGTTAGTGAAGGTTTAATTTAGAATTTGCGAATGTATTGGACACACACTTAAATGATAGAAAATTCTATTCGACGATCACGTCATCCGATGCTCAAAAAAATTCTAGAAAAATCTTTCAATCATCTTAAAAAGCCTTAAAATATCCAGAATTGCAATTTTTAAAGAATGCGTAAATTGTGCGTAATCAAAAGTGTTACGCCGGTTTCCCAAAAACTCACGCAAAATTTTGTGCGTAAGTGGCCTCGATTCACATTTTTTGCGTAAACCTTGAAACATTTTTGTAAATGTGTGTACGCATACTGCCAAAAATTGTGCGTATCTACAAACATTATCAAAGTTTAATACATGCGTTACGAATATTTTAGCCTTGCCTTGATATTGAAGGTTTGCAAATATCATTTCAAGATCAAGACTCATTTTTATTTGTGTAAAGGTTGTGCGAATTTTGCGTACGGTTGTCTCGCTCTACGCACTTTCTTGCTATCTCTTTCATACTTTTTGGATGTTCGACTTACGCATTGCTTGTGAATTTGCAAAAAATAACAAAGACTCGCATTTTTATTTTAGCATTTGGCGATGAATTAAGTTGTAGGAATTGAGGATGAAGATTCGATTGAGGAATATTTTACATAATAATTAAGGATTGGTCTTTTTTGTGGTGAAATTGTAAAATTAGAGTCAATAATTTGCCATTTTGTGGCAGAAACTAGTGAAGTTTTTTAAAAAATTATATAAGGAAATTGTTTTAGTTTGTGGCAAGGGATATTAAATTAATTATTGTGACTTCCTAAAAAAATTTGTTGAGTGATAACATTTTAAAGAAATCGTTTTTATATACGTTGAGAAAAAAAAGTCAGTTTGTATATTTCGCGACGTTTGACAAAAATCATGAGAATGACATTGGTTATTCAAGTTTTATTTCATTTTTAAATAAAATTTTTCTCATAATAAATTTAATAGAAATTGTTTTTGACAATTTATGAAAGTTTTAATATTCAGCTTGATTATTAATGCCTAACAGGAAATTTTAGCATCATGAAAGTTGATGAGAATTTGATATATTATAGAAATATAAATGGCAAATGAGATGAATATTAAATATAATTTCATAAATATTATTCAGAATTTTAATGAAAGTTTTAATAAAAATGTTCAGCATTAAATATTATTATGGCTATTTTTTAATAGCAAAAGATGTGATCAATCTAAAAATATACGATCGTTTTTTGGATACATAGAGAATATAAGATGCGTAGTATTTGTCTTTGAATTTGACTTTTGCTGAGATTCCACATGCTATATTATGAATCTACAAACTTAAAAATTCTCAAAATAGAAGACTATATGAATGAAATACCCTATTTAATTTAAAATTCCCATAAAATATTCCTAGACATTTTCGATGTCAAAACAAGTGCCTCAAAAAATTTAAAATGATAATTTTTGGAGTGTCTACAAATAAACTTCATATTTAGAATCTAGAGTGTTATCAATTTCTCTCCGAAACTCATTATTTTGAAGAACATTTGACTACGAAACTGATATGCTATAAACAGCTTTTTAAGTGTTTCTCTGTCACATTAAAATTCTTCCCAAAAACACTCCTCAAAAATTTCAATTAACATCTTAAAAATTTCTCATTAAACGTGCGAAAAGAAGGCAGCAGTACAGCCTCAAAAAATGTATTTAACAACATTTTCAATGAATAAAAAGAGATTTCGCTGAATAGAAACGTTTCATGATTTTTTTTCTTCTAAGAAACAAGTTTAAAATTGCTATTTTTTTCTTCATCGTCATCGTCACGATCAGTTCATGAGAAGAGGAAACTTTCAAAAAATATATTTTTTTTATTTCATTCCACATTCAGAGATGAATATTTTCTTATTTTATTATTTCGAGAGCGAGAGATGTGTGTTTTACATATTTTTTACATTTAGCCACTCGCTGTGTGCTCTAGCTGAGCTACAATCCAACGAACACATTTTCGATAGTGTAAAATTTATTGGCTTACTCGATGTAAAAAAATTGTACATTTTTTTTTCATCATCATCATTTGTAAAGCGTCGTAAATTGAACGTCGCCATTTTATTTTCTTTTATACAACTCATTGGATAAATTTTTACATGACTGAATTGGCTTTTGGTGGATAAAATGGAACAATAAAAAGGAAAGAATAGGGAATGAAAAATTTCTTGCAATCATGTTACATGTTAATTGCATGTTTTCTAGTCGAAACTTTTTTTAATGCAAACGCTTGAAAAATTTCCTTTTACTTCCCATAACTCGCCTTTATTGTTTTTTATTTGCTTCGTTGTTGGATAAACTATACTGTTCTGTTTCTCCCTGTACATAAGCGAGCCATAAATTAAATGACTAAATTTGTTCCTTTAATTTTAGCTTACAATGCAAGTGGAATTAAATTTATGGTCATTTCTGTCATAGTTTCTTCTGTTTAATTTCGTTCCATTGAAAACAAAGGAACGAACACAAGCAAGCAAATTGCATAACATGCAGACTTTATTTTAACGTATTTTTTCCGATTTGAAATATTTTTTTTTCTTTGAATCTTTTTTTCTATGACGCATGGCAAACTATGACAGCTAGATAGCGCAGCATGTCTGACATATAAAAGAGAAGAAAAACTATGATGATAAAAAAATTTAATGACACAAAAAACTTTGATTGCAATCAGGATTTTTTTTTTTCAATTTGAATGAATAGAAAATTCCCAAAGCTCTAAATGTTGAGCTTGCATGTTGGGATTCCCTCACATTATTTGCTATGTTTCTTTCTTTTCAGATCCAGCTACTGTATTTTCATACAGAACTTTGATCATTTTAAGATTGAAAATTTTTTTCATCTCCCATTTTTTTCTCCTTGAAAAAAGTTCCTTGAAAAAAATTTTTTTTTCATCCTCACAACTTCACATCCCCAACAGTTCACATTAACTTTCGTAACTTCCAAAGTTTACTATGATCAAAATTTATTATTTATCTTTCAGCACACAAATGGAACTTTGCAAAATTTCTCTCAATTTTTCCTTCACACACAACCACGAAAAGCTTTCATTTTTTTTCATGGGGACTTGAAAGTTATAAAACACTTTGAAATTGACGATTTCTTACTTTTCCTTCATGCTTATTCGACTTGCAATCACCTTCCACAACGTTTACTGGCTTAAAACTTCCATTATTGACTTTTGAAATTGTGCAGAAAATTTCTTTAATAATTTTTTCATCTGAACTTTTTCTCTATTTTTCTTCCTTTTGCCTTTTGTCCTCTTTTGTGTGTCTCTCGATATGAAATTTTTTCACAAACTAAAAGCTACGCGTGCGCATGAAAAGTTTTTTTTTCTTCGGTTGAAAATTCAACGATTTTCCATACGGACATGTATTGGTGAATGGAAATGCAATTTTCAATCGTTAAGGGAGCATTTTTACTTTGCAAAATGTTTGATTGTGTTCGTGCGACCTGATGATGTTATTGCATTTCCTGATTTTCCGTCTTGCTCGCGCTCTCACAAACACTCTACCAACAATCATTGCCATAGCAAGCTTCATTATAAATAGTACAGTGCTGATAAGAAAAAAAAGTATGTATTATATTGGTATGGGGCAGAGAGATGTGTATGTGAGTGAGGGAAGGAGGATGAAAAAAGCTAAATTTAGCACAAAGAAGGAAGAATTTTTTCTGCTTCCTTTCTGTATGATGAGAGAAAATTTATTTAGAACAATAATAAGATTTTCATGAAAATGGGGAGAGACTTAGTCATAATTGTAATGATAATGGCGATAATAATCGAGAAATTTTCAAGTTATGATGTTAGAATTATTTTTATAGCTGCTCATAAATGAATCAGATTTTATGTGATGTTTGGTGCCAATGGAGATTCCATTCAAGTCTGTTTGAATTTTTGGGAAACGTTAATTTTTTTGGGGTGGAATTTTTGGATGAAATGTTTTTTAAATAAATTTTTTTATATTTTCCCTAGTAACACGTCTGTCTGGTATGTTTCATAACGATTTAAGTACCTTATATCAGAATCTGATATCAGAATTTTTGTCACTGTTCACACAAATGTCTACAAAACTCACACTAAGTACATTTCACAGCACTCAAACTCCCTGAATTTTTATCTAAAAAGCTTCACTTCCGAAATTTATACACCATCACTATCCCAACCTCCTTTCTGTGGCAAATCTTCATAACAGTTCTATCTAAAGTGCAGCCACAAAATTAACTCTTTATGTCTCCCATAACTGACGTTGCACAAATAAAAAAAATATCCTCTAGAGTGAGAAAAAAAAGGAATGAAAATTTTTGTCATGAAGACATAGTTAAAGGAAACAGGTTGTCTATTGCATAAGTCGATGTCCACAACTCACAGTTCTTTTCGTTTTATATAAAATGTGAAAAATAAATCTCAATTGGGTTAGAAAATGAATGAATGAATGAATGTTGAAAAGAATAACTTCTTTTATCATGAGTGCATGATATATCATTGTTGGTGATGTGATGCATTTCATATTATACATGACTTCAGTAGCTGAGTCGACAGAATGGAAAAGGAGCATTTTTGCATTTTCAGCAAAAATTTTTTTGGAATCTTGAAATGAGTGAGTTGAATGTTGAGATTATGAATGGACAAAAGCGCAGAAATTCAGATGGATCGAAGCTACCAATGAAGCTTTCTTAAAGTTTGAGACACACACTGCTTAACACCAAATCACTATAAAACTGTTCCTGGATATGAAAGGTAAGATTGAAATTCACACAAGATCCAATGAAAAATGCTTTCACAAGACAGACCAAAGAGTTAAGTTCTAACTCCAACTCTCAACTAAAAGTTGCACCATAACTAAAAATGCACACAACGAATGACTGCCGAGTCAACTCATGTGTGTCATATGACAAGAGCAGTAGAACTGCTCAGTGATATTCATATTTATCATTCCATTCACAATATTTTATTTCTCGTTTTGTGCTGGAAAATGAGCTCATCATAAAGCCATCAAAAAAGAGTTGACGTGTGGGTAGATAAAAGAAGTGCAATAAAAGTTTAGTGAAGAAAAGCTGCAACAATTTATTTACTTATTATTGCCACACGATCGTGCCATTCCTTTAAAAAATACATTAAAATACCGTTTGAAAGAAGAGTCATGCGAATGTCCGTAAATAAATACAAAAAAAATTATTTTTTCTTCATTCAAATTAAAAAAGAGTATATTTGAAATAAAAGTTCAATGAACTTGTGAATGCAAATAAAGAAAGGAACGGGAAAGAAATCAGGAAAATATATAAAATCTGCTTCATGTATAAAAATATAAATTTTATTTGAGAATGAGAAGATGAATGATATGAGTAAGAAAGGAACGGAAGAAATTGAGATTGTGGGATGAGAACGATTCACTTTTTACATTTTCGTGTGGAACCAACATGTGAATATGATAGATGCAGTCGTAAATTGAGCAGTTCTTGAGATTCGAGAGTACTTTATGTGGATTCTTGATTATCTTGATTTCATTTTTGTAAATTTTTAAATATTTAGGTGAAGAGTAATAAATTGATGGATAGAGTTTAATAGCTTAAGTTTTAATATACAGGCGTGACCTAAAAGTACTTTACCATCTACAAATCACAAAAAAAAATTAATTAAATCCTTATAAATTTCATTATTTTGTCTCATATCTCACGTGCATCTCAGCCTCACAATCTCCAAATGCACCACAACGCTCTAAACCTTTCGAGCAGCTTTTATTCATCTCAGAATCTCTAAAGCAGACATTGTAGATTTAATCAACAAAATGAAAACACTTTTGTGTATAATTATTATTTTACATGACATGATAATCCCTATCTTTATTCCATTGCTTAACCTCAACCACCTCATACAACTTATCTCTTCTACTGTGTCTTTCTTTATGTAGAATTTTATTTACACAAAAATATCTCATGTGTGTGAATTTGATGCAGTTATGTAGCACACAGACGGTTGCCTAAGTTACAGCAAAAATGATTTCAAATCACACAATTTTTTTTTTTGAAAAATTTAATTTAAAATGTCTGAAATGGATGAAGAATTGAGCATTAAAATTTTAAAAATTCTTGTACCTGGAACTTTTTCTTTACAATACCTTTTTATGCTAATGAAAATTTTCTGCATTTCTTTACTTTCTATGTAAATGAACAATTTTTTTGTCTTGGCTTGTAAGTTGGTTTTTTGCTTGCTTGATTCATTTTTGAACATGAACAAGTTTTGGGAATTGAAAATATTTTTCTCTGTTTTTTTTAAATTCTGCTAATATTGAGAAAATTTGTAGCTTTAAACTTTAAAATTGCAATTTAAGGTAAAATATTTTAATTTTTTTGATAATTTTTCAAAGGTTTCTTTGATTTTATTTTTTTAAAAAAATTTCTGATTGCTGCAACTTTTTTTTCTTAAAAAATTTCACTTATGCAGCTTCAAAGAAGTTGAAAAACTTCCTTTTCCTGCACAAAACAATCTACAGAAACTCATCATTTCCCCTTCCAATGAGAAATTCTTAAGCATTATTTAATATTCATTCTATTATTTCCACCTCAATCAATAAACTTTCATAAAAGAATCTTCTCAATTTTCTTCATCAATTCTCAACCAGACATTTTTTTCAATTCATCATTAAAAATGTAGAGGGAAAAACTTAATGTAACAAATTGCTGATAGAAAAATTGACAGACAGATAAAATTAAAAGAGAAAAATTTCCTTACATTCAAAAATATAAAATATTACGATAGAGACGAAACGTGTTGAAGTTTGAAAAATTTTATTTGTTGGAAAATAAGAGAGATAAATTTGATGGAGACTTAGCAACAACAGGGACTGCATTTACAGCTCAAGGCGAATATAAATTGAGGCGAGTAAGCGAGAGATGGAAAAAATCTAATTATCAATCTAATAAGCATTACAAGGGCGGCAAGCTGGCATTATGGAAACTATAAAATGCATAATGAATGTCGCCTTGAGTTGGAATTAAAATTCACAACCGAGCAAGATAGAGACGAGAGAAAAAAAATTAAAACCAGATCGCATCCCTGACCCACTCAATGTGCAATATTTTATCTCCATATTGCAAGGTTGTAAATGCTATTGAGTTTTTTTTAAATTTATTTCTATAAATATGTATTCGTTACTGAAATATCAAGGTTTATTTGCATGCACTGACACTAAAGACTTGACTCTTTTTCTCCTCATATTTCCATAATTAAATTGCATCTAGTTTGCATATAATTATTTTTGCAATTGTTCAAAGAGGCAGGCTGGGTTGGGTTTGCATTTTATATCGAAAAGGTTTTATGAAAGCTCATACTTTGGAAGCTTTACAAACTCAATTGGAAGTTTCACTTGAATATTTCTCAAGAATTGATGAAACTTCGTCTGTATCCATCGTCAAGCCATAAATCTCCCGAGTCTAGTATAATTCAAATGAGAAACCTCACAAGTACTGTAACTCTCGTCAATTTAGACATTCAGACGTGCAGCAAATAGTGTGAAATGTGAGATTAATGATTGCCTTGTGGTTGATCGTAAGACCTGATGGAAAATTGATCCATACCGCCATCAATTATATCTGAACAATTGTTGTTGGGCTTCACATGATCATCGCGTGCTAAATCCTTCATGAAAATTCATTCATCCATGTAAGCCGATACTCTTTCATTGCAATTTATCTATTTTTCTCCTTCATCACAATTTACAACTTTTTTCCCTTTTTTTTCTTACTCGACATCGCTGTTTCTTTTAGTATTTATCATTTTGCATGACAATGACGAAGCGAGAAAATCATGTCGAGGTCGTTAAATAGCATCATTGCAGATTGCATTTGATTCAATGTTTTCCTCATCTCGTTTCTTTTACATTCTGTCATAGTTTAAAATTGAAATTTATTGACAAAAAAAAACACGAGAGACGAAAGGAAGGGAACGGGGAGATGAATAACAAAAGAGTTATAGTTTGAAGAAAAAAAACGGAAAGATGTATTGTGGGAGGAAGTAGAAATGAAATGACAACGACTAAGGGGAGGAAGAGGATGGTGATTATGATGAAAAGCAGAACAAGATGAATGCACGGTTCTGCGTCTTTTGGGTAACTCCCTTAACAGTAAATGTTTGTGATTGTGGAGATGGGAAGCTTTTTCGAATTAATGAAGCTTTAGTCCATAACCTTTGTCAAATTGTGGTACCCTTTGGACAACCCTGCAAGCAACACTCATTAAAACCACTTCAAATAAATGCTGATGACAATCTGCATACCTTCAAGAACGACCCCATAAATACCAATTCAATGACTGTCATTCAACCGATTTCCTCTACAATCAAACAATTATCAATCTAATTGCATCTGTCAGGTGCCGACAATTTTCATCACCCTCCCCCCTTATGCTGCTCAACCAAATCGTTTTGAACTCTAAAATCAATTTATCAACTTATCCACCTATCTAAAATGCTTCTAATGTTCTCCATAAAATTACTGTCATTATTTTCAAACACATCCCATAATTTATTATTGCACATTGCACAAGACTTTACATTCATCTATTCTTTGCATATTATCATAGTCATGCCATGTTCATATTTCCATTTTTATCTTTTACATATTATCTTTTATATCTCATTTCACATTAAATTTATATCCATCCATTCATACATGAATGGGAATGTAAATGAAGTAAGAATGAAGGAAGAAAAAAAATTCATCGAATTATTTCAATCATGCAATCGAGAAGTCTAATGTGCAGTAATCAATTCTTATTCATCAATTGTCTTTTATTATGCGAATTATTCGTTTTCCTTCGGGAAGTTTTGAAGGATATTAAACTTAAGATGGTTGTTCGTCTGGCTGGAAATGGGGAACTTTAGCTAGAAATTGAAATTTTAAATTCTCAATACAAAATGCGTTCCAACATACTTAATCCAGTTCTGAGTCACATTTTTAACTTCTTTAAATCGATAATCCGTCAATTAAACGATAATCATCAGATCTACATCATCAACTGAAATCCGAAAAATTTTGCATTGTTTGTTTGAAATTAAAAGTCCAAATTATTGCATGTTCGATAAATTCCTCTTTTAGTTCAAGGTAAATTGCGATAATTATCACACATTGGCACTAAAATGCACCTCGATTTTAAAAAGCGTTCTCGACCTCAATACATTTATCATCACCCATCCGTTTGTGTCGCTTATAAATTGCATCACAATTTATTTATTTATTTGTTTATTTCTATTTTGCATTCTATGGCTGAATTTTTTTATGGCTGTTGCTTTAGTGACTTTTCCCTTTCGTTTGTTTGCGAGAGTTTTTCATCAAAAGAAATTGAATGTGTGCATAGAAAAAGTGCCAAGGCTTTTTTGTGTGTCAATTACATACCAAGTGTCGTAAATAAACAATAAAAAAATTTCATTTCAATTTGTGAGTTTGAGGCAGCAAACTGCCTCATTACTGTGCAACTGCACATTTTTCTTCACGTCGTTATTTACATTTAAAAAGTTTAAGATACATAGCCGCTGCTGCTTTTTTCTCGTTCTGTGTTGAATGTGTTTTTTTGGGCTAATTGCATTAAACAAGAACTGACCTAGCTTTACATGAAAATTGCTACAATATGAAATTAAACGAGAAATGTAATAACATGCACATACATGAAAAAGAGCAGAGGAGAGAGTAAGCGACTGCACAAAGAAAAATGCAGCAAAAATTATTATTAAATTGCATAAACAATTTACACAGTCACTGAATCATGTACGAGGCAAACGATGAACAATGAGTAAGTAATTGTGCAAAAAAGTACTTGCATGGAAAAATGAGGAAATGATTAATAGATTTTTGATGATTATGACACATCTCGCATGCTATTTTCTCTTGTAATCAAGAATTTTATTCAGTGTATATTAAATCGAGTAAGAATTTAACAAATAGTTTTACATTTCTGATTGTGTTGAATTTGTCACTATGGGAATCTAAAGTTTACTATTTCATTTTATGATGAAATACTCACTCTTGGAGATTTCTATGGTTTTATAATTAAGATGAATTAAAATCATACGAATTTGAACCTTTTTTGGTAATTTCAATATCGAATTTTATACTTTAGAATTTTCGAAAATTCACAACTTCATTATCATAAATTATGTTTAAATAAGGATTTTTCAATGAAATAATTTTAATCAGACATCAGTGCTGCTTTATCATGAATATTTTTGCATAAAATACTTCCAATAAAATAATTTATATAAATAAATTTCATTAATTGATGAAAATACTTTTTTTTCAAGTCCTCGTCGTACTGAATTTTTTAAATATTTTTAATGCATTTGCCAGACATTCTGATGAGGAATCATGTCATAGATATGAATTGAAAAATTGTTCATTCAAAGGTAAATGTCTATGGAGAAAATGTCAAATGGGATGCCGCCGAAAATAGTAGATAGATTTTACAGACAGAAGGAATCAAATGGAGATCATCATCATAATAATGATATTGCTCCGCAATAGGAATGACAAAAGAATGTCGAGGATTAATTTTCATTCAGACTGAAATGTGCATTTACAACTTTCTTTGTTCTATCAACTTTCTTTCGTTCTTTCTCTTGTGTCCAATACGAGACAAAGGAAAGACTTGAAATATATGCATGACATTAATGTAAAAGGAAGACAAGAGTACAAGACAAAGGAAACAAGTTAGGGATTTAAAAAGAAATTAAACTCATATTAGAGTGGATGAAAAAATGGATTCGAAATTGCAACATGTTGAATTTTTTACTACCATAGCAACATACTTATTTCGGGTAGGGGATGAAACCTGAAATTTCATGTGTAATTTTCTATAATTTAAGCGAGACAAAACGTAAATTGACTTCTGAGCAGTTTTTGGCTTTAATTATGAAACGATTAAATTTCATTCATTTTAATGGTCCTATTCTAGTGCCGATTATCTACATTGTAAGTCTATCCAACCAGTTATTCGCTTTATTTGTAGAACATTCAATCTAAAATTGACATTTTTGCATGGATAAATTCCTGTACAAAATAAAATGTTAACGATAGAAGTCTAGCACAAAAATCCTTTGGCAATGTGATACGTATCAACAACTTTAGTTCTCCTGTATGCTGAATACACCATCAAAAGTAGCAAAAAAAAGTTTTATTTAAAATTTGTTATTTGAATATTTATCGATTTTATTTACTCATCTAAAGCTTTTTTACGACTGACTGAATAATGTCTCGTTCTACAAACTATTTTCTCTAGACAAAGTTTTTTGAGGAAAGTTGGGTAGCGGTAGTCTCTTTGGGTACTTTCTAAAATATTTTGTGGTTTTTGTGGTTGAATTTTGTAGTGAAAAAATTGTAATTTTTTCTAAATTGATGCTCAGTAAGTTGTGGAATCTTAGTTCCAGTGTAATCTAAAATAAAAAAAATTCATTCAAAAATCGTTTGTTTTCACTTCTCTCTACAGGAATTTTCTAACTTGCTTCTTTTCAAAATTTCATTTCAGACGCACTGGATAGAATGATTGAGGAAATGGCAATTTATTTTTTATTCCTTCCTCAACTCCAACTCTTTCACAGTTTTTCCTTTTTCTCTTTTCTGCTTCAACAGATTTTCACCTGGATATATGATGAGTTCGTCGACTATCACATATGATGTGAATATGAGCAATAGATGAATGAAAAAAGTAGTCACTGACTGTTGGGTTAAGTTACTCACACCACAAATTGTCTGGCACTAGCTGAATGCTTTATTTGATGGCATAAGAAATTTTTTATTTCAAATAAATATTTGTGAAATTTCTACTTTACATTTTAAAATGGAAATAGCGGAATGGATGAATAGAGATGTATAAAAAATATGAGAAAAATGTTTTCATAAAATTCAGATTTTTCTTCATTTATGGAAATAAAATTTCAATAAGGAAGAGACTCAAGGATGTAGTAAAGTAATCTGATATAGTTTTTCTTCTCAATCCTCAAGTTTTCATCCAGCAGACAGAACGAAGAAGGGGAGGAAAATAAGCTAAGGTAGATGCTGTGTACATTTCAAATACTAAAAGGTACATAAAGAAGGAAGCACAGCAACAGTGAGTAATTTTCATTTCATAATAATCATAATTTTTAATATTTAAATTTGTCTGACGTCCCCGACATT
Organism: Chironomus tentans; assembly: GCA_963573255.1. NCBI lineage: Eukaryota > Metazoa > Arthropoda > Insecta > Diptera > Chironomidae > Chironomus > Chironomus tentans. Next base: position 981,596 of record OY754302.1, on the reverse strand, counting down.
TTCATTTCTCTCTTGTGCTTACGAATTCTCACTATATATTTTAATCATTCATTAAACGTTTATGTTCTTCCTTGCTGTCTTTTTGAGATTTTTTTTTGCGGTAGACAGTTTGGGTTTTGAAATCATTTTGGAGTGTTTTGTGCCTGGATTGTAGATTTGACAACTTTGTGCTTTGTCAATTTTAAAAATTAATTTAAATTACTGTCTTTTTGAGATTCGAATTAAAATAAAATATTTAAAAATTCAAATTTTAAAAAGCCGGTAAAAATTTCATAAAAAATTTCTCCTGTGTCTCTTATTTTTGGAATGTACTCTAGAAGTTCCTCAAAATTTTGACTTCTCCTTTTTCATTCATGTCCATTCTACACTTTTCAATTTCAGCCATTGACTGGCAATTCTTTCAGATTTACTCTTACTGTACAAATGATACAGCTCATACAATATTGCTACTTCACACAGCAGACGAACTTTGCATGCCTTTGCACTCATAAACCTCCCCTCAAACCTAAGCTCAGGCAAATAACGACATCAACGTTGAAGCATTTTATGATGAGTAAAATGCAAACAGCAGCAATAATTTTCACTTCGTTTGCAATTCAAGAGTCGGAAATTGAGATTTTCATTTTCATCTCTATAAAAAATATATACATTTTTTGTTTCAACTCATAGTTTTGGGGATGCAGTCGCAAGAGTAGAATCAGTATTGGTTGAAAAAGCCTCAGAAAAAAATTCACAGCCTGTGCGAATACCTCCCCGTGTGTTGTGTGTTGAAACGTTAAATGTTTATGGTTAAAATTATGTTGATGATAGTCATACTGCTCACATTTGCAATGTGCAATCATAATTTATTCTCCACTTCTTTTTATTTTTTCGTTAATAATTTTCATTTTCCCATGTAGACTTGCATAAATGTGAATTTATTGCACTTTTTTTCGCTCTCTTATGCATACAATAAGTTACACTACACAAACATAAAGCAGCACCAACATTAAGATATACAGCAAGAAGAGGAAGTCGACAAGGAAATGAAAATTTGCAAATTAATTTGATTAACTTTTAGAAATGCAATTAAAAACGAAATTATGTTGAATTAAATTACTTAATTATCATAAAACTTTTTGTATTTACATAGAACTGAGAATGTGCAAGAATCATGAAATTTTATGACTGAAAAAATCTCAGCTTTTTTTTGTGAAGTGGGGTTGGGATTGAGTGTTGTAAGTGCTTGGTGTAAAAATGAATGGAAATTTGAGTGTGGATTTGAGTTGCATGAAAATTATGCAAAATGCAGCTTATGGTTGAAGAGGTGTAATGTATTTTGACATGGTTCAATAATTTGTGAGTTGTCTGAGGTATTTTTTATACACATTAATAGAGTTTAGTGCCAATTCATAGGAATCGTTTAAAATTTAGGGAACTGCGTGATTACATTTTTGTTGGACGTCATTTTGAAGGATTTTTTGTCATATCTTAATTTTAAGATGGGTCCAGAAATTTCAGATAAAAGAGGTAGTCTTGACCCCCTCGGTCCCCTTTTTGGATACTCCTCTGAATTATCCACGCAATATCACGAGTTATGAAACACAGCAGAAAATTCTCATCAAACATTCCATTTGTTATTTACCTTGTACATCAAAATTGATAGAGGAATTCCTATGTATGCACATTTTCCTCTTTATTCTCAAAACAATCAGTCACTCGATGAACTGCTGATGATTTTTTTGATGTATGAAATACGAGAAAGAATCTAATAACAAGAATAAAAATTGAATGCTCAATGCGAAAGTCGCTACGTTGCCAGATAAACATTCAAATGCATTCCTACCTATTATATGCAAAAATACACAATTTTTTTCATCTTCCGTCAAAGCAAATAAAATTCACTATTGAAAATGAAGAGAATTGAAGATTTTTCCTGACATCAATCGATGAGAATGAGTAAAAAAAATTAAAATGTGAAAAAAATATTGTCTGTCGTTGCTAATTAAACATCAGACGATTGCATCAGACTATCATAAATCAATCGAACGAGCAAAAATGACTTCCTCGTTGATTTTATGAATATAAAAAAAATTTAAATGTGAAAATATAAACAACGATGTGGGATTTTTCAGAATCATTGTGGAATTTTTATTAGCTTTTCTGCACTTGGCTTAAAATGAGTATGACTTGAACACATTTCGATGTTGAATTGCTTAGTTTGGTAGAATTTTTTATATTTTTAACAAATTTTAAATGACTTTAAACCATTTCTATAATCCAATTTAGAAAAAAATTCCTTAAATTTATATTTTTTATGCTGTTCATTTTATGCGATTAGAATAATTTGTTTCAGAGATTTATAGACTATGCAGCTAGTAATAAAGGAGGAGTTTCATGTAGAACAATATCATAAATTCACATCTAATATATTTTATTACGTAAGTAAGTGCAAAACTATTTCAATATGGAAGAAGAAAACTTTTCAATTCCTGTTAATCATAAAAATAGTTTAGAATTAATTCCAAGAATATATAGAACAACTGCAATAACCTCATGCTCATTTCAATAATGAAAAGTTACATGAAAGTCGGATGCACAATTTTTCCAGATATTAATTGACTGTAATTAACTTAAATCTTGCGTTACATGAGCTTTTATGGTAGCTCTATCGTTGGGAAAGTTTTCAAATGAAGCATGATTGTAATTACGGAAAATTGTGAGTTGGAAAAATTGAATTAAAAGTTTGCTAATTTATTTTTTTTGTGTGTAAAAATTGAAGCACATTTTTAATAAACTTTTTTTAGGTCGGCAAAATTAATATTTTTTGTGGATTGGGTGATGAAAAAATTATTTACGAGTGCTATATACTAACAAATCGTCTCTAAAAACCTAAACCCACCTAACATCATTTTAATATCAATTTCCCAACCGCAAAAATTTATGTAAATACTGCAATTTCATAATTTTCAGGTGAATAATTTCCCAATCAAAATTAAGCTTATTATGAGGTAAATGAATACATTTATGATGTTATTTATACAACAAAATTAGAAAGTCATATCATTGAAAAAAATAAATTTAAATTGTAATATTGGCATCAATTTTATATTTGGCATCAAATATTGAAAATTATAAGAGGATTATGATCGTATCGAGATGCTTTTTATTCAATTTAATGAATTTTATATTATTTATGGCTGTTGACAGTCGGATGATTGTGAAATAAATGCACTGAGATTTTGTTATGATAAATTGGGTGTATTAAGAAAGTTATGAGGGAGATTTGTTGATATTTCGAGTGTTAATTGATTCGTAAGGTTGGCAAGAAGCCAGTGAGCTTTAAATTTACCCAGATTTTTTAATGGGTGCAATAATGTTTTAGAATCGATAATTTTGGAAGGTGAGGAGGACACTCAACCACTCCATCTAGTTCTGGCTCAGTCGCCAACTCAAATTAATTTTTGAAAAGCAATAAAAATATTTAAGAAAAAAGTCTACAACACATCACAGCAGATCCTAAAACTCAGATTCTAACAAAGTTTCATTCAAATTTCTTTGCATACAAACGATTGCATACGAATGATTATTTTATGGGAATCAAAAACTCGCTTGGGGTCATCGGTATCTCTTTTATGATAAGCAACTTGAAAACTTGATTTTTCTTTTATGTGCATTCACGTAAGAACTTCTATTTCAGCTCATTCTAAAAATTATTGATAAAATAAAACTAAATTTTATTGTATGTGCATGCATGCTCACAATACACACAAAAGATCCGCACAAGATTGAAGAAGAATAAATAAATAATTTTTTGCAAGTCAAAGACGACGGAACAAGAAGTAAGAAAATAATTTCATGTGTATGAATAAAGTACACAAAGAGACACAAAAGAATTGCACACACATTCACGAAAAAAAACAGAACAAAAAAGAGTTTACAAATATTTTTTTTATCGCTTTATAAATGCTGTTAAAAAGGTTACTCAACTCTGTGCCTGTCTATATCGAGGCTCAGCTCGCGCGCGATTCTCATTTTTTCTCTCTGTGCTTCTTATTTCATTTTTGTTGCCTTCTTCTTTCTATATGCACATTTTTTTATATTTTCATGTTTTTCCTTTGAAAATTGAGTGGATTTTTTATGAGATCAGTTGGGGCAGCAGAAGAAGAAGATTTCGATGATGACTGTACTGATACAGAACGAGGAAGAATGTGTATCTAATAATATTTATACAAAAATGAATAATATTTTGATAACAGACGAAAATTTCTTTTTACTTTCGCAGTTAGTTAAGCATAAATTTCACTCTAAATGTAACGTCCAATTTATCATTATACATCTTATTGTATTCTTTCTCATTCATTTGAGCATCATGTGAACTCTTCTCTCTATGTTTATGTCTGTTGTTGTTATCTTTATCAGCATCATTTTTTTACATTCTTTTTTTCTTGTTGCTGCTCTTATTTTCTTCCATTGTATTGGCGAGTGTGTATTGCTGGCAGGGTTGTGGTTCTCTGAGCAGCTTAAAACTTTAAACTAACAATGAATAATGGCTTAAAAATTAACTTTTTAAATAAATTTTTTGAAAAAGTTTACAAAAAATATAAAAGGAGTCGGAAAATCAACATCCAGTGATTTATAAGCTAACCAGGCATGAAAATCTGGAAAAGATTTCTCTTCATAGTGGTGGAGTAAATTGCTTCGTTGTCTAAAGCATAATGAAAAATTTGTATTGTCAATTCATCAAAATATTCAACTCTCTACTCGAGATTTATCTTCATGTCCACCCACTGCCAATACATCCAACTCTGTCTCCAACAATGAAAAGTCTGAACTTTTTACATGAAAAAGAATAAAATTCTTTTTTTTTGTTCATTCTATATGTCTGTACTGTGTGTTACACTCTCTCAGCTCGCGAATAAATAAATAAGTAATATGAAAAATTTTATGTATGTGAACTTAAGTTTTGTCTCTTTTTATTTATTCTTTATTTTAGTGATGAAAACAAAAGACAAACTCAGGGCAGGCGACGAGACATTGTTAAAATAAAGAAGAGATTCACAAAAGGATGAAAAAAGGAAAACAAAGAGCTGAGGGAAAAAAATCGAGAGAAGAAGCGACCGAAAATTGCACACACAAAAGGGCATTGCCAGAAATCCTCATTAATTTTTTTCAAGCTCTTTTGCTTTTCTTCTTCATTTTTAATTTTTCTCATTTCTGTTATGTGCACACACTGCTCACTAAAAAATCTAAAGACTGATGCATTATCCTGCAATGTTTGTGTCTCGACAGAAACAATCCAAATAAAAAATATTGTGATTTCCATTTTTTACACTCTTTTGCTCCTTAATTTCTCTCTTATTTGTCACGCCAAAAGTGAATATTCATCTTGTCTATGGGTTGAGGACTTTATTCATTTATGAATATTCCTAACATAAGCGTGATGGTGGTATGAATGTGTAACAAAAAGGAACTATAAGAAAATTATTTGCATGAATGTGTATAGAATGAAGGCATAAGGCAGGCGAGACATCAAACAACATGAAAAAAAAATTTGTTTAAGGACAAAAAAATAAACAGTGGAGATGAAAAATCCAGACGAGGATTTTTTTACTCAATTCATAATGTCTATGATGATATTATATGGTTTATTTCAGCTTCTATCGTTCTGGTCGGATATAACTCGAGAGTTGAAAAAATTTATGTGAAACTGTCGTGAAAGCGCTGAAAGTTCATGTCACAGAAACCAGACAAAACACCCCACAGAAGCTCAATCAAGACCTCTCCAACCACCCAATTTATCAGCACCATAAAATTCATTCTCATCGTAATTAAAATTGAATGAAGAGTAATGTGATGATGAATTCATAAAAAATCATAATTTAATTAACTTTTCTACCCGACTCCCATTCTATCGAATGCAATGTCATCAATGTACATTCAGCACTTCATTATATTCATCATCATTAACGTTCTGTGATTCAATATTTTTTCTTCTTTTTCCTCGTCTCATTTTGCTGCTGTTTACAGTTTATGAATATTCTTTTTTGTTCATTCATTAAAAAATTAATGGATGAATGAGAGGGATGCAAAAAATGGCAAACAATCAGAAACAGGATAAATTTTTTTTGGGTGTTAAATTTTATGAAGCTGTCAAACAGAAAATAACCGACTACATATACACATGATTATTCATTCACAACAAACAATGTCATTGACTCTTTCAAAATTGCATTTTATCTAAATTGTGTTTTTACCACAGAAAAAATTGTTTTTTGGTCATGTAAACATGTGCATGAGTGAAATGCATTAGGATGGTACAAATTTTATGTTTTGCAGACTACCAAATGACAAAAATTTAATTATGGAAAATTTTCGTAATTCTAATAAGTGGAGTAAGGTAATGTTTGGTTCCAAGGGATGTTAAATTTAATTTTACGCAACTTTCTTCCATATTGGTCATAAAACCATTAAAATTTTGAAATTTTAAAAATACCGAAATTCAAATATTTTTAAAACGTTAAATTTTCAAATATTTTTTGGCGGTTAGAAATGTTTAGTATATAATTTCAGGCTTAGTTTCTTTGCTTGAAGGCATTTGCCAAGATGGTATCATAATTTCGAAAATGCAAAAGGACATGTTCCTTAATGACTCTCCTAAGGCTATACACAATGAATTTCCTCAAGCCTTGTCATGCAAAAATCAACTTAACGTCCAAAATTTTGCGTAAGATCATTGACTCTTTAGTGCCACCATCACCAAAAGCAAAAAAATTTTGAATAAATAGAAGGAAAAATAATGACACTTAATGGCTTCTGTTGTGTTTTATAAGCGATAATTCATTAATGATAGTTTCACCATTTGATTGAATATTTAATGAGTTTAATAAAAAATTATATGTCAAGTTGGCTTCCCTAGTGCTTTTTCCATTCATTCTTCATCATTTTCCACTTCCTCTGTTCATTCTTCCTTTAAAACAGGCAGACACATCGCCTAGCTTTCGAAATATTGTATATTATAGGATATACAATTAATGTCTACATGAACTCTCAGTCTATACATTCAATCTATTTCATCTTCTCATTCTCCCTACACAAAAAAAACAGTGAAATTTTGTATTTAAACTAAACATGTAGAATGAGAGAGAAACACGTTAGTGCTATTATTTCATGACACGCAACGTAATTTGTCTGACGGGAGCATTTCATATGCCTTTTTGCATGGAAAAGTTTCCAACTCTTTATTTATCCTTCCCTCTCACTCACTCACTGACTGACTCTCCATGTATATTCTCATGCAATTTTGTATTAATCTCCACAATTTTTTTTATTCCTTTTATCCATAAATTTATTATCCATTTCTGTTGAGTGTATATAGATGATTTTTGAATGTGAAATCTCATTTTTTATACGAATATCCATGCAATTTATTGCTTGTGCTATTTAGTCAGTGACAACAGCCATAAAAAGTTATCATAGAGCATGTAGAGCTGATGGGATGATTTGTGATCTTGTGGGTTATTAGAACGCTTTTTCAGGGTATGAAAAATTCAGGAAAGTTATTAAAGTTGTTGAGGATTTGTGGATTCTTTGATTTATTTTGATCATTTCGGTGTATGACGGGTTATTGGTGCTTTAACTTGGTTACTTAACTTTCTTAATTTGACAATTTAGTAATATATTTATAAATCTACAGATTTCACATAAAATTAAAAATTATGTCCTTTTCAGAGCTCAGAATTATATCCAATAGCCTACAATCTAGCTCAGCCAATAGACCAGCTATAGCTGTTCGATCACAAAAATCAGCAAAATAAGGCAAATATGCAAAAATAAATTTATTTTACGAAAACTGCATCAAAAGTTAGCACCGACGATGAGCAAACACACACATGCATGCTGAACATCGAGCGAGACACAAATTTTCATGTTTCTGATGCTTTTTTAAGCTTCGCTAAAAAACACTTGCAAATTTAAATCCATGGAATTTTTATATATACATATGCATGACTGCATCAATGAATATTCAGGATACTTTTATTATGTTTTAAATCTTATTTAAAAGGATGACATGAAATAAACTATATGTTGCATAAATATACGAATCAAAGTGAGATGAGCATGTGAATAAAAATGAGGAAGGATGATGCAGCATATACATTATCCTCATGTCTAAAGCTTTTTAATGTTGAATAATTCTACGATAATGTAGAAAAGCTCTTTTATAATTCAAAGGATTCATCCGTATGTATATGAGCATAAATTGTTCTTTATGTGCATTCATACGACGATGCAAAGGAAAAGAAGGGAAATAAGGAAAACGATACAATTAATTGGATGAAAGTATACTAAGTGCATTATCTATATAAGGGAATTTATTTGATGATTCTTGTGCATCTATGCATGGTATGAGGATAATTATTGTCATTAAAGTCGTTTTGGATCGTTTAGGGAGTTGAAGGAGGAATTTAATTAATTTAAATTGATGTCATGTGTAATTAAGGATTGTTTTTAAACTTTATAGGAAGTTTTGTAACGATTTTTTGAAGTTTGAATTTAAAATGAGTAAATTCCTCAGATAATTCAAAATTAAAGTCCACACATCCAAAAAAAACCTTCTCAATCGAAGTACATTTGAATCCTTAAGTCAAAATCTCCTTCACTCAATTCATTGCAAATAAACATTTCATGCTCTCAAGATATCGAATACTTGACACAATTGCATCACATTCATCCAAAAAATCTTATAATGCTCATGAATACCTTCATTTGAGGATACTTCTCTATGAATCACAACAAAAAGCTTTTGAAGCTCTCTTTACATTTCCTTTGTTACGTAATTCCATTTCTTATTTTTCACATGAAATACTCCATTTTATGTTCTCATTTCTCAAATGCCCTTTTCGATAAGTATTTTCATCGTACAAAAAATTCACTTGAAATATCCTTGACTAAAAAACTTTTCCCGTTTTTTTTAAAAATTCATCCTTGGCTAAAAGCTCGAACGAGTGCTGAGAGGAAAAATCCTTGAAACATTCCACTTTTTTCCGATTAAAACTTTCAAGTTTCTCGTACGAGAGTAAAATTATAAATTATCGCTTACTTAGATTGAAAATAGCAAGCATGTACATAGAAGAATATCTGGGTCAAAGCTGCTAGCTACTATTCATATTCAATTGCTTAGTGTGTGCAATATTGTGAAGCTTGTGGAAAATCTAGGTCAATGCAATGTGCATAAATGACAGCATCGAATGTGTGCAATGCAATAAAAATAAAATGAGGAGAGAATATAATGAAATAAAGCTGAATATGATATCAAATTAAGTTGCTTGCTATCCTAATTGAAATAAAAAAGAATATGGTATAGGGGAGAAATGATGTGTCAGTCAGTAAATTAGTGTCAGCGTATGATAACTGCATTGTATATAAATAAAATTTAATTGAAAAATTTATTTGTCTATTTTTAGTGTGAAGGAGAATGACAAATATTGATTTTTTACGACAGTTGTTGGATAGTTGGACATAAAACATTGATAATTGGATTGGATGGTAGGTCTATTTGAGTTCTGCGATTAACTTATGGATGCAAATTTTCTTGAAAGTGATCACTGCAGAAAAACCTTGGAATTTATGTTCATTTCTATTATTAGCATAGCTCAATATGTCAACGTCCAACATATTTGCACCACCCTCGGCAAATTCCTCATTAATTTTCAATGGGTTTGGTCCAATAACTTCATCTAAAGCTAAAATATCTCGACTTTAAGGCATGTCAGACATTCAATGCAACTTTTCCTTCCTTTCAATCCCAATGGAATACATTCCTAATTTAATAATAGATTCAATGACTTTCAAGATAAAATTTTTACAGTCATTTCACAATCCGATGCAGACTGCTGAATAAAAGAGCATTGAAAATTGAATTTAATATTTCACTCAGTCGAGCAACGTCGACGACGACAGAAAAATTGTGTCACCGTGTTGTATGACGTGCAATGACATTCATGTTAATGCAATTAGATAGAAAAAGATTATTGAAGTGTTATTTGAATTACTTTTTGATTTTATGAGCCAGTCACATTGGCGTCGAGGATGAACTTTTTACAGTTGACAGTTTCAGTAAAAGTTTTTGCTGTATTTTTAATGAATTAAATGAGGAAAAATTCTATCTAATTTTAGTTCATTGTTCCTATGTACAATAGGAAAAAAGTTAGTCCATGAATAGACAAAGAAAAACTTTTTGGACCTAACTTCTGCAACTTTTTCATGATTGCACAACTGCGCTTGTGTAAAAATTGCAAGCTTGTCCTTGTTATAAGTGGCGTGTAAAAAAACAAGGAATGCTCACAGCTTTCTGATCCACTTTTTGAATTTATAATGTATTTGTAGGAAAGAACTTACATTAAAAAAAATAAAATCATTTTCATTGTAATTTTCTGCTGAATAAATTGAATTTTTCTAGCAATAACAGCACAAACGAGAGATATTGCAAATAGCTGCAAAATAAAAGTAATGAAATGGAAAAATTTTCTTGAGGGGTTTTCAAAAAGAAAAATTGGAAAGAAAGAAAATGAAAAATTAAGCAAGTGAGAAAAAAATGAAAAAGTTTCTGCGGAATTGAAAAGTTTTCTCATTAAGATGCATCTTATTTATTTAGTTCGAAAAAAAAATTGTGGAAAAGAAAACTTGAAAATGAATTTTTTACCAGAATAACAAAATAAAGTTCTCGAAAATAAAATTTAATTGAGTAGTTTTGGAAGAGTTATGTTGTTTTGACTGTTGATATCCAAAGGATAAAGTTAATAGAATTGTTTCTGTCAAAATTTTTGAAATTCTCAACAAATAATTCAAATTTCATAAGAAAATCAACCTTAGTTCCTCAAACTTCTTTATCCAAACAAATCACGTCAATATTTCAACTTCAAAGCCATACTACATCATCATCAAACTATTCAAGCCAGAAATAAACTTCAAAGCACATAAATCCATTTCTAGCTTTTCATACCAATCAAATTAATTACCATCATGTTCAGTTTATAATAAACATTCATTAGTTTTATTGATACAACTTGTTACAAAGTTGATATCTGTTGTAAACAGGAAGTTTATGGTCTGTTGAAATTTCTCATTAAAAATTATCACAATTTATTGAAGAAAGAAGGAAAAAATCCAGGTCACAACAAGTTCTTCCTTTACTTATTGATTCTATCCTTTGGAATACAAAAAATAATTTCTTGCTGCATAGCTTGCAGAAAACTTTCTTTACTATCATTTGCTCGAAGCATTTGATGCATCCTGAATATATTTTATTTTCATATTTGCATTCACTCGTTACCCGAATGGCAAAATATTTTCTTTATTTATATCTTATTGAAATGCAAAATGATAATCATCATAAATTCAAATTTTTATATTTTCCATAAAGAGCATGATGGCTTTATGTCATGATACTATTTTATATATGCAATGGAAATTACACTTATGTTTAGATTTTTATGTTTATTGATTAATTCACCAAATGCTGCCTTGAGAAGCTTTTGTAAGGATTTCAAACAGGTTGGGATAGTTGTTAACTTTTATGGGTTTAAAGGATGAGCTTTTAGAAGAGATACAACTTGCATACATTAAACTGGAAGAAACATTTGTACTAAATCTACAAAAATGGAAACAGAACTTACCACGTGAGAGTTTTTCCTGATTTGTTAGTTAAGATCTGGAAATAAAAAAGAAGAAAAATATTAAGCATGAATTTTTGAGTGAATTTCTAGTCAATAAATTGTTGCAATTCCTCACAATAAAAATTATCTATAGAACTTTATGAGTCACAGACAAAATTTTATTAATTAAAAATTAATTTAATAGACAGTAATGCGATCATTTACGACCTCAGACCTCCTAAAACATCCATAAAACTCAACTTAACAGCATTTTTCCCAGGGCATAATCAATTCAAAGAGAGATCCAGCAAAAAATTAAGCATTTCATTATAGACGCAACAGCTGGAACAATCTATGAAACTCATATTACAATCTTTTCATCATCAACCCTTGACATGGTAAAAGGAAGCTTTTTTTGCTGTTTGTGTCTTTTTCGATAAATTTAATTTTTTCAATAGTTCAAAAAAAAATTGTTGTCCATATATACAGAAATAAATCCCACATAGAGCACAAGAAAAACTTTTTTTGCCAATTGATTCAATTTTTGTTTCAGCTGCTCTCCAACTCCATTTCCATCCCTCCCAAAAAAATTATCTCGCTTGCGCTTACATTATGCAATGCTCATACTATTATTACCACCATCAACATCAACATACTATCACCATACAGTTATTGTAATGGGTGGTTTAAATAAGTGAGAGAAATTTTCTATGCTGGCAGCAACGCTCGTCTAGCTTTTTCCTCAACAACAAAACATTTCGTTCCATCTCGTTCTGGCATACGAATTTTTCCTTTTTGTGGCAGTAATGCAGGGCACAATACATACTATGATGTAAAAAATAGTAAACTTCTGTAGTTTACTGCGATATTCTTTTTTCCTATAAATTTTCATTTCCTAAAGCTTCACTCGTTTTCCTCCGGTTTTGTCGTTCTGCAAATTTGCCAGACAGTAGAGAGTTTTCCAATGTCTGCATGTATTTGTGTCAGCTGTGAGACAGTGTGAGTGTATAATGCACAATGATCGGAAAAACATCTACACAAACACATGAGAATGAGGAAAAATTGGAACCGAATTACATACTTTGTACATGCACACATGTGTGGCTTGATGAAAAACTGAACTTTTGAGTTGATATGTGTGTAGAAAATGTGCAATATTGTATATAACAATTTTCTACATACAGTTATGAGGTTACCCCACCCTCACTCACTGACTGTACTATGCTGTGCTGGAAAATGGGTAGTATGGGATGCGACAGGGCGGCTTTGAAATTTCCACCAAGCGAGTGAGTGAGTGAATGAGAAAATGTGTATTTGTAGACTGAAACGAGTAAGATAGAATGAGTAAAACTCGTAGAGTGAGTTGAGTTGAGCTGAACAGCACTTTTTGAGGAAAAATTTTCGGTGGATGGAGAGCCGACGGGATCAATGACACATAACAATAAAAACAACAAAAAATACGAGTAGAAAACGAAATAAAAAATGTGCACAAGGAAATTGAAGTGAATTACTGAGTTTGAGTTCTCCAAGTCAGACAGTGTTGAGAATGGGAATGATGCATATTTGGTCCAAGAAACTTCACATCTTTCTCTCTATTGGACATAGTGTTTTGGATAGTCTGATATGATTTTCATTGAATTTTATTGATAGATAAAATTTTATATCATTTTGCTAGACTACATCCTCAACTTCTTGTCGTCAACTAATTATAATTATTCTAATTATAGCTATGCAGAGAAATTATGGAATTTCTCAACCATAAAAATCGTTTTTATGTGCAATACAGGCACTGTGAATATGAAAATACAAAAATCATCAGCACGATGCGCGATGTGGAATGGAAATATCAAAGGAATTTAATTTTTTAAACGACATACATGTACGTTTGGCATATAATGGTGGTGTCGTAAATATCAGTCCAAAAACCCTCTGCAATGTAAAACAGCGGAACTAAATCGTTTTTTAAATTTTCAGGTTGTACATGAGCATTCTTCCTATGAGTTATAAATTGTATGAATCTGAAACGACAGTTGGACACTTTGTTCATGTCCTTTATGTCCTTAATTCCGGTTTTTGGTTCTTTTGATTCACTTTCCAATCGAATTATATTTATTTTATTCTTTTTCTGTGTATTCAATGAGTCTGAGAATCAATGTGAAGTACATATTGCTCTGTAAGTCTAGCAAATATTTACTTTTGGCTTTGATTATTTATTATGATACAGAATTGTAGTAAAACTGACTATATTTATTTATTAAAATTTTTATATTCGGTGGAAGTTGAAACAATGAAGATTTTTTTACATTTTTATCTGCTCGTTGTTTTACATCGTAGAATTTTTGAAAGGATATTTGAAGTAGTATGTGAGATATTGAGGATGAACAATTCGAAAGCGCACTTTGAGAAATTCTGGTCGAATTATTCAAAATTATGAGAATAAAAGTAGGAACTCTTGCTCTTTCACAAAGATTATGCCTTAATGATTATTCACTTATGGTATCTGGAAATCTAGGGATTATTTGAAGCATGTTACAATGACATTTTAACTTAACCAGCCATTCACTGTTTAAAGTTTGAATAATCCAAAATTCATAATCAATTATTTTCTTTACACAAATTCAATAAAAAATCTTCATGAGTTTACAATTCAATTTCCGTTGTGCACAGAACAGTTAGCTTTTTACGAGATTACAAAAAAAATGCTACAATTGATCCAATAAGTTGATGACTATGCAAGTCTGACAAGAATTTTAGTACAATAAAATAAGTTTGTTTTATTCCATAATTAGAAGCATTTGGGAATAATATCCTAAGTAGTCCAGAGCATACAATTATTCAACTCAATCTGATATCCCAATACATTAAAAGTTAAAGTTTCCTTTGTTCCAAAAATAAAGTAAATTTTATCTTTCCAAAAAACACCACAATTTTTAATTAACAAGACTGCTCGTAACAATAAACACCAAATTATTTTTCCTACAAAAAAATTCCACTAAACCAAACCAAACAAAAAAGTTCGAAAGGATTTATAACAACTGCTTCGTATGAATAAAAAAATATTTTTCCCATATCCAATTCATTTCTCCAAGGATTTGTACGAGAAATTTTTAGCAATTTTTATAAGAAAAAGTTTTCAATTCAACAAAAAAAAGCTGAATAGAAGGAGCAAAAGCAAGTAGCAGGTAGAAAAACCACGGTATGATAGTGGAAGCATATTTAATAGAATTTATTTTCATGCACGAACACGAATTTATTATTTTATATATAGAATATGGATATCCGTGGAGGATGATAAGTTTTCTTTGCACAATTTCCTTATAACAAGAACAAGAACTGTCGACGATGACGAGAAATGAAAAAGTTTTTTTGCTTGCATTTTTAAGACACAAAATTAATTTCTTGAGAAATTCTTCAGAGACTTTCTTCCTCTCTTATCAGTCTCGCCCTTCCAGAACTTTTCATGAGCTTGCATCTACCTCATCATCAACTTTAAGCTATTAATGAAATTTTTGACATAAATGTATCCCCAAGCTCATTCATGTCATATTAAATCATGAGATCGCAATTATTTGATTGAAAATTGAATAAACGAACACATTGATCATCCCAGGATGCTTCACAACTCTAATAAATTTCATGAAACAGCTTTACTTCCAGTATAAGCAAGTTCCTCCTTTGTTTGGAGAATGAATAATTGCCATTTACTGATGCCATAAAACTTAAATGAGAATCTTCTCGTATTTTCCTTTGTTTTCAGCTATTCATCATCATCATTATCGTTTTCTTGGTGTTCATAGCTCCCAAAAGCTCTACGTTTCAAGAAGGAGCTTTCTTCCCATTTGTTTTATTTAATCATCGAGTTTAGTGCTGTTATGAGAATTCTTACTGTAAGTTGTTGTAACAAAGGAGGAAGTTGGGACGAAATGACTTTTGTTTTGAAGGTAGTTTTGGAGCGCTTTTTTCAAGATTTAGTTCCTCATTCCCATTCCTTCTCCTCCATCAAATTACTATTTTTTGTCGATGGACTAATAGTGGATTAATGCTACATAAAGAGATTCAAACAAAGGAAGGATTATTGAAGTTCTTTCTCTCAGCCAAAGAAATTCAAAAGAAATCCAGACAAAGAAAATATCAATCAATAACAACTTGAGATACAATTTTCATGAAAGAAAGAAAATTACTATATTTGTGGCAATGACTCGTGAAGCTTCTAATTTTATTTTTTTCTGCAACTAGTTTTTCTTTTTCTTTGGTATTTATTGAAAAAATTATTTTCATTCAAGAATTTCTTTCTTTGTTTCAGATGCTGAATGTGGAATAAGAATTGTTTGCAAGAAATTATAAAATTGAGGGTGAAATTCTAGATTGTGAAGCTCTTTGCTGTACAAATGAAAAAAATTACTAAGTGCTTCTAGAGCGAAATTTTAATCATTCACATAGAAAAAAAGCATGAAGCTAAGAATAAGAAAAATTGAGATGAAGAAATAATTCAAAACTGAATTGAGTTAAGGATTTATGCGGAAATGAGAAACATTAAATGAATAAAAAGAAAATATATTAATTGCTATGTGGAACGACGAGTAGAAACTTAGCTAATGAAGTGAATTAGAAACTGAATGAAATAAAAAATTCATACATTAAGATGAAATATTTAAAAAAATAAAATATGAGATTTCTTCAGTCTTGGATGTTTAAAAATTAGGAATAAAATATGTTGGCTAGACTAATTTCATTTTTAAGGTTAGAAACTCGAGAAATATTTGGCATCATTGCTATATAAAATTACTTGTATGATGGCAACAAGCCTCAAAAATATGCAGATTACAGCTTAAAACAGAGCTTGAAGATAAAAGCAGCTTCTCATCCAAAACAGTCTAGCCAAACCTCAAGCAGGAAACTATCCAAGATTTAATTGCAAAAAAAGACGAAAAGTCTCTTTAAGTCCTTTTCATTACTATCGATGCATACATCAAGTGCCATCTCTCAAAGTTCCCTCAAATAAGGAACAAGTCGAAGAAAACTTTATAAAAAATTTCCATAATTGAATTAGTTTAATGAAAATATTCAACTTTTGCGCTTAAACAATATAAGGAATGAGAATGAGAGGAATAAGAAGAAGCCTCAACATATCCTATGAGCATTTTCAATACGTTTATGATTCAGTCTCGAGTTTTCTTCTATCTTCATGCAATCATCTCTTTCCTGTCTCGAGTAATTTTCCATTTTCATCTTAAATTTTTTATTCACTCTATTTGTAGATGATTTTTTAATTTAATAAACTATCCAGTAATGCTCTTCACTCGCTATCCTTTAAACAACTTTAGTTGATTTTATTTGTCTCAAACTTTCCTTCTACCTGGCTGATGTTACAGTATATTCTTATTTTCAAACAAAAAAAGAATAAGGAGGAGGTTGAAGCACGAATGAAGAGTTGAAGAAGGCATGATGTTGCATCAAAGTATTGTATATTTAAATTCAATTTACGTTCCTCATGTAAATCTCATAAAGTGTAGATTTCTTTATGTGAATTTCATGAAGCACAAAAACATGTCCTTGTGATTAATTTCGTGTCACTAAATTTAGGGATTCGAACACATGTAGATTGAAAAAAAAATTTTGACCAAAAGAATTCATGAACATTTTGTACAACTAGGATTTGAACTCAAAGAAGTTTATTAAAAGGACTTTAAATGAAGTAAATATTTATTAGTGATTTATTAAAAAATGGCATTTACGGAAATAAGAATCTCAAAAAAATTTCTTCAAATCTTCCCAAAATAATTACAAAGACAGACACATAAAAAGCAGAGCAGAGACACTAAGACACCATCGTTCGTCTGAAAAAATGTAATGCATCACGTCTGAAGCTTTCATCATGTCTCCGCACCATAGCAGCATGCTTAATAGGAAGAATGTTGGAGTAAGGTAAGGAAAAGGTGAGAAATGAGAGAAGGCGGAGACGTGGAATTAATGGTAAAGTTGTGCTTCTGATGACTGTTTAAATGCTATATTAGCACTAGAAAGCAACACAACATAAAACTTTATTTATTTTTTTCCATAAGGATTATTTTCCTTCTGCTGTTTAATCCTTCATAGAAGTGTGCATGGAAAGCCAAAAAAGCCTGAGCGACTGTGAAAATTTATTAAAACTTTTAATCTTTTCCACGAAAAATATAAAAATGGAAAAGCAAAAGCAGCAGCAATAGAGAGAAACTTTTTCGTCTTCTTTCCAAATTTTATTTCCATCCGACTACCTTCCATGGGCCAATAATCTATCCAGATTATCCTTCCGTTTCTTCTTTTTATGTTTCTGTCTCGGGAAGTTCTCTTCTATTCATGCACGCCATGCGATAAATCGATAATAATAGTCTGAACTGTGTTCCTCTCTTCTACTTTTCTTCCTCCTTTCTCTCTACTTTTTCTAGTCAGCGTGAATTTTTTTTTCATCCAACTCCTGCCCCAACATACAAAAACTTGTGTATTTTCCGACGTTTGGTCTTTCGTACGGTCGCAATTTTGTTCATAATATGCATGCAGTTTTTCTTTCTTCTTTTCCATATCGGCACACGATAAATTTTGCTAAAAAAATTATTTTTCGAAGGATGAGAAAGGATGATGACGAAAGGGAAGTATCTGTGCAATGTAAAATGAAACATCACATGATATAAAATTGTCGTCGTCTCTTACAGCGTTTTTTTTGTTCTGTGAACTGCATATTGAATGAGTTTTCTCAGTCCAGAAATGTTTAGGATTGCACTCTGTCTATTACTCACACATTAATCGAGGTATGGATGCAGACATTTGAGGGTATTTTTAAACCAATGCACTTTTTAAATTGCATGAATATTTGAGGAATGAGACGAGGGAGTGATTAAAGGTGTAATTGTGGTCATGTTGAACCATTTTCTGGAAAAAATACGTTTTGTCGGAACATGGTCGATGCTTTAATTAATGCAATTAAAGGCAATTATGAATAGAACTGTCTGACTTGTTGACTGCCAAGAAAAATGGTGATGTACTGCTAGTTTTTCCTTTGATTTACTGGATCTTTTACGATCATTATTTTTAAGGATCTTACTGAAATCACCTTACTGGATTTTCCATTAGAAAAATTTCAACTCTAGTCTGACAAAACTATTGAAAAATCTTTAACTTCGTTCGTTACTTGTTGCACAAAAAATTGGACACATTTCTCAAAGTGCTGATTTATTTTAAGAATCATGGGAAATTGTCAGCATGTGATTTATATAGCGAATGCATAATTATTAATTCACATCTCGAAAAATCATGAATCGCAATGTAAAACGAAAAAAAATCTGCAAGTCGTTCCTAATGTTCTCATGTGTCTCAAATTTTATTGCACACAAACATTCCGCAAGCGAGTGAAGAGTGAAATAAAAAAAGTAATGCAAAAAGTTTGGCAACAACGCATGATTTGAATGAGACGATGCAATTTTAGTTAGTCTTTATATCCCATGATGTGATGCAAATCTGTAAAAAAGGGCCCATAATGCATTTTTACGAAGGATGCAAGCAAAGAGCGAAAAAAAAATCTTTTCTCATCCGCCGTAGCCCGTGCAAAAAGGCAATGGCATGTAATGCAATGCACCGCAAGGCTCTTATTGCCTTCTTTGTTTTACTTTTTATTTTATCTTGCATCGACGTTGCTTAGAATTATATTTTTTGGGTTCTTTTATGCACATCACGCATACACACACGTGTGCTTTTATAGCCAAAAAAAATGAGAGATTCTTCTTACAGTCGAGACATAAAGATGTCGATGTCCATCATTTATCCACACATTTATACACAACAATCGGAGTTTATATTTTTTTGTGTATTATTTTATTCATCAGACTCGTCTCATCTCTCTTCCCCCATTTACTCATTCCAACACAATTTTTTTTTTGTTCTGTTCTCATATTATTTCGGTTATCGTGTAATTCTTTTCGCATTTTTCGCCTCGCGCGCCACCAGACGATATAATTCAATGCACTTTGACTCTCTTTCCTTTTCTTTCTCTCTATTCAATCTCTACTGCTCTTGTGATTATGATTTTTAGGGTAGTCGGTCCGTGGTAGAACATCAATGGAATTAAGTGAAGCTGAAGATTGTAAGCTGATCATCAATACAGGAGCTTTAAAGACTGATCGCCTGTCAAGAGCTTTCAAAGCTGAGCGTGAATGATTAGATTATTTATGGCTATGCATCTAAATTCAGACTGAACGTCATAGTAAATGTCAACCATAAAAGCTACGGTTGAACGTCAAAACTAAGGCTAAGCGTTAAAAATATCTGCTTAATATTGAATAATTGTTAAAATTTTATGTTAAATTTTTTTCAATTTTTCACGGTCCGAACATATTTTGACGTCAAAATCACTATATTGCCAGTTTCTTTTGTGAGCAATCATTGCGATACTGGATGAATGAATTTAATTTGATAGTGTGACCATACTGAACGTCCTTGAATGGGGTCATATACAAAAATGCCATTAACTTTAAAAAAAATCTTCAAAATTTTATATGCAAAGAATCTTTTCTTATCAACAGAATTTGATTTGCGACTCTGGCAACACAATGAATGTAATGAACTCTTTTAAACCCATTCTCGCACACAGTCCTACAGGAATATAAAATTGCATTTGTATGGATGTGCATGTAGCAGAATAAAAATATTCAATCCATCTCGCGTCGTCTACATACTGGAAATGTGAATGCATTTGAGAGATTTTTTTTTCATTTATCTTTATTTCGAGCAGCCAGCACATAAAACAGCATAAATTCAAAATGTTACGTTTATTTTATTATATTTATGAATTTCTTTTGATAAAAAAATGCATTTCGATGTAAGAAGGAAGAGTTATAGCATCAAATGAATTGATGTCACCCGAATATTTCACATCCATTCGTCAACATATTAATTTTAATGTGTGTACATGCTTACTACCATAATGAAGGCGCATCAACAATGTTGCATATTGAAATTATTTTTTTAATGACAAACTGCAATGTCGTTTAAGGCTTTTAATTACTATTCATTGTGCATAAATAATGGTGGATTCATGTAAATAAATTTTTTAGCCTATGTTAATTTTGCACAATGGAATATTCCCCGTCTCATTTTCTCATATGGCTTTTATGCACAATCACAAAAAATTGCAACTCCATGCACATTCCTTTTTGCTTACTTTATGCCTCTTACAGGTCAATTGTGCGTCTCATATTACACACAGCGATGAATATTGCAAGTTTCTTGCATGTCTAAAATTATTTTTATGAAATTTGTTTTTATTGTTGCTGTTTGCTGGCACTTTTTTGTGTAATGAGGAAGGTGAAAATTTTTTACACACAATAAAGTTTTTGTAAGTGCCAAATAACCTCTTCTAAATTTCGTCTACTCTTTCGAGCATGACGAATTTCTTTATAATTGGATTAAGAATGAAATGTTAAACTTGCTGTAAGTGTGGAAATGCAGTGGGGAATTATTGACGGATGTGGATGGGTAAGTGAGAGTTGAAGAACTTGAAATTGACAGAAATCATCATTCATGAAATTCTCAATTTTTAATTTTAAAATCTCTAACTTTACTCATCTTCAAAAGCATCAAAACTTCATCATTCTACATACAAAACAACTAAATCTGATGCAAATTCCTTCAAATCAACAATAAATTAATTAAAATTCCCAAAATTGTAAATTAAAACCTTTTCGACTGTCGTATTTCAATTAAAGACTGAATGCCTTTGATATGCACAACAAAATATTGTCAATTACATGCTGAATACCTCATTGAATGTCAGATAATAAATTAAATTCATGCAAACTAAATGAACTGATTGCAAATTTCGTTCATTATATATTCAAAAAAATATATTTCTGTAATTAGAAACTTTGGCATACTTTTTGAGCCATTACAAAATATATTCAATAAAAATGGGAATGAATTACTACACAAAATAATTGAAAAAGTATCAATTGACATGTCGAAATCAAAAAGTGAATTCGAAATCGTTCATTAAAAATTTAAAATTCAATCAGCTTCGACCGCAGACTGACCAAAAAACTATTTATGTTTGATGGTTTTTTTCATTGTTTTAAAAATTGAAGCTGATTTTTCTTATTTTTAAAAATTTACCTACGGATATCCCTAGCATAAAAATTGATTTTTTTTTATTTTGAATACCATCAAATGCCCATTAATAAGAAGTATAGTTGATACAATGGGATAATAATGCATAAACATAAAAAATCATTTAAAGGAGATGTGAAAAAAGTAAGAAAAAGTTTTTTTTCTGAGGTCTTGTCGATGTAATTGCAGTTTATGTTGTCGAGAGTCTTATACGTCACTCAAAAATATTATGTTATGGAAACAATGAAGCTGGAATGTTAAAAAATAGTAGTTTCATCAGTTACTAGACGCATTTCTTGAGGTTTCCTCAATTTAGCTCAGTTCTGCTTAATTTTTATTCATTTAAAATCATTTATATCCATTATTGCTGAATATTGATCAAATTTAGTCTAGTTTTGACCAAATTTTGCTTAGTATTACTAAATTCTTTAACATTCTTGCTGAAATAAGGCTCAGTTTTTAGCAACGTCTGCTCAATTTTGAGGACAACTGTTCAATTTTGAGCAATCAATCCTAAGACAAACTGCATCCAAACAAAACTCCTTAAAATCATCTCAAACAACTCCAGCTAAGAAGCATAAGTAAACATCGCAGAGAGGGCAATTGAACGTTCATATACATAAAATATGTCTTGGTCAAACAATGCATTGTGAGAGCATAACGTGCAACATGAATTTTTTTGTGTATTATTATTTTCATATTTTTGCCGTTTTCAATTGTGCATAATAGTAGATGAAGGGGTTGCACTCATTTGGACAATGTCTATGTGTTTGTACAATCATACGTACATGCATTGCTGAAAAGTACATATCATGACATGAAATGTGTAGACGAAAAAAAAATATTTTTTTTTGCAATTTGTGCGTTTCATAAATTAATTGAAATGAAACATTTCACCTCGGGGACATTTTTTTGCCAACGAACTTAAATTTTTATATATTTTTTTACGCTATTATTTCTCAGTCGGGTGACAAAATGAATACCTTATGGAAGGAAATTTTTACGCCAAGGTGGAAGTGGCGATAGAGTGTGGAGATGTTAATTAAAAAAGTTGCAAATATATTGAAAATTTTGAAGGCTTCTTTTTAATTTAATGGAAATGCTGATGGAAATTTTGTAGTTTTTCATTTAATTTCTTTATTATTTTTTTCTTGAATGCTCTGCTTCTGACATTTGATAGAATTAATATGCTGCTGGACAGGATTTTTTCTTCTTTTATTATAAATTAAAATTTATTTTAAAATGAGAAAGTTTTTATAATGGATTTGGTTGGAAAATTAATTGTATATTTTATTTATAGTTTGGTCAATGGTTTTCATTCCCACTAACGAAATTTGGATCTAATTTTGAATTTAAAATAATTTAATCTCACAAATTAATTTGTAAATCATACAAAACTACTTGAAAGACTTTATCAATGAACTTTAATTCCATCATCCATAATACTATAAGTCCTTTTAATTTAAATTCTATTTAATTAAACAATTATATAGAATTTAATTAGCTCCTTAAAATAGACTATTGACTTTATTTGTTGCCACAGTAAATCAATCTCTCATTCAAATCAGTCTAATTACTTCAAAATAATTCAATATACTTAAAAGCTGAATGATCTCATTAGCAAGACTTTCATTCAATCTTCACAATTTCATGACAATTTTTAAAGTAAATATTTGCATAAGAGACAATCGTCATTGGAGGATGATGAACTCTTAGATAAGCAATAATAATTTTATTTATTTTCATGTGTAGGTTGTGTCGCATCCTACACATAATAAGGATTTTTTTATTGTCTATAGGAACGATAAATTAATTGATCAGATGAAGAAAGGTTCTCGGAAATTTTTATTACAGTTGTTTTAAGCTCATTCACATTACTTGACCTTATCAAGGTGTAAATATTAAGGTATGAGCGAATAGTTGATTTAGATTGGATTAAATTGAACTAATCGAGTCTATAATTTAGCGTATTATTCATCGATTTATGCATTAAAACACCTACAAGACCTGACTTGATACCTAGATTATAAAATATCTTAATAAGTACCCAATAAACTACCATCAAGACAGTCAGTCATTTCAAACAGCATCTACCTTTATTATTCAAATAAGACGAAGGACTCGTTCATATCCCCTTCTCATTTATTGCATCCTATTGCACACGTTAAAACGTTTTATAAATAAAAAAACTTTCTCCAATTTATCTGACAATTAAAATCTCTCGTTTAGTGGCAAAAAAATGAAATTTACAAATACACACACAATGGATTGAAACCAGATTTCCGTCATGTATTAAATCTTTCTCTTTTCTCTTCTCATCTCCTGTTTCTTTTTCACTTTAATGCTTCTTATTGCATTACATTAAAATAACTAAAAATTATATTTATTTATGCAAAATAAGAGTCTTGAGTGATTTTTCATTTCGAGGTTAAAAAGGAATTTAATTTCTTTCTCTGCTGTGCTGCTTTCTTATGCTTGTCGGTGTGCTTCTGCAGTAACCCGAACGGCACAAAACGGATAATCGAGAGGAAAGTCGGCCCAGGGCTGGCGTGACTCTGGCATGGAGCTGGATTTGATTTGAATCCAGCTCCATGCCAGAGTCACGCCAGCCCTGGGCCGACTTTCCTCTCGATTATCCGTTTTGTGCCGTTCGGGTAATTTTGCGGATGAAGACTGCATGCAGTTGTAAGAAATCACAGAGTAACATAAGGGGTAGGATTTAGATAAATTATGTTAATTAAAGAGCACTTTTACGGATTGAGTGCTTGATGTGGACTTATTATTGAAGGATTTAAGAAGATGAGTAGGATGAGAATAGTTTGGAGATTTAGAGTTGCATGAAATAAGGAATTATTGGGGAATTTAATTACAAACTAAATTTATTCAAGGTATTTTCTCACATTTTATTACTTTAATTCCTATGATTTCACCTACCTACCTACTTCAAAATCACCTACCTAACCCCCATGACCGCAGTATTTTCTTTTTCTAGGAATGCAAACTCAAAAGGTATTATGCAATAAGATTAATCTGGGATTATAAGCTTATGGAATTATTCATTTCGATTGTTTTTTTCAATTCGTTCCTCACTGCTTGATATTTTTTCGTTATCAATTGAAAATTTTTCAATTCCAAATGCTTTTAAACTTGCTGGCTTGAATTATTCATTGAATTCTATTTTGGATCGGATGCATTATTGATTTTGTTTAGGGATTGAGAGTTTTTGGTAGAATTATAGCTTGGTTTAGGAACTGGCTGCATAAATTAAGTGCTTAATGAGATTCGAATCGTAAAATGGGATATTATGGATGTTGCTTCCGAATCATAAGCTAACATGACTCAATAAGGGAGTTATCAATAGCTTAGGCACCAAAAAATAGGAACGCTAAAGAGACCAAAAAAGTCAAATTGAATACTCAAATCTGTAATCATCCCCATTCTCATAAATTCCAACCACTTTCCAACTCGAATTTTTATCTCAATTCCAGAGTTTATGTAAATTATCATCCGCAAGTTTCTTCGAATTTAATTTAAATCATCTTGTTCATATGAGAATCTGGCCTAGATATCAAAATACATTAATGGCAATGACATTTGCTGTGCTTCTGTGTGTGCTTGATCAAAATGACTCAGTGAAGCTTAATCTTTTCCCGGACGAAAAAATATATATAAGAACTGATGCTGAGTATGAAAAAGTTTTATTTAAAACTAGTAATGAAGCGATCACGCTTCATGGGCATATTCACACCGTTTCAAGTTTTTTCATTCATAGCTTAGTGTTATGTTACTAACAAGACTTACGAAAAATCGTAAAGTTTTAGCTTATTTAGTCAAAAATATCAAAATTAGAGAAAAAATGAGTTTGACGTAGCTTCTAGCCCCTCGAAATCCAAAATGGCGTCAGTTCCACATTCAGGCAAAGCTAAGGAGCATACATACCAAGTTTCAGCTCATTTGGTGAAAGTTAAAGTAAAAATCAATTTTGCGTAGCTTCTAGCCCCTCGAAATCCAAAATAGCGTCGGTTCCATATTCAGGCACAGCTAAGGAACCTACATACCAAATTTCAGCTCATTTGGTCAAAGTTAAAGCAAAAATCAATTTTGCGTAGCTTCTAGCCCCTCGAAATCCAAAATAGCGTCGGTTCCATATTCAGGCACAGCTAAGGAACCTACATACCAAATTTCAGCTCATTTGGTCAAAGTTAAAGTAAAAATGAATTTGGCGTAGCTTCTAGCCCCTCGAAATCCAAAATGGCATCGGTTCCATATTCAGGCACAACAAAGGAACCTACATACCAAATTTCAGCTCATTTGGTCAAAGTTAAAGCAAAAATCAATTTTGCGTAGCTTCTAGCTCCTCGAAATTCAAAATGGCGTCGGTTCCATATTAAGGCACAGCTAAGGAACCTACATACCAAATTTCAGCTCATTTGGTCAAAGTTAAAGCAAAAATCAATTTGGCGTAGCTTCTAGCCCCTCGAAATCCAAAATGGCGTTGGTTCCATATTAAGGCACAGCTAAGGAACCTACATACCAAATTTCAGCTTATTTGGTCAAAGTTAAAGCAAAAATCAATTTGGCGTAGCTTCTAGCCCCTCGAAATCCAAAATGGCGTTGGTTCCATATTAAGGCACAGCTAAGGAACCTACATACCAAATTTCAGCTTATTTGGTCAAAGTTAAAGCAAAAATCAATTTTGCGTAGCTTCTAGCCCCTCGAAATCCAAAATAGCGTCGGTTCCATATTCAGGCACAGCTAAGGAACCTACATACCAAATTTCAGCTTATTTGGTCAAAGTTAAAGCAAAAATCAATTTTGCGTAGCTTCTAGCCCCTCGAAATCCAAAATGGCTTCGGTTCCATATTCAGACACAACAAAGGAACCTACATACCAAATTTCAGCTCATTTGGTCAAAGTTAAAGCAAAAATCAATTTGGCGTAGCTTCTAGCCCCTCGAAATCCAAAATGGCGTCGGTTCCATATTCAGGCACAGCTAAGGAACCTACATACCAAATTTCAGCTCATTTGGTCAAAGTTAAAGCAAAAATCAATTTGGCGTAGCTTCTAGCCCCTCGAAATCAAAATGGCGTCGGTTCCATATACAGGCACAGCTAAGGAACCTACATACCAAATTTCAGCTCATTTGGTCAAAGTTAAAGCAAAAATCAATTTGGCGTAGCTTCTAGCCCCTCGAAATCCAAAATGGCGTCGGTTCCATATTCATGCACAGCTAAGGAACCTACATACCAAATTTCAGCTCATTTGGTCAAAGTTAAAGCAAAAATCAATTTGGCGTAGCTTCTAGCCCCTCGAAATCCAAAATGGCGTCGGTTCCATATTCAGGCACAGCTAAGGAACCTACATACCAAATTTCAGCTCATTTGGTCAAAACATTCCTTTTCTATGAAAAAAATAAAATGTGTTTTGCAATAATCGGCTATAATTTGACCAAAAATCGCACCTTTTCGTTCCGTGTGCCTTACTGGATGCATCCCATGACTCCAAAAACTATACAGCTCTTGCCATACCCTATATCTATCAGATGCAAAAAACCGGAAGTCTTAATATTGAGTTTGAATCGAGTTATCGCGGAACGTAACTAACTAACTAACTAATTAACTAACTTGCTAAAGGACAGAAAGCGTTTTTTTGCGATTTCTCGGCACTGGAAGCACCAATCGAGATGCGGTTTTCACTGTTAAATTGGTAATTTAAAGCACAAACTTTCCATACTGAACATTATGGGTCGATTCCGTAAGCCTGAAGCAGCAAGTCCAAAAAAGTAGTTTCACTGAAATACCAAAAACAATATATTCACACACAATTAAAATTGGTGTGAATATGAAAATATTTTAGTCAATATCAGAAAGATGAGCGGGTTCATTGCACATATATGTAGAGAATATGAGTGTATCATGTGATGAAAACGCAAGCAGTCGCACTGATAATGGCAAATTAATGTATATAAATTAATTAAATATGAAGAAGAGATGTTCTCTGGCAATTCTTTGGCTTGAATGAATTAAGTACACTGTCGGTAATTGAACTCGGCTATTGTGAGGCCGGGGCCAAAGAAAAAATATTGTGCACAGTGCAGTTGTGTTGTTGATTACAAAAATAACTGACCTATATTAAATAAAAATTTATTTCAATATTTTTTTGTCGACATTTCTTTTTGAGAGTTGAAGGAAAAAATACACAATTTTTTTAGTGTATAAATAAAACTGAAAATTGTGTGGTGTGCTGCAGTGCAAAAAAAATACGTAAACGTTGTTTATTAATCGAGTGCGACAACAGGCGGGGTTAGGGAACTCATTTTAATATTTTTCTCTCTCTCCATGTTGCCAACAGTGTGCAAACTGAAAAGACACGACAACCGAGTGAGTGAGATGGATGGAGGCACAAAAAATACATTTTTTTGAAAGATCGATTTGAAATGGATGATCAGAGCGCATTTTTTTAGTTCCTAAAAGTTGCTCAAAATACAAGAAAATCCAGACAATTCAGACAAAATAAAACCAAACACCATATTGGCTATAAAAAAAGGCTTTCCAAAATTGCAAGTTTCATAAAGACAACTTCTCATGATCAATAGGAACATGAACTAAAAAAGAATTGGAAACATTGTATGTTGTAGGAAAGAAATTATTATTATTGTTATGATTATGTCGAGTTTTTCCATTCCAACTTTCATGTTTTCATGCCACAAAAAATATCTCTTTTATGTATTTTCAAAAATAAGGAATTAAATTTTTTTATACTTTTTCATTCTTTCAGAATCGATTTTGAGGTTTTTGACCTCTTTCCGTATTTTATTGTTTTTGTATTTTTCAACTCGCTGTGCTTGTTGTGTATAAATTTATATTCGAGAAAGGAAGAAACAATGAAAATGTTTTCAATCGAACTGAAGTTTTTGAGAAAGGGGTCAACTTTTGTGCACAAAACAGCAGCAACAGAAAGCAAGAAAATAGATGGATTGAGGTGGAGGGTTAAAAAGTTTTCTGCCTTGTTGTTTTCTTATTAAAAATTTATTTTATATTTAACGCGCTTTCATTTTTGGAAATTTGAGAGTTGATGTGGGATATGAGGTTGTTCCTTGTTGGTTTGGATTTTTGGAAAGCGTCATTGGACAAAGTTTTCAATAATAGAAAGCCGATGCTGATTTTTAATGCGCTCTGTTCAGTCTACAGCATCTGTGCTCCGTCAAACTTCTCTATAACATTTATCCCAAGCTTTCTTACTTCATAAAATATGAACAAAATAAAACTTTTCATTTTTCTACACAGAAAAAAATTATTTCCAAATGAAAGTTTTTCTTCACATCGACAAAATTTTCCCTTCTTTATTTTAGTGCAGAAAAAAAATTGCTGTCGACTCTGAAAGCTTTCAAATATCGCATTACCAATATTTTGTACAATAGCATGAAATACGATCGAACAAACAATTAAGATGAAATGAAACATGCATTTGTTGAAGGAAGAAGTTACAATTGAATTTATTCCTTTATTTCCCTTACTACAATTTAAAAGATGCAACATTGTTATAATACATAGTTCCTTCGTTGTCATAGAATCTGAAAATCTCGAGAGTTTTTGATATTTTTACGCTCAGTGATTTTATTGTTCTGGCAGGAATGTTTGTATGCATGAGACAATGATTTTGTAGCTTTTTAAAGAAAAAAATATATTTTTTGAAAATTCAATGAACATGACTGTTAGTGACTACAGCATGTGTTCATCTTTTGGCTGACACTTCAAAGCAGAAAAGTGTCGCAAAATTTTTGATTTTTCTTCGGAGTAGTTTGACGTGATTTTTGAGATTTCTATCAGGGTCATTTACTTCCAACAGTATTGCAAGTTTAAGAAATCCTAAGAGACAATGAGTTTACAATCAAGTAATCAACTCAACATTGTAATTACGTGCTTCTTCTCCCTCCTTGAAATTCCAAAAAAGTCACAAAACAAAATGTAAAAAATCTTCTTCAAAACTCAACCATCAAAAGTCATGCAGCATAAAGTGTTAATTACATTGAAACAAAACCCCATTCGCCATCTTTTTTTCTTTTTAAAATTTTACATCTTTTCTCATTAATTTTGCAAGCGACTGCGACTTTTCTTTCATTTCTCTTACTCTCGTATTTTTTTATTTTGTGTGTGTCTCTTTAGCATTAAGCCAGTTCATTATAAAGTTCACATTAAGAAGAAGGAAAAGAAGTATCATGTACGAATGTATCATTGTTACAATAATAAATGCATGAAAAAAAGAAACCAGGACAAGTGTGATAAACATTTGCATTCATTTTGCCAGCAGTTGTACGTTGCAATTGTAAATATTTGTATGTGCAACTGCAATAATTAACACCCACATTTTAGTTCCATTAAGTCTTATAAAGTACAAAGTTTTCATGCCTCGTTTGAAAGCTATGAAGAAAAAGAAGAAAAAGTGCATTTTTTACTTACAACTTTTTTTATTAATTCCGATAACGAGCTTGAAGGCATGATTTGAGTTTTTTGCGGTCATGAAAGCCACACAGACATTTGAAATGAAATCGCGAAATGGAATAGGAAGGAAATGTGCGATGCAAGATTTACCCAAGAGAAATCAATTAAATGCACCAGCGAAATTTTTATTCGAGAATTTCTATTGCTGCAATTTTTTCTTCTTCTATTGTTAACGACTATGTTTCATATCGTCAGTCACACAGCAATGTTAGTTTTGTGAGTGCTGAATTTGGAAGTTCAAAAATTGGCGATGATGTTTGATTATAAAATTAAACATTTGAAGCTGAAAGTCCAATAAAATGCAAAAATCACTAAATCATCAAACAAAATTCGAAACTGACTAAAATGAGTCACATGACCTCAGTCAGCTAAAATCAATAATTATTTTCCTAGGAAGCGCAAGCTATACTCAATTGCAACTGGGCGTTGGCAAATATTTTTCACAGCAAAAGTTTTTAATTAATTTTTTTTTGTATTTCTGATCAGTCAGAAGCCATAGCTGACATGAAAATTGCATTTCTGAGCATGTATGTCTTTAAGATTATCAAATTTTGTAGACTATGATCCACAATTTAAATAATTTAGCATGAATTTAAGGGGCAATGATCCTCAATTCCTTTACTATCTCAATTTCCTTTTTGTTCTTCAATCCTCGCAGTTAGAAAAAATATTATTTAACCCTCATGATTCAATGATCCGACAAATTTCCAATCTAATTCCACAAAGAGAAATAAATTCTCTTGCAAATCTTTAAACATTTTCATTCCTGTTTAGAATCAAAGCATTTTGTTTTGTTCAAAGCACAGAAACTTTTTTTCCAATTGCTTGTTCTATATTTTTTTTATTTCTTCTACTACTCTTTTTAATTAAAATTCATGTCTGTCTATAAATAACATACAGTGAGAGAGATGAGATGCGAAAAAAATAATTTTCATCATACATAGGAGGAAAAAGCTCCCTTACTCTGTGCATCCAACATTTAACTATATGTATGTCGCTTCCTTATGCTTTATACTATGTGGATGTATATATATGTGAATAGATTTTGAGCTTCATTCGTAGCGCAATCGCAATATGCAACTAAAAATTGCAGCACTATAATTGTTGTTGCACTTTATATAGAAATCACATCTCATGTATGTATACATGCTATATTATGTATTATTTCCTTTGTTCTTGCCAGTGAGACTTGTCTGACTGGCGAGATTGTAAGGATCTCTATTTAATTTTCCATTTACAACAATTTATTAAAAGTAATAGGAAGTTTAAAAAAATCTTTAGAATTTGTACTTACATTAGTAATTAGCAGCAATCTCTCACGTTATTATGATGAGTGATGCAATGCAACTTCCGTTTGTGCGGTAATTTTCTGCTTTTTATTACAATTCAAACACGGAAAATAATTTTCCTCTCTTTCTTCTTCGATAATTGAGTAATTTTTTTTTTTTGAAAAGTGAATGTTGAAATGAAAGCAAATGGGGACAAAAAAAACTTTTCATAATGAAAATGCGTTTTGCAGATGTAATTTTAAGGTTGTTGCACTTATAGGCTTGCTGAACATAAAAATTATGGAATAAATCAAAAGATTTCAACGGTTTTCTGAAAACTTGATTTTTTTTCTCCACTTTTAAAAAGCTTAAATGCTATTTGTAGTTAGATGTATCTGACGATTATGTTTAAAAAAGTGACAAAAAATGGGACAAATTTCGATTTAAATAAGAAGAATTAAAAATTCCCAAGAAAAATAATCTGTGAATTTCTAACGTATTTTTAAAATTATTTTAAGATGAATCCCTAGTCAATAATGCTTTCACCTAAAAAAGTATTTTCTCAAAAATAGATATTTATACTGAGACTATCATAGACATTTGAATAGAAATCTAACCATAAAAGTGGCAACAATCATCCCCACATCCCAGAAGTCAGCAAAAAAAAAACTTCCTCACAGACAAAATGCAATTGAAAATTTTCCACTCACAATGAGCGCACACGAGAGAGAAAAGTTGGGAGTGGTAGGAGAAAAATGAGGCGACGAGACGATGAAAATTTTCTCAATAGACACTGCATTATGTACAGTAGTAATAATAACGATGACGATGATTATGTAATATTACACGGTGCACATTCAAGTTGCATTGAAATGCACTTTGGAAAATTTTCTCGCGAATATATGTTGAAAATAAAGAGTACATTGAATGAGAAGAAGAAGAAGAAAGAGGTTTGAAAGTTAACACTTGAGACACAAAGAAGAGCGAGTGAAATAAAATAAAAAAAATCGTATGGAAAAAAATTATGTTTGTTACTTTTCATTTAGAAAAGGTGGAAAATTGCTTTTCTTTTCAGTCTGATGGATTTTCTCAATTGCTTCCATCATTCATGATTTCTTTATTTCGCCAGCAATTTTTTTTTGTGTCTTTCCGTTGATTTTTTATTTCATTTTACTCGCTCGCTCTTTGTGCAATTGCAAATCATCGCACAATTGTGTTGGTGTGCAATTGCATCCATTTTATGATCGCTTAGTTGGAATTTTTTTTCCTCCTTTTGCATTATTTCGTACGTTTACCGTCGCGTTGCTTTCAATACGAAATGATTTTTGGCTGTTTTCATAAAATTTTATTTTAGTCGCCCGTAATTGCACATTTTAATTGCACACATAGTCATGTATACACAAAGTGTTTGAGTTGATTGTCTTTTATCACTCTATATACTTTTTTTCTTATTTTCCTTCTTCTTTCTTTGTCTATTCATTTATATAAATATGTATTTATGTGATATTTAATTCTTCTTTAATCAAAACGAAACAAAAATGCAATGCACACATGAAAATGATAAATGAATTCTCTGGCTTGTGTGATAAGGTTCCGTTCACCTTTTTCTTTGTCGATTGACTCAAAAATGCTGCTGCAATTATGAGTTGGATCTTTTGTGTCGATTTTGGAATTTTATTTGAAGAATTTATTATTATTATTGAATATTTAGGATGCTTTGTAGGTTTAATGGAGAATATTTCGTGATTTTTAATGAGATCTGGATGCAACGTGATGCACCCCTTGTAAGAATAAATTACAAATTTGAAAATTTTTGTAAATATTTTTTTAAATTCAATAATTTAAAAGACTAAATCTCTGTTCTTACCTTTAAATCTAATTTTATTTTAATAAATTAAAATAATGAAGCTAAAGTAAATTTTTGAAGTTCTTTTTTAAATTCTTAAAAATAAACATTTTTTAAAAAATTAAAAACTTTAACTTTAAGCTTTTTTTAAAAAAATAGTAACATTTTAATTTTTTAAATTAAAATTTTTAAGATTTTCTTAGATAAATTTTCAATATTTTATGAATTTTTAAATCTAGTTTTAATTTTTTTTGTAAAAATATAAAAAAAGCAGTTTAAAAATTATAAAAAAGAAAATTTTTAAATTAAAAATAAAGTCAAAGTCTCGCTAATATTCGACTTTGACGTTAATATTCAAAATTTTTAACTGAGATTTGCAATTTAAACCAAGAAAGGATGAAATAAAGATTAAGAACCACAAAATAAAGCTCCAAATTACCCACAAAATGCACCCAAAGTAAAAAAAATCATAAAACTGATAGCAGTGGAGTGAAAAAGAAGTCACTTTAGTGATAAAATTACAAAGAAACTTTGAAATTGAATCATGAAAAAAACGAAAATTATAAACAAAAAATATCACAAATTTGCACATTCTTCAACGTTCATTTTTATATATTTTTATACATTTTTCGCGATTATCGTCACCACACGAGGATTATTTTTCATACAGTAAAGAAATATTCACTTTTTGTGTGCAACAGAAGAAAAAATGTAAAGTCACTTTTTCTTTAACAGAAATGAAAAAAATATTTTTTATACTTCAAAAATTTGATTTCTGCACCGAATGCATTTTTGCAAGAGCACTCATTGCAATTCAAAAACTAACTGAAAGAGCACGCGAAAGAGCATTTTCGTAGTCAAGCTGATTCGTGTGTTGGTGCAATTTCTTTTTTAAATAAAAAACTTTTTTATATATTTATTTTGAACCGGTTCATACATATGCGAAAACTTCGTACAATTCTCGTACATCGTGCGGTTCTCAAATGCAATATTTTCGATGCGATTGAAAGTTGGAATTGCTTCCATGTGTTTGTGCGAATAATTATTGAGCTTTGCGAAAATTTTATTTGATTTTGAAAAGCGACTTTGAAGTTTACATCTGCAATGTGTAGATGGAGCTCGTTGCAATGACATTATGGTGCATTTTTTCAATCGTACTTAGAAATAATAGGGTTGTCAGATGAGTAATCATAGGTCAAGTTGAATTTTGAATTTATTATTCGGAATCTTCTAAACATTTATTTGATCATTCAAGTGTACAACGTGTATAATTTGTGAAGGACACCTAGAAAGAACACCCTTAACTTACTATGAAACAAAGTATCCAAAGAATTCGCCTTGGATTTTGTATTGAGTCAGGGGCGTATCCAAAAATTTTTTCGAGGTAGGGGTTTTGAAATATTTTTGTATGGAAGGGAAAATTTAGGAGGGGGGGTTGTAATGAGATTTTTTTTCTTAAAAACCCTAGCAAATTGAAAAAATTTCTTGAAAATGGTAGGGGTTTTGACCCCCAAAACCCCTGAATACGCCCCTGTATTGAGTTGACTCGACTCATCTTTTCCCTATAAAATTTGAGTCAACAAAATCAGATTAAATTTAAAATAAAGGTAACATCCAAGTTTCATATTTTGAATTAATTCCAGTTTGTAGTGTGTTGTACGTGCTTATTTGTGAACCATTCAGAAGATGCAAGTTAAAGCATACTGTCATCTTCAATAAGAAGATATTCAAAGATTTCCAAAATATGATCGTGTCACACTGACATGCAGATATTGATAAAATTGTTAATATTCCAGTGTTGTTATATGAAGTTTCAGCTACTCTTGATTACTATTGCTACTCAATTACTTTTAACGACTGAAAATTTAAAATTTCGAACTGCAATTACTGATCAGTTAAGGAAATTAAAATGAGTTAATTTTTAAACACAAATTTATTTGTTTAATATCTAGTAAAACATATAATTTCGACATTTATTTATTAAAAATTTCTCGTCATTATTTTATCTATTATACAAAAATGAATTTAAATGTATGCAAATGAAAATCGAGTATAATGAAATCGAATCATTAAAGCATAAAATTTTTCCAATTTTAGATTTTTTTCGTGTTTTACAAAAATATTTTCAACAAATTTCTATTTAAAATCTCAAAGTGCCAATGCATAACGAAGTCTTTGTAGAATGAACCAATTAGTCTCCTGTAATGTTGTTAGGATGGATACGCAGAGTTGGTTATAATTCAGTTTCTCATTTTTCAACCCTAAATCCATCATAAATCCAACATTTACAAAATTTTCATGTGAAACAGTCTATGTTTTAAAATACATTTTTAATTAATATCAATTTTCAATCAAATTATTATACAAACATGTGTTAATCAAATTTTGGCAATAACAGCTCCTTTGTGTGATTCTATTGATAGAATAATAACAACATTTTCATCAAACTTATTGTCATGGATGGATGTGTATGTGAATGATATAATAATTATATTCTGATAAATTTTTGATGTGTCTAGTGTGGGGTGTCTTCGAAATAAATAAGGATTTGTAGATAAAATAGTAATGTCAGGTACTTTGATTGAGGACTCACAGTTGGGAATATTAAAGTTCTTTAAACTAAACATTATTGACATTAAAATTTTAGAATTTTAAAAACCGTTACAAATAAAATTTAAAATCATTACAATTCAAAAATTTTGAAACCGTTGTTAAATTTAACATTTCTTGATCCTAACTCTGCGTCCACAACCAAAGCAAACTTGTCGTAGATTCGTAACATTCATTTATGCTTATGTTAATGTATGTTATTATGCTAAATGTGTTTAAAATTCAATCATTTATTGCTGATTACATCTCTCCTTTTGCTTCTTCCTCTTATCATTGTTTGCTGTTCGTCGTGTTCCTTGTATTGGCATGTAAGGTGCTGTTGATGGTTCATCGCCATTGTTCTCACAATATTCCAAAATATCAGGTGGTGTTGGTTTTGCAATTGGAACAACATTTTGTGGATTCTTCGGTGGTGATGGTGTGGCATAAGTTGGGTCAATCATGGTGGCAATATTTTGTTCCTCTGGCAAATGAGCTCTAGGAGCTTGTGGACGATTAATTTGTCCACGAATTTCCAAATGATTTGGACGTTGAGCAGCTCGTTGAAGAAGTGGTGGTGGTACCATATCAACTGGATTTGAATAAGAATCGTCATTTGAGCTTTGATGAGCATGATTGTAGCCACTGCCTCCTGAACTTTGAGAGTTGTAGCTGCTTTGCTTCTGATGTAAATACTGAGCATTTTGCTGTTGACTGTCTGGCGAGTTTTGATAGCGTCGACTGTAATTTGGATCATTTGCTTGCAGCATGTCCACAGGATTTGAATAACTGTCACCATCCAGATCATGTGGATCAACAGGCTGTCCGTTTTGTTGCTGTTGCTGCTTCATCAATTCCCGTTTTTGTCTTGCGCGCTCTTTTGCACGCTTTGCTTTAGCCTTCTCACGTTCCTGTAGCATCTTTGCAAGTTCCTTGTCTTGTGCCTCAATTGCTAGCTTTCTGTCTAATTCCTCTTGATTTGTATTTCTGTTTTCACTTTCTTGTAGCATTCTAGCTAGTTCCTCATCCTTCTTTTCTTGCTCAATTCTTTTATCAATTTCACAAATTTCCTCAGTTGGAAGTCCAAGAACTTTAAGTGCTTGCAACCTCTCAATTTTCTCACGATAATTTGATGTCGATGGTTGTTGCTGTGCTTCAGCAATCAATGGATTTGAAGATGAGTTTCCACCGACAGCATTGTCTTCCTCAATCTCATCGTCATCATCATAATGGTTATACCTTCTAGCATTTCCATTGACTTTCTCAACCTGTCGATTCCGTTCCTCAAGATATTTATGATGTGGATGTCTTGTATGAATGTTCGGATTATATTGAGGAACACCATTTTCTTGAGTTGACTTTTGTAAATTATTAATGTCTAAATTGTGCATTTCTATGTCCAATGCCTCATCGAGTGCAATGTCAACATCCGAAAATTGTCGAATGCTATCGACCCCTTCGAATGAATTCTTTTGTATTTGTTGCTGTGACTGTTGACTGGGTGGAAAATTCTTCAAGTGCGCTGCCTTTGCAGGGCGTGGCGGAGGAGGTATGCCCTCATTAGCTGGTGCAACAACCTTTTCTGGTGTATGTGATTGCAAGTTAATTTTCGTATATTTTGGTGATGCTACAACAAGTTTCCTTTGTGGATCTGGTGGCATAAGGTCAAGGCATGCATAGTGAAGTTGAGGAGATGTGTCGGGAGAGTGGGCGAGATATTTATTGTTGCTTGAGGGTTTCGGTTGATTTGGTCGTGGTGGGATTGGAACTGCTGGTTCTTCACCTTTTGGTCTTGCTTGTATATTTTGTTGCTGTAAATATTTCCTTGCCAACATTTCACTTTTCTCTTGCTGTATATTTCGTTCAACTTCAGCCTCTCGTCTTAATCGATCTGCATAATCACGTGCTACAACTGCATCTGCTTGTTCCTGCTCCTCTATCATTTGATGATAGAGCATTGCCTGTCGTTCAGCATCTTCTTTCTCTCGGATTTGCTCGGAAAGGGCTTTAGGAAAATCTTCACGGACGATTTGATTGCGGTAGCGATTACCTTTGTAGTGATCGAGGACTAAAAAATTTAAATAATCAAAATTTTGTCAAAAAAATATTTTTTTTCAATATTTACTTTCTTGATTTTGCAATTGATAAGCAAGTGCGTTATCCTCCCTCACGAGCCACTCCTGACAAACTGAAATGAAAAGAAAATTTTTTTTATACAAATCGATTCTCTCAGATAAAATCTTCTCATCCATGTGACATGTTTTTCAAACTGCGCATATTCTCATTAAGCACATGGGAGAGAAGAGAGCAAGAAGAGAATTTCATGGTCAACAACATTGTTAATCAGCGGTTTTCCACACAAGGTGATCATTTTTACTGTTAAGGAAATCTTTTGCTGAAGATTATAGCTGCTTATAAATGGAAAGTTGATTGCGAATGATTCATTCATGAATAAGAGTATTTATCGGAAGTATGTGTATGCATATTCAGTTTTTGAGACTGCTACCACACGACTGACTTGGTTACATGAAGGAAAAAGAGAAAAGTCGTTTTATCTGTTACGCAGATGTATGTGTATGAATGCTATGCTGATGGTTTTGGCAGATGCAAAACGAAAGTGACGATGGGATATCGTTAAAAATAACTTTTCGGATGGTATTTACGTTTGCCATTGAATATGAAATTCTTAATATTTTTATGAAGTTTAAAATAATATTTTTGAACTTTACTTTTTAAACTTTTTGGTAATCTAATACTTTGATAGCGATATTTTATGTCAAGCAATGTTTACATACAAAAATGATAATTGTTGAAATAAGACGCCTACTAAGCACTCGAAAATATGATAATGTCATAAAATTGAACACATTGCTTTCTTACAAAATGTTAAAATATATCTACAAAGTCAATAACACTCGCGGTATTGCTATTTATCGATACAATTTTTTATGACAGCTAGTGCTGATCGACGATCGTTAAATTCCTCCAATTCTATTTTTCACGAGCTACTTGACTTGAATTTTTGTTTTGAAGTCCAACAAGCAATGTGACGAAAAGATTTTTGAAAGTTTGATTCGTACATTTGTAAATTGCTGATTAATTAATGAATTAGCTTGAAAAATTTTCATAACGAATAAGTAGACAAATATAAACAGTGATGGATTTGAACGTCTGAATATTGACATTTCCTATTTCCTTTTAAAATATTTTTTTCTAACAAGTTAATTTTAATTAGTCATAGAAAAATTCATAAAATTTAATTTAATTTTGATTTCAATTTGCTCGAAAAAGAAATTCAATCACGAATACGACACACTTTAGTCACGAACAAAATAATATCTGCAAAATTATTTTTTGGATATTTGCTTGATGTTAAAAGGGCCAAATAGTCAAGAATCTAGAAATTGTTTTTTTTTTAAAAATTGTCGACTTTTAAATTGGATTTGTAAGAAAAGTTTCAAGGTTTCAGAAACCTTGTGGCAATGAATTGCTTCGACTGCATTTTTCAATGCAAGGAAAAAGTATTGAAGAACTAGAAAATATAGAGCCAGCAGACGCTGTCTAAGAATTTTTAACCAGCTTCAAGCACAATGAAGACAAAAAAAATTGAACACATTTTTAAAACAAAACTTGTTTAAATTTATTTATTTCTAAATATTTGTACTGAAAGTTGATTCTCAAAAAGCCACTCCATTTCTCATTTCTCAATTTCACAACAATTCTCAAGTCAACATGTTTCACCTAAAAACATTTAGTTTTAATTCTATTTATAAAACTTATGAAATCATAACAATTAAACTGAATTCTACAACTTCCATGTCATTATCGTACATGTCGTAAAATTTGTGATAAAGAAGTTGTAATGTTTGCTTATGATAACAATATCGCATAAAGAAAGACTCACTTATGCTTAAATAATTAGAGCAGGAAGATTTAAATACATTTGCATGAAGCAATTAAAACTGCTGAGTTGTATCATTTGCTTTGGGATGACACAGTGAACTAATTTTCAGTCACGTGAGCATAATAAGTCATGGATAGCATCTAATGTTGATTTAATGTACTGATTAAATCTTTTTCGTCGTACACGAAATATGCATAAATTAACGGCTGTTATGATAATGCCCGTAGCTGTACATATTTTACATTTTATTTGGGTGAAATTCTGTTGTCTGGTCGCAGACACAAAAAAATGTGAAAATCATTTCATTCACATCAGAAAAGTATTTAAATCATGGCATGTCGATTACTCAACTGTCGAAATTTATGGCAGAACAATTACGGTGAAAAGTTTGAAGTAGCAACTCCGCATGAAGTTTTTTCCGTAACCAAAAATAATAAAATATGAAGAAGAAATTTGATTAAAAACTTTTCATGGCAAAAAAGTGCGTTGAACTTGTCTTTTACTTCGTTTCGTGCTCAAACTTCCAATGAATGATAAATGTGTAAATTTTTAATGAATGAATGAATCATTTTGTTCATATGATACTCGTAAATGGTGATGATGATAAACTAAAATACTTAATTAAATTTTATTCATTCTTTTTGGGTCATTCTCGTTAATTTATTCAATAATTTATAGTCACGCCTTTAACAATGGATTTGAAAATGGCAAACAAATCGGTTGTAAAAAATCTAAATTGCTTTTAATTTGATTTTGATATTCTGTTTAACGTGATGATGAATTTTGATTAACTGGTGTAACCTTCTGTCATTAAATGTGGGAATTGCCGTGAAAAATTTATAGAATTTTTATTTTGCAAATGAATTGAATGCTTGTTAAAAATGATGGATTTATCAATTCAGACAAAAATAACTTCTGCATCATTGATGCGGAACACAGTTGACATATTTTATTCTTAGCTTCAAACGATGCAAAAAATACAGTTTTTGCATCAAAATAATTTCTCGAACCATTGAAGCAAACGAAACCCGTTAGATTTTTTAAATATTCGTAAATTCCTCAATTTTTTTATTCACAAAAGAAGTAAATTTATCTGCATTCTAAATGAAAGGGAAAAAAGTAAATTGTAAGTAATATGCTAAATAGCCGGAGCTATTAATATTCCAAATGCATTATTCATATTCTGAATCTACAATAACTTCCATAAAAATATTCATAATGAAGAATTTCTTTTGTGTGGTCACTACGAGGCACGTAATGTAAAGAAAACTATAGATATAAATGAAACTAATTTAATTCTCGACATCATTCAGATCAGCCATATCCGCTTGATTTTTGCGAATCTAAAATATAGACCTTAATCTCATTTGTGTCGGAGAGTGTTGTGATGATTAATGCGAGAAATATTATTCATAGAAATAATTTTTAAATTGATTACGACTGCCACATAATATTTACAACAATTACATTTTCTTGATTGTCACAAAGAAGTTGATTACTTCCTTATTTTATAATATTTTATTTTCGTGCATTTTTAAGGCACAATGAAAAAGCGAGAGAGCGAAAAACGAATTTAAAAGTCAATTCATGCGAAACGACGAAAACAAAAAGATATTCGAAAAAGTCGAGAAAATGTTCTGGTAAGAAAATGTCACTGGAATATGATAGCTTCCATTTCATTGACTCTTATGTATCCAGTTTCTTTGACATTTCTTCGAGATCAAAGGTCGTTGTCAAAAACATTTCTATCATGTCGAAATTAAATCATTTTAATACAATAATTAATTACAATCGTTGCACGCTATCCATCCCTATTTGTCTCAATTAGATATAAAATTACAAAGAACGTGGATTTCATGAATGAACATGTATGACTTGGAGATGATTGAGATGAAAAATTACTGGCTTCTTTTGTGGAAAAATCATCTATCCACAGATATGGATTAATTTCATTCATAGATTCTCAGAATATTTATTCGTGATTTCCTACACCTATAGAATTGAATAAAGATCATTCTTTAGTCATTTAAATTCCATTTCCTGATAAAATTTGATCAGATCTCTTAAAATTACAAAACATTTCAAATTAACATGAAAATCCAGTTCCGGAATATCAACAATCTTGATCAACATTACCAGATCTTAAATCACTGACAATAACCGACATGAATCTGATAAAATTTTCCTAACACTGCACTGCACTAAACGACAATATTCACATAAATAGAAAGTGAATTTTATGCGTCCAAACAGACTCTCTCTATTTCTCAGCTATATAGCTATATTAATTAACCACCGAAGAACAAGAAGCGATCAAGGAAATGCGATGGGAAGACAA
The DNA here is from genome assembly GCA_963573255.1 of Chironomus tentans. Lineage (NCBI taxonomy): Eukaryota > Metazoa > Arthropoda > Insecta > Diptera > Chironomidae > Chironomus > Chironomus tentans. Next base: position 939,383 of record OY754302.1, on the reverse strand, counting down.
TGGTGAATCTCATTAAATTAAAATACATTTTTCCCATCCATCGTCGTAAGTCCAAGTCAATTAAAAGTCAATTTTTTGTTGTTACTCACCCGATTTGACTTTGCCTTTAAGATTCTTTGTTGTTTCTGTCATTATTTTCAATAATTCTAACTTAAACTATGTCGCAACTTAAAATCTAGACACTTATCGTCTTGTTTATGATAAAAATAAGGCAAAGAAAGTTCCTTAAATCATAAATATAAATTTTTTAAATCAAAAACTGCTTGAAGACGTGTAAACATAAGAAAGAAAACTTGCACAAATAAATAAGTCGCTACAATTTTTTTTTGTATTTTTTAATGGTAAGTTGAGATGGAACAGAAATTGTTTGTTGGGAGAGAAGCGAAGAATTTTTGTGAGAGTAAATGAGATAAATAGCAGACAGACAGTTACACAGCATGAAAATTTCACTTTTTCTATATGATTGGCTAATTGTGGCGCTGGCTGCAGTGAGGAGTACAAACTAAAAATGCAGAAGACGTTACAGAAATTCCAATTGGAATATTTATAATAAGATTTTTCGCAAAAATCCTATATGAATCTTGTTTTGCCAGTCATTGAAATCTTTTTGACTTTATTACTATCAAATTTTCATACAAAAAACTTTTTATCTTATCAGCATTTAACTAAATCTAATTGATTTTGTTGGAAAATCGACTTCCAATGTTGAGTCACCAATACAAGCATAATAAATGATATTCGATACACCTGTCTAGGTGTCTTGTTAATTTATTTATATGACTTTAATGATATTCACACATACGTAGATTTCATTTGTTGTTTAATGCACGTTGGATATAAAGTGGTCGTGTATTTATTACTAGAAGGGCAGCTCGTTAAAGTTGGATGGAATTTTATGATTTTTTCAATAGGTTTTTGAAGATTTGGCAATTATATCAAATCTCAAAAATGCTAGTTCCTTTGATTTTGAAGTTTTTATTTTAACGACCAACAACAAGTAACAACAAACAATGCTTAATAACTATACAAAAGCCATTATGTATTTTACCTTCACATACCGCTTTCAAGCCACACAATACCGAATGCTATTTAGTCATTTCGTGTTGGTGCTGCGAGTTGGATCAGAGTAGAAAATATCTCGCGATTTTACCTGTTGCATAAACTACAAAAAATTTCAACTTTGATTAATTGTTAAAAAGTATTCGATACATAGAATTTGAGATTAGTAATAAGTAAATTCAATTAAATCTCATTAAGTTGTGATCATCATTAGTTACACTATTGTTGAGTTTCATAAGAAAAGTTCTTTTGTGAAGAGAAAAACTGGTTTTTTGCAAGCATTTCGGAAGGAAAGGCAAAAACGAAGAGAACCAAAAGCTGTGTGTTGAAGAGAAAACGTATTGGCCGTGATTTTGGTTGTTCATTTATAGCTTGTTTTTTGTAACAACATCGATGAGTCATAGCTCTTCAATAGACGCGCGAGCACATAAACTTTTGTGATGAAACGAATTTTTCGTACGAAAAGAAAACTTTTACCGTAATTAAGTTGATAAAGCAATCAAGTGTTTTAGTTTTATAAGTGTAATTTCTGTGGAAATTACGTGATACTTAGTGACTTACTCGTTATTAAAAGACAATCAAAACAGACTCTTTAACATGCTCCCATTAGTCTCAACAATACCGCTGAGTACATCTGCCTTCACAGCACTTGGCTTAGGCAATATTCAAAAATGCGGCTCAAAAATCTGTCAAATTTATGAATTCTGCTCAAAATTTCATAATGACTGTGAAAGTTGTGAGCCTATTTGTGATGAGAAGAACAACAATTTTGATCGGCAATCGTGCATTGATGATTGTCAAAGTGAGTAACTTGTTAGTTTTGTGTGTGTGTCAGGTGATCAAGTTATTACAGAAGACGTGACAAATTGTTGAAACTTTCAAATATTTACTTAGTATTACTATGTGAAACTATTTATCGATGTTCCTTGTGATTCTTCAATTTTTACAATTGCTGAACCACAAATTTAATTTATTTACTTTCTGCTGTTGGACTCACGTGAGTGAGCACAAGCGAAATTTTGATGCAATCATGAAAAAAATATTTGCTGCAATTGGGAAATGGAATATGAAGCTTGGATGGGAAATATGAGAACAGAATTATTGCATGTTAAATACGTTGAGGTACTGATTGTGTTATTGACATAGTCAATGTCAGTGTGTTTGGCGATTATGTTATCGAATGTTTATCGGAATTAGAACAAGTTGAAAAGGCACTAAGTGTGATAAAAGTAATATTTGGGTATGAGATTATGCAATGGTACGATTTGTTGAAATAACTTACGAATCGAGTTTGTAAAAATTCAGAGAAAATAGGAAAACTCTGTAAAATAAGAAGCTGATTCTAATAGGCATATATTTTTATATTTGCCTTGAAAATCGCTGTTTGTACTGTGGATTATTCATGTAAATGTTATAAAATAGTTTTAAATTAACTTCATATTCCTGTTGGTTTTTCCCAGGTGTAAGTGTATAGGAATTTCTATAATATCGTGACCATTTCCCTCAATGCATTGCAATCCAAGAAAAGCTGCTTCCAATTTCAAAAATGTATCGTTATAGAAAGTCGTCTAAACTGAGTTATCATTGATTTATTGATAAATATCTTTTATTGAAAAATTCCTTAACATAGTTTTGAGTAAGGGGTTTAATAATTATTCCTTGAACTTGAATTGCTGTTAATAAAATAGTTTCAAATTTCTAGTTGTTAATATTATCAAAAATCAAGACATCTTTGACATTTAAATGAACAACTGTTTCTGTAGTACAATCAACATCCATCAAACAATTACTTTAATTGCATGCTCAACTACTCTAATTAAATACTAATGTTTAACACTCAACAATTTTGTCTTAAACATTTAAATTACAATAATCATCAGTCCACCATGCTTATTCAAACAATTTCAAGAGATTTATTGCTAATGGACTTCTGTAATTATTTCTGAAGTACATATGTTTTTTGTATCTTAGAATTTTATGACTGTTTACATCGTATGATGGGAAGACGTGACTAAAAAAACAAATAATTCGCAAGATAAGATTCAATGGATGAATCACAGCATTTATATAACTTTTTCGGGGTTTAGTCACCTAAGAAAATAATAATTTGAAGCTTAAAAGGAATTAATTAATTTTGTGTCTTGTTTATTTGCTTTGGGAATGAGAAATTTCGATGGACACAAGACTTTTTGGAACCGGTTCAAAAAATTGTTTTGTATTCGCAGATAAAATTTCAATCATGTTTCATCGTGTCGCGTCATTCTTCCCGTCAAATTGTTTTGCGCACAAAGCATCCTTTGCTAATATAACATATCCTACGTAATTATTTTTGAAGACTGTCATTAATATTTCATTCATGAAATTCTCCATCTAAAAAAATTGCAGAGTCAACAGTAAACTCATGTAAACAGTAAAATGAAAGAATTCACAAGAAAATGTCAACAAATTTGTAGTAACTTGCTTACCAAGCTTCTGTGCTTGCAAATTATGTTTGTCTGTTATATAAGACGTCACTGAACAAATCTCATTTCTCATAAATATCGCCTACACACACGGAAATGCATGTGAAGCTAGAAAAAAAAACTCACGAACCAAAATATTTTTCTTTTGTTTCTTTTATTTACATCTAGATTATCTCCACGACCGTAGCTATGTGAAACTATCGGTTTATGATGGTAAATTGCTTGGAACATGAAAAAATCGAAATTTCCGTTAATATTTTGCTTTTTTTGTCTTCTTTCTACTTTTAGCGGAAATAAAGAATCTTAAAATTTACCTTACGGTATTATTTGTGCTTGTTATGATCCTCTTGATACTCTTTATGGCAATTAATGGAAAGAATTTATTCAGACTATGCAAAAACTTAATTCCTTCAATCAAAAAACCTGAGAAGAATACTAAGCCAGTTCCAGAACCAATGACGATAGCTAATCCACAAACTGCCAGTCCCAGAATGAGGATCAAGGCACAAAATCAACAGAACAATAATCATAATCTGAATCGTTCATCAAGTATTTTCACTGTCACTGGAACAGAGTATGATGCCAAGACAGTAAGTACACCGATATCGACAAGATATCCAGCTGAAGATACACTCACAAGCAGTGCAACTGTAACAGCTGATTATTCTTATGATAATCGAGGACTTCAGTTGACGCCAGTCACTGAGAAGCCAAAAATTGAAACGACATTCTAGTGCAATTCAGATAGCAAGTATTATATACATCACTAGGTTAAAAGTAAGATTTGATCTTCATACCGTCCATCAGGGATGGAACTGGATGGGAATATTTTTGATGCTGGAAGTAAATTTTAGTAAAAAGTTGAAGAAACATGCTCAAAATTTAGATTTAAATCTAAGTATTAAAAGACATCAAGTTCATTGACATTCCACTCAAAATCCCATTAAAATCCAGACCCTGCCGTCCACATAAAACAAAAGCATGTCGAATGTTTTTCATGATATCACAAAGTATTTAATTGTATGAAGATAAACAAAACGTTAATTTAAGTTATTTTAATTATTCTTTTCGTTCCTTCTTTATTAAGTCATTCTCTTCATTTCTTACATTACATTGTAGTTCCTAAGCTATTTATTCTGTCAACAGAATTTTTGTGAAATTCCTTATCGATTTTTTTTTCACTCGTTTATGTCAACTGTCTGTGGTGAATAGATTGAATATTAATAAGAGAAATTTTCTTACAATTTACAGACAAAAAGTATTGTTGAATGAATTTTTAATGCTCATGAATATGAAAATGAAAAAGTGTTTATATTTTTCTATCATGTACTTATGTTATTATGAATCATGCAAGGAATAAGCTAATGATTATAGGAATCCTTAATGGCTATCGATTTATTGATTTTTGATTGTGTATTTCAAAGTTAATTAATGGGTTGATGTGCAATTGTCATGTCAGCAACCATCTTTTGAAAACAAACTTTAAGTATCTAAAAATCAATTCAGATAGCCACAAAACAACTGTCCGTCCAAAGGATTTTTGAATGATTATTTTCGTATTTAATAAAATAATTGATTTTTTTTTCTTATAAAAATGTTAACTCTATCATGAGTCTTTTATACAAAATTGTTACAATTTGAAGTATTTTGTCCTTAAGGCTGTTAACTATTTGAAAACAAATATTTCATGTTAGGCTTTCGCACTTCATTTTAAGGATTATAATATTCATTAAGTGCGATAGCCTTAAAACTAAATTTGACGTACTTCTTAATATTTAATGTTCTTTTACAAAAATGTTGTTTAGAATTAAGATACAAATTGATATGATTTTACAAGAAAAAAATGTTTACCATTCCTTAATAATTAAGTGAATTTAATTCATTTCATTTAAGCAATAAATTCATTATTTTTCCTAATAAGAAATTTAATTTCTCACTCAAATGCATTAGTTTTGATTTATTTCAGTAATTAATCTGCTTGTTAATAAGTGTGGATAACTTGTTACTATAGTCTATTATTTTGAGTATATCATTAGCTATGAAAATCTTCAAAAATATACCTCGAAAAATTAATTTAAGGCACACTGTGGTGGTAAAAAATTAAATTCTAATTCCAAAATCTTTACAGTATTTACAGCAAATTCTTTTTCATTATCTTAAAACTTTATCCTACAAATTTCCATACCCTACACCCAATATTGATTCCTCCTCAGCAGTGGATTGATTTTTGGTGGAATATGTTGAGGTTGAGCAATTGATGAGTAACTGACTTCAGGTATCGTTCCCATATCACCAAGCGATGATGTCCAGCTTTCAGGACCATCACTGTACCCATATCCTCTTAACATTTGTTCCCTTGCATCCTCACGCATATCAATCATGTCTTCTGGATCTGAATCTTGAATGTCTAATTGACCAATTGGAATTACTTTACAGTGTGGTACATTACTTAGCACTGGTAATGGTGTTGATGACTGTGTTATTGGAAGTGACTCGTTATCAGACGGAGTGTACATACTCCTAGTGTTATTCATTGTTATAAAGTCAGGTGGTCGAGGTAGATGGGGTGGATTGTCTTTGGCTGGATCTTTCTTAGCTTTCTTGTTTGGTCTGCATTTGATGATCAAAATGATCAGGATAAGGAACAAAATAATTCCAAAAAGTATAGCAAGTAGGCACATTATATCAAATGGTAAGAATGCTAAGTCAGGTGCGGGAATTTCTGGAACATAATCTTCACCAGCACGATTTGGTGACTGGATCTCTACAACGACAACTCCTTGAGCTGGTTGAGCAGTTTTTGTTGTCAAAATGTACTCAAATGTGTCATTAATTCCATTAAATCCAGCCGGAAATTTCCTAGCAACATAATAGATTATTCCACTCTTCATTTCTTTAAAAGTAAATGAAGTCACATCCTTATCATTCACATTTTCTACATCTCCAGTACTTCTTCGAATTTTCCTTAATTTTCCAAACTGTGGCTTCCTTGAGATCACAATCTTTGGATTATAGCGATTTAGTTTCAGCTGTGTTGGATTGTCTGGCACAAAAGTTGACATCAACCTTACTTTATTGCTCGGTGTGACTGTAATTGGCACTATTTGAATAAAAGGTTCGACTACAATTAGGACGTCGACTAAAAGTGAAGATGATGAATCAGGGATGTATGCGTTGACCTGTGAAATGGATTAGATTTAAATATGAAGAAATAATAAAGAAAAGCAGCAACTCACCTGAAAAGAATCATTACTTCTCGTCATGTCATTTTGGACATACTGTATGATTCCATCCTCTAATTGTCGTTGATTGAATCTAAATATCTGTTTGTTATTGTTATTTAAAATCCCACCAATTGGAAGTTTTGTGATGTTGTAAATTAATCGACTTCTTTGTACATTTGTCTCAATCGATACATGATCAATTGACAAGTTTCCAATGTTGGATCCTTGAGGAACTGTCAATGATTTAGCCAAAATGCTAGGAAAGATTTGAATTGGGAGAATTTTAATCGCAAATGTCTCATAAGCTGGCTTGAATTCTCCATCGGATACCTTAAATGTAAAGGTAGTTGACTCAGGGCTTCCTGAATGAGTGTAAATAATCCTACGATCATTGATGTCTGCCTGTGTAAATTGATTCCCATAAGAAATAATATTCTGAACATAGCCTTCATCAGAAATCTTCTGTAGCATTCCATGCATTGGATTACTAATTATTTCGTAGATGATTCCATCTGGTGCCGTATCAGCATCTTCAGTCAACAAGTCTGCATTTGTGATTGTCTTATTTTCACCTTCAATGACTGATATTCTTGGTGAAGTGGTGATCAAGTAGAATGGCTGATCATTAAGCGGATTAATTGTGACTGGGATTGTTATGTTGCACAAGAAAATATTTCCAATAAGAAGGTAGACAGCCATGGATATTTTATCCTCAACAGTGTCTGAATGATCGTGCTGATAATAAACTTTATTACTATTAAAGTCAATCAAACTGAATTTATTGATGTCTTTTCTTGAATCCATGGTTTTTATGTATCCATGAGATGGCTGATAGGTCTCGACATACAATTCTGGTGACTGAATAGCCACACGATTTTCTAAATATTCCAAAACTCGTGACAAATCAAGATGAATTGGCGCCAAGTCACCTTCATCAACAACAATTCGAATGTTTGGTAAAAATTTCAAAAGTCCACCAGACGATACTGAAATCTCAATATTGAATGCTTGATCAATTAATGATGGTGCAAAAAGTGCCTTGACGTCAAAGAAGAATGAATCATTCGTGCGAAGTTCAACCATTGGTGACGTATGTTCATAAAAAATTCTTCCATTTTCGATGTCATCTTGTGTGAATTCTTGAACCTCATTCGTAATTCCCAATGATGTATCTTCTCGGATTATTTTGCCAATTTGCGGCATGACTGTAATTTGATACTTAATTTCTCGGTCAACATCTGAACATTTATAAAATAACTGATCTGGTAAAATTTGTTTCCTCGTCAATGGAAAAACATGAAGAAATTCATTCTTATCAACTTCTAGAATTACGGGATTGCTGGTGACGTACAATATCTGTTCACTCGTATTATGGATTCCATCAGTTACGTAGAACACGACCTGCCCCATTTGACCACTTTGGGTGTTGTAATCATTTATAAAATAGATCAATTCACGATTTATGTCTTCCTGTGTAAAATTGTGGACTTTTCTGTTGAAAAAGTTTTTGTAGCTTAAATATCCACCTGAAAGGTGCTGGATGTGGTATGTAAGATTATCTGGTGGCGTGTCATAGTCTTGAACCACTGAAATGAATGAATATCACTGTTAATAATCAAGATAAAAGTAAAAAGTCATTAATACTTACTTAAGTCAGTATTTTTCAAAACAGACTTTCCACCAATCCACATCTGTAATCCAGTATTTGTCACAATAGCTGGAACCTCATCATTTACCGGTTGAATCTCAATAAACAACTCAAATGGCAAACTCTCCTTATTTTTAGCATACGCAATCAACTTCATGCTATCAAAATGATCTTCACTTCCACTGTGAATGTATTGGACGACATTGGCTTCAAGCTGCTTTTGAGTAAATCTATTGATTTTTGACGATTTTCCTGATTTTATAGAACCAAAGCGTGGAAGCTCTAAGATTTTATATTCGATAATTTTTCCTACATAATATTCTGAGTATGGTGTCATGTGCTCGGGTGTGAGCTTTACTGATTTGCCTATTATAATAAAATTGTCAATTTTAGATTACGTTCCTGCAATCAAAACCAGTATTATGCAAACTCACCTTCTTCTACAAATAATTTTGCTGTCTTCACGTACAAATTCTCTGGTATGATTACAATCTTCAGAATCAAGTCTCTCAACCAATATATTCCATTCGTAACGTCAAAGCTAAAATAATCTGATGACTGATTAACTCCAGCTTGTATGTAGAACATTTTCTCCGAATTTATTGTCGACTGATCAAAGACTTTCGAATTATACTCATCGTCTGATGTTATTGATTGAATTTCCAAATATCCATGTTGTGGTGATGTTGATACTAAGTATGTGATATCGCCTGACATTGAAATGAGAGAAAGGAAGAAATAAACAATGGATTAATTGTTTGGATAGTGTATGGATTGTTTTTAAGACACGTTTGAGATTCTTTGAACAGATTGGATGCAATTTTATTTGTTTTGATGGAGAAACTGGATATGATGATGACTTCTTTTGAATCAAGTCAAGTTTAAGTGCACGTGCAAGGACAAGAATGATGTTTTATACATTTTTAACGATAACTGTACTTACCAGGAGAAATATTTGGGTGTCCAATTTCCAGCACATCTCTTGATATTGTGACACTTGTTGACTCTTCCACATAAAGTGTCTGATTACGTTTAATATGTAATGGCTCCCAATATGCGGCTGGATAAATTCTGATAAGTACTTCCCCTTCTGTCCACACACTTTTAGCTGTAACTCGATACTTGAATCTGTCCATGGACGCTACTTCTGTATTTAAATAAGCGATTCTTTCTTTTTCGACTTCAGCTTGAGTGAAATTTTTTATGGATGTTGTGTTATTAAATCTACCGGTGAACGTAAGATTGTATTTCTTTCGATAGTGCTTGAGAACTCCATGGCTTGGATCTTCAATGATTTTATACTCAATTTGGTCAGGTTTGACATTCAAATTTGTCTCAATGCTCAGATCTTCAAGTGATATTGGCACATAATGACCTTCACGAACAATTGATGCATTAACTTCACGAATCTTTAAAAATGGATCAGAAGCTTCAATTTCGAGTATTCCAGGAACATCAAAAGTTCCATCGGTGACTATAAAATTAACTCTTCCATAATCATCACCAGAATGATTGAAATAGACTCGCATGTGATCAACATCATCTTGATTGAATGAAAGAGCTGTAATTCCACCAATCATGACTTCACCATTTGTTGACTGTATGTTTCTATAAATAATATCAGCAGTTCTGGAATCAATATCAGGATCTGAGTATTTTAGTACTGCTGATGTAATTATCTTAGAATCTCCTCGTACAATTGGGAACTTCTTGTCGATTTGCCTGACTGGTGGATTATCATTTTGAAGATAAATATCAATAGCAATTTCACTGACATATTGGAAGTCCGTTTGACTGTCAGAAGTTATTAAAATCTTCATTGAATCCTCATTTGACTCAGAATCATCATGGCAATAGAAGACATCCCCAAGGTATAAATTTTCAAGCTGAAACGACTCAATTCTCTCCTTATATTCATTATTTATTAGACATAAATCCCCATGGCTCGGAGAATGAGTCAGGTTAAATGACAGAAAACTAAATTTGTTGAGCAGAACGTCAAAATGAATTCTAGAAATTGCCGTACGTTCACCTTCATTAACATACAATTTGTCTTTTCTCTGATATGTCAGTGTCTTTACTAAATTTTCGTCTGGGTTGTAAATAATTTTGATGGAACCAATGATATCTTCACATTCTGGTACCGTCACAATGAATTCGATGTCATCAACAAATAATGAGTATGAAGTTCTGAATGTTTTGTAGCGAATTCTGCGTTCATCAATGTCATGCTGAGTAAATGAGTCACCAGCTTTTGCAGAGCCATCGTAACCAGCTACATAGAGAATACCAAATCTTGGAACAGCTAGCAAGGTATAAATTATGGTTCTTGAAAATGTTGGAATTGGAGTTGTTTGATGATATAAGCATTCATTGTCGATTACTGTATCTTTAGTTCCATTTATGACTTTATTCTGATGTTTTTGAATGCCAATCCTTAATTTTGTGAATGTAATTCTAAAATCATAAACTGATGACTTGACAGGCCCAAGCGTAGCTGTAAATTTAAACTCATCGAAATGTGGAAATTCTTGGGATGTATGATGATAACGAATTTGTCCCAACTGCAATTGATTGCTCGTAAAAGTTTCAACAGAAATCCACGATGAGTCAACTGAACGTAGTTTCTGTATTACACCGTGATGCGGCTGCCTTGTTATATCAAATTTCACATCAAGATTATCGTCATCGGAATTTGTTGTAAATGAGAGATTGGATGGAGTAATCAACGATGGAGATTTATGAATCATAACAAGTCCCGTGTTATTCATCATTCGAAGTTGAAGCGGCTGAACAGAAACTTGAAGGGTTTCAGAGCTACTTGTCTCGATACCATCAGAAACTTGCAGGCTTATGTCAAAAAATGCATCTTTAGTATTTTGGGAATTTACGAGATAGGTGACAAGCTTGTTGTTTACATCCTCTTGGGAAAATGAATCTGTTTGCTTTCCATTTACTTCCAAAATTCCATTTTCTCCTTCGCTGCTGGGTTTCATGAGAATTGTGAATATTAATGAGCTGTTCGAACTGTCGGGGTCATATGCTGTTAATAGATCAGACCCCAATACTTTGGGAATTCCCTGTATTAATCTGAGAATTTTATTTGGAGGTAGTTTGAGAACTGGTGGGTCATTGACTGGTGTTACGTTCACATGCAGCACGAACTTCCGTTTCTCCAAAATGATTCCAATATTATCTTTCATACCAAATTGCATTTCAAGACCCATGTGATCTGAAAAATGCTCACTTCCATCATGTGTATACTTAACTTTGTCTGTCTGTAAGTCAATCAGTGAGAAAATTCTTGAGTGTGTTTCATTGTAGTGCTCGCCATTTCCAAGGATTGACAACTTTCCATATTTTGGTTGCTGAGTGATATTAAAGAGGATATTGCTCTCATGAAGTTTTAGTCTTGAAAACTCAAATACAACTCGAACGAATTCTGGAGACAAAAATATATAGCCACCCTCTAAAACTGTCATTGGATTTATTTCCAACAGTGGAATATGTTCTGGAGGTGCAAAAGTTGTAAACAGTTTGTAAGGCTGCTGATAATCGTTTCGAATGCAGAAATTTTGGTCACAAGAACAAATAAAATCATCGATTCCCTGTTGATGACATGAGGCGCTCAGTACGCAAGGATTAGTATCAATACATGGATATTTCCATACACAACCAATTGCTGTTCCGTAAGTAATTTTCATTTTCGGAAATCCAATTAATTCAGAGTTTATGTAAATATTTTTCATGCATCCTTTAAAGCTTGCATCTTTAGCATGAAATCCTTTATTTGTCGCTCTCTTCCTTTGTGCATCTGAATCTAGTCCACCAATATGAAATTCTTGACCTAATTCAAGATAATTTGAACTTCCATTGGCAAATGATGCTGTGTTGAGGATGTCGTCAACAGAAATTTTGACTTCAGACGGGTTATAGTCGATTATCACACTATGCCATTTACCGTCACTGACATTTCTATCTGGAATGAGTTCTACTGCATTTGATCCTTTTCCAACGAGAAGTCTCAGTCGGCAGTCGATAACTTCGAGGGCTAAGTAATCAAATCTGTTGGATTGCTCAAGATTGTATCTAGGTATAAAGAGAATATAATGTTTTAAAAAAGGCAAGTGATTTCATAAATTTAAGAACTTACAACAATGCACCATATTCCTCAATAGTCTTAAAATCAAACGACCAAGCATCTCCATTCCTCATTCTTCTCTCTTCAAATGCCTTTCTATAAACCATAAATCCTTCAAGATCATCCACAAAACTAATTGTTTCATGATTTTCAGCATCAAATTCAGGCGCACAGTTCCAAGTGATTCTTTCAGTCTCAACATGATTTGATTTCTCTCTGGCACGTTTCAGAATATTTATATTATTGTAGAATACATCAGATATGCATCCTCGAAAATTATCAACACCTTGAAGATAAGGTGATGTGTAGCCAATCATTCCACCTAAGAAGACACCAAAATGGACGTTGAGTTCCCGAACATCAACAGGAAGAGTTCGTCGAACAAAATGTTCATCGATTTGGAGAGTAAGGTTCGTTTCGTAGCGAAGGATGACTACCTCATGCCACATTAAGTCATTGAATGTGAATTGTTTTGGAGAAAAGAGCTAGAAGGAATTAATAATTTAACTGTGAGATAAATCCTTTGGATGTATTTCATCCCAGACCAAGTTGACGATATCTTTAAACCACAGGATATATCCACTTGAAAGCACTCACCTCTGTTTCATATTCGTTGACTTTAAGTTGAAACTTTATTCTTCCCTCATTCAACGTCAGCAGACAATGATCCGTTCTTCCGGATGCCAAAAATATCAACGCATTTGATTGTCGAGAACGAAATTTCAGTCGTACATTTGTTGATAATTTAGCCTCTTGAAGAGGCATATTGATGTGACTCGCGCCAAAGAACGAAACTGAAAGGAACATATGGAAAAATAATTTTTAAAAAATTTATGGCATGAATTTCTGAATCATAAAAAAAGTTATGAGCACAACAAAAAAATCAGATTGAGAAAATGCAACCTTGAACTACCGAAAAAAAAGAAAATCAGAGAGAAGATTTGAGGCATGCTGCATAATCGTCATCACAATGAGAAGAAGAAAAAAATATTTAAAACCGCAGACAGAAAAGATGGAATTTAAGCGAAAAACCACATGGGAAAAATACTTTCATTTTTGTTTTAATTGAATGATGATGCTGATGGATGTATCATGAAAGAAATGAACAAAATATTACTGTTTAATCTCTCTGAGAATATGCAGGGAGTTTATGAGAATGAAATTTTTTTTGAGAGAATCTACGATCGCGTCTCTTCCTCTCATTTAAGATCTCTCAGAAAATTTTCTTTTCTTCTATTTTTAAGTGAATGACTTTTTTGATTGCAGAGAAGAGATGAAAATTATTCTGAATGAATTTTTTCTTCAAACAATAATTTTTTGCGTTTACATTTTCACTGACAGGAATTTTTAATCTTGAAGCACTCAAAAATTATTCAATCAATTTTGAAGAGCATGTTTTGTAATGAAAATAGCAACAGAAATGATTGAGTGCATATTGAAAATCAAGTTAGCGTAGGTTGAAATATTTTTCGAAATGAATATTGATTGATTTGTAAGATCATATGTTGTATTAAATATTTAGAAATGATTTGTAATGGCATATCCGGTAGATTTGATACCAAATTAATTAAGTCATGTAATAATCAACTGTACAGGATTTAAAAAAATCCAGGAAATTGAAGGAAGTTTTCCATCCAGTTGGTTGAACTGCTGCCTACTCTTTATTATAAACAACCCTATTGCCACCAAACCAAATCTCTTTCTCAGTACACACTTAGGAATAGAAATCATAAACATCACAGAAAGTATATTCATAAATTACGTTGGTGGTATTAACATCTGTGTGTTTAGATGTTTACAGCAATACGTGAGATGCATAAATTACAATAATTATCATTTAAACTCGATGAAAAATAATTTTTCTCCATATTTTTGTAGTAAAAGTTTTTCTCACTCAAAAAATTAGTATAATTTTGATGGAGATTATTAGATGAAAACATGAGTTTAATTTAAATTTATTGAAATGGAATGGTCGTCAGAAATTGCGAAAATGGGTCTTTGAACTAGAAATGGTGAATTTATATGAAACTAGAGGAAAGTCCCAAAATTTTTGACAAAAATGATTTATTTTCCATTTCAAGTGAGATTTGATGACAACTACCTCTCATTGCAAGATGTTTAAAGTTCTAAGACTCTTTGTGTTACTTGATACATTTCCAACAACATCAAAAGAAAAATCCCTAACACTTATTCAATGACAAAAACTTAAAAGCTGAGAATTATATAAACATTTCTCATTCACACAACTTTTTTCTCCTGACTTTTTTAAAAATCCTATTAACATAAATTCATCTAAAACATTTTCCACGCTTCATTTTTACTTCCTGGCAAAAAACACTATATTTTATTTATGCGTCGTCTTGTTATATTTTCACAAGTTTTTATTTCATTGCCATTTATTTGTGTGTATAATAAATTTCTATTAAACATCTTTTAGAGCTACCAATGAAAATCACGAAAAATGCGTGATGTGACAGATGCGAAAATTGAAATTTACTTGACATGCTATGCAAAATTTATTCATAATTATGATCAATTTAAGAAAAGTCATAAAAAGGAATTTATGGAGTCCATTTACTGAAGTCTAAACGAGATTTTGGGGCAATAATGCGATCAATTTACAGTACAATTCATAGCCTTTCAATACATTTATTTTCCCAAGCTGATCATCTTCCAAATGCTCTAAAATCTCTAACAAAATCCCCCAAATGGAACATTAACGCAGAATTTCCATTAAAATTGTTATTTTATTTTCATAAATGAGTATTCTCGCTAATGCTGATTGTCAGTGGGACATTTGTGTGGGCCAAAACGATCTCAAAAACAAGCAGATCAATTTTTCCATGTAAGTTAGCAAAGTCACCGCTGTGATGATTGAAAAAATTCTGAAATTTTTTTGTTTCGACAGCTTGAAATTCGATATTGAGAACCACGTGTGAAAATTCATCATTTTCTAGTGAATTAAGATGAAAGTCACAGAATGAAAAACTAATTTGTTATTTTTGGATTTAAAAAAGTGCATCAGCGTCGCACAGAAAACAACATTAAAGTGAATTTTCCTAAACAAACATCAGCGCTGTAATTAATAAATTCCCTATTGCGTACGCGTGTGTATGTGTGTGATGAAAATATTTAGAATTTCAATTTTTTGTCTTCCATCGTCACATTATTTGACTGTTCATAGGTTTTAATTACGCACACAAGTGTGAATGACGCTCGAATTGGTTCTGTAGAATAAATAATCAGTCATGTTCCTTTGATGTTGAGTTTCTTGCTCTTTTACATCAGGCGACGATTTTATGAGCAACAATTTATGCTATTTGTCTGGGAAAATGAGAATTTTTGCTTGTGGTGTTCTGAAGGTTTATGATTTATTGCATTAAAATGATTCAAGGAAGATTTATTTAAGTTTTACAAAGTCTTTAATTTTCATTTTTTCTTGGAAAAGGTTGATTCTTGCTTATGTTTATGCAGATTGTAATTTATTTTTCAGCTCCAATTTTTAGAAAATTCTGAAAATGTAACAAAATTCAAAAATGACTATAATTACTAATCTTTAATATATTTTGTCTTGTCAGCCTCAAGTTTACTATTAATTTTCTCCTAAATACATGAAAATGCTATTAGTTAAAATATACAATAAAAACATCGAAATAACAAATTTTGTTGAAAATATCTGCGAATCTCATTTGCAGAAATTATTCTGCGTTGAAAAATGCGTGAGATGAAATTTTTATAGGCTTGAGAGAATTTGTGATAATAAATTTTAATTTTTTGTGATTTTATGCTTGAATTGTTCCCAAGAGAATGATAAGTCATTCTTTTTTTAAATACACAAAATTTTATAATAAGAAAACATTCTAGAAATTTTAATAAAAAATTTATTTTCAGTTGATTTTGACAAAATAAAATTTTTCTCACATCCCTTGACACTATTTCCTCTAAACTACCTCGAATGCTCTTAACATATGTGACATTTTGATCTTGTTAACTAAATTACAAAATTACGTTCTAAATGTGTTGATAATTATGAAAATTTCATTTCAAAAGAAAAGCAAACAGTGAACCGATGAAAATATATCATGTGAGGTCAAAGGATTTCATGAAATCATCATGTAGAAAATGAAAACTCAAAGAAAAAAAATTAAATTATGATTGTGAAGAGTAAAAAATGAGATGAAAAATATTATTTTTTCTAAAAACATTTTCAGCTACAAGCAACATTTCGTTCACCTTGGATTATCATGTTATTTGAGATCTTGATTCATATGAATCATAAAAATGAAATATGGAGGAAATAACTGACATGAAAATCGGTAGGTTTTAATCCCATAGTTGGTAGCTGAGAGCTCCTTTTTGGAATGATGATGGAAATTGAGAAGAAAATGGATTTGTCGTAATTTTGGGTATTGCTTTAGGTTAATGATATTTTGTCTAAATTGATAATTTTTATTACCAATAAATCATAACTTTGATTTTCATGCCGAATTAAACTATTTTCAGTGCTAGGTTTAGACAACAGCAAAAAACAGAACTTCATCCCAAAACTTGAAAATTTTCACTCCTACACTTTACCAATCTGTTTCTACTTCTAAATCCTACATAAGTCACTCTTTCGGACTATCTTTCTTTCAGTTCTACAGTCACTAAATTTTTAATTTAATTTGACAAATGTTTTTCACATCAAGTCGTTAAATTTGCATTTTATAAAAAAAGATCAAAATAATTAATTGAGCGAAAAAAGCAAGCAATTCATAATGAGAACAGCTATATGTAGTTCATCTTGTTCATCAGACAATAACCAGTGATAATAAAACTTTGTTGATATAAAACAAAAGAAAATTTTACGATTCGTATTTTTATAGAGGAAAATAATGTAGGAAATTGAATTATTGCTTTAATTAATTAAAACTTCAGATTTTGATTGCATCATCAATTTCAATTCCACAGCAATACCCTCGGAATTAGGAACCTAAAATTAAACCACAATTGGGCGTCTGCATCTCTCTGATAGAATGTTCAAAATCAAACAACAATAAATCATTGACACTTAAGTATCCAAAAAATCTCTTTAAATTACCTTTGACAGCATCAACATATGATAAAATTAATCCTAAAAATATCCATAATGGCAGCAAATAGTGTCTCAAATTCATCTTGAGAACATGTGGCAACAATAACTTTTTCACTTTAATTTATTTTGTGTCTTTATGCCTAATTTTTTTTATGCAAGGCACACGCACATTTTACATTTTTTGAGGCGATTCTCAAGCCTTTCACGAATAACAATTTAATTTAATTTTTATGGCACTTATTTTTTATGGCACAATCTTCATGTAAGTAGAATTAACTTTAATCCTTTCACAATAAAAAGGGCATCAATTTGTATTTCACAACATCTTAAGTTTTCACTTCCTCCCTCTCGCATCAGAGTCGATCGAGAGTCAAAATGCTTTACATCCGGCTGTTGCAGATCATAAACACCACTTCACTCATTCAACTCAATTTTAAATGTGATAATTTCCATAGACACAAATTTTTTTCCTCTCTTAATTTTATGTGTTTATTTGTTTCACACTAAACTTTTTTTTCATCATCATCTCTCTTCCCCCAGTCAAATGATGCACTCACTGTTGCTTCTGTTTTTATTTTCCTTCTTTTTTTTATCGGAGTTCAATATTAAAAATGGTAGAAAAATGATTGCTTAGAATATTTTTGATTTTCAATGCCTACTGCGCTCTATTTTGGTGTGATTGATCAGTAAGTTGGAAAGTAAACCAAAAAATTGTCTCAAACAAAAATTTTGATCACTCAAACCTGAACATCCAGGCTTTGCTTACGAGACAGATTAACCCAAAGTGAATATACAACTCATATCCACCATAGAAACTGCACTAAAAAGCTATATAATTATAATCACCATCTAAATGAGCGCAGGCGGCACCAGTTAGCAAAAGGGCATAGCAGCCATGCGTAATTTACCAATTAATCTTAATTGTTTTTCAAACATTGATCGCTGCCAAAACGGTTGCCGATGAAATTTTTATTGGTCTCATTTGTTGTTTTTGTTGAGTTGCATGCGAGTTGGACTATAAAATGCTCTTAAATTAGCAACTGTTGAAAAGAACATAAAGATTAGAAAATTTATTTTCTATTTTTTTCTAACAAAAATTGTTGAGATAAAGTGCATTATGAAGAAAATGACGGCAAATTAATTAATTTAATCACGAAAGATTTTTCCGTCTCCCCTACTAGATTCTTTTTTTTTTTTTGAGAAAATTTAAATTCTTTCAGTTTTCGATGAAATTCTTCAATGAACATTAAGACCAATGGATTTAAGATGAAGATTTATAAGAACTTAAAAATGTATCAATCTTAATTGAAAGAGAAGAAAAATTTGTTCGGTTGGAAATCTTCATGTCATTTGCACCTTTTTCGGTACTTCCATCATGTTTTATTACATCCGTGAAAGGTTGAAGATGGCAATATTGATTAAATCTTTTTGTTTTGAATATTCATGACTACTCCTCTCGTTTTTATGACGTGTCTAATTGAGTTTATTTTTGTTTTAAAAGTTTTTACTGTTTATGAGCTGGATATGCATTATAAAAAATTATTTATTGATATTAAGGTTACAAGGCTATAATTAAATTGATTATTATATCACGCATATATAATCCTAGAAATTGTTGACTAAAAACCCCAAAACTCAAAAAATTTAAATCAACTCTTAGTAACCATAAGATTACGGATCATTTAAATGAAAATTTATTTTTCAAAAATATGATCCATTTCGGCCCATAAAATTCTTTTTCATCATAATCCACATAAATTCAAGACAAATTTTATATCTTAAAAAATCTTCAAGTCACTTTAAATTACAAAATATCTCATTTCTGATCAAGAATCTTCATTTTTAAATTTAAACTTTACTTTTCGAATCAAAACACAAATCTCACTCTAAATTATGCTCAAATTCTTCATTTTTGGTGTAGATAAAAATTCCCAAAACGTGTTGTGTCACATCATTCTTTAGCTGGAAAATTTATATATTTTTATGACTGAAAACATTTGTCGTTATCCATTAATAGATTCTTCTATGCATTCAAAATAAAGAGAAATAAAATTTAAATGAAGATATTTGTTGCATGAAGAGGAAATCCCCTGCATAATGTTCATCAGAAGTGATCATTCTATCGTCTTTCGTTTTTCTTGCAATATGGATGAATATGTCTGTGAATATGAGATTACTATGTGGAATTCATTGCACTTAATAACGCGAAAATGAGTGTGACATTTAATGTTTATGTGGAAACGCTTTTAACTTTTAGAATTTTTTTTTGAAATTAATATGAAAATTTTGAGAAATTCATCATTGACACTGAATTTATGCAACAAAATTTTTCATGGACATTCCATTTTGAGTTTGGGCAATTCCATGAGTGAAGGGAATTGGCGAAAATCAAGTTGTAATATTTTTTTACTTGTTTCAGTTCAAATTTCTGAAAACCGTTAAAAAATTTCTTCAATCAATGAATAAATAACTTTCTTAGATAATTAGTGAATATACAGCAACATAAATCAATGAAGTTTTAATCTATCCACATTTTAAAATTAATTCAGCATCTTAATAAGCCTTAATAATATTAATGTGTCGAATCAATGCTGTTAGATTTAACGGATTTCAAAAATTTGAAAGTTTTTGTGTTTTGCAATAATCGGTTGGTTGTTAACATAGTGACACATTTTTTGCGATTTTACGCTTAATTGCAGTATGAAAGTAGTAATAAACTACTTAATATGAAGTAATTTATGCTTTTAATAATATATTGTGTGTTTTTTGGGAACTAAATAGCGTATTTAATGAAATTTTTGGAAAATTTGAAAACGATTTTTTGTAGTGTTAACATAGTGACAACACATTAATTAAAATATCTTGGAACATACATGTTTAAATCAGATAGCTAATATCTAGGAATATAGATATTTTAATTTTACATAAGCTAAATGTGTGAGATTAAGCTTATCTTTATGATTTTAGAAGATATTAACTAAAGTTCAATTTTCGAAGCGTTTTTTCACTCATGGAATTACCCTTTATTGAATATTTAAGCGTTAACATGTAGAAAAATTCGGAGCAGACTAGAGCAGACATTCTGCAAAATTATAGTATTTCAAATCTCTTTTAATAAGCTAAAACTTAATTTTTAATAATTTTGCAAAAATTCTTTTAAAAATGTTCAACAATCAAAGCCAACTAAAGCCAAACAAAAGCGCACAATGAAAGAAATTCATTTCTGCAATTGAAATAATTCATATCCATTTCCATTAGACTTTCATAATCCACTTGTGTGAATGGAGATGAAAATTGCTGTAATTTAATGTGTTTGCCTTTCTTTCTTTCATATTTTTTTTTGCATTATTGAAAGAAAGACCGACCAAAGAAAAGAATAAAAGATTGCAAGAGATTACCAGGAAATGTACATCATATTAAATTTGTATCAGGGATGTCGACATGTAAATTTGTAAGAAATCCATTCAACCATGAAAAAGATCATCAATGTCCCCTTGCATTACAAATTGCTGCCTGCATTATTATACATTTATGTTGTATAACACAATGACAACGCTATGCATCGTCATGTATTTATAATTTTTCTACTTTTTTTCATTCGACCATAGAAGAAAGTGACTGACTGGCTGACTAAGCAGCACAGAAAAGAATCACTAAGTGAAACATACGTACATATTGGAAGTGGAAGCAAAGAAGAAAAATGAAAATATTTATAAATAGATAGAAATGAAAAAGACGCGCGCGCTTGAGGACTCTTTGTAGCCATAAATAAGAAGAAGATTTTTCAATTTACTTTTTTTCAAGTTAGTTTACTTTATTTTGTTGATGAATCACTTTGAATCGGCTGCCGAATATAGAAAAGAGAGGAAAGAAATAAGCGCCAGATAAGTGCAGTAATTTTTTAATTTTTATGTGAGAACAACATCTTTATAAGGGTTTATGGGGTTGAATGACGAATTATTTAGTAATGATTGGTTCCAATGGAAGAAAGTAGTCAGTTTTTAGATACTGTATCACCAGCTTCCTGTCATGATACACTTTAAAATTAAAATCAATATGATGAATTTTCACAAACTTTTTTGGATAAACATCCAGTAACTCAATAATTCATCCCCATTAAAATATTATTGACCTCACTCAAAATTTCCTCATAAAATCTTGATTACTGCACATTAATTTTTCTCATTTCATATTTTTACCATTTTCTATAAACAAATCAGTAAATCAGAAAAATCACATGAGAACATGAGTTCTTCATAAATAATACAGCGAATGAGTTCACTTTGATTATTTATACAAGACTCTATTGGCGATTTTGGCAATGAATTCTGCAAAATGCAACGAAGTTCTCGTCATATGACTTCAGCTGAATTTGATTAATAAATTGAAAAGTTCATTCGAATTGAAATAAACATGCATGAGGTTATGACAAGTCCTATTTCATTACCAAAGTCAGATGACATGTCTCAATGTGAATTCTATTAAATCCTTCAGCATGCAATAACATAATTCATCTCAAAATATCCCAACTAAGTAACCCAAGCATTCATATCCGCTATCTCAACATAAATATTTACATTAAAATCCAATGAACCTCAGTTCTAGCATTGAACTATCCATAAAACTTTTCTATCAATTAAAATTTGATCTAAATCCACTCAGCCTTGACCGTAAATTCTCAAAAAATTAATCTAATCATTTTTTTCCGGAGAGTACTAATCCAGTCACAGTTCTAATGAATTTCTCACATGAATCATGTCATATGGAACAGTAAAATTTCAATAATTAATTTTCAGGAAGCTGTTCCACTTCGATTAATTCACTGAGCACACAAATTGACAATAAAAATCCACTATCCGCCAAAAATTCAATTAAAAGTCTTAATTTATTACACACAATATTTGTCATTGTTTAGTCTCATATTCATTGGCGGCATTTCTCATAAATGGCAGTACACAGTAAGGCAATGTGTGCATATGCCTATGAAAATTTTATGAGGGAGTTCGAGACGTCACTTTTTATAAATTATTACAGACATATTTCCGAGAATTATACATTTTTTCCTATATATGTGATGTTTGAATTGTTTTGCGCTTTGATATGCCAAAATGAGGCACACACATATGAGACTTTTGAGCGTCTTATTTTCTCTTAGACGACGGTTCCGCATCATTTAATATGATATTCTTCAACAACAATAACGGAAAGGCATATATGTCATGATGAAACGGCTGTGCATGCATAATAAGAATCGTTAAATGTATTGACTCTCGATCGTCTTCAAGCCAAACATAAAATTATCTTTGGCAATTGCGTAAATTTATATTTTATTTGACGATCAGCCACTTGAAAGAAATATTGAAAATTTTCACATTAAAAATATGTTTTTTTTAATATAATGATGTAAATATCATCAAAAAGAAGTCAATTATACGCTAATTCTGCTTACTAATTTTATGGTAAAGCGTGAATAATCAGTAGAACTAATTTAAAAATGAGAAAAAGTTTTTCTCTTATTTTTGGCATCTTTGCGAATGCTTAATGTGTGTTTATAAATAAATACTTAGCAAATGTTCACATTTTCATGACTCTTACGGTCGAAAGTCATCTTAATAACAAGAGTTGTTAATGAAAAGGGGGAAATTTATGGGTTGGTTTGGCTAAGCGTCTTTTAAGAATATTTAAGGAGTCTTCCATAAATGCCGTATATTATTTATGATGAGGGTTTAGTAAGGAGTAGATGAAGAGATGTCTAGAGTTATGTGAAAATGGTAAAAAATAGCTATGAAAATTTTGTAGTCTAAAATTTTCAATTTTGTATGAAAATCTTTTTTGAACCATCCCTGTCTGTATAAAGTAGGTACATTACAGTCTTAGTTCTATCAGGAAACAAAGCTGCATTATGCGCTTTAAATCCCCAAGATGTGACATGTTTTTCACTCAATTTTTCTATTTTCCTAGTGGAAAACATCTTGAGAAGTATAAATTTAAATGAATCATCAACAACAAAAAACGTGTGTAAAAGATTCACCATGAAATCTTCACTTTCGTTGCTTCTTCTTTTCATCCACTTCATGTGTGTTATATTTATTTACTAAAAAATTATAAATGACTCTTTTTAGCGCATTTTCCTTAGAAAGTAATGCGCTTAAAGGTCCACTTTGGCTGGCTGGCCCGCTGGCTGGCCCGCTGGCTGGCTGCCTCAAAAACTCGGCAGGGGAAGCACGTAGAGACTTCGGGTTTTTTGCATTAAATAGCTGCTATTTCGTAGGGGTGCGCAACGTATTTAGTTTTTTAAAACTCCCTACCAAAACTTAATTAAATTAACTTTTCTGTTTTTGGTGTAAAAAATCACTGACGTTGGATTAGTCAAAGTTTAACGTGACGCTTAAAAAGAATACTTATATTAAAAAACCCTTCAAGTCGTGGGTTCGATCCTCTCCGCGGGCAACTTTTTTTTACACTTTTTTGATTCTTTTTTACACTTTTTTGATGTTTTATGATATTTTATGATTTATTAATGCATAATTAAATTTTTTTGAGTCATAAAACAGCAAAAAAGTACATTTTTGCATAAATTTTATTTTCTCGAAATGTAAATGTATGTAGAACCATACAAATGTTGCTGTCATTACTTGTGAAGTATAAGTGACAGATTTAATTTGTACTAAAACCATACAAATGTTTTGAAATAGCTTCCGGAATTTTTTTCAGCTACAACTATATATTTCAAGCATTTATGCTATGTTTTCAATTCATTTGGGGAAATAAATTAAGTGGGTACTTATTTTTACATTCTGAATTATGGATTTATTTACTGATCTGTGCGGGAAAATGCGCTTAATTCCCTCGATGTATAACACGAGGACTTTCTACATTTTTTTGCAAAGCCTTTCACTAATTAACAATATTTTCATTATATTTTGCCACAAATGTCTGCTTCGAGACAGTCGCATCATCATCATCATTGCTGTATGATTTTTCATTTCTTTTCAGGAATAACAAAAAAAAGTTGAAGAATCTTCTTTTATAAAAATAACAACAGAAAGTCTTTCTTCCTCCACTCTGACTTAGTATTTTCACAAATTTATGTATGTATATGCCATCAACATGATGTGATAAAACATGAGGGAAACACCGTTTCAGAAAAAAGTGACAAAAATAATTTTTACTTCTTCTTGTTCTTATTTTTTCTTATTTCCACTTAAAAATTATGAAAATCGTCGGGAGATTCCACTCGACACATTTTAACGCGACCACGATCAACTCAATACTGAGCGGAAAAATTTAAAAGAAGGGGATCGTCTGTATGTTCTTAATTTTTTCTTTCATTTCCCTTCTCAATTTAAGAAAATTTCATTCTCATCGCTGCTTTCTCAATATTGATTGTTGGAAATTAAATTTCGAGAGAGATCGTGTGATATTTGAGAGGAAATAAGAGATGTGAGAGATCGAGGAAAATTTCATTCACGTCTTGAATGAAAAGAAAATTTTATTTGATCATCGATCATGTTTACCGGCTTTGCATAGTGCGTTGAAAACATGATGTCGCAATTTCTTCTTTGGATGAATATTTTAATTTAGTTTTTCAATGAAGGATTTAATAAGTTTGGCAAAATTATACAATTTTGGAATAAATTGCAGAAATTTTAACAAGTGACCAACTTGGTTGATCTTTAAGAATTAAAATTTCATATACCGCAAAAAATCTCAATCTTGTGAATATAAAACATTTTAAATGTTTGACCATAATCCCTGGTCTTAAAGCTTCATATTTGGAAAACAAACATGAAGAAAATCATGACTTTTGACACAAATAAAACATTTCTTTTCATTTTCTTATTTTGGAAATTCAATAGACAATTATATAGGAATAGACATGTACAATAAGTAGTGATTGAGATAGTTTCATTGTAGACTAACTTAAAGTGTAGTCAAATTGAGTCAGAATTGTCATTAAAAAAATAAAATTCGTGATTAATTTTAACAATAAATTTGATTAAATTTCTACATCATTTTATTCTTCAAACTAAACTTTAATTTACAGTTAAATAAATTTAATTTCAAATATTCAAAAAATATACACCATTAATTGCTTTTAGCTTTGTCTTTCGTTTGATATTTTTAATTTCCTCTAAAAATTTAAATTTACAAAAAAAACTTCACAATAGCAGTAATTAAGTGATTCTAATTACAACATTAAATTCCTTTTCAATTTATTGAATGACAAAAAATTCATGTACATAAAACATGTTCAGTTTGTCACTATTGTGCTGTCTCATTAACCTAAATTCTAACAATAGAAGATTAAATTCTAAAAAAAATACGCAGCAGAAGAGAAAGAGGAGAAATTCATCGATAAAGATCTTCAAAAAATAGATTTGCTTTCTGGATGTAAATATGTCTATATTTAAACATACAAATAAATAATATCATGTGTCTGTTTGTTACCAAAAATTATATTCTCTCTGTCATCAAAAATATAACGGAATTGTTTTCATTAATAATCGGATTTAGAGATTAAAGATCTTTCCATTAAATCTAGGAATGTTTTGATGATGTTTTGTTATGCTTATTAGTCTGATAAAAAAAATTTTTTAAGTACTTTTGTGGCTAATTTTCACAACAAAATACAGCAAATGAGGCTATAATTGCCACACACAAATATGCATGCAGCACCGCAGAATTTTTAATTAATTTTTTTGTTGCTGCTTATCGTCTTTCAATTAATAAAATCATCAAAATAAAAAAACAGGTAATAAGAGAACCGGAAGATAAAATAAAATTGCAATTATTGTCACGAACAGTAGCAGCAACAGCTCTAATGTGTCTGATGAAAATGAGACATTCCAAAACGTCAAAACATCGTTTTTAAGGTAATAATCCAAACAAGGAAGTTATTACAAAAATTGCTCGGACCGTCCATCGATACATTCAAACATCACGTGGAAGAAAATGTCAAGCAATTTTGTCCACGATTCCTTTTCTGAAATTGATTTTGAGAAGAATTTTAATTAGTTATGTCATGAAGCTTAGTGGCATGTCTTACCTTCATCGTTAAGTTTACAAGCTGTACATAGAACTTCTACAATTACTTCTCGTACCTCAACATGGGATTTTTTTGTTACCTTCTTCTTTGCGTGGAATTTTCCAACTAGGAATTAAAAAGAAATGAAGTTTTGCAATAAAAAATAATTAAATTAGCGCATTTTATAAGTTGAACATTAAATTTTTTGGAATAAAAAATTTTTTTGAAGTAATTTAAAAAATGATCAAAGAGCCAAAAACTTTGATTTCTTGAAAAAGTTCCAAAAATAATTTTCAATCTCGAAAAACGCGCTCACCAATAACTCAAATACAGATGACAAATATTTATCAATCGACTTACCTTCCGCCACAATTTTCTTTATGCCTTTCATCATTTCAGTATCCTTATCAAGACCATCAACGACACTACTGAACACATTGAAGATTCTAGACGAGTGTGCACGAAACTCGACAGTATCCTTAATGAATTATTTTCAATTAATTTAGGAATAAAATATGAAATAATTGAGGAAGAAAATGAGGAAATAAAGGACGATTGAAGGTAAACAAGGAAATTGTAAGGGAAAATTAATTTTCATTGTTGACTTACTTTAAGTTCCGCTAACGGTTTGTCTTTAAATGACGGAAATTTTTGCTGATTGTGAGGAAATTTATCAAGGAATGTGTAAAAAATTAAAGTTCCTGAGTCATGTGGCTGAAAAAAATGAATGAAATAATTTTAAAAAAATTTTTTGTTTATGTTGTTATTTATATCAAGTTCACAGACACAATGTACTATAAATTGATAACAATTGACACAGCTGATAGTAAATTACGTAGGTATTTGGAGAAATAAAAAGTAAATCAACAGATATTTTCTACAAATGTGAAATTTAATACGAAACAGTTGAAGGAATATCACCGGAGTTTCTGTTTATTTTACTGCTGATAAGGCACATCTATTCGGTTCTAAATAAAAATTTAGTGTGAAATAATAATATTTTGCGAGTTCTTGAACTTGTTATTGGATAGATTTTCATTACAATGGAATTATGTTTGTTTTTGCAAAGAAAATGTCTTCCTTGAAAATACCTCATTTATATTTTAGCTGTCAAATAGGAACATGATGCTACATCGGAACCATATTTTTGGTAATTTTCAATATCCAAAATTAGGATCTATAAAAAATATTCAGATGCATTTCACATTAAAGTCTATAATCACTTAATAAAACTTATCTACCCAACCGAATCCTACCAGCATACTTAGAGACCAGACAAGCTTCACTGTTTCAATCATATGCGATTTTCATAATCCAATTAATTTTTATAGATAAATTAATTTAAATCGACCCAACAATCACAGAGGGGATGCATGCACAGTGTAAATAATATTTATTGAGTTTTAATAAGATGAAATTAAGTTCAGATTTCGTATCTCTTGAGCTATGTGCTTCCAGCTACACGTCAAAGTGATGAATAATTTATATTAAAAATTCAAATTAATAAAGATTTTTTAATATTTCAATACCAGCTAATGAAAATTAAATTTTATTGTCACACAGCCAGCATGATTAACAATTTTAATATCTTATTGTGGATTTATGCTTAATTTTATGAATGAAAATTTTTTTGAATATCAAAAATACGTCTTTGGATAAAGATTTAAATGCTGAAAATATTTTTATGTCTAGTTAATTTATTCATGTAAATTTAATTGACTGACTGCTGATAGAAATCAAGAAGCTCTTTTGACTTAGACTGTGAAAATAGTTTAGCCCTTTGATGGTTGTTATCATTAATACTGATTTAAATTTTTATAGACAATATTTAAATAATGATCGAGAAATAAATGTTAACGGAACTACGTTAATATTTTTAGTAAAAAAACGTCGCAAAAAACAAATTTTTGGAATTTTTGACGGGTATTGAAAAAAAACATCAACAGAATTTACTTCTTACATGTCACATGCTTATTTCAATTTTTTGTTCGCACATCTTCAAGAAAATGTTGTAAATAAAAAAAAACTGGTTTTTAGATATTAGTATAGCATTCATGCTTTTTTAGCTTCAACAAGTGTCTGGTCATAAAAAATAAACAATGTTGTTTTGACGCAAAATCAGATTGATAATAAATATTTTTACGGCTCAAAGGTTTAGATTGTATCGACTAGATTGATAAAGAAGATAAACTACATTAAAGTAGATTAGTTTTTGATTCATTCTCGATAAAATTTTATTTTTATGAAAAATTACGAAAGTTTTTAAATCTTTTATTGCAAATTTTAAAATATTTGCTTAAATTTAGGAAAGAATTGACATATTTGATGTAGTTTTTGTTACTTATAATAATGTTATGTATGACTGCAATATTAAACATGCACACATGTTTTCAAATTAATCACAAAATCAAAATATTTAAAAAAAATTTATTCATAATTCACTTAATACTTACAGCAGCAGCAGGAATTTTCCATGTCCTTTGTATATTTTCAACATCAGCTTCCGAAAGCGTAGCAATTTCTGGAGTTGGATAATTATTTTCGCTTGTTGATACACTTTTATGGATTGTATTTCCCATTTTTTTGTTAATAAAAATTTATTTCTTCAATTAGTTTAATTTAAGATTTTTATTACACCACAAAAATTATTATTTTTAAAAAAAATTATAACTTGACGCATTGACGTTTGAAGCACAACTGAGAAAAACGCATTCCCGTGAGTAAAAATTAATATTTTATTGCGTTTTCATTTTCATACGGCCGTCGTAACACAAACACATAGGTATCAACGTAAGAGAGAAGTCACCACATCAGAAAAAGAAGAAAAAAACGAAAACTGTTGTAGATTTTTGGAGTAACATGCTATGTCATACCTTCATCTATCAATCTGATGATTATTTTATTTTCTATATTATAAAATAAGTATATCATGTTACATCAACCAAAAAATAAATTTTATATGGACACACACATTTACATGAAATTTATCGCATTTTTATGGTCATTATGAGATTTAACCCTTTGGGTTTAAGGAAATGGAAAGCGTATTTATAACAAGCATGCAAATTTTATTAATAAATTTCTATGCTCAGGATAAGCAAAAAATATTTCAAAGAGATCTTCTTGTTACATACCCAAAGAGATCCATCTCTATAACCTTTATTTTATGAAGCTACAAAAGCATTTAATTTTCATTGCAGCATGTCTTGTTTCTTTCAGCAAACTTTATTTTTATTCAAATTTTCCACAAAAAAACTTTCTTTTTATATTGTTGATGAGTTAATCTACAGCTATTGGGAGAACTGATAGTCGTTTCCATCAATGCATTCGAATAAAATATGATAAATGATATCGAGAAGCTTGCTCCATGCCACAATCCCTATGTGGATTTTATTGATATATTTTGTGGTTAGTAAATAAATTAATTTGTTTTAAATATATTACCGTCATCATCGAGTTTACACATGTCTGTCAACGAGTCTAATATTACGATTCTCAATTCAACATATGACCGCTTCTTTATTTGACGTTTCGCGTGAGATCTACCGACTAGAAATAAATAATTGATGTGGATTATTGTGGTTTGCTTTAATGTATACAATTTGCTGTTTTACCTTCAGCAACAATTTTCTTAATTGCAATTA
Organism: Chironomus tentans; assembly: GCA_963573255.1. Taxonomy (NCBI): domain Eukaryota; kingdom Metazoa; phylum Arthropoda; class Insecta; order Diptera; family Chironomidae; genus Chironomus; species Chironomus tentans. Next base: position 909,103 of record OY754302.1, on the reverse strand, counting down.
ATTCTGGATCTTTGTCGAGAGCATCAATAACACTTGAGAAAACATTGAATATACGTGAGGCATGTGCCCTAAAACCTGGAGTTCCCTGTAAAATTTTGGATTTCATCATTAAACTCTAGTTGAGTTCACTAAAATAAATCTCTACCTTAAGCATCAACAATGGCGTATTTCTGAATGCCTGAAAAACTTGTTGATTGTCCGGAAATTTTTCCAAATAAGCATAAAAAATCTTCTCAGCTGTATCGTGTTGCTGTAAAATTTAAAAAAATTAAACATTATGTTTTTCAAACTAAATTTTTTTACCTTGATTGCTGGAACCTTCCAGGTTCTCTGAATGAGGTCAATTTCGTCAAAACTTAATTCACAAATTTCTGGAGTGGAATAATTATCGTAATCTCTGGCACGTCTCTTAATAACATTACCCATAACTGGAATTTTTCTGTTCTTATTAATCGTTTGAAGACAAAATATAGCAAAACCGCAAAATGCATGCAACCTGATGAGCGATTGTCCTTAAAATAAAACAACAGAAGCAAGTCAATCGATAAAAGAGAACAAAATTTTCATCGGACAGTGTCGATGTTAATAATAATTAACAACATTTTTTTTGCAGGTCTCTCGTGCCATCTAACCTCTCATTCTTCATTTTTCCATCGTTTATGTGGGCCACGAGCATAATATAAAATTCCTTGTAGAATATCATAAAAATAATGTTATTTTTGTGTTTTTGGGGGGAGATGATTAAAAGTAGGAAAAATTCATTTCATGATAACATCTAATTTTCAATTGAATTTTACTGTCCCCATTTGTAAGCTGTTGCGTCTATTGATTTTTGATGGTTATTAAAATACGTCAAATTGATAAAATTTAATGAAACGTGATAAAGTTTTCGAGAATTTTCGAAAGTGATAATGACATTTTGAGATTATATTCTATTAATATATTGTACCAATATGAACATTTACATTATTATTTTTCTAACAGGACGTTGACTTCGTGACAGTTTTCACGTGCGCCGGAAGAATTTTATTATTCAAGAACAAATAGAATGATCATAGTAGCCTTGTTTATGAGAAGAAAAAATTTTTTCTTCATATTCGTGATTATTAACAATAAAGAGAAAATTTCGTAATAAAAAGGATATAACAATGGAATTGGTAAGTACTTGAGTGCAAGTGAAATATTGTTATGGAATTATTTACGATTATGTCAATTGCATCCTTAAAAAATATCCTCCATTGAAATAATTTTCCATTTTTGTCGTAAATTTCTTGTAATTAAAATTTCTTGGATCGAAATTTAACGACTCTGTTCCTTTCTCAATTCAGGATGAAGTTACTCTTGAAATCCCGAATCCTCTATCAACAAACGTAGATGCAGCTGAAACTGATCCATCATCGGAAGTGATTCTTTGGTATAACAATAAAAAAGCCATGCATATTGAACTTTCAATCGATTCGAAAAATGAGCCTTGTTTGAAAATCCAATTTATAGAGGAACCGATACATAACTTTCGTGTCACAATGAAGCAAGATTTCTCAAATGGAAGAATTAAAATTCTCGATGCTGAAAACATTCAGTTGGAAAGATTATTTGGTGATGATGAACACCTTTACATCAACAAAACAGGCTTTGAAGATGTGGAACAAGGAAGTGACTTTCGCTTTGTATGTGATGTGACTTTAACTCCAGCTGACAAGACTCTTTCAAGTAAATTGTCAAGCAGCAACTTCGAAAATATGGCAAGAGTAGCAAACGACCAGAAATTTCTAGATTTTACCATAAAGTTTAGAGATGGGCGGGAACTAAAAGTCCTCAAATTTATTCTTGCATCAAAAAGTCCAGTGTTTCTCAAAATCTTCACTACAGACATGGTTGAGAGTACGACAAATGAAATGTATATTCCTGATGTCGACTATGAAGTCATGAAGATTGCTGTAAACTTCATGTATAATAGAGGAACTGAAGGCCTTGCTTACCATATCTTTGATGTAATTATTGTGGCTGATAAGTATCAAATTTTGGAATTAAAGAAGTACTGCGAGATAGAAGTAGCTAAAGGATTGACAACATCTATTATTGCTGATGTTCTAATTTTTGCCGATCGTTATAATGCTGCTTTGTTGAAGGCGAGAAGCATCAAATTTATTCACAGGTATGTTCAAAAGATTTCATGACTTTTTAGACTTACTGATTAATCTTTAATTTGCTCTTCAGAAATTGGGATGCCGTAAAAGATTTAAATGAGTTCAAATGCATCTATACTTATCATGATTTAATACTGGATATTTTCAATACATTCGAGATAAGCGATTATCCCATAAAAAGTATCATATCTAATTTGTGAGAAAAATTTGGCAGTGAATAAAATTTGAGTTTTGTGTTGGAAATTATTCTTAAGTCTTTTGTCTGTCAACAAAACTCACATGTAGAATGAGAATTCCTCTCGCGAGAATTTTCTCTTCCAGTCGTGTCTCTCTCGTCCAGGGTTTAACAATGTAAAATTGACATCATCCCTGCCACTTTGTTTATACAACTTATCACTTTCACATAATTCCATCAAATATTTAATATTTACCATTGAATCTCAATAATTTTACATCAATACCTTGTGCCTTATGTGTCTTAAACATCCTTGCTATGAAAGCCTCAACAAGTTTGCCGCATCAAAGCCGGGTAAGTGAATATTTGATGATTTAATGTCAATTCCTTCATAAAATTTTAATCAATAATTTTCAGCACGCATTATTTACGGCATATTACTGGTAATTGCTGTTGCTTTTGGATGTATTCGACTTCTACAAGCATCAAATGATTTACATGCCTCGAAGAATGCCAAACTTGCAATAATTCCAGAAGTCAAGGGCAATTTGATTCGTTTTGATCCGAAAGATCGTGGAAGTATTGAGGGAATTACGTCAAAAATCGATGATGTATATGACTGTATGTAAACAAAAGATGTTTCTGAATATTCCCATACATTTATTGATCTATATATTTTTAGCGTATCATAAAGACAACCGCAACCTTTATAACTGCGATGAAAATTCTCTTCCTCCTTCCGAAAAGTCGTGTAATGTAGATTGGAGAGAGTTTGGGCCATGCAATAAAGAAAACTTCTATGGATATAATAGAGGAACTCCTTGTGTCTTCTTGAAATTTAAAAAAATTCATGATTTGGTGCCAAATTATCTAAATGCAACTGATCTTCCTTATAACATGCCGATGTATTTAAAGGATTATATTGTTAACAGTCCATATCCTAATCAGGTGAAGAATATGACTTTTTTTTGCAGAATTAGAATATTAATGACTTTCACTTTCTAGAGAGCGGTGTGGATTTCATGCAAAGGTGAAACTCCTACGGACTTGGAGAATATTGGGCCGATAAATTATTATCCAAGCCACGGATTTCCAAACTACTTTTTCCCATATAAAGGTCAGGACGGATATTTGGAACCGATTATTGCACTTTATTTTGAACGTCCTGCAAGTGAGTATTTTAAACTTATTTAAAATTTAGATCTGTCCTTATCATACTGTTATTTTTGCCTTGCATAGCTGGAATCTTAATCTCTGTCGAATGCACTTTGTGGACCCAAGGATCAGAAGAATATACCAATTTTGAATTACTTGTTGAATAGATTTTTGAAAATGTTTTTATTTATTATGAAACTCTACAACTCACTCGATGTACTTATAGAATCTCACGCTAACGTAAAATATTGAGAGAATTATTTATTTTTAATGGCTTGCTATTAAAGACCAAAAATAAAGCTATGATATTTTTTTGCAGCTACTCAATGTATCTGTTCACAATCAGTACCAATAAACACTAATTATAACATAGAGCAATTGATGATTTGTCTTTGTCATATTAATTTTTAGGAGTTTCAAAGTCAGCAACTACAGTAGTGTAAAGTGTCGCAACCAAATCACACTCAACAAAACAAAATTTTATCTAGAGTTTTTTTGTTTGACAACAAAAATCATATGGCATAGAAAATATGAGAATGGATATTCAGTTCTCTCTTCATTTTAGGTTACTCCCAAAAAATTTAAACCATCCCTGTCACTTAATTTACATGTTGATATTTTTTGCAATTTCAACAAATGCTTTATAATAAATTTCATTGAATCTCAAAAATCCTGAAACAAAAATATATTCCTGTTGTGCCTTTAACATGTCTTGATTCACGAAACAAAAACTTCTTGCATCAAAGCTATGTGAGTGAATTTGGTGACTATTTTTTAATCTGCATACCATATAAAAACCAAAAGGAATACTTGGAACCACTCATCGCTGTTCATTTTGAGCCACCTACTCGTAAATTTTCACGACCTTTCAGAAAATTCGTTTCCAAAGTTATTGACATTTTCTTTTTAATAGGTGGAGTAGCCATATTCATCAAATGCCAAATTTGGCTAGAATTTATTGCAAATACTTTTCAACAGAAGATCACTAATCAAGTCCCAATTTTTTTAATTTATAAAATATAATTATTTATAACTCAACCTTTAAAAAAATGTTAACTGACAGTGTACTTAATATAATGAAATCAAAGTTTGATTAAAATTATTAAAATTTTAGTATATATTAGGGGTCGTTCACAAATTACGTCACGCAAAAACGACTTTTTGGACCCCCTCCTCCTTGTCACAAATTTTCCAAAGAAAGAAAAATTTTGTATTTGGACTGTTTCCTACCACCCTTCCCCCCTAAAGCGTGACATAATTTGCGAACGACCCCTTATCATACTTCGACTCGCAAACTTTCATAACTTTCAGTATAGCACTCAAAGATAATTCAGCCAGATGTTTTGTAATAAAAGACTTGTCTGATTTTAATGCAAAGATCATTAGCTTGACTAAATATCGATCTGATCTAGATAGGGTATTAAACTTTTTATCATTAAAAAAAGTTCTGGTATCTTCATCATTTACTTCAATTATTTCTAGTTTATCTGGATATTTCAATTCCAGTAGATTCATAATTATTCGTTTGTGGTCATCTATTTCATCATCATCACTGAAGTCTGTTAATCCATTACCGTTTTCATATTCATGTATTCTTTTAACCTCAATGATCCGCATTTTGTCAGCAAAAATCAAGACTTTGCTGTACTCAAAGCCTTTGATGGTTTGATATTTATCATCGATTTCCTCAATTTCAGATTTTGTGAAAATTTGTCTTAAACGAAATTCTCTTGACATGTCAATATCTAATTGGTAACCTGGAATGCCTGCAAGTCTTCTTGTTAAAAAAAGGCACCAGTTATATGATAGAAATGGAATGTGATATTTTAATCCATCGCAAAGTGCGTGACCAAGTTTTTGAAATAGTTTTGTTTCCAATTGAAGTAAAGTATTAAAAAAATAACGGAGAAGGATATGACATATGCTGTTAGGAATTAAATTTGGATAAATAATTTTTTCTAAAATAATTAAAGTTCAACTTACATTTCAACAACTTCCAGTTTGTGTAAACACATATTATATTCATCCTTTATTCCCAACATGCTGGTTATTACAGCCCACATATGAACGTATGCTTCTCGATCTTCTTCACAGTCATACTTAATACCTAATAAATGTGGTTTTATAAGTGCATATCCCATGAAACCGAATGTCGTAAAAGACATGAACATCTGTGAGATTCCCAAGTCACCTCTTTCAAGTGAAGCATTCGAAGCAGTTAAATGCATTTTTCTGACCTTTTTTAGAGACTCCCAAGACCTCGATCCATGAATCAATTCCTCAGTACACCACAAATTGACATGCAAAATTGTTTTCACATATCGTTTACGAGCTGTACTTGCTGTACTTGAGTTATTCGTTCCGTCAAGAAGTTTCGCTCCATTTGGTTCACAAATTAAAGAAAATAATCCACATAAATTTGATAGTAAAATTCCAAAACGATTGTCAGCATAATATTTTTGGCCGCTAGAAAAATCAGATCAGTTTAAGATGAACATTCCAATATGATTATTAATTACCGTCTGAACTTTGCTTTGTCATAAAAGTCAGGAAGTCTAAACGTTTCTACACTGAAATCAGTATCACATGTTTCTGAAGGCTTAACTCCTTTCAGCAACAGATTAAGTATAAATTTTTTGGCTTCTAAAATTTTAATATACGGAAAGTCACAAGAGTTTTAACATCTTTTATTACATTTTGATTCTGTAATATTCACCTAGTTCTGTCAAATTTAAGTCTACGTCTTCCATTATTTATGGGTGAAGGACTAAGAGTAACTAAAGTTACTTTTATTTTTAAAAAATCATTTTTAAAGTACTTAAAAACTTTTTTTTATTATTCATATAAATAAACTATAGCAGTTTTTAAAATTTAAAACTAAAAATAAAGCTATTAAAAATTTTTTATAGGTTTTCTTTGTGACGCTCATATTGAAACTTTCAGTTTGTAATTCATGTTTGACAAGAATTTTCATGAACTATAAAATTTCAAGCTTTTTCAATCAATTTCTCACAAATATTTGAAAATAGAAGTATGTTTTGAAATTTATTTATCATGATTTTTAATTATCAGAATATGTTCTTTGTTCAATAATAAGCAACGTTAATTAATAGATCAGCATGCAGCAAAAATGACAATATTAATTTAAATCTGAAGATTAAATCTTTAGATTGTTTTTAATCCAAAGACAAATTTAATCCTCGTTCGAAAAAAAATTAATTAAAGCACAAATAAAGCCATAGAATTTCCCAATAATATACAAAATTATTCAGTTTCCTTCCCCTCGTCAGAAAAATAAATTTTTTTTTTGTAAAAGTATGATAATGTTGAAATAAGTTAAATAAATTAAAACTACACAGTAATAATGGATGATCCAGATCTAAAGAAGCTTGCAACAACTCACGAGTTTTATGTTGGACTGTTGCTGGCTGTATCAAGCTGTTTTTTCATTGGTAAGTTAGTGAAATTAAAAAAATATTGCATTATTCATCAAAATAAAAATAAATTTCTATGTGAATTTTTCAGGTGCTTCGTTCATAATTAAAAAGAAGGGATTAATTCGATTAGCTAGAGTAGGAAAGCGAGCTGGCGCTGGTGGATTTGGCTATTTAAAGGACATAATTTGGTGGTTTGGACTTTTGTCAAGTAAGTCTAATATTCAATGGAAATTGTGATGAGTAATCGTTATCTGCAATTCATTGACCTTGAACTTTCTCTGCTTATCGTTTTGATTACTAGTGGGCCTGGGAGAAGTTTTGAATTTTACAGCATATATGTTTGCACCAGCTAGTCTTGTTACACCTTTAGGCGCATTATCGGTAATAATTACAGCAATTTTGGCTAGCAGATTCCTTAATGAACGATTAAATCTACTCGGCAAGATGGGATGTTTTTTGTGCATGATTGGTTCTACAATCATAGTTATTCATTCACCCAAAGAAACAGAAATAACTGATCTCAATGTGCTAATAGAAAAGGCAGCTGATTCTGTTTTTATGACTTATGTGCTAGTTGTGCTTCTCATTGCTGCATTTATAGCATTCTATCTAGGTCCTCGAATTGGACATAAGAATGTTGTTGTCTATATTCTACTATGCTCATCAATAGGATCATTAACTGTCATGTCCTGCAAGGCATTAGGCTTAGCTATAAAAGATACGCTATCTGGAAAATCAAATGATTTTGGAATGTCTTTACCCTACATACTTGTCATCATATCAGCTGTATTTATTGCTATTCAAATGAATTATTTGAACAAGGCACTTGACATCTTCAACACATCTATTGTTACACCTATCTACTATGTTATATTCACAACTTTAGTCATCTTCGCTTCTGCTATTCTTTTCAAAGAATGGAAAAATATGGACGCTTCAAATATTGTCGGTGACATTTGTGGATTTCTTGTCGTTATCTGTGCTGTTATATTACTTAATGCATTCAAAGACATGGACGTATCTATGGATGATTTAACATCTCAAATGAGACCAAGGAGGAGATTAGTGACGCTGGGAGGAAGTGGCAGAAATGGAAATATACACTTAGAAGAAAGTGGAAGTCTAATGGGTCATTCTTATGGTCAAAGTGATAATGATACATAGCGAACTAAGCTTAAAAATTAAAGATGGATGTTCGAATTATCATAAATTTAATTCAATTAAAGTAACAAAACAATTAAAGGACTGAAACGTATGAGAAAAGCTAGACTAAGGGATTTATTGCTCAGATTCTGGATACTTTATTTTTGTAAGGCTTCTGTTATATTGAATAAGCAAAAAGTATGAGTTACCTTAGTCTGGCTGAATATGTCAATTGAATTATTTCCAGAGTAAAATCTCTATTCAGCAATCATTTAGCCTTCTGAACTCAATCAAATTAGTTTAATCCCAAAAAATTCTAAAAGTTAGTTCCATTGAGTCAAAAATTCCATTGAATTTAAATTTACAGAACATTTGCTTAATTTATTAATTCTCTAGATAAAAAAATCGTGATTGACTACTTCACATTAAATTTTAACATAACTGAACATACCTTATTTACTCATCACATGTAAAATTTTATGAAACAAATAAATTAAATTAAATTTAAACAGATGATTCGAGTTTTATGCCTGTATATATTTATTTATCGACTGAATTTTCAGATAGTTTGATGTCTAATTAACGTTGTAGTATACTTTCAACTCTGAATTTGTCGAAAAGTTTAAAAATAGACAGTGGATTATGGACATTTGGGAAAATCCTTCAGAAATCGAGTATGCAACCAACCTTTGTTCCATTAACCCCTAATTGACATGATAATTTAATTTTAAAATCTCAATCAGCTGTTCAAACTATGTACTTCATTGATGTAAAATTGGGCGCAGAAATAATTGAGAGAATAAATATTATGAGAAGGGAACTCAAGAGAGGACTTGCTTTATTTTTGTTATTACCGGCTTTACACACGATTAAAGAGAAAAGTTGTAAACTAAAGACATGCAAGCACATGGAATATTACAAGAGTAGCCAAAATAAACATTCTCAATTTTACGATGGTTGTATTGTTTTCATGAAGTGTGGATTATTATTACAGCAATTGACGCAGCGAAAAATGTTGTGATAAAATATGTATGCAATATTTATCGATGATGCCTAAACATCTTTTACATTAATTTTTTTACGATCTTTATCTGAAATTTTCTTTCTATTTCAGAAAAGCATTTTCTTGTAGATAGAAAGGGGTCGTTCACTTATTACGGTCGCTTTTTAGGGGGGAGGGGGGATCTGAGATTTTGTAACAGGTCAAACAAAGAAAAAAAATTTTCTTGGAAAATTTGTAACAAGGGGGGGGGGGGAGGGGGTCTAAAATTTCGTTTTTTTGCGTAACGTAATAAGTGAATGACCCCAAAGCTTTGCTCTTATTCTATGCGTCCATCAAAATTTCTTCAATTATTATTTTCATTTATTTTAAAACTAATTTTCACAGCAGGCTTTGATTTTCTACATTTCTTATGGAACTAAAGGTCCTTTGCCTTTAAAAAAGCCACGGCCTTCTCTTCCATGTTTTTCATTTTATTATCTTTTCCTTGAAGCTACACAAATTACTTAGTCAGGGGCGTAACCAGAAATTTTTCGAGGGGGGTGTTTTGAAAGTTTTTGTATGGACGGCAAAATTTTGGAGGATTTTCTCAAAAAATCCTAGCAAATTGAAGAAATGTTCCGTCGAGGGGGGTGATAAAATACCCAAATCACCCCTCTGGACAAGCCCCTGAATTAAGATTTTAGATTCATACAGTTTCAAAATTTCTAAAAATTATTTACCAAAATGAAAAGCAAAGGCATCTATGACGATTATTCACAAATTATTAAAATTTCATAATTTAAAACTTAGTAGAGAATAAAAGAATGATTAAATTGCAAAGAACAGCGTTGATAATTGGCGCTGACCTAGACAATAAATTGATTATTGTAATGACTCAAAATCTCAACAAATAAACATGACTTTCGTGCGAATGAATCAAAATAAACAAAAGGGAACACCTAATATGCTAAATGAGAGTGCATTTACAATATATTTTCGTTTATTAAGCACTAATTTTTTCTCACATAATTAGCATAAGACACCAAATAATTACTCGTAGTAGAATCGAGAAGAAGAATTTTTGAGTTGATTGAGCTTTTTAATTGTTCAGCTATGAAAATGAATGATGTATGAAGAATACGAAGACTACGCAATGCTCACAATACACTATCATTTAGTCACTACGATTCTCAGTTTTCCATATAAATAGCCGATCGAAGCGGGCGAATTTCTTTATTTCATTGTTAAGCTTCAACCGAGCAGCACCTCTCTTTTATCTCCAAATTCAAGGACTTTTTTGAGTGTACGTAAAGTAAGTGGAAGTGATTTTTTTTGTGCAGAAAAAAATGTTGTGCTTTATAACAATAGTGATGTGACCATCCCATTGATCATTGTTCTATAATTTTGGAAGCTAAACTCAAATCATAAATAAACGGAATCAAAATTTTTAGATTTTTTGCAATTTAAAAATATTAATGAAGTGTGGAATCGACTTGACATGTTTAAGATTCATTAAATAATACATCCTTCTTCTGTCTATCAAGCAAGATGAAGACCTTTAAAATGTTTTGTAAATAAAGTTAAATAATGTTTGATTAAGAATAAGAAGATTATTGGAAATACCGAAGTATTTGCCTATGATCAAGTGATGCAAAATTTAAATGATTATTTAGTGATATATAATGTGGAATGTACATATGGATGCTTGTAACTAAAGTTCATGATTAAATATAAAAATTTATTAAAATAATGTTTAAAAATTTTCTGCTGTTGAAAAATTTAGTAGACACAACAAAGCTGAATTCAAGTTTACTGATCGTAACAGGGGCGTATTCAGGAAGAGGTTTTGGGGGTCAAAACCCTACCCTTTTTAGGAAATTTTTTAAATTTGCTAGGATTTTTTAAGAAAAAAAATCTTAAAACCCCCCCTAAATTTTCCCTTCCATACAAAAAAATTTCAAAACCCCTCCCTCGAAAAATTTCTGGATACACCCCTGGATCGTAATGTGTCCAAATTTCAGTACGGAAAGGACAGACTTGAATTAACAATTGAATTTTTTTAAAAATTTTTTAGAAATTCCAGACAAGTTCTTTAAAAGAGCCATTAGCTTTTCAAAAATCAAACTATTTGGTGTCAAAAGTTTCACTTTACAGCCCAAATTGACGACCAACTCTAATAATCTCAAAATTTAAATAATTTTTAAATACCTAATTAAGACTAATTTATAAAAATTAGTGAGCATGGTAAACAAAGATCTATCCAAAATAAAGGAGGAAGTGACCACAACAGTTATAACTGCAAATAAAATATTTAATTATGCACATCAATTGTTACTTTTTTAAGCACGCATAAAACGATATGATAAACAAAATTATTTGAGAAGTAAATAAAAAGTGCGACTTAATGTCCACTAGAATGACCATTCACTAAGGGATTTGCGTTAAAAGTGTGAATATCAACATTTACGTCGAGCAAATATTTAACAAGTGTAGATATTTGATAAGCAATAAAATTTTGAGATAGGCTTTGTGTATATTTGCAGATCAACATCAAGATGACGAAATTGACAAAGACGCAGGAATTTTACAAAGGAAAATCAATTTTCATTACGGGAAGCTCTGGTTTTATGGGAAAAGTTCTCCTTGAAAAGCTTCTCTATTCGTGTTCTGATGTCAAGCAAATAATGATTCTTGTGAGACCAAAACGCGGAAAAAGTGCAGCACAACGAGTTCAAGACTTTTCAACTCTTGCTGTAAGTCACATGTTATTATTGGCACGTGTATAAATAATTTATAACAATTAACAATTACATTTTGCATCTTGACACCTTCAACTTTTTAATCTCAATTCTACATTGATTCTAGAAGAGGATGAACATTATTAATAGGCTCTGCAATTAAGTTCTGTTTTTGCTAAAATGATCATTAATCAAATGATTTCTTTGTTTTCAAAATTAGTTAGTTTTGCTAGCCAACAGTGGCATTTATGAAGAATAAATCTTGATTCCTTTTATTAGTATCCGGATGTTGATTGTCAATACTGCGAGGTTCTTAAGTGAAGTCTATTGTCTCCCTTCCGCTGACTTATTTGATATAAAAGGAGTTAAATAACATCATCATCCTCTTTTTTAGTATTTATTTTGAGCAGTTTCAAATTCATTTAAGACCTTGAAGAATATTTTTATGGCAATTGATGGCTACGAAATTTATTTGATCATTCAATTTGCAAAAATATTTTTCTAAGACATCATTAAGACTGCTTATGTCTACAAAACTTTCAATTTATATTTTGAGTTATTAATAAGAAGCTGAGTAATCATCTCACAATGCCTTCATGGTTAAGATAACGAAATAAAGAGAGTTTTAGTGATTGTTGAGTTTTGCAGGAAAGATTGCCTGTAAGCAAATAAGAGCATGTAACAATGTCTTTGAGTTTTTCATATTATTTGATTAACCAGAGACAATTATTTAATTTTCATTAATTTACACATTTAATTCATCAACACAGAGGTGTAGACATGAGTCAGAACTCTAAAGGGTCAGGCCCAAAAAATTTTGAGGGTTTCAAATTTTGCCCCATTTTTCTCTTTCAAATTTTAATCTCGCGGGGACCCCCTATGTACCGACCTGTATATCCAACATGTGAACATCTTGTGTACACATATTTTGACTGTCAATGATGATATTTCACATGAAATGAGATGTGCGATAAATAAACAAGACCTTTCATTTTTTTGTGTGTACGAATTGTTAAACAATAATCTTCATCAATTTACAGATGTTTAAGAGAATCAACAATGAGAAACCAGAAGTGATGCAGAAGATTGTGCCAGTTTTTGGTGACATCCAAAAGGAAAATTGTGGCTTAAATGATGAACATTTGAGGAAGGTGATTGAAGAGTCAGAATTGGTTTTTCATATGGCAGCATCATTAAAATTGGAAGCGACACTTAAGCCGAATGTGGAAATGAATCTTCTAGGAACAAAGCATGTCATTGACATGTGCAAGAAAATGCCCAAATTAATGCTATTAATGCACTTGTCGACAGCATTCTGTACATCAGATGAGACAGGCACTTTATATGAACGCGTCTATGACTGGAAGGATGATCCAAATGATCTTATTAGGTGTGCAGAATGGATGGACGAAAAGATGATGGAAAATGTTCAATCAAAATTACTTGGTCCACATCCAAACACCTACACTTATACAAAGCGATTAGCTGAGATTCTCGTAAGATCTCAATTCGGTGAAATTCCCGTCTGCATTGTTCGACCTTCAATAGGTATGTGCATTGTCTGTTTTTTGTGTGTCATTTTGATTGCTTTTGACTGTAGGAATGTAAGAAATTAATGGTTGAATATGCAGCATGCAGCTGTGTAATTTTTTGGATTGGTATGACTTTTGATATGATCATCAATTTAGAGCAGTTTTGAATTATGATCCCCAGAAATCTCGTTAAAGGGCTAAATATCACTTTCAAAACATTTTAACCTATAAGTGCCAACATAACTAATGATACCCAAAAATAATAAATAGCTCTAAAGAATTCCATAAAATTTCTTTAATCGGCTAGCATGAAGGAACACGCATGAAACAAGTTTTAGTTCATTCTTTTAATAATTTTCTCTTCTCTGACTGTAACTTGTTGCATAATCCTCACATTACACAACGCAGTTATTGGCATAGTTCCTTCATGAAGGTCATCCTTGATCGTAAATTTTCCCATTTCTATAATTAATGTTATTTTCTTTATGAAATTTATTAAATTTACTGGCAGTAAGCTGCTAAACCTGTTTTCATGGATGACACTTTGAGGTTCATAAATTACCAAGAGTGCATAAATTTCTTCATCTTGCCTTTTATGGAACTTTCTTCTCATTTCTTATTTTTCTTTCTTACAGTTTCACCGGCTTTTCAAGATCCATGTCCAGGCTGGGTAAGTTGATATATTTCCATGTTTTATTGTATTCTTATTTCAATGGCATCTACTTGATTCATTTAGGTCGATAACTTGAATGGGTAAGCATGATCAAAGGTGTTGTTACATAAGATCAGGAGCGTATTCAGGAGGGAGCTTTCAAACTTTTAAAGGATGTGGAACAGTTTATGCTCAAAATATGATTTTTTAAGGTTTAATCTTGAATTTTAACCCTTTATGAACAAAATTACAGACCAGTCGGAATCATGGTGGCCGGAGCAAAAGGAGTATTGCGATCAATGTTGTGTAATGGAGACTTTAAAGGAGAGTGCATACCTGTTGATTTTGCTATTAACGGAATCATTGGGATTGCAAAGAAAGTAGCAACAATGAAAGAGAAGTGAGTGCCAAAAAATTTAATAACATCCAACAATAAGCATGGGAATGGGACTTTAGTGATATTTTTATAAGAAAATAATCTGCTGGTTGTGGAGTGACCCCTGACCTCATTAATGAGATTGCAAAATTTTACAGACCATCGGAAATTCCCGTCTTTAATGTGACTTGTCATCCTGAGAGTAAACAAACTTGGAGATATATTTTGGAAGAAGGACGTAAGATGGTACAGAAATATCCCTTTGAATTTGGACTATGGCTTCCAGGCGGAGATATTACATTGAATAAGAGACTACACCAGCTTAATGTTGCTTTATTCCATTGGGGACCTGCATATCTTATCGATTTTCTCATGTTTTGCTTTGGACAGAAGCGATTGTAAGATTTCACTTATTGAATTTGTAAGGAACATGATATATTTATAAAAACATTTAATCACAGCATGTATCGTGTCCAACAAAAGATTTCGCAAGGACTTGAAGTATTAACTTTCTTCACAATGCGTGAATGGATTTTTGACTCGAAGAAATTTCAACAAGTCTTTCAAGAAATGGAACCAGATGATAAGAAAATGTAATAAATGAACAATTTGCGATAATTAATGGAATCATTAAAGCATCTTTCTTACAGATTTTATATGGACACGAGGATTATTACTAAAGATATTGAGTTGGATTATTTACGTGACATATTATTGGGTGGACGTCAATATTGTATGAAAGAACCTTTATCTACATTGCCAAAGGCGAGGATTCAACTGAGGATGTAAGCTGATTTATTGACTTGAATATTGTGCATAAATGTCAATTTTATTTACTTTCAGCATGAAAATCGTTGATGCCTTGATTAAGCTTTTCTTCTTGTATCACATTGTCAGATATATCTTAAGTGCCACGGGTCTTGACAGCACAATATCTGCGTTAATTGATGACTTGAATGTCAATCGATCACTCACAGCGTAATTTAATTAGTTTCTTAAGCATTCTGGGTTGGGTGCATAAAAATTATGTATGGATATTTTGTGATAAATGAGGGAAGAGGCGTCATTTACGAACAGCCCTATTTAGTATGGAAATTTATGAGCATTAACGTATTATTGTGTAAACTCTTGTCTTAAAAATTAAAATAAATCCTGCTAATATTTTATACAATACTTTAAGAGAAAATAAGACTTTTTATTACTCATTTACACAGACATAGCAATAACGTGAAATATAATTTCTAATAATTGCCTTAATGTTCGAGGAACAGATTTCTGTAGATGTCAAAAACTTTTTCAATGTTTGCTCGATGAGCTGATTGTTGTTCCTTTCCGTGATGACACCTTTATCGATCAAAATTGACACGACATCCAGGAAGAAGAAGCCTGCCTCAAGAAACTCAACACTATATGGTCCGTAAAGGTTTTCCTTTACGTTTAGAAGCTCGAAACTCAATGTTAATGGGATATTTGCGTTCTGCATGGTAATAGAATCTAAATTATGTCAGATTAGAAGAATTATGTTTAGAGTATTATTAAGTATGTAACTCACTTCTATTCGTGATGAGTGTATGGAGCATCATTTCAGTCATGTGATAACGAATCTCGTCTAATGATCCCATACCAAAAATAGCTGATAAATATGTCGTGTAAAGCTGATTCATTGTAAAATTCGAATCAGATTGTTGAGCTAGTAATGAGAAGAATTTCTTCATGTGAACATTATCGTGAACTTTTCTGCAGTCGTCACAACGCAGACGGAAATTTTCATCACTTCCATCATCGTCTTCGTCTGAATAATCATCGTTGTCATCAGATGACAGCTTTTTATCCGGGTAAAATAATCTCTTGTTACAAATTCGGCACAAAATTGAGTTGTTAAATCTCTGTAGGAAATTAAGTCTATAATAAAATATTGATCTCATGGACATAAAATCTCAAGGGATAATCTTACATATTCATCATTCATCTGCAAGCACTTTGTGCATTTACATTCAAAATTATATTGCAGCTTAAGCGTGTCTTGTCTCTCTTGATAAGACATCAACTTCCAGTGAGGACCATAGCAATTGAAAATTTCACCATTCTCAGGGATATCACTTGCAGCATAAATTGTCAACTTCCTTCCTTCAAACACATTCCTGATATTCGGTTCACAACTATGATTGAGCATCGAGATTCGAGGAAAAATACCGGTAAAAACACGTTGTGACTTTAGAAGAAGATGCAAGCCGCCACCATTTGGCTGATTTTTAAGTAACATGAGCTTTAGTGCGTCAGTAGTGAATACATTCTGTCTAAAATCTACGATTGCATGACCATTTGAAACTAACTGACCAATATGTCGCAAGATTAAGGCACTTATTAATAAATCCCATCCACTGTCATTTAGTAAATCCTTAATTTTACTCGATAGAAAATCTTGGAAGAAGGTCGTGCACTCTCTAAGGTAGATTGTAAGCATGTACGCTGTCTATATTATAAACATTTACAATAATTATGAATTTTGGGAACCAATCAAGAATATTATAGAAGCTACTCACATAAACATAGGGCATATTCCTCATTAGGAAAGCATTGTCACGAAAAAGATTAGGTTGAAGGCACAAAACTCGAGCGTATTCCTGAAATTCCGAATTGCTGTTTTCTCCAAAGTAGTCATGATAAAATTCGGAAGAATATTCAATAAGTTGTTTGAAAATCATTTCTGGATTTTTCTTAAACTTTTCTTGATCAGCTAAAGATTCAAGTTTTGATATGAGCGATGGGAAGCCGACTAAAAGCACTCGCAAAGACAAATGTGCAATTCCAATTTCAAAGAACAGATTCTTCTTATATCCTTCACATTCATATTTATGAATTTTGTAATGCTCGTCTCGACATTTACCTGAGCAATAAGTCGAGTGTCTGCATTCCAAACACAAAAAAGGCCAGACATTGACTAGAGCACAATTTTCACAATCCGTATTGAAATATTTCTTTACACCGTAATTATGCACCGGTACGAACGCAAAAGGTATCTCACTATAAATGACTTCGTCCGTTTTGATCTCTTTCTGAGCCACGACATATCGTCCCAACGAGTCTTCTGAATGCATTCTAGAAAGGAACAACAATTTTTATTGAGTTTGTAAATTCATTTTTTTTTTGTTATTTTGCAACTTACTGCTTGACTTTAAGCTCGTCTTTGCTTTGATCATCCAAAGTCAATTTACTTAGTTCCTCTTGTTCCTCGTCGTCAACATACGTCTCTTTTTCCATGGCTTTTAATCGTGTCTTGTACTTTTGGAGAATTTCTTTTGACTGCTTTGAACCTTTCTTTGCGTACTTTTCAAGTTCCGCTACATTTTTCCGCATGTCTTTTATGCAGCCATTCGATAATGAACACATTCTTTCGAAAATTTTAAATGGATCTGGATGATTGAGCTGTAAGTTAATTAATCAGGTATTGAGTAACAAGTTTAAAGATAAACGCTCATAAAATTCTCACCTTGATAGCTTCCTCGCAGTCATTTCGAGCGACTTTATTAAATCCAAGTCTCATTAGTGCTGCAGCTCGATTTCCATGAGCAAACGACAAGTCACTGTCGTTTTCAGAGCACTTTAATGCGAGCGTATAAAGAAATGCTGATTCGAATAAATTAACATTTTGGTCATTTCTCTTGTAGATTTTGTTTCCTTCACTTCTGATTTCCTCACTGAGCTGTGATGACTTTTTTAGTGCTGGCGTTAAGTCATCAAGGAAGCACGAAATGAACTTTTTAATTTTTGTATCATAAATTGTCTGTACAATTTTAATTTCATTGCTGGAATTCTTAATTGACAACTTTTTCTGGTTCTTTTTCATTTGCTTAATGACAATGTCCCATTTTGAGCCAATGTTACGTGTTTGCTCTGGAAGTGACATACTTTGGACATTAAAAAAATGTTTCTTGTGCGTAAAGCTTGAGTTTTTGACTTGTTATTATGTCCTGGATCTGTAAATTAGGTCGTTTTCTAAAAGAAATTATATGTTTAAATTAAATCACATTGTTACTTATTCAACATACAGCTTACTTACTCGTCGGCAGATATTTTCCAATTCCTTTAATAAGACAATGCGGAACTTTTTAACCAAATTTTTTGTTACTTCTTATTTAACACATTTAACGTGTGTCGTCAACAGTTTTAATTAAAAACAAATATATTTAATGTAGAAAAACCACTTTAAAAGTTTAAATGTACTGTAATTAACGAATTATCCTTCGAAATTACTTTGTTTACTAAAAAATGAAGTTCAGTGAGCAAAGATCGAAAAAATCCAATCGGCAACTAAATTTGAATTTTTTTCAACCGTTACTCGTTGTGACTTTTTTCAATTTTTTCCATACTGAACAAAATTTGTGTTCTGAAAAGTGCGTTCAGCAAAATCGAAGAGAAAAGTGAAGAAAGTTGCGAAAATTAATAAAATTAAGGGTTTTCTAACGCTCTAAATATCGTATTGTGATTATTAATTAGATTATTGACTTGATAGGAAGTGAGTGATATAAAAAGAAGCTCCAATGAGGGGCATTAGATTTGATTTCATACAGTTAAAAAAACACGAAGACATTTTAAATGGAAATTTGCGAATATGTTATGTTTAAGTGATGCTCAGTCTCTATGTTTATTACAATTGTCGCAAATAGTATCAAGTTTAACTAAGAGGAACTTTCCACAAAGCTCTAGAGAGATTTCAGAGGTATAAAATTGTTTTTAATAAAAAATCGTAATTTAATAGTGAGATGAAAAAGAAAAAAAGAAAGAATGCACAATATGGCCGGTTCGCAACTCTTCTTTGCCTATTTCCTTTTCTTTTCCTCGCCGTTTTTCATCCCTAACCAATTATTCTATGCTTACAAGTTATTTTGTAATAATTTTATTAAATTTGTGTCGAAAGTGCTAGAAAAAATAACCTTAATTTAATTTATACCTAATAATTAATTCGCATAATCATCTTTATAGCTTTGTAAACAATTTGGGATTGAGGCAGAAAGGCATCTTCTGCGCTGTTTGTTTTCATCGATTGATTTTGGAGACGCACATTCAGTGAAAAATAATTCATTACAAGCTAAACTATTATCAAGTGAACTATCATCAATACTAAATAAGCCGTCTTTCGTGTCGAGCATCTGTTTTGCCATCGAAAATCCACTGTCACAGCAAAAGGTGAGTTTGAAACTTCTTGATTTCGTAATAAAGTACTTGTATAACATAGACATTATTTACAATCATAGACTTTGAGGCCAACACAACATCTCATTAATCAAATCTCAAAGGCTCTTAATTGCTCACAAATCCAGGAGATTTCGTTGGCAATTGCTCTGAGGAACTCGCTAAATCCAGACCTAGCCAAGTTTGCAGAGCAACATTTGAAAATTTGCTTACCTCAACTTATACAAAATTATTTAGGTACATAGTCATTAATTAAAATTAAATCAAGTTAAATTAATAAGTAAAAGTCAATTTTTAGATTCATCGAGACCTTCGGAAGGAACTTTAACTGATATATCGCCGGAACTATTGCAGTTATTGCTTTCATTGATTGCTTACGGAAAGCATTCATTTTTCAACCTTACTGATTCAATTTACAGCAAATTCATAAAGAAATTGTGCAGAGACTTTCCACGCGATCACGTTCCACTAATTTTAACGCCTTTACTCTACCTTGAAGAAAGTGAAATTTCCACGGAATCTATATTATCTAACTCGCAAAATATATTCAAGTCAAGCATAATGGACACGTCTTGGTCGAAGCTCATAATGGAAATTGGATATTCCCTAACACAATCTGTGGACGATTGCAAGTCGCATCTTATGAAAGGAGGTGGACGAGACGTTTCAGCTCAAGATGTGGCTAAAATTATTTCCTTAATGTGCTTAACGCATACAAATTTATCGGATAGCAGCATCAACTTGCCAACACCAAATGCTTTCTGGTCATCAAATAGCTCACAATCGAACGATCCAGCAAGTAACAATTCCGCAGGACAAAAGGAGAAATTGACGATTGAAAGTGCATCTTGGAAGCCAGAAATTTTCGTTCAAGCATTAAAGGAAGTTGTACCGAATTTGAATTGGAAGGAAGTTTGCTTGGGACTTGATCATCCAGAATTTGCAATTAAAGATCGAATTGGACTTAACTTGTTAATCACAACAATTCGTCTTGGCTTTCAATCAAGCGGAATGGGACAAAACTTTCCAGCTGAATGTATTTATAGACATTGGCAGAATGTTGAAGGACATTTGACATTAATTGCAGCAATTTTAAAGAATTCTGACATTTATTCATTTGCTGATCACATTTATAGCTCAGTTCCAGTTGAGGTTTTAAAGACACCACCGGAGCCAGACAATAAGGAAGTCAATTCATGGAAATCTGTTCATTTGGTCGAAACACTTTTGTACATCTCTGATAATGGATATTATAATCAAGTCTTGGAAATTTTAAAATTTCCACTCCAACATTGCCCAGACATACTTTTTATGGCTCTGCTTCATTCAAATGGTCCACTTACAGTCCTTCGTCAAGAGCTTTTTACAAGCCTTGTGCCTGTTTTCTTAAGCAATCATCCAAATTCTGGACCAATTTTACATCATGCCTGGAATTCATCAAACTTTGGAGCCATCAAGAACATTATTATGATGTCAATGAATGAGTCATACATAAGAAGCGATAGTGATCAATCTCGGCTGTCTAGAATACTTGATATTGCGCAAGATTTGAAGGCATTATCTAATTTATTAAACTCGAGAGATTCACGATTCTTTATGTTTGTAATTGACTTGGCATGTCTTGCATCACGTCGAGAATATCTTAAATTAGATAAATGGTTGTCGGATAAGCTACGCGAACATGGAGATCAATTTGCTGCTGCCCTAGTGAAATTTCTGCAAAGACGATGTCCTCAAATTATGGGAAAAGCTGCTGACGATCAAATGTCCAAATCAGGGCAACTACAGCCTGAAACGCTTAATTTGATTGCTCAATGTCTTCATGCCTTTATTCCTAATATTCATTCACCTGATGTCGCTGAACAAGCAACAACAATTGTCACGAACTGTAATTTACTGCTGAATAAACGTCGACAATTTCAGCCAATCTTACGTGGAAATAGCCAAATGGGAGGAATGGATACGTCATCATTCTCTAGTGCTGGCCTTCAAAACTTCCCAACTGGAATGAATTCTGTCTTGAATGACATTAGTGCTGGGATGAATGCATTGAATTTGAGTGGTGTGAATCCAAATAGCAATGCTTTTAATGCTTTCGGCAATATGTTGGGAAATTTAGGCAATACCCCAGCATCGCCGTCACGCTTAATGTCAGCCTTAAATAGTGCAACATCAAATAGTCCATTTCCAATGCAAGTTAATGCACCGCCACAACAAAATCTTGGACGGATTGGAACAACTCCGACGGGTGATAAGCTTAACTTACTAAATCCATTGCCTGGAGCTCAACAAAATCCATCAGCCCAGCCACCACAGCAATCACAACAGTCATTATTTGGAGAACAGCCTCCAATTTCGAGTGAGATTGAAGAGGAAGCAAATGGATATTTTCAAAGGATTTATAATCATCCACCACATCCAACATTATCAATTGATGAGGTCCTTGACATGCTGAAGAGATTCTCCGAATCATCAAATCGTCGCGAACGAGAAGTTCATCATTGTATGCTGAGAAATTTACTCGAAGAATATAAATTCTTTCCACAATATCCGGAGAAGGAACTACAAATTACAGCACAACTTTTTGGTGGAATGATTGAGAGAAATCTTGTTGACACCTACCTAACACTGGGACTTGCATTGAGGTATGTTTTGGAAGCATTAAGGAAGCCTGAAGGCTCGAAAATGTATTATTTTGGAATAACAGCTATGGACCGATTTAAGAATCGCCTACATACTTATCAAAAGTATTGTGAGCACGTACGTTCAATTCCCCATTTCAATTCATTTCCACCACATTTAATCAAGTATGTCGAATATGGATGTAATTCCGAATTACCACCAGACATCCCTCAAGCACCATTCAATCCAGCAACGTCTGATACAAGTGGTGGACAATTATTATCAAATGCTGTACAACATTTACCCATTACATCAGCACAATCACTTTATCGAAGTAATTCAGTTACTGGAAATATTGTAACGCAAGCAAAATCTACACCATCGTCGACGACTGCGACAACACCAAGCAGCAGCGCAAATCTTACGTCAAAGTCATTCAAGTCTATTGCAAATGCTACAAATATTGACACTTTATTGGTTGCGAATGAAACGGAGGTCGAGAAAATTGTTATGCCTCCAGATGCTGTTCAGGACAAGACGGCATTTATTTTCAACAATTTGAGTCAACTGAACTTAACGACTAAATGTGAGGAGATTAGAGATATCCTACAAAAGGAATATTATGGCTGGATGTCACAATATTTGGTATTGAAGAGAGCAAGCATAGAAATCAACTTCCATACACTTTATTCGAATCTTTTGGAGGCATTAAAGATTCAGGAATTGTTGATACTCACAACGAATGAGACTTTTAGGAACATTAAGGTGCTATTGAGGAGTGATAAAAGTATTGCAAATTTCTCCGACAGAAGTTTGCTAAAGAATCTTGGACATTGGCTGGGTATGTTGACGCTAGGAAGAAATAGGCCAATTCTACATAATGATATTGACCTTAAATCGTTAGTTCTTGAAGCATACTCAAAAGGTCAGCAAGAATTACTTTATGTAGTTCCATTTGTTGCAAAAGTTATCGAGTCAGCAGCAAAAAGTAAAGTCTTTAAGCCACCAAATCCATGGACAATGGCAATAATGAATGTTTTGGCTGAATTACATCAAGAGCCAGAACTTAAATTGAATCTAAAGTTTGAGATTGAGGTGCTTTGTAAGAGCTTAAATTTGGAAGTTGCTGATTTGAAGCCAGCTTATTATCTTAAAGATCCAGACAGGACTAATAAAATTGTTCATCAATTATCGCCACCAAATAAGCAAATTAAGGAACCAATAAGTCAACCACCACCATCAATTCCATCAAATGAGGAGGTATCTAATTCAGCAATTGCTCCATCATTACAATCAGCATCGCCAGCAAATTCAACAGAAGCATTTGCAACTGGACCTAGTGAGCCTCGATATCATCTCAATGATATTGTCATCCAAAATTTCGGGTCTCATATTTCAAATTTGATTGTTTTGTCATCAACTTTAGTCCTCTTACATCCACAATTAAAATCCATTGTTGTTGGAGCACTTGACAAGACAATTCGTGAATGGGTGCCGCCAGTTGTGGATAGGGCAGTAAAAATTTCCAGTAAGACAACGGAATCAATCATAAGGAAAGACTTTGCACTCGACTCTGATGATGGTACAATGAGACAAGCTGCACATTGTATGGCCAGAAACCTTGCTGCTGGAATGGCAATGATTACATGCAAGGATCAATTAATATCAGCAATACAGACGAATGTCAAGGCGCAATTAATTAACGTCTTAGCACCACAACAAAAGGATCAAATTGACATGGCAGCTAATATGATTGCAAATGATAATGCAGAACTAGTTTGTGCATTCATACAGAAGTTTGCGATTGAAAGAGCAATTCCAGAAATTGATAAGGCATTAATTAGTGAATATGAATTGAGGAAAATGGCTAGACAAGAAGGAAGGACATTTTGTGATCACACTGTGCTTGCATATCAAGCTGAAAGGATTCCAATTCAAATAAGACTTAAAGTCGGTGCCGTTCCAACAAGTCAGCTTTCTGTTTATGAAGAATTTGGACGTAATATTCCAGGCTTCCAGCGAATCATTGATCGTGAATTATTTGCAAAATCAGTAGTTGTCGAACAGCAGCAGCAGCAGCAACAACAACAACAGCAGCAACAGCAACAACAACCTCCTCCTCCACCGCCAGCACAATTGCCATTAGTGCCAGCATCAACACCAAATGTCCCTGGAATTCCACCAGCTAATAATCTTCAATTATCAAGTATTGCAGCTAATGCATCTCAATTTGGAACAACATTTAATCAACAGGATGACTTTGGATTGGTGTATGAGGATTTACAGCAAAAGATTGAGACATTCATTAGCATGTACGGAGCAATTCCACATCTTCAGATTCAATCACAAAACATGCACGCTCTATTGGAATTCGTTATGGTTGTACGTAGAACTCGTGAGAATACAGCACAACAAAATCTCTTGAAAAAGACTATTGAGAATTTAATGGAAGGATTCATGGTCATCACAGACTATGCAGAACAAATCAAAATCTTCCGTGACATTCACTTGCGAATTTTAAAGATCCTTCAAGATAATCGCGCTTTTGGACAGGCATGGACTAATAAATGCATCTCCAGATATGTCTTGGAATGTCCAGAAACAATGAGATATAATGTTGAGGCAATAGAAATTCTAATTACAACAAATTGCATCATTCTTCCTCAATACGATGCTGGATTAGCAACTTTAATTGAATCTGGAAACTTCTCAGCAGCTAGTTTCGCAACAAAATTACTTCAAATGCACTTCTTGGACGATAGGTCAAATGTTTCTACACAAGATGGGGATTTTAATTGCACAATCACAATTTTGGAGAGACTTGCTAATCACAATAATGGTCCAGAATCACTCTTAAATCTCCTTGAAGTCTTGAGAAGTCAACAAGATCAAAGTATTCATCTTACGGATCGTGCAGTTCACGGGCCAACATCCTACATCCATTCTGGAATGTTGCAAGCTAGAAATACAACGGAGGTTGATGAGCCACCAGGTAATTGCTTACTGTTTGATGTGGTTTGATGCTCGAAACTTTATTAATTTTAAATCCGGCTGATTAATCGTCGGATTTAATTTTAATCTAAGGATTTATTACTAAAATAATAAGCCATACTTTCACATTAATTCGTAGGCTTCATCGAAAAGTCAGAGTATTTATTGAAAGATTGGATTGCCATTTTTCATACGCCAGGCATTAATAGAGATCAATTGAAGTCATTCTCGACATTTGTTAATAAAATGAATATTTATGGGATCTTAAAAGGCGACGAAGCTTTGACTAGGTTCTTTAGGCACGCTACCCAAATGTGCATTGATTTGACATACAGAAATGATCCAACAATCACAAAGACGAAGATTTTCCAATGGATTGATGCATATGTTAGGTTAATTGCACTGCTTGTAAAGCATTCTGGCGAGACATCAAACTCCACTACTAAGCTTAATCTATTGAACAAGGTATGTAAATATTTTAAAGCTGCTTATTAAATGATATTTTATTTAATACTATTTTTTTTTCATAACTAATGTAGATTCTTGGGATAGTTATTGGGCTCTTGTTGAAGGACCACGAGATTCACAAATTAAACTTCCAACAACTCGGATATCAGAGAATATTCATCATGCTGTTCTTGGAACTCAGCTCATCTGATCCAGTTTTAGAGAATATTATGACAAATGTGGGTTACATCCTCATTATTATTCAGCAACAAAATTTATTAATTTAATTGATTTATTTTTCTCAGGTATTGACAGCATTTTGTCATGCATATCACATACTTCGTCCATCATTGGCGCCTGGATTTTGCTATTCATGGCTTGAATTGATTTCCCATAGAATATTTTTACAGCGCATTCTAGCAACAACACCACAGGCAAAGGGCTGGTCAATGTACTCTCAATTGCTGATTGATTTGTTCAAGTTCCTTGCTCCGTTCTTGAGAAATGCGGAATTAGCGAAATCAGTTACATTGATGTATAAAGGAACATTGCGTGTTCTCCTCGTCTTGCTTCATGACTTCCCTGAATTCCTTTGTGACTATCACTTTGGGTTCTGTGATGTAATTCCACCAAATTGCATCCAAATGAGGAACTTGATTCTATCAGCATATCCTCGAAATATGCGTTTGCCTGATCCGTTCACTCCCAATTTGAAGGTAAGTTCTAATTTGTTATAATAATTAATATTGGACATAAGTAAAGTAATAATTAATGTTTTTTTCATAGGTGGACATGCTAAGTGATATTAATACAGCACCACGCATTCACTGTAATTATGCAGCTGCAATTCAGCCACAAAACTTTAAAAAGGATCTTGACTCGTACTTGAAGGCAAGACATCCAGTCACGTTCTTGGCAGAAATCAGAGGACATTTACAGATCTCAAACGAGCCTGGATCACGCTACAATATTCCATTAATGAATGCTTTAGTATTGTACGTTGGAACACAAGCAATTCAACAAATACGGTATGAATAATACAGCGCACATCCACTTGTCATAAATGAATTTTAATTGTATATTTTTTATTATTATTATTTACAGTCAAAAGAATCAGAATCCAACAATTACAAACATCATTCATAATGCACACATGGATATACTTCAAAACTTGGCAGTTGATCTTGATAATGAAGGACGTTATTTGTTCCTTAATGCAATCGCTAATCAACTACGCTATCCAAATATTCATACACATTACTTTAGCTGTGCTTTGCTCTATCTTTTCGATGAGGCTAATTCAGAAGCTATTCAAGTATGTAGATTTATATTTGTATTCTTTTTATTTGATGAATAATTTAATTCCTTTATTTCTCGCTTGTTTGTTTTTTAGGAGCAAATTACCCGTGTGCTTTTAGAAAGATTGATTGTAAATAGGCCACATCCTTGGGGCTTATTAATCACATTTATTGAACTGATTAAGAATCCATCGTATAAATTCTGGGATCATGATTTTGTCCATTGTGCTCCCGAAATTGAAAAGTAATTTAATTAATTATTTATACGACTCCAAATTATTTGCTAATCCGCTATTGATTTTCTATCTTAATAAAAATTTAGATTATTCGAATCTGTTGCGCGTTCCTGTATGGTGAAAACACAACAATCACAGGATTTTGACTCTGTAAAACCAATGGTAGATAATCCATCAGACATTTAAGGCTGCTTATTTAAAAAAAAAAACAAAAAAAACATTATACGCGAGAAGGAAGCGCTTTCAACACATCAAACTATATTATTACTACTTTATTTGTGTGAATAATTAATAGGTTTTAAGTTTAAAAAATATTTCAATCACATAATTTTTCTTTTTCATATTTTTTGATTTATTTGTTTATGCAACAATTATTTGCAATTTCATAAAACAATATGTAGTTTATAAACTGAAATGATTGTAATATCGTGAAGTAATTTTATTTAAAAACAGTAATAGTATGAATTTATCTTTTGTCCCAGACTCTAAAGTCTCTTATGTTGTCATAAATATGCAAGGAAAAATGTTAAATTTTCTTCGAAAAGGGAAAATATAAAATGGTAAAAAGCAAAAATTGTTTATTAAATAACTTATGTATAGTAAAAAATCTGGAAATTAATGGAATAATAAAATCTTAGATCATGAAATTGCATAAAAACAATTTTTATGGTCACATGTATTTAAAGAAACTTGATTTGTTGTTTCTTCTTCCTTCTTTTGATATTTGGAGGATGGATGGATGGACGGACTGATCGATGTCAATATATTAAAGGAATTAGGTGATAAACAGTCAACAGTCTCAAAATCAGCAGATATCAATAATAATAATGAAAAAGGGTCATCGAATCGGAGAATCCAACTGAAGGCACAACAAATACATTTGAACCGGAATCTATTAGGAGTCGTTCGCAAATTACGCCACGCAAAAAAAACAACTTTTTTGAAACCCCCTACCCCCCTTGTCACAAATTCTTCTACCCCATCCCTCCCCTAAAGCGTGATGTAATTTGCGAACGACCCCTATTGTATCCCTGTCCTTTTAAGGAACTAATTTTGACTATAAACTTACAATGAAAACTTGATTTCAATCTTCATTCATTTACATATTCCGTCATATTCTGAAAACTTTAATCATAGTAGGCAAAATATACGGTTTTTATTTCTAAGAAATTCAGTGAAACAGTTTTTCAAGTGAGTCAATATTTTAATTAATTTTAGTGAAAATCGTGTCAAAATGTAAGTAATAAGTAGAGTAGCAATCAAGTCAACATTTTGTCTAAATTCATAAGGGGCCGATCATAAATGACGTCACGCAAAAGTTGAGATTTTTAGACCCCCCCTCCCCCCTCTGTTACAAATTTTTTTCTTTTGTATGAAAGTGTCACACAGCCTTAGACCTCCCTCCCTCCCTAAATATTGGACATGATTCATGAATGACCCTCTTGCGAAATGTCTATCCATTAAATATAATTAAGCTATGCTGTACATCAGCAAGTGTCATAACAAGTATCTAGAAACAGCTAGCGCTATAAAATCAAACATCAGGAAACGCTATTTCCTCAATTTACAAAACTAAACATTTCTCTAGAATTCATTCTCAATCATGTTATCCATGGAATCAGCCAATTATTTAATATTGTATTAGTGATATTGGCATATAAATAATCGAGAGAAATAAAAATATTTGACCAAGATTCCTCAAGACACGATAGATTCACATATTTATAGATTTTTATGTGATTTTCTTCACCCACTGAGTCTGGTGCTTATTATGTATAAAATAAAAATTAAAAGTGCATTAGTTGTGCTATCGACGCAGAAGAGATAATCGCTGTGAATCACAAAAGGCTGTAACTTTGAGTTGACACAATTCTCAATGAGCTCATTATCAAGTGCAATGAAGAAAAATGACTTTATGTACTAATACTTCAGCTTTTCTACAAATACACGAGAAAATCAGGTTCCTCTAACTAAGAAATGATGAGGCTTAATAGAAGAAAAAAAAGAAAGACAAAGCACAGCGGAAAACGAATATAAAGTAAACTAAAAACATATTGCCTTTATATATATATAATATTTCTGTATATATATAAGTATGTCTAAAGTAAACACAACTCGTAAAATACAAAAAAAAATGTGATGTGTTGGTTCCCGTAGTATAGAAACTCGCGTTACCTACATCGCGAATTAAATTGTGGCACAAATTTTGTATTACAAGTTAATGTATTTAATATAATAAAAAAAAATGTGTGGCAGTTGATTCGTACCCAAGTAATGAATTGGTATGAAGCTTTGTTTCCACATCCATAATACATATATATTCATCACATTACCTAAATAGATTTTGTTGGATTTACGAGAGAGTCAAACTACGAAAAATTCGGTTAATGATACGATTTTATTTCGAGGATCAATAAAAATCATAAATCAATAGGAATTCTTTTTTCAAAATTTCTTCGTTTCCCCCCAAGAATTCGTTCGAACGTTCAAGCATGTTCGTGTGGATTTCGTAGCAGCACATATATCAGTTCACGAAAAATAAAAAGAATTTTGCTATGATATTTAAATAGACATAATGTGTATGATTATACAAATATTTCACATACAGCTTAGTAACAGCACAAAGAATGTCTTAGAACATCTCTCATATCGTTTCATATTTTCGAGCGTATATGATGATTAAAAAAGAAGAAGAAACTCCACAGTTTAGAGACAATAATGGCAAAAAAATATGTTTCAGCGCGCAGTCGAAAACAAATGTATGCCTTTGTTTTCATAAACGAGCACAGGCGGACAAAAACATCAAATGAGCATAACTGACTGCTCAAAAAACTTTTTTCATCATCATCCTCTATACTTTATGAACGACGAATACAGTTATATCACATACATATAGATGCACAAGTACCAAAAACACCATCAAATAGATAACGATGATAAAGCGAACTCGCTTGTCTGCTTCAATCAAAATGTGACTAATTTTTATCGCCAGAACAAAGTCTTCCTTGATTTTACTTCTTTTTTTTTTGTTGAACATTTGATTATGGATTATTTATTTATAGAATACTTCAGATTCATTTTTGTGATGATTAAATTAATTTTGATTTTCGGGTTGTTCACAAAATTGACATTCAACGATGACGGAGGGTTGGGTCTGGTGCTATGTGACACTTCTTTCTTGTATAGCTGTTTGACAAAGTGGATGAAACTTACTTGAAATTTTAACGTACGTAAAGTCAAGCTTGTACGTGTGAATCTTACGTGAACAATTAATTTGAAATAATTTTATCTATAGACATTGGGTATATGTTTCAAAATTATTAACAATTTCATATCTCTTCCAAGCGAGTCTATATAAAAAATGAAGAAAAACCTGTAAAACAATTCGTAAATATGTCTTCAAATATTTACCTTTATTTTTTTTCCTTTTATAATCAAGATAAGAATTTATTTTCCGAAAAAAAGAGTCAAAATGAGGCATTTATGCCATGGTTTATGTATTTATACCTTTTAATTATTAAAATGGCTCATTGTTAGTGCTTAAAAATGATGTTTACATACGGGAAAAAAATTGTTTAATCGGATAGAGGTTTCAAAGCATACTTTGAGTGAAAAAAATAGATTTAAAATTTCATCCATTTCTCTACTTCCTTTCTTATACCATTACCTTCATTTCATATTTTTTTTGGATATAGGTTAGCATTCCAATTTTTTTTTCTTGCTTTTTGCGTTTTTATACATAGTACACACCCTGCTTTGTGTTATTTTATTCTCGTTCCTTCTCTTTCTCTAAATCATCGTGCTATCTCATTCTCTCACACAATGGTAGATGGTGAATAAGTATATATATATATACATGTATATACTTATTGACTCTTATGGTATGGCAGCACACACAAAAAATTAGAGAATGGAGGAAAAAAAACTTGCGTAGGCGTGCTAGCGTTCTTCAAAGCCTGGGCTTTGTGTATTGCATGCTATCCTCTAATTTAGCTTCTTTTTTACACACAACAAAGAAACTATTTAATCTAATGGGCAAAAAAAAGTATCAAAACACACGAAAACTTGTCGCACCCTGCAAAAGAAAAATCCATACTTACATTTCTCCTGAGTAAAGGCCAACAAAAAGAGGCATTAGAGTAATATTTAATTAAAAAGAACATTGAGTTACGAGAAACAAGTTTTTTTTTATTATTTAAATAAAATGCTAGTTACAAATTCCATACAGTAAATCATAAAATGTAATACCTAATAATACAAATACATTGACACAAAGAAGTTAGTTTCATCATCTTTATTAACAACGCCATTTCATTGATTCATTGTGGAAAAAAAATCTCATCAAGCAAACTAAAAAAATAACAAAAAAAACATGGAAATAACTCTTGTGAAACTAACATCTAGTGTATGTCTATGTGTGTATGTATTGAAATTTGGTTAAAAAATATACAGAAAAGTAGGCCACGCTGATGATGATGATGATGAAAAGAGCAGAGAAAATGAAAAACGTTAGAAACGTTTTCAGGCCTTGACATATCGCGCTCTAACGAATAAATATGTATACTCATGTCACGCTGGTTTTACTTTCAAAAGATTTTTTTTTATTATTTCTCCTACTAATTTGTGTCTTTTAACATTTGAGTTACTATCTTTGACATTAAGTCCAATTTAGCTTAAATACTTATTCAAAAATTCATTGTGATTGTGAAACTTTTTCAAATCTTTTTCTTTTTTGTGGATGGGCATAACAACAATGTAGTAGTTACCAAACGGTCTATTCCGTATACACAAGTGTGTTTCTTTAACTGTAGCTTCTGCCACGCTGATAGGAGAGAGAAAAAGACTGACTTAAAAGAAGGACAGTATCGATAATGTTGAAGTACAAAAAAGTCATCCAACATGTGATAACAGTCTAGCCTGAATCTCGCTCCCACAAGCGATAGCTCTCAGTAGTGAGCATGTTGATTGATAATATCCATCGTGCATTGTTGTCTCCCCTCATTTTTTTTTGGTTTGTTTGTTGTATACCTTTATTGGAAATGACATTGTGTATATCCACGATATAAAGTATGGTATGGTAATGTAAGCTTTTAGCTGACATCGCGTACGAAGATTTTTGATGATGAAATGATTTTTTTTCATCATATTTCACCAGTATGAACTATAGCTGCTGTATAACGGCACATAACTAAAAATAAAACAGCACTTCATAGTTTCCACATCTCGTATAATTCTTTCATTTTCTCATAGTGCGTTTGTATGTGTATATATTGCGCGTCGTTCGACCAACAAAAAAATACAATTACGCAATCATCTAATAATATGAACATTTTTTTTCCTTTCGAAAAAAGCGAGGCTTTAACACATTTTTATTCTCTAAAAAGCTGCTCGATGCCAACGATTTTTTTTTGTTCGGTGTAAAGATTTTGTAACTGTTTGCTTCCTTGCTTATTTGCAATAATAATAATATTATTGTTATTTTTACTCGCATGGACTCGCATCTAGTTCCTCAACTATTTAGCAAAGTAATGAATAAAGTAGAAGAAATAATTTTTTTTGAACCACTGCCCCGATGAATCACATGATGAAATTGCTATGCGCGAAGACGATAGATTCTCAAAAAAAAATTTCTCTTTTTTTTCTTTGCCTTTATACTTTTTTTTTCGAGGTTCATAAAATCGATTTAGTCTTGAATATGAAAAAAACATGTGGCCATAAAAAAAATTTCCTGGTAATCTAACTTCTTATTTTGCAATGAATATTTTTACTCATAAATGATGAGTAGAAAGGAATTTTAGTGTGATGATAGATAGATAGAGATGGAGGCAATAGAGAGGGATATATAAAATGAAGTATATTGAATGAAATTTCATTTAGAAGCGAAACAAAAAGAAGAAAAACAAAATGGCGTTTCTAATATTGCGGAAGTATGAAAAAATTATACATCACGTAGGGAAAATTGGGTCGAATGGAATGAACCCAAAAAAAAGTTTCATTCTATTACGCAATACAAAAAAAAAATTTTTTTTTAAAGGAAAAACGAGTAAAACTGGAAATTTATTTTTTCATCAAACTAAATCGATTTTAATAATATTTTTTTTGTCATTAATAATTAGTTGAAATAAAATCACGAGAAGCAGATGAAACAAGGAAAAAAAAATTTAGCTCACTATACTTAAATATAATCTCTTTATGTGCGAGGAAAAAGAACCTTATAATTTATTATTTAAAAAAAAATATTACAGAACAAAACTGATTCACAACTTTCGCGATGACTTTGCGAGTGACGAATAAACTGAAAGAATTTTTTCACAGAAAAATATTATACGGAAATTTTTTTCAATTTATATATGAACATAAAGAGAAGCATACTTCGGGTATATAAACGAAGATTGTTGAATAAAAAAAATATTATAATTGGAAAAAGTAGGGGAAATGAATGTGAATGTGAGAGTGTGTGTGTATATACACTAAACACATGTGCATGCTCCGAGTTTATATCTTGTGCTGCTTATGTATTAGTAAATCGTAATTTTGAAGCATAAATTTTGAAAACCAAATTGAAATAAAAAAGAAGAAAAAAATGATTTCGTCATTTCTGCAGTAAAGTGGGGCAGTGGTATCTATATAAGCCACAGTACAATCGCTTCGCTTATATACAACAAAGAAGAAAAAAAAATTTATAATATAAATAAGGAAAAAATCGTTAATGTACACAAATACACACGTATACATCTAAACATATACATATGCATTAATGTAAGTGAAAAGAAGAATAAGAGGAATCAGAGAATAAGAAGGTAATTGTATTGTATGTTAATTATAATTTTTTTTAGGAAACTACGCTTAATTTAGGTAGAACAAATGAATTAAAAAAATATATATAATTTCTAATAAAATAGTTTACAATAATCAAAAAATTATTGGAACCAAAACCCTTACTCTTTGTGCTCGTTACATAGAAAAATGTAGTCATGCGCGATGTACACAGAACGCTGATCTTAGTTCGAATCTCCACTCAGTTAATTTTGACCTAGTTTCATCCTCCTCACAGTTTGATTAATCAATATTTTTTCTCTCCATGTCATAATTTCTATTTTTTATATTTTTGCTCCATCTTCTCCGCAGATTAAGGCTTAAAACTTGATTCGCAAGAAAATTTGGCGCGATTTTTATTCATTTTGCTCACTGATACTTTTGTCACACTCAACACTGTATTTGTTCATTTTATTTTAAATTAATTCACATTTTATTAATTTCTTGTTTCTCATTTTATTAATGTTTTTCGAATTACACTTGATGAAATGCTCTGATGAATAAAACAAAAAAAAACTTTAGAGAGGAAAACATTGTTGAGGAGAAAAAAAATACACAGAAAATTTGAAAAACACAACTGCACTGTTCGACGAGTGAAACGCTTCTGAGCAGTAAACGTTCTACTTTACGAACAAAAGTATTTTTCTTTCTTTCTTTTTTCAAATAAGCGCGTGAGAAAGCCAGTACTGCTATGCTATAATGATTATTTTATATTCATTTGGTTGTATACATTGAAAAAAAAAAGTTTGTTGAAGAAACTAAAAATTGAGGTCATAGTTGTATATATATTTAACAAAAGAAGTCGAGAGGCGAATAAAATATTTAAAAAAAACTTGAAACGAAGAAAGCTTCAAGTCAAAATGTATACATTTTAATATGTAAGATGATTGCGCTTAAAGTCACCAGCTAATAGCATTGAAGGGTCATCTTTTAAGCAAGATTGTTAACAATCTCTTATGCTTCATGTTGTGTTCAGTTTTCTCTTGCTTAATTAATGTTTTGGGGCTTAGTTTAGTATATTTAACACAATTTGACTCTATAGAGTCGTTATGTCGATAGCTCGAAATAGAAACTTGAGCTGCAACCCAAAATTTTGGATCTACTTGTTTATATTACAACTTTCTACTCAATTTATAAAAATTTACATCAAATTTAATCACAAACTCTATTAAAGCTAGATTCAAACATTTCTTAATTAATGAATCAATCTCCCTCAAATAATACATTCAGCTCTTTATCTTAGTCACTCGAATGATGAAACTGTGAAATCAGAAGAGTAATCGCCTCATATGAAACGTCTGTCCTATAAAAAAAGCGAATTAGATAAATTAGAAAGGCAAGCTGGACGTTTTCATCAATTTTGTTTTAGCGTATTACAGTAAGTTTTTCTTCATTTCATTCGTCGTTCGTCACACAAGTCGCTCAATCAGTCAGTCAGTTAGTTAGGTCTCTAGCAATGAAAAAACATTTCTAAGCTGAAAGAAGAAAATATCAAAAATAAATGAAGTATTTTTGACTCATAAAACTGTTCTTTTTATAAATTTTTATCTTCTGCTCATATGTAATGGAACTTTGTTGCTCAACGATAAGGTCATTGAACTATGAGACACGTGAATTTATTGTTTAGGAACAGAACAGAAAGAAATGAAAAAAATGAGAGAAATTTTTAATGTTGATATTGCCTTTTAGTTTTATTATGTATTTTTTGTGAGGGGGAAATGCATGTTTCAATGCATCGAAGAGCAATAGCATCAGCATAAACTACGAAAGTAACGCAAAGTAATTGTGCTTGTGTATGTTTCCTGAGAGAAAGAGAATTGTTTAAAGAGTGTGCAGTATAAATAGAACAGGGTTTCGGGACATGGAGAAAGGGAAGGAAGAAACAAAAGAGAGCGCGCATTGCAGTAAAAATATCAACAATGAAAGAATGCAATTTATTGTATGATGGAATGAAATGAAATTAGAAACCTGCTTCATTATCTTTGTAACTTTTTTATTTTATGAAAATATCCAAGAAAAATTCACACATTCATGGTGTGATCGTGAAAAATTAGTCACTTCTTCTTTCGTATTTTTAGAAAATGTGTTTTCATAAGGATTTTGAACTTAGATGAACTCATTTTGTATCTCTAAAATAGAGTTATGACTAAAGATAGAATCATTTTTACGAGATCTCTCAACTAGAGACATATTTTATGCTACTTCAATCGTATCAGTATTTTTCTTTTGTAAAGCGAGATAAACGGAATGTGATGCATACCCAGAGTCATTATGGGGAGATAATTCTATTCAAATTAAAATCACAAGATATTTCTGACGGAAATATTTTTTTAAAGTTTTAGTTGATCTTATTTGTGAGTTTTTTTTGGAACTCAGGATGACAATTATACTAAATATCGTGTTATCATTAAGAACAATGTAGAGAAGTATTTTACAGAATGTCTTCGACTCCTCTATAAATAGGCTTCTTCTATCCGTATAGAGAGAATCCGTAAAAATTTCATGTCTTCAAAACCCTAAGTCCCAACTTTATATTAGAAATGACTAAGCAGGGTCTACAACTCTGTGACAAACCAAATATTTTTTGGATGAAATTTTTGAAACAGAGGAAGGGTGGAATCAGCGGCGTAGCCAAAATTTTTGAAGGGGAGGGGGTCCAAATTTTTTTAATTTTACAAAAATCACTGTAATAAGAGCTTTGCATTAAACTTAAGCATTCATTTAGACATTAAGATAAAAAAATTTAAAAACTTGGATTGAATTTTGATCTCGAGGGGGTTGCCCGGGCACATAAGGACCCCTGGCTACGCCCCTTGTTGGAATGGTATCAAGAAATCATATTATTGTGGGACGTCATTTCTGAACAATCACTTAGTAAATCGTAATTCAAATTCTCAATTCTCGAGAGACTCGTCTTGGACGTAATTAAAAAACAACTTATTTTTTTCAATAGTTTATTAAATTTTTAAAAGTTACGTCATTTCAAATTTTTAAAAGATCGTAAACAAAATATTTCTTTGTATGGATATTATACATATAAAACTGCGCAGATAGCTACCCCATACACTACTGCATTGATGTACAAAAATTTGAATCATCACGCAAATAAAACAGTATAAACTAGTATTAAAAATTTCTAAGACATAAGATATAAATCCCTTTACTTAAAAATGCTAATTTAACAGGGTGAAACCAAAATATGTTTTTACTGTAATTCCTCGTCAACCCCTTTTCTCGGTCAAGTGGTTTCCTCATAAAAAAGAAGTAATATGCTAAATAACGAAATTTAAATGCTCTTACTATTTTTT
Organism: Chironomus tentans; assembly: GCA_963573255.1. NCBI lineage: Eukaryota > Metazoa > Arthropoda > Insecta > Diptera > Chironomidae > Chironomus > Chironomus tentans. Next base: position 871,855 of record OY754302.1, on the reverse strand, counting down.
GTTTGTTATTCAAGAAACACAGCATCATTCAAAATAGAATGAAATATTCTGTTTACTTCTATTAGCAAAAAAAAAGATTCAATCTTTTTGCGTATTTGAAGAAGAATAAAAAAACTTAAAGCAGGCTTTTTTACATTTTTGGAATTCAGAATTAGTCATTATTTAGCATCGATTCAAGGATATGTGGATGAAAAATGCATTTCGTAGTTTTATATTTATTTTTTCATCAATTCTTTTGAAAAACAATTCGTAGCTTAGATGTTGATGAATTCTTGTCAATACAATTCAATTGTGGCTCAATATAAATTTATGTGGTCAATTATAGCCAATTTGAAATTAGCCTCAATTTTGAACAGTTGTTGAACTGTATATGTTTCGAAAATGCTGAAGTTTCAAACACTTCCTGCATAATCGTAGTATTTGGGGCAAAAGATGCAAACTTAAAATCGTTCATGATGAAATATTCAATAAAACTTTTTTTTTTGGAGGAAAAAAAGAAAACAAAGAAAGACGAAGAAGAAAAAATTTTGATGTAGAAAAAATTCCGTTTTTCTTAATATAAGCAAAACGCAGAATAAAATGAAAAATGAAGGAGAAAAAGAGGGAAAAAGTAAAATGTGTTTGACCTAGATTCTGTGGAGTCGATTAGAATATCTTATTATTCTTTTTTGGGTTGTATACTTTATTTATATATATTTGCGTGTTTAGTTTCAGATTCTTGAACAAAAAACATAGTAAGCAAAGCGAGTTTTTATTATTATATTACGAACATAAAAATAAATATGTATACATAAAGAAAACGTAGGTTTGGCATGGCATAAAGATGAACAAAATTTTCACGAAAAATTTCAGTCCTTTGCGCAGATCAATATTTCCTCTGGAATATGCCTCTACATATACATCTGCAAAAGCAGCATAGAATTTTCCTCAACATATATACAGTATTAGCAAAAAAAATTAAATGACCATGTACGGGTATATAGAAAATTCTTAACTAATGCTAAATTTGCTGCACGAAAAAGCTTTACAAGCATCAATAATTAATATTTACATTCTAAAGCGAATAACTTCTATGCGATGAACATTAAAAATTTTCATTGATTTTAAGTTCTTTTATAATTTAGTTCCTCGCTATAAAATGATTGATAAATATGTATAGGAATTTCATATAAATTACTATATCTAATTTGTCTTTGCCACACTTGCTTGTTTTTGTATTCAATAAGAGACTCACATGAGTTGTAAAATCATATTTGTTTTAGGCCACAAAACTTTCAAAGAAGTACTCAAGTAAATTTAACCTTAAAGACTTTTTTTATGCTTTCATATTTTTACTACATGACCTATTTGCGTGATTTTGAATTATAAAAAAAGTGTATTTGAAATAGTTTCTGCCCATTTCTTCTTTATTTTTAGCGCTATCGCTACACGAATAACTGATGATTACGATCTCTTTTCCTTTATGAGCTGAATTTTTGGTGATGGAAAAAGTTTTTGATTTTGGTTTGTCCGCTGACCACAATATTCGTACTTTTATTGGGTTTATCCTTATAAGAACTAAAAATATTGAATTATTTTTTAGAAAATTCAAAAAAAATTATTATTCTCGATAACGTAAAAAACCAACTTTTCAGACCCTCCCTCTCCTCTTTGTCATAAAATTTCCATGAAAAAAATTTTTCGTTGTTTGAATTGTCACAAAATCTCAGACCCCCCTAAAAGCGTTACGTAATAAGTGAGCGGCCCATTATATATTCATATGAATGCAATAGCTTTTCTGAATTTTATTTTTATTAAAATTTATGAACCTACATTGTAATCAATTTTAGACAAAATACCTAAAAAATTGACTATCACTCCATATTCATAAATCATAAATTTCTTTCGTATAATGAGCTACAAACCATATGATGATGATGATATCGAATGTTGAAGAAAAATTGGGAAAATAGGTTAAGCTCTCTTTTTTTGAGCATATTGAAAATTTAAATTTAAAAAATACTTTTTGGGTGTGTTTGGAGATTGTGTAATGTGATGAATGCAAATGTAGATAAATATAAAATATATATTAATCTGAATGCTGATGTTTCTATACTCGAGCGGGGTATAATGTGTGCATATATTTGTTTGTTGGATTAGGTTTATCACAAAAAAAATTAGTTTCCTCTTTCGGGTTTCTTCTTGCATGTTATAGTGAGAGGTAAGGTGAGATGTTTGCTTAATATTCTTATTTAGATCAGCAAATTTTGTTCCTACACAGTAGAAATCAGAATGATTCATTGTTATTAAAAAAACTTTATATGAGCTCAGCTGCATTTTTAACAGCACAGCTTTATGAATGTAAATAAATACATTTAACATCTATGATGTAATGCGTAGTTTCTACTGAAAATAGCATCGTCATCATCAAACAATATTCCGTTTTTAAATAAACGTAATTACGCAATTCTATTTAACATTGTCTTTTTTTGTTCCATAAACTCTATACGAGTCAAGTCATAAAGGCATCAAACTCTATTTAATTTATTGAAATTTTTAACCGAGTTAGATTCCATCACATTTTTTTTATTTTTCTGAACTAATTCAATTATAATTAATTAAAGAAATTATCGAATTGTATCTTCTCAAAAAGAAAAAAATATATCAGATGATTTTTAATTAATTTAAATTGTTTGAGCTTATGCTACAAACATCTGGAATATTAAGTTTGATTGCCAAAGAATTGAGAACAAATTTTTGAGTTTAAAGTGTGAAATACGAAACATAGTTTTGGTGAATTGTCCTACAAGTTAATTACTCTTTATGTGCATATCAACTAGAACGAAAGGCTATTAAGAAAATAGAACCTCAACATGTTTATTTGAAAATTAATAAAGAAAACTAAAATGACCTCATTAATATCGATGTGAGCATTCATCATCACGAGCAGTTTAACATGTAATGAAAAATGTATATTTATAGAAGAAAAAAAATCATAAATGGACAAATTGTAGATAAATTCTATTGTCTTACCTTTCTTATTTAAATGTACATGATTTTCTCATTCTACACATTTATATATTTATATGGCCCCATGTGTATATGGATTTCATTGTTTGTGTGCTTAAATAATGAATGAGGTCAATCTTTTATGTCAATTAACGGGTTAAACTTTTGTTGTATAGCTTTGTTCTCTTTCTCTGCGTCTCTATTTTTTCCATAAAAATTCATACTCACATCAAGTCTTTATGCTTTGAGAAAAGTTATGACTTTTGCAGCTGAAAATGAATTTTATGGTAAATTTGATTCCTCAACATCGAGGCTGGAACCGAAAGTTCCAATAAAATTTATTTATATTGATCATTTTATGGATATTTGAGGAATGTCAATTCTAGCTTAATTCTGATCCAAAAAACGTTTAAAGCTGAGTATTTGAGAAAGTTAAGAGTGGGATTAATTAAAATTCAAACCATAACAAATAATGTCAAGCAGATTAGAATGACTTCCTTTTCCATATCGATGGATTACGTGCGATGTTTTCCTTAATGTATATCGTATCGCAAAACTATTATTTTAGGGGTAATGTAAGGAAAATATTAGCAAATAGATTTACAATAACAACGCTACTATTCATATGATAATGTATAAATACTTAGGCAGAAAGATTTGTGGCGACATTCTCGTAAAACCAATAGGCTGCTTTATATCAAATATGTATGATAGTAAAATGCGAGATGGTTAACAAGAATGTTTGAGACATCAAAATCAGATAATGCACAATTCGAAGATTTGATGAATTTCTGATGTCTTTTTTGTGTGTTTTTGGGGATTCCGTTCCCAAAATCTTTGCATACATTGAACATCTGTAGAAAAGTATTACATTTCTCGATATGTCTTTGATTGATAGATGTATAATTGTTGGAAAGCTGATACCCTCTTTTCTCATTTAGCTTATGAGCTTTTTTGGCTTTAGAGTGGCTTGTCCGAAATTCAAAAGTATTGAAGCTCAGTTAAAGCACTTCCTGTGTAGTACCTTTCTAACAAATAATGCTGTCATGAATATTTAAGAGCATTTTACTAATGTATGAAATGTTTAATCAACCGATTGGAAATTCTGAACGAATTCCATGAAAGGATTAAAAATAAAAATCCAAATGTAATTTGTCATTGTATGAAGAATTTTGATTTTGTTGCTGCTATTACTGTATGCTATCCAATCACCTTAAATTCATTTCAATGGCGCCTTATAGCTTCTTTCGTTGTTGAGGAAAAATAAATGAAAGAAGAAAAATATTTTTAATGTTCCTAAGGAGTGAGAGAGGAAAATTGGTAGGAAAAAATCTAGGTCAAATGTACATAAAGCACAGTTCTCATTTATGCTTTGCTGAACGGAAACGATACAGAAGAGAATAATAAACATGTAGTAGTATATAGAGGAAAAATTATGTGATATAGTGGGGAGATAGAAAAAGTGGGGTCGATATAAAAACATTTTCATTTTTTAGTTTCAATTTGAGTGAAAATAACGAATGCTAACGAAATTCATTGTGCTTGTATTTTTGTATGTCATAAGGGTAGAAAATATCTCCAAAGAGAATTCATATAGCGGGGAAATTCGTAACATTTACATTTTTTTTCTTGTGAAAATTTCATCATATACAAAAGAATTGATTTTCTCGAACTAACACATGCAAATATGTAGAAGGAAAAATTTCATATATTAAAGTAGAACATTTGTATACACATAAATATATAAACACTCCCGATATAAATATTTCATAACATGTACCTTAATATAAATGCTTGCTCATGGAAAAAGAAATTTCCTTACAAATACACTCAAATAATTTTCTTTCGGAAAAATAAAATAAATCTTTGATGGTATTTGTGAGCCACATGTCGTAATAATAAATGGTAAGTTAGAACATTTTTTGCCTCTTTTCTTCCTTTCATTTAGATTTCGACGCAATACAAAAAATAAAATATCGATCTTTTTCAACAACAGCAATAGCATACAATGTTGCGGATAAAAGTTATCGTGTTTCTTCTCAGGAAGGAAAATCAAACAAAATGAAAGCTTTTTTTTTGTAGGACAATTCGTTCAAATTTTTATCGATGTATGAAATAACAAATTTGTTTATAAATGTTGATCTAATTAGAAGTACAGCAAAGGTATGTCAAGAGGGGGCTTCTAAAAAATTCCATAGAACATTCTATGTAAAAATCAACGAATGAAAAATGAAGCAAAAAATTGATAAAAACAAATCATTAATCATGTCCAACAATAAACAAATTTCTAAAGAAAAATATGAAAAATTTTAATGAAATTTATTTAAAACATCAGCGAAGTTTTCTGTGCCTTAATTACATTAAAGAACGTTGAACTGCAAGATTAAATAAAAAATAATTTTTTTGGCATCTGTTTTCAATTTCCAACAAAATATTCATAAAAAATTCATTTTTTAAAAAGAATAATCAAAACAGTGAAACTAGGTTAAAGTTCTCTGTTGAAAATTGAAGTTATCTTCAGGATCAATACATCATTCTTGATGTATAGAAAAATGACTCAACTTTTGAAGCTTATTAAAAGCTCTAAAAAGCTCGAGACTAGAAAGCTTTCTGAGTTTAAGAAATCTAGTACATTTTATGAATAAATCCACAACTGTTTCGACGAATTTCTAGATCTTCCATAATGATCTTAAATTCTGAAAGCAGCAGTGAGTTTTCGGTCTATTTTGAGTTTTCTGGATTATTCCATCAATTAAAATTAATAATTTTACTGTGCGTAAAACTATTTGCTGATTGAGTCACCTATTAAAACTAGTATCTTGGCTTTGTTTAAATTTTATTTCATAGGTATTTCTCACAAAACAATCATCATCAAGCATTCCTCTCAATAATTAAAAAACAAAATGAGTTTCACTTAGTTAATATTACAAAATAAACAAAAAATAGCTGCTTCCCATCAATGTCACAATCACAGTTAATTGTCAATGTCAAAGGTATGAATTGCGTGAAGCTACCACTTGCATGGATTACGATCATATGATCCAATATACATTTTACAATTTTCACAAAAATGATTAGCAGTTTTAGTTGCATTATTTGTTACGTAAGGTAATGGAGCACAACACCAGCAGCTTTTCATTGCGATATTTGAGAAATTGAATTAAGTTACACACATTAGGGAACACATAATAAGATACTTACCAAGCTACACATAAAATCAGGGCAAATAAATGTGTCTTAAGTGTTGTGGCAAAGCTTATTGTTGTTTTCGTTTCTCGTAAGCAGCTTGGACAAGGTGTCAATTTGATGGGATATAAGCCAATGCGTGATTGATTTCGTAAAACTCTAGCAGTCGCAGCTGAAATTATAAATTTCACAATAATATTTCTAATGAAATATTTAAATCAGTTTATGTACCTGGCTGTTGTATTGGTGAATACGCAGGAGGTTCTGGTTGCGTTGGTTGAACTTCAAAACCTTGGGATTCTTCCGGTGGTTGTTGCTGCCATCCAATTGCATTATATGCGTTTGGTTCTGGTTGTGAAATAATGGGATAAACTTCAGTATAGGCTGGTGGATAAGGTGTTTTTTCAGTATCTAAAATTGATGTAGAACATGAATATGTAGATTATTTAATGGTATTAAAATATTATTTTAAGTCTTACTCATGCTTGATTTTGACGAACTCAACCGACTCGCACTCTTGACCAACTAAAATAAACACTTGTTGTTTAAAGCTTTATTTTTTTCATTTAACATCACATAACAAAATACAAAGAAACTCCGCGAATGAATACAATATCTTTGTCGTGCTGATGTATTGGCAAAAGAGCTGAAAGCATTTTATGCTCAGTATTTTATATATGCATTGCCCAAATACAAAGATGTATATCTTGAACTTTACAAGTTTGTACTGTGGTTTTTCCAAGGCTTTTGTTAAAAAAGAATAGAAGTGATCTGAAAATGATGAAAGAAGTAAAATGGCAAATATTTTTTAGGAGTCGAAATTTATTTTTTGATCATTTAATTTTGACAGTTTTTTTTGTTTTCATGGTGAGCAGTGATGCATTTTAGCGTCCACTTGTTGTAAGTAAAGAAATATTTACTAATCAAATTGACACTCAAGTGTAAATCTGCTCGGTTTTGCCTTGTTAAACAATATCTAATTCATTTGGCATTTCATAAATATTAATTTTAAAATCATTCTATATTTATTTTATGGAAAAATTGAAATGTTAAAAACTGCATCAATAAGTTAATTGAAAAGAATTGGATAGAAGGAAAAATTATCATATTCAGTGATGTTTAATTGGCTAGTACAAATGCAAGATTGTTTTTGGGTATAGGAATACTTTTGTCAAATACATTTTAAGATCAAGACATTTTCTATCTCATTGTTGAGTTACCACGCTGACTTTTTCAAAGTCTAATTTTTGAGTATTCATGAACATAATTTTTTTTATATCATATTGAAGTTTTAATGTTAATAGTAAATGCAAAGGAATTTTCCTTTATACTCATGTGTACTAGCAATAATTTAATTTTCATATTCTACTCTATCAAACTAATACTAATGATTACTACTTAAAATTTATAAAATAGTGAAATTCAATAATTGATATTCGATAATTGGAAACTAAATAGAGTATTGTTTACTTGAATACAACGGTTTAATTATATCTTTCTAAACAAAATTTATTACGTTATATCAATAAGTTACTACGATATCATTCAAATTTCTTACATTTAAAGTCAATTTTATATTTATGGAATATTCTAGATCGAAAACACCATGAAAAAATGAGTGCATTACAACCTGCTTTAACGTGGAATTCTATGACTGTAATGTGAACTTAATCCATATAGATAAAATCGACCTTAAACTTCCATAAACTTAAGTTAACACAGTTTCATATTATTTTCCTTTTTCCTCTAAATTCATTATCAATTTAGTATTTTTTTATATATTTTTTGTTCCATAGAATTGTTTGTTCAGCTCCGCTTAATAAACTATACGTTAAAATTTCCTATTATGAGTGCAAGGTAATAGGAAAAACAAGAAATTTTCGAGTGATATTTTCCAAATAACTGAAAAATTGTTCTCTTGTTAAATATTTTTCTTTAAATTCATTTCGAACTTTGAATAAATAATTCACAGGTGATCTATTAAGGATTAGTGGCATTTAGTCATGCAGTCACAAACGTGTCTTGATAGTCAATAACCTAAAGATAATTCTAATCTATGTCAGACTCTAAATCATCGGCAAAAGGGTCGTCATTGTCATCATCTTCGTCTTCTTCTGCCAGTGTAACAGAATCGCTTGATTGACTTTCTGTTGATTTCTTCTTCTTTTGCTTTCCGTTTGGTACACTATTATTGTTGTTGTTGGTTCCGCTTGTTGACGGCAGTGGATCATGTTGCAAACTTGCAAGATTGTCATAATTTTCAGATTTCTTCATCTCACCAGTCTTTTCTAACAATCCAGACGATGTGTCGCTTGAAGATGGACTAGTCGATTTTGATGTTGAAGGTTGTGGCTCTTGTGGTTGAATTTCTTGTTCAACTGCCACTATTGGTAATTCCTTACGAGGATTTTGCTCCTGAAAATCCTTAATGATTACTCCTTCATTTTGTCTTTTTCCATCTCTTTGTGGCTGCTTTTGTACTGTTCCAGAAGGTTTAAAAGAATTATTTTCAAAGTTGAATGACCAATTACGGAAAGGGTCATCTTGTTGTATACGTTGACGGGGGCCATTAAAACTTGGACTTTCTGACCTAGCTCGAAAAGCATTTCCTGCTCGTTGTGCATTCTCGTATTGAACATTTTCTGCCTCAGTTTCATGTAAGCGTGAAAGTTGTGGTGTATTACGTATTATTCGAGGATACTGTCCATTATTCATCATTGGATATTCTCTTGGTGGCTGTTGATACAGACTTGGATCAAGCATCTCAGCTTGTCCATTAAATTGAACCACACCTTCATGTCCAATTTCATTTAAATGTCCAGATTGGGAACAATTTCGGCTAAACATGAAATTGAAATCAATAATCTTATAATCTGGTCCCAATGGCAACCATTTGTTCATGAGTAAATACTGTAATGATGATTTTGAGAAATTAGCCTTTGGTATGGGCGGTGGAATTGGAGGACTTACTGCAGATGATGAAGATGAAGGTGATGTTGTAGCAACGGTTGAAGAAGTGCTTGGTTTGGGTGAAACCTTATTATTTTGCTTATTCTTTGGTATCTTTGGTATTGCACCAGATCGTTGTTGTGAGGATGCCGGAGCCAATCCTGGATTTTGGGATGAGCTTGAATCGTTATCATTTATACTGTTCATTGATTGTGAATTTTCTCCTCCCAAACAACTAAATAATGATTTAACACCTTCACGTGGGTTTTGTGATGAACCAACTGGCATTTGATTCTGATTCATCACCATTGAATTAATATGTGAGTGACTTAAAACTGCATAATGCCCACCGACATTGTAGTGGTCAATATTGCCACACGATGAACTTAAATGTCGTTCTATTCTACCTATTCCATGTCCAATGACATCTAATCGACCATACATTGAATTGTTTGCAGCATTTTGATACAAAGGTTCATCTCTAATTCTCTCGTACATATTGTAGCCATTATTGGATCCATAATAGCATGATTCAGTATCATCAAAACTTCTTTGATGTTGATAATTCGCTGCTGATGGACAACGTGGTCGAATATCAAGATGCAAATTGGATCGACGTTGACCGTTTGGAACATTTGCATAATCATTTTGATTTCGTGCATTTCTTGGAATATCATATCCACCATTACGATCATAAACATCATTTCTATATTGTGGGTGGTATTGTTGAATGGGGGGAGGCTGTGGACGACTTGCATTGTTCTGCTGCTGAAGATTTACAATTTGTGCCACATTTGGCTCGTTCTGTTGTGCAGGGACACCTAGCGGTACAGCATCAACATTTTCATAATGATTCATACCATTTTGTTGGGCTTGAACTTGAACTTGTACTTCAAAGTTGTTAGATTCTGCCTGACTGTTCTCATCGTCATTTTGACCATTATTGTTAATGTTGTTAAGCAGTACACCGAGTGCACCCTGCTCCTTATTTCAGATTGGCGGCTTATCGATTATTGTACATATGGCGTAGCTACGTCCAATATTCATAGATACAGGTAACAATTTCCACGAGTCTGATTCTGGATGGTAAATTTCCACACTGGCTAAGTTAGTCGTACCATCATCACCCCCAATTACATATAACAATCCTCCGTGTGCCACAACGCCAGCATTACGACGACTAAGAAATAAATAAAACAAAAGATATAAATAATAGACTAATTCAATCAAAAATTAAAACTATTACCAGAATGCCATATCAGAAACTTGATGCCAGGTATTGGTTTCAGGATTGTAGTATTCAACGGATTTCCTAACAAGCGGACCGTCATGTCCACCACAAATCCAAATTAAATTATTAAGCACGCATACAGCTGCCCCACTACGCCTGCATGACATATCAGAAACTTGAATCCAAGCATCTGACAGTGGATTATAGGATTCCATAGAGGCTAGACACTGTCTACTGCTTCCATCATAGCCACCTATTGCATACAGCTAAAATAAATAATGAATAGAAATTCGTACTTTTTTTCCGTATGTGTAAATAAATTACCAAGCCGTTAAGAGCACATACTGCGACAGAGGATCTTCTAGTTGACATGGATGCAATCATTCGCCATTCATGAGTGGTCGGATCATATTTTTCTGCAGAACTTAAACCAGTTGATCCATCAAACCTAGGGTTTATGAGAAAGTACATTTAAAAAAGAACTGTGGTTTTAGGTTTCGTTTTTTGATCTAGTTTTTGGATTTTAGTAATAAAAATAATAGAGAAAATTAACTTTTCATTGGCTATTTAAATCTACTTTCAAATTTTTTTAAAAATGTATGAAAAATGTCAAAAACCAAAAAACTGAACCAAAAACCGAAAAATAAACCCTAATACAAACCCTCCGACCGCATAAATGCAATTATTTAAAACTGCACAACCTAATGTAGAACGTCGAGCCTCCATAGAACAACAATTAATCCATTGATCCAATACAGAATCATAAACATCAACAGTCCTCACTAGAGATAAAGGAAAACGAAATTATTCACTATTTACATTGTATGCTTTGTATTTACTTGCCTCTTATCGCACCATTAAACCCTCCAATACAATATACTTTAGAACCCAAAATAGCCACACCAGCACGGCACCGTCGACTAGGAAGCTCTGTTACTTGATACCATTTCTCCTCTCTCAAGTCATAACATTCAACTGAGCGAATTGCTTTTGGCTTAAAATAACGAGTATGAAAATTAAAAAGACTTAGTTAATAATCCTGTAGAAAGAGCAATAGAAATTGTTTGAATATGAATCAATAAAATACCGATTGTCCTCCAATAACAAAAATCACTTTAGGGTTTCCAACAGATCTCCGTGGAATAATTCTCGGTGTATTAAAATTAATATTTAATTTTTGTTCCTTTTTTATAAGATGATATGTCAAGGCTTCAATAATTAAATCTTTGCATTGAATATCGCCAGCCAGTAAAGGTTCAGTTTCGACTTTTTGCAAAATATAGTCTTGTGCCAGGAGAGGAAACCTGACAAATTGCATTATTCTTCCCAAAAATTGTTGTCGCGAACAGTCAGATTGAATCCAAGCAATCACACACTCAAAAATTCTCTCTTCACATGGGATGCAAAGTGTATCCATTCTAATGAATGATTCTAATTGATCAACTGTTAAATTTAAAAATTCTTCAAATTCAACTACTTCTCCGAAGTGTTGTTGGATATAAGAATCAGCATAATTAAAAAGATCAATACATCCAAGTTGATCAGCATATTCCCTAATTCCTAAGCAATTGCTGGGATCAATTTGAGATTGTAAAAAATCACAGCATGCATCACGGACAAAACTGAGTTGCATCAGATTAGCAGCACCCAATAAAATCTGGACATTTTCTTCGGTTACCTGTCAGAAAAATGAAAATTTAGTACTGCATTTAAAAATATTTTTTTCAAAATTTTTGCGTCATGGGTAGGGTGACCAAAAACTCCAGAAAAATACAGCAAATGGTCACCCTAATCATGGGAAGCATTTTAAAAAAAAAATTAAAAACGATTTTTACTTCTACTACTGATGTATATATGTATTCAACACACAGTTCCAGTGCATTTGGATCAACATTTTGAATTTTTATTCTATCTAGACGAGATTCTTCGAATGCCGTAAACATCGCATAAAAGTAGGGGCTTGCTGGTGCAAGAACGACCTTATGAACAGGAATTTCAATACCATCAGCAATCAGAATCACATCACAGAGAAGGTTTTGTCTATTAAAAAAATATTAATTAATTCCAGAAATATTCAATTCTTATCACTAAAATACGTACTTTCTCATTTCGTTCATTGTGTCAAATGAGCGATTGGTATGTGCATCATTTTTGTACGTTCCTGTTGATGATCTTTGACGTGGAATTTTTTGTGAACTTTCATCCAGAGAACTTTGACTGGCACATCGAAGTAAGCAGCTGTGAATGTTTATAATTAAAATAATTTATGAGAATAGGAAATGAAAGAATTGAGTTGTTTTATGTTATTTCGTATAATTTTCTTCATGCGTCTAATATGCAAATTTTAATTTTTTTCCTCGGAAAATTTAAGCAGAGTGGAAAATTTAAAACAATTGATTTTGCTTATAAATTCAAGCAGTTAATGTCAAGTGACATTAATCTCATGTGATGAAAATATAAACAATATCGACCTTGAAACTTTCTATTGTCGTTTTGCTATACACACAATAAATTTTCACAATGCATTGCAATGTTTTGTTTCATTGAACACGAAAAAATATTAATAATTCAAGTTGAAAAGTACGGAACATATTTTCACTCAGTAATCTATCAAATATGTGCCTCAAATCAAAACTACATAACAAAATACCCAAGATTCAGATTACAAAGGTCATGTTTTGTTATTAAACAATTTTTTTCTGTTCCTTATAAAATAAAGAAAGCAACAATATTCGTGTTTCACGTGCTAAAACAAGAAATTATGTATGAGTGATTATAAAAAATTTGCTTTTATTTTTGTCTTTCCTTATAAAAGTATTTTCGAACAATCACATAATTATGATGCGGGTGGAATAACTGGTTAAAAAAGTAGTAAGGTTCTGTGCATCAAGGGACAATTATGGGTCTTGGTCACACTATAATTTTATTAATTCTCGAAGCAAAAATTAAACCTTAAGAAAATCAGTCTCAATAATTTAGCAGATTTACCATCGACGACCCTTAGTTCAAGTGCGAGCATGAAAATTAATTTTGTCATATTTTACACTTCGAAGTCTATTTTTATCTACCACAAACCGTCACCAAATCTCTAATACTATACAAAATTCACCGCAGAATTTGTATATGATTTTAATTATTCAAACATGAATATTGTATTTAAATATAGTCATGTTTAATTTTTAACTACAACGCAATAGCAAAAAAACGTTAAAAGAGATAAAAAGTTATTCTTTACCTCTCGCGAGTTCTGTTGTTATTGTTGTTGTTTCCTCCATTATTTGCATCCAGTACATTAGATAAATTTTGATTCAGGTTGTTATTGCTTGTAGAATTATTGTTCGTTAAACTCATGATTGATTAATTGTGACTTCTTGGAATTAATTAAAGCAAAATATCCTGTTAACTCCCTAATTTCCAGAATTATGAGCCAACCAATTTGTTGTTGTTAAAATGAAGAAAAAATGTTTTCATCTATAGTCTTTTTTGCCGGAAATTTCACTCAAAATGCTCAACAAAATCACGAATTCTTATCACCGAAACACAAACTTATGAGTATGAAAATCTGAAATGTTTAGCTGAAACTATTTTAATGAAATCCGAAAAAAATTTGATCTGACTGTTTTATTTTTTCATTTCTCAAAATTTTCTTCGGATAATCATGATATTATGATTGTCGGGATAACTGATTTTGTGTCTTTACTAACTTGATTTAAATTTGTCATGATCGTTATGAGAATTAAAATTTGCAATCATTTTTTTTAAAACTTTATTTAAATTGATCAATTCAATTCTCTTTAATGTGTGATAAGAAAAATAAATGTATTATATTTTATTTACAAAATTATGAAAATTCCCCAGAATTCAAATTATATTAAAAGTATCACATTCTGTTTGTATGAAAATCATTTTAAACTTTTCTAAAATGTGGAATAAAAAAATTACTTGTCAAAGGTTGACTACGTTTAAGTGATAATGATGCTATTAACCATCAGCGATAGTGTGAATAGCTTCTGATTAAAAAAAAATCACAGTTACCCTCAAATTTGCTGATAATGCTTTTCTATTAATTATAAAAAAATACTCTGGAATTTATTAATATTGTCAATATTATTTCTTTTTATTCAGAAATTTATTATTGTACATAAAGATACATTTTTCAAACAAATTCTATTTCTTTAATGAAAATTAGGATTGGTTTGGTCATTAACCAGTCTGGCACCATTATTACGATTAGAGTAGCAGTTTTTGTAGACCCCAAAGAAAACGGCAGCTGCAATCATCACTAGCTGAAAGCAGAACAAAGTTACTAGAAGATTTTCATTGTGATTTATTTCTGCGCGCAAATTTCCACTCATTTTCTTGAGATCCTCGTTTTTTTCTAGCCGCAGCCTGATGTTGCGTGATTCAGTTTGTAACTGATTAGTAACTGACATAAATTTTTCACTTTGGTCCTTTGAAGTTTTTTCTAAACCGGTGATATCCTTCTTAATATTATCTATTTTATCATTGGTGTCTGATTTGAATGCTTTTAATGTTTGTAAGTTTTGATCAATTTTGTTAGTCATTTTAACTTCTAGGTTTTCTAAATCAGCTTCCAAAGCATTCAATTTCTTTTCATTGTCATTAATTTGTTCTTCCATTAAACTTAATTTCAAATTATCATATAAAGTTCCATTTGCAGTTATTGTTGTGTTACGTCCACAGCTTTTGTACGTATCCCTTATTAATTTATTCAATGTTGTTGTACTGCTCAAACTTCGGGAATCATAATGACCATCAATACAATCATTGTTCATTAGTGATAACATCGTTAGTGAATTTGGGAATTCCGTTGTTATTTCTTTAAGCTTGTTGAATGATAAGTCAAGGAATTTAAGTTTTTGATTTTTTTCGAAGAGCTTTTGGGGTAATATCTCAACATGTGTAAATCCTAGAACAAAACTTTCTAAATCTTCAACATTAGTGAACAGATCTTCATCTAAAGTCTTCAATTTGACGTATTTGATGACAATTTTCTTAAGATCAATGCATCCTTCGAACGCTTCTTTCTTTAACTCAACTAATGATGTTCCATAAATATCGAATTTAGTTATGTTAGTCAAAACTCCACAGACTTTTGTAGGAATATACTTTGTTTTACTTGAGTCAGTAATAAAAAATACTTCCACATCAACATTATTCTTGCCGAATTTGTGTTCACCGGTGACGGAAGATATTTCTTTATTTTCTTCAAATGCACTTTTCATTTCACAATTATAGCCATCGCTATGCTTAATATAATCACACTGTAGCTGTTCACCCGATGAATAATTGGTGATAAAGCACATCAGCACAAACAATTTGGCTAAAATGATATTCATTTTTTTTCACTCTTTTTTGAACTTTACTGAAGGAGATTTTTAAGTAGACTAAATCTTTTTACTCCATCAAACGTTACTTATATACTATAATATACTTTACGATTAAAAAATGAGATTTAAGAGAGTTTTCTTCATAAATGGCGACTGTAAATGCAGGATAAGGTTCAATATGTTTGTATAATTGAAAAATCGAATCACAATCAAATGTCCCTGTATGTGTTTCTTGGAAAATGTTATCATCAATGATTGACATTGTTAAGCTCTCTGTTTCTAATACTCAATGATTAAAAACATAAAAAATAAAATCTTCTGATGTAAATTTTACATTGACTTTTATCAAGTGTTATCCAAACATTTTGTCATTTGTTGTGAAGCTAAATAGCGCATTAGAAAAAAGAGTATAATTCAATCCTAAACAATGATCCTCTTCAATAGTAATACTTAATTTATAATAAAAATAATTATTTATGTATATATATATTTCCCTAGAATGCTTATATATTCTCAATAAATTCAAAAGATACGATTTTCTACGCTCTATCAGCTATTATTTTTCAATGAGTAGAAGTGATGAATAATTCAATTAAATCTACACTATATATTTTGTTTTCAGCTCTGACTGTGAAATTGATTGAAAGTTCACACTGATAAACTTGACATGATGCAATCAGATTTTTTTTATTTTAGAACAGTGTTAATGTTTATTTACTAATAAAATGGACAAGTATTGTAAATTTAGCTAAGATGTTTACAAAATTAAGGATTTGTGAATAAGCGACTGTAAAAATATTTTAGCAGGAAAAAATGTCGTAACGAGAATGAATCTCATGCAATTATGAGCGAATTATTTTATAAGTTTTACTGTAGATCGTCAATCATCGCTCAAACAAATTCGGTTTCATACCTTGATATATTTTGATCATATTTTTGCCACATGTAATAATGCTGAAAATGAAACAAAATTTTCTTTTTAAAAACATACGAACAAAATGGTAATTGAAATTTTTTCCTCATATTTATTAATTATTTTCAATAAATTTACTTAATCAGTATCCATATTGCTTAATAGAAAATTACTAATATTATTTTGACTTGCTCTTTTCACACTTATGAGAGTGATGATGAATAAAAGGATACTAACGACCACAAAGATGATCATCATATAAATCAACGTTTCATTCCATGAAAATCGTCTCTCATTTTCGGTCCGCAATTCATTGAGTTCTCTTCCTATGTTATCAACTTTTGTATTTCTTCCAGATTCTGAAAATGAGTATTTATTTTCAAACTCACTTATGGCATCAACAAGGTCTTGATTAATTTTCTTCAACTCACTATCAACTTTATCGTTGACAGCTTGCTGCTCTCTTAATGATGAATTTTGTATGTTCTCCAAAGAGAACTGGCTTTCATTGAGTTTTAATAAAATGTCATTATTTTTGAGTGTGAGATTCATTAGCTTTTTAATTTCTAGTTCGTTTGAAATTATTGAAGCATTTAATTTGTCAATTATAATTCTCATTGATGGATCTTCGGTTGTAGGTTCAATAACTGATATTGATTCGTTGCTACATTGCTTGTAAATAATGTTTGCTGGTCTTGAGAAATTGCTATCGATGCACAGATTTTTTCTGAGGTCAATTTGAACGACACTTGGCGGAAATATTACATTAATGATTGCAATTTGATTGCTCTGCAAGTCAAGCTTTAATAAATTTTGATTTCTTTCAAATAGTCCTGGCTGTAAGATGTTCAATTTTGTTGACGTTATTTGTAAAGTTCTGAGAAAATTAAGATCGTAAAATACATCCGTGGGTAAACTTGTAAATTTAGAATTTTGTATCATTGCTGAATCCAATTTATTGCAGCCATTAAAAACTTCACGTGTTATTTCCTCAATTTGTGATCCAAAGCATTCAAATTCGATTAGATTATCAAAATACGCACAAATTTCAAGCGGAAGATATTTTGTAAGTGATGTCCTTTCTATGAATAGAACTTCTACGTCGCTGTCATTTTTCAATTTGTTATGAACTCCATTTATTGATGTAATAGTTGTGTTTCGTTCAAAACTTCCCCTCATATGACAGTTGTAACCATCACTATGTGTCATGAAGTAACACGACAAATTGTCTGATCGAATCAGATTTGTAAAGTAAATTAAAATTACACTAAAAATTGCTTTCATTTTTTTGTACTTTCCTCCTTGAGATTTATGTGACTACTGATGCAAATTTTCGTAAGAGCGTAATTTTTAGAGTAAGAATGACAAACATTGAGTGATAAGCTCCTTATTACGAACAAAATATAATGAAATCATAGCAGATAAGGAAGAATCGGTCATTAAATCAAATATTTTGTTTGTTTACAAACATTTGTACAATGGAATCATATAACATAAAATAGATTTAAGTAGTTGCTACTGTGATCTAGAAGATTCTTATTTATGAAAATTATTAGTTATTGATATGCAAGCGAATGTCTTTATTCTTGAGAACCTACATATCCATCTCTAAAATTATTTCTTTCTGATTTTTCCTTGCTGCTAACATAATCAATTGTGCTACTTTATCACTGTTGTCATTCAAAAAGATTTAAAAAAATCATTCTTGAAAGTACTTTAAAATAATTTTAATTGACCAGAAACGCTCCTGTCTTGACTCTTGGAAATTAATTTCATATTTCATCACTTTTTTCTAAGCATAATCTTTATTACGCTCGAAAAATGATTAATAATTAAAGTCAATTAAGACTGATCCTTGCAAAGATTTATTTCGCATGTGCTGATTCAAAAACTTTTGAAAACTATTTTAAAATTTGAAAGAAACCAATTAGGTATAATGTAAATACTAGTCATATTCAGACTAATTATTCATATCTTTTTTAGATAAGCCTGAGCATGAGAATTACTGATTTTATGTGGATGATTATGTGTATGACAAGTAGCCTAATAGATTCAGTAATCTTTAGTGTATGAACACTAAACATGGTGTAAGTACACCTTCCCATATGAACACTTAATTTGCAGAGTGATATCATCTCACCAAAACGTCCTCATTCATGTATTAACTTTAACTGAGAAAAATTATTTAAATACTGAAGTATTTCGCCAGAGCGAGGTTTCAATGCGGGAAAAACATTGACAAGTTGTGTGAAAGAAGAAGAAAACAAACAAAAAAGTTCAGTTTTCTGTGTGTTTTGTTCATCGCCGTAAAGCAATGTTTCAGCTGATAACACGCTTAAAGTAATTGAGAATTTGATAAAATAAACCATGGTTAGTTTAATTTCTACCTTTACTTGCACAAGTAATTAATTTGTGTGTAATTAATTTTGATATAAAATTCGCTCATTTAGTAGAAAAAAAAATCATTTATGCAACTATAAAAATGAGCACTTTTTAATAAATGTGTGAGGTTGTTTTTCTCATTTGAATTTAAACTTAATATAGATTGTTCGACAAAAACAAATTAAATAACAAAACGAGTTTTGTTGACATCCAGAGTTTTCTACACGTCATAAAAAAATTTCTTAACACATTAAAAAAATTTTCTCTCTTTCTTTAATATAAATTACAAAGGAAGTGTAACTTTTTTTTTCACGCCGAGAGCTTACACCGACAACCCTGTAAGTTGCAATGTATTTCTTCTACAAGCAACGGATTGCCTTCAAATACTCGAATTTTCATTCATATTGTCTCAGTTTCTTTCTACTTCTCATTCCTAAAGCTTCCCGCTGAATTCGCTCTTTACAATAATTATTGCACGTTTAATTTATTTTTAATTAATCATTAATTGATTGATATATTTGCGGATTTTATTGATGTGAATTATAAATAATAACAAATAATTCTCTTAATAGCTTCAATTCATTTAATCATACATGTGTGTAAGTGATAACAGCGGTCTAAAGATCATTTTGATTTTTATCAAGAAATTTCAATTGGACTTTGATCAATGAACGTTGATATTGACGTAAAGGACTTTCTGTGTTGTGAATGTATCAATAATTATGCAGTGTGCCATAAATAACAGAAATATTTGTAAAATACATACTTTAGTTTAAAATAAATATGAAAATGTGCTCGAAGGTTGGATTAAATAATTAAGTCAGTCAAAAAAAAATCTTATCGACATACTGACCTGATTAGATTTTTTGTGAATATCGTACTGATAAATTTGAAAATGTGTCCTTTTTTTAATGAAAAGTTTTTAATAAGAAGCTCATAAGAAGGAAATACGAAAATTTGAATTTTTATGTGGATAATATAAATGCTAAAGAGTATCTAAATATAAATTGGAGATGATTATTCAGAAATAATTTCCTGTATTTTTCTAGCATTTTCGATTTTTTGTCAAAATTAACAAGTTGAACTTTTGAAATATCAATTCTACTTTGTTTGAAATATTTTAAAACTCGTTTGAAAAAAAAATATGCAGAACAATTTTTTACTTTAATCATAAATTTTTTAAGGAAAATGTTCGGGATCAACAAAATATGAAAGTAAAATAACGACTTTGAAATCAACACTACTTTAAAGTTGTTGATAAAAGCTCAACACTAGTTGCGGCTATTTTTTCATAATCCATATTTCTCTGTTTAGGCGAGCCCATTTTTTCAAAGTAAACTAGTAGTGTGTTTCCGCATGTTGGTATTTAAATCTGCAGCTAAGTGTTAAAGCTTTTAACTTTAACTATACTGATATATAGATATCAGTGTCGCGAAAACTGTCATTATTTTTATTAAAAATTTCATAATTATAATGTTATATTGATTAATTGCCATTAAGCACTCGAGTCTTCAATGCAAGTGATACAAGTAATCATTTTTATGGCATTTGTTAACAATTTATTATCACTTAATCTCGTGAGGTTGTTAAACTTATCTACTCGAAATATGCATACGTAACGTTGTATGATAAGTAAATAATGAAGTCGCTAATTTTTGTGCTTTGAGATATAAATGCTTGAGTAGCAATAAAAATTTATTGAGCTCTATATTTGCTCATGGACTTTGTGCAAATTAATAATCTGCAGATTGTGATCTTGCTTTTAATATTGTTAACATTTACGAGAGCTCTTCACATTAGCATAAAACTTGAAATCTGAAGCAAAATTTTCAAAGAATTTACGGAAAATTTCCCAGAAATAATGCGCGGATTGCATTAAAAATATCCAATTTAATTCGAAATTTAAAGTGCATGTCTACGACATAGTATTGGCTTGGCACTAGCTGTCAATAACTTTTTGTTATTAATAGACATAATAAAGTGCAGATTTAAATAAGTTGAATGAAACATTGAAGAAAGAAAAATTTACAAGAATTTAAATTTAAAACTATTTACGACAACTTAATTCTAAAAATGTTATTGTTTCTTTGTTTACTTACAGATGACAATTAGGTGATATTTACTTTTTATGGTCTGGTAATAAAAGAATCTGAGAATAAAGTTAAAGATGGCCATCGGTAGTCCATATAAAAGTGGTATCGAAAATTTTCGATTTCATTTAATCGACTATCTTGTCTTTGGCGCCATGCTGTTATTTAGTGCATCAGTTGGCGTTTATTTTGGCTACTTCAGCAAAAGCAAAAAATCTCAAAGTAAGAAATCGACGTCAACACGTCACAAAGATGAAAAACTTCGTGGGGACTTTGGTTCAAAGTCCATGCTTGAATATCTTTTGGGAAGTAGAAAGTTGAAATCTTTTCCAGTGGCAATGTCACTTGTTGCGTCATACATAAGCGGTGTTACAGTTCTTGGAACGCCGGCTGAAATATACAATTATGGCACACAATACTGGCTGATTGTTGTGTCAATTTTCTTTATGGCATTTGTCGTTGCTTACGTCTATTTACCCGTTTTTTGTTCTCTTAAAGTTGGCAGTTCTTATGAGGTAAAAGGAATTTCAGAAAATTATCTAATCATAGTTAAAACAAAAGCTTTATTTCTTTTTAATAGTACCTTGAGCTACGGTTTAATTCACATGTGAGAACGATTGCAAGTATAATGTTTGTAATTGATGAGGTAATTATGTCAAAAAATAAAATAAAATTAAAAATACTCAGTGGGCTAGTTGGTAAGAAGTAAAGGTTCTCATAGAAAAAATTTATACAATCACTTTTTGAGGGCAAGAGTTCGAACCTCAGAGTGAAAATATTTCCTACTTAAAAAACATTTCTTCTTTACTTTTATGCCTTAAATTTGTTAATTAACTTGACTAAAATATTCATTGTGGTCATGTTTTCAAAATTAGGCTAAATTAATCTCATTTCCACAGTTCAATGCGAGAATTTTATATTCATTAGCGTCTGAACTACTACAGACAAACTTGGAGGGACATTAAAAATTTTTTTACAAAATTTTATGATCGTTAATTAATGATATTAACTACTTTTTATGATTTTTTTCTTTTGTTAATTATATTAAAATCAACTATTTTATTGAAATTTAATTTTTAATTTATGAGAACCAGAACACTTCAAATGTTTTTAGCCTAAAGATTTTGAAAAATTGCTGACCGTTATTCTTATCTTCCTTAGTTACTTTTTCTTCCCATCATAATTTACGTGCCTGCGTTAGCTATGAATCAAGTGTCGGGAATGAACATACATTTAATTGGCGCAATAGTTTGCGTAATCTGTGTCTTCTATACATTAATTGGTGGAATCAAAGCTGTAGTTCATACAGATGCATGGCAAATTATAATCATGTTCATTTCTGTAGTTGTTGTGACAGTTATAGGAACTGTTCATGCTGGAGGACCTTCTGTTGTGTTTGATAGAGCTATGCAGAGTGGAAGAATTCAGTTTTTTAAGTAAGCAAAAAAATTAAACACTTTTTAATTTTTTTGTTAAATTTTATATAATTTTTTTTACAGTCTGAATCCATCCCCTTATGAACGTCAAACATTCTGGGCTGTTTTGATAGGAGGGTTTTGCTATTGGACTAGTTTCAATTCTGTAAATCAAACTATGGTTCAAAGATACATGTCACTGCCGAACATGAAGAAGGCACGATTGGCTATTGCAATATTTACTGTTGGAATCATTTGTTTTGTTTCTGTTTGTTGTTATGCTGGTCTTTTAATTTACTCTAAATATTGGAAATGTGATCCATTGACAAGTGGTATGGTAAAGCGTGATGATCAACTTTTTGCAATTTATGTAATGGAGACTGTTGGTGAATGGAAGGGTGTTGCTGGATTGTTTATAGCTGGAGTTTTTGGAGCTGCTTTAAGTTCATTGTCAGTTGTGTTGAACTCAACAGCTGCAGTATTGCTAGAAGACATCCTAAAAGGGTGCTTAAAAAGGAGACCAAGTGAAAAAGCAGCTGCAATTTTCGTTAAATTATCGATTTTAATTCTTGGAGGAATTACGATGGGATTCTTATTTATTGTCGAGAAACTTGGCGGTATACTTGGTGTAGCTATCTCATTGACAGCTATTGCTGCAGGTACCACATTTGGAATATTTACTTTAGGGATGCTAAATCCTTATTCGACATCAATTGGTGCGATTTTTGGAGCAATCTCAGGTGCGGCTTTATCAGGTTGGATTTCTCTTGGATCACAAATTGCAACAGCAAGTGGTAAAGTTGTAGCAGCAAAATTACCAGTATCAGTGGAAGAATGTCCTATTGGAAATTTAACAGGCATTGTGATTCCCGATATTCCTGATCAGTCTGGTGTATTTCCATTGTATAGATTAAGTTATCATTGGATCAATCCAATTGGAATCTTGACGGTTGTATTAGTTGGATCTTTAGTGAGTTATTTCACAGGACCACAAAAACTAAATAAGGTAGACCCCGAACTTATTTCACCAGTCATTCATCGGTTTTTACCTGACGAATGTTTTATTAACTACGGGACATGCAGCAAAAGTATGCGTAGCAAAGAAAATATTCAGTTAAATATCAGTAATTCCCTCGAAGACGACGAAAGTGTTATCCAGAGATAATACATCTAAAGAGTATAGTTTAAGACTTTTACTGAATAAGAGACTGGTGCTAGACCAATTGAGGTTTAATTTTTTTTTGCATCATTATGAAAACTGTTGAACTTATTTGCTAACCTAATTTTTATGATATTAATTATTTATGTTATTTTAATGACATGACCTTCATTGGCAGTACTTAACTAGGATAACATTTTGTTAAGTTTAGATAACATAGTTTTTATTTCAAAGAAACTGAATTTATTATAGCCGGCAGAAAAATATTGTGTATTAAAAGTCTATTATTAAGCATGAACCCATCAATCGATACTTTTTGAAAGATATTTGTGATATGATTATTTACTACAAGTGTCAAACATTTCCAAAATTTTAAAATTCATGAAAAAGTATTGAATATGAATTAAATTTATATTTTTTTCACGAAAAAACTGTGATAGTTTTAAAAATAATTAAAACTTCCAAATTCTAATGTTAAATTAAAAAAAAAATTAAATTTAAACATTTAGAAAAAGACATGCAAAGTTTTATACTTCATATCAGAAGAATTTAAAATTGTACCAATAAATATTATGCCAAATTTATTTTACAATTCTTTTACTTATTTTAAGGTTTTAGGTTCCTTTAATATCAGAATTGTTTAAAATCTCACAACTTGTCGTATCCAGGGTCTTATCGATGCAACTCGAGTATAGACACCTTGAAATATTATTTGAAATAAATTTATGAAAATTACTAACAATTCAATATAAAAACTTACCAGGAACTCCATAAATAGCACATTTCCCACTTTCGATTCCGAAAGAAACGATACCAACCAGTTTTTTAGTTCTTATATCAACTAAAGGCCCACCACTATCTGTAAAATTATCATTTAGCTACAGACATTTTACATGAAGAAATTTTTAAGGTTTCTTACCTCCATCACATGCATCTTTGGATGTAGCAGCCGCACAAACCATTCTTGTAGTGATTCCTCCTTTTTCTAAGTGAATTTTATAACAATCAACTTGATCAAAAATTCTTAAATCAACCATCCTTAATACTGAACTGGGCATACTATCGTTAGCAGTTAGTCCCCATCCACTTGTGGTGACGTACGTTCCAGTAGGTATTGCTTCGTTTAAAAATGGAAGCTTTATTGCCTTTCTAAGCGCATCAAATTTTATATAATTTCTTAAAGTCAATAAAGCAGCGTCATAATCGAGTATTGAATAGTCATATTTTGGATGTATATCGACTCGGCCAACTTCATGTTCACTACCTCCCGTTGAATGTTCAGCCGAGCCTGCTCGTATTGAAAGATATGATACTTGAACGTAATCCACACCTTAAAATTTTATAAAATTGTTTAAAAATATAAATTTATGATTTTTTACAAACACTTACAGTGAGCAGCAGATAGAACAAATTTATAGGATATAATGCTTCCCCCACATCGTAAATATCCATAATAAAGCAGTGCTACTTGATAAGGTGCTCTCTCAATTGAAATCTCAAATCCACCTACTATTCTACCAACACCCTTTGCTGAGGAAAACGCGATTGAGCTAGCTAGTAAAATAGTAACAAAGCTTATGACTTGCATGTCTTCCTTGATTCGATATTTGATTAAATGAACTCGAGAAATATCAAAAGTGGATTTTTATCTAGTTTAATATTTTATCAGTAAGGTTTTCGTACTAATAAAAAAGTGTAAGTTGAAACATTCGCCGATATTTACATTTTGTTCATTTGCTATTAAAATTACAGCAAATTATACAGGATATAAAAAATATAAATAATTAAACATTTTCCTTCATTTTATAAATTTTTCACATGAATATTTTTATTGATGTTATCAAAAAATCGTCAAAATATTACATTTAATTTATATTGCTGCTTTTAATAGTTATTGTTTAACAAATATTTAAAAACCGCAAACAGAATTTTTGCAGAAAGTAACAGGGACAACATTTTTTTCGAGTCTAAAATTTAATTATTTGTTCTATCCAATCTCTTATTGATGCCACACGAGTGTAAACGCCTATAAATGCAAATATGAAGAAAAGTTTTTTAAAAAAAGTGAAAAAATTTGATAAAAAATTAATTTTACCAGGAACACCATCGACTGCGCATTTTCCACTTTCATCTCCAAACGAAACAATCCCAACTAATTTATTAGTTTTCACATCCACTAGAGGACCTCCACTATCTGTAAAATATTTGGTGAATTAAAAGTTAAAAAAGTCGATTGTAAGTACAAACCTCCATTACAAGCATCTTTGGACTGAGCATGTGCACAGATCATTTTTGTAGTGATCCCACCACCTTCTTCATGGAGCTTAAAACATTCCACTTGATCAAAAAGCTTCAATTCAACCATTTTTAAAATGGGACTGATCGTGCTGTTATTTTCAGTCTTTCCCCATCCACTTGTGGTCACATTATTTCCAATAAAAAACGGTTCATTTAGGTATGGAAGCTTAATTGGCTTTCTAAACGAATCAAATTTTATATAACTTTTAAGAGTTAAAATCACTGCATCATAATCGAGAAGAAAATCGTCGTAAAGTGGATGAATATCAAAGCGACTGATTTCATGTTCACTTCCTCCATTTGAGTATTCAGTGGAGCCTACTCGGACTGTGAGAAATAACACTTGCACATAATCCATACCTTAAAAATTTTAATTATAATTGTGAAATTAAATGTGTATATTTCTATTTTAAAAACTCACAATGGGCAGCAGATAAAACAAATTTGCACGATATGATGCTTCCTCCACATCGTAGATTTCCAAAATAAAGCATTGCTACTTGATAGGGAGCTTGCTCGATAGAAATTTCATTTCCGCCTATTATTCTGCCATTTCCCCTTCCAGAGCAGTAAACTGCAAAACAAGTCAAAATCACAAGACTCACAATTTTCATCTCTTATTCACAGAGACACAAGATTGAATGAACTTCAAAAAATATAGAGCACTCCCTTTTATCTACTAATTTTTGCTGACAATACAAGTGATCCTCTGAATACAAATACTATTTAAATGCACAATTCAACAAAGTCATAATAGTTATTACCAAGCAAACACTAATTTATAATATAATTGGTTTATTTTCTTAAAAAAATAAATTTTTATTGATCCTTGTTGATAAGAAGTGTAACTTTTGAGACAGTTTGAAGCTAGCATACATACATGATTAATTTATTTCATAACAATTTTTTTTATCGTGGCTCAAACCTCATTTTAACTGGATGATTGGTGCGAAGAACAACATCAGTAATGAATCTTAGTTCTTCACGTTTTGTAACTGGTAAGATTTTAAAGTTTTTGATTACTTTGACAAGCATAATTTTCAGCTCAAGCATTGCAAAACGTTGACCAATACAATTACGCTATAAATAAAATTTAAGTTAATTTAATAAATTTTTAGATGTTTGAAGAAAAATTATTACCATTCCGGCGGAAAATCCAATAAAAGCAAAGTTACTTCTTCCAACTGAATTCTCTGGTAAAAATCGATCAGGGTCAAATTTCTCTGGATCAGGAAATACTTCAGGATCACGATGAATATCATAGATGAAAATTTCCATCATTGTGCCTTTTTTGAATAAAAATCCATCTGTAAAGCATCGAATATGAATATAAATGGGATGGAATCAAAATTGTTTTTTACCATGTAGCATGTCTTCAGTCAAAGTCCTAGATATATATGGTACAGGTGGATAAATTCTTATAGATTCCTTCAGTGTTCTTTCCATATAATTCAGTTTATTTAAATCATCTGTTGTGAAATCGTCCCTACCACCAGTCACATCCTGAATTTCCTGGAAAAGCTTTTCCTGAATTTCTGGATGATGAGCAAGCAATAACAGCGTAAATGTCATCCCAGCAGATGTAGTATCATGTCCTTCAAATGTGAAAGTGTCTGTTTCTTCAATAATTCCTTCATCGTCAATTAATCCTTCAGATTGAGCTTGTAATAAAGTGTCCATCATAGCTGTTCGCTTCTTCTTTGATCCCATGTAAATATTATCGTTTTCATCTTCCTGTATATCCTGCTTAGTTTCAAAACTTTTCTTAATAAATTCCTTTCTTCTTTTATCAATGATAGTTTGAGTAAAATCATGCACAGGAACTAATATTTCATCAATTTGCTTTCTGTACCCGAGAAGTGAGTAAACAAAATCAATATGAAGCCAAGGTCTGATTGACCTATGAATCATTGCTTTTCCGACGCTGTAAATATTGTTGCGATACTCCAAACCATTGTTCCCTAATTTTGATAAATTTACTCCCATTGCTGACTCTATTGTATGTGTCGCGCACGTGAGAAAATGTTTGTAATATGAGTTGGCACAAATATGAATTCTCATACTGATTACTCACCACAAACAGTGTTGAGCGTAAATTGTGTTGATATTGGAATCATATCAACAATTTTTCCACCGGTTTTCTTCAAATCAACAACAAGCTGATCAGCTTCCTCTCTAAGAATTTTTTTACACTCAATTATTAAGTATTTCTCTCAATTTTTTTAAAAACATTTAATTTATATTGCTTATCGTTATCAATTGAGAGCGTTACGTATGTTTACCTGAAAATTTCAGCAAACTCCTTCAAAATATTGAAGTGAAATGCGGGAGTCAACATTCTTCGTCTTTGATGCCATTTTTCACCGTCACTTGTTAGTAAGCCAGTTTTAATGAATGGATGTAGGAAATTGTAAACAAATCCTTTAGTTAAATGTTTTGAGGATGAACTAAGAATTTTTTCTGCATCTTTGGCTTTAATGATGCAAAAGGTTTCTATATTGAATAATTGTCCGCGAACAGATCGTTTGAACTTTTCTGCAAATCTCCTTGGCTCAAGAAAAAGTTCCTCTTAATAGTTTAGATATAAAAATGCACAATTATTATCTCATGTAGACACCAAATTTGTATTTAACATACCTGTAGTCATCATTGCAAAAGGAATTCCATTTTTCATTAATGGGATATTGCCTTCCTTTTCAAAATTTTTAGAAAAATCTGTGTTAAATATGAATCTGTTCTTCCAGAGAAAATGAGATATAAATATCACAAATATTGTAAAAATGTAGAGGAACATTTTTTTTTAATTTCAACCTCACTCTTCAAATTGTGGACTGAAACTGATAAGCGTTGATTTTTAAAGGTTTCTAATCTCAAAAGGTTGTGAGAATATGAGTATAAGAAGCACCTTGGCTAGGAGCTTATAGAAGAAAATTATTAAATTTGAAGTACCACAAAAAAAACAATCGATGAATTTGCAAAGTTCACCGATTAAAAATTGTCTTTTTCAGCAGCCATTACAAATATTTCTCTCTTTGTCACACCACACAGCTCTAAACTTCTCTACATTTAAAAGCCAAATTATGTGAACAACCGCTTACAAAAATTACAACTAATATGCAAAATGACTATTCAATTCAGAATTAATTTAATAATTCGCCGAAAATAGAAGTATGTGTGCAGTAAATAAAGTGATTAAAATGATACATGGTCTGATAAGCATAAAATCAGAAAAACAAGGTCACAAAAATGATTCACATCAGGGGCGTAGCTAAAAAAATTTCGAGAGGGTGATTTCCAAATTTTTTGCATGAAATAATATAGTTTAGAAAATATTCTGAATTTTTTCCCTCAAAACCATTAGCAAATTAAAGATTTTTTGGCAAGGGAGGGACCCCCTGGCTACGCGCCTGGTATAATTGGCACTTAATTACTATGTTTTATCAGAAAAGATAAAGTTTTATTGTTTATTGTGTACATAAGTTCTTCGTACGAAAAACAGCTTAGTTCTTTATTGTTTTGTAGGTAGTATAAAAAAATATTTCTAAAAACTAGGTTCAAAAAAATCAGTCAAATATTCTCAAGCTTCAATTTCTTGTCACAAACTTCATGATTATTGGATTTTGCGTTCTTAAAACGATGTCTCCCTTGAAAATCAGTTCTTCAAATGATGTAACTGGTAAGATCTTGAAATTTAAAACGATTTTTGTCAACATTGTCTTCAATTCCAACAAAGCAAAGCGTTGACCAATACAGTTCCTCTGTAATTTAATCAAAGTATTTAAGTAAAATTTCAAATATATACTGAAATTTTACTGACCATTCCTGCCGAAAAGGCCAAGTATGCAAAATTATGCCGCTTCTCACAATTTTCTGGTAAAAAGCGATCAGGGTCAAACTGTTCTGGATCTGGGAAGTATTCTGGATCGCGGTGAATGTCAAATATCATTATGTTAGCTGTGGTGCCTTTTCTAAACAGAACTCCATCTGAAAATGTAAAGTCATAAATTTTACAGGTGAAACATGATGGTTGAAAATTATATACCATTATAAAGGTCATCAGTTAATTGCCTGGCTATAAAATGTACAGGTGGATACAATCTTAAGGATTCTTTCAATACTCTTTCCATTAAGTTCATTTTATTCAAGTCATCCATAGTTATTTCCTCACTTCCATCAGTGACCTCGTGAATTTCTCGAAAGAGCTTTTCTTGAACTTCTGGATGATGGGCTAACAAAAACAACACAAATGTCATTCCGACCGACGTTGTATCATGTCCTTCAAAAGTAAAAGTGTCAGTTTCCTCAATTATTCCCTCATCGTCAATTAATCCATCAGACTGAGCTTGCAGGAGAGTGTCCATCATTGCTGTCCTTTTCTTTTTCGATCTTAAATAAATATTTTCAATGTCATTTTCATTATTATTTAAATCTAGAGGTTCTGATTTCTTTAACAGGAACTCCTTCCTTCTGCTGTTGATGATTGTTTGTGTAAATTCATGAACTGGTCGTAGAAGTTGTTCCATTTGATTACTATATCCTAACAATTTGTAGATTATGTCAATCAAGAGCCAAGGCTTAAGAATTCTTTGCACAAGCAATTCGCCAATAAGATAAATATTATCACGATATTTTACTCCGGTATTTCCCAAGTTAGTTAATTTGACGCCCATTGCTGATTCTACAAACAGAGGTAATTTGAAATTGAACAAAAAAAATTATTGTTATCTTACCACAGATTGTATTTAGTGTAAATTGTGTCGAAATTGGAATAATATTCACTTCCTTTCCTTTTTGTGATTTTATTTTTTCAACCAAACGATCACTTTCCTCCCTAAAAATAGAAAATTATTTTAAATGTTTAAAATTTAAAAATTTTAATTACTTGAAAATTTCACAAAATTCTCTCAAAATATTAAAATGGAAAGCCGGTGTCAGCATCCTTCGTCTCTGATGCCATTTTTCACCTGCACTTGTTAACAAACCAGTTTTCAAAAATGGATGAAGCAGATCATATATCAACCCTTTCTCCAAGTGCTTTGATGAGCTCAAAATTTTCTCAGCATCTTTGGCTTTAATGATAAAATAATCAGTGTTTCCGAAGACTGTCATATGGTATGACTTCTGATACTTTGCAGCTACTCTTCGAACAAGTTGAAATATTTCGACTGAAAATTAAAATTAGAGATTTTATTTTTTTGACCTTAAAATAACATTCATTGAAAGAGCTTAAAATGATTGATTGTTAATTCATCTGTATTTTTGTCATATCAAACAAAGAAGAAAATGGGATCTCGAGCTGTGTGACACTTCATAGAAATAATTGAAAAAAATACGAGAGGAGATCCAAAAATCCCGTGTGTGATTTGATTTAATTTATGACTGATAAAACAGAAAAAATTGTTTATTCTTATCTGTTGGTTTTATCATGTTGAAATAGTATTAACAAATT
The DNA here is from genome assembly GCA_963573255.1 of Chironomus tentans. NCBI lineage: Eukaryota > Metazoa > Arthropoda > Insecta > Diptera > Chironomidae > Chironomus > Chironomus tentans. The sequence goes on along the minus strand of OY754302.1, from coordinate 840,444 downwards.
GATATTTATATATTTGTTGACCTTTGTATTATAAGTTCATAACGTTCAGAAAATTCTTACCAGGATTAAAGAAAGCAATACTAAAGCCATTCTTTATCCAGGGTACATCATTGTCACTAAAGTTCTTGTAAATATCTCGGTTGAAAAAATGTCGGTTGTTCCACAAATATATTGCTGTAATAATTAACAATGTTGCTGATATAATTAAGAACATTTTTTTGCCGGATGAATATTTATTTTGATTTTTCCTCTACGAACCTTCAAAACAAACTGAGAGATATTTGATTATTTTTGTTTGTCAAGTTTGTGAAAAAAACGAATTTTGATAATCATTCCTATCAGCTGAAATTATTTTTAGAGAGGAAAAAACCTGAGTTTAAAAACAGAGAGCTTTTTGTTTATTTTGTAAATGTGTCGCAATAACTTGTGTTGAATATGCTTCATTAAAATTCGTAAAGTATTTATTAAATTAAAGTAATTTTTAAAAGCTTATGTGCGGGATACAAACTTCATTTTTATAGGATCTCTTGCTCGCAAAACGATATCTGCTATGAAAACCAGATCTTCAATTTTAGTAACTGGTAAAATTTTGAAATTTCGGATAACTTTGGCGAGCATGATTTTTAATTCCAGCATAGCAAAACGTTGACCAATACAATTCCTCTGTAAATTCAATAAAAATATTTAAGTTCATAAAATGTTAAATGAAATTTTACTGACCATTCCTGCCGAAAAAGCCAAGTATGCAAAATTATGTCGATTGTCACAATTCTCTGGTAGAAATCGATCAGGGTCAAATTTATCTGGATGAAGAAAAAATTCAGGATCACGATGAATATCGCAAATGAAAATTTCTATTATGCTGCCTTTTTTGTATAAAACTTCTCCTAAAATTTAAAACTTGTATATTTAAATATTTAGAAGTGTAAGAAATAAGTTACTTATTTGTACATCTTCACTGAAACATCTGCTGATGAATGGAACTGGTGGATATAACCTCATTGATTCTTTCAAAACCCTTTCCATATAATTCATTCTGTTCAAGTCGTCCATTGTTAATTCATCTCTTTCACTTGTTACTTCCTGAATTTCTCGAAACATCTTTTCTTGCACTTCTGGATGATGGGCTAGTAACAGTAATGTAAATGTCATTCCAGTTGATGTTGTGTCATGTCCTTCAAAAGTAAATGTATCAGTTTCTTCAATAATTCCTTCATCGTCGATCAATCCTTCCAATTGTGCTTGTAATAATGTATCCAGCATTGCTGCTCGTTTCTTCTTAGATCCCATGTAAATATTTTCATTTTCATTTTTTGCCTCAATTTCACAGCTTTGTTCCTTCCCCAAAAATTCCATTTTGCGTTTGTTGATGATTGATCGAGTGAACGAGTGGACAGAATGAAGAACTTTGTCAAGAATCTTTTGATAACCAACAAGTGAATAAATAAAATTGAGATGCAACCATGGTCTAATAATTCTATGAACTAAAAGTTTTCCAAATACATAGATATTTTCACGATATATGACTCCATCATCCCCTAGTTCTGATAACTTGACGCCCATTGCCGATTCTTAAATCATGATGTAAAAAATACATCTTTTTTAAAATATTACAAAATTTCAATACGTACCACAAACAGTATTGAGAGTGAATTTGGTGGAGATTGGAATTATGTTGATTTCTTCATCACATTGAGATTTTAAATTGTCGACTAATTTGTCACTTTCTTCTCTGTAAGAAAATTTAGTTTAAAAATCTGAGAATAAACAATTTAATAAAAAAAATACTTAAAAATTTCACAGAACTCTTTCAAGATATTGAAATGAAATGAAGGAGTCAGCATCCTTCGTCGCATATGCCATTTTTCTCCACTACTTGTGAGCAAACCAGTTTTTAAAAATGGATGTAAGACATCATACAACATGCTTTTGTTGATATGTTTTGATGACCCAAGTACAATTGCTGCATCTTCAGCCTTTATTACTGCGTATGTCCATACGAAAAAGAATTTACGGCGGAAAGACTTTTTAATCAATTTTGCACATTCACGTTCATATTTAAATAGCTCCGCTATTGATATTGTACATAAATAAAGATTGCGTTCAGTTAGTGTTTGTAAACAGAAATAATTGATTGCTGAAAATAGAATCTCAGTGTGACGAAATTGATAAGGAGATTCCAAAGTTCCAAAGGTGATATTTTAAAAGACTCAAAGTCATTAGCTTATATTGTAAATATTTTTTATTGTTATAAATCTGCAACTCACCTGGATTCATTAAAGCCAAATCAAATCCATTCTTGATTAAAGGCGTTGCAGTTTTGCTGAAATTCCTAAATGGTTCGTGATTGTAAAAAGTTCGAATATTTTGCGAAATTAGCAGTAAAAAAATCAAAAATATTAAAATAATTAAAATAATCATTCTTCAGTTTAAATGTGTCAAAATCCTGAACAAGACTGTTTCAGATGCTACAAAAATTATATTGAATTTTATTTTTGAGAGAATTTTTAATTTCTCAATACAAATTTCATCTTGATGGGATCAACTGTTCTCAAAACCAAATCAGCTTTGAAAACAAGATCTTCTCTTTTTGTGATTGGCAAAACTTTGAAATTTTTGATGACATGCGCTAACATAATTTTTAGCTCTAGCATTGCAAACCGTTGGCCGATGCAGTTTCTCTGAAAAATTTAAATTATATTAAAAAATAATTTTTGAAAGAATTTTAAATTACCATTCCAGCTGAAAATGAAACAAATGCATAGTTGTGTCTGTTTTCACAGTTCTCAGGTAGAAAACGATCTGGATCAAATTTTTCCGGGTCTGGAAAATACTCTGGATCTCGATGAATATCATAAATAAAAATCTGTGCGAAAGATCCTTTTGGATATAAAGCACCATCTGGAAAAATTTAAAGTTTAAGATTATCAAGAACCTTAATTCTTTTTTACCATTTACCATGTTCAAAGTCTTCTGTTATAGTCCTGGATATATACGGAACTGGTGGGTAAACTCTTAAAGATTCCTTTAGAACTCTTTCCATATAATTCATTTTGTTCATAACGTCTATTGTCAATTCGTTTTCACCAGAAGTCACATCTTGAATTTCTTGCAAAAGCTTTTCCTGAATTTCTGGATGATGAGCAAGCAATAACAGTGTAAATGTCATCCCAGCAGATGTTGTGTCATGTCCTTCAAACGTGAAAGTGTCTGTTTCTTCAATAATTCCTTCATCGTCAATTAATCCTTCAGATTGAGCTTGTAATAAAGTGTCCATCATAGCTGTTCGTTTCTTATTTGATCTCAAATAAATATTTTCATCATCATAATCTTTTTGCTTTGATTTGTCGTCACTTATGTTTCTTTTGCTGATAAAGTCAATTCTACGTTTGTTGATGATTGACTGTGTGAACTCGTGGATTGGCTTGAGGATTTCATCAAATTTATGCTTCATACCAAAAAGTGCATAAGCAAAATCATTTATCAGCCATGGTTTTGTCATTCTGGATATCAATATGCTCCCAATTTCGTAAATATTTTTTCTGTATATTTTTCCATCATTTCCCAGATCTGATAATTTGATTCCCATAGCAGATTCTGTGATGAAAAAGTATTATATTGCTGTTAATTAATTTGATTGTATGCTTACCACAAACTGTATTGAGGGTAAATTGAGTGGATATCGGAATGATGTCAATCTCTTTTCCTGATAATGGTTTTAATTGCTGAATCAGCTTTTCACTTTCTTCTCTGGAAATATTAATAACTTTACAATTAAAAAATGTAAGCAACCGAACATTATTTACCTGAAAATTTCACCAAATTCCTTTAAAATGTTAAAATGGAAGGCTGGTGTCAACATTTTGCGCCTTTGATGCCACTTTGTCCCTTCACTAGTCAATAAACCAGTCTTTAAAAATGGATGTAAGTATTGGTAAGCTCTTCCCTTTTTCAACAACTTTGATGAACCTAAAATTTTCTCAGCATCCTTGGCTCTTATTATATTGTATACAAAAAGGTATCCGAAAAATTTATGTTGATAAGATTTCTGATATTTGGTAGCACAGTTGCGAACAAATTGAAAAAGTTCGACTAAGGATTACAAAATCATTTAAAATTATGAGACTAATTAAGAACAAAATGAACTACCTGGATTCATTCTGACAAGAGTAAACGAATTTTTCAGCAGAGGAATTGATGTTTTGCTGAAATTTTTGAGCGGATCATGGAAAATATAATCACCACACATCCACAAAATAAATGCGATAAAAATCAATAAGATTTCGATGATCATTTTTGCGCGTTCTCACTTTAAAAATCAAAAATGAACTGAGATGCTAAAAAATTTAAACTTGTAATTTGAAGCTAGTTAAGGTGTTCTTATCAATCTACTCACACTCTTGGGTATATCAGAGCGATTATATAGAGAGTAATTGAGAATATTTTGGAATTTTTTTTGTAAATACCATCAAAATAACAGAATTATAGATTTATTTGGAATATTAACGGCTCTCACATCTATAGTGTCCAAAAACTGCTGTCAATTTCACAACGTTCTTATTTCGATGAAATATGGGACATAATTTTTCAATCCATGAAACATTTATACAAATTATAAAAGGCCATTGCACATTAGTCATCTGCTCGTGCATACATATTTGCTTGTTTCTATTTAATCACCCTAATTGGAAAGATGATGATGTTGATGTGGATGACGTTGATGTCAATTTAAATATTTGATTGGGGCGAAAGTGAATGAGATGGAGATAGATGTAATTGGCGAGAAGGAAAGAGAGAATGCCATGTAATGAATGAATGGTGCTGTTGCTTGCCATACTTGTCCCTCTCCTCAATTTAATTGGCAATCTTTCCAATATAAAATTTTTATATTTGGGTGAAGCTACCCCATGAATTATTATGGTTTGTGTAACGATGGAAATTGAATCTCTCTTTTTCACTCTTAATGTGTATGAACGACAAAAAATATTAAAACTCAATTTGAGGTACGAGGGTGAGTGATAAATTTTATGATAACTTTACTTGTTGATTGCTCATTCACTGTTAAAAGTTAATTAATGAAATCAAATTAATTAATTAATTATTAATTGGTATGTTTCTAAAAGACTCTGGAATAATAATATGGATTTCTTGGTTTTTGTGGGAATTTTTGAATCGTCCATTATAAGAAGCATCCATATACTCTCAACATCATCATCCCTTAATAGAGATCAAAATCATTCTACAGCTTTTTTATTTCTGAAAAATAAAAAAAAACCAAAAGAAAAGAAAGAATATAAGTTTTTTTTGTAAGAATGTATGAAGTCAGGAGAAAACGAATAAAAGGAAAGAAAAAGCCAAAATAATGTCGGTAGGGGATTTTTGTCAACAAATTGGACTTCTTATCTCAAGTATTTTATCACTTCACAGAGTCAATTACATTTTTGTGTTGCTGATGCTTCTCTTAACGCTTTTTTTTCTCCCTTATTTATCTTCATGACAAATCCCATCACTAAAGTGCCTTTCTGCCATCATCAACATCATTTTGGGGAAAGATTTTTGCGAGTTGAATTGTAAACGACGGTCTGCAAGTGTCCATTTAACACTTAAGACATTGCAATAGATTATATGGATTATATTGGAGGAACAAGCAGTGTCATTTATATGTTTCCCATATCTACTCAAAATCTTTAGTAACAATAAAAATAATTTGATGTCCATCAAATAAACTTGTGTAAGGACTTCATTCTGTTCTATTGCTGAGTCTTGTTGATTGTGATTTGAAGTGACTAATATAAAGATAAATGCTTTAAGCAGCTGGTTTGGGTTACAATCTTTGTATTCATGACTATCGTTGCATACATTTTAGGCGAAAATTTTTTGAGCACGTCCAAGAGCTTTTAAAAAATTTCCTTTTAAAATTTTATTGTAAAGTAAATAACTTCTTTGTATGATACACAATTTTATTATGTTAATTCAATATCCACGGGCCAAAATGTTGAAAAAAATCTTTTAAAATATCGAAAATGTAATTAATGCAATTTATTTACATTAAACTAAGCATGCAAAACTAGAATTGAGTTTTTTTGCTTGCATATTTTTGGGATTATCATTATAATTTTAAATATAAAATGCGCAAAATTGTTTTGTGAAACGTGCCCTGGACAATTAAACTAAATAGAAAATTATAACATAATTAAATATTTAAATCACACAAAATTGCCGAAAATTACTTTGAATAACTACAGCGCGGAGGAGAAAAATTATGAAAAGTTTTGCTGAACATGCCGCTTTTCCTACCTGCCTATTCACTCATTTGTTTATTTATTCAACATTCCGTACCCTCATCATAATCATCATAATTATCATCATCGTAGTTGAGGAAGTAGAATTGGAAATAAAAAAAAAGTATTCAACACACAAAAATTAGCTCTAAAAATAAAATTTTTCCACGTGATTATGAATGCAAATAAAATGCTCGAATGAATGGTATAATTAATTTAATCATAACAATATCGACTGTGTGTGCTTTTATATTTATTTTTTGAGTATTATTCATAGCCTTGCGAATAAAACTACAATTTTTGTTGCTCCACAAAATCGCTTCGATGTCGAAAAAATAAATCAACTTTTAATTGTTTGTGTTTTGTGAATAGAGATATAAGCATAGAGATATAAAACGGCACACATATAAATTTATTAAGGGAGCATACAAAAATTTTTCATTTGAATTTATTTATTTATTTGGATAGAGAGTTGAGTACTGTAGTAGAAAAATATTTTCACAATTGCTGCAAAATTTTTGGATATAATTGGTGATTTTAGCATATTTTCTTGCTAGAAGGATTTTTGATTATCAGAGTTCTTTGTGAGTAGTGGAGATTGAATGACTGATTCATTTTAGAAATTAACAAAGAAGATTTTTCAGTTTAAGCCAATCGATTTAAGTCAAAAGCACTACTACCTCAGTCAACCCTACATCTACCACTTTAAATGCCCATCGTTAAGGATATTATTTTTAATTTTGGATAAACCATCTAGAATAGAATTTAGGACTCCACACCACTAAAACTAAGAGCAATTATCAAGTTCATAAATAGATTAGTTACAAATACGTTATAATAATTAGTTTGCATAACGTAACATGTAAGACTAGAGAGGGTTAAAAAATAATAATTTGTGGCATTAAATGTATGTATGGAAATTCGAGCTACATAATTAGCTAGCAGCAATTTTGTATTAATTAGTGACTAATTACATCGCATATCGACTTCAAAATTTGATTATTATTATTATTTAAATAGCGTAGAGATTATTTAAAACGCGAACGTGGAAAATTTTTGTGAACGACGATAAAAGCTTATATCAATTTTATAATTTGCCGTTCACATCATTAGCATGCTAATTAACTTTCAAAATTTTCATATTTCCATGATGATGCTTGTGATGAGATAGGAATTTTTCCCGTTAAATATTCTAATGCTTCTAAAAACTTCAAAAATTAAAATCAAGCCACAAAAATGAAAAATTTTATTCAAGAATAACTCGTTTTATGTCATTTATTAAGCACAACTTCAATACATTGTGTCGATAATTAATTTTTCGATAATCATAATCAATACGTTCTTTTATCACATCTAGAATAATGCTCATGAATGGTTTTAGGAACAAAAAATAATAATGAAAAATCTCGAAGATTTACAGCATAGAATATTTTCATTACATTATATTAAATGATGAATGTGTTTGACATTGATAAGCATCATTTTCATTTCACGTATCAAAGTTATACTGGCAAAAATTTAATTATTTAATTAATTAACTTGAAATCAATTAAGATTGTTATTTGAGTTCACATGAATTTTTTTCCTCGTTTTATTTTTTGCCTCCAAGGATGAAAAGTATGTTATTATGTGCGTTGGATGAAAAACAGAAGAAAAAAAAATTGTGTGGGAGAGAGAGGAATTCAAATTTTAATTAAAATTTTATGAAATGAGCTATGAAACGAACATAACTGTCAGCAACATGAGTTTCTTCTTATTTTTCGATTATAAGATTTTTTTTTGGAAATCTTGGGTTTTCGTTGTTTGGCAAGAGTTGGAAACTGTTGTGGTGCTGAGAATATTTTTAGGGCATTTTCTGTAATTTTAGTATCAACTGCCTTAAATTTCTGTTCATACACATCACATATTAGTCTTTAGAAACCATCTTCATGCTCTACTAATATTTAGGTACAATTAAATCAAGACTGACAATGCCAAAAAAGACAGCAATAAGAAAATATTTCCAGAAATTTCATCACTACCGGCCCAGACCACAACTACTTTTTGATAGAGAAAAAATTGTACATAGTTTTGTTGAACAACAAAACACATTTCATCGCCATTAATTCTCCTTTCTTCTTTTCATGTAAAAATTCACTTTAGGCAATACGAAAGAAATAAAATAAGCAAGCAAGTTAGGGAGAGAAAAATTGGCTCAATTGCAAATGAAAGGAGATTGTTCCAACATGCAGATAAATGAGAATTTTCCTATTTCATGCAAGTGCTTGCTGAAAAGCATCCTAAGGGCTCATAATACAATTTAATTAAGCAACAATTCTATTCAGAAAATGAACATGGAAATACATCAGATTCATTTCAATTGGTGTGGGAGGAAGGAAAGTTTGTTGCTAATGCTACAAATAAAATAAAAAAAATCACGACGTACAGATCACGCCAGAAACTTCCACGCTCTCTTGTGTTAGTTTTGAGTATAAACAAATATTACAATCCACACTGTCTTGTTTTAGATTAAATATGATATTTGTATTTAGTTCGAAAAAAGAATTTGAAAAACCACAGTTTTTGGAAAATTATTCGTAAAATATTTTAAAACTTCAATAATTCTTTAATTAAAGCTTCATTTTAACTAAATTAAGTACAGAATGATAGCTACTGACTTATTTTATACATCAAATAACAAAACGAATATAAATATCAAATAGTTTTGAAGAATTTTATGAAAAAGTAAATCTACTAGAAAAAATCTTTCGTGGATTTACCCTTATAGATATTTTAGTTTTAACAATATCTAATATTATACCATTAAGTTTGTTTTGTACAACCACATTCTTCACTCCTATTCACTCCATTCAGGATGTAAAAATTTGCTCAACCTAATCCGGTTTTCGTCCAAACTAATTAATATTAATAAGTAGTAAAAGTATGCGGCCGAGGTAACGAGGCCGCGAAAAATTTTTGGACCACAAAATACTCGTTTTTTGAAGTTTTGAACCCGTAGATGATACTTAATCCAAAAAATTTATAAACAGAAAAATGCAGACTTGCGATACACAAGTTTGGCATCATTAGATTTTTCTAAAACACAAGCATTAATACCGCATTAAAGTAAATTCAACTATTTATATCTTACGTATATCTATAGGCCGTAAGTTTTGTTTGTGCGACTGCAAACTTATACTCATAGAAATAATTTTACCGATCTTTAACTATTTGTATGCAAATTTTAGCCAAAAAATCGATAAAATAGCGTTTATAACATATTTGGTTAAAATTAACATTTCTGGTTAACTTAATTAATTTTTAGGATAATAGTTATGATCCGAAAAATATTAATTTAACTTTTGTTAAAAAATAACTAAATAATTGTTAAAATTAACAAATTTTATGGTAATGATTTTAACCAAAAATTAATATTGATGCACAGTGGATCAATATTTTTTATGCCCTAATTTGCACTCAAAAAATATTAATAGTTCAAAATGTTCAATAAAAATGAGATCCAGTAATCATGCAGAGCCTCTATGTCTAATAAATAAGATCCAGTAATCATCCAAAGCCTCTATTTCCGTTTATGTAAGATCCAGTAAACATCCATATCCATAAAAATAAGATCCAGTAATCATCCAAAGCCTCTTTGTCCAATAAAACAAGATCCAGTAAACATCTAGAACCTCTATGTCCGTTTATATAAGATCCAGTAACATCCAGAACACCTCTTTCCAATTATATATGATCCAGTAAACATCCAGAGCATCTATGTTCAATAAAAATAAGATCCAGTTACCATCCAGAGCCCCTATGTCCATAAAAATAAGATCCAGTTACCATCCAGAGCCTCTATGTCCATAAAAATAAGATCCAGTTACCATCCAGAGCCCCTATGTCCATAAAAATAAGATCCAGTTATCACCCAGAGCCTCTTTATCCAATAAAAATAAGATCCAGTTACCATCCAGAGCCCCTATGTCCATAAAAATAAGATCCAGTTATCACCTAGAGCTTCTATATCCAATAAAAATAAGATCCAGTTACCATCCATAGCCTCTATGTCCATAAAAATAAGATCCAGTTACCATCCAGAGCCCCTATGTCCATAAAAATAAGATCCAGTTATCACACAGAGCCTCTTTATCCAATAAAAATAAGATCCAGTTATCACCTAGAGCTTCTATATCCAATAAAAATAAGATCCAGTTACCATCCAGAGCCTCTATGTCCATAAAAATAAGATCCAGTTACCATTCAGAGCCCCTATGTCCATAAAAATAAGATCCAGTTATCACACAGAGCCTCTTTATCCAATAAAAATAAGATCCAGTTACCATCCAGAGCTTCTATATCCAATAAAAATAAGATCCAGTAATCATCTAGAGCCTTTATGATAATTCAATTTTTTTTTAAAAAAATCCATTTTTTTCGATTTTCAAAGTGCTGTAGAATCTCAGGATTAAGTCCAAACATAGTCATGTGGGGTATTTTTGTAAACGTCATGGAAAGGACTATAAGATAGGATACAAAGTTATATCCAGTTTGAAAAAAACCCTGGGTCGTCAGGCGTTTGAAGAAAAGTGTAATTTTTCCTAGGTTTGTCAACTTTGACAGCCTTAAAATCACTGAAAATTTCAAAATTTCCTAAAATGACTTTCCATTCCCCTGGTCGCTTGATATGTGTGACCAAATGGCAAAAAAACCAAATTTCCATATGCACATGGCTCGGCTGTGACCCTGATCACCAAATTTGTGGACCCTAAAAAACACGTTTTTCGAGGTTTTGGACCCTTAGATGATGCTTAGTGAAAAAAATTTATATACAGAAAAATGCAGCCTCGCGATACACAACTTTTGGCATCATTAGAATTTTTTTAATAATAAGTCTTAATACCGTAATAAAAAAAGTGTGTTTTTGACGAAACTAATAACTTACACGCTTTTGCGTGGAAGTTAATTTACAAATATAATAGTCTGGCATATAGTTGAAAGTATCAAGTAACAGACCTAAATGTCTTTTAATTGCATTTCTAAATAAAAAGAAAAACAATTTAATTTTTCTGGGATTTTTCTGTCCACACAGATTTTAGCGATTTAAATCTTTTATGCTAAATTTCTTCAGTACATTCCTGAATTTTTATCATGTCGAGGTTCCAAGTCAGGAACCTCTATTTGCTAATTTACCTAGAAAATATAGAAAAGTTTTGATGTAGCAGAGAAATTAGTAACAGAATGAATTGAAAAATTCTCTATTTTATTGAAGGAACAGATGGAAAATTTAACCAATTAAAAAAAGATATTTGTGTGTCCACAGAAGATATTTCTACAGAAAATCATGTGTGCATGTACATGTGCCTATTGAAATGTATCGTAATTGCTGCCTTTGGCTAACAAATTTTCTCTATTTATGGCCATAAAAACGGATGTTTTAATTATTCAACATTTGCGTGCGTAGGTGAATTCTCTCTGTATGTGCCCCAACATTCAATTTTTAGTATTTTCTATGTGCGTGTACATATCTCATGCATGCATTTTCAACTACTCAAAATTGTCGTTTCTTTTTTTCATAGAATGATAATTTTATCTCTTTCTACATCTATTTCTAGTTCCATGTACATACTCAATTGTTTCATAAAATCTAGTCTATAAGATGAAACAAAATGAATGAGGAAATTCTATTGAAATGAATTTAAATTTGATGATGCAATTTTGTAGTTTTGCATAAATTCTAATTTTCTTTTTTGTTTGAAAAAAGTTGTGTAGAATTAGAAGCAATGGTAAAAGGGAATATTGACAAAAATTGATTTTTTAGTAGGACATATTGGGTTTTGAATCACTCATTTAGAATCCCAAGAACTCCCTAACGATTCATTTTATTACTGTTAAGGATTGATAGTCGCTTGGCAATCGTTTGCCTTAATTAGCAATCTCATCTCTCATTTCAACGTACATACCTCTTTAATGAATTTTCCCGCTCTCTTTTTGCATAAATTACCCCTTTGATTAATTTTTACGGCATTACGAAATTTGAACGACAAAATTAATCTAATTTAAAGTCGCTCGTTGAGTTTGGCGCGCCTTTTTAACAACAAAAGACTTTTTAAAGGAGAAGGAGAACAAAAAATTATCTTCATTCTCCTCTCACCCTTGCATATCCAATTATTTTTAATTTAATTTTAATTTAAAACTTTCCTAATTATGTTGAAAATGCTTTTGAGTAACAACAAGAAAGTTTCTTACACTCTTTTCTCTCCTTGTGTATTTCTCTATATTAAATCGTGGTGAATTAATCTCTACCTCTTTGCCTTTCTGTCTCGTTGACTGTAATGAATGTTGAATAAATGCACGTGCGCTGATCGTGAGGACTGTAATTTTGATGTAAAAGGGATAAGTTTTTTTAGTTTTTGTTAATTAACCTTCAAAGACTTGCGAGGAAATTATGGAATCAGCTATTGTTATACTATAATAAACTCTTGGGACTGGATTCACATGATACATTATCACTTAATCTGTAATATAGCATTAGGGTACACCCAAAGTGATGATTTAGGTGTCAACTCTCAGACTAGCAAACATGATGACGCATCCAATCCCCATACTCACATAAAATAGAAAATAAATTTTTTGCAACAACTGGTTTGCCTTCTCACGAAGAAATATGCTACAAATATTTTTAAAAATTTATATTACCCCAATCGACAGACATATGCACACATTCTCATCTAATTAGAAATTCAACATGAATGCAATGCACATTCGCATGTGGACAGATAATAAAGAAATATAAAATTTAATATTATGATGACATAAAACACCTTCCACATGATGAAATAAGTTGAATATCATAAAATCTATCTCTAAATAGGATTTTACGCAGCTCAAAGCATCTACTGTGGTGCTTTATTAAATAAAACATTTTTTGAATGCATGCAGCAAAAATTTTTATGAAAAAATGTTTTTGAGTTGTATGAATTTTTTTCTCAATTTTATTATAAAATCGCTAAAACATGCATCGTTTTGAAATTTTTAAGTTTTTCTATTAAGTGAATATTACTCATTGTTCATGAGATTATTGTATGTATAGAATCTATCGTATTTTGAGCATGATATTCAAGGGATGATATCTTTGTGGATAATAATTTAATGATGGATTATTTTTAGTCAATTTACTTTGTTTTCAAAAAAGAATTGATTATTTTTGAATTATGTGTTCAGAACATATTGGGAAGATATCTTGCCTTGAACTGCACCGACTGCATTCTTCAAAAGCAATATTCTGTTTTTAAAACTCATCCATTCAATCTAAGTACACTACATAGTGTCTACAACAAGAGATAGCAACAAAAAATTATTTTTTCAGAAACTAATATAAACCAACCTACATCCATTCTGTTTCCATGATCTATATCAAGTCACTGTTGAAATAAAAATTCATAAAATATTTTTGGATAATTAATTAAAAAATTCTTTGATAGATAGAAACGAGAATAGATTAAAAATTGGAGAAATAATGAAAGTTTTTCTGGAAAATTGAGGCGAAGCGGAGATGAGAACTCGTCCAATGTTCACAATTAATTATCAAAAATTTCTTAAATTTTCTATTTTTCGCTATTTATGTTGTAGGATTCCTCTTACATAAATACACATTCAGGCGAGAAAAGCGAGAGCGATACGACTTTTAATTAAATGAGACAATGAATAATAATCTTTCTTTGATGAGTTTGACGAAAATTTAATACCTCCTTCCATTTTTTATCATTTAAAAATTTTTAAAGCTATTTAAAGAAATTTTGAGCACCGTGCATGGGATATTCTTTCTACCTGTTCCATCTAGACTCCACGTCATTGACTACACATCATTTTCTTTTTTTTTTCAAGCTACATCTTTTCCTTTTTCTTGTCGTCGTCCATCAACCGTAACTTCTCATATCTCTTTCTGTGCATAAAAATAATACCTAATAAATAATAACAAACAAAAAAAGGAAAAGTGAAATTTAATTGCATGAAAATACATAAATAGTACGAAAAAAAACTCATGTTCACGGGTTGATAAACATTGAAGAATGTCCTCAGAAATGAATTGAGAAGTAGAGAAACTGTAGCTTCAGATCGACAGCCATAACCTTCCCATCCTACTCAGTTCCTCTAACCTTTCGGATGGTCAGTGAAAAAAACATTTCTTTAATTGGCTATTAAGGATGTTTTTTTATTTCCTCTGCTCGTTAGTATCGTTTCAGGGCATCATCATCCTCATAATATCGCAACATTCGTCCGTTTCAGGATTCAGTAAGAAGACTGAATTGGAAGATAAGTATGACGACGGTTGTATGAGTTCGTGTGTACGTATTGTACGTTATTATTCCACAAGAGTAGAAAGAGGTCGTGGGAGATAAAAAGGATGTCTTATCAACAGAATGAGAATCAATTCATTCTCCCATACGTCTCTGTTTGCTTAATAGAATGGTAAGAGAGGAACAAAAATGGAAAGATATGATAACCAATTAAATATTTCATTCCTTTCGGTCGAAAAGACATCTCATTAAATTATGATTTTCCAATGAGCTTCCTTTTTACACAGAAAATGTCCTTGCGGAAGAATTGTTCGATTCTTTAATGAGTGCCTCTTGGAATTCAGTAATTGCCATCAAAAGAAAAGTTGAAAATAGACTTTTAAAACTAAAATACTTTTATCTCAGCCTATGCAATTATATTGATTTTGCAAAAAATTACCACAGGACATTTTTATGTTACTGAGGAAGGTCCCACTGCAGAGGCACATGTCGTACTTAAGAGAACAAATGATATTAACGAGATATCTTTCTATCCAAATATAGCGAAATTCTTCATAAAAAAATTTAACCCTCATTATAATCATGCACACAAATACACACACAAAAACATAAGTACATATATATGAAGATTTTGTACATTGTGCTATTCTCGAAAGTATGGAAAGGAAATTATTTCAATTTTTTCTTCCTTCCTCACTCTGCTTTATGAATGGCAATTTGTACTTCCATCTACACAACGATGAGGTAATGTGAAG
This sequence comes from Chironomus tentans, assembly GCA_963573255.1. Lineage (NCBI taxonomy): Eukaryota > Metazoa > Arthropoda > Insecta > Diptera > Chironomidae > Chironomus > Chironomus tentans. The sequence continues at coordinate 825,129 of OY754302.1, read as the reverse complement.
TATGAATATGTACACTTATACACATAAGGAATCATTTACAAACATTTCATATGCTATTATTGATGCTGCTACTAAGCGAGAGTTAATTAGCAACGTATAGCATTCACTTCACCCTACACTCACACTTGAGAAAGCGAAAAAAAAATTGCTGCAAGCGAAAAAATCTCGCATAACAAGAACACTAATTAATGATGTAGATTTTTTTTATATTTTGGTTTGGATGCTTTATGGAATTGGAAGAGAAGTTTTTTCTGTGGTCCTTTTCCTGCTTCTCTCATTCTCTGCCGCTTTTCCTGTTGATTATAATTGTACTTGATGTTTGTTATTGCGATACGAGGAATCCAATTACATTTCATTATAATATTCTATTCATATCACAAAATTTCTACCATCACGACTGTATGTAATCATGTACAGCTTATGATTAGCTTCAAGTGTCGACATTAAGGATTTTGTTGATGATGAAAAGCCTCTAGAAACTTCTTTGTTAAATTGACTCATTTTGAAAAAAAATTATGATTTGAAAATTGAGTTGAAGTATTTTTGTGCTCATAGACCTAGCAATATTGAAGTGCATTCGAAAAAACCTTACATTCTAATCATCTCAATATAGTTGCAATTATGAACATTGATCGTAAGTTGTTTATTCAATTAAATTTTGTGAAAAGTTTCATCGACATAATTTCATTTGCCAATTAATGTGAAATCTAACAAATAACACAAAATGTTCGTAAAACTATTCATCATTCCGAAGAGTTTCTAGCACAAACAAATTTTTAGTTCACAAAATATGAAAAGCAAACAATAATTGAAGCGTAAAACAATTTTTTCCATATTCCTTTCTCGCATCTAATATGCATTCATGTACATACAAAAATAATAAAATTTTGCTGAACATGGAAATTTAGTTAAAAAGTTTGAGCACTTCCAATGGCAGGAAAATAGTGTATAGGATAGAAAAAGGAGAGAAAGAGATTAAATAATGCAAAAAATAAACAAATTTTCTAATATTTTTCTATTTTTTTTACCTCAGCAATTGTTAGTTGAATATAGAAATTTGAGTAGCGTATTCAATGTGAAGTGACCGTCTAAGTGCAGATGCTTAGCCACACCTATATAACATATGAAACTCATAGAAATTTAGTAAAACATTTCACTAATTCAAATCAATCTAAAAATTAATAGTGAAAATCTCACCTCGATTGAGCTTAACTAATCCACAACAATGATCCCTAAATTGCTCGTAGATTAAAATAAAAATTTATTCATGTGAAAGGAACTAAACAATATTTAGAGGAATTTTGCAACAAAAAATATTTTTTTTTCATTTAACAAAAACTAGAAAATTGCTTCGGGAGGGCAAAATTTGCTGAATCGTGTGATGTGCTCAGTCATCAGTGCTGAGGTTGAAGAGGAGAGGCAAGCTTTGATTGTTTTTAGAATTTTCCGCTTTAGCCGATTTCTTTCTACGATTTATATTTGCATGAGTTCGTGTGTGAGTGTGGTCATTGTGGCAAATTGCAGGTGCTTTTTATATACGATTGTCGCGAATTTTATTGGTGATTTTTTTTTCTACAAGAGCATACGACAGAAACAGCAGCGACATACACTCATAGAAAAGATTTAAAAAACTTTATTAAATTTGTATGAAGAGATTTAAAAACATTTTTTAAACTGGGCTCTTAATAACTTTTTTTAAATTTTTAAAAATATTTTTTAAATTTTCAAATTATTTTGAGCCGTTAAAAAAATAATAATAATTTTAAAAAATTTGCTCAGAGTGAGGATCGAACCAGTGACCTCTTTGTTGGTAGCCCAGTACTCTAACCACTAGGCCACCGAAGCATGTTAATATGTATGACAATTTGTCAATATATATTGAAAAAATTTAAAAATCAGGTTTTTAAATTTTAAAAACAAAATTTTAAACTTTAAAAATATTTTTTAAATTTTAAAAATATTTTTTAAAGTGACTTCTAAAAATTTTTTAAAAACGGTTTATTAAATTTTTTTTTATAAGTGTAAATAACTCAATGAATTTTCTCATCGCATCTTTTTTCTGCATGCGTATTCTTCGCAATTCAAATTGCAATGCAAATAGGTAACATAAATACGCAAAACTACAAATAGGCTGAGCACGTTTTTTATGACTACAGCATGAGTTCCTGCTATAGTTTTCGTCTAAATCTATTTACGGTGTTAAATTTTTTTGCGCGTTTTCTGTCTCGCGAATTTGAATTTTTTGCATTTCTAATACTGACTACCTATAATTTTCAATCTCTTGCATGCATTTCTGTGTTATTTACTCGCAAATTGCGGTACATGATAGAAAAATTCTCCACTTTTTTTATTATTTCGAGTGAAAAAGCAGAAAAAAGTGTCGCATTGAAGTCTGTAAATATTTGAAGATTCTCTCAAAAATTCATCAAAATCTGATTTTTTCCAGCACTCTTCTGTTTCTGCACATCGTTAGTCTGTTTGCTGACGTTTACTTACCGAATATGCTTTCAACTATAAATCATAGTTAGTTGATTTATAAAAAAATTGAATTGCCTTACGGGGAGAATTTTTGTGTGCATTTGCAAAGCTTGCTTAATTTTTAGTTATGACAATGTTGATCAAATATCCTGATCATTCGATTCCTTGATTGTTTGTATTTGTGTATGCTGACTTACCATCGATTACGTTTAGATTTAAGTTTAGGGCTGTACAGCTCAATGAACGAAAAATAGTTTCATAATTTATTCCACAAAATTTAATAAAGAAAACTTTTCAAAAATTCATCGACTAGTTCTGCTCGATTCCTTTTTCGTCCTCCGTCATTCTCAATTTAATTAGCTCACTCCTTCTTTTAATTGATGAGAAAATAGCAATAATAGTAATAATAATAAGCAAAGAAAATTTGCGAAGAAAACTTTTTTAATTAAAAATTAAAACAACGCCAAAGAATAAAGCACGAAAAAAAGAATTTTGAAGGAAAAAAAGAGAAAAATTTTCAACTAACATTTTAGTGCTCATTAAAATCAGACCATTGCACACACAGAATTTTGAATTCCAAGTACTTTTTAAAGTAACGAAGAGAAGGCACGCAAAAAAGAGAGAAAAAACCTTCACTTTCCTAAAATGGACTTACTAAAAAATAAAAAGACATTAAGCAAGCAAGAAAAGACTGTTTTGATTCTCTTGAGGCAGAAGGAGAAGAAAAAAAATAAACACAACGAGCCGAAAAATGTTTGACTCTGAGGTTCATTAAAATTGATTTTCTTCCTTCTATCGGCATCTTTTTAGCTGCGAGAAAAATTTTTATTTCTCCTCTCTCACATTATTTTCGGGTTTGTGATTAGAGATTTAATGTAAGCATCACCGAGACTTCAAGGCCATATTGTTTTCGAATTCATGATTGCCGCAAATTTTTCCCAAATTTGAACTTGATTTATTCGCATTTCCACAAAAAGACGTTCCATTCGAGTCTTCAGTTCCTCTATTTTTTCACGATAAAATTAATAGGATCGAGATATTCTGTATGTGTCGCATCATCTAATGATGCAGTATTGATTTCTTGTCGTTAATTGCCATCATATTCTTTCATCTTCATCTCTTTTTCGACCCTTTTTCATCATCATCATCAACATCGTCGCCGTTTCAATTACGAATATAATTCAGAAGCTCTTGCATTCAATGCAGAATTAATGTATCAAAAGTACAATGTTGTGAATAATGATGTGGTCGACTAATGATGCAATTTAATGAATAAGAATTAATGGCAAAATAAAGGATGTTCATTAGTTTGAGAACTATTGGTATTTGCACAGAAGAGCTCATTTCCACTTATTTTTGAGGATTATATGTCATGCTAATTATGGTCTTTTATTTGCTTAATGAGCGATTTAGACTCTGTTCATTATGGATGTGATTGTTAGATTTTTAAGGATTTTAGATTAAGTATGCTTTTGCTGACTGTGAATGTTCATGAAATTCCTCAATTTTGAAAAATTCTTATACAGTAAGCACTAGTGAAGTCAAAGTAAAATCCATTGCAGATTTGTTCATATATCATCATTTCCATTAGAATAGAATTTCATAAAGGAAATCAGACAAATTAAAGAGTAAAGGAATTTTTTGTGCACAAGTTGGAATCAAAACAAAATCTTCACACTTTTAATGAGATCCCAAATGGAAGATGAGCGAGAATACAAAAAATTGTTGTATTTCATTTTGATCTAAAATTTCTGATGATGCACATACTTTTTTTCTACACTTTGTACTTTTAATGATCTTTCTCTTTTGATCAATGGAATGACGCACACACATATTATAAATGAATGAAAAACTTTTAAAGTCAAATTGACAGTATATACTCTGTTCAACGTAGCGCGACAAAGTGGAATTTAAGGATGGAATGGGAAAAGAAGCAAAACTTTGAATAATTTGCAGTTTTTGTAGTTTGAAATAAAAAAAGTATTTTTTTCATCATTTGCTGCATTCGTTAGTTTATCTTCAACAGATCATTATTGATTCTCAACTTGTGACTTATATTCTTTACATCCGGAGGTATTTTTTGCACATAATTTTTTTCTTTTTCTCAATCGCTGATTTTTCTATGTTTTCTTCTTATTCCCTTTGTGTCTGACTTAATGATGTACATGCTCGTAAAACTTTTCCTAACCATTGTTTTTGATTTTTTTTTTCGAATGAAGGAAAATAAATAGGTAGTTGTTGTTGTTAGAAATTATTAAGCTACGAGAAAATACACAGAATTTCTGTTAAAAAGATGGAACTTGACAGGTTTTTAATTTGGTTTAAGTATAAGTTGTTATTTTTCGTCCTTGAAAATTTCTTGTCTCGTTGTTTTATTTCTTAATTGGCCTACCATGATTTTTTTATGAACACCTCAGCAAACCTATCTTAAATTTATACTGCACGTTCACTCAAATTTTCATAATATGCAGTCTGCAGCGAGGCACAGAAACCTTAACACATTTAATTTCTAAAGAAACCTCAGCCTCCATCGAATCAAAAACTCAATTTCTTTTAATGAAATTCAAATAAGCACCAATTTTGATTTGAGACATAGAATAATTGCATCCATTTTTGGCACAAGTGTGCACAAAAAATACTCTCGCAAAGAATACGACAAGAAATCATTAGACAATCGGAAAAGAAGAAGAAAATACGAATTAAAAGTAAAAAAGAAGGCATGAAGAAGGAAGAATCACTGTTGGCTACTGTTTTAATAAAAGAGCATGAGTTTATCACAATTTTTAATGAGGTTAATTTTTTTGCTTTTTCGTTCTTTCCTTTATTTCTTTCTCGATTGAATATTATTATAAGTATATGTTGGTCGAAAACATGACTCTTTATGGATTTTCTTTATTAATTGACTGTTTTCTTTTCTCCTTTTTTATTACGTTTCAAGTTATTCATTATTCTTAAGTGCTTCGTCGGAATATTGGTCTCATGTCCAAGTGTAATGAGTATTATTTGGGAATTTTTAAGAGCACAAGTTTTTGATACCAAAATTTTTCGTAAATCCTTTAAAATATTTTTAGCAACAAATTTTTGTTTTTTCAGACAATTGAACTTTATTATGATTTTATATTTTATTAAGTACAATTTCACGCATTAAAGCATTTAAAATTTTTGTATCATTTTCTCTTCGGCATTACTGAAAATGTTCTGCATAGAATGGAATCACAAAAAGTTTGGAAAATAGAAAAGGATTTAAAATTTTCGATTGAATAATCAAGACATTAATTTTTGGTACCAGAATTAACATTCTTGAAAATTTGATATTTTATGGATGAGGATTTTTTGTTCGGAATGTTTATTGGAACTGACTGAAAATTTATTATGGATAAAAACAATTTGCTTTCTTCAAATGCGTTAAAGATTTTCCACAATAATTTTTTTGGTGTCCTGTTCCTTAACAGTTTCTATTTGATCTTTTTGGGCTTCTGTGTACTTTCTTGAAATTTGAGCTAAAAAAATTAGTTTAAAATTAATTTTTCCGTCTGACGCATTTCAAGTTCAAATTCCAACTGTTTAATGATTTTCTTGTGCATGCACTTGATATAAAATATGCTATAAATTTTAATTGATACTTTCTAAGCATAAATGTAATTTTGATGTAAATTTCAAACTAGAATTTTTTATTGCCACGTTTTGCACATTAAGCTATTAAGCCTTAAACTCTTGCAATAAATCACCGAATGGGTATTATGTTAGCGTCTTTATTTACTAATTGATGTGCAGTGACGGGAACACTTTGACATGATTCATTAATTTATATAGTCAGTTGTCAGTCTTCTACGTTCACTTTTAGTTGACTCGTTTTTTTCATAGAGAAGCCTTTGAATTGAAATTAGCTTTGTCCTGGTATTTTGACATATTTAAGGTTTAAGTTCTGATCTACGAAAAGTAAAAGGATTTTTGGAAACCAAGCATATCCTGAACCATTTCGACTCCAATTGTGCAACAAATGAGCGCTAAAGTCAATTGTATGTGAAGACTTTCTAACCTTTACTTATCACTCGAACAATAGAGATGTTTTTTGCGTATTTCTAGCTCCAAATAATAGAGATAGTGGAAAAGTTTTCAAAACAGAAGATAACGGAAAAGTGTACAAATCATTGTGTTGCTGTAGCATTGACTTACTCCTATACTATACAAAAACAATGACGGAAAGGAAAAAATGGCCATCGAAAAAGAATGAAAATTGCATGATAAATGGTAACGAGGGAAAAATCGCCGCTCCAATTTCCAATTCATAATTCATAAATGCAAAGTGCCACAGAACGACTGAATACAATTCCTTGTCTCTCAGACTGTCTCGATATAAATACATTCCTTCCTTGTGCTGTGTTTATGGCAGAACACTGAGTGGTCGCTAATAGACATTTATTACATTTTTTTTCACAATACTTCCTCCACCTCTACATTTACTTTTGTTCCGTATCTGTATATTCATTTGTTTTTGTTTTTCCAGCATTTGCTGGGATTTGTAGAGGATTTTCGCTCACTTTTTTACTGCTTCAGACCATGGACCATTCATTCATTCATTCATTGTATTGTTGTGTATTACATTTTGTTGGCAATTTTGCGGCATTTTTGTTATTTTTATGATTTCCGGTGTTGGTTGAATATGATGTAAATTTTTCACCAAATGTAAGTGAATGAGGGAAAAGGAGATTAAAGCTATGTAGGGACAGTCATTTTTTGAACGATTTATTTGGACATATAGTATCATTGTTGCAATATTCTGCGACTCACACTCCTCATATCTCTTCAATGTTTATGACGTATAGTTGAAAGCAAAATTAAGTGTGCATGCTAAACAAATCCTATCTGTGATTGCAAACAACTTGCTGTAACTGTTTATAATTTCCCCCATTTTTAACATAATCAACTTTTTCATTACCTGGGAAATTTTTAAAGTACAACGTAATGATTTTAAATTTATATAGCAATAACATTTTTTATTGCAAAACTTTCTCGCGATTTAAATTGCAAAGCTTACGGAATTTAATTGTGTACATTTGTTTTGAACTTGATGAAAAATGAAAATTGTACGCAAATTAGTAGATGGCTGTGTGTACAGTCGATGGATGGTACGAAAAACATAAATTTCCAATGAGTGATAACTTTACTAAGGTAAGCATATAAATTTGTTTAAATTCAGTTCTTCATATGTTATGAAATAAATGCAATTTTTAATTCATCGAAACTGTAAACTTTACATGCTTTCATTTAAAAAATATGCATTAACAGCACTGAATGAAGAAAACTGCTCGGTTTATTAACGTTGTTATAATTATGCATGTCTGAACGTGTGTAATGGATAAAAGAGAAGTAAAATCTTTAAATAGTTAAGTTGAGCTGTAATTAAAACTTTTTCCAACATAAAATGTGTGTATGTGTATGCATGCGCCAAATACACTCTCTCTCTCCATCTCTTTCTCTTCATTTCCTATCTTTCTCCCATTATTCAAATTATGATGTGAAGATAACAGTTGTTAATTAAGAAAGTTTTAAATTAAATGTTTCGTCATGAAGAAGCCATAATACATGAGAAAATGAGGAATGGAATGAGGTGCGAGGAAATTTTTCCTTTCCTTTTAAAGTTTGGAGGATTCAATGGATGGTGAAATTGCTAGAAGAACTCTGAAATTTCGCAGTAATTAATGACTTTTACCTGAGTTCTGTAAATTGATTTCTGAGTGAACAAATATTTAAAGTTCACCTCGAAATCTTCTCTTTTGCTTAATTTAAGTAAGGATGTGTTCAGCTATTGAACAAAAAATTTTAATAACCCTGTTAAGCCAAAATGTAAACCAGAACCCCTAATCCACTAATATAACTTTTACCGTAAATAGATAGATGGATGAAAAAGAAGTTAATAAGTTGTAGATCCAACTTTAATTTAATTTTTCTTCCCTCCGCAAGTTGCACTTTTTGTTGCAAATTATTTATGAATATATCTCATTTAAAAAAGTAAGAAAAAGGAGTTTAAAAAAATCCACAACAACAACAGCTGCATTAAAAAAAATCAATTATACCATGAAGAAGGGAAAATAAGTGAAAGCGAAAGGTACGTAAGGAAGAAAGAAAAAAGTTTTAATTAAAAAATTGTTTTTTTTCCTTCTTCTACCATTCATTAACCTAATAGAAAATTATCAAGGTGAAGGATTTAGAGCGCCTTTGGGTTAATTGATTCAGAAGATTTTTGAAAAAATTTCATTTTGAATTGAATGCAATTTTTTTTGTAGTCTATAAAATTTTAAAATAATTCAACAACTTGTCATCTAAAAAATGCTATTCTTTAAAAATCCAGCTAAAGAGATGAGAAAAGAAAAATTTTCGCTTGAAACTGCCATAAAAGACTGTTTCTGTAGAAAATGAGACGAGAATGATGCTGTTGATAACTTGGCAAAGAGTTTTCCCTCATTTTTATATGCTCCAGCTTCTGGAAATTTTTTTTAAAAGCCAAAATAATTTATTCAATGGCATGCATGTGTAAATAAGACCCTTATGAAACCAGTTTGTTCATTATTCTTAATGTTTGTTTATTTCACATTTTTATCTCTTCCACTACAATGTTGAGGAATAAAGACACGCGAAAAGCAAGTTAAACTGTTTATTTGAGGAAGCATTTACTAATTTCCTTTGATAAAAACTGTGCATAAAATGATAAATAAATAAAACACATTTATGAATTCAATCGATTATTTGCTTATCTTTTCATCGTTGCCTGAAAAATGTGAAGTTCGTTAAAAAATTGTAGATAAACATTAATAAATCGATGTCTAATGAACTATTTAAGGCGTGTACTTTTTGATGTTGTGTTGATTGTAGATAAATGAATGGTAAACAAATGTATTGAAGGGGATAGGGAAGAAGTAAATCGGAAGCATGAGTAGAACATATTACTGATAAGATTATTATGCTTAAAGTGAAATATTTAGAACGTAGAATAATATTTTTGCACAAACTTATTAGCCGTTCATTTACTTTTTACGGCCATCCATCCATCATGTTACCTAACTCTAAGTTGGTCAGACTCCCTAAAATTGTTGGACATCGTAAGCAAACAGCCCTTAATACTGAAAAATACCAAAAAGGCTCATTTATTTATTAAAAATAGCATGCCAACCTGCAAAGGAAGCCAACTAATGCTACCGTAAAATTTTCCAGCAGTGATTTATGTTTGTACAAACATATAGAATTTCTTCTTCTTTGTTCATGTACGATATAATTTTTTTACACAATTATAATTTTTATCATACATTGCACCATGTGTTGAACGAATTTATGACTATTTGATTAAAAAAATTTAAATTCAATATTTTTCCCATATTTCATTCTCCATTTTCAAGGGTATGAAAAAAATTGATTTTCGTTATCAAATGAAATTTTCATCATAAATTGTTTATTCTTCCTTGCTACATACCGTTCTGATGAAACTTCATTAAAATAAATCGCTTCATATCCATTCTCACTGTGTCAACTGACATCAGATTTCATCGTTGGATGTAACTTTCAAATTAATGAAAGCAATTATATATTTTTTTAAATGAGAGGTACAGTTTCCTTTGAGAGATACTGCTGTCAATGAATCTGATGATCATAGTCAGGAGAATGAAGAAATGGATGTTCTACAAATTGTCCTGAATTCTTCTTTAATGATGGTTCAAATAGTTTAGAATACAAACATAATGATTGAATTTCAGGATGGATCTAAAATGAAGTTTCACTCCTAAAAATCCAAAACATATTCACCCACATCAGTTTCATAATTATTATTTTGTTATTATTGTATTTATAAAACATACAACAAAATTTATCATTTAAGGGAAATTTAATTGAAATTGCTTTATTATTTCTATGGCACTCAGTAATTAGTTTTTGTTTTGCCTTTGTCTGATTGATTTGTATGATAATTAGAGGAACTAAATATTATGTTTCAGTTTTTGATAAGCGGAAAATTAAAATGATTAAAATTTAATTAAAAATTATTCATATAGCAAATTGATTTAATATCCTGTTGATTATCTCGATTATTGCGGCTTGTTCTGCATACTGTTTATTTTTTGGAATGCTTCTGGTGTATGTCAGAGCTATTTATAATCAGACAATCGCTGCATCACGTATTCAACTTGACAGCAAGTTGCGATAGATAAAATTATAGAGACACCGAAAATTGAGTCACGTCTTAAATGTCAATTTTAAATTTAATATTTATCTTCACTTTTATCATGTTTGAGCATATTTTTGTAAGTATTTCTCGTGGCTCAGTAAGTCAATTAGATTTGAATGTTGAAAAATTGAATTTTCATATTTTAAATCCCAGACATCTTTAATGTTTGAAAATTAAGACTTTGTATTTTTTTATCGTTTAACAGATTATAAATTTAGGAACATTCAAAGGAAAATCAAAAAGAATATAAGAAATGATTGCAAAAGAGAACTCGAGGAGGTGATTTTTATCGCACATTTAAGGAGCTAAATAAAAAAGGTAAAAAAATCAAAAGATTTCTTTTGAGAATTGCGGAAAAATATTTTCTTTTATTAAATTCAATTTTTCTGTGTAAAGATTTTTTTATTTATTTATGATGTAAAGGAAATCTTCTTGAAAATAGCATAAAAAATCAAAAGGAAAAGAAAATGATGAAAAAATTAAGATCTTTGCATTTTATATTTCTTAAGTGACTTACATTCATGGAAGTTCTATAGATTTCTTTTGACTCATAAAAAAGTCTTGTGAAGCGTGAATGCTTTAGAAGTGATTTAACACTTAAGAATGGAACATTTTGGTCAAAATTTCCACCGAGCTATTGTAAAAAAATTTACTGATTTTTAGTTAAAGCCGTCAAAGCTATGAATCAATGACACATGATGACCACCAAAAAAGCTAGCATCAAAAGCAAATCAAATTTGAATTCCAAAAAGATCTCAATTTTCATTAATTTTCCGACCCAAAAGCATTCCACACTAAAAATCTATGTAATTGAAATTTGATGAAAGCAAACACAAGTGCGAAAAAATTAATTTAATTTAGCAGAAATGAAAAAAGTTCTCACATAAAAAATGAAATCGAAAAAGCATCAAAATTAATTTTAATAAAAAATCCTTCACATGTGAATAAAAAAATATCAAAAATTCGAAATTAAATTGTTATTCACATAAAGTGCAATGTATGAGTAAAAAATAAATAAAAACAGATTTCAATCTATGAACAAAATAAAAAAAAGTTTTAAACGGAAAATGAAATTTGTTAATTGAATCGACAACAATCAAACCAAAGTAGAGATGAAAAAAACTAAATTTAATTAAAAATTGCTTTTCAATTCATTTAGCATTGGTGGCCGTCAATTCGCTTTGTAAACACTTGAAAAAAGATTAACAGACATGGCGGAATGGGTGCTGCATGAAGACGTAAAATCAATCGATGTGGATTTTTTCGTTTTCCATTGTTAACTGACATAACTTCTGATACAAAGTGAATTTTTTTTCATCATTGAAAATGAAATTTAATTGCGACAAAAAAATAACACAGAAACTGTGTGTGGAATCAGCATCAGCATTGGAATTGAAATGGCAAATAATTCATTCTGCTTTGTATGTTTTTCGTCTCCTTGATCAAAATTTCTCTAGATATTCCTCTAATTGAGAGTACATCACGTTAGAAACTATTGAAAAACTGTGTGCAGCATATTGGAAATGCATGCGAATTTTTTTTTCAAACTCTTCATGCCTGTAAGCTAACATTTTACTATTCAACTTACCATGGTAGGGTGATTCAGCTCAGATTTTGATAATGGATCTAGATTGAGATTTGGATCAAGGTAGTACATAAATTTATACTCAGTATGCTTTATCAACATTCAACATAGCTGATTTGCCTTATTTAGTACACAAAGAAACCTCAGACATCGAAATATTAACGATGTCAAATCAAACCACATCAATTGAATCCGGAAAATAAAAAAAAATACAAAAATCGTTCTTTTTAAAAGCGACTGAAAAAATCCAACACTTCACACACTGCACATAGAATTTTCCTATCCACTATTTGCTTTTCTAGTGGAAAAATCATTCAAATCTGTTCAACACATTTTTTATCTATCACATCAATTCACTTTTCTCTTTATCTTTATGTATTCTACTCAATTGAATTTGTCAACGTTTATCAACTCAATTCCCTCAATTTATTTTCTTTGCAATTTTCTCTTTTCACTGATTTAGTTTTATTTGAAGTAATTGCTCTTATGCTACGTGTAAAAAATTAAAAAAAAAATTGTTGAAGGGTTTATGCATGATTTCTCGGTAAAAGACTGATTTTTCAAAAAATTCTCAAATTTCCTAAAAATAAATTATTTTAGGTGACTGCACATGAAGAAGATATCTAAAGCCAATGATATTTTTCCAAAAAGACAAAAATTTAGCAGATTTTTTAACGTTTTGCAAAACGAGTATTTTATGCATCATGAAAGATTTTTTGATCCAAAAGTGTTTCGACAACCGAAAACGTTTGGAAGACACTGACTTAGATATTAGTGGATTACTCTGAATGGGAATTTTTGAATCGGAAAAAGGGGGTATTATCGCAAAATTACTATTATTAAAAAATCTTGAATTTATCTTAAATGGTGATGAAAAACTATTTTTTACTATACTAAATAAATTAATTCTTGATCCAAATAAAAAATTTCCTCGCATGTTTACATGCTTCGCTCAAAACACGTGCAAAGTACAATCAAAACAATCATAATGCGCATGACAGAGTTGATAGAAGTCTACAAAATATTAATTTACAAAGCAAACAAGAAGTTTGGAAGCAACAAGTGGGCGGTCAGAAAAGAACATAAAAATTGAATTGATAAAATTATTTTTTAGGATCTTGTAAGGTGAAAAATATGGATTGAATGAAAAATTTCGAAAAATTTGATGCTAAAGAGGATCAAGAATACTGATTGGAAGGAACTTCAAAATAATTTTATGATTTGTTGCTAGTTTCATTTCATATTCGAAGACAAACGATTAAAAGTGGCTCTGATACAACAGAACACAAAAAACTTCATTGTTCAACGATCTGTAGAACTTCCAATGTTTTTTTTTATTCAGCAAATAAAGCTTTTCAATATTTACTGTATGAATGGGATCCTTTATGTAGGTGCTTATTTATTTTTTATTGAATTAATTTTTTAAAATTCTCATCTGGATTTATTTAGGAATGAAAATAAAATGAAGATCTCAATTGTAAAAGAATAAAATAAAATTCTCAAAAGGTTCATCAAATAAAGCCATAAATCCCTTTTTATCAAAGCTTTTAGTTCATTCAGCAATTAAATCAACAGCAATGGCTTGTAAATTTTTTACCTTGTTAGCATGCCAACTGCCGCTTTTTTGATGCTTTTCTGTATATCCTTAACCCTCATCATGAGATTCAAAATGTAATGAAATAAAAGAGTTTGAAGAATCCGCATTAAATATTTAATTAACAGCAAGCATGCAGCAGTTGAAATTACAAAAAAAATCCTTTGATGAAATTTTTGCCTGAAAAATAAATTTAGAGAAAAAAATCAAAGGCTTTACAAAAAAATATCAGTTGAATGTCGAGAACAGTCAAAGGCAGGAAGGATGTAAAGTGGCCGCAAGGATAATCTCTTCATGAAGAGAGTATGTATTTTTGTGTATTATGTGTTGACCCTTCTAAAATTGAAAGAGTGTACACTTCAGCTGGATTCTCGGTTAGAGAATAAAATAGACTGAGGAGATTTTTCGAATAGATTAGGCTGGTTTTGTATGGATGCTAAATGTTGTTAAAATAGTCAGTGACTCCAAGAGTTTATAAAGTCATTTGATCATTTAGAAGCAACCTCAATGGATCTAGGAATCCTTAATCCACAACTGGAAGCTAAGTGAAAAACTAGCAATAAAAATTCCTCAAAATCAAGTAAAATAAGTTAAAACTTTTCTCTCAGCTAATTTAATTCTATAATCCTCTTGTAAATTCTGTGAACCTCGATAAAAATTTATGAAAAACACAGGAAGGTAAAAAGTTGATCTTGTCATAAACCACAAACGTAAATCTACTGACTGATGTTCTATAATCTGATAAACATTGGTAAAAAAAACTCTCTTCATCAAGATAATGTTTAGTCTTTTAATTCTGTTTGTGCGACTTTGTGATGGTTGCTGTTTAGCTCTTTCTGCTTCTGTGTTGATTGAAATGTTCATGAAAAAATTTGTTGTTGATTTTATATCTCTCAGTATTAATGGAATTTAATCACAATCCTTTGAAACATCATAAAAAATCAGTTCTATCTTATTTAATTATCAGCATACATGTATAAATAATCAACAGCAGTTGGATGAGGTAGAAAGAGATAATTTAAAAAATTCATTTTCAGGATGAAGGTAAAATCAAATTTAAATTTAATGTTCTTATGAAAATATTCAATGTTTACTTTCTTCTTTTGATTTTTGATGAAAATGCTGTTTGAGGAAGTTTTTCTTGCTTCTTCAGTCGTGAAATGAATTTGGTGAAATTTTGCTACGTGATTGTGTGTTCTTAATTCAATTGCTCTAGTCGACGAAAATATCTTACTAAGCTTGTTGTGAAGTTTGCATAAAATTCAGTAAAATTGATAAAATCATCCAAAAAGACTCAAATATCCAACTTCACACAAGCATTGGCAACAAATTTTCAACGATTAAGAAAACACATTTGAATTTCAAAAGAATTTTTCAGTGCCTAATAGGCAAAATTGTCATAATGTATATTTTCAAACTATTTTTCTTAGTCGTTCACAAAATCACATACATAGCAGGAAGAAGAAGGAGAGAAGAAATGAAAATGAAAAATCCTTTTAAGCTTCTCACAATGAATAAAATATTCTATTTCATTATGCACACATAAAGAATGAAAGTAGTTAAGTGAATGTGAAAAAGGCTGGAAAAACTTGATTTTAAATAGAATGGAAAATTTATTTGTAGTTTTTGGACTTTTGGATATGAAAGTTTTATATTCTAAAAATGTCGAATTGAGCACGAGTATGTGAATTCGATGATTTATTGGAAAGTGTTTTAGGAAAACGAATTGCTTGGTTTTTAAGCTAGTTGAATATTGTAGTTACTGCTAAACCGAGACCCCATCGATCGAAAATGGCTCAAATTTTTTTAAGCAAAAAAATCCGTCGCCTTTTTGAAATCCTGAAAATTTGCGCCCATTCTACTAAATTGAGTATTTGATTTAGCTCCAAAAATTCACGATCTTCAAAAAACCACAATAATGCGCTTTAACGCAACATAATTGCACAATAATTTCATAATTTTTTTCTCACATATGATAAATTTTAAATACTTATTCAAATTCCACTTCCGTTGAATGCATAAAATGCAAAACGATTTAGTTGTATAATTTATGTTCACATTTGATAAATTCTTTCTCATAGAGCAATAATGTATCTTCTTACTGAATCATAACATACGTTATACAATTTTCCTTCTTCATTCATGTTCCTCCCTTTTGCTTCATGTATGTGCTATGGATTTTAAAACATTCTCTTCTTTTAAGTTTTACTTATTTTCACTCAATTCAATTTTTATTATGCTTGCATGCATGCATAGAGGATTGAGGGAAGTTGGTATAATTTTCATGAATGAGGTGGAATTTTTTCGGTTCCGCAAATAAAGGAATGTTAATGTAAGTTTAAATTTATGAGCACAAATGTTGATAATTTTTTTATGGAAATGAACTTTAAAATTTAATTGTAATGAATTGAAAAATCTTCAAAAACTTCTGAAAATTCACACTCACTTTAGCAGACATTATCCATTACTAAAGTTAACTGGACAAATCAAAAGCTCTTTTAGTTTTTGAAAAAATATATTTTTTTGTTAAGCCATATTAAGTTACGAGTGATTTTTGCTCTGTTCATTTTACGTATTTTAATATTGTCTATCTTTTAGTATTTCAGAGTATTTTAAGTAGAATGAAGTGGAAAAGTATCATAGAAAAATGCGAAACAGAGTGAGAGGCTGTAAGCTGAACAGAGGCAATAAATTATTCTGTAACATAATAGGATAACAAGAGCTCTTTTACTGTTGCTGTTACTGTTGTATAATTTTGTGCAAAAATAAAATAAAAAAAAACGGTAACAGAATCTCCTCGAAAGAGATTTTCCACTTGAGAATTTTCAATTTTTATTATTCTATAGCATGACATATTTCCATGATATTCTGTGCTAGAAACTTCTTCATTTTTCTCTATCTCTTAACGTTCTCTGTTCTACTGTGTGAAGTGACCCTAGAGACAGCAAGCAATTGGCCATTTTTGCAGATAATTCACAAGAACAAAATTTCCATAATATTTTTTGACAGTTGAAAAGCACCAGGCAATGTCTAGTGATTGTACTGTACAGAGAATCCTCATCATGGAAAAATGTACAATATATAATTCATAATCTTACTTGAATGATTTTTTTTCATCTCATAGAAAATTTCAAATTTATCGGTCGAGCATTTTTACGAGAGCTTGAAGTCTTAAAATTTTAATATTCTATGAGCACTAGCATCTCTATGGATATTATTCTGTTTCAATTATTAAATAATAATATTTTTGAAACTATATCTATTTCTAAGGATTCTTATTTTCCAAATGATATTATTTCTCATATAAATATTTTTTTTACTTTTCAATTGTTCGGATACACCATAAAGCCCTAAATTGTATTCTCCTCATATTTTATTCAGATTTTATTAAATTACAACTATTATTTCAATATACAAAGAAGAGTTTTCGGATGTCTGAAAACATAAAATAAAATGGATATATTTTAATAAAAGCTGAAAATATACATTTTTATTTTTACAAGTCTTCGACCAATGATTATTATTTCTGTAAATTGTTTTTAATCAAATATTTATCATGATTATCTTTCCAGGAAGGAAGGAAGTTTTTGAATTAATACTTTTATTGGATGAATTTAATTATTCAGACGTTTGTAGATTATATATTCCTAGATGCTATTAGATTTTTCAAACTTCAATAAGTGAAGAGCTCGACCAAGTTAAAATCCATTCGAGTCGACTCACCCTGATTTAACTATCGTTGGCCTTCTTTCAGACTGTATATTTTTTTTAATTTTTTTTTCTTTTCAAGAATCCTAGATACATTCCTGGAAAAAAAACTACAACCCCACTGGATAAATTTTCTACATCATTAAATTAAGAAAATTATTAAAACGCAAAAGTAAAAATCAAGAAAAAGAAGTTTAACTACAAATTTTTTTAATTAACTCCTCCTGAAACAACAGAAAACTTCTTCATACTATTTACTTAATAATCTGCGAATAATTAACAAAAAATATCTTCATAAAAATCAGCAGTTTTTTCTTTGAAAATCTGAGCATCCATCAACAACGCAAAATTTTCCTGAAAACATTTTTTATTGCCATTAAATCGGATTTATTAGCATTTAACTTTCCTGTTCTGTTGTTTTGTACTCAATTGTTTATACATTTTTTTTCCTCTCTCTGTGTAAACTGATGATTAACTCAATCAAATGGAAAAACAAAAGAGCAAAATCATGGAAAAAAGGATTAAAAAATTGTTCATGTTGTTTTTATGAAAAAAAAACAGAAGAGGATAAAGAATTTATTTTTTAGCAAAAAGAGGAAAATATTTGTGAAGCACCTGCCTGAAAACCACTTGAAAAACGAAATGCTTTATCAATTTGTTTGCTATTTTTTTGATCTCCAAATACTTCTCGTTGCTATTGTAATTTTAACTATGATTTTTAGATGGCGAAGAGTTTTAGTTTTTTTTAAAAAAAATTTTTTCATCTGAATTAGAAGTGATTTTTGGCTTACGTACATTGTTTTGAAATTTCGTTGTTGTTTGGCATAAAAAAATTCAATTTTCCTTTGAAGCAGAAATCCTCAAAGAATTATGAAATTCTATACATTTTTGCACGAGGCCCCTTCATGTCCTTTCAATTCTTTTAAATATCCCATTACTTGATACTATTAAAGAAATTAAACTGTCATTTATTTCACATTTTTATGATGTTTCTTTACATCTTTCAATCATCTGCCCTCCATCTTCTGTCTCATAAACATCATCATCATCCTTCTTAACATTTGAGAAAATAAAATAAAAGACATCAGAATATCATAACAACAACCATAGAAATTGAATCCAATTGGGAGAAGTTGTTCTTTATTATTTTTTATTTTGATCTCTTCCTTCAGAGGAACACTTGATATTTTATTCATTTGAAGGAAAAAATGTGAAAGATAAAAAAATGAAAAAGGAAAGAAAAATTTGCGCTTCTCAATAAAGTCTAAGCTTACAAAAGAGGAGATGGAAGGAAAAATACTGTGGCTTTTTATTCTTCATCCTCAGATGGATTGATTTGTGAATGATGTGTTTAAAATGTAAAATACTTTTAAAGTGTCGGTATAAGTTGAGTTTTTAGGGGATCAAATGCATATTACGTAATAAAATTGCCATAATTCATTCTTATAACAAAATTCTTGCTTAGCAATGAATACTTACTAGTTTTAATTTTAAAACTCTAAACTATTATATCAGATATGAAGATGCTTAAATAATCTTTTATTCCTTATTCCGATTTACAAACTTCATTGTACCACCATTCACAAATTATCCCCCTTTCAATGCACTTGTGTTCCAAAAGCTTCGTGTTTAACAACATTTGCCAACTTAATCATAAAATCGTGTATTTTTCTACTTCTTATTGCAAAAATAAAACCCGCAAGTAAAACGAAAAGAAATTCTCATGACTCATGAGATGAAAGACGACATAAAAATGAAATGTGTGTGCTTGTTCGGAGAAATTGCAAGCAGCAAAAGGCAGTTGCTCAATTAAATATTTATCGAGAAAAAAATAATGTTTTTCTTTTCGTGTATACTATGAAGTGGTAACTGGTAACGTCTTCATATTGAAATAGACATTGCATGTTGTAAACACATATCATCTGTACTCCCCCCACGTGAATGTTGTGTGGCATCAAATGAAACTCTTGACTCGACTTTTAGTCATTGAATCTTTAATGAGTATGGAATTTTTTATGTTTATTTTGCAATGTTTATGCTTTCTTTGGATATGACTTTATCCTTTTATCCGGATGATGTTTTCTAAAAAATCACACCTTTTTCATAATATTGGACGTTTTCGCAATATTTAGGTAAACTGTAAATTTAATTTTGCACTTTAGAATGCCATAACATTTTCAAGAAAATCATGCAGAATGCGCTTTCTCACTTCTGCAGAACTCTCTCACTTCTGTTTATTTCGGTCAATTTATTGTAGCAGATTATTTTAGTTTCACAAGTTTGTTCAAACATTTAAATAACAAATAAAAGAAAGTAAAGAATTTAAAAGAAAATAATGCAAAGTGGTTGCAAAAATAACTTTTATTCAGGAAGAGAGAAGAAAAAAATATTTCGCGTTACTTTTATTCTAAATTAAATAAAACAAAATTCGCGTTAACAAAAAAACAGGATCCACAAGAGCTCTTTACCACAAAAATGAAATGAAATGAAAAAAATTGTGGATACATTTTTAAAAAGGAAGTGAAAACGAATTTTGTGGAAATAAAAATAAATGTAAAATAAATTTTGCGGTTCTTAACAGCGGAATGAAACAGTCCTTGCTGTAATATCCTGAAAGAATTTTTTGTGCTTAAGTTTTGAGGATTTTTTTATAACAAAGCAGATGATATTTTATAGTCTGTGGTGGGAAATTCTTGTAAAATTCATTTCTCTTAAAGGATTTTTGAATAAAATTGTGTTGTGTTTTTGTTCTCTGTACCTTAAGATGTAGTATTTAATTTTGAAATTTAGTAGACTTAAAATATTTTAAATACAGATTCTACAACAAAAAATCAACTTAACAAAATACAGTTTATTGCATTTCTCACATAAATTGTCAAAAGACTCATAAACTCTACCTTAAAATTCTGAAAAATAAGCTCAATAAATTTTCACAATTCAGAACAAATCCGCTGAAAAAACAGGAAAGAATATCATCCAAAAATTGTTCAAAACATTTCCGCACTTGATAAAAATCAACAACGTATGAAAAAAACTTAAAATGCAAATTTTCCAGTTTCAGAAGATATAATAAAAGCAAATAATAGGAAAAAGCGATAAAGTGTCATTCTCTAAAAAGTTTTTTTTGGTCCCAAAAAATAAAATTAGAAATTTTCTCTTCTGTTGATTTTAGCATCGTCTTTTGTTCTCTCATTGAAAAACGTGTGTGTATAAGTGAATGTGAAAACATTTTTCAATGTGCTAAAAATCAACATATCAGAAAAGTTTTAAAACTGAGCATCATGTATCGAGTAGTAGGATAATACACCTGACGGTATTCATACCTACATAAATATATCATCAACAAAGCACTTGTGATTTTATACTTTTCATGCATATTTTTATCGTCAACATGATGCAATGGCAAAATATGGATTGAACATTCATTGAAAATTGTTTTTAATGACAACAAATCCCAATTGATGAATTATTCTGCTCGATTTCAGGCTCTTTTTAAACTCTCTTTTTTTATTTTTGTCTGAATATGGTAGGAATAAGAGGTAGATGGATTTATATTCAAGTATTGAAAATTTAATCCTTTTATTGTTCCTGAAATTGAATTTTATTACTTGTACAGCTGAAGTACTTAAAAATATTTTCGTAATTGATTATGATATGAAATTTATTTTTGAGGAAAATTTTTCAAATCTAGTCTTTTACATGCTTATTTAACTTAAAATTGCAACAAGCATTCAAGTGAGTTTCAAAATATTCTCAAATATTCTAGATCTTTAAATATATTTTTTCAAAAATCAACGCTAGCAATGGATGCAATAGAGCTCTACATTAGCTCACTCAGAAACCTTAAAATGTCATAATTCTAATTAAATGAAAGATTTTGTTTGTCACAAACATCAAAATATTTAGAATGAAAGCTTGAGATGCAAGTCATACAGATCGAATCTACATGACGGTGTTGACGATAAATAATGATATTATAATGCTCATATAAATATTCTAAAAGCGTATAATTCAATATTATCATTGCTTAAGCAATTTATTTCTTTTGATTTTCGCCCGCGAACGCCCACTTGTTGAATATTCCATTAAGGTACAAAAGAAAACGTAACAGCATACACAACGAGCAAAACAGAATAAGTGAATGTTAGGATGGGATTTTTTTCGTCATGCTCTGGAGAAGCAACGGAGTTGAGAAGAGAAGTTTATCATTTCGAGTTTTTTTTTCATTCAAACGTTCGTGTCTTCTTATTTTCTTTTCTGCTTTTTGTAGACTTTGTGAGCATGCGCAATTTGTAATGCAACTCCCTCCTTTAACATTTATTCAAATAAAATGTGAAAACCACGTGCTTTCTCTCCACATGATTGTTCTTTATGTGATTTATAATGTTAAGCAGCGGTTTCTGATAGATTTGCAAACTTCTTGGATCATCTGATTCTCATTATCGTGCCTATTTGAGCCGTCAAGTTGGCATCTTTTAACCTAGGAAATTTAGACCACAGAAATACTAAGATGCTTCCTTTAACTTTATCCAGAAGCACCTCATTGTGAATATTTAGGATGACAGAAAATTCAATTCCAACCAACACTATTGAAAATTATAAAGGCATAAATTCTGCAGTCATTGTAACAGCAGAGACCGTCAGAATCCAAATGGTACTCTATACAATTGCAAATTATGAGATTTGCTTATTACTCGAAAAGGCTATAAATCCAGTTGGATTTAGAGCTCACGCAATTTGTTCTCTTATATGCTGAGTAATAAATTTAAATTCAATAAAACGGTAATCTGTGTACCGTGTATATTTATGAATAATTGGAAATTTATAGTAAAATAGGGAAAAGATTTTCAATGCATGTGAGTGTTCCGAAGTTGTTTTATGATCAAATTTTGGACCCATCTGATGCAAATCAATTTTTTTTGTAGGTATTTTCTTTCGTCAATAATGCCTATATGAAAATTTCATGTGCACAGTAGCAGTAGTAGTAGAATAACGCAACAAAACGTATTCGTACGGCTTTAAAAAGGGGATTTGCAAACAGTCATAAATATAAAATGAATTGCTACTGTTGGCTGCTGCTGCTGCTGTTGGGGTGAGGCATAAATATAAATTGTGAGACACACATGAAGTTTCTTTCTCTCCTGAATATAATAAATTTATGATAAATATAAATTTTTATTTGACAAGCAATTAAACTTCAATTAAGTTTTTTTTCCTTTTGTTTTTGTTTCTCCCCGCTTCATGTTGTTTTGTGGTTTTGTTGTCATGTAAATTTTTTTATGTTGTTTAAAGGATTTTTTTCCTCTCTCTTGCATTTTTCATGTTATATTCTCTTTTTTACACTTTTACATGCTTGTTAAATTTGTCTTGTAAACTGCGACTATAATCACACGTTCGTTTGAGTGGTGTTTATGGAATATTCTATAAGCGTTTACAGAAACCCAACTGGCAATATTATTAAATTCAAATCTGGAGGAAATGCTAATATGTAAGTCTAGTATCTCTAAACGTATTTTAAATTGCTGCAACAATTTTTTATTAAATTGACTTTTTAAGGACAAGTCAGAACTTGTCAATGTCTGCGACTGTTGTTATTTAAATAGCTTAATAAAATTACTATAATTAAATATTTACTCGTACATTTAGCCGTCTCGACAATCGATCACCAAATAAAGCTTCGTTGAATTGCAATTCCTAAAGTCACGATTCGTAAAAGGCATGTCATATTTCATTTGTCATCGATATTCTCACATTAATGGTCATATACACATTATCATGTGCTATTCTGCTATGTGCGAGTCATGAAGTACAATTTATCAACTCATATAATGAAGAGAGATGAAAAATTCTTGTGAAAATATTTTAATTATTAAATAAATGAAAATATATAATTTAATGATTTCCATTCCCTTTTCAACTTCTTGGTTTGCGGTGTTTTGAGTTGGTTTGTGTTATAGCTCGCTTTGTCTGGCAGTCCTAAATTTTCTAGGAATATTTTTATTAGTTTATCAACTTTTTGAGAAAAGTTTATATTTTTAAGAAAGTTTAGACATTTTTACACAGTCTTGGACATATTTACTAAAACTTTAAGCAAGTGAGCTCAAAAAATGAGCAAATATGCGCCTTACACTTGCTGAATACGAAAAAACAATCCTCTCTTTTGTATTCAATTGCCTGTTTCATTTAATTTTATTTAGACTGCCTCTGACTGAATAAAATGGATGGAAATGCGAAAATATGACGACAATGCTCGTTGACAGGCAAAAAATTTCTCATTCCAATACCTATATAACTCCTTTTAATTTTTTTCACCCGCTCGCTCACATTTCATTCTTGTGACAGCCATAAACTAATGAGCTAATGAGCGAGGGTAACCATAATAAGTGAGCAGTCATTAAAGCTTGCTCACTTGCTTGTCATTTTATTTTCATGTATGCATGCATGTGCAGCATCATTGCCTTTTTATTCTACTGACATTTTTTATTACTTTTTTTTGATGTCTTTAAATGGAATGTGAAAATATGGAAAAAGAGGAAAGGAAAATATTGGAAGAGATGAAATTCTCAGGTGCAATATTTTTTTGTGTTTTAATTCTGCTTAACATTATTCAAGTCAACTAAATTCACTTAGTGGATGTTTAAGAATTTAAATTGAATGGAATGCTTGCTTGAAAGTACGAATGAAAATAATATTTTTAAATGAAAAAAAGAACTGAACATTTAAAATAATAATTAAGATTCATTGTTAAAATCTTAATTAGTCTTAATGACTGATAAATGGGCGGTGGACTTTGCAGTTATTAATTGCAGATTGTTCGCCGCAGGTAATTGATTTTGAAGATACAATGTTGCTCTGCTGATGTTGTAAAAAAACCAAGCAACCTATTAGCGCTGCTGGACTTTTCTCATTTCTTGGATAATTAGAATTTTTCGAATGATCAACTTAATAACCAATATACAATAACTAACTAATTTATCTAACAATTTCATAAAACAATGTTCAAAAAATTTTCTCATAGAATTTTCATGCATTAATTTTTAAACCTAAAAGGGATGAAAAAAAAAATATTTCAGAAAACTTTTGCTTCAGGTGAAAGTGGTTTTGTTGCTTATTAAAAATTATTATCAAACATTGAAAGAGGAAAGGAAAAACTTTTATTCAATGTTGGAAATTTCTCATATTTTTCAGTTCACATCGTTCCGTTCGTTGCTTAATGAAATGAGAAATTTATTATAATGAAAAAAATATATTTAGAAGTATATTAATTTAAAATTGATGAAAAATGTGGCGCTTTTCCATCAACTTTTTCCTTTTTCTTTCCCATCAATTAATAATTAACTCGCTCACATAATGAAAATGAGCTCTATGCAAAGTCAAAAAATTTGAGCATGAAAAAAAACTTTTCGTGCTTCATGCGCTTTGAAAATTTAATAAGATTTAATCATGCGGTAATCATTCAACTCAATAAAATGTGATTTTTTCCACTCCCGGGGCTTTTCCAACCACCTCCTTTACTCCCTTTTTATACAGCACTCAGCTCATAAAACAAAAAATACAAAAGAAGAAAAATTTTCTGTCGTCATGGAATGAGGGAGAGCTTTTGAATAATTAAAACTCTCTAAATTAGTTTTAATGAATTTTCTGAGGCTTTTCGTTAATTAAATGTTGAATGAATTCGGTTTTCTGTTGCTTGCTTATTACAAAAAGAAAATAGCTCATTTTTAATGAAGTTCATGAAACTCACTCGGCTTCATAGGATTTCTTCTTTTATTCTTTATACATACAATGTGTAATTGGGTTACATGTCAATTGAATTATATGCTTGATTCATTTTTTAATTATTTTGTAGCATTTCTGAATATTTGCAGCAAATTTTTAAAAATTGATATCCGCAAAAAATTCAATAGGACACTGGTCTGCCGCAGTATACATTTTCCTAAGTCATACATTTTAGCGGATTTTAGCATATTACTAGTGAAAGTAAACAAAAAACTTTTACTCTATTTATAAATCTTGAGAAAAATTTGTTCTTCGAATCTAAATATCATTCACAAACTTGTCAACCTGATTCTTCATTGTCACAGAATATCTCATTTACTTCCTTCTTTTAATTATCATTATTATTCTTAAGAAAAACTTAGTTTTCCTTTTATTTTTTCAAAACTTTACTTTTTTTCGCTTAATGTTTATGTGTAAATGATAATGGAAAGTGTATATTAAGTAGAAAATTTTAATAATAAGACTTTAATAATAACATTTTTTAATAAGTTCACAGACGCATCTACCTGCTCAATCTGAAAACACCCTACAAGACAATACTTTAGTTACCTTAATGTACTTCCAATTATGTCATTATGGAACCAAATGTCTATCTTTGTTCATTAACAAATGAAATTCTGTTTCTTGCCTTATTTTCTTGAAACAAAAAAATGAGATTGAAATTATTTCGCATGTTAAGATGAGTGCATATTCCATTCATCACAAATGTGTTAATGAATAAGCTACACTGCATAAAGACAAGAACAACAAGCAAAAGTTGCATTTTAATGACAAATGGATGAATGAAAATGATGATGAGAATGTTCAGTGTCAATTACGTTAAAAGGGGTAATTTTTCATCTGTTCAGTCATTTCATTTTAAAACGAGAAAAAAAGGAGAGGAAAAAATTTGCATTGCAACTAATGAGTAATTATACTAATGCACATCCTGACAACTCACTTTTTTTCATACATCCATAGACATTTGTTGTTGCAATTCCGAATAATATTCATGAATAATAAGTTGAGAGGAAATAGAAAATGAATGAGAAAATAAATGGGAGAGATGAATGGGATGAATGCAGGTAAAGTTTTTCATTCATTACTCAATGGAGCACTTTTAGCATTATTATGATGATAACAGTCGTCGACATTAACCCTGTAAAAGTGATATGATTCACATGCATACGAGATTTATATGATTAATGCAAATGAAATGTAAGAATGAATTTATCATGCTTTTTTCTATGAAAATTTTGAATAGGTAATCAGCATCAAGAAAATATTGTCAGCTCATCACAATACCGTCAATTAACATTTTCATTTATCAATATAAACTTCGCAAATTGAGTCATATTATAGCGAATCAAATCAGTTGCATCCATAAAGTCATAACCATGGGAATTTATTATCCAATTTTAAAACATATTTATGTAATGCATCATCATCATCATGATAAAGGATAATGAAGCTTCTTTACATTCATTCTTTTCACATCTCGATAGATAATAATGGAAATTAATAACACTCTATGCACCATCATATGAGTGCTAAATAATAATTTTTTTTCGTCTCAACAAAAGCTTCTTCCAACGTCTGTGTATACACACGCTCATTTTTCTCAACTTAACGTGCATGAAAGCGTAGCAATAATTATAAACAGCTTTTCATCTTGCTTCATTCATTTATTCGTTTATTCACTTCAATATTCTATTGTGTTGTTATACATAAAACAGCGAGCTAAGGATGCGATATAATAATCGCAAAATGATGACGATGTTGATAATAATCATGAATGTGTCAAAATAGGTGTGAAATATTTTTGCCTTGTATGTGCAAAAAAAATGATTTTGCTTTTCGGAGAATTCAAAAGATACATGATGAGGACAAAAATATACCTTTTAAAATAAGACTAGGTTCATTGTTGAGACAGAGTGTATTAACATTGGAGTTGTGACGTAAGTTTTAATTTATTTTGGGAATAAAAATTTGCATAATAACATGGTTTACGTGTTAAATCTGTCGGATCATTACGGACCAAAAATATTAAACTTAACTTACCAAAAAAAAATTCGAAAAAATTTAAAAAGTTATTGAAATGGACTCATATTTGTAAAACTTCTCGGGGAAAAGTAAGGCAGTGTGACGCTGGAAATATTTTTTTTGTCTAAAAATTTTGTCGTAAAGAAAAACAGGTCTGAAAAAATTAATTTAAAAAAAATCAAAAAAACAAAATTATTTTTTTAATTTTTATTTTTCTTCATTTTTTGTTTTTTTTTTGAAAGTTTTCAATAAATTTACAAATTTTACTTCTTTTTTGACATAATATTCATTATCATGTGAATTTTTTTTCTCAAAATTTTTTATCATTTCTTTTGAAATTTTGGACTTTTATATATCATACATTCAGTTTTATAATTTTTGTCTCACATAATTTAACACAAATGACTTGAAGAGATGAAAATTTTCCTTAACATTTTATATGTAAGTGTCTGTGTACTTTTTCGTGTGTGAAAGAGAAAATTTTTCATGACTTTCAATATAATTAATGTTGTGTCTTAATGTATTTGTTTTCTACAGCGTTTTCCTTTGTTTTGAGTCAACGAAACAATTAAATATTTTATTTCAAAACGTTGAATGAAATTTTAAAATTGGAAAATTCAGATTCTAAATTTTCCAATTTTAAAATTTTCATCTTTCCAGAAGATTTTAAAGCATTTTCTGCTCAATCTACATTCAAAGAATTTTTGTACAGATTTAAGTAGTTTTTTTTTCACTGGACTTAATTTACTTAACATTCTAATTTTTAGGATCCTATTAAGCTAATGTAGATAGAAGAATCTACCTCACAGTTTCATCTCCTTAATTTTTAAAAATTCTTTGATATTTCCTTTCACTTTAAATTATTTTAAAACGTATGAGAAACAACATTTTTACAGCATTTTTCATTTATCATTAATTAAGTTTCTTAAATTTTTTATTTCGAAAAATTTACATAATTTTTCAATAACAAAAAAGAGAGGCGAAAAAAGTGTCAACTAAATTAAATATTCTCATCCTGCCGACAAAGGTACGGAAGATATGAGAACATATAAAAAAATAAAGAAGAAAACAAATCAAATACAATCACGTTTAATTTTCACTTTAAATTCAACATTTTGTATATCAGGAAGATGATTCTGTTCTCATTTCACTGCGTCATCCTGATATGTTATTTTTTTTGTTCTGTTCAACTACAATATCAATAACTTAATTACAACTCAATAATAAAAATCTTAATTGACAACATGATTTATGAATGGTTGCCAATGCTATCATTTGATTTTGTAGAAGAAAGCTTTTCATTTAATATTATTTGCCTGATTTGTGTACTTTTGGAGTTCCATAGGAAGCGAGAGACATGTTTGTCAATTGCTTCATTCAAATCTAAATTTCCAAAGACATATTATGACGAGTGTACTCATTCCCACACTGGATTGAGTGAGAGTCAGTAACAAATCTGGAATTTGGCTTTTTGATTGTAACTCTATCGTCAAAACTCTAGATTGACCCACTTCTTACTAGGTTTATCAAAAATATTTCGAATTATGGTAGGAAGTTGTCCTCTATTAGAACTTTTTAGTCACTAATTTTGAAATATTTTCATCTAGTCGGATCAATCTGAAGATTTGTGATAGGGGTGTACACATGAAACCCTTTCCTGATGAAAAATTTACTTTTGACAACTACAAATATTAGGTAGATAGTTAAGGTAAGTAGATAGAGAGATCGTGAATATTTCACATGTCACAAAAAGATCCAGCGATAATCTTTGTTTTTTTTATTATTCTTACAATTGCGTAAATCCATCGTTACTATCATCATTATGTAATGTCGAATTTTTACGTTCATCATCATTATCAATATGATTATTACTATCCTTAATGTGATTACTGCTATTACTATTATTATTATTACTATTTCTAAATTCATTTGGTTCAGTTTTGTTTGATGCTGTTGCAATTGAAGTTGAGCTACGTGAACATAAATTCTGCTGTTGTTCATTTGACATTTTTGTAAAGTCATTTGCATGCTGTCCAACGCCAATATTTCCGCCATTTTCCAATTTTATTACAATACCGCTATTATTATTGTTGCTGTTACTATTATTATTGATTTCATTGAGCTTCGTGAATGGTTGATTGTGATGATGTTGATGATGACTATGTTGGTGATGATGATGATTGTTGGCACCGAATAATGATTCATGGGAGAATTGATTCATAAATCCACCACCACTGCCGACATTACCGCCAGATGAGAATAAAGAAGCTGCCGTCGTTGTTATTGTAGATGATTGCTTTTTGTAGCCAACAATGCCACTGCCATTACTACTGCCTGTTATTGGATTACTTCCAAAATTATCATCAAGCGGCTCTGATTTCGTATTTGTGGTTGTTGTTGTATTCGTAAAATGATCATAGCATGGTTTGAGTAGACCATCGTGGTTATTTCGACCCATACCATTTGCAATATGCTGTTGCTGCTGCTTATTATCGTAAGGAAATGATGACGCAAAATTTGTGGGACTTGTAAATTTCCCATTAAATATTCCTCCAACAGCACTACCACCTCCACCATTGCTGCCGTTTGTGTACGGATGAAATTGTTTCGATGCATTTATGTCGCTATTGGGTGCCGTTATGTTGCTTCCATTTCCATTACTTGAACATTGGAATTCATCCAAATTCATCAATTTTCGCATCAGACTCATGTCTTTGTCATATAAATTACTATACAATCCCTCGTTCTGTGGCGATCTCGCCATTATTGATTGTGGATGGAGACGTGGAACGAGCATATTTCGTGATGGATCATCATCTAACAGAACGGATGGTAAAATTGGATGCGGCGGTTGTGATTGTTGTGTGTGAGCATGTTGATCATCGTCAAGCTTTTTGATTTTCGGTGGACGACCGAGGCGCGGTCCATCTCAGTCACGCGAACGACGCGGTCTTCCCACTGTGAGAGAATTTAAAAAAATAATTAAAAATATTCATTATTGTTGATGTTGAAACTAATTTGATATTTGAATGAAACTAATTAATTTAAAAAAAATTTCATTACCTTTTCCCTTTCGTAAAGGTGGAGTTGGATTAGGTGTCGCAGTCTTTACCAATTTATGCCAATCTTGCTCACATACTAGACTACCTGCTAACATGTAGTATCTATTGGGATACAAAATTAAAATTAATTAATTTCTAATATTTCATCATCTTTCTAAAGGATATTTGACAGCTGATTGCTCAGCTGAATAATTTTAATTGAAGGATTCTTAATTCGCTTGTTGAACTCACCTATCACCTTGAACTAAATGTGAGCCACATTTTGAGCATGAGAAACATTTCAGATGAAACACAAAGTTCTGAATATTTTGATTATTCGGTTGTGGATTATTATTATTTATATTTGTTGTCGTCCTCATCACAAACTCATTGGCAGGTATGTTCTGTCCACACGCTGAACATGCTCCTGAGTTTCCAAATAATCTGTAAAATACAATAAATTGCAAAATTTTATGTTAGAACTTTTGTTTATTTAATTAGTGCAATAATAATATTTTTATGTTCATCCCTCACACCCCTTAATGCCTCATAACCATCCCTAATTTTCATATTTTACAGACTCATTAACTCATTTGTTGACAAACTAATAATGTAAAGTGCTCATAATCATCGCTTGTTATGAAAGTTGCTGATTAATCATAAAGGATTTTTTTCCAAGTGGATATAACAAGAAAAACAGCAACAGCAACTTGAACGTGAAAGCGCATTAAATGATGAAAAATTAAAACAACTCAAATTACATAATTAACACACAAAATGAGATTGGCTGGCATTCAACTAGTCTGTCAGCCAGCTCAAAGGAAAGAAAGGAGGAGAAAAACGCGCGTTAATTAATTAAATTGAGAATGAGTGAAGTGAAGTGCGAAGGGTTTGGTTCCATTTTGCTGTATGTGTGTGATGGCTTTGTTATCCCTTTCAATGATTTCTCATTATCTTTAATGACAAAATGTCTCGCACACGAAAAACATATTTCGCAGTTCCATTATTTCATTTGAGTAGTTTTGGACAGCATTTTTTTGTAAACTAATGCATAAAACTGGTCATTTTGGGGCGAGTCTTGACAAGATAAAATAATTAATGATGTATATGTAAAGAAGCGCCTAGTCCACATAACATCTCACTTTCCTGACATATCAATGTCCATTCGTGTTTACACTTGCGTACGTATTCCATAAAAATCATCACTATGGATTAACATTGCATAAAAATAGTTAAGGATATTTATGATGAATAAAAATTGTATCTAAAAGATTACATCCAATTAGACAAATGAAAGTGAACATAGAAATAATTGTAATTTCTTATTTTTTCCATCATTTCGTCTCCCCTTCCATTTCCTCATACCAAAATCACTCGCAATATGTTTCCATACAAATGTCTGTTGAAGAAAAGAAGACATGGATAGAAAAGGAAGAAAGCATCTGGCTATTGATGATGATTTTTCTCTCTTTCCACTCTCTCATTCTCATTTATTTATACATATACATTCGACCATCCGAACTATTACAACCATAAAGCTTAGGATCTATATGGAAAGGAGAAAGGGTATTCATTTAGCAAATTAAAAAAGTCTATTAGAAGCAATGACGATAATGATAATGATAGCGATAAGTAAATTAAAATTCATTTAATCAGGAAAAACGACTTTTTCTTCTTCTCCTTCTGCTTCTCCATCGCTTTTATGTCTTTCCTAATGTTTGTCTTTCTCCTGATATCTGCTTTCTAGTCGATACGTTTGGATTATGTGAGAATCTCTTCTTCTTGCTTTCATTTTGCCTTTAGATTTTTGAATTTTGCTTATTTATATGAATATTGGAGATGATTTTGATGAGCTGGATCAAATTTCTATTTTGCATTTTTGACTACTTCTGAATTTAAATTCTCTTAATTAGTAAGAGATAACCAGAGATGATTTGAATAATATACAAGCTATGCAAATCTCATAAATGGATGAAAATAAAAAATAATTAGCTAATAGGGTATACAGTAATCTCAGTTCTCATGATTGTAATCATAATTCGAATGAAAATTGCACAATATCAATAACAGTATAAGAAATGACATCGAAACAGCTTCAATGACTAGTCACAATAATAGTAATTCCAAAAAAGAAGAAGTTTTTCAGCATGTATACACAAAAAAAGAAGAAAAGAAAGAGAAAAAGCAGCAAAAATCGAAGGGGTGGCGAAATTGAATTAATCTTTTAAATGGATTATATGGAATGTCGGTGGCGGAATTGTAAATGATTGTCAGTGAGGCGAGAAAGAAGAAAGGAGACATATATGTGTGTATGTTTACCACATCCACTCATACACACACAAATGTGAATATATTTGATTAAATTATAATAGTCAACCCAATTTCGGAATGATTCAAAATGATTTATTTTTATATCCATTTTCTAGATTAAAAATCAAATGATAAATATCATCATTAATTAAATTTACGGTGGGCGAGGTTTTTGGGTTAAAATTGATGGCTTTTGTGGTTCTTGTTTTTGATGATGATTCTTTTTTCTGCTTTCAGTTTTATTTTTGCATAGGGGAACTAAAAGCCGATAATGTTGAAAAATATAATAATATTCCTTGCTTCATGTACCTTATATCCTGAGTGTTATCAGTAATCTTTACGAAATTGGGGGCTTTCACTTTATGGATGATAAGTAGTTTCCATTAAGAATGCGAATATAGATAAAACTGTAGATATATCGCACAATAATAATTATAATTAGAGGAAGTAGAATGAATAACGAAGGTGCGTAGCGGCACATCATACAGCTCCATTAAATATTTCATATTCATTAATTGCTCCTCATTCTTAGTTTCCTTAAGGTGTAGATTATTAAAAATTGCCTTTCATGATGTTGGGCGTGTGTATAAGTGCGTGCATATACATGATATAAGTCACGCAATAAATTTTTTAGTATGCCATTTGACTTTATTACCCATTCTCCTGATTTTTGATTCTAAATTACTTGTATGTGCTTGACTTGATGGAAATTAATCTCTATTCATTTTTCATTTCTTTTTAATGCTCCTTATATGAATACACATACATTAATGAACGAGAGAGTTCATTGAAAATAATTAGAACAAAATTTCTTTGTGCTTAAAATAATTTCGTATTCTTTTGTAATTGTTTGGGCCTTTAATGAATGATGGAGGAAATTAAATGAAATAAAATTGTGCTATGATTTCCAGCTTGTGTAAAAAAGAAAAATTTACGTCAATTATAAAGTAAATAACGACTTTTCTTGCTTTTTGTTTTTCAATTTCCTTTTTCATGTAAAACTCATTTCCATACATCAAACTATTTGAAAACTTTTCACTTCAAATTTTTTTTTATTTCAAACTTTTTCCAATTTTTCATTCACTTGTACGTCTAATTTTCATCTAAGCAATAAAAAATGGCTAAAGAAGGAACGAGAGAATTTTCCTCTCATCGGTAATTGCTATGTGGCGTATATTAGCAGTAGTTGTTGAATAAGAATCGACTCAAACCTCAAAGTCATTATTTTTGAACGCATCACGGCGAAAAAAGCAATTTCCTAATAGCGTTTTTAGATTATGAATACTCACGAATGAGAATGAGAAGAAAGGAGCAAAAGTTGAAGAAGAAGGAGAAAATCACACACATATTCATTCATTTTGAAGCTTTTCCATTCATTTTCATTCATGACGAAAGGACGTCGACAACGACGACGATGATGATGAAAATTGCCGCGTGGTTTATTTTTGAGGAGAATAGCAGCACCTTTAATGTAATCAATAATTCACGTCAAATTCTATCACAAACGGAAATTGAAAAAGCCTGAGTCAGTTAATTAAAATGGAAATGATTAACGATGAGGGCGGTTCAAACTTTTTTTCATTTCATATTTCAATGTGTCACAAAATTATCATTCATCAGCCACAAGAAATTAGTTCAATTGATCTATTTACTAATCCTTTCTTACATGCTCTTACCTTTTCCCTTTCAAAAATCAATAAAAGTTCAGCACAAACTATACATATTCATAGGAGAAGGAAAAAAAATGAAAACATTTTATTGCCATCAACGATAGTGACATGCAATATGGTAAGCGTGCGAGAAAAAAGGCATGAGAAATTATGAAAATTGAATTTTCATGAGGATAGACAGCTCTAGTGTGAAAATAATTTAATTTTAATAATAAAATGCAACCACACATGTATTTTGGTGTGTGTACGCAAAATGTTTATCTTTAATCATTCACAATTGATCATTATGATGGAGATGTGACAGCCTCTGGATCTGAACATGTACTAGGTGAAAATTTACTATGCTGTAAAATTGATAAGACCATAAACCATACAGTATCCTCCAACACCTTACAAATAAACAGTAAATAACCCCTTAATTCCTTCTCAATTACCTCTATTCACATTTCTTTTCTATCAATGCACATAGACTTCTTCATAAATAAATTTCACAATGAAATAAATGTTCTGTGAGATTCCGACGAAATAAATTTTCTCTTGATAATCAAATCACACCGTACATACCACATGCACACTCATGTACACACAAATACTTGAAACTGTTAGAACTATCCAGCAAATAGACGAATTGTGCCATCTCTCACACTATATGCTGAGGCTACTGCAACACAATATAAAGTGTTTTTATCAGCACAGTGGAAAAAAAATTGTTCGTAGAGAAAAGTGAGCGTCAAAGTCGATTCACGAATTGAATTAAAAATAATTGTCTGATGAAGCATTTGCCAGTCGACTCGACTCATAGAGTTGAGATTTTGAGCATCAGGAAAATTTAAACTAATAAATTAGAGCTATGCATCATCACGACGAGATTAGGGGATATGTGTGTGTGTATGTGAATGTGAAGTCAGAGAATGAAGAGGAAAGCAGGACAATTGAAATGAATGAGTTTATTGAGTAAAATTGGAAAAAAAGGATTTTTCTTCATACATAGTATAGGATGCGGGATATAGGTAGGTGTGTGGAGTAATTTCAATTACGCTCATATTCTACCATTCATGTTAAGCAATCCTAAATTGTTAGAGGGATAAAATTTATTTGACCCATAAATTCATGTAGAAATAAACAATAAAGTGCGCGAAGCAAGATATATTCACAATTACGTGTCTATGTACGTGTATGTGAATGTCTATTCTAAATCGTTACGCGACAATGGCGATGGCTCCTTTTTTAATTGAAATTGCATGGAAGAGTAATAAGAGCAACCACTAAAGCCAACAATGAGTATTTTCATCCCAATTTATCGATTCCGCACTGTGTCGTTTTCATCGTCCTCTATTCATTTATCTCACTCTATTCCTCGCTACATTCCATCATACGGTATGAATGATGATGGCAGCGACAACAAAAAAAAAGTTCTAGCTTTTTGGGGTTTTCTAAACGGCAACGGCGGCAAATTTGTGAGG
The DNA here is from genome assembly GCA_963573255.1 of Chironomus tentans. NCBI lineage: Eukaryota > Metazoa > Arthropoda > Insecta > Diptera > Chironomidae > Chironomus > Chironomus tentans. Next base: position 789,264 of record OY754302.1, on the reverse strand, counting down.
GTGTGACTGACTCGAGAATGGCAACATTTAGTTTAAAATCAATTTCTTTTTTGACTGTATTGATATGTTTTTTATTAGACAATTTTGTATGCGTATATATAGTAAGAGAAATATATTTTAAATCGACTCTCCTCCTCATTTGTACAGTCATCGATAAATTGACGTACTGAAATTTAGTTTGAAAGAATTTTTGCGTAGCACAACGCGATACATGAAGTGTCATTAGTTGAAAAATTGAAATGAAATTGCGATAGAAAATTTTTTTCAACTGATCTGCGGAAAATTTGGGCAATTTAGAAGAAGAAAAATGAGAAGAAATCAAATATACAAGTTTTTATTGAATGGGAAGTGAGACGAGGGAAAGAGAGGCGGAATTAAGTACGTGAAGTACGAGAAATATACAATTGCGGTGGATTTTTTCTTCTCTAACAAAATTTTTCCTTCCTTCGTCTTCAATATAAGCTTAATTCAAGGTACTGTTGACGTTTGCTGTCTTTTCAAGCTTCGTCTTTTTAAATAAATTGTGAAGATAAATTGTCATGAGTTTATGAGCTCGTAAGCAGTCTGTCGTAATGGATGTGGAAGAAATTTTGATTTTTTTGCGGATTTAATGATGAAAATTTTTGCAATTTTTTTTTTTGTGTTAAGGAAATTTTTAATTAAATCAACCTGAATTCCCATTAAATTTCCTTCATCGATTCAACCATTCACTAATTAACACCTCACATTACACGAAGTGATTTTTTTTCTCACTCCACAAAAGAAAAGTTTCTTCCATTTCGTTTCCTTCTTCTTCATTCTTTACGTGTTGTATTGTTGTAAATTTTTATCAAACAATATCAACATCATTAAGTATCCAACATAAGCGTAACATAAGCATTAACATGCATTAACCTTCAATTGTGAGTGCAAACATAATTCATCATCATTTTCTCGTTAATGTTTGCGATACAATAGTATAAGCATTAAGTGTTTGCACTTCACTAATGATGACGACGATTGTAATTGATATTTCTTTGAGCAAATAATACAAAAGCATGAAAAATTTATTCTTTTTAAGAGCACGTCGTTGCGGTTCCAAAACGACAAGAAAGAATAAAAGAATGAGAAGTTTTATATTTTGGAGTGAGGATAGAAATGAAATTTGTTGAATGAATTTAACAAAATGATGTAAAACTCACAAGAAATAAAAATGAAAGGAATGTGAAATTCAATACGATTTTTTTTGGATTCTCATTCTCATCATTCACGTTGTAAAGTGCGGTTGAAGTGGTCGAATAAAAAAAATGGAATTAGACGTAAGAAATTTTAAGGTAGAGAAACCTCATAAAAAGTATATTTCTATGCTGCCGTTTAATTGAAATTTAATACTTTTTAACAAAATAATAATATTCTAGACATTTTAGACAAATTTGTGAAATAAAGCATGAATTTAAGACCACGAAAAAATACGCCACACAACGTGTAATCGTTGTAGACTTCACAAACGATATAATCACTTACCTAGAGTAATCAGCCTTGCATAAAATCATTCCACTACGCGTAAAACAGCTAGTGCCTATATCGCCAAGCATTGCACCACAACAGGAGCATTTTAGACATGAATTATGCCAGTATCTGTCTAATGCGTGCAGGAAAAATCTTTCCATTATTTTACCTGCATCATGACATTTGCAAATGTGTCGAGTTCATATTACAGATGGTGTGGGAAAGAAATTGAGCATGAAAATAGAGGATGAAAGTATAAATTTTATGCATCAAATATAAAAATGGTCGTAAAATACTCACCACCACATCCAGCACAATGTTTCATTGCACCACCATTATTGTTCATATGATGAAAGCCTTGATGATGGCCATCCATTTGACTTAATGTACTATGACCATTATGATGACTTAGTGGCGGATAATTATCCGACCCAGGGGAATGTGGTGAATTTAAATCCGCATACGGATTATAGTGTGGATTCATTGCTACCGCTGCCAGCTTGATGCCTTTTAAAACTACACGTCTTCAATAATTTTTTTTGTATTTCGAAATTTAATTTTGTGTCTAAGAAATTGACTCCTTGTCAATTCTTAATCTAATGTCTTATGGCCGGTTGAGTTTTACTTTTGCATAGATCAACGTTCGTTCCTTCTATGTAATTATTTCAATCTAAAGTTCCCTTGTTTATCTTGATGCTCATTAAATGAACATCTTATTAATCATCATCTATACAATTCTTCTATGTCTGCTGCTATTTTGTCATTCGCTTGGGGCTTTTCCCCCTTCAATTTGATTTTGCTTGTGCTCTCGTCTCTACTTTGCAAATAAAAGTCTATTTAAGACTCTTTTATGCCTTTTTCCTTTGTTTTTGTCGGTCTGTACGCGAAATGGCAATTAAAATATCTTGAAACAAAAATCAACGTTCCAGTCCAATATTTTTATATTCTTTTCTTCTCCTTTTTTCAATTCTTTTATATTTTTTTCGGGTCTCTCGTTTGTGTATGATTTCAAACAGCAGAATGAAATGAAATAAAAATTGAGATCGAATGGTATGCGATAATGGTTAATTAAATCTTTCTGACATTTTTCCCCTTTTCCTTCTCTTCTCTTCTCTCGTTTTTTTTCTTTAATTCAAAAATCAATTTATGTTATGTTATGTTGAAAATATACAGCAAGAAGTATAATTTAATTAGTCTTGCTATGAGATTTCCACTTCTTATTTTGATTTCCTCCTCTCAGATAAATGTCATGCGAGACGCAATTGTTGTTGAGGTAAGTAAAAATATATTTTCGTGCATGCGAGATTTAAAAATTGATTTTTCTGTTTTCGTTTGTTGGTTCTCAGGTTATAATGACCACATATATCTGTAATTAAATGAGAAAAAATACGAAATTAATGAATGTAGCTGTCAATTAAGATATATAAATGTATTCTGGGCTAGTAAAGTTGCCTAATTAGATTTTATAGATTTTTACATAGTTTCAGCAGTTCAATTAATTAATAATTTCTTCTATACGATTTCCATCAATGTTTTGAAATCTGTATCGCATGTTTCATACCCACACCGCGTCGAGACTTGAAATCATTAATTTTACACGACACGTGCTCCAGTTTTTTACTTGATTTATCAAAGATAATCAGCTCCGTAGGTTTTGATCATTTATATGGAATATTTTGATAAAATTATTCACTAATGACGTCCTTCGAAATGTCGGATATTTACACTGTATGTCACAAAATTTAAATATTGCCACACACCAAATTTTCATATCATTCCAAACCAAGCTCAAAAGTTCATCAAATTTACAACGTTCAGTAGCTCTAAATATTTCTGCAAAACTAGTTACATCATGCCCAGCAACAATGTTGCAAGTTTTATGAACAACAATTGCTCCCAATTAATTTTAATCCTGTCTTGGTACATCCCGTATCTCTCCTTGTTCCCCCTAGACACAGCTTTTATAATAAAAAGCATAAATACAACAAAAATCATTCGTCACTCATCAATTATATGAATACACATCTCTTCCGTTTATTCTTTTTACACAATTCCAGTTATCATGAAAAGAGAGCCAATTAGTGATTTATTTATTACACACATTTTGTAAACGAAATTGCCTTTATTTCTCGCTCTCTTTACTTCTCTCCTTTTCATACATCATGTTGTCGTTTACTTACGATCTGCAGATAGTATTTTTGATGTTGTTATGCAAAATTTTTCATGCCTTATTTTTTAATTGGGTATATTAGTTATTGGACTGTAAATTTATAGAATTCTCGGTATTGTTCTATTATTTCCTATAACTCTGAAATTTATTTTTATGCATAGCTAATTGACACAAATTGAATGCCCACATTGAGATAAAAAATTTGCACGAGCTTATCAAATGAGGTTAATAAAAATAATGATGTAAAATTCGAGGAAATTCTCCGGAACCTCAAATGTACTGCGGTAAATCATGACAACTTTAAAATCATATTTTCATTCCGATTGTCTTTGGCATAAAATTTATCCATTCTCATCATTTCGTTCTCTTCTCTTCTCACTTTTCTCATTTTACTTTGTTGCTTCTCTTTCGATTGAATCAGCCTGTATGGATGTCTTACATTTTTGCCTGATTCAATGTATGTATACAGTTTAATTAAATTAATTAAAGCTTTTTGGTTGTAAAATTACATGGAATTGGTGAATGTGCTTGTTTTCGGGTTGTGGATCTCATTTTGTTAATTAAGGAGTCTGTTTGTGATTGAATGTCGGATAGATGGATGGATGGTAAAGATGTTTTATACATATGTGTAATATGATTGCATATGTTGGGTGGTTGGATAGTTCTTTACACATACATATGAGTTTACACAATTTTTATTACCCTTCGTCTGCCTGTCGCTCTGTGTTACTGTTTCTTTCTCTCCCCTTCAATCACGTTGATGCTGGATGATGATTAAACTTTATTTACAACATTCTCTTTGTACTTTTACTAATTAGTTTTTTTTCTTTTTTAATTAATTAAACAATTTTTTAATTATCTTTGTTAATTTTTTTTAAAAAACTTTTTGAATAGTGAATGAAAGGCGACTGTTTTTTCGGATGAAATTAAATTAATGATGAAAATTATTTACCGAAAGAAAAAAAAAGTTTTCATAATCATTAGTTTATGAGATGATAAAAATAATTCTTATGAGGACTGACGTTAATTATACTTAATTAGTTAATTAATGAAAAGCAAATAATCAATTGACATGTGCATTGCTAAAGTCAATATTGTTCTTTAATTTTTCTCTCACTGTAATTATGGGAAAAGAATATGATGGAATGTGAAATGAGAGACAGCACACGTGTGATTGTGTTTATGAGTAACTAGACTCAATTTATATTCATGTATATTTTGTTACCATCAAGACATTTTCCTCAGACCTTTTCGGAATTTTCTGATTAATTATTTTGCTTTCTGTATAATATTATTATTTTTTCCAATTAATTAATTTGTTTAATTTTCAGTAGAGCATGGCACAAATTAAAAAGCTAAAAAAATATTTGAAATTCAAAAGTTTTTCTAAAAGCTTCAAATATTTGTCCAAGAAGTACTTTAAACATGTGGAAAATAAATTTCCGGATCATACAAACAAGTTAAAGATTTCATCACGAGGAGTTGCTCAAAGACCAATCTGAACATACTTATCATATCAACATGGAAGAGTTTTTCTTCACGCAAATATTGAAAATACTGTAAAAACAGTCATGAAAAGTTTCCTTTTCGCGTCAGGAAGGAAATTAAATTTTTTGATCTTTTCTCTTTTCCGTCATTAAAGAAGAACAAAAGAATTCCTTCAGTCAGGATTAGACAGATCTTTGAAGGAGAAAAAAAAGCAAAATTTCGTGCTTAAACTTTAAGGTTTTTTTTAAAAAAAAATAGAAGCAGAGTTTATCACCACTGCATGCATGCTTCTTAGATTGTGATGTCAAAAAATTGTAGAGTGCAAATTAACTCACATTAAATTCCAATTAATGAACTTAAAAAATGCCTTAAAGAACTTTCGTGTTGTAACTTTTTGTGGCAGAATCGACAGCAATAGAAATTAAAAAGAGATTTGAGTGAAGGAGAGAAGTTAATTTGCGTGTAAAGTAAAGGTTTCATGATCCACAAAAAATTACACGAAAATTGGTCATCAAAAACACATTAAGCCACAAACTTCAATTGTTAGCATCAAATTCAGTAAAAATGGGATTCTTATACTTTAATACCCGTAAGGGGTTTTAGTAATTTGTAGTAATAATTCACTGAACAATATTTCTCATCTCATACATGAGGACTAAACTAAATTGTCATATTATAAGACACTTAGGCACCACTGAAGAGCAGTTTACAATCTGAACAAAAATTTTGAATGCTTTTTGGCTCTTGCAATACAAAAATCTCGAGCTTTGGATTCAAACCTTTATGAGCATAAAAAAATTTCCTCAAAAGATTTTTCCTCTTCTTCTTCTTTTCTCTTTCCATGCTCTTTCCATATAAAAAGTGAATAAAGACTTGAAGGTAAAGTGAGTAGGAAGAAAATAACGGAAACCTAACAGGTGTCGACAATCTCACAATAATTTCTCCTCTCATTCTGCTATTCATTAAAAAAGGATTTTAAAGGAAGGAAGCACTTGGCTGTGCCATTATTAAGGAATATTTATCACATTGACGATAATGACAATTATTACAATAAGTTGATAAATGAATGAGTGGAAGTGGTAAAAGTAGGGGAGTAAACATTTGACGTTCTTAATTGAGGATTGCTAGAACTGGACGATTGAGACCATGATCACACTATCTTCAAAATTTCAAAAACTACATAATTTTATCTTTAAAGATCCCAATTTTACATAAATGCGTCTAAAGTTTAATCAAATATTTTAAATGAAAATTAATTCCAAGAAGGTAAAATCTTTCAAATTACCAAAGTAATTTCCATAAGGCAAACATCTCTGCACGTGCATCATGTGTATGAAAGGAGATTGAATCACATGATTCTCCGTAGAAATGACTCAATTTCATTTCCAAATGGGAATTTTTTCTCACTTCATTTGGTAATGGAATGCAATGTGATTGAATGCTCACACCAGTGAACTTCATTATCAAATTGAAATCAAGATGTAATGGAACTTTTTAAATAAAAAATTATGGGTTTACATCAAAATAATCAACATGCAAGACACAATGCTAATTTATAAATTTTAATTAATTAATATTTCCTTCCTTAATTATCTTCCATTCATATCTTCAAATATCCATCAATCATAAGAAAATTTTCCTTCTTTCGTGCTCTTCATTTTCGCTCATCAATTTTAAAATCTTCATTAAAATTTTCATCGCTATCATTTGCCATCACATTAATTTCATTTTTTTCATTTTTTGCGAGCACATTCACATTATTCTACTTGCTATTCTTATGAGTGTCGGTGATGGAAACAAAAAAATCTCATTAATTTTACACAAAAAATTCATTTTTGAAAAAAATTTAATAATAAAAAAAATTTCAGTTTCTTTATCACGAAAAGCAATAACAATAAGAACAAGAAGAAAAGTCGTAATGTTGTATGTGCCATTATGTAACGATACATTAATTAGACATTAAACATTAATTAGCACACTAATGACTATGTTTCTTTTATTTTTCTTCTTCTTCTATCTCGGGCTACACCTCCCATTTTTAGCATATTTTATCAACATAAGAGGTGTTGAGTGCGGTGTTTTGTCTTAATGGAAATGCTCGCCATTAACTTTTACGCTTGAAATGCTCACTATTGTAGCAATTCATTAAAAAAGGTATAAAAGTGTTAACAGAAATATAATTTTATGGCACAGAAAAATGCGTTTTCTATGAGTCTATGCCTGCATATATTCCGCAAGACATTTATAATTTTTATTTTCGCTCATTCCCTACCTCATAATCTTTAAAGAAGAAATACCTCTCACACATATGTCTACGATATAAAATTCATATTTAATTAAACTGTGTAAAAAGGAAGAAGAAAGAATTCCTTAATTAGATTCTCCACAATAACACAACTTGGAGCGTCGATTCCTCATTTTCTCTCATACTCTCATCTCAAAAACATTTTTTATTCTTTTTTTTTTCATAATCAAAGTTAATTATGCTGTAGAAAGCTGGTGATTATGATTCACATGTGTGTATATGAAGACGCATAGATTGCAGCATAATTATTTTACAAACATAAATGTGTTGAATTATTTTTGTGCCTTCCAGGAGTTTTTGTTTTTCTGAATAATAATTTGTTTATAGCCAAGGTATGGCTTAGTAATCATCATGAAAGCACTCATTATCAAGTTGAATATACTTGATTATTTAAGTATTTTTAAATTGTTCTTAAATCATCATCTAGATTAAATTTTTAAGTAAATTAAGTCAGCTTGCCTTGCATTAATCTCGTCCGAAGAAAAAATTCTCAATGACCTTGACATGGAGAAAATTTCATAACAAAAAGCACCGGAAATAAATGTAATTTAAGTTCATACAACATAAATAAAAAGCCATTGCTATAGTGTTACTGTATATGCATTGAAATAAATACAAATTGTGTGGATATGAGATGATTAAATAATATGAGTAGAGTGCAAAGGATTAAATAATGAAAATCTCTTTTACTCTGTAATAATTCGCAAGGCAGCAAGACTGTAGTTGTAGTTGTTACAAAAAATAGCGAGCATAATAGAAAAAAGGGAAGCATAATTAGATGAAGATTTTTTATACTTTAATTAATTATAACAACAATTATAAAATACAAACTCATATAAAAGAGAGAAGAAAGAGCTTGAAGCTAAGGAAGCAGAGCGAACAGACGGCAATAGCGTAACAGCATCAGTATCGTCGCGCTTTTTTGTTACAATGAATTTTCTCTCATCTCCTATACTCTCCGTTTCGCTTCTTTTTTTGAAACAATATTCTTAGTCTAATTAGTTTACTTTACAATTAATTAATGTTTGATTAAATTAATTAAAAGGCTTGTTTGTTTTTGCTCTTTCTGGATTTTTTACTTGTGTTTGTGACTATGTAAGTGTATTCTCTTGCAAATTTAAATTTTTGCTACTGTTTATGCTTTTAATACGTTGGCGACCTCCTGTGGAGGCGAATTTTAAGAGATACGACGATAATTTTTAATGGGTTTGAAGAAATTATAAATTTTAGTGGATATCAAGTTTGCGTGGCAAAACTTAGATTTAAGATGTTTGGAGAATGAGACTGAGTTGAGATGTTTTAGTTTCAAAATCACTATTTTATGAAATTTTGATAAATTACCACAACTCATAAGTCAACTGACTTTTTAAAAAAAATTCTCAAGGAAGTTTCCATCCCTTGCGCTTCCCATGTTGCTACTTTAAATATCTAAAAAGTAAGGAAATGTAAAAATCATACCCATACAGCATTACATACGCCTCACACATGAAAAAAAATATGTTGACTAATTAAAGTGCAAAAAATAAATATATTTTTTAATGATCTGCACATATCGTTTATCTACCCCGCAATATTGAATTGAGAATAATTATGACAATTGTGTAATTGCCAATTAAAACTGAAGGCAAAGTCGTGTCTAATTATTTTCATTTCAAAGTAGATAATAATAATGATTATAAATAAAAAAATTTTTTAATTGCATTAATTTTAATTAGAATTCTACCACAAAAAAAATGAAGTGAAATAAAATAAATTAACAACTACTCTCGCTAATTTGATTGTGAGAGCATTATTGTAGGTATAATGATATGAAATGCAATTATTTATGATGATCATTCTCCTAACTCACTCACTAACTACAAGTAATTTAATGTACAACAATTGTTAAGGCCGAGCATCTGTAAGTAGGAAGTTTTGAGTTGAAACTCGACAATCATTAATTTAAATGATGTGCAGATTTAATATAGCGAATAATTTTGAGCATTAGATGATTTTTATGACGCAAATAAACCTATTCAAGATAATTAAATTAGTGATGATTTTATGGATATGAATAATTTTTTTATATTAGCAATTATGGTCATTAAATTTTCAGATTTTTGAACTCTCCTTTTAATGTCCACGAACTCTTGTGATATAAATTAAATTTCATGATAATTTCATATTAGTTTTGCGAAACAAAATACCACCATGAATCATTCATCAATGATTCGAAGAGATGTAATTATTCAATATTTGTCAGTATCTCCGTTTCCCAATCAATGGTTCTTCTATGCATTATAAGTCATGTCGCATGCGATTTCATTTCATATTCATTGCCATCGATGGCATTTTTCTTCTCGCTTGTGTGTGAATTGAAATTCGCACATTCTTATCGTCGACAAAAGAGACAAGCAGCAACAACAACAACAACGAAAGGAAGAAGAAGAATAAGGAGAGAGAATAAAATGCTGGAGATAATTTAATAATTCACTTTAAGTACTATTGGATGAGGATATAATTTTTCAATAAACTCTGCACTGTACATAATTTTCAGCGTCGCAACTCCATGTCTGCCTTGGATGTTGGGTAAGAAAAAAATTTTGCTTCTTTTTCGGCAATTGCTCTTGTGGCAACAGATCATATGACCGATGAAAAAGGAATGAAAGATGAAGAAGGATAAGAAGAATAAAATCACCATAGACTGAGAATTTAAACCGGTTTACTCTCTCGCGTATTGGATGTAGATATTGCTTGATGTACACAGACATTCACAGACATAAAAAATATTTTTTGATTCAAAGATTTCTTAAGAAATATATTTTAATGACGAATGAGATGTGAAATGTTGAAGATTTTTCGAGATGTATTGCTAAGGATTCTTATTGACTTCATCAATCAGGTTAAATTAGGATTAGAATTTTGAGACAAGAAAAAATGATGAACAATTATTAGAAACGTAAATCATACTTGCTTTTCAAGTATAGGCTTCATTAAAAAAACCCCTTTAACCTCAATAAAATTCCTGACAACTATACCATACAAAACCAATAAAAATTTACGAGCATTACACGGGCTGATAATTTATTCCATCTCTTAGTGGCGATTAATTATTGTGGAATGTAATTAATAACCCATTCATAATTAAATTCCAATCAATTTGCAATCATTCTCATTTACATTTGAAATTGCCATTACGACCATTAAGAGACCATAAAATATGAAAGAATAAATAGCAAAAATTTAATTAGACACTCATATGACATAAAATTTTCGCGTCAAATTCTTGCGGCATATCTTTCAGATGAAAAGACATCGACATTTTCATTATTGTTGCTGTTATTCATTTTTTTATGAACATCATCATCACGATCATTTTCAAAGATTTATGAAAAAGGCGGCACGAACCGAAAGAAGAGGGAAAAACGAGAGAATATAATAAAATATATTAAAAAAATAATATTCTTAGGAAAAGAAAAAGAAGAAGAAGGAACAAAATCATAATAAAAAAGAGTTCAAAGGTTCGTTTCATTGTTTTCGCTCATCGTCTGAAGATTCACATTTTTCCCACCGAAAAAGCAGCAACACGAAAATAATAAATATATAGAGATGAAAATGATGATGATGGTGTCAGAAGCATTTCATTGGAATATGATAAATGTCGGCTAATTGCTAGGTTTAAGTGGCAATATAAAGGTAATGACCATACGGGCCAGTTCTCTTTCTTGATAATAGAAAAGAATTCTTCAAGGTGACAATAAAAATTAAATTAAACTTTTTCTTTCGTTCCAAGTGTCGAGGAAGGAAAAAAATTTCAAATTAAAAAAAAAAAAGTTTTTCATTTGTCAATCACAGAACACGAAATGGAGACTCATAAGGAGGAACTTTGGATGGAATTTAATTAAAAACATATTTGCGTGTGGTTCTGTCGGTCTCTCATGCTTCGTCTCTCTCAACTTCGTCTTGTGAATCTGATTGAAAGAGCAGAAAAAGGCGAGGGTTTATTAAGGTACAAATCTCAATATGTGGGCTGTTGTAGCTGCTGTTTGTGCTTCTCTTGGAGAGATTGATTTTGTTTTCTATATTTTGTGATATAATTAAGCAGAAATTGATTGTGTGTATGTGCATGATCGCTGCGTGGTTTTTCATAATCGAAATGAAGGCACATACAGTCATCAAGTTGTGTCTCAAGACTGGTGGCTTTAGTTTTAATTCTGGGAAATGTTGAACTGTAAATTTCCGATAAATATTTTTCTGGTGGTATCACAGAACATACATCTGCTCCTAACTCTTAACACAAAATTAAGTGAAGGTAAATTGAAAACCACTTGATTTCACCTTGCCATACGACAAAAGCCTGCAAGCCTTGAAGGAGTAAAACTTTTCAACAAAACATACCCGAAAGATTTTTGCATAAACTGTAAATATGTGGTAAATGGCATGCAACGTAACATGTATGGAAAACTATATCGATAAGAGTGAATTAGTTTAGAGTTTAAGAATTGTTTTCTTCTCTCCCCATTTTCTCTCACTTGCTCCACATGAAAATGAAGCAATTTTGAAGCGGCAGACATGCAATTTGAGGTATTTGAAAATGGCACGCTAAGGTTGTTGTTAAAATAATGTATGTATGTGATGTATGAATGAATTTATTATTTTCATTTTACTTGGCTTTAGGGAAATTTCTTCCTCAGTTCCTGCTTGTTTTCTTCAACTTGATTGGCAAAGTTTTATTTTTTCTATCAAAAAAAAATTAAAGTCTGAGGCATATTAAAGTTGCTAACTCCATAAGTATGTACTAAGTTGTGGGCTGCTTACAAGTAAGTAAGTGAGTAGTTTATAATTTTACAGAAACTTGAGCGAAAATAATAGCAAATGAAAACTGAATTTGTGGGACGAATCCAAAGCCATAATTTAGGTGACGTAAAAATTCATCGATCCACGAAAACTAAAGAACTTTATACACGAAAATTTCCAGGCAATTACGCTTGCACTTGCTCGTTCGTTAATTATTTATTTCGACAATTACAATTTTTTTAGCATTTAAAATCCATAAAATGTAACAAAAATGAGCTATCAAGCATAGAATCAAGTGAAAATGAACAGGAAGTTGAAAATTGGATCATTAACGAATAACATCTTCCTCTTTTACACTTCAAGTGCATAAATCAAAATGCTGCAATTTTCAGCTCAACACAGAAATTTCTTTTATGTTGTTCATGTTTATTCAACAGAAATTTCCACAAATGGCGAAGTATATAGTCATTGTAAAGGTCAGGTGCAAAGGTAATTTGCATCATTTTTCTCTTCATTCTTCTTCATCTGCGATAACAACTCTGACTGCTGATTAGCATAAAATTGTAATAAAAAAAACTCTTATTTTGTATCCATAAATTAGTCAATCGCCCTCTCTGCCTGTAATTCTTGTTATGTGAATTTATTTACGTTATATTTTTCACTACATTATCATTATTACTTTTATTAAAATTATATAGGGAATGAAAAATTAACACCTGTAGAATCATAAGAAGTTATAACTTCAACAGCAAATGAAGCAAACGAAAAAAAGGTTAACAAATGAATGGCGCGAAGATGCTAATGACAGACAATTCAAAATTAATACGAAAGGGAAGAACATTAAAGGATAACAAATGTGATTTCTATTGTTGATGCAATGTGAGATTCTCGCGCAGAACAGCTGATTCTTTATGAATATAATAGGGGTTAGTTATCTAAGCAGATTGTGTCCGCTTTCAAGACCATAAAAAATTAATAATTCTTTGATTGAACGACTTAACAAAAGACATGTGTGAATGCACTGCTGTAAAGCTGAAGACCCAAAAAAAACTATTGATCAATATATTAAGGCTCTAAATTTAGTCCTCATTAATTCATCTGTTTCCATTGACTTCATTTCAATTAAATTAGAGTCTATTATGGTCTAGATCTAGATCTAAAGAATTCGATGCAATAAAATTCCAATTGAAAAGTTCTTCAAACTCCTACACAATGAAAATAATTCTACTTAGCTTTTTTCACAAACAATTTTAAGAAGAAAGAAATTGAATAATTTTAATAATGAAAATCACAGCCTACATCATTGCAGGTTCAATCTTTAACACTTCAATTTTAATTTTCTTTTTGTCGACACACAAATAAGCTCATTTCTTTCCATTTTGTACTTTATGTTTTGTGCTAGTAATTAGCCCCGCATCATTATTTGAAATATCGTATAAATAGAACAGATGGAACTCCTTCACACCTTCATAATAATATAACATAACATAAAAGTGTGCATGCACGAAACACCTTTAGCCTCAGCTAATAGCTCTATATACACAAGAGGGAATGAAGAAAGAAAAAAATCATTAATTTTTTTTGTGTTATTGTTAAGCTATGTTCCTTAATGTTACAGTCAATTCTGTTTCTGATGTGAAATTTCACAACTTTTTTGTCTATTAGTATTCTCCAGAAAAAGAAGATATTTTAAATATATTTCGTGGTTGTAATGAACAGACATTATATTCCTCAAAAAAAGCACACAAACAACCGGGAAAGTAGAGTAAAAGGCACATTAAAGAAAACGAGTGGATAGAAGAGGCCACAAAATCGTTCATGCATGCAATTAACATTTTTTTCTGTTAAAAATATTCAGATGCGATTTTGCCATAGTCAACGTAATATGTACGACCTCTATTTTGCACCAACAGCTCGCCACCTAAATGCGGCTCACATTTACCCGCGCTTCATTCTGTTTGTAAGCTGAACTGTATGGTTCATATCGCATGCATAATTATCTATTTTACTGTTTAGCGAAGCATTTAATTAACCAATTTTTTATGTGTTTCGTATTCGTCACCAAACTTAATTCTCAAGCGACGGTGCCACAATAACTTTTTAGCTCATTTTTGATATGCCATGTCGTATGGAAAGACGTGAGTAATTCACGAATTTTTTTTGTGTTATAAATCGACTTCATTGTTTTAAAATTATTCAGCTTTTGGTATTGTCATTTTGACCAAAGAGATCACGATTAAAAATTTGGGACATTATAGCCTTAACTTCTCATTAAGGCATTAATTTAAATTAACTGCAGTTGGCTTGAAAATGCGTCTATAAATCACCCCTCATTATCGCAAACAATCATTCAAACTTGCTTTATTTCGTAGATAATTACCTTCACAGTCACCGGACGCTCTTCTTAAAAAGGAAATAAAGTTTAATGAACTTACTTACATTTTTTGTCGCGCAATTTTATATTCTTTCATATATCGCATTCTCGTCCATATGTATGTATAACTTAGTAGATATATAGGTATATAAATTTATTTCGTTGAAATGGTAATGAGCATGAATGGCGATATTAAAATGAAGTTGAATTAATTAAAATGCAGTTGAGAAAATGCGACTTAAAAGGATCGATGCGCAAGCAAGTTAATTAAAGTTAAACACAATACTAAGCTGAAGTCGTGTCTTAAACATTTTTTTATGTCACAGTAGAGCTAATTATTAAACAAGTTTTCGTATAAAATGTGAAAGATTTAATTATTCATTTTGTTGGTGACGACGAATGACGATGAATGGTAAATTAATGATTTCAATTAGCTGAACTTTTTATGTGTACATTTTTAGCTTGGGAATGGAATGTTTTTTGGGTGTGGGAAGGACGTGAAATGTCTACTTATTGACATTTGCTTTTAACGGAAATTTTAATCAATTTCTCTAACATACCTTTCTACTCAGTTGTTGACTTTATCAAGTCTAAAATGTTTTCAAATCTGTAATTGAGAAATAGAAATGAAGAAAATTAATTAGTAAATTAAATCAAGAAATTATTTGGCTATGAATATACATAATAAACAAATTTAATGGTCATAACTTTAATTAACCAGCGTCAGTGCAAAAATACAGAAGTTGAATGTCTTGATAATTAACCGGACTTGAATAAATTAATTACAAAAATAATCATTTATGATTATTATTTAAGTTAAGGGACTTCATTTAACGCTAATGAGGTCCGCCGATGAATATTTTTTTTATATGTGGCACCATAGGTTGCAAAATAATCATTTACATTCTTGCGGTCCTAATTAATGTTTAATTAAAAATTTAAATTTCGCTGTCAATAATTGAATTTCTCCTTTAAAGGATTTTTAATTAAAATTAAATTTATTCACATGATGATTTATGTATCGAGGAAGACTTTCATTCGTACTTTTTGATTTCTCTTTTAAATTAAGCTATTAAGCTGTTCAATGAAATTTTTGGTTGTCTTTTTGAATGAAAAAATTCAATTAATTTTTTTGCAGTGAATTTCTTTGGAATTTTTCTCCCCTAAATCACAGGAAGTTTCATGAAATATTTCGCAAAATCACATAAAAGAACATCAGATATAGAAAAGAGTAAATGAGAAGATTAATGATTCCAATTCAACCACAATAATCTTTTTATAATGACTTAAAAATGCTTAAACTGTAATTAAATCTAGAAGTAATCAATTGAAGGTTTTATTTTTCTTTAATCATCATCATCATTAGCATTAAAGGCAGTCATTATCACTTCCGTATAGTTTCAATATGGTACTTCTGTGGAGCAATAACAATCTCAATAGATATTGAGAGCGTATAATGTTCAGTAGTTAGTGAATCAAATCAAAGAAGCGGAGGAATCAGCAACAGCAAGAAAAATGTTAGCAAAATAGTTCCATAATTAAGCCATTTATTCTACTAATCGCAAATTACGTACAGTTGAACTATTTTTTAACGAGAAAATTCTTTTCCCACATGTTATATTTCACAAAAAAAAAGAATTTGTGGAGAAGCTCACAGCATTGAAGAAATTTATGTTTTTAGCAACTCATCGTCCGAAATCGTTGAGAATCATCGCGCATTTTGTGATAATCAGATCCAATCGACGTTTTGGCTTGTTATCTCTCAATTCTTTTCATGTTGTTGTTTTCTTTTTATTATTTCAATTTTCAATTTCTCATCTATTGAATCTCATCCTCATGGTTTTTATGTACCGTATTCTACAGCTCTTTTTTTCTGATTGCTCATGCCATACCATGCTTAAATCTAATGAATCATCATCATTCAATAAATCCCAGATGACTTTATAGAATATATAGAAGAAAATAAAAACACTGAGTAATGCTGGATGTATTGGAATATGTCAAATGAGAGAGAAAGAGATAGTTGTGATGAGGCTCGCAAAACAATAACAAACAAAACAAAATTCCATCCATATCCATCTATCGTTAGTAACAAAACAGTTTCAGGTCAATCATCAATATTCGCCAATGCCTTTTTGTCTGTCTGTCAGATTTGTGTTTATTTGAAAGTACACAAATAACAAATTATCCTTCTCATGAGTTCACAAATTGGCTTGCAGAAAGGAAAATTTACTTCAGCATATACGGAAACTCATTGTACATGTGCGATTGTTGTTACGATTTACCATGAGGAAATGCCTCGGAAGAGGGAGAAAAATTTCCAATTCAATTTTCAATAGCAACAACAAAAAAAACTATTATGTTCATTTTTTTGATTGATGAATGATTGAAAAATAATTAGAATTATGATTTGTAGAAAAATTTCCTTTAAAATACATGCAGAGCAATATGTGGAATATGTTGATGGACGGTTCCTGATAAAGACTTGCCAGAATGATGGGGAGAAAATTTAAATTTGTAGAAAATGGATATATACATTTCAGGAAATTAAAATATTTTAATGATAGGAATTAATTTTTGGAATGTATGCACATATCAATCAAATTTTGCTTGCATGAAAAATTTCCTGTTTTCAATTAAATGTCTTGAAATATAGATTCATTGGAAAATATTAGACACGAGGACGACTTCCACTTAGAGACAAAAAAAAATTGTGAATTTAAAATTCAACCACAAAAAGAACAAAACATTTGAGAGTCATTGATGATGCATGCAAAGGCATTTCATTGTCCATTGTCCGAAATTCAGTTGTATTCATCATGATGATTTTTATTTATCAAGTTTCATCCCCAAACAGTCAGTCAGTCTCTCAAATGCAATGTAGAGAAGAATTTGTCAATGGGCAATGATGATCATGCAAAAATTGAGAATGGAAGAGAAGAAAAAATTTGAAATAACAAAAGACAGAGAAGAAAAAAAATTCCAAGTCATGTGAGTCGAGATACTCATGCATTTTATTATGAGTAACAAGAGAAAGAAAATTAATTTTCTATGACATCATTAGCACTAATGAAGCATTTCAATTTTCTCCCTTTTCAAAAATTCTTGAATGTTTTGTAAATTTCCTATCTCTTCCTCTTCTTATTACTATTCATTTTTAAATCAATCGAGCAAACCAATTTTTAAGTTCTTCATCATACATCTCAGCATCATCAACACCAACACTTGTGTTATTCACAAATTCAACCTACACAATAAGAAAGAAATTAATTTTCAACTACACATATGCATATACAATCAGTCCGTACACACAATGGGATATTTTGGAACAAGAATTGACAAAAAATTGTTTTATGAAAAGAATTTAATTGCATTCATTGTGCTGTGCGAGCATCATCATCATCATAAAAAGTTGTGAAGTGATCTTCCTATGTACTCACAAAATATTAGTTAGTCAGCAATCATCCTTCACTACAATCCCTTCTTTTCTAATTTGTGTCTATAATCTCCTCTATTTTGTGTATACACATACGGACTGGATTCTGAATAGAGTGAAATTTAATAATGGATTGTTGAGAAATCTTTACTGACACGAATAAATATATATCTCTAAAGGAAACGAGCTTGTGAGAGAGAATGAAATAAAATTATCAATTGTCTAAGATGAATTGAGAGAAATCTATGGGATGGAGATGAAAATAGAATTAAGCATACATAAAAAAGGGATATCATTTAATTAAGACTATTATGTTCCAGTTTTTGTTCGGTTTTCTAATGCACTATTGTGTGTCAATGATGGAATGCAATTAAGTATTTTGTAGTTTCGAGTTTTTTTTTCTTTCTTTGAAATGTTGATGAGAGTTTGGATGTTAATTGAATAATTTTAATACGCTTTTCAAACCATTAAGAGTTAAAACTGTTTTAAGGGCTGCCATTTGATAATTTTAAAAAAATCCAGACAAGAGCAAATTTTTGAATATTTCCACATCATTTTCAGAGCGAAAGCTCAAAATTTTCCACATTCTAGCTAATGTTATAAATTATATTGAACCAAACATTTTGAACTTAATTGAAGATAGCATAAAAATTCAGTCAAATTAAGAACATTTCGTCCTAAAACATAACCACAAAACTCAACTCTGCAACACATTTCATTCTCAATTAAAACTCATTCAAAATCTAATCCATTCACCTTGTCTATCCTTCTCTAACTCGTCATTCCCAACTTCATTAATCATTTAATTGTGAACACATAAAAGAACCCAATCAATTCATTAAATTCTGTTTCTCTATTGTAATTTAATTAAAAATCATTGATTGATTTAAAATCCCATTTAAAACAGTTCTCTTAATTCACATCACACCTTTACCACTTAGTTCCTTATTTTATTCTCATTCTCAATTAACCTTTCTGATTTTTCCTCGGTCTCATCAACACTAAAAGCAGCATCAACAATGAAAATGAAGAGAAAGTGAGAGAGAAAAGTTTCTTCTTCTTTTTTCACTATTCGTCTCAATATGATTGCCATTTGGATGAAGTATTTCTATCATCTCACTCACTCCATAACATCTCGTCGACATTCCCAGACTCATTAAAAAACTTTTTGTGTCTCCGTAATGTCATGTGTCATCGTGTTTCCACTCAATCTTCTACTCATTATTGTCGATGTTTTTGTTGTTGCTTTTGCTACTTGCTTGCTATTCGGATGGGGGGATGAGATAGATGTGAAAACGAGGAACTGAAGGAGATGTTGAGAGTAAGGAATGAAGTAACCAACGAATTGTCTCGTTGAATGTAAAGATGTTTTTTTTGGGAAGAATTAAGTGGTTTGTCTAACTTGATGTCTGTTTCATTTTGAGCTTTTAATTCTTAAACATGTTCGTCCACAAGAGGGATACTTTACACTTCCAGTTACCAAACTGCAAGTCAGTTTAAATTTGTCAGTAAGAAAAAAAGCTACAAAAATCGATTCACAATGAACCTTCAGCAATAGAAGAAGGAAGAAGAAATAGAACAAGAATTTCCATCTAATGCGATTTTGTCGATATCGGAGGAGCAACTTGGGAGTGAGGAAAAAAGGGGAGAAAGGCTTTACGTGTTGATTATCTGTTGGCATTAATGCAAGGAAGAAAAAAAAGATTGTGGTAGACAAAGAGGAACTAAGAGGAGAAATGTGTGGAATCATTAAAATAGAATTTAAGTATGAAACAAAAAATCCAATTAAGAATTTTCTTCTTTCAGCTCACACAATTCGAATTGAATTAAAAAGCGTTTATGTGTCGAGAGGCGCATAAATTTTCGGTAATTGCTTTAAACTTCTTCTCTTGCCTTCATGCTTGTCGATGGCATGCTGAGAAGTAAATTTATATTTATATACATATATCGTGTGGAATTATGGAATACTGCTGACATTCCAAGCTCTAAGCTTCTTGAAACTGTTGTTGCTTCTGCTGCTGTTAGAAGTGCATTTTAATTATCCAAATAGAATATTAGGAAGAGGATTATTAACATTTTTATGGATTTTGTTTCATTTATATCTTCGTGATACATTTTATGTGTAATTAAATTATGAATAAATTTGGTATTAAAATTTTAATGAGCTTAGTGTCGTCGTATGTTGAAAAATGCTCCTTTTACGAGAGTAAAATTAATGATTATGCATCTTAAATTGTCATCTCCTCTCGAAATTAATTAAAAAATCTCAATTAACTTGAGGTAATTGCCATGAAATAGAGACGCCGTATATATTAACCATTATGGTCAATTTCAGACAGGAATGTCTATAAAAAGTTTTAACAACAATAATCCTCGCCATAAATGCCAACAATCATATCAAAAATCTGTTAAAAGTCAAAATTCAGGGACCAAAGGAAACATGATGGATCAAAAAAAAATATCCGAGAATGCTCAAAAGAATTTATTGACATCTGGGGTTAAAGAAAGCCATGAAAGAAGGATAAAATCTGTCATAAATGCATTTCAATCATTTTTTATGGCAGGAACAGAACGCACCAACAGGCATGCATCATAATGGCTATAATTTGATTTTTTTATGAACTCATACCTGAACAATAAAGGAGAAACAACACAATTCAATTTAATTAAGGTAAATACATTATCTTTTAACATCATTTTAAGGTTTTTATTGACCAAAAAAAATGCTCTGGCTCACAAATACATCCTCATCTGCTCTTGCAAACAAAACATAATTAAAGAAACCTGTAGATACATTCTGAAAATGTATAATGAATTTACTCATTATATTCTACATAAATCCCCAACCAACAGTGCGGCAATGATGCCTAGAAAAGAACACAGGAGAGTAAGAACAAACCAAGAACGCAAAGAGAGAAAGAGAAGACAAAGTCTGTATGGCCATAGAGTTATAACAAAAGGCAGGATATTTACAGATAAGAGACATACTCATACACACACAAAATGTTGAGGCAAAAAGCAATAAAATAAGAGAAAAACCGGTTTTTATGGTCATTCTTGCCTTCACCATCACTTCTTCTTATTCTTTCTTCATTTCGTTCTCCTTACTTCTTTCTTTTTATTATTTGTTATTTGTTTTCACAATTCTCATCTCATTTTAAAAATCGATTTAGTGCTCTTGTTGCTGATTGTGTGTATTATGAATGTTGGAAACGGATAAGTGATTGACTAAATATTGGTTGATGATTCTCTGTAATAATATCATTATGGTTGTAACATTCGATTTGTAAGTCGTAGATTTTGTTTGTGGTTACTTAAGGTGCCGTTTGGAGGTAGAATTTGAATTTTATGTTAGGAATATGTTAACCGTAAGTCTGTGTTCTGACATTCGGATTGTTTCTAAGAATAATTAGCAGATTATGTTTGAATGATAGATTAGTCTGATTTGACCGGCGGAGGTAGAACATTTAATGACTAGTGTGTGTGTGTATTGTAAGTCACTGATACCTTAATTATCCCAGCACTCAAAATGCGAAGCCCTTAAATTAAATTTTCAAATGCTATTTTTTATTTCTTGTAAATACTGTACTCTAACATCTGATTTCTTTCTACCTGCGGTAATTTTCTACTCAAACTCTCCCCTTCTGATCTCTTTTTAATCTCTTTCATTTCATTTCTTTTTTTTCTACTTCAAGAGTCCATTATGCGGGCGCAATTTTGAGGAAAGGCCATCATTAAATTGTTGTGTGCGATCTCGTTTTCTTCATTTAATTGTCTGACATTTGTATGTCCATGTTATTTTCTTCTTCTTTTCTCATTATTTCTTCTTTTTTTATGTACAGCGCTTATTCACGAACGAGAGATGGATCTTGAGGTAAACTTTTTTTTAAAAAAAAAAAGATTTCTTTTCCCTAACAATTTAATCGTTCTGTGAGATTTTTCTTTTTTTCTCCCCTTTGATTTTGTTTCCCTTCGCTCAACATTTTATTTTCAAATGAAGACATTCAGCATGAAAAAGTAAGAAGAGCAAGTGGTGTGTCGTGGTAGGGGGAGGAAAATTACACGATTCGTTTTTTGTTTTGTGCCCGCAAGACACTTGAAGATTAGCATAAGACGATTTGTTCTCTTATTTTTTGCTCCTGACCAATTCTTGAGACATTTAAATCTAATTTTCTTGGCTTTCAGCTCTGAATGAATTTTTCTTTCTGAAGTTAAATGTGAATTTGTTTGAATGAAATAAGAAAAATAATAGAAGTGACACAGGGGTGGATGCTGCAAATTTTATTTAATAATTTATGAGTTATTATGGTTGGCACACTCTCAATACACGAGTTATAAAGTAGAGAAACATGAAAGATTAAATCATTGGAAGCACGCAAGAGCATGTTGAATATCTTGAGAAATTACAACATCATAAACTTGTTCTCATTTGTTCATGTGGTTTGCCATGATTAGAAATGAAATGAAATTAAAATTTCAAAAACATAAGTTACCAAATCCTCAAAAAAATTTGTCTAATCCACAAGAAAGAGGATGAACGATAAGAAGAACAACAATACGACCGTAAACATAGTGAAATGTAAAATGGTTCGGAACAATCAAGATTACCCCGAAATTTTTTTTATTCCTTTTCTTCTCATTTTAGTTTTTATTATTTGAAAAAAGAGTTTAAGCCTTCCTTTGTACGGTGTGTGTTTGTTTGGTCTCATTTTGCTTTATATTTCTTTATTTTCTGTTATGCTCTCATAATTTTACACTATAATCCTCCTTCATATCGCATGAAAATGTTTACAAAATATTTTCTTCTGTAACTGTAAAGAAATCTCGTAAATCTCCCTTGAGGCACTAAAGAAACTACACTAGCACTTTTGTGTGTGCTTTGAGAAGCGAAAAAAAAAATATTTTTTAGTGTTTCTTTTTCTCTCCTTTATGTCATATATATTTTTAGTGTCGCACAAATCTCAAATTATGAAACAAAAAAAAAAGATGTAAAAAATTTTCATTCCAGATGAGGCAGGACGAAGCATTTATCGCTCACTTGCTGTGTGCTTCCACTGCTATTTGTCGTTATGAAGGAAAAAGGAACAAAAAACAAAGTCTTTCATGAATCCTTCCCCAATGTGCAATATTTTCGCGGTCGCAAAACTGTTTTGCGTGTGTCACATTTTCTTATGATGACAACGGAGTATAAATATTCTGTGTACCGTTGGCTTGGCTGCATGGTGGAAAATTATTCCGTATACAAATAGTGGTTGGAGAATGTTTTTGTGAAAAAAATTAATGAAATGAAAACTTTTTGGTGTACATAAAATGGAAAATTTCTTCTTATGACATATTTTGTTGCTTACTTTGATTCTTTGGGTAATT
Source organism: Chironomus tentans (assembly GCA_963573255.1). Taxonomy (NCBI): domain Eukaryota; kingdom Metazoa; phylum Arthropoda; class Insecta; order Diptera; family Chironomidae; genus Chironomus; species Chironomus tentans. Next base: position 765,860 of record OY754302.1, on the reverse strand, counting down.
TTTATGAAGGTGAGGTGTCACATTAAGTCATTTGGTTAGAATAAACTTCTATTAACTCATTATTTGCCTTATGGCTGATTTTTTTAAAAGCAAAATTATTCTTTTCAAACAAAGTTTCTTCCATTTACAGGATTTTCTCGAAAAATTCTCAACAAAGAAAAGAACTTTTCACTAAAAGAAATTTTCCGAGAAAAAATAAAATTAATTTCCCTTCTCAAGACATGAGATTAGGCTTCTAAATTTTAATTAATACGAAACAATTTCATAAAAGTATCAATTAACATGAAAAATTAGGAATTTCTAATTATCGTGTTTCATAAATCAAAAATTTTACCTATACGAACAAATAATGGCAATTAATTAAACGTACTTATAAATCATCATGGCACATCTCTCTTGTTTCTTTCATAGGTTTTCAATTTTATTATTAATAATATATTATATACATCAACAAAAAAAAATGTTTCATTAATAAAGTAGTTTAATATTTCATAATAAATTAATTTTCCTCCCCCCTTTTTCATCATTCCTTTTCTTTCTAAATTCATAAGCAGCAACGTAATTTATACGAAAACAATCTAGACATTAAATGATTCATTAAAAATTGCTCAATATTTCTTCTCCACACTCACTCACACCTCTAAACGAAGGATCTTTCCTCTCTCATTTCGTTTTTGCTGTTGTTTGTTTTCTAATTTCTGAAAGCCTTCAAAAAATTCCTTTTATTAATTTTCTTGATTTATGTTTTCTTCCAAAGAAAAAAAAACTTCCCTTATGACAATGAAAGCTCCCTTTCTCTTCTTCTGTGAGTGTGTTTCTAGAGCTATATTTGAACTATGTTTAAAAATGGAGTGAGTTTAGAATAAAGCGCATTTTTATACACTATGCAGATATGTTTCTGATTTTAATTTGTATTGCTGTGTAGAGAAAGCAATAGATGCAACTAATTTAAAACTTTAAGAGTAGGTTGTAGGGAGGTCCAAAGCATGAGTCCCTCAAAACCATACGGTGTAATATTATGAAGTAAATATTCAACCAAAATGTACCCACAAAGTGCATTTTCTCTACGGAAAAATGTTGAAAAACTTGTGAAAAGAGTAAATGTTTATATGCATGGGTCGAAGTGTACGTACAAAGACTATACATCTACATAACTTCAAGAATAGGTGTGAGTTGAGAAAGGAATTAACAAATAATAATATTTCTAAGAGAAAAGGAGAGAAAAGCTCAGCAGTAGGCAGGAAGGAGCAGCAGTAGAAAAAGCAACAGCCTCCCATCTCTCTCATTCTGTTCTTTTAATTTCATCATCTTAAAAACAGCTCATATACACACTTGTTCATTTTCTTATTAAAAAATTTTGAAATTTTAATTAAATAATTTTCAACTTTGAAGCCTCAAGCTGTTGTGTAGTCAAATACAGAACGAAAGGAGAAGAAGAAGAAGTGAACGGAGCAAAACTGGTGGAGTCGAGGAGACTTTTACAGCTTTCTTCCTTTTGGCATGCCAAAGCATGGTAGTCAAATGATGGAAAATTAATTTTTCTTCTCTTTGTTTTATTTTTCTTTTTTGGGCCCAAAATCATTCTTATTATTGAAATTTTCTCGTACCAACTTAATGTCAATTTTTTTCTCCGCCAACCTTTGTCTGTGTGTATGTTGTGCACAATGAAAAAAAAATTGGAACATTAAGGTCAAGTTATTCATTGAACCATAACACATCCACGTGATGCCTTCAATTAATTTTAATTGCATTTCTTTCAATGAGAAAAATAAATTCTTTTGGGTCTCAAAATTTTTGCTTATTTTCCTCCATCTACATCTTCCCCATCTTATTTCTTCTCTCACTTGACAGACAGATTATTATTTGAACGAAAAATACGCAGAAAAGGAAAAACTTTTGGACAGGGCTGAATTTTCGCATCTACTTTGGAATTAAGGTCAAGAAAGAACTTTGAAATAGGCTAGCTAATATCAATTGAATGACCAACTTCTCCCAACACTGCCTTTTAATTTTTCTTTACTATGATTTTCACTTGAAAAATTTATTGAAAAATTTTTCGGGCATTTTCTTCCTCAATTTATTTTCTTGTTTTTTTCCTTATGACGAAGCATGACTAATAAGCTATCGCGTTCACTCATTCGCGCATAATACAAGCTGAAATAATTAATTTATTAATTAATTAAATTTTTCTCTCCATGAATTTCGTGGTGAAGGCAGAGTTGGTGCCGAAAACATTATGATTGTTTGAGTTTTCAGTTAAATAAATTAACCTCAGCGTTAGTTCCTTCGTTTAATAGGAAGCACTAAACATTATAGGCTTTATTTAGTATTAGAAAATCTATGATAATATTCATCCAACGCAATTAAGCTATCTCAATCAATTACATCTACTCTGCATTAATAAAATAAATTAATTAATTTGTTTCGACTCGTTTTAATTAATCTCAATCTAATCAATTTATTTTACTTCTTAATTAGTTTGAGTTTCAAACAACTGATTTAATAGTGATTTCATTTTAATTAATAGGAAACTGTAGAATAGTGCAGTTGAGAGAAAATTATCTGTAGCTCATAATAGATGCATAGATATTTTGCTTGAACTTTCTTGAATAATGAAGTTTTGTATATTTATTCATACTGAACATTAAACTTTATGATACCGCAGATAAATCCCCATTAAACATCATTCTCAGATACAGCAATGATTATAAATCAATTATATCAATTAGGCTGCTCGAATTTAGAGAAACAATAACGATTATCATCGAATTACTGAAATTTTATTCAGTGTGAAGTAATTTAGTAGTTTTGCAATATTTCAAAAAAATCTAGAATTTCATATTTCTGCTTTATTACAGTAATTAGACTACATGCAGTTTCAGACACATAATAAATTAATTAGAAAATTGAAAAAATATGAATTTTAATCTCATTTATTATTTCCCTTCTATTATAATATACTCAAAATTTAATTCTCTAATTGCCTCGTTTTTATTTTCATAAATTTCGATTTCATTCATTTTTCCCTTCTGAAAAAAAATTTACACAAAAATCCTCTTTTTCCCCTCATCAATAAAAGTAATTAATATCGAATTACACCATATACTCGAGCCATCACCATCATCAGCTTCATCGTCTTCGCTAGGCAACAATAAATAATTATATCAAAAATAACAGCATACAATGCTGCCAAAGTCAGCCAGTCTGATATATAAATGAAGGAGAGAGAGAGAATAAGAACGAGGAAGAGAGTGAGGAAGATGGAGAGATTGATTTTCATGTGAAACACTTAGCACAAACGCTTCTGGGCTAGTTAATTAGCAATGAAATTCATTAAATTAATTGAAGATTAGTAAGTGTATGTGCTGTGAGGCAGAAACCGACACCATCAGTGTTTTATGCTTCTCATTCTTCTCATTTATGCAAAAAAAAATTGTAATCTCGCTAATAGAAAACGAAATAGAGAGGAATAGACGAGAATAAAGAATCGTGAATGAATAGGAATAAGCAGCGTAATAAAAATCTCCAATTACATGTCTTAACGCACTAACATAAGTGTAGGCACATGGCTATGATTTGATGACTTAATCACTTCTTTTTTGTGTGCCATTAATATGTATAGAATAGTGCCCATACGGTTTTAGAATATATTAAATGTAGATTTTTTGAAATTCGTTTTTTGGTAAGCTTCTCTGAAATAGGTTTATGAATAATTATTGCAGATTTTTCGACTACGTGTGAGTTGAATTTCTTGGTAGAGATTATTCCTGGGAATTTCCTGCTCAACAACCTAAATCCGCTTCACTCTATTAATTTTCTTAATTTTTGCGAACTCCCAGGCTTGAGAAATATTTTTTTCACCCACGAAATTCTTACTAGAAGTTATTGACCTTGCATTGATTTTATATTTACTTTTCTATTTTCTCTGACACACAAAAAAAAATGTTTCTCCTCATTTTGCGTATACATTTTTATTTTGATTGGATTAAGAAGCACTTCAAATGCTATTAAAAATTAACATTCTCTCGCATGTTTAAACACATGCGTTTGTGACAGGTGGAATAATCTACAAAAGTCAAAATTAATTTAATATATGGCTGTATTCGCCCACTCGATTACTATTTTTTTGTGAGTGGCATGCACAAGAAAGTGAAATAAAGCAGCAAAAAAAAGTTGAAGCAAGAGAGAGTCAGTTTGATGGCCAAAATAGAAATGGTCAAGATTATATACATACATATTTCCACCCATATTATTATATAGTAGTGATAGAAATAAAACAAGTAGAAGAACAAAAAAAATGGAAGAGGGTGGCGGCGGTTGTATAAAAATTTTATTAATTTAAGTGCTACTTAAGATAATTGAAATGTATGACGTACAAGTTTCCATCTTCTCTTCTTCCTTAATCATTTTTATTATTTTTCCATAAAAAAACCGAAAGATGATGAGGTAAGAAATTTGTAAGATGGGAAATTAAGGAAGAAGAATTGTGAGATTGAATTGAAGTGATTACAATTTACTCTCCATTCAGATTTACGAGGAATTTTCTTATATATTTAAGAATAATTGAAATTGAAAATTGCATTTTATGGAAATTTACTGCTCTGCGTTGACTTTTCTGTGCCATGGAAAACTTTATCTCTTCTCGATTGTAGGAAGATAGAGAAAATTCGAGAAAAAAATTCTTCTGTCACATAGACTGTTTCATTTTAGTTCCAAATCTGTGGGTTTTGAATGAGTTTATGGCAGGATCGAACATTTGGGTCAATGGAAAATCAATCAAATTTATAAGTCTATGAAATGCAATAAAACTAATAATTTTAAAGATCATGTAAGTTGCGAATATATTCAGAACATATATAATATATTTTATGATGAGAAAAATAAAAAAATCCCGCACATATTTTCGGAACAAAATTAATTTTATTAATTAACCAATGCATTTTTATTAATGATCATGAATGAAATTAAATTTCTTTCTTAATTAATAAACGAACGTTACAAATTTTTTCCTTGCTCTACCATTACAACGCGAAATAAATTTCATTCTCATGCTTCTCATTTCTTTGCATTTGTTTTAATTAAAAATTAAAATCCAATTAGATGAAATTAAAAAAGGAAGAAGAAATAAAAATTACAAAGCATGTTCGCTAATTAAACCTCTTTATGTAATTCCTCTCCATCTCCCTTTCTCTCATTTAGATGAGATATGTATAGAAATAATTGTAATAACATATTAAGCTGCATTGACAGTCATTAAAAGTTTTTGAATTAATGTCGCATGGCAACACTAATTAATTAGTTTGTATGAAATCGCAGAGAATAAAAAAAAAATCGTACAAAGAGCTTTCAATGTGGGAAAATTAAATCCAAAGCGTTGAGAGATGGGCAGAGTAATTAGTTTGACTTTATAAGCTTTATCGTTGCAACTAGTTAGTTCAATAATAAATTTTAGCTCATTATAGACTCATCAAAATTCATTAGCGAAGGATTTGCAAATATTCCGCAAGGTTTGATTAATTTGCGTCTATTCAAACTCAATTTACATCCATAATTATTAACAAACAAGAAATAAATTAGGAAGGAATTTCTTAATCCTCACATATGAATATTTCTTAATTGATCATTAATTCTTTATGCAAAGTCGTGAGACGAAAGAAAAATATTTTCTCACATCTAATTTTAGCGACAAATCTATTAATGACATTATCATGTTAAATCACCACATAAACTCTCGTCCACGCACGGTCATAAATATCAACATCGTTTCTCAATTTAATAACATCAGAAATGATTCTTTTTTGTATTCGTATGAACACAGCCGACAATTTCTTCTTCTGACTCATTCTATTTCTCGTTCATCATTTTTATAACTTAATTCCCCACTAAAAACAACGACAACAAGTCATTGCCGCATGTCGTTCTCGTCAGCAATCACATCTCGTATCTTTCTCATATTAATGAATGACTGTATGATGGCAACAGTGAGAATCTATCAAAATATTTTTTTAAAGATTTTTCCTCAACAAATCTCATTAAAACGTTCGTTTCAGCGATTAGTACTAATTACCGTGATGTCTTAAGCACCGTGTGGCAATAAATTAGACAGTGGCACATAAAAAGAAGACTTTTTTTCCTCTCCCGTACGTTATTTTGTCACACAATTTCCTTTCTCTTCTTTTTATTTCATATTTTCCTCGACTCTATGTATTGATGATTTAGATATATACACATGTCTGTCCGTGAGATTATTTCTGACTATGTATGTACACAAGTAATGAAAGAGAAGAAATTATAGAGATATAAATGATGCTAAATGTCGTCAATCTCGACAATTCTAAATATAAAGATGGAAAAGTGAATGAAAAAAAAATGGAAATAAAAATTTCAAAGAAGAAGAAGGAATGAACGACATCCAAATGAATACGAGACAAACAAAAATGTGAGGAAATTTTCACTTTTTGTGTGGAAAAATTATAGGTACAGTTGCTTGCTGCCAATTTTACTACAAATTAACATTGCTAATGAAATCCAAAATTTTTTTCGTGAAATATTTTAAAATTCAAATTTTTCAGCAAATAAATCTAGTCTGCTTTCAAAAATTTAAATGTCTCGACATCAGCTTAATTTTCATTTAACCTTCGAACAAATTAAAATTTATCATAAACAAAAATGAGGAAAACTTAAAAGGAATTGCTCATTTAATTTATTTCTGTGTAGTTCCTCACAAAACAATTTAAAATTTCTCTTCTACATCTTCCTTTATCTTTAAAATTTAATTGCGTTATTGAAATGTTTCTGTCATTTAATAAAATTTTCCATTCATTGTCCATTTCCATTTCTCAATTTTACTTTTTGCATATACCAAAAATGCAATTTTGTGCTTTGATGAAAGAGGAAAATTTCCCATTTTCAATTTTTGGATTCTCCTGTTTTTTGCTCCACAGACTTTTTACAATTCGTAAGAGTGGTCAAATAATAAAATTGGGAAAGAGAATCTCCTAAAATGAATTTGAAATAAAATTTTAATAGATTTGCTTGCAGTAAATGTTGAATCAAATAAAAAGGAATAGTCTGAGGCAGGGCCATATAGATAGGAAATTTTTAAAGCCATTTAAATTAAACAAGATTCTTGAAATTTGAACAACTGTTTTGATAAAATCTCAAAATTTTCGTACAATTTCATGATCATGATCATCTAAATAAAGCAGCAAGGAAAAATAGATTTGAAAATCTGATGCTGTTTCACCTCGAATGTAAGCAATTCTCATTTCTTCTTCTTCTTTCATCCCCTTCCTTACTTACACCATTTGTTTGGCTGTCTCAATGGCAAGAAATCTATTCTCACGTTTCTTCTGTTATTGGGTATTTAGTGGATTAATTAAATTTCTGTTTTATATTTCTCTTCTTTTTCGCGTTTTCTACACTTTCATCTCTCGCAATGAGGAAAATAAAAAAAAATTCTTCCTTACAGTTGGAAGACAAGAAATTAAAAGACCTTGCAGTACCACCCAGTTTAACCTTTCCTTTTCATTTAATTTCCCTTCATCATTCCCTCTGTCTCTGAATTTCTTCCTTCTTTGTTCCTCTTGTTCTTTTTTATATCGTCATCATACATCCAGAGACGACGATAGAAGTAAGTAAGACTAGCAAGCAATAAATGGAAAGTAAATGAATAACATTACGAGAGAGGAGAATGAGCAAGAGAGAATAATTCTAATTAATTTCTATGTTATTTTCAAGTTGTGAATATAGAAAAGGTGAAATTAAGGAAAATGAGCCAAATATGAAAGGCAGCGTGGATGGTATGCGAGACGATAATGGTGATGTGATGGTGTTATGGATAGAAAATGACTCCCCTATTTTAGATACAGAAAGAGAGAAAGATGAGAGTGAACATTAAAGTTTTAGTTGGAATGAGTAATTTTTTTACAAGAAGGCAAAAGGCACCCACCAAGAAGTACATGAAATACAACAAAAACAACAACAAGGTTGGGGGAGGGGGGTTAAACAATAAAAGGCAGCAACAGCAGCAATAGAGAAGAGAAGAGTTTTCCTTCAAGGAGGTAAAGAAAGGATTTAAAGGTAAGAAACAAGGAAAATGATTAATTAAAAATTAAATTAATTTTTGTGTTGTTATCTTGCCGTAAGGTTATTTCTTCTCTCTTTTACTTTGTGTACAAAATAAGAAGTTTGTAGGTGGATTAATGTAGGAAGGTAATTGAAACGCATTTAATTAAAAGTGCTCTAGGAAGCTAATTTTCATGGGACAGTTGTTTTGAACTATATTTCATTTAAATAAAGATGCTTTGAAGTCGAATTTGATGAGAAATTCAAGATCAAGCCCAAATTCTAATTTATATTCTTTAATAATTCAAACTATATGAAAGACAAGAGTAATAAAATGAGCATCCAGTACGGCCTAGATATCCCAAAATAAAACAATAGACACTTGTTTCAAATAAGAGTTAAGTATCATAGCATGAATGTAAATAAATATCTTCAGAAAATTTCTTTACTACCCCCAGTAGCAATTGTTGTTGATATAAAGAATATGATGAAGGTTCGTAAATTGATTTTCAAATGTTGTTGCTGTTCATGAAAGTTTTTAATTCAAAAAATATTTTGGGTAATTTTTTTTAGGAAGAATAAGCAGAATTTTAATTACAAAATGGGTCAATGAGCATTTCACAATCATTGATGCAATTAAAATTAGACTTTTTGTTGAGAAACTAACTAGAAATGATGAATACAAGTAAGTTTCCTTCTATGTATGTATTCATACCCAAAAACACATTTCCATGGAGTCGAATTTAAAATCTACAGAAAACATTCGAAGAAGAGAAGCAAAAAAAGGAATGAAAATTCTCATAAATATTTCTAATGGGGTCGATCAATTACAAAAATACAGTCACGGCATTCTATTTCAAGCTGAATAGAATTCTATCCTTAATTTACCTTCCCTCTTGCTCCAGGGTCAAAAATTTCTCTTCCTTATGTGTACGCACAATACAGCACATAAGAGAAAAAATAATGGAAGAATTCTTTACAATTACATCGTAATTGAATAGAGATAGAGGATTGTATAGGATTTTTTCTACCTGAGCTTGCCATTGTGCTTGCAGTACACAACATCAAAAGATCGAGAAAAAAAATAATTAATTCTTTTTGCGCACAGAAATTTCATGGGATATTTTTAAGGAAAATAATTTGGTTGTGCGTCTCCTCTTTCCTATATTTCTATCATTTCTTTCTACATGGGGTAGATCGAGTTATTGAAAAAAAATATTAGAAAGTTCTTTATGCTATAATTATTGGAGATTAGTCTGAAGTGCCTATTTAAAAAAATTGAACATGGAATTAAAGTATTAGATTTGCTTTCTAGGGAATCGATTGTGTGGGAGATTCTCCTTAATATTATTATTGCAGATATGAAATATCTTTTAATTACTTTCAGTCTATTCATTGACATCTTCTGGATTCTAATTAATGAGATTTTCATAGAATTATACCTTGTAATAGGTACTGAACTTTTTCTGCATTTTACACGGAATCAGTCACTAAGTTTTATGAATTCACTGTAATTCATATTTAATTACAAGAACATTTACCATAATTGAGTAACAATATCAATTCCATAAAGTACTCAAACCTTATAATTTTCATATAAAATATCAAAGAGTCTGCTTGGCCAGTAAAAAAGTTATCAGTACTAAAAGAAAACATTACAAAGTTAAATAAGCAAGAGTTTCAACAGAGAAGGAATAAAAATTACAAATTGCCTTATGGTTATGAAACGTTCAAGTAAATCCTCGATTTAACTTATAAACAAATGTATTAAGCATTTTCTTCTTCCACAAAGCAGCATGAAAAAAAAATCATTCCTTTTTTTATATTACACGATTGAATAAATCTCAATTAAATTATTACTGCATAATTTTTTCCCTTCCATATTCCCACGAGGCTCTCAATTTCAATTTCAATTATCAATAACCGCACAATCAATTCACTTCCTCACACTTTCTTTCGCTTTGTGCTGTTTTGTAAACTTTATATTGCAGAAAAAAAGATCTTAAGAGGAAGAGAAAAATATTATTTATCATAAAAAAGAGAGCAAAAGCAAGGAAAGAATTTATGTTGAAGAAGTGAAGAAGGTGGGGACGAAGGAGGGAGACAAAGAAGGAGAGAGAAAAAAATCATAACAATTACAGCAATTCCCTGTCGTCATAAATCTTTAACAGGTTTCACGGTACACACATATCCATATTTTTGCACAATTAAATGAAATATTTAGCAATTTGCGCTGGAAGATTTATGGCATGTGTGTTGTTGCTGTTGCTTTAATATTACTTATTATGAAAATATACAAACACATACAAAAACATGTGTGTGTGTTTGTTTGTTGGTATTTCTGAAATAATACTGCAAAGGAGATTCCTGGAGGGAGGAAATGAATGATGGGTAAGTAGGTGGATGTATCGGATGGTGGCAATTATTTATTATCGCAAATTGCAGCTGACTTTTTTCATCATCTTCTGCTACTTCCTCATTCCATTCTTTCTTTCTTGACAATTGTTATCATGTTTCTACGATAATTGGATCTTATCAACTCATTCCACGTTTATTTAATTAAATACCTACGTCGTGTAATTCGTGGGAATTTGGGACCAATTTTTTTGCAAGAATAAATTTAAATGATCAAGTACACACGTGTTCATAAATATCTCGAGTATCCACCCTTTAGGGATTACTCTTTATCTATTTTTCTATAGAAAATTAACCGTCTCTGTTAAGTGATTTTCTCTTCTTACAGCAATTTTTCTTCCTTAAAAATTTATTACCTCCGTAATTGACATTGGCATTATTACTGTCATTATTATTCCCTATCATCTACTTATTATTCTCTCACATCTCACGAGGATGAATAATGAATTTATGAATCGTTGTTATTAACGTTTAACATTCACATGTGACAAAACTAATTACGTTAACTTGCCATGCCTACAATTATTTTCCATTTTCTACAATGTGAATGCGATGTTGCCAGTCACATAAAGTCAGGATGTTTTTATGTTGAAGCATGTGTTACATCGTGACTTTTAAAATGTTAAAGTTATCAGGAATAAAATTCTAAATTGATTGGTTTTAAGGTAACATTGTTGCTGGATTTGACTTCACGATAATTGCTTAATCTCCATAGAAACATGGTCATGATTTCCACTAATTCATAATAACCTTAATGAACCGAACCGTACTGAATGGAAGGGTCAGATGAAGTCGCAGGTGCTGTAAGTGCATACATTATGAGGCACCAGATGTTTCTTTAATTTGCAAGATGCTTCCATTAACAAATTCGATTAAGCTTGAGTTTGCAAATTTGAGGAAATACACTTCCAATGAATATGTGGTCAACGAACTGAATCCGAATCGCAGTGCCTCAAGCTCATTTATTCGCAAGATTTCTTTACTGATAATTTTTCAATCAAGATTATAAACTTGTTAATTTTCTTGTAAATTGAAGATGTGATCAAATCACGCTATGCCATTGAATAAGACGTAAAGACTCAAAAAGTTTCTCACCCAAAAATTACATCCTTAATTTTTTTTCAAAAGAATATTTCCGATTAAAATTAATTTATTGCTTTCAGAAAGTTCACTGTTATTTCCAATAAAGGTGATGCTTTATTGTGCATCGTAATTCAACCCTCAATATCAAAACATTTAATTCATTACATACTCATAATATATATCAAAGTCAAATGGATAAGTCAATGGTGAAGCAAAACGTGCAATGAGGCTAGGGCAGAGAAATATTAAAAACAGAAATACTTCTTTCGAATCCAGAGGGTTGTGAATGGGAATGGAACTGAAGCTGAAGGATAAAATTTGGCAACTTCGCATTTTCGTTTGAGGAATTAAAATAAAATAAATTTATTAAATTGAACAATGGAAGAAATTTTTGTTGTTGAGGAGGGTCTGTGTTGCCGGCAACAGTGAACATTAAATACAGCATGTATGTGTATACGGCTAAAGTCTCAAGGAATCGTCCGAAAAAATACACAATAATAAATAACAACAATAACTCAACAGCCGTCGTCATCATCACATGGAAAATTTTTTATCCATGCCAGTCTTTGTGTGTGTATGTTTGTGTACGTTTTATGTATGCACAACATAACATTACATTCGGTATTGTTGTAATTAAATAATGAATCTCCCCATTAATGGTTTTTACATTTTCATTCATTCAATACGGCACACACAAAAAATGCAAGTGAGTGAGCGAGAGAGATGAACATTCATCCTCGCATTATACAACAGAGGCTGCATAAGTCAGTAGAATGAAAAATCTCTACACAAGAACAACGAGTCAGTCGATGTACTATAAATTCGCAGTGTTACTTGCCAATGTCATATTGTTTGTTATGTCTCACTCACTCTCTCATCTTCGCTCTGCGTAATTGTAATGCATATGGAATTAAATGAATCAACGGATTCATCGATTTGTATGGATGGACTTGACTGTATGATGAACAGAGAGAAAAATATATAGACATTATATGAGACTGAAATGTGTGGGAAAAAATGTCGGTTTGAAGAATCATCGATTTTAAATGAGAAATTGATGAAAGGGTTTGTGGCTGATTACGAGTGTGGAAGAAGCATGTTGAGAAAGCAATGGGACAGCAAATGTTGCGAATTCCTTGACAAATCAATGACTTGTTAAGCAATCAACTTGATATTTTGTTCTGAATTAACCAGGATTATACTAGATATTTTTTCATTTAGCGCCGAGAGCACTAAATGTGTCAAAATTACGTCACTTTGTTGTGGACTAATGCGATACAAGTGAATGATATCATCGGGGAGTTTTTAGTGATTTATAATTTGCCAAAATTAAACATGAAAATTGTATTTCTTTAATGACTACCTTATCGTTTGCGGTGTTCATGAAATCACTTTAATTTCATTGAATGCAGCACTTATTCTCGCAAAATGACATTTGATAATAAGTTGAAAGAAAATAAAGTTGTATAGATAGCAAGCGGGCACGAGAAACGAGAGGAAAAGATGGAGTCACAGTGGAATGAACATAAAATTGAGTGAAATTCCCTTAATTATCCTCTTTAATCCCCATTTTAAAATTTATATGAGTAGAATATCTACAAAAAATGTCAAAATTAATTAGTTAGATAAGCAAAAAATCTCCAATTAAGCAATCTCGGGTAAGGCGATGGGGTGAAAGAAGGCATTTGTGAAGGGATAAAGAGCACACAATCTGCCAAATGCTATTAAATGCTTCTCTCTTTCTATACATCGCATTATAAATAATCTACTGTGTAGCATGTATATGAATATATACTGACTTTTATGTTGATCATCGTTGCATGGATGGATAAATTTTAGGAGACTTTTTTGGGTTGCTTTCAATCTTCTTTTCCTATCGCAAAACGTCACTGCATCCAATTTGATTAACTAATGAATCTCTTTTAATTAAATGGACTTGATGTTGCTCTATCCACTTAAAATATTAAGAGGATTTTAAATTAATTTAAAGTATTTCTGTTTGATGATTTTATATTTATGGGTGTCAAATTATATCTAAATGCATGTTGGAATTAAAATACGGCCATTAGATCATATTTCATGGCAGCAATTTTGTCATAAAAATTAAACCTTTAAATGATAAAATGTTATTGACGTTGTTTATAACAAATATTCACAGTAATTCCATGAATGCCTTATCTTCATCGTGTTTCCCATAATTCACTCGACGGTCTTTAACCCAATTTAATTCCTTTCACACACTATCAAAAGTTATAAAAATAAATAGTCATAAAAATTAATCCAAAAGTCAATAAAAAATAGTAAAACTCCATCGAAAAGCTATAAAAGAATATTTAAAAATATCATCTTGATAAAAAGAAATCACACGAAATAGTTCAATAAACGTGAGTAACGAACAAATGATTCATCAACAATCGTCAAATTGATAAAAATCTACCTTCATTGATTTTTACAAACATTTTTTTTTCAATATTTATTTATTCATTTCCCATCGAGTCTACTAAAAATTACTTCAAGCTAAGATCTTTTATGGGAAAAATATTTTATTGGCGTCATCAAAGGTAATTAAGTCTCATCATCATCAATTTAGTAATAACAATAATCATCATCATCGTCGACGAGCTGCTATCCTTGTCATTATCATTAAATTTTTTTACATTGTTGATGCACTTTATCTTGTTGATATATTACATTTATAATTTCTTGTAATTATGTTGATTCGTTCTTGTTTATACCCATCAAATCTTCTACTTTTTTTACAAATTATAATCATTAGTCATCATAAGTAGATTTTTAATACATATCATCAATCCCGAGCAATATATTCAACATAGACCCAAAACTACTGGCTCTGTTGTAAGTTTGGTTTATAGTTTTTTTTTCTAAAACGTCTATTTCAGCTCGGAATTGTACTCAATTTAAACATTTCGGAGACGGAACTCATTTGATGCTATGCTGTGTAAACATTTTCAAGTCCGAAATTGCGGACGTTAGTGTTTATTTTCGTATTAATCAAAGTTATTTCTGGCTTAGTAATAAGCAAAAGAAGCCATCAACGTTGATCTGTTGGAGGTCTCAAATGACTTTTGAGTAAACTAAATGACCGTTTGGAATTGCATTGAAATTGCAGAGTCCATTCGTTAATTATAATAAATAGGTGCTTAATCCGAAAAGCACAAAACGTTGATTGATAATTAGCATGAAGAACTTCATCAGTATCAATTATTTAAATAATTTCAGACCGTGTTGAATTAAATGATTTCTTGAAAAACACGAAATTATTAATTAACAATAGATTGTGTTTAATTAACAGCATAGTCTCAGTGATTCTTGTGAATTCCGTATTTCTCATCATTTTGATATTTACAGTTTGGATTATAAAAGAACTTTATATTCAACTATCAAATCTATCTTCTTATTCTCATTTTCTTGTAATTTGATATCTCATCACTTGGGAGAGCCAGTCGTCGTCCTACGGTTGAAATAATTTATGTGATCAGCATTCAATTTATTGTATATGAGATATATTGCACGATTGGATACATTTGACATTTTCGATACAGAGCATTGATAAAATCTAGATGGCTTATTTGTTTTATTTTATGGAAATGTTTTTTGATTGATTAAAGTATTTGATTCTTATGAATATATTTTTTTAGGAAGATTTCAAAAAAATTTACAAAATTGTTACAAGTTCCTTTATTATAGCCTCATACAAGCAAGCCTTTTGTTATGATTCTTCTTGTGCTGGTATCTCTCTATTGTGTTTGCAAAACTAGCCAATATTTCTTCTTCTGATTCATCTTCTCCTCATTCTCCTACCTTCTTTCATTACTTTATAAAACAGACATCTCTCACTCTCTCTCACTAACTGACTAACTGACTGGCTATATGTATGTCTGTCTATCTATAAATCTTACAGTGAGTGTGTGAGTGTTTTCATTTCATTACAATCTTATTTTATATTTGGCTCAGCTGTGCTTCTGCTGATGTATAGTTTTCAATTTTAATACTAAATTTATATATATTTAACTTGATGCTACCCATTACAAAAATAATGTGGATATGGCATTTGGGGGGAGTACGTGTCTTGTATGATTGAATGTAAGGGGTTCAAATTAAATGAATTTTATAATTAGTTTTGAATTGTTGTAATAAATCTACCTTATGGTGCTTGAATTGTTTAGATTACGAATTTACTCATCAAATTCGAGAATCTACCAAAATTCTCATTTACACCCCGAAACTGTTATCACTCTTCTCTCATCTTTTTCTTGCCCTAAATAAAACATTTTAATTTCAATTTCTCTCATTTTCTCATTTTATAAGCTAATTACTTCTTGATAACCCCTTCAATTTTCTGTTTCAATTCCCTGACAAGCTTTTTATTTTTCTTTAATTAAATTGAACAATTTTTCAAACTGCTGCTATTGCTTTCTTTTCCTTTTTCATTCCACCTACGAATATAAAATTATACCAATTCTGAATTTTTCCGAAAAAAACCCCTTTTAAAATTTTCAACTGACTTTTTCTCTCTCTTCATTATTTAGACACTGCTGTTGCTTATCGATCCGCTCGCGCGAGGCAACAATTACACCTTTTTTAATATCGTTATTTCATTCTGACTGCCATGGAGTTGAATAAGCAGAAATATAGACAGATGAATGAGCGAATGGATTTTAAGTGTAATTCATACTTAATTTTTTATGTATATTTTTTCCACTGTTAAATCGAAACCGGACATTTTACACACAAATGAAAATTAATTTACACACTGACTGTCCATGAATCATTTTTAATGGCCTTCAGTTGGTGATGTCTGAACAATTTGCTTTTTAGTAAATTGATTTTTTTTATTATTGCAACTATAAAAAAATTCTTTTTTGAGAAAGAAAAAAAGTGATGATGATGATTTGAAAATCGATACAGTACACACATGCATATAGTCTCACATTGGAATAAATGTAAACTGTGATTAACTGTAGTAACTAACCCAACAATTGTTGTTATCTAACGTAATAACTATAATAACGTTTATAAGTAAAACTATTGTTTAGCATGATATGCAAACTACAGTCATTAAGTGTGATTAAATGAAATGAACCTTTCGTTCTTATATATTATACCGGCAATAACCTCTCTACACCCTCTCTTCCTCTCCACTTTTGCTTAAGCTGAAGAATAAAGGTATAGTCAGGCTTTGAATCATTGATAATTGCGTCATAAAATATGAGTTTTTGAGGGAATAGAAAAAAAATCCATTTTTGAAAGTCAAAATTTTACATTTGGCGTCTTTGGATAAAACAACCAAGAATTAGCACAAAAATCAAATATTTTTTAAAACCAGGAAGTTTTAAAAAAAATATTTTGTCGGTTCAAATTGGCATTGACCTTTGATTTTTGAAAATTTATTGACACCATTTTTCAGAATAGTCACATATTAATGCTGATTAATTTTATGGGTGCAGTTTTGATGCATCGCGGAATCTCTTTGATCCACAGTGAATTCATAATTAGCAGCCGTAAATCAATATTTAATTGTGGCGAATTTAAATTTTTGATGTTGGCTATAAAGTTCAAAATAATACAAAATTCAAATCAGAACTAATTGGCATTTTTATGAAGACAGCATAAATATCCATATTTTAATCCAATCAGTATTAAGGTCGAAAGAAAAGCACCAAAATTATCGTATAATCAAGAATCCATTCATAAAAAACTTTTTCTAATAAAAATTAGATATTTCCGAATTGTCATTAATTGCAAAACTAAAGCCTCCCATGTCGAAAATCTCCATGAGAAATTCCACTGATTTTTGTTTTATCGACAATAAACCAATTAACATTCAGCTGCTGATTTTTAATCGCGAGTTCTTTATGATAATTTTTTTCGGCAAAAATTTTATTGGTCAGTCAATTAGTCATCATTTAAAAATATGATGAATGTATAATAAAGTTTT
Organism: Chironomus tentans; assembly: GCA_963573255.1. Lineage (NCBI taxonomy): Eukaryota > Metazoa > Arthropoda > Insecta > Diptera > Chironomidae > Chironomus > Chironomus tentans. Next base: position 748,336 of record OY754302.1, on the reverse strand, counting down.
ATTTTTAATTAGCGGAAGTGAGAATTTATAATTCCTCGTAAAAACATAGAGATAGCAGTGGACGAAAAGAGAGATCACGACTCATTAGTCATAATAGCACACACGAAAAAAAATGACAAATTATCTCATAAATGTATTTAAAACCGATAAAAATACCAAAACAGAATTTGAATATCAACAGATTACAAATTTAGATTCTCACAAAAAAAATGTATAATGCTCATCCACTCTCATAATTTTAGTAGTATCATAAAAACAACATTATGATGATAATTATTGTTATTGCTGTTAATTAATGAAAATATAACCCCAATTAATTAAATTCATAATGACACAACAGAAAAAAAGCATTTCTCTCTCATTTACGCAATATTGTGTACGAATTTCACCTGTCAAAATCAATTAATTTTCATCTTTCCTCTCCTTCCTCCGTCCCATTCTCACAGCTCCTATCTCCCTAATTAATTATAATTTAATTTCATTATCAGCAATTGTAGAGTAATTTATGATAGAAAAACACATTTAATGAATAAAATTGGAAATTAATGAAGACTTTTTACATTTTTCTCTCCGTTTGATGTGGATTTATGGACACAACTCGGGGTCGCTCATGATTGCTCGCTAATGAAAAATAAATTTGTGAACTTTTTTTTTCTTTCTCAAAGTGCCGATGTTTATTAAGTGACTAAGTGAGAATTCTTTGACGAACGATTTCTGGTGTAGATTTAATGAGAATAATTGTCATTGTGATATGATTGCTTTACGCCCCGACGCTTTTGATGAGATCAACAACCAGAATTTAGAAGGTAATTATTTTATCGTGAGACTTGAATGATCAGGTTGTTGTACTTCAGTGGTTTAGGTAATTATATGTGCAGTCACACAGTGTTTGTTGTGATCAGTTTAGACAACAAATTGTTCTTTCACATGGAAGAAAGCATTGTTTGCTGAATTCTAGTTTAAACAAACATAGACTATGTCATCTTAACAGCTAATAAGCGCAGCTTTGTCCGTTAGTGTATAAATTTAATAAGCGTCGGGTGTGATTGCTTAGATCTCATATGTCATCGTTTACAGGTGTGAAAATGTGGACAGACGATTGTGGATGTAAAATAATATGACTCTTTTACGACCAAGAAGTTTGATAGATATTTTTTTTTTATTATTTTGGTATTTGCCGGTTTCCGCTCAAAATTAATTCTTCCATTCATTCAAAAGTCAATAAAATACAAATAACATTACAATTATTATACCAAAAGAAATTATTTGATGATAATAAAAATTTTAGTGCCATCCCAACTATCATATTATATATTCATCGCAAATTCCAATAAAATTTAATGCAAACGATTTCTTTCATTCTCAAGGCTCTTGCCATACCTTTTATCTGTTATAAAATTTCAATATGCTATGGAAACCTCGATAATAAAATAAAAAATAACTTTTTTCTCCTCAATTACGATGATAAAATTATAAAAACACGACTGTGGCATAGGGAAAGAGTGAGATGGCGATAGAAATTAGTAAAACTACAGCAATTAACTATAAAAAAAATTCCCCCCCAAAAAAATAAACTTTCATTCAATTATTTCCTTCAATTCGAGTGCCTGCCATGTACTTAATGTGATAGTAAACTTTATAGTTGGTTTTTTTTTTGTGAATTGTAAATGTCATTAATGGCTCGTTCCAAAAGTAATTCTCTCTATTGATGAGTATGAAAAGAGCTTATCACACCGTATGAACAAGAGAATTTCAAACGACCCGACCAGAAAAGAATAAAGAAATGTTGATTGCACAATAACAAATTAGCTGAATAAATAGTTAGAGTCACAATTTATGTATATTCATACGTGCTGACTCGAAAGAGAGAGCGGGGAAATATAAAATGAATAATTTTTTGTGTGTTTACCTTAACATTCAGTTAATTAGCTGTTAATGTCAATGCTAATTTGCGTTCATTGACTCTTATCGACTCCTTTTCGTGCCTTTTTTTCTCTGTGTGCTTCAAAAAGATTCTCTTAATTGTGGCCTTCTTGACTTCTATTCTTCTTTTTATTAATACTTCTTTTTTTCACAAATCTTGGATCTTCGTGCAGTTCGAATAGCAATTTAATTAGTTATTCATTTAATCCGGCTTTTTTTTCGATTCTCTCTTTTTTATTGTTCAACTTCTTTTTTTCTCACTACCCGAAAAAAAAAGTTCTGAATTTTTCACTGCCACAGATTATTTTTTAATTCACTAACAAAACAACAAGAAAAAAAAATTAATTAATTAATGGCTAATTAAATTGCCTTATTTTTTCCTCTAAAAGAGTAATAGTGATTTTCTGGCAAATGCCAATTGTTGCTGATTCTGCTGTATTTTATTGTGTGTTTATTTATCTTGATGGCATGAAATCAAAAAAATGCTGTTGTTGTGTATTTTAATTTAGAGGCTAATTAAGCAATAGCATCGAATATGTATTATAGAAAAAAAAAGATTATTTTTAGATTTTTTTGCGCTTTACACCGAATATAATTGTGATGTGAAAAAAAGTGTAGAAATATTCTCAATTCCGGTATGTATATGTGGATTGTATGTTGTGTATTATTGTTGCATATATATCTGAGAAAAAAATTCTCCACGCGGTTTGTGATGAAATTCTTATTTTGTGTGAACAGCAGAAGAGAAAAAAATTCTGTGTCTTTATTTTGCCGCGCGTTCAATTCAAGCCACAGTTTTTTTTATTTTATTTTATTTTAACGTGTGTTTTATTTATAATTTTTCTTACTTGATTTCTTCTTTATTTTCAATTTAATGTTTCAGACAGGCGGCAGAATACAATAAAAAAATTGTTTTTACGAATTTTTGTTGCCGTTTTCTTTCTTATTTCGGCTAATAATAATGATGAAATTGATTTTCTTTATTTTTATTCTCAAGTCAATTTACAATCAAGCACAAATTTCTTTTCTTCATCAACATTTACTGTTTTTGTCTATTACTTTGATGCTAACAGTGATTCACTAAACGCGTTCGCTCCGTCTTATCGCTTATATGATAATAATTTCATTTGCCGTAAATGCAAGCATATAAATATCGCGGTCTTTTTAAACTCTTTCTTTCCAAAAAAAAAATGATTCTAAAATGATTCTTTCGATGAAATCGATAAAATCACAAAACGCATGTACACGACACGATAATCAAAAGTAGACTGAATAACGAACTATAATGTGCTTCATGAGTTAACGACTGATTCAGTATACAGTTTAGAGCGACGGAGAGAATTTTGAGAGAGATTTGTTCTCACTCATACAGCCACAAATCCGGCAATTTCGCTCACTCAAAGAAAAAAGAAGAAAAAAAAATCCTCGCAATTATTGTGAGCATAAAAATTTCATGTTTTTCTTTTTCTTCCTCACTACAGAGACCGCATGGACGTGCTTCATCTAAATAGAATATCAACAACATTTGAAAATAACCAAAAAATGTTCGTCGTCGCTCGTCGTATTCTCAAGCATTAATATTGAATGATGTAGACGGACTCACATTTTACATTCTATAGTCGTCGTAAGGATTTTTGTACTTCTCTCATTCGGAAATATTTTGGAATTTCTGTTTCTGTCTCTCAAATGCTCAATAATTTTTATGCTCTTCTTTTTTTCTCTCTCTCTACTTCTGTCTCCTCTCCATATACACATATTGCGTGTTTGTATTTTACAACAATAATAGAAAATTAATGTAAAGAATAGAATGGAGTGAATGAGAGAGAGAGGGAATGGGGAAGAGGAATAAGAAGACAGCAAATAAAAAATACAAGCAGAGGAAGAGAAAAAAAATAGTCAGTCGTCTACCAAATTCAAGTTTGTTCCCTTCTTTGTCCCGTACAGTCAAGCACACACATATACACACATAAATTTTAATTGTATTTAACCTTGAAGTCAATTTTAATTGGATTTTTTTTTCATTACATATATTTCACGTCATATTAGGAAAGGAAGCATTTGATGGGGTGGAATTTCTCATTTCAGTTTTTATTATTATATATTTTAAAAAAATTACTCATTTTCTTACGTCTTTGCGTGTTCAATTTTTAGTGTTAATATGATTCAGGATGGGCATTTATGAGAGCTTTGAATAAGAGGTTCTTCACCTTTAAATTAATCAATATTATAGTTTATGCATAGGGGATTATATTGAGTCATAAACTTAATTAAATTCAACTTTTTTACTTATTGACTGTTAGACATGAACTCAATTAGAGTTTCTTTATGGATTAACCCTTGAGTCATCGCAATCAAATTCATTAAGGTCCCATTGTTGGCACCACAATCATATTCAAACCAGTTTACAACTTGTATTTGTAGCCTCACATTTAATAATTAAATTTATTGGGTGCTGAAAAGTCATTTTAATTAATTTTTTACTCCTATTGATGAATTTTTAACCGGCTCATAAAAAATAAATTGTTACTTGAGTGTTAATCAACTGTCAATGCTCATTAAAATTTTTAATTATGTGTGAAAAACATGATGAAATGCGATCACTAATTGATGGTTTTATTAAAAATTAACAAAAATTTAATTAAAATTGGGTTAATCTGTAATAATTATTGTAAATTTACAAAGGTCATCTCGTTTATCAGCTGTTTAACAACAGTTCAATCCCCATTTACTGCCATCAATAGCAAAATATACTTTAATGACCTTTGTCTTCAAGTTATGACATAAATCTATTGATTGGAAAATACTTCTAAAAATAAAAATTAAATGTTCTCTGTACCTAAGCTTTCTCGATTTCACGTTACGGGAAGAGAGTTAACAATCAGAATCATTAAATTTAAATTATAAGCAAGCCATAGTTTAAAGCTTAGGATTTGAGAAAAAATGAAAAGTCCTGTTTTTATTTCATCGCATGCTTTGTAACATAACATAAATATTGTATAATGAGTAAACATTTTTAACTCTAAATGAGCATTCGCTGATTTCATGTCAATAATTTATTTTAAAAAAATTTAAACGATGCTACTCAAAAATCTTGACCTATGCTTTATTTTTCGCACTTAATGCTTTAAAATTTCTTCCTGCATGAACATTTCTGATGATATTATCATCATCATTATTTCTGTCCATAATATAGTAGGGAAGGATAAGATGAAATATAAGTTAAAAAATATTTTTTAAAAAAACACGCTTTTATATACAAAATACTAAAAACATTTTATATTATCTAAAAAGTAAAAAATAAAATTTTAAAAGTGCACGCTTTGGAATATACTTAAAAATTTTAAATGAAATTTCCTTACACAATCAGAGATGTAAGTAGAAATCTTTTGCAAGGAATACAGAGATGTAATCAAAAAATTAATGACTATAAAAGCGTGGGGCGTTCATCAGAAATTTCATTAAACTTTCATTAAAATTACGCCCCACGCTTTTATAGTCATTAATTTTTTGATTACATCTCTGTATTCCTTGCAAAAGATTTCTACTTACATCTCTGATTGTGTAAGGAAATTTCATTTAAAATTTTTAAGTATATTCCAAAGCGTGCACTTTTAAAATTTTATTTTTTACTTTTTAGATAATATAAAATGTTTTTAGTATTTTGTATATAAAAGCGTGTTTTTTTAAAAAATATTTTTTAACTTATATATTATTTTCAAGTTTTTAGATAATTTAATATTTTTAGTCTTTCTAATAAAAAGCGTGTTTTTTTTTAAAAAAAATATTTTTTAACTTTTATATTATTTTCTAGTTTTTAGTCCATGTATTTTAGTCCTAAAATCGATTTTTCACCACATATTTGTGAGCTGAAGTAGCTTGGTGGTTTAGTTCTTCGGGACCTAATTATTACACACCAACATAACCTCATGGGTTCGAGATTCGACCGTGAAAATTTTTCACTTGTCCGAAGCTCATGTACTGGAAATCAATTCCGCTAAAATTAGCTTATTTATTTTTTGTAAAAGGAAAAATTACAGTAAAAAATTTGACTCTGTAATATCTCGTAATTTGCTTATGTTTAGAGGTCTTGTTAATAAAAGGTTCCAAGTCACTTCCATAATATCATACACTTCAAATCACATACACCGAGTCCATAGTATAAGATCCAGTAGAATCAAAGTATCGTCTGAGTACACAATACAAAAATCCAGTAGAATCAAAGTAACGTCTGAGCCTACTATAAAAAGATCCAGTAGAATCAAAGTCACTTGAGGGCTTACAATACAAAGATCCAGTAGAATCAAAGTAACGTCTGAGCCTACTATAAAAAGATCCAGTAGAATCAAAGTAACGTCTGAGCACACAATACAAATATTTGAATTTATGTGTAAACAATTTTCATATATAACGGTTTTTTGAGATTTCTTTTATCAGCTGTTTAACAACAGTTCAATCCCCATTTACTGCCATCAATAGCAAAATATACTTTAATGACCTTTGTCTTCAAGTTATGACATAAATCTATTGATTGGAAAATACTTCTAAAAATAAAAATTAAATGTTCTCTGTACCTAAGCTTTCTCGATTTCACGTTACGGGAAGAGAGTTAACAATCAGAATCATTAAATTTAAATTATAAGCAAGCCATAGTTTAAAGCTTAGGATTTGAGAAAAAATGAAAAGTCCTGTTTTTATTTCATCGCATGCTTTGTAACATAACATAAATATTGTATAATGAGTAAACATTTTTAACTCTAAATGAGCATTCGCTGATTTCATGTCAATAATTTATTTTAAAAAAATTTAAACGATGCTACTCAAAAATCTTGACCTATGCTTTATTTTTCGCACTTAATGCTTTAAAATTTCTTCCTGCATGAACATTTCTGATGATATTATCATCATCATTATTTCTGTCCATAATATAGTAGGGAAGGATAAGATGAAATATAAGTTAAAAAATATTTTTTAAAAAAACACGCTTTTATATACAAAATACTAAAAACATTTTATATTATCTAAAAAGTAAAAAATAAAATTTTAAAAGTGCACGCTTTGGAATATACTTAAAAATTTTAAATGAAATTTCCTTACACAATCAGAGATGTAAGTAGAAATCTTTTGCAAGGAATACAGAGATGTAATCAAAAAATTAATGACTATAAAAGCGTGGGGCGTTCATCAGAAATTTCATTAAACTTTCATTAAAATTACGCCCCACGCTTTTATAGTCATTAATTTTTTGATTACATCTCTGTATTCCTTGCAAAAGATTTCTACTTACATCTCTGATTGTGTAAGGAAATTTCATTTAAAATTTTTAAGTATATTCCAAAGCGTGCACTTTTAAAATTTTATTTTTTACTTTTTAGATAATATAAAATGTTTTTAGTATTTTGTATATAAAAGCGTGTTTTTTTAAAAAATATTTTTTAACTTATATATTATTTTCAAGTTTTTAGATAATTTAATATTTTTAGTCTTTCTAATAAAAAGCGTGTTTTTTTTTAAAAAAAATATTTTTTAACTTTTATATTATTTTCTAGTTTTTAGTCCATGTATTTTAGTCCTAAAATCGATTTTTCACCACATATTTGTGAGCTGAAGTAGCTTGGTGGTTTAGTTCTTCGGGACCTAATTATTACACACCAACATAACCTCATGGGTTCGAGATTCGACCGTGAAAATTTTTCACTTGTCCGAAGCTCATGTACTGGAAATCAATTCCGCTAAAATTAGCTTATTTATTTTTTGTAAAAGGAAAAATTACAGTAAAAAATTTGACTCTGTAATATCTCGTAATTTGCTTATGTTTAGAGGTCTTGTTAATAAAAGGTTCCAAGTCACTTCCATAATATCATACACTTCAAATCACATACACCGAGTCCATAGTATAAGATCCAGTAGAATCAAAGTATCGTCTGAGTACACAATACAAAAATCCAGTAGAATCAAAGTAACGTCTGAGCCTACTATAAAAAGATCCAGTAGAATCAAAGTCACTTGAGGGCTTACAATACAAAGATCCAGTAGAATCAAAGTAACGTCTGAGCCTACTATAAAAAGATCCAGTAGAATCAAAGTAACGTCTGAGCACACAATACAAATATTTGAATTTATGTGTAAACAATTTTCATATATAACGGTTTTTTGAGATTTAAATTTTGTAACGGCCATTTAAAATTTAAAATTGGTGAATCATTGACACTGGATTTTTTCTCATATAAAAAAGGTAAAGTTAAATTATAGTATAATTAAGCATTTTCAAGACTTGAAAATGCTAAAATATTGTATTGTCATCCGGAATACGTGTATATGCAAAAATTCAGCTCGATTTGAGTAGTAGAAGTGGTCGAAAAATCGATTACAAAATTCCACCGTGACAGACAAACAAACAGAGTGAGTCAACAATAAAAGCGTGTAAAAAGCGTGTAAAAATAATAAGAAAAAGTGTGCACAATTTTAAATATTACTCACCAAGTTTTTCGGTTGATTCTTGAAATGAACTCTGTTTGTTGTGTCTGTTGCTGTACCAAATTTTTTTTAATTGAGTGCTTTTTAAGTGAATTTTAAAATTTTCATAATTTTTCGATTTGATTTTTTTTTAAAAAAAATTATCAATGATTACTTGATTTAATTTCCCATGATATTTTTACAGAGTAATTCAAAACGAAAACATGCTGTTTTGCATATAAATAGACGAAATTTCCAATATCTAATTTCTCTGTTAACTTTTAAACGATTACCATAAATAACTTAAGGGGTCGCCTTGCTGTATCAAAAGTTAAAAATATTTGGAACTTGTCGTCTTTTTGGGTGATGATGATAATATTTAAAAACATAAGGAATAGTAAGAAGAAAATCCTTCGAGTAGTATTTTTGAGGGACCGAAAGTGAAGAGAAAAAAACGGAGAAGAAGGAAAAAATTTACGACGCGCTGCGATCCACATGAAAAACCCGACTTTAACCATCGTGCAATAAATAATTAATCAAATTTTCTGATTCTTTTTTTCCTTTTTTCTCCTCTCTCTCCACCATACTTCGTGTGGCGGCATGCATGTTCTCATAAATTTACGTAATTGTATTCATTATATGCTAATTTAATTCAACTGCCATGGCACATATACGTATGTACACATATTTTTTCATACATTTTAACATCGTCGAAGACACACATTTAAATACACATTTATTTTACATTTTATATTATAACATTGAATTTTTTACATACAATACAACACCAGCGAGAGCTATGACTGAGTGCTAGGAGAGAAAACGACCAGAAATTCCTTTTTTTACGTGACACCAAGAAAATTGAGACAATTTATGCCGTTCGGGTTGTGCGGTGAAAAAAAAATAAAATTTATATAAAAAATAATTTTTTCACTTCCTCTGTGTATACATTTTTTCATACTTTTCAGTTGATGCTATGTTACTTTGAATTTTCGATGAAAATTTCTCATTTGTTCTGACGAGATGAAGGAAAAGTAATGAGGAGGGAAGTAATTTTGGTCGAGAAGCACACAAGTTACGTGGAACTTTAGGGAAATTTCGCGTTAATGTGCATTCTAAGATTCGTCTTTTTGAATCGACTAGACAGGAAGGAACCTCTAAATTTACACTATAGATTATGGTAAATTGAACCATCCAATCTCCATAATTATCCCAAAATTGAATCCATCTTAGCACATAAATCCAAGACATCTGAAACATCGAAATTCAATTCCATTCCGAGAAATCTGTTCAAAAATATTTCCATTCAGCAACAGAGAAAAGGAGACAGAAATGAATGAAGGAGGCATTGCGTCTGTATATAAATAGCGCGAATATTTATTCTCCTTCTTGCCTTTCGTGCCTTGCTAAATGACTCATAATTGAACCTCAGAGATTTTTTTGTTTGTTATTTATTTCTCGTACGGTGGTTGTTGATTTCTTCCGTATTGGTATTGGCACGTCCATACACATGGATATATGAATATTTCTTCTACAAGTATTCCTTCAGTAGCGTAAATAATGTTCCTGACTCTATTTAGTGTTAATTTTATGCTTCAATCATTTCCCAATTCTGTTCAATTGAGCTCATAGTAATAATTATAATGAATACAACTTGTTTATGTGTGAATTTCTATGTATAATTAATTGCAGCATCCTAGAATGACAATCGTTCACAAACCCCTTCCATTGAGCTTTTATAGTCTCTCAGAGTTGGGATTTCAGCTTTCAAGAAAAGTTATTGACAATAACCTAGGTCAACAAGTAAATTTAGGCATAGAAAAAGTCCTACACACATTGTCCAATTTAATAACCTTTATTAAGGAGATTACAAGCCCCACATCATCGCCAACGCTGATTATCTATTTTGGAATATTTCTCAGTGTAATAAAAGCTTCAAGTCATTCTGCAATAACACAGAGACACAAACACATAAACACAGACAATATTCATACAATCAAGGAATGTGATATCAGATGAAGTTTTCTATCATGCTATTTTCAATTATGATTCTTGTTCACAACAGCACACAATACACGACTAAATTTTCTATGGTTTTTTGGGAGGATTTGAACTGACTGACTGAATGAGATGAATGAATAGCATGGATAGATGTGAAGGTGGTAAGAAGGAGATTTTTTCTCCTCGGCAGCAGCAATGGAGATGGAAATTATTCTTTCCTTCTCCCCTAATTTTTTTTTCCTTCTTACTTGACTTGTCTATTTACAGAAAATGAGCTTAGCATATTGCTACTACCAAGTTCTATTGCTGCTGCATGTACATAATTCAACACAGAAAATTTTTGAAATGAGGAAATTGAAGAAGAAGGAAAGGTGTCGAGGAAAAAATGAAAAACGTTTCGGAATGTTTTCAAAGTTATTGAAGAATGTGGGAAAATTCATCCTTGTGGACTTTCACTGGAGATTTCTTTCTCATAATTTGTAAGATATGAACTTTCTTTCCACATGATGTCATTTCACACTGGTCTAAAATCGAAAAAAAAGTGCAATTGAACTTTTCAGGAAAAGTTTCATCAAAATTCTTCGGAGATGTCTCATTTTAAAGCTGTTATAAGTAGGAACAAATTCCCAAAGTTTCAGACTTTTTGGTACATCTGGTAACATATGGCAGTTCCTTAAATTTGATAGGGGGTAAATATTAGTAAATTTTTTAAACTCACTTAACCAATATTTTCTCAAAAACTACTAAATCAATTGAGAAAAGGTTTTCGGTTCCTAAAAGGACATATAAATACCTTTAATTTAATGTATTGACATCTAAAAAATTTTGTGTCTATGTAAAGTTTTGCTAGAATGTATATGAAAATTTGGCGAAAAACCGCTCTTAAAATCATTGCATTCACCAAAGGTCAACTAAATAAAGTCTGTTGGGCACTCTGTTAACACTTTCTAGTAGCAGAAGTTTCTAGTTTTCCAAAATGGGTTCAACCTTGACAATCGGACTGCGCATTTGGAAGTTATTGTCAGTCAAAGTTTAGTAAAAATCCGAAATCCTCAAATATTAATTTCTAAAATTTTATCCAAATTTCTCACTATTTTCGTAAAACATGTCCAAATTAATTATTTTGAGCTATTTTGGCAATTAGAAATCCATTTCTTTTTGATTTTTGAAGATTTTTTAAAAATTGATTGATTTTTGACACCCTTATGCTGGTTATTGAGCAGCATCGTTTTCGACTTACTTAAATCACTATAACTTTTTTTGTGATTAATATTTTTCAATTTTGTTTTTTTTATTTGATAGCTTAATGTAACACCTTTAAAATAATATATAACACTTGATGGTTGAGTTCGATCTTGGTCCTTTAATTGGCCTTGGTTTGTGACCGACCCATTTCTGAAAATTTCTTAAAAAGGCTATTTTCAAATATCGCATTTAACAACCAAATTATTCATTGTTTCTGTGTTTAATATGCTTAATTATGATAGTTGTTAGTGTTAAAACTTAGATTTTGTGCTTTGGAATTTTTCTAATGCTCGCAGATAGCTACTAAGTATTAACTAAAGCTACTTCTGAAAAATGCTACCTGCGAGCATTAGAAAAATTCCAAAGCACAAAATCTAAGTTTTAACACTAACAACTATCATAATTAAGCATATTAAACACAGAAACAATGAATAATTTGGTTGTTAAATGCGATATTTGAAAATAGCCTTTTTAAGAAATTTTCAGAAATGGGTCGGTCACAAACCAAGGCCAATTAAAGGACCAAGATCGAACTCAACCATCAAGTGTTATATATTATTTTAAAGGTGTTACATTAAGCTATCAAATAAAAAAAACAAAATTGAAAAATATTAATCACAAAAAAAGTTATAGTGATTTAAGTAAGTCGAAAACGATGCTGCTCAATAACCAGCATAAGGGTGTCAAAAATCAATCAATTTTTAAAAAATCTTCAAAAATCAAAAAGAAATGGATTTCTAATTGCCAAAATAGCTCAAAATAATTAATTTGGACATGTTTTACGAAAATAGTGAGAAATTTGGATAAAATTTTAGAAATTAATATTTGAGGATTTCGGATTTTTACTAAACTTTGACTGACAATAACTTCCAAATGCGCAGTCCGATTGTCAAGGTTGAACCCATTTTGGAAAACTAGAAACTTCTGCTACTAGAAAGTGTTAACAGAGTGCCCAACAGACTTTATTTAGTTGACCTTTGGTGAATGCAATGATTTTAAGAGCGGTTTTTCGCCAAATTTTCATATACATTCTAGCAAAACTTTACATAGACACAAAATTTTTTAGATGTCAATACATTAAATTAAAGGTATTTATATGTCCTTTTAGGAACCGAAAACCTTTTCTCAATTGATTTAGTAGTTTTTGAGAAAATATTGGTTAAGTGAGTTTAAAAAATTTACTAATATTTACCCCCTATCAAATTTAAGGAACTGCCATATGTTACCAGATGTACCAAAAAGTCTGAAACTTTGGGAATTTGTTCCTACTTATAACAGCTTTAAAATGAGACATCTCCGAAGAATTTTGATGAAACTTTTCCTGAAAAGTTCAATTGCACTTTTTTTTCGATTTTAGACCAGTGTGCATTTGAGAGGTAAAATTTTAGGTCCTTAAAATTTTTAACTCCAATAAATTTTTGTGCACAAAATAATAATTGCACCAGAGCACATGTAGGCATCCCATACTTCCCAAAATTACCTTATAATCCAAAAATTTCAATTACATTTTATTGGAATCCAATTTATTTCAATTTTATAACCCCTGACTTTAAAAAAATTTCAATTTAAAAGAGCTATGGAGGAGAAAATGGGAAGAGAATGAATGATAATAATAAAAATAAAATTGAACATTCATTTCAGTAACCAGGAATCAATTTAACTTTCAGAATTGAAAATAATCAATAAAATTGATAGCCAAAAATTTCTAAATTGCTTCTAAATTTTCTATGCTACCGCACATGCTATGCCGATTTTCTATTACTTCTCATTTTTATTCCCATTCCAATGGTAAATGAATCTCGAATATGTGTATGCTCATCATCATCTCATGCCTCCCACCCAACCACCACCTTCAGTCAGTTCATCAACTACACAATCACCTCACAATTTTCGCTCTTTTTCCGAAAAAGGCAAATTTATCATCCATACAACAAGCATATGAAGCAGACCTCATTATCGGGCTATTCATTTACGTTCATCTCGTAACGATGACGACGACGAGTAGTGGAAGCAGCATCAACAGCAGTTGTAGCATAAATTGGAGATGATGTGAGAAGGTTTATGATGATTATTGTTATTATTATTATTTTCTATTATTATTGTTGTTATTATTAAAGGTAGATAGGAATGCAAGGTGGCAAAAAATGGCAATGGGATGGCTCACCACATTCATTTATTTTTTGCTTAACACCTTTATCAAGTTTGTATTCAGATCAGTAATTCTCAGTCTCATTGTATGAAATATCTCCGACTGTATGTCAATATTAGGGATTCAAGATCCTTTGTCGAGAAATTTGTGAGGTCGACAACTCGTCTAATGACATTTTAGAATAGGCTTCTAACAAGAAACTTAAACTAATTTGATTGCTAAAAATAAATCTTCAAATGTAAGAAGCCAGTTATCGAAAATATTCCTCTATAATCTCTACTTATTGATGAAGCAGGCTTCTTCCTTATTTCAACATTCCATACACCTCATCACCTCATTCATTCTCATTTTCATTTTCTATTCGAGCCATTTTCGGTGCCTCATCAAATTCATTGAATCTTTTTTCTTCCTCTTTTTTTCTATTTTCTATATCCATCCCCACACAATTACTCCAAATTATTCATCACACACAAAAATTGATGTAAATTGGAGATGGGTTGGAGGGAAGTAAGATGAGGTCGGAAATTTATTGCATGCATATATCTACACATAAATCATACTATAACTTATCATCACCATCACCTATTATGGATTAAAATAAAAAGAGTTCAATATTGTGTCCATGCATAAATAAAATGCAGACGATAAGAATTTTTTTATTGAGAGAAAATCATGCATGCTGTGCTTACTGACTTTACACATAAGCCGTAACTCTGGTGAAAATAAATGGGGAAATTGAGTATTTTTGTATGAATAATGTCAATTTGTCGAAAGATGATCCAACTAATCAGCTGACCTACATTCTATCCAATCAATTATGAGCATTAAAAACATACAAACTGCTAAGTCTCGAAGAGAAATTTTCCCATAGAAAATAAATTAAATTTCATCATGAATGGGGGATGAAAGCTAATTACTAAATGCGTGGGTGTTAAAGACCATTAAACGAGTAAGAAAGACTAGTCAGTCATTTACTCAATTTCACATCGCAAACAAGGCATGAAATGAAAATAAATCTGATAGCTCAAAAACTTTTCTCCTCTACAGTTCTTCATCTTCATCCTCATTTTAATATAATTTCTCATTGCTCCACGAAAAATAAAATAATAAAAAAATGCGAAATGAGAATGAGTTGAAAGTATGAAAAGTTTGTTTTAATTATGTCTGCAAGCTATAATTTCATTCTTTTTCATTTTCATTTAATTTTCTTTTATTTCTTTAGCTCTTTTCAAGAACATACAAAACAAGAATGGATGTTGGAAATAGGGATACCCTACAAAACATTTAGCATAACACTTGATGCAATTTTATTTTTAATTGAAGGACAATTTTTTTTGGATTGAAGGTTGATTTTTATCACGTAGGGATCAGAGATGTAGAAAATATGGAAGCAATGAAAGGCAAGAACTCGACTCCCATGAGAACCAATAAAAACGACATTTAAGAACACCTAATTGAAAAATTTGATGAAAAATCTTCCACTTCCCCATTCCTTCAAACTTTTCTTGACTGATATTGTATAATGTATTCTTCATCAACTTCTCTTCCTTTTTGCTTGCAGAGGAATCATAATTTTCACAGTCAAATTTGATTAATTATTAAAATTTAATTTTATAAATTTTTACCCACTTCTTTCTTTTTTTCTTACCATGAAACTCTGTTGCCTGTTTTCTTATTATAATACACCAACCCTTCCTCACGAAAAAAAATTCTTCCTTTACCATCTATCCACCACCCTCCTTTCTTCACATTCTTCAATTTCTCATTATAAATTTTCTCATCAAGTCAAGTCGGTAAGTGACTACGTGTATGTATATAATTGTATGTGTAGGTTTAATAAGAAACTTCTTCATTCTTCATTTTGTCTCGCTCATCATATTTTACCACCTCTATGTACATAGGAAGGCACTCACTTACATGCTTCGTGCTACTCTCATGCTATACTTACATGCTTTAATTAATGTAATGTGAAGATTACAATGAATTGTTCTTAAGCATATATCTATTGATAGTGTCGATGATGATAATGATGAGAAATTTTTCACTTACTTCCATTCACTAACTACATGTCGAATGCTTTTACGATTCAATTTTCTATTTCTTAAAATAATATACTACCAAGAAGGAGAAAGAAGATGGAAGGAAATGGATTGAATTGAAATAAATAAATAAATAAGAATGAAGGAGTATACGTATGCTTGATATGATTTTTGTATCGGTAATTCTCCTCATTGATCAGATAGAGGCAGAAGTGAAGAAAATCTCTAAGTAAAGGTGAATTTCTGCCTGAAATTCTCACAAGGGTAATGACCATGAATAAAATTTCTATTTGCTTTTCAAAAATATAATTAAACATAGACGAGAATTTTCTCCTCGACACAAACTTTAATAATTAAAATGTCACATCTACTTCCACCTTTTTGCTTTTCTACTCAAACATATCTAATCTTGAAAAACTTGTGCAAAACACACCACTTAACTCTAATTAAACATTCTTTAGCTTTTCATTCTCCAGACGTTCTTATGAGAGAGTGAGGAGAAATTATGCTTGAACATTCCACAACACTTATGAATATTTGCATAAAACTTATCATCATGTCAAGAAGAAAGTTTTTACTTATTATCTGGTAAAGTTTTCATCAAACACGTGTTCCGGTAGATTGTTGAGTTGAAGGCTGGAATTGGCTTTCGTGATGATTCAGTAATGAATATTAAAAGAGTTAATTTGACAACTACAATAGAACATGGGGTCCGTGGTGATTTCTTGTTGATGGACATTTCTTATCGTAGATTATTTTATTCAAATAGAAATTTCTAAATGACTCTTTATACGAATTATGGTAGTTCCTGCACGAAACAAAAGATTTTCTAAATAAAAGCAATTAGACTCATCAAGATGAAAACATTTTCCAACTTCAAAAATTCTTTATAATCAAAAACAGTTCTCGTCTTGAAACATGACTGAGTAACACGAATAATTAAAATCGAGCAAGACCATAGTAGCAGAAACAAAAGCAATCTTGACGTACAATTAGAAAAAATCCTTTCATCTCGATCTTGAACGAGAAATGTAGAAGGGGTTGTCGATTGTTTTGTTATTTTCAAAAATTAAACCCTTTTTGATTAAATTATCTCATGCTACAAATTGCACATACACTTACATTCGTCGACACATACAACCGAAGAAAACAATAATTATTCTCTTTTTGGTGTACATAAACACTTTCGTACAAGGCACGATGGTTTGGAAAAAATAAGAAAGTTTCTATCTCAATGTGCTTCTTTTTTGATATTTTTAGGGCTGAAAGAAAAACAAACTAATATTGAGGCTAGAGACAGAGAGAGAGAGCGCGCGAGAGAAAGAGTAAGAGAGGGAAAATGAGTAAGCGGAGCTGAAAAAAATCTAATTAAGAAGAAAATTTTATTTACTTTTAATATTACGTTAAAATTAAATTAATTAATTAAACCCCTTTATTGTTCATCATACTTTGTTTGGCGGGCGAAACGGGTGGCTGTGGATGTGTGTATGAGAAAAGAATGAACGATACGAAGCGCTTTTGTTTGGGTGGGAAATACGAAGCTATGGCGTATTGGAATGAGTGCCTTTTGTGGAAAGAAGAAATTCAATGGCAAACAGCAGCAGCGAACGAACGTTGGTTGAAAAAAATTATGATGGAAATGGTAGGGTAAAATGGAGCGGGTGGATGGGACGGTTGGGTGGTGTGGAAAAATTTTTAATTAGTTTTTCATCTAGCATCCAGTTTTGTGTGCTAAAATATATATACGGCTAATTTTCGAGTTTTGTGGCGAAAAATGAGAAGGAGGAGGGCGAAAAGCCGTCGACGGCAGAGCAATTTTGAATAACAACAGCAGTTGCTGCCTAATATGAATAGCGGATGGAGTGAGGAAGGCACACTCACATACCTCTTGTTATACTTTTATAAATTACATCAACTGCGGGGACGTCAGAATGACTGTGCAATTGGATAAATTTACAATTTTATGCTGTAACAAAATTTTATTTAGTGTAAGAATGAGGCAAAAATGAATTTATAGATGGAAATATAAACTTTTGTGGCGTTAGCAATGAGAAATAAAGAGAATAGAATTGAAAACGAGCCACGATACAATGTAGGTCTAGGAATTTGTACATATATGTATGAATATTGGCAACATTAATTTTATGTTGATGGAATTTGATGTGTTATTTTTTGGAATTTGTCGCTCCATAATTCGTTCATTGCAGCACAGGAAATTTAAATTAGGTAGAAATAATTTCCGCGCTTAATATGTCATTTCAATGTGGCTTTTATATTAGATTTTTAAATGTTAATTTATTGGATTCTACTGGAAATTGATGGAACCATATTAAAAATAAATGATGTTGCTTTATATAATTGAGTATGGTCAAATAATTTCAAATACCTGTTCCTTGAATTTATGGTGCATCAGCGTGTGGACATTTTTTGATTCATTAGTTGTAAAACATAAATTTTTCAGTAAATTTCCTTTGATTCTTATAGATTTTTCCAGTAGTAAAATTGAAGTATGCAGCACCTCCACAACAAATTTTTTGTCTAATTTTTCATTATTTTACAACCATTTCATATTTTCAACTCTTAATATTCCAGAGTATTAAATAATCTGTCCAAAACAAAAACTTCTTTCATATCCTTTTTATTGCCCTTTTATTCATCCTTTTAATAAATTTGCGTATCTCAACATCCACCTACATTCATTCATTCATTTCATTTTAATTCAAATAACTCCTTATCTCCCATTAGCCATAAAGTCCAAAAGCATACACAATAAAGGAATAAACAGTTTAAGAGTAAAGTCAGAAAAACTTTTTGAACAAATAAAGTCAAAAATATATTTTTCTATGGCAAATGCAGAATCATAGATAGAGACACATACGTACATAATCAAGTGTTATTAGAGGTTTACATATTTCGGAATATTTGCAGTTTCTACATGCTTAAAATATATTTATATGTAATTATTTTACTTCGAGACAAATAAATGCAGAAAATTTATGAAAAATCAAAATTTTGATTTCGAAACTTTCAGCCTGAAATCCCTCGTATTCACTCACAGAATCATATGTAATCACGTCAAACTTTTCTATTCTAATGAATCACGCCGCAGAGGATAATCCTCTCACTCCCAAACAACACAAGAAATGTGTTTGAATTTCAAGCATACAAATAGCATCATCAGCAGTTGCTTTCGCATTTCTACAATTTTATTCCAGTTAACTATATGTATGTGTTTATGTAAAAAAGGAAGAGGTTAAAAGTTTTTTTTTCTCTTTCTAGTATGAGCTCATGAGGAATTCCATGGAGAAAGAAAAAGTGAATAAGAGAAATTAATGATCAATCACCGCCAGAAAGAGAATAAACGAATGAATGGATGAATCAAATGAGTGAGAGGGCGGCGGTTGAGCACGGGCAAGTGTGTTGGATAGAGAATGAAGTGGAAAAGTTATCTAAGGATAGTTCATGTGTGAATAAGTGCAGCCAGCAACATGAACAAATAAGCTAACAACACACATTCAATTGAAAATGGAAGGAATGATGAAGTAGAAGAGGGAAAAAAAAATATTCAAGTGAACATCGTTGATTGCAACCGCATCAAGTCTCAGTCAGCAATGCTTGTTGGGACTTTTTAGCGCGATTCATGCGTAAATTGATACAGTTCAACATTGTTTTGAGATATGACAAATTGATAAATAAAATAAACTCTATTAGTTCTAATGACAAATCCCTGTGCGACATAAATATAAAGAAAATCGCTATTTGTCTATCCACAAAGAATCCTCCTAAACTTCTTGATTTGTGAGGTCTAATTAAAATGCTGCGGCACGGAATGTCGAGTATTTGTTCGTTTGAGCAGCTTCACAAATGTGCACTGGTGATGATCATCATCATCGTAGTGAAATTGTGGATTGAAATTTTTTTTCTTTTCCTTTCTCTTAATTGGCACTTTTGCTGAGTTTTCCCTCCTCTCACTCTCGTATGCCTTTTTTGTTTTTGAGTGACTTGTTGGGATTTTCATTTCACATTCCTTCATTATCCTCCTAACTCTATCAACTTCATCATCATCATCTGCAATTTACTATCGTTATTATCTGCTCCTGTCTCTTGCCAACTTTTTTTTTAAAAAGTTTTCATTTTCAGTTCTAATTACGGATTGTGTATGCACAGTAGCAATAAAAAAATCCAGCCATAAAAATTACCATGATGATAATTGAAAAATTTTCATGTAAGTGATGATTAATTCAAATTTAAATGAGTTATCATGGTGATGAATAACCAACACTAATTGTAATTGATTACAGCTAAATGCACAATCATAAAAATGCGCAATTTGATGATTTTTTTCATATTTTTCCATTGTTATCTCATTCATGATAACACTTCAGCAATCAATCAACATACAAAGGCTATTGTGGTCAATTGAGGTAAAATTATTGGTGTGGAAATATTGCGGCTTATTGATGATGATGATGATTATTTGGAGTGTCATTTATAGGATTTTGCTGCATTTTGTTGTTATTATTCTAATGAATTGCCTAGATTGATTTATCATATTTGAACGCATGAATGAATCATGTTGCAATTAATTACCAATCAGAATTGAAATAGTTGATTTTGAGTGTTTGATTTGCAATTGTGCATTTGATAGTTAGCCTGTTTGATAGTTATTACAAAGCGACAAATTCTGAGTGATGATTGATATTTATTTAACACGAAATTCTGGTGTTTGTTTCTAAGAATATTTTGTTATTTGTTATCAGAGGCATTATGAAATTTACCGAAAATTCTTCCAATAATTGCAATCAAAATGAAACAATATTTTTCATAAGCAGAAGGACATCCTTTCAGTCTACCTTTTTCTTGTCCATTAAAAATACACAAAAGACTAAAAAATCTTTATATTATTTTAATCATCATCGATATTCAAAAGATAATATCCTAACAAGAAAATTTTCATGTTTTAAAAAGCATAACATAAATATATGAAGGACAATCCATGGGAAAGGATTTAGCATGTGCAAAAATACATAAAATATTGAATGATGAGAGGAAAAATTCTTTGAACAACAAGAACTGCTGGAAAATAAACTGGAGACAAATTAAAAGATAACAATGTCCTTGTTTGAGGACATTTTTCCTAAAAACAGACTTTTTTTCTTCGTTAGACCTTTCGAAAATTCAATTAAAGAAGGTAGTGGGCGAGTAACGCACACACATGCAAATATTAAATTTCATCCCTTCTCTCAACTTGCCATAATGACGAAAAATTTCTTTTATTTAAAACGCATTAAAACGATTTGCGGCAATTTGTGGTCATAAATTTGATTATGGGTAATTTATTTATCCATCCATTGAATCCCTCTTCTTGCACTCGCGATATTTTTCCTCGCTCTCAAAGCCATAAATATGAAGCACCTCATCAACACCACGATTTTTTGTGTGTTGCTATGCTATGCGCATCATGATGATAATTTAATAAAAGTCAGTCAGTCATTCATTTATGGCTTTAAACCGCTAATAAGATGTAAAACATGACACTCATGATGTTCGCTAATGAGCAGGTTGCCTGCTGTCGAATGCAATTCTTCATCTCTTCTCCTCTACCCCCCTCTTGCTCTCTCTCCTCCTTTTTCTGTTGTTCAATATACATTTATTTTGAAGCTATAGGTACGTCATGATGACGATGATGATGATGATAATGTTGTTGGTAATTGTGGCAATGCAACATACACAGCAAATAAGTTAAAGAATGAGAAATGAAAATAAAATTGAAAATGGCATATAAAGCATAATGAAATAACGATGGCAACATTGTGCTTGCTCTCGCATGCACACAATTTTACGTTGCAAATTTATATTATATGGAAACAGAAGGAGGGAGAAAGAGAGAAAGACACAGAGAAAAAAGTTTTGCTGCATCCAATTAAGATAATCATGCAGTGTGGCATGGTATTTGACTTAATTAGGATATATTCCGATCAATGTTGAATCGCGATGCGATGACGGTAGAAATTAAAATTATAAAAATGACAAAGTTTTTAGGGCGCTTTTCTCACGAGGCAGTGGGATTGTTTGACGATCGAGGTTCGTGTGGGATTAAATAATACAATGAATGCCAATTAAATTGTTTAAATTGTAAATTGTAAACATTCGATTATAAAAAAATTTTCATTGATATTTGCAAAATTTTAGAAGACATTTTCAGTTTACGTTGGATTTCAGTTGGAAAATCTTCTTTTAAGACAGTAAACTTTTTCCAAGCATCTTTTAATCGCGCTCAACAAAAAGGCTCAGAAATTGTCGTACTTATATGTAATACTGTGAATTAAAATTCTTCAGCTCAGTTTTTATCTCATATGTAGCATAAACATAATTAACTCAACATAAAATAATAATAAAAGAGAGCGCTTTAATTTGCTTTAATAGCGACATCATTTCTCTTCTCATTTTTTAAATTTTCTTTTTGTTGCCTTTATTCTTACTTAAATTTAATTTGCGATAATGATGATTAAAATTTATATTATTGCGATATAATCGCTCGGCCAATTATGTGAGACATAAAAAATTTGCGAACAATAAATAAAAGGTAAGTGGATTGGCATTCGTAAAAAGTGCAATTGGCAATTTAATATTGACATACATAGAGTTGAAGAGCATTTCGATCTATTTAAGCATAGTGAGACCACTGAAGCAGTCAGAATCAATGGTTGAAATCATTAAGTTCACATCTCGTGTGCTCCTCTTGTGATGATGATGAGCAGGCAATATGCAGAGAGAGAAGGATGGCGTGCGAGAGAGAAAAAGAGGAAAAAGAGATCGAAAATACGTGATAAAGTTTAATTAAATTCCAATTTTCTGTTGATGTTGCCTCGAACATAAAAATAATTTAATTAAATAAATTGCTGCTGTTTATCGATTTTTTTGCCTTCATACTTTGGCTTCTCGACTACTTCTATACATAAATATTTTGCTCTTGATGCTGATGCTGATCTGCTCTCGATTTTTATTTTTATTTTCATTCTTTTTTTGCACAATTCCTGTTGCTTGACTGCTCGTTAGCTTTAATTTGATTTGGATTTTTCAAAGCAGATGAGAAAGAAATTATTTAATGGCATTCTTTTGTCGAGATACTAGCTTATTTTTTATTCATGTATATCCGTCATGTTTTGTTCGATTATGTTGATCATCTCCAGTCAGTCGTGGTAATTTTTATACCAAAGCAACATTTTATTTGTTGTCCTCACATAGGCATGTGAAATGGTTGAGCAAGGAATGGTTAATCTCTTAGACATACAGGTTCTATTGTTTTTTCCACTAGCAATAAATTGACACCTTCAAAAAGGGATCATTCCAAATTTATCTCCATAAATCAGGATAATATTAGCTTTTTGAAATGAGATGTCAACGATACTAAATACATCCAAAAGCAGACAAAAAAGTGATCAAACCTTGCTGAAAGCCAACAAAAACATTCATTGATTGATGCCTTATTATGATAAAACCAAAGCATAAATAAATGAAATCTGGATTTAATTCAACTCTCTGTTCCCTTATTGATTAAAATCTCTCAAATCATTCGTAATTTTCGTTTGCAAGAAAGGAGAAGAATGTTTTTATGTAGCACGAGATGAGCAAAAAATGGAGCAAAACAGAAGCGAAAAATTAAAGTTATTCGATATAATTAGCTAGTTAATTCGATGTTTCTGAACTCCTTTACATATTATTGAAAATACGACTTTCAAGCTTTATAAAGCCAGCAACAAAAGAACTACCTCAACTTTTCAATTTGATAACAACTTATAAAATTTAATTTAATTCCTATAAAAATGATAAAATGCTGTTATCAAAAAAACGTGAAAATATAATTTTATTCATTCTGTAATGCATGGAATTGAGACATTGACCGTAACAAATGATAAAAACCAAACGAAAAAGTTGCTTATTGGTCTCGAAACTTTACAATGCACGATAAATAATTCAATATTAATATTTCCAATTGAAAACGTGTGAAAAAAAGGAGAAGCTTTCCATTGAATTCTTGACATTCCAAAAATTCTTGCTGTTTCACGAACAAATTATTGGAGAAAATTTCTCAAAAATTCACATGTCAAGTTAAAGTGAAGTAAGTCAAGTGAATATGAAGACGAAGTGCATACTACAAATTATATTTACCTTTATGAAACATTGATAAATCTGAACAAGAACAAAAGAAGAGAAATATTTACTTATATCTTGCCGGTTAAAATCAAGCAAGGAACGAAAAAAAGAGAGAAGGAAAATGTAAGGCAGCACAAGCATCGTGACTTGCAATAATCGTGACTTTATAAAAAGAGAAAATAAAAGAAATTTTTATGTGCATTGCATTTAGTTTCATTGCTGTTTTTCCTTCCTTCTCGCACCACCTCATGTGCCATGCCAAACTCAAGTGCTCATAATAATAATAAAAGTCATAATGGGCTAAATGGGTAATGTTATGTTATATGTTATATGAGCACCATAATATGAATGAATAAAACAATTGAAATAATTTTCATTCTCTTTTTCTCTCACAATGTATTTTTCTTTAATGTACGGTTATTGAAGAGAAATATTGAGTTGGAAAATGGATTTGACTTTGTGTATATGGAAAGCATTTTCTGCTCCCTTAAGGACTAAATTTTAAATACACTACATAACTTATTGGGATTTTATTGAGTTTATCAAAATTAGCATGTTTCCAATTATTTTTAGGGGTTGTGTGATGGAAATGCATTTTTCCATTATTATTTTGGCGATGAAATTGCTCTGTTGATAAACCACCAAAGCTACTTCCCCCACAGCCCATATTACACAAATAAATGCTAAAACCAGCAAAAGAAGGAAAGAAAGAAATTTGTTCTCATAAATATTTTGCAATATTTAGACATTCCATTTCTCCTTCACTCTTTTCTATGCTTGCATGCATGTAATATGCACAATAACACTCGAACAAATAATAAAAATTTTAAAAAAGAGGAATTTGCAAGCAATTCTCTCATTGCCTAAATATAGACCACGTAAAACAGTAACAACAACATCGTCGTTGCTGTTACCGCCACCGTGCGAGATACAAGAATTTATGAGTGCAGTCTGTTGGTGAAAAAAATCAATGGGAGCAGGTGCTCAACGGCGTGTATGTATGTAATACAATTTTATGCCTAAAAATATTATTTTTATATTATTGAATTGCACATATAACATATTTTCAATTAGTAATAAAGAAATCATTTGAATAGTAGTATTGAGGAACAAAAATTTATTTTTATTGTCGATTCGCCTAGCTATTTCCCTTTGAATTTTACATTCTTTGTAATCGAATTTATTATATCATATTGCTTTATTTCTCTTCATGAATAAAAGGGTTATAAAATAAAGAGAATGGCATTATGGTATAAATAAATGAATGGAGACATTCAATATTTATATGAATGTCGTTTTATATAACAGATAACATATTTTGCTTAAAACCTTATGAGTTTGAAAATTTTCCTATCAAATAAATGTTCAAATGAATTAAAAATAGAATATGAGATAAAATCTATGTTTTCCCAGGAATTATTTACACAAAAGATTTAAAATTATGCATCTTGTTAAACTTTTTAAATTTATATTAATAAATTCAACCCTCATGGAAGGAAACTAGTCATCTTGGTCACGTAAGAAACAAATCCTGACAAAATCAAATTCACATCTAAAATCCATCAATATGTTACCATTCTTTTTTGTATGCTTCAAAGGTTTATCATATATGATAAAATAAAATTGACAAAAAGTACCTAATTCTTTTCGGATGACTTTCAAATCACTTTATACTGATAGATTTGTAAGGGATGTTAACTCAGTTTTGATGAAACTGTAAAATTTAATTCATTTTACATTTAAAATTTTTAGTAATGCCCACATAAGAGGATTTGTGACTATTTTTGATAGGCATTCATTAGAGTACAGCAATAATTTATGAGCTCTTAAGAAGCTTGTCTGTAGTTTCATGAATAATTTTTCGTTAATAATTCTCTGTGAAGATGTATGAAAAATTATACATCATTTCTTAATAAACCTACAGCAGTTCCTTATTATAGCCATCCATCAATGGAATAAAAGGTTTCCTCCTATCCAAAAAAATTGATAATCGGTATACAATTTTATATGCTCATATTATGCAAAATCTATTTGGCATCTCGTTGACCAGCTGACGGCATCAGCATCAAGTATGAAAAATATTTGTTGAAAGCAAGAAGAAATGCAAACAGATTGTAGGAAAATATTTTTGAATATTTGATGTGTGAATAATTTTTTAGGATAACATATTGTGCGGGATAACGGAATAAGCATTGCTATTGTCACCTCATACGCACATGTACCGTTGCTGAAGATGAACGAAAACACTGCAAGCTTAGAAGAGGGACAGTGAGGAAAATTATGAAAAAGAATTTCGGGTTTAGCATGCAACATATATTATTGGCATATTGACTGATGGCTCACATAATATCATTGACAAAACAACACTTTTATGATGATGATGACGACTATTATCATGATAATGCATCAGGCATGACGGAGAATTTTGTAGAGTAACTAGTAATGAAGCGATCACGCTTCATGGGCATATTCACACCGTTTCAAGTTTTTTCATTCATAGCTTAGTATTATGTTACTAACAAGACTTACGAAAAATCGTAAAGTTTTAGCTTATTTAGTCAAAAATATCAAAATTAGAGAAAAAATGAGTTTGACGTAGCTTCTAGCCCCTCGAAATCCAAAATGGCGTCAGTTCCACATTCAGGCACAGCTAAGGAGCATACATACCAAGTTTCAGCTCATGTGGTGAAAGTTAAAGCAAAAATCAATTTGGCGTAGCTTCTAGCCCCTCGAAATCCAAAATGGCGTCGGTTCCATATTAAGGCATAGCTAAGGAACCTACATACCAAATTTCAGCTCATTTGGTCAAAGTTAAAGCAAAAATCAATTTAGCGTAGCTTCTAGCCCCTCGAAATCCAAAATGGCGTAGGTTCCATATTAAGGCACAGCTAAGGAACCTACATACCAAATTTCAGCTCATTTGGTCAAAGTTAAAGCAAAAATCAATTTGGCGTAGCTTCTAGCCCCTCGAAATCCAAAATGGCGTCGGTTCCATATTAAGGCATAGCTAAGGAACCTACATACCAAATTTCAGCTCATTTGGTCAAAGTTAAAGCAAAAATCAATTTGGCGTAGCTTCTAGCCCCTCGAAATCCAAAATGGCGTCGGTTCCATATTAAGGCATAGCTAAGGAACCTACATACCAAATTTCAGCTCATTTGGTCAAAGTTAAAGCAAAAATCAATTTGGCGTAGCTTCTAGCCCCTCGAAATCCAAAATGGCGTCGGTTCCATATTCAGACACAGCTAAGGAACCTACATACCAAATTTCAGCTCATTTGGTCAAAGTTAAAGCGAAAATCAATTTAGCGTAGCTTCTAGCCCCTCGAAATCCAAAATGGCGTCGCTTCCATATACAGGCACAGCTAAGGAACCTACGTACCAAATTTCAGCTCATTTGGTCAAAGTTAAAGCAAAAATCAATTTGGCGTAGCTTCTAGCCCCTCGAAATCCAAAATGGCGTCGGTTCCATATTCAGACACAGCTAAGGAACCTACATACCAAATTTCAGCTCATTTGGTCAAAGTTAAAGCAAAAATCAATTTGGCGTAGCTTCTAGCCCCTCGAAATCCAAAATGGCGTCGGTTCCATATTCAGACACAGCTAAGGAACCTACATACCAAATTTCAGCTCATTTGGTCAAAGTTAAAGCAAAAATCAATTTGGCGTAGCTTCTAGCCCCTCGAAATCCAAAATGGCGTCGGTTCCATATTAAGGCATAGCTAAGGAACCTGCATACCAAATTTCAGCTCATTTGGTCAAAGTTAAAGCAAAAATCAATTTGGCGTAGCTTCTAGCCCCTCGAAATCCAAAATGGCGTCGGTTCCATATTCAGACACAGCTAAGGAACCTACATACCAAATTTCAGCTCATTTGGTCAAAGTTAAAGCAAAAATCAATTTGGCGTAGCTTCTAGCCCCTCGAAATCCAAAATGGCGTCGGTTCCATATTAAGGCATAGCTAAGGAACCTACATACCAAATTTCAGCTCATTTGGTCAAAGTTAAAGCAAAAAACAATTTAGCGTAGCTTCTAGCCCCTCGAAATCCAAAATGGCGTCGGTTCCATATTCAGGCACAGCTAAGGAACCTACGTACCAAATTTCAGCTCATTTGGTCAAAACATTCCTTTACTATGAAAAAAATTAAATGTGTTTTGCAATAATCGGCTATAATTTGACCAAAAACAGCAGTTTTTCGTTCCTTGTGCCTTACTGGATGCATCTCATGACTCCAAAAACAATACAGTTCTTGCCATACATGATATCTATCAGATACAAAAAACCAGAAGTCTTGATATTGAGTTTGAATCGAGTTATCGCACCGATTAACTTGCTAACTTGCTAACTTGCTAACTTGCTAATTTGCTAACTTGCTAAAGGACAGAAAGTGTTTTTTTGAGATTTCTCGGCAATGGAAGCACCAATCGAGATGCGGTTTTCACTGTTAAATTGGTAATTTTAAGCACAAACTTTCTATACCGAACACTATGGGTCGATTCCGTAAGCCTGAAGCAGCAAGTCCAAAAAAGTAGTTTCACTGAAATACCAAAAACAATATATTCACACACAATTAAAATTGGTGTGAATATGAAAAATTCTTTTCAAAATTAAAACTATTTTATGAACAAGCGAGAATGAATTTTTGAAAAATTTTATATTTTGCTAAATATTCCTCGAATAGATTTATTTTGAAATAACATTCGATGGCATCTATGAAAATCGATAAAATTTATAAATTTTATTGTGATGATAAATAGGGATTATATTAGTCTATAATCTTCTTATGTTAAAGTTTTGAAATATTTTACAAAAATGCGAATATATGCTCTCAAAAATTTTATTGAATTCTTGCAGATATTTTAGCAACTATGTAGCATATTGCATCTTTGTTTTATGGAATTATTAATAAAAAAACTTCATACACAAAAATACTATAAAGATGCTCATAAACATGAGACTTAATAAAATTCAAGCTTACGTTTTGTGACTTAATCCATTTAATTTTAAAATCTTTTAATTATATTTTTACTGTAAACTGTAAACTTTTATTATTATGAATCCAACTAATTTCACTGAATTACCTTTCCTTGAATTATGCTCGACAGAAAAAGAAACAGCAATTAAAAATCAAATTCTCCTTAATGTATCTCTGCGGCTTTTTGAAGTTACAAACATTAAAATTGTAATTTCTTTTATTGCCGTTTTATTGTAATTAATTCTTGTACATACCTTCATATTTTTTTTTACAACTTCGCGAAGTTACAAAATTTTAATTAGATATCTGGTCAAAAGACAGACGAAAATACGAAGGGTAAACTTTAATGTGCTTTGTTCTTATAAGAGTTGTTTTTGTGGTTATATGGGCTTGGCAAAATGAGGATCTGCAATACTTTCTAATGTCATTAGCATTCAGCAGGTATTTCCAGATATACAAAGGTATATGCCGTAGTGAAATATTTTATATATTATTAAAGTTTAATTATTTGTCTAATTTTATTGGTTTTTAAGATCGAATCAGTCTAATTGGAGTCAGAATTGATGACAAATATAGATCTACGCAAAAGGGGGTACGTACTTACTTTAACCATGTTCCTATGTGGAGCTTAGGTTTAAAGAGAGTATCAAATGTAAAAGAGTGAACTTAAAAACAAAAGTTCTAGTCTGAAGGTGAAATTTTTGCAGACAACAAGATCAGCCATAAGTCAATAACGTCTTCCTCAGTCTGTGATTTTTGGTAACGCAGACTAAACATCTCGCTGAATATTTAAAGTGCTTCAAGAACTTGAATATTCATAAGCGATTTTTGATATATGAACATTATTTTTCTGTTAAATAATTTCATGCTTCAAGACATCTCAAAAAAGATGAATATGATAATGAAAAAAATTTATTGCCTTTTGCAAAAGAGAGTGATCATCATCATAAAATGTAATTATAGGCTTTACACTTACTATTTATTCTTATTCTTTAAGTGCTTTCGCAATTTGTTCTTAGAAGTGAAGTAATAATCATGATGATTCATACTTTTTTCTTTAACAAATCTTATTCTGTTTTCTGCTTTGGTGCGGTGTTAAAAAATTTAAGATATCCCATAACAAAATGTGTGTTTAAATTTATTATATTTGAAATGAAAATTAGATTTTCTAAAATGCACACACATAAATGAGCAAGTTCCATTACTAGCGATGGAGAAAAAGGCACTTTAACACTCACTTTATTTGTAATAAACTAGACATGATTAATAGTTAGGTTGTTAACAAGCAAGTTAGTACTTAAATGGAAGGTGATGAATTAGACAAAATAAAAATGATTAAATGAGAAAAATCAGCACTAAGAGATGTGATTGTTGGTGATTATGGTTATGAATGGAGTCAATAATGTTCACAATGCTAGAGGAAGCTTAAAATTAGCATTATACTTTAGGTCAAAGCATAAGAATCATTAGCGAATATGCCAAAATGTGATTTATTGTTATTTACTATAGAAATTTAGACTTTGACGTAAATACGTCAAATTCTATCGCAATTATGTTCAACTTACTTAGTAAATGTTAAAAAGATCAGGTTGGTTGGTTAAATTCGACTAATGAGAAACTTTAAATTCAAAAATTTTGCTGACTAATGCAAGAAAAATTCTTGTGAACTTCCAACCCTTTTATAATAACACAATCGAGTTAAAATTATATGCAGCGAGCTCTCAAAATTATAACTTCTTTCAAATTCAAATGTGAGCAAGCATAACAAGTGACATCGAATGATTGCCTCGCATTTAACAAATAATAGCATTCAATCATGATTATAATTATTCTCATCCTCAGAGCAACATTCCAGCATTAAAAATAAACGACATAAATAGCACCACATGTTGATTTCATCCTCGTCCTCATCATCATTTCTTGTTAATGATCAATTTACATGAGCACATTAACAGCACATTAACCATCTGTGCAATGAGCAAAACGAGAAAAAAGAAGAAAATGCAAATGGCAAATAAAAACGCAAGAAGGCGAAGTGCAAACTGAGAAGTAAATGAACAAAAAGTGACAGCACGAAATGCACTTTAAAATGAAATAAAGAGGAGAAGAATAAAGAAGGTGAATTTCATATCCAAAGAAGGTCATTAATTTAGCACTGCAGCGTGAAAACGAGGCAAAATTCACTCTTAATTAAAATCATGATTAAGAAATTTTCTGCAACAGGAGTGAGTGAGGAAGAGAAGAAACGAAAAAAATTGTATAAAATTAATTTCCATATTCTGTACTTAACTTGTAACAGCAGTACCATATAAGAAGCATAAAACACCGTGATAATTGATTTATTAAGGCGCTTTTTGTCGGTGATTTTACATATATCCGGGTACTTGGATGAAAGTAAGATGCATAAATTAGGTATTGCACCAAAAAAATCTCAAAATATTAAGTATTTTCCACAAAATCCCAGCAACACATGACCAGACAACAACGCCATCCAAACTTCTGCATTCTCTGAACAAAAATGTAATTAAAAGCATCTCATGCATAAAGTGTTATTTAATTTCAATCTTTTTTAACCTCTTTATATTTTATACATTAAGTTTATGCACATATTTGTACAACTGAGTGACTCATTATCTCATTTCACACCAAAAAATAACATAAATGAATGCAATCATGTAAATGAGGTATCTTGAATGTTCTTAAAAGGGGTTACGAAAAAAAATTGCAATGTTCTTTGCACGATGATGAAAGAATAAAGAATTCACGGAGAAGAGACAGAGGATGAAAGAGGTAAAGAGTCGGTGAGGTCAAAAAACAGAACAACATGAACATTACAATTAATTTACACAATAAAAAATGTAGAAAAGTATTGAGTGTGGAGAAGAGTAGTTGCAAGGTATGGAAAAGTTTGTCAGACAAAATTAATTGACGAAAATGTTTAAAATAATTTAGATCAGATTTGATCAAAATTACTGAGGGAATCCTCAACATGTGTCAAAAGCTGAATTCGAACATTTCCAAACTAGCACAAAAAAATTTCCAAATCTTGAGCGTACGAAAATTAAATAACCATTCGTGTCTTCTAAAAACAATGAGGAAAAACACAAGAAAAGTGCTTAACTTGTGAATAAATCTGTTTTTGTTCTCCTTTGCATTCATAAGCGCAAGACTTTCGCACCTGCGATGATCATGAAAAGTAAGAAATAAATTCATTCAATTATTCTGCATAAAATGAAAAGAATAAATCCAACGATTTCTCATCCATAAACGAAAGAAAGATTTCTTTTTTGATTCTTGACGTAAATTATAGGTTTTCCATCACAATTCTCTCATCGGTCGTGCCTCAACTCACTCTCCGTCGGGTCTTTTTTTCTCTCTCTCTTATTTATTCCACCTTCTTTTTTCAGATATTTCACTTTCGATAAAAAGGTGTTTTACTTTATTCCTTTGAATTTGCGAACGATAGTTCATGACGATGATGATAATAGCAATGATGATGTTGATGATGATGGAGTGCCTATATAAGTTAGACTTAATTATAATATGTATGTATTTGACTTTGCACGAAAGGATTTTTTGAGCTTGAAATATACAAGAAATCTTCTGTCTGCTGCCCTTTGGCATACTATACACACAAGAGTAGCATGCAGAGTCGGGTGTCGTGTCTGGAGAATACAACAACGTTCACTTTAACTCGATAATTAATGGTATTATGTGTCCAATTATCGTCCACCTCTGAATATCTCTCATACAATTTCTTATGAATGTATCAGCGTTAAGTCTATCATTATTTTCAATATACATACTTTACTTTGCAGTGTTGCTTTTATTCTTGAACCTTAAAAATCATTCTCGTTTTGGCCTTTTCATACGATTTATTCGTGCATGCTTATAAGCATACATGCTCGTATCTACATACATAATTTGCAACAAAGCGAGAATAATGAAAAGAAGATTTATTAATGTAAACATAAATAAGCCTATATATCCGAGATAAATCAATTAATTCCGAGAATCATGTAATAGGTTCTTTTGATTGTTTGTTGGTTAATACAGGATTGATTGCTGAAGTGATGTAATTTGAACAAAATTATGGATATATGACATGAACCGCAACATATAAGGTAATAAATTGTGTTGGAAATTAAGCTAATCAAAATGCGGCACAGCTTTCATGTGGTTATTAATTTTCAGATCAGTGACTCTTATTATTTTTGCAAACACTTCAAAAACATTCGCTAACTTTTGATGCACGTGAAGGATTTTCGGCAAAAGGTTAAATATGCCATGATAAAAATTCCTAATTAGCATTTCTATCAAAAATTCCACAAAAAGTACGGCATTTAAACAAAAAGAAGCTAAGAACTCACCGCAACAATAATCTTTTTAACTCAAGTTAAGATTTCTCCAAACTCATATTCATCCTCGATTGCATGCAATTACAATAACAATAACGATCCCTTCCAATAAAATTTCTTACGTAGCAAGATTCTGTGGTAATTACTTAAGCTGTACGAGATGAGAGGAGAAAACCTCAAGGAAAAATTATTTTTACCTTTTTTATGATTGAGGTTTGGCAATAAGAAGAATATTCATATGTATAGAAAACAATGGCAAATGCTAAAATAATAATAAACTCACATTTTCTCTCTCGTCTCACTTAATTTTCATCTCTATCTCATTTTCATTCTTTTATGCTTTTTGCCTAATTTAATAATTACAATAATCATCTCTCTCTCGTACACAAATTTCATAAACTTAACGATTATGGCTTCATCATTCAATATAGTGCTGGAAGATAAAGAGAAATGTTATTGGGGGTTCTCAGAGTCTCTTTGTCTTGACATTTCCTTGTTTTTGTCAGCAAAAAGTATTCATGACTCCGGACATCGTTCATAAATCTAATAAACTAAGTTATATCCAATAATTGTAGCAACACCCACAAAAGAATATTAAAACTCGTTCTAAGCGAACCTCTAATCTCCGACTCGCATGTAAGTGTAAAGATTCATCTCATTCTTATATCTCTTTTATGCCTATACATATTCCATTGTTAATTTCGATGTTGTTGTTGTTGTTGCTATTGTATGGCGTCTCTTTCGTGACTATTGACAGCGATTAATTGTCTTATTTTTAGCCTTACACTATATTAAATATCTTTTATATCTTAATCTCCTCTCGTGTCATAATTTAATATCATAATCACGTTATTGTGGTAAAGTGAGGTAGGAAGCTCACACGGCTGTATAAAATCGTTAAGAATGTGTTGAAGTAAATTTATCAAATTAATGATTCATGGTAGTGTCAGGTTCAAAAATAAAATAACCACCATTCCCATCCTACTCGAAAATTACTACTACAAATTCTATTTATCTACTTTATTACCGACAATGTGCCAATAGATTGAAGTCAATTTGGAAGGTAGGAAGAAAATGAAAAATATTGTGAATGATTGAAAACATAAATTTATACATGAAATATTATTTGATCGATAACACGATAAAATGAAAATAATTTTTTCTTCATTTTCATTTCGGTTTTTTTGAGAAATGTGCATGGTTAGCTGTTCATTCCAGTTCATACTTCAATAAAATTCGTAAAAGAAGTGAATGAGAAATGGGAAAGAGAAAATCGAAGGTGAATTGAAAAATTTTGTGGGTAAATGACCGCCTAATAATTCTTTTATAAATTGAAATCATTGTTTCAGATCATTAGGTAATAAATTCCGCAGATGACTAATGACTTCTCATTAATTTTACTTTTGTCTTACGCAGTTCAGTCTCTAATGAATTAAATTTCATTTTACTCATACTGTTTTGTTTGTAGAATAAAAGTTAATTGAGATTTAATTTACTAATTAGATTTAAATTAAAATGTATATTGGAGGAACATATTAATTAGGTACATAATTGGGGCTTAGTTGAAATTTTTTATTATGCAAAGCTAGTAATATGCATTGTACGCACTTTGTCTTTCTGTAAGATCTACGAGATTTAATAAGTCTCATGAAATTTTTCACATCACGTTCTAAATAGAGATTATACCTATTTGACCTATCTGAGTATGGATCATCCATATTTGACTTTCCTGATTATGGATCATACATATTTGACCTTAATGAATATTGATCGCACTTTCGTCGGTCACGAGTGACCCCATCTGTACTAGTTTTATTCTTCAGCTAATTCTAATTCTATATTTTTTTCATACAAAACAACTGATCATCTTTAAGCTAAGCTGACCTGAATCAACACATAAATCACTAGAACACAAAGATATTGGTCCATGAATACTTCCTATCCTAAAAATGCCGATAAACAAGTTTGATAATAAAAGTTAAAATAAATCATCAGGAAGGAAATTTTTTCATTATCATAAAAATGGCAGCAATATGAAAAGCAGACAAAACATAACAAGAAGACAGAGCCAAAACAATAAAAGTTGCTGATCAATGAATGAGAGAGATAGTCGCACACTTATTCGTGCTTTGATAAAAATTTCATTGTGATGATGATGATGATGGCATTAGTGGGAGAAGACTAAGTAGAACATCAATAGATATAGCAATAGGAAAAAATCAATTTACTAAATTGAACTATGGCATGTAATTTGGTTTATTTTTTGAAAGCAGCATTCTTCAATCTATCTCACTGCTGGCTGGCTGGCTGACTGTTACGTCTAGTACAGAACTAGAGGAAGAAAGAAATGTGAAATCTGAATGAGTGAGTAAGCGAGCTATGCCTTCATTCTGAGGATAGAATATTGAATGTGATACATAGCACAAAAATATCTATTTTATATGAATATGTGCTTATGTATGTGTAGATTTGTATGTGCTTTGGCAGAGAATGAGAACGAGATATCCATTTCGCAAATTAATTCGAGTGAATTCTGATTTACAAGTTTTTAATTTCGTATATTGAAATTGTAATGTAATTGATTCCAATGACGTATAATTTTTTTCTACCCTCTCACTCTTTCTCCCCCTCATTCTCAGTTCCTATATCAACTCAATAATACAAATTGTGGGGGAATGAGCATGCATACACACAGTAGGATATCAAACTAAATAAAAATGAATGTGTATGAGTGTGGGGATGTTCATGGAACCCAATAAATTAGGTTTTGCGGTGATTTGTCGAATGGCTGTATCAATTAATTGGGCTAGTATGAAATTCGAGAATATAAAAATGAATTTGAAGCAGCCATGGTAATAATCATTATATTGAATGTCTACTGGGACTTCTTTTAATTAATATTCGTTATTTCTGGTTTCTATTAATGGAATCTATTATTATTCTGATGATTTTGCTATTTCTGGAAACATCAGCCAATTCAATTCACAAAGATTGACAATTTTTGAAGGAAAGCAGAACTGAATTGAACTGTCCACAACATTACCAGTAATCTAGTAACCTCTAACAAATTAGATAAATTCATTACACTCTAATTTGTCCTGCTTACTGTTACATCCCCAACTTCCATACACACATATGGATGTAGATATTTATTTAGGACTTAAAGGCATCAAACAAACAAGCAAACAACAATAACAATGTATTTGTTATATTAACACACAAAAGCCTAATTGATTCTCGTTAATTGTTCATGGCTATGATTATGTTTAATTACAACCCACAACAGCATCATTGAAACAGAGAAGAAAAAGTTTTCTATCATCCTTCTCTCTCTCTCTCACTCACTCCCACTCGTTCCATTGCCCCTGCTATTTATACAAATTCAATTAAATTCATTTTTTTAATTACCAAAGTTTTTCACTTTTTCTGTTCTTGTTGTTGCTACTTTTTCTGTTAATCCTTGTCAACAACATAGAAAGTTTTTCATTTGCAATTTTTTTCTTTTCGTTCGTTCATTCTCTAGCTTTTGTTTCGCTGTCTGTGTTCTTTTTGTTTTCTAATATAAATGAATAATTTTTTTTCAAGTGTATAGGAGCCTCGGGGAAGTTGAAAATGAGGAGAAATAAATAATTTTTAATAGGATTTTTTTGTATAGGAAAAATGACGAAAATTGTTGCCGGGTGACTTTAATTGCTAATTTGTGAAATTGAGTTTAAATACCGGATTATTTTTATTTAAATACGTCAATTAACTTTCGATTTGTTTGGAAATTTCAACATTGTTGAGGACTTTACAGTTAGAAAAACTCATCCAGAAATAATTTAAATTTTTTAAAGATTTAATTAACAAAATCTGATGGGATTATCATATCCTAACGGTGCGAATACGACAGAAGATTTAACTTTTCTTCCAACTTCTTCTTTGTTTTTATTCTCTTTTGAAAATGAGCTTGAAAAGCTTTCATTCAAACTTTTTCCTGTGGTAAATATTTCTATTTAATTGAAGCATATTTTATAAAAGTTTTTTAGGTAAAAAGAAAATTGTGCAATAATTGAGAAGATTTTTTTGAAGTTTTAAAAGTCATTTAGAGATTACATTGATTGAACGTTTAATTAATTTTGTTTTTCAATTAGTGAGGAATACACAAGAATTTTTATTATTTGCAAACCAATGTGGGTTTGTGGATGATGCATGCATGATATGATACGATGGATTTTCCATTAACTGATTGCTATTAACCCACGCTACTGCCGTAAGACAGCAATTTTATCCATTATTTGTCATTAATATTTCTGTCGAAATCATAATTATTAAAATTAACCAATAAAGATCTGCAAATGACGTCAGCTTGTGAATATCAATTAAATGATGCTCATGTTATTAATTATTCCCTTTTGAAAATTTCCTTGAAACCACAATTATTCAATTTTTAATACGAATCCGCACAGATGGAAAATATCTTTTACTGCTATGGAATTTTATAAATTATTCAGGAGGATCTTTGCATGATTTTAATGTATATTTATATTATATTTATATTATATGGAATGTTAATGTTAATTGTATGTTAATGTTATACAAAAGAATCATGATGGGGGCTATCATGGTTAATTGCATAAAAATACCTCCACCTCTTTATTTTAATTCAGTTCAGAAAGGTGAAAAGAGAGCTAAAGTTAATTATTAATGTACATATATACAAATTCATTCTGTGCACAAGCAACCCTTACCACTCCCTTCCCCACCTTCGATTTATTTTTTGATTTTTCATTCAAACTCTTAATTTTCCGGTTCATTGAAAAACTTCCAGTGCAGATTTTTTTTTTCGTTAATTCTCATCCTCCGGCACTTGATTCGTCCTCTCTCACTTTCACATCGATGCATGATGGAATAAAAGGAGAAAGGAGCAAACAGCAGGCAAGTCCAGAGTAATGTGAAAATGAATTGTGTGGTTTTTTCATTGTATTTTATAAAATAAAAAATTAAAATAATATAATGTGAATATGAACATACAAGGTATGATGAAGTTAGTTTCCTATGATCCACACATTGAGTTCTTTTTTTCTCAACACAAAAAAATTTCTTGTTTTAATAAATTTTTCATGAAATAAAAGAGATGAGAGGAAGCAAATAACATGAGCAGATGAGCTTGAAAAATTAACAAATATCAGCGACGGACATTCGATATATGTCCAATTCATTCATAAAATATTGAATAATTTTCATTGGCTCTATGCTGTATATGCCGTGCAAAAACACGTGTTTCTTCACATAGTTTTTTATTCATACCGCGCGATTGCTTTTCATATCCACACACTCGACTCTACTCCCGATTCACTGTTCAATTGCACTCACTCGCTCATATACATCTACATGCTCCTTTATTTTTCATTTAATATTATTATATAATTGAATTAAGCGACAATTTTTCATTCAAGCACAATCTGATCCGCCGACGATGGTCATTAAAATTTAAAATGTGACTTGTAAAATATTTAACGTGAAGCGATACGGAAAATTCTTTTTTAAAAATATCTCAATATATATTTTTTTATTATTTTTGGAACGGAATGAGACAGGTGCAAGAATTTCATTGTGAAAATTGGATGGGTCCGTGCAAGCTTTTTTTGGGAAATTCTGGTAGTAATTTTATGCATTACCGGAAGTACTTGCTTCAAAACTTACTAGTCGATTCCTTAGAATGTTTTTGATCTAGATAATACATCCCATATTCTGAAGGCTCATCAATATTTCACAGCAGTTTTATTGACTCCCATCACTGATCAAATAAAAGAGTATTACAACTATTTATTCAAATTTCAGCCATCGGATATGATTGATTACTACAGTTTAAATTGAATTAGCTAAAACCGGAATCTGTCAATTTTTGCAGCATTAGCAAAATATCAGTAAAACATGATATAAACAAACTACACATACACACCAGAGGATTCTGATTAAATATAATGAAAAGCTATTGAAAATTATTGAGGTATAAAAGGTAATTGATAGTTTTCTATACAAAATTGATTGACAATTAGTGACATAAATGCTTCATAAATTTAACAATCCCATTTTTCGGTATCGAGGAAAAAACTTGAATAATAAAATTCGATTTTGTGTGAGAGAGAGATTTTCCATTTTAAACGATGGAAAGCAACCCTCATGTGTATTTATACATATTTCATAGAGTGTCCAATTAAAAATATATATATGTGAATGTATGTACACTATAACGAGAGAATCCTCACGATAATGGCAATGATGGAGAAGAAGAAAGGAAACGAGATCCCAATTAAAAAATAAAATTGTTTCATTTCATGTATGTAGCATGTATATTATATTTAAGGGGCTTAAAATGAGATAAAAAAGAAGAAGAAGAGAGTCGAATTAAATTAAAACAAACATGAAACTAACTGAAATGGCTCACATACAACAATGAATGGGTTGAAAATGTTTTTCTTCTCTTTGCCTTCAACATCAAGTACAAACGTTCACATCATGCACATGCCGAGAAAAATAAGAGCAAGAATATTAAGAGGAGAGGAGAGAAAAAAGTTTCGTAATTATCTTTTTTTTTCAGTAATTAAATAAAGAGATGCACATTATATGGTTGAGTAAATAAAGCAAGAGAAAAGGGATATAATTGCTGTTTAAAAGCTGGAAAAACTTTTACTTTTTTCCATCTCATTGTGTCCCCTTCTAACGTCAACATTCTCCTTCCATACATCATGTGAACTTGCTGAACTTCGTATATGATAGGAGTGTCATATTCGTACCACGATTTGTTTGCTGACATTTTTTAATTGAGGAAAATTTATGGAAAAATTTGTTGTTGACTAGGTTATGTATTCCATTATTATCCTAGTCTCCAATTATCAATCATGAGCCAATTTATTAGGTTTATACACATTTAAACCCCCAAAAGCACGGTCCGAATATGTTCACAACTTTGTTGCTTCTCAATTTAATTTTTGATACCTTCTGCTGCTCTTCTAAAATATGTTTTACAATGAAATAAAGGAAAGGCAACAAAAGCACATGCAAGAAAATAATTGTTGGTGAAAAAATTTATACCTAAATTAAACTATTTTGAAACTTTCTCTTTGACTTTTTGTTTTCCTAAAGTTTCGTTCATAAAATGTTAAATTGGTAAAAAAGATGATCAGGAACAATGAAAAACTGTATGATCTTGCATTTGAGAAAGGTGAATAACAATTTTGAATGATTTGTGCACTTCTTTATGCATTCTTGAAGGGGTTATCTTTATTTTTTTAAAATATTTTAAATTGATTCAAATTTTATCAATTTAATTTGAAATTTTCTTTCAATAAGCTTCATTTCAACAACAATTATCAACTAGTGTTATCCAGGTTCCTTTAATTTTCTACATGTGTTTATAAAAGCTATCAAAAAAATATTCTCGTAAACATAGTTAGTAAATTTAAATATTTTTGTATTTTTTAACAATATAAATATTTTGACTAAAAATTCACTAAATTATTTAGACGAAAAAAGGCACAAGTTGTTATCTATCAAACCACAAAATGATGGAGTATATGAAAATAAAAAAAACAGGAAAACTTTTAGTTTTTTAGCTAACAAATAAACTATTCGACTAGAAAATTTACTCATTCTGTATTATTTTTTCACCCGACAATGAAAAAGCAGTTTCAGCAAATACTAGAAGCTGTATTTTTAAAACGAATAAAAAACTTTAGAGTTTTTAAAATTTCTCATATTCTCATCATAAAGCTGCAAAAGCACAATTGTACGGAAAAAATAAGTTGAGTTAATTAAAAACTAACATCAATTAATTAACCGCTCGTCAATTTTCCTCGTTTTTTATGCTCGTACCACTTTTTTGTTTTTCCCAAAATTAAAAGTTTCCCAAAACTTTTTTAATTATGCCTAATTTCATCCAAACAATTTTAGAATGGTACTCAAGTGCTTATGATATAGTCTCATGAATACAAACCACTCAATTACAAACCACTTTTGGCACAAATCACTGTTCACTGTTTGTAAGTATCTTCTCTCTTTTTTCCTTCCCAACTACTCCATTTCATAAATGCGACATCAAAAGTATGTGAATATTAAGTGTCGGTATGTTGCATAGAATTTGGGGATGTTTGCTTTACATTTATGAAAAAAAATATCACTGACTCAAGTGGAAGGATAGTTAGACACTTCTGAATGTAGGCATAACAAATATTATGCCTCAATCATAAGCATCCTCAAATATTCCACAATTTCTTGCATCAGCCCACGAACTCATGTAAAAGACAACGAGATTTGATACTGTCAGAAATGGCACAATGTAAAATGTGGTTAACCTTATCTCTTATAAATGGTTTGCATCATTTGCCATTTGAAGTCAACAAAAAATAAAAATACGAGTTTCTTTTTTCCTACCCAAAATCCCTTCGCACTTCTACACATATTATCATCTTGAAATAAATATATGTTTTGCTTTTTATTGTTATGGAGAAGAAAAATCTTTTCTTTTATTCATCCCTTCCAGTTTCACAAACAAACTACAGTTTCATGTGTGTAAAAAAACGGAGAAGTGGAAAATTTTCATAGAAGGGAAAGAACAAAGAGACTGAAATAGATTTCAATCTGCAGATAAGAACGCAACAGTAAATTTTGCGTCAGCACCTTCAATTGTTGCAATTTGTAATGTTTGGATTATATTATGGTTATGTGGTTGTGTGATCAAAGGAATGTGCACTTGAGAATGAAAAGATTTAATGATGCAAATTAAGCAGCTTTAAAGAGGCACTTGTAGTTTTAAACAATGGGGTATTTGACTTTGTGCTTGATTTTAAACACATCTGCGAGTAAAAGAGTCACTGATATTAATTAGAGTCGGTTGAGTTTGAATTTGACTTAAGGAAAATCATATTACACAAGGGAATGCTAAAGTGCGATATCACTAGTTATCAACCCTCTAAAAGTAATAAAAAATATGATACGATATTAATCTTTGAGTTAACTGCAAATTGAAGACTCAACAAAATGACATGTATAAAACTAAAAGTTTGATCTCACAAAGTTCAAGGAAGTTAAATTGGAATATTTTCTTCCAATGTGATTATCGAGATGAAGATTAAAGTGCTTATTCTCGTTCCGAAAATACTTTCATTCTTATTTTCTCGAACTTGTCAGATGAAAAAAAAAACTTCAAGAGGTATGTTAAGAAAAATCATAAAAACTGGACAATTGAGGATGAAAATAAATAATTGAAGGATTACAGAGCTTGGACATAATGGAAAGGTAGAAGAAGTCATTGACAATATGTCTTCAACAATTGCATTAAATCAAGTCGAAAATCTCTTAGCTGTCTCATCGATAAATTGCCTTTGGCACTTACATTAACATTATCTTTTCATGTTGCTTTATTTTGATCCCATTCCTCGTTTAAGTGAGTATATAATAGATAGGGGGAGTTGTAGAGTGCAAGTGGAAGAAAATTCCATAAAAGCTGTTATCGAAAAACCTCATCATTAAACAATATGTCACAAATGAGGGTTCAATAAAACAAATGAGTAACAACACACAAAATCAAATTTCCAGTTTGTCAATAACACAGATAGATTCATTTTGTGAGATATTGTAGCACATTATAACAAGGCACATACGAATTTATATTTTTTCTAACTAAATTTTCATAGCGGTCGATGGTGAGTGTCGACATTTTGGTTGCGGAAATTTGCATTACAAATTTTGTTGGAAATTAAGGTTTTTTAAGCAGGTACCATTGAGTTCCTTAAAATCAAAAATCATCAATTTTTAGTCCCACCAAGCGCTTCATTTATCTACAGCATTAATATGCGCTTTTACAACCAATTGACAGTGGCATTTCATACAAATATCACTCTACTGCTGCCCCAATATCTCTCTCTTTCTCCCATTCAATGGAATGAGGAGAAACGAAAATTAAGTTTATGGCATTATAAATGTTTATATGATAAATATACAAACACATAAAATATAAATGTACGCAAATTGAGTGGAATAATGAGATAATGATGTGATTGATTTGATGACTGAATTAAATTAGAAACACATTTTCATGCTGTTAGCAGTTCATTTATTATAATAAAATTATTTTCCTCTCATAGAGTATGTCTCACTCTCTCACCATTGATTGTTATTATATGCGTGGTTACTTATTATGGATGATTGCTTTTGCTTTTAGCACTAATTGGAAAATTGAAAATTAAATTGTGGATGAAAATGATAAAAGTAAGAAAGGAAAAGAAATGATCAGAGACGAGAAGTAATAATGATAATAAATAACAAGGTAATGAATGTTTCATTATAAAATTGCTACAGACGATGATGATAAAAACCACGGCAATTGAATTTTCGCGGCTTTTTGAAATTAAAATTCATTCAATCATAAAGTTTTGTGATAATTGAATTTCATGCTCATTTCTTCGTGGCAGAAACATTCTGTTCTGTGGTATGATAGCCTCATTTTCAAATCCAATTAACTTTTTCCATACAAATTAGACAATTTAGAAATTATTTTGTCAA
The DNA here is from genome assembly GCA_963573255.1 of Chironomus tentans. Taxonomy (NCBI): domain Eukaryota; kingdom Metazoa; phylum Arthropoda; class Insecta; order Diptera; family Chironomidae; genus Chironomus; species Chironomus tentans. The sequence goes on along the minus strand of OY754302.1, from coordinate 704,492 downwards.
TTTCAGCCACAGCTTTTAATTTTCCAGTCGCGAAACTCAAAACACAGAAAATCCCTTTCAACTTTAAGATAGTTATTAATTAGGAACATAATACTTTAATTAATTTTCCTTCAATTTGACATAAAATTGTGATGAAGGACTTAAGAGATTAGCTGTGGAGATTAAGGACAATTTTATAAAATTAATTTAAACTACTCTCATCCTCAATCCTTTTTCATTTCATATCAATTAATTTTTACATTCTCTCGCCCCATTCAATCCACATCCCCTTCATTCATTCAAATGACTTTAAATGTGAAAAACTTAATTAAGCGCACACAAGAAGACAGCAAGCAAAAAATGACAGAGGAAAATGCTCAGATTAGATATGTATCTTATTTTTTTTTTGAAGCCATTTCTGTGTGTAAAAGTTTTAGTAATTAAAACTAATATCTACCAGCGACATCAAACAATTAATGACAACCGAAAAATAGAAAATTTTCATCTTCATTTTCATTTCCTTCATCTCGCATCTCATTCCACCCCATCAACATCACCATAATCGTCTTCATTGCTAAAAGGAAATTCTTCTAACTGATAACGATTAAGTGAAAGGAGAAGGAAAATTAAGAGCAAAAAAGGGGTTCCACTCCTTCTCATTGCTCACTCGCCATGAAAATTAACTAAAATTGTTTTCAATCTCTGTGTTCTATACTATGTGTTGTGTATGTTTGTGAGCGAAAGAGTTGAAGGAAGAAGTTTTCGTCTTAACGACACATGAAATTCCGTATTCCATTTAGTTTTTCCTGTTTCTGTTGTTGATATAGAGGCAAGAACGAAAAATGGCAATGATGATAAAAAAATATTCAATTTACTTGAAATTTTTCGCTCTTTCCCCCTTTCTTTTGGATTCCTTGTCTTAATTTCTTCTTGTACATCGTCGAAAATATTAAAACTAACGATTTCCACTTTATTTCTTTTCTTTCTTTGATTCCCTCTACATAGTCAATGTGTTTGTACTTCTTATTTTGTATAATGAATATTATGGAATGAGATAGAAAAACGCGAAACGATGGCATGTAGTGCTGAAATGAGCAGAAAACTTCCCATTCGCTATTTAGTCGTTTTGTAAAATGTAATATTCATTATTTTAATTAAATTTAAACTTCCTCTCATTCCACCTATCCCTTTTTCAATCCGCTGCTCAGATCTATGTTTCGTCCTGTTATGGTTGCTGTATGTATTGCCAACACTATGTTTATATATCGAGTATAATGAGCACTAGGCGAAATGGAATGAGCAACGGTTATTATACATTGGGGTTGTATTTAAAATTTTGACGAAATATCTGCATAATATTTTATTAAATTGCTGCGAGACTTGCTAATACTGAGATTAATTTCCAAAAAATTTAATTAATTTTCAAGCTATAATCCAATTCGGTTAAAATAACAGAATTTAAAAATTTTATATCTTAGAAGGATCTCAAAATTTCAGATGACTAACACGGTGACAAAACAACTGTATTCATCCACATTTGCTGTTTTCAAAAAATATCTCATCCAAAAAAACCATTTTCAAATATGCAAAAGGCACATATTGGAGACAATTTCTCGAAAAACTTCAGCAACAGCACTGCTTTTCAGGAAATGTGGAGAAATTTTCTTTTAAAAGTCATAATAATTAAGACAATTATCAAAACAGGCAATCAAGTTGATGATTCTTCTTTCCGTTCTCGTTTTCTTATTTGTTCTGATACTTATGATTATTATTGCTTGGATGAAAATGTCTTGGTGGTTTTACTAGCAATTGAGGAAAAATTGAGGAATTGAATCAATGGAGCTATCAAGTTACTAATCAAGTGTTATTTGAATATTGCACTACACTAAGGAAACAATAATGGAATTATTTGGCTTTAAGTGATATCCAAACGACTCCTAGTCATCCTATTATCCCAAAAATTAAAAGTACCAAAAATAATAATTTTACACTTCTTGATGAAGCGCCCGTAAAACACCAGTTAACTGCCAAACTTCCGAATGTGAAAAAATAACATTCTTTGTTTCCGAAAATATAAAAGAATTTTAATTAAAATTGCACATGTGATTTTAATGAGTAACGAAATGGATTGTTATGGCACTTTCCAATCTCCTTCTTCTTTCCCTTCAACTCTCCTCCCCATTTGGCATTAAATTTTTTTTAAAAAACATATTCGTATGTGTGCCGTCTGCTGTTGCTTGCTCGCCTGCTCCTGTTTTAATACAGAATGATGAGCACACAGAGTGAATTTTTGAAAGCAATTATTTTAAATTTTAATTGCATTAATTGCACATGACACATGAGCATTATGTCTTTATTGATATTTTATGTTACGTAGCATATTCTCTTTCTCCTTTTATCTTGTCGTACAGTCGACATAGACTCTTATTCGATACTATAAGCAGTAATAGTAATAATAATGAAAATAATAATACTTAATGCTTACACAATCAACGTTGATGGTTCTGAAAATTGCGTGATTTTGATGGGTAACATGTTGTCTTTACTTATGCTTCGTTTAATTTGCAATCGCATCATATTTGTATGCCTATTATCCTCATCCCTTGTCTTTCTTTCTCTTTTACTTATTAAATATATTCCATAAAAGTTACTATAACTGATTGCGATTGCACATTCATTTTGAGGGGAGAAAATTAATTTAATTTTTTTTTGTTTTGTTTCTCGTCTCTGAACATTCTTTTGGCATCAAACAATACAAGCTTGTTTGATAGAGAGTATGCTAAGTGCAATAAATTCTTCTTAATATTGCATAATAATACAATTTAAATTAATAATACATTTTATGATGAGAATGTTGTGTGGATGTAATGAGAAACAAACAAAGAGAGAAATTATTGAGTAATGCAGATATTATACTTAAACGTGATACAAGACGTAACATAATTTTAATCAATTAAGTAGGTAATCGTTTAAGACAATGAAAAATTAATTTATTTAATCCTTTTACAGAATTTACCTTGTAGAGGAAGTTGAAATGCTCCTTTGTATGATGATGAGAACTATAGAATTTGAGCTTATGAACTTATTGAATTTGTTGTATTCAAGTGGAAATGACTTACACAATAAAATAAATGAATTATTTTAAAATGAAAAAAGAAACTTCAAGGATTGCTTATGTTTAAAAATGAACATGTAATATTGGTCTGATGTAGAATAGAATAACTTTTAAGAATTCATTAAGAAAGGTTATAAATTAAGCCAATCTGAATAATTAAACTTACCTAGACACGATGAATAAGTATTTCATAATTTTACGATTGTCACAGTCTCTTATAAAAAGTAAATATACTCCTAGACTAATTGATAATTTTGGAGTGGGACATTAATTTATGAAGTTCTTATTCTTTTTTATCTCAATCTAATCTCAGTGAAATGTTATCGCCATTAAGCTTTGATAAGCTTAATTAAATTACTGATAATAAGAACTTATTAAAGCAAAATAATATTTTGATAAATTTCAGTGTTTATTTATTGCTTGGATCATTCAGTCTGTTTAGTAAAAATGCAAGACTTGCCACTTAGTTTAGGAGAAAAACTTGGATTCCTGAAACAACCCAAAGGTTTTGCAACTAAAGCAATTCATTCAGGGCAGGAATCTGATCAGTGGAGTTCAGGGTTCGAATTTATTTAATATTAAGACCAACTAAATTCTTAAATTTCCCATTTATCTAGTGCCGTTATCCCACCAATCGTAACATCATCAACTTTCGTCCAAAAAACTCCAGGCGAGCATACTGGTTTTCGTTACAGTCGATATGGAAATCCAACTAGAAACTCACTTGATGCATGTCTAGCTGCTCTAGATGATGCTAAACATGCAATTGCATTCTCTGCTGGTGTCAGTGCCTTAACGGCTCTTATGATGACATTTGAATCTGGTGATAATTTAATTTCTAGTAAGAAATTTTTCGCTGGTGATTTTATTATTTGGGATTCATTTAAAAAGCTTGGAGTGGAAACAAAATATATTGATTTTGATGATTTGAATAACCTAACGGAAGCGGTTGATGAAAAGACTAAAATGGTTTGGATTGAATCGCCAATGAATCCTTCTTTAACTGTTTTAGATATTAAGACTATAGCCGACATTGTCCACTCAAAGTCAAAAGCATTTCTAGTTGTGGATAACACATTCCTCACTCCATACTTCCAACGTCCATTAGAACTGGGAGCAGATATTGTAGCTTATTCAATTAGCAAGTTTATTGGTGGTCATTCTGATGTTGTGGGTGGATCAATAGCTACAAATAATCAAGAGCTGTACGAGAAAATTAAAGCTTCTCAAATTGCTATTGGAGTTGTTCCATCTCCATTCACTTGTTATCTGATAAATCGTAGCTTACGAACATTATCAGTTCGTATGGAAAAGCATTTTGAGAACTCATATGCTGTTGCAACATTTTTGGAATCACATCCGAAAATTGAAAAGGTCAATCACCCAGCACTAAAATCGCATCAAGGCTATGAAATTGCTACAAAACAATCTTACGGACATTCAGGAATTTTATCATTTTACATTAAAAATGGAACGCTTGAAATGTCTAAAACATTCTTCAAATCATTAAAGTTGGTGATTGCCGGTGAGAGTTTGGGAGGAACAGAAACATTAGCATCATTTCCTTGGGTCATGTCTCATTCAACAATGCCTGAAGATGAGAGAATCAAAGCAGGAGTTACTGAGAGTTTGATTAGAATTTCAATTGGACTTGAGGATGTTCGTGATGTAATTGAGGATTTGGAAAATGCATTGGAAGTTATCTAATTATTTTTATTTTTGTATGAACATGTAACAGATGTGTAGCATTGAATAAAATCTTTAGAACGTTCTGCTTGTTATTCTAATTTTACTCTCATCACATAACTTATTGAGTTCTAATCTATTTTTAAAGCAGCATACATTTTCTCAAAATACATTACACGAGAACATTTACTTTTAATTCGCAAAAATAGAGAAAATATTCTCTTAGTTCGCTACAAAACCTCATTCAGTGCATTTCGCAATGCAGAAATTTTCAATAGAAAAAAATTCAGAACTCGGCAGATACGCAGTTGCAACGGAAAATTTACAACCTGGAAGCTATCTTTTTGACGAATTGCCGTTTGCAGTGGGACCAAAAGCCAGAACATTATGTTGCTGTCTAGAGTGTTACTGTTTAATCGTTGGAACAGCCTCGGGTAGTCGATGTGAAAAATGTTCGTGGCCGCTCTGTGAAGATTGCTCAAAATTGACTGAATTTTCTGCTCACAAACGCGAATGTGAAGTTTTTCAGGCTGCAAAATGTAAATTTTATAATTTGCCAGATCCAAATGATAGTTGTATCCAACTGGATTGCATTACACCTTTGAGGGTCTTATTGGAAAGAGAAGCGAATATGGATAGATGGAACAATGAAGTGGATCCAATGGTGGATCATCGTGACAAGAGATTTGAAACAGATGCATGGGATGCTGATCAACAAAATATTGTTGAATATCTTTTAGGTCCATGCAAATTAAAGGAAAGAGGAGTTACTGAAGAATTAATTCAGAAGGTGATTGGAATTTTGGAAGTGAATGCCTTCGAGGCAAAGACATTAAAAGGAGATTATGTTCGATGTTTATATCCAAAGCTTGCAATCCTGTCACATTCATGCATACCAAATACTACACATGCCATTCATCCTTCGAAAAATTTTAAGTATGCTTTAAATATTATAACAATCACATCAAGCTCAATCATTTCTAATTTATTTTAGATTAAATGTCAGGTCGACCGTAGCAATTCCGAAAGGCTCACAACTCTATTCATGCTATACTTACACTCTAAGTGGAACAATGGATCGTCAACAGCACTTGATGGAAGGAAAATATTTTCAATGTCAATGTGAGAGATGCTCAGATCCAACTGAACTACAAACACATTATAGTTCCATGAAATGTCGTGATTGCCTTTATGGCGATGTCGATTCTTCTAATCCATTAGGTAATATCCCCAAAACTATTTATTTCTTGTAATAAAATATAAAGTTAAGAAAAATGTTCCTTCCTTAATGCTGTAGATGCGGAAGCTACATGGAAATGCAACAAGTGCCCTATGGAAATTCCAGCAGAAAGTATAAGAGAATCGTTAAAGGCACTTCAGAATGAAATCGAATGTACAAACTCTATTGAATTTTTAGAGTTTTCTCTGGAAGAATATGAAGGCATTCTGCATCCAAACCATTACATTATGATATCAATGAAAAGTGCTCTTATCGATAGCTACGGTCACATGAAGGGCTATTTGTTAGCAGAATTACCCGACATATTGTTGAGTAGAAAAATTGAATTATGCGAGGAACTACTTTCTATTCTTGACATTTTCGAAAAAGGCATGTCTCGTGCTCGAGCTCTAATGATGTATGAGTTACATGCACCAATAGTTTTGTATGCAAAATCACAATACGATATTGGACACTTAACTAAATTGGAATATTTGGAACAATTAGAAAAGGCACGTAGAATTTTAAATGAGAGTAGAGAGATCCTTGAATGGGAGGACGAAAATGTTTGTTTAATTGTCATCAGTGCAAGAAAATCTCATGAGACATTGAAGAAATTGATACTTTCTTTGGAGATGGAACAATAATTCAAGTAAATTCAAGGTATGCATTTACACATAAATTGCAATAATTCTCTTTACATAGCTATAGTCTTGATAGCTGATAGCAAGTTTAGATTTGATTAATTTGGATAACAGGAATAACATAATGAAATCGTTATCATATATAATTGCTTTCAGAAACTAGTAAATAAAATGCATATGTTATGATTTAATAAACAATATGTCCAATATAATCAGTTCGGTTCATTAGTTGTTATGAGTCATATAATTTGATTGATAAAACCATTAGTCTTATTAATGAGCTTGTCAATAAAAGAGGAAACATGACGAAATAAGTTGAATGTCATTTTATCATTACAATTATAATTTCTGTGAATGTGTCATAAATTAATCCGTAATTGCATAAGTCAATATGAATGAGTGTGAGAGCATGAAGAATAAATTTTGAGTTTGTATGTGTGTAGACTGACTTTTATAAATAGAAAAATATGAAGCAACAGATTGTTATTAAAAGTGCTCAGTATAAAATTTTATTTACTTTAATTCTTCACAATTTACATTCATTATTAAAGTGTCCAAATATTTTGAAGATTTTAAAGAAAAGGCTTTTGCAGTACAAACATTTTCGTCCTCCCATTCAAGGATCTCTCGACTCTCATTTAAAATTCTACGTGCCTTTTCTAATTGTTCCAAATATTCCAATTTAGTTAAGTATCCAATATCGTATTGTGATTTTGCATACAAAACTATTGGTGCATGTAACTCATACATCATTAGAGCTCGAGCACGAGACATGCCTTTTTCGAAAATGTCAAGAATAGAAAGTAGTTCCTCGCATAATTCAATTTTTCTACTCAACAATATGTCGGGTAATTCTGCTAACAAATAGCCCTTCATGTGACCGTAGCTATCAATAAGAGCACTTTTCATTGATATCATAATGTAATGGTTTGGATGCAGAATGCCTTCATATTCTTCCAGAGAAAACTCTAAAAATTCAATAGAGTTTGTACATTCGATTTCATTCTGAAGTGCCTTTAACGATTCTCTTATACTTTCTGCTGGAATTTCCATAGGACACTTGTTGCATTTCCATGTAGCTTCCGCATCTACAGCATTAAGGAAGGAACATTTTTCTTAACTTTATATTTTATTACAAGAAATAAATAGTTTTGGGGATATTACCTAATGGATTAGAAGAATCGACATCGCCATAAAGGCAATCACGACATTTCATGGAACTAAAATGAGTTTCTAGTTCAGTTGGATCTGAGCATCTCTCACATTGACATTGAAAATATTTTCCTTCCATCAAGTGCTGTTGACGATCCATTGTTCCACTTAGAGTGTAAGTATAGCATGAATAGAGTTGTGAGCCTTTCGGAATTGCTGTCGTTGCTCGTACATGCATTCTAAAAAATTAAAGATCGATAAAATTTTCATAGTTTTTGACATGGATATTAAGCTTACTTGTAATTGTCTGAGGGATGAATGGCATGTGTAGTATTCGGTATGCATGAATGTGATGATATTGCAAGTTTTGTATAAAGGCATCGAATAGAATACCCTTTAATTGTTTTAGCCTCAAATGTGTTAACTTCCAAAATTCCAATCACCTTCTGAATTAATTCTTCAGTAATTCCTCTGTCCTTTAATTTGCATGGACCTAAAAGATATCCAACAATATTTTGCTGATCAGCATCCCATGCATCTGTTTCAAATCTCTTGTCACGATGATCTTCCATTGGATCTACTTCATTATTCCATCTCTCCATATTCGCTTCTCTTTCCAATAAGACCCTCAAAGGTGTAATACAATCCAGCTGGATACAACTATCATTTGGATCTGACAAATTATAAAATTTACATTTTGCAGCCTGAAAAACTTCACATTCGCGTTTATGAGCAGAAAATTCAGTCAATTTTGAGCAATCTTCACAGAGCGGCCACGAACATTTTTCACATCTACTCCCTTGAGCTGTTCCTAAAACTGGGCAGTAACATTCTAAACAGCAACACCATGTTCTTGCCTTTGGTCCAATAGCAAATGGAGTATCCTCAAACAAATATTCTCCAGCCTTTAAATCTCTAGTTGCTATCAAATATCTACCATACTCTGAATTTTTCAGAATTTCAAATGTGTCCATTGTGGACAGAAATTGAAGAAAAACTGAGAAGTTTTTACTACTTGGAACTTACAAAAAATTTTGAGAGGAAAATATCTAATTTTAGAAAGAAAATTTAATTTACTTTTTCACTTCCAATTTTCTTCACGCATGATTTTAATAAGTATTAACTGTATATGAAGTTTTGAGGAGAATCAGCGACATCTGTTTGTCAGTTTTTTTAAAATGAATGCTTGGTTTCAGAATTCAGAACTATAAATTCTCCATGAGTCCATAATCAATTATACACTTTAAAAGTCATCATTTAAGATCACTTTTTTGAGCTGGATCTTTACAGTTTCTGTTAAAAAGTTAGTTCCAGCTTGTATTTTGTCTCAATATGAAAGTTTAGGATCCGGAAATTAATATTCTGTCGAAATATTTCATAATTTTACCTTTTTGTCCTTTGTCGCAAATATATCCATATCCATGCCTATAAATTTGCATTGAAATGATTCGTGAAACAATGCAAATTATCAATGTCATTCAAAAGCTTATTAATAAGTCATTGCTGTAGGATATTATGTGCAAATTCGTTCTATCCTTCAATTAAAATCCTAGTGCAAAAAGTTAATCAAGTTTCTAGTTCTTTAAGCATTTAAATGCTCACATGCGTTCGAAAAAATAGCATTAGTGACTGACTGACTGACTGACGAGAGAGCGTTGACTATTCCGAGAGAACAAAAACAGTGAAAATGTGTAATCAGAAATTAAATTAAGTAAAGTTAAAATGTGAGCATGAAAAGGCATTAGTTGTGAGTGGAACTTCGTAACGATAGAACGTGTCTTATTAAGTGTCTTTTTATATTTAAGAATTTGTTATTACTTATTTTTCTTCTTAATTCTGTGAATTTGTTTTCATTTGTACAAAAAAAGTTTATATGTAATTAATTAACAAGAAACAGCCAAAGGAAGTGCAATACATATCACATCACAAAGGTGAGAATGAGTGGATTAAGAATGAGTCACATAATTTGTAAATCAATAAAAAAACAAAATAGTAGAAAAGTGGAAGGAAAGCCTTAAAAATCATAAGTGAAAGGTTATCAGATTACATGCTAGTGAAATGAACAGACATTTCAAAGTCTGCAGCCTAAACAGATCATAGAAATTTCTGTCGACCTTTGTCTAAGCTTAAAAGTATTTTCTGATAAGACTACCCAAAAATAAGTACAAATGTGCCTGAAAGTTATTTGTAGTGAAATTTGACAGTGTTTACCAAATAAAATTCCACAGTACACGATTGATTGATAAGATAGTGAGAAGAAAACTTTCATTGATAAGGAATAAAATTCTTTAATTACATAACAAAACAACCTATTGCGTGCTATAAGTTAAATTATCAATTTCTCAATAGCAACGCATTAGGCTTCATTTGACATACAATTCTGTTATTCATTCATGATTTTGAACTTTGTAAACGTATATCTTATCACATAACGTGCCGGTTTTATTTTGTACACAAAAAGTATGAAGGTTGAATGCACATGAAATGATTCTTATCTGTCTTGGGCTGTTAACAGTGATAATTATGTAAAGTGGATTACCTTATCAAGCATCCAAGGTTGGGTTTGTAATTGTCACTTTTTGATGACTCACGTATTCAAAAATAAATCCCTTCCTTGTTTTCGAAGCAAATAGCAGTAAATAGTTCGAAGAATAATAATTACTGTCAAGGATGTGTTAAATGTGCGCTAAAAATAGATTTTGAAGAAATAAACAGCTACGAAAATTGTTGATTTAGTTGTTTCTACACTAAAAATTAATTTAACTCACAAAAATCAGTTTTCGTGCAAAAATCCAATCACTGTGTAGCTGCTTTAAGTCACTAAATCAACACAAATGACTCAGCTTTCTATATTATTAGATAATAAGGTTCATAAGCGACGAGATATCATTGATCCCACAGCACAAAAAAAGATATTTCCTTCAATTTTCTCATTACTTTTATCAGCTGTTCTCAATGAGATTAAAATCCAATGAAAATATGACAAATTTATAAGTGATTTTCATAGCTATTTAATCGCACATGCCGTTCAGTAAACATATAATTACCAGTTAATATTACTTTTTTTTCTATATTCACGGTCAATGTTATGCTGTGATTTTTTTTTCTACCGGCTTAGAGTGAAGCGGTAATAACAAAACAGCTACTTAATGTGAGGTGTGTGTGTCGTGTCTAGTGACTTTGATGTTTGTAAATAACAATACTGAGCAGATTTGTTATTAGAATTTTTTGTTCTGTTTATCGAGAGAGATCAAACTTCATATTCATTAAGCTTCTCATGGAACTATGGATGTGTGATTCTATTTTTAATATTCTCTTGTGCTCAATATTTTGAAGCATACCGAACCATTTGTATGATTTGTGTATTTTTTTAAATTTTAGTTTCCATCACATCACATAATGGCACCGACAGAAAGTGATCTTCGAACAAGAATCAGACGTACGCAGAGCGTTACTAGAGCTGAAGAGATAACAGATCAAGAGCAAAAACAAAGACAATCACAACCTGATAAGCCGTAAGTAAAAAAATAAAGTTTACGATTAATATTAAAGAGACGCATCGACAGAGGTCCTCGAATAGGTCACTGTCAATGACACCGTGATAATTAGCATTTCTAGAAATCTACCTGTCTCCACATTCTATTTCAAATAATTGTTGAATGTTGGCAGTGAACTTTTGATGTGAAATGAAAACAGAATTACTGAATGTCTGTCGTCATCCACAAAGTTCTAAGAGAATTCTCTCAATTGCCTCTCTCAGTTCCCATGTGATATTGAGAAGGAAACTCAAAAGGCTAAATAATATAATTTACATGTGCAGCTTAAGCGCATTCAAATATGTAATTATTGAGTGATTTAATCTTGAAATAGGTCATTTATTATCCGTCATTAGTGATCTCATTTAACTAATTCTGGCAATGAAAAGCTTGAATTGTCTATTGTGATTAATTTAACGCCAGTTCAAGCTATTCAGTAACTGTATCTCAAATAAAAACTAGACAGCCTTAAGAATCTACTTTTACCACAACATGACATCGTTTTAAGGATTTACAAAGTCAGAAAATAATAGAAATTTCATTGATCTACTTCCAGCATCCACAAGCCACGAGATTCACTGTTCTCATGGAGCTCAAATTTCAACGACTTTTCTGGGTAATTATGTCTATTTACTCAATTCACTTCAATGTGTCTTGAATGAAATTTATTATATCTACTTACAGTCTCGTAAACTGGGGATTTCTTCTGCTGACAATGGGCGGCATTCGTCTATTACTAGAAAACTTTATCAAATACGGATTTCGGGTCAATCCTATGGAATGGCTTATAGTTTTAACAGGAAGAAATGAGGGTGATAGTTCATATCCATCAGTTATATTAGCTATGTGTAAGCTTTTCAGCTGTTCCTTTAATTTTTGAATTTTAAAACTCAATTTCTGGTTTACAGATGTTTCAGTGCCAATTGTTTTATGCCTTATCATTGAGAAAGGACTGTCTGTGGTAAATAGTGTGAACTTTAATATAATTCTTAATTCATTAAATATTTGATTCTTATTTATTCACAGGACATCATTCCGGAATCAACAGGAAAAATCGCTCACGGTCTTAATCTTGTTGCTGTCATCCTCATTCCAATTGTAGTAATTAATTTGAAAGGAAGTTCATTCAGTTTGATGGGATCGAGTTCTATATGCTTTCTTTACTGCATTGTATTTACAAAATTACTAAGTTATGTGCAGGTCAATCTTTGGTGTCGGACAATCCAAAAGGGACAAAAGGTATCGATTTCTGGCAAAAGACGTGATAGCTTTTCAATTGCTGAATTTGAGAGAAAACAACAAAGAAACAGTAATGCTGATCAAGATGAAGGACTTCAAATGAGAAATGGTGGAGTTAAAGATCACGAGCCACTGAAATTAGTTGAATATCCAGACAATCTTGATCTTCGTGATCTTTTATACTTTTTGTGTGCACCAACATTGTGCTATGAGCTTAATTTCCCAAAGACTACTAGAATAAGGAAGCGATTCTTAATCAAGAGAATTCTCGAAGTTGTTGTTGGTGTCAATATTGCTATGGCTCTTTTTCAACAATGGATGGTGCCAAGTGTCCAAAACTCGTTGATTCCATTCTCGAATATGGAATTTACTAAAGCTACTGAAAGACTGCTGAAGCTTGCTGTAAGTGTTTATAACTTATTTCTCATATGAATTCATATTCATGCTTGATATATCCACAGATTCCAAACCATTTTATATGGCTATGTATGTTTTATTTGATGTTCCATTCACTGCTCAATTTAATCGGAGAAATTCTGCATTTTGCTGACCGAAACTTTTACAATGACTGGTGGAATGCAAATAATGTTGATACTTTCTGGAGAACTTGGAATATGCCCGTGCATAGATGGTGCGTCCGTCATATTTACATTCCATTAGTTGATATCGGATACAGTAAGTCAACTGCATCTATAGTCGTCTTCTTTATCAGTGCCTTCTTCCACGAATATTTAGTATCAGTGCCATTAAAAACCTTTAAAGTCTGGGCATTTTTAGGAATGATGAGTCAAATACCTTTGTCATTTTTGTCTACGTTTTTAGAGAAAAATGTAGGCGAAAGATGGGGAAATATAATGGTGTGGGCTTCATTAATTTTAGGTCAACCCCTATGTATTATGGTATATTACCATGATTTTGTCATTCAGAATTATAATAATGCTGTATCGTATCCTGTTGGGTAAAATAATTTTTTTATACAAAGATAATTAAGTTATAAATTTTATATAAAGTAATAAAAATGCTACTTTTGCCAAATTTAAATGAGAAATGCTTTTAATCATATGCTGTGGTGAATAACTAAACTTGTAGTGAGTAACGAATTAATTTCAAAATATAAAAATCTAGTACTTAGGGATCGTTCATAAATGACGTCTAATATTTAAAGGAGATGTGGATTTCTGAAGCTATTTGAAACTCAGATACACGAGAAAATAATTTCGTGACATTCCTGGTATTAAATCCCATTTTTTGATAGACGTCATTTGTGTACGACCCTTTAAGTCTACATCAATATTTTCATTTATAAAAAGCAGCATTCCATTAAAAATTGCTTCAAAAGTGGTCAAGAACTTTGCTAAGATGGCTCAGCAATTCGTAAAAGACTCAATTAATAAGCAACGCGTTGTAATCTTCAGTAAATCTTACTGTCCTTTCTGCGTAATGGCCAAAGAAGTAAGTTAAATCTTAAAAAAATAATTATTGTGAAATTTTATAATTCTGAAAATAGTGAATCATACTTTTTCCGTGTAATATTACTACTCAGGAACTAGCTAGTGCATCTAAAGTTATGAAATTCTATTAATTAAACCACGTTTGCTACTTTCAGCAATTCAAGAAAATCAATTTTGACTTTCTTGCCATAGAAATTGAAAACAGATCAGATTGCGAGGAAATTCAGGATGTTTTGAATGAAATGACTGGTGCTAGGTCAATTCCACGAGTCTTTATTGATGGAAAATTTATTGGCGGAGGAACTGATGTCAAGAAACTTTATGAGACTGGACAATTAGCTAAAATGTTGCAGTAAAGGAATCGAATAATATATTAAACAAATTGTGGCTAGTCATTGTGGCCATACCTTAATCTAAATTGTGTCGAATGTGGTTGATAATAATAAATTAATTATGTGCTTCCATGCCATTAACAGCTTAATGAAAATTTATTTAAATTAGTTTGAACTGATATTCTTATCACTGGCAGTTACGCTGGGTACCAAATAAAGAAGATCTGAAATTTATTTCATTAATAAAATCATTATTTTTAATTCAATTTTATTTTAAAACGTTTTTTATTATTTATATATGTTAAAGATTCAAAATACAATTCAGCAGTAAGAATAAATTATTATTATTTTACACACCCACGATTAACATGACTTTCTACTCTTCATTTTCTTCATCCTCTTCTGCATCGACTATTTCAAAATCCTTTCCCGTTGACGATCTCTGTGAGTCAGAACTTTCTGATTCAGAACTAAAATTAGATAGAATGCAGGAACAGATTAGAAAGTTGCAATTTGTGAAATCAAGTGCTTTTGTGTTAATTTCAAGGACGAATGCATGAACATTACATGCACTCGAAGCGTAATTGCTTGTTGATATGAAATTAATTTAGAGTCGGATCGAAGTGCTTTTTAATCCATCGGATTAATTTTTAAACTCGAGATTTAAATTTAAATCCACTAAAAAATTCAATTCTGATTGATAGCACTTTGGAAGTAATTCCTTATATCGATACTCACTGTTTCCTCTCCTCCTCATCGCCCTTATTTTCATCGGCAGTAGATTCCGTTACAACTTTCCGTTGTCTAAGTGTTGATTCCTCGTTCTCTTTATCAGACGTCTTTTTACTCTTGGACGAATCTTCTGCTGGTTCTGTCACTTTATCACCTCCCTCGTCATCGCTGTCTTTCTTCTTTTTCTTCTTCTTATCCTTATCTTTCTTTCCCTTTGCATCAGATCCATCAATATAATCATGCTACAAATTTTGTTTAAAAAAAATTGACCTTATTAGATAACGATACGAAGCACACAAAAAATGAATAGAATCTTGACTTACTTTATAAAGTGGCTTAAATGAGTCTAGGAATCCAACGTCTTCGGTTAAATTAGGAAGGAACCAGAAGTGATGCTTTCCACCACTACAAATCCAAATAGCACAAAATAGAATGAACCTCACAACGACGAGTGCAAGTAAGAAGACAAGGAAGCCAGCGGCAGTCATTGATAAATAGTAGACACCAGTTCTTAATTGTGGTGGCCATAATGGGAAAAGACAAATGACGATTGCACCAATTACAACTAATGCTCCAAAAATCCAGTAAGTCATTGGAATTGGATCATAAATCCACACATATGCTTCATGTCCGTCGAGGAAAATTTGCTGTGGATGCATTTCTAATCGAATTTTCCTTTTCTTTTTTTCAGTTATTTTCTCACTCGGCTTTTCTTTTTCCTCCTTTTTGTTTTCAGCATGTGAACTCTCAGCATCTGTTTCCTTCTTCTCCTGTTCCTTAACTTTTTCCTTTGTGCGTCCTTTCAATTCCATTTCACTAACCGTCACTTTCTTTGCACGATGAAAGAATTTGTGGACTAACATCATGTTCAAATAATCAATTGCCATTTGTCGTGTTGGAAATAAGCAGCTATCGCCCTGAGCGAATTTTGATGCCATCAATGCATCGAGAGCCTTTGTAGACGTGAAGTATTCAACATTATGATTAAGAAATTTGGTCTTCTTTACAGGAACATTATTGCGTATCCATTTTGCAACTTTATATTCATCTTTACTCGCTTTCTCCTTCTCTTCGTCGCCGTCTTTGTATTCCTAAATTACAATGAGAAGATATGAATTAAACTTTTGGACCTGCCTTTTAACCTTGAGACTTTTAATGAAAGAATTTTTTTTATGGTTGAATGAACGACCATGAAAAATGACGATTAAATGGAACTAGTAATTAACACGATATCCACACGTTTTTATCTTACATCAAATGTCATTCTAAATGCACAAGTTACTTAAACAAGTTGAGATTTCTGATAAGATACTCGCAAGTACTAATATCCAACTAAACTATTGACTCAATTGCATCTATCCAGGCACACACACACAATATGGCTAGCGATGACGATGAAGAAAGAATGGAAACCGTTATTGTTTCGGTAGAAATATTTTAGATTGGCCGACTTTTCCAGCGCAGCTTTTTATGCGTTAATGCTTAACATCTTCACAATGTTTCGTTGGCTGTCTACAGAAAGTCGAGTTTCATATCGTGAAATGGATAATCAGTTCCGTAAAACATGATTTACAGCTATATTAACTACATTATTGCATCTTTCAGTTCGTGAAAGTTCAAAGAGCGATAAATCTTTTAATGCGCTCAATTACGAGCTGATTTCTTATCGCGGTACTTTCTTATACCATTTCTTTCTTTCTATCCCTTCTACCTACCTATAAGCACTTAGTATTTGAGCAACTTTGTTGTTTACATGGTTCTATTATGGATGTCACAAAAATCATGACGGTTGGATTATTATTTCGAGTATTGTTGATGTATTATTATTAATTAATAATGACGACTCGTGGAAATAACGTTCAGTCAGTGCTTAGTGCTTTCTGGAACAATTTTTTTGATGTCATGTTTTTGTTGATGTGTCAATTTTTATTTTATCACAATGCGCAGTATATTTTTACCTTAATTATTAGCCGTATGACACATTCACATGTCATAGATATAATAATAAACTAAAATAGACTTTCTGTATGTCCTTTTAGTTCCTTTAAAATCCTTTCCATAGTCGTCATTTTGATTTATTTCTTGTTCTTTGTTATTTATGGCAATACTTACGTCCTTTTTCTTTCTATTCGATCTCTTCTCTTTTCCCGACATTTTGTCAAGCTGCTTAATTACTTTTCTCTGATTGTATCAGCTTAAATAGTATAATTAATTAAAAATCAAGATATTTTATTTCTTTTGTTGAATTTTTCTTCTAGTTCCACAAAAAGTACAGAATAGTAAACAGATATTTGTCTGTTTTGATACCAACGAAATAGATTAGGTCTGTTTTATGTACACAGATGTGTAATGTTATATTAATGCTGTCATTTGGAGAAAATAATAGTGTGTATTAATGAACTGCGAACGGGAAAATGAATTTATTTACAATTTTGATCCACGTCAGTGATGAAACACTAGAATTTCGGCCCTTAAATCATGTCAAGTGTGACATAGAATTTAATCGCTGTAAATTATCTAATTAAAATTATAAAATTTTTCTTCAATTTAATCAAACAAAATTAGTTAAACTTATCAGAGGCATTTATCTAAGGATGTCAAAAAACATGGGTCGTTGACAGACAAATGTTGAAAACTATAGTGAGAAAAATTGTATACACAAAGTATACTTTGGAATTTTTGAATTTTGTATTTTAATTAATTTAAGGAGTAAATACGAGATTAAGAGCTATGAACAAGAGGTTACTGTATAGTTTAGTATTAAGTGGTGCCATTCGCTATTTTATATCAATATCCAAGTATTCAAAATCGATAGAAAATCATGTGGAAGTGTCGACACCTTTAAATTCGTTCAAAAGATGTAAGTTTATACTAAAACTTTGTTTAATTAATGCATATTTATAATGATTATATTATTTTTTAGTAAAAGAAGGCGTCTTCTTGTATAATAATGGTGTTGATCCATATATTGGAGATATTTTCCATGAAAATCCTTTCGTACTGAAGATTGCAAGCTTCTTGTTGAACAACTTTGCAGATTTTATATCTCTTATCTTCATAATTGTGGATCTTCTGACGGCAATTTTCATATTTTATGGAACAAGAGGCATTAGCAAGAAAAATGTATGTCACAAAACTAAATCCAGTTATGAAAATATTAATTAAATCTAATTTTTTCAGTATAATAAACAGCAACTTGAAGTATCGACTTATGCAGAAGGAACTGAGGAAATTCAATTTAATGAGAGTGATATAAATGATGTACCATTCTACTGTGCATTAGCTTATTTATTTAATCCATATTCAATACTTAATTGTGTTGGACAAACGACGACAGTTTGGAGCAACTTAATTCTATCCACGATGGTTTATGCTTTATCAAAAGAATTGAGAGTGTTATGTCTACTTTTATTGGCACTAGAGACGCAGAGAAATTTTTATCCATTCATCCTGATTGTGCCTATTGCACTAGCATTTAGCGAGAAATCAAAGTCAAAGAATTTAAGTCGATTAATGACATTTCTACTGTTTGCCGGCATTTTTGGAGGACTGAATTACTTAGCATTTATTCAAATGGGTAGTTGGAAGTTCATTGATTCAACATTTGGATTCATTATTCACTGCCGTGATCTCACACCAAATATTGGATTATTTTGGTATTTCTTCACTGAAATGTTTGATCACTTCCGGCAGCTATTTCTGTACACATTCCAATTAAACACAACGATCCTTTATTTATTTCCACTTACATTGACCTTCAAAGAAAGTCCAGAATTTTTACTGACAATTCTGCTATCACTAATTACAATATTTTCATCATATCCATGCATTGGAGCTATTGCATTCTACATGTCACTGATTCCTTTATGGAATCGAGTTTCACCATTCATGTCTCATAATTTCATTGTCATGACAACATTCTTGGTGACATCAATTCTTGGACCTACAGTTTACCACTTGTGGATGTACGCTAACTCAGCAAATGCAAATTTTTATTTCGGAGTCACACTCGTTTTCAGCACAAGTCAAATATTCTTACTGACTGATTTATGCTTCGCTTACTTAAAAAGGAAATTCTGTCTAAGTCATGGAGTGTCATTTGACAAAACTATGAAGCTATCACTGGAATAAAAGACGACAAGATACTGATTTGAGCCAAAGAGTTGTTGAAAATTTGAAGAAACAAATAAATTTGCAAAAGTTTTCAATTTTTTTTAAAACAAAGAATTTTAAAGATTATTTAAATTTATTCAAGCTTGAAAATCAAGGAAGCAAAGGTTAGTAAGCTCATTTGTTATAAGTACGTAAAGCACAAATTAAACTCAACCACATTTAAATGCCTCAAAAAATTAAATATTTATTAACATTAATTAAATTACAATTAGAATCCAACAAAATTCACATGAACGCGCATAGAACTAAACGATTGTGCGATCGGTCCCATCGTTGTGTCCATATACGTTTGAAGCTTCTCACATAGTTTTCTGTAAGACAAGATGACAAAGTTGTCGTTAAGGCATAATGCTTGTGAGATTAAATAATAAGAAAGGACAAAAGTATGTACCTTGAACTCAAGTCTTTCGACGAGCCCCATAAAATGATTCCATTAGCTTTTAAGTTCTTAGCAGTTTGAAATACCATGATTAAATCAGTCTAGATTGCCAATTTCATGATGGTTGTTTTTGGAGTGATTGAGAGGTCCAATAAGAAGCAAAATTTAATAAGATCGATGATGATGGAAGGCAAGAGAAAAAGGAAATAAATGATATTATAGAGATAGAGAAAGAGAGTTACTCAATATAGATTATGATAGATATATTGGCATTAGAAATCTCGTTACCTCAGATAAAAAGTTTTTAGTATCGATATAAACGTATCGTATGTAGACGTAAGTCTTTTTACTATACATTTTTGCAAATCTCATAGCTTCTTGAATTCGTGCCTTGACCATTCTACAGAAGAGAGAAAAAAAAATAGATAAAGTAGGGGCAAAAAATATTAAATTTATTCATCAGTCCTTAAAATGATTAATGGATGAGAGTGAAATTTTGCAGAATGAAATCAAATAGGTAGAAATAATAATATTTAGCATGAATCTTCTGTACGCTTTCGCATATCTCATCAATCGGAGCCAATAACATAATAATTTCTTCTCCATAAAACATTATGAATGAGAGGACGAATGGAAATAAATGATGGAAAAAAAAGGAAGGAAAGAAGAAATCATAACCTCTGCCTTTCAGCACTCGACATTTTTTGTTCCGACAAGTACACGGATGGTAATATCAAATCAGAATTACGAAACATCCAATTCATCCTGTTGAAAAAAGGAAAATTATGAATATTAATCATTGATAATCATCAGATTTGAAGATGGAATGGAACTGAATGTAATCCATCATAATATTTTTTTTATTTTTAAAGTAAATTAGAATGTCATTAAATTCACCTATCATTTTCATCTCGTACTTGTTTTGGGCATTCACTTGTCTCTTTATTGAAGCAGTATGGAAAAGCGTAATATCCCCAAAGTGCATTTGGACGTAATTTTTTCGATAAAAGTATAGTTTCTTCAACATACTTTTGGCCTGCTAATTCAAATCGTGCTTGAGCCTAGAAATTTATAAATATTAAATAGCTCTAGTTGTGATAGTTATACATACTTCTTGCTGCTGGCGTGATTTTGTCCAAAATGGATGTCTCTCACGTTCAATTTGTAGCGATAAATCTTTGTATGGTGTTAGAGATCCAAAGTTTTGACGGAAAATTGGACGCCATGACTCAAAGTCTATAATTGCTAGACCTCTATTATTAACATCTGGTATTAGATCATTAACTGCAATTTTGTACTCTTGTAGATGCCTCACGAGATCTCCTTCTTGTGGAACTCCACCGTTCCTCCTTTCGAGATTGTTTCCAAGTGCAGGAAACATCCCCGGATCGTACATTATGGAAATTATGTTACCTCTAAAAAAACAGAGAAGGAAGAGCACAAGAAGGAATGTTAATAAAAGCTACAAAATGGCCAATTCCATTAGCTTAATTGAATGTTTAATTGCCAAAAATCGCATACCATTTTATTGTATTTTTCGTACTCTTCGCATTTTTTATGGTCGACCATAAGTAGACGCAACAAAAAAATAATTTAAATATGAATCCGAATTTCTTTTTATTAGAAATGTTTGCGTTATTACCATATCTCAAAAATAATTTATAGCATTCCTTGAACATTTTATGGAGATGGAAGATTAGCTCTTACATTTTTTCGAGGTTAACATTGTAGCTTGACTTGATTAAATCATTTTTGAGATGCTTGGGCTGAGTTTCTCCAGAAAATTTGATTCCCGAATAAAAAAGTCATTTAATTTGGCATTAACGCATGATTAAGATATCAAAAAAGATCATGAACGTAATTTTGAGGTAATCATGTCTCTCTCATCCTCCATCATCTTTTCACATTTTTAATTTGGCATTAAAATAAT
This sequence comes from Chironomus tentans, assembly GCA_963573255.1. Taxonomy (NCBI): domain Eukaryota; kingdom Metazoa; phylum Arthropoda; class Insecta; order Diptera; family Chironomidae; genus Chironomus; species Chironomus tentans. The sequence goes on along the minus strand of OY754302.1, from coordinate 682,925 downwards.
TTAATTTCCTCATTGTTTGCTCATAATGGAATGAGTAAATACAATTATTTTCATTTGCGTTGTAGGCAACTTTATGGATGAACAACAGAGTTTGATGAGGAAAAGGGGAAGAACATTTAATTTCATTATAAACACATTAGCGGAGGGATTTTGGATTCCTCTATCAGCAATAATAAAAAAAATATAAGTAAATAAATTTTTGAGCTAAAAAATAACGATGATGATAATGCAGAAAAAAAATCATATCGAGATTAAACATTTTCCGGCTCCATTCTTTATGATAAAAGGAAAATGATTCTCCTCATAAGCGTATGAAAAGCACATAAATGTTATAAAAATGATTTTTGTTTTCCTCTTAAAAAAATTTTTATTGCTAACAAGCGCAAAAGTTGGGGAATTTAATGAGAATCAACAAGACAACAAAATGTTTTTTAAATGATTTTTTGAGCATCTGGTAATTTTCAATGCTGCTGAGACTGTTGAATAAATATACCAAGAAATTAATATTCTTATTCACTTTGTTTGTTCATTCAATTCAAATTGGGAAAATATGTGGCAGTAACTGAGGCAACAAAAGGATGATGATGATGATGATGAGAGAAAATTTGCTTAAAGGGTTTATTGGAAATAAAGGCGCATTTGTATTAATTGATCTGACATGCTCAGATTTTTCTGATTCTCTGATTAAAATGTCATTACAAATATTTACTCTCTGCAACAGACATCTTTTTAGTAAAGCTTAAGATTGCTTTTCATATTAAATTATTTTTAAAAAATTCAAATTTCGATAAATTCACTGAATATTTATAATAAAAATATTAATGGACGGACATCGTCCAATTACTGAAATCCTTCTTAAATTGAAAATTCGAAAGGCTTTAAAACATTATTGAGCTCTAACAACCTCTTAAAGGTCGCTTTCATCACTCAACTTTTAGTAGGCAGTATTTCATTACAAAACATCCAGTCAAACGAACAGCTTAAATCTTTAGAAACGAGAAATTTCCTTAAAAAATTGAGATTTTAAGTAAGTTGAAGAAAATATGATAAAGGAGCTCATGAAAAAAGGATCAAAATTGAGTTTACTCATGTAGAAAATGAATGTAAATACTTGACTGAAAAAATATTTATTTTGCAGTAATAGGAGAATATGAATGGATGCATATAAGAGTTTGATGAATTTCTGATTCATTTTATAATCAAATTCTTTTAATTTTTCTACTTGTTAGAGAAAGAATGAACTTAATTGGAATTCCCTTAATTCATTGGTCTGTGAGAGTTTCATGTTCGTCAGCTTGTGCTTTTAAATAAACAATATGTTGAATTTGTGTCCTATATCTTGTGCACATATCTTTTTTATATGCAAAATTTTATAGAAAAAAAAAAATCAGGAAGCATCTGCAATGAATTTTTATTGAGATTGTTGAAATTAGAGAGAAAAAATGTTTTTCCACTCTTTAATGAACATATGCATTCATTCATGTTATATTCATAAGAGTACAAAATATGTATAATGGAATTTTGTTTGCTTTTTAATGGAGTATTTTTTTAAATGTTCATTCAGAAATTGTTGGAGAGATTAAATTAAGTGCTTTGAGGACGCTACATTATCAGATTTTAATGGAAAATTAAATTTTTTTGTAAATCTAATTTTCTGAAAATTTGAGATGGAAAATGAGCAAAGCTATTTACTTTGATAATATTGATCAACATCCGATGATTCATGTTCAAAAATTTCCGAAAAGATGAAGTCAAGTAACCTCTAGCCTCAACTCACCTTCGTTAGTAGAAAAAGAAAAAAATTTCCGACCTTTCACAAAACAAGATTTTTCTCTTACAACTTAATTTAATTATACGCCCATAAATAGGATGAATCCATGCATGAATGCATTTAAATCAACTTTTTATCTCCCTCTCTACTCAAAATTAAAATTCAATGCAATCAGCAAACAAATTGTAAAAGGTTGGGAGAAAAAGGAACCAACAAAATCAAATTTAATTAAAAATGCAAATAAAAAAGGTAGAAAAAAATATTTCTTAATAAATTTTTTTACATTGAATTGAATTTCATTCATCATCATCAGCAATATTTTCATCATTAGCATTTAAAGAAACGCAATTGCTCGTATATAAAGGATGAACAGATTTTTTTTTGTTGAAAAAATAGAGAACCAAAAATTACCAAAATGTCCTCTGCTTGAGTGCGAATTTTTTTTTGAGTCGGCGTTTGTTTTTTGGTTCGGAACGGAAATCCATCTAAGTATGTAGGTGGTCTCTGACGCAGGAGGCCTCCGAATTTAGGTGATCATCAGCGGGCTTTTGCCGAATATATCTACAGGCATGCCAACTCTGATTTAGTGTAAATCTAGTGAAAGTAGAGGAAAAATTGGACCATCCAGAGGACAAATTCCAAAAATAGAGGACAGTCCTCTGAAAAACTAAGCAGATGGTAAGCTTACGTATAAAGTCTAACGATGAAAGATTGAAGCCACCTGACATTACGTTAACAAATTATTCATAAATGAAAAGAGCGAAAAGTAAAAATTATGAAAATGAAGAGGTAAAAAAATATAAAAATATGAAACTCAATAAAAAGTACTTCGGAAAGAAGTGAGAAATGGCACAGATGAAAGCAGAAGAGCAGATTTATGAGATTTGAAAAGTAAGAGTTATATCCTCGATTAAGTTATTAGTCAGTTAATAATTTCATGTGACAGAGAATTTAAATCAGATTCTAGTTTTCTTGATTTTTCATCACTAGGTCAAAAATTGCTGTGTAAAAAGGCATAAATTGACAACTCAATCTTCTTTAAAAATCAATTTTTCTATGTCATGAAAATATGAAAATTTAATATCAAATCCACCATACATAGATACACAATACTGCTGATTGGCATCGTACATATGCCATCTGAATACTTTTTTTTCATATCTCAATAACATAAATTTGAAATTAAATCGATTCATACTTTTTTTTCGATTCATGCTTTGTGCCCTTTCTATTAAAGAAGAAGAGCATTTTTATTCAAATTTATGTATAGATTTGAAATTGACATTGGCAGATATTTTTTGTGTGCACTTCTCATTTTCTATATTCAGATCGCATCGCATTGACAAAACATATTTTTATGTCCTGATCTCTTACATTAAGATTGTAATTTGGGAAATGAAAGAAAGATATTTTTTTGTCTCTCCATTCACTTTTCATTCCAAAGGAATGTTCAATGTGCATTTGAATCATCATTATGATAGAAATGCGAGAATTTTTTAAAGAAGAGAAATAAAAGAAAATTGGAGATGAAGAAATGAATGAGAATGACTTGAATCAAGATATTTTACTTTGTGTACGTTTATAGATGAGGAAGGAAGAGATTTCATCAGCTTCTCTGGTCACGAATATCAATGCTGATCGAGTTTGGTTCATCTGCGCTTTAAAACGAAATTTCGTAGCTATAAGCTTTATCTTTACAATTTCATATCTGATTATTTCGTTTTGTGTTTTTTAAAAGACACAAGGTAAGCCAATATTGAGTATGTTTTGTGAAGTTCTTTGATTTTTTGAGCCAAGCTGAGATTACTTATAGTCTATAAAACTCATTTAAAGAATAAAATTCACAATAATAAAATATTTAATGGATCATTAACTTAAAGTAGCAAATAATCATTACAAGGAACAAAATTATATCCTGAAGTGCTTAAGCCTTGTCTAAAAGTAACTGTCTTTGAAATACTTTTATGTCATTGCTTTACTTTCACATAACGTGAGCACAATAAGGGAATTTTGATAAGAAGAAATCCTCTGAAATAGCATGAAGCATATTTCGAGCGATTTTCCCTTCATTTTTCTTCTATTTTATTTCTTTCTTTGTCTACTTGAAGCATCATGAAGTGATTTCTGTTGAATGTTTAAAATGATTTTTTTTCTTCTCATTTTCATTTGAATTCTATGCACGTGTGAATTTTCATTTTTTAAATCTTGTTTGTTTCTTCTTAAGAAAGGCAATTTAAGATGAGAATAAGAAAAATCAAGGGCTACATGCCAACAAATTTTGGAGAAAAAAAAATTATAATTAGCTCGACTAACACCAAAGCCCAGAAAATGTTTTTAATGAAATTTTTAAATGAAATAAAATTTTGTACTTTGAAATGGATCAAAAATTTGCGGAATAATTAAAAAAGATATTTTTTTCACCTAGAGCTTCACCTTTGATGGAGTAGAATATAAAGTGAAGCTTTTGCTATAAAATTTCCACGGGTATTGCGACACGTGCTTCAATATTTGTAATTTTCCATAGATCCAATTTAAAATGTTTTTAAAAAATAATTGAAAATTCTTAAAGGTTCATAAAATGTTGAGATGTTTACAAACTTGCTATTTCAATAGAAGAGCTGTAAAATTAATAATATCAATTTTTCACAAATAAAATACAGAAATTAATGATGTTTCCTGTCAGTTGTGATGTTTTGAGAACATAACAATACTTTGATGTAGTGAAACAGAATCAATGGTGATGCGAATGCTTGAGATGAACTCTAAATTATAAATTTTTTGAAAAATATGACAAATAATTGCTTTCATCTCATCCAAAAAATTATTTGTTAGATATAATTTAATTTTTCTGCTTCATGACAAAAATTTACTTGATTTTTATGATAATATAAAAGTTTGAAGAAAATTTCATGCAATCTAAAAATAATCTTTAACTGAACAAAAAATTGAAATTATATTTTTTGTTATCATGAACTTGAAGAAAGGAATATTGCTGTAAGGCGTACGGATGTTCTTGACGTACAGCGGTAATGAATGTAATCAATTATTAAATTTTTGTTTGCTTCATTATAAAATTTGAAAGAAAATTTAGATATAAAAATAGCATCTAAGATATAAATTACTTTCATGGCTCCTTTTTTTATTGAATCTACCTTCATTTATATGCTTTAAGATGAACAAAAATTAAATTATGGTCAAAATTTAGAATAAACTCACAGCATTTTGCCATCCAAATTTTTCTGTCACAACTCTCACAGAAAAATCATCAAAAAAAGTTGATTGTAGATTAATTTTCCTGACATGTTGCATGCAAATTGATAAAATAAAAATTTTAGTTGTCTTATTTTAAAATTTATTGCCATTCACTATTTGTGATGAAACATTGAAAATATCTGAACAAAATATGATGAAAGCAGAAATTCAAACACGTTCCTATACTTTATCAATCAAAGTCAAAGTGTCATTGTAGAAAAATTTATAAAAAGAAATTTATTCAAAATTTTCAGAAACTGTTTGTTCATTTGATGGAAATTAATTTGAAGCTTGTATTCAAGTACTAAATTTATAGATAGGATACAGTTGAGACCAATTATCGTCATAAACTTTTTCAACTGACCAAGCATAAATCTTTCTCGTAAATTACCAGAGAAATTCATTCATTTTCTTCGAAAGAAAAATCCTTTACATCCTTTACATTAGTTTAGCATAGCAAAATTAATCACAGGTGAATTAGTAGCGAGAATACATTAGTATAAGAACACATGCATACTTAATTTTGTAAACTAAAAGCAATCAACGTAATTAATCGCTAGATAATTTATATTATTCATCTTTTTGGTTTAACAAACATTGTTAGGAACTATATATCTACACGCAACCACTTAAGGTCACGAAAGCTTCATTCTTTAAGTAGTTTTGTCTGTATCTTTTCATTCTTGTTCATTTCTTTCCCGTTGTGTGAACTCACATGAAGATAGAAAGTTCATGCAACTTCTCTTCATACGACTATGTATATTTTCCTACTGTTTATCGATAAACATACAAAGAAGATTAAAAGGAAGTAAATAATTTTATGAAGAGGCAAATTCGTTGTTTTCGTATCGGAATTAAAATTAATTGAAGGTAAGATATTCATTTACCAAATTAACAAACATTCTTGAGAGAATTGTGAGCGATTGAGATTTAATGTGTATAAATTGTATCTCAATAATTAATGAGTGAAACTTTAGGATGAGTATTTGCTACATAATAAGGAAAATGCTACCAAATAAAGTTTAGTGAAACTTAAAAGGACGCTTGAATCTTGAAAATTGTTTGACTTAATTTTATACAAAATTTTCGTTCTTGATTATCAAAAATTTCTCTTGAAAAAAAAATTATTATTTATTCAAGTTGCTATGAATAAACTGACATTTAGTTTCCAATTCATTTCATTATTAAAGAATCTACCGTTTTTAATTAAAAATCAGTGATAAGGATAGACCTGGTAGAATTCATTCTCGTACTAATCAGTTGTTAATTAAAAATGACGTTAATATTTAATTAAAATTGAAATTGAATAGTCCTGTTGTTTGTCAACGTTTGATTTGGGATTATATTTAATTAAATTTATTCAACTTTCTGACGGACTACTACTATTATCCTAAATCCTATTCCACTATAGGATTAATTAATTAATTTTTTTTTGAAAAGTTTCAAAAAATACACGTGCAAGGAGCTTAAAATGTTATAGTCTTTATTAATTTTAATAAAACAAAATATTTTTTTGAAAATTCACATTAATAGCTCCATAAATCAATTTTATTTTTTTCATAAAGGAGAATTTCTTCTCATTCATAAAAAAGTTTTTTCTAAGTTCTCCCAGTTTCGGTTCGCATATTCAGAATAACGGCGTGCCAACACTTTGGAAAAGAATCAAGAAGAAAATTCATCATAGAGAGTGAGAAAGTGGAGTGGGAGGAAGAAAAATTAATTACCTTACGATTTGCTTTGGCAATCATTTTCTTCTTTTTTGGATCCTCGTTAGTAATCAAAAGAGCCTGTATTTTTATATTGATAGAAAATTAATTTTCTTATTTCCAAATTCATTTGCTCACATACACTTAGCAACATAAATGCTCAATACAAAGGAAAAATATTAGTTTATGAGCACTAATCCTCTGCAAAATCAAACGCCAGGAAGGAAAGAGGTGTATTCACGCCTTTCTTTTTGATTAGAATTCACGTGATTTAAAAAGAAAAAGTTTTCCCACTCCAATTTTCCGATTTTTCTCATCCCAAATTAGAAATCGCATGTTATATTGTGTTAAATTACATATCCTCACATCATGTATGAAAATGTAATATCACGTAATGTAAGACTAATTAAGAAATTATAATGAGCAATGTCTAAGTTTATGCTACAAGAAAGTTTGTTAAAAAAGCATAAGTTTGAGAGAAAAAAACATGAAATGTGAAAGATCATCAGAAAATGAAGGAAACATTAAATTTTTTACAAAATACTTTAATACGCTTACAAACTTCACTTGCTTCATGAGAAAAGTAGTATAAAATACGAAACTTTTTAATTAAACTTTAGTTTTTAATCCAACACTTTAAAAAATTTTTAGGGTGTGTTGTGTAAGCTTGAATTTTAAGTTAATTAAAGGTTCTGATAAAAAAATATAAATATTTGTGTGCTTATGAATAAATTCATGAATTAAAATTCTTCATCTAATTAATTTAAATTCTAATGTGTAAATAATCTGATAATAATCAGCAATAAATTTAAAAAGAATGTCTTGCAAATAAGAAAACAGGGAATATAAGGGAAAAAGTATCTCATTTCATGCTTAAATTAAAGTTCATATCTCAAACAAGAACCATTGTAATTATAATTCATTATAAATAATACATTATGGGAAATAAAAACAAAAATTTTTTTCATGAATTTTAAGGAGAGTAAAAAAGGCGCCAATTAAAAGTAAATTTTCTTCTCCTGAAGGAAAATTTATGAGTTTTTTTTCAAATCAACCATCTTTTGCTAAGATCGACGGAGTTTAATTAAAAAATTCCATCTTTTAATGGGTGCGTGAAAGTAAAAGTAAGACGGTTACACAAGGTAATGAAAATTCATAAGCTAAACAAACAATTTGTTATCATACGGTTGGAAGCTAAGAAAAGCAAAAAAGTTCGTATACAAGATAAAAAAAATTCTCCATCAACTTCATGCCTGCCAGCAGTTTTTTTTGACATAAAATTATATTTGCCTAATAAAATTTTCCTTCACATTCATCTTGTCGGCAATTTTTCATGTAAAATTTAAAAATGATTTTTCTTTAGACATGGAAGATGGAAATTGATTGACTTTATGGTGATTTTAAATGGAAGATAAAAGGAATTATTTTTAGGTTTATTGTAAAAGTAGAGCAGCTTAAGGTCCTCTTTCTCGCGCCAAATTTATAGGCTTTAAACATCTTGATATTATTTTGGCAGGCAATAACAGAAAGGCCATTAACAATATTTAATTATGATGAATTTATGGAACTAGAAGATCGTAATTTTAATATAGCCCATTTTTAAACAGATAGAAATATTTTTGAAATGTGAAATTTTTGAGCTTAATTGCTAGCTTTGCTAATTAAAAATTCAAGCTACATCTCCAATTCATTTACAAAATCAATTAAGGATATACTTATCGAAATTAAATCTATACCTGATCTCTCAAATTAATTAAAAGCTTTTGCAATATCCAATTCATGGTACTATTAATTCAATTTTCACATCTTATCTATTCACACATTTAATAGACTAATCTATTCAGTAAAGAAGATCTCATTACGTTTTCTTTTCATCTTCCGTTTATTTAATTTTAATTTAATTAAACTTTTTTCAAAGCTTCTATTGAAAAAGAAAAAATTCGATTTTAAAAATGCAATTTCAGATTTTCTCTAAACCATTTTATTTCCATTATGAAAACCTCTCATTCTATCAATTGAATTTCTACTTGCTTTACAAAGTTTCGTAACTTCCACGTTCAGTAAATTGAAGAAAGCTTATTGAAAGCTGAGTGGTGCACTTGATGTTCGGAAGAGGAAAATCGGTTCATTTAACTGATTGAAAACTGCAGATAGCTTATATCCTTAAGTAAAATAAGCTTATATGTACTGCATTTTCTGAGACTATTCAATGGAGAAGAGAAAGAGAGAGAGATTAATAGGAAAGTATAGCAACAAGTTCGAATCATTAGATTTCATCGAGTTGCATGAAATATATCGGACTATAAATTAATGGAAAATAAATGGGAAAAAAATTCTATGAAATGTAATGGGCAAGCAGCAATAAAAGCAAAATGAAAGCGAGAACATTGTTCCACTAATTGAATTGACTTGCGTTTGCTACATCAGAGATAAATGGGAATAAATTTAATTTAATTACGAAATGCTTTCACGATGACATCACTGAATGATCTAAATTGAAGTGCGGGTTTTTGAAGATGAATGAGAAAAAGATGTATAAAAATCGCATAATAAAGATTTTGCACGCACTGATGAGAAATCTCATTAAAATTTTGATGATCAAACATAAATTTTCCTTTTCTTTCTTTCTTATTCTCTTTATATCCACATCTAAATGTACTTTAGACATTGAAATTAATTGGTTTTTGAAGAATTAAGGTGTGAATGAGTTTGAAGTGAGGAAAAAAGATAAATGTCTGGTCCTAGAAAATTCAATTTGTTCTGACTTTTTGAAAGAGGATTAGCATTATGTTTATTTTCTATCTAAATCAATAAATAAAACATTTTTTAACTGACACATTGCCATCTTAAAATTAATCCTTTTAAAAACCGAAATAAATTGAAATTTTTTTGAATTCCAATATTGAATGATCTTCTGCAATAAATAAAATTAAATTCATTTGATGTTCCAAAAAATATTTAAATAGAATGCTTAAAATTTTTTAATAAAGAATTTTATCGTACGATATCCAAATACCCGCATAAATGAACATTTAGCAGAAGCAGAAGAGTCCTATGAAATTATCATTTCCATAATTTTCTCCAACAATATTCAACACTTGCTCTCAACAATCTCATCTTCAAGACCCCATTTTCACCGCCACACATTTCATTATACAGAGCCATTGAAAGGGCTCTTTTTTCTTAAAAAATCATTTTCATTTAAATTCAAATATTATACGACTATCATATTCACCATGGTCTTGACACAGTAAGAGAACGGAAAGTAGTACTAACTATTCAACAATATTCTTATAAAAGACATTACATCATACAGTCATTTTGTTACTTGAACATTGACGAAGTGGATGTGAGGAAAGAAGGAAATTAAAATACGTGAGTTTTCTGAATTAAACTAGTTTGTAGATGTGATTCTTATCTTACAAAAAGAGCTAAAGAGCGAGAAAAGGAGTACGAAAGAAGAAAAAAAAATATCGTACGAGAAGTGTGATGATGATGAAAAGTAAACTATTGTAAGTCATTTCAAGTTCTTATAAGCATTTACAAACGATGATGAAAGCATTTCGTGATTGTACTGATAAACGCTGCTTGAATGCTTTGCTTCTTCTTCACAGCGAGAATTATAAATTTAATGTAAAAATAGTATAATGAATGAAATAAAGTGTTAAAATTTATTTCATTCACATTTTGAGATTGTTTGTGGAAGTGTTGAACGAGAGCAATGTTCTTCAATAGTAATGCAAAAGTAGTATTATGCAACATATGTTATAGCATATTGTTGTTGAGCTTGTTAGTTTGATACATGATTCCTTCAAAATGCTGTTGATGTGAATAGCACGATTTTATCTCAGTTAATTGATCTTTGCTCTTCTTATCTCTATAATGTCATGCATGATTTGCATTTACTCATATTTTCTTGAAATATAATATAAGATTTGCAAAACTCGCATAACAGCTTGTGGTGGTGGTACAACGGGAGTTCCTTTATGTCAATATATTATTTCATAAAAATCAATCGATAAATCAATTATCAGCATACCACATTCTCTCATTTCAACAGTATAATTTCTCCTAGAGAGTGAATGAATAATGTGCACATGATCGCGATTAACCTTAATTGGCTTTTAATTGACATTGATATGTGAAATCAATCATTCATTACAAGCTGTGAGAATTGATTGCACTTCAGTTAGTTTTTAATCTACATGAAAGTGCAAAAAACATTGAAAAGTTAACAAATGACCATAAACTTGAAAAGTAATAATATATGAACGAATGGCGACCTTAATTTAAGAAGAAGAAAAGTTTTCCATTTCTTGTTCGCTTTTCTCACTTTTCAATGTCACAATACATGAACCGTTTATAAAAATATAGGAGAAAAAAAAGTTTTTATGCTCTCCTATTTTATTTTTATATCGGAGTATAAAAATGGATAAGGACATAGATAAATAAAATGTATTGATTACCCTCATCATTGTCTTCTTCATCATCTTCTTCTTTTTACATCTCCTCGCACAAGTATCAAATGAAGACTTTTATCTCAAAGATAAATCGAAATTGAAGATTTTTTCTTCGATTTAAAAAAAGGGTTTTTGCTCTTTTATTGATGATCTCCTCGAGGCTATCAGTTTAATCAATATCATATATGTATGTGGAATTTTCTTCTTGCAAAAAATGGAATATGATACAAGAATACCATTAAATATATATGTGTATGCTGCATATCATCCCGCATATAGAACAAAAGTCATATATAAAGAAAATTTTATATTTACTGATAAAATTTGAATGACTACTTAAGAGTTTTCTACTTAGCTTCGGGATAGGTTACAATAATTTAGAGAATGTAAAAATTTCTTTATTGAATTATTCTTGGGTTTTGTTTTTATTATTTATGACAGTATTTTTGGTGTGTAAAACATTTCACTTGAACTGACTAGAATCAGAAAGTTTAACGATCTTTTAAACACGCATTGATTTATTGAATTTACTTCCCAAAAAATATATATTTGAAATAAACCGATCACGTTTCAATTGCAAAATTTATTTCGCAAATGTTTAATCTTTTGGCTGCTTTGATTGGCTATAAATTTTTATAAGTGAGTATTTTGCATTTTCTGGCAGTCATAAAATTGTAAATATAGATCTTATGACCACTGAAAGTCATGTAAATAAAATGTGCGTTTATTTTTATGGTAATAAATTTTTATGTTGTATATTTCCAATTTTTTAGAACCTTAACTTGAAACGATTCGTTTTACGAGATTAGAATTGCATTACTGCCCTTGAAGTCTATCAGAATTTCTTTTTGACTTCTCATGTCGATTTTTTTTTGACAAATTTATTAAGTAATAAAGTGTAAATGTTTTTATACTCACTGAAAGTTATCATAATCATTTTGCTTGATGCCAAAGGATGTTACAGTATTGTTGAACAAAATATTGTGCTTCCGACACATGAATGATGGTATGTTCCAGTAAACTTCCATTGAGCTGTAATATTGTATGAAAATGTGACAAAGAGAGTACAACTAAAAATCCTTAAACTGTATGTCAAAGTTATCCCGAGCGAAAAATTGTAATTAGAGGAATGCTCGTTGGTAAAAAATTTCGTACATTGAAATAAAATTTCGAAACTGAAATACTTTTTTAGAGTAAAAAGTTATTCATCAAATAACGTCAACCATTCACTCTATTGTAAAAAAAACAATTTTAGATAGCAAAATTAAATTACATTCTTGATTTGACCGAACGAGTAGTTCTGGAAATTTTCAAATTACTTCAAATAAAAAATGAACGAATAAAAAGAATTTCTATTAGATGTAATAGAAACATTCTTGTGGCTTTAACGAAATTAAATTAAAACTTTTAAAATTGTCTCTGTGTTATCCCTAAAAAATATTTTAAGTGGAAAAATTTTGGTTTTATTTACCCAATTTGAAATTGTTTAGGTTTTCATAATATTCATGGCCAAAATTCTGTTTGAATTAGCAAAACAATTTCTAATTGGGTACAAACGACTAAAACCAAACTAAAAGAAAAACAATTTTCGCATGAAAAACTTTTGTTAACACACGATGAGAGATAAATGCATGTTATATACATAGAACAAAAAAAAGGCTCACCTTACTACGGCCAATTTGGCCAGCATGAACAATAAACTGCTTCCAATTAAACTTATTCCCATTGTTATTGATATTATTACTGTTGCTGCTCTTGTCCTTTGTTCAATGATTAAAACTTTCCTTTGCTTGCTTATTGCTGCTTTTTTCTACTGATTTTTCTTCTATTTCTTCAATTTTCACAGAAGTTGGTAGATGATAATGGAAAGAAGAAGTGAAAAAATAATATAATCGGCCTTTTGTGATATGAGACTCAATCGCACCAAACATTCATTCATGATGAGAAAAAGGAACAAAAGGAAAGTAGAAAACAAAAAAGCAAAGTCACATAAAAAGAGCAAATTATGTGAGAAATTTTTCCCTTCTTACTTCCTCGTTCTATGAACTGAAGCACATCGAGGGAGTTAAAACTTTCGCCTTTTTCTTCTTTATGCTAGTTTGCTTTGATCTCAACACACTTCTTCTTTATTTCTTTCACTTTTATAGCTTATTCTTTTCCTGCTGCTTCGGGATTATAAGCTCTTGAAGAAAGAAATATGAAAAGCTGCATGTGTCAAGTGTTGGGTAACTGAAAAAATGGGTTTGAATTTTCATCCCTCGATCTATTTTCATTCATGCGGATGTAAATTTGTCAGAACAGGGCTTAAAAGAATGATAAAGTATATAAAGAGACTTTCTATTTGCTTTTAAGAAACCTTAAGATTGACCAAATTTTGTGACAGATTAACTGAGTAAAAAATTTACAAAAGTTAAAAATTCTGGAACTAAATAATGGAAACAATGTCTACAAATCGACAGAATTATTTATGAATTAAATTTTTAATTTAATCACACAATCAGTTCAATATGTTCGTGTACTTATAAAAGGACAACATAAATCATTAGTATCCAATTTCCGGGACATGAACATTTGTACTATTGAGAAACCTTCCAAGTTGCTTAATAACAATTTACGAATTATTTACAATCGTACAAATAAAGTTATTCCATTTATTTCTTCCATATGAGCAATGCAATATGACCTGACTTAAATAATTCTCGATGAACTTTATTTAAAATTCATATATTTTATACTTCCAATAAATAACCAACCTAAATGCAATTTTAATTGAATACATACAGTTTCGATGCTATCAAGGTCAAACTTACCGACCGTTCACTTAAGTATCATTGCATTTCTTTTCAAAGTCTCATTCTTTCATTTTTAATTAAAATTACATGCTTACACATAATTTTGGCAAGTATTTTTTTGACTGAAAAAAATTTCATTCACATCGATTTTGAGAGAATCACAGTCAATATTTACAATCAAGTTATTGCCATCGGCATCTGCTATCAACAAAAAAAAGGTCATTGCTGCTATGATGGCAACTGAATTACGTAATTTTAAAGCATAAACAGACAACGCTTTATATTTAGCATTCATTCATAAATGAAAAGAATCAACAAGCATCTCCATTCATCACTGTTCACTTACAGCTGTTTGATCGATTCGTTGATAAATCAATTTTCTAAGTATCGGTCATGAAGCACTTTAAATTTATATTCTCGATGTTTATCTTTTTATTTACACTTTTTTCTCCTATTTAATAAACTGTACAATACTTCAAACGGCACGAGTCAATTTGAATGAACTCAGCAGACGACTTGTCTAGCACTATTGTTGTGTACTATTATTATTTTGATTTCTTCAATTCTATGCTTTTATTGCTATTGTATCTTTTTATATTATATTATTATGTCCTTACGTTCCTCCTTCTTTTACGTTTTTTTCTGGTAACTAAATACAGAATGTATGCAAAAAGATATAAACTGGAAAATGGGCTTTATATTAAGCACTTGACTTATGTAATTGTGTCATTATTTTGTTAAGCCCCCACACTGTCTTTATCTCTTTGTGTTTTATGTTGTTTTTTTGCTACAACTTGCCTGCGAGCTTTCCTTAAAGAACGAAAGAAAAATTCATTACACTCCACAGATTCCCTTTCTATTTTTTTTCACTAAGTGTCACAATATTTTTTCGTCTATTCTGTATTTACGACAATGATAGTATTAAATATTAAGCCACAGCAAGTGATAATTTATGATTTTTATGCACACAGCATGAGAGCTTTCCTCTGCTTTCAATGGACAACTCACAATTTATTCCTTTAATTTTATTCTCCTTTTATGTTTGCTTTTTCGAATATAAAATATAATATGAAATTCTACGACCAGAATTCCCGACACACTGTCTAATTAAGTAAGCGATTACTAAATGACGAGTGTAAAGAATGTGACTGAATATATACACTTCTATGGCTTGCCTGCTCTTTCTTTCACTTTCAATGATAGTATTGTGTACATGTGACAACAACAAATTTATATTGTTATGCGATAAAGTTGCACGATAAATCTGCACACAAAAAAATATAAATAAATATCAAAGAAGTAAGCCCGCAACAGCTGACTGCGATGTATTCACTGAACTATTATGCCATTGAAGCTCATTTTCAATAGACTAGTTAATTAAAATTTCTAATTTTGGCACTTGTACACTATTAAACCTGACTTTTTTACGAGTAGCTTTTTTTCATGATTAACACCCGAAAATGGAAATAAAATATAATTGTATTTTATATTCGCTCAATGTTTACCGACTTTTCGACTGAATGCCAAGTAAATAAGCTTTGATATTTATTGTCATAGCTACGGTTCTGTATTTTTTACTTTGTCTCTCATTCACTCAATCTACTTTGTTCTCTCACTCTCTTTCTTTCGTTCCTTCTTTTCCACTTGCTTATTTGCTTTTCGTTACAAATTAAATTCACACTGACTAATTAATAACAATTTTTTTCATTATTATTTACTAGTAATCTGCTAATTTAGAAGTGATGGCGTAACGGCTAGTTATTCATTCTCCATAAAATTGTCCAATAATGTTTATTTTTTTTAGTTTAGTCAAGCTGTTGACACATCTACTAAGATAATTAATATTACAAATTATGGTGAAATATTTAGGAAATGAACAATTTTTAAATTAATGAATAATGTGCAATTTTTCTGTAGAATTCGTGAATCATTACTATGTAACAGTGTATTATTCATGAGATAAACATATTAAAACTTTAAAAATTACTTTTTGATTGATTTAATCGCCAATAATTTGCATATCATCACCCAAAGTCACATATTTGCATGTCAGACAATAGTAAAAATGTCATTAAGATGAATTTCAATGCCCACATGTTTGTTTTTTTAAATAGGAAATAAAGAAAGAGAGACAGTAAACAGTTGTAAGTAAATTCATCGATGATGCTCTTGACTTGCTAATTATGTAAATGAAATTATTAGGAAGTTGTTAATGTGTCATAAATTTATGATTTATGAGCTTTTTTTTTATCGGCGATTGAAGTTTATTTCAGCTTATTTTTTACATTAAATTTTAAATTCTCCTTGCATAATTTAATGACATGAGAAATTCTCATTGAATTTTCTTGTATTATAATAATAATGCATCAATGTCATTACCAAAAAATTTAATTAATTTTTTTCTCGCAAAATACATTAGCTACAATGGTGATTTATGCATAGGGGTAAAGCATTTTATTTAACAATTGACGTAAGAAAATTTGCAATTTATAACAATTAAAAATATTCGGCAGTTATCAGGTAAAATTTTATTAGGTTTTTGGATGTCAAACAAATGCTTTTTGAGGTTTTAAAACATTCTAATTAAAGAATACAATCAATTTTTGTGAGTACAAACAATGCCATTTTCATTAGTTTCATGATCAAAAGCTACTAACTTTTTTAAATGAGTCAAAGAAACTTGAATATTTCAACAAAGCCAAAAAGGGGCACATAATTGATTTAATTTACAGCCAGGCTTGTTAGATGCTTGCTTGTACTTCTTTGCTTTTGGGATGAAAAACTTTTTATGGAAGCTTCCAACTGAATTAGCTTCGTTAAAATTATTTTCAATATAAATCACATGCTAATAGCGGTGGTATCCTAAACTGTTTTAGAAACAAAAGCAAAAACATTAATGTCATATATCTTAAGTAAAGCTAAGTGGTAATAAAATTACTGTAGTGCAACGACATTTATTTACGCACATGTGAGCTATAAAAATTTTTCCTTATCATAAACTACATGTAGTGTCATTGACATTGAATTAAAATGCTTTTAGTGCTCATGTTGAGAATACACAATTTTGTAGTTTCGTACAATTTATTTATATCAGCACAGCTTTGATTGTGTGACATGGGAAACTTTTATAGAATATTGAATTGATATAATATATTGATATATTGAGTTGATATAAAGTTGAGAACTAGAGGTGGCTTAACATGAAAATTAAAATCCAATTAGCTTCATACTTTAGTAAAATTGAATGAAAATTTTAAAAACTCTGAAAACTATTTTTCATAAATTAATTAAACCGAGACAAAATAAGACTTCATTATTGTATTTTAATTACATTTTTAATCCACTCTCAGCGTACATTATTGGTTGCAAAAAATATTCGCTCCAATTATTTGTGGACAAATAAAGCCGACCATAAATCTTTTCAGTCAGTTCACTGTCAGTGCAAAATGGGTAACAAAATTTTTCACCAATAATTATTTATATCTTTAAAAAGCAGCTCGACATTGCATTTATCGTGTAAATTAATTATTCATTAAAATTAAGTAAATGCAAGAATTGAAAGTCGAACAAATGAATTAATACAGTCAAAATAAATTTCAAAGAATATAACAACAGTTGTTTATTACTTCCGAAAAAAGAAATATTGCTTCATTTACTTTTTTGCTTTTAAATGCAATGAAAATATTTTTGTTTGGCATATTTTAATATAATAACATATTTCATAATATCAAAACATCATTAAAACAATAGGCTAAATTGAATAATTTCTCTTCATTACATGCTAGAGTCATTATGCAATGTTGGTTTTTAATTAAATTTCAAAAACATTTCCTTGATTATTTTTCCATATGTGTTATTTATTCATGAAAATTCAAAAGCATTTTTCTCACTTGACAAATCAAATATGGTTTAAATATTGTGCAAAGTACGGAATAAAGTCATCGTATGTAATAATCAGGAAGCATAAAGAGCACAAATAAGGAATTTATGTAAGAAAGTCGTCATGCCAGCTTAAATAAGCATGTAAAAATACATAAAAGCCAATTGCTCGAAGCAAAATGATTTTAATTAAAAAATAACAAAAACGGAAGCTAAAAATGAACAAAATTATTTTTGCATATGAATGTGAGAAAAAAGAGATTCAACATAAAATTGACATTAAAATAACATCAACAAATACGTAAAACTGAGTTTTATCTGTCTGTTTTAAGGATAAAGAAATTTTGTTCTTCAAACTGCTTTTTAATTGTTCAGATCTTCTCATTTCTTGTTTGCATGCTTGCATTTTTCTGTTTTCTTTTTCAATTTTCTTTCTTGTTGCTAAATGTGCTCTGTTGTTATATTTTTCGTATAATTTTATTTTGAAAGAAATTTGAAATTCACTACTGAAAATATTTTTCTCTATTTTCTAGCATATACATTCAGTGATAAAAATCATTGTTGACACTTAACTGAAAATTAACCTTAACCTTGTGGAATGAACAACTATCAAGGGAGAAACCTTAATCTCGACAAGAATAAATATTTTTTCTATAAAAAGATATTTTGATGTTGATAATTTTCCTTCCTCAAATCGTCTGAAGAACTTCACTATCGTGTCGATATAGGAATAAAAAAATACTTAAAAGCAGAAAAATTTCTCATTGAAGTGGATTTTTATTGCTAAAAATAAAATTTTTATCACAATAACAAATGTTAAAGCATGAAAAAAATAGACATTGGAAGGAAGTAGAAGTTTTCAAAAGCTGTAAAAGTTTGTATTTGTCATTGTATTATCAGGAAAGTCAAACGATAAGACAAAAAAGTTTGTAATTAAATTTCTTTTGTCATAACATTTTTGTCATGTTACAAATACTAATTGAATTTATTGAAGTAGAGTTCTGAAAAATGTTCAATATTCCTACATTATTAAGGAACTAAATGTTTTGTCGTTAATAAAATTAAAAAAAAACTTTAAAGTTTTTGGTATGAGAAAAAAAGGAGGAAAAACCATTCCCAACATTTCTCATCAGTAAACTTACACTGACATTGCCAAAACCCGCATCGAAAACAAAACCATTATTCATAGATGGGAATTTTAAAGGCTGGAATGTGTGTGTTATATAGTAAGTATACTGTGCTCATCCAATGAATAGATTAGAAGCGGCAGCTCCAATGAGATACTCTCTAATGTTAACTCAAACATGAAATTTAATTAATTTTCATTTTATACAATTGATAAGAATTTTTTTAATTAATGTTCGCTATTTTTACTTTATCGACTTTCCATGCATACTTTACATTCTCCCTATTCGCAACTTTTATTGCTTTTCTATACAAAAATTTCTTATTTCCTATATCTTGCTTCTAAATTTGTGTAAACAAATTAATACGTCTTCATCCATCAAGCAAGTTGAGAATTCAATCTTTAAGACCAAACCGATATCCAAAATTATAATGTATTGTCGACTTGATGAGCCCCAAGCTGAACTTTATATTCGCGGTATATGTAAACACAGGAAAGTATATCAAGTAAACAAAAAGTTTATTGACTTTATTGTTAGTGAATATTTCGCTGTACTTTGACCTACTCTTTCGCTTCTATTGTTCTGTTCTCCACCTACAATGTGAAGCTTTTCTACCATATTTTCTTCTCGTTTATTTAGTCTCAGTTATTTCTATTCAATTTTCAACAGATAATGAAAATCTTCTTTCCCTCTTTCCTGATGTTGCTGCTGTTTGCGAACTTCCTCCAAAGATAAAGAGAGGAAGGAATGAAGATGAAAGATTTTACTTTAATTTAATTTTCCACTTTTTCTCATATACTGTGTGAAGATACGGGAGGAACTTTCTTCTTTACTGCTTTAATGAGACATTAGCAGCTTCAATTTGAAATGGATATTAACTGGAAAGTTTTATTATAAATATTGCTGAAATGGATCTCGAATAGTTATCATATAAGTATAATTTAGCATAATAATCATATGAAAATGCTGAGCTACAATTAAATTATTGTTTAAATTTATTATGAAATAAATCAATTTGACAAATAAGTCAAATAGAAAGAAACGAGCTTTTGTCAAGCATGAAATTACTTATGGCTAAAATGTTGGAAATTTGGGCTATATCCAAACTGGGCTATATGAAACAAAGTTTAATAAATCAATTTCAGAGTTATCGTAATGATCAAAGCTTTCATTCAATCATGGTTATGTAGGTTAGGAGAACTTTTCATTTAGGGCTCAAAATCTGATATTTACAGTAATAGCCGAATATATGTATCAGGATAATGTAAGAAACAATATGCTACATTTCGTAGATTCTCGATCCTTCTTAATTCCACCATGTCTATTCTTTTTGAGCATTATGGTTCTAATTTCTAAAAATACCTCGGGTACCGTAAATGTATCCACATTTCACATGTGTGCATCTTCCTAAAATTTATGTATTCAGCTTAAAAATAATGTGAGATATACACAACCAACCACATAGCTTCAATACAATCCTCGTAAAAATTATTGCATGAAAATTGATAATAAAATCCTCTCATTATTCATCCAGTATTCTTATCTGTCTATTTTGTTAAGAAGGCCACGTCAGACTGAATTATGAGTTTTTCCTTCAAAATTATTCTCAATCTCCATCTCCTCCTTTTTATTCATTTTTAGTCTATGGAAGAGAGAACAATCCTCGAAAAAAGTGACCTCATTCAAAATGATCCATCTTGATCTCAATGGATGAATATTTTTATAACTCTTGCACACAGCATGCCTGCTTTATCTGTTTTCTTTCTTTTTTTCTTGTCCTCAACCGACATAGAAAATATCTTGCTGCCCAAAACAGCATGCAGTGGTAGTTAGAAGAAGGAAAAAAATAGAATTTTATTTTTATTTTTTTTTGTCGGAAAGAGACACCGTCAAAAGCTTCTTAACAAAAGTATTATGTTAATCTTGTCACAACTTAAGCCTTTTTTCAATGCCCTGATGCTTTCATTATTTGGGTTTCTTTCTTGATATATACTGCTAACCGTCATCATTGTCATTGACATTGGTTATTGCTCCTCAAACATTATAATGAGGTTGTTTATGAGACAATCTTCTTCATTCGGTGGTTAAAAGAAGAAAAGTGGAAGTTCTTATTCACATTTATCACTTATTTATTATAATCATCATCATCATCACCGCTTATTGCTAAACCAATTTGACTTGAGGAATAACTGATATATATATATTTTCTCATTATTATTATTATCATCACATTTATTATTTGTATAAATTTCCTTCTTCACAATTTCCAAGATAATATCTGTATAAGAACAAACGAGATAGTATCAGCGAGTAAAAGGTATCGCGAGAAAGATATCAAAATGAAAAGCCACTCGAGGAAATTTGCTGAGGCGTAAAATTGATTAAATAAAATGAGAGAAATAAGAAATTCGTGATGACTGAGCAAATGGAAAGAACAAAGAAAAATATTGTAAGTGTTGTGAAGGCAGTGATGAGTACTGAACAATAATGTTAATGACAAAAATTATGCAAATTGTCAACAGGAGTGAATTTATATACACAAACGATGATAGTAACGTCCGGTTTAGTATTTGAAAGAGTACTTTGAACTTTCATGACCATCTTTCTAATGCTAATGTCTTTCTTTATTGACATTTGCCTCGAGCAATAATGACATTTATTTCCTTTGTCATTTTCAAGATTGGCATCGACATCAGCATTTTAAAATTAAATCGGATGAAGCCTCTGTGAATAATTCTGACATTTACTTTAACACGTTTTGAAAATATATTTTTGACTTGAGATAGACATTTCCCTTCATAAGCCAGATTAAGCATCCCAAAACAGTAAGATTTGATAAATTTACATGAAAACATTTCCCTTTGATGCTCATATATTTTAAAAGGCTAAAAATATAAACAAATTTCGTTTCAATTACAATATTATGTCACCTTAAAGGGATTAACGAAAAAAATGTCATCATCCTGCGGCCGATGTGACATGAATACATGTGTTCAAGGTTTTTAGGTCAATTTCTTTTTTGTAAGGTTAATTTAAAGGATTTTTCAATGCCGAAATAGGATGTTTTAGCGGAAAATTTTATGAAAAAGAAGGCTCGTAAAAAGGAAGGAAAAAATCATATATATAATTGGCACCTGTGTCGCCTTCCAAAATAATTACCATTATACATATTTTAAAAGATCTCCATTTAAATTAAAATGTGTTTTTTTCACTTGTATTATTTATGTGCGTATGGGTATATATGTGTGTGATTGTGATCTTTTTCCTGTGGTCACCTTTTGAAAAAAGAATATTA
Source organism: Chironomus tentans (assembly GCA_963573255.1). NCBI lineage: Eukaryota > Metazoa > Arthropoda > Insecta > Diptera > Chironomidae > Chironomus > Chironomus tentans. The sequence goes on along the minus strand of OY754302.1, from coordinate 660,643 downwards.
TTTATATTTCACGGTATTTTTCCCATTTTGAACGCACTTTTTTCAGTGAGGAACACAAATTTATTATTTCTTTGGTCAAAAGACTTTTTCCCGTCCAGCAAAACTTCCTATATGATTTATTTTCATTATGCGCTGGTAACCAACATTTCTATTATATTTGGCACACTCTCTTATAAAGTACCTTTATTTATTATAGAACACCAAGAGCTTAAGGAGGCAAAAAAATTGCTGTAAATTTTTCATAGTCAAAGTGGCTTCACAACATAATTTAATATAAAGTATATTGCCTCTTTTTCATGTAGTAAACTTTCATTATTCTTTACTTTTGACTTCAATATCACGTCACAATTTGTCTCGTAACTTTCTATCATAATCATAATGATGGCTATAATAATGATGTTTCAACTTATCTACCAGAAGTCATACAGCTATATTAAAAACTTTTAAAAAATGAATGGTCTTAAAAAAATGTATACAAGCTATAAATTCTACAATGTATTTTGTTTGATTTACTTGCAATAGTCATATTATTTTCTGGAAATTTAGCAAGCCATGCGTAAATGAAGGCGCGTGACGATAATTATACATTGAAATTTAATATTCAGAGCATACATATAGACTATCTACATGTCCTTCACCTTGTTATAATATTTGGTTATATGGAAAAGCTGAAGATGAAATGACCCGAAATTTTCGACCTCAATCTCGTGTTATATTTCAGATAATTTATTACAATCATCAGCTTTTGTTTCAAGGGATACTTTTTTGCACACATACATATTTATTGATATAGGGTATTCATACTACATACTGTAGCAATGAATAACTTGGCAAATGTGAAATAATTATTTATTTGGGGGGTGGATTCGAATGTGTGAGAGTAAATATTTGAGAAATGTAGCATGTAACATAATTAAATCATTATCTCATTAAAATGGGACCAAAAATCATATTTAATTAGGTTTCAAATTTTCGAATATTTAGTTTCAACTAGAAAATTATATATTAATGATGTAAATAAAACACGTTTTGTTATTCCTTGAATTTCTGGAACATATATAATTGAAAATTTTTATCTGAAAGAAAAATCTGCAATAAAGTCTCACCAGGTTTAGTCCATTAATCAAAAACCACAGAGAAGCTATTATTTTTCTCTGCTCTATTGACTGTCATCATCAACTTTCAACGTGATCAAAAAGCAGAATATTTTAAAATTAAAAAATTCCAAAATTCAAGAATATAATGTGCGTGATAAAAAATAAGGTTTCTGGTTACTCAATGTAAAGCGATCTTAATTCACTTGAATTGGCATCATTGAGCATTTTAAGCCACAAAAATGAGAGATAGAGATGCACAACAAAAGGCGAAGGCCCACACTATGACACAAGACATGCAAAAATATACGGCGTACGCATGGAACCACTGTGAAATGAAGTTGAATATTAAATTTTGTTGTTGTCAACCACAGCCGAAGCCACATAGAAAAATTACAGCTAGTAGATGCTCTCACATATAAACTTATATACAACTCACGTGCTCACATTATGATGATTTGTAATCTCTTATGCTATTTTACGTTTATTTTTCTTATTCTCATAATATTTGTTTTGCGTGCTAAAGATTTTTTTGCGAAGAAAGCCTGTCTGGCTTTTCCTTTTCTCCTCCTTCAAAAGTGAGTGTTTCGCAATCTAATCTAGTGCCATTTATTTTTTGTGTGAGTATTTATAAGACTGCCATGTGTTTGAAAAGAAAACATTTTTGTGGAATTACAAAAAAATTATTATGTCTCCAATAATATTATCATTACTTGTTATTGTTTCGTTGTTCTTTTGAACGTGTCTATTGAGTCTGTTCGGAAATCAAATAAAATTGTATGATCTTGATTGTTTTTTAATTTGATGGAATTTTGCTGTAAATCGAAATTTGTAAACTTTTAATTTTATGGAAATGTAATGGATAAAGACAGTCAGGATTTCTATATTATGAGTCCTATTTCAAAGTCTTGGAGCAATAACTGAAAATAAAGTTCTGATTGAATTGTAAGTCAGCATAAAATGGAATGATAAATAAAGGAATAGGTAAATAAAGGAGAAGTTAGAGGTAGGAATTGATTTCTGATTAAAGAAGTAATTGAATTCAATGAATCAGAAGTCAAATAAAGACCAAACACATACAGTCGAAATGCCATTTATGATGAAATTGCTTTTTTACCTCAAAACTTCATAGTTGGATCATATGTACAATGGATTTACTAGATTTTTTTCTCATTCAGAAACTAAATGCCCCTAACGAGGTTCTCAAATAAATCCACTTTCAATGGAATAGATCTCATAATAAGATTTTATTTTTCTCTATCACTCACTGCTATTCTTACTTCATCTTCTTACACATATTTTCTTTCTCTCTTTCATACATTTCCTATCCTGCGGAAATGTATATCCAAAGTCATATCCATTGCCAGATCATATATATACAAAATGCAATTTCCTCAATTCCGCATCTCACTTGCTCTTTACTCTTGATAACCATCATCATTGTTAAAGCTTTCTCTCAGTTCTTATTTACTTGTTATGTACTGTGTGGTACAATTTTCTGATCATCATGAAAAAGGAATCAAGAATTGAAAAAAAAAAATCTTATCGATTGTTATTTCAATTTAATAAGAATCTTTGAAATGAATTAAAGAATTTTTTATTATTATGGATATTGAATCAACATAAAAAAGTCTTATTAAAATAAATTGAATGATATTATATAAACTTTGAAAAGGTTTATAATCTGTGAAAAATCTTCTTATTATGCTAAATTACAATCATTTTTCATATGTGATTATAAAATATTTTATCATGATGAACTATTGTTGTTATGCTGAATCCTTTGTATGAAAAATTGACCTTCGTAATCTTTATGATATATTTTTCTGTCCACTGTAATCTAGTTGAGTCGAAGAATATACGATGAAGTTTATCTGGACAAGATCAATGGAAAATGTCAGATTATCAAAACTTTTAATTCTGATCGATACATAAAAAATTATGCAAAATTTAATTTAATATCTAAAGTCAACTTATGTGGCTATGATATATATGAAAGCCTATAAAAAATTGACGTAGCTATGTATTGTAAAAAAATTTAGTATGACCGAAGGCCATTAAAACCATACATTGCGCAGATTAAAGTGCAGGAAAAGCCACCGCAAACATATGAAAAATGAAACTTCTCAGTCGGAATATCATTGATGATTTGTTGCTACACATAAAGCTTTCATGAAACTGAAGATTAATTTATTCTTCACTTTTAATCCCTTATAAATCATTCCTTCCAATGATTTTATGTCATAGGGACTATATTTTAACTCCAGTCATTTCAATGTCCCTTCATTCATTCTTCATTCTTTCAGTTTATATGAATGTCATCAGAGCATGTATGTAGATAGTCACTTTCACATGTCCACATTTTGCTTAGGGAATAAACTCATGTGTAGAATGAATTTTATAGTGAAACTGTGTAAACCTTTTCAATAATTTCTTTTATAATCTTGATTAATAATTTTTTGTCCAGTGAAAGCACGTAAAAATGTGTTCCTCTGAGTTTTAATCAAAAAATATATGGAATCATTAAAAAGCCTCAACAACAAGTAGTCAGATTTTACTTAATGGAAATAAATGATGAAGGAAATTATCTATCAGATCATTGAATATTTCCAAACATGTAATTTCACTTGATCTAATAATTGATATTGATTACAACATCTTGATGCAACAATGAGCCCTTAAGAAAGTATTGAGAACAATAAGAAATTTCAATAACTCATACAATTGTCAATCATCATCAATTTTCGTCTACATTTATCAATTCAATGATTAATTCAATTTATTTTTGACATTGTAAATATCATCTCATCATTTTCTCTAAATCAATTTCTCTTTCGTTTTCACGTGTAATCGACGAAAATAGGAAGAACAAAAAAATATGAAGAAACAGTCTACTTAACCAATAATAAAGAGTAGAACTGGAAAATGTTATTTACTCGTATGATAAATGAAGAAGAAAAAATAAGTGTCATGTGTTCTAGAAAAGTTTGTTTATATATCATTCATTTGTCTCAACATACTCCTAAGCAATGTCAAAGTTGAAGGAAGGAGACGATTTTATCTTCACAAAGGTTTCAAAACTCATTTATTTCTGTTGGGATGAACATTGTATATTAAATTATGTAATAAATTTAGTCTTGTTATTCTGAAAACCAAAAGGCTATCGAAAGCAGTTCTATACAATGAAACTTTTTTCATTGAAAACTTTGAAGCATGAAATTTTTAAACCCACATTTATAAATATTTGACTCATTATTTCACCCCTAGTACTTGAAATCATCCACATAATTTTAATAATATCAGAGCTTTTTATCAAAATTTTCTCATTTACTCTTATCAGCAATTGTGTGTGTTTGAGAAATTCGATTTCATTATTTTTTTGTTGCTATAACGAATAAGTTAGCAAAAAGAAGCTCTTTCAGCAAAATATTTAGAAAGCTCATACACTTGATCTGTTTTGCTGTTATTTCATTCTTATTACTCCTTCCTATTACAGCCATGTGGATTAAATAAGTTAGAATGAAGGGTTCATATTGATTGATTCCATTTAAATGAACGAACATACTTTATCTGATGAAACATAAACGTTTGCCTTTGCCTTTTTTATTCTCCCTCAATTCTCCTATCATGAATGTGCATTTTATGATAATTTTATGTAGATTTTGTAATGACTTGAGCTCAGCTGGATTTATTTTTGTTCTATTCTGTGTTGAAATATCTGTTACGCTGCATGAAAGATAAAAAATGTATCAAATTTAAGAGCATGTAAAAGAATTTTATGTGGATCAATATATTTTTTTTTTGTTCTGAATTGTTAACATAATTGAATCTTGTTGATATTTTTTCTTTGGTTATAAAGCTTTTCCATTTGATTTTCAAACAAAAGTTTGATGACAGTTTTTGAAAGAGCATTAGTCATAAGATTTAACTCAACATTCGTCCTTCAAATCTTATCCATTTACCAAATAAACACGATTAGCTTCAGCAATGTACAATTTTGGTAATGACATTAAATCTCAGCGAAACTCTAGAGTTTAATAAATTAAATTTACTGTCTTAATCAACACAAATTCACTAGAATATCTTAAGGGTTTCTGGATCGCTTGACTAGAAAGTGCAAATGCATTTCATTATCTTTGTTGAGCTGTAGTAATCCTTCAAAATTTTCTAATCTTCTCATTACAACAGATTGAATTCAGTTGATTCATTCCCTTTTGTTCTGCATCGTGCATTTCACAACTGAAAGCTTGAGAAGGTAAAATATTGTTTTTACTGAGATTTAGTCATGTTATTTTTCATTCGTCCTTTTATTTATTATTGTAATCAATCAGCCGTTATCGCGCTTTGAAAAAGCATGGTTGTATGTTTGTTATAAAGATTATTGTAGAACGAGTAGTATAGCACCATATGTACCGCAATAACATAACAATGAACCGCATTAATGTAATGAGATTCAAAGAACCAGAAAAAGCGAGGAAATATGATGTTGGGGAGTGAAAGATCTCGAAAAATAATAAATTTTAATATTCTTCACATTTGCATTGATGTCATTCATTACAGATTGTAGTCTGTGATGTCGCAAATTTCAGAAAAAGGAATCTAATGTTGATACATTTATTATTTCTTGTATAATAAATAGGAGCTAAGAACAAAGCTTGTATATCGTGTGAACTAACATAAAAGAAGTCCTATTAAAACTAATGGCAAATAGCTACAAAGTCATGATTTTTCATAAATTATTAACAAAACATCTAGTTTCTATAAATAAGAGAACGATAAAGGATGTTGACAGCCAAAACTTTTTCATCAAGTTAGTAAAACTTTTATATTTTAAATCATTGAAGCTTACGAATGACCATCTTATCCTATCTACTTGCATCACAGAAAAAAATTTTGCTCTTTCTGACATCCGAATTATTATCAGTGATGTTGGAAGGGACTTTGAATTATATCCTGTTTTTAACAACAACTCAAAACTTTTCCTTCTTTATTATGCTCAGTAAATGAAAGAGGGAAATATTTTTTTGAAGATTAGAATGTGCTGTGTCAACCCTATTTCAAGACAAAAAGCCTTATATACTTTTTGTGAGAACTTAAGCTTCCTCTCTCAACAATATCAACTTATATATTAGTAATAATAAAAAAGTAACATGAAAATCACAAAATGTCTTTTGTTTTTGTAACAATGTGAAGCTTTTTCTTTTGCTTTGAACATCTACAAAGATATTGATAACAAAAGAGGAACTAAAGAAAAAAAGGAGTGACCAAAGCACAACACAACAAAGAAAAAGTGAGTGTTAAGGGAGGATAGAAATTTTAATACTTTGAGATTATTATGTTGGATAATTTAATGTACGATCACGATAATAATGCTGTAAAAATAAAAGAATTGAAGAAAATTCGGAATAGAGCTTGTTTAAAATGAAAGCTCTCTAATTAGAAATTAGGAATATTTTATGGATAGAATGAAATGGAAAGTACAGATTTAAATAGGAAGATTATTTTTAGGAAAATTAAAATGAAGAAACGATGAACAATATGAATTTTACTTAAAGCTTTTTAGCCTTTGGAATTTCATTTTGCTCCATTTGCTGTAATTTTACTAATATTAATTGAAATATTATACAAGAAAGAGTTATGATAGAATATTTCGACGTAGATTTGAAGCTTTTAAAAAGTTATAAGGAAATGCAAAATTTATCCTAAAGTTAACTTCATTTACAACTCAAACCTTGATTAACGACATTTCATGATATTTTCATCTCAGAACAACAAGGAAAATGATTAAGTTGATGTTTTTCACAGTTTTTCATTTCGAAATCTAGGGTATCCATATAAAAATTTTTAATGGGACAATCAAAAGAAAAAGTTCCTTGATAAACAGCAAAAGATCCATTTTCAAAGCAGATGGATATCCTTTCAACTCTACACCTCTTCATGTCAAATGCACCCATGTGACGATGATGAAAAAAAAAGAAAAATCACCGTAACGCGAACTTGAAAGCAAAAGATTGAATGACTTTTATTAACATTTTGATGTGAACCCTTTCTTTCTTACTTCCTTAACATTTTCTTATTCCGATTCGTTTCCAATCAGAATTTTTTACATTCCTTTTTATTGGGCATAAAATCAATAAAGGATTGGTATTTTGTGGGGTTTTACAGTGAATAAAAATTTTCATTATGTTTTCTGGTTTTTTTTCTCTTTCATTCTTTAGATGAAAAATGAAATGAAAGAAGCTTAAAACTTATAAGATTGTAAAAAGGGAGATGGAAAAATTTCTTTACATACTTATTGACGAAGAAAGGTAAAAAATTTCTCTTTTAACTAAAGAAAATTTGAAAAGGAGGAAAAAGCCATATCATATTTTGATAAAACTATTCAATAATAGGATATGTGAAGCATAAGAGAATTGTTGTTATAGCAACTGATGAAAATCTAAATAACTGAACTTCTATAATAAACTATAATACCCTCAAACTTTTAATATTCCTACATCTTACGTTTTTTTCACGTAGTTTTAAAAGACTAACAACTCCAATAATAGTTTTATGAATCTTTTGAAATTTGATCTCTTTTGTTTGAACTTTGTATAAACCTTAATCCTATTAAAATCATATTTTAACATTAAAAATAACTTTTTATGCCAGGTTTACCTTTCTATTAATAACACACACGCAAGCAGTGAATAAATCACAAAATTCGTCTACAACTTTTGAAACAACGCTGATTAAAAGATGCATTTTACATAAAAAATGTAATTTATAAAATGAAAAAACTTTTCAGACGCTTTTTGTTTGACTTGTGTGCTGCTGTAGCCGCCGAAATCACTTTATTATTATTTTATAAAAGTGATTAAATTGTCACAAACATGCAAACTTTTACAGTGCTAAAACCTTCGTTAAAAATTAAAATTTCTAATTTTGCTGAAACCCATTTGAATAAATCCAAGCAGCAGGAAACTATACATTTTGGAATGCATAGTAAATTTAATAAAAATATATTTTACTCATTTTTTCATTTTAATTTAAATAAAAAAAATGTGCTAAATATTTTGACGAGTTCCTTTGGCTCATAATGAACAGGATGTCGAGATCTTTTGATATGCAGATTCCAAAAGTTTTAATAGAGTTTTTCCTTTATTTTTATTAAATTTCATTTAGAATTTAAAAAAGGAAAAATAATGTCTCAGTTGAGATCTGAGTGTAAAATAAAATTTATAGCAACTCATTATGGCTTATCTAGAATATATTATAATGAAGTTCTAAATAAAAAGTTTTTGCAAAAGCACTACAAAGTTTCACAATTTATTTCTCATTGCAGCCAGCTGCTACATGAGATAGATCAACTAATTAAAATTCTAACTGAAGCATAATTACGTTACAACTTAAAACTGGTTACTATTTTGAGAATACATGAAAAATTCGCAATTAACATTGTCGGTGATGAAATGTCATACATAGCTCATTTTCATGATTTTTCTATTCATTTATGATTTTATACTAAAAGCTTTGAATATAAGGGCATAGCTTTGGATTGTAATTAAATTTTATACTTGAAGAAAAAATGATGGAATGAAAAATTTTATTTATTTTTTCACAAGAAGATTTTAATGAGATCCAAAAAAATTTTATATTTATTTCTATGTGATTTTAGAATAAGCTAGAAGTCATTTTTTGATTCAATATAGAAGTATAGAGAGAAGTCATAAATTAGTCCAAAAAAACTTTATTGCCTCCCATGAGGATGAATATTATTTATTTCGTCTCAAAATTGTATATTGAAAAGTTAGAAAAGCAAGCAATATACATTCGCACAGCGTGATATCCTGAAGAAGGGAATAAGAGAAACAACTAGATATGTATCAAATTGTGATCTAAATAAAAAATAACTCCAGGCATCTTGATACTTGTGGATATTGAGATTATGTCAATGTCAATGGATATTTTTTTTCTTAATTTTTTCATTTTGACTGCTTATTAAATTCATAAACCGATTTTTCTGTCGAATATCCCATTTTTTTGAAGTAGGTATTATGAATTTTATTCCCTAGAATCTTTATTGTCAGCAATATCGATGAAAATAAAAAAAAAATCAAAGTTGTTTCCTGACTTCCTTTCCTTAAATTGAGCTTTTCAAGCTTTAAAATATACACATTGACATGTGTATCTACTTTCGTGTATCGTATTCATACTAAAGCACGTTTTTATTTTTCTTTTCTGTACTGATTTTATGCTTTATATATGTATGATAAAATATTCAAATAACGTTTTATTTTAATATGCTTTTTCATGTTCTTTTTTTCCTACTTTTCAGTTTTGTGAAATCTCTTTTCTTATTTCTTGGAATACGACATTAAGATGTTTAGAATATTGTGAGTTTCTTGGTTATTTGTTTAAAAAAATTTAAGAAAAACGATTTTATGTATGCACAAATTATTGATTTAAGATTGTTGGGAGATTTAGTGATATGCTGGTTGAATTTTCGAAGGAAAAAGGATAAAATAAAATATGCAAAATCAGATTTTAATCCTAAAGTATTCAACCCTCTTTAACATTTTTTTTTTTGAGAAAGTTAAAATCTTACTGTGATAAAAAGAAATCAAGTATCTTAAAGATCACGTAAGACATTCAAATGGGATCGACATAATGTAAAATGCTTATTGATCCCACGGGTTCTTTTGCGTCATAGTCATTTTCCCGGCTTAAATTTCACTTTGTCAAGTCGATTTAGTACTTTGAAAATTTTATACTTTAATAATATGTCTTTACTTCTTTGGATTGACAATTTATAGATTCGTATTTACTGAAAGAGAAAAAGTGGATTTTATGATAGTAATTTTGTGATCAATAGAAAAGGCGTGACAGTGAAAAAGGTGAAATTTTTCGTATTTATTTAAATTTTTCATTCTTTATCTACCGGGTTTTCCATATATTTTTACCTCAAAGCTTTTATTCCAAGTTTCTTTAATTTACTGAGTGCCAGTGGCGCAACCAAAAAAATTTCGAGAGAAGATCCGACCTCTTAAGGGGTGTCCTGAATTTTTTTCCCATACAAATTTCCATCTTGAAGAGAGTAAAGACTCTTTTGGACCCCCATGGCTACACCCCTGTTAAGTGCTCATAAAAATGAGCTCGTGTAGTTTAAAGCCATTCTAAAAGAAGAGGAAGTATCTAAAAGATAAAGCACAATGTAATCTTGGACTAAATGACAATGAAAGGTGTGTATATGAATATTATGCGTACATAGACTTACTCCTTTAAATATCAGAACATTTCTTCGACTCAGTAAACGCACCTGCGTCAATTAGCAAGGAATATTAAATTTTTCACACTAAATGATTATATATTTATCTCGTTACCTACGCTCATATCATCTTATTGTAGATACACAAAGATATAGACAGACACAAACAAGAAGATACAAAGTTATTCATGAATGAAGCACATCCAAATATTTGTGATGAGAAAACGGAAAGAAGGGAAATTAGTGAGTGTAATAAAGTAGAACTGTATGCTCTCATGCATGCTTGATTAGTTAAAAACAAAATTGAAAGCATTTATTTCGAGACATCATGAGCAGGTCTCGTCTAATCTTGATCAATAAAAAGTAAAAATTTATAAATGACTTTTTTGCATCTAAAGCTTTTGATTGTATTCATTTTAAGGAAGCAAAACAGGAAACTTTCTAGAGTCAACCATTAATTCCATATCTAACATTTTTACTGCTGTTTCTATTTTCCCATCACGACAAAAGCTTTTCTAAAATTCATGAAGTGAAACTTTCATTTTGACGTAATAAAAGAAAACAAATGGAAGGTATAGATGGAGCATACACAAGCAGGAAAAAGTAAACGAGGTTCTCAACTCATTTTAGATTTTTTTTTACAAACTAATGGAAGATGAGTTTCGACGCGCTTGTTTGTATTCCTTTTTATCTTCCATTTGTTTCCGAGCTTTACCAGATGGTGTTACTTCAACCCTTTGGGTTTCCACTTAATTTTTTGTTTTGAACATTTTTTTTATTCAGTACATTATTTTTAGTCGTTGTTCAGCTGGTTGTCTTTAACTCTGAAATTTATTGGAAAATTCAGGAAAATGAATTGAATTAGCAAACGATCATCAAATAACAATTTTATTTCAAATTCCATAAATAAATGGCTGTGCGGAATTTTTCTTTTCAGTGCCTTTTTCTTATCAGTCGCATTATTGTCCCATGTATGTTTTTTTTATTTTTTGCTGTTTCAGCATTTCTAATATTAATGCTTTGTATGAGTACTAGTTATATTCATTGTAATATTGTTTAAGGGAGATTTAATTTTTAAGTTAATTAAGGCGTGGAAATGAGAAGATAAAAAAATATATCATTGTGTAAACAGATAAAATTTCTTTTTTGGTTCTCATTTTTGTGCCTTTCTGCTTTATTCATCTTTAAAAGGGATTTTTAGCATTTTCTTCGCTATTTTTTCTGGATTTCATTTTAGACACAAATAGGTACAGTAAGTACTGTTTATTCTCATTATTATTCATATTCAGATAGAATTTATTTTGGTTTGGAAGAAAAAGCGAGTTTTTAGCAGCTTTTAAATTTTTTTTATAATCTGGAGGATTTTGTGGAATTAGAATCTTTTTATGTGCAATTTGAAGAATTTGTATGAAAAAAATCACAATAAAATTAAGAAGCTTGTGTGTCTTTCAGAATAAAAGACTTACAGCAAAAAAAATTAAATTACTTTATCCTGTACTTAATTGACAATACGAACTTTAGACAAATTACGGAAAATCAGTTTGACAATTTTAATTTGAAAATTCCAATATGAAATAACATTCAGTAACTACTGTCAACATTGTTAATCTCTTTGTAATCTTCAAAATCCTTTAAGGGAGAATGTTAAACACTAAATTTAATTTTGAGCTCAACTCTTAGACGTCGTTCATCCTCAGTAGAGGAAAGGAAATTATTATCATCCTCCCACATGATTTAGACAGTAATAAAAAGAGCAATGAATGTAGCAGCATGGTTCAACAATCAATTATTTAATATCATAAAAAGGAAAAGTAATTATAACGGAATGAAGTGTGAGAAATGGCTATAAAAAGGATCTCAAATGATTTTAATTAGCAACATCGATACAGCACATCATTTACTCCTTATTATCTTTTAGTGGAAAATAAGTATTTTTTGAAATTTTGTTAGCAGAAAATAGCGCCGAAATTATGACCATAAATTACAAGCATTAAAATATGTATGAATGTTATAATCAGGGATAGAGGGTTGCATTTGCTAGAATTATTAATCCTATTAGAGATTAAAGTTTTCGGGTACAAAAAATGTTGAAAAATAGAAGGCTGTTATAATAACAAAAGTTTAGGTCGACTAAACTTACCAAAAAAATTATAAATTATTAAAAGATGTGATTCCGTAAAAATTCACTATTCAATAAAAGCTCTAACACGAGTTCGATAGCAAATGAGAAAATTACCAATAAATATTACATTTTTAATAATTCCATTTATTTTTATCACGTAGTATAATACGAAACCCTTCATTAATTTTGCTTTCATTCGTTTCACTCACCTCCTGACACCACCTTCCTCGTCTAACTCCTTCTCCTTTTCTTCTCATTTTCTATACATGACGAAAAAGGAAAGAAAAATTGAAATAAATATTGAATAAAATGAGCCCCGTTGGTTAGAGGGCGACAAAAAGGCAATGGCGACATTTGGACTGTGAATGTATATAAAAATGCTCCTATATATGGTATGTGACCTTATTTTCTCTTCTGATGTTGCCTTTTTCATCAATATGAACCACAACATCATCATCATTATTATTATCATCATCCCGCACATATTAGCGTATACATACGACACAAAGTATCTGTTTTTATACATATCTTTCCATTTGTAGGGGTTTATATCCAAAATATGAGACTCTTTTTTGATGGGAAATAAGGGATTCATATTGAATCTAACAGTTGCACATGTGTAAAATGATACAAATCGATATGTTCCTTTCAGGGGTTGGCAACAACTAAAGGTTTTTAATTTTAAGAACAAATAATAATTTTAATTAAAATAAGGTCAATTTTTAAGGGGTTTGTTAAATAATAGGAAATAAAAATTATGTGAATAATCAATTTTTCACTCCCACGAAGCTTTCTTTCCTAGAAGAATAATTTGTTTTTTCTCTTGAAAAGATCTCATTTATTTTTAATAGCCTTATCCTTTGAAAGAACCTTCAATGATATGAGTATCATACTGAAATTGTTTATCCCTAAATATTTAAATTGTTTTCCCTTCGAGAGACTCCTTTTTCGGATTATGTAGAATACTCCTCAAAATGCAATTTCCTTTTGTTGTCTTCTGCGAAATTTGATAATGCTTATCTCATGAAATTTAAAAATAGAACCCTTGGGATGGCGATAATAATATTAATGATATTAAAAATCGAAGATAAAATTCGAATATCGGTACAAATTTGCCTCTATAATGATACATGTGAATTATTCATTAAATTCAAATCGAGGAACTTTAATTTTAAGGTAAAAATGTATTTAATACATCAAAACTTTAAGAAACATAGATAAAAATAAATCCGATAACGCCCAGTAGCTTCTAATAGGATTAAAAAATGATTTGGTAAATATCATGCAGTTAAAAGTAATAGCCTAATATATCCTAAAGACATGTATTATGTCTCTACTCTCAAGATGATATATCAAACGACGACAATTCTTCCGAATTAGTTTGTATGCATTTGCTATAATACTGAATACTAACTCGGAGAAAGTTAAGAAAAATAATGTCAATCTTTAGTAAAAATAAATATTTTTTATTATAATTTTAATTTTGAAAAATTTGTCGACCTTTACCAACAAAAATTACAACTGTGTATCCTTGTAACTTATGAATCAGCATATCTCTTCTTTATATCAAGGATATGTAAGTCTCTTTATCTTTAAGTTCCTTAACTTTCATCTGATATATCGTCATTTTCCACCTACATGGTTGATGCTTGATAAAAAGGAAAGCTGAAATTTCACCTACAGCATTCAAGGTTGTGTGGAAGGGAAATGATTTGCCAACAATTGTTGAAGAAAATTCTTTGCGGAAATGAGAGAGTATCCATGTATGTGTAGTCACAAGCTGAAGGGAAATTTTAAGCAACAGTATATAGAGTAAAATTAAATGAGAAAATAATAAGAAGAGGAAATTTAACTTAAACGTGCGTGGAAGGAAGTTTCATGTTTGGGTATCTTTTCCATCCCAGAATGTACCACAAAATATGGTATGTTGCGTCTTACGATATGTAAGCATTATTATTCTTATATTTTTCTTGTTCTCAGATTTTTATTTTTTTGATAAAACAAGCTGACTCTTCCATTTAGTCTTATCATGTGAATGTGCATACAGTATTTAGATCCTATTAAATCAAGGAATCACTTTTCTGCTTTTACCTCGCATATTTTTACAACAGAATTTTAATTGAAAAATTCTCGGCGTGCATAAACTTGGAAGGAAATATTTATTGCTTCTTTATGTAGCAACATGTTTGGTTTTTTGAACGATTATTTTATAATACTGTAAATGATGTGGTCATTATTATGTGGATTATATAAAACCAATAATGTAGTAATTAAAATTAATTAATGAAACAATTTTATTACAAAAAAAAATTATTTTTATGGCATCAATGTCCACTGACATAATTTTCTTCCGATCAATAATTTCATCAAATTTATAATGAAATTTATTCAAGCAACTCCAAGACAAAACTGCCACATCAAAAAGCTTTATATTATAGCAACAAAAACATTCTGTTTGTAATGAAGCTAATTATCCATTACCAATTAAAATGGGCAATAATAATTACATTGAAATATGTAACTTTCAATTGACTTATGTTTCAAATTCAATTAATTGTCTAAGCATTAATAATTGATGTACCAAAATCTATCATTAACTTTAATTAATGTTTGAAAACGTTGAATACAATAAAAAAAGAAGAAATTTTGATGCTGAAAACTTTTCATTCATTGTTTGTGGGAAAATTATTCGTAACATTTCTTTTTTTCTTTGTTCTGTTAAAGATTTTTTTGCTCGTTCCTCTTTTGACTTTTTTTTATTACTGTTTGACTTCTTGGCTTTTGTGATTTTTTTTCACCCTACATATTTTATTCTTCATTCGAACATCTTCGTCATTTAGAATGTATGTTGAACATTTAATAGCAAGTAAAGGAATCCAAGATTTTATCACAGATCACACAAAAAAAATTAATTTTGAAAAATTTGTCATATTTTGCATAAAGTAATAAGTCAACTACCCCAAATGACGGTTTGAAAAAAATTATACCGTTTCTTGAAGTTTTTTTGAGACTTCAATCTAAATAGAGTTATCCACAAAAAGCTTTAAAGCTATATATGCTTCTAGGAAGGAAAACAGACAAAACTTTGATTCTATTTGCTTATTTTTTTTTCTTCTTTTGAAAGATGCCTCGACTATAATTTATTGATCGAAATTAATTATAATTGAGATGAATTTTTGTTTTCATTTCTCTTTCTAACTCCTCGTTTTCTTTTCGTGATATAAATGAGCCTTCATCACAAGGCACAGATATTGCCCATGAACTTTTCTTCATTTCTTCCCATCGTTTCCAATTTTTATTTCATGAATTTATTCTCTTTATATAATAGAAATGAAATAGAATCCAAAAAAAACTAGTTAGAGCATGTGGTGAGAAGAAATTGTTTTCAATAAACATCGAAGCAGTCGAACATGACTGATTTCTATCTTCAGGAAATGAAGAAGGAAGCAAAAGCGAAAACGAGAAGAACAAACTATTTTTACAGATGATTGAATAAATAAAAAAATGTGCTGATGAATCGTCTTGTACAATTTTGATAGTACTAACATGTAAGTCTATTAAAACAAACCCAATTAGCGCCTACTTCTCATGTGTTTAATTAAAACTCAAAAAATATCATATATTAATTATGAAAAAAAAACCACCTAAGCTAAGCTAAAAAGCTTTAAATAGAAGACATGGAAATTTTTAATGAACTTAAAAACTTTGCTGACGTCAAGGAGAGAAAAAAAATTAAAATTTTGATTCTATTTTAGGAGCAAAATTACACACAGGAAAATCAAAATGCTTTTGTGCGTATATACATAAAAAATTTATGATCACATTACTGTTCAATTTCCATTTTCCCCTCTTCTTGCACTCAAATCATTTTGATAAAGAAATTAAAGAAAGACGTAACTTTTCTCCATTTCCATCACGAACTTTCCTTAGACGCTTCTTAATTTTGAATAGTAAACTCGGGAGATTGGTAGGCGAGGCAGGCGAGAAAAAAAAAATTGCACCTTTTTCATCGTCAAATTTTTTTTCCCTTTTCAACCCAATTGTTCATTTATATTAAACCTTATTCTCTCCTTTTTATGATTATGATAAATAGTATTACGTCATTCGTCAATAATCCCCTCAATCTTTATGCTTAGAAATAAAATTGATTTTATGGAAGGATCATAAAAATTTCCTCTTTGGTGTTTGTGAGTTTTGCATAAGACATGGTAAAGGAAAAGATTACAACACATCGTTTGACGTCATTATTTTTTCCAATTTTTTTTCCTTCTTATATCTTTGCGAAATTTTTCATCTTCAGACATTAGCTTCCTCTTCATATAAAAGGATTCACTTAGAGATGAGAGGCAAAAATTGTGTCAATAAATTCATTTACAGCTTTCAAGCTAGAACAGTGAAAAAAAGGGGAGACAAAGATGAACTGAATCAATTACGTGGCAAATTTATCTATCTTCACATGCTGGTTGACATCGCACGTCTTTTTTATATTACTCTCATGCTGCAATCATACTCATCATATTCAAATTGTCTTGCTGTCATTTACGACATACTTTCAACTTGATACTATTCAACTTTTGAAATATATGGCAGTATTAAAGTGCAGAGGAGGTATTTGAATTGTAAAGAGTAAAAAATTTATTATCATATATTGTGGTTGGATTATTACCATTAATCCATAAAATTGTATAGGAAATCAGTAGTTTGTCATCAGCCGGATGTTTCAGAAATATTTCAAATGCGTTCAATGCTTTTCAAGTAATTTATTCATCCGAATCCTATATTTCCTGTGATTTTATTGACTTTTCGAAAGAGCACGAAAGTGTCACATCCTCACAATAATTCACGTCAATAATGCGAGGCATATATTTTTCATTATAACGTCACAAGATATATTTTTAGATCTGCCATTAGAAAATTGGCAGTAACATTGTGTATACAGATTACAGTACATACAGCCATATTCATTAATTATTTGTGTTTGTTATTTCTGGTAAAATGATAAAGCTCGTGCTGCATAATCAATAAGAATTTTCTTCTTCTTTTACTTCCTTCTGTTCTTAATGCTTAAAGCTTAAAGCCTTAATTAGAGAAATGAATTTGATGTGGAAAATTTCTTATTTCAGGCAACAGGAAATGTCTTATCTTTTGGCGGCATAATGGAGTCAGGTTGAGGTAATTATAATGAAATAATTTCTAATGTAACCATAGATTTTTTTTCGACTTTGTAACTGATATAAGATTTTGAATACAAAGTCTTTTATTAAGTCATTGATTAGATTGCGAAATAAAGGAAATTGGAATGAGAAGTTCAAGGCTTTGAAGGCTAACCTTATAAATTCACCTCTTTTGATCCAAACTAATCCTCTTTATATTATCAAACGTCCTCCACAATGATTATTTACCAACTAAATTAAAAAATCCACATTGACGTCATTACATTATCTTGTCAATCCCAAAGACAATATTAATTTATATTATTGCACATTAGCATTGTATGTTTGCGGAGTAATAATATATTCATCAGAGATTAATTTTGCCATTCGATGCTTTTTTTTATACACGAAATCTTCATTTAATGATCTTTTTTTCTATCGAATGTCCTAGTGGGAAGATAAATGAAATTTGCAAAGGTCTAGGACTAAAGATGTTGACACAACGCATTTGCTTACCAATTTGTCTTGAGTCATTATATGAGCTTATCTTTTGTGGGGACCGAAAAGCATAATATAAAGCTGACATAGTGTCCAATATAACAAGATAACTTGGTTAGAATATCAAGCCAGTCAAATTGAACAAAACTTTATTAAATGACCATAGACAATATGAATAGAACAATTTGAAGGAAACACACAAAAATGCTGAATCAACATGCTTCCCTCGTTCGAATCACGACTTCTACAATGATATGATAATTGCTGCAAATCAATAAATCAAGGTCACATAAAATTAGTTGTGATGCTTGGCTTTTTGTTTTCTGACGACTCATATATTTTTTTTTCAATAGAATTTTGCATTCTTATGAAGCTACTCATACAGGACTCTCTTACTTTTTATATATAGATTTCACTCCCTAATCCAATAATTCGTTTTCAATGCCAAAAAAAAAATGGAAAGTTGAAGAAGATTAGCTTCACTTTATTGCTTCATCTTCATCTTCATCAACCAAAATTAAATATTATTACGACAGTAAAGAAGTAAAATGTTGAACAAGCAAGTTGGTAAGGTAGAAAATTGGAAGCTTGCAGAATTTTTCTTCTCTTTATGAGCGGTGTGTTCAATAATACATTTCATTCAACTGAATTTATCATAATACTCCTTGTTCACAACACTAATCTTCTTACAGGATTTTTTCTTCTATCGTTGCTACTTTCATACTCTGCCCTTGCTCATTTTATTTCTTCTGGATATTTGCCAATGTTTTATTTATGAATTTGTACTTATGCGTCTATGTATGTGTTAAAATATACATTCTGATATTGGACCAGATTATTGTGGGAATGCTTGAACACAAAATAATAAAGAAAGGGGGAAACCAAAATGAATAAATAGGAAAGGAATATAGAATAAGAAACAGTTGACCCAACAATTGGAATAAGGAATAAGAAAAGTTTTTTGAAAGGAATAAAATTTGTATTCAAAATTGATCATCCACCTTCCAACTTCCATGCTTGAGAATAAACATTAATTCATTCACTAACTTAAGAGACGTGCGGAAAAGTTTTACTCGTATAACTAAAGTTGAACTCCACCTACAAACATTTATTTTTATGCCTCATTGGCACTACCCCGAAATTTCCTAAATGTTAGAAATAGAAATATCAATCAGTAAATTGAACATAGCAAAACTTATTGGCCATAAAAAGTATAGAAACATAATAATAATAATCATAATCGTAGATGATCAAAAGAAATGACCCCAAATTGAATGAATTTTCACACTTATTTATCATTTGGAAAAAGCTCAGAAGTTTATAATATCTCTATGATCTTTTTGATTTATTCTCTTTATTGCCGTTACTTCCTATACATATTTTTCTTCACCACACATTCCTTCCGTATATTTTTATTTCCTTTAAGACTTAATACATTTTTTTCTCCCTTTATGTTCACATTGAAATGAAGTATTTGCAATCATTCATCCGTGCTGTGTCAAGCAGTTTGTCTCACTTCATATTCGAACAAGTTTTTGCCTTTTTCTATACAATTCCTTCATCAGGATGGGAAAAATTGTATGATTTATGATGTGACAGAGGAAGGGCCTTCTTAATATTTATATTATTCTTATTATTCTCCGTGAGAAAAATGAGTAACATCGGAAAAAATTTAACTTCAACTTTTTCTCACAGCAAGAATAAAAAAAATGTCTGACATTCAACGAGACTTTGAATATAAAACAATTTCTGTTCCATCCGATGAAGATTTTTTTTTCTAATGAGAAAATTCATTAATCATAAAAGCAGTGAAAATTCTGCCTCAAAAGATGAAGAGTGTATGTTTTTCGCGAAATATTTTGTTAGCGATTGAATGAAAAGAAAAACTTTTTTGTTTTTGCTCGTGTTTTATGATTTGATTATTGGAAGAAAAAATTTGCGTGGTAGTTGATAAGAAAAACTCAAACAAGATGAAGAAAGCTTCGAGTACAGCCATTTAAAATGTATTCATTCATATCCTTTTGTTTTCTGATGATTCAGAATTTATAGATACATTGGCATCTGTTAGAATTTTACAAAAATATAAGCTCAGATTTTCAACATGGCAACTAAATTGAAAATATAATCCGTGTGACTGCTTTTGGGGTTTTTGTGGAAACAGTCATTCAAAAGTTGTTCAACAAATATTAGAGTAGCAAAATGCAAAAAAAAATGTTGTTGTTCATAATTGAAAATTTTAATTCTAAAATTGTATTTGAAGCATGATCTGTCCTAGATTATGTAGCACATGACAACCACCATAAAAATATGTAATTTTATCAAATGCATGTAATTCAAATAAGTACTGTTTTATAATTTCAGATTATGGCACGTAAACGTTGTTTTCATTTCAGTAATAATGAGTTTTAAAATACATGAACGACACAAGTTTAGATCCTAGAATTTTGATTCAATCCACGATTCATTTTTAGCGATCGCAATAATTTTAATTAAAATAATATCTTGGGTTCACTTTTTCACATGATTTTTTTTTATTTACTCATAAAATATCTATTAAGAATCAAATTATCTCATATCTTTATGAGGATCATAGATTTAATGGATCATATTTTCTTGCCTGCATCGTCAAAATTGCAATGAAACATAAAAGTTAGAATAGATTGAGAAATAATTCTCGTAATATAAATTTAATTTGTAATAGGCAATAAAAAAAGTTCCTATAAAATATAGCATTCCTATAAAATGAAAAGTACGCATTTATTCTTATCTATTTCTTGCGTCCATACCTGCCACAAACCACATAAATTAAACATTATGATAAATTTTCTTTTCAGCACCAACAATAATGGCAGTACCGAAAGAACATAAAATAAGATAATGTGCAGTATTTTTTTTCTTGAGCTATTCTCACACATATAAACGAAATGTTATTTCTTCTAAACCTTTTATGGACATTTCATGAAGCAGCACAGAGAATTCATTGCAATATTGATGTTGATCTTCTTATGTTTGCTCGAAAATCTTATTTGAAAATGTGAAAATGTTGGTAATGTTGAAACAAAAGTTTAGTGGTTCCAATGAAAAAGCGGATAATTTTATTAAGTTTGGCATCTGTGACCAAAGGAAAGAAATCGAAAGAGAAAATTGACTGAATACCTAAAAGCTTTTTTAAAATCACATGATAACTGTTTTACCAATGCAATAATAAATGTTTCTGAGAACAAATATTTCCTAAAGAACATGAAATTCTCCCAGTGCAAACAATAATATTCAGCTAACAATGTGAAACAGGATATTTTTCCTCTGTGCATAAATTCAAGAAGAAAAGTTTCATATATCGAAATGAAATTCAATTTGTGAGAGAAACTTTCTTCATCTGGGTGATTGTAAAAAGCTTTACTTTAATATGATTAAAATTGAATCACTTTTTATTTTACTTCACACATATGTTGCTGGGTTTGCTGGCTTGTGCATTTTTCATATCCAACAATATATACATGGTATGGAAGAATACAGCATGCAATGACGAACAAAACTTAATGCTCTTATGAAATTTTCCATTGTTGCAGCTTTTCTTTTTTTGTTTTGTTTCATTCCATCTTTCTTTCAAAATATTTACTTTAGTGTTCATATACGAAGAATATTGCATTCTCTGTCACTGCACATATAGCCAGAAAGCAAAGATGAAGTAACTTTGAAGATGATTTATTGAGTGCTTTCTTTTATTTTCTCCATCTTAAAAAATTTATGAACGATGGACCTTATGTATGTTGACTTAAGATAGAAAAGTGCTTGTCGCAGAGCACTTAATAGTGGACATACATCCTTGCACTACCACTTGATGATAGATTGAGTGGACTGTTGAAAAAGTTTTACTTTTCTCTTATTTGTGTTAACTTTTTCCTTCTGTTGCATGTCAAGCTTATTGTTGAGTAAGAAAATTTTAAAACATGCTGAGTACTTTTTATGACAATTGTAGCTTCCGTCCTCTGCTTAATGGAAAGTTTTGAATTTTGCAACAATTGTTCAATTAATTGAAGCACGATAGCCACAATACGAATCATATATAAATTTGACTATACACTGAACACGGCACTGAATTTGGAAATCTTGTTGACTGTCAGGAAATTGAAATCACTCATGAAAAATTTTTCACTCGTATTGAATTGATGTTAAATTGCTCTTGTGCATACAAAAAGCAGAAATGTTTGCAGAAAGCTCCTATTCCAATGTCTGTATATGTATAGCACAAAAAAGGGCAAGAAAAAGAGAACAGAAAAATTATTGAATTTATCGAATTTATAGGCAATGTTGTGTGAAAAAAATTCTCTTATGATTTTTTTATCATCTCATTTTTCTGCCATTATACACGCACACTTGAGCTCACATACGCACAATTTGGATTCATAAAGATTTCATATACGATCGTATTCGAGTGCCCTTTGAATCATAAGTATGAACAGGAGAACGTAAAGTGTGATAGCTTTTAATGATAAAATATTTGAAACGCATTTGATATTATAGAAACAGAACGCTATCCACTAACTTTTATCATGATTAATTAGACATTTTTTAGATATATCTACTAAACTCTAGACATTAAATCCTTGTCTAATCCGAGAAAATAATACAAAATAAAATCTTTCAATTGGAGGTCTCTAAAAACCAGCGAACAGGAAAAGTGTAGGAACGAGAAAAGGCAAAAGTGAATTTATCAATATGTATGTTGAAAATCAAAGTTGATTGATCATAATTTTGTAAACGTGATTTTTTTGTTTCATGAGAAATTTCCAACCTTCTCCTTCAAACACAATTTCATTGTAATCCTCTTTCGTGCGTAGGCTTTTGAGCTTTTTAAGCTTTTACTCTTGATATAAGTGAAAAAAAAATTTGTAATTCAATTTACAAAAGTAAAGATGAGAGTTCTATTTATTATTTGAAAGAAATAAAAGAATTCACTCAATATTTGGTTTATTTACATTAAGAATAATTTATTTAAGTCTTGTTATTTTTAGAATGTGAAGGCTAGGATTTTTTTAGAAATCTATTTTTTTTGTATTCTGAACTGTACTTAAATAAATCTTCTTAGTTGCAAACGAAAGAATAATTATTTACTGACTTAAATATCCTTAATTGAAAATTTCAACTTTCTATTGAATTTTCTTACCATTTCTATACAAAATGACATATCATTAAAAGCAATCTTGATAATTAACTTAGCATCCGTTTCCACCATGATGTTTTAAAAACCCTCATGTCCTATAATCAAGATAATTTTAGATTCGCATTTGTTGCAAGTTCACTGAATTGTTAAAATAATCTCATACTATGACATGATGAAATAAAATATAGGTCACATACAAAATAGATAAATGCAGTATTTTCATAAATTATAATGAATATAAAGAAATATGTGCATGTGAACGAAACAAGTAAAAAACACGAAGAAGAAGTTTTTGCAATATGCAACAAGCGCGTGATGTTTTGTGAATCCATTAAAATATAATTCCATTCATCCTTAATATGCTATTTTTGTACAATATAACTCATATAAAATTTTCAGCAGATCTGCATATGGTGTAAGCAGCAACAACAGACTGTTGCTCATATTGATTTCTCTGTGGAATTTAAAACTTTTATGCAAAATGATTTCTTCATTTTTCGGTTGGTTTATGATTATAAAAGAGGATTTTAGATATTTTTGAAGAAAAAAAAATAAATTGTAGGCATTTACATATTATAGGAAGTTTCTGCAAATTTTGTTAAGCTCGTAAATATTCAGTAAGTATTCAAAAACCAACGATATTTATTTGATATAACTAAATTATTTCTAAGCCAGCCACAAAGAAGCCACACAAGTAGTTTTATGTTCATTTTACATCATAATTTCATCCTTTGAGAAAACTTTTAGGTTTTTATCAAAAGAAATTGATAAATGAAAAGAGATCTTGCAGTATTTTAAGCTCTTTAGCTCAAAGCATGTGGAAAATCCTTCTTCATTTACCAGAAAAAATTATATTTGAATATGTTCACATAAAAATATTCATCCTACTTACTGGGGGTATTTAAAAAGAAGGAAAAAAGTTTTAATCTTCAAAAATAATTTTTTTAATTTCCTTACTTAAAATTTGCAAGTCATTAGAATAAAGAAAGATGAGGAAAAGAAGAGAAAAAATTAATTTGCGTTAATTAATCAAGGTAAGACAAGTAAGGATTTTATAATGTGTGGAGTCGTTAATGCATGACTAATTGAAGAAAAAAATTAATTCGTTTTCCATGATCAACTTCTGATCTATTTTCTTATTATGTCCTTTGAAAAGTTCTCAAAAGTCTTGACAAGGTTACTAATTCATGAAAAAATCAGACAGCCATGGTATGGAGCAACAAAAAAAGCACACTTCGAATAAATTTTTGTTAACCCACAATATCAAGTTCTTAAATCTAGAATATGCGGCAGAAATACAAAAATTCTTCATAAATACAAAATATCTAGTACCAAAAAAACCATGAAACATAATTAGAATATTATAATTAGCAGCAGCGACATTGAATAAATTTTTGTTCCATGAAGGAAAAAGGTACATCCAGAATCTTAATGAAAATTCATTACCAAACCTAAAGTAATTTCCTTTTTTTTTCTTCTTATAAATTTCACTCCATATTTACATTTTTTTAATGCATGAGTAAACTCAATTTGATTCTTTTCAGAAAAAGAAATCTTCCGGTAAAGCTTATTCATGTTTCCTTTCATATCTCTCTTATGTCTTGTTACTTTTCTTTTTGGGTAAAGGATGAAGGAAGAAGCTCACGTTTATTGAAAGATTTTTTTTATGCTTTCTTTCTTATGTGCGGCTCATATCTGCATGTACACATTTATTTTTATCCACGCTTACATGAGTTACTTACTTGCTTATTTACTCATCTCTACTTTTCTTATTCGTCGACTGGCTTGGCAGCAATGAATTACATCGGCACAAAGTACGAAAATGAGCGAAAAAGGAAGTAAAGAGTTAAGAAAAAAATAAGTAAGTACACAGTAGACGCAGCAATAAAAATTTTGGTTGGATAGAACAGCAGTTACGGAGTTACTCAGGCACATACGTACATACACGCACAGTTTGTACATGACGTGATTTTGAATATCTATTATGAGATTAAATGGTTTAAAGATGTTTGCGGAATCAAGCGATGCTTAAATTAACCTCAAAGACTGTGCATACTTTTAAAAAGATGAAAATGAGAATTTGAGGAAGTGAAGAGAAAGACAAAATAAATGATGTAAGGTGCAATAAATTTTTTTTTCAATGTCATTTCTTTAGTGATATATGAGAGTCATTTTGTGGGAAATTTTCATTTCCCTCTCATGACTTGACATTCATATTCAAGAAATTTTTATGAGGTGAACAGAGGAGTGAAAAAAGGGAAAATGTTTATATAGCTTCAACATTCCTCTACATATATGAAATATATTAAAGTTAATGTCTACACGTGTTGAAGCTTTAAAAATTTAATTTAAGCATTAATCGAGTGAGCAAAATATGATAGCGATTTAGTATAATTGATTTTTTTTTGCAATCAGCAGGCATACATAGTTGCATTATTTTTCTAGTACTATTCTTTAAAAAAATCTTCAATCAACTCTCATTCTCATAATAATACATCCATTACATGACAATACCACAACAAATTGCAATTACAATACGGAATTGTGATCGTTGCATTTACTGCAGAAGTAAAATCAAATCAGAACGTCATAAAAAAGATTACAATAGAAACGAAGAATAGAAGAGAACCAGAGGAGGCATCTCATGTTCTCAATTGTAATGATTTAAAATAATCTTCAATATCATACAGCACATTTATCTTCAATAGCGCTATACTAACAATGAAAATCATCATACTCATATCTTTTTCATGTCACAATTTCTTCATAACAATCAATTGACAATATGAAAAAGGATGGATATACAATGATGTCTTTTTATCGTCGATATACCATTTTAAGTAATTGAATTTCTCATTTCTTTTTGCTTTCATATGAAAACAATTGGACATAATGTGTTGCTTAACGAATAAGGAACTGGTTAACGTTTGGGAAATTCCTCAAATTTATTTCTCAAAATATTTATTAAAAAGGTTAAAGGTTAATTATCATACAAATATGTAATACTATTTGCTCCTTTTATATCAAAGAAACTTCCTTAATCTAAAGAATCTCCCACTCATAAATGATTATTGAACGCTTTTTCTCATTTTTCATAGAGATAATGATGAGTATTCATCATATACACGTCATATCTGATTACATTTTGTAGAAGAAGTATGAGATGCACTTAAAATTCTGATGTTATCCTATACTTTACATCTGGTAAGAATAAAAAGAAAATGGAAATGTTAAGGAATTAAGTGAGAATGGAGAAAAATTATTACTTATTTTTCTTCATTCTCATCTGGTTAGCTGTACATTGTTGATTTCCATTTTGATGAAACAATGATGAAAGGGAAACCTAAGACTGAGCAAGAAAAACGAAAAGTGGTGAAAAGAAATTGCTTCAAAGGAAAATGAATGAAATTGCTTTTGTCATATCATCGAATGAAAAGAAATGAAACACAATAATACAAAGAAGAGCTATCCTTTTAGTCATTCTTATTATTTGTCTATTCACTGTCTCTATTGTGTGTGAAACAAAAGAATTCAAAGTCCTTTTGGTAAAGTATGTCGATCGAGTTACATGTTATTAGCATTCGTTTATTGAAAACTGTTATAATGCAACTGGAAATCAAGCAATTATTTACAATTTCAAAAAATGGTTTGATTCAATTTTTTGATTTTTTATTAAATAAAATTGGAATTAAGGAAGTTATAAAATTGATAGAGCAAAACTTTAAAGATTAGCAATGAAATTAGCTAAACAATTTAATTATATAGCATTTCTGAAAAAAGAAGCTAGTCCTCAAGCTATTTGTATACGAATAAAGCAACAAAAAGGTCTGTAAATTTTCTGTTAATTTCATGAACGAATAAATCAATAAGGGAAATTATGTAAATTTCATTCAATAAATTAAGTTGGTATATTTTACATAATTGCATTGATTTTCAAAATTTCAAGTAGAAACTTTATATTCATCTCATATATTGCTGGAATTTCTTCCATAATTTTACTCAAAATGTTAAATTTTTATTCGGAATGAGGGTTGTAAGTAGCAAGTAAGTGGAAAATAAAATTGTATACGATTCAAGAATCCAATCTAGCACATAATGTGAGAGTGAAATAAATATAATATGAAGAAAAAAAAAATCGAAACGAACCCTATCTACATTCCATTAATCCTAACAGTCAGTAACATGTATAGCTTTAAATTACAATCGTGTTTCGATTGGAAAGAAGAGCTTCTACTCAATAATTTATGCCATTTCATTTCAAAAATGCGTATACTTTATCATTTCCTCCTCATTTATTCACGATATGTATTAAGAAGTTGAGAGGACAGAGAAAACGAGAATGAAGGAAAGAAAGAGGAAAGGATGGAAAAATAAGACGTGGAACAGTCGTATCTACTCTTGAGATTGAGGATTCTGATGTTTCGAGTAGGTTTGGACATTTTTTTTTCTTCAAAGTATTGATGGCCATTTTACGATTTGAGATTAGATTACGTTGATCAGATAAAGTCACTGGTTGTAAAGAAAAACATATAATTTTTGGGACATTGAACTTATCATAATAGAAAAAGTATACGACAATCACATCGTTGAGCTTATTTGGGTTTAGTGCAGGTTTTACAGTTTATGGTTTAATAGCCTTATACTAATTGTGAGTTTCGTTGCTCTGATTCGTTTTTGCATTTCTGTATTGTATAGAAAAGTTAGTCATTCAGAACCACCATCAAGAAATTTCCAATCATCCTTCTAGTGCACATAAAGAAAATTTATTCTCTAACATCGTTTACTACTTCTATTTGCTATTTGCTGTATAGTATTGCCTGCCTATATTTCCACTCAGCAGACCGTAATTCTTAAAGAATACAAAAGCTATAAATAATTGAATTTGTGAAGAATCTCATCCAAAATCCTCCTTCGAGTATAATTTTCTATGATGTTCCATGTACTTACGAGTTTTCATTATGTGGCAGAAAAGAAAATGATACGGAGATGGATGATTGAAGGAAAAGAATAAATTGAGCGACGACGGCACAAAGTACTTTATCGCAAAAGATGTGTCTAATTATATTATTATTTTACTACAATAAGAAAATATAGAAAATTCGATATCTTTATTCAGTTTCTTCGAATTTCTTTATCATTTTTTATTGGATAATAATGAGCAGTCTCAATTTAAAGACACGAGGGACCTCAATTCGATAAAGTTTCTATGGAATCATTTCGAAGTTAGGAAACAATTTTTTATTGAGAATCGATCACAAGATCAAAGATGAAAGAGATTAAAGAAAGTAAAAAGACTTGCCATTATTTGAGGATATATAATTTCTAAAAATAGCATAATTCCAGCATTTAAGCTTCTTCGTATAAAGAACTTTTCAAAAAGAAGAAATCGATAAGAATATCAATAAACTCACGTATATGAACGGAATATATGCTTTAAACTTTAACAAAGGAAAGCAATAAGAGGAAGAAGAAATTTCTTCATCGTTTCCCTAAAACCAATTTGTTTGTGTATATTTGATATTATTTTTTTCATAGCATACGTACAAATTTACGTGTCTATAATTTCTCGCAGCCTATAGATAATATTCACAACAATAAGACATTCGAAGGACGATTCGAAGGAAATTTGAGTAAATAATAGGTTTTCGTATCATAGACACAGTTAGCACTCAAAAACTAATCCCTTTTTACAAAACTCAATGATGTGAAACTGTTCATGAGCTTTTATTATGTACAATACACATGTTTGTTTCCAATAACTTTTGATGATACATCGAAAACAAGGCCAAGCAGAAAACTTTATCGACGGTCGTTTGATTGAAATTTGTTGCATTAGTTTGCGTAAAACTTTCTGACATTTTGAGGTTGTTTAAATTTGATGTTGCGTGAAAAAGGAATAACGATTCGTTTTGCAGAAAAATCTCAAAGCTTTCAGTGAGGGGGGAGCTTTTAAGAAAACATTAAGAAGGCCTTCGTTTTGTTGTTATCTTTTCTCTCTTGTGTGAACATGCATGAATGTTTATGAAAGGAAAAATTTGGGCTTGATGATGCTTTTAATATTGGCAACAGAAAAGTGCTTGTAAATGTAGGATGTGAGAAATTCTATCTGTTGAAGAGTGAAGCAAAAAGATTTTTCTCAGAAGAAGGAGATTATTTTGAAGGCTTTTAAAACAAACTTTTTTGGAATATTACATCGCCGGATTAACCTTTATTTGATTTATATGATTGATCTTGCAGATTCTTCCACTAAAAAGTATTAAAAAAAGAAAACATTTTTTACTGTTTTAAATTTCAAATTAATAAGAATTAATATGGAATTTAGCAACAGATTTTAATCCAACTGAGATCTCATTTTTCTACTTTCGCTTTGAGACCCACAATAATACCAATTGATGTACAATAATTCTACAAAAAAAAGCATTTATAGCTTTATGCAATATATATTTACCCTTGAAATAGTGAACTGATAATCAAGGATGTTCATCGTGATGACTACCCATGGGAAACATTTTCTGTAGAAATATACAGTTTATGGTATATTGAAAGGGAAGAAAAAATTGTATAATGTAGTTCAGTTTCAATGTATCTCTTGCTTGAGTAAATCGAATCCGTATAAAGAAAAAATTTATCGAGCACATTTGAACTTGCAGCCATTAAGTAAGGTTTCTAAGCCTGTATGAAAATTTCATGATGCTCTATCGATTCAAATTGTGGAGAATAAAATTAGGATTTCCTAAAGCATGAAGCTACTCATCAAGTAGACCGCATTTCTAAATTTCTCATAGTCATCATCATCTCTTTCAGTCACATCCCATAATCTTCATCGTATCTTCTAATTTCTTTTTAATTTTCTTATCAAGTCCATATGAATCGTAAGAGTAGTGTAATATACAAAATTGTTAACTCATCTTAATTATAACATCAAAAGCATCTTATAAGCATATAATATTTCACATAATATACATGAAGAATTTATGCATATTTATGAATCCTTATGTGCTGTCGTAAGCAAAACATAGTGGAATATGATAAGGAAAGAATATTTCCTTCAAGACATCAGAATGAAATGGAAACGAAGCAGCTTCTCATCATTTCGAAAGTTGTCGATTCATACATAACAAGCAATGCTTGTACATACGCACAGATATACACAGATGAGAATGATTATTTCTCTCACAAATCTTCTCATGTTGGAACTAAATTTTATTAGGTAAGGACATTTACGGTTGTGACGTCTTGAGATTTATTGTGATATTTTATTCATTTATTGAATACATTTAGGATAATAGATTATTGACTACGGAGAGTTGTTTCTATGATTCGTTCATTGGCCTTAACGATATAAAGTCAACATATAAAGTTTTTAGATTTTTACGGAAATTTAATCGTTTATTAGTAAACTGAAGCAAAGGTTGATAGTTTTACAAAGAACAGAGTAAGTAAAGTTAACTCAGTAAGTGAATGACCTCTTTGATAAAAGTTCACAAGAACTAACAAGAACAAATTCAAAGACGCTTTAATATTTCCTAAACCAAAGACTAACTCCTTCAAAAATCTTCTCATTTCTTATAATCCTTTTTCTGAAGATAAACAAATGAAGAAAAAATTTAATGAAATAAAAGAGAACCTATTGAAGCATAAATGATCCTAGTATTTTGTGAGATAGTAAAACATCGGAAGGTGATGGAAGAAGAAGACGAAATAAGATTATCTGATAAGACAAATATTTTTGATGAAAAGTAGCAGTTGACAAATTGGAATATTAATAATGAGATTGAAACGATAACATGGTCAAGGGTGCATTGGGACACAAATATTTTATTATTAGATTAATAAATATTCAACATTACCCACAGCATTCCAATTCCACTCAATGCCCATCATCATCATGATCCATCATCGTCATTAAATTTCACGTACTCTAATGACTACGTACAATTATTTTCCTCGCCATGGAATGTAAACAGATGGTAATTTTCAAGGCTCTTTTCCTTCTTCCTCGTTCCAGTTCGCCTTCCAGTAAAACAATACAACATTCGACGAATATGCGCAAAGTATACAAAACAATCGTCTATTGTTGATGCAAAACATTCGACAAATGCAATGGAATGTTTTGTAGGAAAAATTTCTCATCATCATCATCCAATTCCATCCAGCGGAGCCTCACATCGATTGTGTGATGGTTGAGTTTAGTTTAGTTTTTTCTCTAAGTACAGTAAGACGTGAAATTCAAGTTGTTGCTTCAAAACCGGGAGAAAGAGAATAAAAATGGGAAAATATGATAAATTTTTGAGTTGAAAAGACTAAAACACAATTTATTTGAATTTCGCCAAAAAGACAAAAATAATCTCATCAATTTTTATTCACGCAAAAGAGAACTGTGTTGAATTATCTCCAGGCATATGTGAAAAAAAAATTATCTGGCAAGCCACAGATTGTAAATCACTTTTTCGGACAAGAATTTAATTAGATTGAATTTTTTTTCAATGTTGGTCAGCTTACCAAAAAAAGTTGTGACACGATGATACAAAAACTTTAGCTTTTGAGTTGTAAATTTTTGTGAGAATTTTCTTCTTCTGATGGTCAAGTTATGGTAATCGAGATGAAAAAACCCCTTTATGAAAGAGAGGAGATAAAAAAAAATGTTTGAATAAAAATAAAAATTCAACATTTTTCTAAGGGACTGTAGAAAACACTTTTTGCCCTTTAGTCTTCTAATTTTATTTTTTTTTCTCTCTCGG
Source organism: Chironomus tentans (assembly GCA_963573255.1). NCBI lineage: Eukaryota > Metazoa > Arthropoda > Insecta > Diptera > Chironomidae > Chironomus > Chironomus tentans. Next base: position 628,624 of record OY754302.1, on the reverse strand, counting down.
TTCGCATTTTTTGAATACACATTTTTTTGTTGAAGAGTAAGCTTCGAAGGGCATGATATAAAAAAGCTCGTTGCTGAGGAATTATTCTGCACATATTTTATTACATACATGGCAAAATACATTTTTGTTGACGAATAAAGCAGAAGAAAAATGAAACAAGAAGAACAGAATCTTTTTTGAATGTGCGATGCAAGCAAAATAATAAAAATATGTGTATGAAGAAGGAGGAAAAGTTGTGAAATGTGAAATAAAATACCATATGAAAGTGAAGAAATGTGAATAAATAAGAAGCGGAGGAAGTTGAAAAGTGATAAAGGTGTTTTGTGTTCTGCAAATCCTGAAAAAGTATTCATACGTACACAAAATAAAATAGTTTCTCGATCTCGTAAAGAATTGTAACAAAAAAAATCAGGTGAAAGTGTGAAAAAACTTTTTACGGTTCTCTTTCAAATGCACTGAATTGAAACTTTCAGATAAAAATTTTTACTATTGTGAAGGTAAAGAATTTTCCCTTCGTGCAATCATTGACATTCTTGTGAGTGATGAAATGAAAACAAAAAAATTGAAAGCAGAGAAATAAAAAATAATTGCTATGTAAGTGAATGAGGATTATTGAGAACTGAGCAGTTACTTGGAAAATTAAACGGTATGAAGAATTTCTTTTGAATATTAAATATATTTACATTATTTTTTCTGTATTTTCCATTCATAAAAGGAGTAAGGTTTTACCCAAAACAAATAATTTATTTGACCAAATATAAATCATTAAAAACCCAACCTCAAAGTCAAATAAACCAAATTAAAATAAATTTTAATTAAAATTTTCTTCATTCCAAACTTTATTCAATACATGCTTTGAAATTCCTTCTCAGAAAATTGCTTTGAATAATATAAAAGCTTACAATTTTTATCTCAACGATATCATGCTGTGAAATTGAACGTGCGTAGCTTGAAGACATGTCACGAATATCATGTTCAAAGCCGCATTGAACGCAAAAGTTAATTTCAAAAGCCTCTGAATTATCGGAGGACCTCATTAATCAGATTATTGGTCGAAATATTTGTAAATAATTTTAATATTTGGAGCATGAACAAGGAAATGCTTCTTCTAACGTTAAGTACTAAACGTGAAATATTATCAGACCTCCCGAGAGAAACAACACATTATTACTGAATTGATTTATTTTCATCATTTTGCGTACAAAATAACAAGAAGTGTGAGGATTAGAGCTGAATATTCATTTTTATTCCAAAAAATTTATTCTTGTATAAGTGGAAAATTATTTTTAGTAGCAATATTTCCATACAGAATTTAAATACTCAAAATGGATATGGATGAAAATTAAACAATTTTTAATGTAATTAAAAAAATTATCTAAAATTAAATCCTATTTTTATTCTTTTCATAAAATGATAATTAGTTTAATTTCCATTTTAAATTACTGTCAATTAATTTCCAAAAAGCTAATTTTTTTATTTTGACTATGCCTATGACAAGGCCATCATGTTGATAATAACATCATTAGGTCATTATTCAATAAATATCAATCTGAGTATTTTTTTGCAATCTATGCTATTTTTATCTCTGATTGATTGACAAATGATTCTATAAATTAAGATCATGTTGTTTACATCCATCACATTCCAATGTAATAGATAATATTCATATTTTTCTCATAACAATTCACTGTGAATCTTTAGCTAAAGACTTTACATGATATAATATTTTCTGATACATGCAATTGTCAACAACTCAATCAATAAATCTGTTGAATAAGAGAAAAAATCATAAATCGATTAAATAGCTCAGTAAAGTTACGAGGCTTCTAAATATTCTAATTACAAAACGATTCTATTTTGAATTATCCGAAGGGAATTGAATTTGTCAATAATCACTTTATTTATATTACATAAAAAATATCGAATTGCTTACAAAAAGTTCTTCTTTCCTCTTTTCCATCTGATAAATTTCCAATCAACTTTTTAAGCTCGAGAAGAATTTTTCTTCTTCTTTTGTTGTTATTTTGTCAAGGAAATATGAAATTATAGCAAGAAAAGCCTTCAAGGAAGCACATTATGAAAATATTTTCAATTTGCGAATTTTTTCTTTCCTTTCTGTTTCTCAGTCTGAAAAAAAGTGCGTTCAATATTCAATCGTGAAGCTATTACAGAGCACAATGAAATTGAATTTACGACATTATCGAATTATTTTTCATTTTACTGATCTTTGCTTGGATTACTTTACATGAATGTAGAGAATTTTTTCTCTCTGTAATTTAATAATTTATTGATTTCTTGCTTGAATTATTTTTCTTACGTACGCAAAAAAAGCATAAATTTAGTAAGCCTCATATTGTATATACAACCTGTCTTTGACGCATTTACCAAGCAGAAATAAAATTGTTTATGACTTTATTGAACCCGGAAAAAATCACTGAAAAATTAATAAAGAACCTAAATTTATAAAATTGCCAGACAATTTGCTAATAATTATATATCAACTTCACAAATATCACAAACAGATTCAATGTTATTGGAATGAGAAGAAAAATTGTTTCAAATGACGAGAATAAACTTTCAATTTATGGAGTATATTCGATAAAAAATGAATAGAAAATGAAAACTTTTGTCATAAAAAATAAAAAAAAATTCAATTTTGGCATATAAAAAGTCTTTACAGAAATATTCAGCAATGAAGTTTTTTTCAATACAAACGAAAAGTTTTTGTACGTAATACAGCTGTGAAACAGAAGTTTAGACAATAATTCAGGCACAATCTAAATAAATGTCTTCAAAAATGAAACAGAAAATTTTTTGAAATAAATTAGCAAGGAAAATAGTTTTAGAGAAGCAATTGAAATCATATCTTAGTGATTTTATTAGTCTTGTTCAGTTTATAAGGTTAACTGAAAAGTAAATTATGAAAATACTTTTCAAGTTCTATCGATACAGCTGTATTGATTGTAAAATGATAAATTGTACGAATTCAATAAATAGCAAAAAAAATTGAATAAAATCGTTTGTCATTATTATAAAAAGTTGACTCATTTTTATCAGAACTTAATCAATTTTTTGATAGATTATGAATGATGATCGTTAAAATTCTCTTAAGAAAATTTAATTAAATATAATTCTCATTAAAAACTAAAATTCTTACAGACAATTTTTTCCTTTTCGTTTGATTACTTTAATATAATTAAATTGCTGATGTCTAAAAATAAATGTCAACCTTTTTACAGACTCCACAATGTTCAACTCAAATATTTTTTTTCCTCTTTCATTTCCCTCTACAAAATAACAAATGTTCATTCCTTCCTCTCCTTCGTAAAATTTTCATTCACCTTTTAACATTTTTAAAGAAAAAGTTCTTGAACTTTTTACATTTCTAATTGAATATAAAAATGGCAATTCTTACTCAGTTCATACACACACATAACATTTCACGTGACACAAATTGAGAATTTTTTTTATTGCTTTTGCAACTTCATTACATTAAATGATATTTGAGAATCTAAAAATAGCGACAGCGTTCTTTTTACTCACATTCACCACACCATATCACTATGGAACGATGTTTGATATTCATATCGCAAGAATTTGTTCCTTTCGTGGAGAGAGGAAAAAAAACTTTTTTCATTTCTTCCAATTTCTTCTTTGAAAAACAAAGTTGAGAATGATTTTAAGGCAAAGAAGCAGAGTGGGAAGTAAGGGAACATGCAAGTATAATCTAAAAACTTTTCGCGCGTCATCTTCTCAATTTCTTTAAAGACAAAATAGCAAACTTATTCCTTCTTTTTTGATGAAGTGAACGAAAAAGATTTTTCCTCTCTCTGTCATTGTGTCTTCCTGTAATTTTTGCTCCTTTATTTTTATCATTTGCTATTTCCTTGCAAAGATTTTTTATTTTTCTACATGTATCCTTCACTTGTTCTACTAATTTTTTTTTTTTTGATATTTTTAGAATAATTTGAAATATTAAAATTAAACTATCAAGTTTCTGCTCCTTTTCAAATATAATCCCAAAAATCTCAAAAAAAATTTTAATAGTCATAAGATATTTTAGTATTCTGAAACGGGAGACGTTTTGGAGGCATGAGCTTAAACTCCCATTATTTCTCGTTGATTACATTTTTAAACAGATTCAAATACAATCAATCGACGATTCTCAGATAATGACGCAACCAAATTTCGCACTTCTCTTTTCATCAACGACGCCATCGACACCTCCTATCAACAATTAATTGAATTTGAACTATTAAATTTCTATATCGAATTTCATTTCTAAAATTATCATAAGGAAATGATATTGCTAACAAACGCCATAGAATGAGAAGTGCGAAGAAAAAGGAAAAACGTGGGAAATCAGATTATATGACGATGATGATGTCGTGACTGCTCCCCTTCATTTTACAATTTTACATTTTCTTACTTGAAATTTTTTTCGTAACACGTCAGAAAATCTCTTAATATATACAAAAGTGTACATACGTGGAAGCTCATACTCGACATTTTCTTGCAATCAAAATGACAATTTAATTTTTTTCCACTCGTCAAGCAATGAGTTTTATTATTGAAGGAAAAAGGCACTTTATGCTCGTACTGCCACGATGTTTCAAATTCATTCGTGAGATGAATATTATTTTCCTTTTGAATTTTTATTGAAAATTTCGTAAACTTAGAGACGGAAAAACTGAAAGGTATGCATTTGAAATTTTCTGGCAGTTCACGTATAATTCATGTTATTACGTCTGACATACATCTTTCACTTGTCATGTTAATTTTTTCCGGAAAGAATGCTAATAACTTATAATGGAAGGAATTCTAATACTTGATCAATCATTTTGATGTCAACTTAACTTGAAATAATTCTGAAAGTTGGCAAAAGTAATGAAATATAAGCAAATTTTGGCGTTCAAACTTTTCAAGTTCACATTAAAAGTTTCACTAAACTAGGATAAAGCATAACTAGAAAAACTCTTCGGAGTATAAATGTTTGCATTTCTATTTCAAAGCTTTAGAAAATCTAGAATTCAAAATTGATTGCTTTATTTATCAGTGAACAAAATTCATTGAACTTTGCTTTCTAGAAAAGCATAGACGAAAGAAGCAAATGCCCACAATTGTACGAGAGAATGAATTCCCAAAACACAGCAGCAGCAAGGAGTCGTTTACTTATTCCGTTCGTGCTTTAAGACTATGGTGTTTTTTTAAGCTGTATGCGAATTCAAACAAAGGAAATTTTTCTTAATAAATAATGTGTGACAATGGAAGGAAGAAGGTCCAAACATTTTTTTTGCGTGACGCAATCAGTGAATGACCTCCAAGAGGAATTTCGAAAATTCGTCTAATCTGCAAACAGACAAAACCATCATCAATAATAGCACCACCTTTCCCAACATAACTCACTTAAGGAACATAAAGATGTTGACGTAAAAAATTGCTGCAATCAATTGCGCCACTTTGAGCATGTATATACAGTCCTTACACACACATTTCTTTTTTCATAAATTAAACGAAGGAAAAAAATATTAGAGGAAAATTGTTGCAAGAAATTTTATTGCTCAACGTGAGCAAACGATATCATCATCATGAAACGAACTCGTGCGTGTTTCTACTTAAAAATTTTGACTTTATAAAATGAAATTTCTTGTTTTTAGAAAATAGAAAAAGCATTACGCTATATAGATTTTAATATTTAATATGACTTCCTCCCCTATTCATGAGAAGCCACAGATGTAAAACCGCAAATCAATCCACATCAATTGAAGGAATTTGACATTCAGCAATAGAAGCACAGTAAAGCTGGGAAATATTTTATCAGTAGGCAATGCAAACGATGAAAATAATGCTTGTTTGTGGCTTTCACATATGTTTGTCGTTCTCTTTTTTTTATTTTCGTATTAAAATCATTTCCATTTTGAGGAATTTGAGCTAAGTTTCTATTCACACTCGACTGATAAGATTAAATTGCAGTGCTCACATTTTAAAGGATTTAAGAATTACACGTGATTTATTTCTGTGAATTTATTTTTATGAGGAGTAAGGAAATAAAAAATAGGGAGAACTGTATATGCTTGTTGAAAATGTGAGTCTTAGAAAATTTAAACTCTAGTTATTCAGGAACTATATAGCGTGTTTTGAAAAATTAAGAGCATTAAGATATTAGCATAAAATAAATTAAGGCTTAATTTTTGACAGCTTGCTGTGGCATGGCCAGTAAATATTTAAGGTAATTATTTAGAAAGCATTTCTTGTGGATAAGGATACAAATGTTTGTAAAAAAATGACAAGAAATGTGAGAAGTATTAAATATTCAAAAAGTTAGAAAAGTTCTGTCTTAAGAGAAATAACTTAAATGTTCGTCAAAATCGAAAGGTTTTTCGAGGAACAAAAATATTTTGCTAAATTTATGAAGTTTGTTTGTAAAGGAATCAAAATAGGTCTGATTATTGAAGCAGAATCAACTCAAAATATTGATCATTTTAAGAGGCAATATAAATAATTTTGATAGGTCCTTTCTTTCGAGAAAAACATCAATTAACATAATTTATTCTTGGAAGGTTATTATTTGTACTTAAATTTTGAAGCGTATGTCATTTGAGTAACTATTTAAGAATATCTCTCACATAATTTTATTCGAAATTCAACCAGATCCATTGAAGCTCCTTTCGTTCCAGAACACCGTGATACATTTTTAATCTATCATTAATTTTCATAAAATATTGCACAGCTTAAAGATTTAAAACGTTAAATTTTCCATAAAACGTTGAGTTCGCAAATGATTCACAAAATGGAACTGCTGGAATGAAAACCCTTAGTTGCACTCAATTAAATTCACAAACATAAAAGCAAGAATTATTTCTCTGTCGATTGAAAATGGGGAGTGAGGAAAGTTAACAAAATTTATATATTCAATAATTGAAATTAAACATTCACATTTTTGCATAATTAATTTTCCTTCTGCTTAATTAATTAATATAATCAGATGCTTCTTTTGCCACACGCATCATACATGAGTTTTCAAGATCTTCACAGTCAGAGGCAAACAATTTCTTTTTCCAATTTAATCATTCATTTCTAATACGAGAGAGCTCTCGCACATGAATTGAAATATTTTTTCCAATCCATAAACTTTTTTCTGCTTACATCTTCTCAGTTATTCTCAAAAGTGCTCAGCGTATGTTTAATTGCTGTTTGTATGAAAATTTACACCAGCTGCAAAAAAAAATTTTTCACTGACGAAGCAAAATAAATGAAGGAAGGAAAAATTAGCGATTTATCATTCACTCACGAGTTGAGTATGTACGTACAATGTTAGGAGTACATGCATTATGTTCACTGTATGATTAAGATGAAGAGCTTCAATTTTTATGTAATTGACAGCGCTTAAGTGGATATAAATTTCAGATTTTTCTCTCTCGAAACGCTTTCACTGTTGCGTTGTTAAGGTTGCTATGAAAAACTTTTTTCTCTCATAGAATTTTTCAATGTACCTATTTAAAGCAGCGCGAATATGCAAAACTTTTATTCTGTGAGATTTCAGTAAGCACTTCGTTCATTTAATCCATGTAAAATGCAGCAATTGTTGATTTTAATTTGTGCTGTTCACAGAAAAATCTACTTCAGCTGTTTTGAGTTTACGCCTCTGAGTTCTCATGCTAAATGAGTCAATTAAAGGACAAAGTAAATAATCCCGTCTATTTCCATTAACAACAACCATTCTATTGACATAAAAATTAATTTAAGCGTGTTAATTACATTCCACAAAGTTTTGGAATCTAATGTCAAACACTTTAAATATTAGCACAGCATTTATATTAATAGCAACCGAAACGGAAATATTTGTGAACAAATTAAAACTTTTCCCAGCATACATTCCTCCACCTGCCTGCCTACACATACACAGTATATATAAAAACTTTCTTTTGTGGGTTAAAGACAAAGTCTCAAAAATTCCAATTTTTTATTTATGCACAACGAGAATGTTTGTTAACAATTTTATACTGCCGAATTCCCTCCAATTCCATTAATTTTCTACATCATCGGAAAAGTTTTATTATTGATTTTTTCCTCCTTTAATGTAAATGAAAAATTTTACATTCTCTCTCTCTCTTCCTCGACAACAGCCAAACCTGTGTTGTGTCACATAAAAACCTACATGTATTCATACAAGCATACATGAATGTATGGCAGAGAACATTTAATAATTGTTAATAAAGAGAAGGGAAGCAGCAAAAAATACAGAAAAACGAATTACTTCAGGCAGTCATGGATGTTTGTTTCGCGAGCTTTTAGCGAACACATTTCATCTACCAGATATAAAGCTCATGTTGACATGTTTGAGTTTTGTTTTTCTCGCTTAAATTTTTAAAGAGTTTGCCAAGCTTCAAATTCTGCACATTGGCTTTATGTAGAAAGTTGTGGGATGTTATTTAATTTGTAAAATAACTTCAAAAAACATTCGACATTCAGTCATTGAAAACACCTTTGATCCATTCATTCCAATATTACTGATACAACAAGGACCCTTATAATGTTTGACAGCAAGCCTTTATTCCAAACCTTTGATCGTTTCTGATATCACAATACCATTCTATTTTTACAGTTCTGTTGATACCTTTACACACAGTTTTACATTGTAAAAAAAATAACATAAAAGACTTGAAAAAGGAATTAAGGGATGAATAGAGGAGAGATATGAGACATGCATAGAACAGATATGATCAGTATATCTGGTATTTAATGGCATCGTTTTATATGTCTTAATAGCTTAGCATAATGGCATACACACCTCGTCTTTAATTACTTTCTGTAAACAATTCAAATTAATTGAATTATGCATAGCACTAACGTTCTCGGCTCAAGATAGTCGATTGTTTTCTCAATGCGGAAAAAAAGATGAAATTTATTGTCATTGTAATTAATTGATCTAAGTAAATTAATTAGTAGTAATTGAACGAGAATAATAAGAAGAATTGTCATCTAATAGTGCCACTAGAAGTCGTTCTAAAAAACATTACATCATCCTTGAAATCCTGTGTAAACAAAGTGTGACATTGAAATGATATTGTCTATAATTGAACGGAAGAAAATTAATTTGTCGAGATTTTTCATCTTAGATATACATAACAATAGCTGATGTGTGATATTTTATCTAACAGTTTTCATAATTCATAATTTTTATTGACAATATCCGAAAAATCCTGGTACTCAATATAAATATGCCCAATAAAACATTGAAATTAATCTTTTACATTCAGAATAGCAGTCTTAAAGCTAGGGTGACCAGATATTTTTTGAAAAGATAGAGGACCCCAAAATTTTCTATCAAAATATTCTATATTTTGACCGAAATAGAGGACAATTTCTGAAAATAGAGGACAGAGGAGAAATTTCAAAAATAGAGGACAGTCCTCTGAAAAACCAAGCAGATGGTCAGCCTACTTAAAGCTCAATAAATTAGTTTTGTTTCTAAGAATAAACCCTAATTGGATAACATGATAGATTTCAGCATGATTCAATATAAATCCCTCAACAAATGCATTGTTGACAGGAATGAGCTTTATTGAAGAAATAATTGAAAGTATTTGTGGCTGAAAAGTAATAACCATTCATTCTTTCTCATTTATTTGATCTTTTTTTCTCTTACCACAATAGATTGTTCAATTTACGGTTAGTTCCCACATGACATAAAATCTTTCTTACTTATCACGTTCACCCACATTTACAGACAAACCCATCACACATGTAAAAATAAGGTCTAATTAGGTAAAGGAGAAGCTTTGAAATTCATATGGGCTATTATACTTATGTTTGAATTGTCCGCACCACAAATAGAGAGAGAAATTAATTATATTGTACTAATTGGAAATCGATTGTGTTTGTGATTGACGTAGTAACTGAAAAGAAACTTCATTCGCACATGTGCCACACACTTGTCATTGCCATTTAATGAAACGAAATTGTTCAGATTTTTCTCTTGTCTGCTCTCTATGATGTTAAATTTATTGGTATGTGGACTTTTATTCCGAATCCATAGATGTTATGGGGGTATTTTAGTAGTTAATTAGTTTTTATTGAGGATGTTATCATAAAAAAGGATCAAGAATTGGCTTCGTATTGTGTCTCGCCCACACATCAATAGAAATAAATTGATAGAGATTGTTGGAGTAGAAATGGCTCAAGAGGATTTTACATCATATTTCTGTGAAAAATTCAATCCTGAAGCTATTAGATGTGCTTGAATTGAAAATTATGCAATCATGAGTAAAAAATCTTAAAAGACAAAATTTCTCGCAGTATTTTTCCCAAAGGTCGTAAAAAATCCATTTCTCTGTTACTTGTAAATATTTCCATAATCACAGTAGGAGCATTCAACTCTGAATAATTTCAAATAAATATTCAAATGCGTTTTCAAATTGATGTACTGAATGATTTTCAACTCCTTTGTTTATCTCCAGGAAAAAAAATTCATCATAAAACGAAAAAATAGATAAATTTTGCTATAAAATCAGCATCATCTTCTTTTTAGGTATAAATTTCATTCAAATTACAATACCTATAGAGTAAACAAACTTAAGTATACATAAGATCTATTACACATTCATCAGCCACGAGAGCACTTGCGAAGTTTCGCTCATTAAAGTTAACAATCCTCATCCTTTTGTCGAATTTAACAAAAAAAGACGAATTTTAAGAATGGAAAGTCGAGGGAAGTTGTTTTATCAACCAAAGTTCCATTTAATTGAGATCGTAAAAAACTTTGTTTTCCAAATGACAAAGCAAGAAAAAAAATTTTGAAGGAGATACATTTTGTTCCTTCTTCAGCTTTTTTACGATGTTTTATTTTTAAAAAAGTATAAAAATTCCTGCGGTTACTATTTCTTAGAATATAAATTTTTTAATCTACTTCTTCAGACTGGGTATGACAGGACATTATGCATGTTACTTTTGCATATTTTTCTAAAAAAGTTCACATCAAATCATAAGGTTTCCGATCCTAGAAAGATTCTTGAAGACTTACAACAAGAAGAAGAAGTTTTCTTTCACATTTTTATGACTCAAATATCTCCTCAGCTATTTCTTTACTCATGAAAAGTGCGCATCTTTCACGATTTATTCTCGTGGGAATCCATAAATTCAATTTTACGTAAAAAGGAGAAAAATAAATGTTTTTCATCGCCGCATGGAAAAATTTTTCGTCCAGTTTATTTTTTATTGCTTCTTCATGTTCATAATTTCAAATGGTAAAGAAAAGTTTTGTGAAGTCAATGAAAGACTTTTCTTGAGAAAAGAAAAGAGAAAGCACATCTTGAATGGAAAAATAAACATTTTGAGTTTGTAATAATTCTCATTCGTGCACTTCAATAGATTTTTCTCACACTTACTGCATCATCAAAATCCACAATGTATTTTTTTTGTAAAAAAAAATAACTTGTTGGAGAAAAATAAACAATGAAAGCGTGGAGCTCTCTTTCTATGGCTATATAAACATCGGAAAGAAGATATGAATGATTAAGTGATGTTTGAAAAGCTATTATTGGGCATGTTTTATGTCATTTCCTAAAATTGATATATTTTCTATTTCTACTACATCTTACTTACTCGCACATGCCAAGTATTTGCGAGAGATTAAAAATTTATATGCTGATGGAAAAAGTTTATTTTTTATCGAATAAAATTTTTTTTCCTAGCTCTGAAAAGTCTAAGAAAGAAAACAACGATCACAAATTCAAGAAAAAAATGATTGATGATGTATTTGTTTCACATAAAAGTATAAAAAGAAGCATGACAGATTTGTAATTGAGCTAAAAAGAAAACATTGCTCATCTAGTTGTCCCTATCTTTGTCGCCATACATCTACTACATGCACATGCTTTAAAATCATGGAAGTGACCAAAAATAGCAAAATCTATAAAACACTTTGCATATATTTATCAAAAAAGAGCTGAATATACCTGCAGATGGTCAAATATTGATAAGCTTTAGTTTCATCGATATATGTTTAATTATCCAAAGGGACATAAATTTTCGAAAGCCTAACAAAACATTTCCATGTTTGTACAAATTTGTTCGATGCTTCCAATCCCAAAGCAGGACTAAACAATCATTTCAGGCCAATAATTTTCGTTATTACACATCCGCTGTGTTTAAATACATGCAATTATAGCAAACTAGCTGAATTAAATTATAGCCCTCTGAGCCGTATTCCAAATAGAAAATTATTGTCCTTGGTATTGTGAAGGCCATGTTATTGACATTGAAAGTATTTTCTTTGAGTTTTTGTTTTCACACCTAATCAAAAATTCTGACGTACTTTTATTGAATTTGTATATAAATCTTTTTAATTATGCTCTTTAAGTCGATTTTTTTTACTTTTTCAAGATTCAGGTTTTGGAACTAGATCGGTGATATAAACTACGTATAATTACGATACGGTAAACTATTTCATAATTTTATGGGATTTTCTAAAGATAAAAGCAGACATTCCGTCTCTCATAAAAAGTTTTGAATTTTTTTAAATTGCGACCGTCCAAGCCTTGGAAAATTTTAAGTATGAAAGAAATATAAGGAAGTATTGTAAATATCCATTGAGTCATAAATCTTTCAAAATAGAATGAAAATAGAGTGTAATTTATAAAAACAGAACTCAAACTGAGCGAGAGAAAGAAATATTTGCCATAAACAGTCTGACAGCTAATTGGCGGCGGATGAGAAATGAAAAATTTATTGAATTTTAATCAATCATTTATAATTTCACTTCATAATTAATAAAAAAATGATTAATTATTGAGGATGTAAATTAAAATCATGTGTGATGATTTAAACACAAATAGTAGTGATAGTTTTTTAAATAAACAAATTGATTTGCATTAAGTGAATAAAAGCGTAATTTTAAATAATATTTCAGTCACAAGTAAAACATTACTTTCTAACACTAATCATCATTATCGTTCCATGTAATGGGATTCTTGGACAAGAAAACAAACCGGAACTACCAAACTACATTAATTTCATACAAAGCCAAAACCCTCTGAAAATATACAAAAGCGAACTATTTTCAAGAGTGTTGTTGATTTCTTACCGATTGTCAAACATAAGTTTTCCCTCCCCCAAATAATTTATGGACGAACTTTCCAACTTACATGAATCATAAGAAATTTTAGTTTTACACGATATCTTACATCTAGCATGCCACTTAGTATAGTGTGAGTATTTTATTGCTAGAGTGTGTCAAAAATATCTGTTAAACATAGAAATAGAAGAGCAAGAAAAAGTAATCGAAATCAATTCCTGTGGTGTTATGGGAGGTCAATTGTTAATAGGTCAAATCATTTCTTTGTTCTCATTTCTGGGTGAAGAGTTTCAACTGTCATGTAAATGTCTCTTGACTTTCTCACCATTCTCTCCTTTGTGATGCTCAGATAGATTTTTCTTTCCTTTCTATTTTTTCATTCTTTCTTGCAGCTTCTGTTCTTCCATTATTCATTCATTCATTTATTTGTCATGGGAGATAAAGGCAATAATAATAATAATAACAGAAATAAGAAAAAGATGACATAAATTTATGATGTGGAAAGCTTTATTTGTTATTTACTTTTCCAATATCTTTGTGCTACCCCCCAAAGTAGTTTTTGTGGAATGTAGGAATTTTATTTGTGTGTTCGAAGCGAGATAACTCAATTATATTAAAGTATATCGGCAGTTTTTCTCATGATATTGAATTTATGTGAGCTTATTTTGGTCAATTTCATTAAAGTTTTACGGTTAGTTCTAGAATATTTTATGGTCACTTTATCTCCTTTTCGAATAAAAAACTTTACGTCTTACTACCACTTTTCTTAAAAAGCTTTTCATCCTCATCAGCTTTATTGCATTCAAATCTATGTATATGAAGGGTAATCGTGTTTATGAGAAGCAGTGTGTGAAAAAATAGCGTCCATAATAGCTTAAATCATAAAGTTTATGTTTATTATAGCTTCTATAAGATCTTTTATGATTTTCTCATGGTTTTCTTAAGGGTCCATACTTTCTCAATCTACAGTAAATAATTTTATCCATTCAATGACTTATATTTCACTTATTCATAACCAATACAGTCGATGATATCAAAGAAAAGTGTTGACTTTACTTTTTCATAGTTGTTGCTTCGTCTTCATGCTTCATTGGGAATTATTACTGATAACTAAATTGCCATTTTTCCCTTTACTTCTTTCTCTTTGTGGAATATATACTTTGAGATCATTTTTTATTGCATTTCATGTTGTGAGTACATTCACATTCTTCTAATAGAAGAATCTTTGAGCAAACAAACTCTTTTCTTCTCTTTGATGCTGTGGCATTAAGTCTTTTTCTTTGCTATGCTGAATTGAATTCATGAATTTATTCGTATTGAACTTGAGGATTTTATTTTTAAGAACAAGAAATTTTTAAGGTTGCACGCTCAATACTATGCCTCAAAGGCTACATGAAGAATCCACATTGCTGCCTTTTCCACTGTGTGTCACTCGGGAGAAGATAATAATTGAATCCTCAAGTTACATTTGCTAGGTTGCATCATAAAGGAAATCTCATTGGAATTCAAACATTTATGTCATTTCTAGATTCTCTCTGAAGTTTACTTTTAGAAATCATAAAAGAAGCCTTTCATGACAAAACAACCAAGGGCTTTTCAAGATTTATTTCAAAGATATTCCGTCATTTACTTTGTAATTTATGTTATTTTCTAAAGTAATGCGAATTTCTCATTAAAATTTTTCATTTGATGAATTAAGGAAGCAAAAGCTTTGCGACGAGTGAAGATGCTAATGAACATAGAGAAAAATAGTTCCTTTCATTTTGCTGATTTTTTATTCTTGTCATTCATACAAGATGTCAATTTCCTCATTTTCAATTCTCTTTAAAATGGAATCCTTTCATTATATGATGAATGCAAGCGGATGTGCTTATATGAATTGCATAATCATACCCTCATTTAAGATAATTGTGAATCACTATGTGGCTATTGTGAAACTATTGCATTGCATTCCAAATATGCTTCATATTATGTGATGAAAATCAAATCAAATTTTACTTCAAAAACATAGCAACCAGTTTTTTATGAAAAAATCAAAAAAACATCAACTAAAGAAAGATTAAATGAAAAATACTAAAAAAAATTTTTACTGCAGATGTAAATTCATTTCTGCTTCAATTTCCTACACTAAATCTTTTCCTTTTTACTTTTGTTAAATTATAGAGAAAATTACATAAATTATTTCTAACAATTTCTCTTCTCTTTTAATTTTCTTCCATCACAGGATTCATCAACTACAGACATATGTATGCTTCATGTTAAGCGAGCAGAGATACGAATTACGGAGAAGTGAAAAGACAAAATCATGATGATGATGATGATGATATGAATTAAAATTCATACATTCAAAGCGACATTGTCAAGCACATAAGGGAGGTGAATAAGAACAAAAATATCAATAGAAATTGTAGTTGTGGATGATGCAACGACATATGAAGGAATCTTAATGAGTCTTGTCATTATGAGTGATTCTAATGAATATGTGAAAATGCATTTTGCATTAAAAATCTTAAAATCGTAATGCATATAATGCGCATAGTAGTTTTGTGTTAGAGATATAAAATTGTAAGAAATTGACTTAATTTTAGGAGAAAATGTGAAATTTATTGAAATGGTAAAATTGTGCGCACAAAAAGGATGAAAAATGAACGACACATGATTCACTTACCATGCCAGCAGTTTTATCGACAACATCGGGGGGAACAACAGTCATATATTTATCATCAACTTGGCCTTGGTCACTTCACACGTCATTGCTGTCATCATCAATGCAACGAAACATGACGTTTTGGAATGATTTAATAGCCACATTTGCACAGCTTATCTTACTCACATCATCGACTGTCGTATTTACTTCAAATATTGGAACTGCACTTGACGTTGGATTGAATTTTTTATCAACATCGACAACATCATCATATTCACAACCATATTCAACGTATCAGAGCTTAAGGACGCATGACAATGGTATTGATGCTTATAAGCAACAACAAAATACAATTAATCAATCATCAAGGCACAATAGCAACGGCAACAATTTCGTCATCAGTGATCGATTGAATGATAATCAAAATAATATAACTAATACTAATAATAATACTTATCTAAATAGTGACTCGACTCAGACTGTTCCCAATGGTGTCATTGATAGTATAAGCGGTAAAATGTTGAACCTAACATCTGCCGTGGCAAAATCAGTGACACCAGTGTCTTCTACGCTCAATGAGACTATATTGATCGGCACAAGTCATTATGGTAATTTGACGACAACGTCAAGCACTAACAGCGCCGCTACCAGTGCGCTGAATAATTTAGTTGATTGTAATGACTTTACGGAACAAAAATTACTTAATATTGTGATTTGTTCTATAAGTGATGTAAATAGTAATATAATTAATGGCACGAATGCCGACAATAGTACTTTTAATGATACATTCAAAAACATAAGTGATGATTTGATTAGATTTTATAATACAAATAACTCATTCTTTAATGGCACGGAGGTATCAGGTAATAACGACACGGGTATCAAAGCGACAGAGTTTGAAACAACTATTTATTTCATTCAAGTTATCACAACGGCTGTTATATTAGGAATTATTATACTAGCAACTGTAATCGGTAAGTTCAATCTTCAGTCATAGACATAGTATAAATCATTATTCATAAGTTTGAATTTACAAATAGAGTTTTCATAATCAAATTAAACTTATGAATAATTTCCAAACAATTGCATCAAATTAATTAAACTCATGCATGGTGTAAGAATTGAATTTTCCTCTCTTGTGAAAAATTACAGCGTCATTTTTCTTCAAATTACAAATCAAATTAAATTTTAATTACTGCACACAATATTTTTTTCTCTATCCAATTCCATTTGAATATTCATTAAAAACATTTTTTCTGCTTCGTTGTTTGAAATTTTTAATTGGAATTTATGCTGCGAATGTAATATAAAGGAACTTATTTGATATTCAACATAGCAACAAGTTAATTTTAAAATCTCTTTGAATTTTTAATGACATGAAATAGAATCAGCAAATATTTAAATAGAATTTCTCTTTTGTTGACATTTGAGTTCATAAGCTCTCGAGCGGAAAACTTGAGCTGGTAAATGATTTGCGTGCTTATGATTCCCAGTGTAAGTAAAGTGGGAGGAAAAAGTTCAAAGCGTCATATAGCTAAGTAATTACGCAATAATTGAATCATACAAGTTTTTTAATTCCGTTCTTTTTAATTTTATTCAAATTCGATTTTTATTTTCACTCCTGCTGACATTTCAATTAGATTTCTTTTGAATTAAAAATTTCCTTTTGATCTGATTTGTTTATTAAATGAAAAATCCACAAGCTTATTTATTTATGACTTTCGTGAATTATTCTTGATTGATGTTTATCTCAAAAGGTCGTTAGCTCATGATGCGATAGCTTTTTGTAACACAGTGGACTTTCTTGTTGGACGTCATAGAACCCCTAAAACGATTGAAAGATAAATGTTTATACAAATATTTTTTCAACAAAGTTAGTAACTAAGAAGGAAGCAAAAAATTGTTCTCAAATTTTCCACCCTCATGATCTTTTCATTGTGATACGAACAATTTAGGAAAAATGTCCATATTTAAATCAAAATGTTAAAAGTGAGCCTATCTATTTATGTATACATTCAATTTCTTCCCACAGATACTTTTTTGTTCACAATCAAAGTTTGTTTAGTCTCACATCTCTAATTGCATTACATTGTTGAACCCTTCAAGCAATCAGTAAAAAACAGAGTTCGGAAATAAAATCAAAATTGCGCAATTTTGCAAAATTGCAATTTTCAAAATTGCCAATTTTCAAAAAGCCAATTTTGATCAATTTTGAAAATTACCAATTTTGGAAAATTGCAATTTTGAAAATTGCCAATTTTTGAAAATTGCAATTTTGAAAATTAGCAATTTTGGAAAATTGCAATTTTCAAAATTGGCAATTTTGGAAATTGATAATTTTGGAAAATTGTAATTTTGAACTGTGCAATTTTTTGATCTCACAAAATTGAAGGAAAATTTTGTGAATAAATTTCAATCAGCTGGATCTGAATCTGGCTTGTGCCTTTATGCTTATAATATTCCTTTTTATTTCTTCAAATCCTTTCCAAAAATCACAGTAACCAATGATGCAAAAGAATGAATGAATGTTGGTACACATTTATATGAGACATCCCATATGGAACTGGGCATGTCCAACTGGCTGGAACTGCCAAAAAAATTTTCGACTCAAAATTTAATTCCTTTACATTTTTCAGACACTTTTAGGCATGGGTCGGAATTAAGCACTTCCACTACTTCCAGACCTAATTTTTGGTGCTAACTATGTCAAGGAGGTTCCAAAACATCAGGAATATACAAAGGTTTAGGAATATCCAGCAGTTCCTCCAAGAAATCTCACATTTAAGTGATTTATTTCGGAAAATGTATGAAAGTGTCACTTAAATGTGAGATTTCTTGGAGGAACTGCTGGATATTCCTAAACCTTTGTATATTCCTGATGTTTTGGAACCTCCTTGACATAGTTAGCACCAAAAATTAGGTCTGGAAGTAGTGGAAGTGCTTAATTCCGACCCATGCCTAAAAGTGTCTGAAAAATGTAAAGGAATTAAATTTTGAGTCGAAAATTTTTTTGGCAGTTCCAGCCAGTTGGACATGCCCAGTTCCATATGGGATGTCTCATATAAATGTGTACCAACATTCATTCATTCTTTTGCATCATTGGTTACTGTGATTTTTGGAAAGGATTTGAAGAAATAAAAAGGAATATTATAAGCATAAAGGCACAAGCCAGATTCAGATCCAGCTGATTGAAATTTATTCACAAAATTTTCCTTCAATTTTGTGAGATCAAAAAATTGCACAGTTCAAAATTACAATTTTCCAAAATTATCAATTTCCAAAATTGCCAATTTTGAAAATTGCAATTTTCCAAAATTGCTAATTTTCAAAATTGCAATTTTCAAAAATTGGCAATTTTCAAAATTGCAATTTTCCAAAATTGGTAATTTTCAAAATTGATCAAAATTGGCTTTTTGAAAATTGCCAATTTTGAAAATTGCAATTTTGCAAAATTGCGCAATTTTGATTTTATTTCCGAACTCTGGTAAAAAATATTTTAGTTTATACATTTTATTGTTCAGAAATATCTTTTACTTCATCTACAGTTTAACCTAAATTAAAAATAACCATTTAATCCCATTCATTGTACTGCTAAAAGTTACTCATAACACAATCTACATATTTAATTATGTTAAACAGTCTTGATAATGACCGTCATCAAACTGAATTTGTTTTGTGCTTGTCGTTTTTCTCTTTTTCTCCCGCTTTAATCTACAACTAGTTTTTCATCCTCTTTCTCTCAATTATTCATTGTTCTTTATTTAATCCATCTTTCTCTCTCCGTGCATGAGTATGTCTTGTTGTAATGCAAGATTGTAAATGAAATGGAAGCTCCATTAAGCAAATTGAAATTCAAGTCGCTTTTTTTCGGGAGGAAAGATTTCCTTAGTCAGCACTCTACATAGATGAGCGCGATGGGACGATAGATGGAAGTAAATAAAAAATTTGACTTTGAACATAATAAAAGGTTCAGTTTACAATATTTGCATGTGCTGGGTTGATTTTATCGTACCAGTTAAGAAAGCCAATTCTACTCATATTTAAGTGAGGATGTAAAAACATCCTTTTCTTGCCTATAAAAGTACAAAGAAGAAATTGTGAAAGTTGCGCTTTTATGCTAATGAGGATGAAAATTTTAGATCCTTCTTTTAAAGCTTGTTCACTTATTTTACTATTAAACCTCAACTATATATTTCTTATTTTCATAATTTCGTCTTAATTTGTAAGTTCTATACGCCCAAACATGCTAACCCTTATTAATTAATGTTCTAAAGCGTTACAGGCATAGAAAAAGTTTAATATTCAATTGGGCTTGAAGCTCTCATGTTCTTTTAAATTACATAAAGTTTTCTACTTGCTTGTGTACCGTGAAAAATGAATTGTGTAGGTAATTTTATGCCTCGGGACGACTAAAACAAACCATAGCTTCATTTTATGTATATGTTTTCTTTGGAGCTTCCTGACGAGACAAAAATCTATGAAGATTTCATGATTTCATTTTCTGGTGAAATAACAAAAACAATGGAATTAGATCATTTAAAGCTGTCCACATGTTAACCATCCTCAACGAAGTTTAATCCGTATTGTTACGAATTTCTAGAATCACTAAAAAGGGATCTTTCCACTTCTATGAGTTAAAGATAATTTCTTTTCGTCTTACATACTTTAATTTTTCATACCCAAAAACAAGGAAAAAAATAAATTTCTTCAAGGATCGTAAAAAACGTTGAATAAAAATTTTCATACATGCTGTATCTTTATATCTTTCCGGTAGGAGAGAACGTTTATATTCTAGGTAAAAGATTAGACTTGGATATGAAAAAGTTTTAAGAATTCAACAAAAGTTAGTATTTAATGGGTGGGTCTAATAAGAAGAAAGTCACAAGATGATGAGTATAACCTTTCTGAAATTAAACGTATTATATTCTGACAGAAAAAGTACATAGTTGTACTTTAGGCTCATTAAGGAAGAGAAGTGAAATCATTAGTACTAATTTTCTCTTTTGAGGAGGAATTTGAGAGGAGAATGAGAGAGTTTTGCATTGAAACTTTCAAATTAAATTGCATTCAATGCTGAGCAAGTTTATGGAAAATTTTACTAATGAAGTTT
The DNA here is from genome assembly GCA_963573255.1 of Chironomus tentans. Lineage (NCBI taxonomy): Eukaryota > Metazoa > Arthropoda > Insecta > Diptera > Chironomidae > Chironomus > Chironomus tentans. The sequence continues at coordinate 607,792 of OY754302.1, read as the reverse complement.
ATGGAAAACCTTTTGAACTCTTGGATTTCCATAGAAAAAGTTTCACAATGGAAAATAATGAAGTAAAACTTTGAACTTGCTAGGAGAAATTTGTTCAATGTTGCATAATTAAGTGAAAATTTATTCATTACTTTATTTTTAGTTCGTTGCGGTATTTGAATTCATTAATCACAAAAAAGTGAAGAAATTTATGACCGATTTTCTAGATAATTATTAATCACCATGAATTTTACTTTCACCTTATTTTATTATTACGAAAATTATTCATAATCAATAATGAACCATGACATTTGACCAATGTGTAGACACTTTGAAAATTTTTTCACTCTAATTTTGATTCCAAATATGATTGACAGAAAGTCCATAAGTTAGTAGACTTTCACATTTCCAGAGCATGCCAAAAACAAAATTTTATCGCCTGAATAAATCATACATATTATTATTGCTCTATTCATAGTTTCTATATTTATCGATTAATCACAATATAAAATTGGTACATAAAATTAAACTTTTTATTGCTCGTATACTAGGCACAATGTTATTAGTCATCAAAATAATCAGTTTTATTTAAAATCAATTCTAACGTCAGTGAATAATAATTAGCAAAATTTATAATGAAAATGCGACATATTTTGGAATCTATTTAGTTCATTAAACTCATAAGCGGGAGAATTTTGTGCGGAAACAGATAATTAGTGACGAAAATAGTGGAGCTTCTGAAGCTGTGTGTAAATAATTGACATTATTATAATGATAAATCATCAGAATAATCAATAATTTCATGATTTATGCTTCAATATGCATGATTTATTGATTCATCTTTCATGAAAATGTTAAAAATATTACGATACGAGGAATTTCTATAAAGCTGTCCTCAACGTGAACGTGCTCATCTTGCAATGCTGCCGTAAAACTTCTTTTTCTTTAATAATATGCCACATTTGTATATGACATGCTTCTTGTTTAAGATTAAAGCTTAGAATAATAAAATTTTATGGTGAAAAATGTGAAGATTATTTGCAATGATGGAGAAAATTTGTAAAATCGTCAATCAAAATTAGATGAGAAAACCTTCATAATCTCTTCAATTACATATGTAAATTATGACTATGAAGCATTTGCATCATGGGTATTAGTAGTATTAAGAGCTTAAATTTAATAGAGAATTATTGCTAATATTTGATTTTAGATTTCTGTAGATGAAAATATAATCATCAAGAAGCATAAATTAATTTTAAATATAGAACTTAGTACTAGAGGGCAAATTCATAATAAAAATGTCAGAAACTCATTTTCCTTTTATTAAAATAATTTTTCATTTTCCCTATGAACATTATTGTTTTAACAACATGATACTTTATCCAAAGATTTAAAGCCCTCAGACTCTCTCTGTCTCGCTCGGTTGTAGATCTGATTATTCTGCTTGGTGCTGTTTAAGCTCTTTAAATTAAATTCAGCATATAATAGTGATTTATTCGCATCTGAAATAGGAAATGTCACTTAAAAGATAATCTGCCCTAATATTTTATAATTCAAATAACTAAAAAAATATTTTTATTTCATCCACTAAAACGATTTAAGCATTTCCGCTGTTTATATTCATGAGAATTGCTCTGCTTATGCGAAATAAGCGGAAACTTGAAATTCAACAATCGTTTTTTATCCAAACTAATTCCATAAATTTCCCTTCTTGATTTCTGTCGAGCATGTTAAATGCCCATGTAATGAGAAATAAGAAGGAATAGCTTCAAATTATACATAAATTTATTACAACAAATTCTTCTTATTAATTTCATTTCCCTCCAAAAAAAATTAAATTACGAAGAAAAACAGCATAGCACATGCGGCCAAATGACTTTTCTTGAGCTTCCTCAAGTCACCCGAAACATTACTTGAATAATAAATTTATGTCAAAAGTGATGCTTAAAGGAAGTGAAAAAGAAGAAAAAAATATTAAAATTATAAATTTATGAAAGCAGTTTTCATTGCCTCAACGGAACACTGAAAATGGATGATGTTTAAAATGAATGAGAGGAAGTCGGATGATGAAAAAGGTGCATGAAGAGAAAAATCTACGAGCAAAAAGAATATTTTTTTAAATTGGACTTAAAATTTATACAGGAGGCATTAAGTCATTTGGAGATTCCTGACAAAAGAGCATAATGACGCCATTCTTTAGCCACATGAATTGGATACAAGGCACGATTATAAATAGATTATAGGTGGAAATTTTATAATATTGGTATATATTTATGCCTTACGTTGTTACATAAAATTTGTCTACCTTTTTATTTTTTAACACCTTTCGTTTTCTATCATCAAAAATTTGAGACTGAGAATGGAGATTGGGTGAACATAGACGATTAACATTCAATATCTATGTTGGTGCTTTAGTGACATGTTTCCATTTTATTGTCATGACAAGGGTTGGACATGTTAACGATTGAAGAATCTTCTTTAGTTGACGGATGAATAATGATGTATTTTTGAATGGATTGATACAAATTTATTCAATGTTATGAATAACTTATTTCGGAAAACGTTTCAATGTACTGGGATGATCCTCAATCAATTTGTCTCATATATTGCTTTTTGGGTTATTAGCATACGAAATTTTGACCAATCTGTATTGTGTGTGCACCACCCCTAAAATTAAGGTCACAACACATCTAAAAATGCTTGCATAAACAATTTAATAAAATTTTCAATCAAATCACTAGAGTTTACTGGCTCTAGAAAGAAATCATCAGAAAACCAATCTACATAACATAGAAAATTACACACTATAAGGCTAAGAAAAAGAAAGAACAATCCAAATAAGACAAGAATAATGTGGTATAGCAAAAGTGAGTAAACTAGAGGAAAAAATAAAGCAAAGCGCAGCAAAAAAAGCTCATAATGAAAATTTATGTTGCGGTCTGAACGTTTTCCTATTGTAATATGCATAAAGCGCAACTATGTGTTTCTGATTAAGTGACTATAAACATGAAAAGTTCTGTTTTTGCTCGCTCGTTGCCCGTGTTGCCATTATACGAACCTTCCTCTTTTCATTTTTCATACTTCATTGAAAGCAATGAATTTTTCTGCTCGTGCTTTTCTAATTTTATATTTTTCATTTCGTTTATGTTTGAACATATGTGCGCTTAGTTATATAGTCATAAATTTTTTCGCAATGAACATTGGAGTGTAGGAATATAATGATTTTAATGCAACATAAGAGTCGATGATTGTATTTGTGATAAAAATTTGGTCAAACTTGTTCAAGTTTGTATGCTTCTAAATTTTTTAAACTGAGCGCTTTTAAAAAAATATATATATTTTAGGTTGACCCGATTAATCGTTTGGAAAATTGACCATTTCATCATAAAAATGTTTGTGGGAAAAACCTATAAGCTTAGTCAAGAGAAAATATAATGATATTTCTTTTACGGTTGCTTCATCAATTCTTTAATATGTACACCAATCACTGTGTATTGTGGACATTAATTCCGTAAGGATTTTTCCATCCTTCAACACTATAAATTCAACATCTATTCAGACTCCATTTCGTATCAGAATAGAAAATAAATATAAAACATAATAAAAGTATAAAAAAATATGAAAGAAAGAAGAAATAGCGAGAAAACTTTATTTATGGTGAAGCAGTTGAAATATCCATAAAATATACAGCAAAATTTTTCTTTTTCAAGGGATGATAGCATCACATAGAGTTGTTTATTCGTATCCTGTGCGAATAGATGTCAATAAACAAAAGATGATCACGAAAAAGCCTATGTGTAGAAAATTTTGTGCGAAAATGAAATTACGAAAGAAAATGAAGTGATAAATGGATGGAAAGTTCATTTGATATTTGCAACCTTCGACTTCCACGAAGCTAGATTATAAAATCTGTCATTATTTCAATAAGAAAATGTAAAAAAATTCAGCAAAATAAACCATGACAAAGTTAATCCATTATATTCTCATTTTTATCTCGTGAGAACGACTGAACATTTCTACGAACTCACTTAATTTAAAATACATCAAGCTGTTTTTAACAAAATACTACATTCAACAGAGGAAATTAATTCAATCTTACCATGTGACAAGCACAGAAGTTGGAAAACCTCGAACATATATTACTGTGGGAAAAAATAACGAGAAGAAAAAAAGAGTGGAAAACTTTTTTTTGACAAAATCATCAACGTAGAGAAAAAAATTAAAAAAAATATAAGAAGTTGATGTCAAGGTTATGGTTGTTAAAATGTACAACAAATTTTTGTAAGCAATAAAAAGAAATCAGTTTCGCGGAAGTGGACAATTTCAAAGTTTTCACCCCTCGAAATGAAAGCAAAAGAAAATAATTTCGATAGAGTGAGAAAATTCTTCTGAAAAAAAAGTTGTTGGGAAGCTTTTAAAAGTTGAAAGGCGAGATGAAGAAAAAAATGATGAAAACTGACTACAGTCGCATAAAAAATATAAATAGGGAAGGAATAAGAAAGGATCTTTTCATTCAGTTCTTGCTACATAAATTTTTTCAACATTAAATCACATACCGATATTGGTGTCAAAGCATTTTGCACGGAGCAAAAAAAAATTATTGCCATAAAGATACAGGCAGATTAATGCCAGTGAGCCGAGGCTTTTCCGAGAGATTGATAAATTTTCTGTGTAGGAAATTGGAAATATATCTTTCGTAAAATATTTTGTCACTTTCTGCAGATAAAACTTTTTACTTTTACTTGAGCTTACCATTGTGTGTTGTTCATGATGTTGTTCGAGGATGAGAGATGAATACACAAAGAATGAAGAAGAAAAATAGGAGAATAATGGAGCGCACGGGTATTTAAAGGGAAGGGGAAAGGAGGGAGGAAAGAAAACTGTTAAAGTAAATTTGTTTAGTAACAGATTGAATTTTCTTCCTACTGATGCTGCTGTTGCTCCTTCAATTTCATTCCCTTTTTTTGTTCTTACTTAAAGTCCTTAAAGCTTTCTCTACGGAATATCCCCTTAATGTAATGTAACGCATTATGAGAATTGAGAATTCTGCTTACTTTTTTGCTCAATGGCACTTGACGCAATGAATAAAAAAAGAAAAATCTCTTCGATGAACAATGAGCGGGAAAAGAGAAGGAAATGTAAATGCTACAAGTCGTTTATGAATTTCAATGAAATGATTTAATGTGAAAAGGCAAAAATAGAAGGGAAAAAAGTTTCATTAAACTTATTTTCACAAGTCATCTATCAGATGAGATAAAGATTGTTTTATTGAACGAAGTGGACTATTCTTTATCCATTTGCATTAACTGTGAGCTTTCTCCTGTTACACTAATGAAAATAAATAATGATTAAGGTTAAAGAGCTTTGCAAGAGGTACGACTTCATGTGTTAAAGCTAAAATAAATTTTCAATCTTATTCGTAAGATTTCTTGTCAGAGCTTTTTTCTCTAAATTAAATGCCTTTTATGTCCTAACATTACTTACTTGTGGTACGTTTTTTCGTGTCATAGACCTTAATAATGTCATCTCTAAAAAAGCTTATGTTGTCTAGTATAAATTTTCTTTATGACTGAAACTTATCCACTTGAACGTACAGCTTTTTTCAAATCACGTAGCCTTGTTGTTCATGAAGACAAATGTCCAAAAAGTTATTTTTGAGTTCATTTCTATTTGGCTCATGTCTACTTTTTATATAAGTTAAAAATACTGCACAAAATAATAGCATTGTTTGAATTTCAAGAAGACATAGCTTTATAATGTTTCAATTTAAACACGACTCAGTCAGCAAGTTCTGTATAAATTAAATAAAGTTTTCCACTGCCTTTTGATCCGAAAGTTCTTGAAATTTCAATTCAAAAATGGAAATTCTTGAAATAAAAAAAACATTGAAAAACTTGTTAATATTGTTTATGCTGATTCACTATTCAATCATTGAAATAAATAAAGTAAAATCTTTTCAATGAAATGAAATTCAATGTTTCTACCTCCACCTCCACTTGAAAGTGCTTAAAGTTCCCTCATTAAAAGTTTTCACTTTTTGTTGTTTTTTCATCAAACTTTTATTTATGATAAATTCTGTTTAATTCCACTTAATTCACTGAAAAGTTTCACCTTAGGATAATCCACTTAAAGCTTCTCATTCATAATGATTTCAAAAAGAGATATAAAATGAGAGTAAATATAAAGAGATGAATGATATTTTCCGAGGAAAATTTTGTTTTATGCATTCATGCAAAAATAACATTTCATCACTCGAAATGTTAAGTATGAAAGTTATTTAAGTTGAAAATTGAACGCTTTATTGTGAAAATTCAAAAGTTGTAGCATTGCTCGCATGTCAGCCTTTGACAGACAAACTGATCTATCATTAATCCTTCATTCAATAATTTAAGTGTTCCAGAAAAAAAATTATTTTTTCAGCACTGTATTGTGAACATTATGCACTCGGCATGTAAAAAATCGCTTGAGGATAGTGATGTAGTGAAAAGATAGATAAATGTATGAGTACACATGCTTAATGTGCACATTTTCTTCCATAAGTACACACTTCATATGCATTGTATGTACATATACAGATGTGAACTGGAGCCTGAAGCCCTCATTTACAATATCCATTATGCTTTCGTCATCATCATTGCTATTTGAGGGAGATATGTGTGGATATATACTTTATGTGTGTACTCATTTTCGTACGCTTATTGGCACTAAAGCGAGTAACAAGATTTTTTTTTCCTTCTTTGGTTCAATTATACGAAACATCACACATCCAGTACGCTATGAGCAATTACATTTAGAGGCACTATGGATGAATTTGATTATGTGATAAACTATTAATTCGTAGAAGGGAATGAAATTCAGCAATTTTGTTTCTTCTCTTTGTAGATGCAACTGAGTAAATTGAGCTCCCAGACCAAATTCATCACAGAAAATTTATTTTTAGTAGACAACATTTCTCTCAATTTTAACATTTGCAATCAACTCTAAATACACTGGCTATTGTTAACTTCACAACATAAAGTTGGATAAGAAAAGTGCAAAAGAAATAGAAGTAAAAGTAACACAGTGTGTTAGAAAGGAAAAATTTATGGTTGAATAACAAAATGAGTCAAAGCAAAAATCAATTCGAAATGTGACTTTTATCTCTTTGATTTATGTACAATTTAATAGCATTGTGCCTTGGTAAACTTCATTCTTCTTCATGATGCTTCTAGTTTTTACTACATATAAGCTCACAGTGCTGTATGTATTAATGTATATAAATGTAGTATATTCACATCCATCTATCTAAGCATCTTCGAAGTTTTCTCTTCCTTTCTTTTATCCATTTACAATTAGAATGAGAAATGAAGAGTGAGAAGGAAATATTTGTGGATGCGATTGAATAAAAATAATGCTGGAATGGGTAGATTGGAAAAATGTTCAACAGACTGAAAAGAGCTTTGCAATAAATACTTCAACATATGGCAAATACCATGCTTTTCATTTACTCACAAATCGTATGAATGTGAAATCGTTTGTACAATTTTTTCTCTTGCTTCTTCTCGTGAGAAACATTTGCAATTTATCGGTGAAATTTTCCTTCTATCTCCATTTCATTCACTCACTTCAATGTTGATTTATTTCAACGATTTTGAATTTTATGAGTGTTTGCGTTCATGTTCGCGGAAATAAATCTTTATATTAAATTTTTATTTATCATGCTCTTAATCCAATCAATTTTTGATTTTTTGCATGTAACCTTCAAAGTTATCAACAATTGCCATTATTATTTTTGACCTTTGCATTCTTTTATCCCATTATAACTCAATCATAAATTTTGAATAAGGTATTGAAAATAAATTCAATAGCTTTTTTACAATTTATTGTTCATTAATTTTCAATTGATCCTTTAACTTTTCATCGAAAAGTTTTCGCCATTTATGTTTTAAAAATTGCAAATCTAATCATAAAAGTTTGTAAATACAAAGAAAATTGTATCTTTTATTGCTGATTTTCAAGCTATATAGCGCTATTCAAATTAATACTTCATTAATTTTTCAACCAAACATTTTCAGTACTTAGTTCTTCTCATATAAATTGATTATTAAACATTTGTTAAATAAACAAGGAATTTTCCGAAAATAAACATAAAATTTTTGTCGATAAAGAAGCACACGTGTTCAGTAGCCGAATAAAAATTCTAATTCCTTTAGTAAACAAGTCATTAAAAAATCATTTGAATCAATGATTTTAATAGTTTTGTAAAAAAAAACTTTTACCTTTTGTTTTACATAATATTGTGTTGAAAATGCGTATTGATTGATTCCATCAAAAATCTTTAACGTTTTGAATAAAATTTACTGATCAGATTGATAAAAAAATGTATTGAATTACAAAATAGCTAAATTACATTGAACGATACAGATTTGCATGAAGAAGCTTAGAACACCCTTAATATTATTCAATTCAATTATGTATAAATTTGCAAGTGGAAGTTCTTTAATACATTATTTAAAAACCTCAAGTCTATGAAAATTTAACATGGAAAATCTGAGAAAATCTTTTGTATTGCTCCATTTTAAATTTAAATTTTTTTGATCGACTTTCAATTTTCTAATCTCCTTCCGTTCTTCAATTTCATGTCGTCACATATGAACAGTGTCACATTATACAATCGCCTTATTCCACATCACTTCCGACACTTATTTATTTATATATTTATTTATTTCATTTTGTTTCATTTCTACTTACTTCTGATCCTTGTATACATATATACAACCACTCATTGCCAATGCCACTGCCATTTGTTTCTTTCTTTTTTATTCTGATTCTTCTTCTCTTTTTATTATTATTATTTTTTGTTCCATTCTACAACTGTTGTTACTGATGATGTTTCATAGGGGCAATCTCGTAAAGCAAGAAGAGGAAAATTCAATTCATCGTTATTTCTGTTTCATTGGCAAACAAAGATGAAATTTGCCATCGAACAGGAAAATAAAATTTGCAATGCAAATTCACTTCTTTTTTCCATTCATTTCTCATTCATTTATACATTTTTCTTCTCTTTCATTTTTCCTCTTTCGTTTCGGTATTTTAAATAACTGGATTGGATCCTGCTGCTTGCTGCTGATACTCATAAAAAATTATTTACAATTAAACTTGTGCAGGGAATGTATTTGTAATAGCAGCAATACTCTTAGAGAAAAATTTACAAAGTGTAGCAAACTATTTAATCTTATCACTTGCCGTGGCTGATCTTCTTGTGGCATGTCTCGTGATGCCTCTGTCCGCAGTTTATGAGATATCTCGAGAGGTGAGTTATAACTCTTTAAATCCCAAAACATTGAACTGGAAAAGGCAATGAACGATTTGTTCTCAAATCCATTGAACTAATCTTGTGAGAAAAAGTTTCCAAAAAGCTTAAAAAGTTTCAGACAGAGCAGAAATTTATGAGCACTATTCCAGACACGCGATTCACACTATAAAACTAATTTTATCTTATCTCATAAAATTTAGTGGAAACTGGGACCGGAGCTATGTGATATGTGGACAAGTTCTGATGTTCTCTGTTGTACAGCATCAATTCTCCATCTTGTAGCCATCGCATTGGATCGGTAAGTTTAATTGCGTCACACTTCATTAACATTTTATGCTTGCAATGTTACCCGCCATCTTTTTTCTTTCTTATTTCACCATCTTATCTTTCCATTTCTGTCCATTTCTCGCTCGCATTCGCCTTGCAAAAGTTCATTTCCAAATATTTAATGAAGGTAACAAGTTTGGTCATAATGAAAAGAAGAAACATGTTTTCTATGCGTGTAGGAGTTGGATATAAAAGCGAGATGGAAAGATAATTCTTAATTTTATTTTATCTTCCTTTACATGAATGCGCATTTGTATACTAACTGCCAATCGACTGCTAATTTAATATGCTAGATCACATACATTTGTATATATTTGTATTCATTCATTTACTAGCTTGCTTACTGTCTTCCTTCCCATTGATATAAACATACATTGAATATCGGTTATAACAAGAACGAGAGAAAAATAAATCGAAAGCGAAGTAAGAAGAAGAAATGATGTAGTTCGAATTTCAATTTTGAATTACCATTAAAGTAGTTTCGTAATGAACTGTGAGAGGGTTTTTCTGCTCTTTCTTTTCCTTTAAATATTTAAGTTCGAAATTCAATTTGCGAGTGAAAAGATATGTCTCGAGCTTCTTCCATTAGTTCCTAAGCAACAGAGAATTTCAATGTTATCACCAAGTTGCCACCTAGAAATAAAAATCATTGAGTGATTTTTTTTGGAAAATAATGATTTCTATTTTTGAGGACGATGTTATTTTTCTTCTATTAAAATAGGCAATAAAGGAGGGTTAAAATTTAGATTAATTCTATTTTTGCTGATGCAACTTTCAGAGTTAACTGAATAACTACAGAAAATAAAAATCTTAAGTTCCATTTAATTCCTTTTCCATTTCATGGTTCTTAAATTATAAAGCACATACATGAATGTGTATATTGAAAATTCAATCCAAATAAGTCTAACGTCTGCTTCATGAATATATTCATTCGTATTTAAGCGAGAACATATAAATTGAATTTATCGCCTTAAACTTACACAACATGATTTCTCTTTCTTCTTCTTACTCATCCACTAGTTTTCATGTGCGGTAAAAAACTTTTTTCTCCCAATTCATTTTCAGTTTTTTTTGTTATCCTTTTAAAAAGAAACTTTTTTACCATTTATCTGCCAGTAAAAATAAATGGAATGGGAAGAAAGTCGTTGCTTTTATCATTCTCATTTACAGCTATTTGAATAGATCGCTGATGTGAAACTTTAAATTAAATAATGTTTCTTGTAAAAGATAGAGAAAGTTTCTCATTTTAGAAATACATGCAATAAAAATATGTGAAGAAAAATTGTTAAAGATACTTACTAAGAGAAAATAGCAGTAGCTTGGATGAAAAATTAAAAGCACTCGTGAAAATTAAAGTTTTCTCACAATTAGCAACACAAATATAAAGTATCCATTAACAGTTTGCTACAATTGTGGTAAAGTCGCTAATGTTCAGCAGCTCCTTAAGCTTGGGAAAATTTTATAATTTCTTATAACTTCAACATTTCATAAAATAAACTTTCTACCTGGAAATTTTAAAACACAGAAATGTCAGTCAACTTCTTCCATCTTACATGATTTTTAAATGTTAGTAAAAAGTTTCGAAGTGTAAGGAATTTTCGTCATGAACAAATTATAAATAGAACATGGTAAATGTGAATGATCGGTATGCGTAAAATACCAAGAAAAATTTACTTGTCATATTTGAGCTGTCATAGTTGGATGGAAAATTTATTTGAAATTCCAGACATTCATTCATTAAACCTTAAAGTGCTTACTGCCACACACAATTTTTCTTCACGTATTTTTAAAGAATTAAAGATTTTTTTACTGTAGAATATTAATTAGTAGAAACGAGTTTTTTTATTAGCACACATTCATTCCATTACATCTTAATGGTTAGCCATTAATTTCTTAATCGATTGGCTAACGCTTGATTTATTTAATTTAATTTGAAGCATGAAAGCACAATTTGTATAAAATGCTACTTTTCAATTTCAGGAAAAGCTTTAACGATTTAAATAAAATTAATTTACTTCTTTACATCGGGAGAAGACTGGCTTGATTTACTGCTCCCAAATATTTCAACCCATTATAAACAGTCCTACGAATAAGACTATTTTTTTTTTTAAATCACCAAAAATAAAATCATGAAAAATTGCATGTAAAGACTCAAAGCACATGCAAACGCAAAGCTTATTTTCAACAAATAATGCAGATATTCATACACGCACGAATCTGTACATACAAAACTGTCCCCAAAAAAATGCTATGTGTTAGTGTCCTCCCTTTCCTTTAAAAAGAAGCATCATTAGGCAATCTCTAGCCTGAATAAAGAAAAGATAGAAAGATGCTCTGCTTAAATCCCAGATAATCTCTTCTTCTAATTTAAGATATAATACATATTTATCAGCCATTAAGATTGAAACCTTTCTCATTTTTCTTATTTTTCTTCTCTTTTTGTTTTTTGTCTTTTTCACTTTTTTCTCGTTTCCGGATTTCTTTTTTTGTCTTTTTGTTCTTATTTTCTATTTTTTAATAAAATATAGATATTGGGCTGTCACAGATATCGATTATGCCCACCAACGAACGGCAAGGCGAATAGGAATAATGATTGTAATCCTATGGATTCTCTCATTTCTTGTATCAATTGCACCAATGTTTGGATGGAAGGATCCCGAATGGGATAAAAGACTGGAGAATTATGAGTGTTTAGTGTCACAAGATGTTGGATATCAAATATTTGCGACAGCATCGAGTTTTTATGTTCCATTATTGGCAATTTTGTTCCTCTACTGGCGAATCTTTCTCGTCGCTCGTAAACGCATTCGACGGAGACAGCAGGTAAATATCCTTCCCACCTTTTTAATCGCCATATCACAAGCTTCTTTTTACGTTCATTTCTTTTATTATCCTAAATACATTTATTTTTCATTTTGAGGTGCTATTCTCATAAGAACTTTAATAATAACAAAAATAATGATAATAAGAAAGGAATACTTTAGTTCCATTTTTTATATTTTCTTTCTTTTTAACTGTTCTGTATGAAAACCATTGTTGGTTGTGGTTTTGATGCCTGTGCATTGTCTTGAATTGCCTGTATTTGTTTCTTTCTTGCTGTCAAAAAAAATTCTTCCAAATTTTTTTTAGCTTTTAATTAAAATTTATGGTCATGAGGTTCTTTCTTTTCCCTTTTTTACGCTGTCGTTTTTTTTCTTTTCTTTAATGATTAACGTTGTGGAAAACTAGGTATTAAGGAAGGGAAAAAGAAAAATGTCTTGTATGTTTAAGAAGGCAGCGGCATTTAATATGAAAGAAACAACACAACTTTGTTGAACGTTGTATGCCCAACTGCTATATCTTAAATGTTATTTAGCCTACTTTACAATCTAATGAAAGTTAACAATGATGAGACATTCGTTTTTTATTACAGATAGCGAATGTATTTTTCCTATCAGGAAATGAAAGATTTTTATTGTTTTCCCTTTTTCGTACTTTTTCGAAGACTTTTAATGGTTATGAAAAGTTCTTACTTACTCTTTTTTCTTCTTTCGTGATATTTTACTAGAATGAATTCAACTTGTTTAACAAGGGGTAAAAAAATCTCTCTTTTTCATAATTTATTTTTTTTGTCTTTTCCTTTTATTTACCCTTTTATTGGCGTTATCTTGATGTGGGTTAATGAAAATATTTTATATTTAAATACGATTAAAATCGCGGACTCATTTGTCATCTCGAATTTTGCAATATTTTTATAATAAGTGGATTCGTAATTACTCATCATGACATATCTGCAAAAATCCACATTTTCTGTTACAGTTAGCAATGAGTCTATTCTTAAGAATGATTTATTTGTGCACAAGAAACTTTTTTCTTCCAAACTTTTATCGCAATTATTTATAATGATAAGATCTTTAAAAGAATTTTCAACAAAATTTACATCCTGATTGACTACGGATAAAAAAAGTTCAGTCACTAAGGTACTTACTGTTCAATTAAATAAATGAAAAAAAAAACTTTTTAGACTCCCATTTTTTGCATCAAATGCTGAATTCTTCCCAATAAATTCAGAGATTAATTTTAATCTTGTTGAAGTAAAAAAGCTCTTTAAAAACTGTAACAAATTACTTCAATTAGCAATATGGTAATTAATTGTTTTCATTAGAGGGATGAAATTATTAATTTCTGTTAATTGTTTCAGAACGTTTATTTAAAATTAAAAATGATAGCTTAGTCTACATTGGGTTTTGAATGCTATGATGAAAGTGTGAAGCATTTCACTGAAACTTCTTCGGCGAAATTAAATTCCTTCGCAAAGAAATTTATTAGCTAAATATCTATTAAACTCAATGACTTTGATAATTGCTTAATTTCCATTTTTCGGTTTTAACACATATTTTGCTTAATGCTTATGAATTTGAAACCCTTCTGCAAAGAATTGAAGCGTGTATAATTTGTGGTTTATCTTTGTATTAAGCAATAGAAAATATTTGAAAATTCTATTTAAAGTCAGATATTTTTAAAATTGTTGAATTCTCAAAATTCTATAAGAGATTTTTTTAAAAAAAAAATTCGAGAAAACTCATTAGATTATGCAAACATGTAACTTATTTTTCCATAAAAATAATTTTAAGATAAATTCAAAAAAAAGTTTGATATTTAAATACAGAATTAGATGGAAATCAAAAATGAGAAATTTAATCAGAGTAGAAATTAAAATAATTTTCATGACATTTACATCGTCATGAATGCATTTTATGCTAAATTTATTCTCATCAGCAGACACGCTTGAACTTCTTTTAGAATGAAAAAAGGAGATGAGGTGAGGATTAGGATGCATGAGAAATAGAGAAAGTCACCTAAAGACAAAAAAGAAATTGAACATGCAAAATAAAAGTCTTGGAAACGAAAAAAACTTGCAAATATTGTTTCATTCATTGAACCAAAAGAATGAGTAGGAAAAAAGAAAGAAAAAATAAGGAAAACTGAAAGGCTGAAGGAAAGAAAGTTTTATTTGCTTTCCTTTGGCAAACTTTTTTTAAGCTGAAAATTGAAAGAGATGAATTTTTTTCTTCCTTTTTATTCTTCTTGTATCAAAAGCATCAGAACAGACAGAAAGGATACATGTTTATTTAAGAATCTTTCAATGACAATGGCAAACACGAGAGAGAAAAGAACTCTCAAGATGAATTCAAATCAAGTGGTCTTGTTTATTTTTTGAAGACGAAACATTGGCTGCCTTTGTATCAGAAAGGAAAATTGAAATATTTACCTCTTTTTGTATCCACCGTAGCTTTTCATTTTGCATTTTCACCGGAATCAGAAACTAATGAATTTATATTGTCTGTGGGGAAATTTTGAATGGGATGAAATTTTTATAACCATTCGTAGTGGTCGGACAAATTTATGTGCCTTACATCTGCATCCATTGACAAATTAAATGAGATTGATAGAAAAATTATAGCAAAAACTTTCTTAATGCCAATAAAATATATTTCCTGACTTCTTTTTTGCAAACTGAACTACTCAGTTGCTGATTTTTTCTCACATTTAGCCTTTCTTTTTTCTTTGACTTTTGACGAAAGTTTCACGTTTCAAAATGTACTTGAAGAATGAAAAAGTTATCTAATTTTTTCTGCAAACATTTCTGTTTCGTATGTTCAGCTTTCTCCTTAAGTTCTTCAAAAACTTTATAAGGATATGTTAGAAGTGATTTATAGAATGTTTTTATCACAAATTACACAGAATTTTGCTTTCAATAAGAAAAACTTAGTTGAAGAATTTTTGCGAATTTTATTTCAAGTTCTCCACTTTTGCTTTTCTTTTTATTGCCACTCGGGAATTAAGTTGAAAACTTTAAAGATTAGAATCGATGTATTTTGTCTGCTGCATGAACTAGATTTTAATATGTTAAAAAAATGTTTTAAAAATACATTATCAAAATATTCATAATTCGGATCAATAATGGACAGTAAAATTTCAAATCTGGAAATGAAAAATTGTCTATTTATTCTGAAAGAACCTCAGTTATTATTTTTCTAATTGTTAAAAATTGTTAACATGAATGGCTCTTTTAAAGCTTGGAATGGTTAATATTTCTCATTTGTTGTTGCAGTTATATCCTAATTCTTGAATGTAGCAGTAGATAATTGCATTTTTTTAAATTCTACCAAATATTTTAGTTCACACTAAATAAAATAGCCATGCTACGAATATCCTCCCAATCCACATAAAAAGTTAAAGCACGAAAACAGGCAAAATTTAGTTTTAATTCTTATCCCCATTTACTTAGTCACTAATCAAATTACTTAATATATTAACCATCTCATTAGCTAAGTGAGAATGTAAATTAAATCATAAATCAAATAGCAACAAAAATTAATCATATATCGTAAAGGAACTAAAACTAACCATTAACGTTATACTTTTTCAAAATGCTCCTCAACTCACACCCGCCAACCACGCTTTTGTGATTGATTTCATGTTTTTCCATCCATCGATCAAACTTGAACAATACCAAAAAAATCTATAATGTGTATGTGTAATACATAATGAATGAATGAAAAAATATACAAAAATATCTAAAAAAACCTTGTATGACAAAAAAGGGAAAGACAATTGTGCAATTGATACCAATGACAAAACCTTTTGTTGTAAGTACAAATCATCATTATCCACACTTTATTGCTGTTTATTTCACAAGTTACATTCGAGCTGAAATTCCCATGTAGAAAAGTTTTCACCAGCAAGCACACCTTATTGCCTACTGTTAGTTCCTCCCTTCCGATTGAGAAAAAGTTTTAAAAAAATTCCATATAAGCTAATCAATGACCTCAAAAACCATCACAATCTCTGTCTGTGTCTGCCTTTCTCCTAAACATTTTTTTTTGCAAAACTTTCATGCTGTTCAACAAGAATGAATAATTGAGCTCTTTATATCCATTCACATTTAGAGAATGTTTTTTATCCAATTATTGATGATGATCACAATGACATATGCTATGTATATAATGGAAAGATCTGAAGAATAAAAGGAAAGCAATTTCCGAAATCCCGACTTTATTTTCTTTTTTTTTGTACTTCCTCTTTTTTATACAGTTCTTTTATGTCATCTGCAATTCAATAAATGAACTTGATTGTGACTGTCTATAGCTTATTTATCAAAATTGACATGCATTGTGGGGAGGAATATTGAACAAAAAGTGGATTTGAGAGCTTTTGACCATTGAAATATTACCAAGGTCATTTAGATTATTTTTTATTAATACAGTTCCATTTTGACCTAGACCACTAGCCGCGTCATGAAAATATTAACATAGTTTCCTAAACTCAATCAATTTTTTGTTTAATTTCCACTTTTTACATAATAAATGAGAATTTATGAAGCAATTTATTACACCATAGGCGTTGAGCTGTAAGATTAACGATAATGTAGGGTTAACATGAGTTGAACTTTCTACATTTATTAACTTTTATAAATAGTCCTGACATTTCATTTTACCTAAGTTCGTTTATCATAATAATTTTTATTTGTTTCTCGAAATGACTCGTAATGGACTTTTAATTGACGAGAAAAATTTTCCATGGAATTGTTCTTCATATTTCGTCAAATTTAATTCTCAAAAGTTGCAACAACAAAGGGAGTCCATAAACAGTCACAAAATTCATCTTCCGTATCTTTCCATTTGTAGCATAAATGAGATCCTGCATATAGATCAACATAATAGCTGAATAAAATAATGCTGAAGTAATAACTATTTTCTTACATGCTTGCATTTCCCAATTTGTATAATTGTAATATTGAATAATAGAATACGAAATGCAACATATTTTGCACATGCTCCAGTTTTTTTTCATTTTCAAGTGCTTCTATTTTAGAATTCTAGATATGTAAGATATTTGTCATGACAGATGATAAATATGTGCAATATTAAGAGTACAGATTCATCTGAAAATGAACAGAAGCACTATGAACATGACAAGTTTAGGAAGCGTTAAGTATATTCTCATATATAGCGTTTATTGCACCCTTTTTAAATTAGTAATGTCTTCTAGGGACATAAAACTTTCAATGTAATCACTAAATTTAGGTTTGAAAACACTCAACCTTAGGTTCGAATGTAATAATTTGAAGCATACAAACAATTAGTCATTCATAGAAAAATTTGATGCAACAAACACACAAAAATTAGAGCATTCTTGTTAACTTGTTAGTCCAAATTCTTACTGAAAAATTTCACAAAACCACAATTAAGATATTTACGTCACAATTTTATACGAAACAGTTTGCACTACAAAAAGCATACAATTTGAACAATAAAACCAGAAAAGGAAAATCAGCACTTGCTGGTAGAAAATCATAAAGTCATTGTAAAGTTCTAAAATATGCACACAATAGAGAATTCACATCAGCAAACATGTACGTTGAGAATAATATTTTTGAATAGACATATTTTTCTTTCCTGTTGCAGTTCACATGCAATTCAACTTCCGTTGAATGGAAATGTAAATTTCTATTTTATTTTCTATTATGATTTTTGAGCTAGTTCCTTTCATTCTCTGTTATACTCCATGATACACAGAAATTTTTGAAATATTTTTTTATTCACATTTTTTCTTCGTACTCAAAATATTACATGAAGTTGTTCAAAGCCAGTGGGAGAAGATTTTTTTCCCTTCTTCTTTTGGGTTGCGGGTTACTTTTCGCTACCTATTTTGACTCTTTCTACTATACAAAATTTTTTTCCTTCTTGCTTACATCCACATTGTTGCTAGCTTTGGTTTGGACTCATATAAAAATCTGCAACAGTTGATATTTTTTTTACAGAAAAAGAAATCTGAATTTTTTTGCTGCTCAGTGTTGTGGGGGGTGTTTCATATATTATGACTGCCTTTCAAATGGTAAAAAATGAATTTATGGTTTTTCATGTAAATTTTCATCTCAGTTAATTTTTTTTCCTCGTTCACATTCCCATATTTCTCTGTTTTTTGCAATTCTAAGTATTTTTCATCTGACATGAGACAACAAAACTTCATTAGAAGCAAAAAAATATGAATGTGAACGTATGCGAAAGAGAATTGAATATCATTTTTGTTTATCTCGCAAACTCGATTACATTTATTTTCTTTCCAAATATTCGTGTTTTTTGTTCAAATATTTTTGTCGTCAATGATGTATAAAATTACATAATTTTTTTTAAAAAAATTGGTTCGATTATAGATGATTCAAATTTTTCTGAAAATTGATGGTCACTCCATTTAAGTGCAATCTAGATTTCATGGAAAATTTTTAAATGCAGCTTTATTTTCACAGTTGATTAACCTTAGCAAATAAGCAGCAAAATTTGCTATTTCATCACTGCAAATTGATGCTATCTGAACTACCAATAATCCTATAATCATCCACCAGATTAAAAATCATTAATATCAAAAGAGAAGAGAAAGCAGCAAATTACTGATTCTGCATTATTATGCCATGCTTTTTTCCATTAAAAATTCTCTTTTATTTCATTTAAAAGTTCCAGTCTTACTCAACGTTATCGAATTTTTTATGAATATAAATGAATATGCGATGATTCAATTCTTTTTTCATTTTCAACACTCTATCTCATCATCACTTTCACATATAGTCATCGACAAAAAAAATGAATTTTTCACTCGCTATCTGTATCAATAACTTATTTATTCAATTCTGCAGTTACGGTACGATGATCATTTCCCCAAATTGTAATTTTCTGTTTTTTCTCACTATCGAGTGAATTATCTCATCAAGTCTGACGGGAAGTGATATGAGAATGAGGATAACAATATGAACAACTTGCTTGACAGTATGAAGAAATTATTTTTGGATCAAATGACGTCGCATTCTCTTCATGTATGTATATGTATTATGAATTCTGTTCGCTTTTTCGAGAACACAAAAAATGACAATTTTTTCGGTATTTTTGGTTTCTTTTTCTGTATTATTGGAGAAAATATTTTTATTTATGCCTTTTTATTCTCTCTTTTTCATTATTTGCTTTGTCAACATTCATGTCCCCCTCCGGATGTGTACGTCTTATTTATTTTTTTGTGCTTTCCACGTGTGCTGTTCAAATTCTTTTGTATACTGTAATGTCTCTCTAATTTCTTCTCAATGTTAAATGTATATCTAACATTCTTTGAGTTTTATCAAAAGGACAGTTGATGCCAATACATTTAATAGAATAATATAATTAAAATTTCAAATGAATTTGCTATGTTATTCATGCGATTTTGCTGAATTTTGATCAGGATTCATTTTTATTCGCCAATGAAATTGTGTCATGTTTTCAGCAGTGCTCTTAACTCTCGCAGTTTCAATTTATTTTTTTTTCAATCGAGAGAAGTCTTCAATCATCGAACATTTTTACCATCCCCTTTTATCATCATGTTCGGTTGCTGTCAGAAAAGAGAAAAAGACAGAGACAGAAAACAAGCAACAGCAGAATGACTATATGAAAAAGCAAAAAAACAAGAATGAAAGAAAAACTTTTAGTGACGTCAATTGGGAAAATGAGAAAACAAGCATTGAAAGAGTGAAAGCAAGTTATTGTCATCTGATTTTTGTTCTTTCTCTCACTCATCTTTTTATATATAAAACCCATAAAACACAAATATGGGCCGAAAGACAAATGAAATTTGAACGATAAAGGTCATGGGGTGTACAAATACTGAACACAATTTATTTATTTATATTTTTTTAATGGACATACGAATTGAATGTTTTTTAATGGGCTTTTAGCCTTTATCTGTTTTCCGTTGCTTTGGCCGATAGTTTGATTGTATTTATTTAAAGGTTTAGATGAGAATTTCCTATCAATTTAAGCAGATTATTTTGCCTCTATCTACATATTTTCAAATATGTTCCACTACAATTATGGATAATAATTCTAGGAATTGAATTTTTCTTTAAAGTTCCTTCAAAACATTACTTGATGGATACTCTACTCTTCTGAAATATAACAATCGTTTGATTAGAGAATAGAAATAGAATGTGTTTAAATCTTTTTAAAAGAATTTAAATTTTTTTTGTTAATTTCATATTGCATTAAAGAGAGCTTCCTAAATATTCGTTTATGGGTATTTGAGAGAGTGTATGGGTGAATGTTTCGTATTGGTATTCACATAGAAATTTCCAATCATGAATTCCACTTCAATGACTCCCTTTTATTTTGGTACTTTTAACGATTCTTCGATTTTATTCTTCTTAAGTGAAATTTCGTCAGAATTTGTTGGATATGGAATCTTGTGCACATTTTTACAAAATTGAAACTTACAAAAGAAAAATTCATAAGATTACAATTAGTTTATGACGTCACAAAAATCTGACAAAACTTTCGCTATGGTTGGTTCTCACATAATGATTATTCTATACTTCTTCTCTTTCACTTACTTTCTATTTTTATTATTAGCTTCTGGTTTCATGAGATGAAAATACCCATAGCAATTCCTTGTGAAATGGAGCAAATACATGAAATCGAATTACAGGCATAATTCTTATTTCTTCTTGTGCCTGTATTACATGTACATTGGAAATTTTTAATGTCTACGCAGACATTCTATCTCACTCGATGAAGCTTTCTATACTTAACTCGATGTACAATTCTCCTACGTTCGATGTCAAATGATGATTTTGAAAGCTTTTTCAAGCGTATTTTGTTCGTAATGTTTATTAAAAATGATTTTTTCTTTTTTTATACTTTTTTGCGCTTCATTTAGAATTCATTGATTTTTTTTTTTGCTTCATATTGGTGCTTATGACACTAACTCATTCATAATGATGGACATTTCGAAAATACTTTTGCATCCTGGATCTGTTTTTAATGACTGCATCAAAATAACAAAAGTCAGGTTGATATTGAATTATTTTATATCTTTTTGGTCAAAATGAAAAATTACTAGTAACACATTTCAATTTGTGAAATGATTCATTTTGTCTATTGATTGCTTAAGTTGCCATTTGAAATTCCTGTTTCGACTTTGCTTCCTTTCAAAGCAGTTGTTTCAGTCATTTGAGTAGCTTACATCATTTCGCACTTCAGTAATCTCTCGATATATGTACGATACATGCATAAATGTTTTTCCTCGCAATCGATTCTAAATGTTCTTATATTGAACTCGTTAAGTGGAATGTTCCGGTTGAAACTATAGAAATTCTCGTTTTACCTTCGAGAATCTCAACATGTATGTAGGAATAGCTTTATGCAATTTATGAGAGGACTCAAGTAGCTTTTAATACTCTTCTCATGTATTTCTTATAATGTCGAACATTTATTTGACTTCATTGTAAAACGTTCTGAATTCCCATGGCAGCTATAATACTAAAATCCATATGTATAGAAATTAAATTGAATTTTAAAAGATTCTCTCGCCTTTTTGTGTGAATGAAATTTTTTTCAATAGGATTTTTCAGACGAGTACTTTTCTAAGAAATTTCTGTTAACAAGATTGCACCAAAAGTATTTTTCAAAGCTATGCAATAGTATCAATTAGAATATAAAATTTGTATGCATTTTCTATTAGACTCATTCAAATTGGATTCTTCAGTCTCATCACTTGCAATGAAATAAGGAAATCATCACATCAATCATTTTGACTCACTTCACTCTTAATTAAATTATATATAATCGCACATCTTTTCAATATCATTCTTCTCATAATTGAGTTTTACATCAAGTATGTATCTCCTAAATCAATCGACTTACGGAGCATCAAGTAATTAAATTATAAGAATATTTTTGCTTGCTCAGAAAAATAAATAATCTAATGACTGTAGAAACGAATGAATGAATGAGGGAAAGGAGATAAAAGTAAAGAAATATCAGGAAAAGGAAAAAATAAAGCAGCTTAATGGATGAACATGAAAAACTAATTGCGTCTTACATCTCCAAGTTTGCAGACGTAAGCATTAAGATCAAAATTTTATTAAAGATAAAATGGAGAATTGATACTGAATTATTGAACTGTAGGAGGTGAAATCTGAGTAGTTATTGTGAAGATCTGGGCGACGAACTTGAAGCATTTCTTTCTATACTCAATCCAAAAAGTTTAATAAAAAATTTGAACTTAATAATGGTTCGTTTAATGAATATGAGGCATATCACTCTTCAAATTACACATAAGTAGCTCATATAACTCAAATCAATCTCTATTAAATTGTAGTTCATGAGGGAATTTCTCTATTTTTCTTTTTTTGTTCTTGCTAATACATACGCCACTTCATATTGGAAGAAGCAACTTTTTTTTGCTTTTATAGGAAGAAAGAAAAATATAAAGAAGAACGAAAAAAATCTCATGAGTTGAAGCTAATAAAGAAACAGCTTCTGCCACACAGTTATTTACGAGAAAAGTTTTCTGTTCTTTCCTTTTTTCCTTGATATTTTTTTTTTCTTTATTCTATTTCTCTTTTTCATTGCAATTTTATGCTTGCTGACTTTTGAGCATAAAATATGCGATTGTAAGTATGCACTATGGGCCAGAAATCGAAAAATTTTCCAAAAATTATTTTTTTAGCCTAAATGATAGTGCTTACTCTGCCAAACATGAAAATACTTTATAAAGTGGTCAATTCGACCCTAGTGCCGAGATATGATAGTTTGAAGTTGGTCAAGTGGGTATTTTTGGGTAGCATTTAAAATTCTCTCACCAGTTACTGTGTTAATGAATCTCTTTAAAACGTTTTTTGTTTAGTAGCTATAAGTAGTAGCTTTAATATGAGGTATTAATATTATATTTATTCTGCTTCCTATCTAGGGAAATTTTTGATTTTGTCCAAAAACACGTGTTGGACATGATTCCGTTTGTCTGGGGCTTCACAAGCTTAACAAATATTTCTGAATCTTTTTTTATGTTATAGCTAAGGTTAAAAGCTATAACTTTTGTGAAGATACATGACTATTTAAATAACGTTTTATAGGTGAAAAAAAGGATTTTGTTCCAAAAAATGACCATTTTCTGACAAAAATCGCTGTAGCGCTTCAGGCTTATGCGATGTAGTGAAATTTTATTGCATTTTCTGATAGCTCTTAAGAAGTGCTTTCGATCGGTGTAAAAAAGTTGACATGCGTTGGTTTGTCATTAGAGACTTATTTAGCTCTGAAGAGTAAGTGAAAATTTTTGTAAAAACTTAAATAATTAAAATAAATTTTATTAAACACAAATTATATCTTATTTTATCATAGATTGATAGATCTACTCAAGACGCGTATTTTGAGTACAAATATGACATGGTTTGATTAAATTTTATGAACAAAATGTTCAAATTTCACCGTTGCTATAGCAGCATCCATTATACATCACTTAAACAGCTATAACTTTTTACTGTCAAAATATTTTTCAATTCTGTTTTCTGTTTATTATAGCCTAAATAAATACCTTTCTAATGATATATAATACTTGATATTTTAGTATAGTCTTGGCTCTGATATCGGCACTCATTTGCAATCAACTTTGACCGACCCCGTTTTGAAAAAATCTTAAAAACGTCATTTTTTGAAATATCATTTAAAAACAAAACTATTCATTGTTTTTAAGTTTTTTGTACTTAACTATGATAATTATGACTATTAAAACTCAAATTTTGTATTTTAGAAACTTTCTGCTACTTGTGAGTAGTCACAGGCAAGCCTTTTGGTAGTGTCTTAGTAAGTACCCTAAATAGTCCCCTTTTGAATTTTAATCGATAAATTTATAATATTTATGCATTTTTAAATCAAAATACATATACTTTTGGTACTTTTCGTCAAAAATTGAGATTTTTGGGAATTTTGTTCAAGTTTGGTCAGGGTCGGTCACATTAAATGCACTCTCATGGCAGCAAGGACTAAGATATATACAAGTTTAATACATTTTTGTAAAGGTACTGACATCAGCAAACAAGATCAGAAAACAGAATTAAAAAATATTGCTCTTGAAAAAAGTTATGAGCTTATGAGTAGTCTCAGAAAGCACCAAGTCGACAAATAACATATGAAAAATACAAAAATAAAAACTTCGATACTTTTTTTGATGTTTTAAAAAGTTTTTGACCTTTAACCAACTTAAATTATATTTAGTAATTATTTTTTGCCAAAAATTCCTTTAAAATTCTATCAATATTTTTATTTTTGTATTTTTCATATGTTATTTGTCGACTTGGTGCTTTTTGAGACTTCTTAAAAGCTTATAACTTTTTTCAAGAGCAATATTTTTTAATTCTGTTTTCTGATCATGTTTACTGATGTCAGTACCTTTACAAAAATGTATTAAACTTGTATATATCTTAGTCCTTGCTGCCATGAGAGTGCATTTAATGTGACCGACCCTGACCAAACTTGAACAAAATTCCCAAAAATCTCAATTTTTGACGAAAAGTACCTAAAGTATATGTATTTTGATTTAAAAATGCATAAATATTATAAATTTATCGATTAAAATTCAAAAGGGGACTATTTAGGGTACTTACTAAGACACTACCAAAAGGCTTGCCTGTGACTACTCACAAGTAGCAGAAAGTTTCTAAAATACAAAATTTGAGTTTTAATAGTCATAATTATCATAGTTAAGTACAAAAAACTTAAAAACAATGAATAGTTTTGTTTTTAAATGATATTTCAAAAAATGACGTTTTTAAGATTTTTTCAAAACGGGGTCGGTCAAAGTTGATTGCAAATGAGTGCCGATATCAGAGCCAAGACTATACTAAAATATCAAGTATTATATATCATTAGAAAGGTATTTATTTAGGCTATAATAAACAGAAAACAGAATTGAAAAATATTTTGACAGTAAAAAGTTATAGCTGTTTAAGTGAGGTATAATGGATGCTGCTATAGCAACGGTGAAATTTGAACATTTTGTTCATAAAATTTAATCAAACCATGTCATATTTGTACTCAAAATACGCGTCTTGAGTAGATCTATCAATCTATGATAAAATAAGATATAATTTGTGTTTAATAAAATTTATTTTAATTATTTAAGTTTTTACAAAAATTTTCACTTACTCTTCAGAGCTAAATAAGTCTCTAATGACAAACCAACGCATGTCAACTTTTTTACACCGATCGAAAGCACTTCTTAAGAGCTATCAGAAAATGCAATAAAATTCCACTACATCGCATAAGCCTGAAGCGCTACAGCGATTTTTGTCAGAAAATGGTCATTTTTTGGAACAAAATCCTTTTTTTCACCTATAAAACGTTATTTAAATAGTCATGTATCTTCACAAAAGTTATAGCTTTTAACCTTAGCTATAACATAAAAAAAGATTCAGAAATATTTGTTAAGCTAGTGAAGCCCCAGACAAACGGAATCATGTCCAACACGTGTTTTTGGACAAAATCAAAAATTTCCCTAGATAGGAAGCAGAATAAATATAATATTAATACCTCATATTAAAGCTACTACTTATAGCTACTAAACAAAAAACGTTTGAAAGAGATTCATTAACACAGTAACTGGTGAGAGCATTTTAAATGCTACCCAAAAATACCCACTTGACCAACTTCAAACTATCATATCTCGGCACTAGGGTCGAATTGACCACTTTATAAAGTATTTTCATGTTTGGCAGAGTAAGCACTATCATTTAGGCTAAAAAAATAATTTTTGGAAAATTTTTCGATTTCTGGCCCATAGTGGTATGTATTTGTTGGAGTTTTTGTCCTCTCGTCGCTGAATAAGTCAAAAAAATTTAAATAAGTATTTTCAATCTTCAGAAAAATTAACATTTGGAGATCTCTTTGCTGAAAATTTTGTCAATAAAGATTTATGGCTCATGAAACTGTGACTTTACAAAAGAATGGTAAAATTTTACAATCAAATTTATTTCCTTTAATTTATTTCTTTTGAAGTTTGGGATTTATTAACAGTTTTTGTGTCAGCTTGTACGCTAACTAATATGTTGGATTTCAATACAAAGACATTGAGGCACTTTTTGTCTAACACTCGTTTATATAAATTAAACGAAACTTTCATATTGAATTACTTAGTCACGAATTTTGCGTGCAAGAATCTGAATAAATATTTTCCAACCTAATTTGTGATTTTTGATCTTTAACTCAAACAAATTCATTCGTTTCTTCTTAATTATAACAAACAGCAAAGTCTTAATTGATTAAACACAATAAATTAGTAGCCAAGGATATATTGCATGCTGTGTACACACAAAAATTGTGAGCGTGGTTGTTCTCGTGTCCTTTATTAAATGTATAACTGTAGCTTAATGTTATGACTTAACCTTCTTTAGTTTGTAGTTTTTGTGAATTATTTTCGCTCCTCGCCGTTAAATCTCAACAAATTTACAACTGTTACAGCATATTTCCATAAAATCCATGGCATAGGTTGTTAACCTTGTAGATGAAATAATTCATTTAAATATCAAATGAAATATTCATGAGAAGTTTTTAGGATCAAAATCAAGCAAATTGCTATTAAATAAATCAATCTGTAACAGACGTAAACTAGTTGAAGCAGCATGAAAGTAGAAGTAGAGGTAAAAGTAGAAAGTAGTTGTAGAAATTCCATTTAGTTTCATTTTTCCCTCCTTTTTCTACTATTTTTAACAAAAGGGCTATTTTGTAGTTTGATGTTGTCTGCAGAACGTTAAACGTTTTTAAAAAAAATACGTATAAATATTTTTTATATATAAAAAATGAGATAATTTTTTAGGACAAATTTAGTTTAACACAAAAATTTAATCGAGGGAAAAAAATATTATTCGGATATATGCAAAAGTTTTTTCAATTAAAATTAATTTAAAAAAAATTGTATTCAAATTGAAATTTGATGAAATTGTTGCCAAAAAAAGATGAGGATAGGACAGTAAATTGGTAAATTCATTGACAGTTGCATAGTGTGCTTTTCAATGTCCCCTCAATTTTCTGTAATCATATTTTGGCCCAATTAACAATTTTCTTGCAAAAGATGCTTCCCAACCTTCAATTAATACATATTATATGCTGGTGACTGTCAATGATGATACTAATTTTATATCATGATTATCGCTCCACAAAAAATTCTCATTTTTATACAACCTTTCATTTGCAATTTGAGCAAGTATGTATATATCAAAAAAAATACACACAAAAAGATCATTTTCCAAAAGTTTTCCAAGTTTTTCAAGTTTATTTTCATTCAAATATATTTTCTTTGAATTTTTATTCATATCACATAGAATGTTTCTTTTTTAATTGAGATTTTTTGAAAGACAAAACAATTTTGCATATTTGATATATATTTGAAAAATATTTTTATCCAAAAATTTAAATTAAAAAAAAATCACCAAAAATTTTTTATCAAATCAATCAAAAAATGAGATTAATATGTACATAGACAAATGCAACAACAAATAACCCTTTAGGCAAATGTACAAACTAGTGACAAACCCAAGCCCTTGGCAAATGCTTCATTTAATATACCACTAAAATCATCATTTGGTTTCCGATGGAAGGTGACGTACGGTCAACAGCAGGAACAACAGAAGAAGAAGCAAATGCCATCAACGCCGACGCCAGCACCTGGTGGATGTGTAGCACAAGCAGTTGGTAGTGGAAGTGGTGCAATGGTTGCAGCTGTCGTGGCAGTCATCGGGCGACCATTGCCAACAATTAGTGAAGCCACGACAACAACAACAACGACTGCATTCACGAATGTATCATCAACAAATACGAGTCCAGAAAAAGGTAGTTATGCAAATGGACTCGACGATCGAATCGAGATGGATCCTCCAACATCTGATGTATCTGTAGCATATCCTTCCAATGTATCATGTCCTCCACATCCATTTCCCAATACTTGGAAGAAACAGCAGCAACAATTACTATGTAAGCGCAATAATCCAGTACCGTCACTTATCAGTCAGGCACAGCAGCAGCAACTGGCAAATAAGCAAAAGCCAACATCAATATTGGCAAAACAAAAAAAGACACCAAACGCTAACGATACAAGCTCGAAACGTGAACGAAAGGCTGCAAAGACACTTGCAATAATTACTGGCGCATTTGTCGTATGCTGGATGCCCTTTTTTGTTATAGCTGTACTATTGCCAATTTGTGGCGAACAATGTGAAGTATCACCCGTTATTATAAGCTTATTCTTATGGTTAGGCTATTTTAATTCAACACTTAATCCAATTCTTTATACAATTTTCAATCAAGACTTTCGTAATGCATTTAAGAGATTGCTATGTGGCCGTCGGAATAGTGTGAGGAGAAGAAACCGAAGGATGGGTGGTGCCAATAGTAATGGACGAGATGGTCGCTGACATAACTCGTTCTAAATTGAATAAATTATATTCAATTTTCTTTCCATTCGAATGACGCAAATAATAATGTGAAAATTGCTGGAAGTCTTCTTATTGATTTTTGTTGAAGATAAAGTTTTCCTTGTACATCTACTTCCTTCCTTGTAGGATCACAGTAGAGAAAGAATGCATTCCTAGTTTGTTAACAATTTAGTACAAAATTTGTTTGATTTTTAAGAAGACTTCCATCAGTTCCATTTCACAATTTAAAATTACAAATGCTCAACATTAGGTCAAGAGTCACTGAGAATCTTAAATTTAAGTTATATTATTCAAAGTATACGGACAAGTGATTATTGGTATGAGTGTAAGAATTCATGATTTTCATTTTAACAAAATTCTTGCTTACATAATTTAGTTCCAACAAGAAAATTTGCATCTTAATTTCACTTGATATATTACAATATACATATTTTCTCATCTGCTCATTTTTCATTTCTAAAATGTCAGCAAAAATGCCAGAAGATCCCCTCAATTTTCATCCGACAAATGTATAAGAATAAAAAAATTTTATTTAGGTACAAAATTTTCCATTCTTTTGTTTTTCTTCCTTCATTGTCGCCTGACGAAGGAAAAGAGATAAAGAATTTTTTTTCTCATACTAAAGAAACAACAGTGACAAGAGATAGCCACAAAACCAATAAACCATCCATAACATCCGACCGACATAGCCACATTTGAAACTGAATGTGAAAGAATGAGAGAAAAGAATGGAAATGGAATGAAAATAATATAAATAATAAGAAAAGAAGAGTATAAATAAATAAATATAGATGAATATAGACATAGATATACATAAAAAGAGATACACACTCACACATTTTGTTTGGTGCTAAAAGCTTGTTACAATATAATATTATTGATATTGAAATAAATCTGCCACAAACACACTTGATATTGCTGTGAGGACTAAATAACACAGCAGATCCTTCCTCAATCATACACACTTCTTATCCTCCCTGTTAAATTCACAAGAAATATATAAATAATAGAATATGTAAAAGTAAATGATAATATTTTTCTATATAAAATGATGAAAATACAATAAACAAGTGAGAGGAGGATGAAAATTTTTAGTTATTATTACACATAAAAGTACACTTAAGTAGACGAAGAAAAAACAAACAATGTATAAGTGTATTATATTGTAGAAAAATAACGATAATGTATGAATTAGATTAAGGATATGAAACAACTTTTTTGTGTGATTGATGTGAAATTTTCTCTTTTCCGCCATTCCCATAAGAAATAAAGCAAAGGAACAAAAAGAAAATTGTAATTGAAATCAAGAAAATCACACGAATAAATAAAGATCTACATTTGTATTAAGTAAATGGAAGCAATATATCTACGTATGTTGACTTACGTTTACGTACCATGACTAGAGAGATTATCGGAAAATTTAAATGTCCTCATTTTTACAATGCTAACATTTACGTTCCTAAATATATAAAGTGAATTTTTAAGTTTATTAAATTTCACAAAACGTGTACGTGAGTAACACAATAACTCGGATTTTTCACAACATTTCTCCCTCATGGTACGTGAACTTTAATCTCATACGTATCTATATTATTGTACGCAACCAACTCACGTCATCGTAATCTTTTTTTATATGTAGAACTCACGAATAGATGAAAAAAACACTCACGAAGAAAAAGAAGAAAAATAAATAAATAAAAATAATTTAAGTAAAACTTTATCTTCACCATGCGAAACTCGCATATAAAGCATCTCCTTCCTTAAAAAACAAAAAGTAAAGAGAAAGATGAAAATGAGCAAAAAACAATCCATTTTATTTATAAAGTGTTATAAACGTAAATATAAAATGAGGATTGTAAGAAAATGTTATTATTGTTTACGTAAATATAAACAACAGAAAGTGTATATTTATGTGTATGAATAGGTGAAAGTGAAGGCATTTTGAAGACAAACAAAAATGTCAACCAAAGAAGGAAGGAGGCAACACAAAGAAAGAAATCTTCATCATGTGTGTGCTTTTGGCTTTAGGGATAATAAAGCAAAACGAAATATGCTTTTTCTTTTGCTTGGGGGTTCTTGGTGGGCGTCATATTTAGTTGCTGTGAGGAATTTATTGTGCAAATAATTAGTATTTGACCTATGGAATAATGATTATATAGGAAATAATATAATGATCGACTTCATAAAGAATAAATTCCACAGAAAAACCTACGCAAATTCAGCTACGAAGCCCCCAATCTTCTTAATGTACAAAAGCTCCTTTTTTTGGATGTTTATCAACACATGGCAATGATATGTGTGTATGTATACTTTCTCTTCCCTTCATGCATAACCATAATTTTACTTTTTCTTCTTTTCTCACTAAAATGACACTCGGAAAACATCACATAATCAAGAAATGTATGAAGGAATTTTCCCTCTACTGCTGTCTTTTAGAATTTTCTTTTATCATTTTTTATAGCGAGAAAAAAATATTTTTTCATAGCTTTAAATTACGCAGAAAAAGAAGAAGACGAAGAAAAGAATCAAGTCGTGTGTTTTGAAGCATGATGTATGTATACATCGAAAATGTTGAAATATTTTTGAATATAAAAGGGATATATAATGATGAGATTTAATGCGAAAAAAATGAGCACAGGGATGATGGTGACGACAAAAAAAGAAAAAGTTCAACATAAACTTTATTGTACTTTAAAATGGATGTAAAAAAAACTTTTTTGTTTATTATTTTTCAATTTTTATAAAGGTTCAAAAACATAAAGAAATTTCCAAGTGAACAATCTGGCAATCAAGAAGAAACTGTTTTTAGATAACATATTTTATGTATGAGTAGCTAGAAGGCATAATATTTGCATTCTACATAGAATCAACTGATGTCTAATGCAACTGATGGATGTCTAATGCAACAAGACGATACGCTAGGGCAAATTCGCTTTATATCAAATGACAAGAGCAGAAAGCACCCACTGAAAATTTTAGATAAAGGTAAGCGAGCTTTAAATCAAAATTTAGGTAGGTGGCTCAAATCAAAA
The DNA here is from genome assembly GCA_963573255.1 of Chironomus tentans. Lineage (NCBI taxonomy): Eukaryota > Metazoa > Arthropoda > Insecta > Diptera > Chironomidae > Chironomus > Chironomus tentans. The sequence goes on along the minus strand of OY754302.1, from coordinate 575,895 downwards.
TACTAAAATCTCAAAATTGAAACAATTACATCTTTCGCCTAGAAGTATTATTCTCCGAAACATGATATTTTTTGGTGGTAACAACTTTCTACTACATCTATAAAGTTTAAGGTGTTTGAACAACATTTGTAAATGAAATTGAATTCGATAGGAATTCTATTTTATTTAGGGGTTCAAGAAACATATTCATTGATTATCTTGTAAAATATTTACAAAACTAAAGCTTAACATGAAAAACTAGTTTCATAAAACAAATACAGCTTGAGTTTTTTCTTCCTCCTTCCATTTCCTTACATGTACAAACCCTGCAATTTAATCTGCGTGTAAAAGGCTGTAATTCATAACTTTCTCCTTTTTGTCTGCTTTTTCTCTACTCAACACGATATTTAAGAGGGTGGAACAGAAAGCGAACGCACACCGTACTAAGTTAGTGCAGAAAGAAAAATAAAGGAGAAGAAAAGTTCTTGGCAAATGTGAAACATGAATTATATCTATACGGTGCGTTATGAATACGCTATTTTATGTTGAGTAATGATTAAAATAATTTTCATAGGAGAAACGAATGAGTGTAAGCAAAAGGAGCAGAAATGAGTGAAGAAATATTTTGTTTAAAGGCGCAGTTCTAATATGATGGCGTAGAAATTTTACGTCAATAAATTCTCACAAAAAGAAACAATGTTTTCAATGCACTTATCTGAGGAGCAGACATAAAATTCGAGTATAATATAAGCAGCCATGATTCGAGACGAAAATTTTCATATTTTAATTGCGCCATGCCAAACAGAAGCTCCTAAAAGCAGGCGGAAAGAAAAGTGATTCAAAAGGGGCATAATAATTCATAATTCCCTCCATCTCTTTCGCAACAACAGCTATGTCTAAAAATATTAGAATAATATGAACACATGAAAATATGACAAAAGTGAAACATTATTTATGCCTTTAAAGCATGCTCCGAGTGAAATTGTTGTAACCTTTTCTTGGCATAATGAAAAATGCTTTTAATTCAATTTTATTCATTCCCACCTCATCGACCCATTCACGTTTGTTTCTTCCTTTTCTTCTTCTATTTTATTTTTATTTGCCATTCGAATGAAAAAGAATGGAAGAAATTTTTTGTGTATATAAATTGAAATAATAAGAAAGCAAGCAAGTTAGGCAACCTTTTTCAATTCAATGTGCAATACGAATGAGGGTAGCAATGATGCTATGACTATCATTTTGATACAGCAAGCGGTCGTATTTTCTCTTTCCTGTTTTATATTTACAAACGACAAGCAAAAGAAAATTGTTTTTCATTATCGAGTTCATGTAGACAAGAGAAGTAAAAATTTGCGGTCCTCAAAATTGTTTACAGCAAATTCCTCTTGCTCTCATTTCATTCGCAATAAATTGCAGTGGCTGTTCAGACAAGAGAAAGAATGGAGAAAAAAATTCAAATAATTTCTTTAATGCCAAATGTCAAAATTGAAACAAGGAGTAACAAGAAGATGGAAAAATTGTTGATGCGAACGTGAACTGTGTGTCATGAAGATTACAATAATAGAAAAAGGTTCCAATTGTAATTGGATGGATGTTGAAATAGCGAGAAGATGAGGGAAAAAAGTTATGGGAAAATTGGTAGAAATTGGAAATAACTGATGAAAAAATACAAAAGTTGCTCGGTACTTGTTTATGCCCGTTTATGGATTAAGAATGCTTACCATTGTTTGGGAATGTCAAGGATAAACACATTAAAATTCTCGGAATTAGACTTAGTAAAGCAGAATCACTATGCAGTATAAGTTATTAATTAACATAGTTATTAAGTAACATTTTATTGCTTAAATTATACCTTTAAATCCATTGTAAAGCAACACAGTTACGGAGAGCTTTAAAATGACATCAAAAAACTTGACGATAAATGTTTTTTTTTCCTCTCTCTCACCTCAAGTACAATTTCAAGAAGAGAAGAGGGAAGCTTATATAAATTGAGAAGAAAAAGAAAATTATTGAGCAAGTGAATTTGTGTAGAACAGCAAAAAGTGGTTTTATGCTGTATTCTATGATGATATATGGCATGAAAATTTGTCATACAAGAAACCCAATCAACTGAAACTTTATCATTTTGAATGTTGAACTTTTTCTTTTGCTCGCAATGATGTTCGAGAGGAAAATATCTCTCAGAATATAAACTGAAAGCTTCACAAGTACGGTAGGATGACACATCCGTGTAATTTTTCATCGTCTCATCAATTCTCACGGTAATAAAGCATCTTGGTTGTCAACAGTAACGAAAAAAACATGGAGATAGAAAGAAGAAATTGATTTACTCAATGATTGTGTAAAGTGAAAATAATTTAAAGTCTTACGGCTTCTGCCTACATCATTCAATTTTCGAATTTTTGCTTTAAGCTCTTACCTGATACTTTCATTTTTCTTCCTATCTTCTTCTGACTTGAACATTTTCTCATTTCTCTTTCATGTTCACATCTGCATTCAAAGCGCATGAAATTTCTTATGAGATTTTTTTTACTTCTTTTCCTGCGACAACAGCAGTGCATGGGATGAAAATTCCTCAATTTTGAGATCATTGAGTTCTCAATCTTTTCTTCATTATTGCATATGAAAATGTCAGAATTAATATTAAATATTTCTTTTTGTTTGATCTTACTCTGCTTGAGAAATTAAAATTTTCATTTACTGAAACCTTCAAAAGTATTCCCCATCGTAAGCCCTTCTTGGAGAATATAATTGAATTGTTTCTCAGAAATAAAACCAATAAATTTTTTTAAATTTTTAAATTTTTGATTAATATCATGTGCCATGTGAAGTTTAGTAATAAGATAAATAATTGATCATATTGATCAGATTTGAACATCCAAAAAATGTCATGCTTTTGGCTATTAAATTGTTGGTATTTTGCAATCAATCGAAGAGTGAAGCTGAATAATGTTAAGTTAAGATCCTTAAAATGTTTTTAAATTCACTCAAATTGACACCATTTGTGAGCTTTATGTGACTTTAATCCTCATGAATGTCTGATTTACAAATAATTCACTTGAACAAGAGAATAATGTGGTATGATATCATACGATTTCGCTGTTTCAGTCAATTGAACATGAATATTTATTTCATTTCATAAATTATAGCATCTAACAAGATTTTTGTGTAAACAGACTTAATAATTCTGAGATATAAATCTACTTGAAATTTATTTCACGAGATTTAAGTGACACGAAGCTTTAAAATGATTGTTACTAAGATACCTGTTGAAAAAATCAGCTTCAATTGGGACTTTTTCATAAATAATTTCCGATTCTGTCATCAGAAATTTAATTTCATAACAGAGAAATGTTATTTTTCACATTTACATGCTGCAACTCAAGTCTCTCTATCGCCTTCTTTCGGTTCAACATTTTACAAATGATTTGCCTTCAAAATGCCGATAAGCATATTTATTTTATAAATTTTTTGAAAGTTCCAGAGATGTCGAGAAATTAGTGAAAGGATACTGTACATGAAGCTTTAAAATGTTAAGTAGATGCCCAATTAATATGTCTGGAACATATTGAAGTTATAATTATTAGTTAAACTGTAAATAATTTATTATTATGTTGAGATGAAGCAAAAGAAATCGAGAAATGAAAAATGCCAGAGATTTTGTTCTTTCTCGGGCTATAAAAACCGGTTTTTATGATTATTGAAAATGATAAAGTAATTTTTGAAAGATGCAGGATTAGAAAAGATGTTAGATGAAGATGCCACTCACAAAACAAGGAACATAAATAGAAGCAATATTTATCTCATAAAATAAATTTATTAAAATAATACAAGCAAACAACAACAACAACAATAGAAACGTGAAAACGTAGAACACATGTTCATTTAAATTTCTTGAATATTTTTCTCATATCTGAATATATTTTCCTTGATTTCATCTTTGTGGAATTCGTAATCAGTTCCTTTCATACTTTTCATTTCCTTCTTTCTGTTAAAATGAAATGAAATTTTTATTAAGCTTTGATTTCGTCTTTATAGATGATAGAATATTTTTATCTTCCATATTATTTGTTAACAAAATATATCTCTGGAAAATGCAATTTTTACGATAAAGTAATCTACTAATCCTGCAATCGTTAACCGTCAAAAATAATAAAACTTGGTCTGCTTACGCTCCTTGAACAAATTTAAAGCCCAAAAAAAATCTTCAAAATATATTTTCTAATAATTTGAATCGTTAATAAAAAGAAAATTTATTGAAAATATACAAGATCATATAGGCAGAAATCCTAATGCAAAAATTAAGACTTACTTTAAGAAAATGAAACGATAACGAATGAAACCATCAAATTAAATAATAATTTAGGATGGAATCTCTTATTGACAATCAATCAATTATTAAAAAAACATTTATGGATAGAATGTGAATGAAAGATATTATTAATTAGGAAAATTGAACAGAAATATGACGTTTGTTATCGTCTATTAAAATTTAATGTTGGATTAATTTCTATAGATTCAAAACTGGGATAAATGAAACATTCATTGTTAACGTTTTCACAAATTTGTTGTTTATGCTGAATCCAGCATTATGTTTTATGGACGAGTTAATTGATATAATATTCTTCAGGATGAATTGAATCGACTATGAATAAAATATCTGGGCAAACACAACTCAAATGTTTGATGATTCTATTAACTATGAATAATTTTAGTACAAAATGAAAATATTTTTCATCACTAATTGGACGTTTCTTCAAGTATATCTATGGATGTCCAGATCAGATTTCTCATTTAATTTCACATAATCTGTAATAAAAACTATTGCATACATGTTTATTGTGAAGAATTTCAGAAATAAGAAATGTATTATTGAAATTTCTATAAAAGATCTCTGGCGAAGCTCAAATGAGCTAAAAATGTTAAACTTATAACCGTCATTTTCCCTGGAGGTTTCAAAACTACAAAAGCTTCCCACTGCTCTAGAAACGAATGTTATGTTACAGTTATGTGGATTACAGTGGAAAAATATTAAGTTGAAAAATTCTTGTATCGTTATTATTAACGAATATGAAGGAACAAGAAGGAGAAATAAAATGAAAAATGTTTTCAGTTTAGCTACCCGTAAGGAAGGAATGAAAAAGATACAAAAAAATTGTCATAAAAATGAAAGAAAAAAATATTTATAATGAGCAGCAAAATTATAAAAGAATTATGAAAATGTGTGTATAAAAATAAACGAGGATTATTATAATATGTATATATAAATACATCATACACTGATATTGATAAAGAAGGTTGAGTATTCTTAATTGTTACTATGTGAATATTTTCGTTAAATTTAAACAGAAACTGAGAAATTGATAAAAAAATACTATATTTAAAACTAAGATTATTAATGATAAATAAATGAATATAAGAATTGTTAGTTTTCCCATTTAGTATTATGTGAAATAAATAAAAAAGAAGTTTGAGAGAAAAAATGAAGAAAAAATAAAAATTTATCAAAAGTTATGTTTAATATTTATTTTGTTATGACTTGTTCCTCTATTTGTGTTTTTTTTAAATAAATTAGGGAATTTTCAGACATGTCTTAAACAGTAATCACTATAAAGCATAACAGGTAATTATAGAAAATTATGTATTATACTGGAAGTATCATAAATTATTAATAAACATGTCAGAATAACTGGAAAAATTTTTGTTTCCCAAATGATTAAATTATAAATTTCTGTCATAAAATTATTGGAAAAAATTTAGTGATGTCACAAAGTTTCAGACTCCCTAGCTGAAGTTCAAAGTGAGTGATTTCTATCCGAAAAACCAACAAATTGTTACGACTATACGTCTCTCGGGAAAGAGCTTATTAGCAATTCATTGCTGGAAATCACAAGAAAGCATAATACGAAACAAGAAGTAGTGAAAGCATTGTTTAAAATTTTATATTCCTGTTTTATCGTTACACCCGAAAAAGTTTATTTTATTTGTGTCAAACACTAAATAAAAAGCTTCATTATTTATTTACGTCACAAAATTGTCCAACAGAAAAGTTCTCACATTTCTAGTAAATTTTTTTCTCAACAACTTTCGCCAACTCGTCAAATAAAAAAGCGAGAGAAGTTTACCAATTTTCTTCTCATTTAATTTCAGTCTCTCAGACATTTTCATTTACTCTCATGCGTCATAATGAAATCAACGTGAAACGTTTTTCTGTCAGTGGTCCTATAGACGTAAACTTTTTGAACTCTGCTGACACGCCATCGACAGTATTTGATTTGAAACTTTTTTAACCCAATAAATTATTGATTAACAAAATAAGTTGAATAATAAAACAAACAAAAATCAATTTTCATGAATTTTTCCTTTATTGTCTGAATGGAACTGTAAGCTTACTTAAAATAGTTATCAGCAATAGTCGTAAAAGTTTAACTATGCTCCACATATTCATGTGTCTTTCATTAGATCAAAAAGACACCGAAAACATAACGAGAAACTAAGGCTTAACATTCTAAATGAAAATGCGAGGCAGTAAAAAATTTTTTCATTAATAATACATTAAGTGTATCGTCAAGTATAACTCCATGAGTGGTAAAAATTTATGAACTAAGAAAATGTGCCTGCTGTCGTCTCTTATTGTCGCTCCTCTTTATGCTGACATCGCTCGATGGAAAATGAATGTATTAAAATAATAAAAATAAAAATAACAACAATGATGATGATAATGCGTGTGCTTATGTGTTAGAAGCTTCTTCTTAGGAGATTGCATCAGGTAAGTAGCCAGGGGGTAAATTGGCGGGCGGGAGACAAATCCTGACTGATGCATTATTTCAATGGTATACTTACTACTCCTTTCAAAAGCAAGTTAGAAATCAATTAGTCGAGAATTGTGATGAACAATGACAGTCTTGTTTCCAAGATGCAACTGGTAAGGTTAACTTTTATACTAACTATTGTACAATAGTAAATAAGTAAATGAAAATTTTAATCTGGACCAAAAATCTACAACAACGCTTTAATGATACACAAATGCCAGATTCTAACGAGAAAATCCAACAGACGTACAAAAATCTTATGCCGCAAAACAGAGGACAAGTGAAAAATAAGTCCTCAAAAAATCCATTAAATCTTTCTCTCAGAAAAGAAGGAAAAGAAAATTCGCAAAGAATGCAGAAAGCGAAACAAGCTATAATAAATTTTTAAGTACCATAATACAAGGAAAAAAATTATATTGCATTGTCTTCTAACAAGATTAAATGAGAAAAACATACTGCTGTTGCTGTCGTTATATCTGGAGCTCGCTACTAGCATGCTTTCATCTCCATGTGGTTTTCTTTTTCATTCCATTATGGATGTAACCCCTTCAGCGTATCGTGCACTATTGCTTAATATTATGTGTTTTTTGTCTTTTGTTTTGTATCATCATGGAAGTATTAGTGCACACGACGTTAATATTATTGTTATAAGGTAATGTGATATAATGATATAATTATCATTGCATTTTATTATTTTCATTTTTAATGAGACAAAAGAAGCGAAATTTCTGCAAGGTAGCAGAAAAACAACAATTTACTGCAGTGATTTTGTAGTCACACAACATTATGATTACAGTTTAACGGAATATTAATGGCATTTTGATGTTGTAAATGGATATTTACATTCACTTTTCATTCATAATTGATAAAGTTAAATGGCAGTTTGTTTTCTGGAACCTTCCTAAATTGACACGCAATAGATCCATTTTGATTGAAGTGAGAGCCCTTTTTATTTTATTTTTCAACCCATTTTTTTAAACCGTAAAGTTATTGCTTCCAAGTAAGTGTCTGAATTTAAGAGTCATTAGAGAACATTTAAGTCAATTTTCACCACAATCAGCTCAGAAAACAACACCATAATTAGAGATCGTTGTCACGAATAACATTAAAGTGCCTGTTGAGCTACAAGATATTATTAAACTGTCATCAACATGAATGAATGGAAAACATGCAAATGATTGATAAATGGATACATAAAATCTCAATTAAATCATTAAATTTAAATTGATTGTTTTTGTACGAGAATAGCAGTAGTATGCATGCATACTCCTTTCCATGTATGCTATTCAAAAAGAAATTATAGTTTTTAAATTGAACTTAATGACAAACGAGGTAAATTTTTAATTGCATGAAACTGACACTAAACAAACATTTTTATCCACAAACATGAACGATAACGTGATGGAATTAAAGCATAATAAAATTAAATAATTTAACAAGCTTTCAGGCTTTAAGGTAATCACCAACATCAACGTCTCAAAGCAGCTTTCGTTATTTATATTATTCCTATGCTCAGCTTACATTTGTGATATGGTTGACTTTCACAACAAGTGGATATGCATGCATACTTTTTCATATGTGTAAGGTAGGGGAGATGATGAAGAAGGAAAAAAGTCAATGGTTGTTTGTCAAATTTTAATGCAACAGATTGACAAGTTACAAAACTTTTCGTCTGAAAATGCTGCTACCAGTGAAAAATGTCATCAAAATGTTTATTAAAACTCACATCCAAAACTATCAAAAAGCTCCATATTTTCATATTTTTAACATTCTTCATAATATTTACATACCAATACATCCATGATAAAATTTTTTTTTTATTTTTAGAAAAAACTCTGACTCATATGAGATAAAAAAAAACATCGTTGCTGCTACTAGTACTGCTCATAAATGAAGAATATTGTGCATTTATGTTGTGAGCGAGAAAGGAAAGCAGGTAAACTTTATAGTATGGTCATGTATACACAACGTTTATATTTTCATGGTCAGGGTGAGAAAAAAATCAATTAACATATATTTTCAAGCTGCTTTTGTGCTTCATGAAAAGACTATAGAATATTTTTGTCCCTTTGTGAAGGAAGAAAGAAGTGAAGCGATGTGTGAAAATTGAATGGATTTTATACCATTATCCATTGAGTTAAGGTTTAATACATTTTCATTAACAATATCCGTGAATGAATGATTAAGCAACATGCCTGCATATATAGCAAAAAAAGCTGTGAATGTGAAGCGCTCGTGAGTATTTAATTGAAAACAAGCAAGCTTTTATCGACAATGCTGAGCTCAAAAGTTTTAAAAATTCAATATTTATGTGTCGCTACGTAATTCTTATTGAATACGTTTGTTGCCCTCCCTAATTGTTTTATAAACATTCGTTCTTCCAAGTAAAGAAAACGAGTAAGTTTGTACAAAGTAAGATTTATGTTAAAACTGAAGCAATAAATTTGTTCAAAAAAAATTGAAAATTATGTCATTAAATTAAAGAAGAGATGATGCAGTGAATTTAATTCTCTTTAAGCACAATTGGCATTGATTTTTTGTTTAAAGTCCAATAAATATAAGAAGAAACGACAATTCGAATTTAATGGATCGTATTGGCTATGAAAAGTGCTTCAATTGTAAGTGGTCTATAAAAATATCTTTAAAGCAAAAAAAAATCTATCGAGATTCAAGGACCATGCTATTATCTAAGAGCATTCCATCCATCACAAAACTTCCATGAGAATTTTTCGGTTTTTCATGAACTTTTTGATGTTACTGGACGTGTGTGTTTTGAAAACAGGATTAAATTACCGTGCATGTAAAATTTGACAATCAATTATTAATTACACTCAAGGGAAATTAAAACTGCCAATTAATGCAATCACATAAAACAGCACGGAAGTTTATAATCCAACCATAATACATCTTCTTCTTATTCAACACGTGAAAAGTTAACAATTGCTCTGTAAATCGTGCGACATGAGGTCTAGACTTAAGCGTAACTTTCTTTTCTTATCAAAATAAAAAGATATTTCTGATTTTGTTTTTTGCAGCATTGGAAAAAAATCTCATTAAAAGTGCTAAAATAAATATTGATGAAGTAAAAAAATATATCACGTCCATTTTATATCAAGTATTGAGCATGCAGTGAAATCAACATCAACAATACACATTGTCAAGTGGACAATAAATCTCAGATGTTCTACCATTGAGTTCTATGGCAATAAGAAAAAGAATGGATAGCACATATTGAGGGAAAAGTTATTTTCAAATACAATAAATTTTCATCAATGGACATAAAGAGCCATAAAAGGCGCAGTGTATATCAGTTGAAGTGAATTCTCTTTCCAGAGATTTTAAAGGTCTCGAAAAATTGAAAAAATGAGGACATTTATTAAGATGTCTTCTTTCACAGTTATACCCAATATTATTTTCGAAATTCTCTTGAAATTGAACGATATTGTCATTTATTTGAAGTAGTTGAAGACGTAACATAACTACATCTTGACATCCTTTAACGAAAATCACCCTAAACTTCATTCCATTGCTCACTTACCTCCACAATATCATCAAAATGCTAAAATAATAAGGACGTGATGCTTTAAAAAGTGATAATCATTTTTATGATTTCAAATTGATGACACTCATGCGAATTACCTTTAAAGTAAAATGTACCAACATTGACATCATTAAAATGAATTTGGATCTTGGATAAATTCACAAGACATACTCACACATAATCGCAAAAAATAAGGAAGAAGAGAGGAAAGTAAAAGGAAACAAAATTTCATCTCAATCTTTTATGGATTCTAAAAATAATTGGATTTTATACATCACGAGAATAAAACAATTTTGTAGCGCTTCAAAATGTTCATTATTACGATCGATTTGAGATATATACTCTCAGCTTTGTGGTATAATTTAATTTTCGCATCAACAATCGATATAACATGACTTAATATAGTTGAAGAGAATTGTAATGTAAGATCAATAGAAAAATGGGGAGAAAATTGCGAAGAGACCACGTAGTACACGCTCGTATGCACAAAATATCTGCCAGCTGATTTTTTTGTTACTTGATTTTATGAAAAAATGTAACCATCGTTATGTGACTTTTTTGCTATTATTGTCTGTTCGGGGATTGCAATCTGTTATCAAATTATTCTTAGTTCTAGAAATAGAATGTGAAGGCGATAGCTTCAATCTTTCAATAAATCTGTCAAGTCTGTAAATGGAGATTGAAATTGTTTTGAAGAAATAGCAAAATTAAATTTGTATGAGATAAGGTAAGATTTTTATAAAATAGAAATCGACAGCTGTACGTTTCTCAACAACGAATGAGAAAAAAATCCATCAAAAATTCATTTTTCAACAATTTCATTTCATTATTATTTATCATTCATACTTGAAGCAGAAACTCTCGTCGGACTTTTAAGATAAAAATATTTTCGTACTACCTAGAAGATGGAAAAAATCACCTTAATTATTTTTCATTTTTTCGAGTCTAAAATTTCTGTTCACAAACAAAATGAGTTCATTAATTATGAGAAAAAATTCTATCTCAAAATGAATTTTTATTTTCATTTCTCATTTTCTTATTTTGCCGAAAACTATCTTGTAATCTTACTTTGTCCATGATTCCATAAAGGCATTTTCAAAATTATCCCATAATTCTACTTTGAAATCTTCCAAATTTTAAATTTTAGTAAACTCAAAAAATCCAAATCTCAAGCACCTTCTCTTACATCTTATTCACTTGCAAATGTGCCGCTGAATAAGTTTTATGAAATTGCTTTTTTCCACAACATCTGCTATACTTCTTTCTAGTTGTACCTCAAAAATTGAAAAAAGAAAGCTTTGCAACATTTAATTTGAGTAGGATGAAATCATCATTAAAAATATGAAAAATGAATTTTTTACTTCCTCACTTTTGTGTGGCTCTTTTTTTATAGCATTTAATTACTGTGGAGCAGCTCTAAAGTGATATGTATAGAAATTTATGTTAGCAAACTTTTATAGCTTGATGCCATATAATTATTTGAGGCCCAAGTTATGGAAATTTAATCCACAAATCAAAATTCTTTGGATATTCTGAAAAACCAGAAACTCTTTATTAATTGATTTGAACATCCCAAACATTGAACATCACAAAAATAACTCCAAGCAAAATTATGCATAATTACTCATTTTAATTAATATTTTCAACTTCATTAGTGTGACAAATGATTTTCCCTTGAAATTTTAAAACCTTTACCACCTCTAAGCCTTATTTCCTTAAAAAAGAAAAAGTAATGAAATCCCCCAAATAGTATTAAATTTTCACACACAAAAAATTTCCTTAATATTCGCACCATAAAACATTTCAGAACTTAATTTATAATTCTTCTGGTTGATGAATGGGGAGAAGAAAGTGAGATGGAGATAGAAGGATGTAACAATATCCAGATCTGCCCATTAACATTTTAATTTATTTACCATTTGTTATATTCTATTTACTCTCCCTTTTCATGATTTTATACTCAAGCTCTTATGGTCTTTATGGTATGAAAAATCCTTTAAGTGCTTCATGCAAATTAAAAATTATTAAAAAAGTTTTTTGTTCCGTTTATATACTTTTTTGGGTAGATAAAAAGTTTATTTAATCAAAAATTGACCAAAATTTCTATTTTTAGTTGGATTTTTTTTTTTGACTAAAACATTAACCTTTTCTTGGATGGATCTAAACATCACATTAGATGAACTTTTATAAAAATTAATATCCACTTTTCAAAATATTGCTATTTCAAGTAGGCATTTAGAATTTAGAAGAAAAAAATTATTCAGATCATTATGTCCAATCCTCTTAATTATAATCAATTTGTAAACAAAATCACAAATTAAATATAGCGAACATACCTTGCGGTTCATGAAGTCTCAGATTTTATTAATTAATTAACCATGCTTCAATTATTTCGTGTCGCCATGTCATTCTGCAAAATTTATTCATACTGATATTCAACTGATAATTTGACAAAAATTTGGGTAAGTAGAAATAGTATTGCTGATAGCCAACAGTCATTTCCCAACCCTGTGGGAAAAAAATATGAAAATATTTGACATGGAAAGTCATAAACAATACTTTTTAACAAGAACGAAAGAGCCACAACAGCAATAAAGATAATGATTATATCATCAGAAAATTTCAACGGAAGTGAACAAGTAACAAAGAAAAGTCATGCAAAATAGTTGACAGTTTACTTAAATAATGGCCTCAACTTTTAATAGCTGCCTTCTGAAATAAAATTTCTTTCCCATTTTCCTTTTTTTATTTCATTACTTACATGCGATGCCTTCATGAGTGACACGTGATTTGACAGTTGTAAATATTCTCACAAGTCCATGACAAAAGGCACAAAAGCTTTTTCGTGTATTTTTTTTATTTTAACAGTCGAAAATGTTCCATGGTGTTGAGCATTATATAAAGCAATTTTTATTCTGACTACTTCCTCTCTTCTTTTTATTCACCTTTATTGTTGTTGCTGTCTCTGTGATTATAGTGATTTTTATCTTTATTTCTGCCAACACTACCATCATGTTTGTGTATATGAATTGTCTACACTCTTTTAAGGGGGTTCCAATTCATATTATCATATCAAACTTTTATTGTCGTATGAAGAGAGGAGAAGCACGTAAAAAAGCCTTTTAAAACATTTTGAAAGGAAATAAAACAAAATTGCGATGTTTTTTCTTCCCTTTCGATTCAATGAGTGCCATTTTGGAATCACTATTATAGTATTATTAAATTTATTCCTTCTTCTCCATTTTATTGAATTTGAGTAAAAAACTTTATCGTAAAAAGGGATTTTAGTGCTTTTCGATAGTGACAAAAGTTGATCATTTGACAAAATGAATGGAATCACTGGGTTTGATTGTATGATTTTTCAAACTATGATCATTGAGGAAATCGGTAATTTAATTTGAAGGACGAAAATGGAAGAAGGGTTGACTGAAAATAAAATTATTTAGTTTAATGAAGGAAATTATTGAGTAAATAAAAGATTGGAATTTTATCTTTTAATTTTGATGCATCTTTCTTAACAAAATAATTCCGTGGAGCATCTTAATTTAGTTGTCCCAGAATTCACATGGAAACCAACAAATATGCTTGAAGGAAAAAAATTTGACTACTCTATTTCAGATAATAAAATCTGGCATCCCAGATTCCCCATTTGGATGGAAATCTTTCTAAAGATGAAATGATGAGCTGTGAAAAGTCATCAGTCAAAAAAAGAAAGTTCTGAAAGTTCACTTAAAGACCGCAATTTCTACTGTGTGGAAAATTAAGCACTTTTATCGATGATAAAATAAATAAATAAATAAAGGAAGAAAAAGCGATTAAAACATAAATAATGATTCAACTTTGGCCACAATGAGCTGCTTCTATTTTCAATTTTTTTTTCTCTGTCTATTATTATTTTGTTATGGTTTGATCTCATGCTAAATTGTCGAGCAATGAAAATAAAAAAGGAGTGAATGAGTGCCTTTATGTGATCTTTCCTTATATTCATCGAACCGTTCTACACAACACACGAAACATTTGGAAGCGTTTGAAAGTCGTAAATTCTCGTTTATGTTTTTCTGGGATTTTTTTTCACATTTTGCTATGCTCTTTGCAGCACAGGTTTGTATTGATAGCAGAATATTGTGTTAGTATTTAGACTTTTCGTTCATTATGGCTACCAGTTCCACATATTTGGTGTTTATGGAGGTAAAATGTGACAAACAAAAATATTTCGGAATAATTACAGGTCGTGGGAAATGATGCAGATGCTGCTTTTAAGCCTTATTTTGGTGCAGGAATCTCTTTAAAACTATACAAAAAACTGTTATAAAATTCTAATGCGCTTATATTTCAGTAAAATTTAGTTACACATCTTGCTAGCATGAAAAATGAAAAAATAAATTTTTATTACTTTTTTTCCTCTCACATATGAAACTAACTATGAAAAAAAATTCTCACATTCAATGAAGCTACTGTTGCTATTTAAAGTTTCGTCATCCATTTGAAAACTTTGTTGTATGTTGGGTATACTTAATATTAACACAAATACTGCTATTATTTTCTTCTATTTCTGAATTGCTGTTGTTGTTTTTCTATTCAAATATTTAATAACGAAAAAAAGGAATGTAAAACTTTTTACGTGAAAAGTTTGTTCTTGATTTGAAAAAAGGAAGATTTTTTACGGAACTTTTTAGGTTTCTCAATTGAAATTCACGATGTGCCTTTTGTTTCTTGTTTTCTAAAAGTTGTGAATGTATTCTGAGTTTGTAATGGTTCCATAAACAGATTTTTACAGAATTTACATATGTTGAGATGTTGCAGTCATACGGACATACATTTTAAGAGATGTTTAAGCACTGATTGAAAAATACTTTGTCAATGAATAATTTTTTCTGGTGTCACCACAAACCGTTCGAAACTGAATAATTTTAGCTTGAAAGCTCAGCAAATTATTTTTATTTTATTTAGTATTTTCAAAAGTTTTACTTTTTTGAGTCCTTACCATTTACCTATTCTTTATCAAATTTATTTTATTCTCAAGAAAATTTTAAACTTCTTTATTGTAATCAAATCTGTAGAAAATCTGCTGCCTATTTCACTTGCTAAAAATAATAAATTCATTGGAAGGAATTCCCTCTAAGCATGATGAAATAAATTAAGCCCGCATGTTTCAATTATTCTTCGCGGGTTAAATAAACTTTGATAGTGAAAATAAATCACAAACACAGTAGGTTCTTGGCTTTTTACTATAGTGTAATAATAAACACAATTTTTAATTATACATGTAATAAAAAATGAGAAGAACTGGGTAATGAAGAAAATTTTCATTATTTATTCTGACATCAAGTCTCGAGAAGCAGGAAAAGGGTGCGGAAATAGCCTAGTGCTCATTTTATAAAATTAAATACAATTTCATTGATTTTTTTTCCAACCCAGTTTTTTTTTCTTATTGTAAGTCATAATGGACACATTATTTAAATATTTAATAATATTTTCCAAAGAATTTCAATTCGAGGAAATGTTGCTTGGTTGTTATTATAGAAGTGAATTTGTGAGTCAATAAAGAGTTTAAATTAAATTTGACTTCGAAGAAGGCGAAAAAAGTTTTTCATTCTTTTTATAATGATTTTTCATAAAACGAACAAATGAGAACGAGAAATTAAGGACATTTCCTCTCTAATTTTACTATTTTATTTGCTAATTGACAGCTCTCTTAATTGCATTCGAAAGTTTTTTTTCTATTTTTTCATGTTGTCAAAGAATTTTATCGTAATTGATAGAGTCAAAGTTTTTAGAATAGTCTGGAGAAAAGCTTTAAATTTTTTGTAAGAACTTTATACCTCAAGCAGAAAAATTGATTAAAAACTCTGGAGATTTTTATTTAAAGCATGACCGACATCATAAACTAAATCTTTATTATTTTTTTCGATAGTGCCATTTTTATTGAAAGTTCAGCTTGATAAAATTATTTTTCAAAGGTTAAAATGCTCAAATTTCTCATTATCGTTGGAGGAAGTTTGATCTTTTCATCAACGCTTTCTGAACTTTCATTTGTCTTCTTGTTACCTCTGTTCTACATTTTATACACCCAACCTAAAAATATAAAGCATGAAAATTTTCTTTTTGTTCTTTTCGTTTGGAAATCCTCTCAAATTGATTCCAGAAAAGAAAGGTAAATATAGTATGAAGAAAAGATGCAAGAAGATTTTTGCGTTCATAAAGCTTCCATATTCGGTTCCTAATTTTGCCCTTCGACAATAAAGTAATAAGAAAAGAAAAGAGATAGAAAGGAATTAAGTGAAAAGAAAGTTTCACAGCTACCAATTTATATTCACAGCGACAAGTTAAGTAAGAGCAATTTGTTCTTGAATTATAATAGAAAAGGAGAATGAAACTATAACTTCAAATTTATTGGGGTGTGCATACAAATTTTTCAGGTGTTAAAATATTTCTAAGAGTAGGAATATTTTGATATACCAAAATTTTTATAGAATCTTTAAGTCAAGAAAAGTGAATTAACTTTCCCCTGAAAAAATATATTTTGGCTTCCATAGAACTTTGTGAATAAAATGTAGTTCCCTACGATCTAGTGAGAAAAAGTTTAAAATACTTTTACCTCCCTGATTATAAATGGTTTGGCATGAAAGAGCATAAAACACATAAAATGAAGAAGAAGGAGTCACGGATAAAGTGAAAAATAACCGTATTATTTCTTCTTCTTTATGCTTTACTGGATTAGAGCTTACGGCAAGAAATTGTGTTTCAGCTAAGCTTTATAAAATTGCAACAGTTTTATGAAATTAAAGTTTTATATTTATCACACTCATTAAAAAATTCTTGCATCGTATGTATATCCATATCCCTTTCTTTCACCTTCAACCATTAAGTTCAATTAAAAAGTCACTCACTGAAAGTGCATGTGTTAAACATAACGGGAGTATTGAAGTACAGAAACGTTGCATTGAAAAGGGAGAATTATTGAAAAAGGGAAAGCTTGAAAATCAAAATGGCATGACAGGAGCTTGAACATTCAATTAATACGTGATATTCTGAGATTGACTACTACTCGATGCCTCTCAATGAAAAATTCTATATGTGTGGCGACCAAACAATGAACTGTCTCTCACTCTCAACAATAGTTGTCGGTGAGTGTACAAATGGCGTATATAAAAAGTATTGTTGTAGAGTAAATAAAAAATTGAAAAAGCAGACTACATTGTGAATGAATAAGGGCATGAAATGGTAAACGAAACATGACGCATATAAAATCGCAAAGTCATTATACTAAATGAAATTCTATATTTCTTTCTTGTGTTCTTTTCAAACATGAGCATTGATGATTAAGAGTTTTTCTGAATGAATTTTGGTTCTTTTGTCTGCACTTTGAATATTTTTAATTATTAATGCATTTAACATGATTTTGATTTAGGATCTGATGATAGAAAATCATTTTTAAAGCCAGACAAATGCGTTGTAGTTTTTCAAATTCTTTTACTTCAAATGATTATAAGAGTAAAAAACGATAAAATCTTGACAAGGACAAAACTTGCTCGAAAAACTTAACTGTAATCATGATTATGCAAAATTTTACAAATAAGTTTAAATTAAAGCGAATTTATGATTAAGGACTTTAAAATTCAACAGTTGAATCAATGATGGCATTAAAGCTTCTTTAATAATTTGTCAATTTTGTTTCGATTAAAATAAACATTCGCATATGCTGAAAAAATTATATTTTGAATCAACAATACAAAAAATAAATTTCCTATTGTTATGAAATTAATCAATAAAATAATGTTCAACATTATATGTTGCATCTAAAGTTTTGCTTTTAATCTTACAAGATCTCAGAAATAGCAATGAAAAGAATTAAGCAAACAATGCAAATTTTTATTCATGTTTTACACATAATCACGTTTTTCAGCCATTATATAAATGAAGTATCAATTTTCAAGCCATCATCATCATTATTATTCCCGTATTGTTATAAATTTCAATTGAAGTCATCCGATTTGTTGCAGTTTAATCCTCACTACACGGCTTCTTTAATCTTCATGCACAATGAATATTCATTGTTAAATGCATCCTGTAAATGAATGAGGGAAAAAGTATGTAGTTATGAGAATATTTTCTACTTTAAGAATAATTCGTTATATAAAATAAAAATACTTGTGAGTGAAACCAATTTTGATAAAGGCTAAGAGTACACATAACAGTCAATAGAAGAATTAGGAAAGACAAAGTGAAGCCAAAAAAATTTTTTTTCATATAAAAAGGTAGCACAAAAGAGTTATTTTTATATCCATTCTGCGTCATGTCCTGAATTGTGAAATGAGAAGTATTAAAATGGAATTAATGAATGTGAGTATTCGTTATACACATAAAAGAAAGCTTAAGTGAAGCATGAGATTAAAGAGAATCCCACTTGTCATAGTTCTGGGATTAAGAACTGTGCAGTGAAGGTTGTCAATACATAAATTGTTCTCGGTTGCGGAAATCCAATTCCGTATACATTTCTTAATTCAGCACTGAATTTTACTCACCCAGAACTATGAATATTAGCAGACAATTTTACTCAACACGCCACTTAAGATTGATAAAACTTTAATTACTTTTTATATCCCCATAAAATTTTATCGAGACTCAAAAGCGTGAAAGAGAACCAATCAATAAATCATGAACAATAGAGAAAAATTTGAAAGCGGAAAACCAATAGATGAGAAATTGAAGCCAACAGAAATTAACTTTTAAGCAAGTCACTTCATAAAAGGAAGGGAGATAAAAACGATGACTTATCATTTGTTGAACGTTGAATAAAAGGATGTAGAAAGCATAAAACTAAAAGTATGAAAAATATTAAACTGTAAGAAATTTTTATCTAAAATAGCAACAGGAATGACAATTTTATTGCCACAAAAATGATGGTGTCAATTTAATGATTTCCCAAGATTCAACATGAAAAAGCTTTTGCAATTTCCAATCCCCAATCGATAACCGTTCTTCATTAGCGAAACAGCAGAGAACATATCTATGTCACATATGCAACATAGTCGTAATAGTAGATGAACACAAATATATAGGTGAAATAACAGAATTATGTGAAAGCATTCGAGTCACGAATTTGTGGAAACAATGCTTTAATTTACGCTCACCGTCATACATCAAAATTAATGTCACAATCTTTACGAGCTCACATACCATAGCGTGAAGAGTGTAAAAAATACTCGCGTAAGCTTTGTGACAATCAAAAATCCTTTTCAGTTTGGACGCACAAAAATAAAGAAGCAAAAAATTTGAACAACAACAACAACAACAGAATCTATTTTTGTGATATTTTACGTCATCTCCATTCTATTATACTCAGATCAGATGGACGCACAAAGGAAAACTTTTAGCATCAATTTTGAGCTTATCATGTAACTTGTTTGACCAGTTTGGCATCTTTAAGATTGTGGTATTATTTTCGTTTAATAAAAAGTTCTTTTTTCGGCAACATATTATTTAGAAGGTCGCTTTGGTCACTCATATTCAATGTTCCTTTTCCAATTCTTCGTTTACTGTTTTTCCTATATATTCATGGTATGTATGGTGTGAAAGTGAAAGTTGTATCATATATAATATATTTCTATCGTAAACAGCATCTATTGTCATTTTTATAGTAGGAAAATCAACAATGGAAGCTGTAATAGAGATGAATGTGAAGATGTCATGAGAGTAGGAGAGGAAAAAAGGATAAGTTAATAGTTATGACTAATAAAGTTAACGCAATAAACAAAGCTGTTTATGAATTATCTAACAGGAACAAAAGTGAACAGTGAAACATTATAATAAATGTATTTTATAGAAGTGGTCGTTTGATAAGACTTTTTATGATGTGTAGAAAGTTTAATAGATTTAATTAAAATAACTTAATGAACTTTGTATTGTATTGTGCTTGTTTCATATTACACTACCAAATTTCTACAATCGATAGCTGTGTTAAAGATTGTAAGTAAATTTCCGTTCGTAATTTTTATATAATTCCCGAAAAAATATTAATGTAGCCATAAAATATATTACCGAATTTCCTGAAACAAAAAAAAAACGAATGAAAGGAAGCAGTAGTTAGGAAAAAATTCAATTTCAATATCCTTGCGTTATCGTCTCAATTTATACGACATAATTTCTGATATTAATGGTAGTTTATAAGCATTTCGCATTCATAGTCGATGGAAAAGTTGCTTACGTTTGATAAAATTAATCTTCATAGACGGCAAAGAAAATGAAGAAGAAAAGAAAAGGAGACAGATAAAGTCATGATCGATACAAATTTATTATTATTAAGAATTTATTGTGTGTTAATAGTTGTTCATACGAAAGATATCCTATGGAGGCCATAAACTGTTCATATAAAGTCATTACGAAAATGTCTATAGTTGTTTGATACACAAAGCCACGCATTTTGATACGTCTATCATGCTTAACTTTCCTGTCCTATTTATAGAAAGCTTTAAGTGCTAGCCTACATTTTCAGATCCATTATTCGAACAATTAATTAAATTATCGGAATAAAAGTGTTTGAGCAAAGCCGATAAATTTGTTGGTCGTGCATTAGAACCGACAGCACAGTTATGACCAGAAAAATAAAAATAATGATGTTAATTCATTCTTTGATATTTTATATGACTCCCGTCGTGTATCCTTAGATGTTGTATTCATGAGAATCTCTTATAGAATTTTTAACTCATGTTTATCACTTCCTTGTGTTTCATTTTATCCTTTTTTCCAGCATGTAAAGTTAAAGTAAAGAAGAACTAAGTTAAAACAGAGAAGAAACTTTTTATCATCAGTGAAAATACCCCCGAGAAACTTTCTAATGCATTTTAATTAAAAGTTCTTTCTCGAGAAAAGAAAAGAATGGATGAAGAAAGAGAAAAAAACACTCAACATAGATCAAGAGAAAGGGAATTTCCCTTGCCCTTTAAAGTCAATTTCAGGCAAGAGTAGATAAAAGCGTAAAGTATAATGGCAATGTACTTCAGATTTTTTTCTCTTTTCTCTCGTATTTGATTCATGACAATGACGATGATTGTTGATGATGATGCTATAACTCATGGGAGATGAATAAATGCGATTGCGCACTATTTCCAATAACTTTCCAAGCTTTTTCGTGCATTTTTTCTTCTCTTATTTACATTTTTTCATCTCTGGCATGGTTACATATTTAGCATACTCTCGAAAATTGTTGAATTAAAATTTCCAAGTCAGTGGGTTTGCATGTTTTGTTTATTTCGAGCGCATTCTTTTCAATTAACTAGGGAAATGAAGTATTTCTTGCTTATAAACTATAAAAATGCACAAGCTATTTTTCATCTTGAAATGCATTGGAATGTAGAGCTCTAATTGTATTCTAGATGAAATTTAAAACTATTTATGGGAAATTATTTTAAATGGTACTTTAAGCATTATATTTTAGTAGAATATTCGACAAGGATTAATTTATTAATGAAGACAACTCATGCCATAAAATATTAATAGCTTTTTGCTATAAGTTGTCGCTCCTTTGACGTTTGCCTCTTTGTGCGAGAAGAAGTCAAGGACACGCACATATTAAGCTTTGATGGACTCTCAAATGTTTTGATAAGTACCTTCATGAATCGCCTCATCCTAATTATACGAAATGATTTCTCATTCTGAATAGAGCTCAATGTCTTATAATAATGACAGTTAAGTAGATGGAAAAGTGTGTGCGAGTGAGAGAGAATAAGAAGGAAAAGTATCACTGCTAATTAGATTCGTGAGCTTTCTCGCTTACTCGTCCCTTTTCTGTGCAGAAAAAAAACATTGTGAGAGTGTCTGGCTTGTACGTATTGCGTTAATTAGCACGAGAAAAAAGTTCTGGCGATGGAAATTTATTTAAATTATCATGAGAAGGGAGGACATGATTTGGTTGATGTCTACGTAGCCACCCTAATGGGAATGTCTGCATGATGTATTCATACATTATTTTATTCTATTTGCATGCTTAGTTAAATTCATATTTATTATGATAGAGCAGTCACACGTGCTATCATGTAATATATTTTCTCCTTTTCATCCACACGCACTTCTTTATTTTCATTGAAAATGAGAAAAAATGGGAAACAAAATTGTTGTAATGGGAAATTTATTATGTTTGTCGTGGCAACAAATTATATAAGGTGAAAATAATATTCAAAGGGATTGGCACATGACATTGCCAGCGGAGACAGCTCTGAAAAGGAAAAAGTAATATCTGAGCACATGTCAAAGTAATAATTGAACGATTAAAGGCCGGGTTATTATTAATAGATGGTAACCTTTAATATTCCGATTATTGTGATTAAATTGCGTATAAAATATCATGTAAAGGTCAAATTATCTGAAAGCTCAATATATATACTCAATATTTGACGTGTCCAACTTTTCGTGTAGGAAGAAAATGTAGACATCTTTTTTATGGTGGAGCATTTTTTAAATTAAAGGCATGTATAATACTGCTCAAAGATAGTCAGCTCATCAATATAAAGCGCACATTTCTTCTGAATTTCCTTACTCATGTACTTTATTTACTAGGCAGTTCATCTAAAAACGTGTTTTCAAACAAAATATACATTGTTTATTTATAAACCAAGTCCTACACATCAAGTTTTGCACAAACATTATTTGTGAGAATCCGAACACCCACATGTTTCGTTATTTTGGTGGCTAAAACTTATGTGTGGGACACATGTCTTTATTCACGAATTCCTTACATTAATTTATTCTAGGAATAAAATTACACTTTATAAAAGTTATGTAAAATTATGAAACAGGATCGATTGCTCTCAGCTGAAGGTAAAACAAATGATAATAGTCTCCAAAGTAACCCTGAGAAAGGACAGTGCGGTTGAATATAATGATAATGTGTGCGTAAAAAGAAAAGAATGCAGATAAAATTACTTTGAATGGATACTATATTAAGACTTTATATAATCTTTTTAATATCATCACAATAAACAGAACAGAAGGAGCCATGGCACATATTAATTTTCATTATGACTTATTCGATGTCATTTATCATAATTTTTATAACATTGTGCCATCATTTATACAGTGGCACTAAAAATATATATGTGCGTATAAAAACGTGTATCATTTTATATCTCTTCCCCTTTTTAACAGAATCCTACTTAAAATATATATATCTTGTGGCATTTTGTCTTTAATTCAGATAAATTTCTTTGTTTTTATTTCTGGGTAATTTTCTCTTGAATTTCTCACGAAAGCGCTCGACAGATTCAATTTTATATATAAGCATTTCTTACGTTCTTCACATATGCGAATAAACATGTCACGCAAGGGCTCATCTTTTTACTGCTGTTACTTTTTTTGAATGAAAAATTTCCTTCTCCTTTCATCTTGTTGTTGCTCTTTATTATTGTTGTTGTCAGCATTTTGGTTGTTGTAGCAACTGGCAAATCATTTACTTCATCATGTCTCTCTTCCGCGATGTGACAATTTCATGTAATTTGGGAGTTGTTGAAGAATTCTTAATAGAATTTACTGGAATTATAAAATTGCTTGTATGATAAAAGGGAAGAAAAAATTGATTAAATATAGAAATAATTTGTTTTAAAGAACAGTGCAAATTTAAAATTTCTGGCTTTTTGGCAACGAAATAAAACCTTTCTAAAAGAAGTTAAGCATGTACAGTGCTCATAAAAATTATCTAAAAATTATTCAGAATTTGCACAGGATTTTAAAAATATCCACGTACTTGCAATGACTTTTATGTCTCTAATAAAAATTTGTTTTACTGTCAATGAAATTATTTTTATAGACCCCTTTAAAGTATTCCTTCATAAAAAATATTTTTTTTTTCAAGAATGAACTTCAAGGAAAATTTTGATTAGCAAAAATATTTTTTAAATTTAAAATACAATCATGAAAACCTTTTATGAGTTTCTAAGTGATGATAAAAAGTCTAATATGGGTTGCTAAGCAAACAGAGGCAGAGCTACCATTTTATCCAACCTCTTTAAACCTTTCATTTGAGAGAAAACTGCTTATTTATAGAATAGAAAGGTTTTAATTTCATAAAATATATTTTTACCTTAATCATACAATTGTCAGAAATGTTGTGTCTTTTACAAAAGATTCTCTTACAATATTTAATTAACTAAATGATATCTGACAATCTCTATTTTCAGCAAGAATAAAAATAATTCTACAAGAGAAAAAAGAACCAAACCAATTAAGGAAATTTGACATTTCCCTTTCTTTCCTTCACTTAATTCTGAGGAAATTTTCTTCATTAAAAAAGGCTTAAGTATTCAGTGAATACTCTAATATGATTATCCACCTGATGGAAACTCTAAATGCAAATTACATTTTACAGGACAATGAGCTCTTGTACATTGTAGTTACGATTATTGTCATCAACAATGACAATATGGACTAGATAAGTTTTTTTTTTGTTGTATTAAGCTCTTGTACTTATGAATGAAAAGTTCAAGAGGAAGGAAACATATTAAGCTATTCTTATATTGTCTTATTATGAATATTATTGCTTTTTGCAGTTGCTGAGTGACTTCTAGATATTACTACTCAAGCTTTTGCAAATTTTCTCGCAAAATAAGTTCCAATAGAGCAGAATTGATAAATTATAGCAGTTAATTTGAATTTTGAGGAATTTTAATTTCCATTTTGATAATAAATTATGAAAGCAAATCATCCTCGTGTCAACAATTTTTATGTAAAGCCGGAAATTTCCATTACGATAGCATTTTCAAATGAAATTCTAAAGCATTCGTTTTTTTTGTTAGCACATGCCAATCGAGAAATTTTCGCAGATCAGATTTTCGCTCGTAAAAATTCCATTCAACAAATTTAAATATTTTCTGATATCAAACGGAAGTAAAGTAGCAGAATAAAAATAATATTGTTATAGCATGTAATGAGACTCAAGAGCTTAAAAACCGAAACAACTTAAGGAAGAGGAAAAAGGGGCATTTGAATTTTATCCAAACCCTTCTCAATCGGAGAATTAATTTAAATACACATTTTTAGCACCGTACGAGTGAAACGAGGAGGAAAGGAGAAATGAAAAAGTTTCCGATATAAAACTTTCCATTATAAGTGAATGCATGGATGTATATGGGTCATATCAGTGACGTGAGATAAATCAATCTGTGGGTTTTTAGAGAAAATACAAAAGAGAGAGTCAAGCGTAGAGACAGTGAAGTACAGTTGAATTTTAACCATGTTTATTTAGCATGAATGAATAAGGGATGATAGTGATAGATGATAGTTTATACAAGAATCTGTCGGATTATCTCTCTCGCTTCAACTACTTTCATATTTATCCTCTCAAATAACTATGGTTGTGGTTAGTTTATTCATACTTTATCTATTATTGATTAAATCCATTGGAATGCTTTCGTTGGCAAGAGAAATTAATCGTAATTCATTTGAAAGCTTTTCATAGCCTGCTTTAATTGTTAAACATGTTAGATTCCAATCATATTTTTTAATAAAAACCATCAAGCTTTTCGCGTAATGAGAATATCAATACATTAAGCTGTAATCAAAATCCATAGGCCGAATTTTTTTTTGATCATTTCATTAGCTAAATTTGTTGAATATAATCTTTCAGTCCTAAATGTATAGGAATTTTTATATTAATATTTATAATGTAACATTTCATAAAGGGATCATATTCATCATATTTAAACGAATGTCTATAATTCCATATTTATTAGTGCTTTACCATCGGACATCAGATAAATTTATGCTTAATACTTTCCCCCAACAAAAGACACAGAGATGAGAGAGCAATGGATTTGTGGTTTCGAGATGTTTAAACTAGCATATTGCATATTACATCTATGAACAATTGAAGTTTTAGTGAAAATCAGAATTTTCTCCAGAATTTAATAACTAATAATAAATAATTTCGTAAACAACTCTGCTACTATCAATATTCAGTGCTTTAAAATACAAAAGAATAAATAAGCAATTTAATCTTTAATATGAATAAAAAAGGGTCAAAAATTCAATATAAAATCGTCTTCTTTTTCCTAACATTGTCTCGTGCTGTCTTCAGATATTCATATGCAAAAATATAATCCACTATCAGCAGAGATGTATGATTTATTAAAAGCTCAACATTCCAAGAAGCACTTTTCCTCTACATCGCAGTTTGAGCACACTAAAGCTTCACATGTCGATAAATATGTTGATTTCAAGTTGTGCTATGTCACTGAATCGTTCTCATTTGCATATAAAGAGAAAAAACGTCTTAAAAGAACTCATACGGATTCAATCTTAAAATTATTTCAGAAGTGAAGAAGATTAACTAAGATAAATTGATGAATAAAACGCATTTTTATGGAGGGATACCTATCTAACCTATTTAATATTGAGTTTGATTAAAGGACAAAAAGGAATTTTTGCTATCTAAAAAAGTAGCTTCGATGAAAAACCAAAAACAATACCTATGTCCACAACAAAAGAGCTTAAAATCACCCTAAACCCAGAACCGCCGAGTATTATTTTTCAAAACACCCAGTGGTTCTGAATTTCGGGTAATTTAAAGTTTCATCGAATATGATAAGTTAAAATGGACTCTGTTGTCAATGAATGGCAAATCAAGTGAATTGCCAACGTTTAAATCTTTAAAATGTGTATATCCGTTTATTATAAATTTGTGTACGTTAGTGCAATAAACGTATTTTCCATAATACAAAAATAAAGCGACAGAACGTCAACCCATGTCAACGCAATATGTGTGTATTTGAGGTTCCTCCTCATTGCCAAATATTATATAAAGGATATTATATAAAGGATGCGAAACCTCACATTTAACGAGACTTACTCGCACATATACACAAAACCATGGCAAAGGTTGTGGTGAGAGTTCAAGTTTTCTTTCCTTGTCAACGTCCTTTCCTTTAATTTCTCTTTCTTTTTTGCTTGCCTTAACACTGTCGTCAACAGCGACAGATGACTTTAAGCTTTCTCTTTTTCTTCTATTTTTGATGTCACATTTGATGAAATTTTTAGAAATATTTTCATGACGTTGAAGCCTCATGACACCTCGGGAAACATTGCGGATATAAAGAGAGAAAAAAAATCATTGAAGCTATTTTTAAAGATACAGCTTAATTTAAATTTGAAAGCATCAAAGGTTATGAAATAAATTCAAATTAAGAATGGATGAAGCAACAAGCATAGACAAAAATATCGACGCAAAGGAAGCCGTAATATAAAACCACAAAAATTTCTCGCAAAAGCGTCGATAAAATCCAAGAAGGATTTAATACGATTATGAAATGAAATTGACTTGATATTGAGGTGAGATTTAATTTTAGAGAGAATGAGAGAAAAAAATTCATTTTGAAGACTTAAGAAAAGTTTATGCGGTGAAATCTTATGATGGAATTTTATGACAGCTGAACAATGAATGTTAAGCAATGAGAGATTTTCAAGATTACTAAGAATTTCTGGAGATAAGTTTCAATTAAAATTTTGAGCTTTTTAGGCACTAAAGTTCGTAAAATTTAAATATGTTACTTTAATTTTTGAAAAAATTATGTTAAGGTAATTTTTGGCTTATGCTAAACTAAGTATTTTAGTTACAGCTATGATGTCACAACTTAAACATAGAAAAAGTATATTATGTATTTGTTTTGTGGACTTTAAATAAGCTTAATTCAACTTTAAAAGTATAAAATAAATTTATTCTTATCTACTGATTTGACAGCGGAGTGAAAATCTCTTTCAACAGTATTATTATTTATTCAAACTGACAACAGTGCGAGAAAAGTGAGGAAAAAGAAAATTTTTGTTGAATATTTCAAAGTCTAATTTTTCTATACATGCAAACATAATATATTCCTTTCAATTCATTCACTTTGATGTTAATAATCCTTTTGAAAATCTTTTTGCAAATCTTGTGTATTTACCAACTTGCAGATGCGAAAGTTTGGGAGATGAAATAAAGTATTAGCCAATTTTTGAGTTGATAGACGTTTGAAAATTTTATTGTGTTTGTCAGTGAAAATTGTCAAAAGTTGTTCAAAAATGCGCCATAATTATCCACCATATTGGCATCTAAAGCTAGTTATCTTTACCATATGTTAGCATTTCTGTTGAGTGAAAAGATTTTTCTGAATAGATATGAATGAAATTATATATGCATAAAGGAAGGTTTGCTCTGAAATGATTATTTACTCTTTTTAAGATACATTAAATTTGTTAAAAAATTTCTATATTTATAGAAATGAGATTTTATATGGCCACAGAAACTTTCTAACCATTTGCGCCCCTGGATCTGTTTTATGGTAGAAGCATATCCATTCAAAAATCTTTTACGTCTACATTTTTACCATAAAAGCACATCCATATTGGTTAATTGAATTTCCAGCCACATAAAGTATATTAAAGTTGTTCATTTTTACATCCATTCAATATATGAGTACCATATTCTAATGTCATAGCTGGATTTGCAGTTCATATCTGCAATAAAAAAAACTTTCCAGCTGACTTTTATGATGTGTGCTCCCTTTTATGTTTGAAAAAGGTTTTTCTTGTCATCTCAAAAAAACTATAACTTAATGTATTTATAGTTATGGATTATGGATGCTGGTGAAAATGGATTATGTATATATGATAAAAATTCTGGTGATATCTTGGAAGAACTGTGATGAATATTGATTATTTTAAGTAAATGCAAGTATAGAATTTATATTTGTGATGAAAAATTTATAAAACGATGTAATCAAAGTCTTCTCCATAGATCATGACCAAAAAAACTTATCAAGCAAAAACAAGAAGAAAAAAAGTCTGTCAAGTAGACAAGTAATTTGATAATTTTTGTGGCTTCACATGCTTTTATTTTTTTTAGTCTACACATTATGCTTTAACTTTTGTTTCTTCATTGCAATCAAGAGCTGTAACTATTTTCACTTCTTAAAACTTCATCTTAATCCAGCAATAAAACCATAATATGAAATAAAAACCAATAATCGACTTGATTTTCTGTACAAAAAGTTTTCATCAGGGTTTTCATATAATTCACTGGAGTCTAATATACAGAACTTTTAATTTTCTTCAACTCTGGACACAAAGCAATTACTCAACACCACAAAAATATTTTCCATGCTATTTATGGTGATAAGTACAAAAAATTCAACTTGGTGAAAGAAATTGTTGAGCTTATTGTATGCAGAATAAGCCACAAAACAAGTTTAGAATGAAAAAATTATAAACAGAACTGAAGAAATGAAAATTGTTTAATAGTAAAGTGTTGAATCAGAGTACTAAATGAAGACCCCTGATAGAAATATTTTTGTCACTTTTCGTCAAACATGTTTCGTGGTCATGTTTTTGGCTTTTTAATTGTAATTTTGTCCAAAGAATCCCAATCCGTAATTATCTTTTCGATTAGATCAAAAAATTTCGACTTATGGCATGTCAAATGAACTAGTAGGTAAAAATTTTATGCCAAGTTAATTTCCCCCTGATCAGACCGTAAGACATTCATGTACTATTGAATAAAACTAAAAGTTTCACCGTCTATTCCCTAAAAGACCAATATATTATTTTAGTAAATAGAAAGCAGAAAAAAAAGTTTTCAGCAAAAAATCAAGCAATGATTTTTTTTCACTTCTTTTACATTTTATCACAAAAAAATTGCAATTCGTGTTGTGTTTAATAGAGAGAATAAATAAAATAAAAACTTTTTTCTTACCAGAACACAAAAAACAGAAGAAAAAAAAACTTTTTTTTGTTTTCTTATAATAAAAGCCAATTTTAAGCTGATTCAAATTCCCATGCCATTGCCATAACACAGTAGATACAAGATGAGGGAAGAACAAAAAAGCAAAGAATTTTGTGGATAACTTCTGTTAAGTGCAATGCAATGATGTTAAAGTATTGGCAGTATTCAACATGTATACACAAAGCGATCAGGTACTTGTTACCAGAGTAATATCCGGAGATTAAATTTACATCTTCTTGAGCTCACACGTCGCGAACTCGATATTTATTCCTTTATTCGAATTATGATTTTTTGAGCTGATTTTTTTTTTTTTCAAAAAAAAAATGGGAGTGTTGTCTAGAAAATAAAGTAAATTTGCAACTTCTTGGGTCGTTTATTTATTACGTTATATAAAAAAGTTTTTAGACAACTTTCAACAAATTTTTACAATGATTTTTGATTATAATTTTTGCAAAACATATAAAGATCAGTAAAAATTTGATCCTTATTTAATATGCGCTTCATCCTTCAATAAAACTTGGTTCTGTAAATTATTTCTATCATCCATATGTAAAGAAACCTCATCCATGCGAGAATATATCGTATTGGCATTATAAAAAACACATAAGATGATACAATTTAAGCAGTTCTCTGTCACTCAACTCGATTAACTTCCGATACGAAGCTATAGCAATTCATCTTGTACATTATCGCTAAAAAATTGTATTTTTTGCGCTGAAAAGACTTTCAATGTAACATTTGTCATATTGTATTATTATATGGGAATTCATAGCACGTGGAAGCGAATTGCTTCTTATTCATAAAGCTCAATTTTTCTTTTCTTTATTGCGACTTTTAATGGATTTTTCTCGTAGCAAGTTTTTTTCTACTGTCAACTTACAATAATCATAATTCAATTGAGATGAAAGAAGGAATGGAAGGAACGCTCGCGAGTGATTGTCAGCATGACAACATTTCTATACTTCTTCTTCATCATTATTTATTAGAGCATGATAATTTATTGGAAGCTTTCAATGTTGGAATCTGCAATGATTACGTTTAAAGTCAGTGTTACATTACATTAGGTGTAATGTATATTTTAGATTCATGTATCAAACATTTTACGATCTTTTATTTACTTGATTTATGTTGATTAATTTTTTAAAGTTATTGAACTTTTCAGTAAGTAGCTTAAGTAGCTTTAATTCAGCCGAATTCGAGAACCACCCAACATACATACTTATTCAAAACATCCGCGAAATGAAAATCTCGATAATCTAGAAACACCACTTGTAAATACAAACGGAACAACTACAAATTTTCCTAACTTTTGAACTAGTATTTTAATTAATTCTCAGGCTGAATTTTTTCTATCTTTGAATAATTTCCTTTCAAGAAGGTCATGCATGACAAATAGTAGAAGCTAAAATTTTATGACGCAATTCCTAAAACTTTTTTTTTGTAAATTTTGTTTATTTCTTTAAAAAGGTAAGGTGACTTATTTGCTTTGTTTTTTTAATGAGCACATTTATATGCTAATGACACATGATAGTATTTCTATGAAAATTTGTAATGAGGTAAGTAAAAGTGCAAGATGGAAACTCGTGCGACTATTTCCAATAACAAAACTTTTTAGTTCCAATTTTATGTGAATAACCCCATGAGACTTATACAGATACCGATATTTGACTTCATAATTCAAAGCTTGTTATCGATGAATGCTCAATAAATTAGCATAAGAGATTTAATTTAATTATAATTCTCATAGTGAGTCTGGAGCGTAGAAGAAAATTCATAAGATGAAAAATAATTATGTTTTATGACCGTAAATGAAGAAGACAAATGCATAGGAAAAGGAACATTTCGAAATCTTTAGTATTGTACAACAAAAATAATGTTGTAAATATCCAAAGCGAGAATTCCCTTAGGATTCACGAAATTTAATACATCTTGAATCTTAACAAGAGAACTCAATTTGATTTTTGTGAAGAATTTTAACACCATTTTATGTGATTTAATCTAAAATTATGGCATTCCTGAAGTTGGTCAGATTGGCTACAAAATTAATTCTCTTCTTGAAAAAATCAAATCTTCACGTCAAATTATGCTCCCTTGACACATAAAAAGAAGATTTTCTTCTCGCTTCTCGTTCTTTAGAACGCGTGGAGATTCTTTTTTTATTTCACTTTATGGAGCATGGAACAATGAAAAATAAAAGAGCGGCAACAAAGAAACCCTTCTCAGATTCTTGCTTTTTCTTCTCTTTCATTTAATAAAAACACTTTACCATCATCATCAAATCAAATTCGTTTCATAACCCACTTTATGGCGATATTATATATAAATTTGATGTCGAATGTATTAGCTTTTGTAGGAGATGAGTATATATATAAAAGAGAGAATGAGGGAATATTGAGCTTACAATGTTCAATATCATCGTTATTTCTTATTTCTTCTTTTCATTCTCGAAAGCTAATGTAATGGCATTGCAATAAAAACGAAATCAAAAGTAAATCAATGTTTGAAGTATTATGAATATTGTGTGAGTGATTCAAGGACTTAATTTTTTATTGTGTGTAATTTCCTTTCTCTTTTTTTTGTAACAGTGTTATAGTGTAGCAGTTAAAAGAAAATGAGTGCTAGAGAAATGGATTCTGAAAAGACTAAAATTATTTGTGTAAAAGTTCTTTGCTGGACTTTAAAGATAAATTTTTTCCCAACAAAATAATTGTTATGGTTTGTTTTCTCTCGGATATCCTTTTCAATAAAAAAGTAATTTCATGACAGAAAGGAATATTCTTACTGGTTAAGTTTTAAAATTGCCTTGAAACTTCCCATCCTCATTCTGTTTTTGTTTTCTTGGCTGATACAACTTTTACTTTTAAATTTCATTTTAAAACTGAAACTGGGTTATGAGAATTTACATTGAAAATTATTACTTTGCTTAACTTATCCATTAATTTTAATTGTTATGGGATATGAAAATTATCAACACTAAGTACTAAATTTAATATTTCAGTGAATTTAAGGAGCGCATTTACGGTTAATAAAAGATTTTCTTATTCGATGAATGAATGAGATTTGAGGGTACTTACAATCCCCTAAGGTAAAGATTCTTCTGAATAAGCCATTAAAAATCAAAATGAAAGTAAATTTGAGGAATAAGTATTGGGTTACCCTCGAGAAAATAATTCCTGGAAGTACAGAATCGAAATGGAAGTTCGATAATGTAAATTTTTATCTTCCTGTTCATTCAAAATATAATTTGGATTTAAGTGACTAAAAATTCCCAAATGTCATTAAACGCAGAAAATTTCATCATTCTAAAAATATTCAGTTTCATGCAGCGCATTCTTCTTTCCCCATTTGTTCCTTGTTAATGTGAAAAATAACGATTATGCCTTTTAATTAGATTTTATTTTATATCATTTCATAGCTGAGTTAGGAAAAAATTGGCTATAGAATGATAACATTGTTAATAATATTAATTCGATTGCTATAAATGTCATGCTCAAAATGGAGTCTAGCCATAAATATAAATGACTCATTTTTATAACGATTATGAAATGTGAGAGTCATAAAATTAATTATCGTTTTCACTTAAAGTTGAGTACGACAGTTAATGTATTTCTTTTGATGCTGTTGCAAAATGATTATATCATTTTGTGGATTGGGAATGTTTGTGATTCTGCATGTTTAAAAAAACACATAAAATTTATATACGCAGTTCAATAAAAGTCATTACGAAAATTAGCAATGATTTCAATCATTTTTATCAATCCACAGCAGCAATCTCCTAATTTCAATCACTTTCCGTCGGCAACATCTGTGAAATTTTTGACATTTTCCATTTCCAAAAAGTTCAAAGACTTTTCATTGAGGCGTGCTCGATTTTTTCGAATACTTTTTGTGGATTAACAAAAATTCATTTTGCTAAGTGCTGATGTCTCATTCAGTGCTTTTAGACCTACTATACCTACTTGTTGTGATGTAAATTGAGAGATGAGAGTCTATGAGTTGAATCCTATACAAATAAATATCAAGCATCAACATACGCCTCATCTTCAGTCATCCTATAAATCTTTTGAAGAATTTTTTTATTATTATTTGTCGTTCGAACACATTTTCTTGATGTTTACATTATAAATATGTACACAATCAATATTTTCACATTTCTTTCCATTCTTCATACCTACAAAAAGGAATCAGCGATTTCCCTTTCACTCTCTCCAAGTTTTTTTCACTTTCCTTTTTTTGATGATAAATTGAAGAATTTTTTTCGTCTCGTCTTTGCTCATTTTAACGATTTATTTCAATGCTCTCGCATGCTTGATTTCCGTTGAAACCTAATCAACTTGTTGATGTTTGCCAATTACTCGCAAAAAATCTTATTTCATTTCATTTCTGTGAAGCTCTTTTTTGTCAATTTTGCGAAATGAATGTTACGATCAGGTTCATTCAATTTTGTATCCACTTGCCTCCCTAATTTATGCCTTTAAGGAAGAATCATATGAAAAGAAGACTCAGACCTTTATGCTCTCACTGAATGACAAATTGTTTGCAAATTTTGAACCACAAGTTAAAGACCTGAGTCACTGTAAAACTCTTAAATCCATAACTCACTCCTTCTACTTCCATCAACACATTACATTCATCTTTTACGTCCTTCCTTCCAAGTTCCCTTACTTTATTCTTTTTATCATTTTGATTATGGGAAAACCTCAAGCAGTTTTAAAAAAATTTATGATATCATCCATTTTGAAGCATATCCTGTTGCCGTACTCTTTTCCATTGCTGTTGATGACATAAAATAAATGAAATTTTGCTGTATAATGTAAGAAATGCATTTTACGCTCAGTTAAAATGAAAGTGCATTTTTCAGCGAGAACGACAGCAGCTTTAGAAGTAAGGAAAGAATGAGATAAAAGAAGAAGGGAAGATTGTGAGGATAATTTAATTAAATATAATTTAATAAGTATTCTATTGTGAATGGAAAGTAAACGGAAAGATGGAAGTTATTTGATTTTCAGCTTTCAAGTGTTCGCATTTTCAATGTGACAATTGCTTTTTAATCTATTCCGTTCTACATTCTTTTATTCCTTCATGGAAATGCAAAAAAAGAAACTTTCCAATTTTTCTGCTATTATATTAAAATCCATTTGGACTGAATTTTAAAGTTTAACAAACTCTCGGAGAATAAAACTTTCAGTTTATAACTTTGAGTAAATAAGAAAGCTTTTATGAATTTTAAATGAAATCAACAAGAACTCAACCAAAAAATAATATTTAAATTTGCAATTCTGCAACAAATTATGGCTTCTGTAACTGCAATTTTCTCAATTCAAGTAATAAAAAGCTTTTATCGAGTAAAGTAACTTGCAAAACAAACAAGTTATTTCCCTCATATTTCTTCATTTCCCAATTCATAAATTTCAGGGTAAAACAAGTAAAACAACAATAAAAACAAATCATGAAAAATTTCTTCTTATTTTGTTTTATGGTGGAAATAAATAAGCATAAAATACTTAATCGCTCCCATCAGTGTTAATTCCATCCTCTTTCAGTCTTCAATTTTGCACGATTTCTACATTTTCAAGGTGGTAAAAATTGCTTTTAATGCAGATAGAAATGTGAAAAATATGCAAAATTTTGACTAATTCCAATTCTTTTGAAAATAAGCACCAAAATTTGAAAATTTAATGAATGCCAATAATATACAGTGAACTTAACAATTATTAGTAAGAATGTGGAAATACAACTCATATTAACAACTTTAATGGATGCAGAAGTTGTAACAATGAAAAAGCTTTCTGCACCATCAAATGCTTTCCTGAGACTCATTTCAGCTAAGAAGTAACATAAAAACTTTTTTTCTCCTCCCAAAGATCTTTAAGCTTGTTGTGTGAAAATTTGTTTTTATATTTTTATGTCCGGAGCACCGTAATATTTCATATCAACACAAAGATTTTTCATCACTCTAAAATATTTACGATAACGAGAATTTTTCTTCTTTTTGTGCTATTTTCTCAGTGTATGTGAGTGTGTAGATCCTTAAATCGAGTCATAAAGCTCTCCCATGATGGCAATTTTAAGCATGAAAATCGTTTTGTAAACCATACGTATGAACACAGAGAGAATATTTCTCTCTTCCACTTATTATGTTCTGTTTTTTGCATACTTTTAGCTACAATTTTCAGTGAATGCTATTTTCACACATTTTTGACTTTTAAAATTATCTTGAAGAAAGTAGACGATTTAATTAATTGAAACTCTGTAAAAATTATTTGTTAAAGTCCAAACACAGAGATAATTTTTCAAAAAAAGGCGCTATTAACATAGGAACGTTACTGCCAAATATATCTCTATCTTAACTTTTGGAGAGCATTATGAAAAGTAGGAAAGATGTTCTGTTTCAGCCTTCATAAAAACGATATGTGTGCACTTGTACTACAGTTATGTTGCTAAGTAGCTCTCATAATGTAAAGCATGTTGAAATTTTATTTAAATGAAAGAAATGAAAATTCTTTTGTTCATGTTTTAAAAAATTCGTACGAAATGTACCATTCTATATGATAAGACAAAACTCTAAAAACTACTTTTTTAGTAAGCACATGAATATTAAGGCAGGGATGTATAAAGGGGTTTCT
This sequence comes from Chironomus tentans, assembly GCA_963573255.1. Taxonomy (NCBI): domain Eukaryota; kingdom Metazoa; phylum Arthropoda; class Insecta; order Diptera; family Chironomidae; genus Chironomus; species Chironomus tentans. Next base: position 539,193 of record OY754302.1, on the reverse strand, counting down.
GTTTATAGTCATAATATAGCGCCACTTTATTTTATTCCATGCGATTTGTAAATTTGTAATTACTCATTCAATTATCCCAAAAACTTAAATATCCAAAAAGAGAAACTTTTCTTTAAAATAATTCTAACAATAGCTCTGAAATTCAACATCCAAAGATGATCTTGCACTTGATTTTTCATGGTCAAACGATTTCATTTCCTCAGGAATTGCTGACAAAATCTCATTACGACATCTTTCAAGAAAAATTTCTCCATTATGAAAAGAGAAGAAGTGATGAAGTGCTGGCATTATCTTTCCTATCAAAAAGTTCATTATTTCTCAAGAGAATAATTTACATCAAACAGTGTCCACGCATTACACAAAAGAAAACATTTCTTGCTGTTATCTTCATTTACATTTTAGTAACTTGAACTTTCTCGCCTTTTCTTGGCTTTAGCAAGTTTTGACAAGAGAAGTTTTCGAGAAAATCAGTCACATTTTCTTCTAGTTTAATAGGAATTAAATTTGCAACTTTATAATTTTCTTAAATATTCAAATTTCAATTATTTTAATCAAGCAGCTATTAAGCATCCAATAAACACTAAAAACTGTGCTTAAAAAATAACTTGCTACACAAAATTCGCTTCCTACATTCATTCGCATGCTGTTTGTTTTCAACATCGCTTTTTGTGTAAAGAAAAATCTTATTAACATTTTATTATGCAAATTCACAAAATTATCATCGTATAATATTCATCACCATCATGAGTACAAGCACAAAAGTTCGTGAGAAACAACAAAAATGCTTAAATAATTTAATTTTATTTTCTCCCAATTCTTGAATTGAGAGGGGAGAGAGGATCTAAGTGGAGATTTTACTTCAAGAATTCCCTTACAAGTATTTCTTTTTTCACTTCAATTTATCTCGTATGTGCTTCAATATGTTTTTCTTTATTTTATTTTGTGTATATGCACAGAGCAATATGCTGTTTACTACACAATCTACCATAAATGTTGATTTATTTTGGATGTTGACCTAAATTCTTAACATTTATTTGGGGAGGAAAATTGGATAAAAGTTGTAGTTTTTATTTTTTGTCCAAAAATAGTTTTTGTATTTAAAGTTTACTTCAAGTTCAGAGACACTCAGAAGTTTTGTAAAACTTTTTACTTGAAAAAAAAGTTGACAGCTGTTGCAGCATTAACAATTCCAATATTATATGTGCGAGGTCATATAGAAATAACCTTGAGTAAAGGCACAGAAGGATATGCGTAAAGATTAGATAAGCAGCAAATATTATTTTACTATGAATTTAATTAGAACATCACTCGGGTGATACTTTACCAGAAAGGAAGGCTTCTATTAATTAATTCGTAAGACATTTACAGCAAAATAATGAGATTCATTTCATCTAGCAAAATCTAACTGAACCAAAAAAAAGAAGAAAAGGAAGATTTAATACATCAAATTAGGATATGTAAATAGCAAGCCATTAAAGTTGGTGATACAACTACGGCAATATTCATTATCTTAATACTTTCCCTTCTTCATACATTTTCTCTCACCTCAATAGTTTATTGCATATTTAAGCAATAAAAATTGTCAGAATAATTTTGATTTTTACACCTGATTACAACCCTCGCTTCTTTTTATTTGCACAAATTTGGATCCATTTCTTGTTTCAATTCACTGAATTTCCGTACACGAGTCGTCAACATGTTTGAATTTCTATTTCCATCTGATGAGATTTCTTTTTTCTCTACTTATGCTTGCTTGTATTTGCACGTCTTTCTCCTTCAACATTTTATGTTGGTCCTTTTTTGGGAATTCTCGATACTTGTTGAGGATTGGCAACAAATGTTCGCATTATGTCGGCAAATTCGATTTCATAGCCTATTTATAGCTGAAACTACAAAGAATGATTAAAAATTTACAGAAAGCTCCAAAAAATAAGCGCTTTATTCCATGTAAATTTAATTTTTAAAAAAAATTCTTACTAAGTTGTTATGTTGAAGGTGCTCATTGTGCTGTATGCAATGTCTTTTTGGACATTTCTTTGTGGAAGTGGTGAGAGCTTTCATGTTAAATATTAATTCAAAGAAAGACATCCTCTCATTTGTATAATTTTGCTCCATTGAGTTCTTTTGCTTCAAATAGAGATTCAACAGCATAATAATAGTTCAAGATACTTAAAGAAAGAATTTGAATTCACAGGCTGCCTCTTAACTAATACCAAAAATAGACGGGCGGACTTAAGAATATATGTTTCAACCATTTCCAGTTCTTTTCTTCATCCTTTTCACTTATTCATATCCATTCCATTTAGTTTGGTTAATAAGAATTTCTTAAGGGTGCGAGTCATTTGTTCGAATAAAAAAACCCTCAATTTCAATAGCAGTAATAGCAATCCGGTAAATAAAAATGCTTATCTAACGAGGAGGACGTTCGAACTTTTATGTAAGAAGAAGTAAAATTAAGAGACAGTATGTAAATTGGAACGAAACAGAAGTAATCCAGAAAATTTTAATTTGATAACAGCATTTTGATAAAAATATAACTTAAGGTACAATCTGAAGTAGTTTTTCGTTGATACTCAGGAAAAGGTTGAAGTAAAATCTATGAATTGCTTTTAAAGATTTAATCTGTGAATTTCTTGAGAAATTCCCTTAAACTTTTTATATCCAATCATACTTAAAAACAGAAATAGAGAATTAAATTAAAAAATGTTTTTATACAGTCATAGAATTACAGATCTGAAGTATTGACACTATAAAGACTTGACAACTATAAAGATTTTATAACCATTGCATAAATAATTCCTCAATTTTGGTTCGCATCTGTTTGCAACATTCAGAATAAGATCAGCAATTGACAATGAAAACTTGCGGAATTTTATAGAAGTTTAGTGATGGAAACAGCAGTTGTCATTGTAAATATTTCTTTACCATTACAAAATTTTGATATCAAAATATCTTCAGTGCGTTCAATTTTCAATCATCAATGCCTTATTTTCCCATCTTGTCGTGATAGCTGAGGCATGAATTGCGTTGAAGGATGAAAAGGCAATAAAGGAAATTTTGTCTTGTGTTGTTCGAAAAAGAGAAAAAAAATATCGATATGAAGAATCAGTCTGTTGGCAATAAAATGTTAATCTACAAGTTCTACAGCGTGAAACGACATGGATCGAAATTATAGACAACAAGCTCAACGATTGAATTTATTATTGCATACAACTGAATTCATTGAGCATAAAATCTCATCTGCATTGCAATGACATGAATTTGCTTCCTCTATTCGATTCCTTTTTGTAAGTCTATGAGCAGAAAGATCTCTGTTCTTGATTATTGAACTATATGTACATGAAATCAGTAGTTGCTTGAAATTGATGGAAGATAATAATAGTAATAATTTTATGTTATTTCATGCCAGTGTGTAACAACATCAGTTTTCTCATGATTACATCTAGCATATACCGGAATGGCAAAGATATAAGACAATTTTGAATAAGACTTACATCATCCCAAAATTTGAATGTATAATTTAACTTGGAACTTTAAGTTTCTGAATTTTACATCCTAAACTTAAAATTTTATATATAAAACAACATCTATAGCAAAAATTCCAAAATATAACGTCGAGGTAAATACATTTTACATGCGCATCATTAAAAATCAAAGTTAAACATTTACTTTTTGCAAAAAAAACGGAGAAAAAAATTCTTAATCAGTAAAGGAAATTCGGTAAGAGCGAGCTCGTGTTGCGTGGGATTAAACATGGGGAGACTGCAGTTTTGAACTTTAAATGAAAATTCTTGTTCTTAAAGTTTCATCAAAGCTTATTTATTTATTAAAAACTACGCTCCAAAGAATACAAAACAAAGTTAAGCTTTAAGCTTAGAATTCTCGAGAAATAAAGGTATGAGGCACATTATATATTTTTAAAGTAAAGCGACTGCTGTTTTTGCTCAAAGCAAAAAGGGAAAGAATTAATCTACTCAAACTTGTTTGTACGTACTTCTCGATGGATTTAATAAACAGTAATTAAGAGCTTTCATTGTATTTTGTAGCAAGCACATTCACTCTGTTGACTTGTTATGCTTAGACTCTCATACTTGCTTTATTGCTTTTATGTTCCAACAAATTGTTTTTATTGCTCGAATGTTTATTTTACAAAACAAGGCAATTTTAAGTAAAAATAATTCTTGTACAGAATCACGTACTCTGGAATACTTGTAACTTGCACAACGAAGCTCTTCAAGTGTTAGTTGAGTTAATTCTTTAGCAATTAAAAATTTTATAGGGAAAAAAGTTAGAGAAAATCTTCCGATTTTTTACAATAAACGATGCCAACTACAACAGTGACATAACAAGAATAAAATTGGGCACCCTTTTAAAAAAACCAAAACCCAGGTAGCCCCCTTTTTGTTACGCCACTGAACGACAATGAAAATTTTATGATCCACTTGTGAAATAAATTTCAATTTTAGATTCCTTAAATATCTGTAAGAAAAATAGAAAGATATAAAGTATAAAGCAGCAGTGCTTGGATGAAGAAAAATCCCCTCGTTCCTTCGACAATCTCTTCCTTTCATTTTATTTTTATTTCGTTTTATTTCTCACAATCTCTTTAGTATTCTAGTGCTTGGGATGCTTGTCAACGGGTAGAAGCATAAATGAGTACACGTATAAAAAAATAGGAGAAAAAAATCAATGTTTTTTTTTCATGCAAAAAATATGAAATAAACAATTGACTCAATTTTTGGTGAGTTACAGCAGCGCATTTTGGTATGAGTCGCTTTGAGTAATTTTTATATTTTTTGCAGATTTCAATTCAGTTCCATAAAGGTTTTAAAATTCTTTAGCATTGCAAACTACAAAAATATTAATCTTTTGGCCGTGAATCATACTTATCGGCAAAACTAGCACAACTGAAGGATTACAAAATCTACTTCTTTTTTTTGCAAAAATGCGCTAATAATCTACACAGATACACTACAATTTATATTTTTTGTATCTACTTTTCTCTTCATTCTTACATAAAAAATATTTTTTTCTTCTTCATCTCCTTATCGCACATCCTGTGTGTTTCTCGTTTGCATTTTATTTCATTTTCACTCTTTTTTAAGAGAAGGCAAAACTTACACATAAAATTCCATAGCTCGCCCAACGTCCCAACGTGCAGCATGTGGAGAACATGAAAAAGTTTATATGAATTTTCCATCTCTTTTTTCTTCTTCATTCGTCTAATCTACATTAGCATTTAGCACCATGAAATGGTCATTTTATATGGAAAGAAAGTTTTCTTCATTTTTTTATTTGCATTTAGGTCGATTTATAGGCTTCATTTTGTTGAAATTACGGATTTACCATAGATTTACTTTAGAAAGTAGAGATTTTATTTTATTTTTTTTCGTGCAAATTGTGTACATTACAATTCTCATTTTATCTTCTTCTTTTTGTTTTTTGTTAGTAAAATATCCTTTTAAATAATATATATCGATGAATATATTTGTGTGATTGTTAGCATAAATTATAGTAATATTCGAATTTTAGGGATTTTTTTTTTAGAATTTAAAAAAAAATCTATTTTTGCAGAGGGTTAAACAGGTGCATATAAGAGATTCTATAAACAAGGAGTATGTTTTATTGTGGAAATTTAAAATTTTTGTTTTAAATAATTCCTTTTGAGCTTTAAATCGAGTCTGTTTTAATTTAAATAACTTATTAAATGGTTGATTGTTTAGAAGATTTAGTTGTTGGCAATAAATTGTGATTTTGATTTTAAGTTCTACGTGATAGAAAATAAGAGTCATTTTAAAATCTGTTTAAGTCCAATTTTATCCTACCTTGACTCGCTCAAAACCAGTTATTTTTTGTTAGATATTATTTTTTGGCATAAAATATTAATTCATGATTAGAACATTTAAATTAAAAAAAATATTCTTTTTCTTTCAGATTCATTTTTTCAATTAAAATTACGTGATGATTCCTTCATGCTTAAAAAATAAAATAAATTTGTCAAGTCGTAATTTTATATGCGGTTTTACGACAACAACCACGTCGAGAAGAGTAGGAGAATGTTGAGAATGTTCATTGTTTATAGCGATACTGCTGCTTCTGTCGCTGATGCCACGATGAATAATTAATTTTAAGATTCAAGCAAAACACTCGCAGCCACTTGCAAGCTCCATCCAGTTTTTATTAACGTCTCTTCACATTTTTCACGTGATGCTACGCCTAGTCTGTAGACGTTGACAGAAAAGCAAATAAAAGGAAGAGGGAATTGTGTTTGTGAGAGAATTCGTGGGGAAGTAGAAAAGTAATGAAAGTTATTACTAGCAAAAGCATCAAAAAGGTGGAATCAAGAACTAAAGGTAATTATCATTTCGACTGAGGAAAATTGTACTTGAATAATGCACACAATAAAAAAGTATGTACTTACTTTGACAATCTTTCAATTTTAAAATGCCTCGTTGCGAGATCTTGGTTCCAATTTGTTGCCTCTAACGCTTCCGTTGCTTCATCCTCAGTCATATTATCCATGCTAAGCTTATTCATTAGTTCAGCAACGCGACCATATTGTTGATTTATCTTCTCAAGTCTCCTGTTTATTTGCTGCTGAGATAACATTGGAGATGATTGAGTTGGTGGAGCTGGAGCTGGTCTTAAAACAGCAGTTTGGGGTCGCCACGCTCCTATTTCTTCATATGCTGCAACTTCATCATAAATTGCTTGTTGCTGGTGAATACTTGTTCCATATATTGAAGCAGTTGTGTCATAAATAACTGACGGAGTTTGCGATTGCACTGCGTCATAAAAATTTTCACTATAAACGGAATCGCCCGCAACGGAATTGTAAATGTTTGAGTCATAGAGTACGCTTCTATCATCGTTCATTGTTTGACTGGCATAGCTGTTGGAGTAATTGCCATTTGAGACATTTTGGTTTGTTTGCAGTGCTGACAATGATGATGATGACGACGAGGAAAACGATTGTATTTGTGAATGGGGTGTAAAGTCGTAATTTCTTGTCATTGGCACTTGCATATTCATCACTTGCTCTAAATTAATTCTAACTTGCGTATTTTCTTTGGCGCCTTGCAATTGCTCCGAGAGCATTTGCTTTTCAACTCGTTTCGGTGTCACTGGTTGGCCATTTATGTTTTCATTTTGGTTACATGATGTAGCTATGGAAAGAGATGCTAGACTTGCACTCAATAATTCATTTAACGGATCATGTGATGACATTGTATTTGTTAACGTTGTCATTGCTCCTGTTGTGGCATATTGATTAGGATTATTGTTATATATTGGCTCTGCCGTAAACGGCACTGATGAGTTTGCATAGAGATTTTCAACAGGTGTTATATGAGTCGTATCAAAAGGATCATTAATGACGTTTGAAGTATTGTTTGAATATTGTGGAGGCATTGGATATGGTGGAGGGATTCGTTGTATTTGCTGTAAATTTTGTTCGTCCATTCCATCTGTTGGAACATCTATGGGATCGTCGAGTAAACAACCTGTTTGGGTCAGCATTACATTATTACTCTGACTCTGTATGTTCATATTCATTGAGCGAATTTCTTCTGGCGATAAATCAATTAAGATTCCTTCGGTTTGATGTATATGAGGAGCAGGTGGACGAGCTGGCTTTGGACGATTTTTAATTGTGTTTTGCATCCCCTGTTGTTCATTTTGCATACGTTGTTCGTTCACCAATTTATTATATGAAAATTGCTTGTTTGCAGTTGTTTTCTTTTCCTTTGCAAAATGTTCCGAAACTGCTTTTTGCTGACGACTATTTTTACTTACCTGATCTGCAGATTTTTGCCTCATCTGAACAGCACCAGCACCACCACAACCAGTAGTACTGCTACCATTATAAGATGAATCAATAAAAGATGGAGAACCCCAGCTTTGACCAGCTGCAGATCCATGAGCCACGTGCTGTAATGTCCCATGAACAGGCCGACTAATGGTATTTAATGTGCCGTGACGATTAAAACGAAGCACTTCAAGTATATTGCGTGGAAAAGTTCCAATCTCAAAGGTACGTTGATTTTGACCTTTAAGAAATTTGAGCTCGGGTCTTCCATCAATAATAGCAATGGTATCATTTTGCTCAATTTTCAATCGTCCTTCAACACAATATGTGCTTGTTGCTTTCACAAGCTGCGGTGCTTGTCCAACAAGAAACTCTCTATTTGTACGAAAAAAAATAGGATATGAAAAGAAAACGGATCAAATTAAATTAAATCAAGCAGGCAGGAGATTTTTTTTCTCTCCAAATGAGAGATGTTTAAAGAGCATTTTAATGTCAATCTTTATCAAAATTAAGGATGAGAAAAATTGATCACAAGCTGCGTGACATAGATGACAAAGTGTTGAGGAATGAGAGATAGTTCTTGCAGGCTATCGTGTTGAAAAGGAGAAAGAGTAGAAAAGAGTGTAATTCGATTCTTACTTAATGGCTGCAAATGTTGGCCGTTCTGTGGGTGTTTTGTCCCAGCACTGAAGCATTAACTGATATACATCTGGAGGACAAGCATCGGGATGATAAAGTCTCTCTCCCTCCCTATCAATTTTCTTTAGGATTTGAGAGCCATTAAGGCCGATCCAAGGATCTTCCCCAAACGTATAGCATTCCCAAATTGTTACGGCAAACATCCAAGTATCACTGGCATGACTAAATTGACGATATCTTAATGACTCTGGCGCACACCTAATGTAATAAAATATTTATAAAGCATGAAAATAAAAGTCACGAAAGAGATGAAAGCATTATTATCGACATACCAAGGAAAGGGAACTTTTTTGGGCTCAGTCATCACATAAACCTCATCTTGTTGAGGAAGAGCACGCATTAAGCCAAAATCAGCAATTTTTATCTTATTTCCTTTGGCAATGAGAACATTTCTACATGCCAAGTCACGATGTAGAAATCGTTTGGATTCAAGGTAGGCCATTCCAGTAGCGATTTGGACTGTAAAATTCCATATTAATGATAGCGATATACATTTACATTGCTTTCTTAGAAAGTCTAATAAGGAGCCGTTTTCAGCCAGTTCTGTAACCATCATCATAGGTTGTGATAAAACTACTCCAAATAAACGAATAAGATTCGGATGATCAAGCGTATGCATTGCTTGAACTTCCTTAAAAAATTCCTCAAAAACATGCGGCGACAATGTATCAGCCTTTAATACTTTAACAGCAACAGGTATAATTCCATTTAAACTATTCCATTCACCGCGTTTGACTACACCAAACGATCCGTCTCCTAATTTTATAGATAATGTTATGTCCTTTTCGTGAATGAGGCATGTAAGTGCTTGGGATGTTGTATTTTTTGTCACATTTTCAGCTGTTGATGATTCTGCAGATGACTTTTTAGCACTCGCTTGATGATTTATTTGTTTTCCGCCTCCAATAAGTTTTGACAATATATTCTTACGCCATTGTTGTGCTCTCTTTTTCTTAACATGGTCCACAAGCTGTCTAATGCGAGGCTTAGACAGCCCAATCTTTGCCAAATCGTCGGAATGTACATAATCAAAATGGGCAAGCCTTGTAATCTGTAATTCATCCTTAATTTGAGTATAAAAAGATTCTAATTGACATTCAGTTAAAAGATCCAGTAACCACTGTGTATCGAGTGTATTCGAGTCATGGAAATTAGAAGCCATTATTAATGATAAAAGATTCACTATTTGGCGTAATCAAGTCATTGAAAACATTAAATCATTAGTATTATATGGAAATACTTTTACAAAGAAACCTTGAATATCAGGGAATTTTTTTTGAATAGTCGCACTTATTTACACTTTTACGCCTTTTCTCGGAATTACACTGACACACAAATATTACGATTCACTCCATCATTACAATACAATCACTAAAAGTTAATACTTTTAAACGAAAGTAGAAGAAATATCTTAAAAATATCACTATTTCCTTTATTCTTTTCAAATATTTCAATACATAATTTTTTTAGCACTTTTTTTTTGAAAAGCCGTTTTTAATAGGGCATTAAACTTTCTTTTGTCCGTCAGCTGGAAAGTAAGAAGACGTCTGATACGAAATTTATTATGCGCTCAAGTCACTACGTCATGGACTTTATAACTTACAGGTGTTGATTTGAAATTTTTTCAACCGTTAAACTTTACATGAATTAAAATCAATTAGTTTATTTAAGAATCAGATAGAGAAATCGTCCAACGTGAGATCTAGAACAAGGAAAAATTAGAGAAAAAACAAATTTCTACACGAAACTTCCAAAAAATACAGATTTATGTCAAAATAATCCCACAGATTAACGGTCAAAAAAAATTCAAATTACCGTTGTGCAGACAGACAAATAAGCAATTTTCGCACCTTAATAATTTAATTTATTAGCATCGACTTACTCGTTGGAACTTATTTACATTTTGAAAAGTTAATTTTATTAAATTTATTAAAGAAAAATGGCTGTAAGTATATTAACTTCTTACGATTCTCTTAAATAGCACATTTACTCATTTAGTTACGTATGAATTGAGTACATTTTTGATTGAAAAAGTCATGAAAAATTTAAAATCCAATTTTCCTCCTTGCACATTGAATAATTTAATGGATTTCCGATATATTTGTGTTTAGGGCGAGAAGAAAGGAAAGGTCGGAACTCGTGGAACGAAGCAAATTGTGGAGGAAAATGTAGCAACACTAAAATTTTATCGTAATATGTCTCTTGTTGCCTGCTCTGTGTTCCTACTCATCACTCTTCTTCTAAAGACATTAACTGGAACTCTTATCACCATGACCATCATTTCATTCGCCATTCATGTGACAGCTTATCAATTTATGAAAATGATAAGTCGCCCACAATTATCTGAAAATGGCTCGATTATCGATTCTGGCACTGATTTGAATATGGAAGGAGGAATTGCTGAGTAAGTAGAACAGTCACATTTAATTTTCTGCTTACCTGTCATCCTTGATAGTCCTGAAGCTGTAAGCCTTTTCAACCCCAAAAATAATGCTTAGGACATGATGTAGTGTAAAATATATCTAAACTAATTTTTATAACTATCAAACAGGCACGTAAAGGACATCATAATTCTCACATCAGGCACACAAATACTTGCATTGCTTTCGAATTGGTTCTGGCTACTTTTACTCCTCGGGCCAGTTCGAGCTATATATATGCTATGGGGCTCAGTAATAAAGCCTTGGCTGTCATCGAAAGAAGATGTCGATAATCCACAAGTTAATGAAAAGAAGCAAAAGAAAATGGAAAGAAGGATGAAGAGAATGAGCTCTAGATAAGAATAAATTGAACAATATACAGGATTTATGGTGTTTTTAGGAGAAATGTTTAATTTTATTATTCTTGGATTTTTGTACAGATTATTAAAGTATCTAAAAGAGTTGTTGCTCTTGCGGGGTTTTATGTTGACGTTATTATTTGAAAAATAAATTTAATAAAGAAATTGAGAATTTCTTGAAAAAAAAAAAGAAATTCTTTATTAATTCCTTAAAGCTGTTGGTAATTTACAGATAATAACATTAAAGCTTTGCCAACTCATGAATATTCATATGAGATTCTCATCTTTCTAAGACGAGAAAGAAAAATTACATCAACAAATTTCATCTTCCTATTTTTCGGCACGATCATTTTACACGCTATCTAACCACCATCAAAAAAACACACACACGCAGTTTAAAGGATGGAAGTAGAAGACATTATGATGAAAAAGTTTGGAACTCAATATTTTTTCGGAAATGTAAGATTATCTCTTCGATATTATGTACCGACTAGCTTTTTTTTATCGAGCTACAGCATGATTGAGTATCAAAATATGTTGACTACAAAAATGCTCAATTTATCGAACTTTTAACATTTGAAAATAATGTTAATTTAAACAGCAAGAATTCAAAATAAAAATTTCCGTTGAGCGTGAATTTTCAATGCGCTTTTGGAACATTTTCTGTTCCTTTAACATCATTTTCAACTAGCTGCTTCACGAGAATAGATCAAAAATATAAAGTTAAAATTGAATGTATGCACACATGAGGTTAATGGAAGAAGGAAATAGAAGAAAAAAAATTTCATAATGACACACATTTTTCTCCATAATGAACCACGTGTTAATATATTTCACAGCCGCTTGAAAATGTGAGAGAACAAGAAATTTCCTTCTTCATCATCATCTTAATTTTACAATTTTCTATGAGAAAATAAAAATAAGCTACCGCAATGTTTTGAAAGTCGAATGAATATTGAGAAGTGAATATATGTCTGGCATGCATATGATGATGATGATGATGATGATGAGAGTTTCCCTATATATCTGTGTGCGAGAATGGAAAAAGTCAGTCAATTTGTATTTTAGAAGACGTTGGGAATAAAAAGTAGTTGAATTTACGGGAAAAACTCTCAATTAGCATTCACACATGTGAGCGTATATTTTTAATCTTTTTTTTTCGTTCCTCATAATTTCGCCGGCTGAGAAAAAGATCTTTTACTGAAAAAATCTGCTCACTCGGGATCGAAAGTCTGTTGAAGAACGTAATACTTTTGCTCGTGACACGGAAAAGAAATTTTTTTTATTAATTTTTTTTTCTCGAAAAGGCAATGAAAAAATTTTTTTACTCCATTTTTATTTGTTTTTCTTTCACTACAATCATTTTTCGAGACTATGTGGCATAAGGCATACATAAAAGGCATTGAATGATATCAAAAGATGTGAACATTTTAATCATAAAAGTGATGAAAAATTCCTCGAATGAAGGAAAAAAGAAAATTGATCGATATTTGAAGATAATTCATTCATACTTTTATGTGGTTGTGTGATGCTTAGTGATCTGAATAAATTTGTGAATTTAAAGCCCTCACTTCCACGTCAGTGCATGAAATTCTTTCTCTTTTTGAAAGATACAGAAAATGTGAAAATATTGCAAGAAAATCTTGATTGATGAGATGGAAAGAATGTGAAGTTTTTAAGCCAACATTTTGCAAGCTATGAAGGAATATTGTGAATCTCTTGCACACAGTGATTATTCAAATGTGAATACACAATTTTATGGATACATCTTTATATGTCATGACATGGCTGAGAATTTCTTTTCATATTTTTGACGACTCTATAGCCTATTAACAAGGATTTAAATATCATGAAATCAACTTAATTTTTTAATCGATCTGCTTACAAATAGTTCAACCTGAAAATTCAAAGATCCAGTTCAGCCAAAAATTACTTATACTCGCAATAATCGAAACCAGACTCAAAATATTTCCCTGTCTCATATCCAAACATTTGGACGAATTAATATGTTCAAATAAATGCTTCATGCACAAACCATTTACCTACACCTGACTCTATTTATAAGTATGGAAAATGTAAAGTTTATACAACCTGCCGCTTCTTATAGTTTATAAAATTAAATATCAGGTAATAATTGCTTCCTGCAGATGTTTTTAGGAGGAAATTTTTGCTCTAGAAATATGAAAATTTTCATTTGAAGCGGTCTGGAAGGTCACTTGTGACGTAACTTGCGGAAAAGTTATACGGTACCATAATCACCAATAAAGTTAAAATTCAAGGAAGTCTAATATTTGAACTGATGCTGCAGATTTACCAATCCAAATAAAAATGCAAAAAGACTGTAAATAAGCTCGAATTTACATTTAAAATAACATATGTGTTTGCAAAAAAATAGGATCGTGAAAAATCTGTGACAATATTTCCATAACAATGCACAGAATTCGATATGCTTGTCAATATTAGATATTTTCCATAATAATATTTTCACCACCGGCATGGTTTATTGAAGTTTTGACAAATCATCATGACATTGTCACCGTAATATGTGTGGTAATCTATGCATTCAGGGGGAGGGAGGGGTCCAAGGGGGTCTGGACCCCCTCCTCGAAAATTTTTTTAAATGGAAAATAATTTTTCTCTTAAGGATTTTTCTGACGTTTTTCCAAAACTATAATTTATAGTTTTATCATTTACGTACCATTAAAATTAACAGAAAATACAAAAACTTGAGCAAATTAATGAAAAAAAAATTGTATGTATTCTACGCCACTGTATTCATTAATAATTTCAAAGAAATTCCACGATAGAAAATTGAACGTAGTCGTCGACAATATTTCTCATACCTACAAACAAATTCAAAGAACATTAGAAAATTTACGTTCAGGTGTGTATCGTCCTACATACTTAGCTAACCACAATTCTGCTGCACTCTTAGAAATTTTTTTACCAGACTCTCGTAAAATGTATGAAAAATTTAACAAATAAATTGTTAAAATAGGGTTGACAAGAAAAATTGTTGAATCTACCAGAAAAAATTGTTAAAAAATTTGTTTACCACAATTTACCAGAAAATTGTTGTTTTAACAATTTTTCTGGTTAAATTAATTTTTTTGGAAAAAAAATTTGTTAACAATTTTCTGGTTAAATTTAACAAGAAAATTATTTATTTTTGGTCACCCATCTAATCATAAAAACATTTTTTGGTTGCTTAACTTCTCTGATCGCACTGATGTTCCTTTACTCCACGTGGTTGATTCTATATTTATATTTATATGGCTTAAACCTCGTTATAAATTACAAATTTTTCAACATCTAATAATTTCATTTTTGCATCATTTTTTAAAATAAACTAATAAATAATGCCATAAACATGTAAAAAAATTCACAGTTTGTCAAGAAAAATCAAAATTGGTAAAGAAAAAATTAATTAAATGTTTAACAATTTTATTGTTAATTTAACAATTTAAATTGTTAATGACTTTTTTGCATTCTTCCTATCATTTCTTCAATTAACTACTCGATCATCATAAAATAAGACATCATATTGTCATAAATACAATATAAAGTCGAAAAAAAGAGGTTTATTATTAAAATTAATCGAAAAAAATATATACAATTTTAATTGTTAAAATAACAAAATTTCTGGTAAAGTGCTTTACAATAATTTTGTTAAAAAAATTTTTAGTCCATATAAAGTCAACAATTTTCTTGTTAAAGTCAAAAATCTGAATTTAACCAGAAAAATTGTTAATTTTTTTCTAAGAGTGTGAGGCACATGACTTTCTGCGGAGTAAATTTATTGCGTTTTCTGGTTTTAAGATAATTTATTAACTATTTGTATGCAGCTTAAGAAGGCGTTTTATTGTTATAACGGGTTATAACTTAACGTTTAATGAGAGTTTGGAAAATTCTCGCTGTATCTAGGGAATTAAATATCATTAGAACTTCTATTTTGATAATCATGGAAATAAATGCATCCTTAAGCTATTTAGTCATTATCTTGCAGTATAGAATTATAATAATTCAATGTCATCTTCTAAAATAGAGCTCAAAAAGTATTTTTCTAGTCTAAAGAGCAAATTTAGATAATATTCTATTTATGAAATAAATGCAAAAAATTGTGCAATTTATTTCCATCGCCTACACATTCCTTTGTGCAATGAAGGAAAATTATTTCGTCAAAAATTTTCATTTTTGCACGTTTTTCAAATGCCAAAGTGAAAACTTTTCTTGAGAAGGAGCACATCGCGTCAATTTCAGACTCAAAATATACGACTTATTGTTGTTAATGCGAAATTGTAAGAAAATATTCATGAACTGACGAATCCCATAATTTTGGGTATCAAATTGGCATAATAAAAATACCTTGAACACAAAAAAAAGTGTGCAAAATTAATATCATTTTTTGTCAACTACCGGTAGCTACCGTAGGATGTAACTTTTCAAATTTAATGATAATCACAACAAGATTCAATTTGTTTACTTCTTTATCTTGAAAGTCAGTTACCAAAGAGATAAAACTTTTAAGTCGCTTCATCAAATAATTCACTGCCGATTTCTTGAGTAACTGAATAAGTTATCTAATGATGAAAATAAATTATCTAATCAGGGCCGTAGCATAGCAATGATAACAAAAGTAAACACGTGTGAAATGTTTGAAATATTGTCAAAAATTGATCTGCACAATAGCTAGATGCTTACAAAATATTTAAAAGTGCATATTTTGTTTGAGAAAAGGAATGAAAATTCAAGATATTTAAAATAAGTCGAAATCCACATCATCGTCAGCATCAGATGCGTGAGTGTGTATTTAGCTGTGTTGAATGTGTATTTTATTAAGAAAACTGCTAAAAACAACAAAAAGCAATTAAACAAAAATAAAAAGAATTAATTTTTTTTATCATACATTCCAAAAATAGAACACAACACCACACATATGAGAAATACAAAGGCGAGTGCGCGAAAATTCATTAAAGAAAAAGTGAAAAATATTATATCATAGAAAGAAATGAAGGTGAAACGAAGATTTTATTGGAAAATTGGAATAGTTTATAAATTATGTTTAAAAAACATTCGGATGCTAAAGTTCTCAAATTTTAATTATAACAGACATTTAAAATTTAAAAAGTATAACTGACAATACAATAGTTGACTAAATTACCCAAAATTGAATTCAGAGAAGTTCAAAAATCAATTGCAGAAAATTCGTAAAAAATTTCATATGTGCAAAAATCTCCCCACTGCGGAAATTATTTTTAGTTCACCGCAAAATGTGAAATATAGGAATGAAATCACCGATGATTAGAAAAAAAATGTGTTGCTCATAAAATATAAAAAAGTAACAAAAGATTTTCTTGTTGCCTGTTACTGCTAGTATTTCCACAGAGGATAAATTATTTTAAAATATATTCAGGAGAGGAATCAGACACTGAGAGTAAATGAATATGAGTGCATTTAAATTATTGTGTGGAAACGAGTCAATGATTTTGCGACAATTTTGTGTTGCAAGAAGATAAATGAGCATATACACATTGTATTGCATAATTTTCATTCATATTAATCTTCTTTTCCATGACTGGATTGAATATAAAGAAAATATTCGGTGGACGTGAGAAAAAAATGGAAAACAGAAGTCAATAACTCGTTGATTCATGGGTGGAACATAAAATTATTTTGGAGTGGATGCCTCGGGGCATAAAATTTAATTATAGACACTTCATGTAAATATTTCTCTTAGAGCTTCTTCTTCTTCGATTGATTTGCGGTAATAATGCGAATATCACGTTGATCTTTGAACTAATTCATGCGTAAATTCAGCAAACACATTTTGGCATGCTAAATAATTAAATATTTTACCTTATTTCAATCTACCATAAAATTTGACCTGACCTTTCTCTCAGAAGCCCTTAAATGACGCTTTTGCAACACTAAAAAACAAAATTTCGCTACAGTTCTGCTGATTACTTTGTTTTATAAGGATTCAAATACTCCAACTCAACATTGAGCAAATATTTCATTGAAATGAAACTTTGCAGAGCAATTTATTAAAAAATTAAATTTAAGATCCAAATAGTGAACCCTCATTTAAGTGTAATTAAAAATTCATTCATTTAAGAGAAGCGAGAGAGAGAGAGAGAAAAAAAGTTTTTCAATTAATTTAACCACAATAAAATGGAATAAAAAATTGAAATTAAAAAAGTTCATAATTTCCATGAACTCAAGAGTAAAAATGTGAAAAGTGGATAGAGAGATAATGTGCAAAAATCCTGTTGTAATGGATTGAGGATAGTAAACAGAACTTAAAAGAGGAAATGAGAGTGAAGCCGGCAACAAGATTGAAAAATAAAAAAAATATTAAATGCAGCAATTACGAAATTTTCTTCCTTCTTTCATTTCCCACTAGGATGAGCAATTTTCACATTTTATGCTGCATGTGTTGCATCTAAAAACTCTTTTCATGCTGCAATTGCCATTGCTCCATTATTTTTAGAAAAT
Source organism: Chironomus tentans (assembly GCA_963573255.1). Classification (NCBI taxonomy): domain Eukaryota; kingdom Metazoa; phylum Arthropoda; class Insecta; order Diptera; family Chironomidae; genus Chironomus; species Chironomus tentans. The sequence goes on along the minus strand of OY754302.1, from coordinate 521,413 downwards.
TACTTTACAACCCTGCTCTTTTTATGCTCGCAGCATTTTTCTATTTCTTTTCTGAATGTGAAACATTTTTTTTGTTGCAGCGCAATGCATTTTTACATGCCATTTCTCCACATATTTCCTCATTCAACTGATTTTTTAGTGATAAAGCTTCATAAACCTCACTTTGACTAAAATAATGCAAAACTAAAAATGCACTTTGGCTATTCAATCTCAAAATATTTTTAACTTTTTTAAATTCGCCTTTATTTCCACATATGTGGTTTGTAATAAAACTCAAACAAAATGAAATTGAACAAAATTTTCCTCCTTTAAAAAATTCCTCGTTTCATGATGATAGAGCAAAACTATTTAATTATAGCATATGTAATTATGTCAATCAAACAATGTTAGAATGTAATGTAAAATAAATTTCCGTCTGAAATGGATGGAACAGAGCAAAAGTTTAAGGAAGGAATTTAAACCCTCAGGAAGAGTGTGGGAATACGAAATTAACTTTGAGAACATCTTGATTTAATTTAATGCAAAATTAAAAGTCATGATGTCTCAATTTGAGACATGCCACATCCAAATCTTCACGATAAATGGATTGCTATTTTACATATGTGGGATTTTTTTACAAAAATAATCAATCAAAATTTTACAATCAGAACGATGTAATTTTAAATGATGTTTAAGATAAAAATGGAACATTTTCTCATTTTAAAATGTTTCATGAATAAAAGAGAAGCAATTTGAAGAGAAAATTTTGTATGATTCGTATTGTATTCTTCATATTATTTAATGGAATAAAGACATAAATCAAAGTCAACTGATAGGGTCAAGAAGAAGTCAACTAAATGAAAAATTCATAAGCTTCACTCAAATCTGTCAGCTTTTAAATATGTTTAAATTATGCAAATTTTTATGTAACATTTGTCGGTTTCTAATGGACAAGAAGCTTTTTGTTAAATATTTTCCGGATTTTAAACACAACTTCTCCATCCTTGGAACAAATCGAAATGAATAATTTACCAGAAGTTTCAAAGGAAGAATAAATTCTTTTTAAAATGCATTTAATGTGAGAAAAGTTTACCTCGAAATGACTAAGTTCATAAGATCGAGTCAATAAAAGAATGAAAGCCATAAAACTATTTTCATTTCAACTTTGAGAAATATTCCTCATTTTCTCACTTTTATATATACCATATGTACGTATTCACATACACGTAAGTGAAAATAAAAGAAATATGAAAATTTTCATTTGTATAGCGGTGAAAAAAAATAAAGAGAGTGAGCAAGTAAAAGGGAAAAGCCTGATGGAATGCTTATTTTGTTATGTAGATTTCATTTCTTTCGCTTAACTTCTCATCTCATCTCATCTTCTTTCCTTACTGTATATTTTATATATTATGCTATTCTCTCTCCATCTCGCGCGCGAACGTTAAAAATAACTTTACATCAAAACCTAGTAATGCTAAAAAATATTATTTCATACACTGTAGAGCAAAACGTGAAAAAATTTTCCTCTCATCTCCTTCTGTTCAGTTTTTTGTTCTTTGACTTTTATGAAGAGATGGGCAAAGTTGACAGAAATTTTTTGTTAAGTTGGGTAAGCCTAATTTTTTCAGGATAGTCTATGAGTCAACAAGATCTGTTAAACCGCATCATACTAAGTTTTACTCAAATTGTTCATATTCAGAAACACAAAACCATGAAGACACCCCCCAAATCTACATTTAAAGTTTACAATATAGTTAGCAACTTGCTTTCTTCATTACTTGTTCTGTCTATAACGATGATTGTCACGATGTTGATGTTTGTAGCTCTATTTTCATCAGTCAGTTAAATTATAATAAATTCATTTTAGAAGAAAAAACAAGTCAAAGCAAATTGTGTGAAATAAAAAAGGCAAGAAAATATGAAAATAAAAATTGCGTGTAGTTTAGTCATAGGAAAGTGTTGATAGATTCGTGAATGCCTCCGCTATTTGATAATGGAATTATGTGAATGAAATAATGTGAAAAAATTGTGTGATGAATAAAAAGTCAGAACGGCAAAAATTCTTGATGAATATTTTAGTGTTATCATGAACATCTTGACAGGTTTAAGGAATTCATGTTATATAAGGAAATGTTAGAAAAAGATCCTATGTACAGGTCATGAACCTCATTCTAACTTTGTTAAACATATCTTCAACATCGCACACAAAAACTTTATAACATTTTCATGAGGAAGTAATTTATTTCGTCTGCATCTATTCTCATTGCTAATTTATTTTTAATGAAAGCATTTGTCACAATAACTCACAAATCTCTTTCTTGAAATCTTAGAAATAAATTAATTTTATGTAGAAAAGAATGAAGATTCTGAAGATAATTATAAAATAAATTTGCAATAATTTTCTTTTCCTTTTTTCTACTTTTTTTTGCAAAAAAATGTCTTTCCGTACAAAGTGTTAAGTTCAACGAGACATTTTTGAGTGAAAATTTATTCTATCTAAATTTACTATCTTTGAAAAGATAGAGTAGAATATATTCCAATGATATTAAACGAAATGGAAGTAAATAAACCATCTCAAAAAGTGAACTACTTGTGGAAGTGACGGCGCTTTATAATTATTATAGTTTTTTAATCTCAAAAAATGCATTGTGTAAAAATAAAATTTCATGAAAAAATGTTGTCTACATTTTAAAGAGTGCATTGACATAAGAAGTTTAATGACTTATGCTGCTTGAGAAAAATGAAAATGAGAAACTTATCTTGATGAAATTTTCATTTCTTTCTTCAATTGTTGTGAATTTATTTTTATTCTAAAGTTTGTATAAAAGTAAAGAACATTACTCAAAACCTGAACATTTGTCTTGTCTGTCATGTATGTTGAGTGTCACTTGTAAAGATTAAACTACATGCAAATTTTGCAGTTGTTCTTAGTTTTAAATTAATTGATTCTCCTCAAGAGTTTCCCCATCAAGTTTGAAAAGAATTTTCATTTTCAATTTGTCTTCTTCCTACTTGGTTCGTACCACTCAACTCACCTTTACGAGACTGTCTGCTTTCTATGTCTGTCGTAACCGAAGGGGGAACGATTAAATAAAATTTATTACCATTTTATTAACTTTAATAAAGGAAAAATTTTGCATTCAAGGAGGAAAATTTTAATTTGATTTGAAATTGAGAAGTGGAAGCAATTCAATAAGGAAATGAAGATTTAATTTCATTGAAACGTAGAACTTTTTAGTTGAAAGGTTCAATTGACTATTAAATATTAAATTATCATCAAAAATATTCTTTTTATTTTTTGTGGATATTTGGAATTAGTAATGGATTCCCAAAATGATATCCATTTAAAATAATTTTCAGATTGTCACATTGTGCTCATTAAAAATTAAAGATTTAAATTTTATTGAACCCTTTTCCACATTTTACTCATTCAATGACACTCGTTTCAGAATATTTAATTGAAAATTTCAATTCATTCAACTTTAATAATTAATATCAATATGCAGATGCTTTTGTAATTCTATTGTTTAAAATATGAGAGCACTTGAGAGCAGAAGAGAAGCATCTGAGAACTTTAGTTCTTTTGGAAGCTTCACATTGTTATCAAAAAATCTGCTTTCAATTGCTTTCATTGTGAATTTACAAGCGTATTCATTAAGCTCAGAAATAATTGATATTTTTACTAATTCATCTACCACAAAGGTAAACTTAATCAATAAACTTTATGTCTATTAAATTACACCAGCTGTACAAACTCCTTACGTAACAAAAAAAATGCAAAAGTCATAAAAATTATTTTTATAAAGAACAATTCTTATTTTTAAAATTTTTCTCCTTTGTTACAAAAAAAAAGAATTTAATTGCTTACAGAAAGTTATTTTTACAATAGCGACAAGAGAAATTTTTCATAAAGTGAGGAATGAAGAGAAATTTTAATTACCAAGAATAATAAGAAGAGAATATTTTTAATGATCCAAAAACTTCGAATGAGATACAAAAAATAAAATTCACAACAAAGAATGAAAAAAAATTATTTTTTTTTGTTAAAAAGGAAAAATTCATCAAAATAAGGAAATTTATTCGCGTAGTATAACAAAAAGTGAAAGCAAGAACAACAAAACAACAAGATTAGAAGTTTTGCCTTCCCACAAGCATGAAAGAAATTCAAATAAAACGCAAATAATAAAAATAAAAATAAATGAAAAAAAAATTTTCCATTGCAGAAAGAGAAAAAAGTGAAAAGGAGGAAGAGCAGCACTTGTGAAAGCAAAAGCATTTCGTGCATAAATAAACGTGAATGTGCATATTGTTATGGTTGTATCAAATAAACATAGAGAAAGATAAATATACGACAACACGTGAAATCATCGTCTCATTTTTTCTGTTTATCTACAGCATAAAATCATAGTAGATAGATAGAAAATTGTAGATAAATTCGAAATACATCACGTCTATTTGACTACGTACCCACCTATCTGTATCTATTCTATCTGTTATAATCATCATTGTTATATCAACAGCTTTGTTGTTTGACTAAATGTTTAAATTTGAGGATAATGACAATAAAGTATTCTGCATTAAGGACTCAAATGTTGAGCTCTCAGCCACATTTGAAACTTTACCCAAGGATTTGGATACAATAACAATTGAATGGTAAGTGCTAATTTTATCGAAATAATGTATGAATGTGAGTTTACCTTTAAGCGATGAATCGAGTTTTCGATTAGGATATATGGGTTAATTGGATCGTTTGGGCTGTGATAACACAAAATTGTTCATCACTCCTATTTCTATAATGTGCTGGATTTTATAGAAAAGTTTACATTTATCACAAACATGTATGTTTTCAATATGTTCTCAAAATTATTCAGGTATGGTCGATGGCTCATTTGAAGATGTCAAAACTTCTCCGAAATAAAATGGCCTTCAAGGAAGATTTCCTTCCATTAAATTTTAATAACAAATTCATCATCATTACTTACACACTAAGAAAAGGTCACAATTGATAGTGAACAGAAAAAGACAGAGAGGAAAATTAATCCTCAGAAAATTTTTCATTATTCTAGTTTCCATCTTACCTTCATTTATTTTCAATTAATTTTAATTCAAACTAAAAAGTTTGTCTGATGCTTCGATGTCTTCGTGTTCTATCATTATGCAACACTGTTGAACAGAGAAATTATAGATCGAGGTAGAGAAAAAAATAAGAACATGAAAGCGTTGATTGGCACATTGAAGGAAAATCGATTTTGGAATTTATTGTTAAAGGACTTAATTGATGGAAGAGATTTATTTCCATTAAACTCGTCGGAGGCGTTTGTTTAATCATTTACTTGTGCTACTCATTGATTAAACCTAGGACATAAGGAACTGCGAAATTTGAGGATGGAAGACAAGTAACATTTAAGATTTCCCTGGAATCAATTTAATATATCTTTGCGAATTCAGGAATAAAATCTCTGCAGTATGTTGTGGGCAGATATTGATTCAAAATAAGTAGGAAGTTATGTATATTTCATCACCAAATATAGGCATTTGATGAACATTTGAGTTCAACGAAGACCTTTATATTTGATTTGTTGTAATAAGAACTTTTCTTGCTATTGTAAAGTTTCCATAATTTATACAAGATGATATCTCAAAGGTACTGAGACATCAAATAAAGTACCATCTCATTATATATTTTTCTGAGATCTTCTTATTCTTCGCGACCGATTTTCTCCTCAATTTCACATCTTGAGCGAGACAAATGAGGTTAATTGAATATGAAATGCTTCAATAAAAGAAAGCTAATACATTATGGAAGGTCAGCATTACATTTTATTTTGTAAATGACCTTACTTAAAAATGAAAATTCTTCTCGTCCTTCAATGTTCATGTCTGGGTTATTTCAAATGAATATATGTACTTGTTATTAAAGATATGTAAAGGAAGAAATCCCTTCCGAAATAAAAATTTGGGAAGAGTTTTTTAGTAATATTCGTTCCTCAATGGAAAAAGGAAGAAATCTTTGTTAAGGGAAATATTTAATGATTATTTCAAGAGAAGATGGTTAGTTGTTGCTAGGTACAAATTTTCATAAAAGTTTTAAATAAATTTATTGAACAGAAACTAGGTATAAAAAAATTAACACTAATTCTTAAAAGATACTTCAAATATCACTTCCACATTCTATCAACTCAATGACATGCTTTCGAAGATTCACAAAAATACATTTTGAAATTTCCATCAGCACTTATTAAAAACGAAAAGTATTGGATATTTCTATCTTTAAACTGTTTCTATTTTCACCATCAGACTTTATCTATATATTCCTACATATTAGTCATATCCATCGATTATTCATATCTGTGTTTATTTTTAAAGCCAATATTGATCAAATTTTTATTTTTACTGTCAAAATTTTTCTTTCAAGCTTTTAGTGTAGTCTTCAGCATATAATCACATTAAATCTTTAATGTTGCCAATTTGTTTCCGAACAATACGGGGATGTTTAGTCAGCGAGCATAAATTAATGTTGATGATAATTTGAGAGTAATAAATTGTCAGAAAGTAGCCTTGGAGGTTGTTTCTTACGGCCATATTTTACTATTTCTAATGTAGTACAGCTGCGATAATTTTACTGTGGATATTTGCAATTTGATACATTGGCAATTTAATGATTGTTAGTGGCAATTCAAAGAGAATTATTAGATTCAATAAAGAAGTTATGTACAGATTGACATAGCAAAAGTTTTGTGTTTTATTGGACAATTATTGAATTATTTTGATAACCTTAATTTGATTTTGGTTTTGTCTGTCCTATAGAGATTGTTGTTTAATTTTCTTTCATTTATTTACAAGCTTCATGCTATAATTTGCAAAATATTTTACCCATTAAATCACTCAATATCTCATTTAAATTTATGTTGTTTATGTACAAAAATAATTAAGAGAACAGATTTAAATTTAAATCGAATTTTATCCTAGTTGTTGACTCATTTAATTCTCAATTCATCACCTACTCATTATGTTGTTTATTTTGAAAATTATAAAAAAATGGTACGAAAAGTTTCTCATAGCATTGTAAAAACCATCCGAAATGGTAGAGAAAAAATTTAATTAAATTTTCATAATCCATTATGGTGAGGATATTATGGAATTAGTGCGAAAATTAAAAGTTGATGAAGCTGTAAATTGTTTCAGACACAAGCTATTCATTGTTTGGTATGATCAAAAAATATAAAGACAAACAATAAATTAATCCTTGGAAAATTGCATTAAATCTAAAAACTTTTAGATAAAAGTTCCTTAATCGAATCTGACAGGTGATAGAAAAAGGATTTATAAATTTTATTCAAGTTGTACCGCATCATAATTATGCTAAGCTAAATCTACATAACATGTGGTTAACCATAGAAATAAAGAGACAATGGCTACTAAAGATAAAAATTCACTAATCACTTTGAGACATTGATGTGTCTCATCTTCTTCTATTAACATTTATTATTATTAAGATCACATCAACAGACACAAAATTTCTCTAGATTGCGATGATGTTAGTTGATGACTTTTTCGTTAAGAAGAAAATTTTCACATCTACAATGAAAGTTTACGAAAAATATCAGATGAAATAACACAAAACAACAACAACAACGAGAAAAAATAATAATAATAAAAAGTCTAAAAGACATTTTGGCAAAGGCGAATATTATTGAAATGGTAGAAAGATGATATGGTGCTCGAATACAGATGAAAGCATTTTTTTTGTGGCAAAACAAATTTTTATGGGAACATTTCACGATTCCCTCTCATTTTCGGGGATCTTTAAAATTATTTATCCTCTTTTTTTCTCGGTTGATAAAAAAATATTGGAAATGTGGGAAAATATGTGTTAGGGTGTTAAGGTCACTTAGGAAAATAAACATCTTCATATTAAAATTTATTTTCTTTAAAGTGAAAAGCAATCATATCATTAAAACTCGAAGAGTAAAGCAATGAAAGAGTATTTACACTGGAGTGCATTTAGAAATAATTTTATCCAAAATTAATTTTAATCCAATTTCTCGTGCTCCATTCTTAAAACTTTTAAGAGCTCTAGAGAAATTTTTGTAATCAACATTGTAAAAAATCAATTAAAACTTTTAAATCACATCATTGATTTTCTTTAAGTTTTCTGACTGTACAAATGTAATGGATATGAACGAAAAAGGATTTTCCTGAATTTTGAGCAATATAAATTTCGCTGCGCTCATGATGAGATGAAGATAATCTGATCAAAAGTGTTGATATAGACAAGTTTGAACAGTTTTATTGCAAACAATAAAAGGAATGAATTTTAATCCTCAGAACGCTGTGAATAGGTCAGAAATATTTTCTTTAGATCCAAAGTTTTACTCTAAAATTAAAACTTTTTCTTCTCTTAATTTCAATTTTGCTTGTTTTAAATTTATAACAATGAACTTTAGTTCTTCATTCCTATCAATTTTCATGCTGCATAGAGCATGGAGCATAGTTTTATGTGAAAAAAGTTATTTGAACAATCTTGTTACATAATCATTGAATATAATAAATTCAATTTGGATAGTATGCTTGCAATTTTAATAAGTTTTGAAAGTATTGACTTAATGAAACCGAATGGCACATTACCACAAATTACGATCGTATCAGTCGTAAAATTAGGTTTTGAGTTTTAAGATTTGAAGAGATTTCTTCAGTCAGTATATTTTTTCACATCATAGGCACTATGTTTTGCTCGGTTATTAATTTGATCTTTCTATACGCAAATACCTAATAAGTGATGAGAATATATGTAAAGTGCATTAAAATTTCAAAACAATGTAAAAAAGTTTTAATGGAAGACTAAATTAAAATGATTTTATCGGCATAATGAAAACTTTGTCTACAAGCTGCTCTTACTAGCTTGAATTCTTAAACTTAAATAACTCTACTTATATATTTGTTACACATCTCAAAGCCGAATTTTCATGTTCAATAAAGACAAGGCGCTAATACTCTGGATTAATCCATATTCTAGCACTTCCTGACATGATATCTCAAAAATTCCAAAGGATTCTGAAATCGTTTCATGAATATGTAGCTCAAGGATTTCATGGAATTTTCAAGGTATTATGTGCGAAAGTCTTAAAAAAAATTTGTTCAATAAAATTTATTTTCGAGTGTTAACGCCTTGATTAAAGAGAAATATGGGATGAAAAATTCTCTTCAATTTTTTATCTCAAAAGATAAAAGTAATTAATTAAAGAGGAAGAAAATTTACTCAGAAGTCGGCGGAAATAAAACATCTCACGATCACTGCTCTCTTTTCAATCATCTTTTTTTTAAATGTTTAAAATGTTCGGAATTTATTCCTCTCAAAAAAATCTTTGAGAAAAATATTTTTTTCGGAAGAACTTTCACATTTTGTAAATTTTTCTTCTTCTTTTCATCATTTTACAAAAAAAAATGCTCAAAGAAAATTTTTCATTTCGTGAGAGAAACTTTCAGCGTGAGGAAATAGGAAAGATGTTATGATCACCAAATGTAGTTTGAGTTGAGCAGCGATCGAATCAAAATATCGAGGAGAATTTTTCATTTCACTTTTTTCGGTTTAATTTTAGAAAAAGAAAAAGAATTTCTTTTTTTTTGTGTAGTTAATAAAAATAAAAAAGTGAAAAGAAGAAGAGGAAAATCGGTCATAAATTATCCAGCGTCTAGTCAACTGTCGTATATCGTGCGTGTGTATGTGATTTCCGGTATTTCGTGGTTTTAAAATTAAGTGAAATGGAATATCTGTTAAACTAAGTTTCGTATGTGTAAAGTGATGATGAGCATTCATGGATGAGCCTATGTTTGTAGCACTCAGTTGTTGATGTAAAATGGAGCTGGCTATTTCATTCCTTTATGTAATATCGAGCATATGGATACTCATGACTCCTATTACGCTTCATATATACAATTTTTATACAAAAAATAATCATAAATATTCTAGCCTGCAAGTATCAGAATATCTAATACAAATAACTTTAAACAAAAAAAATCGATTGAATGCACAAACAATAAGACTTATCCATAGTCATCAAAAACCTATTAAAAACCAAATTTTCTTGTGGAAAAGCTGAATGAAATTATTTTTGCCTCTTCGAATTCTTTTTTGTGTCACAAATTCCTTAGTGAAAAAATAGATCATTGCAAACAATAACAATATAAAACACGGCGTGCTCTCAAAAACCCATAATGAGAAAATTTTCATAAAAATAGTACACACAACGCCAGCCAAAAAATATTGCTCTCGACTTAATTGAAGGATACTTTATGAATTTATAAAAAAGAATGAGCAAAAAATGCATGAGAAGCTTCAAAGTATTAAAGCAAACAAAGTGATGACGGTGATGTTAAAAAAAGGATCCTCTTGCCAAAAAAAAGTCTGTTCAGAACGAACAATGACATAATTATTTTTGAGAGACTAAAAATATATTGATAATTGGGCATTGTTTTTTTTCTTAAGACAGAAATGTTTATATAAAATTGTGTTTGTATAAAAACAAAGCAAAGATGCGGTTCTCTGAAAATAGTGTTTCAGTTTTAAGCAGGCTTTAACAATTTTCATCTTTATTCTTGACTTAAAGTCATAGTATATGAATGAATTCAAATCACAATTTTATCGCTGCTTCGGTAGAAATGATATTTTATGATAAAAAAAAAATATCCTATAAAATTGTCAAGTAAAATTTAGTCCTCAAAATGTTCATAAAAAATGCTAAAATCATGACAGTTATTGACAATCTCAAAAGCCAAAACGAGTAAGAAGAAGCATCCTACATGTTAGCATATAACATCAAAAGGAAATTGCATGATAAATTTGTCACATATGCGACAAATTATGTAGTCTTTAATATTCCACTATATTTGAAAAGTGTTGCGGAAATGTTCTTGTCCAATTTCTTCATATGAAAAGAAAAATATATTCTTAACGAATACAAGTTGTTTAAACTAACTAATTCGATTTTGAGGGATACATTTTGTAATACAATGTATTTTAACCAGGGGCATAGCCAGAAGGTTTTTGAGGGAGTGATTCATAATAGGACAATTTTATCCGTCGAGGGGAGGAGGTTGACTTTCAAAACCTCCCCCTAACTATGAACTCTTAGTTTGAAGTATATAGGATAACTTTGCAGCATCAATTACTGGATCTTCAATCAATTTTGAGAATATTTTTCGAAAGCGAATGCTTAACCCAAAAGTTTTATTCCTAGCTTTTGAGTATCCAAAGCATTCCAAACTGAATTAATAATAATTCCCTCGAATATTAAATTTACAACGGTTGAGTTGTTTTGACTTATTTAACTGCAAAACTGAACATTCTCAAATAATTTTTTAAATGAAATATTCAGAAGAAAATATTTAATGCTCAATAAATTTCTTGTTTATGGTATTCCAGTAAACAAATTCGTTTTGCAAAAAAAATTAAACATTTTTGCAAAAAAAAAAATCCGTCTTAATTGAATGAAAAAAAATAAAACATAAAACAAATATTTGCCACACACAAAATAGAAAAAAGTTTTAATAGAGATGAAAAAATTATGTAAAAAGAAAAGTCTACGAAATAAATTTGAGGAAAATGTAATATAAAAAATGGCAGCAGACATAAATACGTCGACTGCTGTGAAATTGACTCTAGATTCGTTAGGATTCAAAATTTATATTGATTTATATATTTTTATGAATCAAAACATGACTTTTTTTTACTTAATCAAGCATACTAGTTCATTGCTATCAGGAAATTTAACGGCTTTTCTCAAGTTGCGATTGTCTGATTTCTTATTAACTTCCCTCCAATCATTGGCATAATATACGTGTTGGTATCAACTCGAGAAGTATACATGAAAATAAATTGCGTGGGCGACGGACAAATTGAAAAGACCGTGATTCGCGTATATATAGTCAAAGAAGCACAATTAAACAAACAAACTCACATATGATCACTTTAGCGAGAAAGAAAAATATTTTTCTCAAACATAACAAAAATTGTATTCTACCTATGAGATGCTCAGTTTCATTCACTATGACGTCACTCGTCATCATTGAACGGTACAACTCTTCTTCTTCTTCTTTTTTTCTTTCAATTTTATTTTTATTATTTTTTTTTCCCGAAATAAAATTTTATGAAAAGAACAGAAGACATTTAAATAATTTAAATGAAACATAGCTACAAAAATTTAAAAAAAAATCTTCTTGTGTTTGCAGTGAACTTTCATTTCCAGTCACGTAATATACAAAAAACTAGGAAGTTTTATTATTCCTTGATAATGATATCAATTAATAATAAACAAAACATAAATAGATCATTGGTTAAGTCATTTGCACAAGCACCTACAAAAAGATTAAAATGTTGGAAAAATTATATTATATTTTGACTTGAAGGAGGTTTTAAATTTAATGAAAATTTTTGCAGAATGCTGCGCATTTAGCCATGAGTTTCTGGTTCCAAGTTCCTTTTTAAATCAGGTTACTAAATGAGATTTTTATTAAAAAATTTGTAAAACAGAATTTCAATCGTCGCAAAATTTATCGCAAAGTAAAATTGTCTACCTGTACCTAACAAAAAAATTCACTTCAAACTTCTTTTTCTTTTCACTAAGATGAAGCTTTTATCAGATTCGCATCTATAAATATTCAAAATCTACGCCTTAGGTGGTAATTTAATTATTCTTAAGCTGATTATAGCAAAAAATGTTTGCTCAAAGTGAAATTTGAATAACACGGGAGCGAAGAATGAACAAGAATTTTTTCTGTGGTGTTGATAATTCAATAGTTAGTGAAACAGTAATAATGCTGATGAAAACGCTATTCAATAGAATTAATTAATTAATTGAGATAGAAATTTTGCTACACATCTTCTATTTTTACTCTCGTATAATCTCCAATTTATCATTATTTAGATGCTTTGGGTAGATTTTTCATCACTAAACTATCATCGCTGTTTATTATTATTATTATTATTATTAATCACTTGTCATATATCTTCCCACGAAAATTCATCCCTCTAATATGCAATCGTGTTTTATCTTCATTATTTCTGTTTATTTCTTTACTCCCTGAACATCATGCGTCATATCTTAATTGATGAATTCAAATGAGTTAACAAAGATTAAATGCTTCTAATTTTGGAATTTAGATTTACAGAAACTGTTGAGATTGAAAATATGTGAAGCGTTCTTGTGCATAATTTTCTTCATATTTGAGTGAATTTAATTTTTCGAACCACAAAACTCATCAAATTATATTCACTTTAAAATTCAAAGTGCCGTGTATCATAAAAGTTTTCAAATTACAATCTGCTAATATTATTGTGGATATAATACTTTCAATCATTAATCTCAATTTTATATGAACATAAAAATAATTAAGATGAACGAAAAAGTTCCTCTTAACATCTGTCAAAATAAAATACTGACATATTCTTCATTTGTTTCTTCAAATGTGACTTCCTTAATGTATATCCACTAGTGGCAGATTTTATCCATCAAAATTTGAGAATTTTATAGCGAGACATTTGTATTTATTAGCAATAAATTATGAAAGGTTTAGTTTTCAAATGACGTTCATCAAAATTAAGTTTTTTACAACCTCATTCCTTTAGTTATTATCAAGAAGTTTCTGTAAGAAATGATACTGAAGACTGATTTCAAGCTTAAAACATAATTAATTTCCTTAGAAAAATCATTCCGTTTGAGAAAAAATGAACCATAAAATACGTTCATTCATCGATATCAATTCACACGCAAATTTGCGATAGAATAAGAAGACCCGAAAACATAAAAAAAGTATTTTTGACCGGCAAATGAGAAAATAAAATAAAATTCATTTTCTTTAACGAAAAATCGATCCACGGGGAATGTTTTAAAGACTCCTTCAAGTGAAATCCATCATTTATATATTTTTTAGCTTCGTATTTCTGCCAACATCAAAATCTCTACAAACTTTTTCGTCTTACACTCATTTTATGACTGAAATAAAAGAAAAGAAAAAAATCTTTACGATAAAAATAGTTAAAGGAAGAAACTGATAAATATCTTTAGTCTTGAATGTACACACAGCTGTGATGTAAATATTTCCAATCGTTGTGTATCAAAGAAAAACAGTTTTTCCGATCATTATGAAACTTTTCTTGTCTGGCAACTTTTTTTCACGGAAACTTTCTTATTTAAATGAGGATATTACTTCTTCCACTTCTTTTATTTCTAGTGATGTAACGATGAAAGTAAATAAAAGAATTTTGAATGGAAAATGTGAAAACGATGTTAAGAGTGCACTTGATGATGTTTGCAATTGACCTAGAAATACCTCGAAAATTATATTGAAGAATATAATTTGCATTGAAATTGAATTACACCTTCAAAAGCAGAAAGGTTAAATTATATTTAATTAAGATTTCTTCTGATTTGTTCATATGTTACTTGAACTATGAATTTCATGCATTATTTTCATTAATCATAACGTATGTCTCATCTTCATATGCTCTCCTAAATCCTTCAAATGAGGATGATACTAAATCTTTCAGTTAATATTCTGACATTTCTCCAACATTGTATGTTATTATCATTAGAACTTATATCGAGTTTTATCCTTCTTCGTGTTCATGCAATATGATACACTCAAGCTTTAATCTTTTCAAAATGCCAAAAAGGAAAATGAGTTTTAAGCTCTTAAATTCATGCGTATGACCCTTGAAACACCTGAAGAAGATTTCTAGAACAATCTCAATATAAAGCTGCTGATTGTAGTATAAATTATGATTTTCATTACTAAATGAGGTTTGAATTAAGTCGTACATTAACAGAAAGTGAAACAAAAAAATCTTCACACTAAATGTGTGGAAAATTTAATAATTTTAACCCAACAGTTTGCAATACCTTTTCTATATCTACAAAAATATTAAATCAAAATCGAAATTTAATACACTTAATTACTCCTCATAAAATATTCATGAAATTTTTCAAAATGTTTAATTAAATTAGTAAAAATTCTGTAAAATTAATCATCAATGAAAAATTCATCACCATACCTCATTTTGATAAAAAGGACATCAAGTTTTTTCTCATGTAGTAGATTTTTCGAAGAAAATGGGTCTAGTAATAAGTCAAATGAAGCCTTAAGCTTCATCATTTTTCCACCCAACTATTCAATGTCTTCATAAAAAGTTGAAAAGAAAAATTATTTTTTTTATATTCAAAATCAATCAACTTTTTTCAAAACATGTTTGTGATGAAAAAATAATCAAACTGAATGAAAATGATGTTGTAGAGACTTGTAGCTGCAACATCATCACATCATCCAATGATTCATATGATGAATTATTTAAAGTGCTAAAAAATTGTAAAAATAATTTTAAATGTGAAGAAAATGAGAGCATGGCGAAGAATGAAAGGAAGGAAAACGGAAAAAAATTTCATTGAGTTTTGTTTGCATCATTCATCTTCGGTTGTGAGAAAAAAGGCAAAAAATTTATGAGTAAAAATAAAAATTACGATAGTAAATTTTCATATTGCATAATGTAGTTTTTTTTTGCAGTCAGCTTTTCCACAGAGTATAATTGGAAAAAGTATTTATTTCTTTTATTAAAATTTATTCACATAAATCGCAGCATAATGAGTACATTTTAAGCAGAGATCGGAAATGAAAAATTGCAACCATAATTTACTGTAGTTTCTGCTCATTAGTCATTATGACATCATCAATGAAATTAAATTAAAAAAACGCTTTTGTCTCATTTGTGCACGTCTGTCGCGCAGTAAGCGAAGAAAAAAATTGTTGTTTGAGAAAAAAATCATAAAAGTCAACCGAATTTGATATTTGAAAAATGGGAAGCAACTGTTGTAAGTCCAATCCGGCTGATAAAATATACAGCACTGTGTCATCTAATTCGTCTGTCTATTTAAAAAGGTAATTAAAGATTAATGAAGGTAAAATCTTATGGGTCATTTTTAATACTAATTTCTTGTTTATTTCATTAATTTGACCGTAAATTTTTTCTTCTTTATAAAGATGATGATGAATTTTTCTTAAGTTAAATGATAACTTATCGATTTTTAATATTCAATGATCTTAAAAATGAGATAATTCTCTAAAAATCTATTTGATTAATCAAATGTCTGAACATAAAATTTACCACCTGTAGTATCTATGAATTGAAAATTCAATTTAGAATACATACTCGAGTGATGTGGGAAAGATTCTAGATTGCATATTGTAGAAAGCGAAATTAAATTTTAAATTCACTTTCTCATTTAAATAATTTCCCCGTGGAAACATTTGTAGATGTTAATTCACATTACTGTGTTGAATGCTCATGAGAGAAAATATCGGAAATGAAAATTGAGAATTTTTTTTTCACATTCTCATGTACATGAGTACTTGTATGAGCCAATATCCATTAAAACACTTTACTACAAACACAAGATGGAAAATGCTCTTAATTTTTCTCCATTGCTGCTCTAACAAGTGGACTTGCACTCTCTTCTGTGCTCATATTTTTTTTTAAAAATTTTTTGTAGGACAGAAGCACATACTTAATAATATTACAACAAATTTACAAGCACAAATGAAGCTTCTAAAAGATAATTTATTTACTTATAGAGTCACTTGTTAAATTGCTTTCATCGCTCAACATATGAACTTGATTTTCATATGAATGAGTGGGTAAATATTGTGCTATTTTTATGGCAAATTCATTTCTGTACGCTTTTGAAGGATTACTTTTTGTAAAGAAAATATATCATAAAAATGTCGAGGGATGAAGTCAGACAAAAAATGAAATATCTAATCCAAAATATATTGCAGATGTCACCATTTTTTCACATTTAAACTAGGAAAGGGTGACCAGATATTTTTTATATAAAAATTGGGATCATTTTATTGCTTAGAAAGTACAGCTGTGTCCTGACATAAATACAGTGTAAGTTCTCAATCATCCAGAATCAAATATATGACATCAGATCGTCAGTAAAAATGAAACAGCTATTTCCGAATATATTTCCATTCATAAAAATAAAGATGGAATGAGAGAAGAAAATTGAAATCTCAGTTGTACAATGGGTAATAATGGTTCATTAAAAAGGTCTATTCTCGTCTTTATGACTTCCATTAAAAAAAATTGTGAAAACACCCCAAAGGTAGATATGACTTTTATTGCGGCCATAAATAAAAAAACATAAAACTTTTCACAAATGTAAAAGTTCAATTGTAGCTGTAAAAAAATATTTGGGTTGCATGATTCTGATTTGATTGAATGAATCGCGTGGTTGCGATTATGAGTTTTGATGGTCCATAATTTAAAATGATATAAATGATAAATAAAGTTGTAAACTGAAGGATACAGAGTTGAATTGGTGGGGGAGAATATCATAACAAATATAATGGTTTATAATTAATTTCCACATGCTCAAAACTTTTGGCATTTTCATCAGTGAATAAAACCCACAAAAAATCTACAAATTGGTATTACAAAATCCTCAAACAAAAAATTACTCATCACATTTCTCTCTCTATTTTTAGGACACGGGATGGCAAGCCAATAACAAATTCAGAAAAATTCAAAGTCACAAAAACAAAGAATGCGATTCAGTTGGCAATACAACACGTGCAACGTGACGATGCCGGTCACTATACACTATATGCAAAGACAGATACTGGAGAGACAGCTCAAAAAGACATTGAATTGTTGGTTGAGGACCGTTCATTTGGTGATAATCCGCCTGTTTTCCTAAGACGTCTCAATGATCTCGCGGTAAAAGTTGGCACACGAACGCGCTTATTGGTGGAAATAAGAAGTGCAACAGATGTTCGTGTGACATGGTATCGTAATGATAGGAGAATTTGTGAAAATGATCGGATTAATTTCGTCAATGAAGGTTCATTCTACTGTCTAGAGATCTCATCAATTACTTTAGATGATGGTGGAAAATGGATGTGTATGGCTGAGAATCTGGGTGGAAGAAATTCATGCCTGGCTACATTAAATGTTTTAGGTGAGCAGTGAACTGTTGGCATATCCAGAGGGGGGACAACGCAAAATATAATGAGCAAATTTTTGAAACGTGTTAATTTTTGAAATATGCACAATTTTTGTCTAATGCCTTTTCAGTTTGAAAAAATCATTGGAAATAATCAGAATTACTTTATTAACTCATTCAAAAATTTAAATTTGACTAGATAAATTTCAAGAAAACTGAAAAATTTTAGTTTTCACTTGGAGTACTTGAAAATTTTCATCTCAGTTAACATGTTTCAAAAATTTGATCGTTACATTTTGTATTGTGATCTAAAAAAAATCTCTAATAAACTTATTATTAAAATTCATCTATACAGTACCGAAAGCTTACAAAGCCCCAGAATTTGTAGAGGAACTACGTGCAATTCTCACAGAACAAGGAACAGTATCATTAGAATGCAAAGTTGTAGGTGTTCCAACTCCAATTCTTCGATGGTTCAAAGATTCAAAAGAAATAAAGGCTGGTGATGTTTTCGCACTTACAGCAAATCCCGATGATCTTACATCACTAGGAACATACACATGTGAAGCTATTAATTGTATGGGTAAAACATACTCAAGCTCGAAGCTTCACATTTCGGGAAAAACAAGTCGAGAAGGTTCATTGCAACCACCTAGTAAGCTACACGGACCACCGCCAATTTTCACATCGGAGCTAAAAGATATAAATTCAAAAATTGGAGATACATTAACATTAGGATGTCAAGTGATGGTTCCACCATGGCCAAAATCTGTCACATGGTATAATAAAGAAGGTAAAGTTGAATCGAGTGAAAAATACAAAATTATTGAAGACGGATTGGGATCATATATTCTTGAAATAAAACCAGCCGAATATAGTGACGAAGGTGAATGGAAATTTGTGGTTGCAAGCAATGAAGGAACAGTTTCAATATCAACATGCTCTGTCCATATGGATATACCGAAGAATTACCGCAAACCACGTTTTATGGAAAATTTAAAAGCAATTCTAACTGAAGAGGGTCTTGTGTCATTCGAATGTAAAGTCGTTGGTTTTCCCACTCCATTACTGCGATGGTTTAAGGATGGCCACGAATTAAAGCCTGGTGATGTTTATCAATTAACCGGAACAAACTCATTAGGTTCATACAGTTGTATTGCTAGAAATTGTATGGGAGAAGCATGCAGCTCTGCTGTTTTAACTCTCGAAGATATTCAAAATCAACTCAATGAAAATGAAAGAATTGAGTTGCAGCAAAAGAATCAACCACCAAAATTCATCAAAGGATTAATGAGTTGTGAAACTAAAATCAATGAGGAATTTAAGTTTACAGTTCAAATTAAGGCTACAACAGAGCCTGTATTCTCGTGGTTTCGTGATGATTTACCAATTGATAAGACCAATGAACGTTTTGAAATTTCTACAGAAAAAGTCGGATTTTGCCACTTGACAATCAAATATGTAGAGTTTGTTGACCAAGCTGAGTGGAAATGTGTTGCAACAAATGAGTTTGGACACTCAACATCAACTTGCTTCCTGAAACTCCAAATTCCGAGACATTATAAGAAGCCTAGATTTTTAGAATGCCTTCGAGCTGTATTGACAGAGGAAGGTAAGGATTTTATAAATAAAATTTTTTTTTATTATACAATAATAAATTCATAATTTAATGACTTTCAGGTGCAGTAAATCTTGAATGTAAAGTTATTGGTGTTCCACAGCCAACACTTCGATGGTTTAAAGACGGTGTTGAATTAAAGCCAGGTGATATTCATCGTATCATATCTGGTAAAGATGGTGAATGTAGTCTCGGAACGTATACATGTGAAGCACGTAATTGTATGGGTGTAGTCACAAGTTCAGCAACACTTTTGGGTTATGAGGAGAACTATAAAAGCATTCCTAAACCAGAACCAGCTAATATTTTACAAAGACATTTATCTCTTTCAACAATTCATGAAGAGAGAACATCACAGCTCTATGACACTCCAATGGGAGACATTACAGTCGATGAAAAAGGCGATGTTTCATTCTCATTCGATGGAAAGGAAGTTTCAGTCTCATTATATGAAACACCCGACTTGACGGAAGAGGAAGCACTGCAAATCGTTGAAATGTATGCTGATCAGATTTCAGAGCATGTAACAGAACAGAATATTGTTGAATTACCGCCATTAAGATTTGTAAAGGAAACGACACAATCAGGAAACCTGCTTATGGAGGCTGTTGTAATCGACGTTTCACCTGATTACTTCCCGCCAGAGGAAGATATGAGAACGGAAGCAGATATGGAAGATATTTCTGTTGTAGATCCCATGTCACAAGCATTTGAAGATCCGCTTTCAGAGCAATCACTTTCTAAACGACGACGAAAGGAAGAATCACTGAAAAGTGGTGAAGTGGAAGAATTTTTCAGTTTATCACAATCAAAACAAACAAAGCCGTTATCGGTATTGGAAAATTATGTTGTGGAGGAAGCACACAGCGATGAAGAAATTACAGAAACTGATTTGCAGACGTTTGAAAGTGCAAAAAGTTCTGAAAAAGGAGATTCAGATAAACAAAAGAAAGTTATCAAATCTGATGATTCCTTACAAGAACAACCGCCAAAATTACCGCCAAGAAAACGACCAGCAGCAGCAGACAGTAAAGATGAGGATTCAGTATACTTACAAGACATCTCTGGCGAGCAAGGCGATGGACTTAAAACACAAACGAAGAAGAAAATTGATG
This sequence comes from Chironomus tentans, assembly GCA_963573255.1. NCBI lineage: Eukaryota > Metazoa > Arthropoda > Insecta > Diptera > Chironomidae > Chironomus > Chironomus tentans. The sequence continues at coordinate 500,705 of OY754302.1, read as the reverse complement.
TCAAAACAACTACAATTAACAAATCAATAATTGAGAAAGTAATTAAGACAGTTATAATTGTCGAGCAACATTTAATTGCAGTTGAAAATGAGGTCATTGCACAATCATCACTAATGATGTCACCGACATCGGGTGACAGTAGCATCGGAATTGTTAAGAGTGTACTTGAGCCAATTAATGCAATTGAATGTAAAGTCAATGAGTATAATGGAGAACGGAATGTTGACAATTTAGTAGAAAATTTGATGCCGGACTTGAAGAGTTTAAATCACGGATTGAGTATCATTGAAAAATGTGTGGAAATGGATTCTGAAGGGAAAACATTAGTTCAACGTACAAGTGTTTGTGTAATTGAGAGCGTTGGCATACAAATGTTAGCATTTTTAGAAAGCCTTAAGCAAGTGTGTCTTCATAATGTCCAAGGATCCCTACAAAATGAATCTCTGTTGATAATTAATGACATGCAGACAGGAATTCACATCACTGAAGATACAATTAAGTCACAAACTCTCATACAAGAAGCCACAGCACTTGAAGCATCTCAAAGAGTTTCCGAGACTGTAGCACAAATGCAACAAAGTATGCCAGAAACGGTGCCACTAGAAGTTGTTACAACAGCAGAGCTGCCAAAGGAAGCAAACTCGTTCAAGTTACTGTGTCGTTATATTCTCAAATTTCAAGAGATTCTTGAGACTTCTCAGCAAAGTGACGTGAAGAAAGAAACATTGGCTGAAATCCAGAAGCCTATTATAGCAATTCAAAATGAAATTCATTTAATCGAAGAGAAAATATCAAAAAATAGCTTGAAAGATACAATCGAGGAGAAAATTTCATTTAAAATTCTCGATACAGTCTCACCGCCACTTTATGAACTCAATAAATGTTTCGAAGCAATCACCAAAAATATCGAGAGCGGAAATAAAAGCCCAAAAATTCTCGATCCATTTATTCTTCCGCTACAAGAAATTCAGACAGGCCTCGCACTCATTGGACATGAAATCGATAGTGGATTCATAAAGAAGGAATCTCCCATTGATACGGAAGATAATCAAAAATTAATTAAGAATGTTTCACAGAATGTCATTTACGTTGAGAGTAATATTGAAAATATTCGTGACAGTACCAGCATGACTGTCTACGATTCATTAATTCAATTGAAAGTAACAATTTCCACTCTGGTTAATAAAATTATTCTGGAACCATTGACTAAAGGAAATTTGCAAATCATTTGGGCATTAAAGATTCCGCTTGAAGAATTAAATTATTGTTTCCGACATATTGAAGAGCGTTCCACATCCGGAAGTTTAAGAGATCTCCTTGATCCATTAAATAGTCTAAAGGAAAATATGGAAGTTGTTGAAGAAAAATTAAGACAAATGAGAATTTCAAGTAATGTTGAAGAAATAAATAAAATTAAGAACTTGGTGGACCAGTGTGATGCGGAAATTCAACTTTTTGACATCATTCAGCTTGACCATCAGGAGAGAATGAATCAGCAAAAAATGCTGGAACAACAACTTTCTGAACATTCACAAAATCTCTCGGAAATGCACCAACGAAGTATTTGGACTCAAGAAAAGTGCGATGTTCTCACAAATGTTCAGCAGAACATTGTCAATATACAGGAAATAATTTTATTTGAAAAAGATAAATCGTTTAGTGAACAATTGTCGACATTAAAGACCCTCGCTAATCCATTGCGAGAATTGTCAAGACAAATTGCAAATATTCGTGAGGAAATTTTACTTGAAAATGTCAACGATATCTCAATTAATGACTATAAAGCGATCCTTAAGCTTGCCAATCCGATAAGAGAAATTTGCCAACAATTGGCAGTCATCACAAAAGCAAGCACATTCGAATCAGCACAAGTTTTCTCATCAAAATCAGATCAGAATAGTTTAAAATCTATTGCCGTCCCACTCGCAGAACTACGTAATTGTATTGCTGCAATACAGCACGAGTGTATTACTCTTCATGAGATTCAAGAAGAGATTAGTCATCCGCAAATAAGCTTAAAGACTGCACGTCCATTAGAAGAATTGAGGTTGCGTGTAGAGGAAATAATTCACAATATTGTTGAGCCTGATGAAATTTCTACGACATTAGATGATGTCTCAGTCATGAAAACCATGTCAGAAATGTCAGATGAAGTGAAGGTTGAAAGTTCAAAACATGTAGTCAAGGTTACAGAAACGAAAGTTGAAACAGCATACATGGAAGAAAAAGTTATTGAAATCAAGCAACTTGACGTGGAAGCTTCTGACATTGATGAGAAAAAATCTCTAGAAAGTCAACAGCATGCTGATATTAAAACGGATGTTGAGACAGCTGAAAATATTGAGAAGGTTGCTGAGCAAAAATCAGAAAAGGTAGACGAGACATTGAAGGTCACTGAGGAAGAATCATCAAAAATAATTGAAACTTCAAAACAAGATATTTTTGAGCCTCAAGAGCAAAAGTTCTCGCAGGAAATTCAAAGTCATCTATTGAAAATGAAAGAAGAAATGGAAACTGTTATGATAGCCGTTCAAAATATGAGTAGACCCACTCCTGAAGTTCAGGCAATTGAAAAGGAATTAAAGAGTGTTCTTGATCATGTCTCAAACTTGCCAAATAATGTAAACGAAATGAATAAAATCATTAAAATTATTGATAGTGCTGAAAAATCTATTTCAAGTAGAAAAACTTCCGACGTGATTTTAGTGAAATATAATTTGGAATCACTCAAGAAGACACTTAAAATCATAATAAAAACAATTTATCCTGAACATGTTGATAAGAAGGAAGAAGTCCAAGAAAATAAGGAAATAGTGACAGAAAAAATTGTAACAACTGAAAAGATGGAGGTGCAAATAGTTGAGGACATAACAAAAATCGAAAGCCAACAAGGTAATTTAGAGCCAAAAGTAGCCATCAATGCTTCTGTCTCTCAAGCTGAGAATCAAGTCAAAAAAGTGAAAATTCTCATTAAAAAAATCTCAACTATTCCTGAGTTGGAAGCCGCAGAACAGGAACTTGCAATTGCTTTTGAAAATCTCACTGATATTACTACAAATCCAGAAAAGTTTGACAAAGCAATTGAAATAATTAATGTTGTGGAATCAAAATTGATGGCCGAGAAGTCATCAGACTTGGTTGAAATTCGAGAAAACTTTACAACACTAAAGCAAATTTTGATCATTTTAAAGAGCTCTATTAGCACACAACAAGTTAAAGTTGAAGAAAATAAAGAACAAGTTCATGCAACTGAGTTGCAAGTTGTCGAGGTACCCGACAGTCTAAAGATTGTAGAATCTGTTGATGCAAAGATTGAAAGGATTGATGAATCAGCAATAAAACCTATATTAACAGAACAAGTTGAACTTACTGACAAAATTAAGGAAATAAAACTTTTAGAAACGGATGAATCTAAATCCTTGGATAATTTGGAATCTAAATCTTCAGAGATTGTTAAATCAAAACCTCTTGAAATTGTTGAAACAAAATCAGAAGAGCTTAAAATAACTGAAGAGAAGACATCAGAAATAACTCAAACTGAAGCAGCTGTTTTGGATATTATTCAGCCTGTTTTAAAAGATAAAGTCCAAGAATCCATAACTGAATCAACATCTAAGGATATAAAAGAAAAACAAATTGAGGAATTGAAAATAACTGAAGTGCAAACTAAAGAAGCCAAAGTGCCTCAAGATGAAGCTACTATTTTGGAAGAAAATGTAAAAGAGGTAGTAGAAATTAAGGAATCTACAACTGAAAACCAAACTTTATTGGAAATAAAAGAGCCATCAGAAGCTAAAATTCAAGAAGCAACACAACAAATTCTTCCAGAAATTCAAGAATGTCTTACCAAAACCAAAGAGAATGTTGAAACAGCCACGATTTCAATCAAAAAAGCTCGCCGTCCTACTGATGAATTAAAGGCTGTTGAAAAAGAATTGACAATAATTTTAGAAAATATTTCTGAATTAGCTCAAAATAAGCTAATAATTGAGAAAGTTATCGAAAAAATTGAGGCAGCAGAAGCGTCATTGTTGGCAAGAAAAACCAGCGATATTGTGATTGTAAAAGAAAATTTAACTTCAGTAAAGCAATCATTAGTATCATTAAATAATGCAGTCATTGCTCAAAAAGTTGAAATAAAAGATATTGAAGCTAAATCACAGAGCGCTGAAATCGAGATCATTGAAAGCAAGGAAGAACTTAAAATTGTTGAAGATATTAAAAGTGTAGTGACAGAGGAAATTAAATCTGAGGCAGTAAAATCTGATGAGAAGCAAGCAGAAATTGAGAAATCTACTAGTATTCCAGTAGAATCTACAGCTGAAAAGATAGACCAAACTTTATTGGAAATAAAAGAGCCATCAGAAGCTAAAATCCAAGAAGCATCACAACAAATTCTTCCAGAAATTCAAGAATGTCTTACAAAAACCAAAGAGAATGTTGAAACAGCCACGATTTCAATCAAAAAAGCTCGCCGTCCTACTGATGAATTAAAGGCTGTTGAAAAAGAATTAACAATAATTTTAGAAAATATTTCTGAATTAGCTCAAAATAAGCAGCAAATTGAAAAGGTTATCGAAAAAATTGAGGCAGCAGAAGCGTCATTGTCGGCAAGAAAAACCAGCGATATTGTGATTGTAAAAGATAATTTGATTTTGCTCAAAACATCATTAATATCATTAAATAATGCAGTCAATACTCAAAAAGTTGAAATAAAAGATATTGAAGCTAAATCACAGAGCGCTGAAATCGAAATCATTGAAAGCAAGGAAGAACTTAAAATTGTTGAAGATATTAAAAGTGTAGTGACAGAGGAAATTAAATCTGAGGCAGTAAAATCTGATGAGAAGCAAGCAGAAATTGAGAAATCTACTAGTATTCCAGTAGAATCTACAGCTGAAAAGATAGACCAAACTCTATTAGAAATAAAAGATATTGAAGCTAAATTACAGAGCGCTGAAATCGAAATCTTTGAAAGCAAAGAAGAACTTAAAATTGTTGAAGATATTAAAAGTATAGTGACAGAAGAAATTAAAACTGAGGTTGTAAAATCTGATGAGAAACAAGTAGAAATTGAAGAATCTGCTAGTATTCCAGTAGATTTAAAGGAAGTTAATGATGAGAAATGTTCAGAAATTCAGGCAGAGTCGCCACACACAGAAGTCAAGTTACAACCTGAAGTCGAACAATGTCTCTTAAAAACCAAGGATGAAATTGAAACTGTTACTATGTCTATTAAGAAAGTACGTAGAACCACCTCTGAGTTAGAATCTGTTCAAGGTCAATTGAATGTTGCGTTAGAAAATATAAAAGAACTTCCAGAAAATGTACAGCAAGTCGAAAAAATTATTGAATCAATCGAAAAAGCAGAAGCATCTCTACTTGCAAGAAAAACAAGTGACATCATTGTTGTAAAGGAAAGCTTGTCAAATTTGAAACAAAGTTTAGTCATACTAACTAACACTGTAAAATCTCATAAAGCTGAAGTTAGTGAATTGAAACCTGAAACTCATATTGCTGATCTTCAAATTATCGAGACTTCTGAAGAATTAAAGATAGTTGAGTCAAATGAATGTATTGCTGAAAAAGTTGAAGAAACAGTTCCTGAAAAAATTGAAGAGAACGTTCCTGAAAAAGCCGATACAAAATTACCAGATTCTATTCAAAATAAGCAAGAACAAATGGCAGAAATTTTACCAGTTGAACAGATTGAGAAGGAATGTGAGAAATCGATAGAATCAATTCAAATTGTGGAGCAAAACGCATCTGAATCAATTGAACTTGATAAATGCCTTGAGAAATCCAAAGAAGAAATTGCACATACAATTGAATCTATTCATAAAGTTCGTAGGACAACACCAGAAATTCAAGCTATAGAAAGACAGTTGTCGACAACATTCGAAAATGTCATGGAAATCCAAAATAATGATAAGATAATCGAAGAAATTTTGAATAAAATTGAAGCTGTTGAGGAATCAATTGCAATTAGAAGAACGAGTGACATTTCCGATTTAAAAGGAAATTTAATGAACCTAAAACAATCCTTAGTTACATTGAAGACTGTTATTGTTCAGCATAATTCCCAAATTCAAACTGTTGGAGCTCAACCTCAACAAGCTGTGATAAGTGTCATTGAAACCAAAGAAGAACTGCAAATTACTGAGCCATGTGGGGAAGAAAAGAAAGAATTAACAAAAGTTGATGAAAAACCTATAATAGACGTTAAACATGCCGAAGAAAAACTAAAAGATATTGAAGAAATCACAGAACATAAAGTTGAAAAGGTATCAGAAATTTCAAATGAAATTACTGTTTACTTAACAAATACTAAAACTGAAATTGAAAATGTCACAGCATCAGTTAAAAAAGTGCGTCACCCGACAACTGAGCTTCAAGCAGCTCAAGACAAACTTAATACTGCACTTGAAAAACTCGAAAATCTTCCAGAGAATCCCGAGCAAATTGAAAAAGTTATTGAAACCATAGAAAAGGCAGAAGTTTCTTTAATCACAAACAAAACGAGCGATAATATTATTGTTAAGGATAATTTGACCAAATTGAAGCAAACTTTAATATTATTGAATTCTACTATCAAAGCACAGAAAGGCGAAATTAAAGAAATTTCTCAAATTCCTCAAGTTAGTGACTTGAAAATTATTGAAACATCAGACGACTTAAAAATTGTCGAATCGAATGAAAGTTTGGCTGAAAAGGTTGAAGAAAAAGTTATTGAGAAAATTGAGGAAAAAATTGTCGAAAAGTCAATAATTATTGAAACACCTGAAATTCCAACAGAGCAATCTCAAAAAGAGCCACTTAAAACAGAAGAACAGAAAATTCTTGAAACAAAAATTGTTGAACAAGACAGACAAATACCTACAGAACCAGCTAATCTTCAAACATGTCTTGAAAAATCCAAGGAAGGAGTCAGTCAAACTATAGAGTCAATTAAAAAAGTTCGTCGAACCACACCTGAAATTCAAGCAATCGAGAAACAATTATCCACTACCTTTGAGAATATTATGGAAATTGCGAGCAATGAGAAGATTATTGAGGATATATTATGCAAAATTGAAGCTGCAGAAACATCAATAACAACCCGTAAAACCACTGACATTGTGTTATTGAAGGAAAACTTTTCATCACTAAAACAATCTTTAGTAATGTTGAAATCTGTTATTGTCCAACAAAATGTACATGTTAAATCAATTGATAAACAGCCACAGCATGCTGAAATTGGCGTTATTGAAACTCAGCCTAAGAATGAGTTGAAGGTTGAAGAATCAAAAGAAGAAATTATTATCAATGAAAAAGTAAATGATGAAGGTCTTAAAATAACTGAAGATATCACAAAATCTGAAGAGCAAAAGTCAGCTGAAGAAACTAAAGTCATTGAATCAGAAAAAGTTGAACATAAAAAATCTGAGGAAGTCAAAATTGAGGCCATTACAAAAATTGAGGAATCAAAGCCTGAAAAGGAACTTATCAGTACATCTGAAACAGCAACACAGAAAATTCTTCCAGAAATTCAAGAATCTCTAGGAAAAACTAAAGAAAATATTGAAACAGTCACGATTTTAATCAAGAAGGCACGTCGTCCAACAGATGAATTGCAAGCTGCTGAAAAAGAATTAACAATAATTTTAGAAAATATTTCTCAATTACCACAAAATCAGCAACAAATAGAGAAGGTTATTGAGAAAATTGAGACAGCAGAAGCTTCATTAGTTGCTAGAAAAACAAGTGATATTGTGTTGGTGAAAGAAAATTTAACTTCATTAAAGCAATTATTAGTTACTCTCAATAATACAATTAAGACACATAACACACTATTATCAACTGTTATGGAAACACCTCAAATTGGCAATTTACAAATTATTGAAGTATCAGAAGAGTTGAAAATTGTTGAGTCTAATGAGAGTCTTGCTGCGAGTGTTGACGAGAAAATTAACAAAATTTCACAGGATGTTGAAATAATTAACGAAACAGCTAAAGAAGTTGAAAAATCTGAGGACAAAACTAAAGGACCAGAAAAACCAAAAGAACCTGAAGTTTTGAATGAACCAGTTGTAGAGATTTCTGCGGAAAGTAAGCCACAAGAAGATAATCAAAAGATTAATGAACAAATTATTGCACAAAAACAAGAACCAACGGTAGAAACTTCTGAGGACGTGAATGTCGATTTTTGCGTAAAACAATCAAAAACTGAAATTGAAAATACAATGGCAACAATCAAATCTGTAAGACGTCCAACACCTGAACTTCAAGCTACTGAAAAAGATCTTGTACTCACACTACAACAATTATCGGATCTTCCAAATAATGAGATACTAATTGAGAAAGCCATATCATCAATTGAAAATGCTGAAGCTTCATTAGTTGCAAAGAAAACAAGTGACATTGTTTTGGTGAAACAGAACTTAAGTGTTTTGAAAGAATCTTTCGTGAAATTGAAAAATACAATTAAAGATGTTAGTACAGTTAAACAGTCCGCCGAATTGCAAATTATTGAGCCATCGGAAGATCTCAAAATTGTTGAGTCTAATGAAAATATTTCAGCTGCTGTTCAGCCTGTAGAAAAAATTATTGAAAAGTCAAAAGTTGACATTGAAAATACTGTGGAATCAATTAAAAAAGTACAAAAACCTACTGCTGAATTACAAGCAACTGAAAAAGAGCTAGAAACAGCACTCGAGCATTTGTCTGACCTTCAACATGACGAGAAAATAATTGAGAAAGTTATTGAATCTATTGCAGCAGCTGAGACATCTCTTACTGCAAAGAAAACAAGCGATGTAGCGTTGATAAAAGAAAATTTATCACAATTGAAGGAATCTTTGACAACTCTGAAGACAAATGTAGAAGAACTTAAAGTAAATGTTACAGAAACACCAATCACTGAGGCCAAAATTTTGGATCTTCCAGTTGTTGAGCCATCAAATGATTTGAAGATTATTGAATCAAATGAAGATCTCACAGTAACAGATGAAACACCTAAAATTGAAGAACTTGAAGGTTTACAAATCACTGAGAGCGAACAGTTAACGGAAGTGACATTAAGCCTTGCAAAATCACGTGATGAAATTGAAAATGTCATGTTTGCTATCCGCAAAGCTCGCCATCCGCCATCGGAAGTATGTGCAGTTGAAAAAATTCTCACTTCTACCTACGAGCAATTATTTGAGCTTCCTAAAGATGAGAAATTTATTGATAAAGCAATCGAGTCGATTGAACTTGCAGAAATTTCATTAGTGCCACGTGGAGCTGGTGATTTAATTGTCATTAAGAATAATTTAGAAGTATTAAAACAGTCATTGATTAAGATTATTAGTTACACTAATCCACAAAAAGCGGAATCTCTTCTTCATGAAATTCAAAAGCCACAAGTTGCTAAAGTGTCAGAAATACAAGAGCAAAAACAAGTTGAAGAAGAAAAACTGCAAGAATTGACAAGCAAACTGACACTTGAAAAGTTAATCGAGAAATCAGTCGAATTAATTAAAAGTTCACGACGTCCTACACCGGAAGTGCAAGCAATAGAGAAGAAATTTACACTGACAATTGAAAACGTAAGCAATTTCGAAAATGACAAACAGGAAATTGAAAAAGTTATTGAATTGATTGAAACGGCTGAGGCATCACTTGCTGAAAAACGTACAAGTGATATAGTGTTGATAAAAGAAAATCTTGCTATTGTTAAGGAAACACTGAACACTCTCAAATTGACAGCAAAATCGAAACCAATTGAAATTATTGAGTTGCAGCAACAAAAACCAGAGCATGCTATTATTATGGATGAAAAATTGAAGAAAGAAGAACTGGAAAAGGAAATTGTCGATAAAAAATCTGTAGAAAAACAACAAGAAAGTATTGAATTAAAAGAAAGTGAAGCACAACTTCCATTGCAAACTGAAATTCAAGAAACACAAAAGCAGCAACCGAATGAGACTGTCGAGAAATTGAAAACAGAAATCGTCAGCACAATTGAATCAATAAAGAAAGTTCGCCGTCCAAATCCTGAGATTCAAGCAGTCGAGAGAGAACTAACAATGGCTATTGAACATGTAAATGAACTGCCAAATGACGAGAAGAAAATTGAAAAAGTCATTGCAATAATTGAAAACACTGAAGCTTCATTAGTCGCGAAAAGAACAAGTGACATAGCTGTGGTGAAAAATAATTTATCAGAGCTAAAACAAACCTTGAATGTAATGAAAACTGTTGTGGAATCAAGTACACATAAAGTTAGTGAAACTAAAATCCTAGAATTAGCACAAGCTGAACAGAAAATTACTTCTGAAGCAGTAGTTGAAAAATCAAATGAAAATTTGAAAATCGAAGAAATCATTGAAAAAACTTCAGTTATTGAAAAAATACCAACAGAAAAACCAATACTAGATGAAAAGACAAAATTAGACACCGAAAAACCTGTTATTGATCAAAAATCTCCTGAAGGATCAAAGGATGAACAACTTGTTAAAGCTACTACAGCAGAATTAAATGTTGAGAAAATATCATTATCTAAAGACCAAGTAAATCTTAAATCAGACATTGAAAGTTCAATTCAATCTATTAAAAAAGCTCTTCGTCCAACGTCTGAACTTGAAGACACTGAGAAAATTCTATCAATTGCATTTGAAAATGTTTCTGATTTTTCTGGCAATGTAGTAGATGTTCAAAAAGCTATCGAATCAATTATTATTGCAGAAGTGTCTTTGATTGCTAAAAGGACAAGTGATATGGTATTAATCAAAAGCTGTCTTGGAAACTTGAAAGAAAAATTGACAGTCGTTAAAAATAATTTGAAACCTCAAAAACCAGAAATTATGGGTAAAGAGGAGCCCAAGAAAGCATCGATAGAAGATGAACCAAAGAAGGTCGAAGAAAAACCTAAGGAAGAGCAAAAGATAGTCGATGAAAAACCTAAGGAGGAACCAAAGAAAATTGATGAAAAGCCTAAGGAGGAACCAAAGAAAATTGATGAAAAGCCGAAGGAGGAACTAAAGAAAATTGAAGAAAAGCCTACAGAAGAATCAAAGAAAATTGATGAAAAGCCTACAGAAGAACTAAAGAAAATTGAAGAAAAGCCTACAGAAGAACTAAAGAAAGTCGAGGAAAAACCCAAAGTGGAGTCCAAGAAGATTGAAGAAAAACTTCCTGCCGAGCTGAAAAAAGTCAAAATTGAAATTGTTGATGCAATTGATTCCATCAAGAAAATTCGTCGTGCAACAACTGAATTGAATTCTGTCGAAAATGAGTTTAAAACTGTTCTTGAACATATCAAAGAAATCCCAAATAATCAACAAGGGCTATTAAAAATTATTTCATCGATTGAAGCTGCAGAAACATCTCTAGCTACTAGAAGAACAAGCGACATTGTGATATTAAAGGAGAAATTAAATTCATTAAAAGGCAGTCTGTCCACATTTAAGATTGTTGAAAAGATTGATGAGGCTAAAGTTGAAAGCTTGATAGAACAAGCTGAAACTAAGGAAGAAATAAAGATTAAGGATGTCAAGGTTGATAGTATTATTGAGCCAAAACAAGAAAAAGAAGAAGAAACTCCAAAAATTGATGATTCTCAATCTAAGGAAATTATTAAAGGAACTGAACAGGATATACCTAAAGATGATATTGAATCAAAGAAAGATCTGAAACCTATTGAAACTGAGAAACCAAAATCCGAAACTTTAATATGTGAGGAATCACCTAAGCTCGAAGAAAAGCCAAAAGTTCCCGAGTCAGCTACCATTCGTAAATTAAGAACAGCTATTGAAAATGTCTCAACTACAATCAAGAAGATTAGACGACCTACACCTGAATTGCAAACAGTCGACAGTGAGTTAACAATAATCATAAAGAAATTGCCCGAATTTGAAAATGAAATCGAGAAAATTGACAAAAATATTACACTTATTGTTAAAGCTGAGGATTCAATAATAACAAAGAAAACGAGTGATATGTTAGCCGTGAAGGAAAGCCTATCAAAAATGAAAAATACCTTAACAGAAATAAGAGATTCAATCAAGCCAAATATCGAAATGCCCAAAGAAACTGAAAAACTAATAGAGGAAGAAAAGTCTAAGGATATCGAGCAAGTTCAAGAAACAGTGACAATTGATGTCAAGGTTGAAGAGAAAGTTGAAACTAAAATGGAGGATGTAGCTAAGTCCATGGAGGTTAATTTACCAGTCGATGAAACTAAACCCAAAGATGAAATCAAATCAACAGGAGACTTGAAATCTAGTGTAACTGATCAACCCAAAGAAGTTCAAAAACCAGATGAACAACTCAAGGTTGAAGAAAAGCCAAAAGTTCCCGAGTCAGCAACTGTTCGAAGATTAAGGACAGAAATTGAAAATGTTTCAGCTACCATCAAAAAGGTCAGACGACCAACACCTGAACTACAAACTGCTGAAAATGAATTAACGATTGTTATTAAAAAATTGCCTGAATTTGAAAATGATGTTGGAGAAATTGATAAAATGCTTAAAGTTATCAATAGAACTGAAGATTCAATTATTACAAAGAAAACAAGTGACATGATAGCAGTAAAAGAAAAATTATTAAGCTTGAGAAATGTTTTGACTGAATTGAGCGAGTTGAAAAAACCAAAGATTGAAAAACCAAATGAAATAGAAAAACCTAAGGACGAAGAAAAACTCAAAACTGTGGAACAGATTCAAGAAAAAACTGAGGAGAAAATAGAGCCAGAAATTTCTATTCAAAGCCAGAAATTAGACGAAAAGCCTTCAGATGTGAAAATTGCCGAAGAACCTACACAATCTAAAGAAGAGCCATTGGCCCTGGAAATTGAAAAATCTAAAGCAAAGGAACAAATTCCTGAAATTAGATTGAATGAAATTTCACTAAAGATCAAATCTGAAATTGAAAATATAATTCACTCCATCAAAAAGTCTCGTCGCCCAACTTCAGAACTTCAATCTTTTGAAAAATCATTAAATATTATTTTGGACTTGAAGATTATTGCAGAGCTTCCAACGAATTTGAAAAGAATTGAGGAAACTTTGAAGTCAATTGATGTCACGGAATCCTCGTTAACGTCCAAAAAGACTTCTGATATGATACTTGTCAAAAATAATATAAATTTATTGAAGGAAGTTCTTGTGTCATGCAAGAATAAATTAGCTCAACCACAAGAAATAAAAGCTGTGATTAAACCAGCAGACATAACAGAAGAACCTACAGTTAAAGAGGAAACTCTGGAAAAAGAAATAGAGCCAGAGAAGCTGAAAATACCCGAGTTACCAAAAGAATTTGAGCAGCCAAGTGAAGTTCTCTTGGATATTCACGAGAAAGATTTAATGTTCCAATATATTATTGGTATTAAACAAGATATTGAGGAAGTTCTTGTCATGATTAAAAAAGCAAGAAGACCATCTACAGAATTGCAAACTTTACATGAATCATTAATGGATTTAAAACCAAAAGTCGATAATTTAACTAAAGATTCTGCATACTTTGATGCAGTTCTTCATATCGTGACAAAAGCAAAAAGTGCATTACTTACAAAGCGAACAATGGATATGATTTTATTGAGAGAAAAAGTTACATCACTCGAGAGTTCATTGACATTATTGAAATCTACCATTGTTACAGAAATTAATGGACAAATTATTGCTGCTAAGCAGGAAAAAGTTACAGAAAAAACAAAGATGGAAGAAAAAGTTTCCGAAAAGATGGAAATCGATTCAAGCGAGCAAAAGGTTAATGCTTCAGAAGAGAAAAAAGAAATTATTGAGGAAGTCAAGACCGAAATTAAACAAGCACAACTCACAAAAGATGAAGAAATTTCACGTGAACCAATTAAGCATGAGGAACTAGAGCCTCAGAAACCAGTAAGACGGCGAAAACAAGAGGAACCAGCTAAAATTGAAGAAGATAAAATTGAAACAATGCCAGAACCGATTAAAAAGGAAGAATCTAAACCTCAAATTACAGTGGAACCTGAACTTGCTCCAGTTCCGACTGAAAGACGTCGACAACAACAAACTCAAGACAATTCTGTAGAAATTAAAAAAGAAACGGAGCCAGTCAAACCATCACGACGAAGAAGAGCTGAAGAGCTCAAAGAGGAAGAGAAATCTCTACCAAGAACTCCAGAAACACGCCGAAAGAGAATGCCAACATTTATTGCACGCCTAAAAAATCGCTCAGCCCCCGAAAATTCAATTCTCAAACTCACATGTGCTGTATCAGAGCCTGAAGTCACTGCCAGATGGACTAAACAAGGAATGATCCTGAAAGATTCCGAGAAATATTCGATTGAAAATAGCAATGGCGTCCTTTCTATAGAAATTAAGAACGCTTGTGCTCAAGATGCCGGAGAATATTACTGCTTTGTATCTAATAGCTGTGGTGAAATCGAAACCAGTGCTTTTATTACAATCTTCGGTGAAGACGTACAGCCATCAAATGCAACCTTTACGAAGAATCTCAAGGGTGAGTTCATGACTCATTATTTTAAATTTTTTGCAATTGTCGGTTTCATGTGAAATAAACGTTAATGATCACATTAAGTTTCAGCAAGACTTAAACATTTACTGCCAACTTCAAATAAATTTAAATTCATTCATCACATGAAATTACGTGGAGGCTTTAAAATATCTTTAAAATTAGATCAATGTGCCGCGATGCACAACTGCTGATGATTGTTGTCTTCACATTTTCATCACAAAAACATGAATGCATGGTCGTGTCTATTTTTATCACGACATTATCTCTCAATTGCAAATCCTCTCATTAAAGAGATTACTAATCGATTAGTCAATTAAATTGTGTATGTGAATTTTCGCACAATTTCGCATCACTCACACATGAATTTAAGAAAATCGGCTGACGAAATTTTCTGAATTTCTATAAGATTCAGTCAATTGATTTTGTGCAGTCTTCTTGGTGCTTTCGATTGTTGAGGTAATAATACAAAAAAAATAAATTGAATTTCAGTGCAAAGTGTGAACGAAAAAGAAAAAAAAAGAAGAAAAGAAAAAATTTATTTAAAAAATTTTATTTTTCGCAGAGCTAATTGGGTTAATTCGTGAGATTAGGTGGTGAAACACGCATAAGAAAATTTCTAAATTCTAGTTCGAAAGTGATTTTATAATCAAAAATTTTTGTGTTGTAGAAAAGTGAGGAAAAATATTAGTTGACGGTAAAATATGGTTCGCGAACGCCGTGGAAAAAAGAGCAAATCGAAGGATGTCGAAGAGGCACCAGCTCCAACTCCAGCATTTTTGGAAGTTCCACCAGAACCAGCAATCAACAGGTTTTTCAAGCGTGAGAAATCACCATTTGAGGTAGGAGATAAAAAAGAATTACAGGTGGCATCATCGAATGCAATTATCGATAAAGCATGTGTAATGGACATTTCTGGAGGTGCTGCTCAAGTTGCAGCCAAAGTTGATGAATATATTAACCTCCTCTTCACCGATTATTGTGCACTTGATCAAGCAAGTTGTGGTGATATTAGTAAAGAAATTAAGATTGTTGTCATTGAGGAGGAGGGTGATTTAGCATCCATACAACCTGCTCTAAGCGTTGAGGAAGAAGAGAAACAAAGGCAAGAAGCAGAAGAAGCTGCACGAAAAGCTGCCGAAGAAGAAGTAAAGCGACGTGCCCAGGAGGAACAAAAAGCTAGAGAGGAGGCAGAAAGAGTAGCACGTGAGGAGGAAGAGCGTATAGCTCGCGAGGAAGCTGAAAGGATAGCTGCTGAGGAGGCTGAAAAGCAAAGAGTTGAAGAAGAAAAGAAAAAAGTAAGTATGTTTTTAGGCTATGTGATCTACTTTTTTTAAAAATCAATTTGATGATCAAAGAGAATTAAAATAAAAGCATGATTAAATATGGATAGGCAGCAGAAGAGGAAAAGCGCAAAAAAGCCGAAGAAGAAGCCAAAAAGAAGGCTGAAGAAGAGGAAAAGGTATTTAATCAATGGTGTCACATATTAGTTTACACGATAATAAACAAAATTTACACATTAAACACACGAGTCAGACAATTAAAATTCTAAGCACGTGCCACACCAGACATGACACAGATTTTTTTTTGATAAAGAACACAAATATGCCTTAAATGAAGAAGAAAGCTAGAAAAAAAGTTTGAACTTGATATTTTATTGTGACATCATTTCCAAATGTTTTTGTGATCATCACGACTCGATGAATAAATAATAATAACAATAAAAGGCCAAAAAGGAAGCCGAAGAGAAGGCACGACTAGAAGCCGAAGCAGAAGCTGCACGACTAAAGGCCGAAGAGGAAGCGTACGACTCCGATCGTGAATTAATTCCACCGAAAGAAGACGATGGCATTAGTTGGGAGGCAGTCGAAGAGGAAGCTCCGTTAGTACCAGACGTCTTACAAGAACTCCTCGAACAACGTACTGCCGACGGCGAGGAAGAGACCGCGGAAGAAAGTGAAAAAGAAATGACGGAAAGAGATCGCGATTTAGAATGGCAGCGCCAACGACAAATGATGAGACCGCCATTGGTGATCTCACATTTAAAGTCGCGTGCTGTTCCAATTGATTCAACGGCCAAATTGACATGCAATGTCACTGGACCAAGTCTAAGTGTTCGTTGGTTGAAAAATGGCAATCCAGTTGAACTTAAACCGGAAAAATATAAGTTTTTCAATAGCGAAGGCTTATTGAGCTTAGAAATTTTGAATGTCAATAAAAAAGACGCTGGCGAGTACACGTGTTTCGCTAAAAACAAAAACGGTGAAACATCTACAATCGCTTCAGTTACCGTTTATGATACTGACGTTGAACGTCCAATCCCACCTACATTTATTACAATCAAAGGTAATACCGAATTCTATTTTTTGACATTTTCAAATGCTATTGAAAAAGTGGAATAAGTGAAATCCGAAAAAAAAAATTAAATCAGTCTAGTGAAGTGAAATTAATTTGCTATCATGTTCATGTTGCATATATAACAAATCATTCATTTCTAACTTTCCTTTTTTTCTTCCATAATCTATCGTAAAAATGAAAAATCATGTCGAAAATCGAATCACTTTGCTAAACCTCACAATCAATAATAACAATAATTGAATACAGATAGGAGTAAGGTGGATGAGCCACCAAAGGAAGAAGAAGAAAAGATTGAACTGGATAAATGGGGTGATCCGATTAAAAAGCGTAAACGTAAAGTTCGTCCCTTGTCATTATGGGCACAACGTGAAAAACTTGAATTTACCGTTCACTTACCGGCGACCTTAACAGTCATTGAAGACAGAAATGCTCGATTTATTTGTGGTGTAAGTGGCGGTGGTGATTTGGAGATTACATGGTATAAAAATGATAAGAAAATTCGGTTTGAAAGATTTCCACGCATATTGGATTATACACGCAACTCAACAGGATGTATTGGAATCGAATGTTCTCAAATGGCTGATGCTGGAGTTTATAAATGTACATTCACTGACAAAGAAAAAGGTGAAACTCTTACAACTCAATGTGAATTAATTGTTGTGCCACGACTCAAGAGAACTAAAGAATTGTCGAAAAAAATTCCACCAGCCTTTGTCCGGAAACTTCAATGTAAGTTATTCTATTCAAACTCTAGCAAGTTCATTATGCAATTTTGATGCACAAGACTTAAATTTAAAATCGACTCTATTAATAGCTGCAAATTTTTTATCTTTTCTTTTCTTCTCTACTTTCATCAATTACCTTTAATCGTTTACCGCTGAATTGGTGACGCGTGTGTGAATAAATATAAACAATTTAGACACCTACAAGCCCGAAGATGATCAATTAGTAGTTCATTGCACGATCCTTGCTAATCCTGAACCGTCAATTAAGTGGTACGTTCAAAAAGTTCCACTTCATCTGTGCCCCTTGCCACGTGTTACGGTCTTCAATCATCCTGATGACGTTCATGAACATACAATTGCTTCATTAGTCATTTTAGGACCATCATATTTGGATAATGGTGAATATGTTATTGAAGTTGAGAACGATGCTGGTTTTGAGCGTAGAAGTTTGAATATTCAGTTTCAAACTGAGGAAGAATATAATGAGAAATATTATAAACGTTATTTGGAGCATAAGGAACATTACAAATTACATGAATATGCACCTGGTGAAGAGCGTTGGGAAGACATTGTACCGGAAGTCAAAGAATTTCATTGTTATGAACCAGAACCCGAAGTAAGCCAGAAAGTAAGCGCAGATGGAAAAGTTCGAAAGCGTAGAAAGAAACATCGATTGATTAAGAAAAAAGTTATGACACCGTGGGGTGAAGAGAAGGAACAAGAAGTAACTGATGAAGATGCAAGTTCTGAATCTTACTCAGCAGGTGAAAGTGAAGCAGCTGCTTCTGAGCCGGAGGAAGAAGAAGAGGGCTGGGGTGTCGAAAGTGAACCTGAAGAGGAAGAAACTGCTGTCGAAGAAGCTGTTTCCGAGCCACAAGCTACCGACGAACAGAAAGAACCTGACACCCAACCAGTTGAAGAACAAATACAGCGCGAGCCAGAACCTGAACCAATTGAAGAAATAAAAGAGTCTGAGCCTGAACCTGAGCCAATTGAAGAAATAAAAGAGTCTGAGCCTGTTGTGGAACAAAAAGAACTCGATCCAGAGCAAGAGCCTGAAGCTAGTGGTGAGATTCAACCAGACAATTTACCAATGGATAAACTTTCATTTAGACCACCAATATTCGAAGATTTTGAGCCAAAGAACAGAGATTACGAACCAGAGGTCGTTAGAATGCGCCAAGAAGATCCTGAATTTCCTTACATTTGGAGGCGTCCCAAATTTTATATCACTGATTTTCAATTGCGCAAAAAGTTCTATTTTGTCAATAAACTTATTGATGTGGAACTTGTCAAGGGTAAAACTTTACGTTTAGAAAGTTTTTCAGCTGCTCTCGGAAAAGTAACAGTAGAATGGCGTTTTAATGGTCGCATAATTGGAGAAACACATAGGCGAACAATTGAATTCAATCCGCATAGAAATTTGACAGTACTCGAAATTGAAAATACTCGTGTTCAAGACAGTGGAACTTACTCTGTTGTATTTTACAATGACTTCACTGAGCCGTTAATTGATGCCTGCAAGGTCAATATAATTGTGCCAAAACTATTAGAGACGGCTGATCAACCACCAACATTTACTCGTCTCCTCACAGGTATTAATCATTACAAGTTGTTGAAATTATAGATTTTTTCGTAGATAGAAATAAATTCGTAGAAGTTTCTTTCCTGATCCACAAAAATAAACTTTTTTAATTGACATTCAGACATTTTATTTTCATACTCTATCGCTTCAAAGCTTTAAATTATTTATTTCAAATTCATATTCGAATCTAAGCTCAAAAATTTGCAACAATGTTGTTATATGAAAAGCTTTCAATTACGTACAATATTTTATAGGATCAGAAAAGTTTCAAATATCTACGTATTCTAGAAAATTTTAAATATTTTTTTTGCTAATATTTTTTTAAAAATAAAATATCCCTGTAGACACTTATAAGGATTGGACTGATGAACTTATTCTTGATTGCCATGTTAGAGGTATTCCGAAACCAACTATTACATGGTATAAAAATGGTAATGAAGTGCCTACGGACAATCCACGATATCAATTTGAACATGATGATGATGGCAATTGCACATTTAAAATCATAAACCCTATCAAGAATGCTGACAGAGGTCGATATGTTGTAAAAGCCAAAAATCATGTTGGCGAAGATGAATGTCAATTGCGTGTATGGTTCCGTGGAAAGGAAGATGATGATATGCATGAAAGGGCTGAATATCGACGTACGCAAAAAATGTACAAGAGTCGACATGTGAAGGAAAGGGATGAGGATGAATGGGGTGGTGAGCTTTATCATTCAAAACGTTTAGATAAGCAGAAAGATTATGACCACCGATACAAATTGAGCTGGTTAAGTCGCATAACAGCACAAACCTTGGCACAAGGATCAACACTCAAATTTGTGGCTTTTGTTGATGGAAAATATCCACAATTTGATTGGTATTATAATGATATTCCGCTTGTTCATGGACGTAAATATCGTCAAATTGTTACGAAAAATGGCAAGGGATGTCTCATCATTAACAATGTTCAACCAATGGACTCTGGAATTTATCGATTGGTCGTCAAAAATTATGCTAATAGCATTGATTGTGAGGCAAAAGTGACGGTTTATGCATATGAACATAAAAACTTTGATCCACCATTGTTTTTGAATACACTAACAGGTAAAATTTTGCTGTTCACTGTATGTAATTACTTCCAGTTTATGGAGATAAGTATGATATATGTATCATTTATGTATAATTATTATTATTAATGCTATTATGTAAACGGTGCATGCCTCCCAGCGTCAGTTAAGTTTTATGTAATGCAATTTGTTATATTTTATTTTATGTTAAATCATTGTGTGATATTGATAATTTTTGTACACAGATTACTACTCTCATGTATTTTAAAATTTTAGGAAAAAATTGACTAAATAATGATAAATAACAATAAATAATTTTGTGTACATTGGTGGCATATGAATAAAATATATTGACATTCTGTTCTACACATACAAAAATCACAAAACATATTTCAAAAATATCTCTATTATGCGTTTTTATTACCAAAATAAACTCATTTCAAATAAAGCGGATTATCGAGAATACCAAAATGTTCAAATTCAAAATATTTTAAA
This sequence comes from Chironomus tentans, assembly GCA_963573255.1. Lineage (NCBI taxonomy): Eukaryota > Metazoa > Arthropoda > Insecta > Diptera > Chironomidae > Chironomus > Chironomus tentans. Next base: position 480,016 of record OY754302.1, on the reverse strand, counting down.
TTTGATAAGCACATGAAACCGGCAATTCAAAAATATTTTTCATCAAATCCTATCGATACACATTGCTCATGTATCACCCAACACTCCCCTCTAATTGGAAAATATTTTTCTTAAACTCAAAACAAAAAAAAACTATGAATCCATAAAAAATTGTTCATTTCCAGACACATATGATCAAGTGACTAACAAGTTAATCATTGAATGCAATATAAAAACCTCATTGGACTTTTCCAATCATAAAATCAAGTGGTATAAGGACGATATGGAAATACGTCCATCATATATGACATCGTCGGGTGGCATACCAACGACATACGAGCAAGAAATTGATGAAAATACGGGTCGTGTGAAACTAATTATAACTTATCCGATGAATACAGATTGTGGATTATATCGATGCTGTGTGCACGATAGAAATTCACATAAAGTAGACGAAATATCACATTTGGTGTACAAAATATTCAATCCACCACCGCATATTCCGCTTGAGGAGCTTGAAATTGGTGAGAAGAGAAATCGAATTGTATTTGACAACTATCTAAGCGACATTTATGCCGACGATACCAACAAGAACATTCGTTTGAATTGTAAAATTTCACAATGCAATGCACAGTCTGAAATTAAGTGGTATAAAAACAATGAGGAACTTCCAATCGAGGACTATCGAGAAAAGTACCGCTTCACAAAATCCTATAATAGATTGTGTCTTGAAATTTTGCATCCAAAATTGAACGATGCAGGAACATACGAGGTTCGTGTAAAAAATCAGTACAATGAGACATCCACAAAATGCAATGTCTATATCAATGAAAGGGCTGAGAGACAACGTTCTAAAACTACACCTAGAGGTAAGACTCACATGTCAATCATCTAATAGTTTTAATTGATTTTTTCCTATTATTCCAAGGAAATGCTTCAATTTTTAAAGGAAATATAGGAAATATCATTAAAATTATTAAACTTATGTCATTAATTTCATGAAAATTCATTCACTCATTTCATAGAATCGAGCTACATAGATTTCTCAACTGGAACTTTAACTGACAAAGAACGAGCTGTAAATTATCTAAATGAAATTGAGGACAGCAATAAAATCCTTTTGGAAAGAAGTACTAGAGAAATTGCCGCAAAAATTCATCGATCGACAAATATTTTCGATATTCCACCAATTTCAACAGCATCTACAGCAACTGAGCGACCGAATTTTGCCACACCACTCAGTGATCGAACAGTCACTGAAAATTCATCATCAGTCAAATTTACATGTTCTTTGCTCTCGACTGAATGTGATATTTCGTGGGAGAAAAATGGAATTCCAATCCGTCCTTCATCGAAATTCACACAAACATTTAACGATGGTTTAGCAATATTAGAAATTTTCGACGTATCTGACGATGATGCTGGTAAATATGCATGCATTGCATCAAACAAATTTGGCGACAACTCAACATCAGCTAGATTAAAGGTTTATAGTGGCTTTAAGCCATCTGTTAGTATGCCACCGACAGTTATGCGCCAAATGAAAGGTAGGAAAGGGAAATTTTTTATGGAAATTCTTAGTAGAATGATGAAAGGTTTTCCAAAAGATGAAAGAGTTCATCACTTTGTATCTCAAGTTGCTCGGTTTTTTTATTCTACTTTGTGCATCTTGTTTGTCAACGTTTTATTTCATCTCACCCGTCTCTTGTTCGTGATGTCTAATATATACATTTTGAAATTTTATGTCACTTTGTCCACATTTACAGATTCATTTAAATGTCCCATTTAAATTTTTTTAACATTTTCTATTTATTGACACAAATGTTTCACAAAATGTGCAATTGTAAAAATCTATAACTTGTGAATTTTATATCCATTTCTATCGGTTACAGTGACATTTAAGAACTTTGTAATATAATAATCCTTTATTTTTTACTCTCTGTGCTCATCTATTCAGTCATTCATTTTACTTTTTAATATTTTTCTCGGATGCAACGCTACTTCCACTTTTTAATATTGTATCATATTTTATCCTTTTAATGATTTTTCTCTTCTTATTCTTCACACTGGCTCAAGTGGATTACATGACTTATTAAAGAGTTTTTAACGTAATTAAATATTTTAACAAAGTGAAATATTTGGTGATGGTTACCATAGACTTTCGTGTTAAAATTAATGAATTTTAAATTTCGATTAGAAACTCAATTTCAACATTTTTTATGAAAGACACAAAAGTTTAGAGAAACGTTATTACCAATTCCTGTATTTCCACCTCCTTTGAAGCTTTCCAACTTCTACAGATATCATATAAAGAAGAAAGTTTTTATAGAACAGAAAAAATAGTAAAAAATTGAAAATCGTAAAACTTTTCGCATTTTTAAAAGAAATTACGAACTCAACATACCATGCCACACTCGTAGTGTGCAGTAATTTTATTCTTTGAGCAGAAAAAATTTTTGATTAAAAAAATTAATTTCATTTCTTGAAGATGAAAAATTTTAATTAAGAAAAATTGTGAACCACAAAAAGTCAAGACTTTTGACTCAAGAGTATTCCTACAGTTATTTTAATTAGAATGTTGAGATTTCGTTTCATAAAAGTTACATGATTCTGTCTTTTGTAACATATTGGAGAAGATATATCTACATACATAGAATTACAAAAGGGATAACTCTACCTTATTTTTTTAAAATCCATTTTAAAAAGAGCTCACAAAGCATTCTGAAATCATAAGCAATTTTTCAGCTCTCGATATAATCAATTTAAATTCTTTTCAAACCACTATCACAGAGAGCATGAATGAATGTGAAGAAAGAGAAGGAAAAGAAAGAAGAAAAAACTCATGGAGAGGATAAAAATTTTTTAATCTACTCTAATTGCATTTTTCATTCCATTTGAGTTTCAATGACAATAAAAAAATTTCTCTTTTCCTGTGTTTGTGCAAACATAGAAAGCTACAATCTCCATAATGACTTGTTGACATTGGAGTGTCGTGTACGTGGAACACCAAAGCCTAACATTCAATGGATGAAAGATGGCGATTATATCATGCCGGGAGATAAGTACCAACAAACTGAATTACCTGACGGTACATGCAAATTGATAATCCATTCACCGGATTCGGAAGAAGACTCAGGAACGTATACATGCGAAGCTGAATGCAATGGATGCAGTGATAGCATCAGCCACAATGTTCAATATGAGGGCTCCGTTGAGAATCAATTCAATCGAGTTCACCGTTATTATCATCGTGATCCATTAAAGCCATACTTTAAAACAGGCTTGTCTGATTTAAATGTTCCATCAGGTGGTAGTATTGCATTGTTTGTCGAGTCACAAGCAAATTGTGAAGCTGAATGGTATCGTGATAGATGGATAGTCGATCATAAGCCACCAAAGCGTTTCATTTTCAATGATGGTAGTGGCTTCTTTGCCTGCGTCATTAATCATGCTACAATGGATGAAGCTGCAAAATATAGCTGCAAATTATCCAATCCCTACGGTACATCACAATCAACATCATTTATTGATGTTATTAATCCAAATCAAGTTGGTAAAGGTCAAAAACCACCAATATTTATAACACGTCCACAACCAGAAATCAAGATTCGTGCTGGTGATCCATTCTCGATGTCATTTAGAGTTCAAGGCGAGCCAAAGCCAAGAAGTGAGTTTTTTTTTTCTACTAAATTGCAAGACTAAATGAATAAGAAAAAAATTTTAACAATCATTCTTATACTTTATTTTCCTTTCATTTAATTGCACTTTATCACCAATGCATACATAAATAAAACAACATTGCTCTAGTTCAATGGTATAAGGGCGCCAGGGATATTACCAATGCTGGTCGCACAATCAAAGAAGTCTTCAACGATTACGTACGATTCTCCATTAAAGAGTCGAAGGAGAATGATTCAGGAATTTATTTCATTACCGCTAGAAATAAACACGGTGTTGATCGCTCCTTCTGTCAAGTTACGGTGAGTTAATACTTCTAAGTAAAACTTTTTTCAAATACATAAATTATGATAAGCAAAAACGAAAATTATAACACTTTAAGTATGAAAATTTATTACAAATTTATTCAGGCATTAACTCATTTTTTTATTGCCATCTCGAACCCTTAGTACACTGAATATTCGACATGTTTTTTAGCACTCGCTATAATTTATATTAATACACACACATATAAACATATATCTCATCTCATTCTTTCGTGATTGCATGCTATAGATTTCCATTCTTCTTTTGTGGCACTGTATATATTTCTAAGTATGAGGAGGAGTGAATAATTCAAAAAAATGTAGTTTGTTGAATGTCGTGATTTAATGGAGCGAAATTTATACCAAAGAGGGAGAGTGAGACTATGACTCAGGAAAAAAGAAAACCGTAGAAAATCATATAGTTGTCGTAGCATAAAAGAGTTCCTATGACTTTAATTTATTGGCTTAAAATATATTTAAAGAAGGAAAACTTTTTCATTTTCTAATTTCTTGCCACATAAATTATGGAATAAAATTTCCTTCCTCGTTAATTTTTATTAAAACTACTTTTAAAGCATACTCCTTTCCTTCTTTGCATCTCCTATCATTCCATGTCGAAATGATGAAAATGTAAACTTTTTGGACAAAAAGCTCAATTAGTAGAGAAGCATCTAAAAAGTGAAATAATCTCTCTGCTGATTTATGTAAATGAATAAATAAATTGAACAAGGGATGATAAATGAGCAGAAAGAAGTTAGGTTTTATATCCAAATCAAAATGTGATTTATAGTCTCATAGAATTCCTTTTATTCAGGTTTAAAGAAATAGGATTTAAAAATAGATTTTAATGTTCATCATTCCATCCCTTGATATTCAAATTTATTTCAGTCAGGAAAATTTTTAACATTACTAGAGACATTCTCTCTCATTTGAATATTTCTTCATCCTCATTTAAGTCTTACAGTGACACACAGCTTTCAACTTAATACACGTCATGAACTATAGTACCATTAAAGTCATTAACACTGACTCAATATTACCATTTCACCCTACTACATTATATTAAATTAAATGTGTATATACATTAAATACAGCCAGAGATTTAAATCACCTAAACACCTTAATTTCTGCTTAATTGCTTGTGCTCATTTACATTTTATGAGCTCGACCGCGAGTCCATATAGAAATGTAAATGGGAGTGAGAAAATAATTTTCCACTAATTTGCTTATCGCACAATTTTATTCACTCATTCTTTTTCTCTTTATTTTCCGGCTTTTGCAACACTGTAACATGCCTTCGCTTACTAATGACTTGGCTGCATAACTCGCTTTAATTGAATGAAAAATCCAACTAACATGAAATTAAAAAAAAAATAACATAAAATATTGCCAAAAATGAAAAATAACAATAATAGGTTAAGCAAGCCCGTACGGGCAAGAAAGATGAAAAGAAAATTGAAGAGAATGTTGAAGAAAATGTTGAAGAAAATGTTGAAACTGTTGACAGGTCCGAGAAAGGCAGGAATTAAGCAGTAGCGATGCAACACAACTGTCAAATATTGACTTTACAGATGTTTCATACATGAAAAGTAAGTAGGCGTTAGAAGGAAATATAAAATCCTTCCGTAATTGCCATAAGCTCTTATTATTGTCGTGTCACTTACCACTGTTACCACCCCCCTACTTGCTCATAACATATTCCATTGTCTTCTTTGTTGATCGCACGGGGAAAGATAAGATGAATTGGAAAGATTTCTTCTTTTTTACCATAAGAACATATTGCTTGTTATGCGTAATTCACCTTTGGAACAAAATTAGTGTTATTTTAGCTCGAAGTTGAAAAAAATTTTGTATGAAGTTGAGTCAATTCGACTTTTCCATACAAAATCATGCATCGATCTCTGATTTTTATAACGTTTGAAATTTTTAAAAAATTATTTAATTCGTAAGAATTAAAAGGTCTCGCTGTACTTTCAAAAGTAAAAGCAATAACATGTCATCAAAAAATTTCTACTGTCTACACTTCTTTTAGTCATTGTTCCTAACATCATAAGCATTATTTCTAAGTTGTTTCATTTACCATATTGACCTAATGAAAATGTTTCCATCTACTTTCTTTTGCACTCATCACATGCAATAAAGTAAAAGCGTATAAAAAGTAGATAAGAAGGAACAAAAAACTGTTGATGATAAAAAAAAAGTTTCTCATCTTATCGTTATTAATACATTTAATTTATGCAAATTGACTTTCATAAAAAATATTCAACATTAATAAGTGCCATTTTTTGTGTTAGAAGTTTTTCGATCATAAAAAGTGATAATGGTATGCCATTAAAATTAATGTGTCGCCATGGAATGTTCTTTTTCATTGTGTATTTTTTAAAAAAATAAGAAAAATCTTATTCTCGTATGTTCACACGATATGGAAATTGCGTATAATTTTTTTATATCCAACAACTGTGAAAGTATTTCCTTTGTGTATATCCAAAGATTATGAGGGGAAGTGAATAAATTTTATAATGATCCATATGAGAATTAAGTGTCGGATAGAAATAAAGAAGAATTGAAGTGCGTGTATAATAAATCAAGAGAACATAAAGATAAGTGTAATGGTACATAACATTTCTATATGGATAATGTCAAGTATGTCGTGTTTTACAATATTTTCATGCATAAAATTAGTGAAGTGATTTTTTAATAGTGCTTGTTTGAGGGTAATTTGAACGGATTATGGGTTTTTTTTTATTTGAATGGTTATGAATGGAAATTTATTTTTCCTCTGAGATTTATAACAATGTAAAAATGTGTTTTATAGAGAGAAAAGCCCGACTGTAAAAAATGTAAACAAAAATGTGAATATTTATAACATTTTCTAGGTATTTCTGACAGCTAGAGTTCTTTTTAAATAAAATTTTGATTATGGTTGCCCAACATTAAGGGGTTCATAGGACATGAAAATTTTTAAATCTATAAAATCTGTTGAGAAATGTTAATAATCAAACCTTGAACTTGAAAAATGAAGAAAAATTCAATTTCATAGCTTAATCTGTGTCTACAAAAATTCGTTTTATGTTCATATTTGTTTGTGCTTAACAGAAATTGTCATAAAATGTAAGTATGACTTAATAATCGTTTAATGTAAGGCAAATCTGTTACGATTGCTTTATAATTGTTATGACATGTCTTCTTATTTCCTGTGCTTTTCTTTCGTTTCAGTTCAACATTTAAAAAAATAAAATAAAATCAATTTTTGTACACAATGCAAAACATATTCTAAAGAGAGAGAAAGAGAGGAAGAAAAAGGATAATGACACAATAATCGAGCAAAATGTTACTTTATGACATGTCTTTTTTGTTTAATATCTTAAATTATAATTATAGCATTAATATTTGATTTTTATTTGACTTGAAAAGGAAAAGTTTTTGTGCCTTGAATTTCATTTAAAATGGAAAAAATTTCTTGTTTTTGTGCCATAAATTTAATGTGTGCTTGGATGATTTTTAATATAATATTTTTCTGCATATATCTATCCCGAAATCGAGATGATAAGAATGAAAATTCAACATTAAACTTTTATAGGATATCAAAATGCTCATCAAGCGACAAAGTCGGTCGTGTGAATTGTAATAAAATCGTGTTTGAAATTTTTATAGTCGCTTGAAAGTAGAAATTAATGATTTTCAGTGTTAGTTGAATGAAGAATTTATGAAATTTATGAATTGATGAGATTGATTCGTCTTGGATAAAATCTTTTTTTTTTTGAAAATTCTGAAACATTATGATTCAAAAATTTCAAAGAACCTTCTTAAAACTTACATTAAATGATTGTCGGTTATGATTATTTCTTCATATATTTTTAACTTGCTGAAAAAAATTTTACCGTTTTTTTTCTATTTTTACATCGATTTTTTACTAATTTTATTACATTTTCAATGTTTTTCTATTCGTAGATGAAGTTAGATTTTTAATACAAAAACTTCTTTCACTTTATTTCATACACAATTTTCAATTCACGATTCGTTGTGAAATTCAATTTAATTTAATTACTTTTATTCCCTTTACTCTTAATTATTACATTTTCATTGAATAATCTGCAAATTAATTCAGTGAATTTTTCAATCTTTAATCTCTAAGTTTTGATCAATATAAGGGATTTAGAAGGAAGTTCATGAAGCAAAGCTTTTTTCCTCATCATCTTTAAATACATTTAATACTCATGTGCATATGGGAGAAATAAACTTTGGCTGCTTAAGCTATTTAAGGATAGGTAATTTAATCATAGAATCTTTTAGAGGAAACTTATCAACCAGCAAAAGCATTCAAATTTTAATTTCTAAACCTCAATAAATCTAGATCTACTGGAATTTTACATTTGATCAATTTTATCATATTAAATTGGGCTGATTTTTCTCTATAATTGATAAATGTAATACTCCAGCAGTGGTTATTTAACTAAAAGCCACAAAATTATTATGTAATGATAGAAATAAGACTTTAATCTAAATTCACTGAGGAGGAAAAATCGAATAATGTTTCACATCATTCATTTTGGAATTTCCATCTTCCTTTGTCTATCAAAGTCTGCCAAAAGCTACATTGGAAATTGGAAACAAATTCAATTTTTATAAATATCTCCAAATCAATTCATGAGTGTGGAAATGAGAATGTTCTTCTTCAGGAATCAATAAAACATCAATCATAAATGATATATGATATACAATATAATTTTATCATTCACTTGTAACTTTCAATAAAAGAAATACTTTATACATTATGTTATTTGAAAAATTCTTTTTTTAATAAAACGATTTAAAACAATTGTGTTATTTACTTGCAAATATATATTGAGATGAGAGTGAAGAAACATGAAACTTTTGTGACTTTTCTCTTTGTCAACCATATGTTAGTAACATTAACAGCAGAATAAAGTAACAGCTTTTGTTTAATTGAGTCATATCAAGAATGAAAATTTACACTTATTTTGTTGTTAAAAAAATTGAAGCACGAAAGTTTCAATCACTTCAAGGGTTATTTCCAGTTTGTTCTGAAAATGCTTCAAATATATTCGAATGATGCAAACAGTGGAATTGACAAACAAAACCAGCATAAGGAGCTTATTGCAATTACTACAGCATAAAATGAAAAAGAGAACTCTCGAATAATAAAAATGAAACTGTTTTTCTTTCTTTTCTCTTTTTTATGTCAATTCTGTATGTTCATTCAATTTATAAAATTGCACAACACATTATGAATTCCATTTCTCTCAATTTGACAATATGTAATGAATGAATGCATGTGCTCTACAATTGTTAAAACTACAAAAAAAAATAGATCCCCCAGGTCAAATACCAAATGAGCCAACAGTCATTGACAGTAGTGCCAATCACTTGAGCTTATCATGGATGAAACCACAATGTCACGATGCAGCTCCAGTCGTTGGGTATCGTATTGATACATGGCTCGTCGGAAAAGAAGGTGACGCTACATGGAAGGAAATTGGTACATCTGGACTTGCAAGTTTTGATGTTTTTAATCTAAAACACGGTTGTGAATATCATTTCCGAGTTACGCCACGTAATCGTTACGGTTATGGACCATCAACGCAAACCACATATCCAATAATGTTTGGAGATGTCGTAAAATTGCCTGAATTTACAAAAATTCTTCCCGGACAACTTAAAGCACTCATCAATGATGACATTTGCCTTGAATGTGTCGCCATGGGTTCACCACGTCCTAATATTGTTTGGTACAAGGACGGTATTAGAATAGATTCAAATGAGAAACATGTAATCTCTGTTATGGGTCCATTATGTCGCTTGATAATTCACAATGTTACAGAAAATGATAATGGTCGTTATACATGTGAAGCGTCGAATAAAGAGGGTCGCGTATCGACATTCGCACGCGTACAAACTGTCACAGATCCAAAATTACTTGAAGCAGATAACAAATTAAAGAAGAACATAGAAACTGATTTAGAGCGACTGAGTGTTGATGATGAAATTTTACCACAGTTTACTATGAGATTAAGAGATCGAAGAGTTCAATGTACTTATCCTGTACGACTTACATGCCAAGTACTTGCTGTACCACATGCAACAATTGAGTGGTTTAAAGAAAGCATTAAACTTATCGAGGACGACCGAATTGCATTCTTGCAAGAGGATCAATTCAGTACACTTGAAATTTCACGAACACATCTTGAGGATAGCGGACAATATACAGTTACTGCACGCAATGAACTCGGTTCTGTCTCATGTCATTGTAATCTCATAGTCGATAAAGGTATCCGCGCTTACATTGCACCTGAATTCATCAAACCACTCGACATCGTTTGCACGTATAATGAAGGCCAGGATATTCATTTGGAAGCACATGTTGAAGCATATCCTTCTGTAGGTGTAACGTGGCATCATAATGGCATAAGATTGCGGCCAAGTCGAAAAATCCAAGCATCATTGGATTGCGACGGTATCGTCTCATTGATAATAACGGAAACGACATTGAAGGATGCAGGCACGTACACGTGTGTAGCATCGAATGCTGTCGGAAGAGTAGAAAGCACCTGTCGTATTAACATTGTCGAAAACACTGATAAAAAATCCCGAGTTATTCCATCAATCATTGCACCTGATGCACCGTAAGTTTTTCATGTATTTTACAATGTAGAATTATTTTTAAAATTAAGAAACTTTCTCTATTTTGACTAGATACTCGAAAGAACCACTGTTCCTTATCAGACCACGATCAAGCGAAGCCTTTGAAGGTGATACAGTCATTATTATGTGTGAAGTTATTGGCGATCCAAAACCAGAAGTCCTTTGGCTGCGAGACTTCTTGAAGGTGAGTTAACATTTATTAAGAAATTTGCTCAGTGACTTTTCTAATCACAAAAGTGTCCTATCTTTGGATGAACATGAAACATAATCTAAAAAAAATTAGCATAAGTGGCTGAATACTATTTTGACTGACAGCTTTAAGTGCTTATTTGACAGAATTCTATCGAGAATTCTATGTCTTTCAACTCACGTTTCATTTCTTCTTATTCTTTGGCATTTCCCTTCTATTCAAAATCAAATGACATGTTCACTCTCGTCAAGTGTGTACAGGATATTCCTGCAAATGTTAAAAAGATTTTTTTTCCGTGGAAAAATTTGTCAAATCACATCTAGGGCAGGTTTAGGCATTGGTATGAGTACTTCATGCTGTTTGTTTCTTCACTTTAACTTTTTACTTTTATTTCCTCCATTTTCACATCTTTTTTTGACAAATATCTCAACGACATGTGAAAAAATTACATCACATTACTTATACGACACAGTATGGAACCCTAAAGGAACCTCCCAAAACGTATGTGGTTATGATGGATGATATGACTACAAAAATAAAAAAATTATGTGACTAAAAACATTTTCATCGAAATTATTCAAAGAAAAATTTGATTGCTGACAGGAGTTGATAATCAGTAACTTGATTTCCATTTTAATTGTGACAATTCAGTTGAAAAGGAACGAGATTAGCTGATGAATAGTTTGTTTTATTGGTGGAAATATTAATCGACTGTAAATTTATTGCATCTACGATAGCTAATAGCTGGGTTTCATAATTTTTTTCAAAAAATAAATTTCAGATACCTAATAAAATTTTTCCAAAATCTTTTTTTTAAACGCAATATAAATCATCAAAATTTCCATCCACTGAGTTTAGTCTAGAAAAATGTTGATAAATTTATCTTCCTTCCATTTATCTGTCAATCACAACAGAAAAAAATGAGTGAACTGTTATGGAAACCACTAAAAAGGAGAAGAAAAATTGCGACTGTTAACAAAGCATTAAAAATAAATTAACTGAAGCCAAAGAAACATAACAACAATGATATTAAAAAAGAGTTTAATTTCCGTAAAATGAAATGATATGGAAATGTTTAACATTTTTGCGTTTCCTTCCTCACATTCGCCATCTACCCAGTTTTTATTTTTTCCTCCTTGCCGTGTGGAAATTCAATGAAAAATGTCAAACATTAAAATCTCATACATAAAACGCTCGTATGACAATTTCTAGAGTTTTCTTTTGTAAGTGCATAAAGCACATTTTAGAGAAAAAAATGGCATTAAGCTTAATTCAATTAGTTCAAGTTTTCTTTTCAAATTAAATATTTTTTCACGCTTAGAGCAACTGCTAATTCCTTATTAATTTCTGGGAAAAAAGGTTCCAAGTTCTTGTATATAAATCAAATTATAAAAATTTTCCCAAGTTATTTTCCCCCTGATTTGTTTCATACTACTACATGTAATATCTACAGAAATTATTCACACATTTCAATTCAATTTCATTCAATATGAGCAGTTACCATTAAACTGCATATTCATACGCTCATAAAAAATTGAAATGAAAATTGAATTTTCCTTTTCGTTTGCCTTTTGATAGAGGAAATGAGGGAATATATGGAGAGAGTAAGGAGAACATCTCATATGGGTAAAAATGATGATAAGTACCGTTCTGATCATTAATTCATGAAACTTATTGAATTTTCATATCATTTTTAAAAGACTCTGAATTTTAATAACTTATGTGAAAATATCAGCTATGATGTCAAATAATAAGATGTTATATGATCAATATGAAAAAGTTTTTATGCATGCATCATTTAGCAATATGATGATGAAATATAATTTGCATAAGTGAACACTTTTCAAATATTACTAAACTTTTCTCGCTTGGTGTGTGAAACTTTTATTAAAAGTTCACGTGTGGAGCAGGATTTTCATAGCTTATTTTCTTTTTTACTCTGTATTAGCATGTTTTCTGTTAGAGTATCAAACTTTTGGGTGTATGAAAAAATATTTCTTTAAAATATCTTTTAAAAATTGTGTACAATATATTTATTTTTTTACTTTCACACCTTAATCAATTATTTTTTACACCAAATTATAAACTTTTTTACTGATGAGTACTTCTAAAATTCAAATTCATTCCATTTTCGTATTTGAAGAATCATGTGTGCATTTTAAATAATGCATCGCGAAAACTGAGTCATTTCTTTATACAAAAATATTGTAAAGTATGTAAAGTGACTTAAAAGCATCTTTTATGGTAGAATAAATTGTAAAATTTCACTGAATATGATGTTCCATTTCTGCTGCGAATCAACAGAAACTTTATCTTATGAAATGTTGAAGTATGCTTGAAACTTTTATTCATATTAAAATGTATTTGCAATTTAGCGAATTAATCATTATCATACTGAAATAATTTGCATTTCACTACGAAGAAAATCTAAAAATTACAAGACCAAATACTCTCACGTTCACAAAAAAGTTTCTAAATATATATTTAAAATTTTGTATCTTTTGCAGTTATGTTCCTTACATAAAATTCAATTTACACTCTCATCTGCTTAGTGTAATTACGCAAACTATTCAAGAAGCTGCAAAAGATAAAGTAAATTTTTGAAACATTCACTGAAGGCACCCACTAATGGAAGGGAAAAGTTTATATAGTAAAACTTTTGCTTAATTGTTAGTTTATATTAAAAGCTCAAAATTTGTAAAATGAAGATGCGGATGGATCTGAATGCAAATTTGATCAATTTATCATCATTTGGTTCCGAAAACTTTTCAACTTAATTATCTGAGATAGTTTTATCAGACTTAATTTTTTCTTACTTTGTATTTCTTGATTGACTAGATAGATTTTAAATAATTTAAAATACTTCAATTTCTTTTTAAAAAAATTTATTTTAATGCCCAATAGTTTACATTTGAAGTGAATTATATGCAATACCAAATATTATTTTAATGCTCAGAGATTAACTTAATATTTAATTTTTCTAAGGTAAAAAATGTTCTCTCTAAATTTCTCATATCCATCTTCAGCATCCAAAAAATAAAAATTACTCTCTTTTTGCCTTAGCAAACTCTCCACTCATACACACAGCTAAGATGCATGAACACTTATCAATTCAAAACACTTAAAACTGAAACTATTGCCATTTATTTCTTTCTCACAATTCATTTCAAAGTACAATATTTCTTTGAAGAAAAAAAGAGAAACAGAAACAGAAGAAGTAAATTGAGAAGAGTAAGTACGAAAGAAAAAATATTACATCTGAGCACAGTGGCATAAACAAAAAAAAATAAAAATTATTAAGTTTCTCACATCACATTTATTCATGATTTGCACGCGGTTGTGTGTAGGCCGAAAGTTTAACGCAGTGCATAAGGGATAAAAAAAAAGTAAAAAGAGATTAAATACTTTTAGTCGTTTCGGGAAAGAAATTTTTTTCTTTATTACTTTAAACAAAAATTTATGACTCCCGTGCACAGTCTGTCTGTTGGTACTCGAGAGTCTATTATTAATAAAATCAACTCGATACACTAAACAATTTTTTACCGCATGTGATTTATTCATTTGAAAAGTGCTCGTGGGCGTTTGTTTTGACGGTAAATATTGTTCATAATGTGTCATATGTCGCATAAATTTAATTATTGTTATGCGAATAAAATTGTGATATGAACAAAAGGAGCATAAAACGTGACGATACATTTAATTAAATTTCAACTCTCCTTTTTATTTATGTGAATTTTTTTTTCTTTTGATTGTTGATTGTTGAATGAAACTCAATAAAGAATATACAAAAAAGTTTGTGCATTGATGATGGAGAAAAAGGCAAAAAAGAAATTAAATGGAATTTTTATATTTTTGTGTAAATTACGATATTGATGAAAAATTTATTGTGAGATTGCCTATGTGATTATGAAATATTAATGCCTTTTGTGCCAATAATCAAAGAAGGAAAAAATCCAATAAAAAAGTTTAAATTTGTGAATTATAGTTTACTTTCTCGTTCAATATGAGTCAATTATTATAAATTTTAAGTGCATTTCGAATTGCTCAATAATTTTAGAATAACAAATTTTTATAACTTTTATTTCACTGCCAAATAGAAAGCTTAAATACTCTCGTGTGTATAACAATACTAAATTTTGATACAATCCATTGAGTGGTAAAAACTGTAGCGTTCAAAGTAAAGATAAAAGCATAAATTTTTAGTAAATGCCAATATCATGAATTTGGGAATAATATTCAAAAATTATACGTAGCTTATGTTACCACAGAGCATAAATTGGCAACATATGGTAACAATTTAATAACCATATCTGAGACAAAATAACATGGTTGTTACAATATCGTTTAGTTTCTACTTCTATATGTCAATTATATTATCGCGGCTAAATGATATGTTACTATGCAAATGTTGCCAACAATAAGTACTTTGGTGTGTGACAAATTTGTATGATCTGATACTCTTCCTTCAAGGTAAAGAACTTAATTTAGTCAAGTTCAAGTTCTTTGCCTTAATTTATTGCACTTTAACTGTTCTGCCGACAGACAGCTTATGCTTTAATGAGTTCAACGAGATTCATTGTAAAGGTGCTTACTTTTAATTTCATTACCACAGAGTCATCACACCTTCACAGTCTACAGTAAGATTATCGTGTGTTATGAAATTAATAACATTTAAAGTACTCAACGCAAAGATAAATACGCAGTAAAACATCAAAGTCAATCCAGAAATTTCTTTAAAATACTGAAAAAACTATTTTATGATATGATAATTATTAGCTTTAATTGACACAATCAAATAAATAATTAAATTATAACATTGTTCAGTTTTATATTAAACTCATGCTTTACTTGTTGTGAAAAATTGATAAACGAGCTATAGTGAATCTGTTGAATCAGTTAAAATACTGAGTTCTGTTTGCACAAGCATTTTAGTATGAAAACAAAACGCAAATTATTTTTATTGATAAATTTTATTATTCTGTTGACATTTATTAAATTTCAATTAGGTTAATTATCAAATTAAATTTTTCAATTAACGTTATCAATGATATAAAGTTCATAATAAAAGTTCTAGAATTTCAATAAAGTGACACGAGAGAATATGCAAGTGATAGATGATGTTACAAATTATTCGAGAAACTAAAAATATGTTGATTTAATTTTAAACTTGTAAATTTTATAATATTTTCCTTATTCTCAATTTATTCATAAAAATAAAACTGACTGAGTAATTGAAAACAGTTCGTAATAAACAAATATAGACTCAAAATTTGCATAAAGTCGTTAATACACATTCCTCGTGATGATGCAATTGATATCTTACTCAATAACAGATCATTTTTGGAATTTTCTCTATAAAAAATTTTCTGCCTCAATTTGTTCAATTAAGTTTAAGTTTTTAAATCAATTTGATTGATTAAAGTTTTACAGTGTTGATGAACAAAGTTTGTGGAGAAATAAAGACTGAGATGAAACTGCAAGCATGGAAAAGTTTATTTAAAATAAAGTTGAAGAAAAGTTTTATATTCACCGTATTTTTTATAGGAGTATCAAATTTTAAGTCGATTCGTGTGATCTTAATCGTATTTTCACACGATATTTATCGAGTAATTATAGTAAACCTTTTGAAGTTGATCACGATTAGACTGCATGATTACAATTTATTGACAAACATTAATTTTGAAGCAGAAAGATTTACAATTATCGATAACAATAGTTGTGAATAATTCGCAACTTTTGACCTCTGGTTGAAATTGCATTTAAATTTTTTTTGGCTATCCATGAATACAATTACCCTCAAAAACCAATAAATAATGATCTACTCACCAAATGTGAAAAAGTCAACTATAATTCACAAATTACGGTAAATAGTTTTAATAGATAATTCCTCAATGGTAAAATTCATCATCAGCTCGTATGAAAGCAGCAACAAAGAGTTTAATAATTTATTTTTCGCAATTGAAAAGAGAAGAAGAGGAAATAAGTAAAAGAAGAGTGAAAAGAGGCATTTAATAAGTGAGAAGTGATTATCATCGATTCATCAAAAGAAGGAAAACAAAATAAAAAGTTCGATAATTTTTTGGATTGCAAGTTAAAGCGAAGAAAGGAATAAGAAAGAGAGACAAAATAATTTCGAGGTAAATTGCAAATTGTTAAAAAATTATACAGAAATATAATGTAATTTGTAAAAGGCAGGCACTACTCAATTATTAACACCATTTATGTGTGACTAACAATGAAACAAAAACAAGTAAGAAAGGCACAGACTTAATTTGTTCACTTTATGTTCTTTAATAGGATTTGTTATTCAAGTCATTAATTAAACTGTTCTCGATTTATTATCAATAATTGTAAAAGCTCCCAAACAGACAAAATTCATGCAGCAATCACGTCAATTCTATGCTCCAGCATAAAATCAAATGATCATATAAATTGATCATATAAATTTTATGTCTTATCAGCCACAACTCATAAATTATCTTTGTTCAGTAAAACCTACAATTTTGCTGCCATTTCGTTTGTATCATGCTTTGCTCTTGGACACACAATAGTACTGAATGAACAAGCAATTCAACAGTACAAAAATTAAATTGTTGAAAAATTTTGTGCTTTGAGCTATAAATTGAGTTAATAAAACTCGCAGGTTGTTGAAATGAAAATGAATTATGTATATACGTACATATTCATACACGGACGAGAAGAAAATGAGGGAGAGAATAATGTGTCGCGTGACAACAACGTCGATTATGAAAAATTAAATCGTAAATTGTTGACAGTTGTACACATTACTTATTTGCATTTTTATTGGATCATGACGCCAATGTCAACGATTTCATTTTCACTTTTATTTTGCTTTTTTAAAATAGCTGAAAATAAATTTTGTCATTTTTAGAATTGTTTAAAAATAAGAAATTAATTCTTTTTTCAAAACTTGATGTTGATGACACATCTATTTACACTTCCCTACTTGAAGCGAGTCAAAACAAAAATTATTTCAATACTTTCAAAACCTAATGACTTAATTTCATGCTTCACTAACCTGATGCTTTCTCAAAGTCGTTGCTGAACTTGAAAAAACGAGGAGCAAAATATTTTGATAATTGCTATAGAAATGTTTTGTATTTCTAATGTAATAAATGGGGTGTTTTTAATCACGATATTGCGTTTAATTTCGCCTGCTAAATAAATTTCATAGTAAATTTGAGCTTTCAAATCCATTACAAAAATGGATTTGTAAGCACGACTCTGTTTGTTTTCCATTATATTGATTGTGTGAGTTGTGGTATTTTTTGGAATACGTACATGATTTTGAATGGAAATAGAAAAGCATTGAAGGTAAATTTTGATTTGAGGTAATTTTCGGCAATTTAATTTTAGAAATAATTTTTTCCTGCAAAATTTAGCATCATTATGCTTGACCGTCATTCAGATTATCTTTAATTCAATTATAACATTTTATGCTCAAATAATTTAAATTAAACGTGAACTGTAGTCATTTATCAGACGAACAAATCTCACTACAACATCAACAATTAATGTTTTTGCAACAACAAACAATAAAATTATTTATTCTTTGGCACTTTATATTCATAATTTGCCTTCAGATTAATTAATCAATATGAAAAAATTATTGTATGAAAGTTGTTTGACATGAATTCATTAAGAGGAATTAAAAATTGACATTTTTGCCGATTGGCACTGGTGCAAAAAGTTATGCAGACAATTTAGAGAGTTATTTGATTTACTTATTACAAATGAAGCAATTACGATCAATTAAGGTCACGAATGATAAAATATAAACACAGAATAGATAAGACTTTGAATATTTTATCCATTTATATGCTCATGTCATGGTGGACTCCTTGTCCTCGAATATTGAACTCCAAAATGTAAACATTACATGCACTTAATGTAAATTTTTGCATTTAAGAGCAAAAATTTCATGTTATTGAGTTTTATGAAGAGCATAAAATTTCCATGGTCAATAAAAATAAATGAAACTTTTTAATTTTCATTGTCTTCATTTTCGAAAATTTCTCAACCTCAGGAACAACATCTCAAGTTTCTTCAAATTAAACAAAGAGCTTTTGCCTTCCTTCCAACCATGCAAAACTCTTTACTTTGCTTTTTACAATACGAAAACTTCTCATAATTACATTTCACTCAAACGTTCGTTGATGTATATTGTAAAGAGCAGCAATTTGTGCTGGTACAAGAACCAAGTAGAAGAAAAAGTTATGTATCTCTAAAAATGCTATTAAATTTCAATTACATGCAAGTAAACTTACCTTCCTTAAAACTACTTAAAATTATTTAGGTGAAATATGAAAATATATTTTTTTACCTTCATAAAGACGACAAGAAAAAAGTTCGTTCTAAAAAAATTATTGAGTTCTGGAAACTGCTCAAACTTTTCTTTCAATAAAAAGGATAATTTGTTTTTTTTAAAAAAACTAGTTCATTCTAACTTAAAAGTATTCAAAACTACCAACAAATAATCGCCTGTTGTATAATTTAATGCCTCATAATTTCACATTCTATCAACATGGTAGTAAAACCGCTATCAAAACGCTTCAAAAACTATAAAAAAAGCAATGACTTTAAATTAATTTATGTGTGTGAATGCAATTGTTGCGGTTGCAGAAGTAAGTGTAACAGCAGTAACAATATGAGAAAAAAGCTATTCTATTTCAAAAAAAACTCATTTCAGAGAAGAAATATATTAATTGCCATGAGCAGTAAACGAGTCGCTCGCGACCAGTCGAAAAAATTGTATACTAGATCATTGCACAGCGATTAAGCTAATTACTCATAATGGGACAACATTATAACTTAAATTAATGAAAGCAAATTACAATTAAAATTTAATGTTTCCATCAGCTATTTAGGGTTCTGCTACTTTCTCATGTTTAAATGCTATTGCTCGTATAAATCACCAAGTCATGCAAAAAGAAACGCAAACACAAATTTTTTATGAAGATTTTTGCAGTTAGGAAAAAGGAAGGAAGTCAAATAGAAAAAGGTAATATGATGGCAATCTGTTGATTCATTGTACCCCTCAAACAGGTGTTTAATAAATCTCTCACACTCCGTACCAATTGATTACTACTATTTCCATGGCTTTTAACCCTATGTCTGTCTCTCTCGTTAAATTCCTCTTTGTCTACGCTCATAAATGTGCAAATCATACTACAGGAATTTGTAGTTATATAGGATACGGACGAAGAGCTTATGTTCAAAAATTTTATTAGTTTTAAAATTTAGCCATGTGCACGCAGTGGCAGCAACAAGTTGGAAAGTTTATGAATTCTGAAAAGCAATGGTACTTTTTTACAACCGATAAAAGTTCTAATAGAGTGCAATAATTTTTTTAAGGTTTGACTTGAAACTTTTGTAGATGAATATTTAATATAATGAATGTATATCTGAATTTCAGCCAGAATGAAAGATTTTCAGCATTTCCGTAACAACTTACGGATTCAAATTTTGAAATGAAAAGAACATGTTGAAACAAATATGGTGCGAAAATGAAAAGCAATTGCAGTTCAATGAAGCATTTAATGCCAATTTTTATCGATTTTTTTTCATTCGTAATTCTTGCTAGCACAAACATAGGAAGAAAAAAACATAATTCTTCTCCTCTCATCCATTCCATTATCGAAATGATTTACGATTGTACCTAAAGTACTGCATCGGTCGTTATTTGCAGCAAGTAAATGAAAATAGAGACAGTTATGGAAAATTTTGTTGCCATGCCACATATATCAATTTTAAATTATTAATCATGTATTAATATTCACTGCTGTGCTTATATTATTTTCTGGTGGCTAATAAATCAATAATTCTATGGACTTTTTGGTATGTTAACATATTTACTTGACATCTTTTGAAGAGAAATTGAAAAATTAGTAAATTTTCAAATCTATTTGTTCTCTAAAAATTTGCTCCCATTTGCATTATGAAACCGAATTTGATGTGTAATTCATAGTTACAAAAAAAATCGTGTGTATGAGAAATGCGTCAACATGTAATAACTGAAGTGAAATGAAACGCACCATAAGCACGAATTGTAGAACTATGAAACGTGATGATTCTCATATATTATACAAGAAAATTGTTCCCGTACAAAAACAGAAATTTTTGTTCGAGCAAATATGCCAGATGCACAAAAGAGCCTTGCTGTGGCGCCTAAAGCTTCCAAATAAACAACAGATTTTTTTCTTCTTTTCATTTTCTCTCTCTTTCTCTGTGTTCAAAAGTCATTAATCTTTAGCATTCTCTTGTGTCACATTCTCTCACTCTCGCCCTCCTCACTCACTTCATGAGACATTCCACTCGACGACTGACATTTTTTCACTGTTGAACTATGAGCTAGTTGTTACCACAATGTGCGGTTTAGCTTGTATAACATGAATGCGGCAAGCAAAGGGGAAAAGTGAAGGAGAGAAAAAGAGACAGAGCGACAAACAAGCCACATTCATTAATCAGTCAATGCATGTTATTACTCTGCTCGCTATGGTTACGTTTACCTTTTATCTGCCTGTTTTGACCATATTTGGACGTTTTTCAATCGGTTTACATTTCAAGTGCAATTCTTTAATATTAAACGAATAAAAAAGAAGAGAGAAACAAAAAAGAAGAAAAATTGTATTATATAAATAAATTATAAAAGCCGTTTACGATTTTTAATTGCCGTTCAATGATATTTCCAGCTATAATGATGATATGAAATTAACGATGTTGAAATTTTTGGATGTTTGAAAAAAATATTTCTAAAGTTAGTTCCATAAATGGAACAATTCAATCGCATTGTTGGACAAAAATATTTAATTTGGGAAAGGTCAGTTTACGGAAAAGCATTTAATTCTTTTTTTTAAAAATAATGCACCTCTAAAATCAACAATTTTAGAGCAATATTTAATTTATAAATTTCCAGACGTGATGCTGAGCACTTTTCTCATCTTAATTTCCTTGGAAAGTCACGCACAAGACAAATTGATGTTTCTATTAGCGTGCATTAAATGATGTGGAATCAATTAGAGCTTGAAAGACGACCTTGTATACTTTAAAAGGCCCTACAAGCGTCATTTACATATGGAGACTTCCCTCAAAGCCCTTGGGACTGCTAGTTCACTAGAAAATAAACATAAATAAATATTCCATGACACATTTAAAAATGGTAGATGGAAGAAATTCAAAAAATTCAACAAGAGCGTGCAGAAATTCCATTTACCTTATATGATCACGATTATGAACACTTAGGAAATCGTCAAGGCTTTTATTTCTTTTCATTTCTTTTGGATGCTTACAGTTTTTATGTTTCACGATGATTTTTACGCGTGCGAAACTCACTAGGTTGTATGAAATTGATGAAAGATAAGCCATTTTTGGCAATAAAAGAAACCTAAAGTTATGACTTATGACTTTCATGACGATTCAAATATAAATTTTTTTGTTTTTTTAAAGAATGTGCATTGTTATTTCCACTCTGGTTATGGGGCTAGTTTATTTTCAATGATTTGTTAATTGAGTAATCAATATTCAACGAAATATGAATTTTTTTTCTTCAATTTTTTCATGGAAATAGTTTATCTACCAATCAAAGCGTCTTAATCTCTTGACAATAATTTAATTGAACGTTATTGTTCTTGTTTGTAGGCATGGGTGTGAATTATTGTAATATATATATGCTTAAAATGATCAATATAATTATTCACATTATTTTAGGATAAATATTAAGCATTTTATTAAAGCTTTGGAGCTTATTGTCTTTAAATGGAATCACTCAAAGCTAAAAGTATCAATGTGAAATTGTTTTATGGATATTGAGTAAAAATTATTATTTCTTTGATGCCTTTTTAAAGCGCAATTTCGAAAATTCATTAATTTCTGATGAGATTCACCTTGAGATTCTAAGTGATTCAATTCAAGCATTTTAAGTCAGTCAAAATGAATTCATTAAATCTGTAACTTCTTTCTATTTCCAGATAACATGTCAGAGTAAAAAGAATAAATCTCATCAAAATCCAATCTGTTCATGTTCATGTCATTCAATTTGACAAGACATGAATCATAAAAAACGTGCAAACTTTTATATGCAATATGAGATTCAAATCATAAATAGATTAAAAAATTTAATTGCTGTGTTAAAAATGCAGTAAAAACAGCCATTAGCATAAGAATCATGATACTTTTAAAACTTTAAAATCGTCTAGACGGATTATAAAGGGCACACAAATTTTATCCTATAATGATATGATGTCACTAAAATGTTTTTTAAAAAAATGTTGGCCATTTCCCAAATAGATTCAATATAATCACATATAACATTAACCTTTAAGAAGTCACACGCCTCAAAAAAGAAGTCTCATTATCAATTTAAACTTTTCTTTTAAAGTCAAAACTTTCGCTCTCAAACTCATAATTATGACAACGATAATGACATACTTTATTGGCATAACACCAAATGCCACATTAAGACAGAGTCACACCTTCATATTTTCTCGTTGTTCTTCTTCCTCATTATTTTTGGCAAGCATAAAATATGAAATCATAATTAAAGTGTCATCTTTATAACCATTTTTTGAAATTTATTGATCAATAATTGTCTGACGTCGCACATAATGCTGTTTTCATTCTTTTTCATTCGTTCGAGTTTTGGTTTCACGGGGGAAAAATTCCTTATTTTTTGGGTTAAAATTAAAAGTTATGGTTATGGCAACGAGACAATGTAGACATGGGAAGTTGATTGTAGCTATTAGGACGCTACCAAAACAAACCATTAAACCAGTCCATAATCCTTAGGAAAAGTAAATGCCTCTCATTTTTTTCGGTTAGATAATTCATAATTTATGATTTAATAGAAATGTGTGTATCCCATAAAGCCATCTATACCATTATAGGAAGGAACAAAAAATATGAAAAATGTTTTTTACTATGCTGTTGCTCCCTCAAGCACTCATAAAAAATAATACACAGAAAAACAGCAGCAACAATATTGTTTATGGCTTGTTCGGAAAATTTATTCGTAACCGATGATTAATTTATGCAATTTAATATTTGCACAAATTTATGTTGGTAAATAGTTTATGAGAATTTTAAACATTTATTTACATGAACACACGTGTGCAGGTCTTTACACTACAATTTTTATTAATATAAATAGATATGATTTCTGATTATTTAATAATTTCCACATGAATATGTTATAAATTGAATTATGTTACACAATGAGAGATATGAATTAAATGGGTTTTCACGAGGATTACGTAATAACGTAAGAAAAGCGAAATTAACTTTAAAGGGATAACTCGAATTTTAACTTTATAATACTATTATTCAATAATTTAAATATATTTCTTGATAAAAAATAAAGAATTGTAGCAATAATTGCTTGCAAACTATTCCATAATATCTATCAAATGCTATTATTCTCCTCTATTCAACATATCTATTCTATTAAGTGCAAAATCAATTTCATTTTTGTCAAATAATATTGACATGCAATTTAAAGGAGTGTGAGGAGTGGGAAATCAATGAAATCCAATAATCTTGAATAAATTATTTTCAGATATTTGAATAAATTTTGTATGCTAAATATTTTTTTTTGCATATCGACAATTTTGGATAAATTTTGTTACGAAAAATTTTAAAACTGCATTTACGTCAGTCGTTGAAGGTTGATAAATTTTTAACTAAGTAAATCGTTTCCAGAACAAAACTTAGTCTGATTTAAAAATATTTTACAAAAATACGTTTTCGTTAAGCCACATTTAATATTCAACTCGTTTTTATTAGTCACCTGAATAATTGTCAAAACTGCCATTGAATTAAAAATTACAAATATTGAAAAATATAAAAACTATATGCCTATTTTCATTTTTGCAGCACGTTTAGTTGTAATAAAATATGTGTGTAGAAATTTTCGCAACAGAAGTTTTACAATTTGGCATACAATTGATTTTCCATATATGGATTTTATAAGAAAACTGGTTAAAAAAATTCAAAATTAAAATTTGACTTGAAAAAATCCTAAAATTGATTCCATAAAATGAAATTATATGAAACTATTCACAGAATATATCCGACTTAATTCGACTTATTGGAATGTCATGTAAAAATATTTCAAACTGTAATTGCAAATTTTAATCCTATTTCATGTAAAATTGAGTAAAGGTCCAGAATGCAAAGAGAATTTGAATTAATAATTTACTCTACATTGAAAATATATTGAGTACGTTTTCACATCCAATGAAAAGGTCCATTGATGAACACATTTCAATTAATACTCGCTGCAGGAAATTTTATTCAACAATTGAATAACATTAATTGAATTTTTTTGTGTTGCTCTTTCCAATCATACAGTATGGTGCATTGTTTCCGCTTTTGTATTCAATTTTTTTGATAAAAGACAGGACTTAATTGGCGCTGTGAAAATTGTTTCGAATTTTTATGAGCGAATTCTACAAATTTTACAGTTCTTTTTGGATAATTGAAGGGAAAATTAAAATGATTTAATGGATGTGCAAAGCCACTAAAATAAATTTGCATATAGTCATAGACCATAATAAATTAAAGCTGTGAAAAATTTTAAGAAGCCTGAAAAACTGTCACAGATTTCAGTATCTACAAGGTTTTTCAAATATATTGTTGCTTAAATTATACAAGGTTCCAATTCCATAATTTTTGTGCAAAATATATAAGAAGCAACAATAATTAATCGAAGTCATTAGATTATTGCCAATAAAACATCCTATCTTATTGACTCTCAATAAAAGGCATGATTCAGTAAATATAAATTAAGAAGTCATTGAGCAAATTCATATTCAAAATAGTAGCCATGAAAATGATTCACACATAATCATCTCATCTTTTTTCCTTCTTTATTTCTTTTTTCATACAGCCCGAATATTACAAAGACGCACAGCATTTTCGCAGTGTCATTGGAAATGAATCTGAGTATCGTTTAGAAATACCGCACGCAAAGATTGAATATACTGGAACATATTCCGTAATTGCATCAAATTGTTATGGTCAAGCAAAAGCAATAATCTCTTTGCAAATCTACGCCAAAGGTGAGTTTATATTAATCAATTATTTTAAAAAAAATATATAAAAATAGGTATCCGAAATCATCGCAAATCCAGTCATTTAAAAAATTCAATTAATTATCAAATTATATGTCATGCACAAGGGAAAATCATATTTAAACTGTATCAATAACGAGAATACAGTAATATTGTTATATGTACTCGTCATATTATTGTTCACATATATTTGAAGTTTAATTAATAATTTTCAATTATTTTCACACGTGAATAAATTAAACGATTTGTTTGTATTCAGTATTAATTATTTAAATTCAATTGATTAAAATTTCGGTGGATGTGTAAATATGCATATCATTCACATACTATAGCGTATTATTTTCAATTTTATGTACATAATCTTGTAGTACTTAACGGATTATGTAAATGTTTGATTTTCGGCATTGAGCTATTTTTTATTTTATTAATTTATGGAAGTAACTCAAATTTCAATAATTTTTAAAACAAGTAAAATATTTTTAACCCTTGTGGGCTGAACAGCTGTAAACCAGTACCAAAAAATGCAAATATTTATTGCAGATTTTCTTACTTTAAGCAATTGCTTATTCATCTCATTCTTCTTTATTTTCAAGAGGGTCTTATAAATAACAATAAGATTAATCAAGATAAGAGGAATTGATAATCAATCAAGCTTTTTTCAATTAAACAGATCAGAGCGTTTCTAAGAATTTCCCTTTCAATAATCATTCTTTATCTTACTTGAAGTAAGTCCAATGAACTAATACATGAAACAGATGTCAAGAGGAAAATTGTTTTTTAAATGAGATTTTCTGTAACAAACAATTAATCTCAAGTATAAATAAATAACTGATTCGTATACTTATATCAATCATTGAACTATGATTTCTTCTTAGATCATATTATAAATTACAAAAAGGTAAAATCAATTAAGGATTATAGACTTAAACAAATATTTAGCCATCAGCATTTGCATTTGATAGATCAATTTAATTAGCATCACAAACAGCTGAATAATTTAAATGTTTTCTTCAACATAATTACAAATTAATAATTTTCCATTTTAATTATACATCAAAATCCATATTTATAGAGGTGTTAATAATACCAATATTGATTGAAAGTATAAACAATTATTTGCCAATTTAATAAACAGAGATATCAAAAACGCAATTACAACTGCAAGCAATTATTTCCAGTTAAACTTGAATTTTATGACCATATGTGTTCAATCTCTATTCAAGAATGACATCAAAAGGCAATTCCGTGTAATTTTCACATTGTGTGCTGGTCTATTAGAGGTTCACAAGGATCGAAGATTCAATCATTTTTATCCAAGTGGCTAACTAAATGATAATCCTTTGAGGACATTTTACTTCACAGGAAACGACTTTATCTTGATTATTTAAAATTAATTAAGGGGAGAGAATCTAAAATTCATAGACTTCAGAAACCCTAAATGAAAAGCAAATGAAAAGGCGGAGAAAGAAATGAAAGAATGAAATACAAAGCGATATGGCAGGTCATGTACATTTTGCCTTGATAGTGAATTTCATCAATTTTACAATAAGAGAATTCCACTCATTTCCATTTATGAAGGCATAGTAAGAGTAAGGGAGACTCACGAGAAGATGAAAAGCAATTCGTTTTCGATATGAAAGATTACAATACGTAGAATAAAGTCTCCAGCCATACTCACTTAGCAACTCGAACAAGCCAATGTGCGAGTTTTGCGAATAATGCCATTTATGGAAATTGAATGAAATAATTCCTTGAGATGAATGTGAATATTTCTCTTCTTTCTTTATTCTTTCTCTGTAATAAATTTGAACTCTGATGCTCTTTCAGAGAATAAAGATAGAAAATTTTGCAGCAAGGAATGCAAATTTTTGCAATTGCGGTAAAATCTCGTCGCCCGTAGACCGAAAACAGAATTGCTGTTATTCGTGATTTTAATATCGAATTTTTTTCCTCTTTTGAGGGATAAGCACAACATAAATATGTCAAACTTGAGTTTCATTGAGCATTTTTGACTGAAACGTAGAATTTTTTATATACCTAAGTGACCGTACCCAGGTGACTTTACTCTGATGCACAGTGCAAAAAAGTACATTTTTATAACTGCAGCTTTCAAAAAAGTATAATAATTGAAATATTTTGCTTTCAATATAAAAGTTATGCCAACATTTTAAAATTACCAAATTTCCTTAAATCAGAAATTTATCATTTCAAAATATTTCAGTTATTTAACATTCCAAACACAAAATCATCCAACTGAATTAGAATATCTGAATGATTATTATCTGTTAAATTATCGCGAAATTTTTCAACAATTTCCTTTTTACTTAATCTTGAATCGTCATCATTTTCCACCCCTTTTTCTTAATAAATTTTTTTACTGTTCTTCACAAGGTAAAGCGAAAAATTTTATTTCCAATTTTTTACATGATTTTCATCGTCAACATTTAAATTTATTAAAAGCTGACAAATCATTTAAAAAATGGAAATTGTTCCTTAGATTCGTATTCATTTCTAAAAGCTTCTTCATTGAGCTTTTCGATAAATTGTTCTAGGGAAATTTGAAGGAGAGATTTCTTATTTAGATTTGTACAAATTTAAGTCAGAGTTGATGCCTTTATTATTATCGGCTGTAACTAAACATAGTGTTGCTTTTAAATTTAATAGGATTGAAGTACAATTGCTACAACTCTGACTAAAAATAAAATAACACGACACGAATTTTCTCTTATCTGTATAACATTTTTTTTTTCTTTTTTAACTTGCTCTCTTTCTCTCAGATTTAGGTAGAAGCATGGATGCTGGCTCCATTATTCATGGGTAAGTTTTTGCTTTACTTTTTTATTCCCCATCAAATTTAATGTACTGTAGGAATTGCATAATTTTGCTTCCCTCTAACTGAATAGTACATTGCAAGAATGTTCATTAGCTCGAACTGAACTTACAAAACAAGATGATAGAGACAAAAAAAACTTTTTCATTACAATGATGAACCATGAAATGCATCACATTGTGCGGTAACGAATTGTTATGCAAAAATGTCAAGTGGAAGGAAAAGGAAAATAATGTTAAGCACATTTTTGGAATAAATGCATTGAGAAAAGTTTCTTCTTCTACTTTTGCAATTTCATGTTCTGCACATAAAGTTAGTGTAGCGAAAAACGCTAATGACAAAATTATATACAACACACGATGTCACATTTAAAATGTTGAATGATTTATGTGCCAGAAAAGTTTTGTAATCAAAATTTTGTAGACATTTACTTATGCATTAACTAAATAGTATAAGTAATAAGCATTACATTCTGATTACTAATGCGAATTGACTCGTGTCATTAACAAATTTATCTGCATGATTGCTTCGTTTCTTTTAAAAAGTTATTGTAAATATAAATAAAATTTTCAAATCTAATTTAAATTTGAAAAGTTTTTCTGTTTCTTTAACAACTATGTAGTTTATTTGTCAACAAAGTTTTTCAATTTTTCAAAAGAAAATCAATTGATTTAAAAAATATTGTGATTTATTAAGATTATTTAACTTTAAAAGTTAATTTGAATTTTCGTTAATATATTTTCTTAAATATAAATTATATTTGAATTAGTTTTAAAATTTAATTTCCCCAAATTTATTCATTTAATTTAATAAAGTAAAGTAAAATCTACTAATTGTATTTATCATGATAATACATTGGTATACATTTTATTATGATATTATCTCAATTCAGTTTAATTCACTTACATCATTTTATGATGAGCTTTCCTTTTTGAATTTATTACTTAAAGTGAAGCACTATACATATTGGAATAACATTAATCGAGAAACATAAAATGCGCTTTATCTTGTACAATAACATACAACTTTATGAGCTCGTGATTTTTTATTAATACTTAACATAGTAGCAAAAATTTATTTTTGCGGTTAATGAACATTTATGCAATATTCTATTCTATAGGGGTAACATTTTCTATGCATAAATTTGAATGAGGAGTGGGAAACATTCTACTTAATTAAAATTAAAATCCCATCATCAGCACTTTTAATTTTAATATCATTATTCTTTCATGTGCATATTTTATAGTAACATTGAAACACTTCCTCGCATCGTGAAGCACTTAAAAGATTTACGATGTTGCGATGGTGATGCAGTTACATTAGAATGTCATGTTGAGGGAACACCCGAACCCAACGTCTTTTGGGAGAAGGATGGTAAAATTTTGCATGATAGATCAACAGAACATCGACAGAATTTCAATGGACATAAAGCTACATTATCTATTCCACGAGTTTTCCCCGAGGATGAAGGTCAATATTGCCTCGTAGCATGCAATAATATGGGCCGTGTAAAGAGCTCTGCTTGTATTATAGTTGATGGTAATTACATTTTAATTAAAAACATGAAAACTTCATTCCACACTTTTGTTATTGCTTTTTATTCTCTCATTTTTCGCAATAGTACCCGAGGAGAAAGAAAATTTGCTTAGTCGACAACTATCACGCCCAATGACCTTTTTGTCACCGAATTCAACACCACGTTCAACGCCCAGATCAACACCAGCCCGTAGCATGTCACCATTTTCATTGCATTTATCGATGATATCAAATAATGTTCATTTGAGTTATCGTCAAAGGCGTTATCGGTTTTCAGCTCCAAAGTTCTATTCAGTTCCACATAATCGTGTATGCGAGGAAGGTGATACTGTAAGATTTCAATGTGCAATTGCTGGTCATCCGATTCCATGGTCAACTTGGGATAAGGACGGTGTTATTGTGACACCATCACAACGTTACATTATCAAGGAACGTGACGATATGCGTTATTTGGAAATTGAAGAAGTTTGCTTTGAGGATGCTGGATTGTATCGTATAACACTTGAGAATGAATATGGAAGAATTGAAGCAACTGCTCGTTTGGACATTATAAAAAGCAATAAAGTAAACCGTCGCGGAATACGTGCATCAAGTGCACCCAATCGTGATACACGCAGTATATCTCGTCGCATCATGGGTTACAGCACTAAAATTGGTGGACGAATGGCACTTGCTGGTCAACGAGCTTCTTCGATACCCGCTAAAAAGACTGTCTATCATGATGGTTATGATATTACTGACTCCGAACGCCTTACTATCACTGAAAACGAAAATGAAATATTACTAGAAATTGACAATGTAAAGACATACGATGAAGGTGAATACACATTAATGCTTGAGGATGAAGATGGTGTCATAACCACAACAACAACATTTGCAAAAGTTCATTACGTTGATGATGAAATATTCGATGAGAAAATACCACCAAAAATTAAACAACATCTGAGCAAAAATGTAACAAGTATTGAAGGTATTTCATTGGACTTGACACTTCATCTTGACTGCAAAATTCCATTTGATTACGTATGGTTCAAGAACGATGAACCCATCATCAATTCTGATGATTTCATGTAAGTTCAAGCTTCTCTAAGATAAAAGAAGTCAAGAAACTTATTATTACATGCATTTCTACTACTTTTAAATTTAATTTTATATTATTCATATTTTAAATCATTTTATTATTAATTATTTCACACAGATACATTGATCATGGAAACGGAATATTGACACTCCGTATACAAGATCCGTTTGTTTTCGATTCTGGTAAATACACGTGTGTCATCACAACATTGTCGGGTGAATGTACATCAGAATGTGATGTAGAAATTGAAGAACTTTATGAAATTAATGTTTTCGATGTGATACCGGAATTCATAAAAGCTCCACTTCCTTTCATCTCACTGCCTGGTTGTTTAGCATCATTTTGTGCTCGAATTACGCCTGTTGACTCCGAAGTTGTTTGGAGCGTGTGTGGTTGTGAAATAAGTGATGATATGAAAGATTATAAGGTTAGTCAAACTTTTCAAAATATTGATTTTAAAAATATTAAAATAGTATCTTTCAAGTTTCTTTAAATTCTGGGAATCATCACAAAGAAGAATTTATTTATTTATAATCTCATAAAAAATCGACCTTAATATTCAATTAAAATTGTTTTGTGATAGGATATCAACAAAAAAAACAGCACAAAGAATAAGACAGATCAAAATAATTGAGTAAAGGAAAAGAAATTCAATTGAGACATCCTCATTCCCAGTAGAGTATGAGTTCCATCTGCGGAAACGTTGCCCATCAATATCAATTAGTTATCCATTCAAATAACAAATCAATTTCTTATTATTCTTCTAACCTTCGTCTCAATGCGTATTGGAAATCTAGACCTGTTTTGTGGGGAAATAAGAAAAGGTTTTAAATTTTGTCTGAAAGTGATTGATTCAGGCGCATTTTTTGTTGACCAAATTACATTTTGTCAACAAATTCAATCTAGTAAATGCTCATTGTCATTAAGAACTACGCTTTAATATACAATGAAAAACCAAAATTGAAGCAATATCCGTTACAACTTTAGTCTATAATGTCATTAGGTAACCTGATACCCCATGATATTCCTTATAACTTTTGCAATGTGACAAAAACCACACAGCTTGTTTGTACGAGTATGTGAATAGAGTAAAATTACCAGTATTTCAATTAACGTCAACAAGCTTGACATTTTGCTCTTACTCTATCTCGTCTGTGGTAGTCTTTTTAGAACTAAGAAAATTCGAAAGATGAGAAAATGTCAATGAGGAAATCTGAATTTGAAAATTGTAACTTATACATCCCTTGAAACTAATAAAACTAAGTTTTTGATTTTGGGTTACTTAATGAAATTTGTGATGAATAGTTTATGCTAAATTTATCCTAATTCAAAAATTTCTATCAGATCTGCTTCGATGAAATTTACATAATTGAAATATTATATAAGTACCAGTGACAAAAGACAATACAATGATTAAACTATCTAATTAATTCTAATATAAATAGAATTTGTGAAAATACCTCTCAAATGAAACATGATGATGCATGCTCTACAAATTCAGAATATTCACAAAATCATTGCAAATATGCATACCATATAATATTCCATTAAATCTTTCAAAATTGTATTTGATTCTGTCAAAATATTTGCTTTCAATCCACTTAACTGTGAGAATATAATTTAAGGGATGATATGTTGAAAAATTGATACAAGCTTCCGATTCGCTTAACTATTTCAATAAGAGTTAAGTGCTTTTTCGATTTTCATTACATCCTTATGCTCTCAACAACAATCCATTTTAAAATTGTGGTGATTTTTTCCCAGATAAATTATGACGTGTCATTTTTAGTAAGTTTAGCTATGACTCTTATTCCATTACATTATTAAATGAAGAATGGGAAGTGTGATGCTGACATTTTTTTCCAACTTACATCTAAAAAGGATTTTATATGTTATAATGGAAAAAGATCTCTCAAAAAGATCATAGTTTAAGGAATTAATTTGAATTCGCCCAACATGCTTGCTTTTTTCCAAAAAAAATCAGACGTCAACATAAGTTTTCAATTTGAAATCAAGTCAATTTAGATCCAGAATTAGTGCAAATTAACTCAGCTCCGATTTCACTCCAAATATTTGGCAATCAAATTTCAATTGAGAATAAAAATGCCATCACTAAACTAATTCTAGAGCAAACTCAATTTTCCCGCTTTTTATTTCCAATCAACAGTGCTTTTGACATTAAAATTGGAAATTCCATTACATAATAAATGAAAGTCTCTCTTTTTGCAATAACATGCAGCTACTGCATATCAAATGCTGCTCCATTTGCATAACAAAATTGAAAATGGAATGAATGCAACTTTTTTCTGTGCTATTGATAAATAGAAATATCAAACATCAGCAGAAGCGCCCCGCATTATGATAATATAAATATAAATATCATAGAAAATGAGCATCATGTAATAATACTGAAATGCAAAGATGGAAATGAAAAGTTTATATATTCCAGGGCAATAGCTTTCTTTGCATATGTGTTATTGTGCCAGTTACCTTGAAACTATTTATTGATGTCTCGTCATCAACTGCTTCTTTCCTCTTCTTTCTCATTTCTCTCGCATACAAGAAACAAATTTTGTCATTAGTCATCAAACACATCTACATCTATGAAACTATGTTTGTTTGTTTTTTCTTATACAATTTCATTTCGGACATTAACAATTTCGTCATTCTCGATATCAAAAGTTTGTTTCATTGTAAAACAATGTCAGTTTGTCTGTGTCTACTTCCATTTACGAATTTATATCCTGTCCACATTCTAAAATGTATATTTCACAAAATTTCACAATCAATGTCTGCTATATCTCAAATAATTTAAACAGAAGAAAAATTACTTAAATTGAGATATAAATTATTCTTAATAAATTACTCAAATCCGCTTCATCGAACTTCCCAACTTGTCGTATGCTCAACCACATTTATGCATGTGTAAATATTATCGGTACCATCTGATTCATATTTATAATTACGGAAATGGAAAAGAGAAACGACACAAAGCTCAATGGATGAATGAAGACAAAAAACGTTTATAGTAGCCAGTTTGATAGACAAAAGCATCATAGAAGCATCACAGAAGGCATAAAAAATAATAATTTTCGGTGACCCTAAATGGAATAAGATTTGTCAAATTTATTCTGTGAAAATAATTAAAAATAAAAAGAACAAAATTTATTGATCGACATTAATTAAAGTGTGAAGTGATGTTAATTAAGTGCTGAGGAGGCGATAGCAAAATTATAATTAATAGAAGCAGTTGAAATCAATTTGTTATCAAGCTAATAAATTTCACTTAAATCTGAAGCGTGTGCGCGCGCGGAAACCTCACGGCAATAAATAAATATTTTTGTAATAATTATGGAAGTGCCTCAAATACATGTAAGCTACGTAGTATCCTTCAAGCTACAGCTACAATTATCATTTTCCACGCTCTTGTTAGATGATATTCTATTCCATTCTGATAATTATGAACAAATTAAATAAAAATTTGAGTTAGAGTTTAAAAATTCAAGAAAATAAAAAATATCTAAAAAATTGAAAATTAAATTATAAATGCTATCATAATAAATAATAAAAACATAAAAACTCTACTATAAAGTAGAAAAAATGCTCAAAGCCGCATCAAAGAATTTTTAAAATCAAAAGTCTTTGATAAGCATTTGACTATTTTACCATAAAATATGCACGAAAAAATTTATATTGATACTAAATTACACTGTTCATATAAATAGTTGAGATTAAAAATTTTTGTTATCTTTATATTCATCACTAATAATAGATCGTAATGTTGATTAAAAAGCAATTATTTAATAGCAAGATCATTTAGATAAAAATTAAACTTCATGCAGAAATTCATGCAAATAAAATTTTTCATGAAAAAAATTAGTGTCTGATAAAAATCGATTACCTAAACGTTAAGTTGATGGAATCATTATTTGTTCCCTTTTATTTAAATTATAAAATATGCCGCTTTTTACTTCGCTATTAATTTTATTCCATATATGGTCATTCCAATTCAATTACTATCTAGTAATGTTGGATAATTTAAGTTAGGACTTTTCGTACTATTTTACTTAATATTTCTTTCTATCTTCCATATAAATCAAAATTGGGAACCAGCATTCAAGAAAAGTTAAAATTTTAAATTAAAATATTAGATTAATTTTTAGAATATATTTTCAATATTGTTAATCAAATTACAACAGATAGTAACAGATAAATGTACAACTTTCACTATTCATAAAAAAGAATAAAAATTTGAAAATGCTTACTTCATCAATTATAAAATGCAACAATATCAGCTAACAGTAACTTAATAGAAATCAAGTAAAAAATCTTCCTCCTATTACAAAAAAGTATATCATTGATGACAAAAATGACCGCAAAAAGCTTATAAACGTCACATACTCCTTGATCAAACGAAAAAAAAATAGAATAATTTTTCAGTGGTTATCTCGTAATGCATTTAAAATCATTCACGTCAATAAGTTGAAATTATTTTATTCGCTTTATAATAAGGTTACCAGATGTTAATTAATGAGATTATATGCTAAAATGGAATAGACTAATTTGATTCTAAATCATATCATTTCATATAATTGATTGTGAACATTCAATGGATCTGAACAAGAAAATTTTCAAAAATATCAAAAAAAATTTGGTTTAAATTTTATTTATCCATTAATAAATGCGCTATATAAATTCATTTATGAGCACTTCAAACTCAGTTTTCTTCTCAGCTACTCTCAATTCCAGTTTATTAAATTTCATCGCATTATTAATCATTTGTCGATTGGCGTTTGAGGTTGTAGCAAGTGAATTTTTTGTTCCCTCTGTGCTGTTTTTATACTGTGTGTACATTCATATCTCGTCTTATTTGTCGACGATTACAAACTGAAGAAAATAAAGAAACTTTAACAGATATTCATCTCAATTTTGTTATTTATGTCTGCTTTTTCTATCAATCTATTTAGATTGAGCGATTAGAGGATGGTCTGAACGTACTTCATGTGTTAAATGTCGATCATAAACAAAGTGGTGAAGTGAAGTGCCGTGTCATTAGCCGAAATAATCCAAAAATCTTTAATGTCTATCACACAAGCTTGACTGTATTGCCTGTGCCAATTAGTGAACGATACGAACCGATTGAAAGTGTTTTAGAAAATAATTTTAACAATAATAGTAAGAGCAATAGAAGTAGTATAATTCATGATTTAGACTTATCGTGCTTCATCACAAAACGACCTGAGGATCGAACAGTTTTAGTTGGCGATTCGATCGAACTAAATGTATCATACATTGGATATCCCGATCCAGAGGTTCATTGGACGAGAGCTGTAAGTATATTTTAAACTCTATTTAAAAATTGATTTTTTTTTTTGATAAACAACATTAAAGTAAATGGAAAAACTTTAGTAAAAGTTGCTTCCTATTTTTTTCAAACAAAACTTTTTCTCGTATATATCTCATATTGCATTATACAAATGTTTGGATGTTGTACATTTTTTGCTACAAAGTAGAGACTACAAAGACTCGAATATTATTAAAGTTGATACAGTTTTCAGTTTCTCAGCATTTCCTTTTAACAAAAAAATAAATTGTCAACACTTAAAAGTGGAAACTTAATAATAAAAGTTTAAGATACATAAAATTTGTAGATAGCACTTAATGAAGCTGTTTTGTTTTAGTCAAAAATTTTCAAACTTATTATAACTCATAAATAACACCTGCTTCAAACAATTTAATGGAATCCCTTTTCCTTACATGAACATTTCATAAATCCTAAAGTAAAAACAGCGAAAACTTTAAAGAAGTTTGAGCAAACCCATGAATCATGACGATGTGCAAATCATCTGAACATGACGTGAATGTTCATTATACTTTAGTATACGGGTAACATACATGCACTAACTGACAACAGTTTTCAAGGGATGAGACTTTTTTCATATTAATGCTGTCATAAAGAAGCTTTATTCTGATCTCTTTCTCTCACGCTAGCACTTCTCAGCCCATATTTCCTTCATTCTCAACAAACGAAATAAAAATTGCACAATTCAGTGGAAAACAACAAGTTCTATTCTTTTCCTATGCTAGTATTCACTCTCATGTTTATTTTCGGTAAACAAAGATTGCTCATCTGGCAAGTTAGACAAGCAAAGGAATGAGTATGCTGGAATGAACAAGTAAAAAAGTCAAATTAACTCAGTTTTTGACTTCTTTCCAAAGTAAAAATATTTATTTATGAAAAAGACGCACAGACAAACCAGAAATTTTTAAGCATTTTTCTCTGAATTACTTCATGTAATACACAAGAATACACATAAGTGAACATATCGTATGTACGGAGAGATATGGAACAGGTTTTTGCATTATCACTGTTGCTTTGTTTTTTTTCGTGTTTTGTATTTTCTTTTCTATAAATTCTTTTTTTGGAGTGTATAGAGAATCTACATTCAAATTGTTTATACTTGATATGAAGCAACATTCTTCTTTTTGTGTATTAAATAGTGTGTCGAGAAGTAAGTTAGTCACTATTGTATCGTAGAGTGGTATTATAAAACTTTATTTGTACTTCCGACGTCATTTAGAGCTGTGGAATTTTGTGAGTGTTGCTTTTGTTTTCTTTATTTCTATATTCAGTTTAAAATTTTCAACTTAAAGTACTTTCAATTTTTATTAGCTGATAAGAGAGATATGTTGAAGAATTTAAATTTTGTGAGTTTTGAGATTATAAACATCGAATCTGTAAAAATTCGGCAATTAAAGTAGTTCAAAAAAAACTTTATGTCAGTTTTGTAAAAGTGCACAATTAGCATCGTGTGTAGATATTTTTGGAACTTTAGCTTACTATCTGATAAAGATTAAAACTAACAAAAGATAAGGATTTTCTTATGTTATTACATATGTACTTGATAAAAATCGTCTTTAATATTTTTTGTATGGTAAAAAAATTGAGAAAAATTATTCACTTCTAGACATAGTCTGTTAACATAAGAAAGAATATAATCTCATTATAAAATGAACATGTAAAGATTGAAAAGAAATACTTAAGTAAACCAAAGTGAATTTATAATCCTGTAAAACATATTCAGTGAGTAAGCAAAATATTTTGTCACAAAAGTTATAAAATTTTCCATAGACTGTTGATTAAAAACCATTAAATTGCATAAATACTCTGCGTAATTGAGTTTATGTCGTGTCAAAAGACAAGCAATTTTTAAAACTGTAAAACACGAAATAATTCACTCACACAATTCAATTAATCAACGTTGATGTTGTGAAAATTATTTTCGTGTATTAAAAAACTTTGTCGTTGACATTCTTTTTTATTCACTGTCTGTTATTGTTGCTTCTGAATGAATTTTTAATTCTTTATCAGCACGATGGTAATGAAATTGTTCTTTCACTGACAAAAAGTGGTATTATTTGTACATGAAAATTGGAATGAATTGAATTAAAACTTAATGAAATAAATGGGATGAGACAATTAAGCGAAAACAGAGCTGTCATATGTAATTTTCTGCAAAGAAAATTTAAAATTGAAATGCATAGAACATTCTGTGTGGCTTAAAATAACAATGTTATTGCGCTTCGTGACTTTTATTATTTTCTTATTTTTTGATTTCTTAATTTTTGTATTTTAAAGTTTTTTAATTTTAATTAACGACGTGATGTTTTGGAAAAGCTTCAAAACAACTTTGAAAGTTCTCTGACTCCTTTGTCAGTTTGTTGGTGTAATGATTTTAAAAAGTCAAAATTTACAATCAACTTATAAGTTAGGTAGAAATCATTAAAAGACCAGATTTTCAGGATCTTCTACAATAAAATGCCATAAAATTTCAAAAGAAACTCGATATTTCAACAAATTATTATACAATGAAATATGTAAAAACTTGTAGATGAAATGCTTGATAGCAACACATTGAGCATTTAGTTCATAACAATAAGATTTATGGCTTTTGATAGTCAATGTTGAAAGGTTAAGACTTCTTTTTTGACTTTTTACTTCATAAATGCTTCATCAACTTTTTATAAATTAAATTTCTGTTATAAAAATAAACCAGGTTTCACTTAAGTTTTTATACTCTACAATACCTCATACACGTAATCTTATTCTGTGTAATAATCTAGATCTTTTTCTCACTTTTACATTTTCATTCTTATAAATCGGAAATTTAATAACATGTGAAGCTCCACAAGTAAAATTATATTAAATTTCAATTCACAGTCAATAAGCTTCAAAATTACAATAACTTACATCTGGATATACAGCATTATTAAGATAAATAGAGATAAAAATCGCATGCAGAGACCAACAGATAAATCAAAATGAGGAACGAAAAGAATTTTAATTTGAAGCCGCACTCTTGTCAATTTCTATCTTTATTTAATGTCTCACCGCAGCTGCTGTCATTTTGCATAAATAAAAAAATTTATAAAAATACTGATTAAATCTTAATTGAATGCTGCGCATGCATATAAATTTTGCAGAAAAAGTTGTAAAACGCTTTGTGTGGTTGTAGCAATGCGACTTTTTAACTTTTTTGCCAAAAGTGTAGAAAAGTTTTTTTTAAAACCATTTAAATTAAATAATTTTTTGAACTTATCAATCAGGAGACAGCCATGAAAAAGTATGATTTTTCAATCAGAAAAACCTCACATCTTAAAATCAAAGCTTAAATGAAATAAGAAAATGTTGATTTAATATTATTTGACAAATTAAGGCATCGACAACATGCCATGTATGTACAATTCGCATGTACACATCCATTCGCTTGCCATGTATTCACTTTGCCACAACGATTGTCTCTTTTTCCGATTCCCCGTGAGAAAAAATGAATTATTTACTTGCACAAAAATTTGCATTCAATTTTATTTTTTTATCAATTCTGTCATTAATTTATTTGATGATTAATTTCTTTGCCATTTACAGGAACGTTTAATTGAAAGTCAACCTAATACGATCATCATTACTAAAAATGGTCACTCGAGATTGATCATTAACAATATCACGTCAGACCAAAGTGGAAAATATAGTGTTGAAATTATGAATGAACATAGTACTGACATTGCATCGGCCTCGGTAGCTGTTGAGGGTGTTCCTGATGCTCCAATTTCATTAAGTTACTCTAAAGGATCTGATAGAATTGCAGTTGCATGGTCAGGGCCACCTTACGATGGTGGTTGCATGCTAACTGGCTTTCTGTAAGTACTTTTATCCTGCTGCATATATGCAATTTCCATTTATTGGATTATTTTTTATTTTTCAAAATAAGGCTCGAAATACAACAAGATAGTGGTGAATGGAAGGAAGTAGCAAAAGTAGAAGACTCTCTAGCTTATACTGTAAAGAATCTCATACAAGATGTAAAATATCGATTTCGTGTGAGAGCACAAAATGTTCACGGCTCGAGTGCTCCAAGTAAATCAACAGAAGAAATCATTCTAGTGAAGCCAATTGATATGGATAGTGAGGAAGGAGATGAAACGTATTCAAGTGTGCCACAAATAAAGACAGGAGGTGATTTTAAGACAAGATTCGACATATTGGAGGAATTAGGAAAGGGTAGATTTGGCACAGTATATCGTGTGATGGAACGTGAAACTCGTCTCATATTGGCAGCAAAAATAATTAAGTGTATAAAGGCAATGGACCGAAAAAAGGTTCAAGACGAAATCAAAATAATGAAATCACTTCAACATCCCAAAATGCTTCAACTTTCAGCTTCATTTGAGACACAGAAGGAAATTATCATGGTGATGGAATAGTGAGTAGATAAACTGAAAATTTCAAGTCAATTTGAAGTCTGTCCACTTCTTAAATTTTATCATATTTTTCTTCTTCTAATAAAATTATCCTTTGATCATTATCCTTTGATTTTGATATCAATTTTCTCCGGATATATAAGTATTCCGGTAAAATTGTCAAACCAGTGAACTTATCTCACTTTATTCTTGAGCGATAAATAACTCAAAATCAATAAGGATGCGAACTACAAGCCAATTGATTTTAATATAAAAAGCCTAAGTTACTTCCAAAATCAAATTCTCATTCTTCTCCTTTTTAAATGAAGTTTTATTTTAAAACATTTGGTGATACTTCTCTTCAGCATTGACGAAGGATATTCGATAAATATTTTCGACATTATTTGACTTTGCCTTTTGATTTTTTCACCATCTTATGGATATACGTACACACAAATACACACATTTTTTATTTACTCTATCTTCATTCTATTTCCATCCACAAAAGACTTGTCCGTTTACATAACAACAGCACAATGTGTTGTGTAGCATAAGCTTTATAGCCAACAAGCACATCCTTTCAATCACATAAAATTGATTGTAATTTATTAGAAAAGAAAACATGCTAAATAAATGAATGAGTCGATGTGTTGTGTGTTCTACGGATGTATGTTGCAGTAGCATATGTGTGAATGATAAAATGGAACTTAATTTAATTTGATTTATCAATATCCCTATTTTTTCCTCCCATTCTTGTTCTGGTTTTATTAACACAATACTTACTCACTGCTACTTATTGATTAAATTGATCATATTGGCGAAGAATATAATAAGGAAAGAACGATTTTTTTTTCTTCTTCTTTTGCTTCCAAATGTGACATGATCTATGTATATGAACAAAATTATTGGATATCTAAAGGCAACATCTGTTAATTTCTTCTCCGAAAATTACATTGAATATCCTCATGTGTCGAAGAGTTCTTTCCTATAAATGTTGAGGTTTTTGTAATTTCAAGAGATTTTAAAGCTTGTGATGATTTTGGTGTCACAAATGACATTCAAATGTCAAAATAAGCTGTTTCACTAACACCTGACAGTTTTGCTGCTTCATTATTTTATGCTTAAATTTAAAGACATATCCGCTCACAACTGTAGATTGTTGTCTGGACATAAGATTATGAAAAGGTACGAAAAGGAAATCATCAGTTGTATTCAGACTAGACAAAAATATAAAATCTT
Organism: Chironomus tentans; assembly: GCA_963573255.1. Lineage (NCBI taxonomy): Eukaryota > Metazoa > Arthropoda > Insecta > Diptera > Chironomidae > Chironomus > Chironomus tentans. Next base: position 437,691 of record OY754302.1, on the reverse strand, counting down.
GTACACTTTGCAATCCGCATATCAATTACATGTCATATTATTGTCATTGAATATGTCAGATTAAATTATTTACTCGACATTTTTTTCTCTTTATTTATTTTCCTCTCCTTAAAATTCTCAAATGGCATCAAATTGAAGGGTATCGTATTTTATTAAATTTAACATGTAAATGCATGTGTTTATTGAATAAATCTGAAAAATGGAAAATTTCATTTCACATAAAATCTTTGATCAAGTCAGCTAGCATAAGAACTGAAAAAAAATAATTTGACAATAAAAAATGACAACGTCTACAATTTTTTCATATTCATAGCAATAATAACTTATCTTACATCAAAACTTCATTATTCTTTAAGCTTATGCGGCGGTGAACTTTTCGAACGAGTCGTTGCAGATGACTTTACACTGACTGAGCGTGATTGCATTTTATTTATGAGACAAATCTGTGAGGGCGTTGAATATATGCATAGCAAATATGTTGTACATCTTGATTTGAAGCCAGAAAATATAATGTGTATCACAAGAACGAGTCATCAGGTAAGAGAATAGTAAATTAATTTAAAATGTCAGCATGAAACTATGTATATGCTTTACTTCTGTATTCATTAGATAAAAATCATTGATTTCGGTTTGGCACAAAACCTCGAACCTGGCAAGCAAGTACGCGTATTGTTTGGCACACCCGAATTTTGTCCCCCGGAGATAATCAATTATGAACCAATAGGACTTCAATCAGATATGTGGAGCCGTAAGTTTATTGTTGTGCTTCTCTTTACAAAATTCGCACTAGATTTTCCTCAAATGACAATTTTTTTTAAATCTATATCTGTTTGTTCTCATTTTTTGTCGTCAATAATTTATAAACAGTGGGAGTCATTTGTTACGTTCTCCTCTCCGGCCTTTCACCATTTATGGGTGAAAATGATGTTGACACTTTTTCGAATATAACGAGAGCTTATTACGATTTCGACGATGAAGCTTTTGACGCTATAACAGAGGAAGCAAAAGACTTCATAGCTGGACTTTTAGCTTACCGTAAGGAAAATCGTATGAGTGCAAAACAATGCCTTGAATCAAAATGGTTATCACAACATTATGATGTCATGGGCAGTATTAAATTATGCACGGATAAATTGAAAAAATTCATCATTCGCAGAAAGTGGCAGGTAAGGAATGTTGTTGTTTTGTCAATCAATGCTTTCTTTGTTGTGTGAATTTAGTTTTTTGCATGAAATATTTTTTTTTTGTGTGTTAAAACTTTTATAGAAAACTGGAAACGCCATAAGAGCCATCGGTAAGATGAAAAATCTAACATTATCCGCTGCATCACGAAAGAGTGCTAGTGGAGTATATGGAAGCCCACGGACTTCACTATCAGGACCAACTTATATTAATAATAATAATAACAATAATAATAATAACATTTCTGATAATCGAATAACAAGTGTTGATGAAGAGCTTAATGATGACTCTAACAATTTATTGTGTGCTAATGATAAATCAAAAGATCCGCGAGTCTGTAATGAACGCAGTGACTCAGGTTTTAGTGAATGCTCAAGTTGTTCAACGCCTAGCGCTTCATGTGTGTGCAATTTGACTGCTCATGTCCAGGACACCATAATTGAAGAGCGTAGCAATAGTACAAGTAGTGGTAGTTCAATAGATCCGAACGAGACGACAACAACAGAGAGTGCACAGCATCAAATCGATGCTGCAGAAGAAATTCGTACCATAAGTTCGGATCATGATATTCGAAGTGAGATTTCATCACTCGAATATGATGAAGCCAATAAAACTAATTGTGATAATAATGAAGACATCATCGATATATCGTTTCGTGTGCCAACACGACGTGAACTCTATCAACATGAAGATGGTGATTTGATGAGTGAGATAGAGCGACGAAAAGTTTCCCTAGAGAATATAGTAACAAAAAAATCATCACCATCGAAAATGCGAGAAGAATTCTCACTAGAAAAGTTGAAAAAGACAAATAAGGTAGCAAAACTAATGGAAAAGTTTGAAATACCTGAGGAGTCAACCAATGTGATGAGTAGCCAGATAAATGTACCAAATAATAAATTCAAATCATCAGTTACCAATGAGAAAGGTTTGAAATGCATTATCACACCAGATAATTGTAATACTAATCCAACCTTGCCCGCAATGCCAATAACTAATTGTGTGAATATGTGTGATTTACCAAAGCAAGATTCAATTAATGCAAGACACGACAATAATCACAATATACCCCCTGATTCTCCTATAGCAAAAAGTCCACCAACAACAGCCACACCAACTTCATTGTCATTTTCATCAGCAACGAGAAAATCTACATCATCTTCATCAACGAATCCTACAACGACATTTAGGTTAAGCGATAGAGTAAGAGAGGCGACCGAGAGATTGTCAAAGCCAAAGCAACAAGCAGTGACAATGACAACGGATAAAACCACAAAAGCCAGTATCCTCAAACAAAATGCAAACTTTGTTAGATCGAAAGAATTTTGGAAAAGATAAAAAAAAGAAAGAAAACGGTATTTATTTGTGGGATGTATGGAAAGAGAGTAAATGATATAGTTGTGGCTTGTAAGCTGTGGGAAATTTTCTTCAATTTTCATAGTACATTTCTCTGGGCGTTGATGGTGTTGTTTACCGGGATTGTGGTGAGCAGGATTCCTTTTTTGGATTAAACATTTTCTCTTATTGAATGCTGAACTGTGATTTTAAAATCCTACCAAACTTTAAATATTAGCAAAGGATTAATAAAAATCATTCACCAAATTCGTGCCCAAAACATTTTGAACTAAAAGTTTCTTCCAAACTTGTCTTAAATGTTTAATTTTCATTCAAACACAACAAGTAATGTGAGTAGCATAATAATCATGTATTGTTATGAATGGATATAAGCCACAACAAATATATCTCGTTTATTTTAAACGCCTTAAATTTATGCAATGAAGCAAAAACTTTTTTCTATCTATCTTTTGCTTCTCTTATATCGCCATAGAAGACAAAAAGTGTATCCATGTCGACATAGCATGTAGAAGGGAAAAAAGTTTTCGTGTGCTATATATTTTTTTTCTGTTGAACTGGCTATTTGCCCGAATAATACACAAAAAGTACCCAAGAACTTTCCGTTTTTTAATTCTGTGTCTCTCCATCTCTCTTACACACACTCATAGATATTTAATTTCACTCATTTTTTTATTCATTTGAAATTTTAATATTATTACTCGAGGAAAAAGGAAGAAGGACTTTCTATTTTCTCTGTGTCTCTCATAAAAAATTCTCTATCTGATTTTATATTTTGAAATCGGACATAAGAATGAAAGATGAAATGAAAAAAAAATATAATAATTATTATATTTATATTTTATTTGTTAGCTTTTAAGTCTCTTTCTAGTTTATGAAAAACGAATTGTAATGGAAATTGTATAGGCACCAGACTTTCGAGTGCTTCATAATTAAAGGATGAGATTTCTTTGTGCAAGAAAAATGCACTTCATTTCCATCATTTCCACCAGTTTTTTCTTTCACTTAGTTAATTTTTGTCTATAATTATTGCAAGTCAGTTTTCACTAGCTATACAATTTTCATTACAATCCTTTCATTTATTCGTCGTTATTCATCTTTCTCTACATACTATTATGAACTTTTTATGAAAATAAGAAGAGTTTTTTTTGTAGCTTTTTATTAAACATTTATGTTAACCATTTTTTATAATGAAAAATACAATATTTTTAAGGAGGAAAAGAAATGAAAAATTATGCAGGGCAAAGTTTGTTTTTTGAAAAGTCCTTTTATTGTTTGCAATTTTCTCTCATATAATTATGAATTAAAGAAAGAATACCCGTCCAGTGAGTAAGAAGATGATTCTTTTCCTCTTCTTGTTCGATTTTCTCAAGCGGATATTATTGACTGCTTCTCACTTGTTACAGACAGTCAAACTTGGACCCATATTTAGTCAAAATATTACGAGTGATATTCAATGGAACTAAATAAATCTTAATGATTTCCGCAAGAGTTATCGATTTCTATTCTAATATTTTTGAAGTGAAACATAGGAAAACTGAAATCATATTATTATTGTCATTATTATTGCTATTATTCTTACGATATTATTATTATTATATTATAACAAAAAATGTATATTTGAAGCGTAAAAACAAAAAAAAAATTCAATAATAAAGAATGAAATCAAAAGAAAAAGAAAAAATAAAAATGCATGAATCATGAAAATATTTTGTTTTGTTCTGTCAGAGCTTTTATTTTCAGTGTACAAGAATGAGAAACTTTATCGTTTTACACGGAAAAAAGTTTCTCTCCTCATTTAAGAAATAACTTTTAACAGGAAAAAAAAGTAGAACACGAGATAAGAAATTTTATTTCAAATACAGCTTATTTATTATCAATCAGTATGAAAAATCAGCTTTAATAAAACCTGGAGTGATTTCCTATAAACTTCTAGAATAATGAAAGTCAAATGTTTGCTTTAAATGCATTCAAGATATGCATTTTCAAAACATATGAAGCTCCTCATGCTTGTCTTCATGTAAAAGATGAGTTATCGAAAACTTTTCTTCTTCATTTTCAAGAAGAGATAATTACTAACAGTCTTAATTAAAATGTTCTGTTCCAAAAAAGTTTTTGCAACACAATAAAGCTTTTTATTAAGTTTATTTTGTTTCAGCACTTTTCATCTGGCGCATTTAAGATGTTCAGTATACAACTAGATTTAAAAAATTTCCTGAAATTGTTTCTTTTTATGAGAGTTTTATGTTTTTGGACACGCCACAGGACATTCTTCTGAAAACACTACAAAGTTTAAGGGAGTGTTAATTGTTGAAGCCTTTTCTGATATGACAATAATTATGAATTTTTTTTGATTATTTTTAAGTATTTTGTCATTATTTTTTATTACGCGATTTCTCAATGACAATACAAAAATGTTTCTTATTTTGTAAGACCAAAACCAGGTCCGTAAAATAGCCAAATTTATAAAAATGACTGACCCAAATTCATTATAAATACTTAAACTAATAATGATTATAAAAAATAAATAATTTTAACTAAAGTTTATAAATATTTGTCACATTGATACATAATTTATGAATATCACCAACAGACTTTAGTCTTTCAAGCTGACATTAAATAAATAATGTACTTTTTGATAAAAAAAAGGAAAAGGAAAGCTTTATTTTAGAATGAAAACAGCTTTTATTACACTTTCACGTTATTATTGTTGTTATTTCTTGGCTCAAATCGTACATAAAGTCCTCCTTTTGCTCTTAAAGTTATTCTGAAAAGTGGCTCAAAACTTTTTCCTGGCACTGTGTGCATTGTAAAGCTCCTTAAAATTCTTGATATGATTGTCTTCATTTCTATAATTGCAAACTTGTGTCCTATACAATTTCTGTTGGATATAAATAAACAGAATATGTATGAAGTACAATGTCATAATAATTGGGATAATTTTTTACCTGGGTCCAGCTGAGAATGGCAAGAAAGCATATGGATTTCTCTTCTCTACATTTTCTGGTGTAAATCTTTCAGGAATAAACTTTTCTGCATCAGGGAATATATGTTCAAGACGATGCGTTATGTAAGGCAAGATGAAAACTTCAGCGCCAACTGGCAATAAGTATTTTCCGCACCTAACTTCTTCACCGAGTTTTCGTGCCATAATTGGAACAGCAGGATATAAACTATACAGACAAAAGCATTTATTGAAAAATTTTCCTTTAAGAATGATTAATGAAAGGAAACATTTACCGTAAAGCCTCCTTGATGCACATCTCTAAATATTTCATTTCATACAAATCATTCATTGTTGGTGATCTATCATCGCTGCCGAAAATTTCATCAATCTCATCTATACACTTTTGTTGATGTTCAGGATGTTGTGCTGCAAATTGGAATTTGAAAATTATACAAATTGATATTTCCAACTTAAGCTATTCTTAAAAAATATTTTGAGAATTCGAGACTCACCAATGAGATACATAGCAAATGCTAAAGATGCTCCAACTGAATCTTGCCCCTGAAAATCCATTTTGATAAATCACGCATTAAAATCAACTCAAAAAGTCTTATCTCTTCATCTTACCGCAAGCATGAACGTACAAGTTTCATCAATAATATCTTCATCCGTAAAGTCGGGATGGCGTTTATTAATATCAATCATGTATTCTAATAAGGACACTCTCGCCTTAACTATTCCATTTTCTGATTCTTCTCTACGTTTTCGAATCATTTCTCGCGTGAAATCATTAAGGCGACCTTTTTGTTCTATCTCGTCTGACGATGTTTGAGTCCAATTGTAAATCCAACTGAACATAAGCCATGGACGTGCAACACGATCTTGTACAACAACTTTTCCTCTAAAAAATCGAGAACGAAAAAGAACAAATTTTAAATTAAATTTCAAATGAAAAAGTTTCAGCTTCTTACTGTCTCCATGGTGATTCTTCGTGCTTTCCTTTCGTTGCTCTTTCCAAAATTGGAACTCCCAATACCGCTTCTAAATTGGAAAAATAAATCGTTCAATTTAGAAAATTTTCGTGTCAATCTATCAAATATCTTACCATTGAGGACGTCGAGGACGCAATCATTCACAAATTGTGTAATGTTCAGCACATCCGGTCCCCGCATTAACTTTTCTTGTAAACATTGTGCACTATCGGCAAAAGTTTTAACGAATTTTTCAAGAATACTATTACGGAATGCAGGTTGAATATAGCGACGATGTGACGACCATTTCATGCCCGAATTTGTAATCAAACCTTTACCGAGAAAGTTGTGTAAAAATTTATAGAAGAATGACTTCTCTGTGTTTCCTTTTGATCCAAGAATTTTTTGTAGATATTCTGGTTCATATACGGCGAAAAATGGAAAAATAAAAAGCCATAGACGTAATAATCCTGGACATTCTCTTGACAATGGTACTCCACGTTTTTGAAAAACTGTTAAAAGAGATAAATAATATTTATATTAGGATTCGCCTGCTGAACTTGATACTTTGACTTAAACTTTGTGATCAATTATAGGTAATCATCAAAATAATAGAAATAATCATCGAATTTGCAAACAGAACTAATAAACTGAATCGATAATGATCTAACAAAAACAATGTTTCGTATTGATATATGAAAAACTTCTGAAGACGTGATAATAGGATGTGTAAATATGTAATAAACGTCTTTGTTCGCATTCATAACTATCAAAAATTCCTATTAGCATTACTTATTATCATTTACATTGTCGGAATTGGCCAAGATAAAAGAAAACTAATTAGTTAAGACTATGGAATAGTTTTGGATCAACAGACATTGAACTTGACAATCAATATTGACAATGAAAAAAAGACGTAATTTGTGAACTTGAACTGACAGCATAGAATTTCGTGATATCTTCGTAAGATGAAAGGACAAAAAAATGACAATTTACATTATTCATTATGTCACGTATACTCTCCACATTAAAAGTACAAAAGCGGAAAGGTGACATTGAATTGTATGAAAGAATAATGTTACGGTATCTATTGAAGAAAATATTTGAGAAGATTGGCATCTCGATTGGTGGCTTATTCATATTGTTTGTGATGCAAATTAGACGCAAAAAACAATTATTCAGTTATACCACTTCGAAACTTACCATCTCCTTCAATTGCAAAATTTGTATTTCCAACTATTGGATATGCTTTTGGACCAGGCACTCGAAAGGCTAAGAAGACACTCTTTAAGTAGTCAGACATTGCAAAAAGGATCATGCTGACTAAAGTCACAGTCAGAAAAAGTGACATATCGAAGAAGGATGCACGTTCAATCTACAAATTGGATAAAAAAATATTAAGCAAATGGATGAAATAATCAAAATATGAATGAAGTTTATTGTGACAATATCTAGATTGTTTTCTAGTTTTGATCCACTGCGATGCTTGCATCTTAAATTTAGCGAACAATTTTCCATTCAAACAATAGAATTGCTACTTTCAATATTTCTGCTGTACATAAAACACTACGAAAGAAGCCACGAGCCGCTTTATTTTGCACTCAAATATTTACCCAACATGAAGATATTAAAATGACCGACATCGATGCGCAAATATATACTTTTGTGTTGCTTCTTCATTCATGGGAAATATATTTTAAAGAAAAACATTGGTAGAATATTTCGATGTGAAATTTTGTGAATGAATCATTAAAATTTACACTTTTTATAAATTTATATGCAATTAAAAAGTATTTTATTAAGAATATATTTTTGGAATAACTTTTACTCCATAGAGTTATTTTTAAATGGTTTACGTCCAAGATTCGGGAAAAGAGGGATCTAATATTAAAAAAATCTGACCAGAGTGAGAAAGGCTTCACTTAATTCTTTTAATTTTCATTGGAATTGACATTAAATTTTTGTATGTAGATATAAGATTAGAAACTCTAAAGCCTTAATTATAAAATTATTATTTGTGAATGACCACTTACTTAATAAATTGTTGATAAGTCTTGTATTTTTTATAAATATTTAAATTGTCGTCTAAAAATTATTAAAGAAAAATCTAAAGATTGATGACTACGCTCCTATACATCTCAAACACAAACCTTTTAATTACAGAATAAAAGTTTACATATTTGTATCGTCAAGTAAATTTTGAAAAGTCATTAGATTTGTTAATAAAGAAAATGACCACTTTAACAATAGCAATAATTAATTAATGTTTTCTGAGTGCATCACGAGACAAAAGCTATAGTATCTTTATTAGAAGATTCCATTTTTATAAAAATTAAAAAACACTATGAAAAATCCGAATATTCAAATATCAGCAAATGTCAGAGTTAGAATTAAATTTAACCAAGAAAAAACTAGAGTTTATGAAAATTCTAATAAACAATTTATACAATTCAATCAAAAGCTCAATTTATAAAAACTGAATTCGCAAAGTCAGTGAATATTAATTTAAGAACAAACACATGTAGAATGACGTTTTAAAATATTTTTTCGAGTATTGTTCAAATAATGAAGTCAAACAGTATTAATTTGTTTTACAATTAAACAAGTTGTAAACAATTAAATTAACATCTTTTGAAAGTGTCATCAACTTCAAAGGTCTTACATTACAAATATTTTCCTAGCAAAAAATTGCTAAGATTCTGGAACTTTCTACAATGCTTGGATTTAATGAAACAGAAACAAGAAGTAGAAATGGACAAATTTGACCATGTTAAATAGCTTAACGCTTTGCGTGGAAGTTAATATAAATAAATATTGAAAATTAAAAAAAAATGATTATTGGAACAATACATAATAAATATTGATTTATAATCTCAGATCACCACAAACACATGCAATTATTAGACATTATAATTAATTGTCAACACGACAATTTAAAAAATTAAGACATTTCTTGTTAACGTGCAAAAACTGTGTACTTAGCAAATATATGACCACTTTTCATGTATGAATAAATATCTCAAAAAAAAAATTAACTAGGTACATTAAGTTTTTAAAATGATTTTTTTCTGCAAAAATTAAATATTCTAAGTTCACGTAGGCATTTTTGAAGATGATCAGCTGTTTGAAAATATTGTTATATATTTTAAATTTTATGTTTCATCAATTGTTTTCACTAAATCCAAAGAAAATGAACAATATTTCTATAAGGAAAAGCTTTTATATTATTTTAGATTTCTTGTTCCATGAAAATCGCAATCTAAACTAAATATTTTGAATGCTAAAAGCATAAGAGTTAGACAAAAATATTCTTCTTTTTGAATCCATACCACCTGCACAGAATTAAAAAATATTAGATGACATTTAAAGTTCTTCAGAATATAAAATTTAATAATTTTAAAGTTTAATATTGTATATCCTTTACTTGATTTTTGTCATATTTTCTATTCTTCAATATTTTTAAATATACGAAAATATCACCAGGAACTTTGTGGGTATGAAAAATGATTTTTTTTTGATCTAACTAGAATATTTGTATCAAAATTTTTCACAATATCCTCCACTTTTTTCATCACTTTTTCAATAAGTATGTGAAAAAATCTATCTAGGAATTAACTTACTGCTTGAACAATCATTTTTTTCGTACTAAATTATTAAAGCGTTTAAAAAATTTACATAAAGCACTTTAAATTCTTATTTTGATAATACTTTGTCAATTTTTTTTAGATCAAAACAAAGTGTCCAGCACAATTTACTCATGAAAGATCGACCAACAAATGCTTTTGAAGCCTTAGATGCAAAGCTTTTATATATATTGAGACTAACGAAAAGAAAAAAAATGAACATTTAAAGCTAGCACTAACCAGAGGTGTATCCAGAAATTTTTCGAGGGGGGGTTTAAATATTTTTGTATGGACGCTAAAATTAAGGGGGTTTTGGATAAATTAAAAAAAAATTACCAAAAACTAGAGAATTTGACCTGAATACGCCCCTGGCACTAACACATGTCTTAAAGGAGTTGAAAAATGTCAGACTCTCTTCATTCTGTATCTGACAAAAATGCTCGAAAAATACTAAATTTATGGCTGTATCGAATAACATTAACTATAAAATTTATTGATAAAAACTTTTAGATGTTTTATATCAATTGATGTAGTGTACAGAATTTTTATTTCATCTGTAATGTGCAATTTTCTTTATTTTTATTATTGTTGTCATGCATTTTTCTCTTCTTCTAAATTTCTATGCAAATTTTTTTTAGTTCTAGATACGGAAACTTTTTCTCCAAAATAAGTATATTTACTAAAATTTATGGACCGAGACTATTCTTATTTAAAGGTTAATGTGGTTATTTTTTATAAAGAAAAATATGAAAAATTTAAATTATCTTCTTAATAAGATTTAAAGAATTCAATTCGCAGTATTCACCAAAATTTGATTCATAAAACTGCTATAGCATTGTGAGATGGTTGATAGAACAACAAATGACAACAACGTGATATGCAATATTTCTCGTGATAAATTAAATGAAGCAAAAAATTTAACACTTAATAATCTGTGGCAAGGTGATGAAAAATTAGAACCTTAATGAAAAAGAACGGACGGGTTATTTTTTAAGATTTTAGTCAGCAACCATTCATTTCGGAATTGATATTAGCGGTAATAACAAAAATGATAATAATAGCTTCCTCTTGACAAACATTATAGATTTCAATGTTTAAATTAACAACCATACCGACAAAAACATGTGCGTTGTCTATTAATCAATATTTACTAAAATTCTACACAACTCAAATCAATCAACGGAAAAGTAAACTAATTAATTATTTACAAATGATTTTCAAATGCAATTTGCGTAGAGGAAATTAGTGAAATTAATGGTGTTGTTGCTTTAGAACTTTATTTTAAAACTTACTATTCAAACATAATGAAAATATGATTAACACATTTATAGGACTGCGTACAGTGCACTTTGAAGCGGTAATAGACATGCTAATGAAGCAGAATTTTCTTACATCATAATACACTTAACATCTCATCATCTATTCACCGCACAATAAATATCAATAGATGATATTCAATGATGACGGTCATTCACGTAGAATTTTAGGTGCAATTCGAGTATCACATTGAGTAAATATTGTCCTACTTTGCAAAAATTTCTATAAAATTCCATTTCATTCTTAAATAATTTCCTTAAAAATATATTGCGATAAAAAATTTCAACAAGCAATGACGTTGATGTTGTTAGAAAAACGAAGAAATGGATGATCATTTAGAGTTTTTGGGACTCTTCCACCAAGTAGCATGAATATAACTTTTTCATTCACATCTACATCATACGAGTACCAATCTGAGTCATAGCACGTAACGAAATTAAATGTTTTTTGATAGCAAAAGAAATTATATGGATTTACATACTTTGTTTGAATTTTGTATGTACGTAATGTATTAGATGAAGAGTAAAAATTATTGTGATGATGTGAATAACTTTGTTAAGGAACTATAAATTCAAATGGCTCACGGTCATGATGCCGGTTTGATTTATAAATATTTTCTTTCTTAGTTTTGGAAATTGCATTTGATATACGCAGGGGCGTATACAGGGGGGTGATTGGGGTGTCAAAACACTACCCTTGACGGAAATTTTCTTTAATTTGGTAGGGTTTTTGATAGGCTGATTTCAGCTTTGAGAAAGCGAGACAGACCAAAATTTAAATCATTTTCCAAGAAAATAAGTTTAAAAAGTGGGACATTAAGGATTTTAGGCTGGACATTCTTCGAAAAAGCGGGACTGTCCCGCTGAAAAGTGCGCAGACGGACAGCCTAGTTTTTGAGAAATAGTCCTAAAATTTTGCCGTCTATCCGAAAAATTCCAAAACACCCTACTCGAAAATTTTTTGGATAATGTAGATCAAACAAATTATTAATTTTAAGAATATCTTTAATTTTTTTTTCTTTTTTAAGAATTTCTTTAATTTTAAGAAGACTCAGAATTTCAAGTTGTGTCTAACTAAAAGAAATTTACCATATAAGTTATATAATAATATATTTATAACCATATGATATATTTCACAAACAGTCGTTAAATAGTCTGTGGAATGCAGTCTGCTACTGGTGGAGTAATGAACTTTAAAAAATATAAACCGAATGTATGCTATTCATTGACAGTGGAAAAACTGAATTATAATTAATTCATAAACTTTACGTATGTTGTTAAATAGAGCTATAAACTGGAAAAACTGATCATCATAGTGTGCAAATCAAACAAAATTTTTTTATAAAGAAAAATTAATTTTTTATTTAATAGCAAGGATGTGCTTCAATGTGGCAAGTTAACACACGACAAAAATCGTTAAATCTAAATTTAGATGAAAATCTTTGATTAATTCTAATTAAGTCTATGGCTTAAGAGATTCTTTTATACTTTCATGAAAGTAAATTTGATCAGAGCATTTTTGTTCACGTATCTCTCATTTGTATGAATTCAATGCTTAGAGGTAACTTTCGTTCTAATATAGCATTATGGAATTTCCTTCCTTTTCTTCAATCGGACCTTCTAGGCTCTTTCTGTAACGTGAGTCAGCACGTCTTGCAGATATTAATAGTATTATGTTGAGGATTATTATGCCAAATGCAATGAGTATGAAATAGAAACTGTATCCAAATGTAGATCCACCTGATGATGACCATTTATCTTGATCAACCTTGAGTAATACATTGTGTTGTAAATAATTTACAAATTGTAATATGAGGCTTTCCATATAGAAATGGCACTCGGTAAATTTTTGGTTTTGGCTTAATAAAACAATGAATTCTCAACAAAAGTATAACAAATTATATATTTTTGGAAAGGTCCTGGTTTGATCTACAAGAATTTTAAATAATAATTTAATTATATTATCAAGGGTTGGAACCCTTGAGGTTTGAAGTTGGAAAAAACCATACTTTTTGAAACGTCTGGTTTGATACATTATCATAATACAATTAACTTGGTATTATATGATTTAGAAACACCAAAGTACATACTGTTCTCCCATCCAATAAAAAGTGAGTTGCCATCACTTGCAAATTTTTTATGAGTTATCAAACATTGGCAAGATTTTTTCCATATAAAATTAAAATTAGCATAACTTTTGACAGGAATAGCCAATTTAAATGATTCAAACGGATTTGAATAGATCTTTGCAAGGACTATAAGCATAAAAATTGAAATAAATAATATAGCATCAAATTCTAATTTTAAATGCCTATTAATTTTTTCCATACAAAAACCATGATTTGAAAAATTTACAATTAAGTTTTATAATTGATAAAAAATGGTAAATTTTAACGTAATTTATAATAATTTCAATAAAATACAACATTAGAATCAATATGAACGATTTTAAACATTTTAATTGTAAATTTTTCAAATCATGGTTTTTGTATAGAAAAAATTAATGGGCATTTAAAATTTGAATTTGATGCTATATTATTTATTTCTATTTTTATGCTTATAGTCCTTGCAAAGATCTATTCAAATCCGTTTGAATCATTTAAATTGGCCATTCCTGTCAAAAGTTATGCTAATTTTAATTTTATATGGAAAAAATCTTGCCAATGTTTGATAACTCATAAAAAATTTGCAAGTGATGGCAACTCACTTTTTATTGGATGGGAGAACAGTATGTACTTTGGTGTTTCTAAATCATATAATACCAAGTTAATTGTATTATGATAATGTATCAAACCAGACGTTTCAAAAAGTATGGTTTTTTCCAACTTCAAACCTCAAGGGTTCCAACCCTTGATAATATAATTAAATTATTATTTAAAATTCTTGTAGATCAAACCAGGATCTTTCCAAAAATATATAATTTGTTATACTTTTGTTGAGAATTCATTGTTTTATTAAGCCAAAACCAAAAATTTACCGAGTGCCATTTCTATATGGAAAGCCTCATATCCAACATGCCAAAGCTACAAATTGTCCAATTCCAGACACAATATTTGATGTTATCATTAAAGCCATTCCACTTTTCTTTTTAATCGTTGCTATTATGCTGCCAACAGCAGCAACAGACGACGCAAACAAAGAAAATCCAGTACCAAGTGCCGTGAATAGCCACAAATAGTAATTACCTAGAACTTCATCATCGTCCTTGATGACGGAAATGACATTGATATCTTTATCGTGTCGTTCTCCATAGCCATGATTCAATGTTTTTTCATAGTTGAACAATCCGAATTGTACAAAACCATATTTATTATTCTTTTCATTTCCAGCCGTCATATTTGATGAGTGTGTCAAATAGGAAATTTTAGCAGTTATCCATGAATTCGACACTAGTGAGGTCAGAATCAGCCCAATTATGACAGAATTTCCAAAAAACGTACAGAAAATCAAAACTTTTGTCAGTAATTGATTCATTAAGCTGCACATATGTAAAAGAGAAAATCATAGGAAATTAGCTAATTATCATTTTTTTCTCAAGATATATTTTTTTAATAACTTGCACGTAAACAAAAGATTTAAATGCCTCAAAATAGCACAAAACTAAAATCTATTTATTTTTACTTACCAAATTTATGAGTATCAAGGAAAATTGAAATATTTTATCACATTTGAAAAGTTAGAAAACTAAAAATTAATTAAATAATTGCAAGTTTAAACTCTCTCGAAAAAATTATATTTTCTCTCGTTTGGATTTTTTGGTGCTTGTTTTTTCAATAATACAAGCAATTACACGATCATTTTGTCTGTTCGTCTACCTGTGGAACTTCAGGACCATTTTTTGCCTTTACTGTAAATTTTTGAAAATTTCTTTATGACATATAAAAATTTAGTGTATATGATAAGAATGTCGTTTGCAGGGTCATAGTCTGGAAGGTCTCCTCTTAAAATTGAAATTAGTATGAAACCCCCCCCCCCCTTTCGAAAAAGTTCTGGTAATTTTTTCAAGAAAATATAAAAAAAATATAAAAAAGAAAATATCACTAAAAGTTTGATGCGCCATGTACAAGACACATTACCAATTATATACAAAATAACTTATTTAACATATTGGGGCACTCAACTGCGCATTGCTCAACTTCTTGTTTTAAAATAAAACGTTGCAACAAAGCATTATGCATTAGTCATCAGGGCATACCATGCATGATCAAGTTACAAAAAAATAAAATAGAACAAGTTGCTTAAGGATTTAAATAACTTTATTTGATGATAATAAAACTTTTAATTTATGTGAAGAATTAAATAATTGAATTTTAAAAATTTTCTATAACCATTTTACCAAAACCTACATAAATTTCTCATTTGCTATAAAATATATAAAAATTTCTTGAATAATTTAATTAAAATAGCTGGGTGGAACAGATAAATCACTTAAAACAGCCAGTTGCGATTCTGTAAACTTCAATTGATGAAAGTTCCAACCGTCATGATGTGTTCGCTTAAAATCAGCAAGGGTTTTTCGGATTGTTGTCTGTAAGAAAATCCAAATTTTAGTTACATCTCAATAGCATCAAATAAATGAACTTACAGGAATAGGCTGAGGGTCATCAAGATGTCTATGAAGAATTTCAAAAACATTTGGTACAAAACTTGGAATCTCGTAGGGAAAAGCTGCAAGATTATCATAATGTTTTAAAAATTATTATATTAAATAAATTTGAATTAAAAACATTTACCCGTAATGAATGCACATAATCCCAAAACTCCAGAATGGCGAACTTTGATGTTTGGTTCAAGAGAGCAAGCTGTAGATCTTTTAATGATTCTCGTCTGACATTTTTTCTTGAATAATTCTAATAACTTTTCAGTTGCTGGTAAGAATGAGCAATGAATCAATCCTCCAAGAACCTCAGCAGCTTTTACGCGAACTTCCAGCATGTTGTCTTCAAGCAGTCTTAAAACAATCGATTGAATTTGATCTACCCAAGCTTTTTGGCTCAAAACAATCGGCATGTTGTTAAATGTGAGAACTTGTAAAATATCAATAGCTGATAAACGACATTGCCAAGACGAATTGTGAGATACTTGCTCAATTTTCATTAAATAATCATTCATACGAGATGGTTGAGTAAATCCTTGTGATATCAATGCTAAAATGGCAGTACAAACTTCGGATAATTCTACATCATATTCACACTTTTCAAGACGAATAGCAACGGGTAAGAGCATGGTATAAATTATTTCATTTCCATTTGTTGATCTATTGAGGACACCAATTAGGAACTGAGAGATTGTTTTAAAGAATCGAATTGATGATGCATATGAGGTGTTGGTGTCAATAACTGCAATTAATAAATTTAAGTAATTGAAAGCTTAGATTTTATAAAACTTACCATGATTAGAGTTTTCGTCGTTTTCCAATGTCGAAATTTCATTCTGCTTGTTGGTGAGGAATTCCTTAACTCTTGGAATGAGCCCTTCTTCATACTCTTCAAAATCAAGATCATTTTCAAAAATATTAATCAATGTGCTTCCAATCCTGTCACGAACATTTTGGAATGGGTGGTTTAGAAACGGATCGAGATAGTTCAAAAGTCGACGTCCCACACTAATCATTCTCCATGCATGTTGATTGAAGGCACCTTGTAAGCAATAAAGACGTGAACAATCTGTGAAGCTTTTAATATCCCTAATTGGACTATCCAATAAGATTTCGTGGAGGAAATATTGTTTATTCGGATCCATATTTTCTGAAGCAGTGGCAAATGCACATCCCCAAATTGAATCACTTTCTGCTGTGATGTTATCTAATGCTAATTTAATCAACGGTGTTATTTTATCATATAAATTTCTAGTCTTTTCGTAATTCCAATGTTTAGCACCTCGCATCATTCCAGTCAAGATTTCGGCAGCACAACGATGAGAGCTCTCGCTCATTTGATTCTTAATTAATGGCTCAATGTAGCTTAAAAAGTCATCAAGAAAAGTATCTCCAAAAATATCAAAAATCTGCTTGATGAAAAAGAATCTTGATCTATGGAACTTTTCATTTCCTTTCTTTTCCTCTAAACTCCAATAATAAATTAATTTCTCTAGATTATTCTGATCCTTGAAGAAACTGTAATAGACCTTTTCATGATCACTCAATTCGTTATAAGATCGATCTAATTTTGGCTGCATTGAGTTTGGTGCATAAACTTCAACTTTTGGTGTCCATCCAAAGAATCCATTGATCTTGTAAATATAACGAGGCTCGTCCCATTCTGCTTGATTTTTTGGCACGGAATTAATGTCATATTGTAGCCATTTATTGTCATATCTTAGACCAGGTTTACAAATTCCCCTTATGTCATTGCTGTCCATAATTGTGTGTTGATATGGATTAATTGTAACTTTTACATGATCGCGTTTTTGCTGCTTCAAAACAGTACTTACAATTTTCAGTGCAAGCATTCTCTCGCTAATGGATTCGTGAATTAAATTCTTACAATAAATTTCTGACACAAAAACAGGATATTTTGAAACTGGATGCATCAAATCATTAACAAATGTGCCACAAAGAAGATTATATCTCCAATGCAAGGAATTTTCTTGCGAATATTTTAGAATTTCATTTAACATTCTTTGATAACATTGTTCATTCTTTTCATTCAGCAATTGAAGCTTCTTATCACCGACCAACAAATAATCTTTCGGTAGTTTACTTTGATCCAACATTAAGCTTGCTCCAAATTTAGCAAGATTTTCATCTACAGACAATTGTGTAGAAATTGTCTGAAATTCATTATTTACGCCATCAGTAATTGACTCCATAAGCCTAATAATTGAGTGCTTCTCACTCAACTTTGTCTTTAAAAATGTCAGCCACAATTTTTCGATTGTTTCCCAATCTGATCTTAACATTAATCGATTCCGGCGATTTGTTCCAATCAAATATAAAGCTCCTTTAAATCTTTCATGATTTTCATTCGGATCAAGCTTCAAAAATTCAACTATATTGTCGACAACGCTAGAAGAACATCAACACAATAATGAGTATTACTTTGTTTGTCATAATAATAATAGAATTGAGGACAAACCTTTTATAAGAGAAGGAATACGTTGTAAACATCTTAAATAATTTAGATTGTGCTAATGATCGTACAATGGAGTAATGACTCGTACTCAAAGTAATTAAATTTAACATTATTCGTCGATGCGTTGGTGTGAATGAAGGCTTTGTCAGTTCATCTCTCAAGTCATGTTGCACAATGACCTAAAAATTAAAATTAAAATATAAATAATATTTGTTGAGAGTTGAGTTTAAGGGTTTTTTTTAAATTCTAATCAGCCAATATTATTCACTTACTCGTGTAGCATTAATGGCTCTGATGTCTTTTCGAACTTTACACAGCTTGAAATCCTGGAATTGCTTAGAAAGTTGATAATTTTTCATTTGTGAATCATAGCTTTGAGAACTATTCATTTTGATGTGAATCTTTTCCCAAATACTAATCAATTGTCTGAATGATTTAATGTCATCTTCACTGTCTTGAAGAAGTTTTGTTTGCAGATTCTCGAGAACATTAACAATTGTCTTTCTAACATTTGATTGATCAGGCATTTTAATACATAAATTTTCGTATCCAAGAACCAACTTAAATGGCTTCCATTCAGCAATCGAATCTACTAACTTAATCGGTTCCTCTTCCCAATTATCTAAGAAATTGTTGCATTTTAAAATAGAGCTGATGATGTATAAATTAAGCAGCATATCGTCTCTGTTAATAACAATAGAGCCTTTAATATATTTCTCCAATCTATCCAGAGTTGGTAGCAAGTAATAATGAATGATCTTTTCGCAAAGCTTGCGTTCATTTTCAGATGGAACAAACCATTCAAATTTCTCATCACGATTCATTTTTCTGCCCCAAAATCTTATCGGAAAGAATTCCTTTAAAGACTTTTCATATGCTTCTGGTACCGTTTTAACATCGTTAATTTGAATCACTGACAAAATATTCAACAAGCTTCCAATCATATTTGCTCCATTTCGGTTTGAAGCTTTGCATTTACATTTCAATAATTTGTCAATTATTGGCAAGAGGGTGTCAATGTATTGCTGAATTTCAATTGGATCGCCACGTATCAAATTGGATAGAATTTGTACGTAATATAGGAAATCATCGTTTTGTTTTTCAATGCAATAGGCATCATCAATTTCATTAAAATGGGTTTCAATCATTTCAGCAATAAATGGAATCAAAGCATGATAAATTTCCTTTGGATTAACACGAGCAAAGACTTTGCACAAAATACTCATTGCTGTGCCTGCAACTCTCGGTTCTAAGGCATTATTTTTAACATAATTGATTATTTTCTTTGATGCTGAATGTAGAATCTCTTGAGAGCACTGGCTGAGAATAGAATGGCTTGTATTTTGAATTAAAATTTCAGCAAGAGATTCCAATTTTGATTTTACTTCATTATCGCCATTCGATGCATGTTCCATTCTTATATTTTCGACAGAAGAACTTTCAATCAACACAAAAATTCTATCCATAAATTGCAGAATAAAATCCTCAAATTGTGCCGTTTGTTCACTAATTAATATTTCATCTTCAGTTAAATCATCACGAACGAGTGATGCTTTTGAGCAATCAATGAATGGAATTAGAAAAGAAATTGTCATTAGAAAGTGCAAAGTAATTGATGTTTTCTTAAAATCATTTGAATCAATGCCAGGAAGAATTGAGAACATTATAGGAATAATTTCTGTCTTGGTGGCTGTACAATACGTTTTGTTTGTAACAATTGCGGATGCGACGCCCGATAAGCAGTTCAATGCCGCTGTAAATTTGTGTGGTTCATTGATCAGTTCAGCTGTTGTCGATACTTTCTCGATTATCTCAGGCAGTATGAGTTCAGGACGTAAATTAGCAAGGCCTTTGATAATTTTCGTTATTTCATACGATTGCATTCTCGAATATATTATAGTCATTGCTATTGGCTTAAAAGTCTCAACAAATTCAGTTATGTCTTCATTTCGTAATTTACATTCATCAGGAATTTGTTTCTTCCATGGATGCTTCTTATATCGCTCACTAACCAAACGATCTTGAAAGTATTGGACCAAATTAACAAGCAAATCCGAAATGACTTTAACCCATTTTCCTGAGTTGGCTGGATTTAAATAGCTTTCGATTGTAGAAAATAAATTTTTTAAATATTTCATTGTATCATATTGGGGACATATCACAGATATAATCCAAGTGGCACAAGCATCCATTGACAGTGATTGATTCCTTGAACTTTTTATTTGCTTGTAGCTTACAGGAAGTTCCAAAGATCGCATAATTCGTGTAAACATGATCGGTATGTGTGGTGTCCAATCAATATAGCCAATATTCTGCGAAGCTGTCGCTGCAATCGTATTCATTATGTCAACATTCCAACTCGGATAATGGTAAGTATTCCATATATTCATTAAATAGTCAAACCATCCCTCATAATGACTTGAATTAATGAACAAACAAAGCAATTCCATGGCTGAATCAACTTTCCCAATGTCTAACGGCAGAACTTGTGGAAGAAGCTCATCAATTATCTCCTGATTTGCTGATTTCGGAAAATAGTACGATGAAAACCTAACAGTCTGCATGATGACTTGATCTAGGGTACTGTAAATTTAAAAAATTAGTAAAATATAAACACCAATTTTTAAGCACACTACACCCCTCCCCCCTCCTAACCTATCCTCCTAAAATTCTGAATTTAAAAAAAATCCCAACCCCTTTTTGGGGGGGTCCCGTTGTTCCTGTAAGAAAATGCACCAAATAAAAAAGGATAAAACTTACGGATAAGACCGTATTAAATCTCCTTTTGAACTGCGTTTGTCTATGTAAATTCTGCATAAATTGTAGAGCTGTCTCCAGTCGATTTCTAAGTCTTTGGGTGATAATAAGTGAGATTTTCTATGAAGAGAAAAAAATATTAATTCTGTGTTTGAGGTTTTTGACTCTTATTTCGTCTACCTTAGTAATTGTATCAAGCACGAACAACATCTGAAATTTGAGGAAGGAATAATAACGTAAATAAATGAAATATTAGACATAAAGACAAATGTAACAAACTTGTTTAATTTCGATGGATCTAAGTTCTTAATTTGAATGAGCTTCAATAATAATTTGATGAACTGGATGTGATCGTCTTTTGAAAACTTGAATCCATAAAGCTTGATATAGCTGTAAAGGTTATAGATATTTAAAGTTCAGTGTCATTTTTTGCATTGTCATGTAAAATGTTACAGCAACTTACTTCATTAATTTACTTATGAAAAGCATCGATGGATATACTTCTCGTAGAGCCACACTAGCCCCCAGATTCTGTTTAATGTACTTAATGTTTTCATGGCTCTCTTTGTCTAATACACTATCCTCAACGGCATAAGGCAGATAGAAATTACAAAATAATTCACTTTGTGGCCAAAACCCCAACTTTTTTGCTCTCAATTCCTTTTGACTTTCTATTTTCTGGTATTCTTCATTTTCACTGTCCATTTTAATCGCACCAAGTTCTATTTCAACAATAATAATCACGGATTTTTCGAAACAATTTAATTCACTGTATTCGCTGTATTTTTTAAGTTAATTAATAAAAATTACAAAATCACTGAAACAAGTTAAAATAGCTTAGTATCTTCCTGAATATGCTGCTTATTGCCCGTTTTTTGAATTTCCTCTAGCCGTTTTCGAAACTACCTGTATTATTGTTAAGATCTTTGGATACTTGAGAAACTTTAGTTTGAATATTTTTAGCAGAGAATAGCAAACTTTCGAATAACGGGGACTCGAACCCATGCCTACAATTTCCGGTCGCATGCTCTAACACTAAGCTATATGGTGTTACTATGAATACTGGTCTTTTAAAGTTTCAGCTTGGAAGGTTTCAAAAATTACACACAATTAGGCATGAAAAAAATTTTAATCTTTTTTAAGGTCCAAATTTTAGACTGTTTAAGAAAAATTTTAAATTCAAAAATTTAATTTTTGTTTCTGAAAAATTAAAAGAAATTGATTAGATTTCAAAAATTTGATTTTTAGAATTGATTTAATTTAGCTAGAAATTTCACCAAAGCTGACTGACAAAAAAATGTTTTAGCTTACAAAAAGTCAAAGAAATTTCATTCATTTGGCAGATATTCCTATATTTATATAACTTGCGTTTGTTTGAAAATTTCAATTGGACTTGAAAAGTTTTGCTTTCAGAAATCTAAAATTTTTACAATTAAAAAATTCTGGAATTTAAAAATAAACTTTTAATAAACTTTTAAAATCTAAAGTGAAAATTTTTTCTTCTGATTATATTATTATCATTTCTCGATAGAATTCAGTTTATTAAAAATTCAGTTCTTAATTACAAAAAAAATATATATATGTGAAGAAAGACAGTGTTACTTCTTGCTGTTGAGTCGGAAATTTGAAAAGTTGAACATCTTGTCGATATTTCCATTGGACTTCTTGCCGCCCTTGAATTTTTGATTAGATTTGTGATCCTTTTGAGTGCTGTTTTGTCCATTGCTGGATCCACCTTGGAATCGATCATAGGTCACTTTAGAATAATCAAATGGAACTGGCTTGTTAGAGTTCTGACGAAAATCTGATGGTTTTTGGACCTTTCCTTTCTTGTTGAACATTTTATTTTTATTTTTCATATTTTCAACGACTGTTGCTACTTCCTTCAATTTTGATTCTATATCCATTTCTTCTGCATTATTACTTGGCACTTCTGATTCCCTCTTCATATAGTCCTTCCTCCAACGCTTATTTTGAAACGGTGAAGGCTGTTGTTGTGAATGTGATGTCCCTTCAGCTTTTCTTTTAGCCGTTCTTAATGACACTTCCTCAACATTATCATCAGTTCCAATTTTGACAATTTCAAGTTCAGGCAATTGTTTTTTCTTTTCTTCCAACATTTTCTTTCGATTTTCTTCAGCTTCTGCTTGTTCCTTCTTTCTTTGTGCTTCCATAAATGGAATCATTAATTTGTATCGATGATATGGTGAAATAAACTTAATTTCCAATTCCTTGCGACTATTTCCATATCCATTTATTTCATTCTTGTTAAAGACATTCAATGAAATTTCATTAATAATTATGTCCTTTAATGATTCCGTCATTTTATTACTACCAATTAATGTCGGCAAATCGTCACGAATTTCTTGTTGATGACTAAGATCGTGAGGTGAATATAAAGGATGATTTAATAAATCTCTCTTGTTATTCAAATTAACTGTTGGACGTACAGTATCTTTATCACTAATGATTCGCTTAATAATCGGTTGTTCACGTGCCTTGAGAATAATTTGATGCAAATGATTAAGATTTTGTCGAATCATTGGAGGAATTGGATTACAGCACGCTAAAATTCCTTGCATTTCACGCGGAAGTGACTCAGCGATTTGGAGGAGCATGTGATTTGGTAAAATATATGGACACGACTCGTCTTCTTCGCGTGCTATTTTATCGCGCCATGCAAAAAGCTCACGTAAAGCATAAATCTGTTGATTATTGAAGGATCTTTTAGATTTGAGGTACATATCTTTGTATGAATTTTCAGTAATAATTGGCTTAACGTAGCGTTTCATGCACAAAATTTTACTATCATTATAAACACCTTTGACGAGAGTTGATTGCTCATTTGATGCTTTTAATAAGTCATTGACAATTTGGTCGAAAATATATAGCAAGTAATGTGTATCTTGTTGTGCATATTTTAATAGACTTTCAGGCAAGGGTCTCATACGCCAGTCAGCAAGTTGGAAGCTTTTATCTGCGTCAATATTGCAGTAATGTTTTAATAAAAATGCCAGTGATAATCTAGCTAGGCCAAGTCGTTTAGCAGCTTGATGTGTATCAAACATATTGACGACATAAAGAGATAAATCTCTTTGCAGCCATTCAACATCACAATCAGAACCATGAAAGATTTTAATAATTGATGAACGTGTAAATATTTCATTCAACATATGAAGCTCCTCGCGTAATGCTATTGTATCAATTATATAGTCTTTAGTTCTGGATGAGATTTGCATTAAGCATGTTATGCCTAAAAATGTCCGATATGAATGATGTTCAAGATCAACGGCAATTTCTTGAGCACTTTTCAATTCCTCTATCATCATACTAAGCTGTTCTTCTGTTTCAATATAATTATATGGGAAATTAGTTATATCTTGGGGTATTTGTGGCTCTCTTTTCATCAGCATCTCATTGGTTGGCTCAAACTTTTCAATTTCTAATTCATAAGGATGCAAAAAATTGACTATAACTCCATCCTCATCATATTCAGGCAATAGTGCTAATGGTCTTATTGAATTTGGCTTGTCCTTAATACGTGGAATAAACGGTGTTGATGTGCTATTATCAACTGGAGTTTTGAATGTTGTTTGAGGACGTAAAATATTCTTAGCTGTTATTAACTTTGCACCTTGTGCTGATGTGTCCAACTTAGCCGTAACTATTGTTGTTGACAATTGATATTGTGGAGTTTGTTGTGCCTTAACTTCCTGTACATTAATTGTCGGTGTGATTTTTCTAATTCCTTGCATTTCATCTAAATTATAATTAATCGTTTCGAGGATTGCATCATTGAATTCCTGTAAGATTTCAAACTTTTCCTCCTTGTCTCTTTTTGTGACGTTTCCCTTAATTCCTTTATGCTGTATCACGTTATGAATTACATTAATTATATCATTATTATGATAATTCATAACCTTTGAAAATGACGAATGAGTAGAATAAAGATCGCGAGATGATCCTGATGGCAATGCATTGATTGCTTTTGTCGCTTCCATTATCAGTTTCATTCCATTCTAAAAGAAGAATTTTAATTTATTTATTTTAAAAAATTTATATATATAAACAAAATGAAGCATGAAATTATATTTTACCTTTGAAAAATCTTCAATTGATGAGAATCCAGCAAACTTCATGCTCCCTCCAGAGCTTTCTTGTTCCTCTTTATCTTCACCCATATCTTGTTTATTAGCTATGACGTTAAATGTAGTAAAATTAACAATTTTAAAGTAGAGACTTTTAGTTAATAAACGTCATTTTTGAGTAGAGACTTTTAGTTGTTAGAAAGTTACGACCCCTCTTTGGTATTGAGTGAAAAATTTAATTATATCGCATTTCTCAGTGAAATAAAGGAGCTGTTTGAGAACAAATCAGTGTAATTTGAAGACAAGTCATGTCTCAACGCTTTCCAACGCCAAATGTTACTGCAGGATCGCCAATTCCGCCGCCGCAACGATATGTAGGACCAAATTTTAATCAGCAGCGTCCTCCGAGTAATTTCCAAAATTTCCCAGTAAGCTACTACTACTACTTTGTAGGATCAAATCTAATTCTATTAGACGAAATCAAAATACACAGCTAAAGGGGTTTTCTGTTGAAGAAACAGCAAAAAAATAAAATACTGTACTGGATCTTGAGAAACTTTTGTTGTGTATTTTGTTCCTCCACATTCAACTCATATTTAATTAAAGTACTCTTATTTTTAGCCAAGAAACTTTACGCCACCTCCGCCAATGCCTGGACCGAATCCTCAACAACGGCCACCACCCAATACAAACTTCCAGCGACAAATGCCTTCGACACCTGGAAAACGTCCAGATCGGCAGGTGCCAATGAATGCAGGTCCACAAAAATCTGAAAATTATGGACCAGCTAAGAAGAAGAAGAAGCTTGCTGACAAAATTTTGCCTCAAAAAGTACGTGATTTGGTACCGGAATCTCAAGCGTATATGGATTTACTTGCTTTTGAGCGTAAACTGGATGCAACAATTATGAGGAAGAGACTCGACATTCAGGAAGCACTTAAACGTCCAATGAAACAGAAAAGGAAACTCAGAATTTTCATCTCAAACACATTTTATCCACCCAAGGAACCAGTAGCAGACAGCGAAAATGGTGAAGGTTTGTTGAACTTACTTATGCCTTAAATTGCTTTAAATAATAATCAAAAATACGTTATTGTTGACTTAAGGTTCCATTGCATCATGGGAATTGCGCGTGGAGGGACGTTTGCTGGAAGATAATAAGAATGATCCGAACAAGATCAAGCGAAAGTTTTCAAGCTTCTTTAAATCCTTGGTCATTGAATTGGACAAAGATTTGTATGGTCCAGATAATCATCTTGTTGAATGGCATCGTACGCATACGACACAAGAAACGGACGGATTTCAGGTCAAACGACCTGGTGACAAAAATGTTCGATGCACAATTCTATTGCTTTTGGATTATCAGCCATTACAATTTAAACTGGATCCAAGACTTGCACGATTATTGGGCGTTCATACACAAACACGTCCAGTCATTATATCTGCATTGTGGCAATACATTAAGACACACAAATTGCAAGATGCTCACGAACGTGAATACATAATTTGCGATAAATATCTTGAGCAGATTTTCGGATGTCCAAAAATGAAATTTGCAGAAATTCCACAACGTTTGAATCCATTACTTCATCCACCAGATCCGATTGTCATTAATCACGTTATAACGGTCGAAGGAGGAACTGAAAATAAACAGACGGCATGCTATGATATCGATGTAGAAGTTGATGATACGTTGAAGAATCAAATGAACAGCTTCTTGTTAAGTACAGCAAGTCAACTTGAAATTCAAGGACTGGATTCAAAAATTCACGAAACTGTCGACACTATCAATCAATTAAAGACAAATCGAGAATTTTTCCTTAGCTTTGCTAAAGATCCACAGACATTCATCCATAAATGGATCGTGTCACAGTCACGTGACTTGAAAACAATGACCGATGTTGTTGGTAATCCTGAAGAAGAACGTCGTTCTGAATTCTACTATCAGCCGTGGACACAGGAAGCCGTTTCACGTTACTTCTTTACGAAAGTCAATCAGAAACGATTGGAACTGGAAAATGTTTTGACATACAATAAGAATTTGTAAAAGAAAAATGTCTGTATTTTAACTTTATTTGACACTATAATTGATTCCAACAAAAAAAACTCTCCTCAATTTTTTGTGTAATGAAAAACATTAATTAACTTAAATAAAAAAAATTATCAATCGACCTAAATTTTTTTGTCTTTATTTTTACCAAGTAAGTCTCATGACGTGATCAGTCTTTTGTTTTGCCTG
Organism: Chironomus tentans; assembly: GCA_963573255.1. Classification (NCBI taxonomy): domain Eukaryota; kingdom Metazoa; phylum Arthropoda; class Insecta; order Diptera; family Chironomidae; genus Chironomus; species Chironomus tentans. The sequence goes on along the minus strand of OY754302.1, from coordinate 410,142 downwards.
CTTAATGAATCCGAGAAATTGAAGCTCTGCAACAGATCTAGTGAATTTAGCCCTGAAAAGAGATTTAAATTATTTTCAGATTTAACGGCGTTTCTAAATTTGAACGAGAAAAAAACTTGACGAAAGTTGTTCAGTAATGCCCCAGTTCATTTTCGATCAGTTCAAATTTAAGTTTAGAATAGCCGTTAGAAATTGACTTACTGCATTTCCGGACTAATATTCTCCTCCTCATCGTTGTTGTTGTTGCTGTCAATGACCATCGAGAATGACTGAAGCCAGTCAAAGAGATTGATGAATTTATTGCATTCCAAATGAAGTTTATAAGCAACAGAAATATCAGGCATTGTCGACAAAATTTGTTCATTTTCCTTTACAGCACAGCACTTGCATTGAAGATAGTGATGTGGATTAACTAAAGCATTATGTATGGATGAGCGTGGAGCTCCAATGATGTGACGACGAACGGAGTTGCAGTCACTAAACAGGAAAACTTCTGTCAACACTGGACCTTTGCTGAATGGACACAACTGACGCTCAAAAACTTCATGAATATAATCAAGACATTCACATAAAAGCCTTTCATATTCGATAACGACTTTAGCAGCAGGCTGATTCATAGCAGATTCTTTCAATTTTTGGAGCATTTCGTGTCTCCCAATGATGCCTTTTGTATTTATTCTGGACGTACTTTGTGCTGATTTCGGAGTTGAACTTGATGTTTCGGCTGGGATTTTAACTTTGGGTGACATTCCAGCCTCAAAGATTTTCACACGATATTCTAGCAACTTATCATAAATGTACGACAAATTCTTTCGCAAATTTTCATGAATTATGTCGTCGTTAATGTATGTTTTGAGAATTTTTAAAATCTTGTCCAATTTGGCTAGAAATTTATCCTTAGACGTGAATCTCAAAAGTTTAAAGCATTCCTGAAACTCTTCTAGTTTAGTCACTTCCGTTTCAGCACAAATTGGATATAGTTCTCTCAACTGCTTCCCCAAATTATTTCTTGGCAAATCTTCAATTAATACAGCAAGCATTCTAAGGCAGCAGAAAAATTGAAAGAAGAATCTAAAAGCTTTTGTAATTAAATCAATTCTAGTTTATGGATCGACATGCTGCTGATCCATCAATCAATATCTGAAGAAAAATTAAAGGAGGAACTAGAAATTGTGATTACAGAAGCTTCATGATGCTTTCACTTTTATTCTAGTCAATTTTAGCTAGTATCTTCATTAACGTGAATGTGTAAAGCACAAAAAATTATGAAATTGAATAAAAACTAGAAATTTTCTTGACTTACATCGTCAGTCATATAAATGGCATTTCTTAAAAGCAATCTGTTCTTCTTTACTTTAATTAATATCATAATTTAAATCTAGATTACTTGAACCAGCGTCATGACATAGAGATTAAAGGGCTTTAAACAGTCATTCAAATAGCTGCAAATTTGTACTCTAATTATTAAAACCGCTGAAAGGTTTTCAAATAAATCAGGTGACAAGCACATTTTTGTAGCAGCGATCAGTATTTGAAATTTGTTAAAAAATAATTAATTATAGCTTATAAAAAAATTCACATAGTGTTTTGATATTTAACGGTTTTATAAAATTCAAATTTTTAACGATTTTCAGAATTTCAAATTAAAGCGCTTTTAGATAAACAAAATTGTTTACATTTTGGAGGAAATATTTTTTATCAGTTTCTTTAAAAGCTAGTTTAATAGAAAATCAAGAAACATGTCAATTGCTGACTCAAAGTTGCCGTTGAAGCCGAAAAAAGGTTTATAAGACTTTTAAGCCTCAAATATGAATGCTAATCACATCCATTTATGTCGTTTTTCTGTTTTTCTATACATTTTTTTATTTCAGACCATTTTCCCTTTAATTTGTATCATCATACCTAAACTCATTAATTAACTACCTATAATAATTCAATTGCTGTTTAATGATGTTGATTGAAGCAATAGTTTAAAGATTGAGCAAAAAACAAGATTTAATTAATAATTTGACCATATCTAACATACATATTTCTTATTGGCACGTTACAAGCTAGTCACTTAGACGATATCCAAATGATGTTAGTACTGTTTTAAATTCATTTTTATCAATTGTGCCTGAATTGTCGGTGTCAAACATTCCAATTAGTCTGATAGTTTGTTTGTTGAATGGTTTTCATGAATAAATTTTATAATCAGCAATTAGTCATACATCATCAATGAATTAGTGAAGTTCATTCTGTTTAAAATTTGAAATTATTATTTCCCTTAAACAAAAATCCCCAAAAATTCCTCGGGACCCATAAGTAAATCCGAAAAACCAGAAAACATGAAAGCATTTTTCATTTATTCCCAAAAATACTCGGAACATGAAAAGAATTAAAAATAAATTCAGGCATCTTACAAGTACACCCAGGCTATGGATTCGAATTTTGAGGATCATGAAACTACTTTAATTAATTATAATATTTTTTTTATTTCATTAATTTTTATTTTAGCATATATCACAGTGGCTGTGTATCATTAGTAGTCAGAATAGTATCAACTCTGTTGTTCACACAGCTATTCTGGCGAAAATATACACAGCACTGTGATATTTTTTTTATTTCATTAATTTTTATTTTAGCATATATCACAGTGGCTGTGTATCATTAGTAGTCAGAATAGTATCAACTCTGTTGTTCACACAGCTATTCTGGCGAAAATATACACAGCACTGTGATATTTTTTTTATTTCATTAATTTTTATTTTAGCATATATCACAGTGGCTGTGTATCATTAGTAGTCAGAATAGTATCAACTCTGTTGTTCACACAGCTATTCTGGCGAAAATATACACAGCACTGTGATATTTTTTTTATTTCATTAATTTTTATTTTAGCATATATCACAGTGGCTGTGTATCATTAGTAGTCAGAATAGTATCAACTCTGTTGTTCACACAGCTATTCTGGCGAAAATATACACAGCACTGTGATATTTTTTTTATTTCATTAATTTTTATTTTAGCATATATCACAGTGGCTGTGTATCATTAGTAGTCAGAATAGTATCAACTCTGTTGTTCACACAGCTATTCTGGCGAAAATATACACAGCACTGTGATATTTTTTTTATTTAATTAATTTCGTTGACTCTTTTTGTTAATTTCATGCCTCTCAATTCTGGTCCTTATATAATTTTAAATTCACAAATTTCATCACTCATTCCATTGTGTTACATTAATCATCAAAAATGTGATAGAATTAAGTAAAAAATATTGAGCGCATTACAAGCATTTTAGCTAAAAAATTTTAAGCATGAATAAAATTAAGTATAAGAGAACTAAATTAGGATGATTTTAATTTAAGAAATTCTTTTTTTTAAGCCTCCTCATTATTTGTTAATTAGCATTATGATTGTTTTTAATAAAAATTTACATGATCAATCTAGTTATATAAAAAATATAGAAACTTTATCCTTGTTTTAATTTCAAGCTTGAATTATTTTAACGAATGATCTTATTTCAGCTAATCTCCTCCTAATACACTTTTTGTTAATAAAATGACTACTTTATAATATTTTTATATGAATAAAACCTGAACAACTAGTGAATTATTGCTTTTCATGTGTATAAAAAGGACAAATCGCCCCAACGTCCTGGCCAATTTTTTTCTGACTTAGTGAATTATTGCTTGATCTTACTTCTTCATTGCAAAATGGTTAGAGTAAATTTTTTAGCGTATTTTCTATTTTAATTCAAATTTATTGCAACCATACAAATGTTTGTTAAGTGTTTCAAAACCATACAAATTTCTTTCCCATTTTCCCTTTTTCATCCTAAAACCTTACAAATGTTTTAACTTCTCTTGTTTCTCTTTCCTTTACATGCTTAGAATTAATAGAAACTTAATTATACTTATTTTTTATTCAAAATAGACCAAATTTGGGCAAGACGAAAAGTTTTGAAACATAGAGGAGAGCAGGAGCAAAAAGCATGGCAATATGAGAAGGACAATAGTGTGTACGAGCAGCCGAATGGATTGGAAGTAATGCGTAGACGCATAGAAACAATTAAAAAGAACTTGAAAGGCATAGAAAAATTTCAGAATGATTTTAAAGATGATGTCGATGATGAATTGGAGGAGTTGAAGCAAAAATATGAGGAGAAAATAGTCGAAGTTGTAACGTTAATCTCCATAAAAGAACAACAACGTGTTCAACAACAGTCAAGCATATTATCTCATTTCTTTCGGCATCATGAAAATATGAATCGAGAAACTTCCAGCAATGACGAACGAAATGAGGATAATTCTGCTACCCTCTTGCCCAACTTTGCAAATAATGCCTCACACGTGGAAATTTCTGACACCCCACTCCTTGATCTTAATTTTACATGTGATGAATATGAGAACGTGGACGAATGTGTTGAAGTTGATGATGAAATGTATGATGATTATGAGTACTTGGACGAGTGTATTGAAGAAGAAATGCACGATGAAGCGCAAGATGCTGATAATCCTGGTAATAATAAAAATAAGATTTACTTTAAACCAATGTCTCATCTTGTGTCATGCAATATCTCATTTTATGACATGCAAAACAATTTTCCATTTTTCCAGATCCAGATCCAACTCAAGCTGTCAACAATAACTATGTGTTTGACGCAAAGGCAATACATAACGCATCATTATACATGCACGATACAATTGGTTTGGCAGAATTTTCAAGACTTAAGAATTGGAAAGTGTCAGACATTCATTCATCCACAAATTATCAAGCAGTTCCAGGTGATCAACTGAATAAGAATATCCTATTTTTTAAATCAAATATTGATGAAACAGTGGAGAAATTCCAAAATGTTATAGAATTCTTTGAAGGAATGGGATATGGAAAGCGTAAGTTTTTAAATGAATATCTTTACATGACACTGTGTTTCAGAAAAATTCAAAATTTTATACATTTTTTCAATAATTTTCCCAACATGTTATATACCAAATTAAAGATCTCATAAAGAGCTATCTGAAACTGAAGATATTTTTAAAATTAGTTAAGTTTACGTTGAGATATTAGGGTTTAAATAATGTATCAATATTTTGAACTTTGAGGGGTCATAGCTCACCACAGTACAAACATAAAAAATTTCCTTTTGCAAATTTACATATCTCAATACTATCTAATATCCCTGAAAATTTCAATTCATTCGTTCGATGTCCACTTTTGATTTTTTCTGAAACACAGTGTATGAATATGTTTAGAACATCCCCCTCCCCCCCTTGTCACAAAATTTTATGTATGAAATTAAAAAAATACAATTTATATTTATTATAGTCGGTGCCAGAAGTGGAGATCTAGGAATGCAGGATGGTGAACAAAGGATTTTTATGTGCCACATGAAACAATATGAGGAAGGAGTCATGCAAAGCTCGAATATCCTTGCAATTATAGAAATGAGCGGAAATGAGCAAAATAATTTTATCGAGAAGTTCTTAGGAATAATGTGCAAGTTCCATGGCATTAGTGCTAATCATAGTTGCGATGCATTACATACAGGAATGGGTGAAGGATGTCATCTCATAATTTATTTCGTCGCGAATTTGCCCTTTTATAAGATGCTGATGGTTAGATGGACGGTTGCTGTTAAAATTAAAGATTTTATCAAGTATGGGCAGCTGTATAGTTTTGCATTAACATTCTCGCTATTGGGATTTAATGTGGTACCTTGTATGAAATCAATGGATCTTTATTTACAACAGCACAACAGACACAGCCACACATATAAGGGAAATGTAGTTGGAAATGCAACCGCAATTATCATAGATATGCAATTGGTAGGGATTTATGCGGAAGACAATTTCACTTCCATTTTCTACGCGAAACACCTGAACATTCACGGGACGATAGATTTAAAAGTTCTTGGTGAAAAATATGCTCCAAGATTAAAAAGATGCTATGAAAGGAATAGGTTGGGACAAGAACAGAATGGAACAGCTGGGCAACTTAAAAACGTTCGTGAAAGTTGTTCATTCGGAACTCTATCTGGTTTTGTAGATATCCCAGAGACCTCTCCACTGTTTGACAGGAGAAAACTGTATGTTGGGCAGACAGGACGGTTTGTTACAAAAACAGAAATTAATCGTTTTGTTGTGATGCCAGACGATTATGTAGAAATTGACATTGAAACGCTTAACACCTACTGTGAAAATTTAAGCAAAATTTGCTATGGTGCTGCTTATAATCCGCTAAACTTGCGCTAAATGACTTTAATTATAATTTTAAACAGACATAAGAAAAGAATATGTTGAATAGTAAATTATTACATGATTAAAGTCAATTAAGATACCCTACTAATTTAATATGCTATAACTTAAGTTTATTCAAAAAAATTAAAACTGTCAAATCATTCATTTTAAATTCGGAAAAGCCGTTAACACAAAAAAGAGATTGCCATAAATTAGATGATTAGCAAAATATTAAACTCCATAGAGCATTTAGTGGCTTCCTCTCTAATAGGCAAGGAGAGATGTTGATGTATTTTTATTAAAATTAAAATCATTGTAAAAGCCCGGCATGTCTTCTTTGGAATAAATTGCTTCAACTTTTCATCCTTTGTAATTAAATCAATTCTAGTTTGTGGATCGGCATGATTTTCAACATAAAATCTAAATGACATACAATTTCTTCGTAGCCATTCGCAATTCTCGTGTGATATTTTATCAATCATTCCTTCATAAATTGATCCAATTGTATAAATTGAACTAAAAAAGTTTCTTGAATATTGCTCCAGCATGAAAACTTTAAAGCCTTGAATGAAGCTTTGTAATGAATAATCATAAAACAGGAAAATGTCAAGTAAGACTTTAAATGATTTTCCAGACAAAAAGAATGGACAATGATGTGTTAATATGACTTCATCTAATATTCTATTTAGCATACATGATGAAGATTCTGCTTGAAATATATTGACGGAAATCTTGTTTGTAATGTGGAATGGTAGGACACTGTGGAGTGTTTTAAATGCTGTTGCTATTCCAGCCATCAAAATTAATGGCAATCGTGATGTATAAGAACATAAAATACTGAACAAGTCTTGCATAACATGTGGAGGAAACTGTTCAAAATCCGCTAACATGATTACTAATTTTGGCTTGTCTTGAGCACTTGCGAATTTATTGTTATACCATGCTTCCAGAACTGATAATGTCAATTGCTTCTTCTTTAACTTTACATGAAGATTTTCGCAATCATCCTCATCATCCACCTTTCCATAAATTAATCCAGCAACAAGCGACTCGATCGTATATTTGATATTTGAACAGTCGCGTGACTTTAGGATTGTGACGATTGAGAAGCAATTATTAGATATTTTCTGCGACAACAGGTCAAACTGCTTAAAATGATCAATTTGATTAACTCCAGTCATTAAAACAGCTGTTTGGAGATTAGGATCACTTATATTCGCATCATTAATGTACTTGATTAAACTTGATAGCGTTCTCTCATAACTTTCTGACTGAATCACTTCTATTTTCGCCTCGATTTCTTCCCAAACTTTCTCAAACATTTTGTACCAGTCTTCACTGTATTCATCCTCATTTCTGGATGTTGAAACCTTCATTCTCTTAAGCTGCTTTATATCCTTTCCGTTTGCAAACAGAAACGTTCCCTGAAATTAACAATCGATCATCAGCATCAGAGTTGGCATGCAGGCATACTTATTGAAAAATTTAAGATCCGAAAGTAACATAGATCCTTATATTGTTGGTCTGTAAGTGACTTATTGGAAATTGACCTGTATCTTTCTAGATCTTTGTGTTTTGAGCCCTGAAAATCTTTTCAACTCACAATATAAGATCCAGTAAGATGCAAGTTATGTTTAGGCTCAAAATAATAATTACTTACTTTTGAGATAGAATTAATCGAATCCATATTTTTACTCATCCTCTTTGTAAACCATGCACAGTCCTTGATTTATAATATTTAAACAATCGTTAATTATTGATTTGCAGCTGTGTTTCACGTTTATATACAAAGAAATTTAATTATTTTTATTTCAATATTTTTTATTTTTTGCGCCAAAACTAGCAAACTCAATTCAAATTTAAAAAACCGTTACTTTTTTTTGTTGAAAACTTAAAAATATTTTATTAAATTCTGTAATTTGATTGAACTTTTATATTCATTAGTTTATGAATTATGCTTTGCAACAACTTTATGAAAAATGAAGAATAAAAAAAGATGTAAATTAGGCGAGGTCCGCAAAGAAATCAGCTCGGTTTCTTCTCAAGGATGAAGGTAGATTGTTGGATGCAGCGCTTCTATTAGGTTTTGCATTATAGGAGATTGAGTCAAAGTCTTCAAAATATTTAATATTCCAGAAGCGGACATCATTATCATGTGAACTGGTAGCAATGAATTCGCCATCATGTGAAATATCCATAGTTTCAACAGCTAATGAATGCTGTCCAACAACACCTAAAATACGTCCGGGAAATAGATGCATCGCTCGAATGACTCCGTCCTCGCCAGCTGTTATTGCAATTCGTTCAGTAATTGGAACCATTAAGGAGACGGGTGTCGAGGGACCCATAAATGAATCATTATGATAGCCAAATTCACCCCAATTAAATGTATAAAAATTTCCTTTTGAAGATCCAACAACAACCTTGCTTTCATTTCTAAAGATTCCAGAGCACGTTAGTTCTTCTTCGTATGGTTCTGATTGTACATACATCTTTTTAGAAGCAATATTCAATGTTGTCATTAGGCCATCTCCACTTGTACAAACTAAAAGTCGCTTCTGATTGTTTGTAATTATTCTCGAGATATAATCCTCAACTTCCTTAATACTAAAGACTGGATCACTTCCTCTATTTCTCAAATCCCATAATTTAATTGTTCCTTCATCATCGCCAGTTGCAATCAAGTTCTCATCAATTACAGTTAATGTATAAATCGGTTCCTCATGTGCATTATCATAAAATCTTTTAAATTTTCCAGTTTCAAAGTCCGAGAGAATTATTGACTTGTCACGAGACGCTGAAAATAATGCACGACCATCGGAACTGAATTCAACATCTCTAACAGCTTTCCTGTGAATTTCGTGAGTGTATAGGAGCTTATTTTCTTCATTCTCATAGCGATAAATCAAAACGTCGCCAGTGACTGTTGAAATTGCAAGGATATTTTGATTTGGATGAAATGAGACATCTGTTGGATAGTCTTCAGTGTCAATATTTGCGGGTTTTGACCGTGGCTTCTTGATTTCAGCTATTATCTTCCTTACAACCTCATCACTTTCATCATTCGGGTCATAGTCATCAATTACTCGCCTGGATGTTGTTGGCTGATCCAAATTATGTTCTGTTGCTGGTTCCGGCGTTGTTGGTGCTTCATCGCTACTATTATCATCATTTTCATTATGTTGCGACATTGAACTATCGGAATCTTGATCTCCTTCTGTGAAAAACTCATCCTCGTTAGTCATCATGTTAATTATACGAAATTCCTCCCCTAAAATGTTATTAATTTCCGATTGTTCGCCCAAAAACTCAAGAATGTCATCAACCTCATCCACTTCATCTATTAAATCTTCTCTATTTCCTGGATGAAAATCATGCCTGCAAAAACGTAAATAACAGTAATTATTAGGTGAATTAATGAATTTCAAAAAGGAAATTTCTTATTGGACTTACATTTTAAACCTTACATTGACTTTATCCTTAATTAAATTGACTATCAACAAAAGCACTGGATGTTTTGTTTTGTACAAAAAATGCGGTAATTTAACCAAATTCCTTTGTTTTCCTTAAATTCAGCCTAATTCTTGTATGATCTGAATAACTCTGAGAGTTTTAAATCTTTAAAAGACAATAATTAGCGAGCTGTATAGATTATACAGTATAAAACAGACTTAAAATCACTTTATTTCTATCTATTTATATGCTGTGTGTTACGGGTCGTTCGCAAATTACGTCACGCTTTAGGGGAGAGTCGAAAAATTTGTGACAAAGGGGGGGAGTTATAACAAAAAACTCAAATTTAAACACACCGTTAAAGTTCTTACTTAGCGCAGAAATTAATAAAAAACATAACGGTCAAAAAAATATTTAAAAAATAACGGTCAAAAAAAATAAAATTCAAAAAATAACGTCCAAAAATAACGGTCATTAGAAACCAGACTTAAAATCACTTTCTTTCTATCTATTTTTGTTATATGCTGTGTGTTGTAAACGATGGACGAGCTGTAACCAGAGCTAAAGGGAAAGACGAGCTAAAGTAGTGAGCAAAACTGAGCAAATTGGCGTGGAAGTCGACTGACTATCTTAATCAACTTCAAAAGTGAAAAATTTGGAGCATATAAAATTAAATTTTGTGGATCGGCCAGAATAGTTTGGCCAATGTTTTCATCCTAGATAGTGAATTAAGTGTATATACGAGATGATTCTGTTAGAAATTAATAACCGAACGGTAGAAGAAACACTACTTTTGAAGTTTAAAAATGCTTTGGCTGGGTAAGAGACTCTAATTTTCCTATTAGCTGATTTTCTTCTTTTTTACGGCGTTTTTACTTAAACATAATTGTCGCCTGTGCTCGTTCTCCCTTCAATTCAACTTAATACAGCTATTTCTGCACCATCCTTCATTAGAAAAATATCAATAGTATTTAAATGACTAGTTACTATCCGGTCAAGTCATATATTTTTTTATCGAATTCATTCCATGAGTCGATTAGGAAAGAAATAAGGCGTGCAAGAAGAAAATTCTTCTCATTCCAACTATATTGTTATGCTCAGTTATGCTAAATTGAATGATTTTATGTTGTGTACATTACAGTAACAGTTTTTGGATGGACACTTATTTTATGGCCTAAGAAAAAAAAATGGGAGTGTCGGTGTGCATTTTTTATCATACAACATCCATAAATTGTGTTAATTACATAAATCGTTTGCTAGTCCAACTTAAATGATACCAAAGCATCTCCAATTCTATATTATTATGTCTTAAATGCTCAATTGTGGATGGAGTGGAGTTGAAAGTGACTTGATTCATGCCATTTGCTAGTGTTCTTATCGTAATTACTACATACATAAATATAGCTCTTTCGTCAGTCACTGAGTAGATAATATATATTTTTTTTATCAACTCTCCTCTATCAACTTATGTGTGCATTAAAAAAAGGAATAATGTGCCGCCGCAACAACCAGCAAAAAGAAGAAGAAAAATTATGTGTAATGTGTGCAATTCTTATTTTGTATTAATAATATAAAAAAATAATATAATGTGAGTCATCGTGTAAAACACACCAAGATATCCAATGAAATCATCTCTCCCTAGCATAAATGCTAAAGTTTATATAATTTCTCTCTGCATCTGTCTAATGATCCCATCACATTAATGGAATAATAATTAAAAGAAATAAATTGGCGTGAGAAAATGTGAAAAATATTACAACTTAATCGATTGATTCATTTATTTTTTTCTTAGCCACAAACCTGAATCAATTGATGTCACCGTAGCCGATTTTGATGGTGTACTCTTCCATATTTCTAATATTAAGGGTGATAAAACAAAAATTAGAGTAAGTGAACGTCAGCAAATTTTGCGTAATATAAAACTAATAATAATAATAATAATTTTATTATTTTTGTAGACAAGTATATCATTAAAGTTCTACAAAGAGCTGCAAGAACACGGAGCCGATGAATTATTAAAACGGGAATATGGAAGTTTGCTCACCGATACTGAAGATGGCTTCAATGTATCAGTACTAATTGATTTAGAAAATGTACCCGACAACTATGAAGAAATTGCTCAAAAGATCGGCCTCCTAAAGCGTAATTGCTTTGCATCCGTTTTCGAAAAGTATTTTGATTTCCAAGAGCAAGGACTAGAAGGCGAGAAGCGTGCTGTTATTCATTACCGTAATGAGGAGACAATGTATGTGGAAGCAAAACCAGATCGTGTCACTGTTGTGTTTAGTACGATTTTTAAGGATGACGATGATGTCATTTTGGGAAAAGTCTTTATGCAGGAATTAAGAGAAGGAAGAAGAGCTTCACATACTGCTCCACAAGTCCTCTTTTCTCATCGCGAGCCGCCATTAGAATTATCAAATACGGATGCCCGCATTGGCGATAACATCGGTTATGTGACTTTCGGTAGGGCAACAAATTGTCTTTTCGTCCCCCCCCCCCCCCAAAAAAAAACCTTAAACTTTGTTAATTTTCTTCTAGTTCTTTTTCCACGGCACACTAACAAAGAAACTCGTGATAATACAATTAATTTAATCCATATGTTCCGAGACTACTTGCATTATCACATTAAGGTAAATAACGAAAGAAAAATCATAATTTTCCTTAATTTTTTTGAATGAATGTCTTTTTTTCTTATATATATATTTAATTTCAGTGTTCTAAAGCATACATCCATTCAAGAATGCGCGCAAAAACATCAGACTTCCTAAAAGTTCTCAACCGAGCTAGACCAGAACAAAAAACAACTGAAAAGAAAACAATCACGTATGTTCATTATTCAATTTACTTATTAAGATCGATTCTTTTCGAAATTTTCTTTACTTGCTTCTTAAAGCTTACTTTCAAAAAAGAAAATTGACAGAACTTACTAATGAATCTAATTACTGTTTATCTATTTTAGGGGAAAAACGTTCATCAGGAAGGAATGATTGATGCCCATAGCTGACTTCGAATCAGCAACAAACTAAAAATTCAATAATCATTTTTATTAATAAACTTCACCTATGCCGTAAGTTTCAGAGTAAAAAAATGAAAAAATTAAAATAGAAATGGTTGGAAAATGCATTTTCCTCCTTACGAATAAAAAATAACAAGTTTTAATATTCACAATGAAGATAATTTAAAGAGGTACAGCACACAAAATAATAATTAAACGAAATATTTCACGAGTTTAATGGAAAAAAAAGAAAGCCCCCTATCTAATAATGACAAGAATCCTTTACAAAAAAAAAAACTTTTAGCTCTCAATATCCTCTTTTAACTAATCTCTTTCATCTTATTTAACCCACTTCTGTCCCGAAAAATTCTTGTCTCAAAAATGCCAAGATTCTATTATGATGATCTTCATTATAAAATGAACATGTAGAAAATATAAACTTAACAATGAATGGATTGAAAATTTTAGAAAAGCAAAAGAAATAGTCCTTAAAATAGTCTGTTGTATTAGACTAATTAATATTCTCGTTAATTAATAATTAAAGCGCATAACTTTTTGACATTTATTTAAAGCTCTATCTGAAAAAGATATTGAAGAGAAATTTTGTTGATTCTGTTTTTAAATGCTTTCAATTGCGTGATTTTTTGATTCGTAGAGATTCTGAAGAATAGAGTCTTAATAAATGCACTAAATTTCAAGGAACCATGTACAGAATGCGGTTTTAAAAACTGTTAAAAACATAAACGTTTGACTAAAAGAGAAAAATTCCTTTTGTGCATATAACATAGTGCAAGTAATTCTCAAAATTCTTCAGCATTCCACAAGTACAGCATTTATTTTTGTATCGAATTACGGTCAAATAAGTATACTCATAGAAAAAATCCAAAATTTTAATTTTTTAGAATTTAAATTTAGTCGTTTTTTAAAAGGAAAACTTTGAACTTTAATGCAAAATTTTGAACTCTATTTAAAGTGCTGAATCTAAAAATAAATTTTTAGAAATGTATTGAGCTTTAGAAATCTAAAAGCTTTTTATTTAAAATTTTAGATTTTTTTTTAAAAAAAATTCAATTTTAATTCTTAAAATCCTCGAAACAAATATTTTCACTTTAATTTTTGAAAATTCAAGTTTCAAATTTTTTTTCGAAAGCAAAAGTTAAATTTAAAATGCATTCTAGAATTTTTGTATTAATTTTTGAAAATTTAAAGTAAAACGCGTTTTTAAATTCAAGCTTCTTAAAATTTTCAGAAGCATAAATATAATTTAAAATGCAAAGTGCATTCTAGAATTTTTATTTTAATTTTTGAAAATTCTTTTTCTTTTTAAAATCTAAAATTTTCTATTGGGGCTGCAAATTAAATGAAGTTTGAAATTTAAAATTTTTACTTTAGATTCTAGACTTTTATTTTAATTTTTGAAAATTCAAATTTCAAAAAGATTTTAAATTCAATTTTTTTTTTGAATTTTTCAAAAAACAGAAATTGTTTTAATTTTTGAAAATTTGAGGTAAAACGCGTTTTTAAATTCAAGTTTCTTAAAAATTTTAAAAGCAAAAATAAAATTTAATTAAATTTTTGAAAATTCAAAATTAAACGGGAAACCCAAAAATTTTCAGAAGAAAACATTAAAAATTGAGTTTTAGATTTTGAAATTTTTCTAGATTTTAAAATCTAAAATTTTCTATTGGGGCTGCAAATTAAATGAAGTTTGAAATTTGAAATTTTTACTCTGGATTCTAGACTTTTATTTTAATTTCTGAAAATTGAAAGTGAAACGGGATTTTAAATTCAAACCTTTTAAATTTTCAGGATTGAAAATTAAAAAAATAAGTTTTGAATTAAAAGGTTTTCTTTAAATATCTAATGTTGGACTTTGAAAATCTAAAATTTAACATGGTTTTGGAAATTGTAAACTTTTTCATACAAATCTAAAATTCAACTTTAGATTTTTTCTTTGAGTATATAAAAAAAAATTTTCATGTACAATTTGTAACTTGTTTTGGCATTTTTATCTAAACATAAATAGCTTTCATTTTATTTCTACATCTAACGCATATTTAGTGAAGTATCGATCACGTAATGCTCGCAAATGAAGAAGCCTCTTTATTCACAAGAAGAAATGGATCGAGCATATGGTTGAATGTTATTATTAAAAGAGTTTAATTTTTTTAAATGCAATTTCCTTTTATTTTGCTAAAACAAAGTATTTTGATTATGTTTAATATTCTTCTTTTTTATTAAATAAAAACTAAAATAATAATAAAATAAACGTGAGGTTTTTTTTAAAAAAAAATGATCACAATTCTAAAATGTTTCTAGAAGCATTATCGATGGAAATTTATTTTTAAAACTTAATTTTAACAACTTTTCCGAATCAAAAATAAAGTTGTTTAAAGGTAAGTTTTTAGGTATTCAATCAACAGTCCTAAGAGGACTCGAATGGAATATTTTTGATCCAAATGTTTGATTAAGCAAAGTAAACTGAAGATGAAGTGATAAGAATCACCATAGCACATTTTCAAATGAGAAAGACAGCAATTTGTATCCAGCTAAGCACATTATACAAATATTCATTTATTCTTAATTAGAACAGATAAATCAGTGTATACTTTAGGGGAGCATGGAGAGTAAATAATGGAAAATCGATAATGCACTTACTTTGGATGGATAATTGACTCAAAGCTGCTTAGGAAAGAAGAAAAAATGGTGTGATGTAATGATTAGTGGAAATTTATTCATTCTTCAAATATTTCTTCACACATAGACGATCACGTCATGAGACTTAAGCAAATTTAAATGATCAACAAAATTCTAATTCTAATAAAAAAATATTTTGCATGCTTAATTTTCGCCAACTTCCAATGAAGCATTTGATGTATCGTAGCAGTTTCCAGTATAAATCGTTTGAATCAATTGATCCTTTTTGTGAATCGTCTGCAATTTCTTCTTTCTCGCACCTGTCTTTTTATCATCGTAATTACTCTCGTCATTCTCGTCACTTCCGCTGCTGTGATCAGATGACTTGTGTGCATCCTTCATAAAATCTGCACGAATTTTTTCAAGAGCTGGATCAATAGATTGTTCTTAGTCTTAGGTGAGTTTCAGTTTTAAATAACTTCACAAAATTAATCAAAAATTATTCTAACCTTTACGCAAATCCATTTCCGCGTCCATTTCTGTGTTCTCAAATTTTTGAATTCGTTTGCGAAACTTTTTTACGATTTTGCGTCGATTGTAGTCTGCTTCTATCTCTTGTTTTGTTCTGAAATTAAATATTGAAGGTGAAATATGTCATTATTATCCCATTAAAAAAATAAATAAATTCTAGACATTTTATAGTCAAATTTTTAAGAAAGTTTCTAAAGAAAAATCAATTAATCACAATTGTCCTTACCTCGGAATGCGAAATCGAAAGCAGCAACAAAGCAGCACAACTGAAAGAGATATTTTTTTTATTAAGTGATGATAATAAAAGCAAAGTTAATGATTATGTTTTACCAATGGCAAGGATACTAAAAAACACGATGCCTAAAACGTGCCTAAATTATAATGGATAAGAAATTGCAAGCATTAAAAAGGAGAAAATATATTTTCTTGAAATATTTATCAAAAACCTTTCTTTCTTTACGTAACGTACCATAATCGCAAGCCTGAATTTCCAACCTCCTTCTCAAGCCATTGCGTGTTCTTTTAGAGTTTTAGAATTAAGCACAAAAAATGAAAATTAGCAGCTTTTAAATTTCATTTCACACGATTTTTTTTACCTCACGAAGAAAATCTTCATCCATAACTATGCTTACTTTATTACTTCCTTTAATACAATATTCAATTTCAAGAAATTATTTTAACACTTCTTTATCCAAGGACTACTCTCTCACAACTAACAACTCCGAGCTAGCTGATAAAGTGAGCATTTTAGGCGATTAGAAATCAAAAACTGCTGTAAACGAGAAATGGCTTCATTAAGGACTAATGTCTCTTCAACTCTTAATTCCTATTATTTCTCACTCAAACTGAATTCATACAGCGATTCGGACAATCCCATCTATATCATTTATTAGTTTTAATTTACCTTACTGAGAGAGTGAGTGGATGGATTCCTCTTTCTTGGGGGTGTTTGCTTGATAAAAAAAAATAGAATTAAAAATGTGTTCGTGTGTTGAAAAATATGTAATATTTTATACAATATTATTTTTCATTATTAATTTTCCATGTCTTTTTCCAACTTTCTCTCTTCATACTACAAATAAATACGAACAGAGCTGAATAGGAGAGGCCAGTGCCATGATTATAAGTCTGAGCTCAGGTATCCTAAAGTTGAAAAGGAATCCCTTTCTGATTTTATATACATATAGTCGGAATTATTAAGGTGTGTCAATCACATTATTCATTCATTCGGTGGAATTTGCCTTTTCGCCGACTATAATTTCACACTTTTTTCTATGTGGAACTAGTAATAAAATGAAAATATATATGTATTTTAAACATATCCTAATGAACTATCAACTTTTTATACAACTTTCCAGGAATCTCTTATAAACAATATAATGCTTAAAATTAGAAGACCTAAAAATTTACAGATGAAATTAAAATAAAGTTTCTCAATTCAAATAAGAATAAATATAAAGAATAAGTTTTTAAGAAAGTTAATTTCTCATGTCCTATTCTAACAAATGCATCAAATGAAAATATTTAAAATCAAATAATTTAAAAGTCGTGCTAATAATTAAAATTTTTATTTAAATTAGCCATTTTAGTAAATTAAAGAGGCATAAAATTTTAATTTTATTGCATGTCACATTTGAAAATGGCATGATGGCAATTTGAAATTATAAAACATGTGACAACATGCACTCTTCAAAACATATAATTTTTCAGTTAAGCGTGATTAGAACATTAGTTAAAAATTTTATAACATTCTGATAAAAAATTGATTTAGATTTAAAATTAAGGTAAACATAATTTTTAAAGTAAAAAAAACATTTTAGTGAAATAAGGATGAGTTGTAAAGGGGATTTTGGACATCCGTTGAAATTCAAAACCGAAAAAGTCTTCTCTCAAATATAAGTCGCTTGCACTACGTGCGTTATTTTTGTGAAAAAGTAAGGAAAAAAATTTGAACACTGAACATCTCAATAAAAAATAATCGTGGGACAGAAGTAGCCCTCGTATTTAATAAAATTTAGTAGTTATTTCATGTTTAATAGGTGTGCAGTAATTAACAAAATGTGTAACGTGTTGGCAGTACTTATTAAAAAGCGTGGAAAACTTTGAGATTTCACAAAAATTGAAGCAAAAAGTCGAGGGTGGAGATAAAAATTCCATCACTTTTGTGGAAATCGTGTTTTTTTATTTTATCAAAATTTTCTTGCCTAATTATAATTTAATTCATTTAAATTGATTATATAAAATAAAATATAAATTATGAAAGTGAAGAAAAAATAATGAAACATTCTATAAATCTTGTGATTTAAATCTATAAATCAAATACAAAAAAGTGTGTCGCGTTTTCTCTCTCTGTATTAAAAGAAAAAAGAAGCAAGGAAGAAAAGAAAAAAAAAATGAAAATGTGAAAAATGATGGAAAAATCATGTTGGAAAATCAATGCTGTTATCTAATTCACAAAGATTCAATTACATTATAGCTATATGGATTATTAAATGTGCATTCCGATAAACGGGATTTATGTATAGTGTTTTAATAAAAGTCAAAAATTCATAGTGTGGTGTTTGCAATTGTCTGCATTGAAGAGGAATTTTTTGGAGGAAAAGCCACCTTCAGAAAAAATAGAATCGAAAGGAAGAAAATTCAAGTAAAAAAGAGAAAGAGAGAGAGAGAGAGAGAACGCGTAAAAAGTGTGAGAGAGAAGGAAGAAGAAAGTTTTTTTTTTGGAAGAACACACACAAATTTTGAGAGCGAGAAGAGAAATCATCAGAAATAAAAAGGAATAAAATAAGGATATATAAGAAAAAATATTTTTTTTTTATTATTTGATACACATAATTAAGGAATGGCAGCATCAAATTCCAATCACCGTGGAACAAGTGGAGCAGGGATACAACTAGGCTCTGCTTGGTTCCAACGAAAGATTAATCTTCGACCTCAACATCGAGGTGTTCATTTAGTAACTGAAGAAATTCTGCGACAAATGCCTGAACTAGGACAATTTTCCGTGGGATTATGCCATGTACAAAGTAAGAAAATTGCATTTTCACTCTCCCATGTTTTTTCCCAATCCACTCTTCTACTTTGCGCTTTAATGAAATATTTAAAAGTGAAATTCAAGCATCCAATTCCAATTCAATCGTGGCTAAGGACAATCGTATATGCAACAATGCGCAAAAATCGTGTCACATAAGAATCGCACGCTGAAAAAAATCTCTCTCTCAATTTACACATAAGTGTCACATCATGTTATTGAATAAAAAGGAAAGAGGAAAAAAGAGACTTTAAAATCAATCAATGAGCTAATTGACCTTGTTTTGCCGAAATATGTATATCGATACATAAAAACATGATAAAAAAAATTCAATTGCGATCGATTTTCAAAATGAAATGAAATGGGATAGTAAATTGATAGTTCTATAAGCATTCTCAATATTGGATATTTTTTCCTTCCGCTGTTGTTGTTTTCTTCTCTTAATTTTGGGGGAAAAATAGGCAGACATAAATGAAGTGGACGATGACGACAATTTAATTATAATTTTGGTTATAAATGTTTTGTGTGTAAGTGATGAAGAAGGTGTAACCAACAAGGAGAAAAAACTTATTTGGAAATGAAAATATGTATAAAATTTGGACCGAATTAAGTGCAGTATATGGAATTTGACCTATAGAAAAAATATTAAAGCTATGACAAAATTTTCAACCCTCAGAAGCTTAATTTGTGTTAAACAACTACATTCAGAATCAATTTTTATTGAATTGTGGAAGAAACAAAAAAATTAGCTCTGATTTGTGCAATAATCTCATAATAATGCAGTAGAATATTATTCCAAAATTACATCAGATTAGCTTTGCCGGTGATCTACCACCACTTTCTATTGATCAAAATTCATTTATTTAATCAGCATTTAATAGCTCTTTAGTCTCAAAATCATTAATGTGCGATTTTTTTTTATTAATCTTCGGAAAAATTTCTCCTAGAAAAATTATCCAAACCATTCGATGTATCATTTTAAATTCTGCAGATATATCTATGTATGGCGCAATATCATAAGTCGATGCAAAAAACTTTGTGGTCGGAATGTATCCTACCTGATAAGCATGAATATTTCAGCTTATATGTTTAGATTCAAGTAGATATATTACGTGAATTTACAGGAACAAATTTTTTCGTTATTTATTATACGGTGGAATACAGCATGTCAATTTTTTTAAAAATTTATATCCTTTAAGTAGAAATTTACTGTTTCTGAGATGCGATTTATTGCAAATTATCAGAAATTGACTTCTTCTTGCGGTCCAGAAGAAGAAAATTTTATGAAAATTAAAAAATATACAAACGATTATGGTATCAAATATCACACTCAATATCTCATTGAGCCAGAAATATATAATACGAGGAAGGAGCAAGAAAAACGTTTCATATTTTAAGTTAACATTGAGAATCATCCGCATTCGCGTGATATCATCAATAAATTTATTCTTTTCTCTTCTTGTATACTTCTTCTTCCTTTATTTTTTTGTACCATATACATTTCTCCCTTTTTTCTGCACGAACATTTTCCTTTTCCTTTCCCATTCTTACTTTTCGGCCGCGGTGTGAATGTAGTGCTGCTAATTTTGTTCCTTCTCTTTCTCAATTCTCATGTTTTTCTTTTTTCAAAAAAAAAACCGCAAGTGAAAATTCCTCCTGCTATTCATGAAAAAATAAAAAGTACAATTATTCGTGAGTGGAATGAGAGGATACGGAAAAGTTATTTTTTTCTTCATTCCTTAAAGTAGGGAAAAAAAATAAAAAATCAAAAGAAACTTTGAATTGCTTTGAGCTTCACTTTTCTCTCTTTTAAAATTTTTATTTCTTTTCTTTCCCACTCTAACGATGTTCTTATGGCACAAAGAAAATGAAATAATCAAAATTAATGAAAAAAAAACTTCAATTTAAAGTTTCATGCTAAGTGAATGATTTTAATTAATTATTCGTCATGCTTTTTAAAATAAAGTTTCATTATTAGATATGCGAATGTAAATAACACCTAATGTGTGATCACGAGGTTGTTTTGTGTGACTGAAAAGTGTGCAGTTGTAGAATTTTGTTTTATTTAAATTGTTAAAAAATTATAATTAATTTTAAAATGTACATCATGCATAGTTTATGTAAATTTTTAAAAATTTAGAATACAAGCATTTATGTGATAAGGAAAAACTACACGAAATAATTTAATGGTAAAATGAAAAATTAAGGAACAAATCGACAATCTAATAGTCTGTAAAATTTGAAATTTGAAATTTAAAATTATTTTTTTTATATATTTATCAGGGTCTAATTTGAAAGTCTTGATTAATTGCAGCAACAATACACTTAATGAATTTTTCACAACTATGCAAATCATGCAAATTAAAAGGAATACTGATCTTTAAACTGATAATTAATGCTTTAAGATGAGAAGTTAAATACACAGTAAATTCAGTTCTCATTAATATATTAAATTGCCCAATTAAATTTTCACTTACTGCCGCGCATTAACATACGCTTACTTTCATTTTGAATGATGAATGTACACATGCATGCCAATTTGCTGATGAATACATGTACATTGTAAATTACTTTAATTTCATTTTAATTTTTTTAAATGGTTCAGAACCAGCACCAAAAAAGTGAATAAAGAATGAATGAATGTATTTTGAACATAGCTTACTGATTTACTTTCATTTTTCACGAAAGCCAATAAGCAAACAAATAAACAGAAAAAATAACTAAAAGAAACAACTGACGAACTGAAGCGTGATCATGCAAAGTGAAATTATTGCAAAAAAAGTGCTTGAAAATATTTCAAGGTACACAATTTCATGTTTTGACAATTTCATACCTTTTTTTGTTGATTTTATACTCTAATCTTTCCCTCCTTTATTCAGTCAATCTTATAGGAAGAGAAAGAAAAAAAATTAAAAAAATATTTTCCGCCCTCATTCCACTTGCTCGTACGTTGATATGAACAGCAACCAAAAGAAAGAGATCAAGTGCAAGCGAATCAAGTGATTGAAATGTGATCAAAACATGACAGAAGAATCAATTTTTTTATTACATTATGCTTCCTGTATGGCAGCAAGCCATTATCAGCAAACTATTTTGCGAATATAGGACTACAAAAATATTGATGTAGACATATGACCTCATGCATACACAACTTTCTGGCAACAGTGTTCATCGTTTACATTTAATCGATAGATGAATAAGTGCATATGTACTCTATGAGAATGCAAAGTGTATGAATAAGAAACTTTTTAAAAAATAATTGCACTCAAACGGAAATTTAGTTAAAAATCATTCAATTATGCTTACCTTTTGTAAAGGTTTAGTCCATAATAACAAAGTCTAACAGTACGAAAATGAAGCCAGAATTAAGAAATTTTGTACTAGCTTTATTTTATTGATTTAATTTAGTGATTTTTCAACCTCAATTACACAATGGTAGCAAAAACAATCATTGTAAAATGAAATTTCATATGTGCATGGAGTTAGATAAACACCAACATGAACTTTCCTTCACAATGAATGTTATGTGTTCTGAAACAGAAAGCGGAAATCAAAGAAGAAGAAAAATTGAAATAGCAGAGAAAGAGAATAAGGACCAAGAACCCAGAAAATATTCCGGGAGAGGAAATAATGTGAAAATTTTAGTAGTAGAGAGAAGCTATATTATATTAGACATCAGAATGTTCAGAATAATCTTCATATAATACAGATGGAGAAAAGGTCATAGTTTTATATTTACGTTTTAAAGCGGAAAGCTTATGATAAAATATACATGTACAGGAAAGGATGACTCAAAAATGTTCCAGAATTTAATTTTAAAGTTACTTAGTCATTTGCTTTAAAATTATCATAAACATATTTTCTTTTTTTCAATTTCCTCTTTATTTAATATTCAGAATTTCAAATGGCTCATCGTATTATTTCAGTTGATCCAATTAACTTCAAAAAAAAATTAACCTTAAAGTTTAATTTTGACACATTTTCCGGAACAAATATTTTTTTCACTAACAAAGTATTTCTTAATGAAATTCATATATAATTAATTTTTTCGAAAATTCCAAAAATTTAAAATAACCTATGTGAACCTTTAAATTTATTCACATCCGTTCAATATTCATTTTCATTATCAATTACTTTTGATGCTTATAAAAATTTAAAATTTAAATTCAATCATAATTAACAAAACAGAGGAAATTTGTAAATTAAAATATTTCATTCTAATTGTCATTTCCTTTTACTTTGAACTCAATGATTGAACCTCATTTAATGACTATTCAAAATATAATTCTATGTATTTATTTATAAGATTCCTAAGAATTTTGATTTTCATGATTTTATCAAGAATAATAATGATTAAGGAGATTTCAAAGCGAAAACCATGCTATCTATATAGATGGGAACAGTGGCGTAGCCAGAATTTTTTGAGGAGGGGTAGAAAATATTTTTTTTCAGTTCAAAATTTTTTAGCAATTTTAAATAGTTTTTTTGTTTGGGCCAATTTTTCCCAAGAACGAAGGTGGAAATCCACCCATCCAGTTAGGAGTTTTTTATTTTATTTTTAAAAGCTCCCAGAAAATTGAATTATATTTTATATAAAAGAAAGTTTGGACCCCCAAATCCCTCCTTGAAACCCTTTCTGATATTCTGTAAATGAATAAAGTGAGATACTTTTGAGAATACTGAAGATACCTATCAAAAAATCGCAAAAAAGAAGGAATCAGATGATGTTATTGAGGGACTTAAATTTAAGGGGTAAAGGAATCGAGAGAAAGAAAAGCGGTAAAAAATCTTTTGACTTGATAAATAACTGATAATAACCACAAAAATCATTCCCTTTAAATACAATTCAGCATATCCGAATGAAAAATGAAAGAAAATTGGATGTATTGATTTTCAGAAGTATATTTATTGGACATCTATCAGTCAACATTTGAGTTTGCCAATGTACTTTAAAATTTTGTATGAAAAAATATACATTATAAATAAATTTCATATAAGTGACATTCTGACTGTGTTTGCGTATACATAAAAAAGGAAAAAGGAAAATATAAAAATCATTGAGCGGAGAGGAAAATGAAGAGAAAAAAATGATAAAGTCATCATCAATATGCCGTCTTTCTTCTTTTTTTCCCTCCTTATCTTTTCCTCTTCTTTTTTATTCATATAAAAAATATTATAATAGTAGATTTTTACTATCGATTACTGCGATAAAATTTTTGCTTATTCTCACATTTTTTTATAATAACTTATGAAATATTTATTTTTTTTACTTCATAATAGGAATTCGAAATATACATATAAAATTTATATGCCATGTATCTATATTTCTTTCTGTCTGCGTAGAATTATGAAATTAATCATTTTTTCGCAGAATTCCTTGGCCGTTATTCTGGACTATTTGCCTCACTATTCATTCTGTCTTCACTTCCAATCCTACTCTTATTTGTTGTTTTTATATTGGGCATCATGCATAAAATATATAACGCATTTTCTATTGTTGTTATTAATCATTACAAGTGTACGCTGAATTAAGGCACATTTGTACATTTTCAATATAAATATAAATAAAAAGTTTTCCTTGCTTTACTTTCTCTTCTTCTTCACACTCTTCTGCTTTTATATATGCAGTAGGGGAGATTTGCTAAGTTGAGAGTGTTTAAAAGGTTTTAAGGATAATAAACGCATAAAGTTTATCGATTTACTTCCATATATTGAAAATTACTTCAATCATTTTTCCAGTACAGGTTAGGAATGCAGTTCTTAGGTTTCAAAGCGTTAAACTACTGTGCCTCCAAGACACATGTAATCTACACCTCATTTTAGAATAGAATATATAGCCAAACATTCGGAAAATTTCTTCTTGGAAATTATATCGTTAAAAAAGAGGCGAAGGAGAAAAAGGAATAGAGAATTCAAAGAGAAAGGAATGACTTTTAGGGTCATAAATAAATTATGGCATAAAGAATTCTTAATTTGATTTCATTCTATTGTTTATTGCAGTTGCTTGGAATCCATTAATTTATCAAGAAAAACTTTTCCTTCAAGAATTAATTCATAGACATTATTTTACTATTCATTTTTTGTGCTGACATAGAAGAAGAAAATTCACTTCTTAAAACCATTTTTTTTGCCACCCCAAGTTTTTCAAGAGTATATGACGGGCCGGAAAATCATTTAATTGCGGTATTTTATGAAAACACCATTATAAAAAAAATAGCAGCAACAAAAAAAAAGAGAGAGAAGGAAAGTAATAAACGGAATCGGAAGTGAAAGCGGCTCGATGTCATGCTTACCCCCGAAAAAAAAATTATCATGCATGTTTGTACATTTGTGTGTATATGAGTGTAAGAGACGAACGAAATGAGAACATAGTACGCAAGAAATAAAATAATATTGACCTAAAACCTTCACTAGCCTTTTGGCTACGTCCGAAACGACGTCGTTGTTATTGTTTACAACGCATTGTAAATGAATCAATGAAAAATCTACGTCAGTCATTGAGCGCAAAAAAGGAGAAGGCTCACACATATATGGAATTGGCTCTTGCATGGAAAGCTCATTGTGATAGTAGCGTTCATTAATGATTAATATACTAGAAAAATGAAGGATAGATTCTTTTATGAATATTATTATGTATTCTCTGCAACATTACTCACATTTACGTATACATTTACTCACTTCCCTTTCTATGCTTTCTATGGCACTTATTAATGAAAAATTACTTTAATTAGTCATTTTGAGTCAATCTAGTTATTGACTTTCAAATCCAAAAACAGCCAGAATGAGAACCATCCAACTCTAAGTTAATAAAAATGCGTTTACCTATTTCAAGTTCGCTCATAAATTTTTCTTTTACTCAACACAAATTTTTACAAATAGTTTTCAAATTTGTTTTCTTGTATTCACTTTTAAAAATTGGAAATTCTTGAAGAAAGAAAAAATGATAGAGTAATTGCTGCCAAAAAATAATAACAATAACAACGATGACGATAATAATACAGACAAGAATCCTTGCTCTCTCTTTTGCTTCGAATCATCTCAACTTTATCTATAATCTCAAAGTTGTTTTTTTAACGATTTTTAAATGTGTTTTTAAAGATGAAAAAGGACACCTCTGACTTGGCTGTTGAAAAAAATTTATATGTACCGATAACGGATTATGAATGAAAAGAAAGAAAGGAGAAAAATGTGTGATGTTAGTGAAAGGGAGAGACGAAGAGAAAAAAAAAGAAAAAATGTTTAATAGAGAGCTTATTGATTTTTGCTTTTTTTCGAACACTTACAAATTCAATCGATCACCATGAGGAAGAGCGAGCTTGTGGGCGGTTTGAAAAACGAAGAAAAAGGCAAATTTTGTCCCATATACATAAGTTTAAGGATAGAAGGAAAGTTCTTTATGCTCTATGATTTTATTCAAATAGAATCTAATTGGATATTTTTTTTTTCTTGGCAAATATGCGAATTTTTTATATATTTTTCTTTTGGCAATAATTCACCAGCTGCAATTAACCACAAAGAAATAAAAATATAATAGCGTCAATATTCTAATGATGAATTAATTTTACATATGCTAATTATGTGATATCTTATCACATAATAACTTACTAAATGAAGTATATCTTTTCAATACGACGTTTACGTAGTGTTTATAGGATCAACTTTCATAGTAATTCAAATTAATTAAAAATCACTTCATTGAGTTTCTATAATCATTGGATTGAGAATATCAGAGACTGGCAATTTAAGATTTAAGAAAATAAAATCTAATCAGTCTAATTTTATCGACCTATAGACATAGCATATAAAATAAAAGCCAAAGCACTATTTTTATTTAATTAATTTATAAAGTCGAAATCGGGTTAATTAAATCTTTTACATTTATCTTCGGATGCAATAAACATGACTGTCCAATATCCTTTTAAAATCAAATAAAATAGCAATTTTAGACAACAAATTTTCTACTTAAGCTTTAACCGTTTTCTGGACTAATAAAGTCTATTCATGCATGAGGATGAATGCAGTCGTTAAACCAATAATAAATAATAAAAATTTTATGTCACACATAATAGAGACTGACACATCGTACAAACACAATAAATATAATGACTGAATTTGTTGGCATAATGGGAACAAAGGAAAAACTTTTTTCTCTATATCTCTCCTCCATGTCTGTCCCTTTTTACAATATTCATAATTCAAATTATGAATGATAATATGACAATATGAAATATAAAAAATTTAGCAAAATTTTAAAAATAGTGAAAAATATCCATCTATATAGTTCATGAGTGACATCCTTCGTAAAAAAATAACAAGAAGAATAATTTTTGATGCTGAAAACTTTTAGAACTCTTCGCGCTTTCCTTTTCATTTTCTGTCACGAGCATTTTCTTATTTTACTCACTTTGCTTTTAATTTTTGTGATAATGTGGTGGAAAAGAAAAAATAACAGTTGTTTAAACAATCTTTGTTAAGGAAACAAAAGAATTTTAATTTTGTTTTTCATTTATTGAATCTTGTGCAAATTAAATTAAAGTTTATTAAAATAAATGCACTCTTAGATGACAAATTAGAAAATATCATTTGTATAAATTAAAATATCGTTTTTAAAGGTTAGCACCCCAAAAATTATGTTTAAATATTTAAAACGGATGTTTTTTTATCAAGCGAATTTTCTTGCTTTATATCTCTGTTTTCTTTCCTTCGCACATACATCCAAAGTTTTATTTGATGACGAATACAGAGAAAAGGAGGCTCTTTTATAATTCCACGGGTTTTTTCATGCTCGAGAAAAAAAGACACTGAGAGAGATTCATTTCATCTTTTATTTTATCTTATTCCATTTTTTCTTCTTTTTTGTCAAAGCGTTAAAACCACATCGAAATGGCTTTTCATCTTTATTATTTCAAACATTTCAAGTCCTAATCAATTTAAATGCTAATGAATTTCAAAATAAGTTCAATGTATTGCTTGCAATAATGATGATGACGATAATAATGTATTCATTCTTTTATATGCAAGAAAATGAATTTTAGTCAGAGAAGTGTGTAAAAAATTTTTATTCTTACACATTTTGTCTCTTTCTTTCACACGCTTTTCCATTTCCTTATTGAATGAAAAAAATTATCGTAATTTGCTTTCCAAGAAAAAAAAATCTTTTTTATACGAAAAAGTTTTGTTAAGCGAGAAAATAAATAAAAAGTTTTTCTTTACAATCAATTAAGCTTAAACATATGATTAAGTATGTATTGAATGATTGAAGGTCAATGAAAGAAAAGTTGACCTTGGTAATGAATGAATGTGATATGCGGATGATGTTTTTGGTGCATTAATCATCTGCCTTTGAATTAATAATATTACATACTAATCAGTGAAATTTGATCGACTTTAAAATTTTAACAAAGGCCAGACAATTTATCATAAAGATCACGATTTTACAATTATTCCTTTACATTTATTCAAGATTGTAATCTCTTAAAACGGTACCATAAAATGTTGGTCCAGGGTTGGCTTTCAACCGTCATCAAAAGCGTGTAAAGGTTGAGGCAAAAAGTTTTTCTGCGCTCCATCTTATTTCCGCTAATCTTCACTGAATTCTACAAGATGATTTTTTTTGTCCATGCAGTTATTTAATGCTGGAAAATTATTGCCCTTTAAACACTGCAATTACTTTCATTTACACAAATATATAATTGAGATAAAATTCTATCAGCTCACGCGACAATACATATTATTTTTTAAATGCAAAGAAATTTAAGCAGCAACAGAAGCAGGAAAAAAGGAATGTTACAGAAAATGAACAAATCGTTCAAACATTTTCTTTTATTTTCATTTTTCTTCCTTCTTTTATTTGTGAGGATATATGTTTATTCCTATTTCGCGATTTATACATAAAAACAATAATTTATGCAAAAATATTCATTGTAGCTTATATCTACGGATACCTTACTCTGTTTTTTCCACGTTTTTCTCTCTCGTTCTCTCCATTTACATTTCATATTTTCCTTTTGTTGTCCCTATCAAACTCTACAAATCCAAAACGAGAAATGGATCATTGCATTATTATGTTCATTACTATTTTGAGTATCAGCACAGTCGCTTCTCATTCACGTGAAAATAAAAATTCTCACATGCTATGTACAATCGCTCAAAGCATATTCGAAAGGTATTCATGTCGTCCTGTGTGGTAAAACTTCTATTATTTAAAGTTGATTATTTTTAGACAGAACAATGTCTACAAACTGAGTTAATGCTATGAGAATGTTAAGTATAAACGATTCAGAATAAATTGTTGCACATTCTATTTATCTGTCAAAATAAATAGACACAGGACAGTAATTAAATTTAAATATGAATTTTAATGAAGTGGGGAACTTTAGTAAAATCTTCAATGGTGTATTTAACTTTGTCTAAATATAATTTTTTGTTTGATGAATTTCAAATTAAACGATAGAGATTTGTAAATCAGTTTATGTTACATATTAGTAATTCAAATATTTGCCTCTTAAAATGTATACATAGGAATGTGGATATTCTATTTAAGAATCACCAAATATGCAGCGCTAATTTATATACATAAAAAATATAAAATATTTTATTTACACACATACAATTTGCATTCATGTCGAGACAATTGATTGGCACTTAATTGACCTGAAAATGCATCATATCATGTTGAATGCAAGTTGTCCAATTTGAGAAATTTTCATGTCATGAGAACGAAATGGACATAAATTTTGACATCTACGGACACTTACATAAAAAGGATCTTCAATAATTTTTTCGCGTCCTTGAATAAAATCGCCAAGCATGTGGAGTCGAGATTTCTTGTCGATTGGGGCTATTTCAAGTAATGGCTCAAGTCTAAAATTATTTACAGTTTAAAATTTAAATTTAGGAATCTTCAATCACAAAATAAAAATCTAGAAAAGAATGAAAATTTATTTACTGTGAAGGTTCCATGTATAAAATATAGTCGTGCCTTGAAAAATCAAACATTTTAATCTATTCAGAAGAAATAAAATAAAAGGAGACGAGAGAGAAAAGGCAAAAAATATCGTGAAAGTCTTTAATCAATATTACACACATACCGGCGTATCAAATGAAAAAAAAGTAAAAGCAAAATAAATCACGAAGGTCATTAACTCACTTGTCGACATCCGTGCATCGTTTCAAGATGATTTTCATTAAGCACACGTAATGTTTTTTGATCTGGTAATTTTCCCTGCGATCCTTGTGACACTTCAAAACCAGCACTTGACGATCTCCAATTAAATTTATTAAACGTACGATTTGAATATTTATCAGCGAGATGATTAAAAATTGTGTCTGCTATTGGAGCTCGGCATGAGTCGCGTTTTGATAAAAATAAAACCTTCAATTCCTTCTTCTTTCGACTACTTTGAAATATTTCAATTGACATTTTTGTTCTTGTTACTTTCTCTACGATCTATTCAATTTGATTGATAAATGAGAACTAAAATAACGACTTTGCAATTCATTATCGACTAATTAAGATGAGTATTAAGGAGAAAATAAAATTTACGAGAAACTACGAAAATACTTTTTAATTCTTCGCTTGAATTTATTGAATTATGAATGAAATTCTCTATCGTATCGTTCTGAATTTCTCAAACAAAAAATCGAGTCAGGCATGAAATATTACAGATATTTTACTTTTGGCTTTTTTTATATTTAGATACATTCAAAAGTCAAAACTGCATTTATTTTCGTGAGAATTTAAAGACTGATGAAAGGCTTATGTCAATTTGATACCCGAATTTGACTTTTTGCAAATTCAGTAAAAAAATGTGGAAAAAATTGATTAAATGTGTACAATATAAGGCAAATTGTCCCTTGAATTGGAAAACGGAATCACTTTTTGTAGATCAATCTAATTGAAATGCTTTTGATTAAAAATTTCACAGAGAAAAAAATCAATCTTCTTTTTCATTTTAGTTCTTCACACATCTGCCAGTCTAGCGTTAAATGAGAGTTGGGATCCAGATGTTAGGTGAGAAATTTATTGCTAAAGACGCAAAATATATTTAAATTTGATTTTAATTGTTGAACACTTTTGTATCCACAGAGATGATATGGAAATGATGTTAAATAAAATAGTGCCGGAAGGTCTACCTTATAGACATTCGTGTGAAGGACCCGATGACATGGTAAGCTCGCCCGTAAAGTTTTTGATGGTAAAAAAATTCTAATGCAATTTTTTATTTGTTGCAATAATTTTAGCCCGCTCACGTTAAAGCATGCTTTCTGGGCAGTTCCCTGACAATCCCAATAACAGATGGTAAACTATCACTTGGAACGTGGCAGGGTGTGTGGCTGTGTGAGCATAGAGATCATGCAGGCTCACGTAAATTAGTGATAACACTTTCTGGTTGTCCACGCGATTCGGCGCGAAGTCCTCTATCGCCTGTATCACCAATTGCGAGCACAAGCAGTTAGGGAAGGTCACGTTCAGCCCGGGAAAGTCGGTAATCTTGGGCTGAACGTTTCAATTTATCACACAAAATCACATCACAATACGATCCTTCTTCTTGTGTGTTTTCATTTCCAAATTTTTTGAGACAAGATAACAAAAAAATATGAAGAAAAGATAAAACATTTTTTAAAAAAAAATAATAATTAATTTTCGTATTCAGAAGAAAAAAAACTATTAAAAAATTTTAAGCTAAAGAACTCAGTGCGTGTGAAAGTCTATTGAAATTTAATAATACTTAGAAAGATGAATGAATACTTCAAAGAAAAAAAATAAACAATTATGAAAATAATAATAATAATATTAAATTTAATATTATATTATAATATAATATTATTATTATGAAAACATATTGATAAAACGGCATAAATCATGAAAATTATACACAAGAAAAGCACACTCAACAATAATAACAATAATTATTGATATAAAGACATATGGTTATTGAATGACGCGTACAGTAAAAATTTAAAAATATACCAAAAAATCCTGAAATTCATCGTGCGACCGAGCGATGTTTCAGCACACAAAAAAAAAGTCATAGTGGTAATGATAAAAACTGAGAAAGTTGACATCGAATAACACACACACACACAAGTCAACATGAATTAAATTTACAACTTAATAATGGGTAAAAATAATTTTTTATGCGAAAAATCAAACAATTTAGTGGGTGAAGGAATAAAATATTTAGAAATAAAACTTTTTAAGCAAAAATGAATAATTCAACTTAACATCAAATTTAGCAATGATATAAAAAAATTCGTTATAATTTTGTTCCAAACATAACAAGTGGTGGTGATGATTACAATCTCTAGGTTTTCGGAAGCCAAAAGAGCTTCACGTCAAGTTTAAGCTCTGCCCAGAAAAATACTATTCAGTATTGAAGACAGAATATTAGAGTTGATTTCGGAATAACTAAGTAGGGCTTTTCATATCCAGTACTTTCTCCGTGAAGTTTTTTCATTTTAATGTTTTAGCACTGAATTATCATTTTCATACCAATTCGAAATATTTTTGGATAATCATCATTGATGATAAGTAAGTAAGAGAGGGATGGATTTGCTTCAATTTGTTTTCACTCAAAATTTGCAAATTTTAAATTTCAAAAATTTAAACGATAAGCATGATGATTAGGAATATAAAACACGCATTTAATATTAAGGTTGTAGATGAAACATAAAAGATAAAACAAAACAAAAACATGAATTTTTGGAAAAGATATAATCAATATTTGTAGTTATGGATGAATTCTCTTATGCTATAAAAATTGCCACCAAGAAAATGAAGAAAATAATTTCCTGAAAAAAAATATCGCTAACCGAAATAATAAATTAATAAGATGACAAAAATAAGCAAAAAAATATTCGATAAAAAAACCTTAAGAACTCGAAGCGTCAGCGAGTCTAAGTTTAAAAGCGCGTTATAATGTGATGAATTTATCGTTAAAATATACAACAAAAACTATAAATATAAAAAAATTGTAAATGATGTCTCAAATGCACAAATATCGCACGATCATTAAACTTCTTTTCGTCTTTAGATATTTCTCTCCCACTTTCCATCCATTTACACATTTTTATGATTACGATAAGGGCTGGCATTATTGATGATAATGATGATGATGATTCCAAGGACACGAGTAAAAGTGAAATGAGATCACATGCGGTTAGAATGTTTTATAGAATTTCATTTAGATTCTGCAGTATTTCAAAACATTATTGGAGTCAAAAAAAAACTATAAGCTATTCTTCTACAGATTAACAAAAGATGTTATTTTACAGCATAGATTAAATTCATTAAATTAATGAAAATCTCAACTTCAAACCAGTCAAATGGAATCGATAAATTATGGCTGAAAAAAGCTTTTAATAAACTTTACAATATGTGTTCATTGTGAATGATAAAATTTTTCAGAATCTCGTGAAATCAAGTGGAAATGAATCAATATTTTTTGAGTCAAATAACAAACTGATGATTATGAAAAGGTCCTTCTGTTTTTTGGCTTATTAAAATGTGCATTACTTATAATGGTAATATTAATAATTGATTTTTTTCGCATAGGCAGGTAAGAATTTAATAAAACCTGAACTTGAGCTTTAAAATCACTGAATTCATGCATGTCCTAAAACATTTTTTAAGAAAATTTTATAAAAATGAAAACTTTTACGTCCAGAAAAGATATTTTAGTATACGAAAAATCATCAGTTTGCTCTTAAGATTTTCATTACATTTCCTTAATGGAAGCCATCATCAAATTGTTGATATTGTTCAATGTGTAAAAAGTAGTTTTGATTTCATAATTCAATCGAAATTAACCATGATTTTGAGTCATCATGCTAAGACAAAAATTCAAAGATGATCTTTTTTGTAATTCAAGTTTCAATTTTTTTTGCAACTCATGACTTTAAATCCAACATGATTGTAAGAAACAAAAAATGTGCAAAACAACATACAGAGTAAAGGAGTATTTTTTTTATAAATGTACTGACCTAAATATCTACTAAAGGAATATAATGACTATTTAACACTTTTAAAGGAAAATAAGATTTTTTGTTTTCTGAGATCTACAAAAAGAACTGGAAAAATATTTTTTTTAATCAGTATAAAATATTAGTTTAGAATGCTTTTTTCTGAAATAATTTTTGCGAAACTTTAAAGTAATAATAAATAGGGAATCAAATGAATATGAACGAGAAAAAATGTCCAGCCATATGTACTTTGGCAGAATACAATAGAGTCGCTTCACAAATTTTTGCTACATTATAGATTTGAATGAATATAGAATGAAAAGATAAAATATGCCATCCAATGAAATTATTTGTAAGAGCTAACTTATGCAGAGAGGAAGTATTAATCTGACAACAACAAAGTTCAAGTTCAAATTTACTAATTATAGTTTTTAATCGCGGAATTGTATCCTTGCAACTTGCAATGCCATAAAATGTGAAGTACTAGAGTAAGTTTTGTAGTATCTGGTCATCATATAACTTAATAGCTTTCATTTCAAAGAAAGAATGATTAATTTTTTGCATACTTAGTGATACACCTATACGTCAAGGGATTTAATTTTTGTGTTGATTGTAATGAAAGTAATTTATAAAAGTCTCATCACAGAAGCGAAATTCAGATTCAATTATTTAAAGAGTGGATGAAAAAAAAATATTGTCAGAAGAAAAAAATTTCCTCTCTGTGTACAACAGCAGCATACCATTTCTGATTCTTCTTTTAACGCCCATTCCAGATTTTATTTCTCATTCTAATTTTCATCATTCTGATTTTTTGTTTCTTTCCACATCTTCGGGTAAAAAAGATTTATAGTTTGTTGAATTTAAATATAATTTCCGAAACAGAAATTAACTATTGCACAGTGCAAAAAACTATGATATTTTTGTATTTTTGTTGCTTTATATTTTTCACATTTAAATTTAGTTTTAAACGAAAATTTAAGAGTTTTACTAAAATAGAACTAGCGTTTGTCAAGGTAAATTTCTTTTTTGTCGTTAGAAAACCGTCAAGATACCCTCACATCTGTGTGACGTTTTGTCATTGTAACGGTGCCCTGACGAATAATATTTACTTCCATTTTTTAAGCTTCGTTTCATGCAAATTTTGATTTCTTACTTATCATGATTGAAGGTAACAGAAAGAAAACTTTTCAATGTGCTTTAAAATTTAAGGAAAGATATTAAAGTAAAATCATTTTTTTTGGAAAATTTAAAAATCGTAATACTTAAATACGTATTTTGGATAGGATTTGTTAAGACATTTCAACTTTCAATTCGACAGCAAAATTATTCAAAGAACTACGAGTTTAATCGTTTGTGTGGTGTCGGTGGTAGTAATGGAAATTTCGCAATTCCGCATTTACTGATCGAAATTTCCGATTTAACTTAAGAAAATGGTGAAAGGTATAAGAATAAATAGTCTATCTACACGGAAAATGGAGTTAACTTTGAGTTATGGATATAAAATAGGATATATCTTTAGGAAATGGATGAGGAAGTATTGACCAAAAAATTTAATGAATTTAGTAAGATTTTATTTCTCTTTTCTAACAACACTTTAACATTTTCATTTTTGCTTTTATAAAAGGACAAAATTTATAAGAAAAATTAGTTCTGCTCTGTAAATACAAATCAAATATGAAAATAATAATTAATTCTTTTCATAGGATTGCATTTATAGAAGTGTAAAAATAACTGTGTGGAATTTACAAATAATTCACTGCCATGTACACTCAATTCCATTTTATTATTCCTTTATTCTTTTATTTCACTCATTTCACTACAAATTTTCTAGTAAAAATATGAAACAAATTGCTTACAAAAAAATAATAAACAATTTTATGCTTAAAAAAGTATAAGTGCGCGCGTTAAATTAATGGCAGAGAGATGAAGTCACTCACACAAAACATGTAAATGGATTTATTAAGGAAAACAAAATTTAAAACGAGTTAAAACCCCGAAAAATAAGAAAAAGCTTATAAAATGATGATTATTTTTCACACATTATATAAAAAAAGAATATAAAAGAAAAAAATTGACAATATGTAAATAGAGAAAATGAAAAATACGAAGATTTTTATTTCATAACTGTTAAGGTTATCAGATAATAATTTTATAATTTACTTATTTTATGTTTTCGATCCTGAGTCAAGTCCTGAGTGCTTTCTTTTTTTCCAAATTTTAATGGTTCTTGAATGAGGTGGATGAAAATTACTCTGAAGTTTTACTTCTGTTCATTTTCGTGATATTGACTTAAGGTAGCACGTTTCTTTACCTTTACAAAAAAAACTAATCCTAAAATGACGTCTCTCAAAATTTTAATAGTTTCACAAAAATTAACTAATTTCTAGAGTAAATTTCAAGCCCTTACGTTTTTTTTGAATTTTTTTTCCTCAAATTTTTCTATAAAACTATAAATCAAAGATGAAGAAAAATCAAAGCAAATTACTAGATGCGAAAAATAGTAACAAAAAAGAGATGAAATATTTGATTGTTGATTGTTATTGATATAATTTTTAAAAACAGATGATTATTATGAAATGACACACGAAATTCATTCACTTTCACACTCATGTGCAAAAGTTATTAAAATAGAGAAGAAGAAGAAAATTAAAAAGATGAAAATTTGTATAGAAAATGAGTACATAAGAATTAATAAAAGAATATTTTCATGAAATAAGTAGCAAAAATTATATAAAATGTGTAAAAATTATAGAAATAATGAAATTTAAGGAAGAAGAGAAATGAATTAATTACTAAGTAATGAAACTCATAAGTTGATCGTGTTAAGTTTTTTTCGGGTAACAGAAAATGAGGAAGGAGAATAATGAAAGATTGTGTTATCGATTACTTGCGATTATTAAGTCACCTTATTTGCCTTTTTGATAAAAAGAAAATGATGAATATAAATAATAATAAAAAATTTATTAAATAACGACCGTAAATTTATAAAATGATATATAAAAATAGCAATAACCATAGCATATCTGCATCGGTGTAGGTGAATATATACTGAAATGGATCATTGCACTGATACAGATATGAGGATGATGAGAAATAATTTAATAAGTTAATTGTATGATCACGTGGAAACGTTGGAATTAATTGAATGTAGTTTTTAAAACGATACAAACCTCCCTGATAAATTGCTTTTCATTTTGTACTTTTTATTGACATTATGACTTTTTAAATCATTCCTTTTATTTATGACTCTAGATTATTTTTATTTTGCATCAAAACCATTTGATTGTTAAGACCAGGAAGATACGATCAACCAGACATTTTTTTTTTGACATTCAAAGCTCATTTGAGAAGTGGTTGTTAATATTATAAACACTTTGGAGCATTGTCATACCATGATTTATTAATTAAAGCTTTGCTCCAGATTTGTTTAAAATTTAAAAAAGTCTGTAAAATTGAAGAATTGTTTGAGTTTGAGTCGAATTAAAGTAAAATCCCATTTAGCAATTATTTTATTTATCTTGGCGTTTATAATGAAAAATAAGTAATTAACATACACAGCAAAATGAATTATTTTTCCTTCTCCTATTTGCATTAGTTAAAGTAGCAGCACAAAAAATGAAGAAGATTAAAAGTCTATTAAAAGAAAATGTGTATATTGCAGGTAATTATTATTTCGATTATGAATATAGCTCAGAATGAAGAAATGAATAAAGTTTAAAGGACGTACATGAATGATCACATGAAAAAAGCAAATGGAAAATAAATACAATAAGCAGTTAAATGTTGCAATTAAGTTTTTGTTCAATTTTTTGACATCACTTTTGTCTTCCTAATTCGCTTATAATTTGTATAGTAAAAATTGCAAATATAAAAAAATTAAGAGAAAAAAATACAAAAAAAAAATTGTTTTGGCAAAAAATAAACATCGAGAAACTTAAATTATAAGTAAAAGATATAGAAAAATCATTCCAAAATAAAAAAATCTATTTCTTAAATTCAAATGAAATTCAATCCAAACACAAGTTCCCTCTTTTAAATCAGAATTTAAACTTTTTCCTTTTCTATTAAAATTAAATTTGAGTGATTTTTTTTTGTATATTTAGAAGGAATCAAAAACTATTTTGTGAGAAGGTACATTGAATAATTTTTGCAAGAAGTAAACTGTTCTTGAAAACGCACATTTAATTTCATAGTTTTCAACAAAATGTTTAATTTTTTTAATCAAGAATATTTTAGTTTTGTTCTTAAACTTTCTATCTGCTTTATATTAAGCAGTTACAATTTGCTTAAAATATTCATAGCTATCTTCACACACCTCATTTCAAAATGAACATTTTTCACCGACGAATCTTTCAATCTGAGTTAATTACGCGAAAGTTTTTAAAATGGCAAAATATTCTGTATTAAAATGAAAGTAAATAAAAGATTTAGAGCAAAGAATTTTTTTGTAAAAAAATGTCAAAAATAAAATTTGAAAAAAAGAAAAATAAAAAAATCTCGCTGCCATTAAAAATAATTATAATGATACATAAATTTAAAGGATAAATAATGATAGAATACATTTAATGATTGAAAACGAAAAATTTAAATCAATTCAGAGTATTTAATCAAGGATGAAAAGTTTAACTTGATTTTCTTTAAAGCAAATTATTTCTCATCAACTATCAAAATTCATGGGAATTTTGGAAAAGTTAAACTTTTCTTCCTTGGACATGATGTTCAATGTGAAAATGGAAAAATAAAAAAAAAATCAAAGTGAAAACGATGGAAGATACACAAAATGACACACATACACATCTCTAAAACTACACTCACTTTTTCAATGGAGTTAAAAAATATAAACACACGATCACAAGGAATAATTCACTAATTAAATGGGAAAAGAAATGATTTTGAAAACGTGAAGACAAAAAAAAATAAAGTAATATTCACTGTTTAGAAAGAAAAGAAATGCATCAAAACACATTAATTAATGAAGATGAACGCGTAAAAGTTTTAGAATTAGTATGAAACAACTATTCAAAAAAAAAAATCGAAAAAATTCATTGAGAAAGGACTTGAAAAGCTTTGCAAAGCACAAAAATATTAAAATTTTCTTACAATTTTTGTATTCGATTCCAAGTAAATTGTTTAGATTTAAAAATGACAAGTGTTTTGAATAATATTAACTAATGCTGATAGTCGATGAAGAATTGTGGAATATTAGAGAGAAATCTTCACATTCACCATGGCTTAAACGTCCTTTCTCAAAGAAAGCATTATAGAATATAAAAGAAAATAATTAAATAATAAAATAGAAACAAAACTATGGTCACACGAAGTGTTTATTAAAAAACCAAACAAAAAATTATAAAAAAATATATGAGAAATAAAATTAACTATTCATTAAAAGTTTGTGTCTTTTATATTTTCTTCCATATTAAATGATTTTATTTTTATTTCAGTATTTACTATATGTTTTTCACTGACTTGACAAATTTTAAATCGTAGCGAGTGCTCATAAATCGGACCACGCGACTTCACAAAATTAACAGAGCCTTTTTCAACGGTTTTTAACATTCAAAAAATTAGTACAAAAATATTTTTACAGCACGGTAGTTTATCGCACTTTGCGGACATCCTGCTAAGCCTTAATTAATGAAACTTAATAATAACTTAATAATTTTATTTATCATTAGTTCAACGCTGTATCATTCTCATATTTCCAGGTGCCTTTTTCTCGTTATGCTTTGAATGCCAACGGTCATAAGAAATTTGGATTTAGAATTAGTATAGTACAGTCTTACAAAACATTAAGTTTAGTGCAGTCAAACAAAACATTCATAAATTTAACTAAATAACTATCAAAATGGTGAGTAAATGAATTATAAAAATAGTTATTATATTTGTAACAATGTTCATTGCGTTTTAGCTACCATTATCTCTCTTGAAAACTGCTCAATCGCATCCAATGGTAAGAAAACCGGAAAATTAATAAAAACGATTGTAAACATAAAGTTAATTTATTTATGTTTTAGCTTGTTGAGCTTAAGAACGGTGAAACATACAATGGACATTTGGTAAGCTGTGATACATGGATGAATATTAACTTACGAGAAGTCATTTGCACATCAAAAGTAAGTTTTAAATTAAAAGATCCAGGATCGAATTTTTTCAATCACTAATATTAATGATTTTAATTAACACTTAGGATGGTGACAAGTTCTGGAGAATGAATGAATGCTATATTCGTGGAAGTACGATCAAATATCTACGTATTCCTGATGAAGTCATCGATCTTGTAAAAGAAGATATCCAAGCCAAATCCAAGAATCGTAATCAGCAACAACAGCAACAAAATCGCAATGCAAACAACCAGCAAAATAATCGTAATTTTGGAGGAAAGAATCGACAAAATCAGAATCGAAACCGTAACAATCCTAATAACAAGTGAATAGTTTTAAGCTCTATGTATTAATTTTCTGAGTCATGAGAGTGATAAGGTCAAGCATTAATTAATATATTTGTCTCTATTCTCAAGCTAAAATTTAATAAACACTGAAATAAAGTACGTTATAAGGAAATAAATATTGGCTTTTTCATTTCTTTTTAAATAAAAATATTTATTTTCCTTTGTTGAATAGCTGTTAATGCTTAATAGGATATGGTCAAAAGGATGACTTATGACCAAAATTATTGGGGTATTCAAAGCAAAATTCTAAACAAGGCAGGGGGGTTTTGGGGGTCAAACCCCCCCTTTTTGGAAAAATTTCTTCAATTTGCTAGGATTTTTTTGAGAAAAAACTAATAATAAAAAAATAATAATAAATATTAAGAATTTTGAGCGTAGCCAGAAATTTTTTGAGGAGGAAGTTTCAAATTTTTTGTATGAAAAAATTTAGATCAGAAATTTTTTTCTAGAAAATTCTCTGTAAAGGGGGGGGGGGGGGGGTGCAATTTGTCCCGAATCCCCAAATATAAGACAGCAATGAAATGGGGAGATACGGTATTAATAAGGAGTGGATAGTAGAATGCTTCAATAAAGAAAAGCGAGTTGATGAGAGCGATTATCTTGTTGGGCAATCAAAAGCGTCCAAAAGGAATGCAAAAACTACTAACTTACACGCTTTTGCAAAAGCTATTTTCTCAAAACATTTCAGTCTTCAGCTTATCTTTCGATAGGAAACAAACAAAACCACCGAAGAAACTAACAAGTCAAATTAATCAGCAAACGGTTATTCAATCATTCTTCTCATGACACTAATTTCAAAAAGTTAGTCGCGGTAATACATGAACATATTAGGAAAATTTCAATTCTTATTTTAAGTGTTACCAATATTGAGTTTTATGTAGAAATAACGAAAGGAATGATTTTTTTAGAAATTTTTTAATTAAACTCTTGTGACTCGCGAAAGTGTAGAATAAAATAAAATTTAATAAACTGATGGAAGGAAAAGGAGAAATTATGTAAAATAGAGAAAATATGGAGGTTACGACAAATTACTTAAATTATAAATTATAGAAAATTAGATTTTATAGAAACTAGATTTTAAAAAGTAAAGGTTTAGTCTATCTGTAAAAATGTCATTCAATATTACTTGTAGTACTATTTTTTGAGGAACTAGAATAATGAATTTCTGTTCCTAACTAAATTTAATTTCGTAGTTTCTAAGTAACATTTATAAATCATTTGATTTGGACCTCACATAAAAATATGTTTTAATAACATGATTCATCATATAAAAAAAATAAGATCAAATATCATGATTAGGGTTCGGAAAAAGATTAACTGATTATGTTAGTAAAATAAAAATGAGGAGATTGTTACTTACGTCAATTTATCAGACACTGGCGACTACTTCAACAATCTTAAATGGAAGTGATCTCGAATTCGGCTCGGATTGTTGTTTAGCTCATAAAGTTGCGAGTACGGTTTTGTGAATATATTGAATCATCTTCTTGATAAAATCTGTTTTTTTTTTGGAATGTGATGAAATTAATAATTAAATTAATGAATCATGCACTTAGTGGCTTTATTACAATCACATACCAAGAATAGATCTTCTGAGAAAACTGGTAAGAATTTCAGATAAATCGGTGCCATTTCAGGATCGGACGTTCTCATATGTCTTGCCTAATGCTATCCTCCCAAATTCGTCTCTCATATATGTTCAAAATAAGTTTATAAATTCAAATAAATTAGAACTTAACAAAATGTGACGGATTTTGAAATTTAAAATTGAGGAAAGCTTAAAGCTTAAGTTTTGGGTTGCAAAAATCAACTTATTTTAAATAAGGAATTAACTTGCCTGGATTACTAGCGTGTTCAAACCATGAAGCACAATGAAGCGATGAACTCCAGCGATACAGATTTTCTCGTATCGACACGAAATTGTATATTACCTTCTTTTAGTTCCAACTTGCTGCACAAACCCGAAACAACAATAATAGCTGAATTAATTTACGATCGAAACAGTTCCTCCTTTATGCCAACAAATCAGTTCAATCACCTTAATACACTGTTCGACCAAGTCACGACTTGTCAGCTTTATTTACACGTCAATAAATAAGTGATTGCAAATAGCTTTATTTACACGTCAATTGCGACTATCCGACGAGTACATACTGCTGACACATCT
The DNA here is from genome assembly GCA_963573255.1 of Chironomus tentans. Classification (NCBI taxonomy): domain Eukaryota; kingdom Metazoa; phylum Arthropoda; class Insecta; order Diptera; family Chironomidae; genus Chironomus; species Chironomus tentans. The sequence goes on along the minus strand of OY754302.1, from coordinate 367,690 downwards.
AAATAATAAGTGACTGCTCTTGCCGTAATTTTAATATCTGTGAATGCCAGAAATAAGATTGTAAGTGATTGTTAAAAAGGTACATAAGCAGGCGCGTAGCCAGGGAGTGGGATATGAATATTTTACATTTATTAGTCTGATGCTAAGAATATTTCTGCATCATTTGAAATAATTACCACGTTTTTGTTATTTTTAAATTGTTTAGAAAAAAATTTTTTTTTCGCTATTTGGTTTTAAAATGCTATCTAGCAAAAAGATATAAATTGAAGCTCATTCGGGAGGTAAAAAACACACATTTAGAGAAAATGTAGTTTTATATTATAAGAAGAGATACATATTTTTCAATTCCATTAAAATTTCTATACAAGAATTGAATCAACCGGAATATTTTATTTACAAAGGAATCTGCATTAGCGAGATTTCAAACAAAATTAAATTATTTATATGCATACGTTATAAAAAACTTATTTCAAATCCGAAAAAAATGTCACAATATGAGATAATAATTATAATTAATTTTTAGCTCTCAACAAAATGTTAAAATATGTGACGACATGCGAGCATTTAAATTCTACAAATGTAAAAAAATTGCATAGATTTTATTGATATTACGCCTATTAATTAATTATAAAATGTAATACATTTATTTTGTACAATTTATTGGCTATTTAAAAATCGTTCCATGAATCGGTTACAAATAACGAACATTTAAACGTTGAATTTTCTTTGCATCCACCCTATTTTGAGCAAGTTGAATGTCCCACATAAAACAAGCGAAATTTTGTAAATTCATTCTTTGATCACAAGACGTCGGTGTGTTAAGACGCAAGGTAAAATTGTATTTTGTAAATTTCCAATGTAAACTAAATTTCGTGCACTTTTATAATTAATTGAATAAAACAACGATTTATACGAAATATAAGAAAGTTTTCAGTCTTATTCATCGACAGAAAACTTAAAGTTAAAAGTTCCCAAGCTTTTTATAAAACTAACTAAATATTTAATGAATCATATCATCATTTCAGCTATAATGTCTCAAAATTCTGAAGATCTACAAGGATTTAATGCAAGGGTAAATTAAATACTTATTTGATAGAAATTAAAATAAAAAAATACTTTTAATTAAATCATTGTTTCAATCTAGCCGCCACCTAACATAGCAGAAATTTTAATGGATTTTGCCGCTCGTATTGACGATGAAGAACCAATTCATTCTCCAGGTATTGAATATTTTAAGATAAACGGACACATTGAGAAATATTTCGCTGGAGATAAAAAAGCACAAGAAGATGCCAAATTTATTATTTCCACTGCGATGCCAATATCAGCAAAAAGCAAGGCTTTGAATCAACTAGTCGCCAAGAGAGTTAAAAAATTGTCAATACAGGAATTCAGAGAATCCCTTTTAAATACTTTAAAGGATATGTAGCGGAAAATTGTTAAAATATCTTTTTATGGAAATAAAAATCTGCTTTATTGATACTTGCTTAAGAATAGATAAGTTTCACAAGTTTAGTGTCTTTATTATGCTTAATTATATTAATTACGATGCTTTACCATAAGTTTAGGGCTTTTAGGTAACAGTTAATTACTTTACTATGTAAACAAATTCAATTTTATATCAGTAATTCATTCTTAAATTTCAGCCATAATCAAAACTAATAATTGAAACACACATTTAGATATTATCTTTACAAACTGAATTCGGTAATGGAAAAAGAAAGGTAACAATGATAATAAAAGCTGATAAAAGTTTAAACTTCAAGTTTGTTAATGACAAAGCAGATTATAAAACAAGACATGTTCCAATATCAATGCTTTTACAAATGCCATTAATTAGCAACATCAGTTTTACCAGGGTCTAATTTTTGTTTCTTTTAATTAAATTTATTTCCCCAAATTTCAAACACTCTAGGAAACTATTTAATTTAGTCGAGTTGTTGATGTGTAGCTGAAATTCTTTTATTTATGATTATGAAAAAAATTCCTTTTATAAAAAAATCAATAAATTAATTAAAGTAGCAAAGAAAGTTTTCTGTGAAAGAATTTTCATTTTTTTAGGATAAACGTGAAGGCAACTTAATTCTCTTGTTAATAAATAAATTTAATTCACGTGAACCATAATGCGAATTGTAGTATGAAAATGTTATAACAATCACTCAAGCATAATCAATTGCTAACTATTTCAACAACTATTTTATAAATGTTTCAATTAGTAACCAAGCTGGTAGACATGAAGACTGTTTTTCATTGCATGTTGAAAATGACCAGCACATTGAATTTAATTTGCCTTGAAGTAACTGAAGACGAAGTTAATCTTATTATTAGTAATGTCAAATAATTTCATAAACAGACAGAATGATTCAAATAAAATTCCAATAATAATGCTCTACGATCCAACATCACGTATCTAATTAACGAAAATCTTTTTTATGATCAATTTTCTGACTGTCTTAAATTAGGAATTATTACTCCCATTTTTAAAGATGGTGACAAAAAGAATAAGTTGAACCCTCCTGGCTACGCCCCTGAGTCGAACTATAGGTCCATTACAAAGATCTATGAGTATGTCTTGTGTAGAAGTTAAATGATAATTTAAAACTTAATAAAATTTTACATCACAGTCAATTTTATCTTGTAAGACATTCAAATATGGAAACTGCCACGATTAGTAAAATGACAGTTTAGATAACTTGTGTCGATATCTCAAAGTCCTTTGACTGTATTCAAATTAATAAGATTAAGAAATTGGAATTTACAAAACCATTCTTAAATGCCATAATTTCATATCTAGAGTAAACTTATATGTTTAGAAATTAACATTAAAAGTCAGAATTAATATTTTAAGTAAGAATAATTCAAAGCTTAAGAATAATTAATTAATAATCATGAAAGCATTCAAGAAGAAATTAAAGGAATCATGTGAAGAATTTATGTTTTATTTAAAATCTGACTGATGTTAAATTTTAAGTTCAAACCGTAATTTCGGGTTAGAAATTTTGGTCCGCTATTGAAATCCCCATAAGATACGAGGTTATTCGTTTGTTGTATTTTTATTGTTTTCTGCTCTTCAATATAAGAGCTCTGATTATTCAAATATCAATAAAAAGGTTAATAACACCATAAGAGAATCATTATGAATTCGGTGAATCTAGCAGGCTTTGAGATTAGGAATATGTAAGTAATATCAACAGATTAACTAAAGAATTAATTTTTTAATCAATTTGAGTGATTCTGGAAAAATGTTATAGAATTGAGTAAATATCTTTGTAGCGGTAAAGTATTACGCAGAGTTTTATGTATCAAAAGGTTTTCGTTAAATGCTCTATTTATTAATGTATCTATGGATTCTTTAAATGTAAACGGTCAGTTCCAGCAAACGCTTTTGTGTCCAAAAATATAGAACTAATCGAAGCTTTTAATAAGTTTACTAAAATTCATAATTCTTTCAGTTAATTAATGCTAAACTAAAACACTTTTGTAGAGTATAGCTCACAATCTTGGTTCACATAGACACTTTTTTTCAAAATTGTTTATTTAAGCTAATTTATTTAATTTTAGGAAGCAGGGAGACGACTTCCCTTATTTACGTAAATATACGGGTAGAATGAAGCTCGATGAAAGCAGCAAAGTAATCGTTGATGTATTGAAGACTCACAAAAAATTACACAATCCATTTCTGATACAATTTTACAAGGATGAATGTCTAATTTTGGAAGCTGAAGTTAATCAGAAATTGAGATCAAGTAAAATTAAGACGATGACTAGTAAGTTTCATTAACCTTTTTTATAATTTTCTTCTAATAAATTTGATTTTTTCAGTCACGGATATAAGAAAGAAGATAAACAGTTTGAGCTACAGCTATCGTGATTCTATACACAATAATCGTCCATATCATGCTCAGGAAGAAATGTCTTTCATGAATCCCTATATATTTGATAAGAACCGCGTATATTATATGGAAACCTTCATTGGTGAAGAAAAAAAAGCGAACATTTGTGACAAAAAAGTTGTTTCTGTTGAAGAACACGAGAAATTGATCGAAGTAAGATTGTTATAACTTTTAATATTTCCCTTTTTTGATAGCTTCTTTTTCCCTAAAAACTTTTCTACAAGTTATTTTTTATCTATTTAATTACATCTTAAAAATTACATATTGAGTGGGTAACATTTTTTGCTACTATATATTCAATATAAAATTATAAATCAGTAGTCAGAACGATATTTGCATATGCGTGCCTCATATTCTCAAACTATGCACAATATCTTCAAAATTTAACGTTGATACTTATATTTAATGTCGAATGTAACAACTTTGTTTCAAACATGAAAGCTAATATAATATTTAAGTATATTTGACAATAGAATGTTCAAAAAAGCTATAACTTTTTATAGCTTAATTATGTTTTGCACAATACATTTTTAAAATAGCAACCCTATCTTTTTGTCCGCACACATATCTTTAATATTTTTCACTGTAATGTATATTTAAATTGTACAAGACATTGCTTTGCCAGTTTTAATTTTTTTTTTTTATATTACAGCAAAAAACAGTTTGTGTCATGAGCGATAAGTTTATTCATCACAGTAATTATAATACATTTTTATTCAATTGGAATCTTAAGGAAGTAAAACATGACGATAAAGGGAAAATTGATTATTTGATATGTGGCGCGGAAATTGATGAAAAGAAAATCATTGCATTACAATATGAAAATATCATTTCCGACATCTGGCTGCTTGATTGTTTAAGTGAAAATGCTATAATTATTCCGCCCAGATGGTATCATCACTTTTACCCTAGGAATAGAATTGTTTCAAAAATTCTTCAGAACGAAAATATTGTTGCAACCAATTACAACGAAAATGAAAGAATTTGTATTCAAAACTTAGTCAACACTTTAGGAGGAAACTACAGTAATTCATATAGTCCATTAAATTTTCCTATCCTGCTTGCAGAAGCTTCGCACGGAAGAAAATGTGAAGCAGCCATAAAAAGCAATTTACCGATTTTAAAAGTTGAATGGCTTATCAAATGTTACACAAACCAATTGAGATGTGATGAGAATGAATACTTGGTTGGAGGAAAAGAATCTCAATTAAATAAAGGAAGAAGAATGTCAATAATTCCAGGATCATTTGATATTGAGGAACAGGAAAATAGTTCAGAAAATCTTGATACCGAATTAACTGATTTTTTCAAGGATTTGGGAATTTCTCTTAGCCCAACGTCATTAAAAAAACTAGAGCTAGTTAAATGGAAAAATGAATTTTCTGATAATCTCCTTAAGGGATTGAGTGAAGAAGATAAAAATAAGAATTAATAAATCTTCATTGTGAAGTTAAAGATCTATCTAATTAATTTTCATTTTGGGTACGTAGGGTGTATTTCAACATTTATTGTAGCTCAATAATTCTCAAATAGAACATTTTTGGTGATTTTGCTTAGTTTTGTTAAAAAGGTTAATACAAATTTGCAGAATAAATGAAAACCCTGTAAAACCATATTAAATGCGATATCAAAGTTAATTAAATTCTGTCTGTACACCTGTCGAGAATAATTCTTATGATTTTCTCTTTTAATAAAATATAACAGTCATCGGCAATTTGAAGATCGTCAGCGGTCATGTCATTAACAGGGCGAATTTGCGGCAAGTGAAATAATTGGCGCGATCAGGAGGTCAGTATCGTTTAAGCAACCGAGACTAAAACGTCATTGAATTAAAGAAAAAAAATAATTAAGTGAAAAAAATCTGTGAAGATTACTTTTTATAATAAAATACCTTGCAAGAATTAAAATACATTGTTGAATTATATTAATTGGATTAAAAAAGTGGCTAAAAGAAGCACAAGAAAAAGGAGAAAACCACAAAAAAGAAGACAGAATAATTAAGAAGTTATAAAGCTCTAAAAGTTATAGCATATATAAGTAAGTTTAATTAAATTCTTAATAAAATCAGAAAGCAAATTATTTTAACTTTTTTTTCTTCTTAACTTTATGATAAAATGGCTTGGAAATATGATGAAAAGGAAATACAATAATTCGAATTATGAATCCCTTAGTGGCTCTTAGTATTTGATTTAGTTACAGTCCATTGAGTTTCATAAAAACTCTTATGGCAAAAAATATAAAGTTTGTTTTGTAAAACTATTAAATTTAACACTTATAAAGTACAAGGAAGAGTCTATTTCGATTAAATATACCAAATTTTATTAATATACATCAAAACTTCACTTGTGTAAGGCTTACTTTCACGAATTTTCAACAAATTTTTCATTGCCATATCAAAAAGTCTTGTTGATGAAAGAGATCAATTGGTTTGTCGCTAAATCTTATCGAAATGGTTCAATTGCTTAAATTATGTTATTAAATGATTAAAATGAAAGAAGAATATACTAATTTAAGCATTGAGTTGTGAATATTTAATAAAAAAATTCTCATTTTCGTCTTAAGTTCGCAAAAGTTTTTCTATTTTTATAAAATGTTTGAAAAAATTCACATTAACTAACATTAATCCAAATGTTTGTTTATTAATTAATAGATAATCACATTAAATTGGAGTTTTAGTTAAAGAACAAACTAGTATGTGCACAAAAATGGATCATAAATAGTCAAAACTTTCACATATTTTTTAAAAATTAAAATGGATTAAAATGAACTAAAAAATTGTACATCTAGAAGCGTGAATTATATATTAAATTAATGAATATCAAACTTCATGTTTCAAGTCTTATTGTTTATTTTAATAAAATTGTAGCATAATCTACTGTCCTTATCATTTTAAGCGGCAGCAATTTGACTTTTTAACGGTTTTTTTCTTCAAAAATATTTAATTAGAGTAAATTGGACTTTCATGTGTGGCATAATTAATGAAAATGTAAAAAAAAATTGTCTTGTCGTTATCATTTTGAGAGCTACTGTAATCAATTAATTTATATTGTTCTTAAGTTCTTAATTTAAATATATTTTTAAAGGGTATATTGAGTCTTTATGTTTGTAATTGCAGCATTAAATTCAAACTTTAAACGATTAGTGATTTCCACATATTCTTAAGATTTAATAGAATAAATTTAAATTATTAAGTAATTGCTTTTTGATATTGCCTTTTAATCCAAAGCTTAGGCATCAATGTAAATGTAATTTAATTATTTATATAATTTTGTGTAAAATTTGGCATTTTTTTTGCAGGCATGTCAAGTGTTCAAGCAATTCAAAACTTTTTAGCAATGGACATGATTAAGCCCTCCTTAAATGATGATATCAAAGCCCAACTTATTCAACTATCGCAAACTGAATTAAAGGAATTAGCAAACATCGATAATGATCGATTGAATTTTTTTAGAAACATCCACAAGATACTTATAAGCGGAATCGAAAATAAGGATATTTCAACCTTGAACATTTGTCTAAAAATTATCTCCACGGCAATTAATTTAAAATCTAATCAAATTAATCAGATTTTACGCAAGCTCTTTTTTTCTGGAATCATCGTCACAGCTATATGGACTGTAAAGGTTGAAGAATTGGAATTTTTGTTAAGTATTTTAAACGAATTAATCCGACTAGAAAATTGCAAAGTGGATTTACTGTATTTAGACACCCTCCTTTATATGATTGAAAAAAGCAACGCTAGCACCATAAGTAACAATATCTTGGAGATTTTAGCATATTTGGAAATGCAAGGTAATCTACCAATTCCACTAATAAGTTTGATTAAAGTAAAGGAAATTGCTCAGAAGATAATGGAGGCACCTCAAATTTTAAGAATTAAATTTATACTTCTATCATCAGCACGAATAAATGTAGAGCAATTCCAATCAATGTTAAAAGTCGCATTTAGATGTATTAGTGATGGATTCTCATCAAATGATTTGAATTCAATAAGAGGATGCTGTGACATAATTCGTTATGTTACCAACGTCCATCCACAACGATTCAAAATCAGTGAAATGACTGTGGCTAATCAATTCCAATGTATCATAAGAGATTTTATACAAATGTTGAGAGGAGCAGTCGAAGATGAAAAGAAGAAAGAATGTATTCGGAGTACATTTATTTTCTTAAATGAAGCACTCGAGTACGATGATAAACTTTTGGAACATTTCGAGATATTAAATATTAACACGGTGAAAATCGAAAACATGATCAGTACGGATGGAATGAGATTTCTGGCAATATTAATGAAAAAGAAATCAAATAATGTCGAAAATCTGTTGCAATCAATGGTTCAGTTTTTTAACTCTCATGATGCAGATATTTCAGCCCAGGTAACAATTGATTCTTATACAATTCCTCTTAATTAATTAGCATGAGCAAATTCATAAACAATATTATATCCCCATGTGATAAACGTAGCATAACTGAATTGACTGTACCATTAAATTGTTCATTTAAATTTAAAAAAGTTAAAGCTGGTTAAAACAAAAATGTTAATGAGGCACATTTTCGTTCCGATTGATTACTTAATCCAGAAGCTTGATGAAGAAGCTTCATTAGCAAGGCTTAAAAATCACAGTTGACTCTGAAGCTAATTCACATCAAATAAGATCGACTAATCATTAAATTTTTGTTTTGTGCTCATAATTTATTCGAGAGATTTATAAATTAATTTAAAGCAGAATTAAATAACTATCAGCCAGATGTGTTGCTTTACGTCAACATGAATGTAAAATGTGGCATAAAAAGCATATATATATATATACAGCTAAAGAATAATAATTTTAAGCTATCAGAATATGTATTTTTTAACTTCCCTGTGTCTTCCAAAAAATCAACAGACATAATTTACATAAAAAAGTTTTCTCAGTGCCTAATATTCTCTTTTTTTTAAACTTTTTTTGTGTTTGATTTGTATACGTGGACGATTGGTGAAGAAAAAAAATATAATTATTTTTTTTTTCTTTATAGATTGAGTATCTTAAGCTATTAAGCATAAGCTATGAGAATTTGGATCCGTTAGCTTTTTTAAAAGTAAAATGCAGAATGTTTGAAGAGATTGAAAAGCAGGATGTAACTGACAGTATAATTGAAATTTTCGTAGTACTTCTTGACACGCTATGCGAATTAAAAATCAATGAATTGTTGCAAAAAATTTTCTCTCTGGAAATTACTCCTTATATTGCCCTTAAGGCATTAATGATGCAAGATAAAGAAATTCTTCAAAAATTGTTAAAGTTAACATCCATGGACAACTTTCCTCGCGCTAAATTAGCATTAGCTATGTCTAGACATCAGATTTGGCGTGATTTAGATCAAAAGCCGGATATACAGCCAAACAATTGTTCAAAAATCTCATTAAAGACGGTAGACAATATTGATCAATTGTTATCAGAATTAAAGGAAAAAATTAAGGATAGTGCTATAATGAAGGAATCTGAAATTGTCGCAGCATACAATTTGAAAATAATTAGTATACAAAAACAAGTTGATACAGCATGTGAAGCACTTGGAGCATATTCAAAGTTTAATACCGAGACTCAGCATTATCTACTTGAACTAACGGATATAGATGCAAAAATTCAATGGAAAAATCACGAAATGAAATCTAATAGCGAAACTTTAAAAGAAGAAAACGATGAGCTTAAGAGAGAAAATCAAAAAGTTTTAGAATGGATGATGGCAATAAAAGCTAAATATACAGAACTAAGAAATAAAAATGAAGGTAAGTATATTTGTTAATTATTTTAAAGATTATTAATTAATTTTGTTCATTTTTTTAAATTAGATTATGAACAAGAAAACAAAAAGTTGAAAAAAGACAATATTCTGAAGGTGAGTGTTCACAATTTACAATATTTCAGCACCTTTAACTGTCTTAATAAAAACTTTCAAATGAATTTTACTAAAGACTAACTTAAGAAATTACTAACTATGAACTATCATTACATAGATAAAATATTGAATTTTCACAGCATTATTAAGACATCCAAAAGTGCTATTCAAAAGAGTAATTACTCAAAACTTTGTTTTATTTTAGGGAAATAAAATAACAGAATTATGTAAAAAAATTGAAGAAGAAAAATCAGAGAGGAAGCAAGAAAATGAAAAACAGCTAAAAATAATTAGTTCTTTAAGAGAAAATTTAGATTTTGAGAAGAGCGAAGCAGCAGAATCACTTGAAAAACATGTATGAATTTATAATTACTTTACGGGTCGTTCACTTATTATGTTCGCTTTTTTTTTGGAGTGAGTGGTGGGTATAAGATTTTGTAGGAGAAATATCAAAATAATTTTTTAATGAATTTTTGTAACTGAATCTGTAACTGAATCTTAAGAATAATTTTTTTGTGTAACGTAATAAGTGTACGGCACCTTATGGGATCACTGATTAATGAATGAATCGTTTTTATCATTTTAGGAAAAAGTTGTGGAGGAATTGAAAAGCAAAGACAAAATCATAAATGAGTTAAGGAAGAAGTTAAAAGATGCTGAAGAACTTCAGACAAAAGTGGCTACATTAATGAGAAGAAACTAGAACGTGAAATAATTAAATAGTAAGTTAATAACAATTTAATAACGTCTGTCGCACATCATCCATATCAACTCCGTCTGTTTCAATAGCTTCAATAAGAGCTTCTGTATCTGCCTAAAGCTCGACGATCCTAAAATATTAACAACAGATATTATAAAATCAATTAGTTGTACACAATCGAAAAATACTTTTCATCACCTAATTTCAGTGCATCTGGTAATTTTGATCGTAGTAAATGGTAGGTGAACCTCTACACAAGGTCGATAATAAGGATATTGTTGTTGCGATTGATTTAGATGACTTATTTGCATCTTTGGTGTCTTTTGTGATGTGGATGATGAGGCGACAGTAAGTTTTTGATTCTGTGTCGATGGTAATAAGTGATGTCCACCAGCATTACTTAATCTAATAATTAAGTGATCTACTAATCCATATTCAGCTGCCTAGCCATTTCTAAAAGAAAGAATAAATATTTAAATATAAGACCCCCAAAATTTTTGGAAAATTTAATATTTCAATTTTTTCATAAATATTCACATTAACTTACCATTTCTCGATTTTCTTATTGTTATCCTATAAAAAATGGTCCTAAATGTTTAAATTAAATGTCAAGGAACGATCTAAAAACTATTTAAATTAACTTTTTTTAGAAACATACGAAATTCGTTTCTTGGAATTTGAAAACTTTACCAAATTCAAAAAACACGTTGTAATGCTTACTCAACTTGCCGAATTTTTCTCTCAAATTTTGCAAAATTTAATCGATAGAAGCTGTTTATTCATAAAATAAGTTTAAATGAGTAAATTCAAAATTATAAACTATGAGTTTTTGTATCATTAATTATTGATTTAAAGGAAAAAGTAATTAAATTTAACGGAAATTTCATTTTTGAACCTGTTCAAAGCGCTTAGTCTAATTCTATCTTTAATGGCTTTCTTATTGCACTTAAAATGTAGTATAATTAATGGCAAGAAATCGTAATTAGCTAAATCAACAATTAAGTCTTGGAAAAATTGAGTTTTATTGAATTTATTAAATTTTATTTCACTGAAACATTCACTCACAATGAAAATGGAAAATTCTCTTTAAAAACAGAATTTCGCTAAGGTTTCTCTACTTAGTTCTATAGAATTGGATTAATTACGATTGATTTAGTTGTCTGCTTCTCATGTTTAGTGGAAAACTTAGAGATAAAACTTGATTTGAATTTTTTTTTCTCGAAAAGTTAACAATTTGTAGAACAGTTTGAACAAGTAATTTCATTAGGTGAAGGAAAAGATAACTGTAATATGTGTAATCTTTTCATCAATTCAAATTTTAATCACGTCCAAGGAACTTTGTTAAGAAAACGAAGACACATGTACTGCATGTGAGAAAAAAACAAGCTAAATCAGAAAATATAAATTTTCCATGATGTTAATTTCTTGATTACACGACATTCTCTAACTTTTCTCTGTGAAATTCTTCCTTGATAGTGGATGATGACTCCATGATTAATTAACTTACGATTTAATGGTTTCCTACTGTTTGAATTTAAACGGTTTCAAAAAATTTAAATTTTACAAGTTCAATTAAAGTCCTGATTAAAGTTCACACATTGAACTTTGAAATTTTAAATTTAATTCGTTATTTATTTGTCTGGCATAATATTAAAATGCAGAGCTTTATATATATAATATTATAAATATTATATATATATATATATATATATATATATATATATATATATATATATATATTTTATCTCAATGATATTCTTAACATCATCGCTAACAGTTTCCTCAATCGCATCATTTTTATTGTGGACGTTAAGAAGTAATGCATCATCTGCATAAAGATAAAGCGTTCCATTTATGGTAATTTTGGTGGTTTCATTAAAGAAAATCAAGAAAAGAAGACTGCCTAGAATGCCAACTTGAACAACACCACTTAAGACATTTCTTGTTGTACTTAAAAAATCACAAATTTTAAGATTTAAAGCTATACCTCGTATCCCAGATCTTTCAAGTGATTTTAGTAGCTGCTTGGTGTTCACAGATCGAATGCTTTTCTCACATCCATTATTACTATTGAGACCTTATTTTTTTTATCAATACCCCAGTAACCAAAACCGTTAAAAGTTAGTTAAAAACTATCTGAAAGTTAGTCGCAGCTAGTTATTAACTAACTTTTTAACGGTTTTTGTTACTGGGGATATTCATCCTAATTGTCAGTGACTATATTCAATAGCTGCTATTTCTGTGTTTGACTTTTCACGAAGAAGTGGGTACGTGTATTATGACAGCGAATCTGACTAATTTTTTTCTATTTGATAAAACGTTTACCGGCTTGTTTTATTGCTAAAAAATTCTTGCCAATTGACATATCTGTCAAACTAAAATGTTCTCTAAATAGAGCAAGAAGTATAACAGATTCGTTTGAACACGAAAAAGTATACTTCCATTATGAAAAAGTCAATCAAAATATCCGGAGATTGGTATATAGCAGTAATATGTTAATCAAATTTTCCTCTGAATATAATCACTCAAATTGACTGCTCCTTTTTATGTCACTCATCTATATATTTAATCTGAAAAAGGGCGTTTTAACAGGAAGATCAGCATAAGATTACAACAACAATCAATGCTTATATGAAACTTAATGTGGCAGTGCTTAAATTATCTATGGAATTCTTGTAAATAAATTATCAGGTAAAATAAAGCCCTAGTGAAATGATTTTGCACAATATAAAAACAGTAGTTTAAAAATTTTAAACTAACAAGTAGAATTTTTACCTACATAATGAAAAAAATGAATTATGTCATAAACTGCTATAAAAATTTGTAGGAAGCTCCGATAAAAACCCCATTATTATTTTTTGAAGTGTGCTTTGGATCAATCTGCACATAAAAACGTAATTGTGTCAGACACTGTTTATACCTAATTCATTAAAGCAAAAAATTAAATTCATATCATTTCTGTAGTTGTGCTTGAAGTTTGACTTTCTATGATTTGGCCAATTTTTTTACAAATACTTTTAATTCTTCAGCTCGAAGTTGAAACAATTTTTAACGGGAAAATGGCTGAAGAAGGTTTGAATGGAGACACTCCTTAAAAACTGTATATAACGTTTCTTCAATATTTTATTTTAAGGAAAGTTTGCATTTGCGGTGTCATTTGGCCTATCTAGAGAAAACTCGTCATTTATTCACGTCTGTGGTGGAAGCATTATAAAAAATCATATGAATTTATCGTGGGTAATTAGCTCAACACATTGTTTTATAAAATTGTAAGTTTTAATTAAATTACAAAAAACATTTAGTTTTTATCAAGTTTTTTATTATAAAACTGAGCGTTTATTAAAAATTAATACTTTTATAATCATTATGATTAGTGATGAGAAAATGTATGCTGTGATAGGAAAAAATGTAATTCCAAAAAATCCAGAGGCTCGATGCAAAATTCAAAAAATTATTTCAAATGAGTATAATATGCATAGCTTCCAAAACGATATTGCCATTATAATCATAAAATGCCCTTTTCCTAATTACCATTCAATTGATCTTTCATCAGATGATTATCATATCAACTATGATTGTTTGATTTTTGGATATGGAAGCTTAAACTATAGTCATATACCTCAAAATTTCCCCGCCACGCTTTTTTATGGTAACGTAAAGAAAATTAATCAAGAAGAGTGTGAAAATTTAGTAGGCAGAGCTATTTCTCCGATGCCAAACAATGGTCAGTTTTGTGCTCGTGGTGTGGTTGATGCATGTCCAGGTAATCAATGCAATCATCTTAACATCTATAAGTTTAAGGTTTTTTTAAATGATTAAATATTAAGTACTAAATATTTTTAAGGTGATTCAGGAGGTGCAATGATTTGTAAAAGTGTTATGGAACTTCATTACAAGGTATTTGGTGTCATTAGCTATGGTCCCCCATGTGGACAGGACTCTGTGGGTATTTATGAATCAGTTGCCTCTAATCGTTTTTGGATTGATTTGATATTGAAAAATAAGTAAAAAGTATAAACCCGTATTAACAAATAAATATTTATATTCAGTTTACGGTTTCAAGTTGAATAAATTTTCCAAACGGAAATTATTTGAACAATACCTATTTAATGCGCAGGATTGATATTTTATTGCTTTAAGAAAATCATACAGAAATTAAATTAATAGTGATTGAATTTAATTTTTATGAATATTAAATTAAATGCTCTCATTTGCTTAATACATAACATTAGTAACTGTACTGAATTTAATGCTCAAAATATTAGACATAACGGAAAAAAGTAAAATCATTTTAAAAAGTAGAGTGTGTCTAGTAAATTTAATAATAATATTGTGAGTTCTTCACGCTATTTAGAGTTTATTAAAATCAAATCAAAAATTTACTATACTCATTCAAGAGTCATTAATAGTATAAAACAGTAGTAAATTGAATTATCTTGCATTAAAAAATATAAAAAAAGGTTGAAATATTTAAAAATCAATTGAAATTTTAAAACACCGAAATTTACGCATTTTTTCATAAGAAAAAAAATTATTTTTTACAGAGAAAATGGCTTGTCCCATCAATACTGAAGATGTCGCAAAACTTAAGATTTTCATTGATTTTGTATCAACTCAGCCTGCAATACTAAATCTTCCTCAATTAAGATTCTTCAAGAGATTCGTAGAACAACTTGGAGGAAAAGTTCCAGAAGGAGATTTTCAGCATAATGCAGGGTGCGCTAGTTGTTTTCATTTTTTAAATAGTTTATAAAAAAAATTAAACGGTTTATTTTTTTACAGTACAAAAGATGAAAATAAGCACGAAGCAAAGTTTGAGACAAAAATGGAAGAACCTGAACCAGAAGAGACATCTGATCCAGAATCAGATATTGAACTTGATCTTATGGATACAATAATCGAAGGGGATGCAGATCCATCACAAGAAATGGGAGAGGACGAAAAATTGCCTACTGATGATGAAGTCGATCAAGCGAGTGAATTCCGTGGAAAAGCAGCAGCGTCTTATAGCAATGGAGAATATGAAGATGCCATTAATTTCTACACCCAAGCGATCCTGTTAAACCCAACTCATGCACTCTTTTATGCTAAGCGTGCTCAAGCATTTATAAAACTTAGTAAGCCTAATGCTGCCATTCGTGATTGCGATCGTGCATTGCATTTAAATCCTGACAATGCATCGGCTTATAAGTTTAGAGGACGAGCAAATAGGCTCTTAGGAAATTGGGAATTGGCAGCAAAAGATTTAAGACAGGCATGCAAATTAGATTATGATGATGAAACAGATGAATGGTTAAAAGAAATTACACCAAATGCTAAAAAAATTGAACAACATAAAATTAAGCAAGAACGCAAGAAAGCAGAAAAAGACGATATAGCAAAACGTGAACGTATCCGAAAAGCTCAAGAAGCAAATAAAAAAGCTGCCGAAGAAAATGAAAAGAAGCAAGAAAATAGCAATGATGATGATTTCATGTCCTCTCTTGGTCCTGATGTATTGGACGCATTTAACGATCCAGAAATTGCTGCAGCACTGCAAGATGTCATGTCAAATCCTGCAAATATTATGAAATACCAAAACAATCCAAAGGTAACAGTTAACTAGTTTTTATTATTTATTCAATTTGTCTAAATTATTTTATCAACAGGTTATGAACTTATTGAAGAAATTCGCTGGCGCGACTGGAGGTTTTCCAGGTGGAATGCCTGGAATGGGTGGTATGGGAGGATTTCCAAACTTTCCAGATGCTCAAGCTCGGACAGAAAATCATCCAAAGTCAGACTCTAAACCAAAAGAAGAATATGATGATGGTCTCGATTAAACTGCATATTTTAGTCTAGAATTTGTGTTCGATTTTCATCTTTCTTTTTTATGCTTGAGAATAATTTATACATATGATAGCAATCTTCAATTCTAAAATTTAAATTAAAAAAAAAATTATGAACGATTGTAATTTGTAAAATATATAGTTCGAAGATTGAAGGGAAATAAAATAATTAAGCAGTCGCAAAAAGTTCACTTAAAATTTGTTTCAAAGTTTTTGAAATTTTTAACACCTGTTAAATTGAAGAGTTTGTTGAGAGACGAATGTTTAGCACTATTAGAAAAGCAAATATAACTTATTAATTAACAGCATTAATATTTTATAATTCTCATATTCGTTTATTTGGTCGCAAATATTTTGTCTGGAACTAGTTTTGAAAAAATTTGAATTTTTATGTAAGAATTTAATTATATATTATTTCACCGGAAATACATAATAAGTGCATGGCATGCATTCAGGTAACTCAGAAATTTTTATTTGTTTTCTAATTTATTGATAGATAAAAACATGTCAGTTAACCGTTTTTAGAGACGTTTTACATACGTGCTCAAAGTTATAAACATTACGTAAGACTTATGTCACATAAACAGACGTCTTACCATAAAATTTACAAATACAATACAAATAAATGAATGACACCATAATATTTTTATACAATAGAATTTTATTTTTCATGCATATGATTGACCAAAATTCACGCTCCATATCAAATTCCAAAAATAATGCTCTCTATTTAATATCATTCTATTCTCTCTAAATGAAAAGCTCACGTGAGAGAACAATAATAATTTTTCTCTCTTCGCTCTTTAAATCCAGTTTTAGCAAATGGAAAGTGGAAGCAACAAATCCGCTTTTGTAAAAAGACTCAGAAAATTATTCATTCATTTCGAAAAGTTACCGAGATTGTGAGAGACATTTGCAGCGATTCTGTAATATTTGCAAAAAGAAAAAATTATAGCCATATATTTGTGATTTTCTGCGATGTAGTTAGAAAAATTGTCGATAATTTATGAATAAATTCATTAACTTGAGGTTAAACTTTAGGAATCGCACAAAAAATGTGAGAATAATTGAAATAAAAGTGAAATAAAGGTGAAAAATCTTATCAAAAAAAATTTTTTTTTTGCAAAAAGGAAAAAATTGGAAAAGATGAAAAATCAATTTTTAAATATAAATTTTTCAAAGGTTTACATTGGCAAGTGAAAAATCTCTGCAATTAAAAATAAAAAAGAAAGAAATAAACATAGAAAATAATTATAAAATGAAATAAGAGAGAAAAAGTTGTTGTTGCATATATTATACTAGTGAAAAAAAATTGTGGAATAAAACAACAACAAAGAAAAGTTTTTAGCAAGATAAGACGGTTAGCATACAATGTATAGTGATAATGTGTAAATGCCATTTTTGGAATACTAAAATAAAATGATTTTAGGTAATTTTAAATCAAAATGTTTTTGTGAATTAATATATCAAGTAGATTTTAGGGGTCAACGTTTATGCACGAGCCTTGAGCTTTGTGATATATTAAACAAAATATTTCTTAGCAACAATTTTATGACATGAGGGAAGGGGATGAAAAAAATCTCATTTTTAGGAACGACTTCTTGTGGCTTTTTTAAAAAGCTTTTTTACGTCCTAACAAAAATTTAGAAAACTTGGGCAAATAAAGAAAAAACTTTATGACTTTATAACAATTAAAAGTAGTTTGAAGTTATCACCAAATCACGTTGAACTTATTTTGGTATTCACATGTTTTTCAATTAGCTATTGATGTATTTTAGGCGAGAAAGTTATTTACATTAGAAAATATATCATTGATGAAATAAGCAGACAGAAGAGTAAAATATTTGTATAACCCATCTCTACGATTTTGTGATGAATATAAACAAGTATTAAAACAAATTTTCAATATTAAATAGAAAGCATTCACTTTATTAAAATTTGACAGCTTATGATTGATTTTTCATAAATACCGTGGCATATAAATTTTTAGTTCTTTTTAATAACCAGTATTACCTAAAACAGGTCTTTACATGTTGTAAATGCAAAACGGGCACCCCATAAAAAGTTGTTGTGCAAGAATAAATGTTAAAGTCATTAATTATTTGAATAACAACTGATATTACAAGAGCTTTTATGAACTTTTGTGTGGAAAAACAGTTCTGAATCAACATGGGAAATATCTTGTCATATTCATATTTTTGGACACTCAGCCTTCATTCTCATGCTTTTCCAAGATTAGCCACACAAGCTTTCAGTCTCACCCAATTATTGAACGTCATAAGTAATTGACCTCTATGCACTTCTTAATTCAAAAAAAACCTGAATCATTTTAATGCGTAAATATTTATTATTCATAATTTGATGGCTCCATTATTAAAAACTTTCAATCGATGATTTCATACCTATAAAATATTCACAATTCAAAATAATGCAATTTTAGAAGCTGACAGAAGGTCGGTGCAAGTGTATAAATTAACGACTAAACCACATGACATTCATTACAGGGTGTTTTTTCTCTCTTAGAACAACTTTATTTCTAAAGTATTCAATATTTTGAGGTTTTTAACAATTTTTATATTATTCCATCAGTTGCAAAATTATCTAATGAATTGAATTTTTTATGTGTGCTTATTTAATTGACACCAATTTAATGGCCTAGCAAAAGTGAGATTTTTTCCTGTTAAGAAACCGCCCCTGCACAGATTTTGTAATTAATATAACAATTCAATGAAAATTGTATAAACATGATATTAAAATCATTATAATTCTAAGAAGTGAATTAATTTATTCCGCTGGTTAGATCAAACTTAATTTTATACAAGTGACATATCAAAATATCTTATAAGATTAGCATTATGAAACTTAAATGAAATTATCACAACTTTAAAATTTAGATTAAAATTCAGGTATCGGCCAATTATTTAGCAAATTCAATAAAATATAATGTTTATACTTGTTCGTATTTCAGAATTTAGTACGAAAGAGAATTTTAAAACAAATATTTATACACAATTTGAATTCACACGTATGTTTTCATAGCGTAAAAAGAAAAAGGAAAAACTGGTAAAAAGCTGTAATAAAGACCACGAGTTTGAAAGCGCACTTTAACAGCTCGAAACTGAGAACAAAAATGTTGATACAATATTTATACGAAAATTTTTGGTCATTCTTCGATGGACTTCATTCGTAAATGGTTCCTACAAGAAAGTATTTTGTTATATTCATTCAATAAGCTTGAGGAAGATCATTTTTAAATACTGGATACAATGTGTAGTATGAATATTTATGAAAATTGGCATGTATATTGGATACATGCCTTTACTTCCATATCCAAGTACAAAAATAGTAATAATATGCCATTCTTTTTTATAAATCAAAAAATAACTCTCTTAAATCGATTGATTAATAAGTAAAATATATTGGTAAAAGCATATTATGTTGCTTTAACATATGATATAAATAACACTGTTTGAAGTCATTTGACCTTTACAGAGTCTTTATTGTCTTGTATTTTTCCAAAAATGTCCAATAATTCTTCAAAAAATTCGAATTCAAACACAATATTTTTATTTACACAAAAATCAATAAACATCAGACAAAAAATAGAGAAAATAATGAGGAAGCATAAAAAATCACCATTCTAAAACTTTATTTGTAATTTCCATTTTTTACGAGATCATAAAAATAAATTCACCATATAAAAGATCTTCAAGTTCTTTTGAGTTGTCGACTTGATTATGATCAGTCAATATAATAAACTTTAAACCTACTTACCACTTAGTAAGTTTATTTTATTATTTCTTTCAAGTGTAAGACAAAGAGAAGCAGTAAAGCATCAGGTTGAAAATATGGCAACTTCAGCTTTAACAACGGCTACTGCATCCGCTCTAACATCAACTCTTCCTGATGCACCCAAATCAGCCCAACAAAGTCCTAGAAATCAGCCCATTCCTATCTCCACTAGTGTTGCTGTACAAACATGTGTAATAGAAGTTTCTAAATCTTTACAAGAGGGCGAAAAATTCATAAAATGGGATGAGGTAAATAATTAATAGCGTCATGCTGCATGACTTATGTAAACCCAAATCTATATTTGAATCTTTTGACTAAATAATATTATTATTATATATTATTTTATGATTAAAGCTAGGAAATTTTTAGAACATTTGAAGATTATATATCTATGGTTAAACACCATCCAATCAAATTTTTTTTTTAAAAAACACACAATTTTTCTGCATTTTCTTCAAATCATTGAACATAAACTTTAAAAATTGTGTAAAATATGAACGGATATAATAAATAAAAATCATTAAATAAAGATGATTGGCTAAAGGACAAAATATTAGAAAATATTATGAAAAATTTATTCAAAAGAAAACTGTTGAAATTAACGTTACAAATTAAAAAAAGCAAAGCAACATTATATGAAGTAAAATTCTCATCTGGACATAAAAAGATATTTTTTTTTTCATTAGTCAAAGGATTTTGTGTATGCAACAAAATGAAATATATATTTCCCTAGTAAAGAATTTAATCGTACACTTTAATCTCGTTCACTTTATAAAAGGACGATATGGTATATAATTATAGCTATATGCATCAGCATAAGCCTTTTCAGTGTTTTATATAAATTTCTAAATGAACAACGTCGACCATTGAAATGTAATGTATGAAAGCTTTGTATAAAACATCAATTATCTATATGCATACTTTATAATTATAAAAAAAATAACATTTTATATATATAAGTATTTATAGAATCCTTTGATATTGTTGAAGAACAATGTTTTAAAAAAGTAAACGGTTGAAAGTATAGACTACTCTGTACCATTTTTGTTGTATGCATCATGATAAAAAATCTTTCATGAAAGAGTAGCTTTAAAATCTCTCTCTTTTGGTTTCTGCTAAGTTAGTATTATCATACTGTCAAAAGTTCAATTTGCTCAGTTGTGGTCTATAAAACTCATCACTAGCTAATCCACAGCTATCGGTCTAGTGTACAAAATTTTAAGTTCTTGATTTATTTTCATTCTATAAAACAATACTTTTTAGTCCATTTTCCACAAGGATACTATGTACAGTCCTTCTGTAGTCTGTCACTCTACTGCTCTTTCTGCGTAGCCCTACGAAATAAACATAGCCACAATTCGTATACGAAAAAGAACTTATTGATTTATTTTTTAAAAAAAATTATCTGGATAGCCCATTTATTGATTTATCATAAGATTTTGTTTATGTTTATGCCTAGAATAATACAAATTCAGAAAATCTAAAACACAATTTCTCATACTCTGAATTATATAATTTGCTTTGAAGGATTCCGGTTTGGGAACGCCAGTAACATTAAAAATAGATAAACAAGGCTTTTATCTTTATTGGGTCGACCAAAATCACGAAATGGACTTACTTGATATTGCTACTATTCGTGATGTTAGAACAGGACAATATGCTAAAAAACCAAAGGTAATAAATGCTTGATTTCTTTCAAAATCATTTATGTTGAATTAAATTATTTTAATTCTGCTATTACGATTTATTTTTTATTTGGAATTTATGAAAATAGGATTTGAAGTTGCGACAAATTGTAACAATGGGATCTCAGCAGGATACACTCGAAGAAAAAACAGTAACACTGTGCTATGGATCTGACTTTGTAAATGTTAGTTTCATTAATTTTTGCTGTTCAAGAAAGGACATTGCGCAGGTGAGAAAATTTTTTATAATTTGTTTAATAAAAAAAGTATTGAAGATATAATCTTCATAGAAGGATTAGCAAGGTTTACAATCTGTTGGTCTTACTTTTCACCAGAAAACGTCTTAATATGTCCCGTTATTCGTTGGTCAGTCTATGAGTAACCCTTTGGGTAAATAAGAGAAGGAAATAACAGAATTTTTATTAAATTCAAATTTGTTGAAAATCAATAAATTTTCTATTTCGGTTTTTTGTACATGAAATAAAATAGGAACTTAAATTATAAATGTATTATCGAGTAAATTTAAGCAAAAAGCCTTTTCAAGCATATTGTTAGTAAAAAGATTTTTATTATTATAGATATTTTTTTCTCCACATTTTTATTCCAGCACTGGAGTGATGAGCTATTAAAGTTAGCTTATAATCTAACACAACTTAATGGTTCAGCGACGAGATTTTTACAGAAAGCTCATGTTAAACTATGTTTGCAAGTTGACAAATCTGGAAAAATTCCGGTAAAAAAGTAAGTTTTCCACTTAATTTGGCTAACATTTCATTATCATACAATCGGTATTTTTTTCAATTTTTTACTAATATGGTCTTCAAATATATTTTTAGTATCATTATATTGATTTTACAATCAAATGTTGAGCATATGTTATTATTATTGTTACATTATGTTTATGTGTAGAGCCACAGGAACCAAAACAAAAGTAGAGAAAAAATAAATAAAATAGAATAAGTAAATATTTAGAGAGAAATAACATAGCTAAATAAATACGAGCCAAAAAGATTTTAAGATTACATTATCAGAAAAAAAAACAAATACAAAATTAAATGGTCATTTTTTATGAAACTGTTTTACACAAATAGTTTTATAGTTTATTAAATTTTATCCAAACTGTTTTGCATGCTATTCAAAACTATCTCCAATAAAAATATCCATACAGAAAATCTTATTTTCTAGAATCTAGAGCAATAAGGTATTGAAGAAGTTTCGTGGTCAAAATCAAGAAAACAAAAAAACTGAAGACTCTTTCTAAAAAAATTTCGTCCATAACGAATAAATTGAATTCATCTATTGACATTACTTTTCGATATTATTATAGAAGTAAATATTTAAAATTTTCAGCATAATGAAACTATTTGCATCACATAAAGATGATCGACGGCGAGTTGAGAAAGCACTAGAAATATCAGGTTTACCAATTGGTAAAACAGATGCAATTTCTCTCCAAAAACTTCAGTTTGAAGATTTTTTCAACCTCTATAAGAACTTAACAATGCGTACTGAAGTAGAGAAGCTTTTTGATGAAATGTAAGTTCATACCTACAAAAGAATAAAAATATAAATCTTATAAAAAAAATTTTATTTCTATCATTTTAGTGTTGGTACATCAAAACGGAGAATAATGTCAATAACTCAACTAGTTGATTTTCTTAACAAAATTCAACGTGATCCGAGACTGAATGAAATACTTTTTCCGTATGCTAATCCAGCAAGAGCAAAAGATATCATACAGCAATATGAACCTAATAAGTTTAACGCACAAAAGGGTTTGCTTAGTTTTGATGGATTTTTAAGGTAATTTTATTTTAAATAATCATGTCACATATGCTCTAAGCTCTCTAAATGTTGAACGTCATAAGTGAATGGTCCCTTAAAAATTATTAACTTGATGAAAAATAAAATTTAACATTACGAAAAAAGAAAAGAAAGTTTTACATTGCCTATTTTTTAGATATTTAATGTCGGAAGATAATCCTATCATGGCGAGTAATAAATTGGAATTGTGTGATGACATGGATCAACCATTATCGCATTATTTTATTAATTCATCCCATAATACGTATTTAATTGGACACCAAATCACCGGTAAAAGCTCTGTGGAAATTTATAGGCAAACATTACTTGCTGGTTGTAGGTAATATGAAAAACAAAAATTGATGAATTTGTAATTTTTCTCATTTAAAATTTTTTTTTAAAAAAAAATTTAAGGTGTGTGGAGTTGGATTTTTGGAATGGTCGTACGGAAGAACCAGTAATTGTTCATGGCTATACGTTTGTCCCAGAAATTTATGCAAAAGATGTGTTAGAAGCAATCGCTGAAAGTGCATTTAAAACATCTGATTATCCTGTGATATTGAGTTTTGAAAATCATTGCAATCCCAGACAACAGGTCAGTATACAATAAAAACAATTTTGTCCATTTACTGACATTTACTAGTACCGTAGAAAATTTAAAAAAAAATATTTTATGAATTTTGTTAAAAGCTAGCTAAGAATTTGTTTCATGTGGTCATACATTCAATCTTTCGTAACATTATTATAGGCAAAAATTGCAAATTATTGCCGTGATATATTTGGAGACATGCTCCTAGATTTACCGCTAGATTCTCATCCGCTAGAACCATTTATGGAGCTACCTTCACCACAGCTATTAAAGCGAAAAATTATTATTAAGAATAAAAAGAAACACCACCATCACCATCATCATCATCATAAAAAGTCACAAAATCAAGGTAAAACTAATTTAAAATATTTGTATAAAATTATCCTTTGACCTGATAAAACTCTTTTTTAAATTTTAAATTATACAATTTACTCAAAGCAATAACATTTGTTATTAATTCTGAAAAACTTAAAATTAGGACCTAGTCTCCAGAAGTTTAAGATTTAAAAAAATATAACGCATGAATTTTTGGATTTATTGGGGATTATTCACCAAACATTTATTAACAAATGATTAAAAATACATTCACAAATATATCATTAAATAATTTCCTTGTAGAATTATCACTATATTATATTCTATTTCATTTATAACGTGCTTTTTAAAATTATATTTCATTTTTTTTTTAATTCTTAAAAATTTATGAACAACAGTTACCAATGCCTTAATGCCAACATCTGATAAACAACAACAAATAACCACAGAAGAAGGATGTGTCACTGGTAGTAATCCTTTACAACTTACTGGAAACGGAGATATTTCACAGCAACAACATCCCCCTCCTCTCCAGGTACACATAAATAAATAAATAATGATATTTTGAAAATGTCACTGGGCTAGTTGGAAGTTAATAGAAACTCAAACATTTGTTCTATTTCAAGCATATATTTTAATAACAAATAATAAAATTTAATTTTATCAAATGATGTGATATTTTAATTAATAAGTTTTTTTTAATTATATATTAAGCAACTTCGACAAGCATCAAAGGAAAGCACTGGCTCATCAGATACTGACAGTTCTAGCGATGATGAATCAATTCAAGCTCCTTCATCAGGCCCCCCTGAACTAAATGACAAAGTTCAAAATGCAAAAGAAACTGAAGCTGGTGCCGAAATATCAGCTCTGGTGAACTATGTACAACCTGTACATTTTAGTAGCTTTGAAAATTCTGAAAGTAAGTTAACTTTATTTGATTTTATTATGTTTTTAGTAAATTCTTTTGCTTACTAACGCCTATTTCCATACCATTTCAATCTCTTACAATGCAATCATTACTCAAATAAAACCTTAAAATTGTCACAACAAGAAAAAGGACGGTACTATGAAATGTCATCATTTGATGAAAAACAGGCTACTGCTTTATTAAAAGAGCGTCCAATAGAATTTGTTAATTACAACAAGCATCAGCTTTCTCGTGTTTATCCTGCTGGATATCGTTTCGATAGCTCGAATTTTATGCCACAGCTGTTCTGGAATTGTGGATGTCAATTAGTTGCACTAAATTACCAAACATTAGATCTTGGTATGCAATTAAATCTTGGCATTTATGAATATAATCAACGTTGTGGATATTTATTGAAACCGGAATTTATGAGACGAAAAGATCGTCGATTAGATCCATTTGCTGAGAGTACGGTAAATAAGCTTTAAATAAAATTACCATTATCAAAACTGTTAAAAACATTCCTTCACTTTCTTAAATTAAATCCAATTAGGTTGATGGCATTATTGCTGGTACCGTTTCCATTACTGTTTTATCAGGTCAATTTCTAACTGATAAAAAAGTAGGAACTTATGTTGAGGTTGATATGTACGGTTTACCTGCTGATACAGTACGTAAAAAGTTTCGAACGCGAATAGTCCGTGACAACAGTATTAATCCTGTTTATGGAGATGAGCCATTTGTGTTCAAAAAAGTCGTATTACCACAATTGGCAAGCATTCGAATTGCAGCATATGAAGAAAATGGAAAGTTTTTGGGACATCGTGTATTACCAGTAATAGGTCTCTGTCCAGGCTATCGACATGTTTCACTAAGAAATGATTTGGGACAACCACTGCCTCTTTCTACACTATTTCTTTGCATAATAGTTAAAGATTATGTTCCAGATGGACTTTCTGATTTCGCTGAAGCATTGGCTAATCCTATAAAATATCAGAGTGATCTAGAAAAGCGCTCACAACAATTAGCTGTACTTGAAGAAGATATGGAACCAAATAATGATGATGGAGAAAACTGTAAAGAACTGTCATCTGTCGGCACATTGAAGAAAGAAATAAAACAATCAGATACAGCAACAAGTAGTCCTAAACATCGTTCTACTTTTGGTCCATCGACAATACATTCTACATCTGTCACTGAAGCAAATTTAGTCGAATCTCTTTCTAATATCGATAGCAATTTTGTATCGGGTAGTTTAAATGTTAACATTGGACCAAATTCAACAGTATCTAATCCTTCACAATTAAATGAGTCATCAAAAAATGCAACACTTCCACGTGTACAACCCGAAATATTTACAAATGAAGCCGATGACATTGTTGCAGAAACACTCGAAAAAATTCTTGAACACAAATCTATACGGGAAAAACGTGAAACATTAGAGAAAAAAATTCGTTTACTGAGAAAAAGTCATGATAAGAAAAAGGTTGAAGTATCGCAAAATGAAGTCAGTGATGGAAAAAAGTCATCAATTAACAAACTAGTTAAAAAACTTAGTAGCAAAAATATGTGAGTAATGATTTTCGCTATCAAAATATTTACCGTATTTATTTTTGTTACTTGTAAATGAAGCAAAAAATAGCCAAAAATTTTCTTGAACAAAACAAAATTCTGTTTGTCAATACTCCAGAGTTTGAAATTGTTGGCGAATGTGCACTAGTTAATTTTATATTTTATCTGTTTAGGGACGTAAACATTCCAGTACCTCCATGCCCATTGCTAAATAGCAACGACGACTCTTCTAATGAACGTCTTATAAATCTTTGTCGTGAGCATGCATTGACATATCGAGAACTGTTGGAAAAATATCACGAACAAATATTTACAATGGCAGAAACCCTTCTGCACAAATCACAAGAGAACCAAATGCAGCATTTAAAGAAACTGATGGAAAAAGAGACTAACGAAGTTATGCGACAATTACAGCATACAAGGAAGTCAGAAGTTAAACAATTAGCATTAGTTCATAAGGATAAAGATGAGTTAGAAAGGATGAAACGTGAGGTGGCATCAACAGTCGTAGAGAAAGGAGTCGCGGAACGAGTTCGTTTGACGGCAAATTACGAAAAAAGACGAGATGATTTACAGAAGCAGCATGATACTGTTCGAGCAACATTATTGGAGCAGAGAGAAAAGGTGATTTCGGGGCTGTTAAAATAGATTTTGTTTACAAAATGATATTCATGTGTTAGACACATTTCATATGTCTCCAAAACCAAATATGTAGCCACATATCTACACATTTTTCACACATCTAGACACATATTTATTTACACATCTGGCTACATATTCGGTTTGTGACATATTACAAAATTACAATATATTTTGTATTCTGTTTGTTGTTTGCAAAATATCGGCAAGTAACTAAACCTTATTTTTTTGTAATCCTGGGCAATTTTTAAATTGCAAAATATTGAAATTATTGCTTAAAATATTTTTAAAAAAATTATGCATAAACTGACTAACTAATACAAAATTCTTTTAATTTTTTAATCAAATTAAATACGCTACGGATAGATTAAATCTATGCTAGAAAAAGAAATGAATACTCAGGCATGTGCCTCATCAGAATCTGTTATGAATTTCTTTAATGCCCTTATACCACCAACAACATCAACAAGTAGCGTTAGCCTGTCAGCAGAAGCAACAGCCACTACAAATGACATGCAAGCTAGTACAAATTGCTTTAAAAACTAAACTCTAAATATTATATTGTAGTAAGAAAATTGTAAGTACAATATAATTGTAAATATAAATAATTAGATGACAAATTTTGAAAAGCAGAAGATTGGATCTCTTTAATCTGTGCATAAAAGTTAAAGTTTCTAAATTTTAATGTTGAAAATTTATTTAGGGAAACTTTAAGATGAAAAGTGCATCATAAACTTTTGTCGAGGAACAAACAAAATATTAAAAAAATAATAACATAATTTTTTTTTGGTATCGCAGAAATTGCAAAAAATGCGATTAAATTTTCCTAAATGGCCTAAAAACCTTTAAAAGTATTATAAATTGATATAAAATTATAAGACATAAAAGTTGTTGTTGAAAAAATAACCAAATAGGAGCTGTAAAAGTAATTTAACAGGATTGAATTGAACTCGAATTCATTGAAGTCAAATATAAAAAAAAAATACAATCGATGAATTGAATGATACAAATCAATAATATCACGTAATTTTCAAATTGATTAAATTTTGGGCAGTACCTTATACAATCACATTATACACAACAAAAAAATGGAGGAAGGATATGATTGAAAGTTTTTACCGTCGATTTGAAGTCTGTCAGAGTATCTGTTTTAAATTTGAAATTCATTAATATTTAAAAAAAATTAAATTAAATATCCTTAAATATCTCTGAATCACAAATTTAATTCAAATTTCACAACTTTGATAGAACGGAAGGAGCAATACTACATTATTTAAAATTGTTTCTTCTTGAGATATTGTTTCTTTGAAAACCATAAATATTATTTGCAGCATAAATGAAGAATAAATAAATTTTAGGAGATTTTCAAATTTTATTCGATCAAACTTTGAAAAATAATTTTTTTTAAAAAAAAGTCGTTACATAACTTTAAAATATACACGATATGTGTATTTATGGATTTTAAGAGATCTAGCAATATTAAAATTAGACAATATTACTTACTTTTTATATTTTTTCATTAATTTTTTAAAGTTTTCTGCCGTTTTTTTGTTATTGAAATAAGCTTACTTGTTTCTCAACTCTGCACAATAGTAAGATCTAGGGTATTTCAAAACAATGCTCCGAGACACAAGTTGTGTGCGCAAATTTCATAGAAACTTATTTCTTAATTTAAATTCTTAAATTACGAACTAACAAAGCTTTATTATGAGTAATTAAATATATTGAAAATATTTAATTTTCTTTCAAATTTAAGAAATAATAGCAAAAGTTTTTCCAACCCTCCATGCGAGTTTTAAGCATTACATAGTTTAATTTAAAAAATTAATACAATTTGCATGCACAAAAACAAAAAAGGAGAAATGAATCATTATTTTCCCTTTTTACATAAGTCCATCTCTAAATGTTTGGTCTTCGTTTGAACTAACTTCAAAGTTTACATAGACATGTTATATATCATTGGAATCCTTGAAGTTAGTACTATCATGTGCCGCCATTTTTGGAATTTTTGAAACGGTTTTATCGGTTAAAAAACCGGTTCAAAAATGAGTAGTCCACAATTTCTAGAAATCATACTTCCAATA
This sequence comes from Chironomus tentans, assembly GCA_963573255.1. Classification (NCBI taxonomy): domain Eukaryota; kingdom Metazoa; phylum Arthropoda; class Insecta; order Diptera; family Chironomidae; genus Chironomus; species Chironomus tentans. Next base: position 338,000 of record OY754302.1, on the reverse strand, counting down.
AGGCTAAAAATATGGTTGATATTTAGAATTGTAGCTTATAAAAATCGATGGAGCTTTAAAGGGTTTTTGGATTTTTCACGCAAAGGTTACATCATTTTTGGAGGCTCCAAAGTTTAAACTTCAAAAAATCATAACTTTAACTAGGAATAAGTAAAAATTATGAAACTTTCAGCAAAATGTTTGTTTTCTATAGAGCTATCAAGGAAAAATATAATTAGGTGGGGTTTGTACAATATGATGTCACAATTTTCAAAATTATGATTTTGCATACATTTGAAGTACTTTTTGACATATATAGAATATAGCTATTATAAAACTTTTAACAGCATTAAACTACACATTTAAAAACCTTTAAAATGATGTATCACTTGTCTAGGGTCAGAACCCCAGTGACGTCAAAAACAGTTTTTGATTTTTTTGACACATTTTTTGAAAACTTTTCAAAATTCCAAAAACGCAGTCTTAATCTACATAAAATTACCATTTCAATGATATACAACACTTATAGCTTGCAATAGCACATATAGTAGAAAAGCGAAATTTACCGATTCGAATTTGTTGTTGTTGCAAAACAGTAATTTTTAAAAAGTTAATTTTAGCGCATTTTTGAAACTTGTTTTAAAAAGGTAGCTTAATAATGCACTTTGTCTGGTCGGTCGGTCGGTCGGTCGGTCGGTCGGAGCACATTAAAAACTTTTTATCTAGACATCGTAGAGAGCTCTAGTTTTTTGCATTAGCTCCGTGCCATCGAGTTATTGGCCCCCCGGACATTTAAAAATCTCAAAACCATCGCCAAATACTATAATTAATCAATTTTTGATTTCAATACAATAGAGCCAACTTCAAGTGGTATAATTTCAAATATATTTTGACCGTTAGAAAATTTGAAATTCAAAAAACCGTTAAAAGTCAAACCATTTTATTATATGAAAATTCACCGCGCAAATTGTTAATTATACTATAATTAATGATTTTCAAGTGAATTTACGCGGGAAATTTTCAAATATATTTTGAACGTTACAAAATTTGAATTTCAAAAAACCGTTAAATGACAAACCATTTTAATATGTAAAAATCCCCCAAAATTTGTTAATTATACTATAATTAATGATTTTCAAGCGCATTAAACCTGGAAAAATTCAGATATATTTTAACCGTTAGAAAATTTGAATCTTAAAAAACCGTTAAATGATAAACCATTTTAATATGTGAAAATTCACCGAAAAAATGGTTAATTATACTATAATTAATGATTTTCAAGTGAATTTACGCGGGAAATTTCCAAATATATTTTGATCGTTAGAAAATTTGAATGTCAAAAAACCGTTATAAAGCCGTCGAATTTATTTAAGTCACAAAATATTCATGATTGACTTATTTAATATGCAGTACTTTGCTAATCAAATACTGATCGCTAACACAAAAATGCGCTGAAGTCCCTCGATCTATAACACGAGGACTTTCTTTAAATTTTTCTACAATAAGAACTAAAGTTAATTACAAGTGTTGTATATCGTTGAAAAGGTAATTTTATGTAGATTAAGACTGCGTTTTTAGAATTTTAAAAAGTTTTCAAAAAATGTGTCAAAAAAATCAAAAACTGTTTTTGACATCACTGGGGTTCTGACCCTAGACAAGTGATACATCATTTTAAAGGTTTTTAAATGTGTAGTTTAATGCTGTTAAAAGTTTTATAATAGCTATATTCTATATATGTCAAAAAGTACTTCAAATGTATGCAAAATCATATTTTTGAAAATTGTGACATCATATTGTACAAACCCCACTTAATTATATTTTTCCTTGATAGCTCTATAGAAAACAAACATTTTGGTGAAAGTTTCATAATTTTTACTTATTCCTAGTTAAAGTTATGATTTTTTGAAGTTTAAACTTTGGACCCTCCAAAAATGATGTAACCTTTGCGTGAAAAATCCAAAAGTCCTTTAAAGCTCCATCGATTTTTATAAGCTACAATTCTAGATATCAACCATATTTTTAGCCTTATTGGAAGTATGATTTCTAGAAATTGTGGACTACTCATTTTTGAACCGGTTTTTTAACCGATAAAACCGTTTCAAAAATTCCAAAAATGGCGGCACATGATAGTACTAACTTCAAGGATTCCAATGATATATAACATGTCTATGTAAACTTTGAAGTTAGTTCAAACGAAGACCAAACATTTAGAGATGGACTTATGTAAAAAGGGAAAATAATGATTCAAATGATCTAATAATAAATTTTGCTGTGACATTTATCTCATAAAGTTGTAAACATATTTTAAAAAATAATTTATTGGTGTTATAAAATAAAAACTTAATTAGTTTTTTTTAAAATTTTATTCTTTAACTTTAAAATATATATCATAATCGATGCTTCTCTTTTTAAATATATTGAGGCTAAATTTTACTTAATTTTCATTCATATTATCAAGTTATCAGCTTTGAATGTTGATACAAGCATTTTTATTGCGTAAAATGAATACTTTAAAACATTATTAGAGTCACAGTCATTTATTTATTCGTACGCCGTGTAATCAGAGAAATTAAAATTTTAGCAGAATCTCATCGTAGCCAAAAATCAACATTTTATTATTTTTTTCCTACTCTAATTAAAAAAATCTAAAATTCTTAATTCATCTGATCTGCCGCGTTAACATTATTTCTCATTTAATTTAATGATGCGTTTCAATTTGATTGATTGTAGACTTTTTGCATTCGATCCGTACCATTATAAGGAAGAACTGACTAAATTTTGGACATAATAGAAGCAATTGTTGCTTCTAAAAAATCAAAAAACTCTTTTTTAAAAAAAGTTATCAAAGTCTTTAACATTACATGATTTAATTCTCTGATTGATTTACGTGGGCTAGTACAGTGGTATAATATAAATCGAATACAAATCTGGTTAAAATTTAAATAAATTTAGCTCATTTTTAAATATGATATTATATCAAATTTGAACAAATTGAAATCACTACGCACTTACTGAATTGATGTTTATGGCTAAAATATATGAAGAAGAAGCATAAAAGCTTGTATTTTTGTATAAAAATGTGATTTATAAACAAAATTTGAATGAAGAATTGCTACATTTAGGTAGAGAAATTTGGCTTCGATCTTATTTTTATCGAATTGAGAAAAAATCTGAAATTTGCATGCTATCATTATTGTATAGAAGCAAATGTTTTAGTTTTGAAAAAGTATATCCAAAGTTTTAATTTTATTAATAATTTTTTTGCTATAATTCTGCCGAATACTAACAACAAAAATCAGAGAAATTTCTTTTGTATTATGTTTGACTAGTTTTATTTTTGAGTAAAAACATTTAGGTGCTTTACAATACTTTGTGATCTTTTCTTGTTGTGAAAAAAATTATTTAAAATAAAATATAATATGAAAAATAAATGAAAAATTTGTATTTTAAAGTTTTTATAGTACTTAAATTTGACAATCATTGAATAAAAATAAAAAGGTAAAAAATATTTGAAGATTTTAGTGTTAGTTTGCTCTGAAATATAAAACAAAGACACATTGAAAGACTCATAAAAGGATAAAGAGTAATATTAAGCAAATCAATTATTCAGAAAAAAATATTAGAAAATAAACAAAGAGCAACCAAGATACTCTGATCATCTGATCTGCAAACCTAAAGAGAGTGAAAAACAAAAACAGCTAGAAAATTTAATTTTAAATTCACAAAAAAAAAGTCGTTATCAGCTTTTCAAAAGGAAAAATGATTTGGAAAGGAAAAGCAAATACTTGATATATAATAATGATAAAATAAGAACCCCATATTTTTAAGATCAAATTAATTATTCAATTTTTTAATGGTAAAATTTTGAATGCTATTTAACTTTTAATAGACTTACTAATTTGATGAAACTATTTGATATATGAAGACTTTTCTAGACAATTTAGTTTCCTCCACAAATTGTTCGGCTATGTTCAAAGTCTTTATATATACGGAGATGTGATAGAAGAAATAGACAAATTTGTCTACTTGAAGAGGTTTATCTCCACAGATGATTGTGTTGATCATGATGTCTTAATTGAATCCTTCTAGCCAATATACGCTCATTACGCCATATCTGGTCGACAAATAGAAATTGAAATCCACCGTGAGGCCGAAATTCTGGTAGACTTAGTTGCTGCTCAGCAATATAAACAGCTCAGTGAGTTTGTAGTTTAAGCTGACAATCAAGTTAAAACCAAAAGTTTTATAAAATGGGGTCTATATCCGTATAATAGTGGATTAAAAAGACATCATTATCATCCAATTAATTAATTTAAGCCTTATAATATTAATTGTATAATTTAGGCAATTCAAATTTATTAATGCTGAACAAAATCAATTTGAAAATTCACATATAAATTCTTCAAAATTGATCTTATTTTAAAAAAATTAATTCAATCAAACTTTTTTTTTAAAAAAAACCTATTGTTTCTAAGTATGGTGATCTGATATATTTTACAAACTGGAATTTTTTTTAGATCAAGCCAAGATAAAACGTTTAAAAAAGATGCGAAAATGTCTAGGCATTAATTTTTGAAGAATTTTACAAAACGCTATTTGCAAAATATATTTCCAATTTTACGAAGAATATACGCAAGAGAATGCATAGATATGTTCAAAATTCTTCAATTTTTCTAGTCATTAACCTCAATTATGTGTTAAAATGTTCAGATTAATCTCCACTATTTATGCTACTGAGGTTAACATATGTATATAATATGATGACATTAAATAAATAAAAAGTTTATATTTCTTTCCACCGAGACCTCAACACTTTCCAGATTAATTCAGAAAAATCCAAAGCGAGGTAGTAAGATATCCCATAAATGTGGAATTTTGGAGTGATTTCAGTGTTAACTTGCTTCCTCGCTCAAATTTTATTTTTCTTTGAATTTTTATTTTGTTAGAAAATTAAACCACTGAACTCAATGGAAAAAAACGTTGATGAATAAATAATATTGATCATCAAAGGATTCAAGAATTATAATATTAAGCTTCTATTTATGAAATGCTCGTGTAAATAAAGGAAGAGCTGACCATCAAAAATATATTTTTTGTGATAAAAACATGGGAAATAATTTTGCATAAAAATTTAAAAGCATTTCTAGTTTATATTGGATGCATGGGTGGTTTTACAATTATTTCACTCAAAAAATAAAATGTTGTAAAGAATTCAATAAGAATTTTCATGTATAAAATATTTTCCTTTTGAATCTTTAATTTAAATTTGTGAATTTAAAGTTGTGTGACTTCAAGATCCGAAAACATAAAATCAGGTATGAAAGACATAAAATAAGGAGTATAGAAATAAAGTAAAAATAACACTATATATGAAAGTTCAAAGAAATCTTAGTGTTATTCAGTTGTTATTATTCAACAGATAAACAAAAAATCAAAATCAAAATTTGCATCCTAATCAGTTAACTATAAAATGGCAATACTGATTTCCATATAGTTTGATGGAAATTATTTTGTTGAGTAGTTCAGAAATTCTGTGCAAAGCAAATTCTGGATTTATAAGTTTGATAAATGTATATCAAATTACATGTTAATGTTTTGAAAATAACAAAAAATACTCAAAATGGTTTTTCCACCTTTGACAATTTCTGTTTTTTACATAATTCAAGATAGAAGAGAATCTGTGGACACAAAGTTCAATTTAAATATTTTTATTTAAAAATTTCAAACGACAAACTATGTAAAGTTATAATTAACAAAAATTAATCTTGCTAAAACCTTAAAAATTACGATCAAATAATTTTTTGAAAGGATGCAGACAATCTAGAAATCCGATTTTATTTGTTGAAAAAAAAAATCTAAAAAACCCTAAATTTGGAATTGTAATGAACATAAAGTTGTCGTTAAAGTGAAAATAAAATTTGCAGCATAACTTATGCTTGACGACAACACTCTAGTCAAACTCAACATTTTATCGCTTTACATCTTATCACAATTATAACTCAACGATTGAATTTAGTCAAAATTTACTTTAATTGATTAAAAGATGCACTAGTTAATTATAATTCACAACATCATACGTTTGCAAGTAATTTGGTCATTTTTTGAAAAAAAAAAAAAAAAAAAATAACTACCTTTTTTGAAATTGAAATCCTAAAAGTTTGACTTAATTATATTGCATTTTAATTTTGATCTCATAAAATCTTTCAAATCTAACTTGTGTAGTTAATGTTATTATTTTTTTGCAAAAACCAAAAACAAAATCTTACTATTCAGGTTATAATAAAGAATCTTATAAAATACCCTTGTGAGCATCTCATTATCAATGAATCAAAATAATAAAAGTTTTTTTCTAAATCATTCTTATACTTAGATCATTAAATGTAAGTTTTAATCACGTATCAAAAGGAATGATATAGATGTCATGTTAATAAGAGAATACAAAACAAAATATAAATGTATATACAATTTTGAGATAAATGTGCTAAACAAGTTGAATATATTAAATGACATAACCTTACTAAAAACCGATTATAAAAGTTGTGAACAATCAAAGATTTTGAAATTAATGAAAAAAAAATTTGTGTTGAAAGAATAAAAGATTAAAATAAATATGAAATAATGACATAAAATATGATAAAATAAATTACGGAAAAGTTGTTGTGATTAAGAATTCAAAGAATGATTAATAAAATGATGAAAGAAATTTAAAAAAAATTAAATACATTGTTTCAACAAGGAGGCGTAAAAAAACTTTATTTTCCTGTTAATCGTAAAGTTGATCATTATTAAACGGTTTTTTAAAATTTAAAATTTCGATAAAAGTTAAAAACCCCACAATAACAAATCACAGAATATTTTATTTTTTCATTTAGTTCTGGCTCAGTATATCTTAAAGTGAAACACAAAAGTGAAATGGCGAATTTAAAACAAGATTTGGATGAATATATGCTAATGAATGAGGAAAGAAAGTCATCAAATTATAAAATACCAAGTTTTAATGTAAAGATGCCAAAAATACCATTTATAAGCTCTGAGTCATCATCTACAAGTAACAGCTGGCTAAATGATCAAGAAGACAATTCATGTTGTCCTAAATTGAATAGACTACAAAGGATAGCAGCATCTGTAATTTGCATTGGACTGGGATGTTTTTGCTTAGTGCTATCTACTTTCTACATACCAGTATTAGTGTTTAAAGCTCGCAAATTTGCCTTACTTTTTACATTAGCTAGTTGTTTATTTATGGCTGGATTTGCATTTCTTGTTGGACTAAAATCACTCATATCATCAATGTTTTCAAAACAGAAGCTTATTGTTTCAATTTCCTATACAATATGTCTCATTTTAACTTTATATTTTTCTATGTTTATGCAAAGTACAGCTCTAACTGTATTATTTGCAGTTTTGCAAATAATATCGCTTAGTTTCATGCTTTTCGGAATTGCACCAAAAGGAACCAGTAGCTCTTTTAAATTATTTGGTACTTTATTTAAGCATCAAGCTTCCTCAACATTACCTATTTGAGTTTGTTTAATTTTTTATATCTTTTGTGCTTTGGAAGTGATGTTTCACATTAATCATTTGTATAATAAAATCACTGAAAAATGGTAATAAAAAATGTATTTTTATAAATATTTGAATTACCTGTTGTTTCTCCAAGTTAAAAGAAATTTGTCTTTCTAGATACAGAAAATTAAGCTTTTTCTTGCATATATTTATTTTTTAAAATTAGTTTTTAATATATTTTCTAGGAAATCATTTTTTTATTGTTCTTCAGATCATATTTTTGAGATAGATAAATTTTAAGTACATACATAAAAGCACTCTATATTTATGAAAACATCAAAGTGCCATTAACTGTGAATCAAAAATTTTAATGTTTCTAAAATATTTATTTGCTAACTGAGCGTAATAGTTTTAATGTTGAGCATAACTTATGCTACGAATCAAATATGTTGCGCTTTTGATATGGTTATACGATATTTTATATATTCAAAAAAAATTAACTATTAAGTGTTGAAAATTCGATGAACGAAAGAAATTAATTGTGTTGGAATGTAGATGTTTGATTTTTTGAAAATCATTTGAAAATTTAACCGAGTCCATGATCCTCAAAGAATCCTTGGGGTGTCTCATCCTGAAAAGAGGAACGTAGAATTTAGTAAGTATTAGAGCGATAATACTTCGAGTTTATGTACCCAAATTCTTTTTTCTTTTTTTTTTTTGAAGGAATTAAAAACAAGGATGAAAATTAGTTTAAATAATGAAATGAATATTGAATAAATATTTATTTATTAATACTACATACCTTGCTTTTAATTCCATTCAATCAACTATTAACAAAATAAACTTAGTTCAAAAGCACAACCACTGCACATTTTCTCTGCTGATTCTTATTTATTTGTTTTAATTTATTCTTGAAAAAATTATAGATACACTTAAAACCAAAACTAAAGTTTATTTTAGGGAAAATCACCAATTAGATATGAATTAGATTATGTTCAACAACAAATTTAAATTATTTTTCAGAAGTTATACCCTAAACCAGAATTTTAAAGAACATTAGTTGGAAAACAAACTATGAGAAAATAAGAAAAACATGTTAAATTATTGGAGTTACATACACATTATGGAAGATCATTTTTCAGAGGAAAACTACATACTTGGTAGAAAATGTCAATTTTTAATCACGCACTTTTTGAGCTATAATTATAGCTTACGAATATAACCTAGTCAAGCAAGTTGGTATTAAAATTTGAATTCTTCTCCAAAAAAATTTAAGACGCGGCGGAAATTGTTTCGACCAACGAGTTTTCTACTGACAATTTAGATTTTTTTAATTATTGAGCGTGATTTTGTTTAAAGCTCAATGATGATTTTCATTTAAAATATTATTTCTAATTGTTCATTGTATTTTATTATTATTTTTAATTACAACATATATTGTGATTTTTAGTTTACTTTATTTTTAATCTCATCAATATTGTATGAAACATTTTATTTTACTTTTTTCTCTAATTCCAAGAATTACTATTTGATTGGCTATAAAATTGGTCCAAAAATTTATAAGTGATTGTATAAGGGCATATCCCGAAATTTTCGAAAAGCATGGGCTCAAATTTTAAAGAAGAAAATTTTTCCTAAAAAGTCTCTGTTTTGTACAGACAAGTATCATAAACATAGTTTGAAATCAGATCGTCACGATAAGATTACAAAATATTTATTGCAAAAAAATTTTGACACCAAAAGTTAAAAATTTCAAAAAATTTGTACCAAATTAAATTTTCTAACAAAAGGTTCGAGGTCCCGGCTATCCACTAAATTTCATTCATATAGCTTCTAATTTATTGTGTATAAATTTATGAGCATAACATCCAAAAATGTATGAAATGTTAAACATTTTTCATCTGTTTTTTTTTTATTTTTAATACATAAATTTAGCAATTTTGGAAGATATTTTTACGATTTTGATAATTCTTATTTCACTAAAATGACCATTTGAAAATCAAGTCAAGGCTTTTTATGTCATTTTGGTTAAATTTTGACAATTGTGGGCTTTTGAATATTTCTCAATGTCATTATGATATGATTTAAATAGGTACAAGTGAATATAAATATTTTACTATAAGTTTTAAATACATTTTTTTATAAATATGTTATGTTGTTATGTGTTAAGTTTGTTCAATTCTTTTCCAATGATTTCTTTAAAAGTGGACAAAGATTCTTCTAGATTTGGTGTAATTAGAGAAGAAATGGGCCAAAATAAAAAAAAAATCATTCAAAAATACAAGCAATTTTGAGTAATTTTTTTTAGTGCATTTTTTTTCAACTTATGAAGGCTTAACTTTCAAAATCAATTGTTGCAGTGATCACACTGCTTCAAAATTAAATATATATATTTTTTTAAATTTCTGTCCAACCCATTCATTGTCAAAATGATATGTCATATTATGAGAATTTTAAGAAAATCATGTATTCATAAGTATTTTTAAGATCTTTTAAAATAAATATAATTGTTATGAGTAAATCTATATTTTCTTTCCCTTAACCTGTTACTTAATTTTAAGTTTTCATAACTCTTAAATTTACTACATATCCATAATTATCTTTATCTATTTAAAAAACAAGAATCTAATATAAAGTTAATGTGTATTAACAGTAATAAAATAAAAAACTTAAGAATTGAGACAAAAATTTCCAGAATGCTCTTAGTTTCTACAGTCAGTTTTAAAGTAATATCAGTGACTTAAAGTTTACAATAGTGGTTAAAAAATAATGTGGTGTTGTAATGGTGTTTTATAGTAATCCAATTTCGCGTAAACTTGATTCTACTGCTTCTTCCTAATCATTTTTCAATAACATTTTATTTGCATAAATTTTGAATAATGTTTTGTAAACATTGAATGGTATTGTTTAATATATAAATACAACGTCATATATTAAAGTTTCGTTTAAGGATTCCCAAAAAAGAAAAGAAGAAAAAAACAACAAAGGAAAGATAAAAAATTTCTTTTTTATTATAAAATTTCCAATTATTAAAAAAATTCAATGGTAAAAATGTTGTTATTAATAATGATTAATTAAATGTTAATATGAAAATTAATTTTAATATTCTGTTAAAATTATTATTATTTTTAAATTAACACATTAAGCACAATAATATAAATAATAATTATATTACTTGGGTATTTAATGATAAAGGGGTCATGACATTTTAAATGAAAATTTTGGAATAATTTTTGTATCATTAATAGTTTGAAGGTATTAAATTTCGATAATCGACTCATATGTAGGCGAACATGCTATTACGATAAGAAAACCTCCTGCTATTACGACAAGGATAGGTAACAGATTGGAATTTTAAAACCCTCTTATTTATGAAGACGTAAGTTTGTTTTCCACCCCAACCAAATAGTGATCTCTTAATCATGCAAAAAGTTTTGTCTACATGAGAAACAATCGCAGAATGCTAATCGCATTAGAGTTCATGTTAATATCGAATCATAATTTATTTTTTTTAATATATCAAAAATTATTGAATTAACGAATAGTAGAATCTACAATCTGGTTCGCTAGTTCTTGCAATCAGCATGTAAATTGTGACAATCTGTCCTGATCAATGTTAATATACAGAAAAATGTAAGTAGGTAGTATTAAAAATAATCAATCAAAACATTTAAATGTTCTACTTGGGAAGTGAGCAGAAATTTTCACTCCCGTGTCCTGAAAATCATACGAGACCGGAAAAAGGTTACTCCCCCTTCAAACCAACTTCCTTTTGTTTGATTGAAAATTTCTAATAGATTTAACTTGGAGAGAGAAAACACAAACACACACAATTTTATCATATGATAGAACATCATTAAAAAACGAAAAACACGAGAAAAAACGTGGTTTAAATTATAAAAATAAAAATGCATTCAATTTTAAGTTAATGAATTTTCACCATTTTAATTTCTACTTGGCTTTTGGCATTTTAACAATTTATTGTTTTTCTTTAAGACATTTGATTGATTGAATTAATTGATCAAAATCGGTTTATACAAATAAATTTTTAATTTTATTAATTTTATGCAATTTTAATTACTAGGTTTATATATAAAAATGGGCAATTTATAGTAATGAATGTGGCGCTTAAAAAGAATCTTAATTTGGTTTTCCTTTCTTTTCAAAAATTTGATTTATGTAAGAATGTGAAATTATTATTTTATTTTATATCTCAAAAAAATATTCTATGACTTTGAACAAGAATTGGCATGATACCTGCAAGAAGCAGGCTTGCCAAATCTGCTTTAAACATAAATAGAATAAAATATTTTAATAACTTTTAAAAGTAGATTTGTAAGCACATCTTTAAAAGGGCTTCTAGTCAACCTACTTTGACGACTATTTGATCAATTTAAATTCTCAGACTAGTCAGAACAAAACTATTTTTAGACATTTTTATTTTAGTCAAATGAAAATAAATATAAACGTAATAATATAAAACGTAAATAAAAATACTGTGTTTTGGCAAGGATCAAGAAATTTTTGATTAATAAAAGAAAAAATAATCTTCTTCATCTAAAACCTGAAAAGTTTAAAAATCAAAAAAAAGAATGTGAAAAAGAATTTTTGAAGAAATAGAAAAATTTTGAAACAAATCAAATGAAAGGACCAAATCCAAGTGTTGACATGAATAAACAAAATAAAGCTATATGCGGAAACTAAAGCTTTTTTTTATTAAAAACTAATCCTTGTAATATATAAATTTTTGGCTATTCAGCTAAACAATGAAAGCTGCACTTTTAAATGCATATACTTTAATTTATTAGAAAGCATTTTTATGTCGACATTTGAAATGTTATTCTTTTCATGAGACACAAAAAAAATTTCTTTATTTATGAGCAAGCATTTTGAAAACCTAATAAGCGCTCTATCTATTATGTTATTATACATTTTTTTTAAAAAAAAATTACGTTGCAAAAAAAGGATATAATTGACATCGATGTGTGTAATAAATTTTTAGTTTAAATTTTCATTCAGATCCTTATTTATCGTATTCATAAAAAAAACGTGAAGAGAAAAAGAAAAAAATAGAAGAAACAGGAAGAAAAAGAAGATGAAAATATAAAACAAAATTGGGAGTAAAATATTTTGGAGATAAAAAATGGTTTTCTTTTTGCTTTTCAAACATAAATTCAACGTAATTGATACAAGTATGCTTATTTTAAAAAGAAATCTTTGACTTTTTTGATTGATGAATTACAAAAGAAGTAGTTTTAATAATCATAATACTACTTCAACATTGATAACTTTGAGTTTATTACTTCACAAGTCTTTTATAAGATTTAAAAAAAAAATTTAAGTAAATTTCCGCACAAAAACTTGTTACATGTATTCATAAAAAGCTACCTAAGTGAAGATCATCAATCAAAGTAATATAAAGGCGATGTTTAACGTTTTTAAGTCAAAAATTCAATTTTCTTTTTAATCTTAGTGCATAATTTAAAATAATTTCATACGGAAAATTTTCTATTCTATTAGGAAACAATTATTAATCTTAACAGCTACTGGAAGTTTATCAATAACATGCTATTAACTTGATTAATTGAAATGTTAAATATTTTCTAGCATGCAAAACTAATGAAAATTGAAGTTAAGATTAGCTTGATTCATAGCATACAAAAAAAATATATGTATTTTAAAAATATCTTTTTGAAATACTAGATTAATGAATGAAATACAATGAGGGCTTTTAGCGATGCTTAATATCTCTGAGAAAATTGTCATAAGAAAATTCGGATAATAAGGATTTGATAAAATATGATACGGAAAAGAAAGGATTCAAGTTTATTTATCCGCGCATTTATTTATCGCACTTATATAAAAATAATTTGTAATTTTTTAGATTTTGGCAACATGATTAAGATTACTTTTAAGGCATGATGTATGTCTTGTTTAAAATTTTGGTTTTTTGAATTCTCACAAATTGAAGACAAAATATTTATTATCATTAAAAGAACGCCGATTCTTAAAGCTACTACGAGCAATTAAAACTATAAAAAGCCCAAATAATACTTTCTCGAAATTGTAAGAATTTTCAAAATCATTTTTGCATTTTTGTATGTAGATCTCAAAATAGCTGTTTGTCTGGCACGCGAGATTTAAATGCAAAAATGAGCTAATAACTCTTACAACGACCTCTAGGTATTTAATGAATATTCACAATATTTTCATAAACTGCCACCACAAGAGAATCATAGATATTATAATCAATAATAGGACAGTACAAATGTTTTCTGAACTTGATGTTATAAAGCATTTTTTAAAATCATTTGTTTTTGCAAATGTTGAATTATACATTTTCACATTAATATAGCCTCCATTTTTTATAAGATTAGTTTTTTTTATATCTTGTCCAGGATCTTTTCTCTTAGACTATCTGATCTATATCAGATTTTTCAGTGTCATACAAATTCCCGACTTTAAATCTTAGGATTTCTCAATATAAAACATCAAATTTGAGGGAACGACGTTAAATAAAAGCAAATTAAAAAAAACAGCAAAATAATAATTTTAAAAGAAAAATAATCTTAATCAGAATCAAACTATAATAAGAATGAAATTATAAAATTTCGCAATAAATAAAGCAGAAAAATTGTGGCAATGGTTTTAACGTTAGGAATAATAAGTGGCAAGAGATTTTTAGCATCTTTCATGTATGTTTTAACAATATTACGCAGAATGATTAATGTTAATACTGATAAAATTAAATATCGTAAGTTTCATCGTTGCCTACCTCTTGTAAGACATCTTGTGCTGCAATTGCTTTCAACACATTCTTCTTTGATGTTTCTTGAATTTCACCTCCAACAAGTAACTCATCCAAGATAAAGTAAGCCTTTTCGAAATTAAAAATGATGTCGAGTTCACAAACCTATTAAAAAAAATGTATAATGCAGAGAACAAATGATGATGCATAAAAAAAACTTGAGCTTATTACTTACACTTCCAAAGTATTTATCCAGCAATTCGACATATCGGTGAATAATTTCTAAAGTCAATAATTCATTATCTTCTTGTTCGATTGCACAACAGAAGTATAAACTTGCGTATCTATAAAAAGATCCAGTTAGACAAAATGGGCATATTAATACATTGCATCATTTTACTATCGAATCGAATGAATTTTTTTACCTCTTGTAAACAATCTTAGATTCTTTGTACTCCAAAAATGAGCACATTTTAGGCTTACGTGCCAATATTGTGGATATCAGTTCCCGTGTAATCTTCTTCTTTATTTTATCGGCATGAGGAATATACCATTTTTGTAGTCGTAGTTTACCTTGTCGGCTGAATAATAGCATATATTGCATCTAGAACAAACAAACATTACAATTAACAAGTAAATTTTTCAAATAGATCGATAAGTAGATTAAAAAAAATATTGATTTTTTTGATTCACAAAGTTTTACTATAATTCTTCACTTTTTCTTTGTTATTCCTTTTGTCTATTTGCCTTAATGAGTTCTTCTAATATTTAATTATATATTTACCATTTCTTGAGAGTAATAAAGCAGTTAATTATATCAAAAATAAAAAAGAACAATTTAATAAAAATTTATTGAAAAAAAACTTGATAAAACCTCTTTAATTTCAACACATCAGAACCTCTATAATTGCAACACTTTTTCAAATATTTTTTGACCGTTTTCAAATATTGGGTAGTTCAAATGGGCCAACTTCAAATTTAAATTAATGGTGTGCTTCTCAGGAATTAGATATGAACATGTTTCTATAAGTATTTGAGAGCTTAAATTAGAAGTAATTTTCTCAGAAGTTCCACATTTTCCATTTCCTTTAGGATTTTTTACTACAAGCCAAATATATATTAAAACTAATATTTTTTTCGCAGTATTGAAGAATGAAAATCTTCTTGTTTCTCTAAAATTCTGCTCCTGACTCAATGTTTTTATAATTTTAAATTAAAGTCCTCATATTGGACTACAACATATACAAAACTCAGAATTTTTCCCCCATGGAGTTTAAGCGTGACATTATTGTAGTAAACAAATCCTAAAGAAAAGTTGGAATTGTCATGGGACCCATTTTTTTAACTACCCTGTTTTTACGTTATAAACCAGTGGCTTATGGGATGAAAAAAGTTTTCAAATTAGAGGCTTAATAACGAGTAGCGCCTTGTTAAAAAAATATAAACAAACAAGAAAAATTCTTAATTCTCAATGAAATCTTGAATCTTTCTTGCCTTATTAATCTTTAAACTACTTCTGCTATCAAATCACTTCATTAAACATGTAGTTTAATTAATGAAATTTGGGTAGTGGCTTAATATTGGGAACAAAAATTTAGCTACTGGCTTAGTAACGAGTAGTGGCTATAACGTAAAAACAGGGTACGCAATATTTTTTGACCGTTTGACGGAAATCGATAGGAAGCAGCTATCGAGGCAGGAATTTTCACACATATGGCAAATCAGTAAAGAAATCTAAAAATCTAAAAAAAGATAAAAAATAAATTTATTCAAAACTTTCGTTATGAATTTATAAAGTTCATAATGCAAAATATTAAAAATCTTCGTATATTTTATCTCTTTATATTTCATTGAAATCTTCCGAATTCTCTAGCCTTCTTAACGAGACCAATGAAGGATTCCATAACTTCCTCTGCATTTGGGATGATATATTCTGGCGGTAAGAAGAAACCGAAGTTTCCATAATCTCCATTACCTCTCATTTCATACGTAAAGGAAATATTAATTCCGTATTGACCATATGCATGGTCTTGTGAATTACCCGAAGCAGAATCTAAATACTAAATTGTTAATAAGAATGTTTGAGGATAATTATATTTATTTCTTACACAATATTTCTGCTTGATTTCCAACGCGGTACGTGGTTCCATGCTTACTATTCAAACTTTTTGCCGCTTCATTTCCCACCTGTTGTAATTCTTCAAAGTTGGGCTTTTAAAAAAATTAATTTCAAGATAATATGAATTTAGTTTTTTAATCAGGATCAGAAAAAATTATTCATACCACGCGAGCTTTTGAGTTTCCATATGGGAACAAAATTGAATGATCATAAGAATGAAGCTGAAATAAGTAAGTAAATACTGACTATAATTCTATGAAATATAATTTAAAAACACAGTTTTACATACAGCAAGATAGGCATCAAATATTCCTCTATGAGCGTTCAAAAATCTATCAATCGCAAAGCATTCTGGCTCTGAAAATTGTTCAGGTCCTGAGAAAACATCACTACAAGGAGATGTAGAGCTTCCCGTGTTGCCAACTTCATCAGGAACCATCCAATTGTAACCAAAATTTCTATTAGGATCTACACCCTTTTAATTTTTTTTTATTTAAAATTAAAATCAATTGCTAAAATTTAAAGTAAATTTCATACCCAACATAAGATAGATTGCTTAGATCTTGTTTTACGCCAATTTCGATTACTGTTTCTAGTATATTCGTATCCATCTATGATGTTCTAAGCTTTAGGATTTTTTAATTATATAATATCATTTTATTAACTTACCAGGATTAGCAATAGGTAAGAAATACCAATCAATATTATCAGCTAAATCTTTGACCAACGTATTATTACTTCGCAATAATTCGTTTATTATCCATGTCGCGGTAGCCGATGCAATCCATTCACGTGCATGTATATGTGCTTCTACAAAAATAGCTCGATTTCCCTAATAAAACAAAAAAGCAACATATGAGATAATAAGCTCTTGAAATTATCAAATTCTCGTATCTCTTCATTTACTTCTTTCTTTGATAATTTTAGAAGTTTCAATGAACGTCCTTCGTAAGAGTTTCCAATAGTTGTTACATTCACGAATGATGGAAATTCTGCTTTAATACTATCCAACCAATTATGAATTGTTTCAACACTATGATATTCAATCCAATTCATTTCATTAGCATCTTTTCTGCGCTTAGGATCTTGATGTTCCTTATTAAATATTCTATTATTTTAAAAAAGAAAAACCGAATCCATTTATTTTAGGTAATTTTAATTAAAAATATATATTTTTTACTCTTGTAAATCATTAATCAAAAGCTCAGTTCGAAGTTTAAATGCTTTTGTTATATCAGCAAAGTCTGCAAATTTATGTGGTGGTACCACTACTTCCACATGCGAACCGACTGCGATTGGTGATTGCCAGAAATTATACTAAAATTACATCAATTTAAATTCAGAATTAAAAACTCTAGTCACCAGAGTTTGAATTAATTTTCTGTCAAAGCCAAAAAAACAATAAATTTTACTGCAAATGTGAAAAAATGTTTAAGCAGCGATTAATGCGATTGCATATGTGGATATTTTTGCACATATTCTTAATAATTACAGAATCACTGGTGTCAGCCAACAATTTCAATGTTTCTAACTGTTTACGGTCATCAATGATAATTTTGTAAACTCTATATTTATCATATCGAGCTTTTTCTGACGATACACAAATCAACACACAAAAAATAAAAGGTAATAGTGAATATTTCATTTTAGTTCGATTGATTCACTTCTACTGAAGGAAGAAATGAAACTGCAAAATATTTAAGGGGCTGGTTAATCTGCTTATGAAATTAGATAAGTTTATCAATTTTTTGTTACTTATTTTCACTTCACATATTGATTAATTTTAATGTAATAATACAAGGCGTTAACACTCGAAAAAAATATTTTTCAACTAATTTTTTAATGACTTAATCACATGATACCTCAAATAATCTTAAAATCCATTGGAATTTATGACGTCTTGGAAATAAAATATTTAAAACACTGTAATTTTTTATTTTATTCGAATTCCAAATACCCTTTATTTATAATACGTAAATTCAGTTATGAAGAAATTTATTAACAGAAAATATAACTTAATCTATTTATAATACTAGAAAATCATTATAATGTAGATGAGAAAATTTTAAATAAGAGAGCAAAACGATGGTTCCAGCTTTTTTTTGAAGAATGTCAGTCATATTTCCTTACAAACTATAATCTTTAAAATTTTCAATCATTCGTTTTCATTTATGTGAGAACACATTTTTTCATCGTCACAATTACAACGTCACATCTCAATGCACTTTTTTATATTTAGCTTCCTTATCTACATTGAATGTTTCAATAAAGACTAACTATTATTATTGTTGATATACTATTCTGGAATTTCGCATGAAAGGTTAAGACTGGCAGGATATCTATACATTCGTTCATTTGGAGGTAAAATACCGATTTCATATTGTTTAAGCAAACTTAATGCAAAATTTGAGTGTCCAGAAAAAGCATTAGTCGAATCTCTGTAATTTAAAAAAGAAAATATTATTCTATTATTAAAATAATGTGAAGAATCGAAAAAATGATAACGAAATTTTAAAGGTTGATTTTTGAGAAAATAGAGACACATTATATACACATATAATATACACCTTACAAAAAGCAACTTTAAAAAGTGATAAGAAATTTTGAGTGCTATCAACTAGTTTGAAAATAAGTTTTTTATGTTTATCAATGTAATTTTTTTTTTCAAAGAAAGTTACTTTTAATTTATAATTCCGAGATTTTTATTACAAATTCTATCTTTTTTATATATTTTTACTTCGCAGATCCGTAACTTAATTTTCTAAATATTGCTTACCTTCCAGCATATTCCAATATAATATCTATTCCTCCAGGATGCTGCAAAAATTAAAGAAAAAAAAATTGGCAATTAGAAGTCGTTCACAAATGGCATCCATCAAGCACGCGGAATTTTAAACCCTCTCTCTATCACTCAGTACAAACCCCCCTCCACCAAGATTGAACAGCTTGTAAAGAAACAACTTACATTGTCAAAAAAGTTTGTAACATCATAAACACGATCATATATTACAATCCAACAGTCGTCAGGTGTATCATGTAAAGCAACATCAGATAGTGAAATTTGGTTGAGTTTGTCGTCATTTGAAATTGCATGCTCGACCACGGGGGTTTTAGGAGAAAATATAAGTGTACGAATGGAACTTGTAATAAAATTTGTTGCAACAACTAATGCCTCTTTCGCATCCATTTCACTATTTAAGACTTCCATCATTGATGACATGTATTAATTTTTTATTATTTCAAATTCTGATATTTTTTTTTATTTTCAAAACTTTAGTAACTTTTTCTTATTTAATATTTTTTACGATGAGCACTCAATGACTGTCTAAAGCAAACTAATTTAAATTAAATAAAAGAATGTAAAGTCATAGGTTTTATATATGCCTTCTCTCAGTCGGCTCATTTTTCTAGCACAAACACATCTAGAGAACAGTAAACTTGAAAATGTGTATTCTTATTTTGAAATTGAACTTTTCTTTTAAGGCAAAGTGAAATATACACTGCCGAAATACGGATTAAATTGTTCATATTTCTAAGACGTCAATGCTCTTTATAAAAAATATGAATAACAAGACATGCCTTCCAACATCATACGTTAATTAATAATATTATTCAAATTATTCTTATTTGAAAACAAGATTTTTAAATAATCAGTTTTCATGACTTTTTCACATAATGCTCATCACTATTATCATACAGGTAATAATGAATACTGAACATTTTTAAGGACACATTTATCATCAACAGTTTCATTGAAGAACAAAAAAATATTATAATTTTTTTAAGATCAAGATTCAATGATTTTCAGCATTATAAAATTATAATTATCAGAGACAGACAGTTCAAAATGGTTCAGTAATATTTGCTTCTAATGAAAAGTACTTCAGAACAATTTGTTAATTGCGTTTTACAAATTATAAATTATTTTCGTATTTCTATTTACTGCTATTTTCTTTTTTATGAATAATAGAATTGATCCCATATATTGTAAAATATATTATGTCGGCAACCAAGACCGACTTAGAAGTATGTTATTTAAAAGAAAACATCAATAGTGCGGTAATAAGGATTAAATTTCATTGAAGTATATTCAAATAACAACAAAATATATTAAATACAAACATGTTATGGTTCGTAGAAACACGCGAGTAAACGAGATGTTGGTATGCATGTAAATGTGAAGCCATAAAATATGACGAGCCTCCAACCAATTGATCGCATCTTTATATTATTATTATTTGAGCAAATATACTAAAAATAATATTTCTGAATTTGACCCTCACCTGCTCCCTTAGTCTTAATCTTCATTTGTGAATGGCCCCTAAAAATTTCATTCTAGAATTTTTAATTTAATATTTTTGTCACGTCAATCATAACAAAAATGCACACTTTGCTCACTTCAAAAGGGCTTCTTTGGCTGATGAAATGACAGCACTCAATTTCAATTTTAAATTCAGAAACTTTTTAATGTTGATTTTGCAAAATCAATCATGGAGTATAAAATTATGATTTCCAAAAGTTAAAAATTTCTTCATTTCACATATGAATTGTGTCTAGGTACATTTGCATGACTGATGAGTGAGTAACATTTTATTACTCATACTTGTCATTGATAATCGCAATCAATCATAAGTCATTCAATTCAAATCTTTATTTTTAAGACAAAATATAGACTGATAACTGTCATCATTAAACGTTGCTGATATGATTTCTATTTATATATAAATAAATTTAAGTTTGAAACATTAAAGCAGTGAATGCTAAACTGTCTGACGAGAAAAAAACAAACTTTAATCTTCTTTATTTTAAAAAAATTGTTAGATGAATTAAAATTCGTTATCAAATAATTAACCAAATTTTTTTATTTATTTACGAACAAAACAAAGAATTATGGTTTATTATTTTAAAATAAATCTAAATCCTTAACCAGATATTCAGCGTCTCATTGCTTCATAAATTTTCTATAATTTATTTTGTAATTCATTTTCAAGAGGAGGTAGAATTTCGCCAAGCCAATTTTCAAGATCAAGTAATTCACTTTTTTTCAATTCATGTAATGTGTTTCTTATCGGAACAAAGTCTCCCTTAATGCCTCGTTTCTTAAGCTCCTCGAATGTTTTTTTGCCCCAGTCAATTGGCACCAGTGTATCTCTATCAAATATGAAATGTTTTATTTAGTTTTATTATATTGTATTATCTACATCAAAGGTAATTAAATTTACTTACCTCTCGCCATGAAACATTTTTAGCGGAGGTAATGCTTCAACTGATGAATTCTCTAACGATTCATAAACAATTGACCGATCGTTTAGAAAACTTGAAAGACTAAACACTCCACCAAGATTTCTATTTAAATGATAACCAGTGTGGAGTGATAGCGTTCCTCCCATACTAAATCCTGAAAATTGATCATCCTTAAAAAAAGAATTTAAACTAAGAAAATTTCTTCATTTAACTAACCGCCAACTACAACACGATTTGAAGGAATAGAGCATCCATTAATTTCGCGATTAAGCAACTCATTTATAGTCTCGTAAATTGCTGACAGTGATTTTCTACACTCCAAAGCATCAATTGAAATCTGTTTGCGATCAAACCAAACGTTGCTATATTCACCATTTAACGGCGTGTATCTTTAAAAAACATGAAGAATGAGATATTAAAAAAAGAAAAATAAAAGTAAAACTGCAAAGGAATTAATTTACCTTTGAACAGGTGCTGTCGGAAATATAAATTTGACATATGGCAAATCAAAATTTCGTCCCAATAAAAATTTTATCCATTCTATTAAGTTGCTTCCGGTGTCACCTTTGTGATTTTGTAATGTTATTCATTTGAAAATAGAGTATGCTAGACCCAAATTTTTTTTATCATGAATTTTACCTGAACCATGAAAAAATATAACAGTTGCAGAATGTGTTGACCCAGAAGGCTGAATGATTTTTTCGATCAGTCTCATTTTACACAAAATCAGCTTTTATTTAGTGAGTAAATTTTATTTTTATTTATTATTTGTAAAGAGATACAAAAAGACGCAGAAAAAAGATGCAAACATTTGACTTTATGCATCATATTTAAATGAAAATAATTAGAAAAGCTTTTAAGTTTAAATAAAAAAATAACTGCCAAAGCTCAGATATAATATAACAATTTAAATATAAAAAGGTCTATTACTTCGGATTACCGACATATGTCCTCTGACGACTGATTGTTTACCCACTAATATTATTACCTTTTCCTTTATTAGTGAAATAAATTAGGCGAATCATCAGAAAATATGTATATAGCCAATGTATATTGTATATAGCGAAATTATTTTGCTGGGAAGCTACGTTTACGACCTCTCAATTTTATTTACCTAATTAAACAGTCAAATTACTAAATGCTTTAATTTATTTTTTGATATTAATATATTATCTTTTTCGCTTGTTCATTTTTACGAACGAAGAGTATTTGTTCTATGTTCAGACATATCCTTTTAAAATTTAAATAATTGAACTTCAAGTCCAGTTAACAATTTTTAAATTGCCCGCCTAACCTTTCATACTATTACTTGTAATCCTTACTCTAAGTATCTATTTTGACGCAGTGAGAAATTCAAATGTGAAAATTAACTTAGACTCTAACAGATTCTAAGTTTACTGCATATATGAAAAAATATTTATTCACGCTTATTACATATTATATCTAGAAAATATTTTTTTACATGTGTTATGAAGGTTCTTAAAAATATTCCATATAAATAGCTGGTTCAGATGATTAAAGATTTTCAGAAGTATAGTTACTATATTAAAGTAAACAACAATTTTTTTAAAAAATGAAATTATTAATTATCTCAAGTTTTTTCGTGATAGTTGCATCAAAGTCTATTGACAAGTTACGTAAGTATTATATTTTCATTTTGTAGTTGTTCAATGATTTTCAAATATATCTTGAATGTTAGTCAGATCTAAAAGAGCTTTTAGTTACAATTTTTTTCCAAAGATTCTTCGAAAAGCACAGTAAACTTTGGTTTCATGACTAGCTGATTTGTCAAGAAACGGAAATTAAAAAATTGCATTTACCGGCAAATTATAGAGTTAAATGCTGATTTTTCATTGACTTTATATGAATAAATTCAAGTTCATGGTCAGTAAGTTAAACAGTATAAAAATGAAAATATAGGAACCTGTTTTACTTTATTGCACTTTTTAACATTTTACGGTCATACGCGTATAAAAGTCAATTATTTTCTTCTAATGTGAGATAAAATTTAATTGCAGCTGAAAAATATAATATTTTCGATATTATTATTACGAAACCAATTTGTGTTCCCAGTTTGTTAATTAATTTTTCCAGGTAATATTTTGTATTCAGATATATTAATTATTTTGTTTTATTTCTCATCAAAAGCATCTTCTTTAAAAGTGTGCCGTTATCAAGATCCATCACGAGATGAATGTATTCGGGATTCTATTGAAAGCTTCTTATCGGCGCTGCATCAAAAACCAGATTCTATTAATTTTCCATCTGTAGAACCATTTGAATATGACACAGTTACCTTCAAATATAATAATCCCAACTTTGTTCAAGGATGGTTTACAATTCGAGATCAAAAAAGTTACGGTATAAGTCGTGCAAAAGTCATAAATATAAAATCTGAATTTTCTGATGAGGAAATGAAATTGCAAGCTGTTGTTAATTTTCCAAAATTATTTACAACTGGAAATTATAAATCAAATATTACATTGGGCGTTTTTAAAATTGAATCAAAAGGACAGTTTAACGTATCAATGTATGATGTTACTGCAAAGTGGACAATCGAAGGAAAATTAGAAGAGATAGAAGGTGAAAAGTTTATGAACATTTATAAATTTGATGTTCTACCAGAAGCAAAGAACATGAAAATCTCAGCATCTGGTCTCTTTCCTGATCAGGAACTAAGTAACTAAATCAATTTTTATTTATTTTTTTTACTTATTCTTTATTATAATTTTATGGTTCTTATATTTTTAGATAAATTTGCAAATGAGTTCTTTAACCAGCACTGGTCACTATTTTATCAAGAGATGATCCCAGAAACTCGAAAACAATGGGAGCCTATTTTTAGGAATATTTGTAATAAATTCTTTTCGCAAATACCATTTAAAAGACTTTTGTTAAAAAATTGAAGTTCAAATAAAGCATCTTTAAAAATATGGTAAATAATATTAACAATAAAGTTATAAATTATCATTAACATCTTTTTTATAAGCATACATATTTTAATATATTTAATCACAAAATAGTAATAAATGCTATAAAAAATGAAATCGCAATTTGTGTAATTTTAATTTAGTTCGCAGCAAAAAAATGTTGTCTCTCTCGAACACTTGATCGTGATCAATGATTTAGATTTAAATTTCTAATAAATAGCAAGAATGTTAGCCATATTAAGGATTTATCATTCGAGAATGAATTATTGTCCACATAACTGTGAATGCAGGAAGTAAATCTTTGACATAGAAAAAAATCAGCAGCGGCTGACTTGAGGATTGAGACTTAAGGAAGCAAAAACTTGGTGCATGTGATCGAAAACTGCAGTTATATTAGTTTAGTTTTGTGAAAATTTGAGGGACTCAAATAATTCTACATTTATTACATGAAATGACTCATGGACAAAAAAAATTTAAATAAAAAATTTGGAGTAACATGTATAAAAGCATCAAATGATAATTACATGCAATTATTAGAAATTCTTTTGTGATTTCATACTTAGATTTTACATTTTTTCTTTATCTAAAATCAACTTTTTGCACTTCTGAAAATTATAAATAATTCCTTGCATTTAATATTTGAAAAGTTGATATTAAAAACAGATGATGAGTCTAAAGATTTTCTTGTTGCTATTCATTTGCATTGCAAATTCGTTTGCACGTGTGTACATGATATCAATAACTATTCATTATTTTTAAATTTTCACCTCTACAATTACAGTGAGCGAAACTGTGTGCAATCTTGGAGATTTGGATTGGAATGATTGTTTAAAAACTGAAATTTCAAACAGATTTACAAAGCTTCATAACCCTAATAAGGAAGTTCCCATCGATACGATTGATCCGTTTTGGTTTCAATATGGCCAGCTTGCTTTTAATGGAAGCGAGAAAGTGCATGGGAAATTCACATTGAAAAATATAACTTTATATGGCGGGAGCAAAATATCATTTGAAAAGATTTCAGCAAAAATTAATAATAAACGTATGAAAATTTTTGGTAAAATATGCGTTCCCATCGTTAAATATGAAGGATTTTATGAAAGTAACTTGAAAATTGAAGAATTTTTAATCATGTCGGAAGGATCAATGAATGGCACATTTGAAGATGTTAATGGAAAATTTACCGCGATTGGAAATTTGATTGACACAATTAAATGTTTCGAATTTTGATATACAACTTGTTATTAAGCATGCGAAGTTTAAAATTGATGGATTGTCAAAGGATGAAATCTCAAGTAAGGTAACATAAATCTAATTATATGCTAATTAGCACACTTTTACTGTTGTTATTTCTCTTTGAGATTTTTTTATAAACAAAATAGTTAATGATTCATGGCAATACGTATATCAAGATTTAATTCAAGTTTCTAAATCTTTTTGGGAGAACGTCGTATTGACTTACTGAATGAGCTGTTTGTGAAATTCCAAAATTAAAAGGGATCAATCACAAAGCACTTAAAACAGAAAAATAAATAAATATATTAATGTCTTATAAATGTCTAGTGTTCATCTCCTGCAACATATTTTCGATGCTAAATGTGACCTTCTTCCTAAATAAATACCCTAGATTTAATCATCATAAAGCGAAAATTTATTTAACTAATTAATATGAATACTAGTTTTAATATAATATCTTAACTTCCTTTTTATTAAAAGTTTTTTTTATAAAACAAAAAGAAATTTCATATTTGACTTAGAAGAATTTCTCAATAATGTGTCAAAATTAAGATCAAAAGGAATTAATCAAAAAGACTTATGCAAATTAATAAAAATCACTCTCAACAAATTTGTTTCTGTCTCTTTTTAATTATCATTCATACTCGTTCTTGTAAATACGTTAGTTAGATCCATCGCATTAAGTTGAGCAATTTTTGATTTCCAATTGAGCGACATATTTTAAGAAGATTAAATGTTTTACCACTGTGCTTTCCAGTGATTGTTTGCTAAGTAGTAAAGAATAACGAAAGAAATTCTTATGGTGGGGAAATCTTATTGAGTAATTCTTATATAAAAGAAGAACCGTCAGAGAATGTTTTCTTTAGTATTACTTTGATTTTTCGAGCAATAAGGATATCGTTACTAAAAAATCTCTGCAAATAAGTTTTGAAAGTGATAAATTAAAAAATGAAAATGAAAGTTTTAAAAAATATTTTATTGCTGATTTCAATATTAGTGAATATACAGTTTACAAATGGAAAAGAATACATTACAAGTGATGCAGTTATTGTAGAAGGTGTGTTAATTATTAACAAGATAAAAAAAATCTAATTACTCATCAATTAAATATTTCCGTGATGATAAGTAGAAGAATGTGCAAGAAAGTGTGTTGAAACTTTAGATACATATTAGAATATTCAATAGAAAAAATTATATTTATATGCAGAACGAATAATCGTAAAATAATGATACTTTAGTAAACAGGGCACGTCTAAAAATTTTTGTGCTATTTCAAATGATTTAATCTTGTTTTGAATATCCAAATAAATTTTATGCTTTAATTAAGTCCTTAACAGATCTATTAAATCTATTGATATATTTATCTGCTTCGATAAAAATATATATGCATTATAAAGGGACTAGATAAAATCATCGAAAAAATATTATTACCAAGTTCACAAAAAGCTTTTAATGAGTAACCTAATAGGTCAATGAACTTTTAATGAATTATAAATAATTGATTTTCTAATAAAGTGATTCTAGTAAGTCAATTCTATTGTGTACTATTGATTGGCGCTTCTGCTGCGACTCGCCACTATTTTTTTTTTATAAAACTAAATTTGTCTAAGTTAAATTTAATCAGTTCATGAAAGTGTTCCATGGATAGTAAAATAAAATACAATATTATAATTTAAAGATATTAGTTTGCATTTACAAGAAAATAAGAAAAAAATAGAAAGAACTAATTGATCACATACAAATTAATAAGAATTATGAAATTCTTTAAAAGGAAAGAATTAACGGAATGACACATGTGTAATGTAACAAGAATACGAATGAATAAAATGTCGTGTCTTTTTCTTTTATTAATGTTGATTACAAAGAACGTGAATTATAGGCTGCAGTAAGTTTAGATAAAAAAAATGCAAAAGAATAGTGTAAGACATTTCAATCTGAGCTTACAAGTGTAAAATTAATTCTGTATATTGTTTCTTATCTTAGGTTATGCTCATGGATGATAGAGATTTAATATAGAGATTTATATAGTAAAGAAAAGTTTTCTAAATGAATTTGTGTTCTTAAATTTGTGTATTATAATAATTAATTATAAACAATTTCTCAAATCTACGTTTCATTTTTATTACAGCTTCAAACGCGACCGAATTTTATAGGCATAAGAGAGAAATATATTTTGCCGTTCCGCATTCAATTTCGACAATTAAAGCAAGTTGGGGAAGAAATGGTTTAGGTCAAGCTTGTCTAACATCTTTAGGAATTTTAGGATCATGTCAGAATTTTAAAGCTTGTTATCCTTTCTTTAAACTTGACGAGCCATTTACAAAATTTCCTCAATTCAGTGGGGTTGACTCGTGGATACTTGGTAATTACGATACATGCACGTATTATTTAGATGACGGTCGACAGGCATTTGGAGCTTGCTGCACAAATCCAGTTATTCAATCAGTGCCCACTAAAGTTGATGAAGGTCAAAAGTTTGACCCTCAAGTAGGTAGTGTATTTGGGAGCTGGCCTCCTCCTATTCCCACTCACCCCCCAGATCATACACCCGCTACTCATCCACCCAATTTTGGTAAGCCAATACAGCAAGTAACAACACAGCGGCCTTTAGGCACAACTTGGGCTACAAAACCCCCTTCACAAGAAATAACTCCCTTGACGACAAAACGACCTTCACTTATAATAACAACTCCCGTAAATTTGTTTGACAAAGACGACATTCTCGGTAGCGATGCAAGTTGCGGTGCAAAAAATGGTAACATGGTAAGAAGAAAATTTCACGGAAAATTTCCATGTGAGACAGAAATGACTGAAATCTCTCGATCTTCACTTGCATATTTTTCGAGATTAATCATATGAGAATATTGAAGATTAATTTAAAATCAATTTTATAAGAGTTACATAGAAAAAAAAAAATTAATTTAAATAGGATCAAAATAGAATCGTTGGAGGACAAAACGCTGACCCACTAGAATGGCCATGGATTGCAGTACTATTTAATGGCGATCGACAATTTTGTGGTGGTTCGCTAATTGATGACATTCACATTTTATCAGCTGGTAAACTTTAATGAATTCATAATGAACAAAATAAAAATAATATATAAATGATATTATTTGAATTCATTTACAGCTCATTGCGTTGCACATTTTAGTTCATGGGATGTTGCAAGATTAACAGTTCGTTTGGGAGATTACAATATAAGAATTTCTACAGAAGTGAAGCACATTGAACGTAAAGTGAAAAGAATTGTTCGCCATAAAGGGTTTGATTCCAGGACTTTGTATAATGATATTGCAATTTTAACACTTGATAAAAAGGTTCCTTTTTCAAGAGGCATTAGGCCAGTTTGTTTGCCATCAGCTGGATCTGGAACATATCATGGTCAAACTGGAACTGTTGTAGGTTGGGGTTCCTTAAGAGAAAACGGCGCACAACCTAGCATTTTACAAGAGGTTGCTCTACCGATTTGGAAAAATGAAGAATGCAAACTCAAATATGGACATGCTGGTAAACTAACTTTTTCTTCTCTCTTTAAATCCATTACGTACTTGGCAATCATGTTTTAAGCTCTCCCTTGAAAAACCAAGCAAATAGTCAGCTTAGCTCTAATCCTCTTGCTTAGAAGTAGCAAGTTCATAATGTTCTTAAATCAAGTGTTGTTTCTTAACAAATTAACATTTAGGCTTGATTCTAAAAGCTGATCAAGTTAAAACAAAAAATGTAAAAAAATGAACGAATTCCCAAAAGCTGGTCTAATGCGTGGATTTTATTGGCTGTAGAGTAAAATTATAATTGTCTGACAACTCTGTTTAATATATTAATACATTTTTTTCTGAAGCTCCTGGAGGAATTATAAATACAATGATTTGTGCCGGACAGGCCGCAAAAGGTAATTTTTTTTATTAAGGCATGTAATGATGAAAATTGGAATATTCATTTTCATTTATTTTTTATAGATAGCTGCTCAGGAGGTTAAGTTAAAGTTTAAATTTAATTAGTTTTTATTACTTTTAATTGACATTTAAATTTGACAGATTCCGGTAATTTATTCATATTTTTTGATGTACATTAAGATATTGTAGAAATCATATTTAGGAGGTAATGGAATGTACTTTAAATTATCTGCAATTAAATATTATTTAATTAAATTCTTTGTTAGGTCCTCTTGTCGTTAATAATGGAAAATGGACACAAATTGGTATTGTGAGCTGGGGAATTGGATGTGGAAAAGGCCAATATCCAGGGGTAAATAGCAAAAACCATAGGAAATTTAAATATTAAGTAATGTTAATTTTTTTCAGGTTTACACACGAGTGACATCATTCCTGCCTTGGATAGAGAAAAATACAAAAGAAGCATAATTGTGACATTTTATATTTGTGATACTGAATCCCTTTTTGTAATAAATTCATCATATGTTTATGATTTTAAATAACTACAAATAAAGTGTTTTCCACATACAAACTGGAAATAGAATTGTTCTGTTTTGAGTGCCTGGGATAGACAGCACGTAACGTATCATATCTCTTGCCAAAGACATGTCTAGAATCAGATTATGTCTGCACGAGATAAAACAAAGAGTAGCCAGCGCTGGTAAAAAGCAATTTTGCGAGACTATAATATTTCTAATTCAAACTACTTAGTTTAGATCTTATAAATTTTACGCGAGTAAAAAAACTGTTGCAATACATGTGATGCAAGTTGTGTTTTTATTATTATTTCGGATAGTAGGAGAAAGGAATATGAAAACCACATAGCAATGCTCTGAAAAAATTAAAATGATTGAACAAGTATATAAACAATTATTTTCTTTTGACTAACCAACAGTTTTCAATTTTACTTCAGCCAAGTGATTTAAATACAAAAAAATTAATTTTATTTTCAAAAATGTTTGAGGTAAATTTTTATTTTTGAGAACTTTTTTTAAATTTGATTTTAATCTTTAATTTCATTCTTTTAAGTTTACAATTCTTCTGATGTCTTTTGCTCTTTGCAATGCCGGACATCTTCCAATAAGTTATAGTAGTGTTACTCTCCATCCTCATCATATTATTAAAACAGTTTATCCAGAATGGAAGGAACCAGAATGGAAAGTCGAGGAATGGAAAGAACCAGAATGGAAGGCACCAGTTGAATGGAAGGCACCTGTAGAGTGGAAAAAAGCTGAGGAATGGAAGGCACCAGTTGAATGGAAAGAAGCAGAATGGAAGGAAGCAGAAAAGCCAGCAAATTATGATTTCAAGTATGAGGTTCATGATGAGAAAACTGGGGACATTAAACGTCAATCAGAAACAGCTGTTCATGGTGCCGTTAAGGGACAATACTCACTTATCGATTCCGATGGCTATAGACGTATCGTTGACTACACTGCCGATGATCATCATGGATTCCAAGCTACCGTCAAACGTGAGCCAACTCATTACAAAATTCCAGAACCAGTAAAGAACGTTGAACATTGGTGGTGAATTTAAATTTCAAAAATTTTCATATGACTGTTAATATCAAATAAGCATTCTAGTGTCTTGAGAACTAGCCATATTTTTTATACCAAAATAAATAATGCGATTTATATATTATAAAAATAATTAATGTTTATTTCTTATTTACTACAACTACATTTTATACTATTATCATCTAATTTTTCCATATCATTCAATATACTTATTGGACTAACAATTTTTTCAGAAAATTTTTCTAGTAGTGCAATATAATAGCAGTAAATGTTGTTAGGTGCCAAATTATCTAGAACAAATTGACGAGCATTCCTTGAAATTTTTCTTGACTCATTATCGTTTTGTCTAAGCCAGATAATTTTATTAATTAGATTAAATTTTGGATCATGACTGAATGGTACAAAGTGCTTATATGGTTCAAGTTTGTTATAAAAATGCTCATAATAATTAGAATCTTGTTTTAACACAACTGAGTTACTTGCTAAAAGGTATGGAAATCGATATGCCGCAACAGTGCCGTCAATATTAATTTGATATTTGTACTGAAAAAAGTCTGTAAATGGTATGTGCTCCGTTTTTGGACCATAAATTGATATTTCGTCCTTAAAGAAAAAGAAATTTGTAATTGTACAATTTAGCAAATCCGGATATTTCTTAGCTAATGTAACAAGTTCCAATCGCTCTCTACGTGAGTCTCTGCCTTTAAAGAATCCTTTTGATTTCTTTTCATTCCATTTCCATTTTTCTTTTTGAACTGAAAAAACATCTATTGATGTACGATACATCATGTTTATTGTTGATTCCGTTAGTTCATATGTTGGTACAACAATATCAAGTGTATTTTGGGAACCACACCATGAGAATATTGGGAATTTTTCACTTGAGGCTACCTGTACCAACGGCCAATCACCAAGATTGAAAAAAAATTCGAGATCGGGTAGAATAACTTTATTTCTAATTGAAATAAGCATACTATCAACAAACATTTTAAAACCTACATACTGCCCGTAGCACTTTCGATAAATTTCATTATTTTTAATGATATAGTTACAAACTGACGATGATCTTGAATTTTCAAATTTCTTTTTAACAAAACTCCTCATGTCAGTAAAGTTTACCTTCATGAAAGGACTTAAATCACTTTCAATTTGCTCGTCAAGTTTATCACCACAATTCATTAAATACTTAACATTTTCGATACTTTTTGGGCACTTGCACGTTTCAGGATAAATTGAATCTATGCAAATTGGGGAGTGTTTTAAATGTTTATTTCTAAATTTCAATTCTAATTCAATTTGATGACACTCCTGATAAGTTCGAATCCGTAAGATAAATAATCCATCGCCTGTATAAATTTTATCCAGTGAAAATCGACGACAGTTGCCTCGTAATGTGAAACTAAACATATTTTGATCTCTTTCTGACAAAAATGTGATGCTGAAATATTTACAGAACCAATTGTCATTGATAATTACATCATATTTAATACAAAACTTACTTTTGATCATATATATTCAGAAACTGCACATAAAAGTAGTTGACCGGTAAAATAATATTATTTTGAATTAAATCGTTTCCAATTATTTTACCATCATAAATCCAACTATGCGACACTGAAATTCCGAATATACAAATCAACAAATGCGTCCACATTTTCATGTTCATTATCATCTAATCAGATAAACATTTTTTCGTTATAAAAAATTTTATTGAACTGAATAACAAGAAATAAACAAACTAAGATCAATGATCTTCTCAAAAGCCCCACTTGTTCCTTGAGAATATTCACACCATAAAGAATAAGATCGTTTGTTTAGGTAAATATATTATATTATTATGTTATGATACCCCAAAAAATAGTTTGCATTAATCCACTTCCCCCCCCCCTTCCCAATCACAAAATTCCACAAAATTTTAAACATCATATGTGAATGACTCCTGAGACTTGGTGTGAATATGTTTGAAAATTCTTGAAAGAATCTTTGAAAATTCAAAAATTTCGTTATGATCTTTTAACAACAATCGATGTTAAAATATCCACGTCGAGAAAGATAAATTAATTAAGTCAATATTAAGCAAAGCAAAAATGCACTATAAAATAGTTTTTAAAAAATAAAAGCCACAAGAAACTTGAAAAACGATACACATGTGATTTTGAAAAACTATTAAAAAATTGAGATAAAATCAGTTCAAGTGCGTTTATTTAAAATGCAGGTTGAAGTTACGAAAGAACCACATGCATGATGTATGAAATATTACCGGGTTTGGTATAAAATCAACGTAAAAGTTGTGAAAATTGTAGATTTCATTAAATGTATCAATAAAAATAATTGAAATTCTTTTGACTTTTAGTAGCATTATTTTTTGTTGATACTAATTTAGGTGTCATTCTCGTATGACGTCTTTTTGAGAGAAGAAAAAAAAATCTTTTTTATGATACATTTTATGTTTATTAACAAGTGTAGACCTTGCATGTATTTTTCATCATTAAACGCCAATTACTGAAAACAACAACATTGATTTTTAGGTAAAATGTAATATTTGTTCATTCCTATATGTTCAACGACAAAAACAGGTTATCAAATTTAAATTGCAGCATAAGATCGAAAATATTGCACAAATACGTTACAAGATCATTGTAAAACCATAATAAAATAAATGCACAAGTAGGAGTAATGAAATGAATTTTTAGTATATATAAACCAGGTCCTGGACGAATAAAATATCATTCAGTTAAAGACATTTGAATAAACTTCAGCAAACTATTTTAAAGAAAGAAGAAGAAAAAAATACTCAGATCCGAAAATGCTTAAAGTAAAAGTCCTAAAATTATTAATTTGAACATAAGAAGCTTACTCTAGCCTCAACTATTTACAGATTACAATTTTCGCCACCATAGTTGCATTAGCAAGCACAAGTTTCATCCCAATCAGCTATCATACTATTTCACATCATCCTGTAGAGTGGAAAAAAGCTGAGGAATGGAAGGCACCAGTTGAATGGAAAGAAGCAGAATGGAAGGAAGCAGAAAAGCCAGCAAATTATGATTTCAAGTATGAGGTTCATGATGAGAAAACTGGGGACATTAAACGTCAATCAGAAACAGCTGTTCATGGTGCCGTTAAGGGACAATACTCACTTATCGATTCCGATGGCTATAGACGTATCGTTGACTACACTGCCGATGATCATCATGGATTCCAAGCAACCGTCAAACGTGAGCCAACTCACTACAAAATTCCAGAACCAGTAAAGAACGTTGAACATTGGTGGTGAACATTTTGTTGGTACTGAAAAAGCATTTATTATTGAAATTGCAAAGCCATGTGATCAGGAATTTGTTCTAGAATTCTAGAAGATGCCTAATAAATAATTATCATTTAACAAAAAAAAATCTTATTGATATTTATTTCTTATTTATTACAACCACACGGAAATGCGACAGGTCAAGATGAAGTTTACGTGAAATGTGGTTCAAGTGCGTGCGTTTACGCAGTAAAAACCTGTTTGGCACACTTTTGGTTTTATTCACAGCTTGCCTTTTGCGAGCTTTTAATAAAAAAAATTTAAAAAGGTCTACAGCTTTGATTTTGTATGTAAGTTTACAGATGGAATTTTCCTTCTTTTTATTGTTCAGAAATTCAGAACTTAATCATTATACAAATATAATAAGATTGAATCTAAATGGACTCATTTTTATGAATTTAGTAATAAGACGATTTTATGATGATTTGCTTGTTGACAAAAGTGCGAGTAATCCAGAGGTTCCAGAAATTGTAATCATGTAATTAAATGTTGGTGAGATGCTACGCAACAAATAGAAGCTTAAGAAGATTACAAAAGCCAAGAATAAAGCATTATTGTAGAAGATGGAGAAAACTGTAGCTTCAAAGTCTGCAACTTCGTTCTTCTTCCACAAGATTCGCTCGTCCTTTTCTTTGCGTGACATTTTATCATCTGCTAATAATTGAGTCATTTCGCGAGTAACAGCTTCTTCTCTTTTCACGGCAACCTTATGTTTTAAAGTAAATTTAGTGTTTCTGTATGCCATAGCCATCAAATATGTGCTGATTGCAGTGAATGCGACGAAAAAGATTAATGATGGAAGTAACTCCATCTGATGGATTCTCCAATATAACCCTGAAAGATTTTAATTAAATAACTTTTTCTTGTCACTTTCTGATGATTTTATGAATGTTTAATAACTAAAAGTTTACTGCCATTATTCGTTCCAAATCAATTACAATGAATAAACATGAGAAATCTTCGAGGAAATCATTGATGATGTGGAGTGATTTTCATACTTTATTAGTGAGAAATTAATACTTACAAATTGGCAAAGCTGAAATTATTGCGGCACTTCCATAAAACAGCATATTTGATCCTGTTGAGACATTACGATTGAAGTCTTGAAGGAGTAATTCTTCTTCTTTTGTAAACATTGCTGATTTCTTTTCTAAAACCATTTTTAATTGAGAATTTTTAAATTTTTTAAATATTCTTCACGGAGCGACTTGCACAACAATATAGTTAGTTCCAACAAATGTCTACGTGTAAAAATTGAAGAGAAAAACCTCTATAAAAAATTCCCAGTTTGAATTTATTTTGACAGTTAATAAATTTTATTTCTCTCTAATTAACTCCTCTTAAATATTTATTAACAGTTTTCTAAGGCAAACTGCTCAGCACTTTTGACAGCTGCTTCGAGCATTGTATGAAATGAATCTGGCTTTATTTTCCGTCCTTTCATGAAGCATACTTCCAACTTGTTTTGTCCTTTTGGTGGTTCGACTTTAGATTTATAAATTTCAGCAAAACTTTTTAGCCACTTTTCAGCATCAAATTTGTCATTTATCATTGCCTGTGGGACACAACAACGTGCTTTTATCTCATCATCAACACATGACACTGCGATGATAGGCTTTTGACTATCAATTAATCTTGTTGCTTTTTGAAGCGAGACATTTTTCATGAGATCGGAGCATGAAAGGAAATGGACAATGAATTTTGAGCCTTTATGTTTTTGAGTAACTGATTTCATTTCGATGTCAAGTAATTCGCTCAAGACACTTCTACATTCATTTTTAATTTGATCCTTAATCGCCTCAATTAGTCTCTGGCACTCGAGTTTTTTAAGGTAGGAAATTTCTATGCTCATTAATTCAGTTGAAATTCGTCTTACATTATTTAAAATCTCATTAAAGTTGTCAAGAGTCGCGACCTTTTTAAGTTCCTTTAATTCATTTATGACATCGTTTCCCTTCTGAATTGCATTTCGAGCAGAATTTGCCGTCAGTCCAGTAAATAAATAACTAATTCTTCCAGTCGACTTGACACTTGAAAAAGTAAAATCTTTAATTTGACTTGTGTTATGGACGTGACATCCACAACATAGTTCTTTTGAAAGATTTCCAAAACTTATGATTCTTATATTATCATCGGGATAAATTTCACCTGGGACCATTACAATATGATCTAATTGATTTTGAAGTTGTTGAGAATTTACAATTTCAACTCTTTGGTCAAGATTATCATTCCTTATAACATTTTGAATGGCTTCTTCAATATTACGAACATCCGTTTCGCTTAATTTCGGTCCAATCAGTGCCAAATCAATTTTTAATTGATTACTTGTAACTAGACTTGATTTTTGATAAATTGGAAGCTTCATTAATTGTCTTATGACTGCATTAATGATGTGGGTTGCTGAGTGATTTCGGATGCATGAAGTTCTTTTAACATCATCAATTTTCATTTCTACTACATCTCCTACTTTAAGTATCTCCTTGGAATCGTGCTGAATACTATGAAAGACTATTTCTTTTTGTGACGTAATGGAATTTACTCTATACTTTTGTCCATTCTTAGCCATCAGATATCCAGTGTCAGATTCCTGTCCACCGGATTCATAGTAAAATGGACTGGATTCAGTCACAATTCGAATCGACAAAGTTGTTGCATCAGATGAACTATTGATTTGAGTACCATTACTATCAAATATTCCTATTATCTTACTGTGTACTGAATTTGTACAGAACAAATGCTTTGAATTATCATAAGTGTACTTATACTTTATGTCATTATTTGTAGATATTAATAAATTATTTAACTTGACTGCCTTTTCTCCATCCACACTTTCTAATAATTTATTTTTCATCTGTTCCATTTTGTCCTCAAATCCATCAATATCGACAGTCATGTGTTCCGTTTCTGCCAGTTTTTCTATCAAATCTATATCCAGTCCATATGTTGAGTGCAGTTTGAATGCCATCTCACCTGAAATTTCCTTTTTATTTGATTTTTTATATCTATTGAAATCCTGATAAGCACTTAAGAATCCCGCATACTCAAACAAATCTAAATCATTAAGCTTTGGATTTTGATTAATTATGTCTCTAATTCCCTTCGACAATGAGTCTTTTAATGACTGAAAGTATTCTTCCTCATACTTTAAAATTTCCAATGAATGAAAGAGCTTTTGATGCAATTCAGGGAATACATCTCCCAGCATATTTGCAACTGTTGGAATTGTCTCGACTAGTAAATTCTGATGACCAAAATGCTTAACGGAAATGTTGATGCACTTTCGTAAAATTCTACGCAACTTTTGGCTATGAAATGAATAAGAAAGTCGAGTCATTAATTTAACGTTTTTGGAGGGGTTTTTTTTTAAAAAAAATAATAATAATTGTCATGCATACTTTTGCTCCGGAAACATTCCATCGGCTAAACAAATGGCAATCATTCGACTGTGATCAGCTAAAATACGATATGAAGTGTCCCGTTTAAAGTCATCGCCGCCGTTGAATGAGCCCGTGTATGGTGAAGAATGTGTAATCTTTTCAATTTTCTTAAAAATTGGCAGAAAAAGGTCAGTATCGTAGTTGCTGGATTTTCCTTGAAGAAATGCTACAAGCCTTTCTAATCCCATGCCCGTATCAATGAATTTTTCGGAAAGACTTTCAATTATTCCATCATTTCGTCTATATTTTTCAATAAAAACTATATTCCAAATTTCAGTCAAGTCACTCTTATCCATATTAACATCAGCTGCTCTATTTTTATTAGTCACACAAGTCGGTAAATGATCAATGTGTATTTCCGTGCAACCGCCACATGGACCACTTCTTCCCATCTCCCAAAAATTATCCTTCATACCAAATCCTATTATTCGATCATTTTTCACGCCAATATTAAGCCAGATATCTCGACACTCTAAATCAGCACTTAAATTATTCTCGCCTTTAAAATATGTAACATATAATCTTTGGGGTGGAATTTTATAAACGTCAGTTAATAGTTTCCAGGCCATTTCACAAGCTTCCTTTTTGAAATAATCCCCAAACGACCAATTTCCCAACATTTCAAAAAATGTATGATGATAGCTATCACTTCCTACAATAGACAAATCGTTATGCTTGCCACCAACTCGTATACATTTTTGGGTATTTGCAACTTTTTTGTATGCTGGTTTCTGATATCCAAGAAAGATATTCTTAAACTAAAAAAAAAATCATTAATTAACATTTAATAAAGTGAAACTGTGTGAGCATGTGATGGATTATTTACTTACTTGATTCATTCCAGAATTAGTGAATGACAGCGTTTTATCGCAAAATGGAATAACTGAAGAGCTTTTAACAAACTCATGCTGATTGTCCTTAATGAAAAAGTCTAGAAACTGTTTTCGTATGACATTTGATGAATTATGTTTCGTTGAATAGTGCGTATTGAGTACAATTTTTAATCCTTTTCTATTTCGCAGCCAATTTCTATTTAAATACATTTTATTTTAAAGAAAAAAATGTAAACACAAACTATGAGTTCAAAATAAAAGTTCAAAATTTTGTGAGAAAATAATAAAGTTCAAAAAATATAAAAACACAAAATTTTACTCAAATTTAAAAATATTAAATTATCTATATTATCAGCGATAAAACCAGCTACAAACCAGTTGATTTCGTCATTAAATGGATTTAGAAGTTCCAGAAGTCATGGATGAAGCTCTACACACAGTAAGTTGGACGAATTTGCATAAAATTCTGAAAAAAGCCATTTTCTTTGTTTTTGTTTTGAAAACATTTCAATCTTTTTTTTATTTATATAATTTTATTATACTGCTGCATTCTTACAAGCTTCAATATATACCTATAAAGCTATAAAAATTAATATGATGATTCTGCTTAGTCAACAATTTAATTGTTATCATCGATAGTTTTAAATGTATAAATTACGCAATTGATTAATGTAGTTAATAAATCAATAAGACAAAGTGCGCACATCTCGTCACGAAAAATTGCTACAAATGAATAAACGTGTAGCGTGTCCACGGGCTGCGGGACGGAAGTGCATTTTCCTGAACTACTGACGCAAATTAATTAATAAATACCAAGTTTTTTAAAAAAATAACGGTCAAAATATATTTGAAAAAATAACGGTCGAAAAGTAATTTAAAAATAATACCCCCTCCCCACCTTTCATAGACCCCCTCGTCCCCCTTCAATTCACACCAAGCAAGGCTTACGTAACGTAAACTTTACTTAATTTAACTTTGTGAAAAGTTCGGAAAATGTGAGCAGGGGGTCTACCTGTCATAGGTCTACAGACAAAATGCGGACAATATTGCCTTTTTCCTATGGAAAAAAATGCACTAAAAAATAAAGAGTTTTGCGACGTAAATAAACGGAGTTATGCTCAGAGCATTAGCTTACATTTTTGTTACTCTCTTAAATAATTTTCATTGATTCGTGGGAGAGTATTTCTTTTCTTTTTTTGCTTTAAGAAGAATTGAATTAAAAGTTAGTTTATATCTGCAGTTTCAGTCGAGTTATTGAGAAATCGTTGTATTAAAAAAACATTACATAGTTGCACAAAATTAATTTCTAATAGTTATGAGATGAATCTTTGCTAGAGCTTGTTTTTGAATGAGAAATTGGAAAATTCATACAGAATAATTAGTTTTCAACCGTTATTCCAACATCTTTTGAATAATTGTGTCTAACTTAATATAACCACTTTGTTGGTTTGGTGGCATCAAGAAATTTATAATCACTAATAAATTTAAAACCTTTAACTTGAAGGTACGTAATATTTAAATATACAGGATACGGGGAAATTTGTCATTTAAAAATTGCAAATTTTTGTCTCAAATTGACACTCGCAGATTACTG
Source organism: Chironomus tentans (assembly GCA_963573255.1). Taxonomy (NCBI): domain Eukaryota; kingdom Metazoa; phylum Arthropoda; class Insecta; order Diptera; family Chironomidae; genus Chironomus; species Chironomus tentans. The sequence continues at coordinate 297,612 of OY754302.1, read as the reverse complement.
CGTAGTAGTTTATAACCGGCATCATAAAAACTTTATGAATAATTTCGTAGGGAAATAAATTTATCGAACCAGATTCAAAAGATGCCTATTTTGGATTTAAAGAAAAGAAAAAAAAACAATTGAGGAATAGTAAAGGAAACATTCTTTTTGTATAACAAATTCATGATATTAACAAAATTCGATTCTTTTTGCTGCGACGCAATACAATGTATGCACCAATAAACAGAAGCATTCATAGTGCATTTGCTTCGTTTTGCACTTGTAAATTTATCAGAATTATTTTTACCATTGAAATAGGAGAAAAAGTCGGTCATAAAAAAAGAGAATACTATGAAACAAATATATATATATTATATTGCGTATTGAATCAACAATCAGCTATGCTACGTGCTGCTTGTCTGCGAGAACCTTTTGAGTGAAGCAAAAAATACATTTGCCTTTACAGAAATAAAAGGCTCAATTTGACATAATTATTCCAACTTTTTTTTATTATATTTTCAAATTTATATCCATCAGCATAGTGACTGACCATAGTGTCTCTATAGAATCAAGAGTAGTCAATTTATATGGTTACAGAATTTATTTACTTAAATAATGCACTGGACTAAATGTAGAAAATAAATATGTTCACGTTATGATGCTTTAGGAACGCAAAGAATCTGGAAAGCGTGGAAGAAAACCAGGACGTAAGGCGGCAGGACCTGAAAAAGTGGACATGAAGGCTAAATTAGAAAGATCTCGTCAAAGTGCACGTGAATGCCGAGCTAGAAAAAAACTAAGGTACTATCAAAATCCATCGAGACCTGATTTTTTAATGTATGACTAAATTATTTATTTAATTAATAAAATCAGGTATCAATACCTTGAAGAACTAGTGGCTGATCGTGAGAAAGCTGTAATACAATTGAGAGGAGAAATTGAAAGGTACAAAATATGGGCAGATGAGATTGACCAAGGCCGATTTCCTGAAGAAGCATCGGAAATTTTGAAGGAATTCGGAATTGTAAAACCCGAATAATTAAACTATATTCTTAAGAAATTTTAATGCTTTAAGTGGAGAGATATTATTTTGAACATGTTTTAAAATTATTATTTTGGTACTCTTCTCTGAGTATCAAAACCCTGATTTTTGTTCTATTTTAACTTGTAATTTAACTACATTGTAAGAATGATTAAAAAGTTTTATTCATAATAAAAAGTATTTAATAATAACGGACGCCAACGGCTGTTTTGAAATTTAAATTTAAAAAAAAAATTGAACTCAATTTGAACTTTAATTGTTGTTTACTAATTTTTATTTGCAAATTTATTTAAAAAAAATTGTTTTTTTAAACAAAATGAGTAAAATAGACCAAAAAGAATACTTAAAGCGTTATTTATGCTCAGATGATAAGCTAGAGAAGAAGAAGAAAAAGAAATCAAAGGATAAACGTGCGAAAATTGTTAAGGAAACGTAAGTTTTGTTTGTTTTTGCTCTGAATTTATGCTGTAAACGTTTAATAATGTTTTTTAGTGTGAAAATTATAGACGATGATGCCCCAGCCTTTATCAGAGATGACCAAGTAATTGACGAAGGAGATTTGTATGCTATAAACGAGGAAGCGCCCCAAATTGTTGGGATAATTGATGAAAGATCATCTACTGTAATAATGAAGCAAGAATACGAAGAAAGTGGTAAATGGAAGTCTTTAAATAGTCACAAAAACGAAAGTGATGGCACAAAAAGAGAATTTAGAAAGCGACAAACTTCCGACGAAAGTCCAATCAGGTCCAAAAAGAATTTATCATCTTCCAGTAGAGGACAAACTATTGATATATCGCCGCCTAGGAGAAATTCTGACGAATCACCGCCTAGGAAAAATAGGCATGAAAATGGAAGTTATAGGCGAGATATCTCCCCACAATTTGAATTACCAGTCAAAATAAAGAAAGAAAGATTTAGCTTATCACCTTCAAAATACTATTTGCGATCCTCAAAATCACCGGAAGACGTACAGCGAAATATAAAAAGGGAAAAAGACAGCTCATCGCCACAACGTTCTCAAAAAATGTCCAAGACTCTTGACGGAAAAGCTTCTGGCCTGCAAAATGCCAAGAGCTTAAAGGTTGAAAACGAGAAATTTAGACAACGTCAGGAGAAGTTATTTAAGCAAATGAAACCAGAATTTTCAGGGAAAAATTCCGATGTTGTATTTCGTGAGCGTAAAGGCAGAAATAAAGAATATGAATATGATTTAGAAAAGGAGCATAAAAAAATGATGGAGGAAGAGGTACGTAAAAAGGAATATGATCGTTGGGGTAAAGGTTTAAAGCAGCTTGAACAGATTGAAAAAAGGAGAGCGGAATATCAACATGAAGCCAGTAAGCCATTATCACGTGCTGCAGACGATCTAGATTTGCAAGATTATTTAAAAAATCAAGAACGTATCGATGATCCAATGTTACAATACATTAGACGGAAACGGAAAGAGGAAAACATAAAGAAAGGAGTTGTTGAGAAGCCACAATATAATGGTGATTTTCCCGATAATCGATTCAACATTAGACCAGGATATCGATGGGACGGTGTAGATAGATCAAATGGTTACGAGAAGAAGTACTTTACAATGATTAATTCAAAGAAAAGTCTCGAAGAAGAAGCCTACCGTTACTCCACCGAGGATATGTAAATTTGATCTTTTTTTCTACTAATTTTTTAAATAAAAAAAAACCTATATTGAAAACGTAAAACTTGCAATGATTTATTTACAGCGCGAGGAAAAAAGTCTGTTCCAAAAGTGTTGGAATTATAGATTGATGTTGCTTCTTCCAGAATTCTTTATTCTGGATCTAACATCGTAGACGTAAGATCTTCAATACAAGCTTTAAAGAAATAACTTTAAAAATAATGGGTGTTTTTAACGACGGTGACCACCTCTGTAATTATCATAGGACTGTCCTCTTTGGTTCCAATTTCCCTGAACTCTGCCACCTCGTCCTCTAAAATTGCTGTTTCCAGAGCCTCCGCCGCCTTGACTTATATCTTGACTTTGATTGAAATTGTTGCCAGAATATTGTTGATTTGCTGGATTGTAGGGAGCTTTTTGCTGATATTGTTGTTGTGGATAGCCTTGATTTTGCTGAAATCCACCACCACCACCACGATTACTTTGATTAAATCCACCGCGATCAGGTTGTCGTTTTTGCCACGAGGGCATTTCTGGGGCTGGTTTTTGATTTTCCAAAGTGCGTCCACCACGATCTGGGACCTTTCCAATAATATGTCTCTGTAATTTACTTTTTGTATTTTTACGAACATTAGCACTCGATGTTTTCTCAATAATGGCAAGTTTATCTCGAGCCGCAAGCAAAGCAATAATGTCAGTTCGATGATTTTCATTAATGAGTTTTTCCAATATCTGCTGCTTATTACTGTACTTTTCATTTATTTCAAGCTCCTTTCCTTTTATTCGCTCAGACCATTTAAAGCTCTGAATTGTCACATCAAGCCGAGTCATTAGCATTTTTCTTCTCATATTGTACTCATTTTCAAGCATCGAATGAATCTTGTCAATTTTTGACCATTGTTCTGCTTTTAATGAGTTTTTTGGATTGAATAGAGGAGATCCAATGCGTTTATGTCCATCAGGAATGTTGCGAATAGTTTCATCAAAGCGTGAATTAATTTTATTAAACAATGCTTCCGCTGAAATATGGTCAGGTGGTTTTCCGAGATTAAGTGTGATTGCGATTTCCTTTAATGAGGCAGCCGTTGGAGATTCATGGATAGTCAACACACTTCCTTTATCTTTGGGCTTCTGTACTACCAGCAGCATTTTTTGACTCATTAATTCAGTTATTAAGAATTCCAGAAGAATATATCTAGATTCAACGGTTTGCATTCGGCTGTTTAGATTTCCTCCAACTAAAACTTCATAGGAGCACTGCAATTCCTTTAGGAAGCTGGACAACTCGATCAGGAAGTTTGTTATGTCCGAGCATGTTATCTGCAAGTTTACAAATCTTTATTAATTAAATTTTTTTATGTACAAATCTTCTCTGATTATTTACCTTCTCCTCAAGTCTTCCTAATTCACTGATTTCATTAGATAGCCAAATAATCAATAGTCGAAAATCTTCATTCTTAAATCCATCATTAATTATTGCTTCCGAAAACTTATTTTCATCTATCAATTGTCCCTCATATCTGTTTAAATAAAAATGATATTTTTATAGCTTGTTTACGCTTGTTTTTTATGCTGTAACTGTAATTTACCCAACATTAATGAGTGATTCAATGATTTCATAACTCATTTTTTAATTAATTTGACGTAGATAGCCGGCTAATTAATAAAATTACACAGAATATGAAATCGACAGCTTTCAGAGTTCAAAAATTGAGCTTTTTTTTTGAACTTTATTCGGTCATTCGGTCAATGTAAACAGATTGCTCTATCAAAAATAAGCTAAAAAATTTTTTTATTATAAAATTTCTTCTTAAATTTTAAATAATTAAATCAAAGTCTTTTGACTAGTTTATTTTACACGAAAATGACTCAGTTGGCAAAAGAAGGCATTCAGGAACTAGGATATGACGATTCATTAAATGAGGTCCTGCAGTCTGGAAAAGATTTGAGAGAATATTCCAAGGAGATCGAAAGAGAATTAAAAATCATATCAATCCACGGATATATACAGCAAGCAGAGAACATAACAAAGCTCCACAATCAAATTGGCACGTGCGATAATATATTACAGAATAAACGCCAATCTAGAATTTAATTAATTATTATTATTTAAAAAAAAATTGATTTTTTTGTGATCAAGAAGAAAAGTGTAAATATGTTGTCACAGCAATTAACTAACAGGTAATAATATTATTTTTCTCGCATAATTCAGTAACATCCAAAAATCAATTGTATCAATTTGTTGAGGATATGACAATTCCAGAGGAAATGATTAGGAGCATAATGGAGAGCTGTCCTAGATAAGTATTGGGAAACTTTACAGACTGCATTATGGCCACGATTTGAACATTTATTTCGTTTAAACATTCAGAGCATCAGAGATTGTGATCCAACAAAGTTTGGAATTAAGGAAACTGGACCACATTACATTACACGAAGATATGGAACCAAATGAAACAGTCAGCCAGTTATTGATGGAACTTCAGAACGAGGTAGAATGCTTTATGCTTAGAATGGCTGCAATATTTCCACAACGAAAGGAGCAATTAATTTATCTCATCAACAATTATGACTTGATATTGGGAATCTTGCAGGAAAGAACAAGAGACAATACAAAAGAGGCTGAATCTTTTCGTGAGCAATTGTCGGCACGAAGTAATGAGTATGTAGAAGAGATTTTGAGTTCTCATATTGGCGACATCATACATTTTATTAAGGAATGTGAGAAGGAAAATTCTGACGATTTAAGACGACACGATCGACGGGCACTGGCCTTAGTCCAAAATTTTAGTTTGAATTGGAAAAAGGCTATCGAAGATCTAAATCGTGAAGTACTCTTATCATTTCCATCTCTTGTTACCGGTCAATCATTATTACAACTTGCTTTAGCACAGATCGTTCATTATTACAATAGATTCCATAAGCTTCTCTCGCCGTCTGTTCGTGCTGAACTAGTCAACGTTCACTCAATTATGGTCGAAATTAAAAAATACAAGAGTAACTACTAAAAATCATTTATTTTATTGTGAATACATAAATTTACTGAATATTATTTAATAAAAAAAAGAATTGAGATATGACTAAAATTAATTAATCTTCATCTTCAAAAAGCATGGATACAAGATCCTCATTCGAAACCTGACTACCATCTAATCGTTGAGCGCCTTTCCATCTCATTAACGTTGGCAGAAATACCAAGTGCGTTCGCGTATCTTTTCTGAATGGATTATCCAAATTTTTCCAGCTATCGAGGCATTATTCATGGAAGATAATGATAATTTAATGAGTTTCGTGACGTAGTTGAATGACAAGCTCAAAGCTTATTAAAAACTTACAATGGTCTATCAATCTCGCATACGACAAAATGAGAATCTTCAGGTGCAGTTTCCACAACTTTTTCAATTACTGGCTTAGCACGATTACAGTATGGACACCAACTCTCACCTGTATATTTTTTTAATTAATTAAAGAAACAGCAGGTAGTAAGCATGACTTTGCGTTTAAATGAGTGATTCGCTGGATTGGAATGCGTTGTTTGTGTCACAATGAATGACGAGATAAGTGGTTGGTAATTTCATAATTCAGGTGACTTGATAATTATATTAAAATTAATTTACCTAATTCATTCTTGTCTCCAGTAAAGAATACATTGATTGGAAGTTTCTCGCTCTCCAAGGCAGTTACGAGCTTCTCAAAGTCGTCCCAATTTTTAGCATAATGTCTCTTAACCATCCTCAGACCTCTTTTTATCATTAATCACTTAATCACTTGTGAACTGCTTGATTTCTGTTCAATTAATGAACTTTTGTGCTGCTTTTTTATAAGGCACAACTTCCACGATGGACTTTGTGACATTCTAGGTTCAAAAACTGTAATTTTGAACTTTAAACTTAACGGTCATTATGGATTTAAAAATAAGTCAAAACACACAATATTATGTGAGGAAAAAAAAAAATCAAAAGATTTTAGAAAAAAGTTGTATTAAATGGAAAGTAAGTGGAATTAAACAAGATATGTACGTGTAGATAAAAGAATCACTAGTGACAATTAAGGAAAATTTCAAATTTTGCTAATATTTGGAGAATAAAAGGTGCAGTTGTGAAATTTTCAATTTCATGTCTTGAAAACACGCATGCAAAAAAGCGTGTTTAATTTAAAAAATAAAGAAAGTTTAATTAATTTCGCATTCTATTCAGCATTTTATTTGTTATCGAGAGAGACGTTTAACTTGCTTAAGTTCTGTGAAAAATGGCTGAAATTCCTGTTCTTGCGAGTGAGCTGGCCACAGCTATCGAAATAACATTAAATCCTAACGCAACACAGCAGTCTCGAATGGAAGCATATGTGGCTTGTGAGAAGTATGTAGTTACTACTTTGTTGTGTGTGTCCTTATCACAAGCCAATTTAAATTAATTTTAGATTCAAGGAGATTTCGCCGTTATGTGCTCAAGCTGGGCTGTATCTCGTCACAAATCAGTTTTCGGCTGTTGTTAAGCATTTTGGGTTGCAGTTGTTGGAGCATCAAGTGAAATTTAATTGGAATAAGATTTCAATCGATGAAAAAATATTCATTAAAGATAATACGATGAAGTTATTAGACACTGGAATTGGACCGGCTGATGACAAGTCATTGTTGCATATTAAAGATGCCCTTTCTCGGATTATTGTCGAAATGATTAAGCGTGAATGGCCTCAACAATGGCCTAACATGTTAGGTGAATTATCAGCATCCAGTGAAAAAGGCTTGTCGCAAACTGAATTAGTTGCACTCATCTTTTTGCGGCTTGTAGAAGACGTTGCATTGCTGCAAACGATTGAATCAAATCAACGACGAAAGGACATTTATCAAGCATTAACAGTTAACATGGGCGAGATTTTTGACTTTTTTCTTGCACATATCGAGAAAAATGTCCGTGAATATGCGACTACAAAAAATACTGGAAATTTACGTGTCGTACTTGTTGTACTTAATACATTAGCAAGTTTCTTAGAGTGGGTCAATATATCACATATTATGGCATCGGATGGACGATTACTTAAAGTAATTTGTTATTTATTGGAATTTCCAGACATTCAATTAAGCGCTGCCGAATGTCTCAGTCAAATAACCAATAGAAAAGGCGTTGCAAAAGATAAGAAACCCTTACTGTATTTATTTAATGATGAGCCTATGAGACATATATTTCATTCACTCGAGTCCATGTCATCAACGCAAACGGAAAATTATTATCAGTATCTAAAGAAGTTAACACAGTCAATGTTTGGACTTTCAAATCAATTAACAACATTATGTGGCAAAGAGAGTGATATTCAGACACCGCCAAGAAATTTTTACATGTTCCTTCAAATAATTCTCGCATTTGTTAGACATCCAAGCTTATCAGTTACACACGGCGGTATATTAATTTGGCTACAACTCATAAAGCACGATACAATTGCTCGAGATCCAATTTTTATTGATAGCATTCGTGTTGTGATTGAAATTGTAGGACCAAAAATTATTAAACGTCCATATCCAAAAATCCGTGACTGTTTTACACCAAACTCTATTCCATACACTACAGAAGCCTACACATGTATTGATTTTGACAGTGAAGAAGACTACTTACAATTCGTTTCTCGATTTCGTGTGGAAATACTTGACATTTTTCGACATTCTACGCTTGTTGCGCCTTTATATACATTTTCGTACTGTGAACATTGGCTAAATCGTCGATTTGAGTTGGCAAACACGGAAACTTTAGCAACATGTAGCATTATGGATCCAATTTATTTAGAATGGGAAGCAGTTGTGGCTGTACTCGATGGAGTTCTTAGTCGAATTCTTCTCGTGACTGAACGACCATCAATTATCAATGGACTGCGCTTATTAGAGAAATGCCTTGTTAAAACTGATGATCCACTTATTTATTCTGTTCTATTATCGTGCATTTCATCACTCTTTGTCTTTCTGAGCATGTCGGCTGCCGGAAATGTAGCCGTGAATGGAGTCCAACTTTTGCCACCCGTTTTAGATAAGATATTTAGTGCCATTGTCTTCAATCTGCCATCATCTGAAGATCACCAGCATTCACTAAGATCTGCTGCTATAAAGAATTTGAGACGACATGCTGCAAGTTCCATTGTAAAAATCGCATTAAAATATCCACTTCTCTTGCTGCCAATCTTTGATCAAATTCACGCTACGATTAATCGAATTGGAAACGAATCAAATTTGTCAAACATGGAAAAACTGCTCTTGCAGGAAGCTCTGCTCATCATCAGCAACCACTTTTGTGAATTCGAGCGTCAGCAATTCTTCATTGGTAAGTCAAACAGTATTATTAATTCTACAAAACATGGAAATATAACGGTGAAAAATAATTGAAAAAAAACACATTTAAGAACATGGGATTTTAATCTTTACTCCTCCCATAAAGATTTATTAATCTTTAATCTTCAAAGAAATTTTTTATTACTGGTGGGTCCTCGATTTGAAAAGAAAATTTTTTTATCTACCAAAACATTTTATTTGAAAAGATTTTTCCGTTTTTATAAAAAAAAAATATCACAAAATTGATATTGAAAATAATGGCTTTGAAAAATTAAAATTCGAAAATTTTGGTCATTTTTACACTTGAAAATTTTGAAGGCTTTGTACTCTTCACTGCTTCATTTGATCTTGCTTGAAAATGCATCAAAATGTCACAATTTGTGGATATTTTCACTCCAGAAATGTTTAAATGTGAAAATTTAACATTTTTGAGAAATATGTTTAAAAACACAACTGCTTGATAATTTTGGAATAAATCGATTTTTAATAGTATTTTTCGAAATTTGCACTAAAAAATGAGACAAAAATCATAAATTTGTTGGAATAATGGCCATGAAAATCCATGAAAAACATACATTTTTTATATGTATTCATCTTATTTTTTTGATTTTTATACTTAAAAAAACAATTGTTTATGATTTATTAAGAATTTTCATTAAAACTAGTCTAAAATAATTAATTTTTTGGCTCACTAGTAGCTTAGTAAGGAATAGTAACATAGTTAAAAACACAAAATTTAAAACAAATTAATTAATGAAATGTCAGGCTGTTTCTTAATTTCATTTCATTCATAACGTCATTTTTAATTGAAATCAGTGCTTAGAAAGTAGTAAAATAGTAGTAAAAAACAGTATAATCTGTAGAATTTACTTTCTTTTATTGTAGGTGAGGTAATTAGACCAGCCGTTCGAATGTGGCAAGAAATATCACCGCATTTAAAAGCTCCAGCATCTTTCATCAATTTCATTGGATTGTCATCGAAGGCAATAAACATTCAGCCAAATTCTGGAGTCGAGGATGTTTTCTACAAAAATCGACAAACTTTATTGCTAGCTCTAAATACAGTTTTGGGTATTATAAAGCGATGCCAGTGTCCTGACGATCCAGACAAATCTTGTCGTGGAGGATTTATTGTAGCCACAACAGACTCTGGAAATCCAATAACTAGAAATCCCTCAGCTTCACACGTTATACCTTTATTACAAGAGATTTTATCATTATTGAGAAATTTAAATGAGTTATGGAATCCAAAATCATTAGCATTAATTAGTAACGATTATAAAGGAGCCAATCAAATGTTGGAGAATGAAAAGAAGAATATTCTAGGAGTAGTTTATTCTGTTCCAGATCCCTTAGATCCAACTCAATTGACAAAGACGAAAACACCATTTGATTATATGCAACAATTTCTGACGTCATTATTCGAGAATTGCTATCATTTAATGGGAGTTGCTGGATTATCATTAAGCCGAGACTTGTATAGACTCGAAGGTCTTTCAACCGTTTTGATTAACAGCTGTTTTAGCAATCTCGAGCATGTTCCTGATTTTCGTCTTCGAACCATCATTCGAGTATTTCTTCGTCCATTCATTTACTCATGTCCAACTTCCTATTATTCTACAGTTATTGTTCCCATCTTTGAGCACATTACCCCATTCAGTAAGTAATCAGTTTTGACAAATTTTAAAGGTCCTTTATTTAATGCATAATTAACACGTTACTTCTTTTAGTGCTAAATCGCTTAACAATTCGTTGGAATTACATCACATCATTGTATGAAAATGGCGCATTGGGAGATGACACAAACAATGATGCTCAGGAGGTGTTGGATGATATCTTAAATCGAACATTAACTCGTGAGTATTTGGATGTTTTGAAAGTTGGACTAGTTGGCGGAACTAGTATTGGATCGTCAAATAATGATGTTGGCGGTGAAATGGGAAATGCTGCAATGATGGATCAAGACGATCATTCTATGGATGGATTACCTCATATGAGTCGTGCTGCTCAGTCTGCAATGCAATCCGATATTATTAGTGAATTAGGCAGAAAGTTATTAGCTACTCAAACGACTTGTGAATCAATCGTCTTTACAATTTTCAAGTGAGCTTTTAATTAATTAATTTGCAATTTATCTCGATAAATAATAAGCATAAATTTTGCATATAGCTGTATAGCGTGGAATGATAGCAATGCCAGTTTAAAGGCATGCCTCCTTGCTGGTCCAGTAATTCGTCAGTTATCGAGTGATCATTTGATTAGTCCGAACCTTTCGGCTGTTATTTTGACGAGAATACTGCAAGGCCTTCAAATGCACGGTCAGCATGATGCAAATCAAGTAAGATTTTGTGAAATTATCGGAATTTAAAATGTATAAATCAGAGTACCGCCACTTCATTTCGAAAAACTTCGAAATTAGAGCCGAAAATTTGAATTTTATTTGACCGTTGAAAAAATTGTAAACAAACAAAACTTTTGAAACAAAAAAATATGATTTCTGTTTATTTAAGTAATGATTCTTCAATACGTTCCTAATCTTTAACATTTTTTTGACCATTTAATCAGTTTACTTCACTAAAACAAGCAAGTTATCATTGAAAATCAAATTCATAAAAATTTCACTAACATTCGGTGTGAAAATTTGTTAGGCATAAATTTATGCATTAATATAATTAATTCGAGTCCAAAAACATGTTACAAATCAGTTTAATGCTTAATTTGTCAACGGTTTCTGTAACTGGCAATTTTTGAAGTGACGGTACTCTGGTATAAATCATTAAAAATAAATTAACCCTTTTTCTCATAGCCGTCATTGATCACGCTTGGCGTGCAAGTTTACGACATTATTCGTCCTGCATATCCAGCAATAACGTTAAACATAATGCAACAAATACCAAATTTAAATATCAATGATCTGCAAAAATTAGATGAGAAAATTCTTAGTGCTGGTCCTCTCACGAATGCCACAAATCAAGGAATTGCTGGAAATGCAGCAACAAAATCAAACAAGATTGACAAGACAAAGAAGGATCTGTTTAAGAAGATCACATCACATCTTATAGGTCGAAATGTTTTAGCTCACTTGTTCCGTAATAATCCTGTTGAAATACCAGACTTGCATCCGATGAACAATAATAGCAAGCAAAAAAATACAAATGTACTAGAAGCATCACACGATACTGGACTGCAACAATTATTTCGTGACGTTCCACGATAAAGAATAACTTTGTTTTTTTTTCTTTTCTTTGTTATCTTACTGTTTTATTTCTCATTATTCCTATCTCTCCTTCATGTTCTGTTGAATTATCTTACAACTGTTTTTAATAATTTCAAATTAATAATGATGCACATTTGATTTCAAAAATGTCTAGCATTTAAGTAATTAAAAAAAAACAAGAAATCTATGGAAGAACTACGATAAACACGATTCTAATACAAACTCAATTTCATTCCATTGGATTCTATCGTAGACAGTTTTTTTATAAGCATCAAATTAATGTTGAGGATATCCATTTCTTGTGGCATTAAAAATGAATTGTAAACGTACAATAATGGAACTATAATGAAATAAAAAAAAAGTTAAAAATCAAAGTTCAATTTTTTAAGTTCAAAAAAAACGGCTCCGAAAAATTCAAATGCTTTTCAAAAAAAAAAAAAAAAAAAAATAAGTAAACATAAGCACGTGTAAATTTAAGTAAATTAAAATTAGCGGTTTAAGATGAATGAATATAGTACGGAGAAGTTTATTGAGCAGTACGAGCATATAAAGAAGTTGCAGTTGCTGACAGACAATGAATTAAATCAATTAAAGAGGAAACGAGCACATTTTGAAGTGTCGATAAAAAGTGGAAAGGATGTTAAGAATTTTATTGAATACATCAAGTACGAGAGTGTATTGACGAATAAGTTTAAGCAAACCGAGTTCAAGAATGAAAATGATGGCAGATCATTAGATCGCTCAATGTGTAATCATGTCCGAGACATTTATAAGCAGGCAGTCCGAAAGTTTCCAGAAAATAAAACAATCTGGAATTATTACATTGAATTTGCTAAAGTTAAGTATCCAAACACTGTCACGAGCATCTATCAACAAATGCTGGGCTATCATCATACGGACAATGATTACATTGAAGCTGCAAGTCATGAGATGAATAAGAAAAACTTCTATGTGGCCATTAATTTCTTAATTCAAGGAATGAGTAATGAGAAGAAAAATTCAAAACTTGTTGCCCTACATATTGAATGCTCATTAAAGCAAGCTGAAGCTAGTGGCGATGAAAAGTTTAAGGAAAAAATACTCGTGCAAGTAACAAAATATTTTGAAAAATATATTAAGAGTACAAAAGATGTTCAGATTTACGTAGACATGCTTAGAAAGATCCAGCATATAACTTTCTCCATAAGCTTTCAAAACCAAATCATTCAATATCTACTCATAGTGCTCTGCTCTCGTCCTGAAGTTTGGAATCTTTTAGCTGATCGTCATCTCGATGGATTATTTTTTGATGAGAATAATAGCCCTAAGGATATTCCATTTATTAATCGCTTAAGACATGCATTAACAATATACGATAAATCAATAGAGATGGTCGATAATAAATATAGGACGCAAATGTATGATTTATACTTATCAAAGCTGATGGAACTTGAAGCATTGACAAATTTAGATGAATATGCTATTGACTGCATTCGATATGCATTCGCAAAGACTTTATATGTTGGATATGAAACAGATTGCTTATCAGAAGACTTTTACAATCAATATTTGAAGTTGTGCATCTTGGAGAGTAAGAAATCATGCGATGATGTTGAGGAAGTAATCGTTAAAGGCTCACATCTTTATCCACATTCAATGGAATTGTATGAGATTGCTATAAAATATTATTTCAAGGCTCAGAAATATGATGATATCTCGTTGCTTTTTAAGCAGGCAATTGATCATAATGAAAAAGACGCAATTCAATTGTACGAGTTTTTGTGTCAAATTTACTTGCAAAATCCTGATGATAAAGGACGATTTAGGAAGGCAATGATGGACGCAATCGAAAGCAACAATAAGAATTTATCGGCAAACTTTCAGCCATACATTCTTGACTATTATGCATTTTCAGAAAATGTTCAGAAGGCACGAGAAATTTACACGCAAATTCTCAATTCCAAACGCGTTGTTTCACTTTCCATGAAATTTTTCACTACAATGGTAAAGATAGAAAGCATTCAATTGGAACCTGATCGAGCCATTATCTTCAATTGCTTTGAACGCGCTACGAAAATCTTTGGAAAAGATAATCCTGATGTAAGTTTCTCAGTTTTTTCTTTTAAAACCATAAATATATTAATTGTTAATGCTTTTAGATTTGGCTAGAATATATTAAGTATAGCTGGGAAATTGGAAATTTTTCGGAAGCTGTTAGCCTTAAGAAACGCGCTATCCAGGCAATGAAGATCGATTTAAAAGTCGTCGATGAATTTGAGCTAAAATACACCTTATTGAGGAACAAGCTTGGAATAGATGAGGGTGTAAAGGAAGATTCAATGTAGAAAAACTTTCTTCTTTTTTTTAAATTGAATAAAGTGATCAATGATGGAATTTTTTTTAAAAAAAAATAACACACATTCTTAATATTTTTTCTCTTTATTTATAATTTCATTTCATTTAATTTTACAACGGACTACAAAAATATTCACTAGGGGGTAAAATTTTAAATCACAGCTTTAAGTCTTTACTAATTCAAAAAAGACCTTTTTTCTCACTTTTTTTTTACATCTTTAAGACTATTACTTTTGAGCCATAAGTTTTTGCGAAGCGTTTTATATTGTGATTAGGTATTTTTTTTATGTAATTTTTAATGAAAAATTACAAAAAGCTTTCAACAACTTGTTACTATCATACTTGTGCACAACTAAAAAAAATTACAATAAGACTCAAAATTCAATTTTCAAATGTCGTTCGACTCTAAGTTAAATTATTTCGTATCAGACACTAGAATCACATGAGAATCTTAACTTCTCATTATTGTAACTTTTGATGATTTATGTTTAATAATTGTTTGCTTAAAATTTATTCGAAATTTGCAAATAAAATGCAGAGTTGACAAGAAGGCGGCTGCGATTCCTTCTTACTCTGACTCATAAAATACAATTAAATTGTAAGCTATGCTGTAGCTCTATAATTAGGAATAAAAATAACAAGTTCTAGGTAAACTTAAAATGTATGATGCAAAATGATTTTTCAAGAAAATTGTTTGTGCTAGATTTTCTCGAGGAAGGACTATAAAGTTCACTTTGCCTGATTGGCTTGCCTAATTTTAATTAGTACTTTTTTTTTCGTCAAAGAATCTTTGAAAATATTAAGTAAAATTGTGACATTATTTTTAACTTTATTCTGTGTAAGGAATTGCGCTTCCGATTCTAAATTATTTTTAAAACAAATAATAGTAAAATGACTTGAACATGCTATTACATAGTAATTTGGTGGCACAAAATTTTCGGATTTTTGTATATTTTTTTTTTTAAAAAAAAGAAAAGATTTTGAGATTATCTAGTGACTTTTGCCGTTTGAATTTCCATTTCTGTGACCCTCTAAATAAAATGTAGCATTAAATTTCATCGATAAAAGATAAACTACGGACTCATATGTGGCCATCATAATTGCCGTATTTGGAATTTGTCGAACGAGCTGTGTGGCAAGGCCCCGATATAATCCAGCTTTACCCTCCTCTTTCCACACAAGGAACAGTGTCTGCCAAAATTTATTATATTTATTGCCTTCTTCACGAAGTCTTGTTCTAGCCACTTCATGGGGATATGCAATGCAGGAAGCAATTGTCTTAGAAGTTGCTCCAGCCGCCATAAATTCAACAAAATCTCTCGTTGATTTTCCTTCTTCTGGTCGCTTCTGACGAAGTTCCACCTATTGATTATTTTTGTTTTCATTTAATGTTTAAGCTTGCCAAAATCATTCTCGCAATCGTTTATTATTGTACTTACAAGTTTTCTTTTTAGCGTCTCGTAGATGACGAAATGAACAACTGTCTCCGATATACCGAAATAACTAGCTGTAATACCTTTATAAAAGCCCTTTAATCCATTGCTTCGATAAATTCCTTTAATACAATCAACAACCGTCATTTTATTTGTTGAATTATGATCAAGTTGGAGTCTGGTCTTGACAAACCATATTGGATTTGTGGCCGTAGATGATACAAATCCAGCGGATGCTGCCGATGCAATATGTGATAAGGGTGAGTCCGTCGATAAAATTCTAAATAATGGTTGATTATAAGAAAATAGTTAGCCACAGGAAAAATGAAAAAAAAAAAACGAATCGAAGGGAATCTTACCCGAAATTATAAAGAGCCTCCTTCGTCTGACTATAAGTACAAAAGTAAATTGCTCTGCTTGGTGCAACACCAACAATATTAGGTCCCAAACCTTTAAAAAGCGCTCTAGAGCCCTCCGTTTGTACAATATGCTTTAAACATTGAATAATGCTCATTGACTTTGGCGCTGAGGATATACCGCAATGTGAAATCGCGTATACCTTAAAAATAGAACCAACAGATGTAAAAATTAGTACTACTTCCATTGTCTTCTTCTTTTATTATCTAATGACATGAAATTTCTGTTTACAAAAAAAGTAAGGAAATTTGTCGCAACGAAATTAAAGGCGCCACATATGCATATTCTGTTAGTAATTACAATTAGTTAACTTTGCCAATAGTTATTTCCGAGATCAATTTGTTTGTTTGTTTTTTTTTTTTTGAAATGAGTGTATGAGTGAATATTTTGGCAATGATTACATGCAGGTTGTAAAATGTGCAGCTCATCAAAATTATTATTATTATTATTAGTCTTCAAATATTCTTGAGTTGTTGCCACTATCGGATAGAGCTATCACATTTTATGAAATTTTAAATATTAGATTTGAGATGGGTCCTTTATTTTCATTTACTTAATAGAGATGATGACACGTAAATGATGATTTAACTTTTCTTATCACCTTTGAATTTTTTGATAGCTGTGTATAGGGGGTTCTGTTATGATTCTTGAATGAAGCAATTACATGTCGTTTCAGTGTTATATTTATATCTGCGTAGCTATTCGCAATCAAAACAATCGAAGCGTATCAAAACTTCTTTTTAAAGTACTCTATCATTGATAACAACATGTTCATTGAAGGAACTCGAGTCACTTGATTAAATATTTGAGAGAAAAAATATATATATATATATTTTAGCTAAAAGCACGAACAAAATTTCATTACATTTAACAAAAAATGTGCAAATTTATTGTTTGTCACTGAAATTAGTAATTATATAAATAAGGAGTGATATCTCTTATCATAAAAAGGTTCCCAACGAATACGTAATCAAGCATTTAGTGCTATTATCTTGTACATCAGCTGGTACATTTTTATACTTTGGACATTATGCCGGTATTTTTTACGCACTCAAGTGTTATCTTAAACATCGATGTGCTGCACATTTTGATATCTGTGTCTATAAACAACTGGGATATAAAGCTAAATTCATATATACATTTTTTACATTTATGTTAAATCGAAAATTATCGCTTTTGCTTTTGCAGAATGTTTTCAGTGGTGATTTCTGCAATGGAAATAGAAAAGAGGCATTGTACATGCAGTTTTATCGCGAATGGATTGTAGCTCATTTTTCTCATAATCCGATCAGAAATTTTTTTCTTCTGTCTCTTTCTTCTTTTGGACTGTCAATTTGTGAATTGAAAAAGTGAACATACCGACGGATTTGCTTCGAAAAATGTGCTAAATATAATTGGCATGCAATGATGGTGTACTAAGATTTAAAGAGAGTTTTTCGCAAATACCTGAGGTCTAACTCGTTTTAGTATCGTCGAGCTGAATTTCCTTCGTTGCTCTGGACGCCTTAGAGCTGAATATGAATTTTGTATACTCGATGTTGTTTCAGAAACCCGTGCAGAGCGCATTGGAGTTGATAAAAAGGCATTTGAACTTTGTAGACGTGTTTTTACTACTTCTAATGGACATGTTACTACAGCACCGGCAGTTCCTCCGACACTGCAAACAACAAATAAAAGAAAATTATGAATGATTCTTCATTAAAAAAAAATTTTTTTTTCTTTGTATATATAGTACAATTAAAATATAGTCACATAGTCACGTAAATAAGAATTTTATTTAAGAAATCCAGTTCAATCTTACTTTCTTTATAAATCACTCCACATTTAATGCTTTCCAGTTTCATGAAAAAAAAAAAAATTATAGAGCTATAATTTTGATAACCTATCATGACTTTAGGACTGGAATAAGCTATGATTTTAAATTCACAAGTGCCATATTTTTCATTCAGTTTTCTGCGGCTAGTTTAATCCAGATAATTGATTTTATTGACTGGACTAATTTCATAATAAGTCATGAAAACAGTCGTATAAGTTTAAGGATCTCGAAAAAATCTAATCGCAGTTCACATAGTTTTGCCTAGATTATCAGAGAATCTGGTCAACTGAATGCCATTTTTTGATGCGAGTAAGTAATCAGCTTGTTGAAAATGAATCATTTTTTAGTGATTCTTTCAAGTCTGAACTGGTTTTTATTATTTTCTCAGCAACTTTACCTACATTCTAGATCTTTTTTTTTTTTGCTTTATAAGCAATATTTAAAAATGATTTGACGTAAATAGCGAAATTGATTTCATTGACTTGATGGAGAAAAGTTTATGTCAAAACTGTTACTGAACAGCATAAAAACAAAGGAAGGACGCCTGGCAATAAATTAATATTTTGTTCGTCGCACAAATTTCATACGTACATTGTAGTAGCGTCTTAAGTGATAAAATATTGCGACTTTTGGCAACATCTCTGTCTAATAATAGAAAACGCAAACTTTTTTTTTTATATTCATCGTTTCAGCCACACTACTCTCACGTGAACGCATGATTGTAATTCTTTATTTACGATATTCAACACGTTATACGGCAATGTTGCAATAGATAGAGCGACGACACTCACAGAAACAATTTATCAATTGATTAGTTGAATGGGGCAAATTTTTATAGTGAAAATTTAATTAACGTGTAATATCGTATCAAAGAATGAGTTAAATTTTATTTCATTTATATCCAATTTGCACGGATATTCAAATGGATGCTCGTTGAGTTGATAATTTGCAGATTAAACAGTTGAAAGATTTTTCGATCTCCTAAATAATGAGACTGATTCCTTCAAGGTCATTGAGATATGAGGGGAATTGGTGCTAATTTTTTTTCTTTCAATTTATGTAGACGGAAAGTTACGGCGTAATTTTTTGTGGATTATTATACTAGTGTATATTAATACCTTAACTTGTATTTGTATTTTGCCGGTCCGTCCAACATATGAACATTTTTTTCGTATGTTTATGTATCGTAGCGGCATTCTAAAAATAAATCTGTGTATTATGCAGTTCTTAATTAAACATTTGCTATTCATTTAAATGAATGAAGCAACTGTTTGATCAATATTAGGTTCTTCTTACACAAATCACTATGAACGATTTCTTGACGTGATTCTCTGCACGTTTAAATAAATCAGAATGGGATACTGATAAAGAAGTTTTCATCTACGATACACGTAATTAAGGCGCTCTTACAAACTGTAAAACTCTTCAACATTACATGACCATCATTATGATTAAAATTAAATTGGAGACAAGTATCTGAAAAGTTCTGGACAAGGTCTCTGGGTCACATGAATGTAATAATCCGTTATACCCAGCCAGTCAACCAAAATGAACACAACATTGGCATTTTGACGAGAGAAATAATAAATACTTTGGATGTGTGCCCAAATTGATTGCGATCTAAAAATATATGCATATATTCCCAACTGCTATTATTATTTGCTTGCACAGAAGGAGAGTCATCGCGGAAATTAAGACTACAACTACCTATAAACAATATTCCGATTGCATTGTAAACATAGAATTAGAGTTAGTCTAATGCTATCGTAGAAAGGTTGTACGTGATGTGAATTTAATGGCAATTTACTTTTCATTATGGGAAGTTAGTTAGTTTGAAGACATTTACATATTTTATGATTATGCAAAATACATCTCGCAATCGAGACTAAAATTACTTAAATTCCTCATAATCTGAATATTTAATTAAACTTACCCGCCAGCAATTAAATGAATTATACTGTCTCTTTCAGACATTTTTAATCCAACTTTACTTTTCTTATGTCTATTTCTTTTGCAGCTTTCTTCCCTATTATTTTTGATACGTTTTTCTTTAAATATGGTACTACTACTATATTTATTATCCTCGCCAAAATCACATAATTAATAGTTTAATTTCTAAATTTGGATCTCGCTTTTCTTCTCGATTAAATAACACTTTAGAATTTTTTCACTTGGCAAGCTCTTCCCTCTAGTTCCGCTGTAACTCTGAATGTTAATCATTTATTTTTTTTTTCAGGCGATTTTCAAAACATTGCACACTTCCTCACTGACTGTGGATCATTTAAAATCAGTTGTGGCCAACAGCACACACTCGACATTCACAATTCTCCAATACTCGCGTTATTCTGGGCCTATAACCTTTGTTGCTATAAATAAACTGCACGATTATAATGTTAATAAAAGTAAATTAAGTTTATTTACAAAGAGACGATGTTGTCTCGCTTGAGTTATAATGAAGACTAAACTTTTACATAGAGGGGAACATAATTCAAATATAAAATGACCGTTGATATATTCTCAACATATACAAAAAAGAATTTCTTTATATGATAATTTTGTGACAAGAGGGGGAGGGGGGGGGGGGTAGGTTGGTTTTCGTCGTCTTTTTTGCGTGACGTAATTTGCGAACGACCCCATACTGTATTTTTTCTTCGAATTTTAGCTTCCACGTGTATATACTGCATATATGAGGCGAATGAGTAAAATCATCAAGTGCGGAAGATCAATATTGAGTTTCATAAATTAAAGTGATAACAAAAAAAAAAATAATAATAATTTTGTTAAAATCATTATCTTCGCTTAATTTAACAGTTGTTTAAAGAACATGATGAATAAGAATGCAGTTACGCTAACTGCTGAACAAAAGGCGAGGATCGAACATAACAGAAAACAGGCTTTAGAAAGACTTGAAGCTCGAAAATTTGCTGAAAGCACAAAAACGGCAACAGAAATCAATTCGACAAATAATCCAGTGACAAAAGTACTACCTACAAAAGCTATAGCTTCATCACACCGCGTAAATCCTTATTTAAAGCCTCCAGAAAAAGGTCAAACAAGTTACCAAAAGCCAAAAAACTGGTTTCAAAACGAATCCACTCTAATTAAGCCTATACATTGTTCAATAGAGCTAGTCAATGAGGATAGATTTCTTGTCAAGACAAACGGCGGCTTCAATCAAAACCTAGTTGGAGAATTCAAAAAGATTTCGTCTGGAACATACAGTTAGTCAATAATAATTAGATTATAGAGCATGTGTGGAATAACTTGACACTTTTTTTACAGATCCAGCAACAAAATATTGGTCTTTCAGATTATCAGATTATGATCAACTTATCAAAGGACTGGATTCCTTAAAAAACAATAATGTCACATGCTCAAAAATACCAAAATTTGTCATTAAAGCACTGCATGATGAAACACGAAATGTAGATGAAAAAACATGCTTAGAGCAAATTGATGGCACATTAGTTAGTACTTTACTGGACTTTCAAAAAAGTGGCATATGTTTTGGTATTAACAAGAAAGGTCGTTGCTTGATTGCGGATGATATGGGACTAGGAAAAAGTAGACAGGCAATAGGCATTGCTGATTTTTATCGTGATGATTGGCCATTATTAATAGTCACGAATGCTTCTACTCGTCAATTTTGGGCAAAGGAAATTGAAAATTTATTACCAAGTCTGTCCTCTAATGATGTACGCATATTTCAAGGAACTCCAGATGACGCTTCTGGTAATGATAAAGTTGTTATTTGCTCTTACAACAATTTACAAACAAGTATGGATAATTTAATGCGAACGACATTTGGAGTTATCATATTTGATGAAAGCCACAATCTTAAAAATGAAGTAAGTAATCATTATTATTTCATACGTAGGATATAGACTATAGTGTGCATGATTTTTTTTCAGAAAGCTAAACAAACTGTGAATGCAGAGACTATTAGTAAGAGTGCACGTAGAATTATTATGCTTACTGGAACTCCTGCTTTATCGCGACCTGTTGAATTATTTGCTCAGTTAAACATTCTTGATAGAAACTTTGCAAATTATTATCAATTTACATCGCGATATTGCAATGGAAGACAATCAAGTTTCGGATGGAATGTTTCTGGCTGCTCGAATTTAGTGGAATTAAACATACTGCTGAGAAAAAAGTTCTTAATACGGCGAATAAAAAGTGACGTTTTTTTGGAGCTAAACGCAAAAAATCGAGAACTGGTGTATTTAGAAAACTACAAATATACAACGTCCTATGATGACGAAATGAAGGAACTTGATAGTCAGCTTTCTGAGGCAAATATGAACCATAAATTTTCGGAGAATATATTATTGAGTTGGTATCAGCTTACATCAAAAGTTAAGGCTTATGGAGCAAGTTTATTTGTTAGACGATTTTTGGAAGAGAATAACTGCAAGACTTTGATATTTTTTCATCACAATTTTATGATGAATGCTATTTGTGCGGAAATAGACAAGACAAATATTCCTTACATACAAATTGACGGAAGGGTCTCAGGAAGTGATCGAGCTAAGCGTGTTGAAGAATTTCAAACAAATCCAAACATTAAAGCTGCTGTTTTGTCAATTAGGGCATGCAATGCAGGTATAACATTAACAGCCGCTTCCACAGTCATATTTTGTGAGTTCGATTGGAATCCAAGGTAATTAAACTTACAATTTATATTTTAAACTTGGGCAAAAAATTATGATAATTTTTTTCCCCCAGTTCTATAATTCAGGCCGAAGCTCGTGCGCACCGAATTGGTCAAGAGAATGAAGTTAAAGTTTATTTTTTAATGGCTAATAACACATCTGATAATAAAATTTGGCAGTTACTTATAAATAAGCAAGACAAATTGGGGACGGCAGGACTTGTAGCAAATGTAGAAAATCTAGGTGATGGCATTAAAACAAAAAGTTTTGATGTTCAGGAAGCAAAAAAGTTTATTGAAAATGCACAAACGTCCAACAAAAATAATAAGGAGAAATTCTTTATGAATTCAAACGCAGTACCACAAAAAATTGATTACTTTGAAGATGATGATATTGATGATGAGGAGATGCTAAAACTTTTGGAAAATTTACCATAAAATTCATAAAAAAATTTTTAAAATGTTGTTAATATACTACAATCCATAAGACTGAACAAATAAAATGTATATTTTTTAAGAAGAAAAAAAGAAAGGAAAGACTTGTGGATGCCAATGCTCAATTTTAATTACATATGTATTATTCGCACATTTCACCACAAAAGGTGGTGAGTTTCGACCAAAAGGTGAAGTCAAACCTTTGATAATTTCTTGACAATTTTTTATGTATTGATAAATTTAATTTAATTCAAATCTGCTAAAAAAAGAATAACGTTAAACAGTTAATTCAAAATCATTTTGAACTTTCATTTCAAGTTTTTCTAAATTCGTTATGATGTTTCTGTATGAAAATTATTTTCGCTTTAGTAACTTTCCCCCTAGTTTTGCTTGAAAAATTATTAAAGCTAAAAAAATATTTTTTAATATAAGTAACCAATATTATTTCCAACCCTTTTTAGTAATTTAATAAATCAAAAGGTCTATCCAATGTTGTGCTAACAAAAGTAAGTCGAGAATGTTTTCCAAGAACAAGATGTATCGTGTGAATATGACTCATTCAATTTTTGAGAGAAAAATATATATATATATATATATATATTGGGACAAATTTTTATGTGTGTACAAAAAGTTTAATTCATTAAACTACAGTGAAGACTCAAATGATATGTGGGGAACGTAAAGAATGAATGTTTCCAATTTTTAGTCGGGATTTTTTTTTTAAATTTATTTATAGAAAAAATGAAGATGTGAAAAAAATAAAAGAAAAATCTTATTAGATACAGAATCTTTTTCTCACTTTTATAGTCGCACCACGATTCACATGACATAGTAAATTCTTGTGGATGCATACTTTAAAAAAAACGTGGTATATTGGTGGGCAGCGACGAGTATTCAAGAAACAAAAACTAAAACTAAAATATTAATATGACAATATCGACTAAGCAATCATAAAAGAATAAAATAAAATAACAAGATTCATTGATAAATTTGGATAAATTAAAAGGAGACCCCAGTGTGAATATATGCTCGTGAGCCTCGATGTCTTAATGCTATAGTATTATTCAAAATATGAATAAATTTAATGTTTATTTACACGAAGCGCTCAAGTGTTCTTTTTAATAATAAATTAATAAATTTAATTAAGATGACTACATTGTTTAATTAATTTTTTTTGAAACCTATTTTATCTTAGTTTCAACCAAATAAATAATAAAAATAAAATGGAAAACACAATAGTCCAAGCGGATTTTTCATTTAAAGGCTCAAATAATGACGAGTTGTGCTTTAAAAAAGGTGATTTGATTGTGTTAACAAATCGTGATGAAGATGGAGCTTGGTGGGAAGGAACTACGGTAGAATCAGGAATAACTGGCTGGTTTCCTAGCAATTATGTGTCGGAATATAAAACACAGCCACCGTCCGATGTCGTGAGACCACCGGAAGAAATTCAAGCATTCAGAAGTGTTGTTTATAATGATTTACTAGATAGTGAAAGGGCACATTGTGCTGAATTAAGAGGTCTTTTGGAAAATTTCCTCGAACCGCTAGAAACAAGCCAAATGTGAGTGATGTGCTTCTTAACTTTTCGTTAACGTTTTACAATATTAAAAATGTTTTTTTTCCCCGTCAACAGATTAAACAAAGATGAATTCACACAACTCATATCAAATTTTGTAGAAGTTGTCGATTTGCACGAGGAATTATTAAAAGATTTAGAGGAGTGCAATGATCGTGTAGGAAAATTATTTCTCAGTAAAGCACCAACAATGAAAAAAATTCATCAAACTTATTGTGCCATGCATCCAAAAGCCATAGTGATAGTTGATAAATATAAAGAAACCCTCAATGTTTTTATGGAAAATCAAGGTGCTGCAAAACCGGTAAATTTTCTATACTCTCTAGTTTTATTCAAAGCTCGAAATCGACTTCAATTTGGTAATGGCAAAAAAATTTAATTATTTCAATGGAATTTTAGGGTATACTTGTTCTTACAACCGGTTTAAGCAAATGCTTTCGTCGACTGGAAAAATATGCTGCCATATTACAGGAACTTCAGCGTCACATGGAAGTATCACATCCGGATCGTGGTGATACACAACGAAGCATAGAAGTTTATAAAGAATTAGCTGCTTCCGTTGCTGCGATAAGAAGACAAAAAGAATTAGAACTACAGATATTAACAGGTCCAATTCGTGGATGGGAAGGCGAAGAGCTGTCAAGAATGGGTGAAATTATTCACATGGGTTCTTGTGCTGTTGGAAAAGATGTATGCTCATTTTAAATAAGTAGAAAAATAGCATTTTAAAGTACTCTTTTTATATTTTTTTTTAATTTTTTTTTAGCATGTCGATCGATATTTCATCTTATTAGAACAAAACCTATTAATCTTAAGTGTAAGTCAACGTATGTCAGCTTTTAAATTTGAGGGCAAAATTCCAGTCTCAGGTATCAATGCTGCACGATTATCTGACACAGAAAAAATTAAGAATGCTTTTGAAATTACTGGACCATTGATTGAAAGAATTGTTGCTATATGCCAGTCTTCCAATGAAGCTAACAAGTGGGTTGAACTACTAGGCAAGAGTAATCTTGGATCAATGGATAGGAAAAGAAACACTAGTTTTTCGTCAGGAGCACATCTGCAACCAAATGTGAGTAATTTTTTATATAAAGAAAAAAATATTAAAATTTATGCATCAGTTTCATTGATAAAAGAAAGTCAAATATCATTCATAGTTTTCATAAGATTTGTTATATTTATTATTAACTGGCATTCAAGCACATTTTCCCTCTTCTGATTAAAAAAAAATGTGATGGGAAAATGGACTAACAAAATTTCATTAAAATTAAAAAAACTCAACTTTTCTTAAAATGTTTCAATAGAAAAGGGATTTATTAGACTCGCGGGGTTATTGTATCAATTCGAAATGTTCATTTGAAATAATATACGATTACAAACCTACTTTACCATCAAAATACTACCCGTCTGCTTCTCCATATGCTGCTTTAACGGATTATTTACGAGAGTTGGTTCATCAGAAAATTTTAACAAAGTTTATCCTAAAAGCCCTTTTGTATCCTCAATTCATGAAAGATATTGACACGACGGAAGTTAAATTAAGAAAAAGACATAAAACTGTGGTCAGAATGTATAGGCATGGAACAAATAGCTCAAATAGTAGTAATGAAGAAAATAGTAGTGAGGAATGTGAGGATAGTTCAAGTGGACATTTGGAGCGTCAAAATGCACTTGATAATTACACATCTTCTGGAGATGGATCAAAAGTTTACAGTGGAATAAAATATAAAACTGGAAGAAAAGATTCTTGGAATGGAACAGTATATGAAAGTTTCATAGATCACGGAGAAGATGCGGGAGAAATCCGATATGAACAATTACATGATTCTATCAGTAGCTTTTGCTTTGTTACGGAATGCGAATCTCCGACGAGAGAAAGCTTTATGATTGGATCGATTCCCCACAAGTTTATAGGTGATGAAAATTATGATTATGACTCTGATCATAAAATACATTTATCAACGGCAAAAATTCATTTATTGGATATTAAACAAAAATCAGAACAATCTCCAAATTCGAGTTTTGAGCAGACCAAATTAAGCGGTGAAAAATGGAAGAATATGGCATATGAAGATCTTTTAAACATAGATGAATCTATTAAGCCCAAAGAAGATATTAGAACAAAGGCATATCAAGAAAAACATCATAGTATGCCAATGCAGTTTGTTGGAAATCGATTTAATATTTCATCGTTGACTGAAATATATATTCCGTCTTATAAAAATCATATTAAATATGAGAAAAATCTAAATCAAATGTCAACGCCATGTAATAGTTTTGACAATTCAGAACATTTATCACAAGCTTCACATTCCAATCGCTCATTGACATCACAAGAGAGAGTAGAATTGACAATTCCTGCTATGAATAAAATAACTGCTGAAATCATTTTTGATGATAACGAAGATAATGAAAGTTCCAAACATTTACAAAATATATCAGATATATTTTTAAACGAACAAGGTAATTCTTCACGTATCCAGCATGAAGTTAATAAAAGATGTGATTCAAAATTTTTACCACCAGCAACAATTTATTCAAGCGATTCTGATTCAGGAATTGCAGCCGGAAGTTATACCTTATCGCCATCTGATCAACCATTTAATTATCATCGTTCTTTTATTAGCCATAAATCTAATCCGCATGTATTAAATTCATCTTCAAATGATCACATCGCTACAAATAATGCGATTTCAGATGAAGCCATTCTAGGATGTAAGCAATTTTCACACGATGATTCACTTGAGGGCGATAACAGAACTAAACTTTTAATAAATATTGAAAGTGGGGAAAACAAAGGATGTGATAAAATTTTCTATTCTGGCGCGTACATTCATTGGTGGAAGAAAGAAAAATTACCAGTTCAAATGATTGAAGCAATAACTCACAATAAAAATGAGAAACATGATGATCAACGTATTAAGAGACATGATAGAGGTTCAGGCAAGGAAAAATGCTTAAAATCCAGTTTATGATGTTGCACTTTCGTGTTTTCTTTTTAATTTTATTTAGTTTTCTTTATAAGAATCCGTATCATAATACTAATAAGGTTATTCCTTGAAAATGGGCCCCTTTACTCACTATTTGTGAATTCTCAATTGTAATTCTTTAAAAATATTTTCACTGAAATTATCTGAAAGTTTTACAACTTGATTAGGAAAAAATTGAAAACTCAAAAAAAGTGTGCAAAGGTGCTTATTTTTAAGGAGTCACCCTATTACTTTCCTAATATCGATATATGATAGAATAAAAGCTTGAAAAAAATGTATTATTATTCTATCATGTGTTGGTTAATAAGTAATAAGTTTCGTGCATAGATTATACACATTTTGTAAATCATTTAACTCTCTTGTGTATAAATATTGTAGATCATCATAAAAAAATAAGAAGAGAGATCATTTACTAAACCCATTATAGTGACATCATTGTTGGTTTTGATTAGCTGTTTTGTTTGCCTGAGCCTCACATTTATCCCTTCTTTTGGAATGATGAACATATAAATTAATGATAAAAAAATCAGACAAAATTTTATTTAACTTTCTTGCTTCAATTGGCTGAAATGCTTTGAAAAATCTTTTTTTTTTCTTTGATGCATAACCTTAGAGTGGAAACTGCTAACTTTTATATGATTATTCTTTATTAACCTTAATTTAACAAATAACATCATTCCCATTTCATAGATGTCACCAATAATCGGCAGTCAAACACGCAGCAGTTCTTCTTCCATGCAACAAATAAACCAGCACAAGCGAAGTCTTTCATTCAATCATCATCTAAGCTACAATCAGGTTGTTGCTCAACAGCAAACGCCGCAACCTCAACAACATCAAGCCTTTTTGAAACCAAGCTCAACACCCCAACACCAACTCCTAACTCAACGAAAAGAAATTGTCCCCACAAGTCCAAGCATAAAAAATGCTCAAACGAAAAGTAAGTCTTTAGCTTAATAATACATTTTTATTAATTAGGTATATAAAACATCATTGCATAACTTTCTCTTTAGATAATTGGAGTATAACACATTTAAGGCCATCAAATCCTTTGCGTCCATGTATAGCATCAAGTCAATCAAATTCTCAATTGAAATTTGAGCTATCAACGAAAAGGCCACAACCAACTTATGAGGAAGACGCTCTAGTCTTGCGTGTTATTGAGGCATATTCGATTGCATTTCAAAATACATCAAGAAACACAATCCATTCAGGTGAATATTTGAATGCTTTATTTCATTGTTTGCTGCAACCAACTTATTATTTATTTATTCGAGAAAACAATCTCATAATGATTAGGTTTTATTCAAAAGTGTGTTTAATTTCTGCTTTTATTAAATCTAGAACATGATATTTGGCATATTTCCACATTTACATTACATTCCTCTTATAAGAAAATCATATCTTTTCATTATAGTATAATCGTTATCTTTTAAAAATATATTTAAGAAAAAATTGCATTTTCATACCTATTGGTTTCATTAAAAACTATGTTCTTATTAAAATATTAGAATCTATAATTACAAAAAAAAAACACAATAATTAATTTCGATTGGCATATGTAAGAAAATTGGCATAGTATGTATGAAAATTAAGTATTTTGAATGTAACTGATATTTGTCTGAGGACTGCTTAATGTGTACATGCCCTTTGAAAATTAGGCTGTGTTTAATCTCCATCAATATAAACGCATTACTGCATTAAATATTTATGAAATTTATTTTTTTCTAAAATTTCATCTTTGTAACTTTTATTTCTTTTTTTCTTCTCGCACTCTCTTTCGGGTGACGGAAAAAATATTTATAAAAATTTAAATACCCCAAAAAATATTTAAAATCTATCGTATGGTGAATAATGAATACATGCAGCCTTGTTACAACCATTTACGCCTTGTTTGCCAATACGTGGAGGGAAGTTGCAATCTTCAAAACATTTTTCTTCATCCAATCCGCAATTACCGTACATTTGCTCATCTTTAGCATCTTATATAAATAATCATCATCACCATCAGCATCTCTCTAATACAAGTTCACCAAGTATTAATTCATCAGTTGTATGGAGAGAAGTGTGTCCAAATAATTTTAATTTATATGCTTCGTCCATTTCATCTTTGAACTCATCTCCATATAAATCGAGATATTCGATGGGTAAAAATGAGTTAAGGGCAGCCTCTGAAGAAAGGCCACCAAAAGGGTTTATTGACCAAAAATTTCATGGACATATGAAAAAAGTACCATCTAATTATGATAATAACAGTAACCCATCCGTAAATTCACCACTGATATCACGAAAATCTTCTTTACAACAAAATAAAATTTGGGGAAAGTCACAATCTCCTACACCACAACAGATGAAACAAAAACAATTTAATACAATTGCTGCAAATAGCCGAGAAAAGTCTCCATTTTTGTATGATCGTCGGTTAAATAAGTCTTTTGAAACCGCAAATGGTCTATTAACTGAAAACATGAATTGTCATAATGAGAAAGGAATGAAAAATTCACTTTTTCGACGTTCATCAACTCCACAACTCCATAGCGTATACTATGATAATAGTAATCCAAGAGATTCTGTTGCATCTTCATGGTGTTGTGGAAATTTTGTACTCAAGCAATGGAAAAAGATGCACCAACAGTACTGAAATACAAAATCTTTGTCAAAGACTAAGCGAAAATTTAATAATTTTTAATATTGCCTTTTTTAATATCACAAAAATTGAAGACTCCTAATTTAAAGTGCTCATGAGTCTTTTAAAATTAATTTAAATAAAATGCAGTAATGGACTTAGTCCTTAATGTCGCTTTTTTTGTGTCCTATTTAAGAAAACTATTGTGCCATTTGTATCAATATAATATAATTTTATTAATTCGAAGAAATAACGAGAAAAAAAGAAAGAAAATTTCTATTTATCCTAAATTTAAATTTTCTGATAAGTTTTGTCTTAGGGAACTAGTCTAAAACAATGGCAACTACAAAATAATAAGATATAAAAATAATCAATTCAATAAATTTACATTATAAATTTCTTATGATGAGCATAAAAAATATTGGAGATAATAATTGAATGAACTGTGATATGGAATAGATGGAAACCTTTTGATTCACTTTTTTATCACAAAGTATGGGAAACATGAAGTTTATTTGTACGAAATAACGAAGCAAAATTTTGATAAAATAAATTAGAAAATAAACTTTTTACTAATGCAACTTAATAACTAGTCCCCAGACGAATTAAAATGTCTTAATTTTTTTTAAAATCTACGAAACAGTTACATATAGGTAATTTAAAACGTAGATTTTTATAGGAATTTTACATAAATTGTATATATATATAATGTCTTATTCTAGTCTGTCTTTATCTTTTATTTAGAAAATGATTTGAAAATTGTACGATGTAACCAGAAAAATATACTCTAAATTCATCCCTATTAGCTTTTAAAATCAATCGACAAATTTTAATTATGGATGATGAAAATGCAATTTTAAAGGAAAAGAGTTTTGTATTTTTAAGTGGAAAATTTGATGAGTGACTCAACAAATTGAAATTTTTAATTTTTTTAAAACAAAGCTTCAACAATATGAGTCCTTAAGCCAAACGAAATTTTTGATTCCATTATGTTACAATAAAGAATCAATTGCTTAACAATTGCTTTCCAACAAAGAAAATAAATGTGATGTTATTTTGTTTTTGATTAATTGGTTTATTGTGCAATGATAAATGCCAAAGAAAATTTTCTTTTCTATTTTTTGATTTAAACACAAAATGTTTAATAAAATGTTCATCATTTGAAATATACCTACGATCGGAAGAAAGTGTTTTATGAATACATAGTAAATACAACAATTTTAACTATTATATGTGAATCCATCCAATTAATTTAATTATTTGGTAGGGTCTTGAATAAAAATGAAAAATTATAAAATTCCATCTACAATTTTTTTGCTTTGTTTAATATTTACAGTTGCAGATGACGGTCAAACTCCTACTCTTCGTCAACTTTATTTGACAATTCGACAAATACAAATTGATTTGCAAGAAATTAAATCACAATTAGTTCAAGAAAAAACTCATCGAGGAAATTTGCAACAACTCATCATGAATCATATCGAAAAATGTGGAAGTGGAAGCACATCATGAGAGTGAGATAATACATGGTAGATTGATTTGAACTATTTTCATGATTAATTAATTTTTTTTAAAACTTGAGTGGTGTAATATTTTTCTTCAAAACAATTCACTAAAAACAATAATGATGAGAATTCCATTTCATACAGTATCTGCTTAGCTTGTTACAGCCACATACTGATTAAGTTACGAGAGTTTGTTAAAAAAAATTTTAAATCGAAATCCAAAAATTTAATTAAATTAAAATTAGTGCAAAAATAATTGCAATTATAGTGTTTTCCGATATTTACAACGAATAAGTTTTAAGTAACAAAATATTAACTATTTTCCGATGAAAGATTTATAAAACAATTCTATATTGTATGAAGTTTACAAATCATATTTATTTTAATTCAACGAGTCCAATAATAGTAAAATAAACAGCTAATAACTAGCTTTCAAAATATTATAAAATGATGTTTTGAATTAAAATTATAAATTTTATTCTAGGTGTTGATAAATGCAACTATGTATATTTGCATGATGACTTGTCTATTTTAGCTACTGTATTATATTCATTTGAAATTCAGGTTTAGGAAAATTACAACTACAAATAGATGAAAAAATAAATAAGTTAACATAAAAATAAATTTTTTCTAGTAGTTAATATCACATAATCATCACACGATTATTAACTTGATTCTCTTAATTACTAAAATAGCACGTAAATGTGATCTTCAAAAAATAATGATAGCAAATATAAAACTCATGAAAAGTGATTCGATGTTTTAGATTTTCTACCAATTCGTCAGTTCTATGGCTGGAGGCTTGTCCTTTTCCTTATCTTTATCCCTATTTCTATCAATTGGTGGACGTCTTTAACAAAAAAAAATCAAATTATTTTTAAACATTACAAAAATCATTAAATTATTCTTACGGAGGCAACATTCGTGATAGAGCTTCACGTCTCAAGGAATGTGAGCTACTGCCTGGCATGGCAGCTGCTGCATTTTGAATGTGTGCTGCTGCTGATGCAATTGATGAGGTTGAATCTTGTGAAACAGTTCGAATCATCGGTGGTACTTGAGATCTCCTAAAAGGATATCTCCATGGAGATTTAGGAACTTGATCCTTTTGAAATGCTTGATTGTCAATTCCCAATTTGTTTATATCACTTAGTGTTTGTTCTCGTGTTTTTGATGATAATCGTCTGAGAATTCTCGACCCAAGACTGATTGGCTCATCTAATCCTCCTTTGCTATTTCTTTTACGATAGCGAACATCATGAGACTCTTCAAGAATCACATGTCTATCATACGGTGTACCATAATAAACTTCCAATATTGTTGAATACTCATGTGGCCATATTAGATCAATAGCTGATATAATTAAGCCAACAAAGAAGCATAATGTTGCTGCAATCAAAACTAAGTAAAAAGACCAACCGAATGTAAAGTCAATCTTTACTCCTTCTATGTAAATTGTTAATGGTGGTTTGGGAAGCATGAAATAATATCCAATGACGGCACCAAAGAGAAGTGTGCCGGTCATACACATTCCATACGCCCCATATCGTGGAACGGCTGTTAAAAGAAGATTCATAAGAAGCCATGATGCTAATGCTCCCCTAAAATATTCACATTAAAAATTAACAAATTTTAAATTTAATAATTTCGTTTAATAATGTTACCATAGCCATATGCTTGCATAATATCCAGCAGCTCTGTACTGGCCACCCCAAGCAAATCCTTCTTGACCAAGACTGAAATATTCAGCAACAGTCAATATGGGATAAGGGAGTCCTCGCTTTAAAGCATTTTTATATGAGTTTTCCATGTCATTTGCTAAATTCCAATTGAATCGCTCATTAAAATCAATATCTGGCGCTGAAGATGAATTTCCATCAGCTAAGCCTGACAATGTTATATTTACATGCATTAAACCAATATGAACACCAATACGAGCTGGAATTTTTTCTTTTGAAAACGCTTTGTATGGTGCAATAATGTTCTGATGTGCAACATGCCATGAT
The DNA here is from genome assembly GCA_963573255.1 of Chironomus tentans. Lineage (NCBI taxonomy): Eukaryota > Metazoa > Arthropoda > Insecta > Diptera > Chironomidae > Chironomus > Chironomus tentans. The sequence continues at coordinate 263,618 of OY754302.1, read as the reverse complement.
GAGCCCAATTGACCAACTTTTTGAAATTAAAATAAAATAAAAGAAAGGATATTTAATTTTAAAATATACATTTTTGTTTTGTTCAAAAATATTCATGAAATAATGCAAACATTGTTGCATAAAATAATTCAATGGTGAATTTTAATGATGGGAACTTTATGAGGGTTTTGAGAAGGTTTGCTCAAAAAGAGAAGCTTTGCGATTACTTAAAAAAATAGTAAAATGAGACTATTTCTCATGTTTTTTTTCTTTCTTAGCTGAAATAAATGCTACATTTAATGAGTACAAAAAAATTATAATTGTCTCATAATGTTCCATCATCTACATTGTACAATACTGAGTTATACATAAAATTATTATTATAAACATGAAATTAGAATCTAGTATAAAATAACAATGACCTTATAAGCTTGTTTTTTATTCATTAACATTACCACAAGTGGTTTTATTATCACAAAAAAATTATTTATTTCATACTTACCAAATATAACTAAGCCAACAAACAAACTTAATGTGACTGTAATAAAGGTCGAGAATTTCTGTTTTCTGACACCTGGAAAGATGACTAAAAATGCAGTATAAAATGTTGCAAATAGAATCGAGACCACAATTATGCTGACATCGCCAATGACCGGAGTTCGATTCGAAAATGAATAAAGGGTCGGAGCTCCATCATCCCGAAACGCATCAAACCATCCCTTCATTTTTATCTTTAATAAATAAAAGATACTGCTAAATGAAATTTGTTTTATTTGAGCTTGAAATTAAATCAAATGGTATGAGTCGACGGTAGTAATTGGAGTGAGACCATCTTAAATATTACTCAAAAATGTAGTAGCGATAAGTTCACACATCTTGTGTAATTTTAACATTTTGTGTAATACCGAATGAATAAGCAAATGATATAACATTATATTTACGTTATGCAAATACACCTGCATATGTTAATATTCGAATAGTTTGTTATAACTCTTTTAAAAGCTATCAATTGTAAGTGGCAGTCACCCAGGGGTCCGAAAAATCCTTGCTACTGCAATTGTTCGGAGTATACTTAAAAATGTGGTCATGGATCTGCCGTTTAGTGTCACATAGATTTAGTGATTTTTTTATCCTTATCTCTTTACTATCATTTTAATTATTATTAATGTCAATTAATATTTCCGAACCCTACATTATCTACTTAGAATTGAGTTTAAATAGGGAAAAAATCATGGACCTTCACAAAATAGTTTTTTAAGATCAAGAAAATAAGACACATGAGGATTGAAGGTTGTCAATAACGGAAAGTTTACAAGAGCAAAATTTTTAACTGTAGAAGCATACACATTGAATGAAGAGAGTTGACCTCATCGAAGGACAAATTAACTTCCTTAAATTTGTTAAACAAGAAGTATATATTTTTTAATTATCTTCCACATTCGGACAGTGAATAACAAATCAAAGTCAATTTTGACCTTCACGTTCAAATTTATTAGAGTATTTGACGTAGCCGACGTGCTATTGTAAATGTGTGCATCAAATAATGGTTAGCATAAAAATTCTACTTAACAATAATTGTTCAACGAAAACGTATAAAAGCAACGATAACCGTCCTTGACGAATTCCGAATAGCTTTGAGAATTTTTTACATTACTTTATTATTTATAATTTTTATTTCTCATGAGTACGCGTACTTCTATATTCAGAAAAAAAATATTTTCAAATTTGCTGTACATTTTTGACAAGTATTATTGTTCTATTTTTGAAGAAAGGCAATTAATCTCATTAGAAAATAAAAATTAAAGTTCAAGAGCTCTTTAAGTATTAAATTAAAGACTTGAAAAGAAAATAAATATTTAATTGCCATTTGAATGCCATCAATAAGAACCGGTTCCATCATCAGAACGCGTATACATGTATTCACATCTGTTTGTCGTATACTTATTCTTATATGAAAATACAAGTTTTCAAAAATGTGGAGAATCGGAAATCTTTCCTAATAAAGTACATAAAATCATAAAAGTTGTGCTTCATTTAACACGTACATCAAAAACTAAACAAAAAGCTAAAAATTTACTGAATACTGAAAATTACTTTTGACACCCGGATACAAAATTCTAATGGTGATTTTATTTATTTTTTACTATTAAAACTTATACACATCAACAAGCTATTGGATCGTTCATATTGCTCTAGACCACTCAGCATTGAACGTTATAAATGAATGTTCCCTAAAGAATAACAAGTATAATGTTGATGCCTCATAATTTATAAGACAAACTATTTGTAATTTCTAGTTTATACAAAAACATGATTTTTTTTGTAATTTTCCAGTTTTACTTCTTTATACTCTTTTTCTGTGTTGCTGCAAGCATCTATCTACACTTCTCTTCCGCAATCGACAACATTCCATACTTGATCTTTTGCAGGCATCTTTAGCCAACTAACTGTTTACTATGCTACTTATAAAATTTACTCACATATATGTTGGAATTTTTAACAGTTTATTTCAATCCTTTGTATTGTTTAAAACTTTTTACTTAAAAAAAATCAAAAATTTAATTTTTTTAAACACTTTAAAAATATTTCACTTTTATTGTTTACACGGTAAATATCAAACAAATTTTGTTAAAATATTTGTCTTTTCTTCTTAGAACTTTTTTTACATTTCAATTCCTTTAAATTTTATGACATCATCTTTGAACTTTTTCATATTATATTTTCTCTATATTCTTCTATTGTAATGGCTTATTATTTTTTAAAAATAAATTCACTTTTATCCGTACTTAAGATGTAGTTTAAAGAAGGATTTTTAAAAAATAAATATGAATGTTTAATTTCTTGTATTTCTTGAATTATTATTTTATTCAAGAAACTAAGAATTTTTCCAACTCCAAACCGTATGCAGCAAAAGTTTAACATTAACTGATTCAGCTTTACTGCCGATACCACATTAGCTATTTTGCTCAATGTTTTAATGTTTCCTCTCGTTTTTTTCAATGTTCCATTTATTAAAACAACAATGAAGCAATAAAGCTATTGCTTGATTTTCGAACTTTTCTATATTCCAATTTATTAATTTTTTAACTAATCAGATTAAATTTTTTTCTTCAAAATTGATCTAAGACAGGTTTTACAAGGTTCAAAACTGGGAAATTGCATAGCAGATATTGAAATATGTTAGGGAAAAAGTTCTTTTTATTTAGATTTCTATATTACTACAGTGATTTCATAGCTTTTAAATTACACGATGATGAAGTCAATAAATCAATGCGAAATTTCTCATATTACTTAATACTTTAAATTATGGTATAAAATTATTTTTTGTTATTTTCACACCATGCTTTTTTTTAATCAAATTACTAAGTTTCAAAACATTTCAGAAAATAATAACATTTGCCCACAATTGAATAAGCAATTCTGTTTATTTTTGCTAGAGAAATGAAACTTTTAAAATAGTATTATATAACGATAAAATTTTGAATAAAAGAAGACGAAAATTGATTTGACCTTCAAAAATAAAGTGTGGTCAATCGTAAAATTGAGTATAAAATGATGAATCATGATTGATTTCCTATTCAAAATTATTGGAGTAATTTAATATAAAATTATATAGAAATAAATGATTCTTCATTTTTGATCGTGATGGCAATGATAGAAAAATTTATAAACTAAATTAATCTCCATAGAAAAATCACTTTTGAGGAAATAAAAATTTTACCCGTAATGTTTGAAGATATATTACTTAAGTTAAATATGTAAAAAAATACATACAAGTAGGGTCGTGAGAATTACTAAAATGATGATATAAAAATTCAAGAACTAACGTTAATAATAATAGATAACAATCATTAATTTAATGTCTTAAATGATTATCTTCACTACAAAAAGTACTTTGTACAATTCAAGACTTGTTACATAATAGTATAGCTTGTTGTTATTCATTCATCAGATTTACATCAACAACTAGGGGCGTAGTCAGAAATTTGTCGACGAGGGGATCTTCAAAATTTTTGTATGGTAAAAACCCCCCATTTTAGAATTTTTTCTCAAAAACAAAAGAAATTTTTCCGTCGAGAGGGGGATTTCTCCCACAATACTCCCTCTTGCTACGCGTCTGTCAACAACAATAATAATTTTCATATTTCATCAGTTACTTCATCAACTTTCTATTTGATTTTTTTCTCATTCCATTACTTTTCTTTTTCACTTATTTGGCATCAGTTGTCGCTAACAAAGAAACGAATTTACAAGTATGCACATATTTGTAGCAAGAAAGTGAAAATTGTCACAAAAAAGTGAGAATTAATTTATATTATATTAATTTCATTGTCTCACGGTTTTCATTCTTTGAATTACAAATATCAATAACAAGAAACTTTAACGCATGATTAAGACAGAAACTAAACTACCTTACTGCACTTTAGGTGAAAATGAAAAATAAATTAAAATTGACACAACATCATGAAGTATAAACTCTTCCGCGTTGAAAAATCTTAAATCTTCAGTGGTAACTTCGGGGCAATGCCATTCAGAGTAAACATTTCTGAAATAAATACTGATTCCGCATGTCGATAGGTAATTAAGAAATACAACGAATGCACAAAACCTGTTCACGACTGACTCAATGGAGTTTCTCAGCTTTATTTTTTTCTTGAAGTAATTGAAGTTATATATATATGAATAGACATAATCCTTCCTTCCTTGCTGTAAAAACTATTAAATGACTTTTTGTGCTTTATAATTCATTAACGAATTCTGTATTTGATTCGAAAACAAGTTCGAAAGTCTTGACTATCCCCATCAGAAAAATATCAGCAGTAGCAGTTTATCGTAAATCCGCATTACTCATTATTTTATTATGAGATATTATTATGATGATATTGATATTATTTATTGTTACTTTTAAAAAATCTTGTTGGTTAATAAATAAGTTGTAAAAAGTTCAAATCTTATTCTTATAAATTGCTTTGAAATCATTATTGTGCTTTAACATTTTTTGCATATGACCATTGTTGTATATGAGAAGAAAAAGTGAATGTTTTCAAACACCTAGCTTTGGTGTTGCTTGTAGCTTTGATTGAGAGATAAAGAGATGAAGCATTGAGCATTCCACAAGAAAATTTAAATTTGTACGTGCTACCTAGTTGCTGGAAAACAGTTGTATTATCCAGTCATAACTAAATTCTAAAAAAATATTTGTTGAAAATTAAATAACAAAAGTTTAAGAAAAGCCAAAATTTAAAAAGGCTATATATATATAAAATAAATATGTTGAAATAAAAATATTTGTGTGATTTAAATGAAAAATTTAAAATACCTAAAAAACAAAGTAGTGTAATATACATAAATAACAATGAATGAGAAATATGATGTCATAAGACTCTGAAGAAAAGAAATAAAAAATAAGGAAAAAATATACAAAAAAGCTAAAATTATCTCATATTGAAAGTGAAAATATTACAAATAGTTTGTGAAATTGTTGTTTGGATATTTAAATAATATTTATTTAGTTGATCACCAGTGATAGTTATGTATTAGTATAATAGTTGAACTATATTATTTGAGCTGTTAAAAAAGCTGAATGTAAATATATACATTCATTTTTAATTTGAGTTGTTCTGTAAAAACATCGAATTTCGCTACAAAGGTAAGCATACATTAGGGAAACTTTTAAACTGACAAAAGCGATTTATTTGTAAGATATGAAATATATGTGTAATGAAATCGATTACGGAAGTGATGAAAGAATAAATAGTATTATCAATCTATCAAATAGTTTTATCTATATAAACTGCGGAAATAATATCTCTAGGTGTTAGGATTTAATAATAAGATATTGCAAACTGTGTACGTGCTTCCAACACCTGAAGAAACTAAAATCTAAATAAACAAAAATTGACAGAAATCTATTTAATTTTTCAAGGTTGATTATCATTTCTGTTATTATTTTATTTGTTGAACAATCACAACAATAAAAGTTTCAGTTAAAACTAAGGAAGTAAATATATATGTCCTTCGTTAAGGTCAATGATATTCTTTTCCCATGCTGATGTATGACTGGATAGACTGCATTTTTCTTTACTATTTTTTATTCACATTTTGCTACTTATAACCTTCAATCTCTCTTCATCTGTTTCCTTTTCTTTTCGAACGTAATATGATTTTTGTTGTCGAAGGTTTTTCCTTATCCTTCCTCATAACTCCAACTTTACTCATAAAAATTAAAAAAAAAATGTTTTTAACTTAAATTAAAATTGAATTCATAAAATTGAAAGAAAATTTATTTTATAAAGATTAATAAAATTTTATAGATTAAATTTTTTTGATACTTATTAAATTATCTTAATTCATAATCCCATGAAAAACTAATTTAGATAAAAAAAATGAAGGGATGGTTTGATGCGTTTCGGGATGATGGAGCTCCGACCCTTTATTCATTTTCGAATCGAACTCCGGTCATTGGCGATGTCAGCATAATTGTGGTCTCGATTCTATTTGCAACATTTTATACTGCATTTTTAGTCATCTTTCCAGGTGTCAGAAAACAGAAATTCTCGACCTTTATTACAGTCACATTAAGTTTGTTTGTTGGCTTAGTTATATTTGGTAAGTATGAAATAAATAATTTTTTTGTGATAATAAAACCACTTGTGGTAATGTTAATGAATAAAAAACAAGCTTATAAGGTCATTGTTATTTTATACTAGATTCTAATTTCATGTTTATAATAATAATTTTATGTATAACTCAGTATTGTACAATGTAGATGATGGAACATTATGAGACAATTATAATTTTTTTGTACTCATTAAATGTAGCATTTATTTCAGCTAAGAAAGAAAAAAAACATGAGAAATAGTCTCATTTTACTATTTTTTTAAGTAATCGCAAAGCTTCTCTTTTTGAGCAAACCTTCTCAAAACCCTCATAAAGTTCCCATCATTAAAATTCACCATTGAATTATTTTATGCAACAATGTTTGCATTATTTCATGAATATTTTTGAACAAAACAAAAATGTATATTTTAAAATTAAATATCCTTTCTTTTATTTTATTTTAATTTCAAAAAGTTGGTCAATTGGGCTCATCATGGCATGTTGCACATCAGAACATTATTGCACCATACAAAGCGTTTTCAAAAGAAAAAATTCCAGCTCGTATTGGTGTTCATATTGGTTTAATGCATGTAAATATAACATTGTCAGGCTTAGCTGATGGAAATTCATCTTCAGCGCCAGATATTGATTTTAATGAGCGATTCAATTGGAATTTAGCAAATGACATGGAAAACTCATATAAAAATGCTTTAAAGCGAGGACTCCCTTATCCCATATTGACTGTTGCTGAATATTTCAGTCTTGGTCAAGAAGGATTTGCTTGGGGTGGCCAGTACAGAGCTGCTGGATATTATGCAAGCATATGGCTATGGTAACATTATTAAACGAAATTATTAAATTTAAAATTTGTTAATTTTTAATGTGAATATTTTAGGGGAGCATTAGCATCATGGCTTCTTATGAATCTTCTTTTAACAGCCGTTCCACGATATGGGGCGTATGGAATGTGTATGACCGGCACACTTCTCTTTGGTGCCGTCATTGGATATTATTTCATGCTTCCCAAACCACCATTAACAATTTACATAGAAGGAGTAAAGATTGACTTTACATTCGGTTGGTCTTTTTACTTAGTTTTGATTGCAGCAACATTATGCTTCTTTGTTGGCTTAATTATATCAGCTATTGATCTAATATGGCCACATGAGTATTCAACAATATTGGAAGTTTATTATGGTACACCGTATGATAGACATGTGATTCTTGAAGAGTCTCATGATGTTCGCTATCGTAAAAGGAATAGCAAAGGAGGATTAGATGAGCCAATCAGTCTTGGGTCGAGAATTCTCAGACGATTATCATCAAAAACACGAGAACAAACACTAAGTGATATAAACAAATTGGGAATTGACAATCAAGCATTTCAAAAGGATCAAGTTCCTAAATCTCCATGGAGATATCCTTTTAGGAGATCTCAAGTACCACCGATGATTCGAACTGTTTCACAAGATTCAACCTCATCAATTGCATCAGCAGCAGCACACATTCAAAATGCAGCAGCTGCCATGCCAGGCAGTAGCTCACATTCCTTGAGACGTGAAGCTCTATCACGAATGTTGCCTCCGTAAGAATAATTTAATTATTTTTGTAATGTTTAAAAATAATTTGATTTTTTTTTTGTTAAAGACGTCCACCAATTGATAGAAATAGGGATAAAGATAAGGAAAAGGACAAGCCTCCAGCCATAGAACTGACGAATTGGTAGAAAATCTAAAACATCGAATCACTTTTCATGAGTTTTATATTTGCTATCATTATTTTTTGAAGATCACATATACGTGCTATTTTAGTAATTAAGAGAATCAAGTTAATAATCGTGTGATGATTATGTGATATTAACTACTAGAAAAAATTTATTTTTATGTATTTATTTGTAAAAACTTACTCTGAAATTTAATGTTTTTAAAAGGTAAAAGTAGTTTAAAGTAGACAAAACATCAAAACGATTAATTTATTGCTAAATAAATTATTTATTCATGAATAATATAATTGTAACTACGTCTCATTCCGAATCAAATGTATTTCCACATGTATTTTTTCAATATCCTCTTTTGCTTTATCAATAATAGTTTTGATTTGTTCAACCTTCTTAGTTTTTGCTACCAACTTAGTTTTCTTCGATATCTTTTTATCATTCGACTTTTTGAAATAAAGGCTTCCAATACTATTTGAAAGTTGAAGCTGGGCAGATTTTAATTCACAAAGTTTACATTCCAATTCCTTAATTTCGTTCAGTATCATTGCCTTGTGCTTCTGCTTGTTATTTTGAAATTCGATTTGAAGTTCATGCTTTTCCTTTTCTTGAGATAAATTTAGCTCCTCAAGCATACTGAAAGTACTAACACTTGAGATACAAGAAGGAGATTTGGGTATGCCACATGATGATTGAGGAATTGATATTGATTTTGATGTCAACGGTGAAATAGGAATTGTACCCCATCCTAGATCTTTATTTTGACATTGCTCGAAAATCGTGAATTCAATCATTTCCTTTAGTTTCATGATTTCTCTTTCCAGATCAGTGTTTAATTCTTGCACAATTGTTTCTGGATAATTTTTGGAGATTTTTATTTGCAGGTCTCGATTCAATTTATCAACTAAATAATTTTGAAGTTCAATTTCGTATTTCATCTTCTTGTACTTTTTGCAATAAGCTTTACACTTATCATTTGAATCATCTTCAGCGCATTTTCCATCCTTTTTACACTCGTCCATACCGTCACATTGGTTCTTTTGAAGTCTTTTTAACCTTTCTTCTCTCTGTTGTTGAATTTTCTTTTGTCGAATTCCTTCTCTTTGAACAAGTTTATTTGTCACAGACTCCATACGTACTTTCCTTTCGTCCGATATGCAACACGGATTTGATGGACATTCAAGATCATTAGTGTTTTCATTAATCTTTCTGATGAGGTGACGTTTTGGTTTGGACAGTGATTGTTGCATGCTAACGTTTGAGTCCTTTTTTTGAGTTTTGAGTTGTATATTACTGCAAGCATCTATTCGTTCCTGAAGCATTCTTTTCATCATTGACAATTGTGATGGTTCCTTTGGAGGACAAAAACTCATATTTGAAATGCTTTTTTTAACATCCGAACAATCAAGAGCTTTCTTTTCACAAGGCTTTTTGCACTTTAGTGTTGAATTACATCCACAGAAGCTTGATGTTTGTGAAATATTGCTACTACAATCAGTTTTCTGAATAATCTTTTCATCTTGAATATTATCATCACAAGCACTAAACGTCACGCTACGAACTATTATTAAAGGATAGAAGGATAGAAGGAACATATTGAGAGTTGCTCCAAAAAAATTTAATTTGTTCAATAACAATCACATCATTTGTGAACGTCCTCTTATCAATTTATTTACCTTTTAGATCACGATGCCGAGAATGACATGAATTAGGAGAAGAATTTTTCGTCACTTTTTTGCATCTTTTGCAAAAATCAAATGATGCACATGATGGTTGAGTTGCAAAGATGACTTGATTACATGTGCTGCACTGATCAAATGATTGACATGGAGCTATACTTCGATGCGAAGAATTTTTGCTTAGTTGCGAGCATTTTGATCGTGACATATTAGGAATTTCCAGATTATGGTTACAATTACAATAACTTGAAAGCTGAGATCGTTTTTCATCCGCCGATAATCCTTGTGGTTTTAATTTTTTACATAAACTACATTTCAATGGGTCTGCCACACTACGTACAGATTTTTTAAAGTTTCCATATTTACTTCCGCAATTGATGCAAGTTTTTGATTTATGTTTTGATTGAGTATATAGTGCAAGAGATGAGTTTCGGTTCAACAATGATTTTTCTGAACTTATTGAATCGCTAGATTTTATTTCAAGTGCTAACTGGGTATGTTTATTTGTATCAGTTGATTCTGTCATCAAATCTTTAAGTGCTGAAAGATTAATGATTATTCATGCAAATTCAATTTTTCATTTATGTCGAATTTTATTCATACCGGCCTCATTTTGCTGCTGTTTATCATTTTCTTGTATATTAGCTTCTTCAGTATTACTATTTGTTAAATCTTCAATGGTCGGAGTGCCTTCGGTTTCAATTTCAACATTTTTATCATCAACACTGCTCTTATCTGATTCCATTTTAATTTACAAAAAATTTGGAAATGAATTAATCAATTATGATTTTTGACCAAATAAATGAATTTGAAAAGTCAATGCATTCTAAGATTATTAAAAAAATTTAAATTTGATCATGAAATTATCGTATAGAAAAAAATACAGAATGATTTAATCAGAATACAAAACGAAATAGTTTACAAATTTAACAAGTTCAAAAGTTTATTGAACAAAATTCAAATAAATTTGGTGATAAATTTTTTTTCTACAAAATCATTTCCTTTGACTTGAGTTCTTCGATTTTTGCAAGATTCTTCATATCCGAAAGTTTCCAATTTTCTATTTCAAGACTTTTTTTTAGTTGAATTAATTTTTCGTCAGATTCCTTCAACTTGAAAAGTTTACTTATTTGATCCTTTGTATCGAAAATAACTTGATTTTGTTGTTCTATTTCTTTTTTAATTTCTTCACATAGCATTTTTCTGGGATATTTTAAATTGCCATCCTGTTTCAAAGATTTGATACTTGCTTCTCTTAAAGACACAATAGACTCACTGCTATGAGTAGATTTTATGCATAAAATTTCATGGGAAATACACTTTGGTGATGATGAACTATTCTTTCTGACTGATTCTAAAAGAGCTTCAGTACATTTAGTACAATTTTCGTGTGATTTGCAAGCAATTTCAACTATTGATGGTGATGGTGTTGGCATACTTATTCTGGACAAATTATTATTGCAACATTCACAAAATGCATAAGATTCACAAGTTGCTAATATTGAAGCAGATATTGATGGATTCATGCCAATCGAATATTTTGAAGCAAATGAGCTTTTTTGAGAAGGCTGATTATCAAAAATTTCCGTTCTGTTCTCCTCATCAGTCCATTTTGACTGTAATTTCGCGAAGTCTGAATTAATATTCAATTCTCTTAGTCGGAAATTTTCGCTCTGGTCGTTACTGTCATTAATTTCTGCTTTACATCTCATACAATAGTGTATTTGATTTGGATTGGCATTAGTTGACAAAATTGTGCTATCATAAGTATAGTTGTTAGAATCCTCAGATTTGCTACTGATGTTACACGGAGAGTCACATTTTCCATTCAAAACTGAAACAAATTTTGATAAATCTACCCATTTTTTCATAATTATTAATTTTAAGTGTACTTACATGCATCACAATTATTTTTAGAACAACTTTTATGCATCTCCTCGACTATTTCTTTTTCATCCTTCATTTTAAAGAAAAAGTTTCTCATAGCTGTGCATTCTTTACAAACGTTCATTGACATACACATTGGAAGATGTGTGGTTGATTCTTTATTTTGTTGATCCGATTGAACAGTAAATTTTTCAGAACCATTTGATGTACGAGGTCGTGATATAGGAAGTGATTGATATTTTCTACTTGTATAACTATAGTTTTTTGTTGGTAGTTGAATACTTTTGGGCCTCGAATAATATTCCTTAGATTTATATAAATTTTCATTTGCTGATAATTGAGACAATTTTCTTCCTATATTTTCACTTGAAAAAGAATTTTCTAAAAAATATTTATATAATTTATTGTTAATATTGCTAACGAAGATAAATATTTCCTACCTAGAAAAAGACAGACCTACCGTTGGCAGTGACTAGGCATGGGAAAAAAAATTTGCCTTTGTCTAGACAGTGCCTGTGATAGATTTTTACCTTTGACAGGAAATCGTTAGGTGATATATGTATAATGCTTACTTCGACTATCTCTTATAATATTAATTTTGTTTATTAATATTTTTGCTTTTTCGTTAATTTTTTTTAGCTTCTTTTGCTTTATCCTTTGCTTTTCTGTTTCAAGAAATTCCATCAGTGTCATCATTTTTTTTGTATTGCCTGCATTTTCTTTAAGATTTTGATTCACAACATTAATTTTATGCTCAAGGTATAAGATGTCTGATTCTAAACTTCTTCGTCTACTTGATAGGGCATCTAATTCCGATTGCAATCCATTTACTAACGAAAAATCACTCATTTTCACAATAAATTTAGAATTTTAAAGGGAAGATTGACTTCAAAATAAAATAAATAAAATTTTGAATTTTAAAAGATTGCTTTGATGAAAACTGTAGATTTTAATCAATTTTGTGCTCCTTTGTGTATTTTATCTAAAGTTCAATTGGATCCCGAGCGCATCGCTCGTTGCGGCAAACTGAAAATTTTGACGTAATTTACGAACGATCCCTAACTGCTCATAATTTTTTACTTTTATATTCACAACGTTTCCACATGAATATTAGTTTTTTTTTGAAATTTTTGGCCTTGAAAAAGTCAAATTCAAATTTGAATGTTTGCATTCAGAAAAGTTTTTTTATTTCTATTTAAATTTCTCATCCTCTTCGAACTCATGATAAATGATATGATTATTTTGGAAATTAGCTGCTTTACTATCAATGTCAGATGCTTTAATTATTTCGTCGAATGATATTTTTTTTGGGAGGATTTTTGATGTATTTTTTTCTAATCCAAAAGGATGGACGTTGTAAATCAAATATTCTAACTTGTACATTTCATTGGGGGTAATGTAGTGAAGGTTGACAATGGTTTTAGAGCAGCATTCAATACCTCCATATTTTGACTCATAGTATAGCATGTCATCATACCAATATGTTTTATTCTCATCCTTGAGGCCAAAGTGCTCCAAAATTCCAACAGGAAAAAATCTTTTTTCCTTTTCTTCATCTCTTTCATCAGCAAAAATGGTGTGATTCTCGAAACATCTTCCTAATTCAAGGTCTTCAGCACCGTCATCTTCAATTCTACAGACATTTTTATCGTGCATGATTTTGGTAGCGAATTTTTCGAGAGCTTTTTTAGATAAAATATAACCACCTCCCGCCATATAAGATCCATATGTTGATGCATAACGATGTCCGAAGTATAATGATGTTTTCGGATAATACTGTGATAGCATATAGCGAACGTTCTCCATAATAAAATATCTAGGAAGACAAGAAGTAATATAATTATATTGCTTTGAAATATCAAGCACATCTACTTACGAATCATCATCCGCTTTTAAAAACCAATCGGCATCATCCAAATGATAATTGTAAATATATTGAAGGGCGAATCTGGTTTTATCCCAAAGAATCGAACGATCTTCCTTTTTTAAAGGCAACGCAATAGAATTTATTTCCGGATCGGCAGTTGTACTCATGAACAAAAGTTTATTGCATCTTTTACCCCATGTATCCTTGATATGGATAGCTTTAGTTTTATGATTCTCTGGCATTGTCAACACCCAACATAAAACTCTAACATTTTTATGTAAATCATCAGCAAGTGATCCATCATAAAAATCTTTTGTGATACTTTTTATTTCCTTGGATTTAATTTTCGTCGAATGTAAAATATTTGAAATTTTTTTGGGATAAAAAAACACTGTCGACAGGCTAATTCCAAGTAAAATACCAAAGATCAAAATTAAAACTTGTCTTGTTGATATATCTAAATTTTTCTTCATGTTTCACGTTTGTTTTTGGCCGTTTAAACTTTAAAGCACCGAGCAGGACAAAAGATAGAATGTTACTGAAAAATATGCGCTCATAAAAAACTGGTTGAAAACAGATGATGATTATACCATCAATAAACTTTTTGGAGATGCTTAAAAAAAGAGAAAAAGAGAAGTCTTTTTACAAATGCAACTTTTGTAATGATGTTGTTGATTTTCTCAAGCAATGCTGAATATAAACACTTTCCTTATGAGTTGATATTTTTAAAGGGTTGAAATAAATTTACTTTTGTACTGAAACTAACAGTATTTAACTCAAAAATAATTTACTCAATTTTAATTGACTGACCAAAAACAACTGAACTCTTTATTGAAATGATAGTCTTTTTATACTAAATAATGACAAAGAAGATGAACACAAAAATAGGGTTATTCAAATACATTGATCTAATCTATTGAGAAATTATTAGATGTCTCTTTGAATGATTTATGACTTTTTAATTTGTTTAGGCAATTAGGTCAGTAGAATATTATGTTCTTATCACTTGTTTTGATGCAGCATTCATGTTGTACCTTGAATTATTCTAGATTTTTCTATTACGCATAAAATAAACAAGTGACGCATCTCAAATATCACAACAGATGTAGCTAGAATTTTTTTTCCACTTTTGATACAAGGAACGGCTAAAATTTTTGATTAATAAATATTTGTTTTTAAATAAATTTTGGTTTTTATTGAACATGTTAAAATATCATGTTACAGCTTAAATAAGAGATCTTTTTATAAGTATATCTTTTTTTAGAATTTTTCTTTAATTATTTCTTCCAAAGTTTTCTTATGAGGTAGTGGCTCTGGCAATCGATGTCTTCCAAACGCATGTACTTTATAGATGAAATATTCAAAATAATACAAATGCGTATTAAATACATTTTGAATCGCAATTAATCTATCACTGCAACAATTGTTTGGACCTTGCTTCAATTTATGCCAAAACCATTTATCGTATTCATCAACTCTTTCTGGAAATAATGCACTTTCAGGATTTTCTCGAAAAAACATTCCTTTTCCTTCATCATCTAGAGCGTCAATTTGAAGAACATTTAAGCGTTGTAAGCATTTTGAAATATGTTGATCATCACTTGTAGCATTTGGATCACAAATTTGTGGATTAGAAAACCCCTTTTCAATAAGACGAGTAAAAGCTCGTTTTGAGATTGCATAAGCACCAATCATGTAATCCTTACGTACATGTGTAATAAAAATCCATAAATTGTTGACATTCAAGAAATATTTAAATATTGCTCTTACCTCTTCTAAATATCTTTGACCTATTATTAAAGGCCAATCCGGCTCGTATTGATAAAGAAGCCATCTGAGATTCTCCATCACCATGTATGTGTTGTCGTTTGTTTTTAATATCCAATCAAAATCATTGAGATGATGTTTGTATACATATGTCAATGCTTCTTTCAGTCTAGCCCAGTTACTACCCTTGTCTTTTAACATGATAATATTATCCTTGAATCTTTCATCTGTTAAAAATAAAATTTAAAACTTGTTGTGAATTTGTTTTGCAATAAGTTACCTGGATCATCCGAAAAAAATATGAATTTCTGGCAACGTTTGGTCCATGTTTTGAGAAATATTTCACCACGATCATTCAATGTCCCTTGGTTCACTGGACACATTATACATAAAACTCGCACTTCACGATAAAGAAATTCTGCCAAGTTAGCATCTTGTGGTACTTCAAACGTTAAATTATTTTTCCTAAATCATATTGAAGGTATCAATTTATTTTAAGATTAATTACATCAAAAAACTAACTTACTGGATGAAATCACTTATAGTAAAATCAATATTTTTAGTAAATTGTGCATCTTCAATCACACCACTAAAAAATCAATTAGATTAGATAAGCACTTCGCATTTCTAATTAAAAAATTCCATACCTATATGCCATAAGAAAGGAGAAAATAAAACCTAATACTAAACCACAAAGTAAAGCATTTGCCACTCGATTTTGTTGAAACTTTTTACTTCTATCTATTGAATTTTAATAACGTAATACACTAAATACTTTTAATTGCCACGTATATCACAAATATTATTTACCAGTCTTTTTGTTATCGGGATTTAACAAAAGTTGTGTTGAAGATTCTTCTTCCATAATTTAAAAGTTTATATGGGTTTATATACACAATCAAACAATTAACTCAAAATTCAATAACTTGCACAAAATCAAAAACATCTGAACACGTCAAATATTTATCTCCTACTGAGTAATTTCTCAAATTTAAGTTGAACAATACTCACTTAAAAACACACACACTTAGAGTTTGAGTAAAATATGGTAAAATGAGAGGTATAAATTTATATGAGAGAGTGAGTAAATATTTAAAACAATGCATTGTAATGCTTAAGATTATTATAAAATGCTTTGCTTGAATTTTTGCGTAATTATTCTCTAAATTATTTATGAACCAATGAAATTATTTGCGTGAAAATAAAAGTTTTGATCTCTATATCTCTTGCTGAGTCACTTAAATACAATGATATTTCAGTGACGTAACAAGGCGCAATAAATAAAGAGGCGCGATTTTTTTTTAAAAGTGCGATCGATGAAGACTCCTGCGATATATGAAGCTGATATTTTGAAACTCCATAAATGTTTCTCCAGAAAATTCCGTATATTACGAGAAGAGAGAAAAACATTATATCATCTCAATAATGAATGACGATAATGATAATTATAGTTATTGTTTAAACATGTTTAAAAGCTTGCTTAACTTTTTAAGTCACACGTTCGAATGGATTTCTAATCAAAATATGAAGTTGGCATTTAACCACGATTTACTTTAAAATTTATAGGTATTGTGTGAATATGGAAATGATTTTGTATAACTTTTTAAGACAATTTAATAATAAATAAAACTAATAATTGCAACAAAATAGTTTTAAATTTTTTAAATTGACATATTTAGCTTGCCACAATATAAATAAAATTAATATTAGATTTTTCTAACCCCTGTAAAGTGTAATCATGTATCATGTAACCAACAAGGTATATTAAGGAAATAAAATAAAACTCAACTGACAGTTTACTTCACTACCGTCTTCTGTTTCGAATGAATATAATATAACCTTTGAATTGATAACATTTATTCTATTGTTTAAAGTTTTATTATTAAAAGTATGTATAGGAGGGTATATGATAAATAACTTCATATATTTTGCAATATTTTCTATTCACTAAAACTAGGCAAAACGTGAGTAGCAATAAAAAACACGTAATAAGTTTTTTTTAAATTGTAAGTATAATTTCATAATAAATAGACTAAGTTCATTCCTTCAGCTTAAAGCTTGCTTTACAATTACAATTAAAATCTTCATATAAGTGTGAAATCAATATTACAACCAAAAGGTTTCAGAATAATAAATAAATTTTATCACTAATATCAATACTTTTGTCATATTATCTACCTCTTTGATTAGATATGAAGTGTAGCAACTTTTTATTATATTAAAAAAATACTTTTAGTCTTATTTTTTTTGAAACATGATATAACATGTGCGAATAAAATTGAAGAAAGTAATTTTTATGGAAAACGGGAAAAATATTAAAAAACAGTGTACATTTAAGAAAAAATTGTAAAACAATGAAGGGTGTAAATTTTCAAGAAGTGCTTTATTTTCTTTTTGGCTTTGCATGTGGTTTTATTTTACTAACACTATTTTTGCAAAGTTATCAAGCATTAATAGCTCATCAACGATTAAATTCTAAAAATTTAAAACATCATTCATATAATATATCAATTAATGGTCAAAGATATGATCAAGAACTTGCAGATAGGCTTTTTGATGAAGTAAAAATATTATGCTGGGTTTTTACACATCCTGATAATCACAAAAAGAAATTACCACATCTTAAAAATACATGGGGGAAGAAATGTAACAAATTACTTTTCATGAGTATAGAAGACGATCCAAGCATTCCAGAAATTGTAGTGATTCCAGTAGAAAATGGTAGAGATCATTTGTGGAATAAAACAAAACTTACAATGGAGTATGTATACAAGCATCATATAAATGATGCTGATTGGTTTATGCGAGCAGATGATGATAAGTGAGGAATCAAAAATTTAAATATTATAAAAATTTAATTTTTTTTATTTTAGCTTTGTTTTGATGGAAAACCTTCGTTACATGCTCTATCAGTATCACCACCAAACATCATTGTACATAGGCTGCAGATTTGCTATAAAATATCCAAAAGTTGAGGACGGCTATATGGCAGGTACTTTATTTAATCAACAATTATAATATTTATTATAACAATTATTATAATGGTAGGTGGCGGACATCTGTTTTCAAAGAAAGCTTTATTAAAATTCAACGAAATCTCAATACATAATGTATCATTGTGTCCTCAAGGTGATTCCTCATTAGACGATGTTTTTGTTGGTAAGTTTTTACAAAAAAAATGAAATTTTTAGAAGAGTCTAAAAATTTATTTTCATTTAGGTCAATGCTTGAAAAATCTTGCAATATTCCTTGATGGTCGAGATCAATTAGATCAAAAAAGATTTTTTCCATTATCACCAGAACAGCATTTTAAACCAGCTTTGGATCCAAAATTTTGGTATTCGCAATATTTGTGGCGTAATGTATCTCAAGGTGGTCTTCAGTGTTGTTCTGATACTTTTGTTAGTAAGCATTATACGAGTCCGAAAGAAATGCATTCCCTTCAATATTTGATTTATAATGTTCACCCGTATGGACTTCAAAAAAATCTTACGGAAACTCTTCCGAGAAAGCTTTCCATTGAAGAAGTTATTAAATTATCAGATGAAAAAAGTTTTGCACCCAACTACAAACAACACAAATTTATTCACAAAATCGATGATGATGAAAAGTATAGATGATGAAAATATTAAGGAAAGCATACGTTTATTTTTTTTATTTTCATAAATAATGTTTCATCTGGTTTCATCAATAAAAAAATCTCATTAGTTTTAAAAATAAAATTTTTGAGAAAGTTATTTTTAAATATTATCGAATTATTTTGTTTCAAGTCTCAGATGAAAATGAAAAAATAATAAGAATAAAGTTCAGAAACAATTGTTAAAAAAAACTTAGCATTTTTAAATTAATTTTGACCGCTTTCCAGTTCAGACAAAGTTTACATAATGAGGGATTGAAAAACAAACAGTCATTTAATGGTATCTGTAATTTTTTATTAGCATATTGGCTCATAATTTTTTCTGTATTAAATTCTATTACCGTTTTTATCAGTACTTATTTACATGACACGGATATTCTTGTTGATGTCAAATTGTACTTTTAATAGTAACAGATAAGATAAACAAGTAATGCATATTTTTACATATTAGAAATTAAAGCGCATTTTTCTTGTTGTAGAAGTTTAATTAAGTAGTCAAGTTATTTTTTTAAAAAAAATATATTTCTCAGACTTTAATATGGACAAAATGAATGATTAGTGGTTGAAATTTATGGCAAATAGAATTAAAAAGTCTATGCTAGTATTTTTCAAAATGAAATATTGCTGTATTATCATTTTGATTGTAATACCTATATACAAGTTGTTTAGTATGAAAACGTGTAGAAGTTGAATTCTATATTACTTGGATGATTGCACGTCACCTACAGTTAAATAATTTCCTTTAAGTGGAAATAACGATTTTCAATTCAGTCTTATTTTTTTAAAATAAAATGTGCAATTTATTTAGTTCTAGAGAGTTATTGAGTTTCTTGATTGGATTTGCAATTTCAACATTACTTGTGATTAATATTATAAATAATTATTCAATTAAAAATATTAGATTAAACCACATTAAGAATTATGAAAGTAAAATAATTGATAATGAAAATAAAAGAAATTTTGAAAGCTCTGTTGATACATACGAAACTGTACTAGCTGATATGCTTTTCAATGATGTGCGTGTCCTTTGTTGGGTTTTTACACATCCGTCCAATCATAAAATCAAGGTACCACATGTAAAAAAAACATGGGGTCATAAATGCAACAAATTACTTTTTATGAGCATAGAAAAAGATCCAACTAATCCAGATATCATAGCAATCCCAATTCCGGAGGGAAGATCTCATTTATGGAATAAAACAAGACTTGTCATGAAATATGTGTACGATCATCATTACAATGACGCCGATTGGTTTATGCGTGCTGATGATGATAAGTACGTATTAGATCAACCATCGCAAAATACTTTATTCACTTTATTATCAATACATAAAAATTCTGAACATTTAGTTTTATTTTGATGGAAAATTTACGTTACACTCTTGCTCAATATCATCCACAAACATCGCTTTACATCGGACATCGATTCGCAGTTGATTATGCTCAAGTTCGTGAAGGCTATATGGCAGGTACTATATGAAATCAACAATCATAATATAACATAATGTATATGACTTTATAATGGCAGGTGGTGGACATATTTTCTCAAAGAAAGCTCTTAAAAAATTTGTAACTATAATTTCACCAAATACAACTTTATGTGATAATAATGATGGTGAAGCTGATGACTTGTTAGTTGGCCAATGCCTTAAAAAATATGCTGTTTTTATAGACGCTCGTGATTCAAGAAATCAGAAGCAAATTTTTCCTGTTGGTGTCGAAGAACATTTGCAGCATAGGGCAGCAGATTTTAGCTATTGGTATTGGACAAATTTGTGGAGAAATGTTACTCAAGGTGGCTTAGATTGCTGTTCAGATGTTTATATTGGAGCTCATTATGTCAGTCCAAAAGAGATGTACTTATTGGAATATTTGGTGTATAAGGTACATCCATTTGGACTGAAGAAAAATATTACGGAAATTTTACCTCGCAAACTTTCATTCGACGAAATAATAAAAGCTTCAGATGCAAAAAGCTTTTCGCCAAATTTTAGAATTCATGAAAATGTTCATTATATCGATGAAGATGAAAAGTATGAATAAATATATACAGAAAATAGGAATATTAGACTGTATGTGAAGTTCCAAGATCAAACTCAGCATAGTGATTTTTTCTTCTGATTATATCACTAGTTAATGTATGTTGCATTACACCAATCTTGATATCTAATTCCGAAATTTCTTCCTTCAACCGAATAACTGCTTTTTTGATATTAATTAGTGGACTACCATCTGTCATTGAATTTCCACGTTGTTCCATTTGTATTTTAACGTTTTCAAGCTCATTGGTTAATTTTGTAATTGTTTCATCCATTGCGGTCTTGACATCTTCATTTTCCTTCAATGCTTTATTTATTTTAACTAACTCAATCGATAGCTGCTTATACTCCAGTATCAAATCTTTTAATTCCTTATTAAGATGTTTTTCTCGGCTATCGATTTTATCCATTGTAAAAATTATTTCATTTTGCATCTTTTTGAGTTGAGTTTGTGCCTCTTCTGATGCCTAAAAGTATTTCTTTTGAATGATTTTCCTAACAGTACCATGAGTTTAATTACTTACTGTTTCAATATTACTTCTGAGAGTCTTAATCTGTTCAAGATGAGCTCTCCAATCTCGATTATCACTTTTAACAACAATTTTTAATTGTGGCAATACTCTTTCTATCTCTAATCTATAAAAAATATCGTTAGTGTTAATATTTGTTGATTGAAATAAGATATGAATAAGTGAATTACCTGAAATTTTCATTATCTGCCATTGTATTAACTTTATATTCCTTATTATTATACTTGCTCCTCTTTCTTTCAGTTAGATTAAGGTCATAAATTGAGTTTCTTTCACGTTCATCATCACTTTCGCTCTCTAAAATTGTTTGCTCATCCAATTTTTCTAAAATTATTTCACAATCATTTTCAATGATATCAAGTGAAGAATTTTCTTCAGTTTTTATTTGAGGCTTGTTGACCGGCACTGTTGAGAGTTTCAAAACTTTTGTGGCAAGAGAGTCCAGCACATAAATACAAATTGGACCAGCACCAGATATGAGTTTATTTGATTGAAAGTCTGTAGCTATATCCATATCATTCAAAGATTTGATAATTCTTGAAATCACTACATTGGGATCATCAAATTCTTGAGGTTGATCAAATGATTTTCCAGTTTCACGTACAAGCCACGCACAAATTGAAACAAAAAGATAGAATTGTTCGCCAGAATTTCGTGCTTTGTTAAAATAAAATTTACTCAATGGTTTCATTTTCATTTCTTTTAAAAGTAAATTTTCATAATTGAGAATTTTTAATTTTTCTATTAAATCATCATTTTGATATGATGAAATTATTGATAAGTTGTTGGAGTCTCTCTCAATAGCCGTTAATAATTCTGGTCGAAACATTGCTTTTTTAAATTAATTATTTTTTTTAAATGAAGAGCTGTACTTAATTTTTATTTTTCCTATTGTTTGGTTGTTTTGTTACCATAGTAATGAATTCGATTGAATATGAAAAATCTATTCATATACATCTCTGTAAATTTTTAAAACATTATATTTATTGTTAAATAAAATTTATTGAATATTTCAATTTTAGATAATTTTACTAATTTTATTTATTATTGCATAAATTCACTTGTCATAAATTGTTTTCCTTATTAGCAAAATAACATGTTTTCTAAATTTTTAAAATTCTTGCTAGTAAAATATTATTAATAAGTATATTACATGGTTTCAAAATAAATAAACAAAAGCAATTATTCAAATGCAGGAGCTAAAAGTGCAAGTTTATTCACCTTTTTGAATGGTCGCATGTAATATTAGCTAGCCCTACCTATTATATAGAAATAACCGGAAGTATAAAAGAAACGTTTCGAGCTGAAATAATATGTAAATTGGCCGAAAAAATTGAGGATTGTCGTAAAGAGAACGTATCATTTTAAATCTTGAACACAAAGTTAGCATATAAAAATTGTTAAATAGATCTAAGATTAGCATGAAAAAAATAATGACTGTAAATTTTCATTAATTTAATTCTTATTAGACATTAGATACAATGTCAATCATGAATATTTTATCGATGTCAATTAATTGCTATTTGTCACATTTTACTGTTGGACGATGATTAAACGAGGTAAACTTTATTATCGTTATACATTATTCAATCACCTTTCGTGTGTGATTAAGTTTGTACACCTTTTTAACAAAAATTTTGTTTTGAGACTGTGACTAATTTGTGTTCCTTTGACGTAAAATATATTGCGTCGAGTTTTTCTTAAAGTTTTTCATGAAAATTTGAAAATTAAGACTTCTTTTATTCAATACTTTGAAGAGATGGAATTAGGAGGGTAATAGAAAATGAATTTTTCAATTTATTTTTGTTGTTTTCATGTTCTTAATCATATGGTATTGCATAAAAAATATAATTATCCCTGCACGTGATAATGTCTGGCTTGAAATAATTTTAGTTATAAATTATACTTTAAAACAAATGTCATATCCTGATTCCGGTCTGTTTTTTGTAACCATAGGAACAAAAAAACAAAACACATATACAAACGATAAAAGGAGTTGCTTAGTTAATACGTAGAAATGATAACAAACGGGAGCATAAAAGAAGTTTCTGTGTTACAAATGTAAATGCAACTTTAGAGTAACAAAAGTAAAGTTTTGGAAAACTGGAGCAAATGTTGAAAATATTCAAGAGAGAGAGAGAGAAAACATAGAGGGAACTAAAATTGTGAACTGTTTTGTGAAGCTAGGTCAATTAAAAAAGTGGAATAATGGTTTAAAAAATTATGGAGTATTCTCTAAAAAGGATTAATATTCACAAAAGAAACAACTAACGCAAAAGCGTGTTCATATAACTTAATTTTATGAGGATAATACAAATTAGTGTTTGTTAAAAGAATTTTGACTTTGAAAAACTGGATTGCGATAAAAACATTGGATATTACTCCATCATCTTTTTGATATTTCGATGTAAGTCATTGTAGAATCAATATTATAAAAAATTTATTGAAATTTAAATTATGTTGGTTAAACATTTCTTTGATAAAAACGACTTTTGAACATTTGAGAGTTCTTACTGAATTTTTAATACCTGTAATATTTTTAGGTATTTTTTTAAAACGCTATAACAATTCAAATTCGTGTCCTAAGAATTGTTGAAAATTGCTTCTTTAATTAAAAAAATTTAACATGTAAATAAGTCACAATATTAGAATCGATACATTTTTATTAAGGCGCCTGGTGTAGGCTGTTCTCATTTTATTCTTTCTTTTATTTCAATTACTGCAAATTTGCTACGCATTTTCTTTGGTAGCTTTTAATCAAAATGAGGTTCTAACAATTTTTATTTACATTACTACGATAAAAGTAAATTTCATGTACACGCGACAATTATGACAAAAATGAAAACCTTGAACTACATGATATCACAAAACTTTTGTCTGATGGTCAATCCATTATACACAGAATTACTTTTCAACATATTTTAATAGATTATAAACTTTTGATAAATAACAAAAAGCAATTCAATGCTTGTCCATATTATGTTCACAGTTATAAGGAGAGACAAAAAAAATCAATAAATTGGTTACTATTATTAGAAAAATGACGAAGATAATACAGGTGCTGTTAATCATATATTTGGTTTAAAGCAATTTTTTTTCATTTTCCATTTGAACAAAGGTTCAAAATTTGTAATGAGGTGGGGGGAGGAGCGGGATCTAAAAGTCGCTGTTCTGTGTAACGTAATAAATGAACAACCAATAGATTAATAGATCAATAGATTAATATTATTTGCAAGGATTGATTATAA
The DNA here is from genome assembly GCA_963573255.1 of Chironomus tentans. NCBI lineage: Eukaryota > Metazoa > Arthropoda > Insecta > Diptera > Chironomidae > Chironomus > Chironomus tentans. Next base: position 238,671 of record OY754302.1, on the reverse strand, counting down.
CTAATTAATCATTTAATTTCAAACAGAAATTTTCAATAAATTCATCAGGTAAAATATATCAAAAAATATACATACAATCTCATAAAACAAACGAAGCATTAACATAAAATACACAAAAAAGAAAGTTAAAAATTTATTGTGTCCGCATATCAGTCTAGAAAATACGAAAAGAAAAAGTGGAAAAGACAGGAAATGAATCGTTATGTGATATTATCGCAACTTGGCGATGGAACTTATGGAACCGTCGTACTTGGACAACGAAAAGACAACAATGAAAAAGTCGCTATTAAGCGAATGAAAAGGAAATATTATTCGTGGGAAGAGGCTATGGCATTGAGAGAAGTTAAGGTATGTAAAACACTGCTTTGAATATTTTAGGACATAATTATGTATCAGACAATCATTCGTATGATTTTTGTGTATAAAAAATCATTAAAGGTCATAAACAATTATTATAATGGAAATGAGCGTTAAAAACCTTGACATTGATTTTCTTTTTTCTTTTTTGATAATTTTCTTTTCAGTCTCTCAAAAAATTGTCACATGCAAATGTTGTGAAACTTAAGGAAGTAATTAGAGAAAATGACATTCTTTATTTTGTGTTTGAGTATATGCAAGAGAATTTGTATCAATTGATAAAAGATAGGGAAACACATTTTCCAGAAAATACAATTAAAATTATTCTATTGCAAATATTTGCGGGTCTCGCTTTCATGCACCGTCATGGCTTCTTTCATAGGGATTTAAAACCTGAAAATTTACTATGCAATGGTCCTGAACTAGTGAAAATAGCAGGTAAATCTTATAACTAACCTTACATGCATGTTTAACTTAATGAATAATGTTTTTCTTGAAATATTACTTATTTTAAGATTTCGGTTTAGCTAGAGAAATTAGATCTCGACCACCATATACTGACTATGTGTCTACAAGATGGTACAGAGCACCTGAAGTACTGCTTCATTCTACTAGATATTCAAGTGCTATTGATCTATGGGCTGTTGGATGCATTGCTTCGGAGTTATATACATTTCGGCCACTATTTCCAGGATCAAGTGAAGTTGATCAATTATTTAAAATCTGTTCAATTATGGGAACTCCCGATAAGGTAAAATATTGAGGTTGAAAGTTCTTTTTTTTCAAAATCAACTCGCTGCTCAATGTATGAGTAAATAAGCAATAAATAACTTTGAATGTTCAATACATTATTTTAGAATGAATGGCCTGAAGGACATCGTTTAGCAACATCAATACAGTTCCGTTTTCCTGAGTGCCCCAAAATTCCCTTAACAAGTGTAATCACAAGGGCGAGTCAACAAGGTTTTCATCTCATTGAAGATTTACTTTGCTGGGATCCAGAAAAACGTCCGAATGCTCAACAATCTCAGAGATATCCTTATTTTATGAATATGAAAAATGGCACATCAGCTTCAATAAGGCCACAATTACTTCAACAAAGTGCACTCCACAACGGTCGATTGTCAATAATGGATGTTGAAGCATTAGACAACACTGCATTAATAAATAAATTTAATGTAAATTCAAAAATTTCTACTAATAATGATATGAATGAGATAAATTCAATGATAAGTGTGTCCAAAATGACTCATAATAATGACACCAATTCAAGCGACACAAAAAATTCAGGAAAAAATTTCACGAAATTCCAATCTAACTTCAATATTCTGAACGATATGTTTAACAATATGAAAACTGACACAAACAATAATGAAAAAAGCTTAAAGGACAAAAATCAGAAGCACATTGAGAATCATGTTTACCCTCCTACTCACAGTCCCCCAAAGAAACTCGAAGAGATTGATCGATTAAGTGAGAAAGAGAAAATTAATGATGTATTTTTGAATTTATTGAAAGATCAAAAAGATCCAGTAGAGTACCATTCAACTTATAACAGTTCTACAAGCTTTTATCTTCATGAACCAAAACCAACACGCGTAAGACAAAAAAACGATTCTGGAATTAGTTTCAAGATGCTTTCAAAAGGAGCTCGCGATAATTCTTTTGATGAAGGATTCTTTGACAGCCTTAACATTGGTGGACGGAAAAGTAAAGCGAGTGTTAAAGATGGCGTCGTTAGAGATTGGGACGAAGGAATGGAAGATGATGAGCTGGCCTCCATTTTAGGGTACTTTATTACCATTCTGAACTTATAAAACAAAAGATTTATTTTTTTGTTACAAACTTTTCTTTTAAAATTTTTTATATGTCTTATAGGAGTAAAATAAAATCCGCTAAACGACCAAATAACGATATCAATCTTGATGATATATTTGATTCATTTTATACAAAAGAGAATACTAAATATCCAACTACAGTGCCAATCACGAAAGCAACGAGTCGTTTGGGTGATTTATTTGATACAACTAATGATTCTAAACATTTGAGTGCAGGTGATGCATTGCAAAGAAGAAGGCAATCTACCCAACAGATCTTCCTATCCAATAATAAGTAAGTATATATTTCTTATATGATTCCTAAATTATTGTAAATTATTCAAATTTTGTTTTATTTTTGCTTAGAAGTATATTAAATGGAAACTCTCAAGCCACAGAATATAAGCTCAATAATATTCCTGTTAAATTATTTTCATGGGAGGAACCACAAAAGCCTCAAGAGGAAAAACCATTTAAGATTGTACAGAAAAGTAAAAGAAATTCTATTTTTGTTTAAAAAATACTATTTAGACTTTTTTTTTATAGATGGTGGCTTAAGTGATGTGACGAAAATGGGTAATTTTAGGACAGACTGGTCAGCAAAATATCTCTACAAATAATTATTAACAGTTTTTTTTTAAAAAAAAATTCTCTGAACTGTGATAAGCAATCATTAATAATCATTCAAAATAAAAGGTTCTATTCGAATTGATGGATCTACTTTATCATATTTTATGAATACGTCGATATGAAAAAAAAATTAATTTCAATGATTTCAATTTATTAAATAACAAGGTTGTGGAAATTTGAGACATGTTGTGTGAGTTTTTCATTGTCTTGCCTACTTTATAAAATATAATATGTTGAAAAAAATGCAATATTGTCAGCTGCTGTATACTGTAAGTCATATTTTAGTATAAAAGGCGCCAGAATATTGTAAGAATCAAGTCATTTCTCATTTGAATCTTATTTAGTAACCATTCTAAAAAGAAAAAATATTAAAAATGAGTTTCAAGTTGGTCGTTTTATTTGCGTCAATGACAATAATTTTGTGTGCAACGTTTGATTCTCGTGAACAGACAGAAAATTTTGATAATTATGGAAGGTTACAACACCATAACGATCAAAGGCATTTCAGTGAGAAAACCAGATTTGAAGATCGTCGCTTCCACCATCAAGATAGAGATGATGATAATAGATATCACCATGAACATAATTTAAACAATCGAGAATTCTTTGTTCATGGTATCAATCCACAAAATCCAATGTTCCTTCATTTGCAACCATCATTATCACGTCACTTCGATATTAAAGACAATTCAAATTATGATATTTCTTATAGTGTTAGCGATATGACAACTGGAGACATTAAGACCCACCAAGAAACTCGTCGAGGAGATGAAGTAAATGGACAGTATTCAATTGTTGATTCAGATGGCTTTCAACGCAAAGTAAACTATCGAGCAAATGATCGTGATGGATTTGACGCCGAAGTTAAGCGAGAACCTGTTGTAGGTTTAGGATTTTCTAACAATTATCAAGGTCATCACAATCAACACAACTTCGGCAACAGTCAACAATTTCAAAATAAACACTTCGCAAATGAATTCAATCAAAATAATCAGCAAGCACAACTTTTGACTCACCCGAAAGTGGTTGCTACAACGTCAGTCTCCAAAACTGAAGACGGACAACTGAATCAATACATAACAACGACCACAACTAACTAATTTTTTTGCCACCTATTCACGCTGACTAATAAACATGTAAAATGTGATAGATAAATTAAATTTTTTAAAATAATAAAATTTATACTGAGCAATAAAGTCATTTAATTATTAGATTTTTAAGTCACATTTTGTGGTGAGTTTCCAAACGGTCAATTCAAGTTCAAAAAACTTCATGTCACAAACTCACCACTATTTTAGCGGTCATAAATAATTCAAAAAATTTAGTAAACAAACTCCGCGTGTATTATAGTGAATTATAGATTATAAACTTAAAACGTGAATTAAATAAGGTGATAAAGGTATAAGAATTGTATGAAACTATTAAATATCATTACAAAATCATTCGTAGCGTGTAGATTTGTCAGTAAGATGTCATTATTGCCACCAAGAATTTCAACAACATCAAATTTTAATCGCGAAGATTTTATAAAAACAATTTCTGTGCCAATTTTAAAGATTGATACTAAAAATGTTAATTTAAATGATGTTGTAAGACTATTAAAGTTTTCCTTACTAAAAGTCCAAAAGCTTCAAGCTGTAAAAGACGGAAAAATCTTCCTGAATCCGGATGTGGTTGAAAGTTTTCGACAACTTCCAGTTGATGAATTAAAAAAGTCTGGGATTGACTCAACGTGCTTTGAATTCGAGGACTTAACATTAACTTATGAAAATTGGAAGGCTGACGAATTAATTAGAGCAATAATTCCTGAAAATTTGGAATCGGCAACATCTTTTTCGCGTATTGGTCACATTATTCATCTGAACTTAAAAGATGAATTACTTCCATACAAATCGGCAATATCACAAATATTTTTGGATAAAACTCCACACTGTCGTACAGTTATAAATAAGGCACAAAGTATTGAAAACACTTTTAGAAATTTTCAAATTGAGCTCTTGAGAGGAAGTGACGATTATCAAGTACAAGTTAAGGAAAATGGAATAAAGTTTGAATTTGATTTTTCGTCTGTTTATTGGAACCCACGATTAAGTACAGAGCACGAGCGATTAGTGAAGCTTTTACATCCAAATGATTACTTCTATGACGTATTTGCTGGAGTTGGGCCATTTTCTGTGCCAGCTGCAAAACAACGAGTTAATGTCCTTTCCAATGATCTAAATCCACATTCATTTAAATGGCTTGAGCATAATGTCAAGAGAAATAAGTGTGAGAAGTATATAAAAACATTCAACAAAGATGGACGTGAATTTATTTTAAATGATGTGAAAGAAGACTTACTTACAAGAATTGAGCAGAGGGAAATTGATCCAGTTGATTATTCCATTCATATAGCAATGAATCTTCCAGCATTGTCAGTAACATTTCTAAATGCATTTGTAGGGCTTTTAAAAGGAAATGAAAGAATGATTAAAAGCTCACATTCGATTCCAACGCCAATTATTCATTGTTATATGTTTGTAAAAGGCATTGATGATTCAAAATATATGGCACAGGAGCTTGTTGAACAACATTTGGGCTTTAAACTCATCCCCAATGAAACTTTAAAAGAAATTTCCTTCGTTAGAAATGTCGCACCAAATAAGGACATGATGCGTGTTGATATATTTCTTACTTCTGACATTTTATTTGATAATATTTCACAAAAACGCTCGAATGACCTCTATAATGATGATGAAATTCCATCCAAAAAATCATGTAATATATAGATATTTTTGTGCAATTTTTTTTTCTAAAAAGAATAAATTTATAATTTCTCATGTGCAGGTTTGAATAATGGGAAAGAACAAGAAGAAGCAAAGTAGCCAACCAAAACAACAAACAAACAAGAAGACCAACAACATCTTTAAAGTCGCAACAAGCAGTGGCAACAAAAAGTCTCAAAAAAAGACCAAAGAAATTCCGAAAAAGTTAAAACAGCTTGACTTAAAGACGAAAGACAAAACAGACAATCAATTAAAAGATTTACACCTCAAGATGGTCTCGAAAAAAGAGAAATCGGAACCTAAGGCTATTGGCAAGAAGAAAGGACCCGCTCCAAATACAAACGAAGTACAAGATACTTTAGATAAAATGGATGTTAAGTGAAGGACCTGGTTTTATTAATTGTTCAAAATAAATTCAATATCATACTCAGGATGACTTTCTGTAACATAATTGTTTGTAGCAACTATTTTTTCGCTTCCAGATTTTGTTTTTCAGAAATAGCTTACAGAAATAACTTACATAAGAAATAAAATATGATTAATGGCGGACGAGAAAAAGGCGAATTTTATCATAGAATATACTTCATCATGAAGGATTTTTCAAATTTTATTTTTATTTCTTGATTATTAATTCTTATAATTCTTCAAAACATAAAATGACTGATCTATTATTTGGACTTTCGTTCCCATTACAGCGTAAAATTGTGTACATAAACATGCATTTTAAAAACTTCATTCATTATTTTGTGTTGCGAATTATATTTTCTTTGTGTGTATATTTTTATCCATTTTTATATGATTAAAATTTATAGATTATTGTTGAATTAATTGAGTTTCTGTTTTTTTTGGACATTCTTTTATTCCTTAAAAAAGTATGAAGGTTCATATGTTGAAAAATTAAAAAGGTACAGTTATCAACTACACATTGTCATGTAATATAATTTCTTCAAAAAGCACGAAAGTTTGAATTTTAGTTCTATAAACTTCATGCTTACATCAAATTTGTGTGACACAATTTTTTCAAACTTTCATACTTTGCATCAGTTTTTTAAATAATTAATGGCAAATATTTGTTGCCGATTGTAGATTATTGAAAAAATATTTTTTTTTTATTTTGACCTTACTTTCTCTGTTTGATGCAATATTTAAAACTTTTAACGGACATGATATCATAATTTCCATTCTATTCTTAAATCATCTTATCATTATCATATTACTCAATTGTTTTTTTTTTGAGTATTCAGAATCACTTATAACTTGTATGCTCATTTTTTTCTAATCATTGTTCGTTTAGTATTCCTTAATTATGAAATTCAAAGAATTTTTTAAAGATTTTTATTTCTAACTTGGAATGAAACATTTAGAATTAATTTCTTTTCTTTCACATTTCTTATTTTTTCCTCATTCTTTGTCATTTATGACACTTTAAAGGGAGTTAAATGGCAATTGCTTAATTATGTGGTAATAAAAATGATCACTCAAGTGTTTATAGAATTTAATTCCAAAAATAACTAGAGTTTCTGAAAGCTCTAAGAACTCCCAAGCCTGGCTCGTTTAAAAACTCTGTCTGTAACTCAAAATCTAAATTAATAATTTTATTTTTCAGAAAATTGTGCATCTTTATAAAAACCGATTTACATTTTAAGAATTTTTTTTATTATTTTAATATTCGAATATTCATTAAATTTCTAATTTAAATTCATTTTTATAAAATTTCGTTCAAATTTAATAATTTTATTTCTTCTTCTTTTGATTAAATGGAAAGCAATTTTTTTTATTCCTTCAAATTTAACTCGAAACTTTTACTGGCTTTTAAAACTTAATATTTTGTGTGCAAATTGCTTTCCAAAAATCTTTAATTTTTAATCTCCTCCAAAGTTTATTAACAAGAGTTGTGCAAAGTCACAATTATCGCATTATGTTTATTACATGTAGTCTTGAAAAAAGGACATAAAATAAAATAAAATGAAAAATTTGATTATTTTCAATAAAATTTTTTTTAGAAAGAAAGAGATTGAATTTCTTCATTTCTATAAATGCACCATGAAGTTAAAGAGAAGAGTAATTTTATTATTTATCGTGTAAAATCCTTAAAACCTAGGCAAATTAACATGAATTTGAAGAGAATTAGGTAGAGATATTACTAAATGCAATATATTCTTTCAGAATTTTGCAATCATGAAGACTGAAGCAGGTTTTAGTTTAATTCGAGTAATTTCAATCACTGTTTTGTCTATAATCCTCATCTCGAACTATTTTTAGAATATACCCAATCTTACATTCATGTCATTTAGAGAGAAAAAAATGCTTTATTTTAAAATTATTTCTTATTTCTCTTTAATCTCCGCAAAATATTTATATGTATAACATTTTTTTAATCTTTCGTATTTGCTTGTCTCATACATAATATTCGTAGTACTAATCAAATGAATTTTTATTTAAATTAAATGGAAGTAAAGTTTTCATTCAATCTTATATTTATCATTTAGGATTCATATAGAAAAATTAACTTTAATTAAAAAAATATTGAGCTCAATAATGAGGACTTCTTCATGCATTTTAATATGATTCTCCACATACAATCAGAATCATTAAAATATTCAATACAGTTAAATATTATTAAAAAGCCATTCGATCTTTTCTTACTTTTTGATTGATTCTGTTGCATATTTTAACGACAATGACCATATGGATGTTTTTAATTTGTTGGCCATGACTGACGATTCCTTGGAGTTATTCACTTTTAAAAAATCTATCAAAAATCACAGACGAGAGAGAAAAATTGGCTGGTAATAAATTGTGCATTCTTGTAAATTTGTGTTTCTACTTTTTTAAGTATTCATAAAACTTAGAAGAGATTCGAAAACGGATGCGCAAAATTATTAATTTTAAATTTAGTCATTTGTATAGTTTTTGGTCAGAAAAAGACAGTAGTAAAGTAATATTGAAGATGACACCTTGCGATCGCGATATTTCACACTCTGAAGCTCATCATGAGCATCCAAATATTAAAGAGCACATGAGATTTTTATTAAGTTTAATTTAAATAAAAATTAATCATCTGGGGTGTAATGAAGGAAAGTACATATCAGTACATACTTGATACTATTTGCGCATCCCATTTTTACTATCATCGTCTGTGTTCTGATTTCAACAATTGTACAAAACTAAACTTGCACAATATTTTTCTCGTAAAAACTCCGTAACAACATTTCGATATAACAAGTGAATGTCATGATAGCGAAATAAAACGTGTGTAAATGGCGAACCAAAATCGAAATTTTGATACTGAAAGTGAAAATTAAATTTTCATCAACATTATCAATCAATTTCAAGAAATTTTGTTTCTCCAATAGCTAAACATAACAAGTGGAGATGAGAATTCTTCAATATTGAGCACAAAGATGACGGAAATCAGTTGAATAAAGAAAATCATTGCCGTAGTGTAAGCAAATGGTGGTAAAACATTAAATTGCTTTTCGTTAGCATCATTAATAGTGTTGCCATGTTGATGATGATGCTGTACTGTACCTTTATCGTTTTCAATTATTGATGTGGACGATGAGAATGTAAAGAAATTAAGGAGATTTATTAAAAACTTGATAAAAGGAATTTGGGTAATTTTATTGGATTCATCATCGATATGAGAGGAAGAGGAAGGAGCAATAAGGGAAGGAATGAAAAGATTAGACGGAGGAGAAGGAAAGGATAGAGTGTTGTTCGCCCCAACACAAGGCTTTCTCTTTAAACCTCAGCTTGGGTATTTAATATAATGCGCGTAAGTCAAATCATAAGAGTCAAAACGACAGTATTGGATGTCGCGACGCTTAAATTGACCAATGTTGGAGATATGCTCCAATTCGCGCGATGCACCAAATGCTGGAGATGTTTTGTTGGCAAACACTGTAACGATGAACTTTCCCGGCTTGAAAGTATCAACGACGCGCTTTATCAAATCACTGTAGCTGGAAGCAGCGATGTTGCTCTCGAAACTGACGTATGAAAAATCAGGCTCGGGCGTAATGTGAATTGTCATATAGCAACCCTAAAATTAAAAACAAAAATAAGAGAAATAAGTATTCATAGAATTTAATTTAATAACTTTTTTGTCATAATCTTTCAACATTGAAAATTTTAAGTTGAAAAGAACAAAATTACTACTTCTATATTTTTCGTACAAAAAAAGCCATCAAACCAAAGCGTTAAGTGCATATAAAAAAAATTAAACACATCGACAAAAACTTGGCACTTACTTCACTATACATCTTTCCAATCTTTGGTGTAAGAAAAATAGTTTTCAAAAAAGATAATTTTGTTGAAAAGAGGACATTATTAGACATTACTCAAATTGAATTTCCTAAAATATTTGCTATACACGTTTTGAACTACTTACGTTTTTCATAACTCCATTCATTGAATAGCCACATGGGTCGAAGAGATAATCATCAATTATCATTCCTGGAATGATTTTGTTAATTCCAGATTTCTGTGAAGACAAAAATATTCTTAGAATTTATTAACAAAAATCTTTATTTTTAAAGTCTTACTTGAGTAACATCTTTAGCATCTTCCGAAACTTCTTTGGTAAAAAGAGCCATGACCTTGGGATCCAAGTCAGTCATCAAAACTTCAATGGTTTGATCAGGATCAGGCACATCAAATGACTCAATTAAAACATTATTTCCGTTAGACATCTCATTGACCAATGCCTCATTGCCACGTCGACTTAGCGTATATAAATACCAGCAATCACGATTGACTGAGCCTAAACAATAAGCACGCCCGTCATCAAAGAACTGATCGAGAAAAGCAACTTCTTCCTCAAATCCTCGATGTGGTGAAATTTGAAGTTCAGGCTTCTTGAAATTTTTGCGAGAATAGAAAAGTTCTTCGATTTCCGAGTAACCACTTATTTCAAATGCCATCTGCAATAATGGCTTCAAACACTGAAGTGGTGTAGTTGTACCACATGTCTTCAATATCCAGCGTCTTCTGGAAACAAACATGCTGCTCTCACTGCAATTAAATAAGAGTGCAATAGGATTTTATAAAAATGTTTTTCCACTTTTATGTTCAAAAGAAAACATTCATAATTTTTATGACGATAAATGTGTCGCGTTACTTCTTTTTACACGTCATAATTAATTAATCAGCATACTATATAATTTTAAGGCGAAATTTTAAGAATCTTATAATTACTAGCGATTACTGGAAAAACTCAATGACGATTAATGATTGACAGTGTCAATTAAGTACTAAAATTTTATTTTTACAAATTTGATATAATTAAACGAGGTTTTTGAGTTTAATTTTAATTTACGCTTAGCTATGCAAAAGACTAAATTATTTCAAAGGATTACTAATTATTATTTTTATTTTTCTTATAAAAAAAAAATAATAAAAATAAGGTAAAAAAACTGAATATCTAAATAATTACAAATAAATAAATTTTAAAAGTCAAAAACTGTTTGTTTTAAAAGCTTGATTATCTCGATTTTTCTAAATGAAAATGTGAAAAAATTGTTACTAAGAGTCAATTCATAATCGATTATGAGTTCAAAAATATAATTTTTGTTATTCATAATCAAACAAGCGTTCTTAAAATTTTCGCTTATCAAGGCAAAAAAATTTATACATTAAAATCGGAAAATGGTTTGCAAAGACAAATAAATTGAAACTTTTACAAAATACGACATTCATTTTTCTAACTTGCAAAGTACATTTAATAGCAGTGCAATTTGAAAAATTATCTCTCAAAATAGGTCTCTTATTTTGGGACTTTGCACTTAATTTACGGTCATCATCTCCATTCTCGTGTAGACAAAAAAAGTAATCACACTAACATGATAATGAGTCAGAATAATGAACATGTGCTGATGAATTATAGAACTATATCTGTTGATGTCAGCAAAAAATTAAGAAGAAATCGTTTTTTATTTGAGCGTTTTCGATGATAAGCGATACAGAATAATTTAAGATGAAAGGTTAAACACTTTTTTCGGGTAGCGTCTCGATTGTCTGAAAAGTACTTGTCTTATCAGTAGGAAAGTTTATTTTCAGTACAAACATCTTTAATAAATTTTACTTACAGAGTAAATTTAATTACATAAATGATTAAAAATGTTTAGACAGTAGAAAATTCTTTAGTTTTTTTTATTTTCTTGATTGCTTTTTAAAATTTAAAATTGAAAGAAAATTATCATTGCAATGCAGTTTTCTTGCAAAATGTGACGAAAATGTAAATGATAGCAATACAAAATATCTCATTTCTACTCTTCATTCACGTTTGTCTTTGTTTCACATTAATAAATCTATATTTTAATGATCTAGATTCTAGAACTTTTTTATATTTCGGTTGTATTATATTAGGTATTTTAAATGTATTTAAAATATTGTTTTCATAAAATTTAAAACACTCATTTACAAGGTTTCACTTTGGTCAATTAATAAAACAAAATTTTTCCTCTAGATGACAAAGGGGCGTAGCCAAGGGGGGCTTTTGAGGGGCACGTGCTCCTATCCGAAAATCAAAAGTTCATACAAAAAAAAATTATTGACAAAATTTTTGGAAAATTTTATAAATTTTTTTTGCGTCCTCTCTTTACTCGTGCACAGTACTTACAATGTATTTGAATGTATCATCTAAGTTAATTAACGGGAGGATAAATTATTTTTAGATAAAAAAAATTTCTTTAACTTTTAGTTTTAATGTTGAAATCTATTTTCTTTTTAAAGATTTAAATTGACTTTTCCCAATGGAGCAATTTCAATAATATTTCTTGAAATGAAGAACACCTTTTGTTTTCAGTAAAATTACATAGATTTAATATTAATAATATTCCTTCAACTCTTAATCATTTATTATTAGAATATTTTCAATTTACCTAAATGCAGTATTGATTTAAAAAGAAAATTATCCTGCCACATTGTGATAGCATTCACGAAGAATCAGCATTAGAATTTTCATCAGATTTTTTTTCATATTATTTTCGTGAGATTGTAAAATGAAAATTAGGTACAAAGTAGAACTATCCAAAAAAAGATATTTTTATGTGTTAAGACTCTTAACTTAAGAGTCAAAAAAATTTGATGAAACCCGAGTAAACATGTCCTTAACAATGATGTGTACAATTTTTTCCTGATTGGTTGTTTTCAAACGAATAACATAATTTTATGTTTTAGTCCTTTTGAGTTCATTGGAAGATATAAACTTGAATTTTCGAGTAAATATTGCTTAAATATATAAAATATCATGAGCCTAGTGACCCTCTTTTTGTTTACTTCTTTATCATAACTTTATCTTTACTTAGTTGTTAAATGAGTATGAAATCCTATGAAGACATTACATAAGTGTGAGAAAAAAAGGAAAATTAATGTTTTTATCACTTTGAACATGAATAATTTTTCATCTTTTTCTCTAGTGTCGTCTAACTGGCTTGCTAATTTTTTCCTTTTGAATTATTTTTCCTGCCATCGTCTCTTGATGAGAATTTTTCATTTTTTGACATTTAGATCGAAAAACAGGTGCGTAGAAAGTGGGGGGGGGGGATTGGTTGCAAATCTCCTTATTGACGAAAAAATTTCTTCAATTTGCTGTGGTTTTTGAGAAAAAAAATCCCCTCCCCCTAAATTTCTGATTTCCAAAAATTTTAAAAATCCCCCTGGAAAAATTCCTGGCTACGCCGCTGTCGAAGAATAAGGGAAATTAATGATTTTACGTTATGTGATCTTGTATGTCTTATTCGTATACGTCATGTGATTTGAGCTTCATTATTTTCCACGCGCTTTTATTTTTCCTTATTTATAAAAAAACTTATCTTCTAATTTTTATAAAATCAAAACTCCAAAAAGAAATTTTTTGGTATTTTTACCTAAATTAATTTAATAATACAGTTTAAAAATTGTTTAATGTTAAATTTAGAGAAATATAAAAAGTATAATAAGTGTATACGTTGTTAATAATGTTTATTGTTAAGCTTCGCTAAGTAGAATATTTTATGTTATTTTGTATCCAGTTATGTTTGAATGCAATCGGATATTAGTTGAAAGATTTTAGCATTTTGACAACTATTTAATACTTTATTTACTTTAATTATATTATTTCGGTATTGTTTATTTTTTTAAAGAACAGCTCAATAATCTTTTGTACATAATAAAACAATATAAAATTTCATTTTGAAAGACATTGGGGCAAATAAGTTTAAATTAAATTGTAGCAATGTCTAACATTGTTTATTTTCCTTGCTGCCATTGAGGCACTATGAATAGTCAAAAACTTAGAAAAAATATGATCACGAAGTAAAATAAATATTCAAAGAGCATGTTGTTATTCTGTAAATACATATTTCTAGAGCTCAAGAGATTTAACAAAAATGCAAACCTTAGTTTTGGTGGTTGTTTTTACCATTGTAGAGGGTAAAAAGAAAGCTTTAATAAATGAATGTCTCATTGAGAGACTTGTAATCGACCAATTTTATTATAAATAACGACTTAATTATGACTTGACAACTAAAGAAATAGTTGCATAGACATAAAATACGGTCGTGTAAATATTATTATAATCAGTAAAAATTCTTTCGAGATGAATAGATTTTTCCTTACATAATCCTTATCAAAAAATTCAGCTTATGAGTATATTTGTTTAGTCATTTGAAAAATTTGTTGCTACTTGAGTAATCAAAGTTCGTTTAATGAACCAGAAATCTTAGTTTGTAATTTCAAAGTTAATTGATTATTATCAGTGAAGTTATTTGAATTTGTCAAGTAAATAAATTAGTTAATTTGTTGAATTTAAGTATTTTTTACATTTTTGTTTCTGGCAAGTTAGAAAATGTTTTGAAAATTTTTAGTATCCTGTTTTTATCTTATAAGCCAGTAGCTAAGTATAAAATAGATTCGAAAAGTTTTTGCTACTCGTTACTAAGGCGTTTAGTAATAAGCAAACAGTTTTTAAAGAGTTGAAAAGAAATATTTTCATGCAATATTTCAATTGTCGTTTTACAAAAACTTAGAATATTTTTTATTTTGCAATTTTCAAAACGAGACAAAGAAAAAACAAAAGCTGTTTCATGACAAAATGCTAGTAATTTAATTTTAACTGGATTGCTTGAGATAATTTTAAAAGTTGACGAATGAAAATTTATATTCGTTTACCAACAAAATGAACCGGTAGTTTATATACAATACAATAATAATCAGGAAAAATCCCTCGCAAGCATTGAATTAAAAACCGCATTGATGATAGTCAGAGTAGAGAGAAATTTAAATGTGATGTTTGAGAGTAAATTGTGACAGTGAAAATACGATGAACTTCCGAATTATTTATAGAACTATGTGAAGTTTTGTATTTATAAGAACATTATAGATTTTCCTATTGAAAAATGCTTTAAAAAATTTAAATGTAGAATTAAATCAAAAAATTATTTGATAGGTTATAGAAAATTAAGAAAACCTTAGTTTTTACTTTTAAGAGTATCTACAATTTATAAATAATATGATCCATATTACGCTTAAGCTATAGAAAATTGTCTGAAAAAAATCATTCAATATTTAATACGTTTTATTCTTTTGACGTCATAATTTTTTGGCACTTAGCTATGAGAAAGAAAAATTGTTTCTATTACGATTTGGCAAGCCGATGTTTACAAAATAAAGAAAAAAACTTCACAAAAATTATTTAGATCAGTCTTATTTTTTTAAACGGCAGTGATATGAAAAATTTTCATTTGGCAGACGCAATTTTCTTTATCAATTTTCGACAGTATTTTAAAAATAAAGTCAAACACAGATATAAGAAAAAAACGTGTGCAGATTTTCTCTATATCATATGATGATGTTTGTTTTCAATCGTTGCTATAAATTTCAATTAGAAAAAAAAGTGTCTAGTTTTTTGTCTTACCTAAGGACATAAGCGTCAATATGATCGTTGTGCGTAAAACTGATGATTTCGCACTTAACCGATTTTAGTAAAGCATCCCAATGGGATCTGCAAATAAAAATAAAATAAAGATGTTAGTAATAATTAAACACTTTTACATGTAAGTATTTTTAAAAACTAAGATTTCTATAGTATTTCAATCAATATTAGTATCATTTCTCCCGATATTTAATTCCGTTGGCATAAAATTTTAACTCATTCAATAGATTTAGCAAACCCCAAAAAATTAAAAATTTGATATTGCATTTTTTTTTATCATACTCTGTTGTATCAAAACAAAATCAAACATCATGTGCTTTGTAGCACGATTTGAATGATTTACAATCTCACAAAAATAATATTTGTTTCTCTTCCTTTGCACAATTTTATACAATTTATTTTTAGTTCACTTCTATTTTTGTTTTATACTGTTCGATCTTACTATCTTTAGATGTAAAAATCTAAAGGTAAATAGAGTACAATTAAGAAAATTAACTTTTTTGAGTAAAATTGAAGAGAAATTAAGAAATCCTTTCTGAACGAGCTCACCAGTAAGCTCTGACCTTTCGCTGCTCTTGAGAGCATATTCTTTGTGTGTTTTCGAGAATATAATATTTTTAATCTTATGAAATATCATAGTTGGAATAAATTTTCAAGGTCACTAGCGAATTACTCTAAAAATAAAAGGGAGAGAAGAATAATAAAATAATTCATATTTTTTAAATTTTAAGAAAATTCAAAATAAAAATCAAAGCAAAAAAATCAATTGAAATAAATACATGCATGAACTTGAATAAACTTGATGATGTATGTTAAAAAAATATTAATCTTGAAGTAATCTTTATAAAGTATCACAATAATATTTCATAACTCATGTCATTTCATTTCGATTAGGATGAATCGTTCGTTTATAAAGAATTTTATAATAATTTCATAACTAAATTTGAAATTGGCAAAAAAATTGAAAAAAATATTATAAAATACAGAAAACTGAAAGTAATTTTCTAGACTTTTCTGAATATGCACAACATTTTTCCCATGCGCGTCCAATTATTGAAATAAAAGAAAACTAATGTAAAAACACAACTAGCATTAAAATTTTCTTGGCAAGATTTTTTTTATAAATGTCAGCATTTCGGATTGTGTAAAATCTAAAGGAGTCTAAGGCCCGATGGGATTCCAAATCATAAAAAATACCAAAAAGAATCGAAAGAAAATAATGAAAATTTTCTATATATTACTTATTAAAAATCATATTTTCTTCAAACTTAGTAACAGCATATGTTCTAAAATTTATTTCATCACGTCAAATTCTTATCATTTTCTGCTTATTTGAACTTTGAGACAAGAACACACGTGGACATAAGAAAATTTAAAGAATCTTTTTTGAAAAGAAAAAAATATAAAGATTATAATAATAAAATTTGATATTAATATATTATCCACTTGTGATTAGCAAAAATCTTGGAAATTATGCACGTGTTGTGAAACTTCAAAAATGCGCCAAATAAATTCGCATTTAAATGTGATTATCTCTTACTTTTTTTCTTAGTTCAAAATAAATATTGATTTGTTTTTTTTATCGGCTAGCACAACAGCAACAAAGAATATTCGTGTAAATTTATTTGAAAATATTTTTTCCCAGCTGATTTCACACATACATTAAACTTGCCGGTACTCAAACTTAGTGGCCACTACCACATTTGAAATAATGTTGTATTTATCGAGTAGTCACACATAATTGCATAATTCTTTCCTTCTTCTTTTTTAAATAAACTTTTCTTTTTAACTTGGCAAATGCCTGTACATAATTTTCACTGTATTTGCAATAAAGACAGGTTTTTGAAATGTAATTTCAAGGATGCGAACGAATGAAGAAAAAAGAAAAATACACCCGACACCCGGGAGGGTGGGTTATTTAGAAACGGAATGAAAAAAATCAATATTTTCTCATGATCAATAGCAAGAAAATTTTTTTTCGCACACTTTTGGACTGTCTGAAAAATTACCTTGGTATTTTACGCAAATCGGCATTGGCATTGGGCGCAAACCATATTTCAAGGAGTTTCTCAACCCCTTCAAAGAAGTTGGGGTTTGTATTATCTAGCAAATTATTATTCGCCATAAAAATTTTAGCGAATATTGTTAAAACAAAAAAAATATTTTCAATCAATTTTTTTCACTTGTTCCACCCCTTATCAGCAAATAATAATTTGATATTTTCCACACTAATGGCCCTTAAAATACAAAAAGAAACACAACAACTTTATTAATTGTTGCTAACTCCGAGAATTTTCACATATAATTTTTATTTTATATGGTGTTTTGGCTTTCCACTATTACGGAAGAATCCAAAACTTAATCGTTCAATTGCTAAATGACAACTGAGAGGAAAATTGTAGGCGAAGGATTGAAGAAAAAAAATCGGTTTTAAATGTGTTGGGCATGTGCTAAAGATTATCAAATAAAGTTCTAATGAAGATGTATTCGGCACAAAGGATGAAATGAAACTTTCGAAATATTAAAGCAAATATGAAGTGACTCGTTCCAAATTAGATAAAAAATAAAAGGTTTTGTAATTTATTATATAAATTTTAACATTGTTAATTTAAAATATTCCACAAAATAAGATAAATATTTAAACGTTATTTTTACTTTATTTTTAAGCGTGCTGAAGCTTACGTACTGTACGAAAATCTTTAAAAATTCACCAAATTCACCACAGATTTTTTTATAAATGTTTAATTTTAGTTTTTTTTTCTGACTTTCAGTCCAAAACCGATATTACTAAAAACTAATTATTTTTATTTATCATCAATTTCATCATCAAAAGTTCATAAACAATAATGAGTGAGTAGACTAAACTAAAATAAAATTTCGCAACATAAACCAGCTCATTTTTTCAACATTTCAATTATTTATAAATTTTGATTTCATTTTATGATTTCTATTCTTTTATTTTTTATGTCTACTTCTTTAGTTTAGATTTTTTTGAAAAGTAAAATATGTCAAAAGCTGGTCGTCGAGAGATTCAAGCTATATTAAATAAACAAATAAGAGTGAGAAAAAATTTAAATGATGATTTGACAAATTTAAAATTAAAAAGATACAGTTAATTTAGTAACTATTATTATCGTTATTATAGAAACGACATCATAGATCACAAAAATCAAGTATCACGAAGCAAATGTTGAAAGACACAATGTGGAACTTACTTTTCTTTTTCCTATATTTTGTTCGCTCTCTTGTTGATAAAATTGTAAACTTAGTACTTGAATATTATTGGGGACAAAAGAAGACTTGCCCTCCATTAAGGAAAGACTTCTTTATTACTAAGAGTGCGGTTGAAATTGCTGAACTTATAAGACTAAAAGACATTTCATCTTATCAAGTCGTTAATGCCTACATTAACAGAATAATAGAAACAAATCCAGTACTCAATGCTGTTCTTGATGGACCATTTATGGAAGCTCTTGATGAAGCTCAAGTGATTGATGAAAGAATCTCAAAAGGAATTGTGTCTGAGGAAGAGTTTTTACAAAAACCATTTCTAGGAGTTCCATTTACCACAAAAGACTCAACGGCTGTTTCTGGAAAATTACATACATTGGGTATAACTGCTAGAAAAACATATAGAGCTAAAGAAGACGCCGAATGTGTAAAATTGATGAAAGAAGCTGGAGCAATTATTATAGCAACTTCAAGTATCCCAGAGATTAATAGATGGTAAGAAAAGATAAGATAGAAATTAGAAACACATTTTTTTAAAAATAAAATAAAATTGTTTCATTAATATTATTATTTTTAGGCAAGAGACAAGAAATAATTTAATTGGGCAAACAAATAATCCCTATGATATTAGAAGAACTGTTGGTGGAAGCTCTGGTGGAGAAGGTGCATTAATTTCTTCTTGTGGATCATGTTTTGGTTTAGGTAATATTATTTATTTAAATTACATTTAATATTTAAGATTTGCTATTTAAATGTTTAAAAATGTAATCCACTTCCAGAGTTGTCAGATAGATGCCTTAGGCATGGTAGCTTTTGACATAGGCATGCCTAGACAAAAGCAAAAAAATTGGTTATCCAAAGATGATACCTAGGCACTGCCTACGATAGACATGCCTTTACCTAAGTTAAACTAGCATAGATTTGAGTTGTTGTTGATGTTTTTACTTAGAAATAAGCAAAAAATCACGAAACTACTTAAATCTACACTAGGTTTGTCTGGTAGGTTAATTGATAGATGACAACTCTTTCCACTTCACATAACACAAACCATTAAATAATAAGCCACAAATTATTAAACATGATTTATGAAGTCAAAAAAGTCAACAAACACTCACAAATTAATTTGTTCAAACTGAAAACTCTATGAATGATCAAACTATAATTGTGGTATTTAATCATGAGTTGGTTTTATTTGGATAGCTCTGAGCTATGTCGTGTTGATTTAACAATTTTTGTTAAATTGAATTAAATTGCATTATATCACTAATTATTTTTAGGTACTGACATAGGAGGATCAATTCGAATGCCAGCTTATTATTGTGGAATTTTTGGTCATAAGCCCACAGGTGGGATGGTAAATACTAGAGGATGTACCTTACGAACAGGTGCAGAAAAAAACTCAATGGTTGTTGCTGGACCGATGAGCCGATATGCTATGGATTTAAAACCAATATTTGAAGTTCTTATTGGACAAAAAAATGCTAATATTTTAAAATTAAACGAAAATGTAGATGTAAAAAAATTACGATATTTTTATTGTTTGGACAGTGGCGATATACGGTGTAGTGGATTGTGTCCAAATACTAGAGATACAGTTAACAAAGTCGTCTCTCACTTTCATAATTTAACAGGAACAGATGTTCAACAAGTAAAACTGAAAGGCGCGGAATACACTTCAAAACTTTGGAGATATTGGATGACACAAGAACCCTCTAATTTTTGTTATCTTCTTGGCAATTCAAAAGAATTAAATCCGATAATTGAACTCATCAAAAAACTAACTGGTCAAAGCGAATACACAATGGCATCTATTTTTTCTCTAATTGATGGAATATTACCTAAAGAAAAAGCCGACAAAATGAAAGCTATAACGGAGGAATTAAATCAAGAAATCGAGGAGCTGTTAGGAGATGATGGGGTCCTGATATATCCAAGTTATACGTATCCTGCTCCATTTCACTATGCACCCTTACTTCAAATTTACAATTTTGGATACTGGGCTATTATGAACGTTCTTCATTTGCCAGCTACTCAGATTCCTATGGGATTAAACTCGGAAGGGCTCCCAATGGGGATTCAAATCGTAACTACAAAAAATCGTGATCGGCATTGTTTTGCAGTTGCAGAAGAGCTTGACAGACAATTTGGAGGGTGGACAGCCCCATTTAACATTCTTGGTGAAATTAATTAAAATTTTATACATTCTTTTAATTGATTACAGACATACTTTTATTGTATTTAACAATTTAATGGTGCTAAGATTTTTTATTCTCATGATTATGGTGAAATCTATTCAGATATATTAACAATCAATATTTTATGGAACAATGTACTTAAATAAATAAGGAAATATACTTATACTTTTATATGGTGATATGCAAATATATATTTTATTTCATTTATTAATTTAAAATTGTATTATTTCTCTTACAGCGCTAATAGGCTACAAATTAGAAATTTTCAAAACCAAATATATTTTAAAAAAATTTCGTGGTCAATGCTAATATAAATAATTTAATGCAAAATTAAACTTAAAGTTTGAATTCCCAATTAATTGTTTTCTTTGATTTTTTACTTGAATATTATACTAAAAAGTTCATTGCTATTTTAAGTAAATTTTTGTTTCTAAAGTATTTCATTTTTAATTTAATTTCTTTGTTGACATGTTGACATGGATATTTTTCCTTGTGTGCTTGTTTACCATGCATCCTTTATACCTTGTTTATTTTTCATTGATCAAATATTAAACTGTATTAAACATCATTGTCCATCCGGTGTTCATTGTATTGAACTAGTCTATTGAAATTGAATTAATAATCCTTAAACAAAATTGAAAATTTAACATGGAAAGTAAAATAGATAAAGCATCTGTAGTAAATATGAGGAAAATTGATGATAAGCTACCCAAGTTAACATCAACAATTGAGGTACGTATTAAAGATAATTGCGTAAAATTTTCATAACAAATTTTTTTTATTCTTATGATTTTATTTCTTTTTTTAAAGAGCATACTTGAACCACGACATTTTATTTCATCCCAAATGCCATATGCTGACAAAAGATATAATCTAAAAGAATATAATCCTCCACCAAATGAGCTTGGCTTTCTTGGTGGCCTTGGAAGAAAATCTGGTATACTGAGATCAAAAGCTCATGTACAGCGACCATCAGCAAATCAGATTCTATTCAAAATGAGAACTGCTAATAGAATTTTAGTATCATTTACAGAAGATCTAGCTCTCACGCATTCGTTGACAAGGAAACAAACAAAAGCGGCAGTTTCTCCAAGGCCAATTAGAAAACCCATTAAAGATGATTTAAAGGATCTGGTGTCGAAAGTTCAGATAGCTGATAATATTATTAAGAAAAAGTCAAAAAAGAAACAAGCTAGCTCCACAACGTCGGAAACAGAAGTAGAACCTAAAAAACCTGAAAAATCTGTACAAATAGTTTTACCAAAAGGAAAAAAGAAACCTCTTCGACTTACACTTGGAACAGTTAAAAAAATATCTATAGTATCAGCCTTAAAGGGAGAGCCTGCAAAACTTCCACCTCCAGAAGAACCGAAAAATTTTCGAGAATGGGCATTAGCTGAACGTGAGAAACGATTTCAAGCTTTACAGCAAGTTTCATATCAACAAATTAAACAAGAACGTGAAGCAAATGAAATATTTCCAAAAGTAAAGAAAATGCCGAAGAAATTTTTTGATAAAGCAAAAGATAAGAAAGAGTCGCAACAACAATTTCCTGGAGCAGAACATCTTGGTGGGTTCCTTTATGGCACATATCCTAAAGTAGTTTTTGATAAGACAATGGAGAAGGAAACAAAATTTCACGTTCCGTTAAGTATGTTTAGTCGTGCTGAAGTTGAATCAAAAATTCGTGCATCGTGTAAAAACAAAATTCAAAGTGCACGTCTAGAATATATGAAAATACCCCAAATTCCTTCAGATTCTGATGATGAATCTGACGATGTTTTGGAAGATGGAATAGGATTAGGACTGATTCGTACGCCATATTTTCGAATCCCAGCAATTTATGCGCAAAAGAAAAGAAGAATTGATCGATTAAAAAATAAGTATTTGAAAGGCAATCGATTAAAGAGAATTAATATGCTCTTATTCGATAGAAAAACAAGTGCTGAAAAGAACAAACAAATATTTGCTGGTTCTGACAGTGATCGGTTTTCATTCAAAAAAGATAAAAGGGAATTAAATACCGATTCACCACTTTTATTGAGAAGTAAAGAGTCTTCGCCAATGCCAGTTGTTGTGGAAGAGGATAATATTGAGAAAAATTTTGAATCAGGTTATAAGTAAGTACTTAACTTGTTACGATATGAGGATATTAGAAGAAATTAAATGGGAATTTTTATTAATAAAAATTCTTTTTATTAATTTTATGTAGCTAGAATATAATCACATTTAATATTTTTTTTTTCTCTTAAATTAACTTTGTAGACAACGCTACCATAAGTTTCTAGGTAAGAAATATATTCAAAAATTAGAACAATACAATGAACGTTTAAACAAGAGATTGAGTGAAGAAGCAGCAACTTCAGTTTCACCAGGGAGTGGAGTAACAATCAAAACAGTTACAGACCGAAAATCATTTCATGACTATAGTATGGAGACATTATCATCAAATTTTCCGTCATCCACACCAGACATTCAAAAAGATCCAGCATTCAAACGACAAAAAAGAAAAGTAAATAAAAATCTAAAATTTTCCAAGACCGATAATCACATGGGAGGTTTCTACTTCGACCCATATCTATTGGAGAAAATTCACAATCCGGAAAAAGGAATGAATATAATGAAAAACTATACAAGTCTCATGAGATCACAATCAAACATACGAAATAGATTGCAAGTAAATGCACCAACATTTGATGAGGAGTATTGTGGTACAGAAAAAATTGGCAATTTTTATCATCGCCTAGTGACTGAATGGGATTCATATTATATCAATGAGATACGACATCGACCGACAGTTAAAAAATTTTGTGTTAAAAGCGATATCATTCGAATAAGGGAAATGGTCCGCAAAAAGTTCTTCCTCTATTTCATGCAGGAAGATCTCATGAATTTATTTGCCTCACAGGAAATTGAGAATGAAATGATAAACAAAACTACAAAATTTATTAAGGTTTGTATCTGCATATTAGCTGGAGATTCTACAATACCGATGAACTTTTTAGGTGAATAATTTTAGCAGAGTTGCCAGATAGGTGCTTTTGCCAGACATTATATCAACTTAGGTATGCCTAGACAGTTGGTACTGGCAACATTTTTGCCTATGCATAGGCAAGCCTAGAAGAAGACATTTTTTTTGTCTTTCCAATTCTAATTTTTAGTTAACATTCCTCAAGTGGAAAATGTAAACCCTAAATAAAAGAAAAATTAATTGTGCTTCACAAAAAAATCTTTCGTTTAATTCGAGGAAAAGTACAAAAAATAGGAAAGAAGAATGCGAAAAAAGTTATATCCGGAAATAAATGCTTATCCTTTGTCATTTGATCTTCTCCTGTAGAAAAATTCTCTTTTTTATATAAGCATTCATTCTCAGCGAATAAAATAGAAAAGTTTAAGCATTTATTCTGTTGCTTCATCTTCTTTTGCTTTTTAGCTCTATGTTTATGTCACTTTATGTTTTTATTGTAGGCATGTGAACCGCAATTTAAGCAACTACAGGATGAAGCTTTCGGTAAAGCAAAAGAGAAATTGGAATTGGTGAATGAGTTTATAGATACAACTGACAAAATGAAAAATGAATTAACACAACTAAAGGATGAATCGGATTTGTTAATGCAATATCTCATGTCAAATGAAAGAAAATGGGAGCTAATTATGATGATGCAGGTAGACAATTGATATATGAAAATAATTCTTTAATGACTAATTTTAATTTGTTTAATATTAAGAATTACTATTATCTTATGATGCCTCCAATGTGGCGTTTGGAAAATGACTGGATTCATCGTAATAGAAGTGGTCAACTAGATTTTCTAAAAAAATCTGTTGTTTATTGCAAAAAAATTCACATCCGTTCCAAAAGCATTACGGAAATATCTCTTCACGCAATCAAAGAATTTTTCGAGAAATCAATTTTACCGAAACG
Source organism: Chironomus tentans (assembly GCA_963573255.1). Lineage (NCBI taxonomy): Eukaryota > Metazoa > Arthropoda > Insecta > Diptera > Chironomidae > Chironomus > Chironomus tentans. Next base: position 213,835 of record OY754302.1, on the reverse strand, counting down.
TCTAGATCAAATGAGACATATAAAGCCGGAAGTGAGTTTATTGAAAGCTTCGTTAGATGACATAAAGTCAAATGTGCTTGGCATCCTGAATAAGTACAATGAGATAATGCTGAAATCATCGGAAATTTCATTTCAGCAACAACAATTAGAAAGAACGGTGAGTTTATTTTAATTCATTTTATAGCACATTAAACATTTCTATATTCAACTTTGAAGATTAAACATTCATATTTCTTTATATGTTTTTTTTTATTGCGATAGATTCCAATTATAATTTCTGCTTATCAAGAAAATATGTCACACATTCAACAGAAAGTAGATTTTATTGAAAAACGAATTGAATTTCTCATTAGAGAGGTGGAAGTGACATCGAATTTGCCACTCATTAAATGTGTAAAAAAGTAAATTGAAAAAAATGTAACATTTGGTATTCATCTAATAACCTTTCCTTCTGTTTTTATTTTGTTTTCTTTGACCAATTTTGTGGCACATTTTAGTATCTTCATGAGAAAAATTGATGCAATTAGTCGACATTTGTGCAAAACCTTGTTTACAGAAACGTTTAAGATTGATGAATCGATCAAGAAGCATACGCTAGTTGAAAACTTTTGCATGATTAGTAACAAAGCGCTGGTAAGGGACGAACTTATTGTTACTGGTTATTATATAAGTGCGACGAGAAGCTAGTGATGTAAAAATTTATATATATATATTTAAATTGTTGTTTGTGGCTTTTCAATGGAAAATGTGATTATATTTACATAAATTTAGATGTTTTAATACATCTTATTTTTTTTCTCGAAATATAATAGGATCTTCTTAGTCAACTAGATACACTCCCAATAGATATACTTCATTCAGCAGAATACAAATCTCGAGTTAATCGTCGTGATAAGATGCGATTAGGCAAATTAGCAATGAATGAGCAAAACTTATGTCAATTTTTAGAAAAGCAGTTGCGAAATCATTTTACACCAACTTTTCAACCCAAGCGGAAGCGTAAGAAGAGAAAATATGGATGGAAGTCTACTTCAACGGCGGTTATAATGGTTACAAAATCACCGTAATTTGGAAAATAAAATTAATAATTAATAATGATAAATTGACATCCTAAAGAATCTTGTTTTAATTAATTTTCGTAATTTTTATTTTATTGCTCCCCATTTTTCTTCATTTTATGTGAGTATTTATTTAATCAACAGAAAATTGGCAATAAAAATAATAAGATTTTTTCGTATCGTGTCTTCAATATTGGCAATATATATTTTAAAAAAATATGAAAAAAAAAAATTCTTTTCATTTTTAAATTCTAAAAAATGTTTGTTGAAAATTGTAAGTCTTATTCGAATATAGATTTTTTTTTCAAAATTAACTGAGTTTTGCAATTTCTTATAATTATACTTTTTGATTACATTTTTCGACGTGTTTTTTTGGGAAATAGGGAATATTTTTCCAAAAAAGGACGAAAATTTCAAAAATTTAGGATAGTCCTCTGAAAGTTATAACCATTCACATATTTATGATTTAATTCACTTTATTTTTGAAGTCGACAATATTTCATCTGCCAATAATATTTTATTTTTATAATTTTTAAGAGGACTAGCAGCAGCTATTACAACTTAATTGTGGGTTTTTTAAAATGAAAGTTTATTGTTTATTTATGATGTGAAGAACATCCAGATGAGATTTATGTTTGTTTTTGCTTTTTTGTCATTGAAGACGATTAATTTCCAACTCTGCACAATTGAAATTTGTGTGAAGACATCACACAAACTGAGTTGATACGGCTAGAACAGTGAAAACGCACCCAAATCTGTCTATACATTCCCTAGACCGACATTCTAACCACTATGCTACAGCAGCTTTTTAATTAATTAGAAAAAATATTTTAATAATACTTTTTCGAAAGATCCATTTTTCAACTGATTTTAAAAATTATGAACGACCTATTCACGTGTGTATCTTATTACATTCTCTTCGTCTTTATTCATCTAATTTTTTGGTTCGTCTTATGTACCTTTCTTATTTAGCAGCTTCAATTTAATAAGATTACGTACATTGGAGAAAATTTGAGATTAAGAAAAAATATTAAGTTCTGCAAATAAACGTTTTTAAGATGGAGTCATCAAGTTTCATAAGATTTGTTTTATAAAAATCATACGGAACTACTACTAGCTTTACTTAAATTTGAGTATCTAAAGCATTTTAAAATTTGATTAATTTAAAATAATTAATATTTTACATATTATGGGAAAATTTATATAAATAATTGGTGTGAATATGATATTTTGGCCCGTGTGCGTCATATGAAATTTTCAATATGAAAGAGATTATTATATTTTAAAGTTTCAAACTGGTCGGAGGCATTACTTTACATTTTTCTTAGTTTACTCAGAAATATTGTATTTTTATTTAGCGCCACCACATCCAATTTTGTTGATTATTCGACAAGTTTGGATTATTAACTTTAGTTTTTTGAAAATATGTATCTTGATGTATCTGATGTATGTATTATTTTTTTTAAATCCAAAGGAATAACTACAATTTTTACTTTAACTCTTTTGCTAGTGGGGATAGAAACATTCTTACTAAAACGTAGCATACGCTTATAAGAACAAAGCCTTTTCTATTCTTGCATTATCTTGTTGTAATACATGAACATAAAAAACACTCATATGTTGTAATAATGAGATGCAGCAATCATTTTGCCTTTAACACTTAAACAACCATTTTTTTAGATTGTTGTGTCAAAAATTTTACTTTGCCATTTTGTCGATTGCAATTTGAATATAAAATGCGTTTTAAAATTTAATGATACATCAATGTTATCTACTTAGTGTTTTTTCACGTACTTTTATGACAAATGCAATCATATCTTAGCATCAAATGAAAGGCTTAATGTAAATTTCTTGTACACAAACATTCAATAACATAAAAATTTTATGTGTGTATTTGTGCGGTAATGCATATGAAAAAAGCACGAAGAAATGTGAATAATTTTCAACGTATTGAAGCTTGCAAAACGCTATAAAAAAAGTTATGCAAATTGCCTTACTTCTTTCACGAACTGTCGCATAAGTAAACTTTTCACGCGCATCATAAAATATGTAACGTTGAGAATAAAAAAGAATGAAAAAAAAAAAGATATTACGATATTTTCATTGCCAAAATGAATTGATTTGAAAGGATTTAAAACGTGCTTTTGAGGTTTTTGGTTTTTATTACAATGAGTAAATATTAATATGGAAGGGCAATTGCTTGTACTAAGAAATAAAATGGTTATTTTTTTAAATTTCAAGAAACTGTGGCTTATTGTGACTTTTTATTCAAGTAGATTTAAAATCAGTTTTTAATCCAAAAATATGTAATCCTTGTAAAATGCAGGAAAATGTCTAGAAAAGGTTAAAAATCGTCCTCTAAATGAAAATTAGCTTCATTTTTAAGTTATGAGAAAAATTTTGATCCTAAAGGACATATTCCAAAGAGGAGCGGAAAATAAAGAAAAAAAAAACATTAAGCATATTGCGATTAAAAAATTTAATTTTTAATTTTTTATTGATTTCTGTCTAAAAGCAAACCTAAAATGTGCTTTTAATTCATCTAAGATAACTTAACAGAAGGTGCAAATAATGTGACTGATTAAAATTTAATGCAATATTATAATGATAGAAAAGAGAAGTACCAGGTACGACATTGTCTCATTATTTGATCCCACATCAACATACTGGATGGGAAAAAAATTTAACTCATCAATATTTATATTGTCATTAAAAATATGTTCAATGTATGAAAATTACATTTCATGTAAATATGAATGCGCAGAAGTATAATGATAGAACTAACAATATACTCATGCTTTCATATTAATGTAACTACCTAAATAACATTAATGGAACATATGGATATGTATATTGAGCTTGTAAATGAGTGAAATATGTCAATATATACAGAATTTTATGTGTTTCATTTTTAAAATGACTGTTTATTATAAATTCATGAGTGGATATAATGTCATTTTGCATGCAACACACAAAGTAAAACCTGAATTTTCATAAGCTCATAACGTGTTATGTGATAAAAATATTAACCATATTATAGCGGATAAGAGCGCATTCTTTTTAAATTATTTTACTATCATGCACATTTGTCATTATGTATGGAAATGGATTTATGGAAATTAATATATTTGTAAAGTTAAAATTCAAAATCATCCACAAAACAAACATATAAAAGTGAGCCAAAATATAAAATACACGTTTTTACGTGGATGTTAAAATGTAAAATGAATTTAAGCATAATATAAGCTAGGCTTTTCGATTTCTTAGTTTTGCATGATTTTGTGTCAAATAGTGATAGTGATCCTGAAAATCTCATAAAATCCTTGCTAACATAATATCTCAAAAATTCCAATGGATTCTAAAATTTTGTGATAGCTCAAGAATTTCTCGGGATACTTGAGATATCATGTGCTGAAGTCTTAAAAAATTTGGTCAATTTATAAATTTGAAAAATTTCTTTTAATTACATGCATTAGTTATTACCTATCTGTATTTGGTCTTTTTTTAATTATTTTTTCCCCGAATGTCTTTTTCAGGGTTTTTTTGATATTTTTTCAGAAATCCGAACAAAAATTTATATCCCGTTTATACCTCGTTAGAAGGGTATTTTAATACACTATGCCAGTGGTTCTCAAACTGTGTGCCGCAGCACACTAGTGTGCCGTAGAAGATGCTCAGGTGTGCCGTGAAAATATTTTAAAAATTCTAATAATATGTGTTTTTTCAGAAAATTATAGATTTTTACAAAAAAAAACCTGAACTAAAGCATCCTAAACTCAAAACTAGAGCATTGTTTTTAGTATTTTGGACTAGTGCTAGGATTTTATTCTAATTTAATATAATTTTGAGCATATTTACTTATTTGGTGTGCCGTTAAAGTTTTTCTACCTAGAAATAGTGTGCCGCGAAAAATTTCTACAGTCAAAGTGTGCCGTGGCTCAAAAAAGTTTGAGAAACACTGCGCTATGCAATAAAAGAAGAGAAAAATTACAAAATTTAGTTACAGTAGGGTTAGGTACCATTGAATGGTTTCAAAAACCCCAAAAATCATTTCTTGCCAATTTTCGACAAAATTTCACCATGTGTCAACTTTTTTTGACAGAAATCTTAAGATAATCAATATTTAAATATAATCTGAAAGTTTCATTGCGATTGAGTATGGTTTTGATGAAAAATGTTAAAGATATGTATTGGGGTACCCCTATTTTTTGACTTTCAAGTAGCCTAAAACTGCAAAAACAGCAAGTCGAATTGCAACATCTTTACATATTTTTAAAGCTACAATAACAAGCTATAAGAAAATGCCAAGACATGTTTCCCCTCTCATATTCTACCTAGAGTTATGGCTCTTTGAAGCTAAAAATTCGAAAAAAATCGATTTTTTTCGAGAAAATTCCATTTTTTGGCAGAAAAGTAGAGAAACTAAAATCCAAACTTATGTTTTTATTGTATATTAAGCTAAGATCTATAAATTAGCATAAAAATAATTTTTTTAACCATACTAGTGATCCGCATACCTAAAGTTAGTGTGACCAACTAGGTATTTTTTCGGTTTTTCTGGGTTTTATGCACTGTGCATAGCTCCAAATATTAAAAACTAATATTTTTATTAAAGCTCTTATTCATAGCTGTTGAATAAAAAAAAGATCAAGAAAATTGGTTGAAGCAGTAAAAAGTTATGATGGTTTTAATATGGTCACCATCGATGGACATCAAGATACATTTTGTGCTGTATCTCCAGCACTGCTGACTTCTGGTCTAAATTTTTTATACTTTCTTATACCTTAGACTAAGACCTTTCAGATAAGCTACTAAAATAATTTTTGCAAAAAAATTTCGATTCTGTCCCATAGTGTGATGGCTTCATAATATTTACATACATTTAAAAAAAGGTTTAAATATGATAGAAATAAAAATATCGCTATAAATTTAATTTTTACCACCATTTCCCTTTAAATATTTAAATATAAAAAGAGTGAACGCACATTTCAATGCCTTTGAAGGTGTTAATATATGAACAAGGGTCTTACATATGATTGCGATATCATCATTACCGTCATCATAATCAGAGGAGCAAACAGAGATAAAAGACATTTGAGCTTTGATACAGGTTTTATTTAGATTTTTTACACGAAAAGTCGTCAACAAAAAATTAGGATAAGTATACGTTTATTATTTGGCGGTCTAGTAGAAAATGAGCCGGTCTAATCAAGGTTTTTGAAATGTGAATAACTTTTTACTGGATTAAGCTATCGATCTGAACTAAAAACCATTTGGAGCAAATTACGTGTAGATAATTCTGGAAAATTCTCATTTTCCGAAAGTCACTGGAAGTTTACTTTACAAGCCGCGGAATAAAGTTCAAAAAAGTTTCTGAAAGATTTCTCTATGGAACTATTCAAACTTAATGACTTTTGCAATATGGATTTTCGTCTAATTTAAGAATATGTAAACAGAAAAATTTATCGTTGCGAAATGTAAAAAATTATCAGTTTTTCTAACCTCATGAAATTTTTTTCAATTTTTTGAAAAATTCAAATATCTTTACAATAAAGCAATGAATTGAAAAACTAATAATGCTACATTATAGCTTAGTTAATGCAAGATTAAACAATCACTTTTTGGTTCAATTCTAAAATACTGAAAAATTAACGAAAAAATTTGATTAACTTTTCAATATTTTAGAATTGAACCAAATAGTGATTGTTTAATCTGGCATTAACTAAGCTATAATGTAGCATTATTAGTTTTTCAATTCATTGCTTTATTGTAAAGATATTTGAATTTTTCAAAAAATTGAAAAAAATTTCATGAGGTTAGAAAAACTGATAATTTTTTACATTTCGCAACGATAAATTTTTCTGTTTACATATTCTTAAATTAGACAAAAATCCATATTGCAAAAGTCATTAAGTTTGAATAGTTCCATAGAGAAATCTTTCAGAAACAGAAATTGAAAATTTCACATAATTTTTTTTACTTTTTTGAACTTTATTCCGCGGCTTGTAAAGTAAACTTCCAGTGACTTTCGGAAAATGAGAATTTTCCAGAATTATCTACACGTAATTTGCTCCAAATGGTTTTTAGTTCAGATCGATAGCTTAATCCAGTAAAAAGTTATTCACATTTCAAAAACCTTAATTAGACCGGCTCATTTTCTACTAGACAACCAAATAGCATGTCGTGTTTTTACTATTAAAGCGCATATTTAGGGTACTAATAAAAAGCATGCTTTCAAATGTGTGAGGCACAAATACTACGTATTCTATATTATTTGTATTCATATACACACGAATAAAAGATTTTATCTTTTTTTATTATTCACTATTATAGAACAAACGAAGAAAACTAAAAGAATGTATTGATATGTGTGCTGATTGTGAAAAAGGTTCATAGAGAGATGATAAGATGTGAATTTCTTCACTTCATACAATTCTTGTAAGGATAAAAATTCATCAAGCAAATATTCCAAATAAAAGTTTCCATGATGACGGAGAATATTATGTGAATGTCGGATAGTTGCTATTTGAGTTTATCATGGAAAGCTTGAATCAAGGGCTAGCTACAAGTCTAAAAATTTTTTGAAATTGGACTTAAGCAGTTCCTCACAGAACACCTCGAAGGTCGAAAAAATGAGGTATTTTCAAATAAAAATTTTGTATGTCCACTATGCATAAGTTTTTTGCTCTGTTGTATTATGTAGTACTAATTAAGAACTAAAACCAGCAATCTTAAACAATAAATTTGAATGAGACATGGTCGAGTTATAAAATTTTGAATTTTCCGATTTTTGCAAAATTTTGAATTATATTTTTCATAAAAATAGCTTTAATTTTACTAAAACTGGATATTTTCTGAAAATTTAAACGGATAATAATTGATTAGTACAGCTGCTATCAATTTTACATCTTTTGGAAATATTTGCAGTACAGTTTTTCAGTAAAGTCAAAGAAGAAATTTAGCCTTAAATGACAAAAGTACTGAAACTCCATCATGCCATACAGAATTGATAGATCTTGTGGTATTCTTTCTATATTCGATTAAATTATCAGAAAATATCCAGTTTTAGTGATTTTTGTGATTTTTCAAGAAAAAAAGTAATTTTTTTGCAAAAATCGGAAACTTCAAAAATTCATATCTCGACCGTGTCTCATTTAAATTTATTGTTTGAAGTTCTTACTTAGTACTACATAATATAACAGAGAAATAAAAAAATTGTGTAATTAATTATTAGGGGAAGAAGGATGTGAAGATAAGTAAAATGATAAGTAGTTCCCTTACTCTAAGAAGTGTTGAAGCGTCGATTTCAAAATTAGCAGGTTCTGCGCCTGTGATGTACAGCATATAGTGGGATACAAATCACTCCATTGATGACATTTCTGCCTTTAGCCTACAAAGGATTGCGGTGAGTTTCATTTGCAGTACATATGGTTTGAAAAATGATGAGCGAAAAATACTTTACTAATTTGTATTAATCTTTTAACTACAATAACTTAAACATCTTTTTTTTCATATTTTATTCATAAATTAATACGGATGATATAACAATGTTAAGAGAAAATTTATTAGATAATTAAAACGAACACGAAAAGACAATTTTAATTTTACTTGAACTTAATCTAACGTGAATTGATGAGAATAATGTTTTTTGTTGTATATTACATTAAATTTTTTCATAATCATTTGTATGATGCCTTTCTTAGTTCCATTCTTTATACACATAAGGTCGTTTGTAAATTATACCATGCAATAAAACGAATTTTTTTTCTTCAAAAAATCACAAAGTACTTGTCACAAATTTTCTAAAGAAAAAAAATTAATTTTATTGAACTGTCACAAGATATTTAAAACTTATTCTCTCCTTTCTAGAGTGTCACAGAATTTTCGAACGACTTCTAATTAAACATGCAGCGTAGTAAGAAAACGCCTAAGTGAAATTTGTAATTATATTTGAGATGAAAACTTATAAATTAAAGTTTTTCACATTACCTTCAGTAAATTTATATCATATATTAATATAGAATTTTAATTTTACACTTATAATCAAAATTAATTAAGAAAACACATTTACTTAGTATTGATAACTAATGCATTTCCGTAACATTCTCACAAATCTATATAGAAGAAATCCGATGTAAATGAAATTATTATATTTAAGCTGACAATATTGAAATTAGGGATTTTCAAGCGAGCCCGAGCTTTCAGAAACTGATTCTGATTTCTGGATAATAAAGTGTTATTAAAATGCAAATTTTGAAAAAAAAAAATATATTGCTCTTGACATTGTTGCTACGTTTTGTAATGAAGATATATTTAATCCTACTTTTCATCAATCATCTATCAAAAAAAAAAATTTAAAATTTATTTATGGCAAGGCGTAAACACTCGAAAAAATTGCTTGGGATTTTTTGGGATTTCTGGGATTTTTGGGATTTTTATAGAAAAGCTGGGATTTTTTGGGATTTTTGGGATTTTTTGGGATTTTTGGGATTTTTTGGGATTTTCTGGGATTTTTTGGGATTTTCTGGGATTTTTCAGGTTTTTTTGGAAAATATATTTTTTATATTTTAACAAAAGCGTTTTAAAACATAGCTCACTGTACAATAAATTGTAGTAAATCATCGAAATATTAATTTTTACAGATTTTAACGTCTTTTAAACAATCCAACTATGTAGAAATATACCCAAAAATTATTTGTAGGATTTATTTTCTCGCATAAATGCCAGAAAATATTAATTTAGAACACCTTACCCTGATGCCATATAAAAAATGACTTGAAGTCTGCATTTTGACTACTCTAGGGTAATTCCACGACTGAAATTTTTTTGTCTTTTTTAACTTTCTACTTATTCAATAATCAAACTATTTATTTCTGATTCAAACCTGATGTAAAAACACAAAAACTATCCCTTTTGAACCATATTTGGTCGAAAAAATGCTTAGTTGTTAACTTATTTAAGTTTTTATGTTGCCATCCGGTAGAAAAACCATCGATTTTGTTAAAAATCATCATAAATAAGACACTTTAATTCAGAAAATACTAATTATCTACATAGATATTCATGATTCCTACTACTTTTAAAATATTACACATACTTATATTGTTTAATTAAAGAGAAAAAGGCAAAAATACTATTAATCGGTAGAAATTCAATTATTGGGTAATACAAGTGAACTTTAAGAATTCAGTACAATTTATTTTAGCTTTTTCTGTTTAAAAATGCATGTTTGAAAATGTATTATATCTTATTACTTATCATTTGATGTGGTATCAACACTAAATCATCATAAAAGTAGCTAAATTTTATAAAAAAAATAATAATGTGCTTTGCAATAATGAGACGATTAACAATATTTTTGCGATGTTCTCTTTGATTAAACAATATAGGTATGTGCAATATATTAAAAGCATTAGAGATCATGAATATATTTGCAAATAATTAGTATTTTCTAAATTAATGTGTCTAGGAGTAGGGTGAGTAGGGTGACCAGGAGAATTTTGAGAAATAAACGGACATGCCCCAAAAAAACTGAGAAAATTCAATAGTTATATAATGAAATAACGCATTTTTAACTTCAAAAGTTAACAACAGTTTATTAAATCTCAGTGGATGAAAAAAAATTTACTTTTAAAAAGCTAATTTTAAAAAGAAACTTTATTTTACCGTTAAAAACGGAAATTCAAGAAAATTCAAAGAAAATTTTGTATTAAAATCAATAAACTCATTAAACTCTTAATTAATCAATAATAAAAACTGATTTTATGACAAAACATCTACAAATCAATTAAATAACTGATCACAAACCTTGTAATCAATGTTAATTTGTAAGGGCAAAAAATTATAAACTGTTTAAGAAAAAAAAACGGACAAAATCTGGACATCTGGTCACCGTATATTTATGTGATTTTCAACAAATGATTTTTCTACCGGTTAGCAACATAAAAACTTAAATAAGTTAACAACTAAACATTTTTTCACCAAGTATGGTTCAAAATTTATAGTATTTTTGTTTATACATCAGATTTGAATCATAAATCAATGCTTTAGTGGTTAAATAAGTAGAAAAATTAAGAAATATTAAATCGAGACAAAAATTCTCGAAAAGATTGTAGTATTAAACAGTTTTTAAACTAAAAAACTTAAAAAAAAAACATGTACGAATCAATAAAAAATAAATTATGATCAAAGATAACAAAATTCTAATATTCAGGCACATTTAAATAACCTCGTTCAAAACAAAATAAATCAAAATTTTGGTATACTTAAATTTTGCGTAGTTACAAACCCCTCGAAATCCAATATGACGTCATTTTCATATAATCAGGCACAACCAATACACCTACATACATAACATTAGCTCATTTGATCAAAATATATCAAAATTTATAGTATAATTAACTTTGGCGTAGTTGCAAACCCTTCAAAATCCAATATGGCGTTGGTTCCAGACACAGTCAATGAACTTACATACAAAAATATATTCATACTGAATTTGGAAAATGTGTTAAAAATGTTGGGATTTTCTGGGATTTTTTTGGGATTTTTGGGATTTTTTGGGATTTTTGGGATTTTTTGGGATTTTTGTAAGAAATCTGGGATTTTTAGGGATTTTTTGGGATTTTTGGGATTTTTTGGGATTTTCTGGGATTAATCCCAAAAATCCCGAGTGTGAAAGCCTTGATTTATGGTAATTCTAATTTATTTTATTACAATAAATCGAATAAAAATACAATTTACATTACTAGAGACATTTACAATGATTGAGCTCTTTACAAAGGTTATTTTGTCTAACAACGAATTGATTCGTTGTTGTTCTGTATACTTTGCGAAACGTCATCAAAACCTACTTTTAATCCCATATGAGTATCTAAACAAATCCGTCTGTCCGTATCTTTATTTTTATGTTAACATTTACGGTAACAAAGAGTTAAAAAAGATGTCAAATAAGTATGTATTTTTTGTCTATATATTTATTTTAATACTGCGATGGGAAAATTCATGAATGTAAAAAATTTCTTCTTTTGCTTTTGAAAAAATTATTGAAAGTCGTAAATGTAAATTCTTAAAAAATTAACTTTTTTATTCAAGCAGGCTTGAATAACACGACGATAACTAAATTTTTTAGCATGAGAATCATTTTTTATGATAATATAAGACGTCTTATATTTTAAGAACCGTTTTTATAAATGAAAAATGTAAAAGATAAAACAATAGAATACTGATAGATTATGAAATCATTTTAGAAATCAGTGTGAGTGCAAATTTTACACAATTTTAATTATTATGTGTTCGTGTTATCGGAAAGAATTTTGCATAAGAATTAATTGAAATTTTTGTTCAAAAATTAGGCTTAAAAACTTTTGCATTCGGATGACTTAAATCTCTAATCCCATCACCAAAGCATATGGTTTGTTGCTCACACAATGTAATAAACTTAAATTGTAATTCATTATTTTGACCAATATGAGAAATGAATAAAATACGGAAAAATAAAAAAGCTCATTTTTTATACACTTATTGTTCCTCGCTTATGTTTTCTTTTCTGCTCCCAGGGGCTATTTACACACCAACCGACCATTGTACATCGCTCAAAATGTTAATTACTTTTTCAACATGTGGTAATGTCGTGTACGAAATGAGAATAATTTATTAGAATGTAAAGAGTAATGAGCATAATGAGTAAATATGCGAGGAGATATGAACGGGGTATCACATATGATATTTCAATCTTTGATCCTTTTATGAATTCTCTTCCTCGATTTTAGATGGAAAACATTTCATTAAAAAATTGTATATAAAACTAAAAAGTAAATAATAATTAATTATTTCACTGCTGCCAGAGAAATTAATTAATTCAATGCGTAAATTCTCGCTTACTTGATGGATCATGAAACATTTTTAACAATAATTTGTTAAGCAAAATAACAATCAGACGCAATTTTTTTCAATCCTTTTTTGCTCGCGGTACAATAACCCCTGTTTGGGGCTCTAGAAAAGTTACGTTTTAACTCAACTTCAGGTGATAAAATAGCCAAGGTATGTCTCGTTTTATAATGAATTTATTGGTTTTGGTCTTGTTTAATATTTTCGATTATACAAAATATAAAAAAAAAATATTGCAACCATGAAAAATAAGAAAAAATGTAAAAGGATTAAAGCTCTTTATTAATTTTTTTATTTATTTTTGTTTTGCGTATAAGGGTTTATACCAAGATACAGAAAATTCATTAAAATACATGAGATATGTAAACGTGCAAGATATTATAATATAAAAAGCGTCTGAACTTTCTCATGCAGTCTTTTATTTCCCTTTTCCTCTTTTATGAGTTTATTTTCACTATTAAAGTCTATGATTTAATTAAACTCTGAACACTGTGTGTGTTTTTAATATACCTTCATCACTATAATAATTGCTTTCATTCAGCTTTTTTGCCACATCAAAAAAAAAAAAAAAAATCAAAAAAAAGTGCAATTGAACTTTTAATGGGTCATTTTGAAAAAGTTTCACCAAGATCAAATTTTGAACAAATTCTTTAAATAAGGCTGATTTTTGACACCTTATGCTAGTTGTCGAGCAGCCCTTTTTTCGACTCACTGAAACCCCTATAATTTTTTACAAGATGAATTAAGGAACTACCATACTTCACCAGATAGATCAAAAAGTCTGATCTTGAAAGTCTGAGCTTGAATAATTACCTTATAATTGAATCAATCCATATGAAAATGCAATAACTCCATAATTAACTTTTAATTAAATTTCTCGAGAACTACGTTATGAACTATCACATGTTTGCTATCGATGGAAAGCTTGAATCAAGGGCTAGCTACAAGTCTAAAATTTTTTTGAAATTGGACTTAAGCAGTTCCTCCCAGAACACCTCAAAGGTCGAAAAAATGAGGTATTTTCAAATAAAGATTTTGTATGTACACTGTGAACAAATTTTTTATTTCTATACTGTAATATGTAGTACTAAAACCTAAAACCCACCAAATTTTAAATTTCTACTGAAAATGTGTTTTTGAACATTTACAAAGAAAATAGCATATATCTGTGCTTCAAATATTTCCAAAATGTGTGAAATTGTTAGCGGCCTACATAATACAACAGTTTAGTACTACATAATACAACAGATAAAAAAATTTGTTCACAGTGCACATACAAAATTTTTATTTGAAAATACCTCATTTTTTCGATCTTTGAGGTGTTCTGGGAGGAACTGCTTAAGTCCAATTCCAAAAATTTACTTGTAGCTAGCCCTTGATTCAAGCTTTCCATCGATAGCAAACATGTGATAGTTGATAACGTAGTTCTCGAGAAATTTAATTAAAAGTTAATTATGGAGTTATTGCATTTTCATATGGATTGATTCAATTATGAAACCAGTTTGAATCATTTTCATGAAACTTTTCCAAAATGGCCCATTAAAAGTTCAATTACACTTTTTTCGATTTTAAAACAGTGTGTATTGTAGTGAAATTTTAATAATTTTAATTGTAGTGCAACTGATCACTTAATTAAATTGCGGGTATTAGAATCTGACCACATATCGCATTCAATATTTCCGTTTAATTTGATTAAGTACTATTATTGAATATCGAAAACTAAGTTGTGCATTCGCATGCGAATTTTGAAAAATAATGTAAGAAAGCCACAACAATCCGGATCGTCGTTAAAATCTATTATATCGTTAAAGTATCCTGAAAAATTAAAAATAAAATATGAGTTAGTAATCTTTTTTCTCAAAATTTAATTTTCATCTTTATTTTTCTTTCATTGATGTTTCTTATGGTACTTTTTTTTAAAAAATATTTTTAATGGATGTGAAGAAGATTCCATACAAAGATAATTGAACAAAATTAGACAACAAAACTATTTTTAAAATTTAAGAAATATAATTTAATATAAAGATATATTTAAGTAAGTATAATTAAATATATAGACTTTTATAATCATCGTCATTATTTAGGAAGTACAATGAGAATTAAAATTATTATTTTTAAACATTTTTGTTTAATTTGTTTGTTTTAATCAAATATCTTTGTTTAATTCTTGAAAATCACCTTAAAGATTAGATCTTTATCAATACAAAAATGTTAAATTTGCGCTTAAGATCTCCTAATTTATAAGAATAATTCTTTTTAGTAGTTCGAACTTTGATAGGCAACATTTACAAAAAAATCTGTTTATTTTTAAACTATAGTTGAAAATATCAGAGATCGAAGCCGCTTAGATCGGCGGCTAAACCTCGGCTTACTAAGCGAGTTTTTTAAGCCGGCTTAAATTTCGGCTTACGTAAGCCGATTCGTAAGCCGGCTTAACTTTTCGGCTTACGTAAGCCGATTCGTAAGCCGGCTTAACTTTTCGGCTTACGTAAGCCGATTTGTAAGCGACGGCTAAGCCGCCTACAAAATGGAGATTTTCATTGTTTACAATCAATTTTTTAAAACAGAAAATCGTTGTTAATTTAAATTTTATAAAGCCGTTATATGAAAATTGATTGAACACAAATTAAAAATATTTATATTGTGGACTTAGAAGTGACTTTGATTCTACTGGATCTTTATATTTTGGTAATAGACGTTACTTTGATCCTTCTGGATCTTTCTATTGTATTAATAGACGTTACTTTGCTTCTACTGGATCTTGATATTATGGTTCTAAACGTTACTTAGTTACTTTGATAAGTACAAATTAAAGATCCAGTAGGAGCAAAGTAACGTGTAGTACTTTAATGTAAAGATCCAGTAGAAGCAAATTTAACACAATTTATTAACACAATATAAAGATCCAGTAGGATCAAAGTAACGTCTAGTAACACAATATAAATATCCAGTAAAAGCAAATTTAACACAATTTATTAACACAATATAAAGATCCAGTAGGATCAAAGTCACTTCTAGAACCATAATATAAAGATCCAGTAGGAGCAAAGTAACGTGTAGTACATTAATGTAGATCCAGTAGAAACATAGTAACGTCTATTAAAGACAATAGAAAACAATAGAAAGAGCCAGAAGGATCAAAGTCACTTCCAGTACCTTAATGTAAAGATCCAGTACTATCAAAGTCACTTCCTGACCCACAATATAAATATTTTTATATGTGTTTAAACTATTATCATATAACGGCTTTATAAAATTTAAATTCATAACAAATTTCTGTTTTAAAAAATAGATTGTAAACAATGAAAATCTCCATTTTTACAGACCGTCGCTTACAAATCGGCTTACGTAAGCCGAAAAGTTAAGCCGGCTTAAAAATCGGCTTACGTAAGCCGAAAAGTTAAGCCGGCTTACGAATCGGCTTACGTAAGCTGAAAAGTTAAGCCGGCTTACGAATCGGCTTACGTAAGCCGAAATTTAAGTCGGCTTAAAAAATTCGCTTAGTAAGCCGAAGTTGTAGCCGCCGCCGGCTTAAAAATCGGCGGCTTCGATCTCTGGAAAATATAATATATTTTTATCATCAATATTAGTAAACATGATAATTGGGAGATATATGACAATGGACAAATAAGTCAAAAGATCATATCAAAAAGGTGTTTTCAACGATTTTATATTATTATTTTTTTTATTTTATTATTATCGTTAGGTTTTTATCAAGGTACACCAACTTCAACCAAAATTTCTGAAAAGTCTTCTGCGATTCTGAAAAGTACTCAACTTTTTTATGGAACTTTGATATAAAATCTTTAGGAGTCTTAAAAAATTTTTAGATATTTTTTTTAAATTGTGGAGTACTCTTTTTCTTCAATTGCAGAAAGCTGTCGAAATTGGTTAAACTTGGATTTTTTGTGTCTCTTTATTTTATTAACGATAAAGCCTAACAAATATATTTTTGTCTTTTATCAGATGATTTTTATTTAAACCTCTTTCTACTTTTTTTGAATCTCTTGATCAAAAACTAACACATAGGTTAACGCATTATTTTAATGTATATGCAGTTAAAACAAAGAATTTTCTTATTTCCAAGTCACTTTTTGATTCAATATGATATTGTAGTAATAATTAAGATTGATCTTAAAATATTTCAATTCTGTTCTTAAAAGTTTACAAAAATCTTGCTGTAATGATGTAGAACTTTAATTTGCACGCGGTGCATGGAAGATTAAAGAAAAATCTTTTATGTGATCGAGAATCGGAAGATATTTTTAAAAAATTTCAATTATTTTCAAATTTTTAAGACTGGATCTGACACAAAAAGTTTTCAATTATTAATAAAAATATTTTTAAAAAATTTCAATTCATTTATGCGCTAATATCCTGAATTATACACTATCTTAAAAGATCAAATAAATTTATGTCGATACAAACAATCTTAAATTGTTTAATCACAAAAAAGAAATTTCCACAATGACTTTCTAAAAACGTATTTTCTTCATTCCCTTTTGACGATCTATGTGAGTGTGTGAATACATATACAATATTCTTTACTTAAAACTCACTATTCACTTAACGTTAATTCTCTTTTCTTGTCTTTACGTGTGAAAGCATTAAACATTTACAATATTTAACAAGATTTTCTCTTACATAAAAAATAAAAAAAAAACTTTGAAATTAAGATGATAAAACAAGAAACAGATTTTTTTTAAAAAATTATTTTTCTTCTATTAAAAAATGCATTTCAACATAAATTGTTTTCCATATAACGTTTTCTGTGTTTGAATGACTCACTTCTTCTTCTTCTTTGTATTTACATTTTGCTTAAAAACTTTTCAACTATTTTTCTCAGTAATTAAAAAGTTGTATATTGTCCTCATTCCATACTTTACTTATATGCGGTTGTGAAATTTTCTCGACTATGTTCACATTCACTTAAATTTCCCTTCTGTTTCTCACTGTTGTATTTTTAATTGATATCGGATGAAATTAAAAATAACTGAAGATTCAATGATTTATTTGAAATTTTCAAATTGCAATATTATTTTATAGTTGTGTAGAGTGATAACAAAAGTATAAATAAAAAATGAACTCTACTTTGTCACTTTAAAGCGAATATGTTTGCTAATCTTATCAACAAAGTTGTAATCATGGTTGTAGTTTTTATAACAATATTGTTTAATAGCTGATACATTTCTTTATTTAATATTGTGCTACATTTTATAACTACAAAAAATAACTTTATAATTTGACTATGATGGTACCTTTACTCATTGACTGTGTTAAGTTATTCAATGACAGTTAATCAACACAGACACTTAATTATTTAATATTCAAAGTAGTTTTTTTAAATTAGGAAGTCCTAGTTAAGAAACTCATCAGAACTTATACATGATGTTAATAAAACAATTCAAAACGGCTGGACAATATGCTTAAGTAATTTTCATTCTAAACCTAGTCTCTGTTGTTTCAATTATCTTCATTACACTCAATGACTGCAACTACTATTTGACTAAAACTATTTGAGAACAAAATAATAGCGAACGGCATGCTTAGTGTCATTAAAAACATTAAATGAGAACTTTACGACTTTATAGCGGAAGAAAATGTTTTTGTGTTATTCATTCAATGTCAATGAACTTCATTGAATCAAAAAAAAGCAACGATAAAAAGTAATTTTATAATGATTTTTTATTGTCTTGGTCCTCGAAATTCATTAACTATTCTGTACTTTTAAAAACTAATTATGCAGCTTTAGGTGTTTAAGTAAAAATTTAAGGTGTTTTTAAAAAAGCTTGTTGAAGATTTTTTTCGCTTTTATTGCATCCAGGTACCGCTGTTTTTAAAAAATATTATTTCTGTAGAAAACTATCCTAATAACCTCTATGTCAACTATTGTACCATTGCACATTTATTTGACACGCTATTTGCTATAGCTCCATTAGACCGCATGAATCATAGAAGTATAACCAATCATAGTAAATTGCTAAATTTTCATTCTATGTTCATACACTGAATGCATGCTTAATATAAAAAGTTGTACATAATTCATATTCATTTATATAAATAGAGAAAAAATCAGTGAATGCGAATAAAGAGGAAAAATTCCACCCTCCGATGCATAATGCAACTGTTGCTCGATTATTTGGCATGATGTTTCATATTTCATGTGCAAAAATCTCTCAGACTGTTCATCATGTTTTTATGGAGATTATTTTTATTAAAATTCACGAAACTTTTTTGGTGAATGGAATTTTTTTAATATTTATTATCATCATTATTTCTATTTATTGATATTTTGAAGGCTTAACAAATATTAAACAAATAGAAATTGATAAATGATTTTTCATGCACTTTCGATGCTTTTGACCAAAAAAATCTGGTCAGATATGTTTCTTATTTGTGATGAAAGCTTAAAACAATTTTAAAGAGAAATATTTAGTTAGACAAAATCTACCACAAAAATTTAAACCTCAAAAGTTTGTCACAAATCATAATTTTTCTACTTTGTATTAAAATTTTGCGAATATCATGAAATTATTCACTAAATTTTAGATAATTTTATGCGCATATAAAAATATTCAATGAGCCTTATCTTCAATCTTAAGCATTTCACTACTGCCAATAAATGAAAACTTTAAGATTGTTTTTTTTGTGCGTTCATTTGAATTTTACATTTAAAGTGGTTTAACCGAGAATTTATTTTTAAAATTTGAATCAATTTATATTATATCAATATTTATCAAACATAACAAAAAAACAAATTTGAGACTGACACTTATGACTTTTAATCATTTAAACTAATATAAAATAAGCATCGTAAATTTTTTAAAATAAATTTGCGACCGTATGTTTTGAATTTAAACTATGTATATATATAATATATGCAAGGGCGTTTTTATGTATTATTAAAATAGATTTTTAATTGCTCGTAAATGTACCGTATCAATTTTTGCCCACATATTTCAACATTTTTTTAAAAATAAATTCATACAATGTTTAGAAAAAATTCTTTTCACATTAAAAGTTTTACCCATTTTTCATTTACATACCTTTCTCTATTATTTTCATATGTCTTACAAGAACGTTTTACTTTTATGTCTGTTTGTGTATGTATAAGTGAATTTGTATGTCTTGATATATTTGTTTCACTTAAAAACTAAGCTCTTACACAATTCTTTATTTAAAAGTTCACATTGCGCCAGGACAAGGGTTAAGATAATTTTACTAGATTGCCGAAAAGCTATTGCTCTAGTTTAATTGTAACTAAACATTTCTTAAAATGAATTTTATTATTTTTTTGGTCATTTCTTAATGTCTCTAGTTTATAAGTAAATAAAAAAGTGTAATTGAGACTATATTTTTGCAAAAACCTTGTAAAACTTTTCCAACTAATAACATTAAACTGTCTTTCCTTTAACAATATTTCTATTTTTTTTGTCTAACTGATCTAGGTATTTTATAAAAATTTAAAATATTCTTTTGATTTATAATAATGTGATTTTAGGATTCATTAATTCAATAATAATTCATATTTCCTTTAATAACCATTAAAAGACAAAGGAGGGACATTTTTATTATATTTATGTTTCTAAGCATTAAGACAATCTTATATGTAAATATTTTTTATGATTCTACAAAAGTATTTAAATTTCTCTATATATAAAAAGCTTCTCTTTTTTGATGAAAATGTCTCATTTTTTAATAAAATGTCCATACCTTGCCTTTTTTCCTTAAGTATAGAAAATGACGAAGAAAAACTAAATTTTTTAAAAAAAATCGAAAATGCTCAGATGTGAAAATTATTTAATCGTAATAACAAATCGTTCTAGAAATCTCATTCATTTTCTTTCCAATCCACACGTGCCCACTCTGGAAGTTCGGTTTCGTAATCCCAGCCAGGGCCCTGTAATGAAAATGGAATTTGTATAAAAAGTGTATTTATATGAAAGCAGACAAATAAAAAAATATATTATAGATGTGCAGATTTTTTGATGTTTCTTATTGAGCTAGAAGCAGGTAATATAATTTTATTGCATTTTTGAATTCATTCTCATAGAATGAATAAGAAATATTGTAACTTCAAATAATTCTGAATGTTCATTTTCATGAATCAGGTTTTCCGACTTCTCAATGCTGTTTATTTTCCGGGACTATATCCAGAGTTCAAACTTAAACATCTTGTGGGTTTTTAGAAATTATTCAGATTTTTTGCCTTAAAATTTCCGGAACCCAAAGTATTATGATTAAAAAGTAAACGTTGAAATGTTTCATTCTCGTTAATGTGATAGTGACATTGACGATGATAAGGGGAAACGTATGTCAAATTCAACAAAAAGAGATGTCCTTCTTAAAATTGGACGATAAATTATTTTTTTTGAAGAGTTAAAAAAAGAATAAATTTAGGCAGGTATTAAGAATAAAAACTTAATCATATTAAAGTTTGATTTTTACTCTCTGGTAGATTTTTTGCTCAAATACAGTCTCAAATTAAACAATACAAAAAAAAATTTCTATAAAGAGAGCAAGAAAATCTGAAAATATCTGAATTTTCTTTCAATTTGTCATTAGTCTTGACGATTTACTAATCAATTTTTAACAAATTCTAACTACTATTTATTTTTCCAATTCTGAGTTGAAAGAATAAAAAAACTCATTATTATTTTCATTCACACAGAATGACAAAAATAAAAATCAAAATAAAGGAGATATGGACGAGAAAGAGAATTTTCCTAATGATACGAAGACAGTAAGTACAAAACATATGTCAAAGCCTCATTGAGTGAATGAAATTGTTAAAGATCATGATGACAATTTTCTCATTCTAGTCTGTTTTTAGCTTCATCCGACCTCCTAACAGCATACGTGACTTTGTCTATATAGCGATTTATACAGAATATTATTCACCTTATATTTCCAAGCATGTAAATACATCACCAAGTCCTGAGGTTTTGGGTCCTTGTAACGAACTTTGCATTCATAACAATGCTTGTCGGTCGTCATTTTATCTGTATTAAATGTTAAATCTGGTGATTCGTGACCTGTTTGAGTTGCAACTGTTACCTGTTGTGTGTCGCGATGAGTTTTAAATAAATAAAAGAAAAAAAATATAGAACTTTAAAATTTAAAGAGCTTTTAGCTTTAAAAATAAATATATTTGTAAACATTATTTCTTGAGTCTTTAATACTGTAGCAATTTACAACAAAAAGGACTCAAAATACCATAGTTATGAGGAGCCTTCGTTTAGCAAAAAAGACACATTATTTTATTTCATTTTTATGTTTTAACATTTACGATAGCACAAAAGTTATAATGTCATAGAAGATAGGTCAAAAAAGAAGACATTTGGCTAGTCAATAGCATCAAATAACAATGACATGAAAAATTTTAACTTGAAAAAAAAGAAAATTTGTTAAGGTACTTTCGATAACGATAAGAGAACAGAGACAGTAAAAGAATAAGAAAGTCAAAAAATATTTTAATTGGGATGTCCACTTTACGAACTAACAACTGTTTAAGATATACCCACTTTTGCGTGCCGGACGTGCATAAATTTTATTTACAATCATTAATGACAAAAAATTTACTTCGTTTTTCTTGTTTTTTTCTCTATCGCTTTTTATACAGATAGTTAGGTTTAAGTGGAAGTGAGAGGGTAGAAGGTTGTCATTAGGAAAATTTATGACTTTTGAAAGCAACTGAAGAATGACTGATGGTTGTGGAAACATAAAAAAAATATACGCACGCTACAGAAATGAATTTATTTGTAATGTTGTAAAGTAGTCATTTTTTCATGCCTTTTTTGTGGTATGAATTTATTTATTTTTTTTTGCTTTTGGCTGGTTAAAAATTGTTGCTTTAATATTTTTGTATAGTTAAGGAAAAATATTCCGAAGTAATAATCAGATAATTGATATAATAAAAATAATCTGACATTGCGACTCTCTTTTTGAAAAGAAATTTACACATTTACGTACTTACAAAAAATTTCAAATACTTACACCCACCTTCTGCTCCCGTGTTACTCGGCCGTTTCCGCTTTGAAGTTGAACATTACTGCTATTTGTAAGCTTATTGTTATTATTGTTGTTGTTTATTTGGTTCGGCATTGTACAAATATTTTCATTCGGACTTTCACTGCCGACTGAAATAGGTCGCGGACTTTCGGAGCATGGTGAAGCTTCACGTGATACTGATTCACAGTCATCATCACTTAATGGATTTCCTGCGTATAATGAATAAAGGTTTAATTCAATCATTTTCATGTTGAAAGAAATAATTTTTTTACCCTTATTTGTGACACTTAAGCTATCGTCTAAATCAGAACCCATAGATTTATTGAACATTGAAAGATCTGAATCACCATCAATTCCAAGCCAATTTTCAGCATTATGAATATTTATTAAGTCGCGTACAAGCTGCTCGTCTGTCTTTCCACCAATATCTCCCCCTTTTCCTTTATTTGGTCCAAAAACATCATGATTATATAATGGGTCATTTACTACTGGATAACCTATAATTTTGGAAGAAAAAAGTTTTAATTACTTTTAATCATTGTTTCAATGGAAACAAAATAATCTTTAAACATATTAAACAAATGAGATTTCTTACATTAAAAAATAAATAAAGTTAATAAAAACGGCCATTCTTTAATTAACAAAAAAAGTGTGTTGTTATATTAAGGAAAGAATATATCAATTGAGATAACTGAGTTGAGAATTCGTCTCAACAAGGTGTAAAGGTACTTTTTTTTGTGTTTTACTATTACATTTTAAATGCAAAAATTATTCCAGATAGAGCAATCTTCACTTCAAAATTTATTCATTCCCAGCATATTAGCTGCAGTTTTGAAAATTTGGTAGCACAACGTAATAAAAAAATATATGTATTTACCACGTTCGAATGTAATGTTTTTGCTCTATGTGGTAACGTATCTTAAATATTATTATTAAAAAATGAGATTCCAAAAAAATTTAAAGGAACTCCTGGATTAAAAAACTAGAAAACATTTAATAGAAAAATGAAAAAAAAAACACAAATATGAAGTTCTCGTGGCATCCAGTTTGAGAACAACTGAGGGGTCATTCATAAATGACGTCCACAATTTAGGGGGGAGGGGGGGTCTGAGATTTTGTGACACCTTCATACAAAAGAAATTTTTTGTATGAAAATTTTGTGACAAGGGGGGGGGGGAGGGTATCTAAAATTCCCATTTTTTGATGGACGTCATTTATGAACGACCCCTGAATAAAAAAGATGATTTTTAAAATAAATTGGCTCAAAATTATTTAAGTGAAAATTTTTTTTGTCATTCTCTATTTGAAAAATTCTAGATAAAGTCCGGCAATGGATTTTTTAAAAACGAATGAACAATTATTCAAGACTTACCAAGGTATTGAAGGTGAACACGAATTTGATGCATTCGGCCCGTAAGAGGTTTACAAAGAACAACACTTGTATTTCCGTTATATCCCAATTTTTCAAAAGTTGTTGTACAATCTTTACCCTTTGGTGATACTTTACATACACCGATTTTATAGCTTACAACTTCGATTGGTTCTTTACATTCAATAACTCCTCTATTAGGAAGGTAAAAAAGGTAAAAAAAATATTCAAAATCTTATTATCATATATTATTAGCATACTCTGGAAATTCTCCTTCCACACGGCAAATGTATTGTTTCTGCACTTGTCGATTCCTAATTTGATGTTCCATTTGTCTTGCTTTCTTTGGACTTCGACCAAATAATAATAAACCCGATGTTAAACGATCCAATCGATGAATTGTTCGTAAATTTTTCAAATTATATTCTTTGGCGAGAATAAAAACCACTGTGTTGTGGCGATATCGACCGCATGGATGAACCTGTAGAGTAGAAAATTTAGGATATGGAAATTTACTTATCTAATATTAACGTTTCAATTTGTGGTGGAAGAAGATTACATTGAAAATTCAATACAATAGTATTATGTAAAATTTATATCAATGTGCGAGTGAAAAATTAGTACAAATTTTTGGTTATACTTTCTTGAACTTAAAGAAGTGAATTTGAAACTTCTTTTGCTCATATATTTATAATGCTTAATTCTTGCATTCAAAAAAGTTTTATTTGTAAATGTCTTATGCTATGTAACTGGATATAAGGAACAAAAAGAAGCGCAAATTTTTTAAAAATAAAATTGCTAAAGGTATCGTTAATATGTTAGTAAACTAAATAAAAGCTACATAAAGAATATAAAAAAGATGAAAATTAGTCAATAATTCCAGTGAGATCATATGTAACTAACATAAATTTTGGATGACTAACAGTAATAAATAATATTGGAATTGAGTTTAGTTTTAATTCTTTTATCTTATTTATTTTTAATTAATCAATATTTTGCAGAGCTCGAAGTCAACTTTTTCATACAAAATCCAAATAGATTTCAAGCTCTAATATTTTGTTAATGGAAACGTTAGATTTTCCTTTTTGATTCAAATAAATTATGTTAATATAATATAAAGCATAATATCAAACATATTTCTCAATATATCTACAAAATTCAATACATATAAAACAGTTAAAGTTTTTAACCGTTTTTAGTAATTTTTACTTCACATAATATGCCAGGTCTGGTTTCTTATTTGATTCCTTGCTTTTTATTTATTTAAAAATCATGTAGATAAAAAATAAAAGTAATATGGTTTCATTCAATTGTTTCGTGAATTAACATTGTATGATAAAAATCGGAGAGAAAAGTTTTAGATTTCAAATTTTCATTTATCTAAAATTTAGAATCTAAATACATTAGTCGTCTTTATTTTTCTTTAGTTTTCAAAGAAAAATTATATTTTCAGCTTATGTTAAGAAAAAAGCGTATGGAAAATTATTTTTCTTTTCAAATTAAATTCTTTTCATTTTATATATACAATTTTTTTATGTACACAATAACGAAAATCGATTTAGCAGAAAAAATGAAAATTCAGAAATTTATAACAATAATAAGTCAGCATCTTTTTCTTTGTAGAAAGGAATGCTATTCCTTCTGAGGCACGTGCTGCTGACTTTAATCTTCATATAACAATAATAAATTAAAACACTTGATGATTGTGACATACACAAAATATAATCCCCATAATACATTTTAGCAATGAAAATAGTATATTATAAGATTCAAAAAAAAGGACTAAAAAATGTAAGGGGTCGTTCACTTATTACGTTACGCAAAAAAACGAAATTGTAGAGCCCCCTCCCACCTTGTTACAAATTTTCCAAGAAAAAAATTTTTCTTTGTTTGACCTGTTACAAAATCTCAGACCCCCCCTCCCCCCTAAAAAGCGAACGTAATAAGTGAACGACCCCTAAGGCATAAGAACTTTTTTGCAGAATTTCAGGATTTCGACATTGTTCAGACGTAAGTATGAATCGGAGCAATACAAGGCTCCCACAGATTATAATCTTCAAATAATCTTCCACACAAAGATTATAATATTCAAGATTATAAGATTATTATCTACGGGAGCCTTGGAGCAATATTTGTAAAATTGTCTCGTAAAATTTATTGTTTAATAATAGGATAACACGTTTGACAATAATTGAATGATATTATTATTTTATTAGCGCAGTGTTGAAATTGATTTTAAAGTAGGGTTCGGAAGTTATGCGCCGATATGCGCCGATCGGCGCATAACAAGGAAAGTTATGCGCATAATTATGCGCATAATATTCGCATACAATTTTTTTCCCATACAAAATTTTAAATGTTAAAATTTGTGTGGACACAATTATCATAGATTTTATAGCTTTTAATTAGTAACGTGTCTTCATTTAGTATAAAAACATTTTCAAAACTTATTATTTGCCTTCTAAAAAGTAAAAAAAAACGCTAAAAATGTAAAGAAAAAAATAGTTTTCAATGGAAAATAAATGACAATAGGAAAGAGTCTCTACAGACAAATTTTTGTGCTCCATAATAAGCACCAAGGGACTTTAATGCAATAATTATAGCCTGATAGCATTCTAGCACATGATATCTATTTTCAGATGAAGTGAAATTCTGGTTATTCCATATTATCAATTAGTTAATGTAAGCACTAATTGGATTAATTATTAGAAACTGAATTCATTACTAATTAATGCTTTGTTATTAAGAATTTTAAATTTTTTCAATTTTTTCTGTTTTAATTCATATAAACTAGGCGAAGATCAATATTAGAAAATTTATTTAGTTTGAATAGTTCCAAAGAGAAATCTTTCAGAAACAGAAATTAAAAATTTTACATAAATTTTTTTTGGGCTTAATTCCATGGCTTGTGAAGTAAACTTCCAGAGACTTTCGGAAAATTAGACTTTCACAGAATTATCTACCTGTAATTTGCTCCAAATGGTTTTCAGTTCATATCGATAGCTTAATCTAGTAAAAAGTTATTGAGAAATCAAAAAGACCGAGTAAAGGGGCTCATTTTCAAGGAACCACCCTATTACTAAAATAATAAATTCATTCCAACAAGTTCTATATTCAAACAAAGAACATAGGGGCTCAATTTCAGCTCAATCTGATGAGATATGACTAAGTACGAGTAAATACTATTTCGATTTTGGAATTTCCTTGAAAAAGTTATGCGCATAATTATGCGCCGATATGCGCATAATTCGGCGACTAATTTATCGGCGCATATCGGCGCATATCGGCGCATACAAAATTTCCGAACCCTATTTTAAAGTATATCATCTAACAAATAATATAATAAGTAAGAGTAAAATATCCCTGGCTGGAGATGAAAAAAAAAATATGTAAAATATGTTACATATTATATGTTGTAAATAATATATAAATAAAATTTTGAAATTATATTTTATTGTATTTAATTGAATATTAAAAAAGTTATATTTTTATGTTCAGTAAAGGAGCTGTACAACGGTAAATTTAATAAATTAACGAATGAATGGATAAATAAACCATGGAAAGAGTAGCTTGGTATAAAAATATTTTACATTGCCTTAAAATATAAAGAAAACTAAAATAAATGAAATAAATTTTCAGTTAGTTAAGAAAAAATTCATAAAGTATCAGTGAAATTTTTACAGTGGACAACAAGTTGACAATAATAAAAGTCGTTCACTTAGTTTTGTAATTAGATATATTTTTTAAAATTGTTATTTTTTTATGGAATTTCAAAAATGTCATATTTAGGTTTTGAATCTTCTATATTACATTTTTAATCATCTTAAATAATTTATCTATTTTGCAATTGGTCGATTCAAACAAAAAAAGAAGACGATGAAAAACATTTTACATTTTTTTTATAATTAACTATAATTTACTGAATAATTTTTGTGCATGAAGGTGCGTAGTTATGAACTTTCCAGGTAGGATCCAGGTTAAAAGCACCCTTTTACAAAACGCTAAAGGGGGGAGGAGCCTTGAAATGTTTCAACTTTCTAACGAAATTTGTTATGGGGCAATCTCCAAGAAGAAAATATAATACAATATAGAGACAAGAATAAATAAAAATGGCTATACAAAATTGAATGATTTTTTTTTATTCTTGTTTATTACTTCAATTTTTTAAAATTCCTTAAACGTATGCAACCTTTTAGATGCATAACTTTTTCAAATATTTAATAAATCACTATTTTTTATCAAAAATATACCCATTCGATCGATATAAAATGTATTTAATAAAACTAATGTTTTTTGTTACAAATTAATAAATCATTATTATTTTAATTTTCAAAGTTTTCATTTTTCGAACTAATTAGAGATCTTTTGGATACTATGTAAGGGTTACTGAAATTAAATCTTTCATTTTACATCTTTTCACATTTGCCAACTTATGCATTTCTTGACTAATACGATTGCTCACGTATGGAAAATAATACAAATTCCGTTACGAAAAGCGTCGTTACGTAGTATCCAAACTACCCTTAGGGAAAAACATTCAGGATAATATCAATATAAAAATTATAAACTAAATATTTCAATACATTTGATGCGCATAATTATAAAGGAATTAATACAACAATAAAAACTTATTGAAAATAAAAAAACAATCATTAACTAAGGAAATATAGGAGGCTGGTTATGTCACTTAAAATTTGACATATCAAAAAAGTTTCATTAAAGAAATTTTTAAAGAAATGTTATAACAAATAATATAAAAATAAATAAAAACTAACAACAATAACAACAACAACAACAACAAATCTTATTGTTTACAATAAAATGTCACAAAAATCCTTTTTCTTCTGCCGGAGGATTTCTTGTAAGAATCAAAATTTTTATCATTGCAGGGAAAATTATAGGAAAAACACTTTATTTTTTAAAAAATTAAAGATATATGTATATATAGCAATTCCAAATTCTTTTAAAAATTATCTTTTGTTCAGCTTTTTGATTTTTACTCACCGGCAACGAACATGGTTTGTCCAAAACAACAAGATCGTTGTCAACATAAATAATTTTAATTGGGTGATTTAAAACTGGCGTCTCATGCCTTTTATTGAATTGTAATAAATGAATTTTTGTTTTATTATTTCCACGTCGCATTTTGTTTTCATTCAATTTTTGTGTTGAAACGATTTCATTTTACAAAAATATAATTATATTTTAAATTTGATATTTTTGTATATGCACACCATATTCAGATGGTAAAAAGGAAAAAAATAGTTATCAAAGTTGACGAATAGGAAAAGAAATGAAAAAGAAAAAAAAAATAATGAAATGAAAAAGAACAAAAAAACTAATTAAAACAATATTTTTTTCATCATATATGTAGATAAATGCATAGTTAAACATAGTTAGCCATACGTCTTATGTGTGTCTTGTGTTTATTGGTATGTATGTTTTGTGCACTTTTTCATTTTGACTGCTTGTTATTAGATAGATTACGTATATAAGATGGATCAATATAAATGTATATAGGATAATATTTTATATATCTTTGATATCTGTTATTTATGGATGAATTAAGAAATTTTTATTGATGAAATCTAGTCATTTGCTTTTCTGTTTCAAATTTGACAAAATTTTGTGCTGTGATGAAAAAGGTAATAATCCTGTATAATCTAAAAGAAATAGTTGCAGATGTTAAAATATTTTTATTTCAAAAGGTATTAAATGATTATTAACCCTCAGATTATTAAATGAATTCTTCATTGGTCCTTGTCTAATTAAACTCAAAAGTATTTATGTATTTATTCTCTATCTAATATATCAATTAATCAACAAACAAATTTTAATATGATTATTAGGGTTTTCAATCCCGGGATTATTGTATGATATCTAATTGAGTAATTTTAGGCTTCTTAAATTTATTAAAAGTTTTGGTTGAAATCTGTTATGATAAGTTATGAAATAGTCAGAAAAAAGAAGGCGTCCTGATGATAATCTTGTTTATTGTAAAGAAATATATTTCTAACCTTTAAAAAGGACAACATTATTCGACATAAAACCTAGTCGTTCATAAATATATTTAAAAAAAAAATCAAAATGAATGCAAATTTTTTCTACAGCAAGACATATGCAAGACATTTTGTCGTGAAAGTAAATTATGTTTTAAAAAAATTCTTCTTTTAATATGACGACATTAATAAAAATTTAGTGTGAATACAAAAATACATTCATATATTCTGTCTTGTTCAGTTACCTTAGATTACTTTTTTCAACTGAGTAACTTATTCCGCTTAGTTTTATCATTATTCTATGTCCTGTTTGCACAGTCTTTTTTGCTATCGAAATCATTTTTATTGGTATTATTATTACTGTTCTTGTAACAGCAATATTATTTATAGAGTCAGGTAAGATGTCCATTTCTCATCTCTCAATGTCTCTGTCATTGCCTTCTTTATGCTTACTTAAATGCGATGCTATATTGCCGAATATTTATGATTGATTTCATTGCTTTAATATAAACATGAATTTAAGAAGTATATATGATATAATCAAAATTTCGACATGATGGAAGGAGAAGTTCATTTCAGTAGAAAAATTATGCAAATGGGAAAAATTACAATTAGTTTCGTTAAAAGTTAATCCTTACTGTACACTAACTTTAAATTCAGTCGAAAAATGCCGAACATGTTTGTTATTCTCGTTATTTTTTTACACACCCTTCTACTGATATTTTTATTGTAAATTGGAAACATTTTGTTTTGTTTTCATAAAACTTACATAATTTTTTAATTTCTTAGAAACTAGTAAAGTACTGAACTTTCGTTTTTTAGTAAACACAGACTTAAACTAATTACTAAAACAATATTAAGCAGACGAAATACTAATCAAAACTAAATAAGGAACTTTTAACAAAAGTGAAGTACTATAAAAAATATGAATTTTTAAAAATTACAATTAATTATTCTCGTTTTAATAGGACAGCAAAATTTTTATCTTTCAACATATTTAATTAAAAATTTCATCTTATGTCAGATAATTAATGATTCACATAATTTAATTTTTAAACCATTGCTTCTGAAAACGTACATTTCTATTGTGAAAATTCAAGCAAAAGTAAAAAATAAGAAATATAGAATATTGACTATATGAAAAGGTTATTTCTTCTGATCACAATTTTCAAGACGAAGAAATCAGGATTATGTAAAAAAATCTTTTATAAAAATGTGAATTCTTTAACTCCCCCTATCAACCTTTATATCAATACAAAATTGTGTTACAAAATTATAGCCGCTTACAATGCGAACGAGTTATAAAAAGTTACCAATTATTTTACCTTAATCTGTGATCGATATTGAATGAAAAACATAAGAATTTTATTTTTAAAATTTATAAGCTATCCTTAATATTACAATGTAAAAATTTCATATTATCGGGAATATAAATTGAAAAGTTTTTCTTCAGCTATCAGTATATTTTATATTCTTTTTACTAAAGTTTCAAACAAAAAATTATATTTACTTGTGTTTTTTCTTTATTCTTATGCTGTATTTGTAGCACAAACATCAAGAAGCTTTCTTTTAAATTTTTGCAAATTCATCAGATGAGACCTCATCATCATCATCACCGACAGTGATAAAATTGAGATTTATGAAAGAGAGCGAGTAAACTTTTTAATATTGGTAATGTAATGATTTTTTTTTCTTCCAGAGATTTAAGTGGATAAAATCGAGAAAGAAGATTTGAAAGGTTGTGACAAATATTTTAATATTTACATTTTTCGTTTTTCCAATTTTGAATTTATTATTAAAAAGGAATAGAAATTTCAAAAATTAAAACTTTTTGATAACATAAAATAAAAGAAAATTTTATTATTTTTGTTTCTCATCTCCATTTTGCATCTCCAGGTTATAATATCAGGGCAGTGCTACTCAAACTATGCTCCGCGACACACTAGTGTGTCGTGACGTGATCTCAGGTGTGTCGCAAAAAGCTTGGCGACATACTAAGCATACAAAATTTCCAATTTTTTACTCAAATTTTTAACGTAAGTGTGTCGCAACTCCATTTTTCAAAGTTTGAGAACCATTGTATTAGGCTAATATAGAAGCGGTAAATGAGCAATGATTACAAGTCTTTATTGTAGAAATGAACAAGAAAACGGATCAATAATTTGTTTTTATCTTCTATATTGAGTTTCAAATTTGAAACCTTTAATAATCAAAAAGTTAGAAAATATTTTTTTTTCAATGAAAATATATTTTGGCAAACAGATAAAAATGGTATAAGAATAACAACTAAATCTAGCTACGTTCAGAAGATTAATTTCTATATGTGATTCTGTCTTCATTTAGATAAAATAGTTTCTACATGCAGATTGTGTCTGCATGAAGACATTATCTTCCGCAGATTTTAGTAAGATTGTCTTTTTCTTCCGCAGATTTACATTGTCGTCCGAAAATCTTCTTAGAAAGTAGCTACTGACCAACTATATACTAAATTGAGATAGTAGAAGTAATTATACTTAACTAGTGTAGTACCCCGTCAAGCATGACGGGCATTTTTTTCTTCTTTTAAAACAGTAAAATTTATATTCATAAACGATTAATTTAAATTTTATTTTCAAACTTTAAGCAGTTTAGATATTAAAAATTTCTTTATAAACATCATTTTGTGTGAAAATTTTATCATTTTTAAGAAGCTTTCCTTGATATACACCTTGATTATATGCTTTCCCGATGTCTCGGTCTCGACAAATTTTCGAGATCGAGACATAAATTAAAACTCAAATATCTTGAATCTAAATAATTTTTTTTCACAAATTATAGTTTTAAATCACGTTACAGGAAATTAATAATCATTTAAATCCAAAATTTGTTTTAAAAAATTGCTTATACTTAAAATATTTTGGTTTTAAGTTTGGTCTCGATGTCTCGATATCTCGAATTTGTCGAGATCGAGAAAGCATACTTGATTATTGCGATTTCTTGATCTTGATATAGTACTAAATTGTAAGTAATAATACCAAAATATTAAGATACAGTAACATCCAGTAGGAAATAATAGGAAATATGAACATCCAGCACAGTCAAACTCAAAACAGTAAATAAGAATCTCAGTTAATGAAGAAAAAAATTCTCAGGTAGGAAAAAGAATATAAAGTTTATGTCATAAACTGTTTTGAAATTCTCAATAACAAAAATTTTTGGAAAAAATGGGCGTGACTTAGAGCGGAATGACAGAAAGAAAGAAAGAAAAATGAAGGCTTTTATATTTATAATTTCATCTGTAATAAATAATATTTTCTTATTTATAATAATTTAGTGGCATACAAATAATTTACATAACGTATATGTTAGTTTTTGTTACCTACATTTGAAACTAATATGCGACATTACGTTTGGTAAATATGAAAAAGAATAAAATAAGGATGAAGAAAAAAATGATAGTTTGAGTAATTTTAATTGCAAAAAATTTCCTCCAAATTTTTATCATATTCCTTGTAATGGTAGGAAGATCTAGCATAATAGATTAATAAAACTAAACTCTTTTCCAATTATCATTTGATCAAGATCTCGATGTGTCAAATGGTAAATTTTAATATTGTTTGTACAAGACTGGAGATTCATATTATTTGTATTTTTTCTAACATAAAAATGATTTTAGATAAAAATAATTTATTACGCATCCTTTTGTTCCTTAAAATGTTTTTGCATTTTTTTGATCAATTGACTGAATATTAGAATATGCCAAGGCATAAACACTAATAAAAATATTGATCAACTTTTTTAAAACACTTCTCCACATGATATCTCGGAAACTTCGACAAAATTAGATCAACTAGAAAAATCAACTGTGAATTTTGAGTGTTAAGGCCTTGGCATATGTTAATTTTTAGTTAATAAAAAAATATAAATATTAAAAATAATGGCGGTCTCAAAAGCCACTTACGGGTATAGATGCTGGTTTATTCACAACCACAATATCATCGTCCATGAACACTATTGTGATTGGTTGACTAGTTACTGGAACTTCATGTCTGGAAAATACAACACACTCAATGTATATATTTGATATGATTTATCGTTTTTAATTAATACTCTTTTATATGTTTTTTTTTGTAGAGATTTTAGAGTTTTATGTGTCGTTTATAAGATAAAATTAATTATATCAAAACATAAAAATTGCAGGCATAAATCGAGAATATTTATGTTAAATAAACTCTGGAGGAATACAACTCACCAAGTTTTTATTGGAAAAAAAAATTGGAAAACTCGAAAAAATCGGACAAGTTTTTTGTTCCGTCCGGTGAGTTGTTTTCCCCCTGAATAAAATCAAACTGGAAATTTGTAGGCATCATCCCTGTAAGACAACACATTTAGATTTTTACTTGTCCCATAAGATTATAAAATTAAAATACAAAATCAAAAATAGAAAACTCCACACATGTAAAAAAGAAAGAAATATACCTTTGGAGTCGTTCGGAAATGACGTCACACCTTCTATTTCGACCTTCATTTCTCACTTATCATAAATTTTCTAAAGAAAAATTGCATTCTTTTAACTATCCCTAGAGCGTGACATAATTTGCGAACGACCCCTTTACAAAAAAATAACAAAAATAACAAAAAACATCATTGATATATGTACAATGTAGAAGAAACCCCATGAGAAGGCTGTAAAGTCTTTACCAAGGTATTATGTACAGAAAGGATGAGAGGAGAAAGGTAAATTAAATAAATAAAAATTATTGATTTGTCGTTTCTTTGTTTTCTGTGCTTTACAGTATGGAAAAACATGTAATGTATTGCAGGTAATATAAAAAATGTAAAGAAAGCTTATTTCTTAGTAAATAAAGTGCAAAAAAAAATTGTAATATGTGTGGAAATTTTTTTTAACCTATCCTAAAAATTTGGCTTTCCATTTATTTTCACCTGGTTAAATTTAGGGATTTGGAAAAATTTGCTCTTTCTACTGAATGATGCAAAAAAGATTGAAATAAAAAAGAATCCAACTTACTTTAAACATAGCTTGTTGAAAATTTCAATTTCTTATAACAAATAAAAAAATAAAGTTGACAGTAATGAATGGTATTTCCTTCAATTGTACGTTAAAGAATTACTAAGAAAATTTCTGCATTATTGTGAAGAGAATGCGTCGAGAAGACAAAAAAATCCTACGGTCTGTATAGCATCATACGGTGGCAGTTTACATATTTTGTATTTTCCATATTAAATTTTCTCTACCTGCATTGCTAATTTAAATTAAATCGTGCGTTCGTTAATTGCAGCGATGAAACTTAATTATCGTTTCCCTCAGCGTGATATAAAAACAGCAAGTGTGTAATAAATTTGTGTGTATGTTTTGCACGAGCACGAGATATTTTTTGGATGAGAAATTATTAATAATGAATATTTGCTGACAAGGAATAATAAAGAGGAAACGGATAAAGGAAAAATTGCTACTGAGGTTTAGCACTTAAAGATGAAAATATTTTCATCACTTACTTAGTTGCAAAATTAAAATGGAGAATAAATATTAAATTTTAGTTGACGTAAAAATACGTAAAATTGTTTTTAGGGAAAAATTCATTCTTTGAAAAATTATGGCATTACTAACCTAATTATAAGGATTCGGTAGTTCATAAAAATGTTCATCAATGTTAGGTTTATTTTGGAAGTATACATTTTTTGAAATTTAACGGTTTTTCGAACGTATTGGTAAATATTGTTGAAAATAAGGAAATATTTGCGGGAAAGGAAAAATCATTTGGTGGAAAAATATCTAACTTTCAATACTTTAATAAAAAGTTTTCAATTTGTCGATAGAAAAATAAAATCGTAAAATAAATATTTTGCCTCAATCATTCAATGCCAGCGAAGCTCATCTAAAAATTCAGTGAGCAAATTTTTCTATATTTTACTTTTTGGGTTGTCACAGACGAACATCAGCTGATGTTGGCAGCAAGCAGGAATAACTCGCTTTCGAATGTTTTGTTTCTCCAATATTTAATATTAAAAAACGAATTTCAAAATTTCGATGGTTTGTGTATGAGTGATTTTTTGTTCAGGAATGTAGCCAGGGAATGTTTATTGTTTATATGTCTTGTGAAGTTTTTTAATTATTTATTTATTTACTCAATATTCCTTTCTCTTTCTCAACATTTAAGTATGTTAATTTGATAAACTGTAACATCTAAATTCAATCTTCATTCTATAGTTATTATCAGTACTAAATTGTTGCAAAACAAGACAATTATAGCACGAAAGGTCTAAGACATAAATAGAGGAAAAGCAGCACAAATTGACTATATGAAAATGTAATTTCATGTAAAAGTGATAAACAGAAAAACGGAAATCGATAATGAATACGAAGCTTTTTTATATCTCTATATACATGTACCAATACGTAAACTTTGAGCCCACGCGTAAAAATACGTAAAATCAAGTTTTTCAGGGAAAATTCTTAAAAATAAAACTTTTTTTTTGAAAAATTACGGCATTACTACGCCAATTATAATAATTTAAGTAGTTCACAAAAATGTTCATCAATGTTTAGGTTTATTTTAGAAGTATACATTTTTTGTAATTTAGCTATTTTTTGAACGTATTGGTACATATATAAATATTGCATCTATCTTATGCTTTTTGTTGGCTTTATTCAGGGGGCGACAACGCAAAATATAACAGTCAAATTTTTTGAAACATGTTAACTGAGATGCATTTTTCAAGTACACTAATATGTTTTGCAAAAAAAACCGTTGGAAAATGAAAATTTTTCTCAACTTCTGTTCCTTGCAGTTTCAGCTTGAAAAAATCAATGAAAGTAATTAAGAATGTGAATTCCTTTATGTTTTCAATCAAAAATTTAAATTTGGCTGGATAAAATCCAAGAAAGTTGAAAAATTTTAATTTTTGTAAAGTGTCGTTCACTTAATACGTTACGCAAAAAACGAGTTTTTGGACTTTGTTACAAATTTTGTAAAGCGAAAATTTTCTTTTGTTTGAATTATTAGAAAATCTTAGACTCCTCTCCCCTAAAATACGAACGTAATAGAGGAGCTGTACCTAATGTAGATGAAGGTATATACCGGTATATACAAGGAACTACCTTTCTATGGAGTAAGAATTCATTTTGGTATGTATTTAAATATGTATGTCTCTTATTTATGAAGATTATAATGAACTTAATTTTAATACTCGTGTAGGTGTAATTAAAGATATAAGAAAAAATAGTTAATATTTTTAACAAAAAACCTTCAAAAACAAATGATCTAATTCTTAATTATATCTATATCAAATTTTTTTTTCAAAAACAATAAATGACAAAACATATAAATAAGCACAAAGTTGAAACAGTTATATGAAAATGACACATGATATTTCACTTGTTGCGTAAGTATAGCGTTAAGTAGATAGGATGTTTAGCAAAAATAAAATATTTTTTTCCTCATTCTTTTCCTTTCAATTTTTGGTTCTAAACTCTTCTATTCATAACTATTCATACGTCTACTGTGACATTATCCATAATTATATAGAACAAGATGATTTTGAGTAGTATGAGAGAAATTTTTCTGTTCTTGATATCGTTAGATATGAATTTTCTAGAGTTTTGATGATGAATAACATTTAAATACACACAGAAAATGAGACAAAAGTTATGATTAAAGATGATCCAGTGTGCGCTTCAGAATATTTATAATGAACTAATTTACTAGGAAAAGAAACACTTTGTCATGACTTTGAACTTACAAGCTTGAATAAGCTAGTTTATAGATTAGAAAGGTTTACTTCTGGATCGCACAACGAAATAAGGAAAATAGGAATGAGGAATATGGATTGAAAACCGTGAAAAGTCTATCTGAACTAGACACAAGTACGTACATAGAAAAACGTACACATAATAAGACAGGGAAAATGAAGATGAGTAAACTTAACCCGAGAATAAGTTACAGAAGATACAATACTAGTATTGTAATATATACTACAAAAAAATTGTATGTAGAACATAACGATTCATATTATTACCTGTGTACAACATTAGCTAAGAGATCATTATGTTTCAGTTTATATTCTATTGGCACTTTTTCATAATTAACAGTTAATGTTCCGGCTTTTATGCATCGTTCATACTCTTCTGCCGGATGAGCTCGAAATTCGCGTGCAAATACATCGAGAATTTTTTCACCAACCCAACGACCTTTCGTGAAAGTCGTAAATGTGAAGTAGTATGGATATACTTTACGTAAACCTGAAAAAGGAGAACAAAATTTTTTTTTATAAATATAAATGCAGGCAATCTATAGCTTATACATATATGAAGAGTGAAAAACGTGGAGCTGCTTGAGGGAAGGTAAAAAGGCAAGACAATGTGATGGTGAATGGTGGTATGTTTATATTTCTTATAAGGAATTTTATGGAAGTCAGTCAATATACATGTTGTAAATATGTACATACAATGGAATGTTTTATCCATATCTAAGTTCCTTGTATTATGGAAACCATAGCGAAAAAGTTCAAGAAGGAACGAAAATATGACTTTAAAGAGAATTTTTTTACATTTTATTTTATTATTGTTGTAAATAAGAGCTACATTTTTATGATATTTTATGTCTAAGCATGTCCTTATGGAGATGAAAATTAACAATTTTCTTAAAAATCATTAAGAAAGTTTTTGATTCTCATAAATTTAGTACTCGACTAATACAAGACATTTTGTTTATTATTCCAAAATATTAACGATTATTTCTGAGCTAGAATCTTTGAAAATAGAAAATGGGTATTTATATATGACGTATATAGAAGCAACCGTAATCGGCAATATAAAGATATACACAGCAATACCAAATTATCGAAAAATGACATCAAATCGAATTCTTCACTTTTTTCAATTATTACTAAACTAAAATAGTAATTATAAACTGAATGGTAACAGGATTTTTGATGTTGTTACCGGGACTGGGATCCAAAGAGACACAATTTTTTTTAAATGGCGCCATTAATTCACGGAGGTGCCTCCTGACAAGATATCTCAAAATTTTTGAGTCAAAAATTTAAACGGATCCTGATAATATGTTAGTGTTAACGCCTTGCCTTTTATATCAAAACCAACCGTTGTTTTATAAAGAACCGGTTTTCACAAACCCTAATTAAATGAAATAAATTTACTTCTCACCATTTTCA
This sequence comes from Chironomus tentans, assembly GCA_963573255.1. Taxonomy (NCBI): domain Eukaryota; kingdom Metazoa; phylum Arthropoda; class Insecta; order Diptera; family Chironomidae; genus Chironomus; species Chironomus tentans. The sequence continues at coordinate 174,341 of OY754302.1, read as the reverse complement.
ATGTAATATGATGTTTCATAATATCTATCGTCAGTAAATCCAGGTCTTTTAGCCTTTAAAGCTTTCGTTTCGAGTTTCGCCTGCGGAATAAGATTGAATTTTAAAATTGAAAAGTAAAGTAAAAGCACCTTTTCTACCTTTTTTAAATCCTTTTTTAAGTCTTCTGTTTCCTCAGCTGCTTTTCGCTTCTCTGTCGATACTAGTTTGGCTTTCTCTTTCTCAGTCATTAAGATCTATAAAAAGTAAAGATATTTCATGAAACTCTACAACAATTTACCTAGGAAATGTTAAAGTATATCATTGTAAAGAAGATTAAAGGGATTTCATTGTCGAATGAAACTGCAAATTAACTTTTAACATATTCAAAAATATATACATTTCTTTCTCTTCAATTTTTATTTGCACATAAATGATTTTCAAATAATTCTTTTTGAAAAATTTGGGGGAGGTTTTCTAAAAGTTCGTTTTTTTGCGTAACGTAATAAGTGAACGGTCCCTAATGAAAATCCATGAATAATAAAGTTCTTTCTATCTTTTCATTTAGGAAAAAATTATTCATGAATGAAGTTTGAAATTGTCCAGGACGATAAAAGGAATAATCAAAAAAGGATAATATCATAATTTAATCACTTTATGGCAATGAATGAATAATAATAATAATTAAAAAAAAACATTTAGATCACATAAAGTGAATGTTGGTGATGGAGATATCATTAAGTCGAATATTACTTGCTGCCGTGATAAAGTTCCATTTATGTGAATTCATGTAATAATTTTCACTTTTTTGTGTATGCTATAATTATAACGGTTTTTGTTACTAGAGTAACTAAATAAATCTCATTCATATGTCAAACTGCTTCTTTCTTCATCTCTATCATGCTGATTGTTTTTGACATATCTAATTATGTTTTTTATGGTTCGCATTTTCATTTAAAAACCTCATCTTGATATAAATGCTATAAAAATTTCCTCTTCTCTACATTTATCCAAAACCGCACATGTGTGTACACACATCCACACAGGCTAAAAAATTAAAAAAGATGAAATGAATGGAAATGGCAGCACGACGACGTTGACAACGATAGAAAACGAATGTAATGGAATATGATATTTATCCTTTTCATACTATTTACAGTGAATGTATTTTTCCTTATCTGAACATTTTTTTTTTGGCTTTTCAGATTGATGTATTATCAATGAATATGTTTTTCCAGTTGTATTACTTTCTCTATTACTACTTTCATCGTATTTTTACGAGGAATTAGTAATAAATTGAGAGCTTTAAAATTGTTTTTTTTGAATAAACGATAACATAGCGTGAATATAGTATAAATATTGGGTCAGCCATCAAAATGATCACCAAAAAGTCTTTTTCATATTTTAAATAAAATGATTGAAAAAAATTTAAAGAACACAATTGAATAATAAAAGTAAAAAATGAAAATAGATGCAATATTTCATCATGATTTAAGTCTTTTTATTTCGCTTTTTATATTGAGAATATTATTCATATTATTATTAAAATGAACAAAATAAATGCGGAATATTTTATATTTTGCAGTTTTACATACTTAGTGAAATGGAAGATTTTAAGTTTCATTATCATTATATTATGGTTTAAATAATCGAAATTAAAACTACGATTTTACTGCAATTTATTTATAGTACTTGAAAAATGTTTTTGCACTTAAAGCGGTATATCAAAATATATAGTAGAATTGAGTGCGTCCAAGTTAAAATGGGAAAACTGCTTTTTCATCCATATTTCTGGCGTTTTAGAACTTTATGTATATTGTTTGGTATCGTTTTAAAGGTATACTGGCTTAGTGGCGAGCCTTAAAGTTGGTCAAAACCATACTTTTTCAAGTCCACTTTTCAGGTATAGTTCCATAGTCCATTTTATATTTTATTATTGTTTCTTATAGAGTCAAGTCCACGTTGAAGTTTAAATATCATGTACTATTTATTAAAATTACATGTATCCAATTTAAACCGGTTCTAACTGGTTTAAACCGGTTTAAACCACTTTTGGGTTTATTTTTGATTTTCTGTTTCTATGAAATCAGAAGAAAATCAGTCAAAACATGTTTAAACCCAATAAAACTGTGTTAAACTGTTTTTAGATAGATAAGTTCTGGTTATAGAACTTTAAAACCAAAAACTAAAAGTTAATTCATTGTGTTTGTGAAAAGTTATGACCAAAAATGTAAAAAAATCATACCTAAAAATGTTGAAAAATCGCAAAATTTCAAAACTTTGCAGCTTCTTATCTCTTCACCAATAACATCAAATTAAATTTACTTTTCATTGCCTTCTAGTATAGACTTGGCTCTATAAGAAACAATAATAAAATATAAAATGGACTATGGAACTATACCTGAAAAGTGGATTTGAAAAAGTATGGTTTTGACCAACTTTAAGGCTCGCCACTAAGGCACAGTTCCACTTTTTGAAAAATTTTATGTAGTTTCGAATAGCCACATATAAGACCTTTAAAACGATACCAAACACTATACATAAAGTTCTAAAGCGCCACAAATATGGATGAAAAAGTACAAAATGCAGTTTTCCCATTTTAACATTTGAAGATGAAAAAAATTATGCGTTTTGCAAGAACCAAATAAGGAGATTCGCTTTTATGCGAGATCATAAACTTTCCATTTTATAAAAATGGTGTTTAAAAACCCGTGAATGATATGCGGAAAAAATGTGTTCAATTTTGTCGAAATTCTTATGGTATGTTAAATGAGATACGTATCGATACGTTGAATTTTGAGTCAGAAATTTGATATTTGTTAATGAAATTTATAACCATGCATATTAATAATTATAGCTTTCATATAACATATCCCATTGTCTCGCATGAGTTCTATAATTAATTCAATGCAGATATGATGCGACGAGAGGCATTCCGGAAGATTCAAGAATTTGTTTGTGTATATTTGTTTCACAACAATTTACTCAAACGCTTGTTAAAATAATTTACAGACATTACCATACAATCAATTTCCGGTTGATTTTCAGCTTGATGAGAATAGTTTCCATATTTTCAAAATTAATCGGCCGATTTCACTAAAGTGGATTATCCTCGATTTCGGATTATCCACTTCAGTTTTTTGTAAATATCTTGATTATTTTTGGGTTTGCAATATTTCCGATTTTGGTTTATAATAGTGTGGGCTTGGTGTGAAAATTCTATGTAGATAAGCTTCTGGTAAGTTTTTTAGAAGTATTTATTATTTAACTTTTTTGTCAAATCCAGAAGATTAACTACAATTTTTACTATAACTCTCCCTCTAGTGAGAAAAGAAATATTTTTAATATATGGAATTTTCACACCTATACTGCACTATTATAAACTAAAATCAGAAATATTGCAAATCCCAAAATCTTCAGGATATTTCAAAAAGACTGAAGTGGATAATCCAAAATCGAGGATAATCCACTTTAGTGAAATCGGCCGAATGATTTAGACCGTTCAATCGAATATATTTACAAAATTTAAGTTAAATTCCTAATTTTTAACATCTTTCAGAATAAATGTATCAAAATCAGTAAAAGGATTTTTTCTCCTTTATTTCATATTATTTTTTTTTTAGATCTTAAATAGATAAACTGAGATAAACAAAAATGAAAAGATTTGTAACATTTGATTCGTATGATGATATGCAACAAATGACCTTCTTGTTTCTTTAGCTTATAGTAATAATAATAATGCGTGAAGAGAATCTATTGTACTACTTTCAGACCTACAGTTTATAGTGGGATCCGAACCACTTGCAAGCTCTGTACATTGCAAGGACACGAGTACGCCATAAGACTTGATGTACCTTGCAATGTACCTAGTTACAATTCGTGTGCATAAAAACTCAAGACATGACCTGGGATTGAACCCAGGACCTGTGGCACGTTACGTAGCTTATAGTAGGTGCCATGAATCTTTTGAAATACAGCTTTTAAATGTTTTATGGGTGCAAATTTTTTGAACAAAATCTAGCAAATTGAAGAAACTTTTCCATTTGAACTCCTTTCCCCCGCACCTGGAGATGTAATTGCCTTATAGTTAACTCAAATATCTTATTCAGCGTACAAATTCAACATTGCTTATTCATTGAAATGTGAAACAGTCAGACACGAAGAAGAAATTAATTTTGACACCTATAGAATATCCCTCCGGATAATCAACATTGACTTCATCTGACATTCGATGCAATGAGCGGTAACGATGCATTCAACTTAAAGGCGCAAAACTGATTTTTTATTGCATTGTCCTGTAAAAGAGGTAGAAAATATTGTTCGGTAATTTAATATTTCGCATTTTTTTACTTCGGAGAATTTCACGCAATGTACAATAAGCAAGTACACAGCAGAGAAAAAGTTACATTTCAAGGTAAACTGGTCAATAGGAACATCATAATGATACACACAGGGCATTATATTGTTCGACAGATGAGATGGCAGAAGTTCAACAGAGAAAAAATTGTAATATATCTCTTAATACATGGAAGGCCCCTAATTGAACGTTTACAAAAAGGTAGAAAAAACAAAAATTAAAGTTGTTTCAGTTGAAGTTTGACAAGAATTATTATCATATTCACATTATTATTATTTTTTTTCATTTAGGCCAGTAGTTGAGCTTTTTGTTCAAAATTCACCCGAGAAGCTAAATGTAAAAATACCGGGATACCTTGATGGCGTCGTGACGGTGGCTTTTGTCCAACTTGGCGGCAAAAAAGTGTGGTTTGCCACAATGTGTTGATCAGGAGAATATCACATCACAAATTTCATTTTCAAGTGATCTCACTGGTCATTTCATTCACCAACCAACAAAAAAGGAAGAAAAAAATTATGAGTTTATTCATTGTGCGATTTTTATGCGATAACAATTAACTTGCTCGTTTTTCTTTTATTATGACAATGACTTAATTTTACATTATTTAAAAGAAGCAATATACAAAACAATAACAAGAAATGAGAAAAACGTGTGCATTATAAATTAAAAGATTAAAGAAAGAAAAAAAGCTTCAATAAAATAAAAAAACAAGTAAATGGCAAAAAAAACATGAAGATGAGCAGTTCATTTGAAAAAAAATCTATAAATAAAATTGAGCTCGAAACTGATTCAAACAAAAGAAATAATGAAAAGCTATAGACATTGACAGTGACGTAGCCAGAAATTTTTATGAGGGCCGAAATTTTTAGTGAGAGTTTTTGATTTCTGGATAGGTTATGAATAGAAATTTCAATACAGCGATGTACCGCGGAAAAAAAATAATAATAATAATAATACCGGTATTACAGTATTAGAAAAACTAGATATTCTTGACAAATATTCAAAATATAATTCAAGTTCTTTTAACATTTTCAAGAATTTTTGTAAATATTTGGTTCTGATAACAATATTTAAATAAGTTTAGAAAATTGTAAATAATCTTCATTTTTTGATATTTGGCAAGATTTAAGACATTGAAAATTCTCCTGTAAATAAATATTGTTACAGTTTGCTCGTTATTTTTCAGGATTGTTTCGAATTTTTTAAAGCTGTCCCAGAAATTTTTTAAAATTTTGTTCTACGTCTCGACATTTTTCACGAAAATTTCCGTTAATTTTCAAATTTTCTTTTATGTCCTTTATATTCCATGACGGTCGCAATAAGATTTTACAAATGATTTTTTTAAACTTGATTTTCTTCAAGTCTTGTAAACAAAATATAAAGAAAAATGCTAAGGAAAAGAGAGAAGTAAATTTTTGTAGTCAAAAAAATTGTATGAGATACTTCAAAAGTGTATAAATTACAAGCATATAGAACAAAAATAAAAGTTTTGGGGACAGCAACGCTGATGATGCTAATATATATATATATATATATATATATATATACATACACATATGAACTTAAGAATATGTAAAAGACAGTTTTGGCAAGATTTCAACTTTCCAATGCTCCTGTTGCTATTGTCAACATGATTAATTAACAAAAAAAGAAGAAAAAAATAGGAATAGAAATACAATATCTTTATCAAACAAGTTCACATTAAATCTTTAATATTCCTACTCAGCTTCCCATTCCAATTTTTTTCATCCTCCATTTCAGTGACTGCTTCATTAATTGCCACCAGTTTCATGTTGACGAGGCATATCAGATTGATGAATTTTCACTCTCACTTTTTGCACATAAACATAAAATCGCTTAACAAATTGCTCTATTTCATATTCTTTCCCTCTCTTTCTCTCATTCTTCACTCTCGTTTTTTGAATGTTCCTTTTCGTACATTTTCATATTTTTTATTTCGAATAAAGTACATTTTTGTTCCTGAAATTTCTTAGAAATTTAAAAAAAATCGTTTACCAGCTTTTACACCAGGAATAAAAATCCAGGAACATTCAATGCATAAAAATAGTCAACCACATAAATGCGTACCTCAAAATAAAATTTTGATGGATGACCGGATTATGTTACATAAAAATATCATTAAAGTCGAGCATCAGACGAAAAAATAAATTCCAATTCTCGCATGTGTCACTTAATCCTCCAACATAAGACCTTTTCAGAGTCAGTCAGAAAAGTAAATCGCCAATTATTTCACAACATCAATCGGTAGTTAAGAGAATGTCAATCATGAGCTTAGATTTAATTGTTAGTATGACGAGTGGGTTTTATTTACCTTAAATCCTACACAAAATCATTCCCTTTCTACTAAATTGTCAGATTTTTTTAAATTACTTAATGCATCAATGGAGAATAGTCAGAATAGTTGTATATGTTATATATTTGGTAGGTTAAAAAATAGAGAGAAGAAAATTATTATTAAAGACAAATCATAAAAAACCATAACCAGGGTCATAAAGATAGAGGTAGTTTACTTTGTAGCAGAAGGATATGGAAAATATATGGAAAATTATTATTATTATTATTAAAAATAATATTTTTTGTTACCATTGAACCAAAAAATCCAAGGATTATGGATCAACTGGTCTTCCGTTAAACCGAAAAATATTTAATTATTTCCCTGGAACTTTTTTCGGATTTGTTTTCGAACTTTTCGAAATTTGAATTTTTTGTAAATCTCAAAATTAACACTTTTGAGACAAATTTGCTAATAATTAAGTGCTTAATCAGCATCATGACACTATAAAGCATGTTTTACAATTAACTAGACTTTACTTATCCCTCAAATAAGCGAAAAATTTGCAAACAAAAATTTTTCCAAAAAAATGTAAACAAGTTTGTTTTGATTAAAGTCAAAAATTTTGTGAAGCAAAATCTTTTAATTTCTTCTTTATATGGACAAAACGTAGACTAATCTACGTAAATTAACTTCAAACAATGAATTTGAAGTATTAAAATGAGTAAAAAGCTGTAAACACAAGAAATTGTTAAATTTTGTAACGTACAAAAAAAATTCGAAATTTTTTCCCGCACAAACTTATTTAAAAATTCGAACTCGAATTTTCAATCACCATCCATAATCCTTGGCAAAAAATGAAATAATTACGTAATGAAGATTTAATGACTCCTGGTTTGAGATTTCTCCCGATTTCCCTCATAATTAGGGATTCTAACTAATTTTCAGAAATAGAAGACAAATTGAAGCTTTCAGAGGACTGAGGACAAATTAAAAAAAATAGAGGTCATTCCTCTGAAAAACCAAGTTTTAGCCTACTCATAATGGAAATGTATATAAAAAAAAATGATACAAATACAGATTTTTCCTTAATTTTTGATAAAGTCAAAATTGATAGATTTACATATAGTATAGTCTCTTTAACTTATTTCGTTCGAATTTTATATTTAATGGGTAATTTTGTAACTGATCAAACCAAAATAAAAAATTTTTCAGGAAAAATTTTAACAAGAGAAGGGGGTGGTTTAATACTCAATCTACATTTTTAGCTTTTAATGTGATTATTTTTCATATCTTCTCTTCCTATAAATATTCCGTATTTAATAAGTCAAATGAGTGATATTCTGAACTTTAGAATAATATTCAATAATACTAAAATAAATTAGATAGAATTTCATAATTTTGTCACTTAAAAATAATATGAATGACAAATTAAATATAATGAAAAATAAGGGTGAATTTTTCAAGTACTCCTAAAATTAAAACCCCAAAAAATTTCCTGCTAGAACTAAAATAAATAGTTTAAATACATAATTGCTGTATTTTCACTTTTAGTTTGCAGAGTTCATCAAATTTTTAAACATTTTTTTCGTTTCTGCAACAAGGCCATGACGAAAATAAAAGAGAAGCGCATTATCTTCTTGCAATTAAATAAATTGCTTCTCGCAATTATTACCGTTGTGAGTCAAGGAAGAAACAAGCACCTTCAGTGTATGTTTTTAGAGCACATTTATGCTTCTCTCTTTCATTTTCGGTAAACGATTTAATTCACATGATAAATTAAATGATATTTATATAGAAATGATAATACTTAATAATAATAACATTTAATGATCATCATCAGTGCAACACGATATGGCTCATTGTCAGCAATTTATTCTTTTTGAAAATTAAAAAAAAAACTTTTATAGTTGTATCCTCTTTTTATGCTGCATGTTGCTTGTTTGGCTAGCAAACCTGCAAACTTGCATGAGAGAGAAATTTGTAGTATTTTTTAAAAATGGAAACCAAAATCATTGAATATCAATGTAGAATGAAGATGTATATTGAAGAAATCAGAGTCCTTTAGAGTAGGGATAATACCTGGATCCTGAATCACGAAATCCCGTAATCCAGGGATTGAAAATTCTTGAATCACGGAATTGAAATAATTTTAAAATAAATATACAGTTATGATTTTTAAATAGCACTCGGCTTCTACCAAATAGGTAGTGGTTCGATTCTAACTCAAAACAATTTTTTTCAACATATTTTTATTTTTTTTAATGTTTTAAAAAAATTCAAAAAAGTTTAAAATATTTGTTTGATTTTTCGGTTTAAGTCAAAAAGTGTGTTTCAAAATAGAAACTTAACACAATTTTTTTTTAAATTTAAAACAGGTATTAAGAGTCCAGTTTAAAAATAAGTTTTAAATATTTTCATAAAAATTTTAAAAGTGTTTTTTAAATTTTTTGCTTCAAGTGCTCATTTCAGTGTTTGCTAATGTTTAATTTAATTAACTTATAAATGTTTTATTTAAGTCCGCTTACTTAGAGTGAGCTTTTTAGAAAATTTGTAACATGCTACAATTATTCACGACTTAAAGTAGAAATAAAGAAACCATAAAATAAATTATGGTCCTTCGCCTTAATGTACATAATATAATTAATCATTAGTTTTAAGCTGTTTTTATCAATTTTCAATTGTTGTAAACATTAGATTTAATGTAGAAATTAAGTAATTATTGGTAAAAAGTATGAATTAATTAAATTTACTTCAAAAGTAAATCATTTTAATGAATTTTAATAAAACTTGGCATTTCTGTCAACGTCAACGAAAGAGGAGGATTTGAATAAAGAAAAATGTTAATATTCCTTAAAAAACGTTTTCAATCAGCTTTTACATCAATTTTTTGTGTCTTTTATTATAGGTATCAATATACTAATAAAAATACGTAAAGTCAAGTTTTTCATGGAAAATTCAGAAATTTGAAGATTTATTTGGAAAGTTTTTTTTTTCAATTTTCAATTTCAATCTCAAACTCTTACTACGTCACCAACAAAACCATGATTTTTTTTAAAAAGTTTTTGAGTTCGTCGCAAAAATTCTTTGGTTTAGATCTATTCAATCCTAAAGTCAGGGGCGTAGCCAGGGGCGGGGGGCCACTGGGGGCCCGGGCCCCCAGTCTGGAAATCAAAAACTCATTCAAAAAAAATTGATAAGAAATTTTTTTCAAAATTTTATGATATTTTTTGTATTATTTACTACTACAACAATATTTAATATGATTATCTGAAAATTGAGTTATTAACATCAAAAAAATTTTTTGGGCCCCCCTCAAAATAATTTCTGGCTACGCCCCTGCCTAAAGTTAAAGTACTTTTTTAAAACTATGTGTTTATACAAAAAGATGTAAGAAGTATTATGCTCATATTTTTTTTGCATAAACTGCATAAACTATAATATTTTATTCCAACCTCTGTATAAAATACTTTTATTAAAATTCATATGACATCACTTTCATAGCTTGATACAAACAAGTTTATCGACATTTTTCGGACGACAAAACAACAAAAACTATATAAATATAAAGTATAAAGGACTCTAATACTTTTCATCTGGCTGAAGAAGAAGGTGTCAAAGAAATAAGCTAAAGGCAAAAATGTTGAGATATTCATCGAACATTGAACTGTAATGTTATGTAGATACATCAGTTAAGGAATATAAATTTTTCTGACTTGTTAAAACCATTTAAATATGCAAGAGAATGGTATTATGATATTGAATTATGTTATAAAGGAAAAGTCATAGTCAAAACCAGCAAAATTTATAAAATATTGAATCAGTTGTATATACAGATAAGCGCTGGCTAAAGTAATAATTAATATCTGTAAATTTTACAGCTATAATTGTGTTTTAATTCTTATTCCCAGTTACTTGATTTCCTGTAAACCCTTCTGTATTTTGCAGCTTTTTGTTAACACTAATCCAGACCGGCACGTGAATGAACAAGAGTTCGTGCCGAATTTGGCCATTTCAGGCAAGATGTTTTTAACTGTAGTTGTTCAATTTAGAACAAAAATTTAGTTTCTACATAATGCAATATTCATCAGTAGTTCAAAAAAATATTATAAGGTTTCTACCTTTGCACTGTGCACTATGAATTAAAGGCAAGGATTTTCAAAGGCACCATCAAAGGCATGGCCTTTGTAAAGACACAACAAAGGTATCCTGCATTTACCTTTGATTTATAATTGCCAACATCTAGATAGTCTATTTAAAGGCAAGTGCTAGATATCAATTCTGGAATTAAGTTGTAATAGCTGTTGCTAGATCTCTTAAAAATGTATTGAAATACTGAAAATCAAAAATAAAAATAATGTTTTTTTAAAAAAAAGTGATGTACAATGTTTTTTAAATTCAATATTCGTCAATGAAACTCCTCATGACTCCTCATGACTCCTCATTATAATTCAATTTTATATTTCTCTCCAAGTTTTTTGACTATCTTAAAAAATGTTGAAGTTTATCATTCAATGCAGAAAATTTTATACACCAAATTGAAAGGATTAAGTCAGGCGCGTAGCCAGAGGGGGGATAAATCCCCTCTCGATGAAAAATTTTCTTCAATTTGCTAGAGTTTTTGTGAATAAATCCCAAAAATCCCACCCATAAATTTTTTTCATACAAAAATTTTGAATATCCCCCCCTCTCGAAAAATTCCTGGCTACGACGCTGAATTAAATCAATAAAATAATAAAAGTAGAAAAAAGTTGTTCTGTTTATATTTTTTTAACAAAGAAGGAATCATAAGAGTTCAAAAATCCCAATGAAGTAATATTTATTTTTAAAGGTGATTCATTGATTATTTGAGAATAGATTCTGTACCATTGGTAGCAAAACTACAATAAACACATCCATGGCGAAGCCTAATTTGTTTTCTTTAATATAAGTGTCAGTTTTGAACATTCAATTTAAATTTATGATAACGGTAAATTTCTTAGGTTTTTCGAGACGATAATTGGTAGTTTTTAACTTGTAACTTCTCAATTTCAAAGCTTTAACAGATTTTATTTTTTCCACGGTTTTTAAAAATTATATCTACACTGGGGTCGTTTGGATATTACGTAACGCTTAGCCACAGTGGTCTAGAATTGGAAAAGAATATATGTTGTAGCCACAAGTAAGTAGTTTATGGAAATGCATAAATTTTGGTCCAGAAGCTCTTTTTTTAAGAAGAGTTTTAATATAAATATGCATTTGCTATACTTTTGGTACTTTCTGCACTCGATAGACTCGAAAAAGTCGAAAATTGATGATTTTTCATGGAATTTTCGACCCTGTGACTAAGTTAAGCAACAATGCGAAGAAAGTGTTTTGATAAGTTTGACCATTGTGCAGAAAAATTAGTTTAAAGTTGAAATTTTTTGATTTTTTGCCTTAGGGGACCCCAGATACCCCAATGATGGTCGGTTGCGTGACATTTTATTACAGCATATTTAAGTTCCTACTTATACCTTTAATTTAAAACCAAAATGGAAAAAATTGGAGTACCCCTTTTTCCGCTAGAGTCATTTGAAGTTTGGGGTACCCTACTAAGGGAACTTTAATTTTTCTCATCAAAACTAAGCCAAATCTTGATGAAACTTTCAGATTTTATTTAAATATTGATTATCTTTATATTCGTATCAAAAAAATTTGACATGTGGTGAAATTTTGTTGAAAATTTGCAAGAAATGATTTTTGGCTTTTTGAAACCATATCATAGTACCTAGGCCTACTGAAACTAAATTTAAATAACCCACAAAGAGCTAGATCTGACCTTGATAATTTGAGCTTGATCAGCCAATTCATCGCGCTCACCTTGACGCGACCACGGTACGCATTTGAGCAAGATCAGAAAGAATGTTAGCTGAGCATGATCTTGATCGAGATCAGAAGAACTTGATCAATGTTACTTGATGACATAATATTGCATGCAAGTTGCATGATGTATTAAGTCACCTGATCAAGATAAAGATCGAGTTCACCTAACATTCTTATTAATCTTGCTCGACATCGAGATCATAAGAGTTTGTTATATTTTAAATTTATCTTTCATAACTGATCGCGATCAAGATCGAGTTCACCTGACGATACTGATCTCGATCATGATCACACTCTGAGCTAGATAAACTGACTCACTCTTGTGAGATACATTCTGAGCATGCTCAAGATCTAAATCTGAGTAACTCTGTATTTTTTGTTACTTACCCGATCGACACATTATGGCAATGTTGCTGACATGGTCGCCACTCGGACGCCAATGGAATGGAGATGGCAATTTTTTTTATTTTAATTTATAATGTTTGCCGCATGGCCACCAACAGGCTGCCATGTACATTAAGAAAAAAAGATTATTTTCATCAATCAATTTAAAAATTTTTCAAACGCCAAGTGGCCGCCACTTGGATGCAATTTATATTTTAGTTATTAATTTTTCATGTAATAATTTTTTGACATAAAATATTATTAAATCAAGTTGTTTAACATATATAAAAAATTCAGTGAAACTCCTGCTTTATCCCTGACAACCAAATTTAACGACTCTTATATGGACACATTTAATGTTCGAACTATTTAGCATTAAAAAATATAAAATCATCAAACAAATTAAATTTTAAAGCCACAATATTAAATTATTACACTTATTTTTATTATGGAATAAATTGTGATAATCCAGCTCAAAAAAAAAATTTCAACAAAATGGCATTTAATGGTCCTTCTAAGTCAATCACAATTTTCACCCTTTTTAGTGCATTTTTGAAAACTTGTTTTTCAAAAAGGTACCGTTGGGTAATTCCATGAATGAAAAAATGTTTCGAAAATCTCCTAATGTATGTAGAATTAAAATATCTATCTTCCTAGATATTTTCTATATGATTTAAACATGTCTGGATGAAGATATTTTAATTTATGTGTTGTCAATTTGTTAACTTTATGAAAAATCACTTAATTCACTAAATTTATCAAAACAAATTATTCAATCACAGGTTGAAGAAATTTTTTAACGGTTTTCCTAAATTTGAACTGAAACTAGTAAAAAAATATTACAACTTGATTTTCGTCAGTTCCCTTCACTCATGGAATTGCCTTAAGCTTAATAATTTTAATGATTGACTAATTTCATACGAAGTACTTTGATAATCAAATACTGATCGCTAACACAAAAATGCGCCGAAGTCCCTTTCATTATGACAAACATTCAAAAAAAATTCGACTGTTGAAAGCAAACAATCTTTAATTAATATAAACAGTTAACCCTTCTATAAAAATTTAAGCAACTAAAAGTAGAAGTATTTGATTTAATACGTTTAATATTTTAGCTAAACAAACTGCTTCATTGCAGAATTGTATATTGAAATTATAACGACATTCGAAATTTTGAATTTTGTGTCTTGTTTCTCAAAATCAAAGTAGGATTTGAATTTTTTCCGTTAAAGTTCAATTGAATTGAAAGAATCAAGTTTGTGGATCAATTTTTTTTTCATCCGTGAAATTAATTAAATAAACATAGAAATAAGAACTTTTTAGGTAAGTATAGAGTGAAAATTAGTTCATAAAGTGAAAAGTGACTTAGGAAAGTTAAAATCCATTAATTTGAGAATAAAAAAATAAAGAAATTAAATTTTCAATGAAAATTTTCATTGATGAGGATAAATTTATGATAATTAAAGGATGAACGGAACAGCTTGAAGATTTTTATGCAGTTATTGTGCACAATATCTCCATTTTTAATAGGATTTTGAAAACTTTGCCTAATTAGACTGAATTTTTTATTTTTGTTCATTTAATCTTTTTTTCCTCTTTTATTAATATGCTTTTTCTTGTTCCTTCTTATGTTTTAGTCCTGAATAATCAATATTTGATTGACATCATCATCACATTTGTGCCAAATTGTCCATTTTAAGAAATTTCCTGTCTGATTTCGGATCTTTTGTGTCACAACAAATCTACAGTTTTAATGGTAAGTTTAATTAATTGATTAACATACAACATGGGACGGAAGAAAAAAAATATTTCTGATTTAAGCAAAAAAAGCCTTCAGATAATAAAAAGTAAGTTTAGAGTGCAACAAAAGAAAATTGAGAATAACAGCCAAATATCAAATTTTTTTGTTGAAAGAACTGCTCAAACATTTGATACTGATTCGATTGAAACTGAAAATGTTTTATATTGTAATGAAATTTCTCAATCAGCTAATATAGATATAGATTCAAATAATTTAATACTTTCCAAATTAACTAAAGAACAAAGTAATTTGGTTACTAGTAATGATTTGAACACAACTGATTATATCAGTAAGATGATTCGTGAACATGCTATTAAGTTTAATTTGAACAGAACCAGCGTAAGTTCTCTTTTAAAAGGATTAAAAAAAGTTTACCCATTACTACCTTCTGACTACAGATCATTGCTTAAGACCCCTAGGAAAACTATTGTAAGAAGAATTTCAGGCGGTGAATATGTTCATTTTAGTCTTATAAATACTTTTAAATTTATTTGTAAAAATATGACTCAAAATAAGGAACTAGAAGTTTCGTTTTTCGTTGATGGTGTTGCCTTCTTCTCTGACTGCTGTAAGAAGAGCTTTTGGGTTGTCCTTTGTCGATATGATGGAAAAATTTATCCTGTTGGGATTTTCAATGGCAGTAATCAACCAAAAAGCTTTAATGAGCTTTTGATTGACGTAGTAAATGAAATTAAAGGACTTTCTGCTGGGTTTTGGGTAGAGGATAAATTTTTCAAATTAAAAGTTAAGAATTTTTGTGCGGATTCTCCTGCCAAGGCTCATATTACCTATACAGCACATACAAATGCGTATAGATCCTGCCCATATTGCTACATAGATGGGTATTTTGACAAGAGAATGATATTTGATACAACAGGACATCAAAAGCGAACGAATGATGAATTTAAAAAACAATTAGATCCGAAACATCACCGCGGTAAATCTATCTTAGAAACGGAATTGAATTTAAACATGATTGATCAATTTCCGGGTGATGTTTTACATATAGTTTATTTGGGTGTTTTTAAGAAACAATTAAGGCTGATGTGTGACCCTGAAAAACGACAATTACCGAAAATATGTGGTAATGAAATATCCACCAGATTATTATTCTGCAACGATTTTATGGTATCCGAAATCCATCGTAAATTTAGACCTTTGAATAATGTTGCAAGTTTTCATGGCAACGAATGTCGCTCGATATTATTAAAATTTGGCATCGTAGTATTCAAAGGAGCTATTCCAGCCGAATATTATAAAAATTATTTGATGCTTCATGTTGCAATTTCAATTCTTTGTGATAAAGATTTATGTATTATAGAAAATGAGGCAGCAGAACACATTCTGAAGGCATTCATCGAGAATTCAGTAAATATCTATGGAAATGTATTAGCCACATTTAATCTTCATATGCTAGAACATTTAGCTGAAATTGTAAAGATTCAAAATTCTCCACTAGAAAGTTTCAGCACCTTTCAGTTCGAAAATTATCTTTATTCCATTAGAAGAACGATCCATAAAAAGCAATATCCTCTACAACAAGTCCATCGTCGAATTGTAGAGGAGTTTCAATACGATATTGAAAAGAAGATGACACAAGAAAATAAAATTAACGTGCGATATGTTGAAAGAAAAGGAAAAACTGAATCAGTTCACATTGATTATAAAAAATTTTCCACATTCGGTTGTCGCGATCGCTTTATTCTAGATAAATTCTTAAATGTGTATGTTTGCATGATAATTGAAAAAGATAAGGATAATTTCCCTGTATTTTTATGCCGTCGTTTAACGAATATCAAAAGTTTCTTTAAAACGCCAATCGACTCTTCATTACTCGACATTTATGAATGTGATACAGCATACGATTCTCTTACATTAAAAAAAATTGAGTATAGTAATGTAAAGTTTAAATTGCAAGGCATACCATATTCCGAAAATAGTATGGTATTCGTGCCCATAAAGGATTTTTATCTCGATTCGGATTAATTATTTAATTGTAGTATATTTATTAATTAAATTTCTCTATTTAGTTTGCTGTAGTGGTAGACTCTCAAAACAACCTTTTCGTAGTTCCAAAAGAATGGATATTTAATGACAACTCGCTCGTTCATTATCCAAAAAGTGGAAATATTAATGCTTTGGTTCAATTTGGTGCTGAACCCGACGATGATTGGGATATAGTTCAAATAGATGTTTTAAAAAATAACATAGGTAATATTGTTTATTTTTTTTTAATCTTAACATATATTATATAAATTAATTTCAACAGAAACTTATCTTCTCGCGGAAGCTTCCTTGAAAACTCGACTAACCCATAGTAATACATCGTCAGAAAATGAGGCAAATAAAAAGGAAAATCGCAAAAAGAACGCTAAAAAAAGATTTTCCTCTGATGACGATTTTGACTTTAATTTGCTTCTAAAATCTAAAGTAAGTTCCTTTTGTCTAATTCACTAATGTAAACTCATTCTTTTGATATTATTTCCAAATTTTAATCATTACATTCCTTTTTAAAAATCTTTTGAGTAATACTATATATTTTATTTACAGAAAAAGAAAATGGCAGACAACACTCAAGTCAAAACGGCATCAAAAATTCAATCACAAAAAAATGTAAATGAATTTTAATCACAACATTTCAATTATTAATTATTATTTTCTCAACAGACAAAATTAGGATCAGGCTGGAATAATTTCATGGAAGCAACTAATAAATCTCAGGCTGTTCAAGAAGAATATCCAAATAGTTCGATGGTAATTTTAAGAGCAAACAATTATTAACTTCTACGCATTATTTCTATGATTTCATTAATATAATATATTATTATTTCATAGATTCCACATACCTCCTCATATGAAAATGAATCACCACCAAAAAATGATGCTCAAAATTCATTACTTGACCACAACAAATTTCGCTCAAAAAATAATCAAAGTGATTCGGTAAGTTCAAATTAGTTCTTTTTTTATACATTAAATCTTTATTCTGTCTATCATGCTAAAAGTTAGAGATTTATAAATTATTTTTTATCTTTTATTATTATTCAGCGTATTGATGTGTCTCCTATTCATACTTTTCGTTCAAAAAATAATCAAAGTGATTCGGTAAAATCATATTAGTTAATTTCTATTAATCAAATCTTTATCATATTATTTTTTTTTAATAATTTAGATTGATGAAGTTTCTCCAATTGCTAATTTACGTCCATCAAGTTGTGAATTATGCTCCGTTGTTAGTGAGAAAGTTGATGTGGTCATTGACCTTTTGCAAACCTTAATTAATCGTGAAATCACAACAAATAGTTCTACAACAACCAAAGACTTTTCTGTTGAGCCATTATGCAGTATTGATGAATTTCAACAACGAGAGCGTAAACTTGATACAATAACAAAAAATCCTGATTCTGATGAGGATTTCAAGAAATTTCGTCGTAATTTGGTAGGTTGAAAATTTGTTAATATATAGTAGGGTCCCGTCGAAAAAATCAAGACTTCATTCAACCGTCAAAATATTTTTGAATCTTATATTGACAATTTTTTGAAAAAATGAAAACAATGGAAAATTATTTTCTCAATTTCTAAAGCAACAAGTTAGTTTTATCTAACAAATGCTTTATTAATACATGTAGCAATTTTATAGAATCATGAAAATTAACATCCAGTTTATCTATTTGCTTGTTAAACATATTTTTTTGTGACTTCTTGATTTCCAAAATTTTGTTTGTTTTTGTTATCGAAGAAATTTTTGTTCGAAAAATTTAAAATTCAAAAAACCGATAAAATTCAAAATGCTTTCAGGTCAAAAGTTTGGAAACGTTTTTTCAATAATCTTTATTAAGCTTTATACATAGTTTAAATATAGTTTATGAGTTAAAACATAAATTTCATACATTATTCTTTATTTTTATGCAAAAATGTGTACTTAACTAAGTTTCCTTCATGGTTTATTTTAAATTAAAAATGACTGACATTTTTTGGGAGTTTTTATCAAAAATTTTTACTTTAACTAAATTAATTGTTTATGTTTTTGTACTTATCACATAGAATTTTCAAATATCTTTCAGAAAATATATTTTTTGAGAGCAATTCCACTCCATGAAAAAGTTTTCATTAAATACTTACAAACTATTGGGTATTTTGGTATCATTTTGTTGTATTTTCGTTCTACTTTACAATTATATATAACTTATATTTTTGACTTGAACGTCTAGAGAAATATTCAGTATACATAAAACAATAGCAAAGCACCTCATAGGAAAAATTTGCTCAAATCGTTATGTATTTTATCTCAAAAATCATAAAATTATGACCGTTTCCAAACTTTTGGACGCTACTATAGCCGATTTAACTAGATATGTATTTACAAAACCAAGAAAAATTACAATCTATGCTTTTTTATTATAAAAAGGCATTATTTTGTATATCTAAATATCACGATTGATTAAATAATATATAATTGTGGATTGATTCAAATACAATAATACAATTTTCTTTTTTATTTTCTTTAAATGCTAATTAGATCAACTATTACGCACCAAAAATAAGAAATGCAAATTCTCGTTCTGACAATACTACTGGATTAATGTCAAGTTTAATGAAAATTTATTTCCATAATGAATTTATTGTAAAATTGGGCTGGACAAATTACGATGGTAACTTGAACCTTGGTTTATATTGTTTTTTAAAATCTAATCTAATTGATAATTTGTAATTAATAGGTCGTTTTGCTGTCAATAAATCCAACGGGCATTTTGGATTGTTTATGGATATCATAAATCAACATTCACCTGGTACATATCCGAATCTTGATAAAACTGGAGAGGCAGTTAAAGAAATTTTGCGTCGCATTCACGAAGATATAAATAAAGAAGCACGCGAGAAGAAGAAGTCACCAAATTAAAATATGTATAATTAGTTTAAAAAAAATAAATAAAAACGAATTTTAATTAATCTTAATTTTTTTGCCTTATTTAAAAATCATTTTTACAGATTAATATTTTATTCCGGAATTTTTAATAAATATTGCCACATAATTGCCATTTAATACTACCACATGAAGGCCATGTGGCTGCCATTCAAAAACAAAATGATTAAATAATTGCCAACAAGGCGCCGTACAGGCAATTATTGATGTTCGCCACTTGGCGAATTTCTCGCCACTCGGCAGCCACTCGGTTCTAAGTATACTGCCACCACGGCGCCAACAGGGTGCCACATTGCCACCACACCGCCGTGATGGCGATTCTTTATATGGGGCTTATGGCGTTGCCATTTGGCGATTAACATATGGCATCGCCGTGTGGACACCATATGGCTGCCACACGGCGCTTGTGTGCCGATCGGGTTAAACACTTTCAAACTCAAATGAGAGTTAGAAAAACTCTCAAACTCAGAGCTAGAAAAATTGACTCACCCTTGTGAGACACTTTCTGAGCATGCCCAAGGTCTAGATCAGAATGTATCTCACGAGAGTAAGTCAATTTATCTAGCTCAGAGTACGATCTAGATCGAGATCAGTATCATGCTCATTAGAGTTTGAAAGTGTTTATGTCGCATGAAATATGGAGTTACTCTGATCTAGATCTTGAGCATGCTCACAAAGTGTCTCACCAGAATGAGTCAATTTATCTAGCTCAGAGTACGATCAAGATCGAGATCAATATCATGCTCTCTAGAGTTTAAAAGTATTTATGTCAAGTAAAACTTAGAGTTTCTCTGATCTAGATCTTAAGCATTTAACAGTGAGTCAATTTTCTAACTCTGAGCATGATCATGATCGAGATCGGTATCTTTCTTATGAGAGTGCACTAAAAAATCTGTCTCTGATCAAGCTCAATTTTGCTGACTTTCTTTTTTCTTGTTAGGGTTTTACAATTTTTTCTCTTCTTTTATTGCATAGCACATTAAAATACTTTTCCAACGAGGTATAAAACATTACAAATGAATGAGATTTGTCTGATTTATGGCGAAAAAACTGAAAAAATGTTCAAATTTGGGCGAGTTTGTAGGTCCATACTTCACATTTTTGCTTATATTTCTCGCTAATCTTAAGTAAATGTAATAAATTTGGTATCATTGGAAAGCTTATAGTAGTGGCTATGCAATAAAATAAAGATTTGAGTCCATAAGTTGTACAGTGCATGGTTTGGTCTGATGTCAAAATTGTCAAAGTTTCAAAAAATATTATTGCTTAACTTAGTCACAGGGTCGAAAATTCCATGAAAAATCATCAATTTTCGACTTTTTCGAGCCTATTGAGTGCAGGAAAGTATAGCAAATGCATATTTATATTAAAACTCTTACTTATATCTATCAAATAAAAAAAAGTTTATGAAAATTGGATGTAGCAGTGATGAGTACCAGAGCTTTGAAAATGACTTATCTGAACCCAAATTTCACACATTTTGGCCTGTATCTCCGGAACTAAGAGCTTTTGGACCAAAATTTATGCATTTCCATAAACTACTTACTTGTGGCTACAACATTTATTTTTTCCAATTCTAGACCACTGTGCTTAGGGGGAAGAAAGACGTCTCGGGTTTGTTATGCTTTATATATTTTTTTTTCGATTTTATAACAAGATTTATCGAGGGGAGGGGTCAAAAATATTAAAAAAAGAAATTAATTATTTTACATAAAGGATAATTTTAAATTCAACTGAAAACTTTCAAATGTTACTACCTTATAATTTTTACATTTTTTTCTTTTATTCTTCTTAAAACTACCTTTTATTTTTTTTAATTCTTTTCTTCATAAGCCATTCACATTTAATATTTATTCCATAAAAGCAAGATCCAGGAAGGTGAAGAAAAATATGAATAACAAAAATGATCCGCAAAATTCAATGCATAAATTAAATTCAATATGAAATCCAGCTTGTCGTGCAAAATTACATTATTAATAATAACAAAATAAGAGAAACCTCGAGTTAAAAGAAAGATTATTAATCGCAACAATTGGTAAAAAGAAAAAATTGAAATGAACAGTATTGCCTCAATTGAATGAGAGATCGCTTACAAGATCTGACATTGAGACGATAGCGAATCACATGCGCATATTAATGAATAACAAGTTGTTTGTTGTATTTTTTTTAAAAAAAGTAATGTGTAAATATTACAGAATATTACAGGCCTGCGAGGAGGTAATTTTTTGCATCGTATTTAGTACGCATATTAAACTAGTTTAAAAATGTACTTAAGTAAGTAAAAGTATTAAATAGATTCAATTTTATTTAGCAAAGGATAGCTAAAAAATTAATGATAAAATTATAATTTCTATTTGAAAACTTCTGCTTTCTTTTGTAATAATCGCCAGTTAATTTTCAATAGTTATTTATTTTTAACTCCTCCTTTTTTTGATGTTCTCAATTGGAAATAAAAATCCAAAATGCTAATAAGTAAATTCACGTCAAGATCTTAATACTTAATACCCATTCCATAAAAATATTCTTCAAAATACTATTTTAAATTGACTTTATAATAATTTTGTATTATTGGGTATGTATTGATGTATTTTTATTTTTCAAAATCAATCTTGAATCAATGAATTGCTATTATACGTCCTAACAATAATGAGCAACACCACAGGAGAGAAAATAATGCCAACTTGGAGATTTAATTGCTATTTTTTATTATAAGATTTGAGAATACCTACTTAAATTTATCGTAATACTTTTTCATAGGGTTCGGACGTCTGCGCAGACATATGCGCCGACCTTCGCCGACCATACAAATGTCGGCGCCGACGTCGTCGAAGACGTCTTACTTTTAACGGTTTGACTTTTAACGGTTTTTTGAATTTCAAATTTTCTAACGGTCAAAATATATTTGAAATTATCCTACATGAAGTTGGCTCTATTGTATTGAAAACAAAAAATCATTAATTATAGTATTTAGAGATGGTTTTGAGCTTTCAAACTAAGCTCAACTGCTTCTATCTCGATTCACAGCCAGCCGAACAGCCGAACAAAGTGCATTATTAAGCTACCTTTTTAAAACAAGTTTCAAAAATGCGCTAAAAAATCGGACATTCACTTCGTTTTTTGGCAATGTTTCGAATATTCATTCCAAAGTGATTTTTTCTTAGAGTACATAAAATGAGACTTGTATGCCAAATTTCAGTTCATTTTATAATAATAATCTCGAATGGTAGTTCAACAAATACTCCATTGACTAAAGTGATTTGTATTGAAGTGGGTTTTATGATTTACTGACTAATTGACTAATGGTAAATAATGGAACAAAACAATATATTTTTATATGTTTTTCTGTTAAGTATTTTAATTTATATATGTTAATAAGATAACTCACCAGTGGACAACGGACAAATCGAATCGTAATGTTGTCCGTTTTCATACAAATTTACGAATTTTTGCGTCATTTAATAAGTTTATTTCTTACAAATTAGTGACTATCGAAATGACTATTGATACTTTGATACGAGTACAAATAAAATGATTCTCAAAACATTGAATATTCATTAACCGATATTTACTTTTATTACTGTTTGTAATCTCGTATATTATTGAATTCAATTTATAATATACTATTTATTGACTTGTCACGACACAAATTACGTATCAAATGAATAATAACATATAAAAAAAAACTGCGGCTATAACTATTGTGTTATTAAATATTTCTATCGCTTATTTTTTGATATTGACTCATTTTTTAAATTATGTCATCGCTAATACACAAACAAGTACTTCTTTTCTATTTTGGATTTTTATATATTTTCTGCATGCAAAGATTGGCAAAGAAGTCTTATTTTTGTATGAGGAGAAACTTTTTGTGGATGAGATGAAACAAAATATGATTTATGGTGAATCATAAATGAGAAGTGGCATTGAAGTGAGTAACAGATGAAAAATATGCTTGAATATTGGGTGTAGGTCAAAAGTATTTTTTCAATAAAATTACCATATATTACTATCAAACTTTATTCACGAGGATTAACTTAATTTAAATTCCAAATTCATTTCAGAGATTAGTTACGATACTGTTTTTTCACAAAATATAAATTTCATTGTAAATTCAAGTATTAAAGAGTAAAACAAAACTAACTTCTTAACCTTTAATGAATCATAAATGTATCGATGGTTATTGAATGACATGAAAGGTAATTAATTACAACATTTATGGACAAATCTACGGATAAATGGTACTGAAAAATTTTGACACAAAAATTTTTAAATCTTTTTTTCTTCCCTAGTTAATCACTTTAAGTATATTTTGAATAGTTAATTTGTTAAATTTTTCAATTCTTTATATGCTTTAATCATAAAGAAAGTAGCTAAATCTTGTAAAAATTTTGTTTTTATTTTATAAACAATGAGTAAAAAAGGCAACTGAGAAACGCAAGTTTGTTAAATATCTCTTTAATTAGATTGTTTCTTAGAATAAAAAAAGGCAGAAATGTATAGCTCTAATGGGCGAAAATAGAATATATATCGTTTCATGTCTTTAAAATGTGTATTTAGTTGAAAAATTGAAAAAAGAAAAAATTAAATTTTCGTAAAGGCAACTGAGAAACATTTTCAAACTCAAATAATTCCTTAATTAAAGTAGTAACAAAGCTAATTTGACTACCAAACGATAGATAAAAATCTAACTAAAAGTTGCTTTACAAGATAAAAGTTAGAAGAACTGCAGATAATAAGGAACTTTTGAAAATTTAAAAAAATAATAATCTGACAGTAAAAATTGCATCTGTAGATTTGCCCTTATAAAGAAAATTCAATCTTCTATACGTATGTTTATAAAAAAAATATTTATTAGCCTGACCTTCACTAATCACTTGGTCATCTCTGGACAATTTTTTTTAAATCTAGTAAAGCAGCTAAAAAACTTATAGTAAAATGTTGGTAAAATGTCAAGAATTTCATTAATTTGGCATGTTTCTTATGTACAGAAAAACAAATAATTTTTTTCAAAATGGAAATAATCTGCAAGCTTAAAGCATGTAAAACATTCCTAAGAACTCGATGTTGTACAACATGCTTAATGAACTCTTTTAAAGACTCTGTGTCTGTCGAAAAAGGAAATTGCGATGGCAAATATGATGTCATTTTACTTTAGTGTGTAAGAAAGAGACTAATACGTGTAAACAATCTGCGATTTTGTGCCACAAGTCACTTTGTTTTCAAATAAACATTCACTGAATGTTTTTTTTATTTTAGCATGTATTTTTTTATAAAATGTATTCGTTTTGTCTTATTATCGAAATACAATTTTTTTTAAAAATTTTACACATTTAAAAGTTGATATAAGTCTCCGTATATTTGGATGATTCAAAGCGTTTTTGTCGTAAATCAGTGTGAGACTTTCATTACCATTTTTTTTCTCTTCTCTCCACTGAATTGTCTCACATTTTACAGAAAAGTCATTATGTTCTTGTTCACATTGCATTTTGAGGGTAAACGAGTTGCACGTTCGACTTTGGATATGCCTTTTTTCATCCTCGCTTAATTTCATTTTTATGTGTGTACACAAAAAAGTCTTGAATAAGAATGAATATTGTCATGCTCTTTGGTTAAATAAAAAAAATTTTCAGTTTCTTGTGTGTTCTTAATTAACTTTCAATCATTTGGCACGAGCATGCGAATGCTTTTAGAATTGTATGTTTGTCCCCTAGAATTAATCTCAATCTTTTTTTTTCATTTTAAAATCAAAACAAAAACATGTTTTACAGAAATTAAAAGCACGCAAAGCAAATGACGATCTTCTATTCCTCTTTTTTTGTTGTTTCTTAGATCGCTACCGACACGTCAGTGTTAATGCCATCAATTCTACTGTCTACCTTCGTCTCAATTATTTCTTTCTTTCCATTCTTCTCCTTTTCTTTTTCTCCCTTTTTATTCTAATCGTAAGGTCAATAAGAATTCAAACATTTAGTGTCAAAAAATGTAAGTGAATGATGGAATTTAAAGATTTACAATAGAATAACTACTGTGGATGTATGAGTATGTTGAATCTTTATAATTGATTTTTAATGGAACATGATTGGTCATCATTGTGACAATTACATGGCAGGGAGAGTTTAATAAAAGGAAAAGAGAACAAATAAAAAATAAAATAAAATAAAATAAAGCGGAAATGAGTTAGACGTGATAGCTTTTGCAGAGACTGTGTGAATTTCAAGTAAATTTATTAACGAGAATAAAAAGATTCTCTTTTAACTTCCTTTGCTCGACTTGAGGCTTTATAAGAGAATTTTTTTATAAGAATGTATTTATTGTTCTTCTTTCAATTTTTTGATTGAACCCTCATCATTAAGTAATATTCTTTAAAGTAACATCTTATTCCAATGTATTGAAAAGATAGACGTTTAATAATACCGACGAATCACCACAATTTAATAAAGTATCATCATCTTCTTCATTACGACTCACAAAAACCCACAAAACCATCTTCAAAAAATTTTTTTATTATACACAAAAGAATTAAATTAATATTTTCTAAATAGTAAAGAATAGAAAAAGTTTCATTACAATAATAACAATAATGATAATTATCATTATACAGTAGCTTTATAGCGGGAAGAATTAATCAACATAATGAAATGAGTCTAAAAGCGATTAAACAAAAAAGTTTCATATTATTTAACTCTTATATTTTGTTTCCTTCAAGGAATAAGCAAATGTTGTATATGCTATGAGAAACATTTTTGTGCTTCCCTGGACTTTAAATATAATCGCAAAAAAGAACAATGGATAAGAAGAACAGAATAACACATACTATGAGATGTGTGTAAAAAATGAACACAACGGCTGAGAAACCACACGAGTTGCAAAAAGAGTTTCAGTAGAACTTTTTCTTCAAAATAATATTTGATGTAATGTATTATTACATACGTTGTTCATTTCTGGACAAAACTCAAAATATTCAAATTACAAATTTGTAACCAGGGGGGGGGGGAGTCTAAAATTTCGTTTTTTGCGTAACGTAATAAGTGAACGACCCCTTAGATCTTATTTGTCTTGTTCATAACTTTAATTATTTTAGTTGTTGTAAAAAGTTGAAACTCATGACAAAAAGTCACAACAAATGTGAGTCATCATAAGTTTTAAAACTAACACTGCATGAGAAGAAAAAATTCTAAAATTATCGGACCATAACTTAAACATTTAATGTGTTTGAAAAAATATGAGTTTAATTTTTCTAAAATACAACACACATGAAAATATTAACTCTAAGTTGTTTTTTTTTCAATTTTTTAATTAAATTACAGACAGAGCTAATCGCCAGAATCCAATTTAAGCTCAGCAAAATCATTGAATGATTTTATTAATTAGCATAAAATTTCATCAACTAATCTAATACATGTACTATCTGTCAAATAAGAATGTTGATGACGTTGCCAATAGTATAATGGCCGTGTATAAAATTAATTCGAATAATTGTGATTATTATTGATATTCAAGAAAATAACTTCAAATCAGTAAAATTCCAAATTTGTTCATTGTAAATCAATGGTACAAAAATCAGAAATAATTAATTCAATATTGTATAGTCTACCATATTAACTTATCCATTAATCTACATGAGACTCATATGTATTACAATAAATATGCACAACAATTAATCTTTTATTGATTAAAGTAATATGTGACTATACAGATTTAATCTTCATTTAACCCAAATGAAAAGCAATTCTGTAAAAACCATTAAAATTAATGATAACATTATCATTGAAACCACATAAATGCGTGTAGTGACTTTAAAATATTGAGTAAGGTGATTCTTATGTTTTCTATCATAACATTTTTTCAGACTGTTAATTTGAGAATCGTTATTCACGGGCTACTCATGAGTACATAAAAGGCGCAAAAAGCAATTAACACACAAGAATAATAATTTGTACATATGTGCGATATAATAAATTATCGTGGACCCCGATTAAATCAAAGAATTAACTTTTTTCATCAATTTATTTATTTTAATTAATACACTTCATTTAGCTTGGTAGCTTTTCCATGTTTGTTATTAGTATTTAAATGATTTTATGTAGAATGAATGTTCAAAAGAAATTTTCTTGTGTAAATTAATTAATCATTTTCAGCTTTTATTTTGACCA
The DNA here is from genome assembly GCA_963573255.1 of Chironomus tentans. NCBI lineage: Eukaryota > Metazoa > Arthropoda > Insecta > Diptera > Chironomidae > Chironomus > Chironomus tentans. Next base: position 146,609 of record OY754302.1, on the reverse strand, counting down.
TATTTTAGTGCTGTTATATTCACTTTGGCTAGCTGGTTTACTGAGATCTTGGAAATAGAAGGATACAGAATTTTAAGGCATTTGATAGCTGTTAATGTCAAAGGTTTGCAAACACAACTTAGTTTTTTGAAATTCATCAACAATATTACGTCAAACTTATTTTAGCTAAAACTTTTAGGGGTCGTTCGCAAATTACGTCATTCCAAAGAATGAAAAATTTTGTGCTTGGACTGTCACAAATTCTTCTACCCACCTCATTCGCCCCTAAAGCATGACGTAATTTGCAATTCATATTCAATTCATAAAGAGATTAAATGTAAAAAGAGTTTAATTTGTATATAACTACATTGTTTCACTTTTATATTTGTATTATGAACGTAAATGATTTGCAATTAGTTTTCTGAAGTATGCGGGTAAAATGCGTTTAAGTCACCCATATCCACAGTACTTATATTTTAATGTTCTCGGGCTTGCTAACAAAAAAAAAAAGAATTTTTCTCGTCTCAGCAGTCAACAATAAAATAAGATTCCAAGATATTTAACTTTACGAAAAGGCAAAGAAGCATAAAAGAAATCGAGATATGTATAAAGGAAGAAGCAAAAACTGCTAATTTTCGCAACAGTGCGAGAAATTAAGAATGAAAAAAAAATCAAATTCATCGCTCATTTATGCCCATTTTCGCATTCTCTTGAAAAAAAGACTCTTAAGTTGCTCTTAAGCTTCTTTTTTCATACACGATAAATAACTAATCGTAAACGAGCTTATAACAATAATAACAGCAACGAAAAATACACACAAGGATTCATCTTGAATGAGCCAAAAATGCTCATAGACAGTAATTTGAGACAATTAAAGAATCAACAATGGATTAATATAATATTTCGTATATATGTGTGATTACTTAATTCAATCTTTAGCTTTAATATCTAATGTAATAATTTAATCTTTACTGGTAATAGAAATTTTTTAATCTTCCTGGTAATAGTAAAATTTCTAATAATTATTGTTAACTCCAGAGTTGTCAGATAGATTCTTTTGGAAAGGTATCTAGCCTAGACAAAGGCAAAAAATTGCCTACCTAAAGGTAATACCTACTTAACCTAAGCAATGCCTAGGTCAGTGGTTCTCAAACTTTTTCGCAGGCGACACACTAATGGATTGAAAAATGGAGTCGCGAAATACTTGGGATAAAAATTTGAGTAAAAAGTTGGAAATTTTGTCCAAACTTTTCGTGACACACAAGTGTTTGGAGGTGAGTATATTAAAATAATTTACATTTTCTTGTTGCTCCAACAACTGTTTTTTATTACAATTTAGTGGAGACTCAAACGTGACTGGCTATCTAACTAATAAACCACAAAATTTTTTTTTTCCATTATTTAATTTTATGGATTAATTCATACCAAATAAGATATAAAAAGGGCATGAGAACTAAAATTTAATAGATAAATGATGAGACAGTATTGAAACTTTGAACAAGAAACTTTCTACCGTCGTGAAACCCTCATCAATTCTTATAGAATATCTTTCTTCTTATACTAACTAAAACAATTTAAAAATATAACTTTTAAGTATTTTTAAAACATTTCTTCTCTTTGTTTGCATCAATTCGACTTTGTCCCTTAGAGACTTTTAATTTCAAACAAAATAGGATATCTGAAAAATAACAAGAGAATTGCATTATGACTTCATATTCACATCTTGTTTAATAAATAAACATCTGTATTTAAAAAGCAATAAATAAAATGGCTATTATTATTATTATTATTATTATTATTTTCAATTAATAAAAAAATATTTTTTAAGCAAAATTCTGGTTTTCTAAAAAGTATGAATGGTTTTAAAATCGCGGTTTTCCTAGTTTGTTATTAAGAAAAAATTTTATGAGATTAGAAAAAGTAATTTTTTTTACATTTCGCAATCGTAAATATTTCTGCGAATCTATGCGAATACTAATACGAGAAAAGTCATTAGGTCTAGATAGTTTCATGGAGAAATCTTTCAAAAACAGAAATTGAAAATTTTACATAGAATTTTTACTTTTCTGTACTTTATTCCGTGGCTTGTAAACTAAACTTTCTGTGACTTTCGGAAAATGAAGCTTTCCAAGAATTATCCATGCATAATTTGGTCCATATGGTTTTTAATTTAGTACGATAGCTATATCCAGTAAGAAGTTAGTAAGAATTCAAAAATACCGTTAATCTTATTATCAATATATTTAAGCTAAACTATGAGCTTATTTGAAATTAATAAGTTATGAACGTAAAAAATTATTGTAATTTATAAAAAAGTTTTTCAATTGAAACAAAATATTTGTTCTTAAAACAACATTTGTTGCAAGGAGGGTTTCAAAAATTTTTGTAATATATAATATATTTTCAGCTATCAAAAAATTAATAATATGAAAAAGATTAATTTTTGAACCGTAGGTACTTTAAATAAATGATTTTAGTTTCTACTATTCTTAAACATAATTAACTGCTCCCATACTGCTTTTTGTTATTTTATTTATTTGTTCACTGCTCTTTGCAATTTTTTACTGCTCTTTGCTGCTCTTTACAAATTTTTTACTGCTCTCTACAATTTTTCTCTGCTCTTTACTGCTCTTGTCTATATTTTTACTGCTCTTTACTGTTTTTTGCTGTTTTTTTAATACTCTTTACTACTATTTGACTGCTTTATGCTACTCTTTACTAGTTTTTTGTAACTTTTTAAAGTTTTTTACTGCTCATTAGTGCACGATTTTTGGAGTCCCAACCCCTGGGAAAAAGCTTAAGTTGTAGGAGTAGTTACGATACAGACACACGGACAAAACGCGTACAATAGTGTCTTTTCACTATGGGAAAATGCACTAAAGAATTTTGCCTCTCAAATTCTGAATTTTGAATATAAAAGTATATAGTTTGTTTCCAAAACACAATTTTTTTCGGAGAGAATTTCATATTGGCGATTTTTAAGGTAAAAAAGTTGTGTATTAACTTGCAAATATTTTACAGTAGTAGATCGTGTTCAGAAAAGGAGATAAAATTGAAACAAACAAGAAATATTTTAGAGAGATTTTGCCAAAAACTATCATCAGTATCGAACAATCAGTTCATTTTAATCTTACGAAACAAAAAATGTTAAAAACATTGTTAATAAACATAAATTAAAATTTTTCGTAGAAATGTAAGAATCCCCTTCAGTAAGAGGGATTTTGGTAAATTTTATTTTCTTCTTCTCATAATATCATCTTTTAATCTTAAAGATTCCAATGCAATTTTAACTACATAATTAGGAATTCACCATGGGCAAAATTCATTGGTATCATAAATATATAAATCATCTTCTCAATTAAATTCATTCTCATCCAATTATGTTTATAAAATAATTTACAAAACTACACCTATAAAAAATTTCATCAACACAAAAAACATTCAAAAAAGACGAGAAAAAGAGAGATGTTGAGAAGATGCTCGCCTCATGCAAAAATTGCCAAAAAATATTATAAACTAAAAAATACGAATAATGATGATGATGGTTGCGTTGACTGCTTTAAGTTTTTTAAGTTTTTAAATATTCTACTTTAATATTACCTCTTTTTATGACTTTTCTCGCCGATTATCTTGTTGAGGAATATTAAAGAACCACAAACACTACCACGAATTTCTGAACATTTATTTACGGATTTTTTCGTTTTGCATCATAAGACCATTAGGTATTTGTATTATAAAATCTAACGAAATAAAATAATACAAGAGAGAGAAAATCGAAAAGCAAAGGCAATTGAGAGAAGAGGTTCATGAGCCTTTAAGGCATATCATAAATTTCATGAATATTCCCTAATTCTTCTCATTTTCCTTATTCTGATCTTTATATCTTACCATCTCTTTCATTTTTTTTTTCAATTTTAGTTGAACGACTGAATGCATTGTTTGTGGAACATAAATATATTTTGTGCCGAAAAGAGAAACGAATGGATTTAGAAGGAAAAGAAAATTGTTTTCTTTTTTTTCTTCTTGACTTTGATAATATATACAAGAGATTTAATCAATTTAGAGATAATTGAACCAGATTAGCAAAGACAATCAATCAAATTTATTTATCATTCCTATTTTCAAATTTCCAAATGAAAAATTTGTTTCTTTGATTAAACGATTATCATTTAATGTTACAAATAGGATCAAAAAATATCCTTCAAATGGCCATCGTTTTCTCAAAAGAACTCAGATACAACCACAAAAGGGGTAACATGAACTAAAAAGCATTAAACTTGCTTGATTATATCAGTATGAAATCAAATTTTATCCTTTTCCCCAGTAACAAAAACCGTTAAAAAGTTAGTTAATAACTAGCTGTGACTAACTTTCAGATAGTTTTTAACTAACTTTTAACGGTTTTGGTTACTGGGGTTTATTTTCCACATCAAACATACACTTTTATAAATTTACAGAATTGTCCAAACACAAGAAATTTTTGCCATGGAAAAGTCCGAAAAAGTCGATTTTTAGCGTGACATAATTTGCGAATGATCCCTAATCTGAAATCAAAGAAAATCCACTTTAGTGAAATCGAACGTAATCAGTTCTTTGGAACTTTTTTTTTTTTCAAAAATGCTCACATGGCGCCCTTAAGTTTTTGTAAAATAATGAAGAATAGCAACATTTAATTCATAAACATTACCCCAAAATTAGATCTTTTATCTATCTTGGAATCGTTTATGCTTTTCCGTTTTATGGGAATGTAAGTGTGTTTGTAAATTTTTCGATAGAAATATTTTTAAAATAATTTATTTTTTTTCCATATGTAACTGAGTTAGTGTGTGGTAATTTTGATATACTTTTCTTTACTCACTCTCTATATCAGCATCAGGAGCCACCCTTCAATTATTTAGTGTAGCAACAATTTTCCTTTCAGAAAAAATATTAGCTAAAATATTACTAGTAATGGGGACAGTTATGTATACAAATGTATGTGCAGATATATTTCGCAATGAACATCATTTATGCATTTTTATATTAGTAACAATAATAGCAAAAGCATAGACAACATAATTTAATGTTCGTAAAAATAAATAATTTGTAACGCATTTTTGAAAGATTTAAATTTTTTTTATGATTATACTGCCAATCGATAAATTACTCTTTATCAGATGATAATTTAAAATTTTTTACAACGTGAAAAAATAGAGTTTCCAACCAAAAACTAAAAGTTAATTCATTGTGTTTGTGAAAAGTTATGACCAAAAATGTAAAAAAATCATACCTGAAAATGTTGAAAAATCGCAAAATTTCAAAAATTTGCAGCTTCATATCTCTTCACCAATAACTTCAAATTAAATTTACTTTTCACTGCCTTCTATTATGGACTTGACTCTATAAGAAACAATAATAAAATATAAAATGGACTATGGAACTATACCTGAAAAGTATGGTTTTGACCAACTTTAAGGCTCGCCACTAAGGCACAGTTCCACTTTTTTGAAAAGTTTTATGTAGTATCGAATAGCCACATGTAAGACCTTTAAAACGATACCAAACACTATGTATAAAGTTCTAAAACACCAGAAATATGAATGAAAAAGTACAAAATGCAGTTTTCCCATTTTAACTTGGACGGCCTCACATGTCCATCGGTTTTTGGTCAAAAAGCGGGACAGACCAAAATTTAAAGCATTAAAGTTTAAAAAGTGGGACATTAAGGATTTTAGATATAGAAGGTATAATATAGAATCATATATAAATATACATCATAAATTTTTTAAAACGGATAAATTATTCCAAGATAATCCTGGAAAACTGTACTTTTTTATGTAGGTGCGTAAGGATGTTATGCAGCGGTGTAGTCAGAATTTTTGGAGGAAGCTAAAAAATTTTAAATTGAAAAACCTTTGTAATTTTAAATAATTTTTCAGTTTGGGCCATTTTTCTGGGAAGGGGGGTCAATTTTCACACGTTTATTCTCCTGGCTATGTCGCTGACGTTACGTATACGTACTGTTTCGTATATAAATATTAGTCTGAACATTTATATTGTTTAAGGTATGAATGAGACCTAACAATATAAAAAATAAATGAATCTGAAGTTTAGTCGTGGCGAGTCGGTGAAATTGAGAAAAGGAAAGAAATGTCAAATAAGCACACAATCTTAGCACTGTCACATACATTAACAACATTTTTCTTTAACAGACATTTTTATTTCAATGGCACGAAATGCGAAAAAAGGAGAAAATGTTTGAAAAGAAGAGTGATAATATAATAATTATAATTCTTCTGATTAATAAGTATCCACAAAAGTTCTAAAACATTGCACTAATTGTTACTTTTTAAGAAATGTAAGTTTTAAGAAAAGTAAGTTTTTTTGTGGGTTTTTCCAAATATATTAAATTCAATGTCTCGTGCAGGGTCTCGTGTCTCGAGACATAATAGGATATCTGCAATTTTTTCGGAATTATTTACGTTTATTGCTTTTATTATTGTACTGTTAAATTATTATACTGATATATTTAATGTTGCATTCAAGAGTATTCATCTTCAATTTATTCTTGATAAAATAATTAAATACAAATTAAAAAGCTCAGAATTTACCTAGTTCAGATTATACGTTGAAAAGAACAAAGAAAGATGGACAAAAATGTAAATTGCATTATCCAAATCACAAAATTTGTTTTTATTTTATAATCATTGTTCAAAGTAATATGCTCAAAATATATGTAACAGCCAGTGCACGATATTGAAAGTGAGAAAATAAGACATATAATAAAAATAAATAAAAAAATTATGCAATAGAATCTATTGAATAGATGTTCCGACGAATCAAGTTAGGAGGAAAAGATGAAAGTGAAATGATTAAGAATGAATGTGTGAGATATATGGCGTAAAGAAAACTTGTAGCTTCTCATATAAAATATTACTTACAGCATAGTACATATCGTAAGCAAACACAAAGCTCTCAATTTATGGATGAAGTAATGAGGAGCGATAAAGCTAAACCAAACGAATAAATTTCATAATGCGCCAAAGTCATAAAAAGCCATAAAAGTGAAATGAAGCTTCTCTTATTTTTAAAAGAAAGATGGGACTATGGCAATGTTATGACTGTTATATGATGTTGACTATCGGCAGCATTAAACAACATTTGAATCATAAAAATCAACATAAAAGTGTAAAAAGTTTTGATTTAACAATTTTTATTAAAGACGCGTAGAAAATTGATGAAATATTTTTTTTAACGCTATTATTATTATTAATAAAGTTTCATTGCAAAATTTAAGAAGTAAACTTTGCTTAGCAAAGTGAAAGCAATTTAATTTCATTTTGAAGATTTTTATCAAGAAAAAAATGAAGCTCAGGATAGAGCTATTAGATAATATAGGGTTTGCCAATTCTCCATGCGCATGTAAAATTTGCATGTCATCGGGATAATAGATAGAGATAATAGTTCACAAGTGTACCGCGAAATTTTTATGAAGAAGAATTTTTTTTACTATTTTTGATTATATTTTCTTTAGTTTTCGAGGCTTGGAATGTTCTTAGACTTCTTTGAATTCCAAAATTCTACCAGACATGTCTGAGCTACTTTTTCTAATAAAATTGAGTTTAAACATAATTTTTGGTCTATTTCACGTGTGCTTCGTATTTTGAATTCACTTGACAAAAATCTCCTGTTTCTGTTTTTTTAAAAACCATTTTTACCCTTAAAAAAGTGTATGTGAATGAAGAAATTTACTTGACGTGATATAAACAATCAAGTCTAGTGCCGTAAAATTTTTTACATGAAAAATTTAAATGATTTTTTTTATTATTATTATTATTATTTATTGCATTGAATTTACAAAAATAGTTAATCTTATTTACATTGATTGGTGAAAAAACACAATATTCTTTAGAATCTTGAAGGTTTCTTCATAAAGACAAAATTTGACATTTAAAATAACGTATAGTAATTATTTGAAAAGTATGCAAAAAAATTCAAAATGATTCGGTCATCTCAGTAAGTAACGTAAAGCAAGTTTGTTAATTGGATGAAATTTTGGGTCTCTCAAGAAATCCCTGGCGTACTCTTCATAAAATATCAGGATCCGTTGGAATTTTTTAGATACCATGTTAGGAAGTCTTGGATTATTTTTTGGATTTTTGGGATTAATCCCTTGTGTGAAAGCCTTGAATTCTTCGAAACCTTTAAGTGGAAGATAAATCGACTTAAAAATTTATAAAAGTGCGCCTTGATTGTAAACAAGGTACGTTGAATATCAATAAATCTTTTTATCATAATCATCAGCATCATCATCATCGATCGTTATTTATATCAGAAATAAATTCCGAGTCTGCCGACGTATATAAAATTCCAATTCCTTTCTCATTTTCATTCTCTTTCATTCTTATTTTACAATATTCGCAATATTTAGTAGCGCGCCTTTTTTCTATCCATTATGTGTCCATCATCCATATGATGTTTTTTTGAACAAAACGACCGGCTGATATTGCAACATGAAATTTTGTTAATGTTCGTGTGATGGAATTGTTATAAACAATAAAAACAGTAATTTTTATTACCATTAGAAATTTAAATTAAATTATATTTAAAAAATAGCAAAAATAACAAATTAATTAGCATATTTCATCCACATAAAACGATGGAACTCTTAGCAAAAAAATAAGAATATGTACAAAGAATAAAATAATACACACATGAATCAGTCTAAGCAAATAATGCCATGTATGAAGTCGTATATAATTTTAAAATTAATGACTCAAACTTGATACTATGACTGGGTGCGCTTATTTGTTATTTCATGTTTAATAATTTTATGTGTACCTAACATGTCACAACGTTAACTTCCAAAAATGTAATTAGAACAAAATACGGACTCAAAGGCGGACTTGGTTCACTTTTATTATATTTTCTAATTAATAGATATTTCCTAAAAATTATAGTCTCTCATTTATTTCTACATTTTTAGAAGTATGTATATTGAAGAATATTAAGCACAAAAAGAAAAATTTTGAAGAGAAAATTCTCGAAAAAATTATGTAAATAAGTCCTAAGAATCCTAAATATTAATTAAGAACTGTTAAACATTAATCAAATTGTTGTTGAATTAAGCAATTGCGATCTCTGAACAGTTTTTAATTTATTGAGTTTTTAAATTCAGGTTGTTTATGTTTAAGCTATTTTCTAGTTTTCAACACTAGCCATCAGCAATAAATAAATATCCCACCAAGGCAGCACAGTTGGTAGTTTGTACAAATATATCTTCTATTTTCAAATTGCTTTGTTCAATCAGTCAGACAATAAGTCGGCAACATTCTTTAAATTTTTATCATGTATTATCTAGCTATATAGATTAAAATTAATATAATTCAAATCAAAAAAAAATTTAGTATCTGTATCTCAACCATAATTTTAAAAAATTTCAGTTTCAGTAGTCAGTGTTATGTGGATATAATTTATTAATAATCTAGCTAATTAATCTAATGTCAGCGCAATTACATTTATTTTTTAATTACCAAATTATTCACTCCAAGAAGACTTTAAAATGCCCATCAAATTATTTTCGAGAATCAACACGGAAAACCTTCAACAGTTTTAGTGATTGTGAAAAAGCACATGAAGGTTATTCGCTCAATGTTGCGAGAATAAGAAGAATAAGATGAGCTCAAATAAAACAACAGTGTAGAGTATGTTGGGCAGTAAAAGTTAATGAAACATTTGCTTCGTTATGAAATAACGCCACAACGCCACTTTACATCCATTCACATGAATTTCATATAATAATATTTTTTCTTAGTGCGCTTTTTCTTATGCTGCTTATTATAATTATGATTAATTCTTGTACTATGGCTAGAGTGTCCAGAAAATTTTGAAATATTTTCTAGAGCAAATTATATATTTACAGTAACTGCTTAATACTTCAAATAAAATTTTGAATAATAGTTATTGTAATATTATATTTATTGTAATTAGTTGAATCATACGAATTTTATTCGTTTAATATTTCAATTTAAATTCACATTTTATTTTGTTTCAAGTATCTTTGCGGTGCGGAAATATGTGATACTTATAAATAGTATCTACAGTATCTGAGTCGCAGATAAAAAGATACATAATTCTGAACCAGGTTTAAAAAAAAATGAAGGATATTTTTTTGGATTGTGGATTTTTGTACTCGATTTAAAATTTTGTTTCATTTCTGAAATTCTATGATGCTTATATTAGTAGTAATGAAATGAAAAGTAAAGCAATTTAACGTTGAGTACGGTTCATTAAAAGCTCTTTTTCTAGTCTTTCCTAATCCTCTCTAATAATATTGATCTGATTGTTGTTACTGATGATGCCACAAGGAAAAATCAATTCAAGTAAAATATTTCAAACTTCAATATTGAAAGGGTAAAATGTAGATTTGTATATTAAACATAAAATTGTATGAAGGTAGAGGTTTTTGAGAAAACGAGAAAATATAGATAATTTATGTAGAAATGGCTTAGACAAAAAGCTTGAATAAGAAAAAGAGAAGTAAATAGGCAAATAAAAAACAAACATTTCAAAAATCATAAAAATTGATTCTTAATTGAAAATGGTGCCTGAAAATATTGCAATATAAATTTTCACCATTTTTTCTCTTAATTACTATTCCATAGCCACACTTGTAGGAAATTTAGATTAGCTTTGTCTATAAAATAAATTTATTCTCTAATCGATGCATGCCAATGCATCTAGAGCACGTTATGTTATTGTTTAAAGTTATATTATTTCTATCAGAAAAAGCACCTCAATACATCCTCATATGTGCTGTCAGAAAATGGATTAGTAGAAAACAAAAAAGTTTTGCATATGAAAAATTAATTGAAATTTGAAATATTTGTACAGCACATGTACATATGATGATAAAGAGACATCATCTGTTGAAACATAATTTTTTTCTATGTCAAAGAGATTCGTCACTCTTCCAAGAGAAGTTCATGACAAATTAAAATTGAACTTTTTTCTTTTATTTTAGGCCAAGTTTAGCAGCTAGCTTTGGCAAGATTAGCTGGCCAAGAATTCATTTGACAATTTATGAATCATGACTTTTTAGAAATTGTTATCAAATTTTATGAAATCCCCCCCAAAAATTTATTATTTGACATGAAAATATGTGAATATTTTATTATACTTGTAAATTTTAAGTAATTAAGAGATATAGCTTTAACGGTTAAAACATTTAATATATTATATAAATGTTAAAAATTTGAGGTAATTTACCTTTCGCATAGGCAAAATTATTCCAGTAGTATTGGTTGGTGTGTTTGTTTGTCGAATAGGCACAACGCCGACATTATTTAAGTTTAATGCAGTTAACTGTGATTGCGTCTGACTTGTTATTGGTTGTTGTTGTGGTTGTGCTGCATTCGGTATTGGCTGTTGACTTAAATTCAAATGAGGATGAGTAACAAAACTTCTTAATGTCAATGGCGTGAACATTGCTGCAGCAGCCGCTGGATGTAATTGCTGATTCAATTGTTGATGAATTGCAGCAGCTGCATGATTATGATGCATAGCCTGATGCAAAGGATGGTGATGTGCTGCAGTTGAATATGGATGTGATGACTGTTGACTTTGTGTTTGTGGAGATGGCCCTTGAGATGTGGTCTGTGCTACAGCAGCGGCTGCAATTTGTGGAGGTTGATACCCTGCTGCTGCAGGATTGAACGGCACTGCCAACATTTTTTGTAAAGGCACGCCCCACGGGCCTAAATACCACGAACCGGGATGATGCTGCATTATTTATTTATTTTTTCTTTGTTTATGTGTAAATATTTCGCTTAAAATATCACTGTATTGCAATTTTCAGCACTAATTGCTGGATTTTACTTATATTTTTCCAGCACTTTATTTTTTTCTTATTGCTGTTTGCTATTGAAACTTTTTATTTTATGAAATTTTTATTTTTTTCCACTAAATGCTTTTTTATATTTATTTTCCACACAAAAATAACAAAACAGCGCACAAAACAACACACTATATTCTTAATTTTGTTGCTATAATAAGAGAAATAGATGTATGTCCTTTTTACTTGATATAGCTTCTTGATGAATGATTCTATTCGAAAAATAGAAAAAGAGAACAACTTTCATATAAGAAAAGAATGACTTCAATATAATTTAATGCTTTTTTCCCTTCACTTCACATTACTCCCAATCTTTGTTGATTATTCTCTTTTATTCAACGCCGATAACACTAAAAAAAATTATTGAGCAACAATTTTTAAAGACTATTTCATATGATATCTCGAAAATCCTGTAAAATCTCTATGCTATTCATTTAACGAAATAGGCTTCATGAATTTTGTTCCATATTATTACAAAATACTATGAATTGAATACAGTGGCGTAGACAGAATTTTTGATCAGCTCAATAACATTAGAAATTTTAAAAGGGTTGCAGTTTGGAGCTACGAGGCAGACTACACAAGTGTACTATATTTTTTGAAGAAAACAATCATGCTTTTTCTCCTCAAATAAATGAAAATAACTGATGAAAAAAATAATTAATGATAATTAAAAGGAGATGTAATTTGCAAAATATTTATTTGTGAAAATTCTTTGAAAAAGAACTTTCAATTGAATATGGTCATCAAAATAAAAAGAACATGAAACTAAATATTTAAATATAGAGTTTAGTCACTCTCGTCATCACGTTTTATTAATAAAATTAAAAAGTTGGAAAGTTGGAGTAAGCACCAGGCGCGTAGCCAGAGGGGGATTTGTCCTTCCTTTCACCCAAAAATTCTTCAATTTGCTAGGTTTTTTGAAAATCCCTTCCCTGAAAAATTTCTGGCTACGCCGCCAGTAAGCACATGTTGCTCCCACACTAAAAACTTGTTTTTATAAATATTCTGTCATTCTTATCAATTGACACTTTCCACTTCTACTTATTATTTTTTACTTGTTCATTTGAGGAAATAATAATAATAAAAAAAATCCGTAGAACACAGAAATTAAATTATCGTATTAGACATAAAATTGTGTAAACATCTTCTTACTTTTTTTGGAAAGGGACGTAGAGAATCAATATTTTGTTTGGACAGAATTTGACATAAGTTGATCAAATTCAAAGAAACGAAAACTCGAAAATATGGAACACTAGAAGACGATACAGTAGTTATTATCGTGTGAACGAAATTGAACAAAATTTTTACGTAGTAGGGTCTCGTTCGCAAATTACGTCGCGCTTTGTGGGTGAGGGGGGTAGGAAGGGGTGGTTGAAGAATTTTTGACAGTCCAAATACAATTTGCGAAAAGGTAGGGAGGGGGAGTTCGAAAAAGTCATTTTTAGCATGACTTAATTTGCGAACTACTCGCAGAAGAACATGAAAACTGATTATTTTCATTTGAAAAACATTATTACCCATAATTGAATGTCATTTGGTTGATATATGTTCACTTAAATTGACTATTAATTTGAAATGTTGTCGATGTCATTCATTCATATTTTCTTTAACAACTTTTAGTGATATCAGTTCAACGTTTTTATACATGTAGGTCTTATGAGTATAATAATATAAAAATGTTATTGATATTGTTGACTACATTCAATTTAAATTTTTTACAAATTGAATTCAAGATTTTTTTATTCGAAACTTTTGAACCCCTATCGTCATTGAAGCTCCTGTCCTCAATTCATATACACACATTATTCTCTATGAAAAATAATTATTACAAACAACTTTAATTAAAACGACAAAGAGCAGCAGAATGCAATTGTTTCAAGTTATGGCAATGAAATATACTATAGCTTATGCTGTACGTAGCAACTCATGTAGATGTAAATTCTTATTATTTTTTTATTCCGTAGAACGGAAACGGGAAGCATCTAATGAACAACTAACCGAGACAAGCGTATATGACGAAATTACAATTGTAAAAATGAAAATATGAACAGCATAAGCAACAAGTAAAAATGATTTTCAACAAATTTTTGAAGAATCTTGTTTTTATTTTGCCTGTTCATTATTTGTGCAAAAATTTAAAGCTCAAAATTATTTGCAAATGAATAAATTATTTTCCTTTTTTCATAATTTTCTTGTACAATTATTAGATATTCTTGAGAATACAAAACGATTAAGAAATTCCAAAATAGTGATATTTATTTATTAACCAGGGGGAAGACTACTTGGTGGAAAAAATCATTTTCCGCCAAAAAAAATTTTTCCGCCACGCACTTTTTGAGCTATAAATCCAAATTTGTACATATTTTCTGGCGGAAAAAGGGTCAGTAGTTCTTGTATTAAGGTTTTATACATGTTAGCACCAAAAATTTGATTCTTAGTGCTTTCTGAAAATTTTCCGCCAGACGTGGCGGAAAAACTTTCCACCAAGTAGTCTTCCCCCTGTTATTAACATGAAAGTTGACTAATGAATCTCGTTCATTGATAACAAACATCTTTTTTTATATTGGTTTTTCTTAAAGTTGAATTCAAACAAAAAATTAAATTTCTGTTAAAGATTTGCGAATATAAAGAAGAAAGAAAGAAAGTTCCATGAAATTCTCGAATTATCACCATTATTTGTTAACATGTATTTAAATGTTACATAAAATTTCTTCACTTTTCACATTTTTACCTCCGTTCAAGATTATCGCTCCTCCTGTTACACAACCAATTACGTACTTCTTTGTGTCTTGTGTTTTCTCCCTATTTATACAGAAATTTTAAAATCTTATAAACGTGCTCTTTTCAAAGTCATGAAGTTTTCCCAGTTTTTCACATCTGCATGACACATTAAGAGGTTCATGTATTCGACTTTTATTAAATAAACGTTTTACATTTGTCATTATGTTTAGTTTAATTTTTTTTAAAGAAAACAGAATTTTGGTCTAAATGACCAAACTATTGCGAATCATGATTACATATTACATACATTATAAACCCGTTATTTTCATGTCGATTTTGTGATTAAATTTAATTTTCATTCATTTCAACATTGATCTTATTTGATTTTGGGTAAATAATGTTAATTGCTTTCAAAATTTAATTTTTAAAAATTTTATTTGAATAATTTTTTTTAAAAATATTTTTTTTGCAAATAATTTAAATCGAAGCAAAAAGAAAAAAAATCTATTCAAGTTGAATATTATTAAAAAGAATCTATTAAAATCGAGGACCCCCTAAATTATATTACACGCAGGACAAGGGACCAAAAATAAAAAAAAAGTGTCATTTTTGTACTTCTTTATCATTATCTTCCGCACTATGTAGAAATAAAGAATATGAAGCAACATGAGGTAAATGAAAGAAGCAGCAAGAAATAAATGAAATGAAATTAATTCAATAATGAACAAGTGTTGGTTATTTAATGAAACAAGAAAAGAATATATAACAATAAGAAGCAACAAAAGTAACATGACAGCTTTTGACTTCGATTTTGCTTTCAATTTATTTATATTATTATTTATATATTTGTGTAATTCTCGGGAAAAACGTCCTATCTACATTATTAGCAGACAGACGCGTAGCCAGAGGGGGAAGAATCCGAAAATTCTTCAATTTGCTAGGGTTTTTGAGAAAAACTTCAAAGTAGCATTGTCTAAGAATATCAGTATGATCTGCGACACACCAGTGTGTTTAAAATAGAACAAGAAAAAAAAAATCAAATTATAGTCAAATGAACAAAGGAAACTTCAAGAAAATGAGAAAACTATATCATTAAAGATAATTCATATTTACTTTTTAGACATTTTCTTTTAATTTTTAATCTTTTAAACATATTGAAGCAATAATAAATTGAAGTAAAACACATTTAATGATTTATGTATTATCACATCATCATTTTTATACCTCACAGGGTCATATATATGCATATATAGTCATAATTTTGTATGAATTAATCAACCTTTTTATCATGGTTATTTAAATAAAAATATTGTGAAAGTGCAACACACTCAATCATAGGAATTTTCTTCACAAATATTAAAACAAATAAAGAGTTTTCATAGCGAAGTTATATGAAATGTCTGACTGATATCAAATATTTTGTTACCATATTTAATGGGCTTTAAATATCAGTTGACTTTAACTAAAATATTCATAAACTTATGAATACGATATCTCTTTCAAAATTTAGAAGAATTAAATTTTTAATAAACTGCGTTTTATTCACCTTTTATCCATAATTATTCTGTTACTGTCTTATAAAATTTCCTTCTACCATTTCATAATATAAAACATAAAGCAATAAAGCTATTTTTATGCCATAATGGAGGCGAACAATAAGAAAGGAAGAACAAAAACTTGTGTTTGCTACTCTACTCAGTCATACGAGTCATCAACGGTACCATGTTGTTCTATTCCGAACATATAAAAAATTTCCTTTTACTTGTTCTTTATATGTCTTTTTTCTGTTCCCTTGTTACAAATTGAAAAATTAAAAAAAAATCCGTTCAAAGATGAAATGATACACAGCAACATATTGCATTTGATGTGCTTTTTTCCTTCTTTCGCACTTGATTTTTAGAATTGTTTTTAAAAGTGAAAATAAAAAATAAAAAAAAAAAATCTTCGAAAGAAAATTTTTTTTCTCTATAAAATTATAATCAATTTTCAACATTTTCAAACATTTTTTTTCTTGTTTCACTTTATTTTTTTTAGAATGTAGATAGGAATAAAGAGATAATATAAAAATAATAATATTATATGTGTGAAATAATATTATAAAAAGGGCAACAACAATAACAACAAATTTGACATAGAAACTATAATATTCATATTCATGAATTTAGGAATGACACACAAATATCAAGTCTAATGTGATAATAAAATAATAGAAAACAAATACAATTCAAAACATGAAATTAGGAAAGTGTGTCATAACACATGCAACTACAGATTTCTATTTTTTTGCAAAGAAAAGGAAGAAAATATTTGTGAAAATATCAAGGCGTTAACACTTGAAAAAAAAAAATTATTTTTGAGCCAAAAACTGTTTAAGGTTTTCTTCACATGGAAGATCTTGGAATCCCAAAGAAAACCCTGGCCTATTCATCGTATAAAATCAGGATTCGTTGGAATTTTTGAGATCGCATTTCAGGAAGTGCTGGGATTTTTGGGATTAATCCCAAATGGTGAAAGCCTTGGAAAATATGGAAAATGATAATCAGTGAAAGTTTTCCTTTGCACATATTATGATTAATTTTTTTTCATATTTTCTAAGTCTATATTGTCGTTATGATACATACTCATGATAATTTAATGCACATAGTTTCATATTGCAGAAAAGTAAAATACAATAAGAGCGTTGGGAAATAAAATAAAATGATTTGTAAAAATATCATAATAAAACTTGGACAGTTGTTTGCATGTCCTCTAGGTTGAATATTTTAAATGAGGTCAAATTTTGAATCCTTCAACCTCATTTAAGAAATTGTAATCTATTTGTGTCGATTTGACCACAAAAATTTTATTACTATTATTAAAACAGATTGCAGAAAATAATGTGTGCTTTAATTTTTTATGGGATTCTATTTTGAAATAACGCGATGGTGTTACTAAAATCATATTAGTGTCAATTCTTTTTTACGAATGCAAAAATTTCAATTTATATGCAATGCACATGAATAATATGCATATAATTATACATATTGTCATATCCTAATATGTACATTCAAAATGAACGGGTGAGCAGATAGAAACCATAGATAAAGAAAAATGTATAATGATAAATGAAGTTAATATCTATTGATTAATGTCAAAAAAAACGGACATGCCCGAAAAACTGAGAAAATGCAATGCAATTATAAAAATATAAAAGCCTTCATTTTTCTTTCTTTCTTTCTGTCATTCCGCTCTAAGCCACGCCCATTTTTTTCCAAAATTTTTTGTTATTGAGAATTTCAAAACAGTTTATGACATAAACTGAGATTCTTATTTACTGTTTTGAGTTTGACTGTGCTGGATGTTCATATTTCCTATTATTTCCTATTGGATGTTACTGTATCTTAATATTTTGGTACTGGATGTTTATATTTCAAGACAATTTAGTGCTATATCAAGATCAAGAAATCGCAATAATCAAGGTGTATATCAAGGAAAGCTTCTTAAAAATGTTGTTTATAAAGAAATTTTTAATATCTAAACTGCTTAAAGTTTGAAAATAAAATTGAAATTAATCGTTTATGAATATAAATTTTACTGTTTTAAAAGAAGAAAAAATACCCGTCATGCTTGACGGGGTACTACACTTGTAGTTATATAATTAAATAGTATGTTTTTAACATCAAAAGTTTACAATGGTTTATTAAATCCCAGAGGACGCTAAGAGTTCTTATTTTATGAAATTAATTTCGAAAAGTTAAAATTTTATCGTTAAAAACGGAAAATTCAAATTTTGGATTCGGAAAATTTCGAAGAAAATTTTGTATGAAAACCAATAAAGTCTTAATTATTCAGTTATAAAACTTAATTTTATGACAAAATAACTACAAATCAAGATAAAAATTGAAAATGAACCATGTAGTCAATGTTAATTTGAGAGAACAAAAAAATTACATACTTTAGGAAAAAAATGATCTATTAAAAAACAAACAATTGATGAAAAAACGGACTGTCTGTTGAAAATAGTCACATCTGGTCACCTTAATTTTAAAGAATGCGGAAAGTCCTCGTTTTATATATCGAGGATATTAAGCGCATTTTCTCCGCATAGATTTGTAAATAAATCTATGATTCAAGAAATAAGAATTGAGAATCAATTGAATCATTGCTTGTCTAATCAAACCTCGTTTATGTATGCATACATTTGTTTCACAACAAGTCTACAGTCAAACATGTACATATGGTACGTAGAAAGAGTAAAAAATAAATTAACTAGTATTGCGTCCACGGGCTACGGGACGGAAGTGAACAAAAAAGTAACGAATAAGAAAGTTAACGCACAAAAAACTGACGCAAGAAATATTTAAATAATAAACACAATTTTTTAAAAAGAATAAAGGTAATTTCTTTTTTGAAAAAATAACAGTAAAAAAATATTTGAAATCAGTCATATAGTATTTGAAAAATAAAAGATAAATTTAACCGTTTACCCCCTGAAATATAACGGTAAAATGGTATTTGAAGTAGAAAAGATAAAAAGTTTCTATTATGATAGTCGAAATGTGCAAGTTCTTTATAAATATTTTTCCTATGAAACACATGCACATTGCGTTTGACGTGCAAAATTTCGTGCCAACTTTTTGAGAATTTTTTTATTAAAAGTATTTAAAACCTGTCATGTTAACTACTACTTTTCATTTTCCTTCCTTTTATTTTGTTATTTTTGACGTAACGCAATAGCATCAAAAATCGAGCGTTTTTATCGACATCATGTGATGTTAGATTTGTTGTGCAATATTTAATAATCGTAATTCGCGACTTTTTTTAAAGTTTTATTGAGAAAATAAATATTTGCAAAACAAGTTGCATTTCAAGGCAAGGACAAATTTGATTAATAAACGTGATGTTTGGATGTATTGATAGATAATTGACTTAAGGTAGTTGAAGCAATATTATTAGTAATTAATATGTTAAGTTTTATGCTTGATAAATTTGCAGTCTAATAAATTTTTCATAATATTTGTGAGTAATTTATTTAGATTTAATCTAATAGCTAAATCTGTAATATTTTTCTCTTGATCGATTTTTGTGGAAATAAATTTGAGATTATCAGTTTCTTTCATCTCAAAACTCGTTTACTTAATTTTTTCATACCTTACTTCAAACATTTTCTAACAGCGTATTCTTAAATAAATTCTATATGCTTTATACAAAATTTACATCAACTTTTCAACACCGCTTATTTATTCAACAGATTTTTTCTCTCTGCTTAACTTTATTTTCATAACAAACTAGTGACGTAATGCAATTAGCGAATTGATGCTAATAAATTTTATTTAGTCATCTTCATAGTAGATAATAAAACATTTCAATAAATAAAAATCATAAATTAATTGAAAATGGAAGCTAATTTGCCTTTATAAAAAAGAAAAACACAGTTTGTTATACTTTTGTGGTAGTTTTTGCAATAAATTAAAATTAAAATGTTGAAGAAGTGAGAATAAGAGTTTTTTTGGTTGCGCGAGGATTTTGATGAAAATTTAATGAAACATTCCTTGATATGATACTAATCTTATCATATTTGAAATGTATAAGATTATCAACTTAATTCAAAGTTTTATTTAATTTTGAAAAATACTTACACATTACATTACCGTACCAAACAAAGCTTAACAAAATTTTTTTTAGAACTATCAAAAACGACTAATATAAATAAATAAATCATATTAAATAGAAAGAAATGTTTAAGGGTTTAAAATATAAATTTTATTATCATATGTTAACAAATCTTTAATTTGTTGAATTTTGTGGAATGTTTTGCTCTAAACTTTTTAAGAATTTCAGATTTAGAAAATTATTTTAAAAGTTTAAAAGTATAAATTCATTTAAAAATTTCAATCAGAGCTCGAAGTTGACTACAGTCGACTTAGATTTTGCATGGAAAAGTCGAATCGACTTCATACAAAATTCTTGTCAATTTCAAGCATTGATTTCAATTTTCAGTAAAACATCAGATATTTGAGTTAGAATTTCAATCCTGGAAAGCCTACTTATGCTATTCTTCTTCGAATTATTCATCTATATAGCAAAGCCAAAACATCTTTGGGAAAAAATTTAATTTGCTAGGGATTTTTGAGAAAAAGTTCCAAAATACCTCCTAAAAATTTCGAAAAAAGAATATTTAGAATCAGTGTACAGTGTCTGTGAAGTCAGCAAGAACAAACTAACTTACATCCATTTATGCAGAGGGTAACAAGGATGGGAAAGTGGACATTTTTCCATGGACCTTCGTTATTTCTTTGCATTTACGTCTGGTCAGTGACGTAGCCAGAATTTTTGGAGGGGGATGGGAAATATTTTTTTCAGTTAAAAAACCTAGCAATTTTAAATAATTTTTTTTGTTTAGATTTGAGTTCAAAATCGAAAAACTTGGACGTAATTTGTAGAATATATGTATTTGATATATCTTGTCCATAAAAATTTAGTTCTGGAAATCACTCCAGTTTAAAAAAAGAAGTACACAAAATATCTAAATATTGGACGTAATTTAGACAAAGTTTCAATTCGATCCAACACCCTGTTCTCGCTGACTTGTCAGAAATGAAGCATATTAACTGTTTAATAATAATTTTTATCTCAGAAATGTAATGAAATTCTGAGTGTGGCATACACATGTCTAGACAAACTCGTAGCGATGTCTATTTTTGCCATTAATTAGAAAAATAAGTTGCATTATAGGATATCTTCCTCTTTTAGAGATTGAAACAAACACTTTTGGAGAAATAAATTTAAAGGTTTTATGAAAAACACTGTCATAAAGGGGTTTAGGTTGTTTATAATTCTTATTACGAGATTTTCCAACGCATAACTTAAGGAAAAAAAAACTTTTCATTCAGCATAAAAGCATACTCGTTTTGTGTAAATGTGGGTACTTTTTATGAGAAAGTTGATGCGTTTGTTGGTGAAGATTAAAAATATTGTTCATTTTATCTCTTTTAGTTCCTTGCCAAAACCCATTCAAAATTTTATCGTGCAATTTTTTTTCTATATGCTTATTATAAAATTTTAGTAGTCATTTCAATGTGCTTCAAATTTTATTTGTAAAGTTTTTCTTAATTGAGAGATATTAATTTTCCCGACAACAAATTTTAATTGAGTTGCTGGAGAGAGATTTTTCATTCCATCATGTTCGTGTGATTTAAAAAATGATATCAAAATAAAAATTTATTCCAAAAACGTCCTGATTCACAAAATTTTTGTAAACAAGCAATTTAATTCTTAAAATATTTTTTATGGATGTAAATTGCATTTAATTCCATATGACTTATTGTTTACCAAAAAAGTGCAATATTTTTCAACTTAATTAAATTATCTTTCTTATTTTTGTTCATGATACTTTATTTTTAAATGATTTGCTGTCTACAATTTTAGCCTCATATTATAGACATAATGCGACAATTTACCCACAATATCCGCAATTTATTTAAGCATTCACATCATAAACTTTTACTTTCAACCATCATCATCATCGTTGTCGTGTTCACTTTTTTGAGTGCCAGAAACAAAAACAATAAAAATACTCGATCTTGAGAGTAACTCTTTTTTATAGAACAAGGGATGGATTTCATAGAATCTTTTTCATTTTTTAATATCAATAAAATTAACAGTTTGGCTTTTACTATAATAATTTTATGATCTTGTTTAAATAAAGCAAATATCCCAAAAAAATCTTCATTAAAATTTCACCTTTCCTTGCAGATAAATTCCATGAAAACCTTGGCATCATAAACGTCTTTCTCTTTCAACTTTTAGTAATTTTTTCAACTTTATTCTTTGTTTTTTACTCTTTTGCTTCACTTTTTTATCTCTGGCACAAAAATATATTGTTGTGCATTGTATTTGCAACCATGGCAACAAATCTCGATTTCTTTTCGAATATTAATGTAACTTCTCATGTTTTTTCCCTTCCTTTGTTGTATTTTATAAAAAATTCTTAAGTATTTTCCTTCTCATAAGAGCCACACACGACTAAAGTAGAATAAGCAGAAATTCCGAAATTTTATTTCAATTTTTCAATCATTTGGCAATGGAATTTGAAATAAAAAAGAGAAGAGGAATAAAAAAATTTTTTGGGCAGAAACTAAAGTATACTTCACATATTATATGTATGGAACTGGTAGGAGATAAATCTTTATTTCGCCTGTTGAATGTGCATGATTCTCATTTCATTCTGTTTACCAATGAATAAGAGAAGTTCTTACCATTTTTAAATGGTTTTAAATTACAGTCAAAATATTTTTGTCTTCCAGCATTAGATTGGCATTAAAACACACAATCAGGTATTGATACTCGATTAATTGTCCGTTCCTCGAGTATAGAGCATCGAGTATTTTTTTTTTGGAAAATACTGAGTAACTCGAGTATTTAGTATGACCAAAATTTAAATCCATGGATACAATAAATTAATTTATTTAAGAAGCTTTTATAATTTTATGAGAATTATTCTGTATTATTTTAGCATTAAAAATGTATATTCCCAATCAGGGAAATCAAAATTCACCTAAATTATTCTTATTCTTTTAAATGTACGAACATTAAAGGCATAAAATGCAATGTTTTCTTATGATGACTTTTCTACTTCTTTTTTTTTCTATCACACCCAAATTATTTGTGAATGGAAACCACTACTTGTAGAAAATAATATTTTTTCTTTCTTTCTTCTTTTCTTATCTCCGGCATCAGACAGCTTCTGAAGTCGTCTTTTTTTGCACTAAACAAAGAAGCAGTATAAAAAGGAGGAAAAAAACAAGAGACAGAAAAGAATTTTTGCTGACTCAAGTGACAGAAAAACAAGTGTATAATGTAAATTACAATATTCCGCACAAGAAAAAAATTTATAAGTCATGTAAATGATTTTTTTTATCGTTTTCGTTCGGATTTAGTTTAATAGAGAAAGTGCAAAGAGTTTTTAATTAGAAAATTATTTAAAATGGTGTCATATTGTAAAAAAAGAGTAATAACTTTTTAAAGGGAAAACTTAAAGTCAAAGTTATCTCACTGATTTTAATAGACTTTTAAAGTAAATATTATGAATGTCATTGAGCTTGTGATTTGAAGTTTAGTTACGAGGTTTCGTTACGAGCATATAAACTTAGCATTTAATTAAACGTTGTACTTATTTAAAAAACTCAAAATTATAATACAAATTTCTCTAGGATTACAGCTTCTTATATTTGAATTTATATTCGTACATTGCAGCGTTTCAATGGTTTCAATTTTCGAATTGAAATTGCACAAAAATAACTAGAATTAAGAATAAGTTCGCAAAAACTGAGAACACAGAACACTTTTGCATGAAAAATTCTAATTATAGTCTACATGTCAGCTTAAAATATGTTTTTCCTTATACTAAAAAAATTACGACGTTATGATGACAAGAGTTTAGTCTTGTTTGAAGATATTTCCGATATGAAATTTTTTTTTATGTTTCTCAAAATTAAATATTATACATAGCAAGGAAAAAATGTAAAAATTTATTTTTTAAAATTCCGACAAATTGAATTTTTTTTAAGGAATACATTTTAAATAATGCCAAAATATTTAAATGGTTTCAAATAATGGAGCAAGAATTATTTTCGTATTAATTTTCATTTATATTCATTTGGGAATTTCAGCATTCATCAAATCAGCGGCGTAGCCATATTTTTTTTAATGAAAATTCTTTTTAAAAAATGTTTTTGCTGAGAAAGGGAGAAGAGTGATTTTTCACCCCGGGCTACGCTACTGTTTCGAGTCTATTATTGTCTAAGAAAGCTATTGCAAAAATTGATAAATTTTCTTCTACGTAATTATATTTATTGATATATTTGTTTTCTTGGCAATATTAAAGACGATTTTCGACTATTCTAGTTTTATTTTGGTACATAATAAATTTTATAATTCAATTAAGGGTGATTTTGCATGAAAATTCTTTTTTCAACGTTTTTCATTTCAATAAAAATATAAATTTTTATGAGAATATCTATTTGGTTTTTTGTTTAAATTAAGTTATCTTGTAAAAAAGTCTTTTTTACTTTTTAAATAAATTTATTTAGCTTTTAAATTAGTCAGATTAATGAATTTTTGAAAATTAGTTTATAAGCTTTATCATTCAGATATGTAATTTCTTGTTAATGTTTCAAGCCATTTCAACGAATTTATATATTCTTCTTAAATTTTCTTCTTGAATTTCTTTAATTAGAAAATTCTTTTGTTTTTTGAAGAAAACGATAAGCAAGAAAAACATGTAAGAAAAATTGTCGCCGATGGGGTGAAGAAAAAAGATTTGCACGGGCACGTTAAACAACTGCTTTATTTACTTATTTACTCAAAACAAATTTTTGCGTATTACAAGCGAAAGAAGATTCAATTTGGCTTTAATAAGGGGTCGTTCGCAAATTACGTCACGCTAAAAAACGACTTTTTCGAACCCCCCCCCCCCCCCTTGTCACAAATTTTCCAAAGAAAAAAAAATCTTTTGTATGGACTGTCACAAATTCTTTGACCCCCCCTCCCCCCTAAAAGCGTGACGTAATTTGCGAACGACCCCTAAAAGACTTTTTTCTTCAATATTCAATCCATCACACGTAATTTAATTTTTACCGTTCTTACTTTTTTTAAAAAGAGACACGACAAAAAAAAATCAAATCAATTCTTATAAGAAAATTTTCATTCAGTAATTTGTGAAGAATAAAATAAATATATTTGATTATTCTCATGTTCAATGGAAATGCATTTAAGAACAGAAATTCTCTTGATAGCTGCTTATGTACTCAGAATAATTTTTCTCTTCAGCTTTCATAAAAGGAAGAAGAAACCGTTAAAAATAATCAGAGGTATATTCAGAAATTTTTCGAGAGAGGTGCTTGGGATTTTTTTTCTTAAAAACCCTAGCAAATTAAAAAAAATCCAAAAGAGGGGGGGGGGGTTGTTGACCCTCAAAAAACCTCCTCTGAATACTCTCCTGAAAATGATGATTGTGTTTCATGAAGTACATATAAAATTTATTTCAAGTTGAAGACCAAAAGCAATAAAATTTATAAGAAATTTAATTCTACAGAATGCTTCAATTGATCAAAAAAATCAAATGATTCATCTCATCTCCTCATTCATCCTATCAATGTGTGCTCAGATATAAACATATAATAGATGGAATATCATATTTGTAAAATATTTACAATACCGGAAGCAGCACAAATGTTCATAATAGAAACATAAATCAAAGTAGTTAAATATGAATGAAATTAATATTGAAGTTCATTTAGTCCTATTTCCCATATTTTTCAACATTTTTTCTATTTAAAATGATATAAAGCGATGATTATATTTCACACTCTTGATATTCTTTATTTCTAACATTTATATCACTATCAGTATACATAATATGTAAAAAATACACACGACGATTGATTTTACAATTCCTATCAAATGCTTGTCGAAACATGGATAAAAATTTTTTTCGAAGAGCATTTTTTAATTAAAGTTAATTTTCAAGCTTAATAATTTTTTTAATGCATAGGGAACGATGCTAGAATATTTTTGAGTAAAAGTTTCAACCAACCCTCAATAACTCACACATCCGGAAAATAATTTCTACAATAACTGAAAATTTAAAACATCTTCGAGTCTTAATTGTGTCGTTCTCGGGGAAAATATCCGATCTACGTTACAAAAAGAATCTCTGACATGAACAAAAGTTTTTTTTGCGCAATCTGTTGGTTCCAGTTAGCATTTATATGTACAAAACTGGAAATTGTTTTAAAACTCTTTTGGCTCTAAGTCTACACTAGTGAGTCCAAAAAAACTTTTCTTGTGGATTTTTACCAGAGGGCGTAGCCGAGTTTTCTCGGCTAAGATCAGTTTTTGTTTTTCTGGGAAAATGAAGCCATTTAGAATGCTAATTAGTTATTTAAATTGTTCCTTGAATTAATTACTACGATTCTAGACATATTTTACTAAATTTGGAGTTGTATTGAGCTCAAAATTTAGCTTTAGCCAAGTTTTTAGCCGCGGCTAAAGCTTAATTTTGAGCTCAATACAACTCCAAATTTAGTAAAATATGTGTAGAATCGTAGTAATTAATTCAAGGAACAATTTAAATAACTAATTAGCATTCTAAATGGCTTCATTTTCCCAGAAAAACAAAAACTGATCTTAGCCGAGAAAATCGGCTTCGCCCTCTGATTTTTACTTCTTTATTTATGGACTATAAAATTGCTAAATATTATATAATATAACCAAAAAATAAAATTTTGGACTTTTTTTAGCTAAAATTTTTGGCATATTATAATGCTTCGAATTGAATAACTAGCAATGAAGAACGAAAATAAAAGTTTTGCCTCCTACAAATTTTTGAGTCTATATTGGACTAAATTTACAATAATGTTTTATGGACTTACTGTTGAGATATTACATTTTTAAGTGACCCTTGTTTTTGGACACAATACTGTTTACTGGAACCGACAGGTTCCGCAAAAAATTCTTTTGTGCATGTCAATCGAAAGAGCAATAAAAGGGAAAACTTTTGATATATAAAAGATTGTACAACTCCTTTCCTTCTAAGAGATTTAGCTAATAATGTAGATAGAACATTTTCCCCGAGAATGACAGAATTTCAAACCATTTCAATTTTTTTATATCAAGATATGATTTTTCATTTTACTTTAGCATTTCCTCTTATTTTATTGTTTTCCTTTTGAAGTTCTGAAGAACTTTTCTTTTATTTTGAATCATTGAATATAATCAGTAAATAGCAGCAGGAGCAGCACTTTATATTATATTTTAGATAGATAAATATCAAAAGTGAAAAGAAAAAAGGCAAACGAGTAGAGTTGAGAGTTGTGAGTGAGAAAAAGCATTTCAGCAGAAAACGAAGGAAAAAAATTTCATGGAAATCGATATTTTTCCACTTTTGCTGCTCTCCTCCTCATTCACATTATAACATAGCATGGCATATATAGGGCGTTTTTCCATCGGCCCGTAAAATTATCCTTCACTATTTTTTTTTGCGAAATGAACGAGGTAAAAAAATGTGGAGCAATCAAAATTTAAGACTCTGCAACGGAAGCAAAAATAATTTTTTTCCTTCTTTTCAAAACTGCCGCATAATATAATTCTTATATTTTGATAATTTTTACATTTAATATGTCAAGCTCCTTACGATAAATACACAAAAAAATCGAGTCACTTTTAAGTCACAATAATTTTCTTATTTACGCACTGAAAAATTATTTACGATAACGTCACAGAAATTTTTTTGCCACTAAACCGCTAATGTATGCACACAAATAAAGAAAAGTTCAACAAAAATTTCTCGCTTATTTCACTTTTAAAATTTCCCCTTTATTTAAGGTATTTCGACTTTTTTAACAAGAAAAAATATAAAATTTTCTTTTGTTTCCTTAAAAAAATTTTTGTTTTACATTTAGCAAAAAAAAATCACTTTTTTCTTTTCTTTATAAATATTTTTTTTTTTATAATTTTTTCACATTCACCGCCCGTGAACAAATTTGACGATAACAATCTCCGACAGTTGGTCGCTAAAGACTAAATTTTTTCATCGATTGAATTAACAATATATAAAAAAAGATTTTGAAAATGTTGGAGCTCTCTCATGGGTTGTCTCTTTCTCATTGCTATTGTTTGAGTAAATTTTTGAGCAAGAGAGAATGTTTTGAGCGCAATTTTCACAAAGTTATTAATTGAGTCTCGATGTTGGTATAAACTCATGTGCTTCAATAATGTTGATATTTTCAAATTTAGAGTTCTTTGAATTTTGTTATATTAATACCTTATATAAATTTTTACATGTGAAAAATTAGGTTTAATTGATGATTAATTTAGTTGATTCAATCAAAAATTTTAATTTTAAACAAATCGAATAATTTTTAAAGTACAATTATGAAGAGAAAAAATGCTCAAGTATGTCTTGGACGTTCGTAAAATTCCATTCAATATAATGTGTAATTTACACAAACAGAAGTGACAACAAAATCACATGCTTGCATGCTATCAAAGTTCAGTGTTTTGTTGTTATTTCTCAATGTTTCAATGTGAGAGCAAGAAATTCGAAGTAACAAGTAGCGAGAACAAAAATTTTCTCAGAGCAGACTGAATCATGATGAGAAAAAAAAGAGAAATAAATGGTCCACAATTTTACAGAATGACATGAAAATCTTATTCATTTCTATTTTTCTTTTCGTATTATGACTGAGTTGGAAAATTATTTTCACATCTGTTTCAAAGTTTTCCATTCAAGTCAAAGTCTCGTCGTCGCACACAATACACAAATAGCTTTTGCTACTACACAAATTTTTAGTTTATGCTGTTTGTACATGAAAATGAAGCAAAAAAGAAAGAAAAACTTACATTCAAAATTTTCTTTTCTTTCACAAGATGAATCTATAGATGTGTATATTCAGACTATTTTAAGTTGTAATAGAGCAAATTTTCGGGATGTTGTTTAAAAATATGATGACATGAAATTTTTAAAAGTACTAAACTGAGTAAACTTACATTTCTTGATTTAAGTCAAATAAAGCATTAATTCAATAATATTTTATTCGTAAAAAAATTCCATGGCAAACTAATATTGTTAAATAAGGTTTTTTGCTTTAAAGTACTTTTAAAACCCTCACTAAGTCAGCCATTTTTAAGAAAATTGCCAGTAAATAAGGAATTTTTTGTGTTTAAAGTAAAAAAAGATAAATGAGATGAGCAGCTAGTTTATTGGAAATCGGGGCAGAAAATCCCGGCAACAATAAAGAAAGAAATTTAAATTTTCTTTCTTTCTGTTTCTATTTATATATTTTTCCAATGTTTAGTTTCTTATGTTTCAGACTGAAATGAGGAAAAGAAAAAATAGAAGATTTTCACTTAAATTTTTTTTTCAAATTGCTCGCGAAGGAGAATCTACTTTGACGATGATGATATGATAGACGTTGATGAATGATATAAAGACGTATAAATGAGATGAGAATTAATCATGATATAATAAATAAAATTAAGATATGAGACGACGACAATTGAACAAATGAATGGTAAGAAAAGTGAGAATGAAAAGTTTGTTAAAAAAGCACATTAGACGCGAAATTGTAACCAAAAAAGGCATCAAGCATAGGATTATAATGGTAAATTATTTAGATCTCCAAATTCAACACAATTAGATCAAACTTATTATTATTATTTATTCATCTTTCCTTAAGACAAAAATATTTTAAGTGTAAACGGTTGTAAGCATTTTTTTAATAAAATTTTGGATTAAAATCAAACTTTTCAGAGCACGACACATTAAAACAGAACCTCCAATTTCGCGACACACCCGTATAATAACTTGATCCTTTTTTACATTAATTGAGAACGTAAAAAAATCTTGAACTCCTCCCCCCTCCCTGTAACAAATTGTCACATTTTCTCAAAACCCCCTCCCCCCAAAAAGCGTTACGTAATAAGTGAACGGCCCCTAATTTATGTGATTTAAAACTATATTTATGAGAAACTTTTATTTAGATCCAAGATTTTTGAGTTTTAATTTATGTCTCGATCTCGAAAATTTGTCAAGACCAAGATATTGGGTAGTCAACATAAGAGTAAGGGAAGCGATTGCAGGTATAAAATTAGGGAGTGGTGTTAGTCCGTGTTAGTCAATCGGGATTAAAAAACACTATTTTGGCTGAGGATTTGGTAAAACAAATTGTTCATATAATTAATGATATAAATAAACTAAAAGTGAGACTCGACTGTTATATTAAAAACCAGGGGGAAGACTACTTGGTGGAAAATTTTTCCGCCACGTCTGGCGGAAAATTTTCAGAGAGCACTAAGAATCAAATTTTTGGTGCTAACATGTATAAAACCTTAATACAAGAACTACTGACCCTTTTTCCGCCAGAAAATATGTGTAAATTTGGAGTTATAGCTCAAAAAGTGCGTGGCGGAAAATTTTTTTTTGGCGGAAAATGGTTTTTTCCACCAAGTAGTCTTCCCCCTGTTAAAAACTAAAATTAAATTTTGTTACAGAGCCACTCTTTTCGTATTTTTCTGGAGGCGACTTAACTGCGCTGGAAAATATGAAAAATGAAAAATGAAAATTTCAGCACGAGATGAAATTTTAAGAACCTACCAAAATGTATGGTACAAACAATGAAAATTTTAATGAATGATATTAAGGGTCCAGATATTTCGTAGTTCGGTATTGATGCTAGATAAATTTTTTAGTCTATGGATGTAATATATAAATAAGCCGTGATTTGATGGTGCATTCACATCATAACATAAAAGAAGAGGGAATTTTTTCTCGTGTTTGTTCAATAATGTTGTACTATACCGTATTATAAAAATAAAAACCGAACTCAAAGAAATGAAAGTTGAGAATTTATAACCTCAAAATGTTTTTGATAGAGCAACTTTAACTTCCTCTAAACGTAGTCATTGAAACATTGGGTTTCTCTTTTGTTGAGCTTCATAAAATTTAATTAAAGATGTTAAAATGATTTTGATTTGAATGATGTAGTGGAATTTTCTTCACAAATAAGAAACCTATGTATTCCAGGTAAATAATTAAATTGAAAATTTCAATTACTTAAAAATAAATAAATAAACAAAGAAAAAAATACTTGAACTAGACATAAGGTTATGAATTTTGTGCTGAAGAACAATTATATTGAGATTAATGGGAAGTTAGTTGGTTTTTTTCAAGAATCTTCTCAAGATTCTCGGAAAGTATTGACCTAGATTTTTGATTTTCTTTACTGTGTGATCCCCTTCTTACTAGGGTTTCTGAGATCGTTAACGGAAACGGGAAAACGGCCGTTTTTTTCTTAAAATCTAAAATTTTTAGATTATATTTTTGATCATTAATAAACTCGTCAAGCATTGAAATTTAGATAAAAATGACAAAAATATTTCTTTGAAAGTTAAATTTTAATTTTTAAAAGCCTAAAGATAAATCTTGACATTATTAATGAAAACATTCAATTTTAATTTAAGATAAAATATTATTAAAGAATAAAATTTTTGAATTTTTGAAAATTTAGAAATTCCATTGTCACTATTTGGAAGTGACGAACGATTTTGAACTTTTCTTCCACTCATTTCCACGAATGAATTCACATTTATTCGTATGAATTCATAACGAAAATAATTCGAATACGTTCTTCTTTTGGAACGTCCATTGGAAGGTTGGATTATCGAACCTTACTTGCCTTTCCAACTTTCCCTTTTTGGAAGTTCTCTTTTTATCGACTTGTGGAAGCGTGCAGAAGGCACAAAATTAAAGTAAGTAATTTAATTAATTTAAGCAGGAATTAATTGTTTTTATTACTTGTTTCTTTCATATGGAAAAGACAAATCAGATGAAACAGATTAGATAAATTTGATTTCTTTGCCTTCTCGTGATCCACATGCTAACGCATTTATCATTATCAGAAAGGAGAGATGGAAATGAGAAAAAATGTATATATTGCAAAAGGAAATTGAAAAGGAGAGAGGAGGAAAGAAGGGGAATATTAAAAGAGAAGTGAGGAAGTATATAGGAAGAATTTGTTTTAATTATTTTTTTTTCTTGTTTCAGCCAATATAAAATTTTATTGGGATGAAAGATTTATTTGACTTGTAAATCGTGGAGCAACTAAATTTCTTACGCCGCAAACTTTTTGATATTATCTAAAAGTCATGAAAATAATATAAAATTTTAATTTAGGTTGAGCAATTTGCATCAAGTTGGCAAATTTATATCCTCATAATAAGCTTATAAACTTACCGTTTTTTTCCTGATGTGTATTATATAAGTTATGTAATGTAAGCAAATTAATTAATCATGGAATGCCAATGTGTCAATTTTATAGCAGAAGTGTACCCAGTCTAATTTATTAGTCTAATTTGGGTGACCATTTGCTGTATTTTTGCCCGTCCACTGCTGTAATTTTTCTTAGAGCTGCTGTGTCCCGTCGAAGCCAAAAAATCAAAAGAACAAGATAAATTTTGAATTACAAACCATTAAAATAGTGTTTTCATTTTCTAAAGAAGCCAAAAACCTTAAAGTAGCCAAGTTTTAAGTACGTGAATTTACGATGTGAAAAAAAATTTGTTATTGAAGGGAAATTTTTCTTCCCTGTTCTAATCCAGGGAAATTTTTCATTCTTTTTTGATGTTTTCTTGCAAAAAATAACGTAATCCATTTGTTTTTGCAATAATAAGTGACTTAAATGAGCCATAAAGGTGTCTAAATTAGAAAATAAAAAATGTCTCGGTTTTTTGCGAAAAAAATCTGGTGACCCTAAAATTAGACATTGGACCCCACCTGGTACGCCTATGCATCATCATGATAAAAAATTTGTCGACACAATTCTCAATCAATATCTTATTTATTTACTTTAATGAATATGACAAAACCATTCGTGTAATCAATTACAGATTTAACAACTGTTATTGAGGTTAAATCATGGCTGGTTTGAAGTTAATTCGTCTTTATTGTTGACGACATTTTCATTCACTTATTGAAGACATAGAAGTCTTTATATGTCATTTTCCATGTTCGAAAAATTAATTGAGAATGAAGAAGCATTGACGTAATAGAAAAGAAGAATAGGTTTGTTATGCAAAGTAAAAGAAATTTGGAATAAAATATTTAAGATAAATTTATTTTGAAAAGCTCCTCATTGTCAGACAAACAAAATATGTAAATATTAAAAAAAAGAAATCATATGATATTTTGATTCAAAATCCTTTGGCATATATAAGAGCAGATATTGATTTGAAAACAAAGAAATGCTAACAATCATAGAAAAAAATTATGTTCTTTACGAATTAATAAAAATATTCCAATAAAAATTTTGCTTTTAATACAGTTTGCTACACTTTACTACACTTTGCTACAGTTCACTACATTTTACTACACTTTAGTACACTTTACTACATTTTACTACACTTTTGTACATTTTAGTACCTTTTACTTCATTTCGCTACACTGTACTGTACTTTACCACAACTTCACTATTCTATTTTTGATCAAATATTTTTTTTATTTATAAGAAGACCAAAAAATCAATGTTTTCAAATTTTTAACAAAGTTACATTGTTCATCAAATTTTATTAATGTGGATGTAACGAGCACTAATATTCAAATAATATCTGAAGAATTTAGAGAGGGTTTTAAGATTTTTTTTAAAACCCCAAATTGAAAAACATTCTCAAAACAGGGGGAATTTTGACCCTGAATACGCCCTTGACTGTGGGTACCAAGCATGGCTCTTTGGTTAAGAACAAGAATATTATGAAAATGCCATATATCAAGACTAACTCTTGTCTCTATCATAAGCCTAAACCATAATTCCCACTTTTTCCAAAGCGCAAATTATTACTATTCATTGGATAATTATAAATCACCTGCTTCGGAGACAATATATTTTAGAATAAGAGCTGATTTTCACGAGTTTGTATTTTAAAATTATAAATTTCAATGTTTCATTAGTTTCTTTTAAATTCTGCACGATTTTATGATTATTGGTCATTTTAGAAATTATGATTCAATTTTAAACGTTCTCAACAAAAATGGTCTTAAAATTTTTAATTTTTTGAAGTATAATAATCTTAAAAATTTTACATAAACCTTTATCAATCTTATTTCCATAAAGTTTTTATGTTATTTTTACATAATTGTGTCGAATTTGTTCCTTTAGTTATTTTTTGAGGAATTTTATTTAATACTTTTAAATTGCTACACTAGTCTATACTGCTGCTGCACTTACTATACTTGCACAACAATCACTATACTCTCACTACACTTACTATACTTTACTACACTTTACCGTTCTTTACTACACTCTGCTATACTCTTCTTAACTTTACTATACATATGCTGCACTTTACTCATAAATGTTTTATTTTACTCATTATATTGTATACTATACTGTACAGTACTAACTCACAAGTATACTTTTTTGGGAGTTCTATGGCCTTGTGTAAATGCATGTATATGCAGGAATATGCAGGTATATGCATGTAAATGCATGAAAATGCATGTATATGCATGAATGACAAAAATGGAAAAAATATTACTAATACTGTTCAAAAATAAAAAATTTGAACAAATACGATAATATTTTAAAAAATTAATCTAATTTGAGTACTTTATGGCAAACTAGTAGGTTTTTAGATTAATTTTAGTGCTTTTAAACCAGTTTTTTCATGTTTATTTCTTCAAAATTGCTTTATTCTTTGAGAGAATTTTTTCAGACATCATTATTTTAGTATTAAAAAATTATAAAACACCTATCCTTTAAAAAATTTTATAAAAATATTCGGATTTCTATATTTTCTTATGCTAGTTGTTTTACTAGGTTCTTTTTGGGACTACTTAAACGGCCATAACTTTCCTTAAAATCAATTTTTTCGCATTCTATTTTCTGTTTAAACTAACTATTCATAGTTGTCATAGAAATGCATTTATTGTGACCGACAATTGCCAGATTGAAGCAGTATTGGCGAAAATTTCGATTTATTATTTTTAAAACACATACGGCCGATTTCACTAAAGTGGATTATCCTCGATTTTGGATTATCCATTTCAGTCTTTTTGAAATATCTTGAAGATTTTAGGATTTGCAATATTTCTGATTTTAGTTTATAATAGTGCAATATAGGTGTGAAAATTCCATATATTAAAAATATTTCTTTTCTCACTAGAGGGAGAGTTATAGTAAAAATTGTAGTTAATCTTCTGGATTTGACAAAAAAGTTAAATAATATTTACTTCTGAAAGAATTGCCAGAAGCTTATCTACATAGAATTTTCACACCAAGCCCACACTATTATAAACCAAAATCGGAAATATTGCAAACCCAAAAATATTCAAGATATTTACAAAAAACTGAAGTGGATAATCCGAAATCGAGGATAATCCACTTTAGTGAAATCGGCCGATAGTTTTTGGGTTAAATATGCATAAATATTATGAGTCAATCGATAAAAGCTTGTAAAACAACTTCAATTGCAAGTTTTGTTGGTCAGATTTTGACTACTAGGGTACTTCCCAGGGAACTAACAAGAAAATATCTACAGGTGACAAAAAGTTTTTTAAAAAAATAAAATTTGATTTTTTGTAGTCATAAATATCATATTATGATATAAAAACCAAAATATAATGGCTTAAAACGTTTTAAACAATTTATCAAGAAATGTCGCTTTTAAGATTTTTATTAGTTTGGGGTTGGTCACAAGTAATGACAGAATTCATGACTAAGACCACGCTTAACTATCAAATTTTATATATTGCTAAAAAGGTACTAATATAAGCTAAAGCAAATAGAAAACAAAATTGGAAAATATTGCATCATGTAGAAGTTACAGCAGTTTGAGCGTGGTGAAAAAGGGTCAAGTCGTCAGAGAGCACATGTACCCCATTTCTCAGTAGACTTTGAACTTTTAGAAAAAAATTTTTTTAAAATTAGTCTTCAGTTGTCTAAATATAAACAAAAATGTTTAAAAATCAAAAATTAATAAATCTTATTGAGTTTATGAAGGAATTTCTCAAATTTCCAACCTTAAGAATCCCCTTCAACCTCTAAAGTCGACCAAAAATCTGAAATTCAACATAGTTTTTGCATTTTACATTCTCTGAAATCAAAACAAATCAACTAAATATTAAACAAATTTTTTCCAAATATCGACGTGAATTTCGATTTTTGCTCATTTTAAATCATAGTTTTTTCCAGAATATATATAATAAAATTTGATTTAAAAAATATTTTGGTGCTTTAATTTAATGAAGAAATATTTAAAATTAATAAATTAATTATTCTTACTGTTTTTTAACAAATATTTCACACATAAAAAATATAATGAATAAATGCGTGTAAATGCATGTAAATGCAGGTTTTTGCAAGTATATGCATGTGAATGCATGTATATGCATGAAGATTTACAAGTTCTTTCCCCTTGCCCATGCCTTCAAAATGAAAACTTTTTTATATCGTAAAATCGAGCCCCCAAACCTTGCATAAATTAAACTTTTCTTTTCGGTTCTGAGCTTCCTGAAAAGCTTGGACATTTTGTAGCTTTGACGGGACACAGCAGCTCGAAAGAAAGTACAGCAGTGTCCCGGCAAAAATACAGCAAATGGTCACCCTACCAAATACATAAATAGTTGCTCCTAAGTTAACTCTGACGATTTTATTATGCTTTATTTTGGCAATGTCATGATGTTCTTACGATGGATAAGTTTTCATATTTAAGAGAGTCTGTTGTACTTGGACTTACTTAAAATGGTAAAATAGTAGGATATGCATGTGTAACATGGACGAAATGTTGTCTGCATGTATAGTAAGAACAACTTGTGTCAAGTGAAATGTAAGTAATTTAAAAAGATTTGTTGATGCTTATGCGCAATTTATTTTGCAGCAGAAGCAACGAAAAAAAAGAACAAGTTAAAATAAGTGATGTCCTTCAGCGAGTTCAACCTACCGATAAGACCATTTAACTCTGCCCATAATTGATGATCAACCAGGGCAAGTGAACCGCACTTACTCACTCAACATGACGCAAAGTATAAAAAACATGAACAGAAATTTTTTTCTTCATCTATTGAGCATCGGTTTTTTGTGCAGTTGCTGTAAACATTACCAGCAATTTATGAATCGAAACTCTCTCTCAATAAGGAAACTCGTCAGCAACAACGATAAAAAACGAGACGCCTTTAAAAGAGGAAAATTCCTAAATAGACTGATGGACTTCAGACTTAAACATATTTATGTATGCATTTCTTGCAATACTGAAGATGTGATACAAAAGTTGAGTCTCTGTTGAGTCAAGTATTGTTTGGCATACTTGTGTAATATTTTCACACTTAAATCTATCAATGCACTTTTAATTTTTTTTTAATTTCAGTTTACTGACTCATTCTCTCACAATTTATATTCTATTCCCAAATCACATAAAATTCATAATGCATTAATGGTCAGAAGTTCTGACTCAGAACGTAAAAAAGAAAAGGAAAAAAATGCTGAAAGATTTTTTGCTTTGGCCTTTCTTTGCGATTTTAACGAGCGCGATCTTATTTTTGCGACATTTTTGTCAATAAAAATGTTGCTCTGATATTTTTTTCTTCATTTTTTATGTACATTAAAAAGAACAAGACTGGTTGAGATTGGAATAAAACATTAAGTACGTAGGGGACATGCTCAATAAGAATGAGTGGAGAAAAAAAATGTTATCAGAACTGCTTTTGCAAGGAAATAAACTAGTAATGAAGCGATCACGCTTCATGGGCATATTCACACCGTTTCAAGTTTTTTCATTCATAGCTTAGTATTATGTTACTAACAAGACTTACGAAAAATCGTAAAGTTTTAGCTTATTTAGTCAAAAATATCAAAATTAGAGAAAAAATGAGTTTGACGTAGCTTCTAGCCCCTCGAAATCCAAAATGGCGTCGGTTCCATATTAAGGCACAGCTAAGGAGCATACATACCAAGTTTCAGCTCATGTGGTGAAAGTTAAAGCAAAAATCAATTTTGCGTAGCTTCTAGCCCCTCGAAATCCAAAATGGCGTCGGTTCCATATTCAGGCACATCTAAGGAACCTACATACCAAATTTCAGCTCATTTGGTCAAAGTTAAAGCAAAAATCAATTTTGCGTAGCTTCTAGCCCCTCGAAATCCAAAATGACGTCAGTTCCACATTCAGGCACAGCTAAGAAGCCTACATACCAAATTTCAGCTCATTTGGTCAAAGTTAAAGCAAAAATCAATTTTGCGTAGCTTCTAGCCCCTCGAAATCCAAAATGGCGTCGATTCCATATTCAGGCACAGCTAAGGAACCTACATACCAAATTTCAGCTCATTTGGTCAAAGTTAAGGCAAAAATCAATTTGGCGTAGCTTCTAGACCCTCGAAATCCAAAATGGCGTCGGTTCCATATTCAGGCACAGCTAAGGAACCTACATACCAAATTTCAGCTCAGTTGGTCAAAGTTAAAGCAAAAATCAATTTTGCGTAGCTTCTAGCCCCTCGAAATCCAAAATGGCGTCGGTTCCATATTCAGGCACAGCTAAGGAACCTACATACCAAATTTCAGCTCATTTGGTCAAAGTTAAAGCAAAAATCAATTTGGCGTAGCTTCTAGCCCCTCGAAATCCAAAATGGCGTCGGTTCCATATTCAGGCACAGCTAAGGAACCTACTTACTAAATTTCAGCTCATTTGGTCAAAATATTCCTTTTCTATGAAAAAAATAAAATGTGTTTTGCAATAATCGGCTATAATTTGACCAAAAATCGCACCTTTTCGTTCCGTGTACCTTACTGGAAGCATCTCATGACTCCAAAAACTATACAGCTCTTGAGATACCCAATATCTATCAGATGCAAAAAACCGGAAGTCTTAATATTGAGTTTGAATCGAGTTATCGCACCGATTAACTTGCTAACTTGCTAAAGGACAGAAAGTGTTTTTTTGCGATTTCTCGGCAATGGAAGCACCAATCGAGATGCGGTTTTCACTGTTAAATTGGTAATTTTAGGCACAGACTTTCCATACTGAACACTATGGGTCGATTCCGTAAGCCTGAAGCAGCAAGTCCAAAAAAGTAGTTTCACTGAAATACCAAAAACAATATATTCACACACAATTAAAATTGGTGTGAATATGAAAACTGTAAAGCAATAAATGCACATACAGTCACATATCATATACATCATATAACATGACAGTGGCGTAGCCAGGAGGAGATTGGATGGATTTCAACCCCCCTCCCTTTCCAGAAAAATTGGTCCAAACCAAAAATTATTTAGGGTTTTATTTATCTAGGGTTTTTGAAGTGAAATTTTTTAATTATCCCCTCCTCCCCCCTCTTCTACAGTTTTGGTTACGTCACTGTAACATGAAGAAATTTAGAATTTAATTGGATGTGATTGAATTCATAAAATGTCGATTAACCTTATGGCATTGATGGATCATTAACGTATTAACATTGTAAAATTGTTAACGAGAATGTGAATGTCTTCCATGAGCTGGATATTACAATAAATGAATTTACAATCAAGTTCGGGTCATTTATTTATTTTTTTTACCAACAGAATTAAAAGTATAGCAAATCAATGTCTGTTGATTTAAGTTGTTAGACATTGTCGAAACGAATTTTATGTAATTAATGACTTCAAATTTATGCAGAAAATAAAAAAAAATATTATGGAATAAATTCTACAGAAAAATCGATATTGTTGAATTGAATCCAGAATAAAATTTATTATTAATATTCATTCAGAAGTGTTCAGAGGTGTTCTTTCAACTTATTGAAATATTTATCAATTTGTATAC
The DNA here is from genome assembly GCA_963573255.1 of Chironomus tentans. Classification (NCBI taxonomy): domain Eukaryota; kingdom Metazoa; phylum Arthropoda; class Insecta; order Diptera; family Chironomidae; genus Chironomus; species Chironomus tentans. The sequence goes on along the minus strand of OY754302.1, from coordinate 106,710 downwards.
AAATGAATATTAATTGATCAACTTGAAAAATTGAAAGAAAAAGCTTTAAAATATTTTATTATGTTTTAATCATATAACCTAAAAAAAAAAATTCCAAAAATTTAGTTCAGATCCTAATGAATTGCTTTTTAATTCCTAAATTTATCCATTAGAAAATAAACTCTTTCAAGTTTAAAGCTAGCGCCTTTCGTTCGATGTTAAACTTCAATAATTAATAGAGATGGACTAAAACTGTTTACAGACATGACTCTATTTTTGGTTGCATACACAATGGAAATAATGAGAAGAAAACAGAATGCAGCAAGCTAGCCATAAATTATGTATTTAAAAGTTTTTAATATAGCTCATAAATTAATAGTTGATTAATAAATGATGAATTTTAGAAAAAATCATGTGTATAGGTACAATAACACGGAAGAATTTGTGAAGTGATTTGAAATATTTTATTGTGTGTCAGCAATATGAGAAACAAGTGTGATGTTATGTCAAGGCCAAGATCCAATTGAACATTTAAGTGTATGGAGCAGTGGAAAAGCAGCTGTGGTTTAGTGGTTAGTGTGTTGGCCTCTTACACTAGTTATCCCGAGTTCGATCACCAGGGAATGTCTAGACGGATTTGTGTGCTTTTCCACTATTCTAACCACATTACTCGGTTAATGTTTAGCCAGGTCACACATATTGTGGTTAGGTACATTGCATTGGTTTACCCTGGGTCATGCAATGCTCAGAGTTACGAAGTAATTTGCTCTGAAGTAGTTGCTTCAAACAGTAAAATAATAGCTATGGCTAGATGTTTTAATTAATGCAAATTCGATGTGTAAATCAAAATATAAGTAAAGTCAACCGACAATAAAAAAAATTTAAGTGTAAGGAAGTATATAAATTGAGGTCGAATATATCTCTTAAATTATTACTGGTTTCGAAGAAAAATCATTACAAACAGATTTAAACTGTATTAGAATAAGATGGACTCAAGTTCCAAAAAAAATTCTAGCACTTGTATGCAATACTTGTATACAGTATGCGCATAATTGCATACAAGTTCCGAACCCTAAAAAACGTCACCACAAAATTGTCCTCAAAAAGTGAAAATTGGGATAGAAAATTTTTTTGTCCTGGTCTCAAAAATATTTAAATAATAAATAAACATTTTTTAAAAAAAAGAAAAAGAATAATGTAAAAAATTTAAAACCGCAACGATAAAACTTAAACTGGAGATACGCGGCAGACAAACGCATGGAAAAAACACAAACAATAGTGTCTTTTCCGTTTGGGAAAATGAACTAAAAAGTAAGGAATCACTCAATAATAACACTGAATTACACTAGATCACATGAATTTAAATTTCAAAAAAATTTTTTTACGAAAGTCCTCGTGTTATAGATCGAGGGACTTCAGCGCATTTTTGTGTTAGCGATCAGTATTTGATTAGCAAAGTACTTCGTATAAAATAAGTCAATCATGAAAATTTTGAAGCTTAATATTGTTCGACAAAGAAATTTTCAATTTACATTTTATTAATGCATTAATTCATGTACGTTTATGCACTTGTAAATCATTAATTATAATTAACAATTTAGTGCAATGAGTTTGCATACTAAAACGGTTTGTCATTTAACGATTTTTTAAAATTCAAAGTTTCTAACAGCTATTAATGCTCTTGAAAATCATTATATATAATTATCAATTTTTATGGTGAATATTTTTTATATTAAAATGACAAACCATTGAATGGTTTTTTGAAATTATAGAGGTACAATAAAATTTTGACAGGTTATACCGTATTAAAAACAAAAAATCATTAATTATAGTCTTTAATGATGGTATTAAGATTTTTAACTGTCTGAGGGGCCAATAACTCGAAGGCACGGAGCTAATGCAAAAAACTAGAGCTCTCTACGATGTCTAGTTAAAAAGTTTTTCGTTGCAGCCGAACTTCGAACAAAGTGCATTATTAAGCTACCTTTTCGAAACAAGTTTCAAAAATGCGCTAAAAAACGTTTACACAAAAAATTTACTCAAAAAAATTAGACATTAATAGTCAAATTTTTGCTCTCTTCCGGCCCCTAAAAAATCTGGTCACTCGAATAATTTCCTCCTATCGCACTAAATATACATTAAATAATTCAAATTTCGTAAAAGCACAATAAATAAGTTGTGAGTGTAGCAGAATAGCTAGTAACTTGTAGATATAACAATATGTGTATATGAGGAATTGCAGCTTGCTGGTATTGCTTATTGGGTTTTGCTTGCTTGTCGCGTTTATATTTTAATGGCTATCTTAAAAAAAATTCACTTTATTCTTTGTTTCATTTTTGGGACAGTGCCAAAAATAATAGAAAAGAAATTCTGTTTCAAGCTCTTGTGAGCGCTTTATGTGTACATACTCAATAATCTTTCCCAGACTCTTTATGTGGAAATCTCGCATGCACTCATTGTATTATAAATTTTATTTTTTCTTTACAATATTTTAAGAGATTTAATCTGAAGCCTGAGTTGTGTCTGCACTCTTAATCTATTTTTTACCAAGTGCTACGACAAGTGCTACGGTTTGGTAACAGTAAAATTAAACTTAATATTATTTATAAACTTGTTGAAAATTACCTAAAATTTTTGAAAAAAAAAAACGAGTAGAAATTATAAGTGTACATTTAATCATATTTTCTTCAGATTCGATGCTTGAAAAGCCAGAAAAAAATATTGTCAGTCATAATACATTTTTAATTGGGCAAGACTGATACAAATGATGAAGAAAAGGAAATATTGCAGTTAGCAAGCGAAATATTAAAACTATTTAAAAAAATTCGCGCTACGCTAGAAGCTCTACTTTAGAAATGACGATCTTTTTTGTGGTAGAAATTTAGATAAAAATCTTAATAGAGAAAACAAGATTTATTTAGCTAATTTCTAAAATATATATTTGACACATTTTAAAATAAAATTGGCAACGCAAAAAAGCTTCTTTCATACATTCAAGTTCCACATCTTTTTTGTCAGAATTTAAATATTTAAAAAAAATCTTCCTTTTTATGTTTGAAAAATAATTAAATTGTCAAGATAGATCACATAAAGGCAAAATGACATCATAAAAATCACAAGACATTATTCATGAATCTACAAATCTTCAAATTTTCATCTCGTTTTTCTACATTTGATGTGTACAATTTTAAAGATTTTTGTGCCCGAATCTTTTGTTGTTTGTCTCTATTTTTTCTATAGATTTATTACCGAATATAAAAAATTTCTTTTACTGTTTTCTTCTCTGATTGAGGAGAAGAAAATTCCGAGAAGGCTTTATGTAAATATATTTTGGGTTGCGCTTACATAAACAAAATTAAATCAAAATCATCAAATCGTTGCCATTGGTGAATTCAAAAAATAGATACTTACAGAAAAATCACTATAGTGCTAATGCCATAAAGTTACTGACCACTTTAGAAAATCTTAAAAATTCTGTTCATTAAGACAAAATGTTAGTGTACTTGTTGAGAATATATCAACGGTCATTTTATATTTGAATTATGTAAACAACTATGATAAGTTGATTACCCCTTTTTAAGTTGTTTTCCCCTCTCTATGTTAAATTTAGTATTCTTTATAACTCGTATGAGACAACATCGTCTCTTATTAAATAAACATTTAACTAATTTATATTGACAATTACATTGTGCTTATTACTTATTAACAGTACTAAACCATTCTGAAAATTATAAGCGGTAAACAGATTTTATTTCATTTTGCATCATCATATATCAAATTTCAGTTCAAAATTGTTTGATGATCAGGCATCATTCAGCGATTGAGTATCGGAAATGTTTTATACATGTTAGAGTCTTAAAAGTCGAATTTGCTGAATGGAATAATGCCGATTTTAACTGCTGTTAGCGCACATTAATATATAAACCTCAAATTTATTTTCATCTCTCAATTCCCACTGAAAATCTACCTTTTTCATTATTCATTGCCTTTTTGTATATGGGCAAATCTACGGATAAGCGGTACTGACAAATTTTAAGTAAGAAAGTTTTTAAATCAGTTTTTTTCACTAACTATTCACCTAAAATATATTTTAGGTAGTTAATTTGTTCTATTCTTCAATTCTTTATATGCTGTAATCATTATTTAATGACGAAAGTAGCTAGTTTTTGTAAAAAATTATATTTCTATTTTGTAAACAAATAAATTGTGTTTTCAAAAATTACAGTTGAAAAAACCACTGAGAAACACTATTTTAACTTCCACGCATTGCGTGCAAGTTATTTCTTAATTATCTCTTTAATTAGGTGCTTATTTGGAACCAAAAAGGCAACAATGTAAAGCTCTAACGAGCGAAAATAGAATATATATCGTTTCATGTTTTTAAAATGTGTATTTAGTCGAAAAATTAAAAAAGAAAAAAATCAAATTTTGGTAAAAACCACTGAGAAACATTTTTAAACTCAAATAATTCCTTAATTAAAGCAGCAACAAAGCTAATTTGACCACCAAACGATAGATTTTAAGTTGCTTTACAACATCCAGAAATATTAATCTTACTGCAAAAATTGCATCTGTAGATTTGTCCATATATGAGTGAGAAAAGAAGCTATAGAGATTTAAATCTGTTAGCAACAGCAATTTAAGGGAGAAGAAAAGTGAAAGCCAATGGCGTAAACAAAATATCAATCAGATTTCAAATGAGACTTTTATTTGATAATACATTGACATGAGTTTTCATCAAATTTGTATATTTCAATATCTTAAAACGTCGCAAGCTGATGAAAATGAATAGAAAAAAACGAGCTACATGAGGAACAAGAAAATCAAGTAATAAAATTTTTCAATATTCTTACTTTCATTTTCTATATAGGTATTTCAGTTTTCAGAAATTTCTTATTATGCAAATTATTTTAATTAAAATATTTTTTTATTCAAAAATTTTGCTAAAAGTTTTCCTAATGATGCAAAAAACTAATGATGTATCAATAAGCTGAGGGACTCAAAAAAGAATAACGGTATTTTGTCTTGAAAAAATAACGGTCAGAAAATATTTTAAAAAATGGTTGAAATATCTTTGAAAAATAACAGCCAAAAAGTATTTGTAAAATAAATGCTAAAAAGCTTAACCTTCTACCATTGTTCAACTCGTAATCCCAACGGTTATAACTTTTACCCTCTTCTTTGATACATTTCAAGTACCCCCTGTTCATCTCTCCTTTGTATCTGTGGTCAAAATTTTTACCTACCCCTTTACTCCACTTTGCTTTAACCCCCCTTTTCTAAATTCAATTTACAACGAGCAAGACGTACGTAAAGTAAAGTTACATGCGCAATTTTAAGTAATTATTTCTATGAAACGTATGCTTTACGTAAGCCATTTTTGGAAGATTTTGGCTGGTTTCATCTCTCTTCATTCAAGTCTTGGACCTATAGCACACATTTTAAGTAAAAACTAGCATCGAAAAATTTTACGATATATGCACGGACAGAGCGCGGAAAATAATGTGTTTTTCCCAGGTTTTTCCTTTAGAAAAATGCTAAAAATATTAAATCATTAAAAATTATAAATACAATATTTTTTCTCTCCTGACCTCTAATAATTATGGTGATCATCAAAGAGCTTTAAGGTCTTAAAACATTTATGATCATTAGATCAAATTATATTTTTAATGAGAATTGAAATGACGTTTATTATGTCTAATAATTGAATATAATGTTTCGTATTGAGCGGGAATAAGAATAAAGGCTATAAAAATATTTAATATATTTAAATATTTGACATATTTTTCTATTAAATTTTAAGCGATTATTTACGAGAGAACTGTTTACTGCTTTATATTTATTAATAAACTAAAAACAATTCGCACATTTTAAGAGAAAAACTTTAATAACAAGATGTTAAAAATTAATGACGTAAAATAGCTAGACTAAGCAAAACTGAACCTTTTATATTGTACTATAAAAATAAATATGTCATATCAATAGGCTGACCATCATCTTGGTTTTTCAGAGGACTGTCCTTTGTTTTTTATTGAATTTATCATATGTCCATTAAGTTGTAACTTAATGTAGCTAATGTAAGTTAATGCTAAATAATATAGGGTGAATTTTTCTTTCTTTCCCTAATTCGACTTATAAGCAGAGTTTTAAACTAAGTGCTCTTGGCTTTTCTGATATCATATTGATAGAGGTAAAAAAATTACAGTCAGTCAATGTTATTTTTAATTTTATTTTCTTACTTATCCCCAGTAACAAAAACCGTTAAAAAGATAGTTAATAACTAGCTGCGACTAACTTTCAGATAGTTTTTAACTAACTTTTAACGGTTTTGGTTACTGGGATATTCTAACCGCAAGGAGAAAAGTATATTTGAGAGATTTTTGAATGCATGTCAGTCTTTTCATTTAAATCTTCTTGTTCACATTCCTTCGATGTAAACTTTTCGTATTTCATTGTGTGGATAAAATTAGCAAAAAATTGATTTTTTCCCTCTGTCAAATGAAGTTTAAGAACATCTCTTTTTGCATTGTTAAATTTTTTTCAGCATTTAGCTTTTTTCTAAATTTTCCTCAAAAAATAATTTATATAAATTGAAGGTTGAGTGGTCTACATTAAGCAATGTGATATAACAAAAATTCTAATGGCATGATTTACTCCATATTTTTTATGGAACTTTCACAAACTTTATTTGCCTTTTTTTTATTAAATAATTAATTTTTATTTCTGTATATTAAGTATGTAGTATACTTGAGGTTGGTTTTTAAGGAACCAGACTTGAAGTCTTTTCGTCACTTAGTTTTGGTTTTAGAATTGAACTGTTTTTGCTTTATTCAGAATTTTGAGCTGCAAGGCGAATGTTGATATTCGCTTGCAATTTTCCGACGTACTCCTCGAAGGATGGAAACTTTATTTGCCATTCATTACGAAAAGAGAAATTTACTACGACCCATGAAGAACTCACTTTTATAATGGACAGAAGTAAAAGAAAGTCGATAAAAAAAGATAAATATCGAAATTTACTTGTATAAATGATACACCTGATGATACATAAAATTCTTTCGAAGCATTTTAACTATTCGACTAAAGTGAAAAATTTTGTACTTAAGATTTATTTCAAAACTTGCTTGTGTACTGTATCGTATCCAATAATAATTCTAGGATAAAAAAGCCTTAAATCAAATATATGATATTATTTTGCATTTTATATCTCTCTATTTTGACTTTAGCACTTGAAACATCAAACACTTGTTTGTACATATTTTCTTATATTGCATCTTGTATCTTTTATATATATGCTCATTGATAATAAAAGAATGTGTACGTACATTCTATACATAAATATAGAAGATGGCACCATAAAGCCATAAAAGTTGGTTTCATGCGGTTAACTTAAAGATGATGAAAATTGATGTTGGAAAAGGGATGAAATCGAACGAATGACTATAAAAAAATGCTCACTGCTGAACTTAAACGTGCTCCGACAGATTTTATGACTTTTTTTACTAAACATTTTTTCAACAGACATTAACTAGGTTTGCGCTTCAATGAAATATCTGATCGTGTGTTCCCTAAAAATATAATTATTTTATGGTAATTTTTAGTGAGATGAAGAAAAGATGCCATTGAATTTTTATATCTTAAAAATATCATTTCTAAAATGTAACTAAGACACTAGCATATGAAACACAAGAAAACATGAATATTTTTTAACATCATTTTTTATAGATATAACAATAGTAGATTTAAGAAATCGCACTCGTTTTGTATTCATACACATTTCAATAATAAATAAAAAGCGTGTAAAAAAATCAGATCAAGTAGGTTGACTTTTTTTATGTCTTCATAGTAGGAATAAGAAAAAGTAAATAAAAAAATTAAGTTAAACAATTAAATAAAAACTAAGTTAACATAAAGATGTTAATACGTTTGCAATAAATCTTTCCCAATTATTTTCTAAATTTTCTTCATAGTTAGGTTTAGCTGTATATTCTATACATAAACATCATTAAATCGAAGGAATTAATGTAAACTATAAAAAAGAACACAACAAATGTTCATAATGATAAAACAAAAGAAAATGAAAAAGAAACGATTTTTTTGTTAAAGTAAACAAAGAAAAGAAAACGAGGAAAAGATATATTTCTTAGGTTTCAGGAGGTGAAAACTTTTAATTTATATGAAGAAACCTTGAGGATTTCCGTGAGCTATGTGTTATTGTTTCAAATCATACGATTACGAGAAGGCAATGAAAATTACACCGTAAGCAGGTCATTACGTAGATTATTTTACAAAACTCTTGTAAACTGAAATTTATATGTACGTCATAAAAATGAGATTCAATTTGTAAACCCCTTTAAATTTCCTCTTTTTCTGTGCTGGTTTACAGCATTTATTTTCTAAGATAATCTTTTTAAGTTTATAAATAGATTGACCAGCTGCTTGGTATTTCAGAGGACTATCCTTAATTTTTTAAATTGTTTTAAATCGTTTTAATTTCTATGAAATCTTTAATCCCATCATGAAGCAAATAACCAATTCAGAAAGCACCTTCCTAGCTCAAATAAAAGTCGAGTCATTCTTTAAAATTTACGATTTTCAATTCTTCATCGTCCCTACGGATGAATTTATATAAAAGACATTGAAACACTTAATGATCCGTGACTGAAAAATTCCTTTCTTTTGTTTTTCGGCTTGTTTATTATCACTTTTTTCTCAGTTAATCTTTTTTCGTCTATTTTTAAAGATAATGAAAAATTTTCAAATTTATTTCCTAACCTAAACGCCGCAAAATTTCCAAAGCAGTTAATTGTGATCTTAGTAGCAGTTGTTCGCTTACCTCTAACCAGTGATGTCTACCCTATGTACCACGGCACACTAGTGTCCCGTGAAAGAATTTCAAAAACCAAAAAAAACATGTTTTTTGAAAAATTCATTCACTTGAATTCAACTTTTTAATTTAAATTTGAAAGAAAATTGGTAAAAATTTCCAGGGCTTCGCTTCGCTCGGCCGTAATTAAATGAATTTATATTTTTAAACATTTTCTTCGAAAACATGTTCTCTCACTACTAGCATAATCATTTTTCTTTTTAAAAAATTTGGTGTACCGCGAAAAAAATTTGGTCTCTAAATGTGCCGCGATGGAAAAAAAAGTTGGGCACCACTACTCTAAACGCTTTCTATTCCGCAATCGTTTGCTTGGTTTATATCAAGTTTCATTTTTAATGGAAATGAAATGTTTCTAAACTAATCATATGAGAGCGCGATGTAGAGATTTTTGCATCACCAATCTTCCAGATCTCCCAAAAGGAAAGAAAAGGAAGTAAGAAATAACACTAATAAATTTCTATTGGATTTTTCCTTTTATTTAATTTGATGCCAATGATCAACATCAATATAACAAGACAATAGTTTTTAAGTTCCATAAAATTTAATTAATTTCTTTTTTTATCAACATAAATTTCCATCAGTTTTAACTCATCTACTCATTGTTTTTCATTTTGTTTAATCGTGTATTGATTTCTTCTATGTTAATAAAAAATAATTATAACAACGATAGAAAAAAGAGGGAAAGAAAAAAAGTTATGAAAAAAATCCTCCAGCTCTAATATTGAACGAAAAGTAGAATTTTATTAAAAACGATATGTTTTTTTTTAAAAAAAAAAATCAATTTTGAAAAATTTTTGAAAATGTATAGAAAATATCGAAGACCAATTTTTATAATTTTCGAACAGTTTTCATTATTTTCAGCAGTTTCGATTCTGGGAGTCCGGACTTTGGAGTCTGCTGGAGTCCGGACTCTTGCCAACTCTGGTTTTGAGCACAAACCGCGGTTTTTCGATTAACCGAAAAATAAACCCTAATTATGAATGAAAATATTACTTTATTAATATTAAAACCGTGACGAAGGACAACTTTCTTGTTTTGTTATCTCCCGTTATCACATGAATGAAATTTTTACGATCCTTCTTCGTATATTTTCTTTCCTTCTATTTTATGAATGAAAAATGAGTTTTTATTCAAGGTAAACTCAATTAATGAAATGAAAACATCATTAAGCTCAAAAATGAAACATTTCATCATCATCGTCTTTATTTACGTATGGTGAATAAATTCTTATGAGTATAAAATTTTTCGTCAATCATAAAGAAGTGTTTTCAGTACAAACATTGGCTTTTTAAGAAAACAATCTTTTGAATTTCGAGAATGAATGTGAATATTAATAATGTTCGCGATTATTGAAGAATTAATTAGGAAGCAAACATTTGTTTTCTGCCTTCTTTTGGTTTTCCTTCAAAGCCTTGGTGAATTTACATGAACATCAAGCTCATCAGGTGGGTGAACAAGCATCTAGTATTTCAATACAAAATAAAATTTGGCGAGAATATAAAATATAAATAATTTCTGTTCAACAACTCAAAAATCACCAACCACAATCACAGTAGTATCGCGGAAATTTATCTTCACTTGCACATTCGTTAAAGGCGTTAATCTTGTCACTTTCTTAATTTTCTCTGAGCTAAATGTGAGAATAAAGGAAATTTTTCCAAATTTTCGCATACATCTTAAAGCCATTCTTCTAAATCACATAATGAATCTTTTCTTTTAGAAAGTTGTAAGATGAATTTACTATTGCTTCATGCAAAATTCCAAAAAGCAAAAAAAATCGTAATTTTTTGCTAATTACTTGCTTTTATTTTAAGTGACATGTTATGTCATAACTTTATAGCGCTACAAATTAATTAATATCATGTAGATGTTTAATAAATATGAACCAGACCTATATCTATAAATTTTACATATGTGTTCCGCAGAAGAAAAAAATCACACCGCAATGTGTGCGTAATATGATGAGACTTTTGAACTTCTTTAAATCTACTCATTTTGAGAAAAAAAATTTTCTCATTGACTGAAAGTGAAAATGAGAAGGAGAAGTATATTTCAAGCCACACGAAGCGTGAGAAATGATTTGTATAGTGAAAATTGTTTACATAACTTTATGTATACTTCTCTATGCGCATATTTCATCGCTTCTAGATCATCAAAAATGAACAAGTTCATTTCTCTCTCCCCTTTCGACTTCTCCCAATTACTACCGCCGTCAGTTTTCTTACTCTACCTCATCTTATTTTCAAATTGTCACACACACTCGTGCACTGATGAAAGAGTTTTTTTTCTGCCTCTATTTTTACAAAAATTCACGTTTACATTTTCCGTATTATTATTTTTTTCTTATGAACGAAGGCATTAAAAAGATGGAAGGTTTATGAGTCGAAAGAAAAGAGTTCATTCTTAAAAGTGAAAAAGTCATAGTAAGGCCTTAAAACCTTTTAAAAATGAAAAAAGACTGTAACATGAATGAAAGGTTTTCATCGAGGCTGGGAAACTCATGATTTTCGCGATTAATCCTCTAAGATCTTTCATACACAAATTTTATTACCAATTTTCATCGTTCGTCATAAAAAGCGAAATTCTAAATAAAGTGATCAAGTTGTACAAAAACAAACCTAGTACTATGCTTTCTCGATCTCGACAAATTCGAGATATCGAGACATCGAGACCAAACTGGACCAAAATAGAGACCAATTGACTGGAGACCAAAATATTTTAAGTATAAGCAATTTTTTAAAACAAATTTTGGATTTAAATGATTATTAATTTCCTGTAACGTGATTTAAAACTATAATTTGTGAAAAAAATTATTTAGATTCAAGATATTTGAGTTTTAATTTATGTCTCGATCTCGAAAATTTGTCGAGACCGAGACATCGGGAAAGCATACCTAGTAGTACAAAAGCCGCGAAACGCTTTAGTGCAGCTCTGGATCACATTTGGTCTGAATAGCTAAAAGTTTTTTAAAAATAATTTTATATTAACAATCATTTTCTTTCACAGAACTCTAGTGAGTTTAGTATTTTTAAAATAAAATAATCAATCTTAAATGATTCATAATATTTTCAAAAAATATGTTTTTTATTTATTATTGATTTTATAGACCAAAAAACAAGCAAAACAAAACCAACATGATATGGTCCGATATGCTAAAAAATTAAAATAATACAACACAAATGTGAAAAGGAAAAAAAACATGAATAAGAAATATTATCTCAAAGATGATGACAACGATGATGTTCTTATGAAGATGAAAATTAAATAATATTATTTTTATTATTTTCTCACACCACAAAATCATGTCTGTATTTTGTGAATACAATTTATATTCCCAATGTCTCTTTTTCTGCTGTCCGTTTATTTTTGTCTATTTCTTGTTGATTAATAGAACTATTGAGCACCCCATATGGAATTAGTTGATATGTATTAGAAGCTTTTATTTAAATTTAATACTTTGTTGCTCATTTCAAGTCTTGTAACACGATATTTATTGTATTTTTTTTCCACATATTGCTTTGTATCTATTCTTAGACAAAATCTGCTCATCAAAATAAATTCAAATAAATATGTAAACGAGGAGAGAAAAGAAAATCGAAACACGAGAATGTTTAAGTAATTAGAACGAATGTATGAGAGAAAAGAATTTTCCCATTTAATTACATTTCCGGGCATTAATTTATGAAAATTTTTTAAACATCAATTTATGTAATTTACCGACATATGTGACTTTTATTTTTTTAATCTCGGTCCAAAAAATATATAAATATCGCAATCTGCAACAGAGGACAGAGGACTAATTTCAAAAATAGAGGACAGTCCTCTGAAAAACCAAGCAGATGGTCAACTTATATAAGAATCGATATTTAAGGAATCATTGGATGATCAAAAATTACAAAGAACCTTTGTTTGTATTAGTTCGCTTTTTTGTGGAGCGTACTTATTTGAAAACATATGGGTGAATCCATGGGTAAGTAGAATTCCGAAAAAAGAGTTTTTAATCCATGTTCACAAATTTGAATCTTTAAAAAATAATATTTAACTAAGCTAACACTTTCTGAAAAGTAAATGAACATCTTCATTAGCCTTCATAATTTCATTACCAACATTATAATCAATAGAATAATTGTCGATCTTCTATCTATCTATCTTAAGGTAGAAATTTGTTTCATTACTGTGTCGCGGCGTCACAGTCGTAAATAAAATCGACTCAGATGCCGAAACACGTAAAAGGATGAAAATAGTATATGAAAAATTACATCCGTGGAATCTATAATCTATCGATGGCCTATCTAAAAATATTGACTTTTACAATCACAAACTTCCCGGAGCTACTATGAATAGATTAGCAGATAATTACATTAGCAAAATTTTGCAATACGCAATAAATAACGAAAATAAAATGTTCAACAGCTTGTTTTTGAGAAAGATCTACCTCTCTCGTATGCAAGCAAATCTTCTTTCCTTTCCTTCCTTTTACCATCAACCGTAGCAGCAGTAAAAACAAATTTAAGAGATAATTAAGGAATTTGCTAGATGACACAACACGCAATCTACCGCAATTCATGCTAGTAATAGTGTTGATGCTAATTTTCTTAAAAAATTTCGTTTCAGAAAACGTTCAGCCTTGAAATATATCAAAAGACCAACACCACAAAACACCTTAATTAACACATTTTTTTCGTATGACAATGTGAAAAAATAGTTGTGTCAACAATTTCCCATTATTAAGCTTCTTTAATATTGGTTGTTTTGTCGGGCTGCTGCCGTTTTTATTAACACAGCAAGGTCAATATCTCATTTGCTATTGTAAAATTGGTGTGAACATGATTGTATATAATTATTACGGAACAATGTAAAGTTAGCTTTTAATCATGATTCAAGTATTTTTGAGGAATATTGCAGTAACCTTTACCAAAATATAATTCCAAAGTTCCAAAATCAATACTCAAGAAATGAAGGAAAGTGAAGAACTTTTCTCGCATTTAGAGGATTTGCCTACTTTAGATCACAAATCAGACAATATTTTTGTAGGATGACATACATATGAAAAATGTGAATACGCTTACTCTCGCATATACAAAAAACATTGAAATTGAAGTGACGGAAAAACATCAAAAGAATTTGTTGAGAAAAATAAAGAAAGGAATGAAGAGGAAAGTAAAAGTGGATATTAAGATTGAAGTGTTGTTTTTTCACTCACTGTATTACGCCTGCATGATTTTGAATCGTTTTTGTGCTTAGATAACATTAAAGACATGAGTATCATGAGAGCTATTTAGAGTTTAGAGAATTATTTAAGAGGATATGATTAAATGTGTTTTATCAAAAAATTATCACCAAACTTATGTTGTGGTTTCTAAGGGAGTAAGTACGAAAGATTTTAACTCATTGCGATTATGAGTAAAGTGATTTAAAAGAAAAATAAAATAAAGATGAGAGGTCATTTTAAGTAATATCATAAATTATAGCAATAAGAAATGCATGAAATTTGATAACAATTATCAATTATATTAGATGTGGCACGTCGACTTTAAGTTTTCGCAAAATACCACACGTGAGCGACTGAAAAATCCAATTTTGCCAATAAAAACTCCAATTTTAAAAGTTTGGAGCTACGCGCTCTTATTGTGGATTTATATTTTTCTGTAAAACAGATTTATAAGCATTTGTGCTTTAATTAATACAATTTTGACTTACAATTCAACGTAAACGATCGACGGCTCACAAAAACGTACGTAAAATGTAACGCAGGGAGAAAAACACGCAATCAGACTTCCGCGTACTGTAAAAGCAACGCTTTTACACTATTTAAATTGTGAATGGCCGTTGGCTCAGTCACATTCTCCCCCCAACAAAGGTAAAATATCGATTTTACTAAATTCATTAAATTCCAGATATTCAAATTACTTGCCAGTCGATTACTTACTTACAAATCTATTTCTTAATTACATTCATGTCTTGTAGAAGTCATTCTATTGACTGCACACTTGCATTGTGTCCTTCATAACTTAATTTAATTTCATATCAAAGTCGAATCTCTCACAATTGACAACATAGACTCTTCAATTAGTTGACTTAATTACTAGTAGGCTAAACAATTTAATCAATAGGTTCTCATAATCATCAATCGCATGCTCTGATTTCAATTCTTGCCATTATCTGCATTTCCATGATCACCCGTCCATAAATGCCTCCCGGATCAAATACCAAATTCTCTAACTTTAATGCATGACTATCGACCAATTTATCTACCAAAATCATGCCCTTCATTTCGATTCTCAATGATAATGACGCTCTCAATTTCCTAATTACACTTTCATTCACTGAATGATAGTTTATACATCGTAGCTTTCTTGTGGATATAAACAACGTACTTAAGCTTAGTGCATTACAAACGGCTGTGCTTCCGCAACTACTGGCAGTTTTAGTTGCTACAGGTAGCCCTGTTTGTTTATTAACTGATGATTCTTGGGGAATTTGCTCGACCTCACAAGCATATTCATCTTTCGCATCATTCTCGTCAGAGGTCTGGTCTTTCTCAGACTCAGACTCAGATGTATTCGCCATAGATTCAGTTCTTTGCTGATTGAAGTTTGAATTACTGTGCTTCAACGTTTGGTCGGAATTTCCTGCTCCACTATTCCCATTATCATTGCCAAAACCTTTATGCTTATGGCTATACGTGTTCGACTCATTACTGTTAAATGCCTTATGCAACGATATATGATGCTTGCGAGTACATTTCTCTTTGTACTCTCTGTATCCACAAACACCCTTCAGGTTACAATCATGTGATCGATGAGTTGGCGTGATAATGCAATTCCAACATATGTTCCTCTCCTTCACAAATCGTAGACGTTCATAAACGCTCATTGTTTTATACTTGCGACACTGCAAAGTATAATGTCCACTCGTAAAGCAACAATCACAAAACTTGCCTAGCTTTTCTAGCTCTTCCAAGTCATAACCATGTGAACTGACATCTCCGTCCTTAATTTCAAACATGAAATCATCTGGATGTCTCACTTCAGAATAAGAATCTCCATCAGTTTCCTCCACAGCATGCAAGTTCATCTGATACGATTTGAATTTTGTGTTGTCTGATTGTTTGTCATCTAGACTCTTTTCCTCAAGCTCGTCAGCTAAATCCTCAAGAAATTCAAATAAGGAACCAAGCTCCACTACTTGATAAGCAGAACCCGCAGCTTCTTGCTTAAGTTTGTGTCTGAACAATTGCTTATGCATTAAGTTTAATTGGTTGAATATATGCATAGCTAATTGATTGGAATTTAGAACATCTACATTTGCATATATACATGCACCAAAATAATCAAGGATTCTAGAAGTTATTAAAAGTACATCGTCCTTGGTTAAGTCTTTCGGTACCTTCAAACTCAAAATATCTTTCGCGTATTTGTCGATAATTCTAGTCGGCTCACCAAAGCATTTCTGTAAAACACCCATCGTATTTTTAAACGGGACACTATCGATCGAGCCCTGCACGCGCGATAAAGCCAAACCCTCGAGTGCTTGAAGGATGTGAATCCTCATTTCATAATCGTCGTATTTCCCTATATCACGATACCTATCAATGTCCCTCTTAAACTGTATCCACTTCCTTGGGTCCCCATTAAATTTTGTAATTTTTGGCAATGCCTTCCGAATTACTGTCAAGTTTTGAGAAGTAGCTATCTCCCGCTGCGCTTCAGTAGCTTCCATTTGAGCATGAGCTTGCTCCAAAGTAATTCTCTCCGTGCGGGTTAATTCATCGACGTTGATGTTGTCGATATATGATTTGCGTGGCTTTGGTACTGGCACCTCCGATCCTACGCTTCGATTACTAGAAATAATTTCAGGATCTGGATCTGAAAGATCTCTGTTATTTAACGGAGGTTTAATGACATTCTTTTTACGCCCTGATGTATTCAATAAATTGTGAATGGAGGAAGTATTATGATCCTCCGTGTCATCGTCATGTGTGCTAGGTCTCGCTGAACTACTACCACTTGCCTGTGCACGAAATCTATCCCATTCCTTTTTCATTTCTTTAAATTCCTGAAGCTGAAGCATGCATTCGTTCACTTTGAGCAGCGTTTCTCTGCGTGCATTCTCAGCTTTATCGTAACGCAAAGACAGTTGCTCCAGTTTATGCTCATACATAGCCTTGACAGAACCAATGTCTTCAGTGACATTGACTGGATTATCGTCATCAACACTATCAGATAAGTCGATACTTTTTGTGAATGCTTCACGCCTCAGACTAATCTTTTCATCCATTTGAAATTGCTCGACAAAATATGCCTTTGCTCTTTCATTGTTCGATTCTTTTAAACACCTTCGACATCTAAAAGGTTTGTCTAAAACCATGTCAATAAATGCTTGAGTACTGTAACCCTGACAGTATAAATGTGAGATACAATTACATGAGAAACAGAAAACCCATGAATAATTAATAGGACCTCTCTGCACCTTACCAGAACTGTCTTTAATGTCGCCAAGCTCACCCTTTCCCGTCTTTTCTTTGAGTATACAATCTTTCCCAAATGAACATGAGATTTCATCTCTCAAAGTCACTCCTTTCAATACATAACGAGAGGGTAAAAATGCATCAGGATCACTTTCTTTCAAGCCCTCAAGGTATTCTACATTCATACATTTTTCATTGAATGATTCCATAATTTCATTCAATATTTAAATTTCAATGCTGAAGCAGTATTCAGTCTGACATGAACAAATAACAATAAACCTGACAAATTAAATAAATAACAAATATCTACACAAACTTCGAATCATGTGATATTTAACAGTTACTAGAGACTTTGAAATAACTGTTTGAGTTAACTGCAACCTACTTCACTCCGTACTTGCAACTTGACGTGCTTTCTGTATTCAACAAATCATAAATCAACAAATCGTAAATCAAATCACTGCAATCTCACACACCCTTGAGATGAATCAACTATTACCCTCGACATAACGTTAATTAGATTTAATTTACGCAATATAAATCATTCTTCGGACAATGAATTTATATCTCCGTTCATTTTGCCCACAGGCTCATAACGGTCACCAATGATTTGAATACAAAAGCAGCTGTCAGTTGTTAACTCGCGGAAGTTTCAATCTATGAAGCTATTTCAAATATTAATTTTCCGTTGAAAATATTCACCAAAATATCATGCACTCAATAAAGAATAGAAGAACAGAGATAGCAGCAAGAAACCAATAGCACTACGATTAATATTTATCGGAACTAATGAGATTAATAATTTAATTTATTAAAGAACGAAAATAATCTCAATTAATATTTTGGTCACCCTGTAGGTTCAAATCAAATGCGAGGTTCAAATCAAATTTGAATCCAAATAAGCCGTTATTTTGTTTGTGTTAGTGATATGGCATTGACACTGGCGTCGTTGTTAGTTTACATTTTCTTAACATAATTTTTCACTATTCTTAGCCTAAATCCTTTACCTAACTCCTGCCAATGTCTCCTAATGCTCCACCAATGATCTCACACGACGAAAATGAGCTGATTTGTACCAATTTATTTCACTGGATCTTCTGGATGTTGGATTTAACCTACGTGACAAATTTTCCTCAATTTTCTGCCTAATTCACTCCAATTTCTTCCTTACTGTCCTTCTTTGCTCTGATCCTTCAAATCTAAGCCTCTAGCTGGTTGAATTAAAAAGATGTGGCACGTCGACTTTAAGTTTTCGCAAAATACCACACGTGAGCGACTGAAAAATCCAATTTTGCCAATAAAAACTCCAATTTTAAAAGTTTGGAGCTACGCGCTCTTATTGTGGATTTATATTTTTCTGTAAAACAGATTTATAAGCATTTGTGCTTTAATTAATACAATTTTGACTTACAATTCAACGTAAACGATCGACGGCTCACAAAAACGTACGTAAAATGTAACGCAGGGAGAAAAACACGCAATCAGACTTCCGCGTACTGTAAAAGCAACGCTTTTACACTATTTAAATTGTGAATGGCCGTTGGCTCGGTCACATTAGATGTAGCTCAAAATTTGTTATTGAATTTCAATATGCTTGTACACAAAGAAATTTACTGTTCACTGATCCGATCTCAAAGCGTTTTATATATTTAGTATTTTATCTAGACAAAAAATATTGATTCGTTTTCACTGCCTAAAGTTAACAGCTGAAAATTTTCTTTTGCTCTAATGAAGGTTCGGAAAAAATTTCATAAGTATATCTAATTATTAATAGACAGCATAAATTTTCCTTCTTTTACCTTTTCCGAGCTATTTTTATCAAAGTTCAAAGAATCTAATCTTGCGAAAAAAAGTTAGACTTGTTAGTGACTAAGCAGAAGCATCACCCAGCTGTTATTTTCTGTAGTTTTTACTAGCAACCTCTTATTTTTCTAATTAGTGTCTCAGAAAAAGTTTATGAGAGTATAAATAGTGAGATAATTTGTAATTACATCTGTGCTATCTTGATACAATTTGTGAAATATTAAAACTACACAGCAAATTTGACATTATTAAGCACAATTTGACAGAATAAATCTATTTTTGTTATTACATATTAAAGATGTAAATTCATGTCTTGTGAATTTTGGTAGTACGTCTGGAAACTTATTGATGTTTAGTGAGAATATTTTCACAGTGTGGGGTCGTTCACTTATTTCGTTACGCAAAAAAAACGAAATTTTAGACCCCCCTCCCCCCTTGTTACAAATTTTCCAACAAAAATTTTTTCCAGACTACCGCCATTTCATTTCGAAAACTTCGAAAATTACTTCGAACTTAATTTCGAATTCTTCGAAAATCAAAACAATAGAAATTTTTATTATCAAATTTTTGCTCAATTTGCATACTTTATCTTAGTTTTTGCGACATTAAACTTTAGATTCATAATAAGTAAACAATTTAAACGGCTCTAGAACTAGTAATTAGCAATATCCATTGAAATATTACTAAAACTATTTTCAGAAATTCATTACACAAATATTTTTGTTTACGTTTATGTTTTGATCAGAAATTACAAACTTGTCAAAAATTTAAGGTTTAGACAGTTTTAAATAGCTAACTAAGTAACTTGGAGTTTAGATAATGATTATTTTCATCAATCTAAATGGAAAAATGCTAAAAAATTCATTAAATTAGCATTTTTAGATTTTATTTTCAACGGCTAAAATTATTTTGAAAATATTTGAAATTTTCAAATAACTGACGTTTTCGGAATGGCGGTAGTCTGATTTTTTCTTTGTTTGACCTGTTACAAAATCTCAGACCCCCCCTCGCTTAATGTCGCGCATTCATGTGTTTGTCATTAAATTTTTGTGTTCATAATAAAAAATAAATAATAAATTTCGTCACATGCCTCTTTTTTAAGTCTTCATTGGTCTTCATAAGTAGCAGGCGCGTAGCCAGAGGGGGGGATTGGGGGATTTTTCCCCCCTTACACCCAAAAATTCTTCAATTTGCTTCAGAAAAAAAGCCTGAAACAACCCCCCCCCCCCCCCCCCCCCCCCCCCCCCCCTATGCATTGTTGTCATTTTCTCATTATTTTTTACTTATGTGTCCTAATCATCATAGAAGATATAGATCGAGAGACCTAGATCCATCATTAGAATAAAATTAAATTCCTGGAATAGAATCAAAATGAGATCCATTTTATGAGGTTTGCATACAAAACTAAATGGAAAATTTGGTAAAGCTTTAAAATTCGAGCTGCTAAATGACATTTTATATTCTACTTTCTTCAAACCATCATGTAGGCGAAAATGAATGAAGGAGCAAAATGTCTAGAGGGATCAGCCAAATAAGAGTATTAATTTTTAAAGCTTAATTATGTTAATCTTTAAAAGCAGAACGTGTACAATGTCGATAGAGATTTTCTTCTTCATCTCTAAATGCGTCTTGTGAGAATCCTCACGAACAATGATTATGGCACACACAACACAAATGTAATATGTATGTAAGTAACATAAAAATTAAAAGTAAGAAGAATAATAAGAAGAAGAGGGCAGGAGTAATAATAATGAAAATTTCATTATGTTTATTTGGATAAGATAAGATTTTTTCTCTCCTTTTTCAGACGTGTAAGTGCTTTTTTGCTGTCAGTCAAGTGAATTTTTTGTCAGTGATGAGGGATTTTTGCATATCTAGCAAACGTGTTTGTTAGAAATTGATATGAAGGTTCTTGTTCTATTTACCCTGATAAATGAAATATAAAATGTAAACGTTCATCTTTACTTAGATATAATAGTGAAATTCCAGAAATAACAAAATTTATCTGCTAACGAATGTCATGAACTTTTGTCTAATGTTTAATTTCATTTCAAATTATTGTTTATTCCACTAATTTTGTCTTTCTAAAAAAAGACATGTTCTGAATAAGCATTCTTATCTTCTGTAAAAATAAAATAAAACGAATTTAAAGCAATGACATCAACATCAGTCTAATCCACAAAAGAATAAACACGAAGATTTTTTATACAACGCCGACGTCGTCATCGCTGTTGCGATTTTAAATAAAGAATTCATTAGACGCGCACACAGATTTTTAATTTTCTTCCTTCATCTTCTTCACAATTATTTGATGTTTTAGTCATTTCGCGCTTTCATGCTTCATCAAGATAGACTTCTTCTCAACTTTATTTCATTTGCTTGCATTATGAGAAGGAGATGAGATAAAATATTAATGATGGGAACATAATTTAATGCATTATACACTGAAGAAAAATATAAAAGGAGGGGGTCAGAGTAAAACGAATTCAAAATAATCCAAATGACTGTTACTATAAAATTGTACTGGTAAAAAATTATTTTGTCCAACTTGTTTTATTAAAATGGAAATCATGATTTTCATGATTTATGACATAAATTTTATGCGTTATCTGCATAAATAAAATTTAACTTAACTGATATTTACATTGCAATTCGATATTTTTCTCATTCTTAATTGTCATCCTCAAATTTATTTTCAACCCGTTTGTACATCCGTTTTTTACAAATGAAACAAAATTTTTGTTTGCATACATTTTTTTCCTAAATAAGAATCGGGTTAGAAGTTTCATTTACACATACATACTTTGATCTATTTGACACTAGTAGTTAAAAAGCTGATTTATGGTAAAATGAAAAGAGAAAAGTCCGATATGACGAAAGAAAAACTAACGAGTGGCTTCTTTGTCTTAACAAATACACATAAAATACAAATAGAATTCAATTTCAAAGTTAGTTATTCATGAGATGAAAGAAAAAGTAAGCAGTAAATATGGACACATATTGATTATCCAGAGGGAAATATCCAGCACAAAGATCTAAATCTTTTAAAGTCTAAGTAATTTTTAATCTTAAAAGGTTTCTTCATTTATTTTTTTTTAAATCTTTGTCCTAATTCACCCAATGAGAAGCGTATAAGCATAACGACGAAAACTTAAAAAAAAAAGATAAATCGCGCTCGCGAGAAAGTAAAAATTTAAAGAAAGTCCTCGTGTTATAGATCGAGTGACTTCAGCGCATTTTTGTGTTAGCGTATTTGTTGTTAGTATTTGATTAGCAAAGTACTGCGTATTAAATAAGTGAATCATGAATATTTTGTGAGTTAGATAAATTCGACGGCTCGATAATGGTTTTTTGACATTCAAATTTTCTAACGATCTAAATATATTTGAAAAATTCCCGCGTAAATGCACTTGAAAATCATTAATCATAGTATAATTAACAATTTTGGTTTTAATTTTAAAATGGTTTGTCATTTGAAATTATCCCACTTGAAGTTGGCTACATTGTATAGAAATCAAAAATTGGTTAATTATAGTATTTGGCGATGGTTTTGAGATTTTTAAATGACAATCGCCCACATAAATCTATGGCACGGAGCTAATGCAAAAAACCAGAGCTCTCTACGATATCTGGTTAAAGAGATCTCAAACAGCCAGCCGAACGAACAAAGTGCGTTATTAAGCTACCTTTTCGAAACAAGTTTCAAAAATGCGCTAAAAACCATTTGTAAAACAAACAATTTTAAAATAAAACTGTCTTATAATTTTATTTTAAATTTTTCTTCTCATCACTTCGTACATTTGTTCCTATTATTCGATCATTCCTTACACCTAGGGTTTCTGAAGCCGTTAACGAAAACGGGAAAACGGCCGTTTTTTAGGGAGAAATAAAAACGGAAAACGACCGTTTTTTTCTAGCCGTTTTCTGTTTTTGTTTCATACAAAATTTTCAAAAAAATTATTTTTTAAAATATTTTCAAATTAATTTTTAGTCTCTAAAATATTTGTCAAGCATTAAAATTTAGATAAAAGTATCACAAAATGATTTAAGAGACAGATTAACTTTAGAAAATCTTGAAGTAAAGTATATTAAAAAGCAAAATTTTAGTACGTACCAAAAACCGTGTGCAGAGTACGATTTTGGTGCAATTAAAAAACGGACCCGTTTCTTGAGAAAAAACGGAAACGGCCGTTTTTCAAAAATGCCGTTTTTCAGAAACCCTACTTACACCCTATTCTCATTCATATTACAAACGTCAATGGATGAAGCAGAAAAACGAAGTAAAAATAAATAAATTCAAGACATGAAAATCAGCGAGAAATTAAATCGGAATAGTAATTTTTTGGTAAAAATAGATGTTTTGCATGTTGTATTCACATCGACAGAAAATAAAATATTTCGAAGAATATCTCGTCATTGTAGATGACGATCATTAATAAGCTTTGAAAACCCCAGTTGCTCCTTACTGTCTATTTATCATTCTCCCTACGTTGATGGTGAATTCTATCTTGATATAGAAAAATTGCTACACTGAACAAAAATTTTAGACTACCGCCTGATGTAATCATGCAAGCAATAAGTTTTTCTCAAAATTACAATTTTTAAAATATATTATCTTCTGACCTCTAGATATTACTACATTAATGCACCACTAGATAATTTCAACTTAAAATTAAATTGTTTGCAATTTTATTAATTGATAAATTGCATTACGCCAGTGCACTATGGGACAGAATCGAAAATTGTTTTCAAAAATTATTTTAGTTGCTTATCTGAAAGGTTAGTCTAAGGTATAAGAAAATAAAAAAAATTTGGACCAGAAGTCAGCAGTGCTGGAGATACAGCACAAAATGTATCTTGATATTTTTTTTATTCGACAGCTATGAATAAGAGCTTTAATATAAATAATAGTTTTTAACATTTGGAGTTATTCACAGTGCACAAAAACCCGAAAAACCTGAAAAATTCCTAGTTTGTCACACTAACTTTAGGTATGCGGATCACTAGTATGGTTAAAAAAATTATTTTTGTGCTAGCTTATAGAGCATAGCTAGATCTACAATAAAAACATAAGTTTTGATTTTAGTTTCTCTATTTTTCTACCAAAAAAATGGAATTTTCTCGAAAAAAAAATCGATTTTTTTCGAATTTTTAGCTTCAAAGAGCCATAACTCTTGGTAGAATATGAGAGGGGAAACATGTCTTGGCATTTTCTTAAAGCTTGTTGTTCAAGCTATAAAAATATGTAAAGATGTTGCAATTCGACTTGCTGTTTTTACAGTTTTAGGCTATTTGAAAGTCAAAAAATAGGGGTACCCCAATATAAATTTTTAACATTTTTCATTAAAACCATACTTAATCGTAATAAAACTTTCAGATTTTATTTAAATATTGATTATCTTAACATTTCTGTCAAAAAAAAAAATTGATTCATAGTGCAATTTTGTCGAAAATTTGCAAGAAATAATTTTTTGGGTTTTTGAAACCATATAATGGTACTTAAGCCTACTGTAACTAAATTTTATAAATTTTTTGCTTCTTTTAATGGAAACCTTTCAGATAAGTTACTAAAATAATTTTTGAAAAAATTTTCGATTCTGTCCCATAGTGCAGTGAGATGAAGGAGAAAGAGGGGAGCACCTTCTTTATAAAAAATTATATACAGTACACAAGTCTGATTACCAAGGCATAATGTGCTGCATTCCTTGCTTACTTGATAATGATGATGTGCCTTTTACAAGATGGAAAATAAATGTACCTTTTAATTGAACAATTTAATGAGGCAAATTATTCTTCCTTCTTCTCTTTTCCCAATAATAAAGCTAGTAAATGACATTGGACTGACTGACTGACTGTGGTTTTTATTTTTTGCAATATTTTTTCCTCCGTTCTTCGCTTTTCCTAGGATGGAATTTTAATGATAATTGAATTAAATGAGCAAAAATATATTTTTTGAAGATTCAGAGAAAATTTATTGAGTCAATTAATTAATGGCACAGCGAGATGGATGCAGATTTCTTTGTGTAAATAAAGCAAAATGAGGAAAAATATTATTTGATCTGGGTGGGTAATAAATTTATTTTTTAAGCATCTCGAGTGAATGTGAAGAAGAAATCATCGAGTGATAATTTCTCAAAGTGAAGAGGAATCATGAGAAAATTATGGTGTATTTCTTAGATTTTGGAATGTTTAGATATTTCAGAGGATGGTGTAGTGAAGCTCGAAAAGGACCAAGAAAACAAACTCAATTATCTTGAAAGTTTTAAGAAGCTTTTTAAAATTTTTAATGTCAAATTGTTTGTAATGGGTTCGTTTATAATTTTAACACAAAAAACCTGAAATTTTTTAGTAACACAACAGACATTTGAGCTTGAATTTTGGTCCCGGTCCCGGAAATCGAGAAAGTCTAAGCTCGAAATTGGGTCGATGTAATTTTAACAGGTTGGAACGAATTTGAGGAAGACTATTATTTGGTATATAAAGTTAATGAAAAACCGATTCTAAACTACTTCAGTTACTGACAAAAACAAACATAATGTAACATAACATCATTTTAAAGGTGGTTCGATTACTTTTCTAACGATGTACTGTTCAATAATTAGGTGTGACAGTAAATGGAATTTTTCAATTAACATTTTTGATGTTTTGTATAAAAAGTGCTTTATTTTCATTGTTGTGCAAAATAGTTCTACGCCGTGTGTCATTCAAGTATTATCAAAACGGTTGTTAACTTGTTTTCGTTTCGAGGAGAATCTCATTGTGCACACAATAAATATTAAGTACGAATATGTGTACCACACATACCGTACGAAATCTTACTTGGAATAGTCTCATTCATTACCGTTCTCATGTGCACTTTTACTTATGCTTAATTAAAAGCAAGAGTCTCTGGTTTTTTACGAGAGAAGTCAGGGGCGTACCAGAAAAATTTTTTAGCGGGGAAGGGTCCAAAAAAAAATTTTTTTTTTATTTAAACTGGAGGAGTTACCTCTCAGACGGACAAAACGCAGAAATAGCGCTTTATCTACTACGCATAAAGAAAACTAACTTTCTTACTCAAGTTTTTCTACGTGTTGTTAATTTTAAAGTAAATAATTTCCGAATAATTAAACTACAAATTAGAGCTTTGAAGAAACTTTAGAAAAAAAATTAAAATAAAAATTATTTTTAAGAAAGAAATTTTTATATGGAATTTTTCCTCTCGCTGACGCTCTCAGGGACGTAGAGAGAAACCATTCTGCACTTAAGTAATAAGTGTCTATAGTATTAAATTCATAAAAATCGCATTAATGTTTCCCGATCTACAGAAATAAGTAACGCATATCATCAACGGCATCGTCATACGGCAATTGTGAATTAAAGAAGATGAATAAATAAAAATTAAAGTCAGAGCCAACAAATGAAGTAAATAAAAACACGAGTTTAATTGTTCATTGACATGCAAAAATGTGATTTGACATAAAATGCGAAAAAGACTCTTTTTAACTCAATGATAACTTTATGGAAAAGGGGGGAGGGAAAAAAACCAACGCAAAATATAACGGTCAAATTTTGGAAACATGTTAACTGAGGTCAAATTTTCAAGTACTCCAGTTTGTTTTTCAAGTTCTGTCTAATGCAGTTTCAGTATGAACAAATCAATGGAACGAATTAGTAGGGTACCAGATATTTAAATAGAGGACAAATTTCAAAAATAGAGAACAGTCCTCTGAAAAACCAAGCAGATGGTTAGCCTACGAATTGGGCAAGATCAAAAATGAATTGATCGTGACGCTGAGCATTTATTTGCATTTTTTAAGTTAGTACTCGCCGAGACCTACATTTTGGTGTATGACATGTAGTACTTAGCTTTAGCGTTGGAACCAAAAGTTAATTAAAAGTGTCTAGCGTCACGAACAATTTTAGGGAAATGCGAATTTGCACCTTATTGCAAATGCAATATCTCTGCAACCCATTTACCAATTGAAATAATTCTTTCACTAGATAATTGATCAACTTAAGTAATAAGTTTTAGATGAAGAAATTTCAAAATGGCGACATTATAACTTAGTTTAATTAATATTTGAAATTTTCAGGTTAAAAATTTTATGTGAAAAAAATGATCTAGGAACTTGCTTTATTCACATTAAAGATAGATAATATGATTATCTTTAAGACAAAGAAAGAAATTTTCAAATTCTACTATAATTAACTAAGTTATGATGAAATTTGCAAAATTAGTCATAAGTCATTGTTTACTCATTTTTTTATAATTTTTTAGTCCAAAACGATAGCACAGGGAAGATAACGTGGCGTAAAATTTTTACGCATGGCCTGGCGTAAATTTTTTTTAGACATTTTCGAATAGAACTTTTAGTTACATCTTGTTAAACACATAAATAAAAGAACTTTGGAATCTTTTCCCCCCAGATATTACCAAAGGATTAGCAGTTATTGGTCAAAAAGAGTTTGGCGTAAAAAATTTTTTGGGCGTAAAAACACTTTTTTACGCCGTGTTATCTTCCCCCTGCGATAGCATTAAAATTAAATTTTAGCCAAAAATTTTGTAACGGTTAAAAAATTTTAAATTTTTGAGCAAAACTAAGCAAAAATTGTTGTTCATTGGAAATTTCAATTTAAAGGCTTTTAAATCACTCTGTAACTTTTGTAAAGGTTTTGTCTATTTTTTTCTCGTTTTCTTCATACAGAAAAATTGTTTTGAAATATTGTTTCATTAATTATGTTAACTTATCGGGTCGCCATTTTAAAAAATGTAACATTATAATAAATTCTCTGAATTAAGCTACCAGCCTGCGAAAAAATCATGTCAATTGAATGTTGGAAAGAAGAGAAATCTGCTTTTGAAATTTTCCCCCCTTTTTTCTGATCTTGCCCAATTAGAAATGGGATTTGCTTCATGTCTTCAATCAAAAAATTTAATTTCAAGAAAATTTAAAAATTGTATCTCAGTTAACATTTTTTAAAAATTTAATTTTGCGTTGTACACCCTCCCTTCTGGAAAAAATGTAGAACAACAATATTATTAATTCTTTAGTACTTTTAAGAACCGCTTTTGAACAGTTGTTGTAAAAACAACTTTGTGAAAAAGCTCAAAGATAATTTTGTTTAAGTTACCCTTTCTACAAAAAAAAATTCCATTTAAAATCAATATCATCTGCGCCGTGTGTAGTGCATGAATATTTGTATTAATTTTTAATGACTTTCCATTCCAACTAATTAAAAAACCCTGAGAATAACTTAATGAATTTAATGACTTAATCACTTTGAACGAATAAAAAAATCGCTTTATATTTAAATATAATTTAATATTTTTTATGAACCATTGGTTGTGTGCTAGAAGGAACGAACAGTAGGATGAGGAAAATAGAAGAAAATGTTCAAATATTTATGTTGATGGAAGCATGTGTTTCACAATTTTTGTAGAGGAAAAGGAAAACTAAAAAAGAAAAGCTGCCAAGCAAAAAAAAGAGAATATATAAATTCATGTCGAATGGAGTGTCAAAATAGAAGGCATGCAAATTAATGTATACCAAGAAAGATAAGACAATATGCAGAATGCCACAAACGTATATACAATAGTTGACAGGGGTGGAGTGATTCTTTTAGACGAAAATACGCTAATTACTAAATGAAATAAAAATAATAATAAAATAACATTAGAAAATTTGGGGGAAATTCCTTAAATGGAATTTTCTCCTCAAAATTTTTTATTAAAATTATCTCATCATAAAACACGACTTTGAAATAAAATAGAACATTTTATTGCAGTAATCCCGTGATGTTCAACCTGTGTGCCGCCAAAATTTTTAGAAATTCAAAAAAAAAACCATGTTTCTTAAAAAATTCATTCACTTGTCCTAGGATTTCAACTTTTTAATTTATATTTGAAAGAAAATTGCCAAAAAATTTCGAATGAATTTACATTTTTGCCGTGAATTGGTCTATAAGTGTGCCGCGGTGGAAAAAAGGTTGAACACCACTGCAGTAATCTATTAATAATTATTCTTAATGCTAGATGATATCAGGAATGCTACTTTGCAGTCGTTTAATACCAATTAAGCATGTAAAGCAGCTGATATATAAAAACCTTGATTATAATCTTCTTTACTGCTACTTATTAATCCTAATTCCTTGAAGGAAGTTGAAGAAATTTTTAAGATTTATATTAAGGACGCAGTTTGTAGATTTTATTGTCAAATTGTTTTTAGATATTAAAAAACCATTATTATTACAAGTTTGATTTCAAAATGACCCTTTAGGAATGATCCTTTAAAAAAATCGCTTATAAGTTACCCGAAAACATTAGTACGTATACATCATTCAAGTGTTTAAAAGTTACACGGGATCTTCTTTTAAATCGAGTGACCATGTAATAATCATTATTATCGTCATCAGATAGCAACATTTCTTCATGCTAGACTTCATTCATTTTTGAAAGCAAAACACAAGAAGCGGTGAGATAATGAGTCCAAACAATCTTCAAATATGATAACTTTAACGCATTTCTGACCTTGCTTTTATAATAATTTAACAGTAACAACAAGCATGATTATAACCTGCTTAAATATCAATTGGTCAACTATGATAAATAACATGACGCAATCACTACTTACTTTATGTGAACTAATATAATTAATTATTTCATTTTATTTAAATTGCAATTAAACTGAATGATAGGCGCTACAGGCAGCACAACTGGGAAGTTTTTTACCCTTTTATATCAGGTGAGAGATACGTAGCATTAAATGATACGTAAAACATTGTTTTCGCTTCTTTCATTATCAAATTCAAACACACCGACGTCTGGCAGAAGTCAATTAACTTGAATTAATTAAAAAGAAAAAGAAAGAAAGAGAGAATGGTGTAAAAACAAAATCCGATGGATAAATTTTTGGAGTTATCTGGCAGCTTTCAAGAATCTCACTTGCTCCGTGACTTATTGCTTTTGCTAGACACTAAGTAATGATTTTATTTTAAAAACTGTATGACTATATTATAACGACACAAAAAGTTCTCAATCACCTTATAAGCAAACCGTAGATATTTCATACTTTTCGTTATCATAAGTAGTCATCGTAATAACAATAAGTCCAACAATAACTATTAAAATCATTATCATTATAATGGGAATACCTCATTATAATAATCGTTAGATAATTCTTGAAATTTTGTTTGATATTTCAAGTTTATTTATTTTCAGTTTAGAGCTGATGTTTTAAAATAGTAAAAAAATCGCACAGATGATGATTTTTCATCCTACACAAAAGACATTTAGTCAATGAATATTCGGAGAGAAAAAAAACTTGTGGAAAA
Source organism: Chironomus tentans (assembly GCA_963573255.1). Taxonomy (NCBI): domain Eukaryota; kingdom Metazoa; phylum Arthropoda; class Insecta; order Diptera; family Chironomidae; genus Chironomus; species Chironomus tentans. The sequence continues at coordinate 76,258 of OY754302.1, read as the reverse complement.
TGATTAGAGTAGTAGAAAAGTTGCCAGGCTTGGAAACTAGGCAGTATTAGCAGTATTTCATACAAATTGGCAGTATTTGGCAGTATTTTTATGAAATAAATAAAATTAATACTCATTTAACACCAAATTTAAAAATACAATAAAAGCCTTCATACTTGAACCCATCTATAGAAATTTTATTGAATCTTATTGAGTTTCAATTATTAATAATGAGTTTTGACCATATTTTCAATGAAAAATTGCCATATTTTTAATCTAATGACTGAATTGTAGAAAGAAGGGTCTAAAGAGGGCCAGGACTCCATAAAAAAATTTAAAAAGTTTTTTCTAAAGTTGTCCACGTGGACAACCGATTACAAACTTCTTCAATTTCCCACGAAAACAAACTTAAGGAGCCATGAATTATGACTCATTTTAAAGCTAATACAATTATCATTCTAATGGTGTAAAATGTTTTATAATTAATAAAGTTTAACAGTAAATGGAAATTTGGATTTACATTTTTGATGCAGACTTCAGACACCAAAAAATCTAATGCGAAAATTATAAACAGAAATGAGATAACAACATTTTTCCAGATTTTGTTTAATATCTTTATGGTTTTAAACGTAAAGTATAATAAGTTATATATTTTTGGAAAGCTCTGAGTAGTCGTTTTCAAAATTTATTAGTTATACTTTGATATTAAATCCAGGGTTGGAACACGAGTAGTTTGAAAAGGGTTCAAAAATTGTTTAAATATTTTTATAGCTTTAACAATAGGATAAAAATAATTTCTTTCACTTAGTGTATAGTCTAATAATTGTATTTAAAGAAAATGAAAACAAAATGGCGATAGCTAAAGCACAAAGAAAAATATCTTTAGCCAACTCTGGTCCAAATTTGTATAATTTTTTTTACAAAATTTAAAATATAAAAATATAAATATAAATCATTGCATAATGGTGCAAGTTTGAGAAAAAAAAATTCTAATCTGTTGTCCACTAACTTAAAAAAAAATTTTATTTAATTTAAATTTTTGGAGTTATTTTTGAAATAAAACAAAGTGAAAACTTATCAACCAAAAAAATTTGAGACACCCTAAAAAACTTTAGACTACACCACTTAGGGGCGTATTCAAGAGAGGGGGGTTGGTGGTCAAACCCTATTTTTTCAATTCAATTCAATCGAAAAGTTTATGGATACAAAAATTTCTGGATATCTCATTTTCAGTACATATAATTCGAAGTACTTAGTCTCGAACCTATGACACCATCGAACCACTTTAGCTGAAATTTATTTAATTTGTTTTATCGAAATAAAATACATGCTGATGTTTCTCGGTTTCAAGGATTGAGAAAAGTTGTCTTTTGTCAGAAAACTAATTAAAAACTAAATTTTACTAGTTTTTAATTTTGATTCAATCAGATTTTAAAATTAAAGTACTAGTTTTAGGTTAGCTACTACTAAAACTCAACTTCCCAACAATTTTTCCATTTTTTAAACAAAACAACAACATTAAAATAAATAATTTGAAGAAAGAAAAGACCGTCCACTTTCTTCACTAGCAAAAATAAACAGGATTAACCATAAAAGATTGACAAAATTCGTAATAGTTCTAGATAGTATATGGAAAAAGTGAAGCAAGATCATCAATTTTGGTTTATTATTTAAACGCATGATATAGACTATGAACCATATCATTTCTTCTAACCTCTTTCCTTTCATAAATTCTAGATTCGATGAATATTTTTATGAATTATTTTTGGACAATCCATTAAATGCTTCAAAATTACATAACAAAAAATTTGCTTTTATTTTTTCGGCATTTTTTAAATAAAATTTTCGGTGTTTTTTCAATTTTCTGATTTAGGAAGGTGAAATGACTGATTAAAGAAACTTTAATCATTATATTGCTCATTTATCGGACTAAATTTATAATATACCCAATCAAAAAACGTATATAAATGAATTACGATAATTTTTTTTAGTAAATTTCAAAAATCAAAACCATTTTTAAATACAAAAACTTATCAAAAACGTTAATTTTCATAAATTGAATTAATAATATTAAGAAAATATTCACTCAAAAATTCATAAAAATACTGCTTAATGTGGCAGTATTTGTATGAAATTTGGCAGTATTCGGCAGTATTTGGCAGTATTTCATATAAATTGGCAGTATTTTTCAGTATTTCATACAAATTGGCAGTTTCCAAGCCTGGAAAAGTTGCATCTGGTTAAGTTGGGAAATCAGAGAAAATCCCACACACACTCGGCGCCAGATTAAACAGATTTTCCTGCTTACATTTATTTTTCCGGTTGTTTTCCGCTAAAATGCATTAATGCATTTCAGTAAAACGTTTAAGTTCTTTCGAATATATTTTAGAAAAATATAACATTCAAAATTAATAAAAAATAATTTTTTAAAAAAATATTGACGTGGAATTTGACATTTTAAGTCAATGACACACAAGACTTTAGACAGGATATTGGAAATTCAATATTTTGTCCCATTTCTATTCTAATATAATAAGAATAAAATTCCATTCTGTACTCACATCTTCTTCTATATGAATGATGCATTTTTCTTCGTGCAACATGACTTCATCTTCCGTTTCTCGGTTTGGTGATCGACTTATCAAGAGAACCACCATTTTCTCTTAATTAGCGTTGGTGACATTGCCGTGTTGAGTTGCAACATTGATTAATTTCTTTTTGCTGTTGACTTCAGCGGAGTTAAATTTTCACTCATTTTATCACTTTTGAATATATTTACCATTAAAAATCACTTGCAATTGTCCTTAAAATTTACAATTTTAGAGCTACTCTCTGTGGAAAGGTTAATATTAGTAGTCATTAGTAATATTTTTGTTAAAGATTTTCTAGAATTTTTTGATTTTCTAAAAGATATCATGAAAAAATATATTATTTTCATCATCGTAACAACTTACAAGAACTTTTCCGCAATTTTTGAATACAAACATCAATTTAATACCTGTAATTCACAAATAAATTAATTATTTTCGATTTTAAAAATACTTTAAGAAACTTGTTTACAAAGGGAAGAACGAAAATGTTGACAGGGGTCGTTCGCAAATTACGTCACGCTAAAAAACGAAACCCCCCCCCCTCCCCCTTGTCACAAATTTTTCAAAGAAAAAAAAATCTTTTGTATGGACTGTCACAAATTCTTTGATACCCCCTTCCCCCTCAAAAGCGTGACGTAATTTGCGAAGAACCCCACACAATATTTAGGGGAAAAAACGAACTGAGACAAACTTCCTGAAAAATCAATTATATTAAATTAATTGCAGAATGAAACTCGAGTGTTTCAATTCCAATTAGTACCTTTATTCGTAATATAATTAATAAATTTTGAAAATATTTGTCGACTCGAGTGTCGCCAAAAAGAGTGATGTAAAACGTGGTGAGAATTCAAAAAGGATACAATTTTGAATTCAAAATAACCGTTAATTAAAAAATAAAATAAATTTACTTCAATTTATTTGTCGCAATTAGTGACAGGCTTTGGTTTTTTCCATCTAATCTAGAAATTTTTCGAACGGGTTTGAATATATTTTTTTTATATAAACTGTATATAAATTGAAAAATTTTCCCAAAAAAAGGGTTGGAGGGAGGGGTTGACTCCCATAACTAATTTCTTTGAAATTAGATTAACAAATGTATTATTTTTACTTTTTAAGTGGAGGAAAAATGTTTTGCATATTTCGTTATCATCGTTCGTGCTTCTGAAGATAAATTCAGAACTTTAAAAATCCTTTTGCGTAGACTTCTAAAAGAGAAGCATAATCGTAATCGAATCTCACGAAAATATATTAGGAGCCCACACTCTTATCTCATAATACTAATCTTTTTCATATGCCCACACCTCTCTGTACATGCAAGAATGTATGTAACATCATCATTAAAAATAATATGGAAAAAATAACAATTTCAATAAATATGAGGTGAAGTGACTAGAAGCAACTTATATGCATGGCTCACATGGTATATAAAACAATTTACAATAATAACATTTTGCCATTTGAACTTGCAATGAAGATAAGAAAAAATAGCATTAAGAAATGTATCTCCCTTTTCTTTAAAATGAAACAAGCGAGATCCTTAACTTCGTGAAAAATTAATGATGGATATCTCCTTCAGATGTGAAACAACGCCTTTCGCGATATGCTAAGCAAAACAAAATAAGAGTTCAAATTTAAAACAAAAATTTGTTTGACGTAGTGACGCATTTTTAGAACATTTTATCTAATCAATTTTTACAAAAATTCATAAAGTAGATTGAAACTGAGAAAACCACAAATTTTGTGAAAGAGTCCAAATTAACGATACATCATAAAGGTAGAAAAATTTTCATTTCACAGTAGACAGCCAAGAAAGATGAGGTAAATGTTTGTTATTCCTCAAACGAATTTCACAAGTTGCGCAAACAGAAGTCGAAATGGCCAGAGTGCGATAGCAAAAAGAATGTAAATTATAATTTAACGATTCAATATGATAAAGAAAGTTTTTGTATGCAGCACGTGGAATTTTTTAAGGCTTATTTTCGAAGAATTCTTATTATTGTAGAAAATTTGTTAGCAAAATCTTATCTTTCGTTTTCATTTTGCTGAAATTTTATTTGCCTTTTTGATTATTTCGTACACGAGGAGCTTCTACTTCCACAGTAAAAAGATTTAATCAAGAAATGTCAATTTGAAAATTATGTGAATTTTTATTGGAGTGGAATTTTTATCACCTATCAGATATTGATTGGCGTTTTATGTCCTCGAAACAAGTAAAATAAAACGCTCTAAATAAATAGGAAATTTAAAGGATTTAAAGAAAAGAATAGCCCTTTTATTTAAGTTTAAATAAGCATACCAATAGAGTATCTCTATTGAAAGTTTTATCAACATCATTACTGTTTCTTATTATGCTGTTTTATTAAATGCACAACGATACATCCGCAGTATCCAATTAAATCCTTTCACTTCATTCATCCTTACTTTTATCGCTTCAATTACATCATTTATTCATAAAAAATCTAATAATACAGCTATAGTAAACGATTTTTTTGCTTTTCAAAGAAAAAGTGTCCGTGAAGTAGAACGGAGACCAAACGAGTTAAGTGAAATACTATATGTGGGTTTTTTGTGCTATCCACAGATAGCAAAAAGTTTCAAAAATACAAAATTTGAGTTTTAATAGTCATAATTATTATAAATAAACTTAAAAAACTTAAATATAATGTCTTAATATATTTTTAAATAGTATATCAAAAAATGACGTTTTTGAGATTTTCTATCAAGCTATCAAGTTTTATATATCGTTAGAAAGATACTAATCTTAGCTATAAAGCACAGAAAACAGATTTAGAAAATATTGCATCATTAAAAAGTTACAGCAGTTTAAGTAGGCTTAAATTGGTGCTACTATAGCAACTAGTTTATTGAGCACAAAATTTAATTTTTTAAAAAAAAAATTTTATTTTTAAGCTTAAACTGTATATTAATGATAGAAAAGTTAAAAAAATTAGCACAGAAGAATTTTTGAAAATAAAATTAATTAATTTCCGTTAAAAAGTTTTACACTATGTTGCATCGGAGAAATGCTCCAGTAAATCAGGATATTCAAATAAAAAAACTCTTTTAGTCTTATTTTATTAGGTAACTCTTTCAAAAAAAACAGGCCAAGTTTCAGCAGTTTTTTTTAAACTTTGTAGATTTTACAGCTAAAAATGTAAAAAAATTCGAAAAAATCGCGAATTTTGACCTACTTTACATGGGAAAAATGCTCTAGTAATTCAGGATAGGCAAATAAAAAAATTCTTTTGGTCTTATTTTGTAAGGTAACTTTTGCACAAAAAACAGGAGAAGTTTCAGCAATTTTGGTTAAGCTATGTAGATTTTACAAAAAGAAATGTAAAATATGTGAAAACGGGTCCAAGTTGCATCTTCAAGTGCTCATATCTCTGACCACGCGTCTTCACAAAATTTAAAAAGGTTGTTTTTAAGCTTTCACAAAATAGCACAAAAAACCTACATATAGTGTTTCACTTAACTCGTTTGGTCTCCGTTCTACTTCACGGACACAAAGAAAAACTAGTTGAAAATATGACATTTTCGATTGTCAAGGCGCAGTTGTTGACAAGGACTCATAGCAGATTATTAATTAATTATTCTATACACATATATAATAATGTCTCCGAGCCGAACCACCAATGATTAAAACACGCAAGTACAAAATAATGTCTTGATTTTTTTTTCAATTTTCATAAATGTACTTCAAAATGTAAGCATAATGTGCAATTCATACATATTTTTATGGTGCATGTACTGCATTGAAGCAAATGAAAAAGAACTTTGTTTACCTGCAGAGTATATATAAAATATGTTATGCATGCTCTTATATTCATTTACTGAAGGTGATAATAAAAAAGCAGGAGAGGAAGAAGAAAGAATGTGAAAATCTCCATCTTTACCATGCAAAATTGCTCCAATGCAATATTTATTATTCAGGAAGGATGATTTTCCATTCATTGCCATTTTCATTTTACTCTTATGGTTTTGTATACACAAGTGATATTAAAAGCGCTTGCAGTTGCAATAAACATAACGGAATTTATTGTATGAGGTTATCAAACACTATAGCATAAAAGTCCGAGAAAGAAGAAAAAAACTTTTGTTTTTTTTCCTTCATTTCTGTGGTTCATGTGGCTTTTCCAATAGCATCCATGCAGTGCATCAAAATTAAGACAATGAAAATGAATTAAATGAAGTGTTTTCGAAAGCTGTCTTGAAGTGAATTTTTTTAATTAACAAAGTGAAGAAGTCTGCTTTAGTTTTTAAATACTAGTCAAGTCAACTAGTCAATAATTTATATTAAAAAGCATTATTTCAACAAAATTTAAAACTTTTCTTTACAAATTTTATAAATATTATTATTTTGAGTCGAAATATTACAAAACAAACAATGTTTTACACTTTGAAGTTAGGAAGGATTTTAAAGATATTTAAACGAGATTACGGTGCTGAACATCGTACAGGAATCCGGAATCCCGAGATTAAAGACTCTTTTTGCGCCATAAAATATTTTTGGTTAAAAATGTTTTATCACCACATAAACTTTATGTATTCAACTATAGTACGTGAATATTGAATAGAAAATATTAAAACATATATGTTTGATGGGAATTTCAGAAATGAATTAATACATTTTCATTTTCATGACATTCTTATCTTTATGAAAAAAAGAAGAAATTACTTAGTAGATTTATTTCTATCGCTTGCAATTCTTAGCTATTTTCAGCATTGAAATGTAAAAATGGAAAATGATTTATGACTTTAGAATTAAATTAAGCATTTCACACCGACATTTTCAATTTATTATCAAATTTATTTAAACTTTTCTTATTCGGCTTGTTTTATTCATCTTTCACTGTCGGAGTTGTCTACAAATTTTTTCCTTCCTCATAAATTTGAAGATTTTTTGAAAATCTATGCTTATGATAAAACTTTTATTTCCTGATTTTCATTGTAAAATTGAACCCAATATTTTCATGTTTCTATCAATATATACAATAAAGTTCCATCATATTGACATATCATATCAGACGTAAAAAAATTCTTCTCTTTTTGTGAAAAATAGCTGGTCATCTTATTTTAAACCGGAAAATAAAGCTATATTACGTTTTTCGTGATATTAAATCTTGTAAATTAAAAAACGATGTCCTTACGCTCTAATTTTTAAACTTTTCATTCCCTTCTTTTTAATTACAGCTAATTACATTACATTAATGTAATACCTAATTAATTAAAGTCATAGCATCAATAATTCGATAAATAATTAGGAATGCTAAAAGGCAGGACCGAAAATTTATCTTCTTTAAAGCTCTTTAGGAACAATGAATATGTTTTGTTGCTTTAAAATTCTTAATTTGTTTAATGTATACCTATATTATTTTAAGTTTCTAGCTCATTTCTTCAATATTTATAGATTTTACTTCCAATAAGTTTCAACTACAAAATGAAATGTATAAATGAAATTTAAAAGGCAATATTTGAGGTTTTCCAAAAACATTTGCGAATGGAAAAATGAAAGTGAAGGTGAATCAGTGTTTTTTGACAGAAGATCAAAACATGCATAATTATTTAAAATAGAATCATCATAAAAATCCATAAAAACATTAAATATGGAAGTCACAAGAATGTAGGAAGTAATTTTCTGAAACCGACATTTTCAGTTCATTGTGTCAGATTAAAACATGCCTTTTTATTGATTGACAATTGTCGAGAGAATTTTAAATTTACATTTCGAATGAAAGAAAAAACCCTAGAAAAAGCAAAATCAGCTTAAGAAAAATTGCTATCAATAACATTCTGATGATTTTTTTTTGATAGATAACACGCAAAATCCCATGCAGATATTTTGCATGTACGATTTATTCATACAGGAACAAAAGTTCAAAGCATGAGCGCAAAGTTCGGATTAAAAATTAATATTATAACATTTTTTTGACAGACAAACGGAAGTTAAATAAATCTTTTGAAGAGGAAATATGTGAAACCACAAAAATAAGCTGGTATTTTTGGTGCTAACTTTTAAGAATAAAATCATCGAAATAAAAAATCCTTTTCTGAATTGCGACAAAATTTGAAGAATTATCAACATTCAACCTCAATACATTATTAATATCTCATTCTACCTACTCATTCTCAAATGAAAATAAAACAAAACGAGAAAAATTACTCTAATTTATTAATGCGAATAGAATGTCTTATGTACACATAAAAAAATTGATACCAATAAGAGTAACATAATTGAATGAGAATGGTTTATAGTCGTCGAAAAAGAAGCATAATTTCAAATAAAGACGTGATGAGAATATTAAGTATACTGGAGTTGTAAGTTAGATTCAAGAATAGGGAATGAGAAATGGGGAGCAAAAATTGAGCAAGCAGAGCTTAATACAAAATTCATGATAACAACTTAACTTGTGTTTTAAGCTACAGCTTTCTCCTTCATCCACTAATTTATTTGATTAACGATTTTGGGTTTTTTCCATGGCTTGTTTCAATCATTTTTATTTTGTTTTCATGTTCATAATGTGGCTATTTTTGGGATCGTAAAGGCTTAAAAATTTATTACCCGTAAGATTATCCAAGTAATTTTGCATTTAATATTATATAACTGATTTGTATATTTTCCTCGGAATATATAGAAAGACAACTAATGGGGTCTGTAAATTTCTAATTTAAGAATTCGCCGCTGTTTTAATGTTGGAAAGTTTTTAAACTTTTATTAAGACCGAGCGAAACGAGGCTGTGCAAATTTTCAAAAAAATTTCTTAGTTGAAAATTTTTGAACTGAGTCTGATTTTCAGTTAAGTGGCTGAAACCCTTGAAGCACTCCTTCCCCTCCCTATTTGATGATAATATCTTCAGTTTTCTCTATTTTTCGATTCTTTGGATGCAAAAAACTGAAAGTTCCGATTTTTGTTACGGAGTTATTGACCGAAGAATGAAAATAACTTAATTAATACAGAGTTTCAATGACCGGAATGAGTTGAATATGATAGTTTTTAATACATCGATTTAAATCATAAAATGGACAGCTTTAATGGAAAAATTTAGTAAAATTTCGGTTCTTTGATCAAAAATTTCAAAAAATCATCCAAGGAATCCGCCATATGTAAGAAAAATTAAAGAATATCAATAACATATTGTATTAAATATAATTATTTTATAATTTAGATATTTATATTTTATAGCCAAATGAAAGTTGCTTAGACATTGTTAAAATTTGTTGATAAAAAGTTAAAAGAGTTAAACATGAATTTACACTCAGCTTGAATAAAAACTAAACAATCAATCTCGTGAAAGAATTTATTTATAAGAAATTTCTGATATTTTTTAAACTTAGGCAGCTTGTGTAGGTAGCAATCAATCTTCCTTCATCCAACACATTTATTTACATTTCGTAGAACTTACTTTTAAAATTTTGAAATATGGGAATCGAGGATGCTTTTAACATAGACGAAGGAAAGGAAACCCTTTCATCCATAAAGCTTCTCAAAATTTATTCGTAACATTTTTTGTAAAAACTTTTATTATATTTTTTTTAAATTTTCTGGGAGTTTAATGATGGAAAGTGCTTTAGTATTTTTGCAGAAATACGTCAAATCCTGTCAAACATTTTTTCTGTTCGCAGATAAAGCATGTCAAATATATGCGCATATTCTGCAAAACAGAATAAAAAAAAGTTTGTTAAAAACAGCTAGCTGTGAATAATTTTCAGATAGCTTTTAACGGTTGTGGTTACTTTTGAAGTAAAATCATTCCTAAGCGATGTGATTGCCATTGCTGTCAAGGCGCCTTGGCAATTAGGCAGCATCAGACTGATACCATGCTTTCATAAGAAAATTTTAAAAATTGAAATTTAATAATTGAAATAGTGTCAAAATGATTGAATTTCATTTTTTTTTGTAAATTAGAGACTCGAATCGCTTTTAAAATAACTTTAGTATGAACATTTAAAATATAATTTGAAAATATGTATGTTAGAAAAATTAAAAAATGTTTTTTCTCTCTAAAATCTTAAAAAATCTGTTATTTAATCCAAAAAAATTCATATATTCATTTCTAACAGCATATGTATTCTTATTCATCGTACTAAAAGGAAAGGTGACAATTCGAAAAAATAATATAATTTCCGGCTCTTTTTCATCAGTACATATTTCTTTCACGCTTTCATATCCGACACATAATTTTTTCTGATTTTTTTCTAAGGGAATTAAAGTGCATGGAAAAATACCTCAGGCACTTGAGAATGTGTGGAAAAAAAAACAAACAGGATGAAGCGAGCGAATATATCTCTGTTCGTGTTTCAGGTGCGTAGCCAGAAATTTTTCGAGGGGGGATTTTCAAACTTTTTGTATGAAAAAATTGGATCATTAGATCTTATTTATTGAATCAAGAGGATAATAGTTTGGCGTGCAATTCGAACTCCAGAAATGTTAAACCTTTTTCCGAAAATTTATTAACCTAGATTTATTTTATTAGTAATTTTTTTAAATTTACTTAATTTAAATTCTATCATTTATCAGTTTATACTATAATTATTTAGCAGCTATTACTATTCTTATTTATACTATAAACTTTTGAAAATTTGGTTTAATAAATGTTGAAATTTTGTAATTTTTATTTGCTTCACTAATTAATCAAATTATAGATACTTATAGTCAATTAAATTTGCATCCTTTACATAACCTATATTTGTAATTGTCTGAATATTCCTCAGATATTTTTAATTGGCAAATTAAAAAAACTGAAACCTTTTTTTACCAAAATAACTGTAAACAGCTCATCGTCTCAAAAATCTTCATTTATTTAAACAGAGCAAAAAGATATAGAAATTTTTCCTCTTCAGTCACCATATTTCTGTACTTTTTGTTGATGATGAACAAGAAGGTTCTTTATGATTGTTTGTAAGTATAATTACATAATGCTCTCAGTCAAATACTATTAACAAAATAATAAATATTTTCTTCCTCTTCGTTTACTCCACAAGAACCTTGGAGTTTGGATGATGATGATGACGATAAAAAAGTATGAGCAGAAGATGGAAAGATTTTACACACAAAAACTTTTTAAATGTCGACCACAATCTCATTATGGAAACATATAATTTACATTTCCTTCTTGTCTCTGTTCCTTTACTCTATTTCTATCTCTTTCACAGTTTTGCGGGTAATTTCCAGTGCAAGAGAAAAAAAAATATTTTAAGTAAATATGAGTAATTTAGTTTGAACTAGAAGATGAGGACAGAGTAAGTTTAAAATAGAAAAATGAAGAAAAGTTGAAAATAACAAAAGTCCTTTTTTCATACCACATTAAACACAATTTTCTCTTTCTCTTTTCATCCTCCTCTTTATGCTTTGTTTGGTGAGAGAATTAAACAGCACATAGTAGAACGGAACACAAAAATAATATAAGAATTTTTAAAGGAAAAATAAAGCTTTTTATTTCCGGACTTTCCATTAGCAGGGATGTATACTCAAAAATGTGAGAAAAAACTTTATAAAAATAAACATGTGATACGATTTTTAAAAATTATAATTAATAAATTAGATGCACCTTTTGAGAAAAATTCATATTTTGTTTATTAATTTAAAAAAAACAGACAAAATGATATCAAAAGTTAGATACTCATTTCGTTAAATTTTTGTATAAAAACGTAACAAATGGTATTGTTGAGAATGAGAAAAAATGGAGAGAAAATTAATGACCTGCAAGATTTTAATGAAGTCGACAAAATGTTTTAGGAATTTCCTCCGTCTATTCACACACAATAATTCATTCTCTCAAATAAATGAGAATAATAATTTCCTTAAATTCTATTTAAGTAATCTCCGACTATTCCTTTCGACTTTCCTTTATTTGTTGTTGAGTAATACTAAGTGTGCATTTAATGGGAGGCATAAAGTAATGTATAAAGAATTATTCAGAAGCTTTTTAATTCATTGCGTAAAATTCTATCATTTATAGCATAGCTTTTGGCGACATAGAGGACAGACGGACAAGAAGGGAGATCGAGATTATAGAATATCGAGAGAAGGGATTATATATACACACCTTGATATGAAAAGTTCAAATAATTCTTAAAATTAAATAAATTTATAGCTAGTGGAATTAGATTGTGGATGATCACCGGGGTGAAATCCAATTTTATCGAACCCAATTACAGTTTGTAGAGTTTTCGATCATTCAATTGCCCAGTTTCATCCTTTGGTTGTACCAGTAACTCAGTTAATAGATTCATTTAATGAAGTTATATTCCATAGTAATCAACTAAAGCGAGACTTTCGAACCGAGACTGCTACACATTTAGTACAATAACCTCAAAATCGGGCTTGTTACTAATATTTTAAGCAAAATCTGTATACTCTATTTAAAATAACATTTTTACTGGATTTTAAAACAGCAACAACTTCAAAAAGTTCAAAAACAAATATTGGAATATAAAAAAATTGCTATACTCTTGCATTCATCACACATAACAGTTGAGTATGCAAATCAGTGGCGTAACAAAGGGAGAGAAAAATTCCATATATAGGAGCGCAAATTTATTTTAAAGGGCGCCCAATTTGATTTAACGGGTGCACGAATTTCTGAATTGACCCCGGGCGACGAAGACCCTTACGCCACTGATACATATATTCAATAAAAGGATGAAAAGAGACAAGAAAAAATATTCAATTAAAAATTTTCTCTTGTTTTTGATTAAAATTTTATTTACATGTGAAAAGCAATTTCATTTTGATTGAATGATGTATGGATGTGCATACTGAATGAGGTAAGAGATGAAATTGAAGATTTTTTGTTGTATTTAAGTATAGGAGTGGGGTGAATTTTTGAATTATATGATTTCTGAAATATATTTTTTTAGTTTTTTTCCTTCTTTTTGCAGTCAATTTAACGTGATTGACTTGATTCAACACCAAATATTTCTATTTAAAAACGATTCTACCTTTGCAAACCTTTCACATAAAAGTCAATCAAATATTTCTTTTTCGTTCAAAACATTTCATCAAAATTATCCTCAAATCTTCAAATGGATTCCAGCTTTTTTATTGTATCCACCACAAATAAATTTTACAGTACAACTAGCACAGTAAATAAAGGATGAACGTGATGAGTGGTATGGAAAAGGTACAGAATGAATTTACATACATTTAATTTCAAAAATAAAGCTAAATGAAATGTGAACCTCTTTATTTGATGAACAGTACACAAATCAAGTTTAACTTTCACATAAATATTTTGTAAGAGCTGATTATATTAATGACCAGATATTTTTTGAAAAATAGTGGACAAAAAAATGTCTACCAAAATGTCCTCTGTTTCAGTAAATTTTTTGCGTCAGCGACTCAGCGTTTTTTTAGTGTAAAGCGGCTAAATTTTAGAAATAGATGACAATTTATGAAAGTAGAGGACAGTCCTCTGAAAAACCAAACAGATGGTCAGCCTAGCTAATAGTTCTACAAAAGTCCAACAAAAGCTTATTTGTTTTGAAAATGTATTCTTTTTGAAACTAAATTTGTGACAGTTTTAATTAGTTTGCACTTTAAGAAGAATAATCAGAAGATTACCTCCTATTTTTGAAATTTTATCTCTGTCCTCAGAAGGTTTCAATTTGCAATTTTTTTGTTAAAATAACTTCTATTTCTTGAATTTTGTAGGTAAACTAAATCGACTTAAGTTCCGACCAAAGAAAAAGGAAACGTTGGTTTAAAAAAATGACCCAAAAAGTAGAAAATTTTGATGGGAAAAATCTCAAAACGGAGAATTTCATAGTGAATCAAAATTTCTGACAATAAGATCATAGCAAAATTTTCAATCAATATAGAAAGGAAAACTTTCTCTATCAATCCCTAATCCACAGAGATCTAGATTAAAGCTAGATAATTGGTCATATTTCTAGCACAGATCTAGCTCTTTGTTAGTTAGGGAATACTAGATTTTGAAATAAGGAAAACTTCTTATTGACTTGAAATTTGTTATAAGAAAAGTTTTGTAAATGAAATAGTTGAGTTTATATGATTTTCCATACCGCATAAAACTAACTAACTTGCTACTTGCTCTTTAAAAGAGAGAAAACTTTCTTTCTTCATCATAAAAGCGCATAATCGGAAAATTAATAATAAAAAAGTATCAATACTGTTTTCTATCAGAAATTAAAAATTTAAAAAAACTCAGTTGATAATTTACATCTATTTATAATTTCCGCATTTCATTCAAAAAATTTATTAAAACATAATTAAATAGAAAGCGACAATCTATGATTATCCTTGAAGGTAAAAGTGTATTCAGAATTCTTATGTTTTCGAGCTTATTTTTATTACGAGAAAAAACTCATGTGATTGTAAAGTAACTAAGAAGAATTGTATATCGACTGGTGTACACTCATAGATAAGAATTTAATAAATCGATGTTAGATTTCTATTAAACATAAATTTAATATTAGTATGATAAATTTTATCAGAAATTTATTAAAATTTAATAAAAATTTATTAGATTTTAATATTGGTTGTTAAACTTTGTTTACTTTTGGAAAAAAGGAAAATTTAATACTGAAATGTTAAAATTTAACATCTTAATGTTAATTTTTTTGAATCTTATAATTCGCAGCAAACGGGAGTATAAATACCACTGCAATTGCTTTATGATATTCATTATTAAATGAGATGTCGACCGATGAACATGTCTCTAAAAAGCATTTAAGCTTCTCACAAGCTTAAACTTAGACGTTTTTATTCCTTTCTACCATTCTTATGTTAACTTACCCTAACAGGCAATGATCACGATCAGATCGTATTTTTGTGATCATGAAACGGGGTTGTGATCATGATAATTTTTCATGATCACTCCATACATTTCAGTGATGTCGGTACGGTACCGACGCGATCGCGCTTTTGTGATCATGATCACTGATCTAACATTTCTCGTTAAATAACGGTTTGAAATTATTTGAATTTAAATTTAACATTTTAATGTTAGATTCTAACAAATTTATGTTAAAGGAGATGTTCTATGAGTGTATGAACCGAAGACGTAAACTCGAATGATGAGTAATTTAAATCAAAGAGTTGAACAGTAAAAACGAGGGAAAAGAGATGAGAATTTTTTAACAATATCATCGTTGAAATTTTCATACAAATTAACAACACATTCTTAAATTATCTTTATGAGTGTAGATAATTCTTTCATAATTCTTGATTCCATTAAAAATTTTAATTGCAAGAGCATCTCTCACGTAGACATTTATTTTTTTGTGCATCATAATATTAAAGACACATCAACTATATGAAATGCTGCAACTGTTCAATTATTATATTTGAATACACCAGAGATCGAAGCCGATTTTTTCGGCTTAATTTTGTTTTGCATTTTTTGAAGCAATTAAGCCTTTTAAAAAGCATTTTAGATATTTAAACTGTTCTAATCAATGAATACTAGGATTCTTTGTCATATTTTGCTAAGTTTATAGCATAATAAGCTCAAAATTTCATATTTTCTGAAATTAAGCCGAAATTTAAGCCGATCGGCTTAATTTCGGCTAATGTGAAATTTTGAGCTTACTATGCTATAAACTTAGCAAAATATGACATAGAATCCTAGTATTCATTGATTAGAACAGTTTAAATATCTAAAATGCTTTTTAAAAGGCTTAATTGCTTCAAAAAATGCAAAACAAAATTAAGCCGAAAAAATCGGCTTCGATCTCTGGAATACACATTTAAGAGAAATAGCAGCAGCTATTACAACTTAATTATTGATTTTTAAAATGGAAATTTATTGTCTGTTTTTGATGCGAAGAACATCTAGATGTTGTTAGAGGACATTTTAATAGGATTTAAACAAAAGAGTTTCGAGTCAGTCGGCTGGAAAGATTATATATCAGTATCTCCATTATAACGATAAATACTTAATGGATTAACTGATGACATTAAAATATAAGCAACAAGTTCTAATACCATCATATTTATGAGAAGAAAATTATCAAGGAGCTCCTGGAGCACTAATGATGCATTATTATTTATATTATCATTATATTTACATTAATGACTTTCATTCCATTAACAAGACAATCTCAAATGATAAATATCTTGTGGGATTCTTTCTCATAATCTATAAACTCTTTCTCATTTTGGGTAGTTTAAAAGAATGTAAAGAGTACATAGGTTTATGCTGTAATGGATTTTTTTAAAAGTTTGGTGGTTGTAAAATAATTTTTCTGAGAGGATGGTGTATTTTCCATGCTTTTAGCAAAGTGAATTTTTATTAAGTTCAAGGCCAATATATATTTCAAAGCTATTTGCACATTTATATATGACTTGTAGTGTGATAAATCAGGAGGAAAATAATTGACGAGTCATGTGGCTCGTATGAAGGTAAAATAAATCAAATGTAGTACTCCCTAATATATCCCAATTATTATGCACTATTTCATAACCAAGATTTATCACTTAATCATTTTCTGGTGCAACAAAACAGAGGACGTCCAAGTTAAAATGGGAAAACTATAATAAAATACAGAATACCCTACCATCTTTATATTCAATCAAAAAATATGTATTCAGGAATTCTTAGCTGTGCTATTTGATAAAAATCCATTCTCCTTTGGATAACTTTTAGTTTTATGCAAACAGTTTTGCTAATTCCTTTAATTTTCATTTTATAAATTTTCTCAAAAATCTTTGAAGAAGAAAAAAACAAGCAAAGAGTTTTCAATGTGAAGAAACTTAAAAACTTTTCTATAAGAAAGATGCGGTAAACTCAACACGCCAAAAATTGCGAAGCATTATTTAAATCCATCAACTAATTACACAATTATCATTAAAAAGTAAGCAATGAAGCACATTCGTTTTTAAAAGAGCAACTTTTCAAGAGCTTTTGTTTTTCACTTCAACCTACTCACTCATGTTTACTGGAAAAGCTTTCAGCAATCACATGATTAATGATTAAAAAATATTTTTTTACAATAATTTTTGGTAAAGTGCTGAGTACGTAAGAATATAAATATTTGGAGTACAATATTATTATGGGTTTTTATTAATTTTCATTTTAAAGAAAATTTTTTTGATGGTTTTAAAACGGAACAAGTTTGTAAAAGAGCAAAAATTTGAATAGGCAAAGAAAGTATGGTAAACGATAATTAATTTTCTCTTATTTACATTCATGCTTATGTTTTTAACAAAAAGCAGCTGCTGTTGATTTTCTTGATATTGTTTACAAGGGGTGCTTATCGCGAACATTTATAAAAATTTATGAAAAATAAATTTCAATTTAGTTTTTAAAATCTATTTTTAAGGCTTTTGAATCATGATTACATGAAGCACTTGACGGCTCTTGACATTCTACAATTTTAGACAATGCACAATTGACTAAGTTTAAATATTTTTCGCAAAAGTTTACAAGAATAAAATAAATCGATAAAAAATTTCAGCTTCCATTTTTTATTCATTTGTCTTTTCTTAATTAATTTACTTCCTCTTTCATTTGTTGATTTAAGCTTGTGAATAATTTAAAATGGATTTAAAGTAAACTTTCGTCTATAAATTATGCATGCGGTTGAATTAATTTTTAATTTGATTGTGGCTTATTTATGTTGAAAATGTTTTGTATTGAAATATATAGCAAGGATTTAAAAGTATACCATTGAATATTTCTTTCTGAAGGGAAAATTTGATAAAATGCTTCAAGATAAAGTTTTAATCCAAATTTAAATATCAAAAAGCAGATTCATCTAAATTTAACATACATATACTTTACATCTTAGAGAAACTCACACAAGAAGCAACGTGGTAGTAAGCAAACAAAATTTGGGGATGAAAAGTGAGTGTTTACAAGAAAAAGCCCTTTTGTATCTTCTCTATCTCCCTCATTCAGCCTATGCTAATAAATTATTTTTCAATTCTTGTGATTTCTGAACCTCCATTAAGTTTACTAAAAAGTTATCAGAAAACGTACTTTGCTAAGCTGTTGCAAAACTCGATAAAAAATGATGAAAAATTCTTATGCTATATTTTTGGGGACGAATCGAAACTTTCAGAGGACAGAGGAAAAGTTCAAAAATAGATAACAGTCCACTGATAAACCAAGTAGGTGGTAAGCCTAAATAAGGGACCATTCAGTTAAACTTTTTTAAAAAAGAACAAAATAATGCTTGGAAAAACCATTGTTTAAATCTAGAGATGTCAAACCCAAATAGTGTCTACAGACCCAAATAGTAGAAAATTTTCTTACTAAAACCAACTTAAAATTAATTCAAATGATACAGAAATATTCCTCAGTATCAGGTGGCTCTAAAAAACATTAACTTTTATTTTTAAATTAACTTTTTCGGTCAATTAAAACAAATATTTGTCAACTATTTGGGTCACTATTTGGGTACCCAAATAGTGACCCAAATAGTTAACAACTAATTGATCTAATTCAATTCAAAACAAATTGAAAAATAAAAGTTAATGTTTTTTAGAGCCACTTGATACTGAGGAATATTTCTGTATCATTAGAATTAATTTTAAGTTGGTTTTAGTAAGAAAATTTTCTACTACTTGGGTCTGTAGACACTATTTGGGTTTGACATCCCTATTTAAATCTCGTTAACTCCCTTCCAAAAGTAATAAGTTACTAAGAATATTTCATTATTTATTATATTTTTCTTCTTCTTAATATCATTAAATTATAATTAATTATTTAAATCTTTTGAATGTGAATATTCAGATTCAAAAGAATTTGTATTTTCTTTATTTAATTCCATTAAATAGGAATAAATTTAATTATTAATAAAGTAATCATATATTTTCTGCTATAATCCATAATTTGATTAAAACGAGATAATTTTTAAATCAAAATTATGTTCATTTAAATTCATCCAATCCAAAATTTGTGACAAAGGTGGGGCAACGTAATTTGCGAATGACCCCTAAGCCTCTTTTTCATTCAATTTTCATCTGCCTAGAATAATAAGGACTTTCTAGTTTGAAAAAACCAATGGAAGAAATAAAGTCGAAAATAAGCTTCAGACGAGCTAGAAGAAAGTTTTCTTTTCAATCAGGACAAAACATGGGACTTGGAGGTAAATTCAATT
This sequence comes from Chironomus tentans, assembly GCA_963573255.1. NCBI lineage: Eukaryota > Metazoa > Arthropoda > Insecta > Diptera > Chironomidae > Chironomus > Chironomus tentans. The sequence goes on along the minus strand of OY754302.1, from coordinate 56,620 downwards.
ATGACCAAACAAGATGTAATCCTCATTGAATGAAAAACTCTGTTACCTTTTTAATTTTGAAAAAATCCGATAAAGGAAAAAGATTTTACGCATTAATAAGGACTTAGTTTAGTTTTCACTAAATAAAATTTTAGCACAAAGATTTTTCTTAAAACGATTTTAATTTACTATATGAAAACTTTATTTGCTAAAGTTCGACTTTCACGTTGACAGTATACCTGAATTTAATTTTAAAATGCTTGTTGTTTTCTATAAGTATATTTAACCACACATAGAAAATTCAAGTTTGCAAGAATAGAAAGTGGATAAAATGACATGAAAACTTTTTCCATTTTTTAAAGGTAAAATGAAGTTTTGTCTGTACAATTTTGGCATTACTTTGTTGTATTCGCACAAAATATTAGGAAGTACACGAAAAAACTATGGTGGTGTGAGATGGAATGAAATTGTGTTTTACATTTTAATATTTTATGAAGCACATGCTCCATACCTTTCATATTATCTCCCATGAGCTAGCAATAAGGATCTTTATCTGTTTCTTTGAAAGTGCTTGAAAAGGAATAAGAAAATAGAAAAGATTTCTTGAAATCTTTTCCATTTTCTTGACATTTTATTTGTATTTTTCTTAAACAATTTTTTTGTTCTCGTTATTTTCTTTATGGAAACTAACAAAGTCTGGAGAGTCATAAGAATATTGTGAATACATCCTTTTTTCTTACTTTTCATAACTTCAGGTTTTAAATTGAATTTTATTCTCCGTCTGGTACAATTTGTGTGAACTTTTTATAAACATCACATGCAAATTTTTATTCACTTTGGATTTTTAGTTTTCAAATTAATTTTAAAAAATCTTTAGATTAAATAAATTCATATCCTATAATTTATAATAGGATACTACCTTAATTTTATGAAATATGGGCAATTCTTCAGATGAGTTGAATTTTTCAAAAGGGAGTTACAATTCTTCTTCTACTTGTAAATTCAAATTTGTGAAAACCGTTAAAAACTTATCAAAATTAAATGTAGTATAAATTCAAAGTTTAAATTAAAGCTAATATAATCTCAATTCAATAACAAAATCGTCTTCTGGTGATCATTTAAGTAAATTAAATATATTTTGAGAAGCTAATAATGGAGAAATAAAAGATTATGTTATAACGGTTTTTTTTAATTTTGAATTTTAGGGAGCTGATGTTCCCCTGCAAAGCGTCTTTGAAATCTTTGTGACATTAGGTTGACGTTTGGAGAATCGATTTTTCTCCTTAATTAAACAATATTGGTTAGTAATGTAAGAAGAATATCATAAAACTAAGCATTATCTATCATCTCACATGTGTTTATAATTGTAAAAATGGGGATTTAATAGCTAATTTTCAATTCTCTTACTCGAATTTTGGAAAAATTCAATTTTTGGTCACAAAGATTTTGACCAAAGAATCAAAATATCTTGTTAATTAAGTTTATTATTACTTATTTAATTAAATTATCAAATAGGAAATGAAAAAATACATCAGATAAGCTAAAGAACTGGTTAGTTTTAGTGGAAAGTTTTTGCAAAAAAATCATTTTAAATCAAAAATTTTCGATTTACCCTGTGGAGAATTGCCCATATAGTCTAGAACAGTGGTGCTCAACCTTTTTTCCTCCACGGCACACTTAAAGACCAAAATTTTTTTCGTGGCACACAGGTTGGACATCACTGGTCTAGAAAGAAAGGCTTTGAGTTTCGTTTCCATTACAAATTAAAAATTTTCTTACCGAGTCTTAAACCAATAATCTCTGGTCCAGTGCCTGAGTAATTAGGAACCAAGGTGTAACCCACTAAATAATCGAAGCTCTTCAGTTTATAAATGCTTGTAAACCAAAATAATAAAAATTCAATCATTATATGCTTTCATTTCTTATTTTTGTCCATGACATCACATTCAAATATATGCAAGCCGCAAAACATTTTATAACGAAACCTTATCAGAAGCAATATGCAAAAGGCAGAAAACGTGAAAAAGTAAAATGGAAAAATTATATCTAGAAGTTTTAGAAATTTTAATTTAAATTGTTGTATGTTATATACTTGCAACATAAGCATAAACAGCTCGACGTAGCATTTATTCTTTGAAAAATGGAATTCGTGATGTACTTTTAATATTCCTTCGCCGTTCAATGCAAGAAAGTGCAATAGTTTTGTCAACTTCTACATCTTTTAAATTGAAATTTGTTTTCTTTCTCACACGTTTTGTACTAAAATGAAAAATAAATTGATGAACTTTTACTTCATGAATATAAGACACTTTTTATTGCTTAATATTAAATTGAAAAAAAAATAGAGAAAAACTTGTAGTGTGAAAATATCTCTTTATTTTTAAGATATATAAAGGGTCTGTGTAATAAACTAAAAAATACTCTCGTTTTGTCTTTATCTAGTTATAGATAATTTTTGCTCATTCTGGAAATTGTTAGTATGAGTGTTGAATCTTAAAAATAAATTATATTTTTTATTTAAAGAAAATATATATTTCAGTAAGCTTTCCACTTTCAACGTTGTCTTGCTTTTCCTGTATGAAATCATTAAATTTAATTATTTTCTTCAGCATCTCTCATTGGTTTGTCCATTAAAATTGGTATTTTGTTTAGTTTAAATTTTTTTGTTAAAATATAAGAAAAATTTTACAATACTCTTGCAAACATATGTTAGTTATTCATTTTGTATATTTTAATTTTGGCTTGCAATATTGATAATAATTTAAACATGATATTTTTCTAATCTTTTCAAAATAATGTTTGTGTGAATTTTGAAATTTATATGGGATTTCAAATGGAATCCCTGAGAATCACTAACAAAAGAAAAATTTAGAATTCATCAAGACAAATTGTGCGAAGAATTCTTTCAACAACTGTGTAGGGATCGCAATTTGATGATGGACGTCTGTCTTCAAAGTAACCTTTTCCATCATCAGCTACTCCTCTTGGAATGCGAATTGATGCACCACGATTAGCAACACCAGATTTGAACTCATTAATACTTGAAGTTTCATGTCGTCCAGTCAATCTTCTTTTATTGTCCATTCCTCCATGGGGATCATACGCTGCGATGTGAGCATCATGATTTCTTGACAATTTGTCAATAGCAGCTTTAATAACTTCTACTCCACCATCAGCACGCATTTCTTTTGTTGAAACGTTTGTATGTGCACCAGCCCCGTTCCAGTCGCTACAACATGCAACAGAAGCAATATTAGTACGTTACCCAAAAAATCTAACATTCTTGTCACGAATTTTTTATACAAAAAATTTCTTTGTTTAAATTGTCACACAGCTACAGACCGTAATAACTACAGCGTCCTTACCCAGTCATTGGTTTTGGATCCAACGTAGCAATAATTCCAAAATCTTCAGCAATCCTGTGCAACAAGAATCTAGCCATCCACAAATCATCACCGGCAGCAACACCAACGCATGGACCAACTTGAAATTCCCATTGAGCTGGCATAACTTCACTGTTGGTACCGCAGATTTTTACTCCTGCATATAAGCAAGCACGATAATGAGCATCAACTACATCACGTGCAATTACTTTGTCAGCACCAACTCCACAATAATCTAATAACAATAAATTTTGTTGAAAAATAATTAGTATATTCCAATAGAATTCCATAGTTACATGGCCCTTGTGGAGCCGGAAAGCCATTTTTAGGCCAACCAAGTGGGCGACCATCCATATCAAGGAAAGTGTATTCTTGTTCAATTCCAAACCATGGCTCCTGATCTTTAACTTTATCACAAACTTCACGGCATGCCTTGCGATTGTTTGTTTTCATTGATGTTCCATCGTACTTGTATGTTTCACAGCTACAAAAATGTTTGAGAAAATAGATATCGAAAGTCATCTCAGAATTTATAAAGTCACTAACAGAACTAAAATGTGATTTCCGCGACGGAATGGATCTCGATAAATTGTACATGGATACAAATATACATCAGAATTTTCCCCTAATGCTTGATAGGTTGATGAGCCATCATAATTCCAAATGGGTAAATCTATGGAACGATATAATTCAAAAATTTATGTAAGTAATTAAATCATAAATCATAGCCCTAAGGTGAGATAAATATAACTGGTATTAAATCAATGAGCATAGTGCATTTCATTTACTAAAAGTAAGGGAAATGAAATTCAGCATAAATTTGCAGTCTCGTGAGAGTGGCATGAGAAAAGAGAGAAAGATTTTAAATATACGTGTGATGTATGGAAATATTCTTATATTTTTAGTGTACTTTCTGCTTGCATATCAAATGGTAAAGAATTATAGTCTCTATTAATGTGGAAATATGAGCTCTTATTCAAATAATTACAATTTATTGTCTAAAGGGTTAACTGAGGTAGGGAAAATATTCAATTACTGAAATGTTAATAATTTACTCCAATGTATGAATCTATGGGTTTTTTTAACCAACATCAATTGATGAATGAGTGATAATTCATTTAGTCAGGTCGTGTAAATTAAATGGTTGTTAATTGAAAATAATTAAAGGAAAATACGCTAAAAATCATCAATAATGTCTAAGTTGTCATAGATCATGCACAGATTGCGTGATTTTTACGACAACTCAGTTTCTTTTTTTTCTTTTTTTGAATAAAATAATTGCTAATCCAATTAAACTTTTCACGCTTAGTTGAAACTCTATATGAAAAAATTTTTTCTTGCACTTTGAGAATAAAATTATGATTCCGAAAAATGATTAGCCTATGTTAACTGTGAAAATTTTAGTAGTGAGTAAATATTAACACAAATGAAGATGACTTTGTGTAGTGAGAACCAAAAATTAACTTTAATGGAGTGTTTCCTTTGTTAAGCTATAAATATCGATAAAATTATGTAGTTCCCTCGTCAGATATCTGCCTCATGACTTCAATCTAATATGTGACGTACCAATTCAGTAAACGGTTTTGACAACACAAGAGACAATTTAATGATGCAAAAAAGTTTCTCTCAATTGGGGGATTACGATTGATGTGACGCCAATTGAATGTGATGTCAATTGAATTTTGCGAATAAAATTTTCTCTAGTTTCGAACAATCAGAAGAATAAATTACGTGTTTGCATGCGTAATGCATAGCATGATAAAAAATAAGGAAGTTCATTTAAAATTAAAATTGCTGAATTAAAATTTTAAAGACTTTCAATTTCCCAAAAGTACACAAGTGCACGTGCAGCATATTATCTTGTGTATTCCACTTCATGATGAGGTTTGTGAATTTAAAATGAATGCTAACTTAAAATTGTAGTATGAAGAAGAAAACTATAGTCCATGAATACTTCATCTAAAAATCCTATCTTATCTCGGTCATTAAAGCATTTACTGATGTTTATATCATACACTCAATTAGCCGACACAACAATTGCAAGCATTTAATTTAAATTATTCATCGGCGATAACGTACAACAAACTAGTTTACTATTTACAGACAATAATGTCAATAAGAATAAAGATAGATTTAGTTTTGCATATCTGTATTTAAATGAGGTGTAAAAATATAAATGTGTTTGCGAGAGAGAACGAAAGCGTGAAATATAGAAACAAAAATTGGCAACTGATAGCGACCTTGAAAATTGAAATAAAATTCTTTCCGCAAACAACTTTCCGTGCAATAAATAATAAAACAACAATTTTAAATAATTTATGAATCTAATAGAAACTCAAACTGCATAACTGTCTATAACACAGAGATTCGTCAGAGGCTTTTTTGTTTACATTTTTCAATTCAATTATTTTGTTATTGAAAAATGCAAGCTTTAAAACATGAAATTTTAGAGGGATTATTATCAGTGCGGCATGTTCATAAAAACCAGTAATTAATATTGATTGTCAGTGACATCAATCATTATTATACGCAGTTAAAGCATTATTATCACAACATCAAATGATTCATGCAAATACTTTTTCTATGACTGATAATGCAACAAAAATTTCATAACAAGAGCTCAAGTTCTTGTTTACAGCCAATATCTATTTCATTAAGCAATTAAAGTTGAATTGAGAATGGACATGAAGCTATTAAAAGACATTTCAAAAAAAAGGTCAGGAACGAAGATTTTCTCGGTGCTTTAATTAATTACATAGTTAAAACTTCTTTCGACCTTATGTGAAAAAAATCATCGCTTTTTACGATTACAAGGTGAATGTCAATACCAAGGCTGGAATATAGACTTTCAAAATAAATTTTATTGACTTACCCTTTGGGCTTTTAGGAAGGAAATTCAAGGTTCTATCCTTGCATCTGACGTTTTCCCCAGTTCCATCAATCCAAACGTACGTAGCTATTATATTTCCATCCGGAAGATCCAATGACGTATAGCGACTGAGAATTTCTTTGTTTAATTTTGAGTTTGGTGATTCTTCTAACATTTTGAATGCTTTAAGTTGCTTTTAAAAAATAAAATTTAATATATGATTGATACTAGAAATCAATTAAAGTATCATGATTTATTAGTCATTTCGGACTATTGAAACTGTCTCAGCTTTGAAATTTCCAACGTATGGCTGTAAAGACACTGCACATGAGATGATTGTACATGCACATGACATAAAAATAGTCTTTGTGTATTGAGTGTTTGCATTTTGATAAAACAAAAATAGTAATATTAAATAGGAGATGTACATTAGACGAAAGTGATAATAGAGAAACTACTTTTGTGTAAATATAAATTTGAGAATATGCATACAAAATCATCATTCATCATAATTCTATTTGTTCATAACTACGTAACATCCAAAAAATTTACACGCTTTTTACTTTTCATCTTAAATATAATATTAATTTAAATATTTTGCTGAAAGCATAAATTTTATTCATAGATCGCAATTTGCTTATGTACTTATGTTTTTAAAAAATGTGATAGTCAAGTAAATTTATATTTGCAAATGCATTAAATATGATAATGGAATGTGCAATAGACAAGAGTGCAATATTTATTTTGAAAAATTGCCCACTCAAGGCCTAATCACTTTCGATTATTGCATCATCCTTGGAGAATTTTATATGAATTAAAGTTTTAACTCAATTTATAGAACATTTTCAATGTTGAGGAAACAATCAACATAAGTAGCAAAAGTAAGTCAATTCAGGAAGAAATTTGTGCATTATCTGTCGTCATTTCACTTTTATCAGTTTAAAGACAAAATGTGTATTGTTTTTTTAAACTTAGTTTATAATTTTTTACTTCAAAATTTTTGGAAATAGATTTTTTTTCCAATGATTCACACTTTATATTTTCGTGATAATGTCCTTACCTTTTTGTTCAAGATTCTAAAAATTTACTAGATATTATTACCAACTTTTAGGAAACTTTAAACAAATATGATATGAATATATCAAAAGCTGAATCCCTCACACAATTCGGTTCACAATAATAATGAAAAATGAACTGAAGCTTTTTTTCTGACTCTCTTTTTATAGTCTTTTTCATAATAACTGTTTTTCATATTTGCGTGTATTTGTGAACAGCTCAATACATTTAAGTCTTTGTTTTTGTTTACAATTAAATTATTTTGTGAATAGGGAAAAGAGTTACATTGTGTATCGTTGTCGATCGTGTGTTGCTAGATTAAGCTTAGCGAATTTTCAACTTGTTCTCGAATTTTCACTTAATCACTTAATTAATGTAAGGTTTTTTTTATAGATATATCAAATGCAGTCGAAATTGCATACATTTCTTGACGCAATTATAAAATTTAAAGCATTAATAGTGCTTTAAAAATTCAGTATTTTTAGTTCTATTGACCTTGAACAATTCATAATTTAATCTATCGCATGATCATGGGTTGTACTTCTATTCATTTTAACCACTTATCCCATAATTTACCATCTCATGCCCATATAATCCAATAACAAATCACTTAATCATGATCAATTCTCATTATTGTTCCCTTTCGTTTTTAGTTTTCGTGGAAAATTCAGTTATCCAATAAAAAAACAATACGAACAACGCTGACCACACGAAATATTTATTTAAAATTGTAGCAATCTCCTCAAGTAATATTTATTTTTCATCTGTTTTAGTTGTCGTGTAGGAATTGAAACTTTACTCACACTCAATACTCGAAATTCCCATATGATTAACGTATACTCAATACCCTGCTCAATGCTTAATCCTCGAGTTACTTAATGCTTTTCAAAGAAAAGTACTCTATACTCAATACTCGAGTAACAAAAAATCGATCGAGTTTCAATCCCTGGTTGCGCGTTTTTAAAAGTTTTGAGATTTAAAAAAATTGTTACATGATCAGCTTTTGACATGAAAATACATTCAAATGTGAACAGTAGCACGATATCAACGATAAGTAGCGTTGTATCGAGATAACTTTTAGATGCACACTAAAACATTTCCGAATTTCAGTTAAGAGTTTGTTGCACAGTTCGATGGAAAATAAAAAGTGCGAAGATGATACTTAACTTTAAAAATGTTAAAGACTCAAACTCAAATATCAAGAGAATGATGACCCCACTCATATGTACATATGCGATGCATTTTACACCTAATTCAATAAATGTAACATTCATATTTAAATGGACGCATCACTAGAGTTTTTGAAAACTCGGGGATATTAGGGTCGGTCAAGCTCGGACTCGGTTGAAAATCCTGAAGTGAATCAAAACTTGAAGAAATACCGTAAGAAATACAATTTTAAGGGAAATTTATGTTCATAATAAATATTTTAAAATTAATGTTCTGATTTTTAAATAACATCCAAATGCCCATATTTTACATGATTTTTAAAAATTAGACAATCTAATGACTAAAAATGTTTCTGTTATGGAAATTTAGGAAAAATTAAAAATGAATTTTACATATATATTATTAATGTTTAGAATTTAAGGCTCGGCGAAAGATGACCGAGTTCCATGTCTGGCTCATTCAGAAAGTCTACGCATCACGTCAATATATAAAATACCTGATTTTATGGGCATTTGATTAGGTTAGTTTTATTTTTGTTGTTAACAATTTAATTTTCATTATGATGTCAAATAGATTACGAAGCTTGAGGGGAAAATAAATTTATTTGACATTTTATGTTTGTGAATAATAAAGTGAATGATTTTTTTATGCCTAGGGTTTCAGAAAGTGCAATTTCATTGGGTTTATTTTATCAAGTGATATTCATGATTTGTATCCATGGCCGAATTCAAATTAATTTTTAGGTATTATTTTAAGTATTAGTAATAGTAAATTTAAGTTTTATTTATCTCAAAAAATACTTCAAAGATTATAATAATATGTATTTTCATGCACGAAATATACAATGAAATTTTTAATTACTATCTATTATTTAGGTCACTGTTTATGTTTAGAGATATTGTTTATGCATGTGATGTCCCAATATTTTTTTTAGATTCTCTCTCTTCTGACACGTATCTAGTCGCTACATTTGTACAATGTCAGTTTATATTATATTAAAAGCAATAAATCAAAAGCCGAGATTTATCAGCCTGATAAAATATGTTCAAGGTTCAAGAAGTCATTTGTCAAACATCAATTAATGGAATCAAAATTTAAATATTGATGATAGCAAGTTTAATTTATATTATAAACAAAAATTGCATATTTTAATGAATACTTATTATCATGAAATATCAATATAGTTAGGCACATCAAACCGTATATTCTTCAAAATACATGTAAATAATTTTATAATCACATTCATGCATAAATGAAAATATGAAAGAAAGAAATTTTTGACCACTAAAGTGAAAAATGAACAAAAATTTCATTTATAAATTTTTTTATTGCCTTAGAAAAAAATTCGCCGCAAATTTTTTCATTGATACAAAAAAGCCTCCTGAAAAATGAGAATTAAAACGCACCATGAATAACGACCTTTCTCTATTTATCGTTCCAATAATATTTTATTTATTAGTGCCAAGGCGTTAACACTTGAAAAAAAATTTTCAGCCGAAAACTGTTTTAGGTTTTCTTTACATAATATCTCGGAAATGATGATATCTGGAATTTTTGAGATCCGAGTGTGAAAGCCTTGATTAGTGCTGAATGACATAAAAGAAAAGATGAATATTGATATGTGTATTTATAATCTCGACATATCAATGGTGTGTATGACTGATAACTATTGCAATTCGAGAATCAGTGTTTTGATTCCGTTAAAATTGACACTTTTAGCACCGCCTTTTGTTTATTATTGGGTCCACTTGATCGCAAATTTTCCAATATTCAGGGTAAAAATATAAACGCACTGGGATTTTCCGCATGAAAATTTTATTAATTCAACAGCTGAGATTGTTGAAGACATTTTCCATTGTTATCGCAATTACAATATTTTTACTACAGTTTAATGTAAAGCAATTGTAAATCGCCAACAATTTATTTTTATTTATTTTTCATCGTGTGACACGAAGTGATGAATTTCATATTTTATTTCAGTTTGCATAAAATTGAAGCATACATATGTTCATTTTGCATTAAAAAGTTTTTTCCGCAATTATTTAAACTCTCCCAATTTGTATATGTACAATTGCTGCTCCCCACAGAAAAGTTTATCCACAGAAACTGCACGAAATAATTCTTTATTTGCTGAATTTTTGTTGTTTCTTCTTTTATATTATTTTAATAAAACATATGAAAATGATATTGTTTAATTTTATTTTCATATTAAGCTTTTGAACAAGCACATGATGCCATGATTGAAAGGAAATGTAGTTGAAAAAAGTCAAAAGGGATTTTTTTTTCAGGAAAACGCTTTTCTTTGCTTGAAAAAAGATATTGAGAATATCCAGCAATCAATTTATTTAATTCTTTTTATTAATTTATGAGCAAGATGAAGAAATAAAAATTTGTAATGACCTGCAATTATCTGCATAATACATAAGAACAAAACGCTTGAAGAATTAATAAAATCGCTTCAGAAAGTGCTAAAAGAAAAATCTTTATGCTCCATTTTATTTTATATCATGCACAATGCAGTGGTAATTTATGAATAAATATAAAAGTTATTCATATTTTTTCTTCTTTATATCATCATCATACATTGAGTTATACATACTCAAATAGGGGTAATTTTTAAATCACATTAAGCTGAAAGAATGCAATTTACACGATTTATGGAAATTGTGTGCAAATTTCATATTTTTGTTCCAATGCTACTATATAAAGATTTTTTTAAAAAACTTTTCGTTTAAAGATTTGCAAAATAAATAAAACCACATTTAAAAAAAACTTCAGATTTTTACTTTAAGATATGTACAAACACAGTATACAGTAACATTGTTGAGGCATTTACTTCACCGTTATCCTGTCATTTCATTATTTTTCAATTTACAAAAAATTCCACTAAATAATTGAAAATCAAAACTAAATAAAAATAAAATATTTCAGCATGAAAAAATGTTGCTTATTCTCCCAACTGCTGTGTATTTTTAATTTTAAATTGTTTGCATATTTTATGTGATTGCAAGCTGTTTTATTTACTCAGTCACTTGGCATATGATAAAATAAAAAAATAAAAATGTTTTGTTTTGTTTTTCGCTTCCACTTTATTCATGTTTTAACAGATTTCGTATCATTTTAGAGCGTCAAGAGGATTTAATCATTTAATTGAACTATCAAGCTAACTGGAGAATAAATTATTTGACTTAAAAAATGTTTTTGTATCAACTTTTTCAAAAGGCAACTTTAACAAGAACTAGCTTCTTTCGTTTTTAAATAATAATAATAGTAGCATATAAAGAATTAAAGAATAGAACAGTCAGAGAAAAAATCTGATCTGAAAATTTGTTTACTCTGCTAAAAATTTTTGTGTCAAAATTTTTCAGTACCACTTATCTGTAGTTTTGCCCCTATATGTGAATACTTTAACTTAGGTACTTTGTAATCCATAAAAAACATTTTTTACTTGGTAAAACATTGTAACTCAATAATATTTCAACTATTTCCAAATGAATTCTAAGCATACCAATATCGAAATTAAATATGAAGATGGTAAAAGGGGGTAAAAACTTTCACCTTGAAAAATATTTATTAAATTATCCTTTTTTCAGATTAGATTTTATATACATGCGACCGGATTAAATTCAAAGCTTGAACACTTTTTATCCAATTTGGATATATAAGTAGAAAAAAACTACTCAAAAAGAGCTATCACATTTCATTGAAGAAAAGTTATGTTGTTTCGTATAAATAGTTTACGTATATTTGGTATAAATAAAGATTTCGTTTTGGAATGCATATATAATGGAAATAGAAAGCTTTGCAAGATGATTTTGTAATCTTCCTAACTCTTTATTATGCCTTTTTGACATTATCATAAGTACATACATGCAGTTTCACAGCATCTATTTGAAATCTATTTTATTCAGTAACGACATTGCATTTGAATAAGAAGAATTCTTGTTTATGCTGAATAAATATTAAGGTTTTCTTTTTTGCTACTACTTTCTTTTCGAATTTTTCTTGCCGATACATAAAATAGAATGGTACATAAAGAGATGTTTGTGGAAAAAAAGAAGAAAAAAATAGGATATTTTTTAAAATCGAGAAAGAAATCCTTTATAGCTCTTGAGGATAGAGCAACGAGAATCATTGGAAAAAAAACAGAAAACATAAGATTTCATGTTCTTCATAAATAAGAAAAAAATCTGAAGAAAAATTTTGAAAGCGCAGATTTCTCCAAAATACAAATGTTTCTGTAAATTGTATGTGCTAAATTAGTAAGTTACACTTAAGAGTATTCCGTTGGAAACATTCCCAACTTTTACTTTCATATTTCATCTTTGGGGTCGTTCACTTATTACGTTACGCAAAAAAACGAAATTTTAGACCCCCCCTCCCCCCTTGTTACAAATTTTCCAAGAAAAATTTTTTTCTTTATTTGACCTGTTACAAAATCTCAGACCCCCCCTCCCCCCTAAAAAGCGAACGTAATAAGTGAACGACCCCTTTTCCTTGCATTTTTCTTTCATTTCCCATAGTCCGAAAAGAAGAATTGCTATTTTATATGAAAACTAATACACCTAGATACGAAGGAAGACATTATGACAGAAAAGAGGGAATACGAAAAATAATTTCTGAATCAATTGATAAAGTTCACATCCACAACATATATTCAAATAACATCCTGAATTCCGACTGTGAAAAATCAATGTTAAATATCGGGAAAATACAAAGAGCACTTTGTATTGGGTAGTTCAAAAAATGGGCCCCCTATACAACTTCAAATTTAAATTAATGGTGTGCTTCACAGGAATTATATATGAACATGATTCAAAAAGTATTTGAGAGCTTAAATCAGAAGTAAGTTTTTCAGAAGTTCCACATTTTCCATTTCCTTTGGAATTTTCTGTTAAAAGCCTCAGACTAAAATTAATTTTTTCTCGTAGTATTGAAAAATGAAAATCTTCTTGTTTCTCAAAAATTCTGCTTCTGACTCAATGTTTTTATAATTTTAAATTAACAACATATACAAAACTTAGAACTTTTCCCAATGGAGTTTAAGCGTGACATTATTTTTAATCAATCCTAAATCTTTTTGGCCATTTTTGAAAAACCTAATTTTTCCTAGAGATTTTCATGAAAAATGAAAAACTAAGTATGCAGTTATATTAACATAAGCCATTAGTTAGAATCTAACTACTTTTGGCTTCAAATTATCAACATATAGTTCCGGTGTCAATCCTTTGGTTTTAGAACAATCGTAACACGAAAGATTTTATTAAGGAAAAATTTAAAGAAATAAAAAAATTATTTAAATACAAGATTAAAGCGTGAATATCTCTAAAATTGTATCTTAAATTTTCACGATTTTTTCAGATTAGTTAGATTATGAATTAAGCTTCAAATCATCAGTATATTATTCCGGTGTCAATCCTTTGGTTTTAGAACAATCATAATAAGAAAGGTATTATAAATGGAAAATTAAAAGAAATAAAAAAATTAATTAATTTAATATACAAGGTTAAAACTTGAATATCTCTGGAATTGTAAATTTAATTTTCATGATTTTTTTTAGAGCGGTTAGATATGGATTAAGTTCTAAATTATCAACATATAGTTCCGGTGTCAATCCTTTGGTTTTGGAACAATCGTAACACGAAAGATTTTATTAAGGGAAAATTAAAAGGAATAAAAAAATCTTTTTAATCACAAGATACAAAATCCAATAAGGGAAGTGGTGAAAAATATCAAGACGAAAAATTCCATAATTCAATTAAATTACCATTAAAATGACTGATTAAGTGTAAAAATTATACAAACTAATTTTGAAATTAATGACATTTTCAAAGTCATATTGCAGAAAATACTCTCTGTGTAATCATTCCTCTTTTTCAACATAATCTAATGCTATTATATTTCTTTTTTAATGGACAATTTCGTATTTTTGACCAATGTCCATTGTAGAAAATTTGATTATTTTCATTGTCATTTTAAGGTTATGAGTTTTAGGCCAAGGATAAATTCTTGTTATACTTTTTATTACAAATAGTAAGAATATGCTACAAATTTTTTTATTACAGTCTGTTATTTTTTTAAAGAAAAAAGCATCAATATGTCCAATCCAGTAGGATTCAGCTCAGTCGTGGGTGAACACATATTGGACAGACAAGCAAACCATCAAATGGATAGAACACGGCTTTATTTATATTAATATGAGTATTTCCAATGACGCTTTACAAAGCGACATAGCTCTTTAAAGGTCTTTAAGAGCTCAAACCTACCTCCATATATAATGTTTTCTGTTCGTTTATCTGAAGCATCATGAAGACAATAAATTCAGTTCCAAAATCAACTTACATATCATCTCACTCGAATATCAGATAACTTTTTGTACATGTCTTCCAATCTTTATACATTGGAATGACTGATAAGGGGTCGTTCACTTATTACGTTACGCAAAAAAACGAAATTTTAGACCCCCCCTCCCCCCTTGTTACAAATTTTCCAAGAAAAATTTTTTTCTTTATTTGACCTGTTACAAAATCTCAGACCCCCCCTCCCCCCTAAAAAGCGAACGTAATAAGTGAACGACCCCTAATATAAATTATTAATTTTTTGCTTCATTTTTTCTTCTATTATACAGAATATGACATTATCTTAGCTTTAGAAAAACAGAGTGAGTTTAATATAAAATAGAAGTCGTTAAACGTATTTAAATATTAAATATACTTTTTATGATTTTTCTTTTTAAATGAAATAATCATGTTTTAATGTTGATGGAATTTTAAAGAAAAAGTTTTCATCGGAAATTTTATTAAAATTAATCAGAAATTTCAATTGTATTCCGAAAAAAACAAACAAACTTAATGAAGGAAAAAAACGTGAAAACATAGAAACTTCAGTAAACTCATATTTAACCTCTTGTAAAGTTTTTTCTTTATTCCACCTATGCCATTCGCATATATTGTATGCGAGTAATCTCTGTTAAGAAGAAAGCAAAATGGGTAGCATGTAGAATATTTAATATTGTATGACTATGTTTTATGATATTTCTTCGGTATTTTTGACTTCTGACGATATCAAATTTACTTCGGTAAATAAAAAAACTGAAACCCTCAAATGAGCAAATGAAAATCTACATCAGTTGTAGATATCCCGCAAGGCGTGTGTTATTTAAAACAATCACGTTTTATCGATACATCATGATATGGAATTCGAGCAGAGCAAATTTTTTTATTAAATATTCAATGGAATGAGAATGGAAAGTGTCTCAATGAGCTTTTTGTGTCTATATATAGCTTCAATTGCTGAACTAATAATGGCACATGAAAGTGAAAATTAGTAGTCATAAATCGTACGTAATATTCCATTTATTAAATTAATATTGTTGAAGGATATTTTATTATTACATAGGAATAGCAACATTTTTCTTTATAAAAATGAAGTATATGCATATTAAATCTAATGTCAAAATGTTTCCGAATGAAAACCATCAAATGAGCTTTAATGGAATATAAAAATGAATAAACGATTTAACAATCAAACAATGTCTGTATAAAAAATCAACGTGAAGTCAAGTCAATTTCGAAAATTAGTTGTTGGCTGAAGTTTCCATCTGAATGAAAGAAGAAATTAATTATTGAAGTTCTTGAGTGGATTTCACATAAAGGGAGAATTGATATAGTATATAATTGAATTACTAGAAAATAAGTTGAAAGATAAAATGAATATTGAATTAGTAAATTACCAATGGTAATATTTAATTACATTAGGTCTATAAAATATTTAAGAAAAAGTCAATAACAAAGTAAATTATTTATTATTTCCTATTTTAATTAAAAATTAACATCGAAATAAAAACACATGAGAAGAGTTTCTTCGCTCGATCTTTATTAAGCTTTAAATCAACTGGTTTGAAATAGAAAACCGAGAAGTGAAATTCTAGCTTGAAGTTATAAACAAAAATTGTAACAATTATTTCTTTAACTTGCATTTCAAAAAAGTCATACAAAGAAAAGTAATTCCTTTAACATCAAGGAACAAATGCAGTACAAGTCTGAAGTCAATTATTAAGTCTGTTCATTGTTTGTTTTAAAAAAATTACACAAAATTTACAGGCATATTTTTTTCAGCCTCTTTTCCTGTTTTAGGTATTTCAACTCACAATGAACGTTGAGAAAAAAATAAGCGAGAATAAAAATCATTTTTCACTGTTCTGAACAGAACATAAGAAATAAATAAATAGAAAAAAGCGTTCTCAATGGAGTCATTTATTTAATATTCAACAATTGCTATTGAATCTTTTTCAGGGCGTTATTTTATAGAACGCAGCTGGTACTATAGTTGTACGATTGTGCATCAAGTTGCAAACGATTTTACTAATTAAAATTCACTCCAAGCATAATACGAAAGACTCGACATTATTTAAAACTAGAAAAAAGAGGGTGGAAGTAAGTTGAATATAGAAATTTCTTGTCGTTTTTGCACACTTAGAATCAATTATGTAATACTAAAATTGTGCTAAAGTGTCGTTGAAGCTTTAACATTCTTATTCCAGTTTTTTAGTTAAATTTGAAGGAGAAACTTTTAGTAAATTTTTTTATTATCAAAGCTTTTCATATTTTCGATGAATCTTTCTTACATTCAGAAATAAAAACCCAACATATTCTGAATACATACATTAAAAAATGTTTCATGCTGTTGCTACCGCACGCCTTGTTTGCAAAACTGAAAGTTTAAAGTTATAAATAGATACCAATTACAGATTTTTCTGTAATAAATTTTCAACTACATGAATTTTTAGTAAATTTGTATTAATTATCATTGCAATTATAGTAATCATAAAACAAACATTAAATCAAGCATGCATTTGCACGAATATTTGAAGAAAATTATTTTAAAGGATGAAAATTTTATTTGTTGCAGAGATTATTAATATGATGTTGTAAATGTAAAATATTTTCTTGATATTTTCATAAGAAAATTTAACTCAATTGGTATGTCAAGTGACTCGAAATGTGCATTAATCGTGTGTCATAATTAGCTTTTTAATTATTTCAACTTTAAAGCGCTCTGCTTCTGTCTACACAATCCTCACCAAACATATTTTCGTGTTAAATCTTTATCATTTTTACTCAATAATATACATTCATATATTCTTATTTATTAATAGATATAAAGACGGAGAATTTGTTACATAATATTTCATACAATATCAGAATAAATACAAAGATAAAATTGAGGAGCTGGTTTCAAGGGAAACATAACGAGAATGAGCGTAAACTTTGCTGAGATTTTATATTTTATTCATATCATACACACTCATATATTGTGATAAAATATTTACATATATTATATGTGAAGTGTATTTTATCAACTTAAAATATTTAAATTAATTACGTTTTCTATGCCCGAATACATTTTATCTTAGAAATAGGAAAAGAAAGGTGTAAAATTATTTTGTTGTTTAAGTCACAGGCGTAGGCAAAAATTTTTCGAGATCGAGATTTTCAAACTTGTTGTATGAAGGAATTTAGATCTGATTTTTTTTTTGAATTTTTTCCGTCAAAAACCTTAGTAAATTGAAGAAAATTTTCCATCAAGAGGGGGGGGGGGGGAGTAATTGTCCCTCAATCCACTAAATTTTGGAATGGAGTTTTAAAAACTAAATGCGTTGCGCACCCTGAAACAAACCTGAAGTCTCCTCGTGCTTCCTTCGCCGAGTTTTTGAGGAAGCGGAACCAGTCAGCAACCCAAAGTGAACCTTTTAAAATGATGGGCTTTTGGGTACCATTAGCATACGTTACGTTTCACAAATTATCTCCTATGAGCATTTTACTATTGAAAAAATCTAAGAAACTGTAACCGTCTTAGAAAAACAATTCTTGTTCCTTTAAATCTCTTTAAAACTTTCTGCTATCGATCAATGAAGTCACTGGAGATGTCCTACTTAAATTGGAAAAATTATCCTTTAACGAGATCTCAATTAGAGAACAACTGCCGTATCTACTTTTGATAAATCATAAACGTTAATCATGTATTAGTAAATTAATTTGAGATTATGAAGAATACTAAAAACCATACATCATTAAGTTAAAACATCTCTGACAAGCGTAGAAAATAGATAATTCAGTATGAGGCGGTTAAATCACGACATTTAATTAGTGTATATATTCTATTATGTACAGTTTGTTATATTCACATGTTTGTAATAATAGGACAAATGTTGCGACAATAGATTTAATCCAATTATGCTCTTTAAATAAAGTCATTTTGCATGACAGAAATAGTTTTTTTGCGAACATCATTAAAGTCGTCGTGATCAGGGATGTTATTCATAAGACTCGAAAGCTTATTTTGGAACTTTTTATGCTTCTGGATGATATAATTTACAGTGTAACTCTGAGAATTATTAATAAAACATTCTAAGGTTGTCAAATCGACCGCATTTTTTAAATAATACTTCTTCTTGTCCATTATTTCACTCATTTTGACTCATTTTTCAGTTTCAGTCCACTCACAATCACTTCCTTTTTAGTTTCTACTATTTTTATTAACTGGATCTTTCTTAAATGACTTAAAATTAATTAATTAGACTAAGATTTATTAATTACTGTGCCCGAAATATTTATCGTTTGTCAATAATTGTCAAAAAATCCTCCAAAAGAAATACAGGAAAAAAATCCTCCAAAAAAAGTACTGGCGTGAGTACTGGCGTGAGTCATACAAAAAAAAAACAAAAATTCGGAGAAATATTTTGACACATAAAATATAATTAAAAACAGTTAAATATATCTATTAGAAGTGCTTTAATTTAAATAAAAAATTTCGCAACAATTTTATTAAAAGTTAGCAGCATGAAGTATCATAATTTCATCCTTTTTAGCGCATTTTTCCGCATTAGCTTCGTGCCATCGAGTTATGTGGGCCATTGTTATTTAAATATCTCAAAACCATCGTTAAATACTATAATTAATGATTTTTTGTTTTTAATACGGTGTAACCTGTCAAAATTTTATTTTACCTCTATAATTTCAAATATTTTTTGGCCGTTAGAAAATTTGAATCCCAAAAAACCGTTAAATGACAAACCATTTTAAATATGAAAATTCACCGCGCAAATTTTTAATTATACTATAATTAATGATTTTCAAGTGCATTTACGCGGAAAATTTTCATAATTTCATAATACGCAGTACTTTACTAATCAAATACCTCGATCTATAACACGAGGACTTTCGTAAATTTTTCTTCGTCTTCATATACCCCTCTCAATTTATGAAGAATTATATTGGAATATTTTCGCTTAGAAATCAAGTGAATGTTGAAAAGACACACATAAGATACAATAATAAGTTACATTTTCTCCTCTCCATTTATGCTTAAAAAATAAACTTTTTCAATATAAGAGAAGAAGAGACTACATTATTATTAAGCATTCTTCCTTCTTACTTTTTCTTCAACCAGGTCTTCAACTTAAAATTTATTTTTTTGTGTAATTTCTTTTTTTTTTGATGTTGATATAAGAGTAATAATTTTCAAAAGTACCATAATAAAATGATTGCAAGGTTAAGAGACTACTTAGCTTTTTTGGCTTTTAGTGTTTTCTTAGCATAAATTCAAAACAAAAGTTTAAGAGGAATATAAGAGTTTAAATTAAGAAAAGTGATTTATAGAAAAATAATGATTTTATTAATGGTGAATATACATAAGAAAATTTATCCTTAGTTTGAATCAGGAGCGTAGTCAAGGGGGACAAATCAACCCCAGAAAAATTTCCTTGCTAAAAATTCTTTTCATACAAAAAATTTTGAAAATTCCTCCGTTGAAAAATTTCTGGCTACTTTTCAGGTTTGAATTAATGTAACAATAGACCAATAAATTTTCTGAACAATTACATGAACGAATGCCTTTCAAATATCTTAATTTATAAGTTCAGTCAACCAAATGACCGGATTGAGTAATGATACATGCCTAAAAATTCATCAGAAATACAAACTTCTTTGCCTGAAAATTTACTATTCAGTAAATTTATGCAAGAGTCCCAAAATTCTTTTAAAATTATATTTTCAATTCTTATTCAAAAATTTTGAAGCATCAAAAGCTAACTTTCCTACAAGATGTAGCAATAAAATGAAATTCTTTCCATTGACAAAGCTATTTCTTGATTTTTGAGTTTGTAAATGTATGAAAAAGGGGTTTCATCATTCACATAAACCAAAGCAAGTGAAGAAAAAACTTTTCTTTTGCATAAATATTTATGAGTTTCAGGCAAGTAAGTGGAAGGAAGCATATCTTTCGTCAGACACAAAAAAAGTTCATGCTATTATTTTATGAAAATTTGATGAAATTTCTTTTCGAAATACGAATTCTTCATATTTTTCTGTTTTCTCGTTCTTTTTTTATTCAACAATTGTCATACTTAAAGAACTTGATGACTACGATGAAGATGTATATAAGCAGAGGGGCAAAATTTGCATAGTAAAACTTTTAAGTGAATTTTCTTTATCTTTAGCATGCATATATAAAACAAGAATGAGAAGAAAGAAATCACAAGATTCGAATTCCTTTTTGTTACTGTCCCAATATCAGTAGCAATTGCATTAAACCGACCATTCCATTCATAAGATTTTCTTATATATGTAAAGGAAGGGAAGTTTCTTGTTGGAAGGAAAGTTAAAATTACTTGAAGAAAATGGA
This sequence comes from Chironomus tentans, assembly GCA_963573255.1. Classification (NCBI taxonomy): domain Eukaryota; kingdom Metazoa; phylum Arthropoda; class Insecta; order Diptera; family Chironomidae; genus Chironomus; species Chironomus tentans. Next base: position 35,479 of record OY754302.1, on the reverse strand, counting down.
AAGTTTGTAGAAGGAAAGTAAGTAAACGTGTTGATTTAGAAAGTTATTTTTATAGGTGAAGTAGAATGGATGAGTTTGGAGATTTTGTCAAGGCAATCATTCTCTTTTATTTTTACAACTTCAAGGACTTTTTCTATTTATTTGTGAATTTTTAATTCTCAAATCTAGATTGACTGGGAGTCTCAAAAAAATTCCCGAAATGTGGCCTTCCATTATCTCAATATATACATATAAAATTAAGAAAATTTCCTTGAAATTCGTAACACAGCATTCTGTACGATCCCTTAAGTGGCTTCATCTAATGTAATTTAAACTTCTTTATACTTTCTTACTTATTTCCCTTATTTCAGTAAAATATTCTTTTTGAATGTGTTTTATCAACTCAGTATGTAAAGAAAAGTAAATTGAAAAGAAAAAGAAGAATCATAGCAACGCAATGAGATGGAAAGAAACGCAAATTTAAAATGAAAGCTTTTGTACCTTTAATTGTTTACACTTGTTTTCAGTGTAATTACTGTGAAATCTGGTTTGCTAAAAAAATCAGTTTGTCCACTAATTTACTAATTCGACCTTATCTCACAAAAACGCATTTTATGGTTTACAAAAATTTTCCTCCTAGATAGGAATCATGAGTATGTATCTCTTCATATTTATATATGCAAATATTTTAGACATCTATCAACGTAATGACAAAAATCGATTACAAAATTTGATCATGACCAACAGACAGAGTGAGTCAAATAAAAGCGACAGAAATATTCAATTAAATTTAATATAATTTTATTATTTTCTCTTTTCCAAAGGAAAAAGCATTCCTAACCAGTACTATCAATAATCTAATTTATAGTTCTCCTAAATTATGCGAAAAATGTAATAACAATTACCCTTTTTTTCCTCATTTCCCCTTATCATTCATAAAACGAAGTACTGAAAAGTACATGTTGCGACTGTAGAAGACATGGATATGGCAGTATAATTTTTATTTGTAATATATTGAAATTTTTGTTGCGGTTGTTGGCTGTGGTTACGATACGTTGGAAATCAAATGAGTTTAAATCAGTGGTGTTCAACCTTTTTTCCACCGCGGCACACATAGAACAAAAATTTAAATACATGTTCTTGAAATTGGTTTTTAAGGAACCAGACCCTATCATTAGCAATTTTGTCTTAACAGTGTTAATTTTTGAATTTTACAAAAAAAAGCAATTTTCAAAAAGTTCGAAGAAAAAAATGGAAGACATAATCATTGGGGAATTTTCTTTGAATTTCTCAAAAAACATGGTTTCTTGGGTTTCTGAAGTTTTCTCGCGACACACAGGTTGATTTAAATGAATGCTAAATTATGCACCATCATATTCCAGTCATTGTTCAGTAAAGACAAGAATTTTTTCTTATCGTTTCATCAAGTTTTTGTTCATTTATTTTTTAAAAAGGTGTTGACTACAAATAAGGCATTTTTCTTCAGAGTCATAAAAAGCTCCTGTTTGTTCGGTGGAAAAAAGAAAGAAAATCGTACTCGCGTAGCTCGACAAGCAAAAAGTAAATAAATTAGACAATTTTAGTGGATATTAACAATTTAAATATTTGTATTCCTATAAATTAATCATTTTAGCCGTCCTCTTTTCTATTCTATTCTCATGTCACTTGAGACTTGTCATTTTAAATTAACGTAAAGTGACATTCTTATCTCAAAGATTCACTTAATTGAAATACACACTGGAGGCGCGACGATAGAAAAATATAATTCGAACAAACAGGAAAGGTTTTTTCAGCATGAATACTGAACAAAAAATATTTTCACTGAATTGTCTGTACAACAATTGCCGTAAGTTTAAATATACTTTACTTTGAATCAGGGGCGTAGCCAGGGGGTGGTCCTTAAGTGCCTGAGCACCCCCCCTCCCCCTCGAGATCAAAAGTCAGTACAAATTTTTAATTTTTGTTATTTTTAAAATTAAAAGATTAATTTTTTTATAGAAAAATGTTAAAGACTACCCGTAAAATCAATCTTAATGTCTAAAAAAATATAAAAATTTAATACAAAGGTTAAATTACAGTAATTTTTTCAAAAATAAAAATTTGGGCACCCCCCCTTAAAAAATCCTGGCTACGCCCCTGCTTTGAATGTTTCCCATTATATGATTTGAGTAAAGTAGAAAATATTATTATTATTATCAGGCTCAACTACACTGTTCTAAATATTCTATATTTCTCTGCCGCGAACTTATTAGTATGAAGTATGATTGCAATTTCAAAAAGAGGTTTATAGATGCAAATTAAATTACAAAATGTGTTTTCATAGAACGCTCAAAATTCAAGGCAAGTCAAAAAATACCTTAAGCATATATTTTTTTGAATATTTTATAATGATTTCAAAAAGTATCAAAATGAGAGGCAGAACTAAATTAAAGCATAGCGTGGGATTGCTTCGAGGCTTAAAATTAAATTTAATATTTAAAATAGTTTATAAATAATAAATGCTAGTGGCAATATTTTCGTTCATAACAGTAAAAACTACTAATAATTCGAGTAATGTTCTGAACTATACAAAATTGTAAAAGAGATTACTTATGAAAAAACATAAAAACTTGATCTTGTATATAGCGATTTGTAACACTATCGTTTACATTAGCTACGTAAAGGACTTAAAAAAATTTAATCTTCCAAAATATCATAACGTGAATGAAGAATATCATGGGAGGTAATACATGATAAAACACTTAACTTTAACAGTGATGGAAGTCAAAGCTGATATCTGTTCCATTTTAAGCTAAATATTCAATGAATTTTTGATTACTGTTCTAAATATACTTACAACGTCCCCTTTTGCATAAAATCTCAAAATTAAAAATGCTTGTATGTACGTTTTGTCTAGACTGAATAAATTTGAATCAAAGGCGTACAACTGTCAGGAAATCAAAAGCTGAATCAAAAACCTGCAACGTGCCACCTTTCTTACTTACTTACTTAGCATCATTATTTATTTAAATCATTTTTCTCTTCTTATCTTTGTCACTTTTTTCATCGTCAATATCTATCCTCAATATCGTTTAGCAGTATGTATGTACATATCTTATTTCTAATTATCTCACAGATATTAAGTATGCTAGTAAGGAAGTTAGCAAGCAAAGAAGAATGTGAATGGAAAACTGGCACCACCGAGATACAAAAATGTAAAGGGAATATTGCTGAGTGTTTTACATTTTTTCAGTTTATTATGTCACTCATCTTCACTGTTCGTCATCTTCTCTATAGCTTCCGTGAAATGGTAACATTTATATTTAAATTGCGACACAAATTTTTATCGTGACAGACTGATGAAAAAATGTTAACTCATACTCTGTAATTTTCATATTTAATATTTTGAACTATATCGTTCATATTAGGGTTTTCCTGGTAAAGCATGATTATGCTGCACTGAAAAGGGATCTTGGAATGGCAAAAAGTTTGGAATAAGAACCATAATAATCGTTTATTGCATTTTATTGAAATCAGTGGTTGGAAAGTAGTAAAATATTAGTTAAACTATTTTTTGGAACAAAATTGGTAGTAGCTTAGTAAAGATTTCCAAAAAAATTTGGTTCTGAAAAAACTGTACTAAGCTAGTAGCTTAGCTAAAAACAGGGTATACGAAAAAAAATTTAGACGATTTTAAGCCAATTCTTATACGATTTTAAGCCGGCTTCGATCTCTGAATTTTTCCATTAAAGTCTCCTAAAGAAAAATTTTGTGTTCAAAAAAAGATGTTATTGTAATTTACTATGCTGAACACCGCTGAATTTCAGCAATTCCAATACAACACAAAGTCCAAATAAATATTTTTCCTGTGTTCGACTGGTTATCATTAAATGAAAATATTGATAAATTAAAACTACTTAAAACCTTTAATTGTTGAATTGGAATGCTTTGACTGTATCTAAAGAAGAAGAATTAGAAATTCTCAAATCACTCTACGGATCCAGAGCTTTTTTTATCGGAAGGATAATCCCTACTAAGTTCATCAAGTTATTGTGAGACATTTTGCAACATGCTTCGAGCGTGTTGAATGTTTGCTTCAGGGTTTGTTTTCAATTCCGAAAAAAAATGAATCGGTGTGTTGATTTCTGGGGGACCCAAGAACTAGTTTGGAGTTTTTGGATTAGTGAGAGAGCTACAAAGGCTAATATCCCATCTACAGTAATAAACAGTAAGGATTACATAACCCGTGAAGCATTTGATAAAGCTTTACATAATGAGCTGATTAAGCACAATGTTGAAATTATTTGTCTCGTTGGCTTTATGAGAATTTTAACGCCGGGATTTGTAAATAAATGGAAAGGAAAATTGCCAAAATTTATGGGCTTTATGGTTCAAAAAGATACCTAAGAGTCTAGAGATAATGAATCAGGATGCACTGTATACTTTGTCGATTAGAGTGTTGACACAGGTGCCATTATAGTTCAAGAAATCGTGCCAATATTGGAAAATTATACTGTTGAATCTCTCACGGAAGGAATACACGTAGCAGAGCATATTGCATTTCCGAAAGCATTACGCTTAGTTGCAAGTGTTCGATTAAATGACAAATGTGAAATTGAATGGGTTTGCAAACTTATATAACACACATAACTTTTATATATCATTCCGTAGAAATTACTAAATGATAAAATTACAGACAAAACTAATCAAATTTAATATTTTTAAATGCATTAAATGAGCACGTGTTTAAAGTTTCTTTTCATTTAAATTTAGGCAAGATTCTAATTTAAGAAAAATCTATTCATAGAGAGTTCAATTGATTTTTGTTAACAAAACAAACATGGAGAAAAGAGCTGACCTCAAAAATCTACCTAATCTCACCTTAATAACTCTTCTGAATAAATTTCATTTCGTTCGAAGCAAGAGAATGAAAGCAGCACTAAGCCTCCTTCCTTTTCATAAAAATCTTTCATTTGTTTCTTCTTTCGTTCTTGCCACAATACTAAATGGGGCACAATATTCAACTACTGTAGAGGATGTTGGTGCATAAATCTCATTCAATTTTTCACTAATCTCCATAACATTTCTGATAAAATTTGATACACTCTTGCAGTGCTTTATAAAAATCAATGTCTTCATTGTGATTCAGTATCATTGTCGTCGGTATAATAAATTTTAATAATCCTTTCAATATTAATTTTCATTATGTCACAAATCTTGGGTAGAAAAATTAAACACGGCATCGAGCAATACGCAGAAATTGATTTTACATATAACTCAAAGGAAATGCATTGAGAGAAATCTTCGAAATTAAGATGTTTCGACTATTATTAAAGACTCAGACTATTTGATTAATCAGCGAGAGTAGTATTACAAAAAATTAATGTACAATTTCAGATGTAACAAATAATTGGAGTACGAAAATTTGCCTGCAACTACTAAACTTTTGAATTATAGGTACTCCTTATGCTCATAAACTCATGCAAACATCATAAAAATGAAAGTTTTTTTAAATGTAAAACTGAAGTTTGCAATGACACTTTTTTAACAAACCTTGCTTATTCTTTCCAGCTCTATTGTGAAGTTTATTATGGTGTGAAAATTTTTTCCATGCCCAAATGGCATCCAACAGTGATTGAAGTTCGTTTATGATTTTTTTCTTTCTTGTTTTGCATGAAAGAGTTTTTACAGTATTTATAGCATCATGTTATCTCAAAAAGGTTTTTAATAGAATGGAAGATGTAGCAATCAATAAATTGCTATGACGCATTTTCCAGTATTATGGAAGGTCTTGAATATATCTTGAATCCCATCTTAAGACAAAAAACTAAGGTGAAAAGATTATAACAAGATTTTGAATAAAATGTGGGAAGGGAAACTTTTGCCTTATGCTTATTCATGATCATTTAGAACGTTGCTTTTTCTCGTTAATTGAATTTAAAAATTCAAACTAAAGAGAGACACAGCGACATATCCATAAACTTTTTGAGGGGGGGATTTTGAAATTTTTTGTCTGAAAAACTTTAAAAGGGGAAAGTCCAATGCAAACCATCCACTATGTCCCTTTAAAGACATAAACCATCAACATATTTCAAAAAAAAAAAATTTTCTTCCGCTTTGTCTTTTCTATCCTTTCTAGGCTGCTTTTTACACTTTGCTTTTTCTCCTCTAGATTTTCATGCCGTGCTTATGGTGTGTTTGTTATAGTTTACTACAACTACCAAACTTTTATAGGCGCCATTTTTCGACGACAAATTTAATGATGATTACTCTCGTAGCCATTATTTTAGTTTGTTTTCCTTAAAAATGCGTATCCTGACTGTTTGTTAAGCATATCTTTGAAAAAAAAGGTAAACAGTAATATGGAATGTTAGTTAAGAGAGTTGTGTAAGCCCAAACTGGTAAAGCCACTGCTGAAGGGTTTAAATTGAAATTTAAAGTGATCCCATAAAAATGACGTACATAAGCTCTACTGGCTTATAAATCAAAGCAAGTATAAAGAATCATGAAGAAGCATTGCTTTGTTCATTCCTACACAAACAATTTCCGAACATAAAATTGCATTAAGAACCAGCTTGGCATAAATAGCAAGGCACACATTCAATTTCTTATTCATTGCGGCATTCATTCTTGTCTTAGATGTAGCCATTAATTAAAAAACTTTAGTGACATCAAGAAAATAGCAAATATATCTCAAATGAATTGAAACAACAAGTAGATGTTAGGAAAAGGGCAAAAAATCTTCATAGATCTAGCCTTAAAGTGTTTGATAGTAAAAGATTGCAAAATTTGTATGTTCACCTCTTCTTGTTACATCTTTTCAAACGGATAGAATTTCTTTTTGTGTTGAAGGATATTGAGTTTCCAAAAAAGAATTCCGATATGCATTAATACAATTTTCATCTTTCCTTTAAGGAAAGCTTAAAATGATGTTGCATAAAAAATTTCTTGAATGAAATTAAGCCAAGAATTTAAAATGTGATGTAAATTTTTTGTGTTTCACTCAGCGTGATGATGAGATTTATTCACATATCCTATGAATATAAGAAATGACTTAGATGGCGACATAATTTTAACGAGCAGTTACTCAATAGAGGGTCTAATATAAGCCTTTCTCTCACGAGTGTGCGGATGTATGAGAATACATCATTTACGTTCAACATTTATTAGCGTTGAAAAACCGACATCATAAAAAATTTAGAGGAGTAAGGCAAAATTTCATCATCGTCAGTTCAGCTTCCATCTTCCTACTTATATAACCTCAGGGGATATTTATTTATGTGAATAGGAATTGAAGAGAGAAAAATGAGGTGAAAAAATCATGTAATCGAGAATGATACGTATGGAGCGCATAAATTTTATACAGCAATATAATCTTCATTTCATTTCATTCTGGTATAATATTCACATCCATAGAATTGTCGATAGCTATTAAGCATCCTTAAACCCCAGCATAACGTTGAAGAAGATTAAATAAAGAGTTAATTGTGTAAAGCAGAAAGAAGCAAACGCCAATTAATTCTCTGGTCATTTGCCTTTTCTCAATCAATTCAATGATTCAATGATTGACAGGCATCTAGTTTCTATAAACACAGGATTCGCTGACGGTTTTTAGAGCTTATAAAAGAATTTATCAATTGCAAGCAGCCTATTCGTTGCGTAAATAAATTCATGCCTTGTAATAAAATATTCCATGACTACCCACTGTGTCAGATTTCCGCAACTCATAATGGCTTATATTTTTTTCAATGGAATGTTTATGATGATGTCTCACAGAATTGTGGTATATCTGGTACTTATGATAATGTTTACCTAATCTTTAGCTCATATAATTTAATTAGTCGACCAGAACCGCGAAAAAAACGATTGAAAGAAAACTATATTTTACTACCACGTACACACGCTATCCCCTTTTCTGTACAGTAATTTCATTTCATTTTTCTTTGACACTAGGTAATAGTCGTTAAATCAATTTTATGACATCATCAAAAAGTTCCATACAACAGCCATTAAAGGCATACAAAAGTCAGTAATCTAAAAAAAATTTGTAGCATAAATATTCATATATAAAGATAATAGGGTGATTCCTTGAAAATGAGCCGGTTTAGACCACTTTTTGAAATATTTTTTAGTAAGCTTGTTTTTGTTTACATTTCGCAACTATATATTTTTCTGTTTATATATTCATAAACTAGATCAAAATCCATATTGTAAAAGCTATTATGTTTGATTAGTTCCAGTAACTTTCGGAAAATGAAACTTTCCCATAATTATTTACGCGTAATTTGCTCCAAATGGTTTTTAGTTCAATTCGATAGCTTACTTCAGTAAAAAGTTATTTAAATTTCAAAAGTACTGAGTAAGCCGGCTCATTTTCAAGGAATCACCCTATTATAAAGGTTCCCATATAAAGCTTCCCATATAATAGGGTGATTCCTTGAAAATGAGCCGGCTTACTCAGTACTTTTGAAATTTAATTAAATCATAAAATTACGGAATACAGGCACTGATATGGAAAATCAGACTGTCATATGAATTTCGATGGTCATTCCAGGTTTAAGCATGGAAATTCCACTTGTCTTTAAAACCTAAAATGTTTTATGAGCTTACAGGCTCCTTTGCATGCAAAAAAAGGTGCAATATTTCCACAAATGCCCGTTGTGTATGAATATGACTTGCAGTAATTAATGTAACAATTGTATGGAATTTCACAAAAGCCGGTTGTGTTCATTTAATAATGTATTTGAGGTTAAAAATTTTCAAATTAATTTAATTAAAAATATATTTTTTTAGTAATATTTAGTAATTAAGTATTATAAGTATTTTTTAGTAGTAATTTTTTTCAAGAATTTAGAACAGTAGTGTTCAAACTATGCTCCGTGACACACTATTGTTTTGCGAAAAGTTTGGCGACATACTAAAATTGCTAGATAAAAATTGTAGATAAAATAGACTCAGTTTTGCCGAACCAAAAAATAAACGACACGTAAACGTGTTATCAGGATCAAAATATTGAATGAGTGTGTCGCGAAAGTGGAAGTTTGGTTTTAGTGTCGCGCTCTGAAAAGTTTGAGAACCAGTTTGATTTAGATATATAAAAACGACACTTGACATCGTGCATGTAAATCTGAAATTTTTTTCTTCTCCTCTTATTTAATTGTCCTTCTTATTACACTCTATTTCATCCCTTTTGGCACTAAATGATATACTTACATAATAAGCACACGAGCGTGTCGCATGCAATAAACGTCATAATAACGTCATAAAATCTTAAGCTTTTAGGAAATGGTAAATTTTGTCCCTCCTTCAACTTACGTTTCATGAAACTACGAAAACACTCGGAAAAGACACACTTTATGGACTCGAAATGTTCTTCGGACAAAATGTATGCTGCTTAACATTGACGTGTAGAATTATGATCAAATGAAGTATCAAGACAAGACTTTTAATGGTGATAACATTCGTTATAATAAGACGAAGTGAAGGGAACAAGAAAATAATGATTTCTTGTGTTATCAATTTCTTAAAAACACAGCAGAATGAGTACAGGAATTTTATTAATAAAATTTCCTTGAAGAGGACTTTTTTTTAATGCCTAATCATTTATTTGATAGCTCATAATTCTTCACATTTATTTTTTTATAGAATAACCAATCTGATTAATTTTTATTGGGTGGACTTTTTATAGCAGGAGGTTCAATATACAATTATAGAATTTATGTGAAGCAACCGAGATGTGCCGATAATTTGACTTATCTCGATACTCTCCTATTTTTATTTAAAATAATTTGGCACAGAACAATTCCAAGCACTTTTGTCCTGGCCAAATTTACATTTGATAAAAAGATTAGCAGTATAAGAAAAATGTAAAATAAACAAAAACTATTTTCGCCATCCTCAGAATGAATTTGACTTTGAATCATTTACAGCGTACTAGTAATTATTGACAGAATCGAAAAGAATTGATTTTTTAACCGCATCTTTTTGATAAAATAAATTAGGTATTTTCATTTTCCTAATGTAGGCATAAAGATTATATAGAAACCATAATAATTTAGCATAGAATTTCAGAAAAAATCCGCATTTAAAACGGATGAGAGTAGTGAAATAAGATAGATAAATATCCGAGCTATGGTTTTAAAAACTAATATTCTTGTAGAAGAATCATATTTTGATACAATTATTTTATGTGTACAAAAAAACTTCAATTTTAGTTTGAATCCTCTAGACACGTTAAGCCAATAAGAGGAATTGAGATTCATATATATAATAATTAAATTGCACTAACCCCTTTTTTATAGATCCATAAATTAATAATTTCTAATATTTTTTCATTTTCAAAGCAATGAAAATGATTGTAAATTTCGCGTGCTTCTTAAATCGTTTAAAGTTAAAAAGTCTGTTACACTAACTTAAAGCACTAGCAACAAATTTAGTGATGATGGGAGCGATTCCAAATTCTTCCAAATATTCAATATTTTTGTTTAGTTCTAATTTTTTATGTCATCTTTAATATCACGATTGTGTGAAAACTAAAGGATTGACAAATCTGGTTACCCTGAAGAAATCTCGGAAATTGAAGATACAGTATTCTCAAGTTTTAGTCTTAATTTAGAAACTTTAAATGAAAATTACATTAATTTTTATGACTTTACTCTAATAATTGTGCTGAAACTAGAGGATTGACACCAAAATGAAATATCGATTATTTGAAGCTTATTGTAAATTATTGATGTTCTGAAAAAATCTTGGAAATTTTAGATACAATTTCGGAGACTTTCAAGTTTTAATCTTAATTTAAAAAATTTAAAAAAAATTAAACTAATTTTTTTGTGTCATCATTAATCTCATGATTGTGTTGAAATTAAAGGTTTGACACCATAACACTACTTCGATGACTTAAAGCGTTTTCTAAAATCTATTTAATCTGAAAATATCTCGGAAATCGAGGATACAATTTCGGAGATTTCTAAGTTTGAAACGTATAGAAAATAATTTTAAAAATGGACTAAAAGTAATTTATTTTATGACATCCTTAATCTCGTGATTGCGTAAGAGCTAAAGGATTGACACCGAAACACAACATTAATGACTTAAAGCTTATTGCAAAATCTCGTTACTCTGAAGGAATCTCGGGAATGGAAGATACAATGATGACAGTAAGATCTTTTCATATACAATACTTATTTATCTCGGAGATTAGATATTCAAATTTGAAACATATCAGCTAGAACATATTTACATTATTTTTGAACGTATTGGTACGTATATAAATATTGGATTGATATATGGTCATTTTATATATTATGAAGTATGAGATTTAAAAGAAAAATTGCGCACCTTAAATCTCATAACTTTTAGATAGCTTATTTTTTATATATGTTTGAAATACACAGAATTCATTAGCTTTTTGAATAATAAGTTTAATGAGTGACAGAATAAAATAAAAATATTTGTATGCGTACAAAAGAACTTCATTTTTTTGGTTTTAATCCTCTAGGCACTTTAAGCCAATAAGAGGAATTAAGATTCATATAAATAATTATTAAATAATTTGCACTTACCCCTTTTCCTATAGATCCATGAATTAGTCGTCGAAGGAGTTAATATTTTTAAAGACTTCACTAATGGACTCGTATTTTTGATTTACTTTACGCGGTGGTCTTAAGTTTAAAGAATACTTTACACATTTGTTTGGAAATTTAATGTTCAAATCTTTCGAGTTTTAATTAGACTTATCGAAACTTTTGTCATCGCGCACGAGAATTTTTGAGTTTAAACTTAATCACAACACACTATGAAATTTTTATTTAAATATATAAAATTCTTGATAAATTGGCAAAGGGAACTGAGTATTTGATACGAGCTGTTACATCAATTAAAAGTGGGTATTCTTCCCAAGGAGATATATTTAGAAAAATTTAATAAATTTAATGCTTTACTTAATGAATGACAGAATAGAGTGAAAAATTTTTATGTGTACAGAAAAAACTTCATTTTTTTGGTTTTAATCCTCTAGGCACTTTAAGCCAATAAGAGGAATTGAGATTCATATAAATAATTATTAAATAATTTGCACTTACCCCTTTTCCTATAGATCCATGAATTAGTCGTCGAAGGAGTTAATATTTTTAAAGACTTCACTAATGGACTCGTATTTTTGATTTACTTTACGCGGTGGTCTTAAGTTTAAAGAATACTTTACACATTTGTTTGGAAATTTAATGTTCAAATCTTTCGAGTTTTATTTAGACTTATCGAAACTTTTGTCATCGCGCACGAGAATTTTTGAGTTTAAACTTAATCACAACACACTATGAAATTTTTATTTAAATATATAAAATTCTTGATAAATTGGCAAAGGGAACTGAGTATTTGATACGAGCTGTTACATCAATTAAAAGTGGGTATTCTTCCCAAGGAGATATATTTAGAAAAATTTAATAAATTTAATGCTTTACTTAATGAATGACAGAATAGAGTGAAAAATTTTTATGTGTACAGAAAAAACTTCATTTTTTTGGTTTTAATCCTCTAGGCACTTTAAGCCAATAAGAGGAATTGAGATTCATATAAATAATTATTAAATAATTTGCACTTACCCCTTTTCCTATAGATCCATGAATTAGTCGTCGAAGGAGTTAATATTTTTAAAGACTTCACTAATGGACTCGTATTTTTGATTTACTTTACGCGGTGGTCTTAAGTTTAAAGAATACTTTACACATTTGTTTGGAAATTTAATGTTCAAATCTTTCGAGTTTTAATTAGACTTATCGAAACTTTTGTCATCGCGCACGAGAATTTTTGAGTTTAAACTTAATCACAACACACTATGAAATTTTTATTTAAATATATAAAATTCTTGATAAATTGGCAAAGGGAACTGAGTATTTGATACGAGCTGTTACATCAATTAAAAGTGGGTATTCTTCCCAAGGAGATATATTTAGAAAAATTTAATAAATTTAATGCTTTACTTAATGAATGACAGAATAGAGTGAAAAATTTTTATGTGTACAGAAAAAACTTCATTTTTTTGGTTTTAATCCTCTAGGCACTTTAAGCCAATAAGAGGAATTGAGATTCATATAAATAATTATTAAATAATTTGCACTTACCCCTTTTCCTATAGATCCATGAATTAGTCGTCGAAGGAGTTAATATTTTTAAAGACTTCACTAATGGACTCGTATTTTTGATTTACTTTACGCGGTGGTCTTAAGTTTAAAGAATACTTTACACATTTGTTTGGAAATTTAATGTTCAAATCTTTCGAGTTTTATTTAGACTTATCGAAACTTTTGTCATCGCGCACGAGAATTTTTGAGTTTAAACTTAATCACAACACACTATGAAATTTTTATTTAAATATATAAAATTCTTGATAAATTGGCAAAGGGAACTGAGTATTTGATACGAGCTGTTACATCAATTAAAAGTGGGTATTCTTCCCAAGGAGATATATTTAGAAAAATTTAATAAATTTAATGCTTTACTTAATGAATGACAGAATAGAGTGAAAAATTTTTATGTGTACAGAAAAAACTTCGTTTTTTTAATTTGAATCCTCTAGGCATTTTAAGCCAATAAGAGGAATTGTGATTCATATAAATAATTATTAAATAATTTGCACTTACCCCTTTTCCTATAGATCCACGAACCAGTCGTCGAAGGAGTTAACATTTTTAAAGACTTCACTAATAGACTCGTATCATATTCATACCAATTTTAATTGTGTGTGAATATATTGTTTTTGGTATTTCAGTGAAACTACTTTTTTGGACTTGCTGCTTCAGGCTTACAGAATCGACCCATAGTGTTCAGTATGGAAAGTCTGTGCCTAAAATTACCAATTTAATAGTGAAAACCGCATCTCGATTGATGCTTCCAGTGCCGAGAAATTGCAAAAAAACACTTTCTGTCATTTAGCAAGTTAGTTAATTTCCGCGATAACTCGATTCAAACTCAATATTAAGACTTCCGGTTTTTGGAATCTGATATATTGGGTATGGCAAGAACTTTATTGTTTTTGGGGTCATGAGATGCACACGTATCCAGTAAGGCACACGGAACGAAAAACGGCGCTTCTGAGCCCAAATTATAGCCGATTATTGCAAAACACATTTTTTCATATAAATGAAGTATTTTTACTAAATGAGCTGAAATATGGTATGTAGGTTCCTTAGCTGTGTCTGAATATGGAACCTACGCAATTTTGAATTTCGAGAGCAAGAAGCTACGCCAAACTCATTTTTGCTTTAACTTTGACCAAATAAGCTGAAATTTGGTATTTAGGTTCCTTAGCAGTTAACTCGTACTTGGATATTTTTGACTAAATAAACTGACTTTTTTTTATAAACTGAATTAGGATTTTGGATTCTAAAAATACTCAATTCAAACTCTTTTTAGCAATAATTTTGATATCGTTTAACGCACTAAACTGAGATTTTGTGCGGATTTAAATTTTTATAGGTTCTTTAAGCGTGGTTGGGTTTTCAACGTTAGTCTTGTTACTACATAATACTAAGCTATGAATGAAAAATTTTGAAACGGTGTGAACATTTTTGAAATTTTAATATTTATCTTCTTTCAGGGTGTGTCAAATTTTAAGAAATTTTCTATTTAAAGATGCGGAAAATCCTCGTGTTATTGATCGAGGGACTTAACTTAGCAATCAGTATTTGATTAGCAAAGTTCTGTGTATGAAATTAAACAATCATGAATATTTTGTACCTAAAAGGAATTCGACAAAGAATTCTCGCATTTTATTGATAAAATGTTTGAAAATTTCTTAAAAAATTCATTAAATCAATGATGATTAACGGCAAAAAAGCGGCCTCACGAGTCCCCTGACTACGCCCCTACTGCTTGAATAACCCCTTAGTTAACAAAAACGGTTGTGAATTGATTAAAATCGTTCATGGAAGGACATTAACTTAGAAACCGAAAATGAAAAAGTTATAGCAAAAACGTTTACGTCATGGAAAATAAGAAAAAAATTTGTTGCCATTAGACTATTGCTTTATTGCATCAGGAGAAGTAATTGCATTGAACCGAAAATGCAAAAACCAAGAATATTTTTTGTCGATAACCTTAGGGGCCATTCACTTATTCCGTTCGCTTTTTAGGGGGGAGGGGTCTGAGATTTTGTAACAGGCCAAACAAAGATAAACTTTTTTCTTGAAAATTTTTTTTGTGTAACGTAATAAGTGAACGACCCCTTAAGTCGCATTGTTATCTGCGCTTAATGGACTGGTGCAAAGAGCAAAATATATTTCTGAAAAAATTTCCAGCTAACTGTAGTCATGTATTTCAAAATAAAATAGAAGAAGCTGACAAATACAAGCAACTAAACAGAAAAATTTAATCAATGAAATGATGTTTACTCAATTAAGAAGAAAATATATCCATTTGATGAGATTAAGAATATTAATAATTTCATCGTCGATGGAGGTAAGAATTAAAAAGTTTTGAATTAAAATGATGTGGGGAAACTTCGAAGTTCAGTAAAAAAGAAAGTCAAATTTTACGAAATAGATTAAACATTTTTGGGAAAGAAAAAGCTAGGGATGCGTCCACGAGCTGCTGGTCGGAAGTGCATTATCCTGAACCACCGAGTACAAGATAAGATAGGTAGATAAGATTTACGCAAACAATTTTTGGAAGTTTTTTAGCTGGTTCCAGCAGAGGAAGTGACCGATCAAAAAAACTATCATCATTCCAACCTACGACCTATAACACACATTTTAAGCAAAAAACTTAAACTGAATACAGACACACGTACAATAGTATTTTCCGTTTGGAAAGCACTAAAAAGTGCTGAATCAATTTCAAGTACAAATGAAATAAGGAATGATAAATATTGACTATTGTTATCCATAAGACTTTTTTGTGCAAATCACCAATTTCAAGTAATAAAAATGAAATGTTTAAACTCACCAATTGTTGAAAATGTCTCAAAACTGTCTGATTTCTTTTCAGTTGTCTCAGTAGGCGTTGAATTTTTGAAAAATTTCAGCCAAACAGATCTGCACAATCGTCACCAGTCATGAACAGCACACGGGATGTTTCACAATCGATGAGTTATGCTGCATCATATCCAACAACACGAAAAGAACTGAGTGATATCATTTTTCTTGAATGATCGGAAGTTTTGATAACTGGATCTGGCTAAAAAGAAAAGATGGAAAAAAATCATTAATTGCGCTATCCTGGAACTTATTTAGTGTATAGGAAGACTTCTTAATGAGTAAATAACTTACTGTACAGGCAATAATCTCTAAACTCCTCTCAATTCTTAAAATGCGTCCGATTCCAATAAAGACTGATTGTTTGAAATGTTTGCTACGATCCAAAAATCATGAAATGATCAGATTTTTATAAATTTTACGACCAAGCGGAGAATTTTTGCTAATAAAATGAATTTTCAGAAACTTTCAATATTTTACTCACTTAAATATTCTTTAATGATCTGCTGTTGACTCCTTTGATATGATTAAGTTTTTTATCCTGTCCTGGCCTATTTTGACATCACTAACTTAGTTAAATAAAATTTTTTACAGTAAAAATTTAATTACTTAATCAAAAATTGTCTCATACTTCAATTCATAGGAATCCAACTAACGCTCCATAAACGACTTGAGAACTACTTCCTGAGCTCGAATGCGGGTCCAATGCTTTGAGATATACATTAAAACTAGTGGATGTAATGATATAACTATAGATGGCTGCATTAATTTCGCAAGAATTTGCTTTTTTGATGGACTTTCGCTGATCTCATCAATATCCATCGGTTTATCGACTTCCATTTTATACAGTTGTCTCTTTATGAACTAGTACAACACTTTAAAACTTAATTAAGCTTCAATAAACTTGAGAAAACTAATTAATTTGTGAATTTTAATTTTTAAATTCCTTGTTTGAAATTTGTATGAGAAAATCCAGCAATATGAAATTCAAATCCGAAACGACCGTTATGCTACATAACCGAGGATCTTCATTGTTTCATAGTTGTTTGGCTGCATTTTCAAGACTTTTTCGAAGCATTGTGCTGGAATTAAATTTTATGATACCTTCTTCAATCTTAGCCAATATTAATCTTTACAAACCTGCATTTTCGCTGTCACCACGATAAATGTACATTTGTCCAAGTCCATAATGTGGCAATAAAAAGTTGTTTGGAGCAAATTGCGTAGATTGATAATAATATTGAAAAGCTTGATCGAAATCACGCTGAGCATGATATGCACGAGCCATTTGATAACAACTTTCGGCTCTCATAGCTTCATTTTCCGTGTTGTGGAATGCATGTAGTGCTAAATGCTGTACTTTCATATAATCCGTTTTGAAGAAGAAATGATTTGCAAGATGATTTAAAACCATTGGATTTGTTGGATCTATCGTGTAAGCTTTTGAAAGCATCTGAACTCCCAAACGATTAGAATCTGACTCGTGAAGATTTAATTTGAGAAATGCTAAGCCGACTAAAGCACCAACACTTTTTGAGGATCTAAATCAATTGCTCGTTGAAATGCTAATTTTGCTTTTTCTTGATTGTTCAATTTTAGAAAGCAATGTCCCAAGCAATGGAAATTTTGGATTTGTACGAAGTGCTTTTTTATAGAATGCTAATGCGCCACGATAATCTTTCTTGTTGAATGAGAGACAAGCTTTACCCAATAATGCTGGAATATTGTTTGGTGACTGATTCAGCACGAAATTGAACTGATTATCAGCTTGTTCCATCTTATCTCCTTCCAATAAGCAGAAATATGCTCTTCCAAGCAAGTGATTTTGATCGTACATAATAATTTTGTCACCAGTTGCGTAAAGTTGTGTTGCTTTAAGAACGAAGACACTTGGAAATATTAAAATGTTATCGTAGAAGCTTTATATTATTAGGTTTTTTAGCAAATAATCAGATTAATTATGTGCAGGACTTGTTGTATATCATCCCAAAAAGTCTAAATCACTAAACACTTGCTTATCTGGAAAAAATAGAATTTATTAGAAGAAACTATTAATTTCACAAGAGATGTCACTTACATTGCTCTTTCTTAGCATTGTAATAATCTCGATTGATCTAAACATCATCATCAATTGTCTCATACTTCAATTCAAAAGAATTCAAAATTTCTATTTTTCGTCCATCCTGTTTTCCAATTAAAGCACCAAAAACGACTTGGGAACTGCCTTCCTGAGCTCTAATGTGAGTCCAATGCTCTGAGATATACATTAAAACTAGTGGATGTAATGATATAACTACGGATGGCTGCATTGATTTCGCAATAATTTGCTTTTTTGATGAACTTTCGCTGATCTCATCAATTTCCATATTTTCAATCGGTTTATCAACTTCTATTTTATACAGTTGTCTCTTTATTAACTAATACAACACTTTAAAACTTAATTAAGCTTCAATAAACTTGAGAAAACTAATTAATTTGTGAATTTTAATTTAAATTCTTTGTTTGAAATTCGCATGAGCAAAATCAACAATATGAAATTCAAATCCGAAACGACCGTTATGCAAATTTAAGATCAACTTTATCCAGCTCACTGTAATCTTCTTCTTTGTTGTCACTTTGTGCCTGATTTGTCTCGTTATCTGTTAATTCCTTATTCATTCCTTTTGTTGTGTCCATTACACTATTCTGTTGCTTTTTCTTAATTTCCTCCATTTGCTTTCCGTTCTTATCTCTAAGACTATCGTTGAGTTGACATATTTGACGATGAATTTTAATGTTTGTCAGTCGGTGCTGGACTTGTTGTATAACATCCCAAAAAGTCTAAATCACTTGCTTATCTGAAAAAATAGAATTTATTAGAAGAAACAATTAATTTCACAAGAGATGTCACTTACATTGCTCTTCCTTAACATTGTTATAATCTTGATTGATCTAAACATCATCATCAATTGTCTCATACTTCAATTCAAGTGAATTAGAAATTTCAATTTTTCGTCCATCCTGTTTTCCAATTAAAGCACCAAAAACGACTTGAATGCGAGTCCAATGCTCTGAGATATTCATTAAAACTAGTGGATGTAATGATATAACTACGGATGGCTGTATTTATTTCGCAAGAATTTGCTTTTTTGATGAACTTCCGACGATTTCATCAATATCCATCTTTTCTATCGGTTTATCAACTTCCATTTTATACAGTAGTGCATCTGTTTTAGTTCCTCCTTGAATTCCAAGTTAGATTTCTTCTTTCCCTGTGCTTTCTTCTTTCCTTGTTCTATAATTAATAAAATATTTTTTTTTCAAATTAATTTTTTTTTGTTTGTTTTTTTCTGTTTTATACTCACAATTTTAATGTTCCTTTATGTTCCTTCATGCTCTGCTGCTTCCTTGAGTCCTTTGGCTCCAGTTTTGATGTCCAAATTAAGTTAAATAGCTGTTAATTCAGCTTTTTTTTTGAGGACGAAATTTTTGTGTCGAAAAAGAAATTTATGTAAACAAACACTAAATTTTTTTTCACAAATAATTAAATTTATCCACTTTGCACTGATATTTACCTATTACATGTTTAGTTCTATCCTCCTTATTTTTAATTGTGCATCTTTTGATGCTATTGTCACTTAATTTAATTAACTTTTTTATTGATTATTTTCAGAAAAGTTTTCAGAAAATTTAAATTTTTTCCACTTTCTATTATAATTAACCCAATCATTTGCACTTTGGGCAAGTCCTGCCATGTAGGCGGAAATTTTTTCATCACTTAAAGTTACTTTAATTCCTTAATTAAGGAAATATTTCACTTTTTAGGTCAATCTCGGACTTAGGGGAATTTGGCTGGCGCGGAGCGCCGGGCAAAAGGGGCGGGAGGTGGGATTGGGGTCTTTTCAATATTAACACGTGTCTCTTATAATATATTTAATTTAACTAGTTTATACTGTCTTTTAATATACTTATTATACATCAATCTACTCCTAACATGCTCCTCTATCTATTATTACTCGAATATCTACTTAAATACTATAATTAAGACTCTTTTTTATGATTTTTAGTAATTAAACTAAAGAACGATGAATCCTATGTCAATTATGTCATTTTCTCATGGAATTCTAAACAAAAAGGAGCTTTTAACAAAAGGAGCTTTTAACAAAAGGAGCTTTTAACAAAAGGAGCTTTTCTCTTTTTTCAAACTTCCGAAGGAAGTTTGAAAAACTGTCAATCTTAAAACAATAATTTTAAAAAACTTTTAATAATTTTTATTAAAGTTCCGGTCAAACTAGGGGGCACGTGGGAATCGGGGGTACCCGGGTGGGGAAAAGCTCACACAAAAGCTTCCTATAAAAGCTCAACTGAGCTTACAAAAGCACTATAAAACTTCTAAAACTGATCTAAAACTGATTATGAGGTTTTTATTACCAGAATGCGTTTTAAAGCTTAAAACTTGGCATGGTGATAGAGTAAACAAGTGAAATTAGGAATTTCAAAATATTTTTGTAAAAAAGTCAAATGGGTTAGATTTTTGGGGGATGGTTTGAGAGAGTCATCATAAAATTTTCGATTCGAGCTAGTACTTACCAGAATGCGTTTTAAAGCTTAAAACTTGGCATGGTGATAGAGTGGACAATCTAAATTAGGAATTTCAAAATATTTTTGTAAAAAAGTCAAATGGGTTAGATTTTTGGGGGATGGTTTGAGAGAGTCATCATAAAATTTTCGATTCGAGCTAGTACTTACCAGAATGCGTTTTAAAGCTTAAAACTTGGCATGGTGATAGAGTGGACAATCTAAATTAGGAATTTCAAAATATTTTTGTAAAAAAGTCAAATGGGTTAGATTTTTGGGGGATGGTTTGAGAGAGTCATCATAAAATTTTCGATTCGAGCTAGTACTTACCAGAATGCGTTTTAAAGCTTAAAACTTGGCATGGTGATAGAGTGGACAATCTAAATTAGGAATTTCAAAATATTTTTGTAAAAAAGTCAAATGGGTTAGATTTTTGGGGGATGGTTTGAGAGAGTCATCATAAAATTTTCGATTCGAGCTAGTACTTACCAGAATGCGTTTTAAAGCTTAAAACTTGGCATGGTGATAGAGTAAACAAGTGAAATTAGGAATTTCAAAATATTTTTGTAAAAAAGTCAAATGGGTTAGATTTTTGGGGGATGGTTTGAGAGAGTCATCATAAAATTTTCGATTCGAGCTAGTACTTACCAGAATGCGTTTTAAAGCTTAAAACTTGGCATGGTGATAGAGTAAACAAGTGAAATTAGGAATTTCAAAATATTTTTGTAAAAAAGTCAAATGGGTTAGATTTTTGGGGGATGGTTTGAGAGAGTCATCATAAAATTTTCGATTCGAGCTAGTACTTACCAGAATGCGTTTTAAAGCTTAAAACTTGGCATGGTGATAGAGTAAACAAGTGAAATTAGGAATTTCAAAATATTTTTGTAAAAAAGTCAAATGGGTTAGATTTTTGGGGGATGGTTTGAGAGAGTCATCATAAAATTTTCGATTCGAGCTAGTACTTACCAGAATGCGTTTTAAAGCTTAAAACTTGGCATGGTGATAGAGTGGACAATCTAAATTAGGAATTTCAAAATATTTTTGTAAAAAAGTCAAATGGGTTAGATTTTTGGGGGATGGTTTGAGAGAGTCATCATAAAATTTTCGATTCGAGCTAGTACTTACCAGAATGCGTTTTAAAGCTTAAAACTTGGCATGGTGATAGAGTGGACAATCTAAATTAGGAATTTCAAAATATTTTTGTAAAAAAGTCAAATGGGTTAGATTTTTGGGGGATGGTTTGAGAGAGTCATCATAAAATTTTCGATTCGAGCTAGTACTTACCAGAATGCGTTTTAAAGCTTAAAACTTGGCATGGTGATAGAGTGGACAATCTAAATTAGGAATTTCAAAATATTTTTGTAAAAAAGTCAAATGGGTTAGATTTTTGGGGGATGGTTTGAGAGAGTCATCATAAAATTTTCGATTCGAGCTAGTACTTACCAGAATGCGTTTTAAAGCTTAAAACTTGGCATGGTGATAGAGTAAACAAGTGAAATTAGGAATTTCAAAATATTTTTGTAAAAAAGTCAAATGGGTTAGATTTTTGGGGGATGGTTTGAGAGAGTCATCATAAAATTTTCGATTCGAGCTAGTACTTACCAGAATGCGTTTTAAAGCTTAAAACTTGGCATGGTGATAGAGTAAACAAGTGAAATTAGGAATTTCAAAATATTTTTGTAAAAAAGTCAAATGGGTTAGATTTTTGGGGGATGGTTTGAGAGAGTCATCATAAAATTTTCGATTCGAGCTAGTACTTACCAGAATGCGTTTTAAAGCTTAAAACTTGGCATGGTGATAGAGTAAACAAGTGAAATTAGGAATTTCAAAATATTTTTGTAAAAAAGTCAAATGGGTTAGATTTTTGGGGGATGGTTTGAGAGAGTCATCATAAAATTTTCGATTCGAGCTAGTACTTACCAGAATGCGTTTTAAAGCTTAAAACTTGGCATGGTGATAGAGTGGACAATCTAAATTAGGAATTTCAAAATATTTTTGTAAAAAAGTCAAATGGGTTAGATTTTTGGGGGATGGTTTGAGAGAGTCATCATAAAATTTTCGATTCGAGCTAGTACTTACCAGAATGCGTTTTAAAGCTTAAAACTTGGCATGGTGATAGAGTGGACAATCTAAATTAGGAATTTCAAAATATTTTTGTAAAAAAGTCAAATGGGTTAGATTTTTGGGGGATGGTTTGAGAGAGTCATCATAAAATTTTCGATTCGAGCTAGTACTTACCAGAATGCGTTTTAAAGCTTAAAACTTGGCATGGTGATAGAGTGGACAATCTAAATTAGGAATTTCAAAATATTTTTGTAAAAAAGTCAAATGGGTTAGATTTTTGGGGGATGGTTTGAGAGAGTCATCATAAAATTTTCGATTCGAGCTAGTACTTACCAGAATGCGTTTTAAAGCTTAAAACTTGGCATGGTGATAGAGTGGACAATCTAAATTAGGAATTTCAAAATATTTTTGTAAAAAAGTCAAATGGGTTAGATTTTTGGGGGATGGTTTGAGAGAGTCATCATAAAATTTTCGATTCGAGCTAGTACTTACCAGAATGCGTTTTAAAGCTTAAAACTTGGCATGGTGATAGAGTAAACAAGTGAAATTAGGAATTTCAAAATATTTTTGTAAAAAAGTCAAATGGGTTAGATTTTTGGGGGATGGTTTGAGAGAGTCATCATAAAATTTTCGATTCGAGCTAGTACTTACCAGAATGCGTTTTAAAGCTTAAAACTTGGCATGGTGATAGAGTAAACAAGTGAAATTAGGAATTTCAAAATATTTTTGTAAAAAAGTCAAATGGGTTAGATTTTTGGGGGATGGTTTGAGAGAGTCATCATAAAATTTTCGATTCGAGCTAGTACTTACCAGAATGCGTTTTAAAGCTTAAAACTTGGCATGGTGATAGAGTGGACAATCTAAATTAGGAATTTCAAAATATTTTTGTAAAAAAGTCAAATGGGTTAGATTTTTGGGGGATGGTTTGAGAGAGTCATCATAAAATTTTCGATTCGAGCTAGTACTTACCAGAATGCGTTTTAAAGCTTAAAACTTGGCATGGTGATAGAGTAAACAAGTGAAATTAGGAATTTCAAAATATTTTTGTAAAAAAGTCAAATGGGTTAGATTTTTGGGGGATGGTTTGAGAGAGTCATCATAAAATTTTCGATTCGAGCTAGTACTTACCAGAATGCGTTTTAAAGCTTAAAACTTGGCATGGTGATAGAGTAAACAAGTGAAATTAGGAATTTCAAAATATTTTTGTAAAAAAGTCAAATGGGTTAGATTTTTGGGGGATGGTTTGAGAGAGTCATCATAAAATTTTCGATTCGAGCTAGTACTTACCAGAATGCGTTTTAAAGCTTAAAACTTGGCATGGTGATAGAGTAAACAAGTGAAATTAGGAATTTCAAAATATTTTTGTAAAAAAGTCAAATGGGTTAGATTTTTGGGGGATGGTTTGAGAGAGTCATCATAAAATTTTCGATTCGAGCTAGTACTTACCAGAATGCGTTTTAAAGCTTAAAACTTGGCATGGTGATAGAGTGGACAATCTAAATTAGGAATTTCAAAATATTTTTGTAAAAAAGTCAAATGGGTTAGATTTTTGGGGGATGGTTTGAGAGAGTCATCATAAAATTTTCGATTCGAGCTAGTACTTACCAGAATGCGTTTTAAAGCTTAAAACTTGGCATGGTGATAGAGTGGACAATCTAAATTAGGAATTTCAAAATATTTTTGTAAAAAAGTCAAATGGGTTAGATTTTTGGGGGATGGTTTGAGAGAGTCATCATAAAATTTTCGATTCGAGCTAGTACTTACCAGAATGCGTTTTAAAGCTTAAAACTTGGCATGGTGATAGAGTGGACAATCTAAATTAGGAATTTCAAAATATTTTTGTAAAAAAGTCAAATGGGTTAGATTTTTGGGGGATGGTTTGAGAGAGTCATCATAAAATTTTCGATTCGAGCTAGTACTTACCAGAATGCGTTTTAAAGCTTAAAACTTGGCATGGTGATAGAGTAAACAAGTGAAATTAGGAATTTCAAAATATTTTTGTAAAAAAGTCAAATGGGTTAGATTTTTGGGGGATGGTTTGAGAGAGTCATCATAAAATTTTCGATTCGAGCTAGTACTTACCAGAATGCGTTTTAAAGCTTAAAACTTGGCATGGTGATAGAGTAAACAAGTGAAATTAGGAATTTCAAAATATTTTTGTAAAAAAGTCAAATGGGTTAGATTTTTGGGGGATGGTTTGAGAGAGTCATCATAAAATTTTCGATTCGAGCTAGTACTTACCAGAATGCGTTTTAAAGCTTAAAACTTGGCATGGTGATAGAGTGGACAATCTAAATTAGGAATTTCAAAATATTTTTGTAAAAAAGTCAAATGGGTTAGATTTTTGGGGGATGGTTTGAGAGAGTCATCATAAAATTTTCGATTCGAGCTAGTACTTACCAGAATGCGTTTTAAAGCTTAAAACTTGGCATGGTGATAGAGTGGACAATCTAAATTAGGAATTTCAAAATATTTTTGTAAAAAAGTCAAATGGGTTAGATTTTTGGGGGATGGTTTGAGAGAGTCATCATAAAATTTTCGATTCGAGCTAGTACTTACCAGAATGCGTTTTAAAGCTTAAAACTTGGCATGGTGATAGAGTGGACAATCTAAATTAGGAATTTCAAAATATTTTTGTAAAAAAGTCAAATGGGTTAGATTTTTGGGGGATGGTTTGAGAGAGTCATCATAAAATTTTCGATTCGAGCTAGTACTTACCAGAATGCGTTTTAAAGCTTAAAACTTGGCATGGTGATAGAGTGGACAATCTAAATTAGGAATTTCAAAATATTTTTGTAAAAAAGTCAAATGGGTTAGATTTTTGGGGGATGGTTTGAGAGAGTCATCATAAAATTTTCGATTCGAGCTAGTACTTACCAGAATGCGTTTTAAAGCTTAAAACTTGGCATGGTGATAGAGTAAACAAGTGAAATTAGGAATTTCAAAATATTTTTGTAAAAAAGTCAAATGGGTTAGATTTTTGGGGGATGGTTTGAGAGAGTCATCATAAAATTTTCGATTCGAGCTAGTACTTACCAGAATGCGTTTTAAAGCTTAAAACTTGGCATGGTGATAGAGTAAACAAGTGAAATTAGGAATTTCAAAATATTTTTGTAAAAAAGTCAAATGGGTTAGATTTTTGGGGGATGGTTTGAGAGAGTCATCATAAAATTTTCGATTCGAGCTAGTACTTACCAGAATGCGTTTTAAAGCTTAAAACTTGGCATGGTGATAGAGTGGACAATCTAAATTAGGAATTTCAAAATATTTTTGTAAAAAAGTCAAATGGGTTAGATTTTTGGGGGATGGTTTGAGAGAGTCATCATAAAATTTTCGATTCGAGCTAGTACTTACCAGAATGCGTTTTAAAGCTTAAAACTTGGCATGGTGATAGAGTGGACAATCTAAATTAGGAATTTCAAAATATTTTTGTAAAAAAGTCAAATGGGTTAGATTTTTGGGGGATGGTTTGAGAGAGTCATCATAAAATTTTCGATTCGAGCTAGTACTTACCAGAATGCGTTTTAAAGCTTAAAACTTGGCATGGTGATAGAGTAAACAAGTGAAATTAGGAATTTCAAAATATTTTTGTAAAAAAGTCAAATGGGTTAGATTTTTGGGGGATGGTTTGAGAGAGTCATCATAAAATTTTCGATTCGAGCTAGTACTTACCAGAATGCGTTTTAAAGCTTAAAACTTGGCATGGTGATAGAGTAAACAAGTGAAATTAGGAATTTCAAAATATTTTTGTAAAAAAGTCAAATGGGTTAGATTTTTGGGGGATGGTTTGAGAGAGTCATCATAAAATTTTCGATTCGAGCTAGTACTTACCAGAATGCGTTTTAAAGCTTAAAACTTGGCATGGTGATAGAGTGGACAATCTAAATTAGGAATTTCAAAATATTTTTGTAAAAAAGTCAAATGGGTTAGATTTTTGGGGGATGGTTTGAGAGAGTCATCATAAAATTTTCGATTCGAGCTAGTACTTACCAGAATGCGTTTTAAAGCTTAAAACTTGGCATGGTGATAGAGTGGACAATCTAAATTAGGAATTTCAAAATATTTTTGTAAAAAAGTCAAATGGGTTAGATTTTTGGGGGATGGTTTGAGAGAGTCATCATAAAATTTTCGATTCGAGCTAGTACTTACCAGAATGCGTTTTAAAGCTTAAAACTTGGCATGGTGATAGAGTGGACAATCTAAATTAGGAATTTCAAAATATTTTTGTAAAAAAGTCAAATGGGTTAGATTTTTGGGGGATGGTTTGAGAGAGTCATCATAAAATTTTCGATTCGAGCTAGTACTTACCAGAATGCGTTTTAAAGCTTAAAACTTGGCATGGTGATAGAGTAAACAAGTGAAATTAGGAATTTCAAAATATTTTTGTAAAAAAGTCAAATGGGTTAGATTTTTGGGGGATGGTTTGAGAGAGTCATCATAAAATTTTCGATTCGAGCTAGTACTTACCAGAATGCGTTTTAAAGCTTAAAACTTGGCATGGTGATAGAGTAAACAAGTGAAATTAGGAATTTCAAAATATTTTTGTAAAAAAGTCAAATGGGTTAGATTTTTGGGGGATGGTTTGAGAGAGTCATCATAAAATTTTCGATTCGAGCTAGTACTTACCAGAATGCGTTTTAAAGCTTAAAACTTGGCATGGTGATAGAGTAAACAAGTGAAATTAGGAATTTCAAAATATTTTTGTAAAAAAGTCAAATGGGTTAGATTTTTGGGGGATGGTTTGAGAGAGTCATCATAAAATTTTCGATTCGAGCTAGTACTTACCAGAATGCGTTTTAAAGCTTAAAACTTGGCATGGTGATAGAGTGGACAATCTAAATTAGGAATTTCAAAATATTTTTGTAAAAAAGTCAAATGGGTTAGATTTTTGGGGGATGGTTTGAGAGAGTCATCATAAAATTTTCGATTCGAGCTAGTACTTACCAGAATGCGTTTTAAAGCTTAAAACTTGGCATGGTGATAGAGTGGACAATCTAAATTAGGAATTTCAAAATATTTTTGTAAAAAAGTCAAATGGGTTAGATTTTTGGGGGATGGTTTGAGAGAGTCATCATAAAATTTTCGATTCGAGCTAGTACTTACCAGAATGCGTTTTAAAGCTTAAAACTTGGCATGGTGATAGAGTGGACAATCTAAATTAGGAATTTCAAAATATTTTTGTAAAAAAGTCAAATGGGTTAGATTTTTGGGGGATGGTTTGAGAGAGTCATCATAAAATTTTCGATTCGAGCTAGTACTTACCAGAATGCGTTTTAAAGCTTAAAACTTGGCATGGTGATAGAGTAAACAAGTGAAATTAGGAATTTCAAAATATTTTTGTAAAAAAGTCAAATGGGTTAGATTTTTGGGGGATGGTTTGAGAGAGTCATCATAAAATTTTCGATTCGAGCTAGTACTTACCAGAATGCGTTTTAAAGCTTAAAACTTGGCATGGTGATAGAGTAAACAAGTGAAATTAGGAATTTCAAAATATTTTTGTAAAAAAGTCAAATGGGTTAGATTTTTGGGGGATGGTTTGAGAGAGTCATCATAAAATTTTCGATTCGAGCTAGTACTTACCAGAATGCGTTTTAAAGCTTAAAACTTGGCATGGTGATAGAGTAAACAAGTGAAATTAGGAATTTCAAAATATTTTTGTAAAAAAGTCAAATGGGTTAGATTTTTGGGGGATGGTTTGAGAGAGTCATCATAAAATTTTCGATTCGAGCTAGTACTTACCAGAATGCGTTTTAAAGCTTAAAACTTGGCATGGTGATAGAGTGGACAATCTAAATTAGGAATTTCAAAATATTTTTGTAAAAAAGTCAAATGGGTTAGATTTTTGGGGGATGGTTTGAGAGAGTCATCATAAAATTTTCGATTCGAGCTAGTACTTACCAGAATGCGTTTTAAAGCTTAAAACTTGGCATGGTGATAGAGTGGACAATCTAAATTAGGAATTTCAAAATATTTTTGTAAAAAAGTCAAATGGGTTAGATTTTTGGGGGATGGTTTGAGAGAGTCATCATAAAATTTTCGATTCGAGCTAGTACTTACCAGAATGCGTTTTAAAGCTTAAAACTTGGCATGGTGATAGAGTGGACAATCTAAATTAGGAATTTCAAAATATTTTTGTAAAAAAGTCAAATGGGTTAGATTTTTGGGGGATGGTTTGAGAGAGTCATCATAAAATTTTCGATTCGAGCTAGTACTTACCAGAATGCGTTTTAAAGCTTAAAACTTGGCATGGTGATAGAGTGGACAATCTAAATTAGGAATTTCAAAATATTTTTGTAAAAAAGTCAAATGGGTTAGATTTTTGGGGGATGGTTTGAGAGAGTCATCATAAAATTTTCGATTCGAGCTAGTACTTACCAGAATGCGTTTTAAAGCTTAAAACTTGGCATGGTGATAGAGTAAACAAGTGAAATTAGGAATTTCAAAATATTTTTGTAAAAAAGTCAAATGGGTTAGATTTTTGGGGGATGGTTTGAGAGAGTCATCATAAAATTTTCGATTCGAGCTAGTACTTACCAGAATGCGTTTTAAAGCTTAAAACTTGGCATGGTGATAGAGTAAACAAGTGAAATTAGGAATTTCAAAATATTTTTGTAAAAAAGTCAAATGGGTTAGATTTTTGGGGGATGGTTTGAGAGAGTCATCATAAAATTTTCGATTCGAGCTAGTACTTACCAGAATGCGTTTTAAAGCTTAAAACTTGGCATGGTGATAGAGTAAACAAGTGAAATTAGGAATTTCAAAATATTTTTGTAAAAAAGTCAAATGGGTTAGATTTTTGGGGGATGGTTTGAGAGAGTCATCATAAAATTTTCGATTCGAGCTAGTACTTACCAGAATGCGTTTTAAAGCTTAAAACTTGGCATGGTGATAGAGTGGACAATCTAAATTAGGAATTTCAAAATATTTTTGTAAAAAAGTCAAATGGGTTAGATTTTTGGGGGATGGTTTGAGAGAGTCATCATAAAATTTTCGATTCGAGCTAGTACTTACCAGAATGCGTTTTAAAGCTTAAAACTTGGCATGGTGATAGAGTGGACAATCTAAATTAGGAATTTCAAAATATTTTTGTAAAAAAGTCAAATGGGTTAGATTTTTGGGGGATGGTTTGAGAGAGTCATCATAAAATTTTCGATTCGAGCTAGTACTTACCAGAATGCGTTTTAAAGCTTAAAACTTGGCATGGTGATAGAGTGGACAATCTAAATTAGGAATTTCAAAATATTTTTGTAAAAAAGTCAAATGGGTTAGATTTTTGGGGGATGGTTTGAGAGAGTCATCATAAAATTTTCGATTCGAGCTAGTACTTACCAGAATGCGTTTTAAAGCTTAAAACTTGGCATGGTGATAGAGTAAACAAGTGAAATTAGGAATTTCAAAATATTTTTGTAAAAAAGTCAAATGGGTTAGATTTTTGGGGGATGGTTTGAGAGAGTCATCATAAAATTTTCGATTCGAGCTAGTACTTACCAGAATGCGTTTTAAAGCTTAAAACTTGGCATGGTGATAGAGTAAACAAGTGAAATTAGGAATTTCAAAATATTTTTGTAAAAAAGTCAAATGGGTTAGATTTTTGGGGGATGGTTTGAGAGAGTCATCATAAAATTTTCGATTCGAGCTAGTACTTACCAGAATGCGTTTTAAAGCTTAAAACTTGGCATGGTGATAGAGTAAACAAGTGAAATTAGGAATTTCAAAATATTTTTGTAAAAAAGTCAAATGGGTTAGATTTTTGGGGGATGGTTTGAGAGAGTCATCATAAAATTTTCGATTCGAGCTAGTACTTACCAGAATGCGTTTTAAAGCTTAAAACTTGGCATGGTGATAGAGTGGACAATCTAAATTAGGAATTTCAAAATATTTTTGTAAAAAAGTCAAATGGGTTAGATTTTTGGGGGATGGTTTGAGAGAGTCATCATAAAATTTTCGATTCGAGCTAGTACTTACCAGAATGCGTTTTAAAGCTTAAAACTTGGCATGGTGATAGAGTAAACAAGTGAAATTAGGAATTTCAAAATATTTTTGTAAAAAAGTCAAATGGGTTAGATTTTTGGGGGATGGTTTGAGAGAGTCATCATAAAATTTTCGATTCGAGCTAGTACTTACCAGAATGCGTTTTAAAGCTTAAAACTTGGCATGGTGATAGAGTAAACAAGTGAAATTAGGAATTTCAAAATATTTTTGTAAAAAAGTCAAATGGGTTAGATTTTTGGGGGATGGTTTGAGAGAGTCATCATAAAATTTTCGATTCGAGCTAGTACTTACCAGAATGCGTTTTAAAGCTTAAAACTTGGCATGGTGATAGAGTAAACAAGTGAAATTAGGAATTTCAAAATATTTTTGTAAAAAAGTCAAATGGGTTAGATTTTTGGGGGATGGTTTGAGAGAGTCATCATAAAATTTTCGATTCGAGCTAGTACTTACCAGAATGCGTTTTAAAGCTTAAAACTTGGCATGGTGATAGAGTGGACAATCTAAATTAGGAATTTCAAAATATTTTTGTAAAAAAGTCAAATGGGTTAGATTTTTGGGGGATGGTTTGAGAGAGTCATCATAAAATTTTCGATTCGAGCTAGTACTTACCAGAATGCGTTTTAAAGCTTAAAACTTGGCATGGTGATAGAGTGGACAATCTAAATTAGGAATTTCAAAATATTTTTGTAAAAAAGTCAAATGGGTTAGATTTTTGGGGGATGGTTTGAGAGAGTCATCATAAAATTTTCGATTCGAGCTAGTACTTACCAGAATGCGTTTTAAAGCTTAAAACTTGGCATGGTGATAGAGTGGACAATCTAAATTAGGAATTTCAAAATATTTTTGTAAAAAAGTCAAATGGGTTAGATTTTTGGGGGATGGTTTGAGAGAGTCATCATAAAATTTTCGATTCGAGCTAGTACTTACCAGAATGCGTTTTAAAGCTTAAAACTTGGCATGGTGATAGAGTAAACAAGTGAAATTAGGAATTTCAAAATATTTTTGTAAAAAAGTCAAATGGGTTAGATTTTTGGGGGATGGTTTGAGAGAGTCATCATAAAATTTTCGATTCGAGCTAGTACTTACCAGAATGCGTTTTAAAGCTTAAAACTTGGCATGGTGATAGAGTAAACAAGTGAAATTAGGAATTTCAAAATATTTTTGTAAAAAAGTCAAATGGGTTAGATTTTTGGGGGATGGTTTGAGAGAGTCATCATAAAATTTTCGATTCGAGCTAGTACTTACCAGAATGCGTTTTAAAGCTTAAAACTTGGCATGGTGATAGAGTAAACAAGTGAAATTAGGAATTTCAAAATATTTTTGTAAAAAAGTCAAATGGGTTAGATTTTTGGGGGATGGTTTGAGAGAGTCATCATAAAATTTTCGATTCGAGCTAGTACTTACCAGAATGCGTTTTAAAGCTTAAAACTTGGCATGGTGATAGAGTGGACAATCTAAATTAGGAATTTCAAAATATTTTTGTAAAAAAGTCAAATGGGTTAGATTTTTGGGGGATGGTTTGAGAGAGTCATCATAAAATTTTCGATTCGAGCTAGTACTTACCAGAATGCGTTTTAAAGCTTAAAACTTGGCATGGTGATAGAGTGGACAATCTAAATTAGGAATTTCAAAATATTTTTGTAAAAAAGTCAAATGGGTTAGATTTTTGGGGGATGGTTTGAGAGAGTCATCATAAAATTTTCGATTCGAGCTAGTACTTACCAGAATGCGTTTTAAAGCTTAAAACTTGGCATGGTGATAGAGTGGACAATCTAAATTAGGAATTTCAAAATATTTTTGTAAAAAAGTCAAATGGGTTAGATTTTTGGGGGATGGTTTGAGAGAGTCATCATAAAATTTTCGATTCGAGCTAGTACTTACCAGAATGCGTTTTAAAGCTTAAAACTTGGCATGGTGATAGAGTGAAACAAGTGAAATTAGGAATTTCAAAATATTTTTGTAAAAAAGTCAAATGGGTTAGATTTTTGGGGGATGGTTTGAGAGAGTCATCATAAATTTTCGATTCGAGCTAGTACTTACCAGAATGCGTTTTAAAGCTTAAAACTTGGCATGGTGATAGAGTAAACAAGTGAAATTAGGAATTTCAAAATATTTTTGTAAAAAGTCAAATGGGTTAGATTTTTGGGGGATGGTTTGAGAGAGTCATCATAAAATTTTCGATTCGAGCTAGTACTTACCAGAATGCGTTTTAAAGCTTAAAACTTGGCATGGTGATAGAGTAAACAAGTGAAATTAGGAATTTCAAATATTTTTGTAAAAAAGTCAAATGGGTTAGATTTTTGGGGGATGGTTTGAGAGAGTCATCATAAAATTTTCGATTCGAGCTAGTACTTACCAGAATGCGTTTTAAAGCTTAAAACTTGGCATGGTGATAGAGTGACAATCTAAATTAGGAATTTCAAATATTTTTGTAAAAAAGTCAAATGGGTTAGATTTTTGGGGGATGGTTTGAGAGAGTCATCATAAAATTTTCGATTCGAGCTAGTACTTACCAGAATGCGTTTTAAAGCTTAAAACTTGGCATGGTGATAGAGTGGACAATCTAAATTAGGAATTTCAAAATATTTTTGTAAAAAAGTCAAATGGGTTAGATTTTTGGGGGATGGTTTGAGAGAGTCATCATAAAATTTTCGATTCGAGCTAGTACTTACCAGAATGCGTTTTAAAGCTTAAAACTTGGCATGGTGATAGAGTGGACAATCTAAATTAGGAATTTCAAAATATTTTTGTAAAAAAGTCAAATGGGTTAGATTTTTGGGGATGGTTTGAGAGAGTCATCATAAAATTTTCGATTCGAGCTAGTACTTACCAGAATGCGTTTTAAAGCTTAAAACTTGGCATGGTGATAGAGTGACAATCTAAATTAGGAATTTCAAAATATTTTTGTAAAAAGTCAAATGGGTTAGATTTTTGGGGGATGGTTTGAGAGAGTCATCATAAAATTTTCGATTCGAGCTAGTACTTACCAGAATGCGTTTTAAAGCTTAAAACTTGGCATGGTGATAGAGTAAACAAGTGAAATTAGGAATTTCAAAATATTTTTGTAAAAAAGTCAAATGGGTTAGATTTTTGGGGGATGGTTTGAGAGAGTCATCATAAAATTTTCGATTCGAGCTAGTACTTACCAGAATGCGTTTTAAAGCTTAAAACTTGGCATGGTGATAGAGTAAACAAGTGAAATTAGGAATTTCAAAATATTTTTGTAAAAAAGTCAAATGGGTTAGATTTTTGGGGATGGTTTGAGAGAGTCATCATAAAATTTTCGATTCGAGCTAGTACTTACCAGAATGCGTTTTAAAGCTTAAAACTTGGCATGGTGATAGAGTAGGACAATCTAAATTAGGAATTTCAAAATATTTTTGTAAAAAAGTCAAATGGTTAGATTTTTGGGGGATGGTTTGAGAGAGTCATCATAAAATTTTCGATTCGAGCTAGTACTTACCAGAATGCGTTTTAAAGCTTAAAACTTGGCATGGTGATAGAGTGGACAATCTAAATTAGGAATTTCAAAATATTTTTGTAAAAAAGTCAAATGGGTTAGATTTTTGGGGGATGGTTTGAGAGAGTCATCATAAAATTTTCGATTCGAGCTAGTACTTACCAGAATGCGTTTTAAAGCTTAAAACTTGGCATGGTGATAGAGTGGACAATCTAAATTAGGAATTTCAAAATATTTTTGTAAAAAAGTCAAATGGGTTAGATTTTTGGGGATGGTTTGAGAGAGTCATCATAAAATTTTCGATTCGAGCTAGTACTTACCAGAATGCGTTTTAAAGCTTAAAACTTGGCATGGTGATAGAGTAACAAGTGAAATTAGGAATTTCAAAATATTTTTGTAAAAAAGTCAAATGGGTTAGATTTTTGGGGGATGGTTTGAGAGAGTCATCATAAAATTTTCGATTCGAGCTAGTACTTACCAGAATGCGTTTTAAAGCTTAAAACTTGGCATGGTGATAGAGTAAACAAGTGAAATTAGGAATTTCAAAATATTTTTGTAAAAAAGTCAAATGGGTTAGATTTTTGGGGATGGTTTGAGAGAGTCATCATAAAATTTTCGATTCGAGCTAGTACTTACCAGAATGCGTTTTAAAGCTTAAAACTTGGCATGGTGATAGAGTAAACAAGTGAAATTAGGAATTTCAAAATATTTTTGTAAAAAAGTCAAATGGGTTAGATTTTTGGGGGATGGTTTGAGAGAGTCATCATAAAATTTTCGATTCGAGCTAGTACTTACCAGAATGCGTTTTAAAGCTTAAAACTTGGCATGGTGATAGAGTAGACAAGTGAAATTAGGAATTTCAAAATATTTTTGTAAAAAAGTCAAATGGGTTAGATTTTTGGGGGATGGTTTGAGAGAGTCATCATAAAATTTTCGATTCGAGCTAGTACTTACCAGAATGCGTTTTAAAGCTTAAAACTTGGCATGGTGATAGAGTGGACAATCTAAATTAGGAATTTCAAAATATTTTTGTAAAAAAGTCAAATGGGTTAGATTTTTGGGGGATGGTTTGAGAGAGTCATCATAAAATTTTCGATTCGAGCTAGTACTTACCAGAATGCGTTTTAAAGCTTAAAACTTGGCATGGTGATAGAGTGGACAATCTAAATTAGGAATTTCAAAATATTTTTGTAAAAAAGTCAAATGGGTTAGATTTTTGGGGGATGGTTTGAGAGAGTCATCATAAAATTTTCGATTCGAGCTTAGTACTTACCAGAATGCGTTTTAAAGCTTAAAACTTGGCATGGTGATAGAGTGAACAATCTAAATTAGGAATTTCAAAATATTTTTGTAAAAAAGTCAAATGGGTTAGATTTTTGGGGGATGGTTTGAGAGAGTCATCATAAAATTTTCGATTCGAGCTAGTACTTACCAGAATGCGTTTTAAAGCTTAAAACTTGGCATGGTGATAGAGTAA